>CM077004.1:160874755-165674755 GCA_039090855.1 Macrothele yani
CGAACTTAAAGTTTTTTCCATAGCCCAGCACTGTTGGGAAAATAACCACCATTTTCTGCTTGATGACGCCAAACTGTTAGATAGACCCAAATCAATATTTGACTTAGACTTTCTAGAAACCTTTCAAATTTTTAAAAACCGTAATAAACCTATAAATAATTTACTATCTTCATCTCCATACCTATCGAGCACATGGAAAGCACTGATCAAAACCGATGGCCGCACGAGATGTTTGACGAGTGAAACTGGTAACATCTTCACAAGCAAGGAATGAAAACCCTGAGTTCTGATGAAGCTGAACCATATTTTCCAGCGAAACTATAGCAGGCTTTTAAGTTATAAATATTGCATTCATAAACGTTGTTTCCTGAATTAAATGAAATATATTTCTTTGTTCAAACTCGTGTACCAATCAATGCCCTTAGCCAGGAAAGTGTTATGACTTTGGAAGACAGTGATTTACGTATTACTAATCCGCCGCCGAAGGTAATCGGAAGTTCTTACTGATCATCCTTGCCTTTTTATTTAAACTCCTACGCCCAACAATGCCATTTATTCAATAAATGTTTATGGTATTGGGAGTCACGATATATTCCTAATCCTCCGCCAAAGGTAGTCGAAAGTTACTTTTTGATCAATCCTTGTATTTTCATTTCAGCAAGGTCATCTGAAGTTACCTATTGATAAGCTCTAGTATTTTCAATTCATGAAGGTTATCGGAAGTTACTTATTGATCAATCCTTGTATTTTCCTTTCGTCAAGGTCGTCGGAAATTACTCATTCATCAGCCACAGTATTTTCATTTCATGTAGATTACCGGAAGTTGCTTATTGATCAGCCCTTAGGCAATATTTTCTTTTCAGAAAGTTCATTAGAAGTTACTTACTGATGAGCTCTTGCATTATTTTCATTTTCCGCAGCAGAAAGATTTCCTTGAGATAAAAGAATTCGGAACTAAGCTACTAAGAAAATCAACTCCGTTCATCGGTTCATTTTGAGATTCCAGTCTTCTAGTAGTGAATTCTTGGAGACGAAGATATCGTGCCCACACACTTGACACCTGCATTATACTATTCACTCATACGGGTATCTCTATTTTATTGTATTTGAGGAAAAAATGTGATAGTAGTGTACACAACAGAATAATGAGATTTCTCGTGCACTTTGAGTACAATCAGTTTTGTGAGTAATCTGTGTTTTATTTTGTTTTTTAACTGGAAAATGACAGCAGTATTTAATAGCTCGACTCTGAACTTCGTTTCATTTACTGTCTCCTCACATATCTACAAGCAATGCATTACTCCACAGCGTTTCCCTATCCTCACTCAACTGTCGACCGTATTTCGCTTATTGGAGAATAATGAAGAAAATAGTTCTTGAATAAAAACTCTTTGGATATTCCGATATTTAAGAAACGGAAAAATACACAGTGCCTTGGAGTTATTTATTGCTTTCAAGGTAGGAAGCTCTATTGCGCTTTATGTTTGAGTCTGTCGAGGGGACCAATCAATAAAGGAAAGCAATGTTGTTCTTCAAACGAAGGGTATTTATCTTATGATCTTCCTACCATTCGTCCGATAACGACGCTGAAAGATGATTTTCTCTAGGAAAACATTCAAGACCTCCATTATTCGTTTTTTATATTATTCTGGCTTTGTAAAATGAACTGCTCCTTTTGGGTTCTATAAAATGGAACTGCGGACTTATGAAATATGTTCCTACTGAGCCTTCTCCGAGAATATTGCTGAGAAATGGAAAATCTTATTCGTGGAAAAGACGGATGTTTTCAGATTAAAGAGTTCTTGCATCAACTGTTCATATAAATGTATTTTTTCTTTATAATATCCTGAGTGTACCTTGTTGTTAGAAATAAAAATGCAAGTTCAAAATGCGTCTTTCCAAAATACAAACGCGAAACGAAATATGCATTAAAGTAAGAGTGTTATCTAGAAGTTTTATTCAAATGCAATGGGAGCTAAGATGACATTTCTAAGAATCGTTCAGTGCATTTTCTTATAATGTATCTCTTACTCTGATTTTAAAGCTTCTGATTACAATGCGGTTTCTGTCTTGTTTTTACAACAACAATAGATTATATTTCCTTTGGTTTCAAAACAAAGTGATTGAAGTTTATTTTATATTATTTTTTTGTGTGCGGATCTTTGAGTAGAATATATTTTGCGGTTACATGGATTTCAATATATTTTAGTAAATACGCAAAAATAAAGGCATTTGCGAAACGTTCAACGGAGTTATATTTGGAAGCGGTGACTGTTAATATTTATTAAAATTAGCTTGAAGAAGTTAACAAAATAAGCTCTTAAAGACTAAAAAAGGCACCATAAACTACAGAAATCAAACAATAACAGCCTTGCAAGTAGACATGCCTCAGAAAACTTGAAACTACTTGCATCGTCCTGGAATGAGAATCGAACCCACACCTCCCGATTTAAGTTCCAATATCTTACCATCATGCAACTAAAAACTGGGAACCTCCAAACAACTGAAGATGTGTTTTGAGACTCAGATGAAACGCTCCCCCATGCACAAATCGAAGCATATATGGTCATTTGTCTTAGCGGCACGCGAGCAGAAGGCTAATCCCCTGAAGAAATAGTACTTCACAAGTAAATGATAGTCAAATAGATGTTACGGGAAGATGCATGGCAACTTAATCATGGAAGTAGAAACGTCTCAGAAAATATGAAAATTACATCGTCCTGGAACGGAAACCGAATACGCATCTCCCGATTTTCGTTCGAGCACGTTACCGTTACACGTAAGCATACTATGCAATTTTCAGGAATCGCTCATTTCACCGAAAGATCATTTCATCGAAGGTCACTTCACCGAAAAGTTCATTTCGCCGAAAGGTCATTCCACCGAAAAGTTCATTTCGCCAAAAGGTAATTTCACCGAATGGTTCACTTGATCGAAAAGTTCATTTCATCGGAATTTCGTTTCGCCAAAAGGTTCACTTCATCGAAAAGTTCATTTCATCGAAATTTCGTTTCGCCGAAAGGTTCACTTCACCAAAGGGTTATTTCATCGAAAAGTTCATTTCACCGAAAGGTCGTTTCACGGAAAGTTCACTTCAGCGAAACCATTGTAGTGAGCCTTCGTGAAAACTTCCGTTTATACAGACAGACGATTTTAAACTTAGGGCGCTAAATTCGTGCAAATATACACTGCTGGCCACCCAAAATGCAACACCAAGAAGGACACAAGATAGCAAAGCCAGATTTACTGGACACATAACAACAGATACAAAGATGAAACGATTTAGCTTACGAGCCCGTGCGACTTGCGGAACACGCAGACATCAATAGTTCGTATGGCCCCCATGGCTGGCAATAACGGCCGCTACACGCCGCGGCATCGAACGAAAGAGGCTTTGGATGTGGGCTTGGGGTATATCCGTCCAAACTGCTTCCACACGTTGCCACAGTTCATCAGGCGTAGCAGCAGGTGATGCTTGCCGGGCCAGTCGGTTGCCGATCAGCGATCAGACGTGTTCGATGGGCAACATATCGGGAGAACAGGCCGGCCACGGCAGCAGTGACACCTGGTGGGTCGTGAAGAATTGTTGCCCGATGCGTGCCACGTGCGAGCGCGCATTGTTCTGTTGAAACGTGGCCGCTGGCAGGTCCTGCAGGTAAGGTAGGACTACAGGCTCCAAAACGTCGGAGATGTAGCGGTGGCTGTTGAGTGTACCAGCGATGCGTACCAGAGGGGTGCGGGTGTCATATATAATTGCACCCCAAACCATAACGCTAGGCGACGAACTGGTATGGTGGTTCATAATGCAGGCGTCATATAGTGTCTCGCCGCGGTGCCGCCACACGCGGATCCGACCATCGTGGTGTTGCAGGCATAAGCTGGATTCGTCGGAGAAGACAATGTCGTGCCATTCCGTAGTCCAGGTGTGGCGTTCAACAGCTCACTGTCGCCGCACTCGCCGGTGATGTAACGTCAATGGTAATCAGAGCAACGGGCGCCGTGCGACATGTCCTCGCTCCTGCAGACGAACGGTGAACGGTCGAACGGTACGTACTGACGCAGGTTGTTGCGCAACACACCCTAATTCCTGCGCTAACGTTCATCATGTGGCAGTGCGAGCCGTCGATGCCCGCCGCACAACATGCCGGTCCTTTCGTTCGGTGGTGTGCCGCGGCTGCGGCAATCGCTTACGTCGGTCCGTCCGTCCCTCCTGCACCAACCGAATCCATACTCGCCTCACTGTGGCTGGATGTCGTCCCACACGGGCGCCTATGTCTCGGTACCACAAACCGCTGTCGCGATAAGCCATTATTCGTCCTCTGTCGAACTCCAAAACGTGCTGGAATGACTGCCGTATTCTGCGACGAGGCATCAGGAAGCTTCCCACGCACAGGTTTGGCAGCATAACACACTTCCACTACTTACACCCCGCCTTCTGTGCACCCTTCTTATAGTACTTCTCGGTGACGTGCCGTGCGCACATGATTTGCATATGCCCTGCAACACTAATCGTTTGCATGACCTCTCGCGGGCGACGCATGCTGCGAATTTCAAGCCAATCGGATGCTTCCTTCTTGGTGTTGCATTTCGGGTGGCCAGCAGTGTATATATATATATATACCTATATAATTTAGTCTTCATAAGATTAAATATAGGAAAATGTTCCACGTATGAGATTTCACTGAAATTTTTAGAGTAGTACCAATTTTGAGGAATTAAGAGACAAATCTGTGGTTGAGATCGACATTTTATTGCATCTCACGAAAATAAAAAAATTAGTTTGAGTTTCAAATTCAAAGAATAGTGCCTTTCAATCGAAATCAGCAGCTAGTTAAAACGATCTTTCGATGAAGTGAACATTCGATAAATAGATCTTTTGGTGAAATGAACTTTTCGGCAAAACGACCTTTTGGCGAAATGAAATTTTTGGTGAAATAAACTGTCGGTGAATAGAACTTTTTGGTGAAACGACCCTTCGGTGAAATGAACGTTTCGATGAAACAAACTTTTGGTGAAATGAACCTTTCGGTGAAACGACTTTTCGGTGAAATGAACTTTTCGGTGAAGTGATTTTCGATGAAGTGACCCTTCGGTCAAGTGATTTTCGAGGAAAAGGACCAATCCCGTATTTTTCAAGTTTTCTGAAGCTTGTCTACTTGCATGATTTAGCATCCATTTGCCCGTAACATCCATTCAATATCAGCTTTCATACTCCAAACCAAGTTTTTGAAGAATTCAGCGCCTCTGAAATATTGGGTGTGTTCATAAGTTCTACCCATTTTTGTAGGCTATAAAGAAAGGAGGATAACACAACAAATAACGTACCTAGGATTTCACCTAATTGCCATAATTCTGTATGACGTCTTGCCTTCTGTCTATGAGTAACTGAATCCCACGCCGGAAGAACTCCTGTGTTTTAGAGTCAAAATAGTCATTTAATGCCGTTTCCACATCGTCCACACCATCGAAGGTTTGGAGAGCGAAGACTTTCTGTAACGATCGAAACAGGTGGTAGTCCGTAAGTGCAGGTCAGGGGAATACGCCGGGTGAGGTAACACTTCCCAACCGAAGTCCAGTAATTTTTGCCGAGTGATTAAAGCAGCATGAGGTCTGGCGTTATCATGATGAAGGATCACGCCTTTGCAATTGACGACTGCTGCGGCTTCGATGTCAGTTGTTCCTACAATCTGTCCAATTGTTGGCAGTAGAGTTCAGCATCTATCGTTCGGTTAGGTGCCAACACCACCTAGTGGATTATTCCCTGGACATCCCACCAAACACTTCACACCTTGGCACACAGTCCGTCAACGCTTTACATTAAGGTACATTACCCATTTCTCATCACCCGTTACAATTCATCCTAAAAATGGTTCATTTCTGTGACGAGAAAGCAAAGAAACACAGGTACGGATCCACTCCTCTCGTTGCTTTACAGAAAGCTGGTGCGGAATCCAGTAATCGATCTTGGTGATGAACCCAAGCCCATTCATCCGTCTTTCGACAGTTGTTTGGTGTACCGACAAAGTTTCCGCTAATTCCTGAATGGTTGGATGTGGGTCATTTGTTATGGCTTGGTTCACATCCTCGTCAGAAACCACAAATGGACGTCCAGGACGTGGTTGATCTTTACAGCTTCTGTCTCCGTCCCGGAATTTCCAAAACCAACGGTGACATGTGCTATCATCAAATACACCCTCCCCATACACTTGACAGATGTTGCGGCAAGTGTATGGGGAGGGTGCATTTACAGATGTTGCAGTACTGTCTTTATCGAACTCGTACAGTAAACAATGTCTAAGATGCCCCTTATCGCATGCCATGTTACACTGTCCGTGATTTCCGTTACGAATGACGTACTCGGACAAACCTAATGCCTCTAAATGATCTACTGTTCCACGCTTTATTAGCCGAAAATTCGACATCGCAGCGTCATTTGTGGCGTAACTACTCCGATCGCAATTTGCACCTATTACAAAAACGGGTAGAACTTTTGCACACACCCAATATAACCCGAAATGCATAACAAATATCATCATCATAACTGTCAACCATTATCAATACACTGCTGGATGAATGTCTCCCTAAGTTTCTTCCACAACGGTCTGTCTTGCACCCGTCTCCATGTCACTCCCGCATGCTTTCGAATTCCATCCAGCCATCTCCCATGTGGTCTTCTTAATTATTTCCTGTCCCTTGGAAAGCAGCCTAGAATTTTGGTTGTCCATCAGTCGTCTGTTCTTCTGGCAGCATGTCCAGTCCATTGCCATTTCAGGGATTTTATTATCATGATGTCTTCCACTCTTGTCATTTTCCTTTTCCATGAGTTCCTCTCCTTATCTCTCCTGTTACACCAAGCCTGCATTTCTCTATGCTTCTTTCAGTTCTCGGCAGTCTTTTTATCTTTTCTAGTTAAGGTCCAGGTCTCTGCTCTGTACGTAAACATTAGAAGGATGCATTGATTAAACACTTTTCTTTTGAGAGATAATAGCATATTGCTCTTAAAAAGTGAATTGTTTCTTCTAAAAGCTATCCAACCAAGTTTCATACGTCGATTAATTTCTTCATCAATGTGATCTTTGCTTGATATATGCTGTCCAAGGTAAATGTATGTATCGGTTATCTCCAGCTGTTCTCCTTCAATCAATAAATCATTTCTTGTAAAGCTTTGTACATCAGTTTTGTGTTTTGAATGTTGATTTTTAATCTCACTCCTTTACTCTTGTCAGCAATTTCCTGGATCATACTCTTCAGTTCTGAAGGGGCAGTTGCAAAAATGACTACGGATCAGCAAAACGAAGGTGAGTTAAACAATTTCTTTAATCTTTATCCCTCTGTTTTCTCAGTTCAATGGTTGAAAGACATTTTGCAATATGGCATTAAAGAGTTTGGTAGATATGGTGTTAGCTTGTCTCACTCACATTCCAATTTTTATTGGTGCTGTGTCCTCAAATAACCGAATCTTTTCGCTTGCATTTTCATAGATGTTATTAATGACGCTAATGTAAGCATCTTCAATACTGCAGTATTTGAAAATCATTGTAACTGCTGGTGGTTTCACGGAATCAAAGTCGTTTTCATAATCGATAAAAGTCATGCATATTGGGAGTTCATATTCTTTCGTTCTTTTAATTAGTTCTCTCAGTACGTGGATATGATCTATTGTGCTGTAGCCACTCCTAAATCCAGCTTGTTCTCTCGGTTGAGCCATGTTCAGTGTTATCTTCAAGCAATGTGAAAGAACCTTATTGAAGGTTTTACAAACCAATGATAGAAGACTGATGGGCCTGTAGTTCCTGTGATCCTCAATGTCACCTTTTTTATGTAGCGGGATCATATAACCTATCTATACGGCTGTATTTCATAAGTTATTTATCATATTTCATTTCCGCGAGTGTTCGAAGTTCAGCTCGGGAGCTCGTGTCGCCAAATTTTTTAACACAGTGTGAAATAAATGTGTCTCATTTATCCTATTAGGGATGACTTCTGTTAGTCTTGTACTTACTCGCTTCTCGTTCGCCCTTGACATTTCGGAACCTACTCCAGATCATTCAAAGTATTTTGAAACATTCTGATGTGAGCCACGAAAATGGAAATTGGTCTTGGCTATCTCGTAACAATATCAGTATAAATACGTAAGTGCAATGGGAATTTTAGGTAAAGAGGAGATGAGCTAGGATGTTTTTTAATTGTAAATGGATAGGGTAAACATTTGTAATTTCGTGGCACAGGTAAATTCCTAATAGAGCGTAAAAGGCTATTCGTAGAGTGAGCACTGTCTCATTAGTTTCAACTTTTTATCATAAATGTCAGCAGATATCCAGTTTCTAAAATCGGATGTTCGTATCACAGAGAAAGTTATTGAGAGTGTGGCGGGAATCGAATAGTCTTTTGTGATGGTGTTTAGTGTACAAGGTAGAAGAGCGGATTTCAAGACGCAAAATAGGTATCAGTGAACAATACTTAGCACAATAATTGATTAGATTCCTATCAAATTTCAAAATGCACTTACATTCCTATCAAATTAGATTCTTATCAAATTTCAAATGCAAGTCATTAATCAGCATTCTATAGCGTGCAGAGTCTTAGCCACGGATGCGTGATCCTTAGCTTTGGGGAGATAATTTTTTCAGACGTTAATGTTGATTTCAATAATACTTTTCCCATAATTTAAACTACAATATATGATTTCTGAATCATAATCATGGTAGCTGGAATTCAAATAGGCACTTCAGTTCCTGTTTTTAAATAATTTTAGCCTGTGACAAAATAACCAGAGTGCAACGAATGTACCACCTACATGTACTAACTTTGTGATACGTAATAGTTAATGTAATTGAGATGCAATAAAATATAGCTTACGTACACAGTTTTTATCAAGAGTCCCATTGCGAATTTTTTTATGGACGCAACTGCAATGAGGATGCCAAAAAAATATGGAGCTCAGTGGGTTCAATGTAGCTTTTTGCATGATGGTACTACATAAAGTGCCAAAACTCTTACGAAGAAAATGAAGATGTGTTCACGTGCGACGCCTGTGGACGCTGCTGATAATGAGTGAAATACAAATGCGAAACTGGCATTTTATGGAAACAAGTTAGCGCCGCCCCGGTGGCGCAGTGGTCTAAGGCGCTGGCCTCTGATCATTCGTCCGTAAGGGGTCCGGGTTCGAATCCCGGTCAGGCATGGATGTTGTGTTTGTCTTACGGTACTGGCTCTCTCCCTTCCCTGGAACCAGTGACCCTAAATTAGGGACGGGCGACTGCTTATAGCCCATTAAGTTGCTCACGGTGGTCGTTAAACCTCGTAAAAAAAAAAAAAAAAAAGAACGAACAAGTTAGTAAAATCATGCAATGCATTGATTATGATACGCTTTCCAACATACCAGAAATTATTACTCAAGTTATGAAGATAATGGCTGTAGAATAAATCTCACTCCTGTGTCCTGACCTTTGACCCCATTTCAATGGTATTCAACAGAACCGGTTCAATACACCTCAAGAAAAACATACTAAAGTTTTGTCGCAATAGAAGCAGTTTTACGCAAGTTATGAGAATAATGGCTGCGGAATAAATCTTGCTTTTTTGCAATGACCTTTGACCCCATTTCGTTGATATTCAACAGAACCGGTTCACTATACCTCCGGAACAAAATTATAACGTTTTATCGCAATAGAAACATTTTTTGGTAAATTATGATGCACAAGGGCAATGGAATGGATCCCACTCCAGTGTCCTGACCTTTGACCCCATTTCGCCCATTTTCAATAGGGTTCGTCACCAGTGGCTCCCTGCCACATACTAAAATTTCATCGAAACTGAACCATTTTTACGCAAGTTATGACGCATAAGGGCAATGGAACAAATCCCGCTCTTATGTCCTGCCTGACCTTTGACCCCATTTCGCCCATTTTCAATAGGGTTCGTGACTAGGTGGTGCCCTACCACATACTAAAATTTCATCGAAATCGAACCATATTTACACATGTTATGACGCATAAAGGCAATGAAATGAATCCCGCATTTATGTCCTGACCTTTGACCCCATTCCACCCATTTTCAATAGGTTTCGTTCCCAGGTGGTTCCTTACCACATACCAAAATTTTCATCGAAATCGAACCGTTTTTACGCAAGTTATGACGCATAAGGGCAATGGAATAAATCCCGCTCTTATGCCCTGCCTGACGTTTGACCCCAATTTGCCAATTTTCAATAGGGTTCGTGCCCAGGTAGTTCCCTACCACATACTGAAATTTCATCGACATCTAACCATATTTACGCATGTTATGACGCATAAAGGCAATGAAATGGATCCCGTTCTTATGGCGTGACTTTTGACCCCACTTCACCCATTTTCAAAAGGGTTCGTCCCCTGGTGGTCCCCTACCACATACTAAAATTTCATCGAAATAGAACCATTTTTACGTGAGTTATCGTGCCGTCAGACAGACGGACGGACGGACGGAAAAAGCTGGAGCATATACGCTTCTTCAACCTACGGTTGAAAAGCGTAAAAAAGAGAACATTTTATAGATAGAAATATGTATTTCTTCCACGTTTGACGGAGTAAACTGTGCAATATACTGTTATTTCTATTTCTTTATATTGACGCAATGCTGCGCGTACAAATGGACAACTTATTTGCTATCACGAACTTAGCAAGGTATTATTACAAAATAAATAAGGTTATCATAGCATAACCACTGGTAAACATTATGCGAAATCATCTGTTGTGGAACACAATCATGCTGTCCTACTGTTTTCCAAGTTACTAGTATTACGTACAAATGTGTTACGTAAGGGGTACTGGAGTTTGATGAACATGGACGATAAATATTTGTAGTCAAAATGGAAATTTCTGAAGTTATCACGAAATTGCCAGTGTTTACCCGAACATTGGCTGAGATGCAATATCAGAGTATGAAAGGTAAATACATAGTTAGGGCTGGTGAATAAGTCCATGTACAGTGTAGCTAGGATAATTCAAAGCTGAAGGGACCACAAAAACAATTCGAATTATCGGCAAATTTGAATTAGGCAAGTTTGAATATGGGCACATTCAAAAATCTAAAATCTCTTCAAGTACTGTAAAAAACAACATATTTATTCATAACACACAAAAACAAAGTACAGTACGGTAAATTTACAAATATTTTGTAAAACAAACGTGAAATCTTGGCCTGCTTCTCAGAATTTATGTTATCGGTAAGTGTAAATTCCTCAAGTTTATCGAGTGAATGAAATAGAGAGTCACTTACATTCTGCTGTCTCTCAACAAACTTCCTTAACTGTTGGAGGTAAACCAAGGCCTCTACTGAATTAGGAAGGCGCTCTTCAGGAAATTCTGGCTGTTCCAGTTTTTCATCTGAAGATACACCGCAGGTGTTCTTATTCATGACATCAGCCAAGATCTCATCATCTGTGAGCTCACCACAAACAGCTAAATTGTCATCAACTCTCACAAAAGCCTCATACGGTACATCACGGTCTACGTCTTCCCAGTACTCCACAGTGGGTATGATCTCCTCGCCATAATTACCTTGATGTAGTTGAGACTCATCATCGGGGTGCTGGAAGCCCATTCTTTTCTGAAACAGTTGGCTATAGTTTCAGGTTTAACTTATTGCATCATCAGGAACTAGGAACTTCGTCCAGAACAGTATACGTACCAATTTTAAAAGGTAATTGTTGAAAATACGAGATTACAAAAGTGGGGTTTTCTTCGAATTAAACAGAAAAAAGTTCGAATCAAATGGGTTTTTTAACATTATTCATATAGAAAATTTGAGGGACCAAATGAAACATTCGAATTAACCAAGAATTCGAATTAGAAACGTTCGAATTAGACAAGTTACATTGTATTTAGGAAGTAGTTTTACATAGACAATAAATACGCTTCTAGACAAAGAAAATACTACAAAGGGGAAGTATTTGTCGTACATCATGCATATTGATTGGTATGCCTCGACAGTTGGGTTATGTAAATGACCTTAATTGCGAATGGCCGCCACCGGAGGCGTAGTGGTCTAAGCGCTGGCTTATGACCATTCTTGCGAGAAGAGTCCGAGTTCAAATCCCATGCGCATTGGATGTTGTATTTTTCTTACGGTACTGGCTCTCTCCCTTCCCTGGAACCAGTGTCTTTAAATTAGGGACCGGAGACTGCTTATAGTCCGGTGAGTTGTTCACTGTGGTCGTTAAATCTTCAATCACAGAAAAAATCAATTATGTATAAATCGTGTGATAGGTGAGAGAGAAAAAGAGCAAAACTGCCCGGCGTAGCAAAGTTTGGTAGTCCTCGGTTGATCGTATGGACCACTGCATGTTAGTGATCTCGGTGGCGAAAGCAAGTGTAAGGAGTGAGACTGCCAGAGCAATGCCAACGGGAATCCTGCCATCAAACGGTCACCTTTACCAGACGCTTCATCATAGAAGTACACACGGCTTTCTGGTCCCTGCGTCGTATCGCAGTGGAAAAGCATTGAGATTCAACAACTGTTGGCTGAATATGACCATAGTGAATAAAATATTCAAAGCAAAGAGAATATGCAAGGTCTGTCCGGAAAGTAATGATACTCATTCAATAACAGACGTTTAATTAAAGTCATACTTACATAACATTATCCTCGAAATAACATCCTTGAACATCAATACACCGCTGTCAGCGGTTCTGCCACGCCACGTAGCTTGCCTGGAAGTCGAGAACAGAGATTGCTTTCAAAGCACTCTTTGTAGCAGTTTGCACGTTTGCAACAGTCCCAAAATGGTGTCATTTCTGGCTGGATTTCAGCCGGGGAAACAAAAACAAGTCAGCCGGGGCCACGTCCGGGCGGTAGGGAGGTTCGGGCAAAGTTGCCACGTTTTATTTCGCCAGAAACTCTCTCACTCTCAGCGACGCATGGTTCAGCGCATTGTCGTGGTGAAGAACCCAAGTGTTGGTGATCTCCAAACGGACGCGCGCAACTCTGTTCTTCAGCCGTTGAAGCGAAGGGCTGACCGTTTGTCCGGGTGGTATTAACTTCTTATGGACAACACCTTTACATTCAAAGAAGAAAATGAGCATCGATTTCATCTTCGATGTGCATATTCAAGCCTTCTTTGGTCGAAGAGACTCGGGAGGGTGCCACTCTGAGTTCTATCTTTTCATCTCCGGATCGTACACAAAGACCTACGTTTCATCACCTGTTATCACGTTCTCCAAAAACTCAGGTTCACTTCTCACACGGTCCATAAGCTCAAGAGAAATCTACACACGGTTGTTCCTCTGTTCATCCGTCAAAACCTTAGGAACCAATTTGGCGCAAACTTTCGGCATCTGCAATGCTTGCGTGATGATTTCATGCACAATGGATTTCGTGAGTCTCGCGTGCTTTGCTATCAGTCTAACACTCAGACGTCGGTAGGAATCTTAAACCGCTTTCGCTTTTTCCACATTGTCCGAAGTGTGAGACGTTGAAGGGCGCCCTTGGCGTGGCTCATCCTCGACGCTCTCTCTTCCCTCTGTTTCAAGTTTAACACAAAAGTTTTACCGCGTATCGCTGTTCGACACTCTTCTGTATTTTGACCGTTACGCGACGCTCACACAGCTGTCCACTTCGCAAGCGATCCTCACTCTGTTAAAGCTCGGAGCCAACTGACGAGACATCGATCGTTTACCTAACATACCCCGCCACCCGTCACGCCCGGAGACTCCGCCCTCCGGACCTTCTGATTGTCCCAGAAAAAGTGATCTCATTATGTTCCGGACAAACCTTGTAAATTCTAAATTTTCTTGTACCACTTACTGGTCATCCATGTAACATCTCTCAGAAAACATGAAAATTTAATATCCCTGGAACGAGAATCGAACCCACACCTCCCAATTTCCGTTCAAGTATGTAACTGTTACACCATCCAGGACAGTGAAGTTCCAAGCAACTGAGACTGAGCAAACTTAGCTAAGGAATCTGAAAATCCTCAGATTTTCGCTAGTCGAAACATCGTTGCTTCCTCATAGCGTTTTGACCCATCTCCCATCCAGAAACCGGTGTATGTCAGAATTCACCAGAACCACAGATAAGTCTATGAAGGAAGAAATATTCCTTATAATACATGGGGAATTTGAATTTAATGAAAATGTTTGCCATGAAACACAGTAAATCAATGTTTAACAAAACACGAACATTATAAATATTTTCATATGTAGTAAACTAGTATAAGTAATTAACACGGTGGAGGGGAAAAATGAATATCATGAAAATATAGAACATCATGAACAAATATAATAAAGAACATCATGAACAAATATAGAACAACAAGAACATCATGAACATCATGAACAAATATAGAACAACAAGAACATCATGAACATCATGAACAAATATAACATAGAATATCATGAACAAATATAGAACAACAAGAACATCATGAAAATATAGAACATCATGAACATCATGAATAAATATAATATAGAACATCATGAACAAATATAGAACAAAAAGAACATCATGAAAATATAGAACATCATGAACATCATGAACAAATATAGAACAACAAGAACATCATGAAAATATAGAACATCATGAACATCATGAACAAATATAATATAGAACATCATGAACAAATATAGAACAACAAGAACATCATGAAAATATCACAAACATCAATTCAAATTAAATAACTTATAGAACTGCATAATTGCTCTGAGGGAAAACAAGATCACAAACCACCTCAAATATATCATATTATAATAAACTATAATCATGCAAGCAATAACTTAATACAAATGACCAAAACATTGTATACAGAGTAATTCAAAGAAGTAAATAACGTAATGTACAATAGAAGCATAACATGGAGCCAGAGATAAAGGCTTAAAAAGTAAGCCTGACGAGTCCCTGATCTCCATAAGTCAATGTGTCTGGTCAGAACGTCAACGGTAACAACATTAAATTACCAGTACACAATGAAAAGAATAAGACAAGAACTTTACCAAACAACAGTAGTTCTCGTAGCAATTTTTTAAATACTTTATAATTAACAACTCCCCTGATGTACAATGACAATCAATTCCTCATACGGGGTCCAGCTGCAGCAATACTATTATACAGCAATCCTGAGGACCACGAAACCCGCTTGACCTCGAGTATCATATGAATGAGGGAACCGCGGTAATTCCAACAAATCAAGATACTTATCCGCATAACTCTGTCGTGCATAGTAATAATATAAATCGATAGAGTATCCAAAGCAAACAGAATATAAATTCTGAATTTGCCTGTACCACTCACTGGTCTCCCATCTTCTGAGAAATGTTACATGGATTTCCCATTCATTATAAGGAATATTTCTTCCTTCATTGATTTATCTGATGACCATAGTGGTTGGAGGAAGGTCACGTACGTCGCTGTAGTGGGACTGGTGCACGTAGGCGGAAGTCCAAACGCCTCGATCGCCGCATTCGACGGCAAGCCGAAGCAGTCCAACAATCCACAGCTGTCGACATTTGACCAGGTGAACAAGTAGCTATGGTCATCCCCGTATCGACACGGACTGTGAATCGCAGTTTGGCTGAGTCTAGTTTACCCTCTCGTCGGGAATGCAATGACTCTTATTCAGTACGGTACATCTTCGAGAAAGGATGCAGTGTTGCTGTACCAGGCATGCGTGCCGAGACGAATGAAACCATGTGCTCAACGACGAGTCTCGCTTCCGTCTCAGTACCAATGGAGAACATGGAGACGACGTGGCCACCGGTATGATGTTGCTATCATCCGTGAGCCTCATATGGCTTATCAACCGGCTGTCATAGTTAGGGACGCTGTCATTTTTAACAGCCATTCACCGATCGTACGCATAGTGGGTACAATGACAGCACTACGATACGTTGATGAGGTGCTGCTGCCTGTTTTGCTGCCGTAGCACCGTGGTACTCCTGATGTCCAGTTTCATCAAGATAACGCCCGTCCGCACACGGCCACCATCAGCAAACAATGCCTGCAAGGTGTCCAGGTGCTGTCCTCTGCTGAGGGATAGACAGGTTTCACAGTACAGAACTTGTGAGACGTTACTGTCAGGCAACTTGACACCCCTGCTAGACCCTCCCCTCCCACTGTCGATGAAAGGTGAACACAAGACAGCAACGCATGGTCAATGATACCTCAGGACATCCTCCTGGGTCTTTTCTACTTGATGAAGAACTGTATTAACGAACGTATTGCCCAGCATGGCGATCACACGACCTACTTACTGACTCAGGCCACATTATATTGTATCCTCGCCCATCTCATCCATGTAACTCCTCGCAAAGTAAATCACTTCTTTCCCCCTACTTGCTTGCATGCATTAAGTTTGGTCACACTTAGTGCATTCCTTCATGGTGGTGCATTTATGTCGAGCAATGTAGATGTTGAAATTATTTGGCGAATTCATCTTTGGAAGCCATACCTGCTTTAGGCGGACAGTAACAGAACTTATGGATTCTAGAAAAGGTCTCAAATGGCTAAGCACAAAAGTGCTCTGACATGCAATACTGAAACATGTATACTCCAGATTAGGCCCAGAGCTGGTTCGTGCCAGATGAATGCGTTACTTACGGAATGTGAAGCAAGGCTCCTCCAGGCCAAATGCGGAACGAAGACGTGTTGAAGCAAAACGTTGTGTAGAGGTTATGAAATTTTGAAATGTAGTAATTTAATTAATTAACGAATGAATTAATGGTCGTCGATGACTACGTTAAACATATACAGTATCTCACTTCTGAAATAACTAAGGGGACAATTCCAAGTTGCACAGCCTTGAAATTTAACGTAAGCCCAACACTGAGCCACCCTCTTTTATGAATAAAACGGTGACTCATTGTTGGGACTACGATAAATTGCAAGGCTGTGGGATTACGATAAATTGCTACCTGGGACAATAGCGGTTGTTGGAAGAATCAGCAGACGTAAAAAGGTAATTTGTTCCTCTATTTTTCCACTCACTGGAAGTTCAGTTTATCAAAACGATATAATCTTCACGTTGTAATTTATTCACTAACACAAATTATCTCCTGTATTAACATGGATCACAATCATATAATAGCAAAACGTATTCCTCGATTCATGTAGCTAGCCAACTGGCTTCAATCTCTTTCGCTATATCGGCTTTCCACAATCTATTATCAGTCTCTTTCTCTACACTCTCTCAATTCACATTTAACGTCATCTATCAATTTGCTTTGACTTAACAGTCAGCGTTGCCGAAGTGTTCAATCTGTTCGAGTTAGTAATGTGCCGTTAAGTAAGCAAATAATTAACCACTGAGTAACTATATTTACGTAAGAAAACAGAAACTCAAGAGGAAATGAAATATCGGTATGACTCACTGTTTTTATTAGTTTCGAGAAAAATATTTTGAGGTGATTTGGCCAATTTGAAAAAGGAGTGATGAGGCGCAAATTAAGAAATTTTATTCAGCCCAAGTGGTAGAGGAAGGCACGTAAATCATGAGTGGAGCAGATACAGATATGTATGCAATAGAAAATGAAAATGAGGACGAAATGCAAAAGATCTTGAGTGGGAAGTGTGATTAACATTTGTGCAACTCGAGCTGTTTATAACGACCGCTAAATAGATACATTTAATGCATCAACAATAACTTAAATCGAAAACAATTGGCGACTCTGGTCGGACAATTGATCCAGCTTTAAGGATCTAACTTCTGAAACTCAAAGAACAGCTTAGCCATACTGGTATTAATGATATTTGGCGGTGTGGACTAAACTCAATCTTGAATCTACATAATGAATAAAATAAATGTACGTCCGGTAAGAATTGGCTAAATTGGTTTTTATTTTAATGGAAAGGTGAAGGAGGCTTTTGGAGAAGCAATAAAGGAAAATATGTTGAACTGAAACGAGTATGCTATAAAGAATTCGTCTTGCCGGACAGGTGCACAGAATTGTCCCATCTCCAAGGAATGGTAAAACAGACAGAGTTAGATGGCATCCTATGAAGTAGCTAACGAACATTATGAGATGGTAGAATACATGGTGTACAGAAAGAATTAGGAGACGGGCATTGGGTGAAGAGGAATTGAAAGAAATGCTTGAAATTGTATTGAAAGTAGTGTGAGAAATATTTCTATACCACAAGACTAATATTTTAAAAGGATATGCAAAAAACATTTTTCACTGAGGAGTCAGTAGAATCCCATGAAACAAGAAGCTTTTTAGCAACGGTAGCGACAACGCAGCTCGGGAGCCGCATACTACTCAGGTACACATTTGTGATCAAAAGTATGAAATTTAATAATTATTTTACAAACTTTCAGTTTCAGGAAAACATATATTATTTCTCGGATCTTCATTAAGTGTGTCCATCGAAGCTCGTTAGTTGACCACCCCTGTAGCAGGAAATATTTCAAGTACTGCTTCGGAAGACTCAAGTTTCTTAAGTGAAGCTCCTGGAGCTTGTCATTTCGAGACACTTCTCTCAGTGGATCCTTCAATATGGCTCCCAAGAAATCACGTTCCTTAAATGGGGCTTCCAAAATTGTCATATGGCCACTTTCATATTAGGACATTTTTCAAGTATGGCTCCCGAAACTCCTTATTCGACCACCGCTGTATCACGAAATTATTCAAGTATGGTTCCCAAAGACTCCAGTTCCATAAACGTGAATCTCGAAGCTTATCAAATGGCCATACCTGTATCAGGAAATTCTTTAAGTATGGCTCGAGGAGATTCAAGTTCTTTAAGTGCTGGTCCCAAAGAATCAAGACCATTAAGTACAGCTCCTGAAGCTTGTCAGTTGTCCACTGCGTGTCAGAAAATGATTCAGCTATGGTTCCCGAAACTCGTCTCAGTCTGCAACTACTGTATGAGAAAATTCTTCAAGTATGGCTACGAAAGCTCGTCAGCTGATCACCCCTTTATCAGCAAATGCTTCCAGTATAGCTCCCGCAGAAACAAGCTCCTTAATTGAGGCCCCAGAAACCCATCTATTTGAAATTTCGTATCAGTATGTTCCTCAAGTATGCTTCCCGAATAATCAAGTTCTATTTATAAGTGCGTTTCCCGAAGACTGTCAGTTGACAATATCTGCTCTACAACCTGAAGTTAGTTCTTGCAGAAGGAATGATGACGGAAACATTTATTATATTTTTCGTTAATTTTAGTGAGAATGTCTGGTATCGCATTAAGCTTATTTTGTAACAATTAACATTATAAGCAACTCCGCCAAATAGTGTAACATTTTTGCAAAAATTAAATCGATCGGTATTTTGCTAGATTTGTGAAAGACTGCATGAAAGAACCTTTTCCCTTTCATCGCATCTCAATACCATCTTCCAGCGTTTCGAAATCTATAAACGTGTTTAATTTTCTTAATGTAAAAATGTTCTCGTATGTAAGATAATTTGTTTAGGACGGAAGCTACTTCCATCAACAGTAATACGTCGAAGGTTTTTACTTCCTCTGGAAATCCCAGATTCTTTGAGAAAAATCAATTGCTGTGTTTGTGATACTGGTCACTCGGAAGTTCAAGAGTAATTTGCAGCAAACTTTGCTTGTCGTTTCCCTGCTATTAGAATTACGCTGAAGATAGCATGCCGCATACATGGAAAGCTATTATCTACCTTGATTGGAGAAAGATCCCGCAGAGTGCACACAATTGCTCCGGAAAAATTGCAGCCTTTCAACATCCTGATTCATTTATTCATGTGACAGAAACACCGGAATTCAGCCTTAAACTAACAGTTTTATCTTGGACGCAGCTGTAATTATATGCGTATTCCTAAGTGCTGAGTTATTAGCATCATCTAAATAATGGCATTAGCTAATTTCACCACCTGCTATGGCATAAGTGAATTAATGGACGTTGGCAATACACTCTCACAGTTTCTGGATGGATTATATAAATGCCACAAAATTCTACTGATGATTTGCTTTGCCGTGAAATTTAAGTATTCTGCGTTTCAATGCTCTAAATAAAGTTTTTATTCCACACTTGTTAATTAATTTTTACTTTTCTGCAATGTACTGCATGTCTCATTCCTAAAGAAACTGCTGCATGAAGCGAACAATGAATAACATTATTCTACAAGGGAAAATCTTCTTTGGTTAACTGATGTGTTCCGTAAATATTTTGGTGTGGGAAATTCAAATCTGATATTAGAATTGGCCAGTCAGCGCTAGTTTTAGAGTTACGGAGATATAAACCTATCAATTCCATATATATTACTTGGGGAATGAAAAATCAGGAAATTTTACATTAAAATGTTGGGAACACTGACCTGTTTAAAATCGTTTATACTCCCATGTTGGCTAAAATGTTATTCTACTCATTGTTTGGGTAGCTAACTAGTATGCTTCTCTAAAGTGTATTTTAAAAAAGTATCCAAGGCTCCTTTTCGAGTCGTACTTGTAGAAATACATAAGATTCTTAATGCTGTCGAGACACACGATTATTAATGGAAATAATTGCAACATTTAAAAGACGATACTTTTATTTACAATTAAAACCAGCTAAAAACAATAGCAAGATCTTTCAAACCCACTATGGGTTGGCCATCAGGCACAGTGAGGGTGAAGCATCGTAGTTATACACTGAGTGGCCACTTTATTATGATCACCCCCTCAGTACTTCGTTAGGCCACCTTTTCCCTTTAATACTGCGTCGATTTTTCGTGGCATGGACTCCACGAGATGTTGATAGGTGGTTTGTGGGATCAGGGACCATGCTTGACGAATAGCACTTTCCAGGAGTGTAAGATTGCAGGGTTGTGGATCCAGCTATCTGATGGCTCGTTTAACTTCATCCCACAAATTCTCAATGGGGTTGAGATTGTGGGGACCACCTAAGCAAAGTAAACTCACCGGCATGTTCCTGAAACCAATCCTGTACAATACGAGCACTACGGCAGGAAGCATTATCTTGTTGAAAGTAGCCGTCGCCATTGGGATAAACCATCCACATGACAGGATGCACTTGGTCCGCAACGATGTTTAGATATGATGTGCCAGTCAGACGTTGATCAACACGAATTAAAGGGCCCAAAGCATGCCAGGAAAACATTCCCCAAACCATAACGTTGCCTCCACCAGCTTGAAGGGTTGTAGCAATGCATTTGGGGTCCATGCTTTCGTGCTGTTTCCGCCAAATTCTCACTCGGCCATCGGCATGGTGCAACTGAAAACGTGATTCATCGGACCACATAATTTGTTTCCAATTATCGACTGTCCAATCCTTGTGCTCCTGTGCGAACTGGAGACGTTTTCTCTTGTTAACTGCAGACAGCAGAGGTGTTCGAACAGGCCTTCGGCTGCCATATCCCATCCGATGCAGTGTACGGCTAACAGTGCGTGCAGAGATCATTTGAGGGGATCCTTGATTAAGATGGTAGGTAATTTGCCGCACTGTTGTCCTTCTGTTGTCTGTTACCAGTCTGGACACTCTCCGTTCCGCCCGAGCAGTCAATAGTCGATGACGACCACACGTTGCACGTAGAGATCCAGTTTTTTGTCTGACAGTCCAGTCTTTAAACACTTTAACAACAGCTTCTCTGGAACATTTCACGAATGCGGCTGTTTCGGTGATACTCGCTCCATGGCTCCGAGCTCCTACAATCATCCTACGTTGAAAGTCCGTCAAATCGCATTTTTTATCCATCTCGTCACACAAAAATCACTTCTACTACTGTCGCAAGCACTACGCTTTCCCTTTTTATTCTAGCCTCGCCCTCTGGCGGCAACAGCGTGTAGCCATAGCTCATTTGCTTAAAACGGTCAGGTGGTCATAATAAAGTGGCCACTTAGTGTATAGCCGAAAGCAATCACCCATAATGCAACAGCATGGCAAGGACTTGCTCCAAATCTGGGTTGGAGCAGTACCAGACCTTGAAACGCTTCCAGTTTCACTAACTTCAAGTCAGGAAACACCAGACGAAGAAAGTACTTGTGAAGAGAGTGAGGCACGAAAATCACCTCCAGAAAGAAGTGTGTGTCACAAAAATATTTCGACAATTGAAAAGCGATATGAAGGGAAGTCGATGCCTACAAAGGTAGCTGTTATTTTGCTGGAATCTCAAAAGAGACAGCACAGATATTCATAAAAGAAAAAATGAGTTACATTTGTACATCATTTTTTACGTTTTGTATTTTTATTATTCTTATTCTGTATTCAATTTCGTTCCGTACAATATTTCGTAAATGCTCTGCATCACTATATAAGTATTTTAATATTACGAAACCTAAGAATCCATAATTTTTTTCCCTATTTTTCATTGTAGATCTGAGAATAAAACGAGAAATTGCAGACAAATGAAACATCGAATAATTCGAAAACTATCCCTAATAGAAAAACTATAAATACAGATCTGAATTCTGCGCAACAAAATATTTTTTTTTTGTTTGGAACACTGTAATTGATGAAACAATGTTGGTTTTCCCTGGTTCGAATCATGCTGAATTGATTCCTTTGAATGACACTAGATCATTTTATATCGATTATAACATACACCTCATTGACAATGAAAATTGTTTTGCCAATACCTCTTGAAATCTGTAGAATATGAGCCAAAAACTTGCTGACAAAGGGAAGGAGATCGCCCTTGTGGCGCAGTAGTGTAAATGCTGAACTCTGAACGTTCTTTCGAGCGTGTCTGGGATATGAGCATGAGTGGTACGTTTGCATTACGGCACGGGCTTTCCAAAATTACTGAGCCAAAGGCTCCAAATTAGGGACATATAACTTCCTATTGAACTACTAAATTAGGAGCGTATATCTTATTGAGCTGCTCACGGGAATCGTTAAGCCCATAAACGTAAGAAAGTGTATTAAAGATGATTTTACTGTAGACGAAATTGATGTACAATGCCTTTTACAAGAGCTGATGATTCATATTATACACTGCCGGAAAGTGAAAAAAAGTACACCAAGAAGGAATTGGCGGACGATCATGAAATTTACATATGTAAATGGGGTCACGCTTACGTAGGTGTGATGCTAATTTCGTGACCAACCGGTGAGTGCTTACCCCACAGTACGGCATAGTATGAAAATTATTGTCGGTGGTATTTAAGGAGTACGGCGAAGTGAATGTAATCAGTCGTCGGCGTACGGACACGTGCGAAGACCCTGAAGAAGCTGCAATGCCTGGACATGGAAGACGTGTGCGATTTCAGCAGTTATCGGACTTTGAGCGAGGTCGTCTAGTCGGACTCCGCGAGGCCGGGTGGTCGTATCGTCGTATTGCGGAGCGAGTTGGACGGGAAGTATCGTTGGTGGTACGATGGTGGCGTAGATGGTCCGAGGAACATTCACACACGAGAAGACGTGGAACTTGGAGTCACAGATGGACTGATGAGCGGACCGATCGACGCATAAGAAGAGCGGCGTTGTCAAGCAGAACATCCACTGCGACGCAAATCCGAGCTACGTGCACGTGCGCCTCTGTCATGTGTACCTCTGACTCCAGCCCACCGTCAGGAACGGCTGCAGTGGTGTCACCAACGTCTGCACTGGAGAACGCAATGGCGATCTTTCGTGTTCAGCGATGAAAGCAGATTCTGCTTGGGAGCCTCCGATGGCGGTATGCGTGTTCGCAGGCGCACAGCGGAGCGTCTCCACCCTTCTTGCATCCGCCAGCGACACGCAGGGCCTACACCTGGTCTCCTGGTGTGAGGAGCGATCAGCTATCACTCCCGTACATAACTAGTGTTTGCACCGGGTACGTTAAACAGCACCTCCTACATCGACAACACCATGCCAGTGTTGCACAGTGTGACGCAGTTCATGGCGGTTCAACCTCGTACTAACCATGTTACATGGAAATGTTATTTTTCAGTTTACCAGCAAATACAGCTGTATTCCATAATGTTTTTATCACGTTTTCCTCTGTATTCCGTTATTATGCTGTATAAATTTCGTTGGTATCAGACGTCTCCTTCTTGGTGTTCTTTTTTCACTTCCCGCCAGTGTAGTTTAATGCGCAAATTTAGAAGTAACCGATGCATACATTTACCTTGAATAACATATATCAAGTGAGGACCGCTTCGAACACGAAATTAATGAACATATATAACCTGGCTGGGAAATACATAGCCACACATCTAGAAAAAGTAATTTTTAAGAGCTGTATTTAGCGAAGTGTCTTGAAAGAAAAGTGTTTAATTAAACGCTTCTTCGAAGTTCTTACCTGTAGCAGTTCTCGCTTTGCAGCACAAAAAAGAATTCTTCAAATTGGACTGACATGCGCAGATACATGACGTCGACAAGAGGACAGAAAGACATATTGATATTACAATAACCTACTTTTAATCAAAACATTCCCCATTAATTTTGTGGGATGGGGCCTGCAATACTAGCCGCCACTGATTGTAACATTTTTCTGGAAGCATAATTAAAACGTTTTTGAAACCCAAATTAACACGTACCGACACAAATGGTTGATAATAATGTTTCTATGTCGTGTAAGGTGCGTCGCATAACTATAGAGACAGTCGACTTTGCGCCGTGAACGCAATGCGAATATAAGTAGGAAGCTGAAGTGGTACCTAATTAGACATAACCCTACAGCGAACGTTTCGATCCGTCGGGAATACCGCATTGTGTGAAAAGAACACCACAAAGTGAAATAGAGTAATTTTAGGTGTCTCGTAAATATAAAGACAACTATGTAAAGTAGCCACATGCAAATGAGATGTACAAATTAGCATGTTGTACGCACGCGCATGGGCCGTAATTCGGTCCAGCCTACAAAAGACAGCTGACCTGCCGTTAGACATTCATTTGCCGAAATTCCACGCAACAGTCAACTTTCTGGTGGTTAGGTGCACATGATTCGGAGACTGAGAGCAAATGGATTGCCTGTAGCGAAAATTTGTAAAGCCATGAGGAGGAGTAGGGCAGCCATCTATTAGACTTCATCGAAACGCTGTGCGTTAACTGAGAGAAAACGGCCTGGAAGGCCTCGATTAACAACCAAACGAGATGATCGTGCCATCATGCGTTTAGTTTCATCCCAAAGTTATCACTACGTCAAGTTTCTCGGACTGTTGGTGTCACCGTCTCAAAGGACACAGTTCATCGACGAATCAAGGAAAGTTGCAACATTGTGCTTCGTAAAATGCGGCGTCTGCCACACCTCACGCGGCAGCACAAAGAAGCTAGATTGTTATGGGTAAGCAGCCACATGCACTGGACGGACGAGTGGATCACAACTATTTTCTCCGATGAGAAAAGGTTCAACCCGGACAGCCCTGACGGTTAGAACTGCTATTGGCATGATTTACGACACGAGCCACGACCTTCTTCAGAAGACAGAAAAGAGGGGAATATGTGATGGTCTGGAGAGCATTTGCGTTCAATGGGACAACGGATATCGTTTTTCTGCAAGGCAGGCAAAACTCCGAAACGTATCAGGACATACTCAGCAGCCACCTTCTACCGTTTGCCGAAACTCTAGCGGGTGTTGATTATCTGTTCCAGCAAGACAATACCTCTATCCATCGGTCTGCATCAACGAAAAGCTGGTTTAACATTCATCGTGTGACCGTAATGGATTGGCCAGCACTCAGTCCAGATCTGAACCCTATCGAGAACCTCTGGGGTATCCTAGCTCGTGATGTGTATACGAATGGACGGCAGTTCTCAAGTGTGGCGGCATTGAACACTTACATCACTTGGTGGACAGCATGCCTAATCGGGTTTTCAGTGTTATTCGGAACAACGCATCCACTATTCATACCGGAGGTTCTCATAACTAGTAAGTCTTTATATTTTTGAGACAGCGCATTTCTGTTTGGGTTTTTTCTTGCACTTAGCGTTGGAATTGTTATGTTTCCGTCAAACTTTTGTGCAGCTGCGTGTCCTATACTGTTTTTGCTATAAATATGAGGTGTACATTTCAGCTCCTTGTTGTTTCTTTTTATTCGAGAATTTGTTCCGTCTCTATATTTATGCGACGCACTATATCATCACAATCATCATTATCAACCTTTCTAAATCCACAGCTAGACGACGTTCTCTTTCACAACTCTATGTCTTGAGCATTCATCTTGCATGGAACGCAGGTGTACTTTCGAATTTCATTCACGTACATCCTTAGTTTTCATCTCACGGGTCTTTTCCTGTCTTTTGATACCCAGTGTTTAGAATTTAAGTTCTCCAACGGTAGTCCGTTCTTCTAGTAACATGCCCAACCTACTGCTACTTGACGGTGTTTAATTTGGTCATGATGTCTTCAGCTCTTGTCATTTTACTGATCCATTAATTTCTTTTCCTCCCTTTCTTTGTAGCACAATGCATGCATCTTACCATGCTTCCTTAAGGTGTCCGCATGCCTTGTGTTCCTCATTTTGTGTCTCGGATCCATACGTAAGAATTGCAAGAACCTATCAAATAAATGCTTTTCTTTCAAGATATTATCCTAAATTGCTGATAAAAACTGCACTGTTTCTTTCAAATAATTCGATCCAAGCTTTGTAGGTCTGCTGATTACTTCTTCGCTGCGGTTCTCACTTGACATTTGTTGCCCGAGGAAGCTTTGTAGGCCTGTTAATTACTTCTTCGCTGCTGTTTTTATTTCATATTTGTTGCTCGAGGAAGCTTTGTAGGTCTGTTAATCACTTCTTCGCTGCGGCTCTTGTTCGATATTTGTTGTTCGACGAAGCTTTGTAGGTCTGTTAATTATTTCTCTGTGACCCTTATTTGATATTTGTTGTCGGAGAAAGCTTTGTTGGTCTGTTAATTACTTCTCTGTGACCCTTAATTGATATTTGTTGTCGGATGTAGCTTTGCAGGTCTGTTAATTACTTCTTCACTGCGGTTCTTATTTGATGTTTTTTGTTCGAGAAAGCTTTGTAGGTCCGTTAATTACTTCTTCGCTGCGGCTCTTGTTTCATTATTTGTTGTCCGGGGAAGCTTTTTAGGTCTGTTAATTACTTCTCTGTAACCCTTACTTGATATCTTTTGTTAGAGGAAGCTTTGTAGGTTTGTTAGTTACTTCTCTGTGACCCTAACTTGATATTTGTTGTCAGAGGAAGCTTTGTAGGCCTGTTAATTACTTCTGTGTGACCCTTACTTGATATTTGTTGACAGAGGAAGCTTTGTAGATATGTTAATTACTTTTTTGCTGCGGCCCGTTCTCAACATTTGCTGTCCGAGAGAGCTTTGTACGTCTGTTTATTATTTCTGCGCTGCGGCTTTTATTTGATATTTGTTGTCCGGGGAAGATTTGTAGGTATGTTAATTACTTTTTTGCTGCGGCCCTTTCTCAACATTTGCTGTCCGAGAGAGCTTTGTACGTCTGTTTATTACTTCTGCGCTGCGGCGTTTATTTGATATTTGTTGTCCGAGGAAGCTTTGTAGATCTGTTAATTACTTTTCTGTGACTCGTACTTGATATTTGTTGTCAGAGGAAGCTTTGTTGGTCTGTTAATTACTTTTTCGCTCCGGCTCTTGTTTGATATTTGTGGTCCGGGGAATATTTGTAGGTATATTAATTATTTTTTCGCTGCGGCCCTTTCTCAATATTTTTTGTCCGAGAGAGCTTTGTACGTCTGTTGATTACTTCTGCGCTGCGGCTCTTACTTGATAGTTGTTGTCCGGAAAATCTTTGTTGGTCTGTTAATTATTTCTTTGATGAAGCGCTTTCTTGATGTTTGTTGTCAAAAAAAAAAAGCTTTGTAAAACTGCTAATAATTCTTCGCTGCGACCCTTGCTTGATATTTGTTGTTCGAGGTAGATGTAGGCACCATTACGCCCCCATTGATATCTAGATCTTCAGTTCTTTTAAAAGCATTGTATGATACATTTTTTTCAGAAAGTTCATCTGTACACCCACTTTTTCATACTTGCCGACGAGTTCCTGGAAAGTACAGTGCAATTCTGAGGGTTTACTTGCAAAAATGGATATGCCGTTAACACGAGGTGTAGTTCTCCCGCTCGACCAATTTCGAAATAATTATCCCACAAGAATTGGAGTAAACCTTACCCCATATTCATCAACCAGCTTGGACACCGTGGAATGTTATAGCCATTCCTCCAGCTTCGTAAATGACTTTGTAACACATTATATTTTGCCACTGGTTGCATTCAAATCCATATCTTCCTGCTCTGGAGAGTTTCTTCTCCCAGATGAACTACACCGGCAGGTTTATCGGTGCAACTTTGCCGATTTGACTCATGCGTTACCTCAGTACTGCATCACACACGTCATGCCACGTAATACGTCATGTCAGCGCCCCCAACAAAGACGGGGGGGGGTACGAAATTGTAGGATTTCGGGTCAGGCGACAGCCGTGATCGAAAAACAACCTCATTGCAGAAAAATTATTTTCACACAATTTTTTCAAACGCATTCACCTTTGTTCGTTCTGGCCACAATACTGAACCACTCGACCACAGTGAAAAAGTGGCGATCCAGTATACAAAGTTGTCAACGTAATACCGTTGTTTTAATGCAATTTTTATCTGCAGATATTTGCTTTGCGGTTTTTTTTATTTTTGTAAAATTCAATACCATTTTAATAGTGCCATATCCTGCCATCATCATCATCATCACTAAGCTGTTCTCTGAGATTGAGAGGCTAGCTGCATAAAGAAATACAAACTACCAGAAATTTTTACTTACTGCTGCCGTATCAAACTTCTCCATTTACAACGATCTTGACACACAACTCGGGCTTCACTGACATCCATCACACGACGTATGAGTTTGTGTATTCTATACTTCATACTCATAATCCTCTTCTCATTCAGACACTCCTGAATCTGATTTTCCCATGACTTCCTTGGCCTTCCTCTGCCTTTCCTTCCTGCCACTTTGGCTAAAAATATATTCTTAGTAAGCATCTCATCACTCATTCTTTCAACATGGCCAAACCACCGAAGCATATTAGTCTCCACCTTGCTAACAACATTTTGCTTCACATTACACAACTGCAGAACATCTTCATTCCTCACACGATCAAAATATGTCTTGCCACAAACCCCCCGTAGGTAACGCATTTCTCCAGCACTTAAACGACTCCTATGTTTCTTCTGTAGTTCCGAAGTTCCACTGCCATACATCAGAGTAAGAGCAATTACACCTTCATACACAGCCATGCGGGACTCTCTTGAGAACCCGTCATTCCTGTGAAAACCTCCCAAAGCAGCCATGACTTTCAAAGAAGAATTCACTCGCCTACTAATTTCACCATCCAATTAGTTCTCTCGTTCAAACATGCTTCCTACGTACAAACTCATATCATGAAATATAAAAAACAACGCGTATCCAGAGTCGTTTCTTGCAAGTCTCATTTTTTTTTTTTTTTTTGCTGTCATGAAATCATTTGTATGTAGCAACATATAGAACAGTTTTAAAAACAAAAAAGAATGGCAATGTTGCGGTAACTAATGAATACCTTTCTGCCGGTAATAGGATTCAAAGCCACGTTATCCTACTCCAGAAGCAGCTGTTCTCCCATATGAACTATTCCGGCAAGACTTCTCGCCGCAGCATATGATGAATACAGGGAATATAACATTGAATAAAATGTAAACGTTTCTTTCAGTGAAGCTGTGGCAAGTTTAAAAAAATTAAAAATGTATTTCCCCTAATTTGATGTGAATGAGCATCTGATGAATGATGATACATTTCAGAGGAATTGGGAGATAACTACTCTTACATGCTAGCAAGCAACTATCGCAGCTTTTTCAAGCTTTAGTGCAATAGAATAGAGTTCCTCTTAGCAAGGTAATAGGATGTGTTGTATGTACTTACACAAATTATGCATTTTTTGATGTACTGTTACTACGAACATACTTTGTTGAGGGTATATGCAATATAATTTTTGTTTTGAGTCACCCTTTTTGCATGTTCGTGAGATAACCTATAGCAGAAAAGAACCTGATTATTGCTATCATACACCAATCAGTCATTACATTATGACCAGCCCTAGCCTAGAGAAATGAGCACGCCTGGAGACCGAACGGTGGCGCAGGTTCAGATCAGATCAAATTTAAAGGATTTTAGGAAAGGAGTGTCTTACCCCAGGTCTTAAACAGCCCTTAGAAATAGGAAAATAGGAGATTTGGGCTAGAGCGCCCGATAGGAAAGGGACACGGAAGCGAAGTAGGAAGGAGGAGGAAGACGCCCTTATTTATTACCGGGGGGCAGTACCCGGGGTCCGACGGCTTAACGTGCCCATCCGACGCACGGCGGATAGTTAGCGGATCGAGCGTTCGTACCTTCCTAGGATCGAGCCTGGGGCCCTTTCGTGGCAGTCACGAACGTTGCCCACTAGGCCACCCGCGGCCCAAGTGGCGCAGGTGAAGTTCACAGAGCAGTATATATATACCACCCGAGGACCGGCTTTCCGTCAGTAGAGTGTTCGGAGTAAGAATGGGAAAAGGTCCCGATTTATCGGAGTTTAATAAAGGACAATCTGTGATGGCATGGCTCTTCGGAACTACGATCTCGGAAACGGCGCGGGTTGTGGGTTGTTCACGCGCCGCTGTAGTAAGCACGTATCAAAAGTGGCGCACAAATGGCCAAACGACGCACCGTCGTTGCCACACAGCCAGAATCGTCAAGGAGTGGTTCGAGGAACATGCTGGTGATATCTGTTAACTCTTTAAGTGGCCTCTGTTCCTACACCAAATAATGCCCAAAACCTTTAACGGTTTCCAAACAGAAATGTTTTCATAGTGGCTGGGTTGTACCGAAGTTAAGAGAGAACAGTTTCTTTCTCAACTCATTTCAGCAGTACCTGCTGAGATGAAAGGCGAAACAAACTGTCGCTATTTATCGAAACAGATTACTAAAAGAAACTTATCAGCCACTGTTATTACCCGTCGCCGGTGATAACAGTGGATAATAAGCTTTCCCTTCTAAACTTCTATTTTCTGCTCCATTATCCAAGGCATGATAGGGGAGAGATAGTCCCCCTGACACGGACATCATGTCACTGCGTAGAAACAAGTAACTCAATCATCTCCATCAGAGGTTCGTCACCATTGTTGTACCTTCAGAAGGTAATCAGAAGAGATGAGTGTCAGTCATTCCCCTCAATGACCAGTTGAATAACGATGCTAAGGGAGGAGGGCGAGAAATCGTTTCTGATTCGCAGGTTCACCCATCCTAGTCGAGTTCGGCCCACTTCTTAGACAGCTAATACATTGGTTAGAGGTGATTTCGGCCCATTTTTGGAAACCCGAGTTAATTTGTTTCAGCCGGTTAAAGGGTTAATGAACTGGCCTCCAAATTCGCCTGTGATGAACCCAATCGAAAATGTGTGGTTCGACTTGGAAAAGCTGACTCGCGCTAAATCGCCACTTCCCCGAAATGTACGGCAACTCGAGGACCTGCTGTTCACATTATTGTACCAGATACCACAGGATACCTATCGAATCGATGCCTCGCCGAGTGGCCTCTGTTTTGCGGGCTAAAGGGAATCCTACAGCTTATTAGGTAGGTGGTCATAATGTAATGACTCATCGGTATATAGCATTTCATACAGAAATTTTGAACTCAGATAAATGTATTTGCACATTTAAAGATTTTCGGGATCTAAGGTTCATTTTTGATGTCACCTCTAAATACGTTAGATTCGACTGAACACCGAAGAACCAAAATATTATGACCACCTGCCTAATATGATGTTTCTCTTGCACGTTTCGCCAAAACAACTCTTACCCAGCGAGAAATAGACGCTACAAAATTTCTAAAGGTGTTTTCTGGTATCTGGCAGCAACACGTTCTCAGTAGCACCTTTAAATCTCCTAAGTTACGTTGTTGAGCTGCCGCTAATCGGACTTGTTGTTTCAACTCAAACCGCAGATGCTGGATTGGATTGATATATGGGGAATTGGAAGTTCAATGAAAAACCTGGAAGTCTTACTCATGTTCTGCGAACAATTCTCGAACAATCCGGGTAGTGTGGTATGGCGGACTGTCTGCTGAAAGAAGGCACTACTGGAGGAGGATACCGCTGCCATGAAAAGATGTACCTGGTCTGCAATGGTGTTTAAATAGGTGGCAGATGTCAGGGTTTTCTTCACAGGAATGACTGGACCCAAGGTTTCCCAGCAGGTCATTGCCCAAAGCATTACACTTCCTTCACCGGTTTGTTTTCGTCCCAGGGTTCATTATGATGCCAACATTTCTCCAGGTAAAAGAGGCACACGTGACCGGCTGTCCGCATGGTGCAGCAAGAAATTAGATTCATAGGCCCAGACGACATTCTTCCAATCATTCCAGTTTTGATGCTGGTGTGCCGTGCTTCCGACGGCGTACAGAGGTTAGCATGGGCACTCGGAACTGCCTACGGCTACGAATCCCCATTTTCAGCAGGGTTCGATATACTGTGTGTCGTGACACATTACTCTCGTCACCAGCGTTCAAATTACCAGAGAGTTGCCCCACAATATCCATTTTGTTGGCTTGTAACATACGGGATAGCTTTCGCTCATCTCTAGCATCGAAGAGTCGTGGTCTTCCCACATCTTGCCAGTGATTTGTGATATTTCCCTCCTCCGACGACTTTTTGAAAGTACTAACCACTGATAACCGTGAGCATCACACAAGATTTGCTGTATTGGAGATGCTTTGACCGAGTAGTCTGGCCATTGCAATTTGGCGTTTGTCAAACTCGCTTAAGTCCGCTGCATTTATCATCTGAAGAACAAGAATAACACTGATTTAATGAGCTCAGCGTCAGGTGTTATTTACACCGTTTCACAAACTTCACACGCACGGTCGTTTACCAACAGCTGCTTCACTTTAATGCTCTAGTAGCTCTGTCGTCAACTCTTATAAAGGCTGAAGTAGGATTAGGATAGCATTAGGAAGCAGCCAATCAGGTAAAATAATGTCTGTGATTGGTTATAACAACTGATACGCAGCTAACGTGAATTTCAATTTGTTTGTCAAACTCCATATTTTATGTCATATCTTAAGAACAGAAGTAGCTAACGGGAAAACTAAGACATTTTTCGAAATCTCCGTTAAAGTTTGCATCTAATGACATATGAAGGATGAAATAACCATGAAAATTAGTTAGTTAAAAAAATAGTTAATCTCAACAATTAACGGTTTTTGCTGGTGATGCATTACTGTAAATGCTAAATCCCGTCGTCCAAGCAAAAAGAAATATGCAGGCCTTAATTTCTTTGCATTTGTATTCCAAATCAACATAAGAGTGTACTATTGTGGGAAGTATGTAGGTTGGCCGGCTCACCACGTGCCTAGAGATCATAAGATCTATCTACCTGCGCCTAATATTGTGCCCATGCTGTCCAGCATTACTCTCGCACTGACCCCTACGTTTACGGCTTTATGATCCAACTGAACTTAATCTTAACGCCACAAGGATCTGAGTCGTGTCCAGAGATCCGTTTCAGGAAAAGTAGTGGGGATAGAACGGAATCGATGTGAGGTAAGGATCCGTACTTTGAAGAAATGTTTTCCTTACCGCTGCTTAAGTACACCCCCACGAATTTACCAGAATATTATTTCATAATCAGCGTGTTGCGAATGTTAGAGGAATTCTCTTATCGCTTAAACCCCGTTCTTTCACCCACCAAGTTACATTTCTCAGCTTGATTGAGCAACTCATGTCAAATTTTGTTTCTAAAGCAATATCCATTTCGAAATACACTGCCTGACAGAGAAAATGCCACAAAACGAAGACGTGAACGTAGCACCATGCAATTTGCAGAGAGGGTGCACACGTACAAGTTATGCAAATGATTGCATTTGCAGGCCAATCGCACGAACGGTGCGCGGGAAATAAGCGGACAACCCAGCTAATGAGACCATCAGTAAAGACGTTGTCACGGCCGCGAGAAGTGAGTGGTTCTGATGTAACCGTGTCTGGAGAAAGAAAAAGTGGTGCCAATGCTGTTAAGAAGCTGTCGTACGCGATTCCGTCAAACGGATGAGTTCATGAGAGGTGTAATCGTAGGCCTTCGTACCGCCGGTTGAACCTTGCGTCATATTGCGAAAGAAACTCAACATGATTCCAAAACCGTCGGTCGCATTTGGGAACAGTGGTCCCAGAATGGATCTGTGTAACGTCGTAGGAGGACCGGAGCACGGGGACGGACGTCCGTGCGCACAGATAGTCGCATTGGACGTCATGCCGTAGCGGAACCAAAGGCAACAACGGGAGACATTTTGCAGAGTGTACGGAGAGGCTTGGATGTTCCGATATCAACGCGGACAGTGTCGCGTCGATTGGCTGCGTCTGGTTTGTTCTCCAGCCGTCCGTTGCGAAGGCTACCCTTAACAGCGAGCCATCGTCATCACCGCTTCGCTTAGTGTCGCTCCAGAATTGCGTGGGGTGCCTCGAATGGAACAGTGACGTGTTCTGCTACGAATGGCAGTTCTGTCTCACCACGGATGATTGCCGTGTGAGAATCTGGGGACGTCTGGGTCAACGGGCGGATTCCTCCGCTATTGTGGAGCTCCACACGGCCCGGCAACGTGGAAGCATGGTGTGGGGTGCTATCAGTGCCAACAACCTCTCACCGCTGATACGCATTACGGGCTAATTGACATCACATCGCTATGTTGACGAGGGGCACTGCCGTATCTGAAGGATATCCCAAACACCGTTTTTAAACAGGAAAATGCCCGGCAGCATACCGCCCAGATCAGACTAAATACTTTACACGGTATGCAGATGCTTCCGTGGCCAGCACGATCCCCGATCCCTCTCGCCCATCGGGCATCTATTGGACACGATTGGACGTTGGTTGAGTATCCTCCTACTCCCGCAAAAATGAAGGTGAACTGCGGACTCGGATCAACACCACGTGGTCCACGATGCCTCAGGACTCCATTCGGACTCTCATTGCGTCGATTCCACGTCGGATTCAACGCTGTATTGCCCAAAATGGGAACCACACACCTTATTGATTATCCTGTGTATTCGGAAACTGGAGCCTAGTCTGTGTGTGACAATTAAATCATTTTTTCAGGACCTACTTGGCTATCTGTGTGTGCAGTTTAGTCTATTTTCGATAATTCTTTCACGGTGTAGCATTTTCTCTGTCAGGCAGTGTATTTGTCTTATATAGTAATTTTTACTGATAAACTACTGAGCAAATAAAAACGATGATTCTGAGAAATAATTCTGTTGCTTTACGTTCTATACGCATGGAACTTCTTTTGTTAGCGGTGGTAGCTGTTCCATTCCTTCGGCAATCGTGCTTCGACAACCGCTTCATCTGCTTTGCTGTATTGAACTGCCGATGTCCGTGCCAAAATGCGGTACTACGTTACTCCGTCGACGAAGAGTTGAAACTTGAGTACCACTAATTACCTGCGTTAAAAGAAGGTAGTTATTGATTTTCAGATAGGGCGACGACACGGTATGGGCATGCCTTCCACTTTCATCAACAGCGTTTTGATTGAACTCGCTTCATAAGCAAACGTAAATTCAAGGTAGACAAATTAAAAAAATGAATCTTGTTTCTAGTTACACTTCAGAAAAATTCCAGTTTAGCTATGCTGGAAAATACATCAATAGCAGCATAAATTTTCGAAATAATATTTTGATCAGAAAAAGTGCTTGAAGGAGAGTTGAACTTAACGCATATCAACGTAAAACGCAAAATTGAGTTGTTTTACGAAATTCACAAGAATGTAAGAAGAAAAACATGAAAACACATCCGAGAAATTTCTTAACTGTTATTGATTAAACCCCAAAATCTTAATTCACATTCTCCAGAAGAATCGGAGAATTCAATTGATATTAGGAATTCTGCTCCTTTTATCATTTTTTACGCTTTCCAACCGTAGGCTGAAGAAGCGTATATGCTCCAGCTTTGTCCGTCCGTCTATCTGTCTGTCCATCCGTCCATCTGTCTGTCCGTCCGTCTATCTGTCTGTCCGTCCGTCCATCTGTTTGTCCGCACGCACGATAACTCACATAAAAATGGTTCGATTTCGATGAAATTTTAGTATGTGGTAGGGAACCACCTGGGGACGAAAACTATTGAAAATGGGCGAAATGGGGTCAAATGTCAGGACATAGGATCTGGATCCATTCCATTGACCTTATGCATCATACCTTGTGTAAAAATGGTTTGATTTCGATGAAAATATAGTATGTGGTAGGGAAGGACAACCCCTGTTGAAAATGGGCGAAATGGGGTCAAAGGGCTGGACATAGGAGCGGGATACATTCCATCACATTTATGCGTTATAACTTACATAAAAATGCTTCGATTGAGATAAAACTTCATCATGTAGTTCCGGAAGTGTATATACTTAGCCGGTTCTGTTGAATATCATCGAAATGGGGTCAAAGGTCAGAGCATAGGAACGAGATTTATTCTACAGCCATGATCTTCATAACTTAAGTAACAACTTGAGTAATGACTTTAGTATGTTGGAAAGCGTATCATAATCAATGCATTGCATGATTTTACTAACTTGTTAACACATATGCGTAGCTTTTGAAAACTCACTTTTTTCTTATTTGTTAAGCAACTGACTGACATTGGCATCTTTTATGCAGATATTTTAATCTTCCTTTCACTCTAGTTTCTCCATGTCTTGTTTTCATCTAGAGTTGCGGTTACAAATACACTGGCGTGCAAAAAGGACGAGACGGTTTTTCGAATGTAACGTCGTGCAGAAGTGCTCCACATCGACTCAAATCATACCATAAGATCCCCAAGATGTAAGAATATGGGACAAGTGAGCAAAACCGTCCAAACAAGGAATCCAAAGGATAGAAAGGCACTTTATTGAAAAGATAGCTTCGAGTGCAACTGGACAGAAGACAGAAGCGTCCATGTGACAGGCGGCTCCCAAGAGAAATCCAGTCTTCACCCCTGACTGCGTTGCAGGATTTACAACGTCTGTCCATGCTGAGGACGAGGTTGTCAAGGAGCTGTTGAGGCATCGCTGCCCATTCCTGTTGTAGCGCCAATCGCAGCTGCGGAATCGTTGCTGGCGGCTGGTGACGTGCTGCCAAGCATCTCCCGAGAAGGTCCCACACGTGTTCGATTGGATTTAGGTAGGTCCGGGGACCTTGCGGGCCAATCCATGCGTTGAATATCTTCACCCTCCAACAGCTTTGCGACAGCCACTGTACGATGAGGTGTAGCGTTGTCGCCCATGAAGAATAACGCAGGACCCACAGCACCTCTAAACAGACGCACGTAAGGCAGGAGAACCTCGGTACAATAGCGGACACCAGTGACTGAACCTCCTTGAAAGATGTGGAGGTCCGTACGGCTACCAAGCATGAAACCGCCCCGAACGAGAACCCCGCCACCTCCAAACCTGTCTCTTTTGATGATGTTGGAGGTGGATTTGGTGTTCCCTGCTCTCTCCAGATGTGTGTACGTACAAAAACACTCGTCCGACTAAATCGGCTTTCATCCGTAAGAAGAACTCTACCCTATTGCGGATGTGTCCAGTTCTTGTGTTCCTGGCACCGCAGACCCCGCCGTCTCCGATGAGCAGGCGTTAATGGCACACACCGTATTGGTCGTCGTGGAAATAGACCACCTTTGTGCAGCCTCCTGGCCACGGTAAAACGCGATAACGGACGTCCAGTTGTCTGTTGCATGTGCCTTGCGATTTTTCCCGCTGTCTGCCGTCTGTCTCTTCTCGCCTGTCGTACAATATACCGGTCGTCCGCCGCAGTGGTTGCTCGTGGACGACCACTGCTAAACTCTCGGACAGCTGTTCCTGTCGTTTGAAATGCTCTCCAAGCTCGTGAAACGATGCTGTGAGCTATCCCGAACTCCTCGGCCACACTAGTCACTCTTCGACCTTCTTCCAACTTCCCAATGACGCGACCTCGAGTAAAGTCATCCAGATGTCGTCTACTGGATTGCCTGTTGGCCATATCACACGGTGGCAGCAACTCGACGTCGTTCAAACCGATGCACACCGTGAAATAGCTTTCCCCGAATTGCTGAGCGTGCACAGCCCATGTGCTTTATGCCCTTCCGACATTCCTCCCCCCTACGTCATGCTGCATATATGCGCATGCCCTACCGTACCGGATTCTAGTCTATCTCCTGAGTGGTCTTTCGGTCCGTTCTGCCTGCTCGTTCCGTCGTGATGCTAATTTCTCCTTTTCGTCCTTAATTTTTGCACACCAGAGTATATTGCCTTTCACAGACGCTGGTTCAATTAAAGTATTTCCACTTTTGTGGCTCAGTACGTATGCATTCTGTTGTTAGAAGAGTTCGTTTTTCGAGAACAGTTGTTTCCAAAGTAGCGTGTCAAGGAAGAAGTTCCTTAGAAAGGGAAGCATCTACCTAGATACACTGACACGCAACATGTGGTTATGACAGATCTCTCCGATCGTCACAAGATGTGCCATATACTAGGAGGATGAGAGAAATACATAGAGTAGGACATCATGCAGTTCAGCTTCTTAATGTGATAGTGGTTTTTTTTGTTGCTGTTGTTGCTGATCGAAGTATTGATAACTAGGTGTTCTACCGAACACCGACTTCAGTAAAAATGTTTTTTTTTATCGTAAATGGATACTTGTTAGAGCCGGTTCGCTAGAGGTATCATTATGAAGATCAATGCTATTTCAAATCGCTTTTTTCCGTGAACCCACAGATCAAAGAAGTGCAAATAATAACGAAACTAGGTAAGCAACATTAGATGCAAATCTCTCAAATTCAGCAACATACTAGTATATTTAATAGTACAATTCATATTTATGAAGTAAGCCAGGAAATGCAAAATACACGGTCGAGTCACATTATTGTGACCACCAGCTAATATCCGAGTAACCGCCGTATGCAGCACGGAGGACAGCAGCTAGACGGGCTGGGAGTGATTCAATAAGGTGCAGGAAGGTGTTCACAGGCATGTGGAACCATGCTGACTGCAGTGCATCTGAGAGCTGCTGGAGGGTGCGTGGTGGAGGATTCATAGAGCGAACAACACGATCGAGGTGTTCCCACGGATGTTTCATTGGATTTAAGTCTGGGGAATTAGGGACCCAGGGAAGTACATTGAAGTCTTCGTCGTGCTCTTCCAACTATTCTCGGACATTTCTAGCTGTGTGAGACGTTGCATTGTTGTGCTGGAAGATCCCATCCTTCCCAGGGAAGACAATCAGCATGTATGGGTGTACGTAGTCTGCAAGGATGGATTCATAACGAATTCGGTGCACAGTGCCTTCCACAATTATGAGTGGACGACCCAGGGAATGCCACGAAATCATTACCCAGACCATGACGCTGGCCCCACCAGCTTGTGTTCTTCCAGCAAAAGGTTGAAGAGTGTTTGTTTTCCGATGTTTCTCGCCGTATACACCAACGTCCATCTGTTCGATGAAGCAGAAAACGTGACTCAACGGAGGATGCAGTCAACCAATCAGCGGAGGTCCAATTCCGATACTTCCGTGCAAATGTAAGCCCTTTTTGCCGACACACCTTCGTTAGCATAGGTGCAGTGACCATCCGCCTGCATCAGAGCCTCATACGCAGCAGGGTTCGCTGAAATGTCGTTTTAGACACACTTGCGGTAGCACCCTGGTTCATTCGGCCAGTGAGTTCCACCACTGTAGCGTGTCGATCGGCCCTTACGCACGCTCGAAGCTGACGTTCACCTCTCGCTTCAATGGCACGTGGTGCTCCACAGTTTCCACTTTTCATATTCGCAATGGTGCCGTTTCTTCAATCACGATACACTTTAACTAAAGCAGCACGCGAACAGTTCACAAACTTCGCTGTTTCAGAAATACTGCCACCCTTGGCCCGAAAGCCGATAATAATCCTTTTTTGCAAATCTGATAAATAGCTCCTTTTATCCATGACAGCAACGAGTGATATGTTTTCAGATTGCCTATAGCACACCTTATATACACTTTGAGCCAGCTCACGACACTTGAGCTGTTGACGTCAAAAGTAGGAGGTGGTCACAATAATGTAACTCGACTGTGTATAATTTTTGATTCAGTGCTTGAAGGAAAAATATTATAATGCTTGTCATGATCCTCCCAAAATATGAAACCTATAATGAGATTTTATTTTATTTTTATCTTTCGAGTGTCCAACGAGATTTTCAAGGTCATAGGAGTAAGGAACTACATAACAATGAAAGTAAAAGGAGGAGTCAATTTCTAAGAAATCGGAGAAGTGAAGGTGAACGGAGGTCAGGCGTATGTTTAGGAAAAGCAGAAGGGCGATAGATAAGTCAGAACTAGAGATAGAAACGAGTCAAGGGTCAGCGGGTCGACAATATCTTGACGGTCAAATGGGTCGGGTCAAGGTGTTCCTGACCTAATTTCGACCCAGTGTTATTTCCGTTTTATTTTTGAAAAGAAAACAAAAATTCAAAGAAAAATGCGTACTCTGGAGTTTTGTGCTCAATACTTGTGCCAGCGAAGTGAAAAATCATTTGCCAAGCAAAAATATTGTCGTCTCTTTCTTAAAACAACAAAATTTTCCAACGACCGACGATACGGCGCAGACGTTAGACTCAACGACCCTTCCTTTGCGTTTGTTTTCCGTGCGATTATCCGGAGCAAAATACAGGCAAACTACTGTCGGCTGTTTCTCTGGTGATTCACTCTCTCTCACACCCCGCGTGTCACATTGTAAGACTGAAAGTTACTTTTCACATCGCATCTTTGGCATTGAGCATTCAGTTGTTTTCGTTTGACGTGCTAACACCCAGTTCCCATTGCACGTCGTGTCGGAATTAATGCCTTATTAGTTAATATGGATGAATTTACGCTACAATGGCCAACAATTCACGGCGCTATGTGTGTTTATCTGTCAGAATCCGACTTCGCAAATGCGTAGGGATTGGCTCAGCAACTGAGACGCTTCCATGTGGTGGGGCTTAACGGCACAAGCTATTTAATTATAGCTAATAAATCCAAAGGGCGAGAGAAATGGTGAAAATCTTCGAAATACGTGCAGACAATGTGAATAGACAAAGGCATCGCTCTTCCCACGTTTTTCTTTAACCAACACACATCAACCGAAAAATTGTATTCCCACACCGCTGGGATCGAACCCCAGATCTCTCGATAACTAGCTGAGTGCGTTCGCTTTAAGCTACGATGCCAACATTCCACGACAATTCGATACTTGCAGTGTCGAAATACAATTTTTCGGTTAGTGTGTGTTACGTAAAGAAAAACCGTGGAAAGAGCAATGACTTTGTCTGTTTACATTGTCTTCACGTATTTGGAAGACTTTTGACCAATAAAAACTTTGTTCTATATAGCCAATTGTTGTTTCTACACCTTTTACAACCTATCGTTGTTCTCATTCTGTGACGTACTTGTAAAGAAAGCAAATTTGCATCTATAAATTCCGTCTGTGAAGTTTAATTGGGAAAGCATTCAGTACCGGAGCAGAAAAATGCAGGTTCAAAATCACCACTGGCAATTTTGTGGTTTCACGATATCTTTTGTAGACTATATATCGTTTTCGACTCATCTTTTCACTGAAAGTATCATCTTTTATTTACAATCCGACTAGCTGCTAGTTGTTGCCAAAACGTGAGGAGAAACTTGGAGGTTCTGATGTGGCGTTCAGTATTAAAATACAACTAAACAGTGACAATTTTCATAAGAAGCAACTCAAAACGAAAGGATAAAGCGCAGACATACTATACGTCACAACACTTATGAAGAAATGTAAATTGAAACGCCATGAAAAGGAAATTTATTCAGAGTTTCTGAATTTTGTATCAGATATCTAAATGTCGATACTTCAGGAAACAGATTCGGATACGTAGGTGGTTGAATAATTGTTCCACTGAAAGAAAAAGATTGTCTTTAAAAAATGGGAACAAGAGAAAGTAATATCTGTGTTAGTTCATCAGTTTGACATTAGACATTTAACGAGTAGTAAGATACGTTTAAGGAAGGAAAGGTGAGTTTACTGGTGAAATGAAATTTTCGTGAAATCAGAAAGTTCAGTGAATTCATGTAGATAATGACACCAAATAGAACAAATATCTTTCTAAATCATTCAGATTTAACATAAGATTTTCAAAAAAATATAAATTTTTATAATCGCTTGACTACTGCCTCTCAGATTTCCCTTCTTTCATTTTTTGTAATTTTACTTTAAAATTTTCATTCACGGTGTAAAATAATTTGTGGAAAACATGCCACCGAGTGGTATGGTAATAAGTACTTGTACATACTGTATTTGTAACCCAGTATGAAACACTTTTATGTATTAGTGATTCAGTATGAAGCATTTGTTCATATTAGTAATCCCGTACGAAATACCTGTAATATCGGGTTGGTGCGAATGAAATGTCCGGCACACGTTGACTGCGAAAACGGAAAAGTAGGACAACTTACCTAGGCAAAATAATCCCCCTCGGCATTGACACATAGTTGACATCTCTCCGGTAAGGCCATGATTCCGGAACGAAAAAAGTCTTGTGGCTGGGACCCGAAGAAGTCATCAACCGCACGTTGAACCTCGTTGTCTGTCGTGAAATGTTTCTCGGACAGGAAGTGATCCAGGCGACGAAACAGATGCTAACCTGTCGAAGACAAGTCCGGGGAATACGCAGGATAAAGCAGTGCTTAATGGCCCAAGAAACTTAGCGTCAGCGTCGTTCGTTGTGCGACATGATGGCGGGCTTTGTCCTGGAGCAGAAGAACACCACGTCTGCTGACCAAAGCTAGATGTTTCTGCAGCGATTTCCGGCGCATCTTGTGTAATTTAGCTCAATAACGCTCTGCAGCGATGGTTTGGCCTCATGCCAAGAAACTCCGATGAATTATCTCGGCTGTTGACCACCAGACAAGGAGCATTATCTTCTTGGTGTGAAGGGGTGGCTTAGAATGCTGTCCAGCAGGCTATGCCTTGCTTAACCATTGTGCAGATCGTTTCCAATTATCATAAAGGACCCACTTCTTGTCGCAGGTGACAATTCGATGCAGTAGAGGTTTCTGTTTATTCCTGGCAAGCAGCGACGTGAAGACTTCGAAACGCCTAGTCTTGTTGGCAGTTGTCAACTCATGTGGCAGCCACATGCCCAGTTCTTGTACCTTACACAGCGCAGTCAGATACCGAACAACTGTCGTGTGATGGACACCTACCTCTGCCGCTATCTCGCGACACGTTTTTCGGGGTCCGCTTCAACCACACGTAACGGAACTTCGTCAGAAACAGCAACAGGTCCGTGATCACGTGCGTCGTTTTGCAGGTCCGTATCTCGGCTTCGAAACTTCACAAACCATCGCCGAATGGTTTGTTGGTTGGCTGATGTCTCCCCGAACTCTTTGTTAACGTTTCGAGCGGCAATTCCTGCAGAATGGCCCAGTTTAAATTCATAAAGCAAGATGATTCTCAAATCCGGCGTCTGCATGCTTCCTGTGCAAGCCACGTTACGCCCAAACAAACCAAGCCTGAGCCTTGTTCTTCCCACACGTGCTAGCTATTTATAGTAACTCTGTGACGTAATACCCGCAACACCTGCGGGTCGTTCCATTCCGCTGTGGTGGGGGCCTGTCTCCACTGGACATTTCATTCGCACCAACCCAATATTTTATCGAAGCCCTATAGCAGGTAAGAGAGTTCTGAAGTTTAGAAAACAAGAAAGTTTATGTCAACAGCAGTTAGTGTTGAAATACAAGAATTGATTTCTTTTATAGTGGTTACGCAGCTTTCTCTGAAAAAGAAATGGACATTTGCTCTATCTTTGTCTCTTGAAGCATTATTCTATGCTTCACCAGAGCACGTAGATTAATTAATTAGAAACAAATGCTTGAACTAAATTTTTACCAACTTTAAAGCAAATGTTCCGTGTTCGTTATATTTTTGGAGGTGCTAACTAAATATGAAGGGTATTTAACGAAATTACTACGCAATATATTGTCAAACAAATAGTTGCACACAAAAGGAAGCAACCGATAGGAATGAAACTTTTTGGGTGGGTTTGACATCATTTGGCATGCAAATGATTGAAGTATCACGCTCGGCGGCGCATGTGACGCACGCAAGGAAGGGTCGTAGCGCTGTGCCTGACCGGCAGTATAAGGTCGTTCCGTTGCGCGTGCTTGCCATTCTGACTCGTGCTGTTGTGTTGGTTACATCCTTTGCTTTCACACCACTGGTCAAAGCTAGTAGTGATAAGATACTTTACTTGTCATGAATGAACAGCATATATATTACCTGAATTATATACTTGACTGAGAAACTTTCATTCTAAAACACTGCATCAATACAAGCACCTGTAGCATTAACACTGTTATTGTTGTACTATTGAAGTATGTCATATTTAGCTATGTTTTTTTAACGCTCCGTATTAGACTTTCCGTCATTTCCTTTTTAGACTCAGAAGCAAAAGAATAAAGAGGGAGAAGGGTAGGCTTACAAACTGCATGAATGATACCTATTACTTTCCCCCTTTTTTTTTGGTACTTTAAAATGCTTGAAAGTACAGTGAAACCTGTAGATCAGTTTAGTGCAAGAGTGTGTGAATTATGCTTTGTTATATTCAGGTTTCCTTATAACCAACCGATAATTATTTCCAGAGGTGTATTTTTTATACCAGAGAAATGGATGGGAGTCAAGGAATTGTTGTAAACATAATTTGCTACAGCATGGTTTTACCATATTTGAAATCATCGCAGTATGCTACGTAGTAAACTATCCCCTCTACGTGCATCATTAAAAAATTTGCTACATCCGTGTGCACAAGAATGTGTAACATTTCTTGCTCTACATAAATATAAGTAAAAATTTATGTAAACAGTACATAGCTAATTTCCGACTCACTTGTTTTTATACAATCATGCGTTTTCATTCATACCCTGGAACATATATAGTATGGGACAAAAGACTACATTGCGACTCTTCCAGGTAAAAATGTAGAGCTGCAAACGTAAAAGATGTAACATACAATGCTGCTAAGAACACTGCACACGTACTATTCTTGCATTAAAAAAGTTGGTTCATTTTTATAGGAGTAATGGCTGAATGTTCTGTAATACATTGGCACAACGTCATGAAACTGATGGCTCAACGTTGTAACAGTGGCTCCACGTTGTATGAGTGATGGCTTAATAATGCAAAAGATGTTGGTACATTGTTGTCCAAATGATGGTTTGAGGGTGTGTTATACGCTGGCTCAATGTTATAAAGACATCGGCTCGTCGTTGCTGCAGTGACACAATGTTATATGAGCGATGGCTTAATGTTGTAAATGATATTGACACAAGGTTATCCAAACAATGGTTTGACGTTGTGTATTGTGTTGGCGTGATGTTATTCCAACGATGGCTCAATGTTGTAAGGGTAGCTCAGTGTTGAAGGACTGGTGGCTTTATGTTGTACGAAACATCGGTTTAATGTTAGCACAATATTATATAAACGTTCAACATTACGTTGGGTCAACGCTGGCTGAGCCTACCGGAGGCTAGTAAGTGGCCGCCGAGACATATGGAGGAAGGTCCATCATAGTATCCGAACGTTTTGGCAACGTGTGTTTTACGTAGGGCCAATGCAAGTGTGTGGTTTTCGATGGGACATTCAATGTCCAAAGTTGTGCGAACATTCAACATTTCTCGATCCACGGTGTCATGTGTGTACCGAGAATACCTTTTAGAAGACTTTACCACCCACCGTGGACAGACCAGTAGCCTACCACGAGTGCTGAATTACCGTGACCAGCGGTGCCTGACCAGGATTGTCCATACTAACAGACAAGCTACACTGGCTCAAATAACATCCACATTCAATGCGGGAGGTACCAGAGACATAACCATCAGGTCAGTGCAGGTAATTTTGCGTCCATATGGTATGGGAGCAGAACACCCCCGGAGTGCCCTTGTTAACACCACGACATCAGACACAGCTCCTCAGATGGGCTCGTGAACAAGGTAATTGGACCCTGGAAGATTGACAACATGTAGCGTGGTCCGATGAGTAACACTACCAGCTGTTACGAACTGACGGTAGGGTTCGGGTGTGGCGCAGACCCCATGAGGACATGGACACTCAGTGTCAAGAAGACACTGTGCAAGCTGCTGGTGTTTCCATACATGTGTGGGTGCTTCTACGTGGCCCGGTTTGGGTCCTCTGCTCCTCGTAAACATGTCATTAACTGGTAATCGCTTTGTTGCTCTGCTGGGTGACAATTTGTAGCCCTTCATGGACTTCATGTACCCCAACAACGATGGAATTTTCCAAACGGACGATGCACCACGTCATCGGGCCCAAGTTGTCCAAAATTGGAGCAATCTGGACAGTTCCGATGGATGGTGTGGTCACCACGTTCGCCCGACATGAACCCAATAGAGCACTTATGGGAGGTGGTGGAAAGATTCATTCGCATCGAAGATCCTGCACTTACAAATACCAGGGAACTGCGGGTAGCTGTTCAGACGGCATGGTTCAACATCTCTCCAGAAGTCTTCGGGCCACTTGTGGAATCGATGCCACGTCGTGCTGCTGCACTTCGCCGGGCTAGAGGAGATTCTACACGATACCAGGTACGTATCCCATGACTTTTGGCACTTCAGTGTAGATCATGCTTGGTGAACTGCACCTGAAATTGATAATATGAGCACTTTTATAAGTGTAAAATATCTTCGATGTTCCAGAAACAAATGGAGTTTTTATTTCAAGTTATAATGTTCATGTTTGACGTATAATGTTCAGTTGGCTGTTTCATGGACGATAATACTACTATCCATCACGCAAGAGTTAAGGAGTGGTTCAGCGAGCACGACAGTGACTCCCACCCTCCTCTCTGGCCACCACAAATCCGGGATCTGAACACCATTGAGAATGCATGAGACATGTTAGAAAAACAGATCAAGGAGTAAATTCCTCTTCCGTCAAATATGAGATAGTTAAAGGACTGTCTGGTTTGCGCCTATCATGCTGTATATGTAGACGCACTCCAACACCTTGTGAAATCAAAGCAAAAGTCATACGTGCGGTAATTTGGGCTAAAGGATGTCCAATCAGGTATTGAATAAATGTTTCTAACCCAGTGACCGGTATGTGTACTATACCCATGGGATTTGGCTGTGCTGTACTGGAACCATGTGGAACCGTCTTGAGTCATGAAGTTAGTACGTCTGGTGCTGCCATCTTAGTGAAGTGGCTTATTCACTAGACTTGCTGCTGTGATGCCACAGTTAAAGCTAATGTGGTGCAATTATTTTGCTGCAGGTGTGCTCAAGCAAATGAAGATCCCTGTCATATCATTTGTAGGTTAAGGTTATCCCCAAAGAAAGGCATAGAAAGCCAGACTGCCTACGCCGCAAATGACTATTGGATCGGGCAGAGTAGGAAATGACATGAGATGGAAACTAGAGGCTTACGATTAGACAGTTGGTAGAAAGAGAGAGAGAGAGAGAGAGAGAGAGAGAGAGAGAGGCGGGGGGAGTGTTGGGCTCATAGTGAGTGACGCCATCAGGACTGACATTAGATGACATCCCAGTTACAAAGAGTGGGAAGGGATAGAACGTGCAAAGAGGGAATAAGAGCAAGTATTCAAGATAGAAATCTTGAATTCTGCTCCAACATACAGCCTGGAAGATGTCTCAATGAAGAAATCGAAAGCTCGCCATTTCTTGAGTTTATTCTGCATTTAATAAACGGATAATTTAAGACAGCTGTGTATCAGTGTGTGTGTGTGTGTGTGTTTGATGTTGGTGTATTTGTTTCACGTTATAATTTAGGATTTTTGAATTTTGTTTTGGTAGATATCTTCTGTTTCCTCTGTTTGTTTACACTTTCCTTGTATATATATTTTTTAGTGTTCTTAATAAAACTTTCTAAAACCCGTTTCAGCTTTCGGATGTTTGTTACGTGAAGTAATTCTTACCCAGCGTTATTCAATGAAACATAAAAATGCCAGGATATTTCTTGAATCGGCAACGGATATGTGAAAAACCGTATTAGAAGTAAACGGTGTAGAACTAGAAAAAAAATTTACATGAAATAAGATATATTCCAAGGTGATTCAGAATTTCCTTTTCTGTTTTTAGTAGCGGTGATAGCCAATAGTACTGAACAGAACAAAGTGTGAATACGAATTATCTGAGCAAGCCAATAAAAGTTATTATTTACTATTCATGGATGCTTTTAAATTATGTCAAAAAACGCCTTTGGAAATTAAATCATTTCTAAATACAGTTTCAAGATTTAGCCAACATACTGCGGCAAATTGAAATTAACCAAAATAATCAGCTCTGTCAGTTAATACAAGAAAAGCTGTGGACTCAAATGGAATGAAATTGAAAATTGAAAATGTGATCGATACTCTTGGTCATAAAGAAAGTTTTAAATATTTAAGAATTCTTAACGCAGAAGACATCCAGTATAGAATATTAAAATAAATACTGGTGTCGAAGCCATGCAAAGTGTTGAAAGCTTTTAAAATTTAAGATGAATGGCGCAAATACCATTTATGTCAAGAACACGGGGGTCTGAACCAGCAATTCGAAACCTTGCTAGGAAAAGAGATTGCACTCAAGCTTAAATACTTGTAGATACACAACCCTCCCCCTTCCCCTCGGTAACTTATGACAGCCGATCATGTCCTATCTCTCCAAAGTGACATTGATCACCTTTATATTAAAAGAGTAATAATTATTATTTTGATAGAATACTTCACAGGAATTCAAAAGAGCATGAATCTTCATTATTTATTCGTATATTCTTAGATCTCATTAAACTTAAAGTAGCAAAGTTGCAAAGTCCTGAGTTTCTCTTTTAATAGGTCGTAAATATGCCCCTTCATTTGTCATTTAAATTTTCAGCAGCAAGAAATCAATATTCACGGCACGTAATGTGAACAAAACACTACCGATTTGGAAGACCGGTGTCTCCAGGAGTTAAAAAGCTACTTCTGATCAAACTGCGCGTCCGGTTTCGACAATTCAGTGTCTATCGTTGCGACATAAATTAAACAACTGCAAATATTTATCTAAGGCAAATATTTAGTCTCCTAAATTTATATTCCTAGATCGCCAATCAGTAGCCTGTAACGCTACTAGGAAAACAGTTCTCTCCAACAATATGGTTCAACCATTTTGTCATGATTTTCCAATCACGCGAAAAATGAAATTGGGCAAATGGAGAATACCATGCGATGTAAAGATTTCGAAAGCCGTGAAATGCAAAAGGAAAACAAATTGGAATTACTGTTATAATTAGTTTTGTGTTTATAATAAGCTGCTATTTATGTAGAAACTGCACGTATGATAAACCTTTCATTAAAAATGAGATTGGAAAGCACCTATTTTTTTTTTTTTTTGAAATGCAACAAACTAATCAGGGTAACAGCACTTTTCTTTCTTTTCTACGTCGAGGTTTGTACAATTCTAAATAAGGAAAAAACAGAAGGCGAAATATACAGTATACTGATCAATTAAAGTTCTCTACAGGAGAAGAAAAATGCCTCCTTGCTTAATTTATTTACCAACTACAGTATACCGGTGGTGTCCGAGTATAACGTTTACGATGTAATCTGGATATTCTGTTATTTAAGGTTTATTATTATTTATTATTTATTTATTGGAGGTTTAACGACCACCGTGAGCAACTCAATGGGCTATAAGCAGTCGCCCGTCCTTAATTTAGGGTCACTGGTTCCAGGGAAGGGAGAGAGCCAGTGCCGTAAGACAAACACAACATCCATGCCTGACCGGGATTCGAACCCGGACCCCTTACGGACGAATGATCTATTTAAGGTTTTAAGTGTAATAGTGTTTTAAATACCACCTTTGAACTTCCTAGCCATAACAAACATTTGCTTTTTATGCGCTGCGAGTCTGTAAATAATATCAGAAAAGTAGTAATACCTCTGAAATAATCTATAAATGATTGCCCTGATTACAGTGTGCTATGATAGTTTAATGACGAGCCTTATATTTGATTTCTTTTTTCAGGTGATCTCGTACACCCATAGAATTTCCATACTGCTGTGTTTCGTTTACCGCATCGGCCACTAGAGGCGCTGTATCAGCTGTTCATTATGATGGTGTCTGCGGCAGTGACGGCACAGCGTGTTGAGTAGCTGACAACAACAAAATTAGTGAAAAAATCGCGTGATGTGAAATTAAATAAGTCTCAGATGACAAAATTCTTGGAAATGGGAACAGTGGAAAATTGAAATAGCAATGGTACATAATGAGTTTCCAATGGGGCGTTGGGAAATATTCAAACTGCGCTCCACAAGGTCACCACGGAAATTGGTAAGACAAGCCTCACGTCACCTACATCTACCGAAGTCCACGGTACACAAAGTTTTACACAAGAGTTGGCAGTTACAAACTCTTGAAGAACTGCAGCATCCTCATTATCGTCCAAAATATGAAATACTTTGCCAATGGCATTTTGAACCTCAGGGTATTAACTTCTTGCTATGTGCCTGCTTTTCTAACGAGTCTACGTTCAATTTTTCTGGTACAATCAACAGACAGAATAGACGCATTTGGGTATCAAAAAAAAAAAAAACATTTTGTAACCGCGCGTATTCGGGACAGTTTAAAGATTAATGTCTGGTGTGGCTAATGCATGACTGAATAATTGGTCCTTTCTTCGCTGAGAAAATGGTTTCCGTAAATATGTACCTGAATATGCTCATCAATTATGCCATCAACCGGCTTCAGGACTGTCATCTAGCTGACTGTTGTCTTCCAGCAAGATGAGAAACCTCCTCATTGGGCACGTGCTCCTTGTAAAACTGTCGACGATCGATTGTCAAGAACGGAACAACAGCATGGCGCCCAAGGTCACCAGGCCTCACCTCGCTGGATCACTTTCTGTTGGGTTATGTTAATATCAAATAGAAGTCATCGCTCTTTCCACGTTCATAAGTGAGTCACGGAAAAATTTCTCAGCGGCCGCCAACGGGAATCGAACCCAGGGTCTTCCTGTTACGCGCCGGATATGCTTCCACTGCACCACAGCGGCCTCAAAATTCTCCAGACTCACAAACTACAAACTGCCAAACCACCTGGCAGGTTGCTTCTTTGGAGCCGCGCACAATGCTGGGGATTCACCACAGATGGACAGCATTTCCGGTGGCGGCCGATGATAAATTTTTCCGTGACTCACTTAGAAACGTGGAAAGAGCGATGACTTCTATTTGATGTTCCTGGTCCACGTCAACTGGGTTATGTTAAAGATGTGATTCATGCAACAGTTGTTCCAGGTATCAAGGAGTTTGTGAGAATGCATTACAGGTGCGATTGCCTCAGTTACTCCACAAATGTTGGAAAATGCGTGGTGAATATCGCTTAGAGATTTTACTTGCCACTTAGGGTACACATGTAAAGGTTTACAGCTCACAATGTTTTCAGGTGATGAGGACCCAACGCGTGTCGAAATTCTGTTCTTCTTTCAATTTTCCTTAACTAGCGTGCTTATCTAATTAACGTTATTTATTAAATTGATCAACCGTGCATCAAAATCTTCTACGCTTATCTATTTATGCTTAAAACTGATTAATTACCATTGTTGATTTTGAAATCATAACATGCTTAAATCAGGGGAATCGTTCATGTGCATCCTGTACATGAACACGAAACAAAGACCTCCATTTCAAATTTATAATACCCTTTATAAACTACGTCAATAATATTTGCATTATCTGCTAAAATACTTGTTTTCTCTTATATTGCGCTTCTTCTGTTTCCATGGATTTAGCTGAAGCTTTCAGTTACCTATTTCCGAAGGAATGTAATGAAAGTGAGTTTGAAATACACACCATGCACAGTTTTTTATGGACCGTAGGTAATATAATTTACCCAACTTGTAACCGTTAGTAAAGCACCGCATGCTTCGCGAGAGTGATGTACATTTGCCGCCAAGTAACATTCTGACGACCGATGGAATAACAATGCCCAATTACGGAAAGTTGTTTTGCTTTTCACGATAGTCACGTGACAGAAACATTTTCAAGAGCCAACGGCAGCACTCACATGTACACTCATCGTCAAATAAATAGTTGCACGCAGAAGGGAGCAACCGACAGGAATGAAACTCGGTGGGTAGTTTTGGCAACGTGAGATATGCAAATGATTCAAGTATCACGCTCGGCCGCGCATGTGGCGCCAGCAAGGAGCCACCGTCTATATAAGGTCGTGCCGTTGCGCGCGTTTGCCATTCTGACTCATGCTGTTGTGTTGGTTGAATCCTTTGTAAGTGAAGAATACCTCTGAGAACAGTTCGGAAGCAGTTCGAGCAGTTGGAGGTGTTCAAGACGGGCCGAATCGTCGGGCTCCGGGAAGCAGGATAGTGTTATTTCCGTATTGAGCGCCATACCTGTCATACAAATATCACCATAGCACGCTGTTGGCGGCAGTGGATATAACAAGGCACGCAGTCGCGACAGGAAGGGTCTGGGAGAACTAGACGAATCACGGAGAGAGAGGACCGACAGATTGTCCTACATGCGCGGAGTGATGCAACAGCCAGGATTGTGGATATTCAGTGATCAGTGGTGCCCTCCATGCATCGTCCGATTAATGACAGCACCATTGACAGAGGAATGCACGACGCAGGACTACACGCACGCAGACCGTTACGACGACTGCCCTTAACACCATTGCATTTCGCCAAAGACTGCAATGGTATCATGCCAGATTGTCATGGAGCCACTCAGAATGGCAGCAGGTGATTTTTAGTGACGAGTCCCGCTTTGTCTTGGAGGAGACGACCACCGAATCCATGTGAGGAGGAACCGTGGTCAGCGCCTAGATGAACGGTTTGTTGTCGATCGTCACACGTCCAGGAGGTCTGGTATCATCGTGTATGGTGAAATTGCCTGCGATGCCAGATCACCGTTGGTGTTCATTACAGGCACTTTGACAGCCCAACGTCAAGTTGATGAGGTCTTACAACCAGTGGCCCTACCTTTTCTAAACGCTCACTCCGGTGTGATTTTCCAACAGGACAACGCTCGTCCGCATACTGCTGTTGTCTCGAGGGCTAACCTTCAAGGCACTGACACTCAGTCATGCCTAGCCGCATCGCCAGACTTACCACCGATTATTCAAAATGTGTGGGATTCAATTGGACGCGCTGTCCATACTCCACCCCTACCGTGCAATCTGCAGGAACTGCGTGAGAAGATTCAAGCTGCATAGGATGGCGTATCGCATGACACCATTAGGAACCTGTACAACTCCATGCCAAGACGTCTGGCATGGTGTGTGAGCAAACATGGCGGCCCGACGGTATTCTGAGAGACACAACTTATTGGAGTTTAGCTCAATAAATATTGCCCATAACTGGCTCAATGTTTAATCATTTATTGTTCCTGTAGCCTTTACCTTCCTCCCGAATAGCATTGCAATCCAACACGTCCTTCTGGGTGCAACTAATTTTTTGTCGACGAGTGTACGTTCAAATTCGCATACGCGTGCCTGTCTGTCTGCAGAAGTACAGTGTGATCCACTAGCCGCGAAACGCTGGTTTTGAGAAATATCTGCAGCAAAACTCTCTACAGTAGATTTGATATCTTACTTCATGAGAAGCAAACACCATTAGAGATGTTGCAAATGTCTGACGCCTGCTCCCAGGCATATTTTTAAGAGGAGCTTTATACTTGAGAAAACCCACTGAAGCTCATCGCAGGAAATTGCTGAAATCTCACATTTGATGTTGTCTCTCACATGTTCGATTGTCCAAAGTTTGCTAGTATAAGAATTTCCTTTGAGACATGATTCCATAAGAAATATTGCGAAAGGGTGAGGTCTGGCAACTTGGGTTGACACAATCTTTCAAAGTCAACCTATCTTCAAAGAAGCTTTTAATTTCCTTCATGATCCTATTCAATATGTGACACGTCGCACCATCTGGCAGTAATTAGCCATGGGCCAGGCAACAGTGTTGCAATCGTTCCCGCTTACTTTTCATCAGGTAAGGAATAACTGCAAAAATATTTTGTTCTCGTCAACATCAAATCAACGTCATATTTCGTATTTTTGTTAGCAGCAAGTTTTCATTTGAATTTAATTTTTAAACACGACACTGCAACTTGAAAAGTAATGTGAAACAAAGTGTGAAATTTTGCTATGTGTTCCATGATTTATCCGATTAGTTAGGGATCACACACACACACACACACACACACACACACACACACATCGTCTTTTATCGGTATAGTTTCAATTTTTTTCTTTATTGCATTTCTAATAATCTTTTGCTAATAATCTTTTGCAAGCTGTGACGTATACTGTGCAATGTACCTCCCTTTTGCGTTCCTGTATTCTTATGTAAATTTGGTTTATTCTAGTCAAATGTTTTCTATGCTTAACACCACATTTTCTCTCTCGATGAATTTAACTTTGGCAACAACCTGACATCATGTCAGAAGACAATGACCAAAGATACGAGATATAAGAGCTGCTGCTCAAATGTTTGGAATGCACTATGTTTCTGCTACACACCATATTCTCCAGTCTGTGTTATCACGCACGATGTTTTGAGTCAATGTAGCTGGTCTAAAGTTCTAACGTTCGATACCTTGAGGCAAAGTTTACATGTGACGAAAAAACGGAAAATTTTACGATTGCTTAAACGTGAGCGAAGAGTTGTATACTGCTGACTATGAACAGCAGAGAGGATTGTTCTAGCTGAATGTCATTGTGAACTAGCCTTATATTATTGAGTGAAAATCTGAAAGTTTGAAGTGCTACTGGTAGTGATAAAGACTTCAATTTTGTTGTAAGTATAGTCTTCTTATTCAATCTGTTCGTTAACTTAAAGCCCCTAATCAGTTATTTCACCGCCCGGTGGCGCAGTGGTCTAACCGATGGCTCCTGCCCATTCGTCCGAGATGGGTCTGGATTCGAATCCCGGTGACGCATGGATATTGTGTTTGTCTTACGGGACTGGCTCTCTTCCTTCTCTGGAACCAGTGGCTCTAACTTAGGGATGGGCGACTGCTTATAGCTCGTTGAGTTGCACACAGTGGTTGTTAAGCCCCCAATAAAAAAAGATCAGTTATTTCATGCCTGGTTAAGAATTTCAGCTGCAATTAGCATTGACGTTAGCCGGCTGCAACGAAAAGAAGCTCTAAGACTTAAAAGTTATTCAGTAAGCTCTAAGTGTATTGCAGTGAAACGTACAGCTGAAGTGAACATAAACCTAACAAGCCCAGAGCCTACAGTTCTACAATGAAACGTACTTACCTTTAAGATACCAGTTACTAAAAACAATAATAAATTACCTGTTATTTCACAAAGCGCAAATTCTCACAAATCATGATTTTTTAAAATTTCGAAATTTTTACCATCCGTTGTCTCAAGGCGAACATGAATACAGCAGTAACCGCAACATTACCATTTTTTACGCTTTCCAACCGTAGGTTGAAGAAGCGTATATGCTCCAGTTTTGTCCGTCCGTCTGTCGGCACAATAACTCGCGTAGAAATTGTTCGATTTCGATGAAATTTTAGTATGTGGTAGTGGACCACTGGGACGAACCCTATTGAAAATGGACGAAATGGGGTCAAAGATCACGGCATAGGAGCGGGATCCATTCCTTTGCCCTTATGCGTCATAACTTGGGTAAATGTGGTTCGATGTCGATGAAATTTTAGTATATTGTAGGGAACCACCTGAAAATGAAACCTATTGAAAATGGGTGAAGTGCAGGGCAAAGGAGCGGGATGCCTTCCATTGCCCTTATGCGTCATAAAGTGCGTAAAAATGGTTCGATTTCGATGAAATTTTAGTATGTGGTAGGGGACCACCTTGGGACGAACCTTATTGAAAATGGACGAAATGGGGTCAAAGGTCAGGACATAGGATCCATTCCATCGCCCTTATCTCATACTATTAAAGAAGCAACTCTTGTATGTATGTAAATTTTATTTTGAAAACGGCTCTAAGGATTTTGATGAAAGTCGTAACTTACTGTTTTCTGGAATTAGAAATCGATTTAGCTTGATCTCGACTTTGGGAAAATTGGTTTAGTGCGTTAAATAACCACCCCAAATTACCACGTTTTTAGTGTAATGGCGGCGTCCCATTAGTGTTTCCCATGCTTAGAAATCTCATGACGTCATAATCTCGCGATTCAGATGTTGGCGCAAGGTCACGCTATCTGTCTCATTACGTCACGCGTTGTGTGTATATCCTTTTAAAGTTTTATGACGTCACACTCTTTCGAGCAGATGGTCGCAATTCCCATCTGCATCATACGTCACGCGTTGTGTGCGTATGTCCGTTCGCACGATACGTCGTGTAAAAATTGTTCGATTTCGACGAACATTTAGTATGTGAAAGGGGAACACCTGTTAAGGAACCCTATTGAAAGTGAACGAAATGGGGTCAGAGGTCAGGACATAGGAGCGGGATACATTCCACTGCTCTTATGCGACATAACTAACGTAAAAAAATTCGATTTCGATTAAATTTTAGCATGTGGTAAGGGATCACCTGGGGACAAACCCTATTGAAAATGGGCGAAATGGGGTCAAAGGTCAGGACATAGGAGCGGAATCACTTCCATCGCTATTATGCGTCATTACTTATGTAAAAATTCTTCGATTTGGATAAAATGTTAGTATGTTGTAGGGGCCTGCCTGGGGACGAATCCTATTGAAAACGGCCGAAATGGTTTCAAAGGTTAGTACACAGGGGGGATCTATTCCATAGCCCTTATGCATCATAACGTACGTAAAAATTATTCGATTGCGACAAAACTTTATCATGTTATTTCGGAGGTATACTGAACCAGTTCTGTTGAATATCATCGAAATGGAATCAAAGGTCAGGGCACAGGACAGTGATTTATTCCACAGCCATTATCCTCATAACTTGATTGATGACTTGAGTAATGATTTCTGGTATGTTGAAAAGCGTATTATAATCAATGCATTGCATGATTTTACTCACTTGTTTACAACTGCTTTAATGTTGCCACATACAAATGATTTCATTACAGCAAACAAATTTATACTTTAATAACCGCAAGAAACGTGGTTTTATTGCCGATGTTTTTTCTCTTTTCATGGCTACAGGATATGACCCTATTTGTGATGCACACGCTACTGAATTTTACAACGAAGACCCTCAAAACAAACAACTGCAGAAATAAATGGCATTAAAACGAAGGTATTTCATTTACAACTCTCTATACTGGATCAACACTTTTCCATTGTGAGCGAATGGTTTTCAACGTAAGCTGTCTCATTCAAGTTCTAGCCTTGGATTCGAGTTCTGGATAGGTCATGCGCATTCTTTTGTTTCTTACAATATTGTTTCTTATATTTAACTAGCTTTGAAGTATGGATCGGAGGCACCTCCTTTTCTTGGTTCCTAAAAATGAAAAACCTGAAAATACACCGGTGAGCATGTCACGAGAGATTCTGCAGAAATAATTACTTTAAAAAACATCATTACTTTTATACGTTTAAAGGGCATTTTCATGACATGCAATCAGGCTGTTTAAGGATAGGTTAGGCAAAAGCAAAAGAAAATAGATATGTTATGGAAGGGCCAAGTTTTGAGTTGTGGAGTAGTAACGCACTACGCGACCTTACGCAGATCACGTACTACTGAGTTGACGCATAAGTCAAATCTGGACAGTTGCAGCGATAAATCTGCCGGCGTAGCTCCAAAGTAGGAAGATGCGGCTTTGAAATCTGCAAAGTATTATATGCTATATATAGGCAACCGGACGAAAGTAGCCGCCCCGGTGGCGCAGTGGTCTAAGCGACGGCCTTGATCATTCGTCAGAGATGGGCGCGGGTTCGAACTTCGGTGAAACATGGATGTTATGATTGCCTTATGACACTGCCTGTCACCCTTCCTGGAGTCAGTGGTCCTAAATTAGGGACGGGCGACTGTTTATAGCCCACTGAGTTGCTCAATGTGGTCGTTAAACTCCCAATAAAAAATTAATAAATAAAACAAAAATGAGTCTTCTGATCGTGAGGCTCGAAACTTCGTGTGATGATATTTTCAACACGACGTGTGGAATTAATAAAAATTCCTTCTTCAATAATGAGACAGTCCTTCGATCATGTTTGTCGGCTGACCCGGAAACCTGCGATTTCGTGCTCCTGCGTTTCTGAAGGGGAATAGACACTACGTAACAACGTAGTGACGTGTGACCTATGAGTCAAATCGGCAAAGCACTGCATCGTTACAAATGTTGTCTGACCTTGCTACGGTACTCGTTTGAATGTTGCTGTCACACCTCAAGGTGCTATTTCTCTCCCTCTGTGATGGGGAGATTATGAATCAGGAAAGGTCCAGTGGCCTTCATAGTTTACGCCATTCTAGTGCAAACTATAACGGAAAGGAACGCTACTTGCGAGATAAAAATAAAGTTCCGGGATGACAAATCGGAACATTAGATGCGGGAAAATGTTAACATCAAAACATAAAAAAAAGGTGTTTTTTTTACATCATAAATATAGGGAAAGATTTGAGGATTTCAAAATGTACCATTTAATGTTTAAAATCGTTGCATCTTGGAAACCTTAGATCGCAACTCTACTGCATTACGGTTAAAATAATAATGAGTCGAAAAATCTAAAATCTTTTTATTTTATGTTTTAGCGCAAAAGTTTCAAAATTCCGTAACTCTTCAAACATATTATGTTAGAGAAATAGAGCCACAATAAATACATGAAATTACAAAATCTAGCTGTGCTGCGAAACACTAGAAATATCCTTTTGTCTTTGAAAAAATGTTCTTATTTAGCCTTGTTTCTGAAGCCTTCTGTGAAATCGTATAATTTAAAATATAATTATGTTTAATTACCATAATTACTTGTTTTTTTACAATGCAAAATAATTAGGCCTATGTCGGGTTCAGTCATCAGTACCTCACGATGAATCCACATCAAAGTTGAAGTGCTGATATGTCTTTACTTTGATTCTCAAACTAATAACAAAACTCAATAAGCTACGAGGTCATTAAAAGTCTTATGTTTTGATGCTGACAGCAGCAGTAATTTGCTGATATTTCAGGACTAATAAAGAATAGCTTGTGACCAATTATAAATATATCTCATTACAGATAATTGCGGAATCAAAACTCTGGATCAATATAAGTATTTTCGTTTGATTTCCCAATAAGCCCGCGGTGAATCAAGCAGCTTCGTGAAATAATGCCTAATTAGTGCCATCGCTTATGCAGATTACCACTGCGTTTCTTTCTGTTTACAGCGAAACGTCTTCTTTGCGCAGCGGAAACTTTCTACTTTAATTACGTCAAATCGATTTGTCAGTGCATTCCTCAATGGTTCCAGCTTTCTTAAGTTTGAGGAAAGGTAAAAGTCATTTCACTTAAACCACTTTGCACGGGGAAAGAGAAGATCTGTTTAGTTGCTGGTATGAGGAATACAGAGAAGTTTATCCTCCGGAAACGAAATATTTTTCATTTCTCTGGATCCCGCTTTATGCCCTGACCTTTGATGAGTTTTATAATCTACTAAGTTGTCCCAAAGCAACTGAGACTGTTTTAATAAAAAAAACATAGCCCACCCATGTGGGCCTTAATTATAAAGAAAGTGATCATGTTTTTTGAAATACTGTCCGTTGCATCAAATACTGATGTCCCAACGGTCCTCTCACTTTTTGAATTTCTCCTGGAATTCTACATCTGAAATGCCGTTGAAGCACCCCTGTGCAACTGAAATAAGTTGCTGATCAGTCTCAAATTGCCGTTCCCGTAATGTCTACGCTTTCCAACTGTAATTTGAAGAAGCGTATATGCTCCAGCTTTGTCCGTCCGTCCGTCCGTCCGCACGATAACTCACGTGAAAATGGTTCGATTTCGACGAAATTTTAGTATGTGATAGGGGATCACCTGGGGACGAACTCTATTGCAAACGGGTGAAACAGGGTCAAAGGTCAGGACATAGGAGCGGGATTCATTCCATTGCTCTTATGCGTCATACCTTGCGTAAAAATGGTTCACTTTCGATGAAATTTTAGTATGTAGTAAAGAACTACCTGGGAAAGATCCCTATTGAAAATGGGTAAAATAGGTTCAAAGGTCAGGACATAGGAGCTGGATCCATTTCATTGCCTTTATACATCCTAACTTGCGAAGAAATGGTTCGATTTCGATGACATTCTAGTATGTGGTAGGGAACCACCTGGGAACGAACCCTGTTTAAAATGGGTGAAATAGGGTCAAAGGACAGGACATAAGAGATGGATACATTCCATTGCCTTTATGCGTCATAACTTGCGTAAAAATGGTTCGATTTCGATGAAATTTTAGTATGTGGTAAGGAATCATCTGGGGACGAACCCTATTGAAAATTGGCGAAATGGGGTTAAAGGTCAGTACACTGGAGTGGGATCCATCCATTGCCTTGTGCATCATAACTTACCTAAAAATGCTTCGATTGCGACAAAACGTTATCATGTTGTTCCGGAGGTATAGTGAACCGGTTCTGTTGAATATCAAGGAAATGGGGTCAAAGGTCATTGCACAAAAGCAAAATTTATTCCACAGCCATTATTCTCATAACTTGCGTAAAACTGCTGCTATTGCGACAAACCTTTAGTATGCTATTCCTGAGGTATACTGAACCAGTTCTGTTGAATATCATCGAAATGGGGTCAAAGGTCAGGACACATGAGCGAGATTTATTCCACAGCCATTATCCACACAACTTGAGTAATAATTTCTGGTATGTTGGAAAGCGTATCATAAACAATGCATTGCATGATTTTACTAACTTGTTTAAAATGAGAAACAACCAGAAATCACATGGTGACAAATCTGGACTATAGGCAGGTCAGGGAACCATGTCATCGATATCTCTAACTGAGAGCTGTCTGTCTTCCCGTATAATAACACCTATTGTATTTATGTTTGCCTCTGTAACGCTCGTTGAAGGTCTTCATACATGCTCTATTAAAGCCGCCAACACGCGACCATCCGTAAATTCTTTATGCCATCTGAAAATTGTTCATTTTTCTAGATATTCATCTTTATAAGCCTCTTGCATAAGACGAAAAGTCTCTCGGACAGATCTCTTCAGTCGACAGCAAAATTTAATGCCTCATCTTTTTTCCTCTACTACATCCATTTTTTTTCAAAAAGTCACTACGCGAAAACACTTGTCAGGGGTTCACAAAACAAGACTTATTAAACTACGTACTACCGACGACGCATGTGTGCTGAACAGGTGTGACCGGTTGTTATGGTTACTACAACGACTACCGTTTTTTCGAGACTAGTGCCAAGGTCGAACGCAGTATTGCACATTTTTTATGAAAACATTATCAGTTGTTTGGGGACAAGCTGCACGGTCGAGTCATATTATTGTGACCACCAGCTAATATTTCGGGGTAACCACCGTGTGCAGCGCGGACAGCAGCTAGACGGGGTGGGAGTGACTCAATAAGGAGATGGAAGGTGTTCACGGGTATGTGGAGGCATGATGACTGCAGTGCATCTGACAGCTGCTGGAGGGTGCGCGGTGGAGGATCCATAGAACGAACAACACGATCGAGGTGGTCCCACAGATGCACAATTGGGTTTAAGTCTGGGGAATTAGGGGACTAGGGAAATATTTCGAAGTCCTCATCGTGCTCTTCCAACCACTCTCACACATTTCTAGCTGAGGGACACGTCGCATTTTCGTGTTGGAAGATCCCATCCTCCCCAGGGAAGACTATCAGTATGTATGGGTGCACGTGGCCTGCAAGGATGGATTCATAACGAATTCGGTCCATAGTGCCTTCCACAGGTATGAGTAGACCCAGAGAATGTCACGAAAACATTCCCCAGACCATTAACGCTGCCCCCACTAGCTTGTGTTCTGCCAGCAATGGTTGAAGAGTGTTTGTTCTCCGATGTTTTTCGCTTTATACGCCAATGTCTATCCGTTCGGTGAAGCAGAAAACGTGACTTATTGGAGAAGGCAATTCTTTGCGGATCAGCGAAGGTCCAATTCCGATACTACCGTGCAAATGTAATCCTTTTCTGCCGATGCATCTTCGTTAGCATAGGTGCAGCGACCATCCGTCTGCATCGGATACCCAAACGCTGCAAGATTTGCTGAACTGTCGTTTTAGACACACTTCCGGTAGCACCCTGGTTCATTCGGCCAGTTAGTTGCTCCACTGTAGCGTGCCGATCGGCCCTCACGCACTTTCGCTGCCGACGTTCACCTCTCACATCAACGGCACGAGGTGCTCCTCAGTTTTCACGTTGCTTATTCGCAATGATGCCATTTCTCCAATCACGATACTCTTTAACCTCAGCAGCACGCGAACAGTTCACAACCTGCGCTGTTTCAGAAATACTTTCACCCTTGGCCCGAAAGGTGATCATCATCCCTTTTTGCAAATCTGATAAATCGCTCCTTTTATCCATGACAGCAACGAGTGATATATTTTCAGAATGCCTTCAGTACACCTTATGTACCCACCAACCCCGCACACGACACGTACCTTCTTTCATTGCGTACGCGCTGTTGACGTGAAAGGTAAGAGGTGGTGACAATAATGTGACCCGACTGTGTATGTTTGTACACTCAGATGCTAGTGGAAATCAGGTAGATTATCACATCTATAATTATTTAGCATTCCGTTGAGGGTCGGAATGGGCAAAACGAGCGATCTGAGCATCTTTCAACCTGGAATGACTGTTTGCACCAGACGTGCCGATTTGAGCATGCCCCAAACGGCCCTCCTTCTAGGCTTTTCACGCACCAGGGCTTTTCACGTTCCAATGGTTTACCGTGTGTAGTGCAGCACGCAAATCACTTCCAGCAATAGGCGATCCTGTGGACGAAAACATCTCGAGGATCAGAGGTGGCAAAGGAGACTGGCGACATATTGTGGTCTGCTGCATTCCATTCGCGTTGGAATATGCCATTAAACTTGAATAAATAATAATAATACTAAAATCATTAAAGACAATAAGCAAAAACGAATTAAAATTATATGGAAATCTTATGAATGCACATTTAAAAGCAATCTTGCAAAATGTAAAAGTAAAATTGAGTCAAAAGAAAATTGTGTTGCAGCAAAGCAAAGGATAGCGATTTTTTTATTTGCTGTTTAACGACCACCATGATCACCTCATAGCGTAAAAAACTTAACCCTTAAACCGGCTGGAACGAATTAACTGGGGATTAACAAAATAGGTTGAAATAAGCTCGAACGAATATATTCGCTGTCTAAGAAGTATGCCGAACGCAACAGAAACGAGTAAACCTGCGCATCAGAAAGCGTTGCATTTACCTTAGGTTTGTCATTCTAAGTGTTCATTTTTAGGTATGATTGTCACTAATCTTCCCTGTCTGATTATTAGCTTCTCGTCTAAGAATGCTACAGAAAGGGCTACGAACCTGAGAGAGAAGGGAAAAGATGTTTGAGTAACTTTTTCCTACCCCGTGGCATGATTTTCACTTCGGAGGGACTTCGACCCCTTCCGAATCATTCCTTGGGTGATGAAACAGATAATGAAGGACTCTAAGGGAATCAGACTGCATTCCGTAAGACTAAGGACTGCAAGGGAGCACCTATAATCAGCGGCAGATTTATAGTCTCTTCTCCTGAGATGAAAGATGGAAAGGAATTGTTTTGCCGTAGCATTCGTATAAACCGGTCACAATCAGAACACTTCTGTTTAAGGGACACAGGAAAACTTGGGCAACTTTTAGTTCGAGTACATGGCCGCGTAAAGGGTTAAGCTTGTTTATAAATAATAAGCACTGGGCTAAGTGTGTGCATGCCAAGTTTTAAAGCTGTGAAATAGAAAAACGTCAGAGATCGTAATGAACACTCTTAAGTTTTTCAGTGCAAAGAACCTCCGTGATTTCAAGAAACACACTTACGGCTATTCAGAGCCAAGAACTTCAGTGCTCATAATAAATTCCCTTAAGTTGTTCAGTGCAAAAAATTTGAGAAATTTTAATAGGCATTCTTAAGCTATGTAGTGCAAAGATAATCAGTGTGAAAACACTAATTCGTCCGCGCTCCCTCACTCCACAGTAAGTCGCTCTCCCAACTAAGCTATGTGACCAGAATGTCTCGCTGCAGATTTGTCGTCTTGACACATGTTTTCATCTCTGTAGTACGTCACACGTGTTCTCAATTAGAGCTGCTTCATTAAACAGAGCAAATGAGATCAGTGCTTTCAATTCACACCCTTAGGTTTCGCAGTGAAAACAGAATAATTTGGGGGGGGGCGTTAACGACCACCGTGAGCAACTCAGTGGGTTAGAGGCAGTCGCCCGTCCGTAATTTAGGGCAACTGGCTTTAGGGAAAGGAGAGAGCCAATACCTTAAGACAAACACAGCATCCATGCCTCACCGGGACTCGAACACGAACCACTTTAGGATGAATGATCAGAGGCCATCGTTTAAGCCACTGCACCACCGGGGTGGCACAGAAAACTGGATAGTTGCACTTAATTTACACAGGTCCTAAAATATCAATACCTCATAATATTCATAGTATGAGCAAGTGCTACAATACTACTTCATAAATGACCCTTTTAAGTGAACATTGATTTTTTTTTCAAAACTCAGAGTGTTCATCTTGTAGATCGATTCCAGCAGATATGTTTTTGTACTATTTAAAAAAAATATCTTTTAGTAATACCTTTATCTCGTACCTTTTACAAAGATAATTCGGCTAAAACGTTTCCATAGGATATTTTGACCAAACTCCGATCTCTGTTTTAGCAAAATGCTCGCAGTTGCAAATGTCCTCATAATTTAAACGCCAAAGTCTTTTCCAGAGGTGTCATAAAATATGAAATTCGTTTTTTAATACTTCTCAAATATCATTCGTACCAGCAATCCATGAAATTCCGAATGTGGCAGTGTCTGCGTTATGTAAGCATCTTGTCCCGTAGCCCTGTTGCGTTTGTAGGAAATTCGAAAAGATGGTTTTTTATTTTTCAGCTGAACGTGTGTTGTAAGACGATGGAAATGTATGTCCAAGGACAGCTGGCATAACGACATTTTCGTCCTGCACTTACTGTCTTCCGGGAACAATCCCTATGTCCCACGTTAAAGACAAGGCATTCGCTGTTGAAGAAGAAAGCCTGCAGTGTTTAGGCTCTGGAGATTGAAATATTGCTTTACCCTTCTTCGTTGTGATCCTTTCAATTTCTCTAAAGAAACGAAGTGCTCGTATTGTTCTTGGGTGAAAAAAGAAATATTTTAGAGCAAGTGGGATGGAGAAAAGAAGGTACTGAATATTGAATTTGACACATTTTTTCCCTGACGTCTCTTTCTAATGGACAGTCGTGCTTTTTTTTCTGCTCTTGCAATTTAAATTCAAAATAAATTCATTTCATTTAGCAAAAAACGATTTCGGATGTCGGTTCGGTTTAATTTTGCCTGTAGCTAAGAAAGCCCGTGATGTCGATTCTTATTGCTGTGATAAAGCAGATACAAAGCAGATTAATCTAACGACGGCATCCGATAGGTAATATCAGATTTAGTGAATAACTGTCGTTTATTATTGATATCTCCAAATTAATATTCAATAACGTATGCAAAAAGAATCAGGTACCCTAGTACTCTTTGTAAACAATTTATGCTATGCTTCTTTCGCATGTCAAGATCTTTGTGTAAAATAAAGCAGGTGATTCAAGAGTATATATATATTTTTTTACGCACAATTCATTGCATTTATTCGCGCCGTCACGACAACATCGGAGCCACAGTTCGGCACATAATAAGTGGAATTAAATCATAACAATAAACAATGAGGTTTACCAATTCCTGACATTGAACGGTACTTAAGTAGGTGGATTAATTGTTATAAACCCATTGAAAGAAGATGCATGACTCATAAAAGCAAATATTTACTAAACTATGGCGGCGACAAAAGAAAGTACTTTATTGTTTAGTTTTCAAAAAAAAAAAATATTATTATTATTACTACATGTTATTCAGATTTAGACGAACGTAAGAGACTACCCTGACACCGATGAAATATGATGTAGCGTCGAAAGTCCATCTGCGCATGCGCAAACTAATATCTGACCTCAAGATAAAAAGAACAGTTGAATCGCAAAAGTGTTAGTGAGGGAGATTGGTAATTTTTGGTCTAGTATATGCATAAGTTACACCCCATCGCATGGGCGTCCGTTGCAACTTTTTTCAGGGGGGAGATGGGTACACTCCCACTATCATAATTTGTATTGCTTAAATTTATAGTAGTACCCCTGCGCCCTTATATGGCATAGTGCAGGTTGGGTCAGACGAGTTCAGGGAGCCCCTACAGCTAGAGGGTGGGTTTGGAGCACTGTTAGAACCCCCCCCCCCCCCGAAAAACTTTTGAAATTACCCCAATTTCAAAAGGAATTTTGAGGCGATATCATGAAATGGGAATTTGGGCACATCTTTCTTTCTATAGTCTATATTTAGTATTGAAATAACGGATAATAATAATAATAAATATGTCATTTACCAATTACTGGCCACTAACTATTCATATCTGAATCAAAAGTTTAACCTTACTGCAGGCTTTTTGCTAAATTTTATAATCAATTTAACCCAGTCTTTTTGAATGAAAACAATAACTTGGGATTGCATAAAACAATTGTACTGCTCCATTGTCTTTTATTGAGTATAAGAATAAACCCCCTTTTTTTTTTGGTAGACATTGATCTTTTTATATCTTCTCCAATTTTAAGTTTCTTGCACTTTAAAAGAGCTACTATGGAATGAAAATTTCAAACGTCTTGGGTTTTGTCCAAATCTATCAATCTCATTTTGAACGAGTTCATGTTTATTCTCAAAAACCTTTTCTCGATGAACACTCATCATGCACAGTCCAGTTCATCTGCTATTGTTGACCTTAACAAGGTTTTTAACCCTTCTCATAGTGCTGAAGGACCTCTCCACTGTGCAGGTTGTTAATTGTAATGTTAGAGCAATAAGAATAGCTTGTCGAACAGGAGGAAATAGATCAGAGTGTTTGAGCAAGCCTTAAAAAGTCAGTCTACACATCCATCATCTTGTTTCTTCCTTCCTGACCACATTTCAAACCAAGTGATTGATTCAGCTCGAAATTCTCAATTTCATGTAGCTTAATGATGTTTGCAAGATACTTCATGAATTCTTCCTTTGTAAGCTTCGCCATTTGTAGTGGATGAAGCGAAAAGAAGCTAAACGTTTGCAAATTTTCAGCAGTAAATCGGCTTTCCAATGATGATATAATGGAGTCTAAATATGGCACATAAAGTGATCTACGAAACTTTATTTCTATTGTTGAGACACCAACATTGGAACGGAATTTTTTTCTGCCACACTGTCTGGGAAGGGTTAGCTGAATGTCCAATTTTTTTGCCAGTTGTTCGACTTTCGAAACACTTTCCTTGAATTGTTATTCTGCTCTCTTTCTCTCTCTCTCTCTCTCTCTCTCTCTCTCTCTCTCTCTCTCTCTCACTTTCTCTCTCTCTCTCTCTCTCTCTCTCTCTTTCTTTTACATCTAAACCAAACTTACAATTATATTGTAGCAGCTTCCTACATTGAAATTTCGAATACTGCCTTAAGAAATTATTAAAATGAAATACTCCTTGAAGCATTCCTTACGGTGTTCGAAGGGATCGATGTACCGGTATGTCATCATCAATCTAGAATTGGAAACAAGTCAAATATTTTGGACCTGGACCCGAACGTCACAGAATTGGACCCAATCCCGACAAATCTGCGTTAGATAGATATACAGGGCGTTCAAAAATTATATCCGCAGTGAGAATCGTAGATTATATGGTCGTACTTTGGTAGTCAAGAAGTCCCTCCGCAAGTAATGTTAAGGCTGTTCCACTTAATTTGGATGGTGCTACAGTAAAAACATTTGAATTAAGTAACTTGTATGTTTAATTTCAGTTTTTGCTGTTTCCCTGATAACATACCAAGCTTCAGCACATATCTCACAGCAATGCTAATTTTATAAGCTTCTGATGACCTGAACATTACCAAACTGTGGATGTTGATTTCTTCATTGCCCCTCAGAAGGAAGGAGTACTCAAGAAATCAACATTCACATTTTGGAAACTTTCAACTCATCACAAGCTTGTGAAAATCGGTGTTCGTGTGAAACATATTCTAGTTCCTTAATGAGACGAAAAAACTTTAAGCATTCACTTTTCCCCTTTTTGTTTCCAACAAGCCCGCATTTTTTAGCCTCAACAACTTTTTAAGTCTCCTTAATATTAAATTCATCCATATTAACAAATAAGGCATTAATTCTGACACGACATGCAATGAGAACGGGAGGTTAGCACGTCAAACGAAAACCGCTGAATGCTCAAATCAAAGCGAAGGATGCGATGTGAAAAGTAGCTCTCAGTTCTTACAATGTGACATGTCGGGTGCGAGAGCATGAATAGAAGCAGGCGACAGGAGTTTGACTGTACCTAGCTCCCGACAGTAGCACTGAAAACAAACGGAAATGAAGTATCGTTTTACGATATGGCGTAGCATCGGCGTCGTATCGTCCGTCGCTGGAAATCGTAGCTTTAAGAAAGGGACTACAGTAATTTTGCATGACAAAGCATTTTTCACTCCGCTGGCACCAGTATCAAGCACAAAATTGCACACTACGCATTTACCTTTTGAGATTTTGTTTTTCAAAAATAAAACGGAAATAAAACCGGGTCGAAATCCGGTCAGAAACATCTTGACCCGGCCCGTTTGACCCGCTAGAAACTGTTGACCCGTTGACCGTTCATCATTGACCCGCTGACCCGTTTTCATCTGTACATCAATCATTGTCAATCTGTTGCTGGATATGCAGGTCTCCAAATCTCTTCCACAACTCTCTGTGTTCAGCTATTCTCTTCCATGTTACCGAGGCATATGCTTTAGATATTCATCCACACATCCTTCACGTGTTCTTGTTTGGGGTTTCTTCCTATCCCTTGGTATCCACGATAATATTTCAGTTGTCTTAAAGTGGTCAGTTCTTCTAGAAATATGTCCAGAACTTTGCCACTTAAGGGTCCTTACTTTGATCATAGTCACCAATTCCTGCCATTCTGATATTCAAGGAGTTCCTCTTCCTATCCTTCCTGTTTACACCAAGCATGCATTTCTCCATGCTTCTTTCAGTTTTTTCATCCAACTTAGTATTTTTTTCAGTTAAAAGCTCCGTTAAGATGTAATGGCATTTTAAAGATATAATGGGATCTTTTAATAGGTAATGGTAATTTGCTCTTGAAAATTGTGCTGTTTCTCCCAAGTGCGCTCCAGTCAAGTTTTATGCTTGTAATATTAACATTTCTTCTCCGATGTGGCCTTCGCTTCATATCTGTTGTATATGGTAGATGTAGGAACCAATTACTTTTAAATTCTCCAATGTGACCCTCGCTTCATGTCTGTTGTACATGGCAGGTGTAGGCATCCGTTTTCTAAATTATCCGATGTGGCCCTCGCTTCATATCTGTTGTATATGATAGATGTAGGCATCCGTTACCTCTAAATTCTCCGGTGTTGCCCTCGCTTCATATATGTCGTATATGGTAAATGTAGGAATCAGTTATCTCTAAGTTCTCAAATGTGACCCTCGCTTCATATCTGCTGTATTAATATATGGTAGATGTAGGCAACAGTTACCTCTAAATTCTCCGATGTGGACCTCGCTTCATATCTGTTGAATATGGTAGATTAGGCACCCGCTACCTCTAAATTATCCGATGTGGCCCTCGCTTCATATCTGTTGAATATGGTAGATTAGGCACCCGTTACCTCTAAATTATCCGATGTGGCCCTCGCTTCATATCTGTTGAATATGGTAGATTAGGCACCCGTTACCTCTAAATTATCCGATGTGGCCCTCGCTTCATATCTGTTGAATATGGTAGATTAGGCACCCGCTACCTCTAAATTATCCGATGTGGCCCTCGCTTCATATCTGTTGAATATGGTAGATTAGGCACCCGTTACCTCTAAATTATCCGATGTGGCCCTCGCTTCATATCTGTTGAATATGGTAGATTAGGCACCCGTTACCTCTAAATTATCCGATGTGGCCCTCGCTTCATATCTGTTGAATATGGTAGATTAGGCACCCGTTACCTCTAAATTATCCGATGTGGCCCTCGCTTCATATCTGTTGAATACGGTAGATTAGGCACCCGTTACCTCTAAATTATCCGATGTGGCCCTCGCTTCATATCTGTTGAATATGGTGGATTAGGCACCCGCTACCTCTAAATTATCCGATGTGGCCCTCGCTTCATATCTGTTGAATATGGTAGATTAGGCACCCGCTACCTCTAAATTATCCGATGTGGCCCTCGCTTCATATCTGTTGAATATGGTAGATTAGGCACCCGTTACCTCTAAATTATCCGATGTGGCTCTCGCTTCATATCTGTTGTATATGGAAGACGTAGGCATCAGTTACCTCTAAATTCACCGAGGCGACCACTGATTCTTGAATTGCTGCAAAATTATTCTTCGTCAGCTGTTTTTTCTATAGGTTTATTTTTAATCTCACCTTCGAATTTTTGAGCAAGTTCCTGGATCATAATTTGCAGTTCTAATAGAATATTTACAAAAATATCTACTCCAGCAATACAAAGGTAGTTTAAATGATTTTCACTAATTTTTAACTCCCTTGTTTTCCCATTTCAATGATTGAAAGACAGTTTACAATAAAGCATTGAAGAACTTGTAGGATAACGTGTAATCTTGTATTCATTGCAAAAAAAGCAAAAAAAAAGCTTTATTTCTCGTAACTATCCGACGAAAATCATAATTTATGTTACTTTCTCTGTATTGTAAAAAAAATGTTCTTTGCTCTCTTCACCCCTGATAACATAAAAGTAGCTGAACCCATACGCACGTAAGGAAGTAACAGAAAGTAATTTATGTTACTTTCTTTGTATTGTAATTTTTTTCTCTGCTCTCTTTACCCCTGATAACATAAAAGTAGCTGAACCCGTATGCACGTAAGGAAGAAACAGAAAGTAATTTATGTTACTTTCTTTGTATTGTAAATTTTTTTCTCTGCGCTCTTCACCATTGATAACACCAAAGTAGCTGAACCCATACGCACGTATCTGCAAGTGTGTGCGTGTTGATGAGAGTGTGTGTGAGGGAGAGAAAGGGGGAGAGACAGGGAAGAGGGGGAGAGGGGAGAGGGGAGAGAGCGTGATTGTCACTCAAAAATCCATGATACTGAACTCAATATAGACTGAATGAAATATCAAATTTAGACTCAAGTTTATAAAACTTTAATAAATTTTTGCTGCTCTACAGCCAAGGTGAGAAATGAGAAAATATTTTATCTACGCTAAAAAAAATGTTTCTGTAGGATTTATCGTACTCAAGAAAAAAATTTAGTTAAGAATAAAATTCGGTTTTACTGCTCAACGCCCTGCAGCGAAATTTGTACTATGCCGGAAACTGAAAAATACAAACATTAGTTTTCCGAAGCCTATCAAGAATTTAATGTAATCACATTTAATGTAGCTGATATTTCAATAAGATTTTTCTCACCAAAAATAAATAGTGCAGCATTTCTATGGAAACTGGAGAGAACTGAATTGAATTTGGTACTGCATCCAACTCGTATTATTGGAATTTCCGTTTCTACACCAAGGACTGATTTGTTGTAACCTGAATAAAAGCCAACACCGTGACCTAAAACTGAATAACCTCTCTCGTCAGAAGTAATGTAAATCCCGCTTTCAGCAGGGTGGCTTTTTAGCACGTCTTCTGAAAAACGAGAAGGAACATATAATATTACTATGTCTGTCCGTCACTGTGGTCACCATATCTCTGCAACTATTCATCGGATTCGAAAATTTACTTTACCTGCAGAAAGCCTGCACTGTGAAAATGCGATCGATACATTTTGGTCTTTTTCGGATGCATAACATCGTCGGCAGAAGGAATAAATGCACATGCTATTAAATTTAAAATATACAAGGGCTGTACCGAAAGTAATACAAAAGTGGGCATTACTTTTTTATTAACTGACAGAGGTCGTTCAAATTGCACAAGTTGGTAGAGTAACTGTTTTGCTATACATGTTGTTGTGAGTAACTTCTTTTCTCAACATAGTCTCCATCACAAGCGATGCATTTGCGTCATCGTTGAACCCAAATTTTGAATCCTCTTAAAAAAATTCAGGTGTGGACTATTGTACCTGCATCACCACAGCCACTTGCACCTCGTCTATGTCATCAAATCGTTGTCCCCGGAGACTGGCCTTCATTGGACAGAACAGGTGTAAGTCGGAGGGCGCCAGATCTGGGCTGTACGGTGGATGGGGACCACAGACCAGCCTAACTTGCTGATCGCCTGATTGGTTGCCAAAGATGTGTGCGGTCTTGCATTGTCATGGTGAATGTGGATCTTTTTGAGATTTTTCTTCCCACTCTTCCTCTTTATGGCTTCTTTAAGCTTCTAGAGTGTCTCAATGTACCGCTCGCTGGTCATGATACGACCATCTTCCAGAAAATCAAGAAGAATGACACCCCTGCCACCCTAAAAACAGTCACCGTTATTTTCTGTGCTGATCGCTGGTTCTTGAACGTCTTAAGCCCAGGTGAAGAGGTTTGACGCCATTCAGTGGATTGATTCCTCGTTTCCAGGTCATAAAGATACGCCCACGTTTCATACCCTGTCACCCGATCGAAACTAAACGTGTCTTCATTGGCTTCAAACGCTTCCAGCAGATCAGAGCAGACTTTTTACCCTTCTCTCCTTCAAACTGGGTGACAACTGCTGAGGTACTGGGTGACAACTGCTGAGGTACCCACTGGGTGACAACTGCTGAGGTACCCACTTTACACACATTTTCTGATACCCTCCCACAAAGCACAGAATATTTCGTATATGTTACAAGTACGTAGCACTGAAACATTGAGACTTTTGCTATCTACCTTTATCTCATGTGCATCCTGCGGTGCAGGCACGTCACATCTCCCTCTACCCTCCCCCTCCCCCAAGGAAGGCGGGGACCCACGGGTCATCAGGGACCATGTGTCGCTGTATGCAGTCATCCCATGAAAAACGGTCATTTGAGAAATCCCAGACAATTTGGTGTGTGGAACGTAACATCACTTTAATTTATTTTTTCGAAGCACTAAAGAAGGGATTCTCATGTTTCCTGTCTCGTCGTGTGAAAAAGACATCACATCATTGAGAGAAACTTAACAGTCGTGTCATCCTGAAAGTTCGGGAACCAATATAACGTACAAGTTTGTTCACGCCGGGCATCTTCACTCCTGAGTAAGTCGCTCTTCCAACTGAGCTACACGGGAATGTGCTCTCACTGCAGATTTGTCGTCTTGACACATGTTTTCACCTCTGTATTACGTCACAGACTCATCATACATGTTTATCAAACCTGATCACAGCAGAGTTACTTTCGTTTGAGCGCCAATATAGCATTTAACCTTTTTTCCGGTGGTGGTATTCGATCAACCATAATAATTTTTGCCTATTTGTTTAATAATTTTTTTGGCGAATCGCACCTCTTTACCTGTCTCAGGAGGACTGGGCAAAATTCGTCGACGTATCGGGCCACAACATTTCTGTCTGGACCTTGTTAGAGAATTATGACTGCAAAAAAAACATTTTTAGGGAGATTTAATCCATACAATGCAGCCCGCTGGACGACAGTTCTGAAGCGCTGGCCTCTGGCCATTCATTTGAGATAGGCTTGAGCTCTAGTCATGGGTGAGGCATGAGAGACAGAGATACGCTACGTTTGAGAAAGTTTCAGGAACGGGGTGTCTGACCCTGGGTCTAACTGCCCTTAGAAATAGGAAGCTAGGAGATCTGAGTAAGTGAACTCAATAGGAAAGATAAACTGAAAAATAAGTAAAAGTAGAGGTGGGGTTATCTTTCGAGTGAACCGTGTCAACAGTCTAGGGTGGAAAGGGAGACAGGAGACTGGGGAAGAATTCAAGCACCACAGCATCCATCTCAGCAAAGCACACCACCACCCCTGCTGCCGCAGACCCATCCCCCCTAACCCCCCGGGAATTAGAACTCACAAAAATAACATCCGGATGCCGGAGCAGCAATCCGTATTCACCATCTCAACGTCAACCTGATAAAGAAAGGGGTAGTGGTCTGTCCAACACCCACCAAAGTTCAGACACTTCCTCTCTATCCGATCTAGAGCCCCATTTGATCATTAGATCAGATCATATGTACAGGATTTTAGGAAGTGAGTGTCTGACCGCAGGTCTTAAACAACCCTTAGAAATAGTAAGGTAGGAGATTTGAACTAGAGTGACCGATAGGAAAGTGACACGGAAGCTAGGTAAAAAGGGGGAGGAAGACTCCCTTATTTATTACCGCGGGTCACTACCCGGGACCCGACGGCTTAACGGGCCCATTGGACGTTCGGCGGACATTTAGTGGTTCGAGCGCGTACCTGCCTATGATCGAACCTGAGGTCTTCTCCGTGATAGTCACGAATGCTGACCACTAGGCCAGACATTTGATCCAAGGCTTCCAGCCCAGGGAACAGTGCTGAACAGTGCTGCCCTTCACCAAGTCCCTGTCAGGGTGGGGGGGAGAACAACGATCGCCGCCTTAGATCTGGGATACTTAAGGAATTCGCTGGGATTGTAGTCAGCCGCACCCGTAACAAGTCCATTAGGCCGGGCTTCAGCTTTCTTGAAGATTTTCTTGGCGAGTCTGGTGGGGAATTCGTGTATCTTCTCAACTCCAAGTCTGTTCCTCAGGTTCCGAAGTGTGGAGCCCCAATGATCATACAAAGTGCTCGGCTCTGCAGCCTCTCGATTCTCTCTCGTTAATTCTTACTAACACCTATCCAGATGGGGGAGGCGTAGGTGAACACTGGTCTGACGACCGTCTTGTACAGCAGTACTTTGTGCCGCGTTATAAGGAAGCTTCTCCGGTTAAGTTGCGGAACTGGCTGCCCAAGGCATTGTGTAGCTTCATTCGTGTGGTAGCTAGTGTTCGCTACCCACAAAAATCGACAGTCTGGGAGACACAGATGAGCATGTGCTCCTTTTTTAAGGTCCGGGCCCGTTATATCAGTATTTAGGACTGACCCGGGACAGGCACGGGTATGAACATTTGTGCAAATTTTCCCTATGTGAATAAGGAAAAATGAAGCATATTGTTTTACTCCTATTTATATTTTCATCATGAAATAAGAACGTTAGGGCGTCCTGCTAATGTCGACTACACCCCCACTCCACCGCCACACCCCAAAGATATATATATATATATATATATATATATATATATATATATAATTAGTATTCTGTGCATCCCAGTCAGGTAACAAAATGTCTTTCATTTGTTTTCCCAAGTGTATCAAGTTAATTCCCTCACCTTCATATTTTCACCGAATGACCAAAAATTCTCATTTTTTATATTGTAGCTAGCAGAACTTCAGATTTCAGTCGCTAGAAAACCTTTTGAAACTTTTGGGAAGGAAAATTCAAGGCAAGAGAGGAAAAGGACGGCCAAGGAATAGTTTTGGGGCACAATTACTCCAAGACACCAAAACTAGGATATACTATTACTTGAAGAGAACGGCGGAGAACAGAGAGGAATGGAGAGAAAGTACATCTTCTGAACAACCAGTCCTTGGACTGAGTAACCAAAAAGAAGAAAAAACTTTATAATGCCAGTTTTCATCGTATCTAGGAAATAATACATGGTTATTTTAAAACACTCACAGACGTTTTTGAGTTACGAAATGCCCTCAATAAACGCTAATTAAGAATGTTAGGTGAAGAACAAAAGAAAGACTATATAGCCTAACCATTCAGTTGTGCGTTTCATATTGCGATAGTTAATTCGTTTTGCAGTGGTAAATAAAATGAATTAAAAAGGTGAAAAGGAAAATTTATTTGAGCCCGGATTTGCACGGGCCAAGGTTTTATTAAAATGTTTTATATAACAGCTCTTGCGGGCCTGAGGTAGGTCTGGATCCGTTTCCAGCCTTTTTGTCATAGCCCGGGCCCATACTCATCTCTAATGGGAAAGGCAACTGTCCGATGGCGCTGGCTGCCCCTTTTCCCTGAAACCTATGGCCCTAAATAATGGACAAGGGAATGCTAAATAGACCTTAGAGTTCGTTATAATGGTTGTTAAAGCCGCATGGTCAGTCAGACACAAGCAAAAGTCTCTATGTGAGTCTGTCGCGTTTCTAACAAGCCTAATTACGCCGTTATTACCTCAGGAGTTTCATGCCATAAAGAAAGTGTTTTTCTTGCAACTTTGGAAAGTGGGAATAACACAAAACATTCTCTATCATCAATCATGACCTGCCACAACGACTGGAATCATATTCCTTTAGTGAGCTTTATAATCAAACAGTTCTAGCGGATGATCTCGACGCTAACCCTCAAGTCGCGTTAGAAAGAAGCGAAGAGCTCTGAAGCGAAAAGAGCAGTTATATGTATAATAGTCCTTGTGATGAACTGTACTCACAGACAGGTGCAAAGCAAATAAGTGATTATATGATGACTTAATGATAGCAATCTATTTCGTTTATTCTCATAGCAATTTATGCATGCTGGGTGATATGCATGAAAGCACAGTATAAAGATACAGGGTGATTCAAAGGTCCCCGAACTCTGAATTCAAGTATTTCTACCACGAATATAGTGATGCAGTACTATTTTTACATACTGTTATATTCACACTCATACTTAGAGGTAATGACAAACACTTTACAATAGATGCTGGAATTGTTCGCCATTCTGTTGAAGACACAAATTCACCCGACGACACATGTTGACGGATGCTCTTTTCAGCGTGTTGGCTGGTATGTCCCTCACGGCTGTAATGATGTTGTTCCGCAGGTCCTGTACCGTCTTAGGGTTCTTGCCAGCACCGGTATAAACTGTGTCTTTCAGATAGCCCCACAAATAAAAGTCTGGAGAACTCAGAACTCAAGTCTGGTGAGCGAGGCGGCCAAAGTTTTTTCGAGATTAATCGATCGTGGAAGAACTCACGGAGCATCTCCATTGTGTCGTTTGATGTGTGGCGTGTTGCTCCGTCTTGTTGAAACCAACAGTAACGTTCCTGTTCTTTCAGCATTGCTAAAAATTGATGGATGATGTCTGCATAGACAGCAGAATTTACAGTTGTGTCGAAAAAAAATGGCCCTACAATTCGCCGTCTAGACATGGTGCACCACACTCCAACTTTCTGAGAGTGAAGTCCAACCTCGTGCAATGCGTGTGGATTCTCCGCAGCCCATATGCGAGTATTTTGGCTAATGACATATCCGTTCAATTGAAACCATGCCTCGTCACTGAAAAAAGTGTTGTTAAGCTGGTTAGTCACATTGTTGCGTGTGAAACTCTTAAGCCATTGGCAGTAAGAATGCGCTTTTCTGAGTCCAAAGGACGTAGCCCTTGCCCTACTCGAATTCTGTACGGCCGTAGCTTTAGACGTTTAGAAGCAATCTGGCAGGCTGAATACGATGCCTCTAACTTTTGAGACAGCCGCCGAAGTGACTTCCGGGGAGAGCGCTGCAGGGAAACGTGAATTTTCTCCAGAAACGTGGTCGTCACCACGGACGGACGGGCGCTTTTAGGCTTATCCTGAACACTGCCTTTTTCGCGAAACGGGTTCACAAGATCTGGTACAGGAGCATCAGGAAACTTCCTTTGAAAGAGCTGTATGCAACGTTGGTAAGATTTTTCCGCAAAAAAAACTTCTAACAAAGCGACTCTCTGTTCTTGCGTGATACTCATATCTGACTGAACGTTACTGCTTGCCAGCGCCCGCGTAAGCGTAGTGTCACGTGGTGCTATCACGTGGCGCAGCTCGCTCCCCAAAGTCACACACAACAGCCACATGCAGCAATACTCGGATATATTTTATGGTTTTACAGCAAATACGTTTTACAAAATAGAGTTCGGGGACTTTTGAATCACCCTGTAGAAAGCAAAATTAATCGCAAGCGTTTCAACCGTAGAAATTCCCTAGGAAACTTCGTTGATTTTTTAATCAACAGTACGCTGGACAGATGGTAAAATCTGTCTCTCTATACCTTTATGGAAACATCGGATCTAAAGTATAGCGCAAATTCGAACTGCAAAATTAGCTCTTTTTTTATCATACGTATGTATGTAACGAAATCTGAATGCAATTTTAATCATTTTTGTCAGCATACCAAATTAAAAATCTTTACCTCCAACCTGAGGTTTTTGAATTTGTCGTACTACTACTTTAATTTGGTAAAAAAATACGCTGGACAGATGGTCCAGCGTATTTTTAGCGCAAATTCGAACTGCAAAATTAGCTCTTTTTTTATCATACGTATGTATGTAACGAAATCTGAATGCAATTTTAATCATTTTTGTCAGCATACCAAATTAAAAATCTTTACCTCCAACCTGAGGTTTTTGAATTTGTCGTACTACTACTTTAATTTGGTAAAAAAATAAATATCATTAGAACTTGCCGAAGTATTGTGGAAGTAATGCTGTCTTTTCATGGTTCTGCAAAAATCCAATAGCCCTTACAATTGTTGAGATAACAATGAACATTTCTAGGTTTTCTTTGGTTTCCATTTTCTTTAGATTTCTATTTGAAGATTAGCAGATTTCAGGATTTTCTTACGATTTTTTCCGTGCTGTGAGAAAAACTACTTCGCAATTAAATCATTTTTCTCTCGTTCTGTTCTTTTTTATACAGGGTGTGCCAAATAAAAGAAGCCCGAGTATAACGAACGACAACAGTCAGGCAATGTTACTATACATGGTAAAGAATAGTTGAAATGACAGAAAACAGGAGTAATTTACCCGGCGTGTACAACAATTGCTGAAAGTGCTTTCCTCCGACATCAAGACACATCTGCACACGACGGAACATGTTGTTCGTAACGCGCCACAGCTCATCGGCAGCAGTCTGGGCTATGGCATCCGTAATGTTAACTTTTATTTCATCAAGGGTGTGAGGATTAGTTTCGTACACTTTTCCTTTCAATACTCCCCACAGATAAAAGTTACAGGTGGAGAGATCGGGTGATCGGGATGGCCATAATCCCTTCGATACCGTTCTGTCCTCCCCAAACACTTCATGTATAGCACGTAGACTGTTCCGCGCAGTGTGCGCCGTTGCACCATCCTGCTGAAAGAAAGCATATGTTCGCACTTCTTCTGCAATTGCGGCAACAAATGGGTTGAACAGTTGCTGAACATTGCGCTCCGAGTTGATGGTGTCAGTGAAAAAGAATGGGCTGACTATCCTCTTTGCAGACACAGCAGACCAAACTCCTATCTTTTGGTCGTACAGAGGAGTCTCCATTGTTCGTCTGGGATTCGTGTCGGTCCAAATCCTGCTGTTTTGCGCATTGACATACCCGGACAGATGAAACCATGCTTCATCTGTCATGTAATAAAGTGTTGGGTCTATTTCACCGCTGACAATGGTCTCCTCAAACCACTTACAATATTGCATCCGTTTTGCATAATCAGGAGTTTTAAGTTCTTTTAGCGCCATAACTTTGTACGTCCGAAAATGCAAATCTACCTTAAGTATACGTCGGCATGACGTGGCAGATATTCCCGTTGCAGACGATATTCCGCGAATTGACTTCCGAGGGCTTTGTAACATCATTGTGCACACATCCTTGATATTGTTTTCAGTACGAATTGTCTTGGGTTTTTTTCCTGTTGCACACCGTTCCGGTTTCACGAAATTTCCGCACTAACTTCTGTACCACTAATTTCGCCGGTGCTGCACAATGTGGAAATTTTTCTGTAAAGAACTCATTGAAAACCTTGTATGAGTTATTTCTGAAGTACTGTTCCACAATAAAAATCCGCTGTTCCGTACTTAAAACTATTTCCGTTGCCTTTGTTCTATCTTCATTTACACTTATAACCGCGTACCTTCACTGATCTGGCTATGACTAACCACTCCGGAGAATTCCTTTGCAGATGTACACGCAGAAACCGGTTAAAAGTGGAACAAAGCAGTTTTAACTGGAAACCCGACAAACAACTTAACCCCCCCCCCACTAACAACTTCTGGCCACGGGGCCTCTTTTATATGGCGCACCCTGTATTTATTTACCAGTTTATTTATTTATTCCCATTTAATTTCAACTTAAGGCCTATTTCTATTACTGTTAATATCCGTAACGATGAATTTGTTTGTCGATAAAGGACATAGCATTCATGTTTAAGTGAACACTTTTGAGTCGTTAGGAAGGCGGATAAAAATTAAGAACTGACAAGATTATCACACGAAATCTTAATTGCCACATTATCATGGCTTTTCACGTGCTCAGCTTGCGTAAAATTAAGAAAAACAGCTGATAAGTACTGCCTGACTTAATTTTCATTTTGTTTCGTGGTTTAATGTCTACCATGATCAACTGTTAACGCTATAAACAGTCGGTCGTTTTTATTTCAGGACCACTTGTTTCAGAATAAGTAATAAGGACAGAAACCCACTGTCGGACAAGCATTCCACCCATTCCACATTCGAGAGTCAAACCTGGGACCATGTCAGTCGATTAGTCGGATGCCAGAACCTCAGACCACTCTACAACCGAAGTGGCGTTTTGTTTTTTGCTTACTCGTTTTTCAGAAAGTCTCAGTTTCATTTTTTTATAAATTTTCATTCCTATGACCTGACGATGGATCATAATAAAATTCCTTTACCTTACCGGAAGTCGCCATTAAAAAGGTGAATTTCTATCTACGGGTATATTCTCCAGCTCTCTTTTCACGAAGTCAGAGAATATGATTCTTATAGCATTATCTTCTTTATTAGAAATATATAAAACACGCAGCTAATGACAAATAAATATGAACAATACAATTATCATTGACTGGTGTTGTTCAGCTAATACGAGTTTCCACCGAAGACCTAGGTATCAGTCAGGAATCGGCGTAAAATATATGATGTCCCAAGTAAAGCTATCTTCTCCAGTTCTGTAGGTGGTATATCAGAAAGCTGCATTTTTTTGAAATGATTCATAAAATATTTGACGTTGTTCCAAGTTCTCCGATGACAATGGGGACTGCCGTTGTGTGTTTATTTGATAATTGGGTAACTTCTATTGTCAGGTCTCTATATTTAATAATTTTTCTCAGTTCTTTTTCGTCGATTCCGTCATCTTCAGGTATTTATATATCAATTATCCAGACTTTCCGATTTTCTGTGACTGTTGGGTCTGTTGTGTTATGTTCTAGTTGCCGATCGGTTTGAATTCGAGAATCTTTCAAGATCTTGACCTGATCCTTTTCTATGACTTTCTCAGACTGATATTCCCATGAGTTCTTCGATGCTGGCAGGTTGTGCTTTCTACATAATGACCAATGAATCAATTTCGTAACCCTGTCGTGTCTCGCTTTGTAATCTGTTTATGCAATTTTATTATTATTATTATTATTTCTCTTCGTTTGGGCAGTCTACCATTTTGCGACAGGGTTTTGTTCTGTCATTGATTCGATTTCCATCTAAGAACAAAAGAATCAAAGATGTGTCAAGTTCTGTCAAGTTCCAAGTACTGCCACTTTTATCTTCAGAGAATATGGCAAGTTCTAAGTAGTGCTATTTTTACCTTCAAAAGACGTGGCAAGCTCCAAGTTGTTCCACTTTCACCTTCAAAGGATATGACAAGTTCCAAGTAGTGCCACTTTTACCTTCAGAGGATATGGCAAGTTAAAAGTAGTGCCACTTTTATCCTCAAAGGATATGGCAAGCTCCAAGTAGTTCCACTTTCACCTCCGAAGGGCATGGCAAGTTCCAAGTAATGCCACTTTTATCTTTGATGAACATGGCAAATTTCAATCAGCACCATGTTTTACAACTGTGATTCTGTTAACCTGTTAAATCAATATATTCAGGACGTTACTTCGGTTACTTGGACCAGCCCTCATGGCAAGAGGGAGTGGTTCCAAATTTGAACTCTAATTCCGAGGGGGACTCCTTCATTTGAATTCTGGTTTGAAAATCTGAATTCTATTATAAATATGTTTGGCGTCATCTGGGATCAACTGAAACATGCTTTGCGGGAAAGCTGCATTATTCATCCGCAAAACTTTGAGCAGCTCCGGTGCGTTTTAATTGAAAAGTGCTCCGATTTAGATCAAAACCCTCTCAAAAACCTAGCAGAGAGCAGGCCAAAAAGAGTACGTACCATGGATGGCGTTATTTCCCCTCTGAGAACTACGCGGGAGCGTGGTCGAGAGATTACCCACTCTGTGTGTCCCGGAATATGATGTTTGCGGGTAAATGCATTTTACTCTTCAATAAACGTTGCGGGAACATCAGTGCCATTGCTTTCGTGCCGCAATTCAACTACTTTCTCTGACCTCTTCTGTCCGAAGTCCAAGTGCTGCAACATTTTCTTTTATAATGATACCTTAAAAATACAACCTACGTCCAAACCTTTGAAGAACTGACCGCATAACTAACATGAAAGTAGCGGGATAAAAATATCACGCGTGTGCCAGAAGACAACAGTCCCTGGCCAATCAGCGAACAGTTGGAAACCGGTTTATACCGGTGCCGACAGGCGGCAAACGGACATTAAGGGAGTCATAGCAAGCGTTCTAGTCCCATTCCATTTTAGCCATGGAAGAGCAGAGAGTAAACATTCGTTTTTGTTGGAAAGTTGGTAAATCAGTTACTGAAACTTACAGAATGTTACAAGAAGCGTATGGAGACACAGCATTATCCCACAGTAGAGTTTTTGAATATATAGTTAAAAACCGGTTTATACCGGTGCTGGCAGGCGGCAAACGGACATTAAGGGAGTCATAGCAAGCGTTCTAGTCCCATTCCATTTTAGCCATGGAAGAGCAGAGAGTAAACATTCGTTTTTGTTGGAAAGTTGGTAAATCAGTTACTGAAACTTACAGAATGTTACAAGAAGCGTATGGAGACACAGCATTATCCCACAGTAGAGTTTTTGAATATATAGTTAAAAACCGGTTTATACCGGTGATGGCAGGCGGCAAACGGACATTAAGGGAGTCATAGCAAGCGTTCTAGTCCCATTCCATTTTAGTCATGGAAGAGCAGAGAGTAAACATCCGTTTTTGTTGGAAAGTTGTTAAATCAGTTGCTGAAATTTACAGAATGTTACAAGAAGCGTATGGAGACACATCATTATTCCACAGTAGAGTTTTTGAATATATAGTTAAAAACCGGTTTATACCGGTGCTGGCAGGCGGCAAACGGACATTAAGGGAGTCATAGCAAGCGTTCTAGTCCCATTCCATTTTAGTCATGGAAGAGCAGAGAGTAAACATCCGTTTTTGTTGGAAAGTTGTTAAATCAGTTGCTGAAATTTACAGAATGTTACAAGAAGCGTATGGAGACACATCATTATCCCACAGTAGAGTTTTTTAATATTATGCACGGTTTTGTGACGGACTGGGAACCTTTCATGATGATCCGAGATCTGGGCGTCCTTCCAGTGTGCGGATAGCGGAAAAAAATTGAAGAGATACGGAATCAATTAAAGAATATCGCCAAATTACAGTGAGACTTCTTGGTTGAGTCGGTGGACATCAGTACGTCTATTATCTGTCATGAGATTCTACGGAAGGATCTGAGAAATCAAACACTTAATGGCAGATTGGTACTCAGCATTCTGAATGATGACCAAGATCTCCGATCATCATCAAAGGATTTCCGCCCATCACAAAACGATGCATAACATTCAAAAACTCTGCTGTGTGATAATTCTGTGTCTCCGTACGCTTCTTTTAACATTCTGTAAGTTTCAGTAGCTGATTTACCGACTTTCCAGTAAAACCAGATGTTTACTCTGCTCTTCCATGGCAAAACTGAAATGGGATGAGAATACTTGTTATAACTCCCTTAATGCCCGTTTGCTGCCTATACGTACCAGTATAAACCAGTTTCAAACTGTTCTTTTTTTTTTTTGAAGGGTTGTTTTTTTTTAGGTTTTTGTTTAATTATTTATTGGGCATGGTTGACAGATACATTTACATATACAGTACATTAAACGTACACTATATTAACAAAAATCACTGGGTACCCAGAAGAGAAACACAACATATAACTTTTATTGACTATGACGTAGAAGTCTTATCTTACTTCTACGTTAATTTAAAACATCCACATACTAAGAAATAGTTCCTAAATGAAAGAAACCTTAACGGCCAGACGAAACATGTAAACAATAGAAGTCACACTTACGGAAAAGATGCTTTATTCAGGATGTAGCAAACATATCGTAGCATAGCATATAGCACTAAACTCTCCACACACCACACAACTCTTAACACAACGCTCTTTTCACAACGCTCCTTTCAATAATCAGTTTACAACCCAACGCTCGTCAAACATCAATTTAGTCGTCGCTTTTATCTCTTGTTCTTATCAATATCAGGCATACGTCACGTGCATTCAACCTCAATTGCGTTGCCAAACGTATTCGTTTGAGAGAAAAGATATTACGTTAAGAGTGAAGAATAACAGAATAAACTCAAGATTTACATAGGGAAAGAAACTAAAAAGGAAAGTTAATTTAGAATATACGTCACATGACATACTGTACATTAGTACGGTGTTAGTCCACCTTTGGCCTTAATGCATGCATTGACCCTCCGAGACATGCTTTCAACAAAGTTTTGGAACACAGCGATAGTTATGCGCTTCCATTCAGTACACAATGCTGCCGCTAACTATTACTTAGTAGTGGGTCTTGGTTCCAAACTTCTTATGCGGCGTTCTAATTCATCCCATAGGTGCTCTATGAAATTAAGATCAGCGCTCTGTGCTGGCCAGTCCACACACGATACGAAATTACCGTCAAACCACGCCGTAACAGTCCTTACTTTATGGCTCGGGGCATTAGACTGCTGGTATTAACAAGGCTCGGTTCCGTAGTATTGCCACAGAGTTGGTAGGGCATAATTGTCCAGAATATCGAGGTAGACGTGCTGGTTAACAGGTTTGTCCACGATAACCAATAGGCCGGGACCACATCACGAAAAACACCCCCACACGAGCACACTGCCCAGCTCCAAACTTAACCGTAGGAACAGTACACTGTGGTAAATAGCGTTCCCCCGGCTACCGTCATACCCACACACGGCCATTGAAAATTACATCGTTCTTCCTGCTCTAGGACGATGTAATTATTATTATGCGATGAACACTAAACACAGGAATTCAGCAACGTCTGATTGCTGAGTTAATATTTATGATGTACTTCAACATATTAAAATATTTCTTGCACATAATTTATATTTAAAAGACTGGTGACCCCCTCCTCTTCCATGCTTCGCCTATCCTTCTTGGCTCCGAGTCGGAGTTGTAACCGTCAAAGAACTTGTAACCTCAGACCTGTCCTGGCTAACCTACGACAGCCTCCTCCCACTCTTCTTCTTTCACCCTCCTCTCGCTCTGTCCATGACTCCCTACTCTCTACCATCATTGCTAAGTTCCCTCATATCGCAACCCCCACCGGCCTAACCTTTGTTCCTTCCGCCTCCCTTCCCTTCCTTTCTTTCTTTCAGTCGGCAGATCCACACTTCCACTCTCCTCTCTTTTAACCACAGTTCTCTATCGGTTCCTTTTAAAATCCTACTCTCCTTCTCCCTCCACATCCCTGATGTCTCCCAATCCTCTCTCACCGCTGTCTGGTCGGCCGCCCTTTCTCCTCTTTCAGCTCCTCTTGAAATAAACTCTCACTGGCTTTTTCTCCACCACCGTCTTCTCGTTCCATCCATCCTCCACCGCATGACCACTCTTGACTCACCTCTTTGCCCTTTCTGTGCTCAAGAAGCTGATGTCTCTCACGTTTATCTACATTGTGTCATCCTTCTTCCACTACTCCATCTTGTATTTTCCATAGCTCAACGTTCAGCCACAACTGATCTTCCTTTCGATGCCTGTAAGACACTCCTCCTGCAGGTCTTTCCGCCAGTCAAGCTTCCACCCATCTGCTCATATATTTTCATCCAGGTGAAACACGTCATCTACGTATTTCATCAGCGCTGCCGAGATATCTCATCTCCTGATACCATCCACCAAGCTTCTGTGGTACTGTTGGGCCACTTTCGGGAGCGTCTCCTCTCAAGACTTCGTCTAGAGAACCTTGTGGCCGTTACCTAACAGAGAGAGCAACATTCCCGTTCCACCTAGTCTCCGGCAGCCCCTGGTTCGCCTGCATTCCAGCGACGTTGCAACTGACTGTCGGCAGTCCATAACCTCGATTCTCCTAGCTCTGTTGAACAACGTGGATGCTCGCCATTGGTTTTTAGATCATTCATGTTTGGTTTTTTTATCCATCTGAATTTGTATGTCACTCTTGCATATTAGTTTCTGGTTACTTATTGTTGTAATCACCGCATCTTAAGTGTATTTCTTTTTTTTTCTTATGTTGCGACGGTAATATCCCGCCCGTCTTATGGTTTCACATTAATGGTGCTATTTGCTTGCGATTTGGAAAATGCAGTGTATATAATTTTGCTACGTTTCATTGTTTGTTATCACATGTTGTAGCTTCACTTTGAGCCGGCCTGTTCGTCTGTCTCCTTAACTCGTTTTATTAATAATTGTGCACTTCTCACTCTAATGTTTCGTTTGACCTTCGCATTGTGCTGTAACTCAACTGTTCAATGTTTAGAGATTCGTTATTTTATCACTGAATTTTCACTTGCATAAAATACTACTCGTTGGTTTACGGTTAAATTCAACTCTCTTGTTAAGCTGATTTTCATCGATTGCATCAAAGCACAGCTCAATGCCGTATATACATACATAAATGTTCTTGTCTTCACTACTAACGTGCTGAGATTCCTCCTTATGGTTATACTGTATTTCAGCTCCGTTTGTGTTCAGTTCTTCCACGTCTATGCGAACTTCTCATGTGTCGAGATCAACATGTTCCGTCAATCTCATGTTTCTCATTACTGACATCTTTCACTTAGGTGTGAATGCGCTAAGCTGTACATACCCTGTAAATGCGTTCTATTGTTCGTTGCCGCAGTTTTGCACCTTGTATATGTGCCACAATCATCTATCTCCTGCTTGATTGCATAGCACTAGGAGTTCCCTCTTTATTTTTTTATCATTTTGTTAATTGCACCGTGCTGTACATAATGTTGCATTACACCTCGACCCTTGTCACATTTACTATATATTCTTTGTTTCCGGAAAAACTCGTTAGAATGTTCTCTAAATCAAACTTCAATATAAATCTTATATCTTCTAACAAATGTGAATATAATATGCACCATGTTGTACAAATACATGTAGTCTTACTTGTCTTCCCTATGATTATCATAATACAGTATCTCCCAGTACTAAGCCATCCTAATTCTGTTTGCCTTAGGTTTCACATTGTCTACTTTGTCATCTACAGTTATCCTTTTGCACAGTGTTTCATTATTATATTCTCGTTCTGTTATTTGTCAGCACTATAATGCACTTATGCTCCGAGACGAAATGTTCCGACAGTCTCTTTTATTGTTCTTGTGCAAAATGTCTGCACCCCTTACCACAAGGCTACTTTGTGAATCAATACATCGTGCTGTATATAATGTACATAGATTTTAGAGTTTGTATATTTTACCGTGCAATACATGTATCAGGACGCCCATGTTCACCTCATGAACCCAACGTTGTTAATAAAACGGTGTTGAACTGAAGAATACTCCAGCTTTGTCGATCTGTCTGTCCATCCGTCGGTTCTCACGATAACTCGCGTGAAAATGGTTCGATTTCGATGAAATTTTAGTATGTGGTGGGGGACAACCTGGGGAGGAACCCTATTAAAAATGCACGAAATGGGGTCAAAGGCCAGGACATAGGAGCGAGATCCATTCTATCGTTCTTATGCGTCATAATTTACGTAAAAATGCTTCGATTGCGTTAAACCTTTGTCATATTGTTCTGGAGGTCTATTGAACTGGTTCTGTTGAATATCATCGAAATGGGGTCAAAGGTCAGGGCACAGGAGCGAGATTTATTCCACAGCCGTTATCCTCATAACTTGACTAAAATTGATTCTATTGCAACAAAACTTTAGTATGTTGGTCCGGAGGTATACTGAAGCAATTCTGTTTAATATCATCAAATTGGGGTCAAAGGTCAGGGCATAGGAACGAGATGTATTCCACAGCTATTATTCTCATAACTTGATTAAAAATGATTCTATTGCGACAAAACTTTAGTATGTTGTTCCGGAGGTGCACTGAAGCAATTCTGTTTAATATGATCGAAATGAGGTCAAAGGTCAGGGCACAGGAGCGAGATTTATTCCACAGCTATTATCCCCCTAACTCGACTAAATATGTGTCTATTGCTACAAAACTTTAGGTGTTGTTCCGGAGGTATACTGAACTAATTCTGTTTGATATGATCGAAATGGGGTCAAAGGTCAGGGCACAGGAGCGATATTTATTCCACAGCCGTTATCCTCATAACTTGAGTAGTGCTTGCTGGTATGTTGGAAAGCGTATCATAATCAATGCATTTCATGATTTTACTAACTTATTCACATATTCTCACACTCCTGATTTCCTTGTTTTTTATAAATTACCGCTTTTGCCCACAGACACAAATGATAATTATCTTTTTGCTTACATTCCCGTTCCTCCATTTTCGTATGAATGTTTTTAGTTGCATAATTTTCAAAAGGGTGAGTTGAGAAACTCTTGAAAAAAGCTGTGTCTGTTTCTTTATTGTTTTATGATTTCATAATTGCGCGTGTCCAACAAGTTGCGAGAATTTCATGGAAATCTGCACCTGTTTTTCAGCGAGAATGATACGGGTTTGCAAAGTTAATTGTGGCTTAGTGTGTTGTAGTCAGTGGTGTGTATGAGCCTTAGAGGACCTAAGACACACTCTTTCTAAGCTTAGAAGCAGTACAGCACTTTTCGTAGTTGGTAGGCAAAGCAGGGAAAAGGTATTTTTAGATTACCGTGTAAGCAAGAATACAGGATACTGTCAAACAGAAGTCATCGCTCTTTCCACGTTTATGAGTGAGTCACGGAAAACTTCTCCTTTGCCGCCACCGGGAATAGAACCCTCCAGACTCACTTATGTGAGTCAGGAGGAATTCGAGACCGCTGTGGTGCAGTGGAAGCATATCCGGAGCGTAACTAGAAGACCCTGGGTTCGATTCCCGGTGGCGGCCAATGATAATTTTTCCGTAACTCACTCATAAACGTGGAAAGAGCGATGACTTCTGTTTGATGTTCCTGGTCCACGTCAAATGTCTGTATTTATTACAGGATATTGTATTTTATACACAAGTATATATTTGTTTCTTAACCGGCTATTAGATTTTTTGGGTTGGTCGCCCGTCCTTAACTTAGGGTCATTGGTTCCAGAGAAAGAGGAGAGCCAGTGCCGTAACATAAACACAACACCCATGCCTCACCGGGATTCGAACTCGGACCCATCTCTGAAGAAATGTCACAAGCCAGCGCTTAGACCACTGCGCCACTGGGATGGCGGTACTAGATTTGCAAAGATCAGACTAAACCCTCGGAACGTGCAGTAGGGCTTCGCACGAGCACTCGCAAATCACAAAGTCGCACGTTATCAATGAGCTCAGAGGCACCAAAACATTACTGTGGAGGATTGGAAACGAGTAATATGGTCTGACGAGTCTCATTTTTGTTTGTACTCAAATGATGGGAGGAGACGAGTGCATCGCAGGTCCAAAGAAAATCCAGATTGTATCGGAGGTGTTGTTCAAGCTGGATTGGGTTCTGTGATTTTTTGGGGATGTTTTTCGTACAACGAATTGGAGCCTCTCGTTGCAGTGACGATGAATTAGAACCAGCATGCGTATCTCCGCATTCTGAATGACGAAGTGATGCCCTTTGCCCTACATCTCCAGGAGCTGCATCACATTGTCACTCCCGTCTTCCAAGAAGACAGTTGTGTGCACAAGGCTAAAACTGCGTCTGAGTGGCACAACGAACAATCAGCAACACTGTCTCAAATTGGCTGGCCCGCCAAATCCCCAGATATAAATCCTATTGAGAATCTGTGGGATCATTTGGAACAGAAGGTGAAACGCCGGAATAGACACCCACGTACTATGGCGTAACGTTGGGACCCATTGATGAACGAGTGGCTGCAAATCGATGTTTAATACATCCACAACCTCGTAGAGTCTCTACCACACCGGAAGCATACTGTTATAAAGGCCAGATGCACCCCCAATCGTTATTAAGTATGTTCTGACTGGAGTGACTAATTTTTTGTCTGATTTGCTTAAGTTTTATGTCACCGTGTTTTCGATGTTCTTAGCATGCCATTTGTAGTCAACCGGTTTCAAAATTCAAATTCAATTTTTGCATATCTTTGATTCAAAGAAGCAAAAGCACATTCTCTTAACACAATCTCAACACAATTTGTGTATTTAAAAGTAATGTAAAAATGCACAAGCACAATTTTTGCTGTCTAAGCTTACATTTGCAACCTGTATCAAAATGAAGTTCTCAAAAACCGTAGTGATTGGATTACCGACATAAACAGTTCAATTCTCAAGGGCTGAGCCTTTAAAAATCGTCTGAAAACTTTCCCGCGCGGCCTTTTTCCGAGGGCGAAACTTTAGTGATTACTTTTGAAAAGTTACTTGAAAAACGTGAGCTACTTTATATTTAATGATGGTTCCAACAATGAAATATTTATCTCCCTTTCAAAGATAAAAAAACATTCTTCTTCGAAGAGCTTTAGTTATGAATAATATAAGCGGTTTTAATCTGCTTTGATACCCCAGAGAATTTTAATTAACCCTGTTATTGACGGAAAAACGTGAAATAAAAAAAATCACCTTTGTTTCTGATTTCCCACGTTTCCTTCCATGACAAAAGAGAACTAAGTCGCCAGTGTTTGGAACTTTAAGCTTCAGGGCATTCAAACTCTTTTCTCTACAGAAAAAAATGAAATCCTCCTTTATATAAATATGACAGCAGCATATTTATAGAATTCTAGAATAATAAGCTGAAAAAAGGGCCATTTAATTATTTCTTCAGGTAACTTATTCGATTTCCAATCATTTAATTCCAGAAAGTAGATATGCACATGAACACGCATTATGTTCTAAATACTGTATATGTTAATTGTGAAGGTTTGACGAAGAAATAATCCCAGAACTTTTTTGAACGTGTTTCGGAAAAAATACCTATTTTTGGAAACATGTATGAGCGAATGTAATTTTGGATATGTGTGTGTTTATGCAAGTACCCACATGTACACATGCACAATAAATGTGTTCATAAACTTATATTAACATAAAAGTACATGCGAACGTACGCGTATGTTCAGGTAAGCAGGCATCTGTGTGTGTAAGTGTTCATTCATTATTCAAAGAAAGTATAGAATATATTCGAGTAGAGTTGCATGGTGATGCTATGCTTGAGACATCTTCTCCTACGCATAAGCCACAAGAAATGACAAAAAGCAAATAAAAAAAGATCACGATGGAACAAATGGAATACTGAAGAAACACATAGTATTTTTATAAACTGATTGAGGAGATAAGTAAACATGTATTGGATGTATTACGCCAGAGTGAAGTTATGAGATCGAAGAAAAGAGTGAAATATGTGGTCCAGATTGGTGTTTGAGGTAGGATTTTGAGTGAAAAGATAAAACATAATGTTATTGTTTTTGGGAGGATTTTAGAGTTGAGCATGAAAGCGAAGCTTCAGAAAGTTGTAATTGCTGCTTGTGATTCTGGTTTTTCTAAAAATAAATAGTATTACTGAGTTAGACTAAAAGTAGTGTTTGGGCAGTCCGATGGTAAACAGAGAAAAATATTTTATGAGAGATCAGAAAGATAGATTTGACATTCATAAAGAAATATTTACGAATATTTTAGCTAATTTTAATGATCCCAGTTTGAATCACAGCCTCTCATACATGGGATAGTTTTTGTCTCTCTAGAAGGAATAGCTTCTAGCTTCTCATAGAAGAATAATTTCTAGTATTTCATAGAAGGAATAGTTTCTAGTGCCTCACTTAAAGGCAATAATATCTAGTCTTTCACAGAAGGAATAGTTCCTATTCTCTCACATAGAAGTAATAATTTCTAGAACCTCATGGAAAGAATATTTTCTAGCCTTTCATTCAGGGAAGAGTTCCTGGCCTCTCATAGAAGGAATAGTTTCTAATATCTTGTAAAAGAATAGTTTCTAGCCTTTCTCAGGAGGAATAGTCTACCTTTTCATAAAAGGAGAATTTTCTGATCTCTCAAGAAGGAATAGTTTCTAGCTTCTCATAGAAGGAACAGTTTCTAGTCTCTCATAGAAAAGTTTTTAGCCTCCTTCCCTCTCTCACTTCCTCTCTCTCACACACATACACATAGAAGGAATAGCTTTCACCTCCTCATTGAAGGAATAATTTCTATTATCTCAATGAAAAAACAGTTTGTAGTTTCTTATAAAAGCAATAGTTTCTAGCCTCTCATAGAAGGAATCGTTTCCAGCTTTTCACACAAGTAAGGAAGAAGTAGTTTCTGATCTCTCATAGAAGGAATAGTTTTCAGCTTCTCACACATAGAAGGAATAGTTTTCAGCTTCTTATACATAGAAGGAATAGTTTCTAACCTCTAATACAAGGAACGATTTCCAGTATCTTATAGAAGGAATAGTTTCTAGCCTCGCACGTACATTGAAAAAATAGTGTCTATCCTCTGATGGAAGGAATAATTTCTAGCTTCCCATAGAAGGAATGCTGGGATGATATGAAAACCCATTTATTTCTCAACATAATTTACCTTTAAGTCAATTCATTTTCGGGCACGATCCACTAGCTTTTACAGCCCACTGAAATAAAATTCAGATTTCGACTCTAAATGATTTTTTCGTTGCAACCATCACAGCATTGTAAGTGCAGAATTTCTACCCTTTCATGTCCTTTCTTGAGATTTACGTAAATATAGGAAATAATCCAATAGTGCCAAATTTGGTTAGTAGGGTGGATGACGTAATAGCTGGAATCCTCTGTCACGCAGTGGTGCCTGAGTCACAAACGCTTTACTCGCCGGTATATTGTCTTGATGGAAAATTGCTGTTTTGAGCAATTTCCTCTCTTCTCTTGCGCTTCAGCTCCTCGCAGAAACGCATCAGTAGGTTTGAGTAATGCTCTTCATTGATAGCAGCACCTTTTTCCAGGATATCGATTCTGATGACCGCTTCTGCATCACGGAAGACGAATAACATGATTTTCCAAGCGGACATCTGTAATACATACATGTTAGGAGCAGAAGAAGAGCGATGCGTAGACCAATTCGATTGTTCTTTTTCTCTTGGTCAATATGCTGCATCTATGTTTCGTCAGTGACATACCACTCCAAAAAAACTGGCTTCATCAGCTTCAGAATTCTGCACAATATTATTACATTTCCTTCTTTCCAACTATTGATTTGTATTTCAGAGATAAGGGGACTCCCACCTCAAAGAAACCTTCTTCATTACCAAAATATCATGAGCTCATGGGTAATGTTGAATGTTGTCTCAGAATGTTTCAATGTTATCCTGTGGCTTTATAGTATCAGATCACGAATGGAATTCCATTTGTAGGGATCGAAAGGGTAAAACGCTTTCCACTGAGAGGTGTACCTTCAATGCTATGTTTCACGCTTTCTACTGAGGGGTGCAACTTCAACACTATGTTTCACATTTTCCACTGAGGGAAGCACCTTCAACACTATGTTTCACACTTTCCACTGAGGGGTGCACCTTCAACACTATGTTTCACGCTTTCCACTGAGGGGAGCACCTTCAAACTATGTTTCACGCTTTCCACTGAGGGGAGCACCTTCAAACTATGTTTCACGCTTTCCACTGAGGGGAGCACCATCAAACTATGTTTCACGCTTTCCACTGAATGGTGCGCTTTCAAAACTATGTTTCATGCTTTCCACTGAGGGGTGCACCTTCAACACTATGTTTCACGCTTTCCACTGAGGGGAGCACCTTCAACACTATGTTTCTCGTTTTCCACTGAGGGGTGCACTTTCAAAACTATGTTTCATGCTTTCCGCTGAGGGGAGCACCTTCAAACTATGTTTCACATTTTCCACTGAGGGGTACACCTTCAACACTATGTTTCACACTTTCCACTAAGGGATGCACCTTCTACGCTATGTTTCACGCTTTCCACTGAAGGGAGCACCTTCAACACTATGTTTCACGTTTTCCACTGAAGGGTGCACTTTCAAAACTATGTTTTATGCTTTCCACTGAGGAGTGCACCTCGAACACTCTGCTTCACGTTTAGTTTCTTCAACCCAGGTTTTGACCATGGCATAATAAGAATAAGATGTTCTTAACATTTGCTGCATGACCTCGTGAATTTGTCTTGGCAACATTCCTTTTTAATGAATATACTCAGTGATCACACAGTGCTTCATTTAACAGTCCCCGCCCTCATTCACCTTCTTCAATTTAACGCTCTCTCTAAACGAGCCGTTACAGACCTAAAATTTTCTGCGAACACGTAAGAAGAGTCACAGCACAGTTTGGAACTATAATCTTTACGATAACCTTCGCTATTTATATTGACCTGGAAGCCACTCCCTTCAGAAAAAGGCAGACATTAATATAAGTTGTTAATAATTTCCTCGTATTCAACACATTTTGCAAGATTGTAGCTGTGGGTACGCTCATACAAAGTGGATCTGCAGGAGTAGAAGCGTCAATACGCTTAGACAAAGTACATCTGCAATAGTATACGCTTATGCTTACACAAAGCGCAACTAATTTGGAGATACAAAGTGCAACTTGTTTTATCATGTACAATCACACTCTTAAAATTCGTATTTTTAACACGTTTGATAAAAGTAGCTGATGATTGGCTGGTAATTTTGCAAGAAAAGCGGAGAGTACGCGGGAGGAAAAGGAGCTGCAGAAACGGTGTAAAGAAGAAAGTAAAGATTGAAAATCTTGGTGATAAAAATTATTACTCACAGTCAATCAGCGAAAAATGAAATCAGCTGAATTTGGATGAGGGTACTTATAACGTATACTCTAATTTAACTTTATTTTTGGTTCTCGTTATCTTATGTAAAATTTGATTAATTCTTCTTAACCATTTTCTGAATTTAACGCTACATTTTCTCCCTCGCTAAATGTTTTTATGGTAACCTGATTTGAGGTCAAAAGTTGGATGACGTGTACTGACGACACAAAAAAAAAAGCGATGATTGCGATGTAAATTGGTGTGAAAAATTTAAAGACGAACCTGGTTTTGACCTGTAGCGTCGCACAAGAGTGGCATTGATATGTACATTCAGATCATAGGAATCGATTACATATCGAAATGATGACGGGAAAACATCGACACAACTGCAGGTACTAAAGGATATAATGGAACTTTATTCAGAATTAGCTACATGGCACTTGGTGCATGAAACAGATCCATCAGGTCTTCAGTAGATCGAGGATATGATCACCCTTAACGTCGATGTATGATTTGCACCGTCTGCCCATACTTCGCACTAGGTTGTTGATGAGTTCTTGCGGTAACACCATACATCCTTCTGTCGGCGCCATCTTCAGCTATTGGACAGTTCCCGATGTGAGCTGACGTGCCATAACGCGTCTCCCGAGAACATCCCGCACGTGCTCTATGGGATTTAGGTCAGGGGAACGTGCTGACCAATTCATTCGCTGAATGTATTCGCTTTCCAACAGCCCATCAACAGCCACATGGGATGTGGCGTTATCGTCTATTAACTTGAACTGTGTGCCGATGGCTCTTGAAACAGACGAACATGGGGAAGAATTACCTCATCACAGTAGGGCGCACCTGTTACAGTACCTCCTTCCAGTATCTGGAGCTCCGTGTGTTCATCGATCAGAATGCCTCCCAATACAAGAATACCGCGGCCACCATATCTATCGCTTTCATTGATGTTTACAAGTGCCTACCGCACGCCAGATTAGCTGATGTCTAGAATCGCTAGAGAGACTAAATCTACTTTCATCAGTAAAGTGTCCTGTACCTCACTGTTCAGCTGTCCAGTCCTTATGTTTTCTGGACCGCTGTTAACGACATTTCCGCCCACACAGCACAGAATATTTCGTATATGTTACAGTTGCGTAACACTGAAACATTGAGACTTTTCAGATACGTTGCGCAATGTAACAGTAATATTTCAGAAACCTTACGATTACGTCAAAATGTCCGCAAACGTTACGTAACTTTGAAACATAACTGATACGTTACAGTAAAAGGTATTTGTAACTTCAAGATACCAACTTCATGTTTGCTGTTACGTGTTTCAAGGATATTTGTAACTTCATTACATTACTGTTACGTAATGATATAGCGGGTATTACTCAAACCTATAGAGGCGTTTCTGCGAGGAGCTGAAGCACAACAGAAGAGAGGAGATAGCTCAAAACAGCCATTTTCCATCAAGGCAATACACCGGCGAGCAAAGCATTTGTGACTCAGGCACCACTGCGTGACTGTGGATTCAAGCTATTACGTCATCCGCCCTACTAACCGAATTTGGCCCCATTGGATTATTTCCTATTTTTACGTAAATCTCAAAAAAAGGACATGAAAGGGTAGAAATTCTGCAGTTACAATGCTGTGATGGTTGCAACGAGAAATGATTTGAGTCGAAATCTGAATTTTATTTCAGTGGGCTGTAAAAGCTGGTGGATCATGCCCGAAAATGAGCTGACTTAAAGGTAAATTATGTTGAGAAATAAATGGGTTTTCATATCATCCCAGCATTCCTTCTATGGGAAGCTAGAAATTATTCCTTCCATCAGAGGATAGAAACTATTTTTTCAATGTACGTACGAGGCTAAAAACTATTCCTTCTATAAGATACTGGAAACAGTTCCTTGTATTAGAGGTTAGAAACTATTCCTTCTATGTGTGAGAAGCTGAAAACTATTCCATCTATGTGTGAGAAGCTGAAAACTATTCCTTCTATGAGAGATCAGAAACTACTTCTTCCTTGCGTGTGTGAAAAGCTGGAAACGATTCCTTCTATAAGAGGCTAGAAACTATTGCTTTTATAAGATACTAGAAACTGTTCTTCCTATGAAGAACGTGCATTTGGGAAATCCCAGACAATTTCGTGTGTGGAACGCAACATAACATTGATTTAATTTTTTCGAAGCACTGAAGAAGGGATTCTCATTCTCCTGTCTCGCCGTGTGGAAAGAACATCACATTATTGCAAGAAACTTAACAGCCGGGTCATCCTGGAAATTCCTGCGCCAATATAACATACAAGTTAGTCCGCGCCTGGCACCGAACCCGGGTTCTCTCACTCCGGAGTAAGTCGCTCTCCCAACTGAGCTACACGGACACGTGCTCTCACTGCTATCTGCCTTTATCTCATGTGCGTCCTGCGACACAGGCACGTCACAAGTACTTATAAGTTATAGCAATATTCTTTCACATCTTTCATATAGATCTTTTTTCTTCCGAAACATCTTTGCGGTGGGGGGCGGAGCCTCCCCGGGGAAAAAAACCGGAAGCAGGTTTAATACAATTTATTTAGAATCACCCCATCAGGGGCACTATGAAGAGACCCCGTACAGCAGTGATTCTTTAAACAAGAAAGATGACACCGAATTTTTGGGTGTAATAAACACGCCTCTTGAATCCGTTCCGACGCAAATTAAATGTATCAAAACTATTCAAAGTCAATGGAACCGGTATGGAAAACAATAGTATCTGACGGAAGAAATAAGTTTTTCAATCGGGTTTTTAATCCCTCAGATATTGCTGTAAACGGAATCGTGAGCTTACGCCCTCTGGTTGCACACTTGTGCGTTAAGAAAAACATGAATTTATACGAGAAATATTTCGCACCGGAAACGTTCTTCAACACTTATAGAATTTTTCAAATTGGACTCTTAAAAACAGAGATATCGATAAAAATAAGATATGTACTTTACGTCCACTGGTGGGATAACCATGCATTATTTTAGGAAGAAAGTATTCTCAAAAGGTTTTTCCATGAGCGGTGTCGGTCCAAGAAAAAAAAATTTAGTCGAGTTTTCGGGAGCCAAAATTTTGCTACAAATATATCAGAAGCAGAAATTAACACTTATGCCTCCTGGTGGCCAAACCATTCTTTACCAAACATTAGAAATTATGTGAAAAAATATTTTCCATCAGGTCTTGTATGCGATACAAGAAGAATTTTTCAAATCGGAGTTTTAGAAGCAGAAATAACGCAGAAAACGTAATTTACTTTTGTGCCCCCTAGAAGAAAGTCTATGATTTACTTGAAAATTTTGAGTTTATAGGAAAAACATTTCGGATCGGAAACACTATCAAACAAAGAAGGAATTTTTCAAATCGAACTCCTAAAAGTAGAGATATTGACAAAAATAAGATATACATCTACATCCTCTGGCGTAGAAACCATGCATTATTTCAAGTAGAGAATGTTTCTAAAATTAAAATATTTGTCGACATGAGTAGTATCGGTCTACAAACAACGTTTTTTTCAATCGAGAATTTAGAAGCTCATATTTTGCTGCAAATACATCAGAAGCGGAAATTAAGATTTACGAACCCTGGTGGCCAAACTATTTTTTTATAAATATTATAAATTATGTGCAAACGATTTTCCATCAGGAGCTGTATCCGGTGCAGAAAGAATTTTTCAAATCGGAGATTTAGAAGCTGAGATATAGGGGGAAACGCAATTTACCTCTCCTCCCCCTAGTGGAAAGTCTATGAAATACTTGAAAATTTTGAAATTATATAAAAAAAACATGTAAAGCTGAAAACACTATCCAACAAAGAAGGAATTTTTCAAATCGGATTTCTAGAAATAGAGGTACTGACAAACATAAGATATACATCTACGCCCCGTGGCGGGGAAAATGTGGAAGATTTTAAGAAGAAAATAATTCGAAAAGGTTTATCGATGTGAGTGGCATTAGTCGACGAAAGAATTTTTTAATCGATATTTTAGAAGCTCATATTTTATGGCAAATACATCAGAAGCAAAAATTAACACTTACGCCACCTGGTGGCCAAAGTATTCTTTACCAAAAATTTTAATTTATATGCAAAAGATTTTCCATCACGAAGTGTATCCTTTGAAGAAAAAAGTTTTCAAATCGGAGTTTTAGAAGAAAAGTTATCGAGAAAAATGTAATTTACTTTTACGCCCCCTAGCGAAAAATCTGTGCGTAATTTGAAAAAGTAACTATATCTAAAATACTCTTCGACATAAATGGAATCGAAAGATAAATAATTTTTTTCAATCAGATGTTTAGAAGCAAATGTATGTGGAATAAAACGCATTTTTGAATTCGACATCATCTGCATTTACGCCCTCTAGCGGCGAAATTGTACATCATAAAAAAACGAAATAAAGGATCATCATTCGCATATTTCAAGTTTCCCAATGCAAAAAGATTTTTTCCAAATCGGACTAATAGTTGCAGAGATATCGTGGGTACAGACGGACGGACAGACAAACCGGTAACATAAGCACGATCTTTTTTTACAAAAGATGTGCTGAAAATAAGAGAAAAGGAATAAATCAAGTCAAATAACCATGAAAGAAAGCGAAAGTGCGAAAATAATATAGTCACAGGAAGAGAAACAAACACATGAAAAATAAAAATTTGACTCTGGATCCCACTATGAATTTGTGACTTATTCAATATTATTTCATTCCAACATTTTATTAAAAATATCATAACCTTTTCCATAAATTATTGGTTTTAATGCTATCCACTTTTTATAAGTTTTATTTGCACCATATTGCCTATTTTAAAATTTTAGACTTCTTCGAAAATAGCATTTTATTGCTGATTTTATTTGCTCGGTATTTCGATATTTCTGATTAAATGACATTAAATGTCTGTTCTTCCACAGATTACATTTAGTAATTTTTATTAGATTATGAATTGTATTACTTTTTAAATCACTATATTTTAAAGACGCATGTTATAAGAATTGTTTACTGTCAAAGCCCTCCTTTAAATTTAAGTAATTCTTTAAAGATAGCCAAATGTTTTTTTTCAAAATCACATTCAACAAAAACGTTTTCAGTGTTCTCCAAGAGACCACAATGTTTACGGATAATTTGACAGATGTACTTTGAATTTGAATTTGAATATATTAAAATGTTATGTAACCAGTTACGATTAGGAATAATGTTGTGTGAAATTTTAACAACTAATTTCTTCTTCGGTGTGGCCGTCGCTTAAAATTTCTAGGTGTTTGTTATACCGCTAGATTTAGGTATTGATATTTATCTTTCAGACCCACAGGGAATTTCCGAGCTGCAAAATAACATCAATTTATGCACTAAAATTTTTGCTGTTTCGCTTTATGGAAGCACACGCTGAGCTCAACTGAAAATATCTATCTGTAAGCTCAAAACTTCTCCTTTGATGAAATCTTAATATCAGCAGAATAATCATAGACCTATAATGCGATTTCCATCAACCTTTCGAAGGCCTGTCATAATATACATTTCCTTTTTCTTGTGACACTTCGTGAGGGGAAATTGTACGGATTCTCAGAACGTTCTCCTTACTCTTCGCAAGAAGGAAATTTAATTTCCTCCGGGTAAACGACAACGCTGACCCACTCCTTCATTAATCAAGAAAATCTTTTAAATTTTGAAACCGAAAGTCTCCGTTTCCCAGCTGCTGAGATGTCAAAACTCTCCCACGCTCTAAGTGCTCGTCCATAGCTCTCTCCTTCTTCGAGTTGTATGACATAAATCATAAAGTACTGAAAAAGAATCCCTTCAGACATGGTGATGAAACACAAGGACATAAAAATCCCTTTGCTTTTCTTTAGAAAAGATATAAGCATCGCACTCTGGAATATCAAATGCCTCAAATGCATCAAATGTTTTGACTGCTGATTAAGGAGAACATGTTAGCGGGAGAGATCCCTCTTGCATTTTTAAGGAAGATAAACACTATGTGTTTCATTAGAGCCTCAACTGTAAAGGCAAATTTTATACATCACGATGCATTTCGACATGCGAATTTTTATTGGATGTTTAATTCGTCCGTGTGATAAAAATTACAAGTTGGGGTTCCAGATTGCATCGTGTTTCGAAATATTGATTTATTTCCTTTTTGTATGATAAGGTAAAGTATATTCTTTCTGAATACTAATTTGTATTACTACGTATTTAAAATTAGGAGGCTCCTAAGTGAATACTTAAGAGAAGTAAGATCACCTTGCGGCATAATGTTTGTTTTACTGAATATATTTTTGTTTCCGACTACTACCCTACTATGAAACTTCACTGTAAAGCAATACATGTGTCATCGACTAAGGCTTAGCTTGCCGAAGTAAACTTGCTTCACCGTAAAGCTTACAAAACTGTTGTACATGATTCCTGGATATCTTCAATTCGTTGCAACAGTATATTTAATTAAACATGAATTAATTAATTAAGCATTTGGAATAATAACGGCTAAATTAAAGTCAAATAAATGGTACTTACAGAATCCAGTCTTTCATTTACGTTCTTCAAGAAATGGCAGCATGCAAACACTCTGCTTAATCAAATAGCTTGGTAATAAAACATATCACTTTAGATACAGTCCTCTCTCTCTCTCTCTCTCTCTCTCTCTCTCTCTCTCAGCAAAATACAATACTGCTTGCTTTGATACATTCGTAATTAACACGATATCAAAATGTATTGATGCTACCACATTCTGTTCTCTATACTCATTATCTTTTTCTCATGCAGACATTCCTGAACTTGGTCCTTCATGATTTCTTTGGCCTTCCTCTATCTTTCTTTCCTGCCACTTGCGCTGAATAAATTATCTTAGAAAATATCTCACTACTCATTCTTGCAACATAGCCAAACCACCTGAGAACATTTTTCTACACATAACTAGCAACATTTTGCTTCACATTACACATCTGCATCACATCTTCAATTTTCATATGATCAGAACGTATCATCTCACTACCTCCTTCTCTCAAGTAACGCAACCCTTCAGGCGACGAACGACTCCTATATTTTTTCTGCAGTACGCAGGTTTCACTGCCGTACATCAGAGTAGGAACAATTACACTTTAATGCACAGCCATTTGGGACATTTTTGAGAACCAATCATTCCTGTGAAATTCTCCTAAACCAGCTATGACTTTCAAAAATGAATTCACTTGTCTACTAATTTAACAATCTATTGGGTTGTCGGAAAAGTCATGACGTATTTTAGTTATGTTTTGCCATGGTCATTTATTGATAGAAAGAACAAAGAGCAATCAATTATATGATGCCCGTTTTGTTCGATAACCTGTTTCCATCTTTCAGTGAGCTGCAGAATGCCTTGTTCGTAGAAGGACCTGTGTTTCGTGGCGAAAAACTATACAAGGTGCTGATTTACAGCCTCATCTGAATTAAACGTTATACCACGCAAGGACTGTTGAACAGAGCGAAACAAGTGGAAGTCTGACGGCGCAAGGTCAGGCGAGTATGCTGGGTGTGGCAACACATCCCACCCAAGCTGCAATAATTTTTGGCCGGTGATCAAACTGGTGTGTGGTCTCGCGTTGTCGTGATGGAACACAACACCTTTACGATGAACGAGCTCCGGACGTTTCTGGATGATGGATTCGTTGAAACTGTCCAATTGCCGACAGTACACATTTGAATTGATTGTTTGGTTTCGTGGTAGGAGCTCGAAAAACACGACACCTTTAAAATCTCACCACACTGAGACCAGAACCTTCCGCTGATGAATGTCTGCTTTGGATGTCGTTTGAGGCGAAGCAGCACGTCGGGACCAAGACCGTTTGCGCAGCACATTGTTGTACACAATCCACTTTTCGTCACCAGTTATCAGTCGCTTCAAAAAAGGATCGTTTTCCTTACGTTTAATGAGCATATCGCAGATGTTTATACGCGCAGTCCATTGAGCTTTTTTATGTTCATGAGGAACCCGCACATCGAGCTTGCTTACGTACCCAGCTTCTTCAGGTGATCGTGAACGCTTGAATGATGGATGTGCGATGTGTCTGCAATCTCTCGTGTCGTGTAACGTGGATTTAACTCGATCAATGCTTTGATTTGGTCGTCATCAACCTCGGTGAGCCTTAAGGACCGAGGAGCATCATTGAGGTCAAAATCACCAGCACGGAATTTCGCGAACCACCACTGGCACTGACGTTCTTGTAGAGCATTATCACCGTACATTTTACGCAACTTTTCACAAGCTTGACGCGCGTTCTTCCCTTTACGGAAGTAAAACAGTAAAATATGGCGAAAATGCACAGTTTGGTCTTCCATCTTCAACTTGATGTCAATCTCCGCAATTCAACCAAATCGCTCACTATTCCTTTTGGATTGCAGCTAGAACTGGCACCTGTCGAATGCCATAGCGATAATAGAGCTGCGCATGCCTCTAGTACTTCCAAAACCGCTAAACCGCCATCGGGCGCCAAAATACGTCATAACTTTTCCGACAACCGAAGAACTTGTTTTCTCTGCCAAACATGCTTCCTAAACAGCCATTTAAACTGATCCTGCATTCAGTATTCACAGTTCCTCGCTCAGAAACCATATCTTTGTTGTTGTTTTTTTCCCTTATTTGTACTCAATTTTAATTTCTATACAAACTTCGTACATCCGGAACAACACAATCTGCAATCACTTTTGCTTCTGATAACAAGAATATGTCATCAGCATACAGCAATCTGCACACACGGATATTACCAAGACATAAACCAGTATCTTCTACTTTGGCATCTGTGACGTACCTGCCCAACAGGACGCACACGATATAAAGGCAGATAGCAGCGATAACGAACGTCCGCGTAGCTCAATTGGTAGAGTGACTTATTCCGGAATGAGGAGACCCGGGTTCGAGCCCCGGCGTGGAGAAAAATGGCGGAGAAATTTACTTCGTTATACATCACACATGCACACATCCTTAAATATATTAAACAGCCATTAGGACATTACACAACCTTGTCTGACTCCTACACCAATAGAAAACTATTTCGATAAAACACAGTTTATTGTATACATGCTCCACTTCCAGCATACATAGCTTTCAAACTATTAAGTAGATTTCCAGTTATACCATATTTATTCAAGACCTACAGAATAAATATTTTATTTACTCGTTACTAAGATTTCTTTAAATCTATGAATTCAGCAAAAACGTTCATACTAACAGGAAAATACTTTTCGATCATGTATCTGTTTTCGACTATGTATTGTAATGCGAATATGCATTTGGGTCCCTTACCAGGCATAAAACTACTCTGTACACCCCTACACTTTCTCTGATGTAAAACCTTGTACCTTATTAGTAATGCCCTTTCCAAACATTTTCCCTAGCACATTAGCACAGGAAGAAGTTGAAAGCTATCCCTCTTTCTCTCTCTCATAAAGATTTCCTTTCAGCACTATTTCTAATGCCTAGAGAGGTGTATTCGTAGGTAAATCAAAAAGTAAAGGCGATTTGAAAATTACGTGATAACCGCAACGGATAGAAGCTGACGCTACACAACATGCCTGCAATGGCTTGTGGGTAGTTCAAACTCGCACAGCGCAGCGCTCTGTGTGTAATTGAGGTCAAGGTCAAATAAACATGGATGCTGTGCTGGGGGATTGATTGCACCATTGTTGAACAACGCGCCGTAGTGAGATTTCTTTGGGCAGAGGGTGTGAAACCTGTTGAAATTCAGCAAAGGATGTTGGCTTAGCACGATAGTTAAAACAGTACGACTCAACAAAAAGTTTGTGAACAGGTAGGAAAGTTTAAAGCGGGAAGAACAAGTTTTACCGACGAAATTCGATCTGGTAGACCAACAACATCGCGTACACAAGCTCAAATCGACAGGGTGAATGGCTTGATCAGAGAACACCGACGTATTACGCTGTCCGCTGTCACTGCACATTTGGACATCATCAATGGATCCACACACGTCATAGAGCGTGATGATTTGGGGTAATGTTAAGTTTCCGGGAGATGTGTACCCAAACAACTTATTGATCTGCACAAGCAATAAGGCGTAGAGGTTGTGACTCAATTCCTTAAACGTTATGATCAAGTTCCGAGTGCTTCGGAGCGGGTTGTCGCCGGCGACGAGTCGTGGAATCATCACTCTGAACCGGAAAGCAAGAGACAAAGCATGCAGTGGGGACACCCTTATTCTCCAATAAAGAAGGAATTCAAATGACAGCTCTCCGGAAAGAAAATCATGCTGGGACTTGAAGTGCCTTATCGTGGTGCATTTTTAGGAACACGGACAAACAGTGACCAGTGCAACGTACTGTGTATGCTTAAAGAAAACCTGTAACCTTCAATTCACAGCAAAAATAGAGGAATGCTGTCAAAAACCGTCTTGCTGCACCACGACAGTGCACGTACCAATGTAGTGACTGTAATGATGGAGGCAATGCAACAACTACGGTTTGAACGTCCTCTACATCCACCTTACATCTCTGATCTGGGGTCATACGATTATCACGTTTTCAGTCCACTTTAACAGGCTCTACGCTGTCTATACTGATGATGAAGAGGATAGTGAAGTGGTGCAAACCTCGATTCGAGAGCAGCCGGAAAACTTCTTCTCTCAAACAATGAAAAAAATAGTGGAACGATACAAAACTACATCGACCTGAAGGGGTACTACAACGGCGGTTCCATAAAAATTGAGAGTAAAATCACGCAAAATGAAGAAATATAGTTATAGCAAAATATATGTTATTCTTTTCGGAGTACCTTCCCTCGGATGATATGCAACGGTTCCATCGTTCAGTCCACTTTTCAAATCATGTGGCGAAGGCATTTTGTGGGAGCTGCTTTAGCGACCCCTGCACTACTTGAATAACGTCAGCATCTGTGTTGAAGGTTGCCCCCAGAACTTCTCCTTCATAAGTTGGAAAAAACAGAAATCGCATGGGGAGAGGTCAGGACTTTGGGCAGGCTTTAGCATGATTTCAATACTGCATTTCGTAAGAAACTGTTGAACACAAGCAGCCACATGTGGACGGGCGTTTTCATGGTGTAGAGTCCACTTGCCCACCAGTTTCTGTCGCTTAGTCGATATGTGTCGTAGCAGACGCGTCAAGACTGAAATGCAATTCTTAGTATTGATAGTAATTTGTGGAGGAACGGCATGCTGGTAGACTGCACATTTATGATCAAAGAAAATTATCATCATCCCTTTCCCGACTGACTTGGTTTACCGGACATTTTTCGGAGGAGGAGAGCTTGTGTGTTTCCAGACACTCCTTGCGCGCTTCGTGAGGGGGTCGAAATAGTGGACCCATGTTTCATCGGCAGTTATTACCGTCTTTAGAAAGTTTGAATCCTTTGCAATCATTTGCTTCCACTCATGACACACCTGAACTGTGACTAAGAATTCTCGTCGGGTGATGAGGTACCCATCTGGAACACACACGATGCAGCAGTAATTTGTCGCGTAGAATGCGGAATGCTGACGTAAATATTAGTTGACGTCGCTATGCCTTGATACGCCATTCGTCGATTTTCTTGCAGGACTACACAAATAGTGTTAACAATACGATCCGTAATAGCACTTTCAGGTCGACCAGGCTTAGGAGCGAGTTCGGCCGGCGAACTCCCTGTTTTGATATCATGGTGTCATCTTAAACGCGCTGACTCCCTCAAACCTTTACCTTTGTAAGCTTTTTTCATTAAATCAACTGTTTCTGGAGCTGTTTTATTCAAACAATAGCAAAATTCTATCACACAAAGCATTTCACTTCTAAACCCTGAGTCACTCACCTCCATAGCTTTATGGCGAAATGCAGACGTACCTTAAACAACTACGCAATAACAAAACCACAATCGTCTGCCACAGCTAATAACTGTTGTCATAGATACTTCCTGCAGTTAGTCGTCTGCGTGTTTATTTTTCCCCTTCATACTGTTGCCAACTCAAAAAACTTAATCTCAGTTTTCATGGAACGGCCTTTGCATATGGAGAAATGAGATAACCGTTATGTTCATTTGTTCTCAGTTACCGGTATTGAAGTGTACGTAACCTTTACTTTTTGATTCTCCCTCGTATTAAGCTTTCATCCACATCCTCTACCCTCGACATTACTTCTTTGCAGTAAAGAAAAGAAATAATGTAGAAGTTTCATATATATAAATTTCTTAACAGCATATCAGCATCTCATAGTCACTTATATAGTCACGAATAGAGTTATACCCTAATGCGCAACTACGCGTCCACCTGGGCTTTTCTCTACCCCTTTCTTTTTGTCATTTCTTTTCGGCAAGTGGGTGGGTAGAGTGGTAACGTTCATCTATATTTTATGTTTCTTCGAAAAAAAGGGGCATTTCTCTCTTTCAGGACCCTTAACACCAACAAACCTTGCACCTGTGGTTGAGAATTACTGGCGTAACTGTTTCTACAGAGTCACCCCGATATTTTTTTTTTTTTTTGAGTAGTTCATCGTTCGTACTGTGTCATTTAACTTGTGCATTTAAAGAAAGTTCAATACAGGAGTAAATAAGGTAAAGTATTTATGCTTATAATGAAATACAAGAACCATTTTCATAAACCACCGAAAATAAACGTTCGGAGAATTTACAACAACGTCCGTCTTGCAGGGGAGGCTTGATTGTCTTTCATTGGGGGATGAGCCCCTTCCAGCTAGCTACGGCCCTGTAACAGGTTAGTGATGTAAACTCGAAGCAATATAAGAATCAACTAATAAATTCGAGCCTCGAAATGGGAGAGTAAAAACGCCTAACTAGTAGCTTAAGTATTTAACGGGAAAAAGCACAATTCACCCGTCAAGAAACAACGCTTTGATGGAAATTATCTGGAAAACATCTGACGAAAGCGCACCAAGCTCAAAAGCAGCGGCGACGCCAGCCATTCAGAACTGGGTGGGCTATTAGGGGGCGAATCATGATGGGGATGGGCACAAATTTTCTAGTGTTTGGCTGAAATTTCGGCAAGAAATTCCGTTCATGTGCATTTTACCCGACGTTGATAATGCTTATCCCTAGCAAAAAAAAAAAAACTTTTCAAGTGAGTACTGCAGTAGTATTTATTCAATGTATGTGGTATGGCAACCATGGATACGAATCGCTATTGCACGTTACTATTTCTTCGCAATTTTATATTACTTAAGTCGTTTTTTTTTTCGCGTGTGTGTGTGGCTTTCACAAGACTGTTTATGAATTTTAGTTTGTAACCTGACAAAGAATATATATCTCTCTCTTTCTCTCTGTCCCTTTCTCCCTCTCCCACTCCTATGTCTCCATCTCCCTCTCTCCCTTTCTCTCTCTCTTTTTCTCTCTCTTCCTCTCTGTCTCTCTCCCCCTCTCTGTTTGTCTCTCTTTCCCTCCCTCTACCTCTGTCTGTCTCTCTCCCTCTCTCTCCGTCTCTTTCTGCCTCTCTTTGTGTCTCTCACTGCCTCTCTCTCACTACCTTTTCTCTCCCTCTGTCTGTCTCTCTCTTTCTCTCCCTCTCTCTCTCTCTCTCTCTCTCTCTCTCTCTCTCTCTCTCTCTCTCTCTCTCTCTCTCTCCCTTTCTTTCTTTCTTTTTCTCTCCCTGTCTCTGTCACTATCCTTTTCTCTTTCCCTTTTTCTCTCCCTCTGTCTCTGTCACCATACCTTTCTCTCCCTCCCTATACCTTTCTCTCTCTGTCTCTCTCACCCCTTTCTTTCTCTCTCTCTCTCATGCTCTCCCTTTTTCTCTCTCTCCCTCTCTCCCTCTCTCTCTCTCTCTCTCTCTTTCTTATCTTTACTATAATTACAAGAATTGTGTTTCTACTATACTTAGAAATTCGTTCTGAGGGCTTCCTCCATTTCCCATAAGCAAAAACACTAAATTTAGCAAAATATTAATTTTATATAACAAAAGTCAGTGAATTAGAGAAATTCACGTACGTTTATCCAAGTTTCCTGAAACCTTAGATGGTTGCACCCGCTACATGTTTTGATTGCTTAAATTTTTCGGGAGTAAGGGACTACAGGATGGGCTCAAAGAAACTTTGGGTGTTCTAAAACCCACCCCGGCTCACTCGTAGCATCACGACGGCTCGAAAGTCAGCAAATATACATTGTAAACATATTTCTTATCTCTCCTGAACTCATACATCGTCCTACGCCTGACCTCAATTCAGGTTGCTACAAGACATTCATTCGAGAGAGAAATGCAGCGTTAAGTTCAGAAACCGTTTAAGGAGAATGACCAAAATTTACATAAATACAGAAAATCAAAAGGAAAGTTATATTTTCAGTATGCGTCACAACATCGTAAAGTTCCTATTTTTTTTATCAATGTGGTAATGCGTTCCAAGTGAATGAACTTCAAAAGCTCGAACGCGCGTCATACTTCCTGTAAAAGGACTGCTTAGCCGACTGTTCAGAGATGGCGATTGCTAGAGTCATTCAACGCTCAAACTGGAGGAAAGTATCAATGTGTCTGCTATCAAAGAGGATGTATCATCAACTGAGAAAATGTTATGCAATGTAACATGATTTCGCGCTTTGAAATAAGGCATCTCTTTTAATGCGAAGTGGATTAGTTATGATTACGGTAGTAATTTTACACGGGGAAAAAAGGCGAAATTCGCAGAGCGGTTGCTGGGTAATTCGCGATTTACCCCGAAATTACGTACTTCAAAATATGAGAAATACCGTAATTCCTCAAAAATTCGGCTTTCAGGCTCTGTCCCCACGCTTTTTTGGCTATGAAATATATATATATATGCGTTGTGTGTCTCAAAAGCGGTTATATTTGCAAAATGTCATTCCTACTTATTAACGCGCTGAAGCATTGCCTCACTAACTGCTTTAAAATTTACGGATTCCAAAGTGATGCACTAGAAAAAGATTGCATTCAAAGAGGTTTTAGCATTACTGCTTTCAACATTCGTTTCAGCTGACGGAACAGCAAGAATATTTAAAATGCACCGATCTTCCGAATCAGTTGTTTCATCTGCTGCCATGCTTACACCGGATACAGATTTTAAAAAATCTTTCACTTGTTGCTTGTGAATGCCATATATTTTCGACTAATAACATTTCCGCATCCAATTTGCATTTAGAATAACACCAATATCTTTCAACGACTTTTTGAAGTAATTTTTTAAGTAAGGGTTATTCAGTTTAGGAAGTGCGATGTTAGCAGCACAAAAGCCACCAGTTAATTTCGAAAGTTAAGTTGAGTGATGCTGCTCTTGTTTAGTTCTTTTCCCGATTAATCCATCAACACATTTCTGCATTATTTTTAGTTCACTGTTCGGACACAATTTTTTTTTTTATGCAGCTTGCTCGCCAAATGCTTTTCATAACTGTCCTTTTTTGAAAAATCCATTGGTATGCTGCAACACAAACAGAACGATAGATTTTTGTTCACATGAAATGTTATTCTTTTTCTTTAGTGCTTGCAACTTTCGGATGCACTCATTTTACTCACGTGGTTCATTCTCAAAATCAACAAACAATATCAAGTAACTTCATAAACTTAATACTCACCCGAGCACAAAAAATTTCTAAGCTAAACATCTGCGAAACTCTAACGCTCTTTTCTGTGAGCTGCTTTTCCCAGCTAAAACTGCTAATGCAACTGCCGACATCAGATTTACGGTTTACTTGTGCACAAGTCGCCAAGGTCATTCAACAGTAGCGGTGGTGGAAATCACGAAAGACCACACGTGCGTTTTTCAGATGAGTGCATGTGACCTGGAATCACCAGTCACGCTTGTTCGATAAAAGTCTTTTCGTAACGAACAATCTTAATTCAAGGTTTGAAGTTTTGGTTTGGACTTCGGAGTAGAATTACTGTGCAGTATATTTTTTTCGTAAATTCTAATAAAGGCAGTAATGAAATTATTTAAATGTGAAAAATATTCTAAAAATTATGATAGAAATTCGGCAAAAAAATTGGAAAAAAGTCTGAAATTCTCGGTTATATTTGATGTTCGCGAAATTACAGAAAAAAATCCCCTAAAATTCGAGAAAAAAATTGCGGAATTCGCGTCGCAAAACAATTACTAGCATAACCATAAGTACGTTGGGTATACCTATAGGTTTATAGTTATGTATGTTGGGTATACCTGTAGGTTTGTAGTTATGTTGTATCTTTCAGTTGCTTTTCACCTGAACCAATCGAAGAGAATAATTTTCACAGACGTTTTCTACAAGGTACGAAATGAAATTAAAGTGGAAAATAAATTAAACTGAAGCTTTCTGGTTTTTTACTAGTCACATGATCGTCTAGCAATGTTTTTTTTCTTTCTTTCTCTTTCTTTTTTTTTCTGGTATAGAGTACACTATTGTGCATGTGTTACCAAAAATAAGATTTGAATGTGATGTATCAATCAACCTCTTATAAAAACTTGCTGGAAAGTACCACAGAATCTTTCTTTTTTTTTTTCGATTCATGAGTCTTTAGCTGCGCGTCGCATTAATGATATATCCTAAAAAATGTATTTAAATTTTCGTAGAACCAAATTAAATAGCACTTTAAATCTGAAATTCACAATTACGAAAAAATATTTGCAAAGCTGCGTTTCAGTTTGGGGTTTTGGGCCATTGAGAATACACTTTCCTCCTTAGAACAAAAAAAATGAAAGTTATTTGTTCTCATCAAAATAAAGAGAAATGTGAACAAAGAGTATTTACTTGTAAATGATGTAAAGGAAACAATACGGATAATTTCTTTTCGGTAAAGGCAAATTAAAATTAGGTGAAAACACAGGGGAAAAAATAATAAAACGGAGAAACTCTGACATACAAACGAATGCTATTTCTTGTGAGCATTTGAACATTGTTTTATTCCGAGCGTTTGCTGGGGAAAAAGAACTCCTAAAACAAACAGCAGTTATGGGACGTGAGCAAAATAGTGAACGGCATTGTTGGAAACATTACCATTCTCTCTTTAAATAAGTAATCTAATTATTACTGTGAACAAGTAACTTAATTATTTGTTTATTCCCTAAATTTATTCAGTGCGAGCTTCACTGAGTTTGCAAGAGGACATACATTTTTTTATTTTAATGTTGGGATTATTATAAAAGCATCTGAGTTCTTAGTTTACAGTATATGTAAGAAATTCATATTTATTTTTGATAAGCAACTAAGATATCAATAAAATATCGCTCCCAGAAGAACAAACAGGTTAAAAAAAAAGTGTTTATTTTTCAGTTGGTTTAACCCAAAGTGGAAAGCGAATCTTGCACAGTTTTAGGAATAACGGCATTGTCAGATATTTTTAAAATATTATCATATGTCCAAAACATATATAAACAATCAACTTTGAGTGTTGTGATGCAAACGATGGTGGAAAAAAGTTAGTGCTAAGTAATGCTCTCATTAATTCCCAGTGGATAAAGTTGTTAATCATCGTTGCTTGCAAAGAAAGTGTGCACAAAATCGTAAAAAACTATTAATATATACAAGATTATACTGGTTCATTTGTGTAACATGTTAAAAACTGCTACAAATTCCGAGTATTTCTAATAACACTGTACAATAATGAAATTTGCCCTGACTCAAAACATTGCGAATATTACGTTTTAGGATGTGCTGAAAGTGAAAATGAATTCATTTTTTCCCTAGCAACTAAATATGTTGTGATAGGCTGTGTGTTATTCCTTGCGTCAAGGGAATATTTGGCAAGTACGTGAGCTTGAAACCCTTGGTATTCGACTAAAGGTCGGATGTACTCCTCCTGTCGTATGACTCATTTCCCATTGGTTAGAGCTATCACTAGATTTTTTGTGAGAACTAAAAGCAGTTACTTCTCTTTCTTGGTGGAACGTTCCGGACATTTTACGTACTACTCCTACGTAGTTAAAATATCGCGGAAGCTCCAATGTATAAATGTTACGAATCTCTTTTGTTATGTGTGCGATAAATCTACTACGAAAGCCCAAAATAAAGTAATTTCCTTGGTGATTAAGATGTCATATGGGTGTTACTTTAGTTGCACACTTGTGATCAAGATAAGATTTGGGCGCCTCTTCTACGTTGCTGCCAATATTCGCTATATTTAAGGGGCTGGTTAAACGGCGCGCACTCTTCAATGCCATTTGTTATCACAGTGATTTGGAGACAAAAAAAGACCATGCTTCCGACTGCTACTTCTATTTAATTAACGAATCCGGCTTTTCCTCGAAAAATAAACACCTAATAGTTTACCCGAATTCGTCATTTGGAATGGCCCCTGTTAGACACGATGGTTCTCTTCCAATTCCCAAAACCGCCGGAAAAAGGACCATGAATGACAAAGCATCAAACTCCTCCTCTAAAGCTAGATCACGAGAGACCTTTAACCTCACGGAAACCAAGCTGAACGGTTATGTTCTCGGCTACAAGGGTGGTATCTTCTTCAGCCTGGCACTAAAGACACAACTAAAGAAAACGTCATGAGTGTTTGTCGTCTCTTTTCTCCAAGATTAGTGGTCTTGTTTAATGCAATCGTGTTAATCTAGTGTTTGCCGAGTTAGGGAGAGAACATGGTTCTGAAAAACGGCGTCTCTTCATTGATTCTTCCAAACTAAGTTTAAAGACGGTGTTATTATACAACGGAAATATTTATCTGTTGGTGCCGCTAGCCTATGCAGCCCACATGAAAGAACCTCACAAGAATGTGGACCTTCTCCATTAATCTATCAATTACTCCGAACACGTGTGGCAAATACACTATCTACCAACAAGTAATTGGACACCCCTGCAATCGACGATATCTGCGGTTCTGATACACGTCACGGCCGCCGCCGTTAAACATCGTGTGGGAAACAACAACGCAACCAGTCGCATGCAAGATGCCACGCAGTTCGGAGCTCTCTGATTTCGAGAAAGGTGTAATCGTCGGGTATCACAGAAATGGCCGATCCATACGTGACATATCCAGCGAGTTGAAGTACCCAAAATCGACAGTGGCCTACGTGATTGGCAAGTGGAAGATGGGAGGTGACTGTCGGAATGTGCCCCGACCCGGCAGACCCACAAAACTGGGAGTTAGAGACCGACTGGTGCTGGCCAGAGAAATTCGGAAGAACCTCACCAAATCGATGGGCCACATCCGTAAGGAGTTTCAACAGACCTCCGCGAGTGTTCTTTCGATGAATACCATCCTTAAGGAAGTCCATCTGCTGGGTTATCATGGACGTGCTGCCGCCTACAAGCCTTTCATCACTAAGTCCGATAGCGCTGCTCGGCTAACGTGGTGCAAAGAATGTCGAAAGTGGACCGTTGAACAGTGGAAACAGGTTCTCTGGAGCGAAGAATCAAGGTTCACCTTCTACCGTTCGGATGGCAGGGTATGGGTTTGGCGTCGGCCTGGAGAACGCCTCCTGCCGGAATGCATTGTGCCAACTGTGAAGTTCGGTGGCGGTGGAATTATGCTAACGGGGTGTTTCTCCTGGTATGGCACTGGACCCTTGGTCGCAATTCCTAGTAGACTCAACGCCAAGACTTACTACACCATTTTGGATGACCATGCGCTTCCTACGTTGTGGCAGTTTTACGGGGTGGACTCGTGTTACTTTCAGAATGACAATGCCACCTGTCATGTTGCGAGGTCCACCATGGCTTGGTATGGTGACAATGGCTTTAATCGAATGGACTGGCCTGCGCAGATCCCGGACATAACCTTATCAAACACCTCTGGGACGAGTTGGAGCGTCGACTTAAGGGGTGCCCCCACCGTCCGAAATCGGTAAGGAACTGACCTGTCTTCTCCAAGCCGAGTGGAAGAAAATACCGCTAGCCTTCGTACAACGCCTGGTTGACAGTATGCCCCGGAGGGTCGCAGTTGTAATCGCCGCTCGTGGAGGTTCCACCATCTATTGAAGGTGAATAAACTTCGTTTTCCTTTGCTATCACAGGTGTACAACTACTTGTTGGTAGACAGTGTATGTGTGGACCTCAAAGTAATTGGACTTCTAACAGGAATGCACAAGAATACACCAAATTTGGTTGTTTTTGTTCGAGTGGGACAGTTGGGATAGGGAACATCATTATGAGATCAAAGAGTGGCCTTTGAGAGAAAGTTAAGTGCCTGCGGAAAAGAATGTGAAATACAAATCGCTCGTTGATTCCGACAAAATTTAATTGCTTCCACTCCACGTCAATTTGGGCATGTTGAAAAATTTTGTCAAAGCTATAGGTAAAGGGAGCGGTGGATTTCAGTACTTGAAGGAAAAGTCCCTAGATTGAGCGAAGCAAAATTAAAAGAAGGTGTGTTCGCTAGACCACAAATACGGATTGTCATGAAGGGCCCTGTGTTCGCGGCAAAACTCACTGAAACCGAAAACGCAGTGTGGTTGCGTGAACTTTCTGGAAAATGTTATCGCGATAAAACTATTATGAACTAGTGGAAACTATGATAGGCATACAAGGTTATGGGTTGCAATATGTCCCTTAAAATTCACTTTCTCCTCTCTCACCTGGACTTTTTCAACTAAACCTACGTGCGGTGAGCGACGAGCATGTAGAAAGATTCCAACCGGATATGTCTCAAAAAGAAATGCTATATACGGAGAGGTGGTCACCACGTATGATTGCTAACCATTTCTGATTTCTTATTACAGACGTTTCGGAGTCCAGTTACAAGCGTACGTCTTCCAGGAATACGTTTTAACAATGTGAGTAAAACACTTAATTTGTTTATATTTTTAGCATTTTTGTAGCAATCTCTCGTATTTATAAACCTTTCCTGATCTCATTTTTTGGATTCAGCATGTCATTCTTAGCTAGAATGACTAATTTCCAACCTTTAATATGGTAAAAAATGTGTAAATGAAGCTGCAATAAAATTGTAATTCTTTTTAATTTTCAAATTTTTCTTCAAAATTTCAACTTGAGTTCCTAAAACGTTGGTAGTTGATAGAGCATTTTGGATTCCATATTCAAAATAGGGGCGTGCTAATTAGTCAAAATCCCCTACTTTTGTTTCGGGGCAAGAAGGAAAACTCAATTTTGTTGTTCAGTGTAATTTACAGTACTTACTAGTATTACTAACTGCATATCGTTTTTAGTAATATGACATAACTGGCAAAGCTGCTCACTCGTCAAGTTGGCATGATGAGTTAGAAAACAACCATTGTATGATATCATGTACTGGTTGGCATAGGTCGCCAACCAGTACATGGTATCATGCTACTTTGATATTAAAGTGGTTCCAGCTAACAACCCCACCCAAAGGTACGAACTTCTGTAGACATAGAATACTCAAAGCAAACACATTATAAATTCTGAATTTGCTTGTAACACTTAATGGTTATCCATGTAACACCTCTCAAAAAACTTGAAAATTCCATGGCATTGGAGCAGAAAACTTCCGTTCAAGTATGTTAACCGTTACACCGCTCAGGACAGGGAAATTCTAAGCAACCTTAGCTTAGGAATCTGAACATGATGTTCAGATGAACATCATTGTTCATCTGAGCGTCAAGCTTAGGAATCTCAGCATGATGTTCAGATTCCTAAAATGTTCATCTGAACATGATGTTTTCCTAAGATGTTCATCTGAACAGATTAAATTACGTTCATCTGAACCTAAGCTAAGGTTGCTTAGTCTCAGTTAACTTCACCGTTCCAGCTGGTGTAACGGTCAGCATACTCGAACGGAAATCAGGAGATTTGGGTTCGATTTCCTCTGCAAGGTAAAGCGATGAAATTTTCAAGTCTTCTGAGCGGTGTTACATGGGTCACCAGTAAGTATTACAAACATATTCAGAATTTTTATTCTGCTTGCTTTGAATCTTCTATCGATTTCCTATGTATTTTGAGGAATATTTCTTCCTTCATTGATTTTTCTGGAGACATTTTTTTCGCAATTAACGTATTCCTAAAGATGGAAATTTTCATATCGATAAAAATAACTTTAAGTTATAACATGGCATACTTAATATTTGCTGAAACTTATATGTTTATATTAAAATCAATAATTTTTCCTTTGGTAATGTTGTGCCTGCTAATAGATGGCGCGACCTGGACATCAATGATATCAGTGGACAAATAAATGTTTGATGTCTTTTTTCGGAATTAGAAATCAGCAGTTCCTAAAGTTCTCTTGACATTTTCAGCTAAATTATTGTCAGAAAATTTAATATTACAAGTTCAAATCATTCTAAACATTCAAGTTTACCCCGTGGACACAGTTGCATTTTGATTCCATTCCGAAAAAATAAAATTACTGAAAAAAATCATATGTACTCTACCAGCTACGGTGACTGCGGTTGCGCGCGAAATCGAAGGTTACTTAAATGAATTGGGGTTACATCATGTAACCAAGCCATGTAATGGTGACACGTTCCTTATCACCATTACATGGTTTGGTTACATGGTGTCTTTTAGGTTGTGAATCATATCTTCCCCTTTGATCTAAATGCCTTTCTCGTCTTTGTTTTACACACTACCTTGCATACGGACAGCCGTTTTTATCTTTATTTAACAAGCTATTTTCATTTATTTCTATCATTATGCTATGTTTAAGAATAGCGAGAATGAACAATAGTGTTTTATTAACGTGGGACACTTCGAATATTAATGCCGTAAGTTAAAGTGCTAATGTAGCTGTATTTTGTACCTTTTCCGAGAAAAATAAATTCTTTGAAATTAAAAATATAGAATTTTTTGGTTGAAAGTGCCAATAAAAAATCCTGGAAGAGAAGCTACTTGAAAAACTCTTTCAAATGAAAGAAACTCTCAGCTTTTGTGATTAACAAAAATACTTAATCAGGTAATAAAATGCCATTTCAGTAGCATTTTATTATGATGCATTACCTCTTATACTTCTTATTGTTTTATTGTAGCAACACTATCGAAAAGGTCGCGGCCTTGCCACTGTTTACGAGTGATTGCACTTTGACACACTGTTCATGCTGCCAGCTCGTCAGTAGAAACTATGTGCCGTTAAGTCAGAAAATATTTAGCAGAAAGTAAATTTACATAAGAACACAGAAACTCAGAAGGAAGGTTAAATTAAAGGTATATGTCACATTCCTTAAGTTTTATTTTAGATACATCTAATAGATGGAAATACAGTTCCCACTCCGAATATCATTAATGTCATTTAAGTGAGACGCAATTCAATGATTTCACTCCAGTGTTTTCCACTCAGCTCAAACAGAATCGCTCGCCTGCTTCATCCTTTAGTATGTAAGACACGGGCTAAAATTTCAGTTTCAATGATAGCGGCTGAAGACTTTTGTGAAGTGGCGAGGATCTGCTGGAATCACCTGCTTTAAGCTAATTTATATAACGCATTAATTTTTCTGTTCACTGGGTTAATATTATCTTCAACGCAAATAAGCTAGAAGAGAGTTTAGTAAATTATTTCATTCTTTGCTTACTCTTATTTCAAAACATCAGTATTTTTCACGATACCGTTGGAGATACCTGGTCTAAGTCGACATCTTGTCGCTTCTGGACTGAGGTTTACAATATGTTCTATCTTTCCTAACCCTCTTCCGTATTTCCTTTTGTTTCCTATTTTTACATGAAAACCGCATCCATATTAAAAGTGGCATTGGTTCAGTCTGTTTCTTGGAACAACTTAGTCAAGGAATGACAGCTTTTTATTTAGGAGCTCACCATTGAACTGAAATGAGGAAAATGAAATGAGGAAAGTTGCTCATCATTTCTGGTAAAAACATGCAAAAAGATAACAATAATTTCTGTTGAAGCTTTAGTAAAAGACGGCTGAATTCTTCTAAAACGCATTGCATGAAAAAGAATAAAAAGAAAAGCCACCCCGGTGGTGCAGTGGTCTAAGCGATGGCATTGATCATTCGTCCGAAATGGGTCCGAGTTCGAATCCTGGTGAGGCATGGATATTGCGTTTGTCTTACGGCGCTGGCTCTCACCCTTCCCTGGAACCAGTAGCCCTAAATTAGGGATGGGAGACTGCTTATAGCCCACTGAGTTGCTCACGGTGGTCGTTAAACTTCCAATCAAACAAACAAAAAAGTCGAAACCGTACACCTTTCCTGTATGTAACAGTCTGGAGCAGCTTTTAGCATGTGTTTTAATACAAAGCAATACGGGCCTACAGTATTCTATAACCACCTGTATAACCACCTATATGCCTGCAGGAGTTAGACTGATTTCATTTTTTTCATGGGAAAGTTTTAACTTTTTTAGATCTATTCAAGTTGTTCTTCTTCCCATGCATAATTTTGCAACTAGGGGGCGTAAATGCATGTGTTATTGTTCTTCAATCTTGAAGTATAACTTATTCCATATATTCATTACCTCTAAATATTCGATTGAAAGAACTCCATTTGCGTCCGATATCTTTCACCATGAAGATATTTTTAGGAACGATTTCTACTTCAAATAATACACTATATTCCCGCTAGTGACGAAAATGTATATTCAGTTCTTCTGAGTACCTCTGATTCTAAAAGTCCTACTTGAAAAATGGTTTATGATCTGCACAGTTTTCACTGTGTGACGACCCTTGCGCATATTTTCTGATTTTTCACAAGTAACCGTTGCGACAGTAGTGGGCGTGAGTAAATATTTTTGTTTGCATCTACTTCTAACAACCGTTTAAGAAACCACTTGGTCAAATACTACTCATCCACTACAAAAGTATATTTTACGTATGTATACTTTTCAAAATAACGCATAGTTTTAGCGCTTAGCGAATAAACTTGTATTCTATATCCCATTTTACTTCTACCTTGAAAATTCGATTTGAAAAATTTTCTTTGCGTCGAATATATTTTAGTGAGATGTTATCGTCCGCACGATTTCTGACTGCTGGAATTTTTTTGTCTGTGGTGATGATCAAACCGATAGACCTGTGCCCAACGACCATACTTCTTTCAAAATTCCACATATCCCTCGTTTTTCTCATTCCAAACATCCGTTCAACTCTGGTTTGTGCACGACGACCTTATCCGCCTGATTTATTCGCTCAGATCACTCGTATTGCCCATTCCGAACATCAGTTCAACTCTGATTGGTGCACGACGAGCTTATCCGCCTTATTTGTTCGCTCAGATCACTCGTATTGCCCATTTCGAACATCAGTTCAACTCTGATTGGTGCACGAGGCGCCTATCCGCCTGATTTATACGGCACACCGGGCTCACATGCCGTTGAGACTGCTGAAGTGAGCCATGACGAGATAATTTTATCTAAATGAACTGGCATCTCAGTGTATCAGTAAATACACTGAATTTAAAATTTCTAACTCAATATGGCGAATTCAAGGCATTTTATTGTCGTACTGCGATTTTTTCTGGAGAATACAAACTACATGACGTACTAACATGCTGGTGACGTTATATTCCATTTGCTGTGGCACATCACAGTAGGACGACAAATCGTCACTCTACTTAAAACTATTATAATTTTCACTGCCTCTAACACTTAAAATGAATGGCTCCGTTTCTGTTGAAATATTTTGATTGCAGAAGTTGCCATTTGTAAATGTTATGGCTTTTAGTTTCAGAAATGTTTAAAGCTTTGATTTTGAATTCAGCAGTATCTTTGAGATATGTTCAAAGCAAAAGTAATTGCTAAACTTTGGGTAATACTACATTAACTCAACAACGTAAAGATTGCTTACGTTTATGGTTGTTCTTCCTCGACTGAAATAGTCCGTTTGCATACGTTTAGAAAATAAACGAGATGGACTTGGGCTAATTAAAAGTAATTCTGATAGCCACACGGAGACGCCTCGGAACAATACTACCAGCTCGACTGAAAAGATTCCAGAGAAGAACATCGCAAAGCTTTTAGAGATTACTTTTCGGGACGGACATAATATTCGTCGACCTGTCTTTTACCTCTCTTAGGTCGCCGAAGGTCTTGTTTCCTCGAAAGGGAGACAGAATCATAATGACAGTTTCAGAGCTTGACTAGGGAAGTTCACTAACTCTGTATTAAAACGAATGGTACGACTGGATGCTAATGGAAATTTTACGATCATATCCTGCAAACAGAAAGATCCGGAATTAATTAAATACTCTCTGACACGCACTCAGATTGAAGTAACCATTTTAATTTTCTCTGTGGTATCATTATTTTTTCTTGATTTTCAGATTCAGCTCTAAACACGTGGCTTCACAATTAGTTTTCTGTAATCCGGCCTTTTTATAAATACAATATGTATTCTTGAAGCAAATAATCGCACTAGTCCATAAGATTTCTGTTGAACGTAACAAAACTAAAACTATCATCTATATATATTTAAAAGAAAAGGCCGTTTCTTTCTACAATCTGCCAGCGCCACCCACCGGAGCGATTTTCATGATTTTATTTTTTTAAGTGGAAGCTACTACTGACTCACAGTTTTATCATCGCTAATTTTTATTGTCATTAGTAATACTTTTTTTTTTTTATGTTACAATGGCATTTTCTTTCTAAAATCCGCCGTTCGTTATTCTGGCGTTTGTTCTCACTTCAGTACTTACAGCGCCATCTGCCTTTCTCCGGTGGTCGGACTTGGAACTAAATATAGTGATGTCCCGAGTGCGATCATTCGACGATTTGAAAGTTCAAATGTAGTGCCAAAAAGTCATAGGACTATGAATGTAGTATTTAAGGAGGTACTTTGACATGGGAGTATATTTTCGAGATATTGAAGTAGGGAACCTCTTTTGACACGTTTGTCCTATATGCATTAGTACAGTATAAAATATAGTTATACCAATAAAAGAAAGAATTGTTAAAACCAATCTCGCAAAATAAAACGCATTCTTAACCCCATTCTGTAATTATCAAGACACGATAGCATTTCGGGTCAATGAAAGAATATATCAAGCCCATCAACTAAGGGTAAGCACATGTTTGTACAATAATGCGGAATGGCATCGTTAAATTCGTATACAAGTAGTTGGAAAAATTTTAAATTAATGGGAATATCACGAAAATTTTGTTGTTGCTGACCCATCTTATACACTTCCCATTAATAATTCAACCATCTATTAAAGTTATGCATTTTATTACGATTCATCTTATATGACCAGAAAAAATTGTACTCATAGCTTTTTCAACCGTGCATGGCACTGGTTACGGACTACTTTTCCACTAATTCCGACAAGTGGTTCAGGCCACATTTTGCGTCATGTCACAATGCCGAAAAACAAAACACACTGGCCATTTCTTAAAAATACTTTTAAAATAGACGTTGACGGAAATTGACAATTTGTAACATGGTGTGGATAGCATTTGTCACATAGGTTTGAAAAACGTCTCCAAAAAGACAACCCGAGATGTCTCCACCACTCGATTCTGATTGTATTCTTCCGATATGAGCCCGAGTTTACATCCTGGAACAGGCATAGGAAGGGTGTTTGTCTGAACAAACACAGGTGTGTGGGAAGTGTGTTTGTCCCGCACACCTGGCTCTATCTCTTCCCTAGAACCAGTGGCTCAAAATTAGGAATAGGAGATTACATAAAGCCCACTGAGCTGTTCACTGTAGTCATTAGCACTTTCCCATACGGGGAAAAAAACCAAGTGTGGTTTATTTGTCAGCTGTGCGGACAAAACACTGAGAACCTTGTTTTTGCAGGCACCCAGTCGTCTACAAGCTATTAGAGCTGAGTTCGGGCTCAATTTTCGGAGCCCGTCTGAGCCCGTGGTATATCAGCCCGAGCCCATACGAGCCCGAATTTTATATTGCAAGATAGAGCCCGGGCCCGAATGAGCCCGAAAACTGGCTAACCTGTTCAATCATTAATAAATAAACATCTCCTTTTCCACACTTCCACTCTCACTTCCTCCTGCAATTAATCAATGTATTTCTCAAATAGGGAACGGTTGGAATGGACTTCTATCTATTTGTGCAGTGTAAGTGGAAGATTTTCTTTGACCGTTCGTTTCCACCTGAAGTGTTTCGGTGGGCCGGAATCCAAAATGATCGGGCGGTGCTGCAATTGAATGTTGCTCAAATAATGCTAATATTATCACGACATAATGAGCTGCAATATGTACGTTGCTAAATAGAATCAGCAGGGAGCTATTTCGTGGACATAAGGGGTGAATTATCGTCGGCATGCTATCAACTATCCTATATCTATAGTTCTTGAAAAAGCTTTTTCTTCTCTGCAGAAACACACTAATGCGCGGCTTGTGGTGTTTTTTACCCAAGCCCGGAATAAATAGCCATCTCGAATGCCCGCTCCCTAGCCAGAACCAGATGCCGAAGAATTCTGTTTACCGATTATAAAGTGCATCATGTGCTAAATCATATAAAATCGCATTTATATATAAAAAAAAAATTATCTCGCTCTCCTTCTCTCTAAGAGCCCGAGCTCGCCCGAGCTCGAACCGCAGTAAATATTCAACAGCCCGAGCCCGATTCGGCCCCGGGCTCTGCTTCGGGATTTCGGGCTCGGGCTCAGCCCGTCTCAGTTCTACAAGCTATCTGTTTCTCTTCAAGTGTTTTGGTCCATCTGGCCTGTGACTTGCTTCAGTCTTGAATAGCCATCTGAATGGTTTACGGGATGGTTGTTGTTTCTACGTCCATTCGTTTTCCTATTGGATTTGTTGTCTAAAGATAGGGAAAGGGAAGCTTCGTTAATGGATATATTCACAAAATCATTTTTGTTACCTTTGTATGGTTAGTTTATTATAAAATCCCAACGCTGATCTGTAACAAACAAATTAAGAGCAGCCCATCATTTGTATTTTCATTGTCATCTCAGATATCAAGACATTAATTAAACACTTCATACATGATACATAAAATGCGATATAAATTTGACGGAATAGATGAAAGGAACGAATAATTTCTTTTAAATCAGTAGTTCAATGATTTCTTGTGATTAAAAAACAACAAAATAACCACCAACAATTCATAGATTAGTTATAACATAATAATACTGAATTTCAGATGTTAGTTAAAATATACTTTACATATTCGCATCCAAGTAAATCCGACGACTGTTAGCGATAAACAAAGTGAAAATTCTACCAAGATGCACTGCACTACCATTAATACTTAGACACACTGAATGTCTACAAGTATACTTTATTTACAGAATATTTAATATTTTGTGTTGAAATTTTAGCCCTTACGACGGCCTATATTCTTCATGAAACATTCGCCACCAGCTTTTTGTAAATGTTTTCCGAATATCCCGCCGTTTGGCTTTTATTCAATACCAGGTTGAATCGCCTTTAGCCCGCATTACAGCACGTAGGTGGCTTCGCATCTCACTAGTCCATTAAATTTCGGTTGCTCTAAACAAAACTATCATTTTTCACTAAATTCCGACAAGTGGATTTCAAGTCACATTCTGCGTCACGTCACAATATCAAAAAATAAAACACAATGATCATTTATTATAAATACTTTTAAAACGAATCTTCTACAAGTCGTTGGAGTCTGTCTACGTTTACAACACTCTAGGCGTTCCCCAGACAGCCTTTAAACTAGCTCAGACTTAACGGAAAAGGGCTTTACTCCGGGCTTTGTTTTTATAACATGTCTCATACCCATACAGCACAAAACGTTTAAGATATGTATCAATAATTTTACAATCTCTCATTTTTATTACACTTTCAGAGATATCTTACAGTGACGTTTCAACAACATCTATTTTGGAACATAACTCTTTGTACATTACGGTTACGTTAAAAATAGCATTCAGCGATATTATTGTTTTATAGTTTCTATTGTACATAATTGCTAACTTGATGTTAAATTCCGGCGATATTTAAGATTTTTGATTTGGCAACGGCGGCGTCGATGCACATGCGCATTTATACCATTTCACCGAAGCTCTATAGTAGTCGTATTTTCACATGCTGCTGGGATATTCTTTGGAGATACTGTCGTAGCAGATGATTCGATTTAGCTAATTAGTTGATATAATATTTCATCCTTTCCTTTCTTTCTTTCTTTTTTTTTTTTTTTTTGTGATTCAAGATCACCTGAAAGTAAGTAATTTTTTTGATTATTATAATTTTTAAATTCCAAAAAGCATTTTATAAAATCTAAGTAGATGGCTGTGTTGTTGTATTAGTATTACTATACCAGAATGTTTTTTTACTTGAAACTGAGAAATTTCATATCGGTAGGTATTTAGAGAAATGACAAATTTGATTTTCTTTCTTTTTATCGCTGAAATATAGTCTATTTGACATGTATAATAGAAATTCGACACCCTCATTTGGGACCGATTTTTATTTCTTTTGTTATCAATATATATGTTATCGTTAAAGTATGAAATCCGTTATTTCATAGAATACCTAGTTATTTCATGAAATAACTGATCAAGTCAGTTAAAGCGTAAAACTCACTTGTATTATATGGTTTAACTAGTTATTTCATAAAATAACGATCTACACCCCGTTAAAGTGTAAAATAACCGAGTAAATAAATCCCAAATTCAAAAGGCTGTAAAGTGAGAACCACTGGTCAGAAATAGCACACCATTTTCAACCCACTATAAAGTGTTATATAATAATAATGATATTAACTTATGAGTACTTCGTCTCAACCTGATAATGAAATGCTGGTTGAAAAAACAAGGTTAAATAATGCCATTAGTAAAGTATGTATAGTTTGTTCACAAGAATGCAGTGAAAACGTAGTTTGTTCGAAATGTAATGAGCCTGTCGACATGTCATGTTTAGAAGACTATGTTTTGGAAGACAGAGTTGTACAGAAGATCTGCAAATTGTGTTTTAAGGAACTGAATGTTCAGCGGGAAAGAGAAAACTCTAAAGAATGTTTGGAAATTCAAGCTAAGAAGATGAAATTAATGTCAGATAAATCTCATTCTGAAGCCTATGTGAGGCTTACAGTCCGTATCCCAGTACCTGAAGTTGACAGAGGAAATAGTGACGCCAGATCTATTTTAGCTGTTATCATGAAAATAACCGAAAAAGAATTTTTTCAATTGGGAACAAGAAACGGCCGCATAAAACAGCTATATTCCCGATCCCAGTTCAGCGTCTGTGAACAAAAACTAATTCAGATCGAAGAAGTGCCGGATATAGAGAAATCGCTCCGGTCGGTTGCTACAGCTCAAAGTTTAGGTACCGGTCAAGGATTTAAAAAATGTTCATGTGAAACGCAGTGTGTCAACAAAAAATGCATTTCTTTTAGAAATTCCAAATGTCATTTTAGTAATCCCTGTTGTAACAAATGATTTTATTGTGTCTTTATACATATAAATAACATTTTGTATGCTGTATAATTCTGTCAAATTCTTTATTTTACACTTTAACTGTCGATCATTAGTTAATTTGTAGAATACCTAGTTATTTCATAGAATAACTAGCTAACGTGTGGAATTATTAATTTATTACACGCTTTAACTAACTTGATCAGTTATTTCATGAAATAGTTAGGTATTCTATGAAATAACTGAATTATACACTTTAACGGTAACATATATACGCTGCCACTGTTCCCAATGGACAGGGAACTGCGTTGAACCTGCGAAAATGTAAACAACTTGTAATACGATTGTTGTTGCTTTTGAAACAGTTGTCGAGTGTAATTTTTTTTTTTTTTTGTAATTTTACAAAGTTTATTAAAACTATAATGTTTAACGTAGTGAATACGTAACAGTTATATGATGACGTCACAAATATCTTTCAAATACGTAACAGTAAGTAAAGAAGTTACAAATATCTTTTAAATACGTAACAGTAACGTGAAGTTGGTATGTTGAAATTGCAAAGACCTTTTACTGTAACGTATCGGTTATGTTTCAAAGTTATGTAACGTTTGAGGACATTTTGACGTAACCGTAAGGTTTCTGAAACATTACTGTTACATTGCGTCACGTATCTGAAAAGTCTCAATGTTTCAGTGCTACGTACTTGTAACATATACGAAATATTCTGTACCGTGTGAGTATATTCTCAATGCGGTTTAAATCTCGGCTTTGTGGTGTCTAGGGAAATAGGTAGAAGTCGATGCAATGCTCGCTGTAGCACTGCTGATCACATCTTGTGCGATGGACAGTAGCATTGTCGTCGATGAAACAGTCTTCACCTGCTGAATAAAAAGTCAACATTGCAGGACGGACTTAATTGGCAACTATGTTCAGATAATCTTTGGAAAACTCCGAACCTTCCAGCAATATCACAGGATCCGTCCGTATAATTAATCCTTTAAGCGGTCGATGTACCTGAGCCAAATGGTGCCCAAAATTTACTGAGCTACACAAACAGTAATGTCCACATAGCGATCGGGTTTAATAAAAGCTTCGACAAAACAGTTCCTTTCTCATTATCATCTCAGTAGTACCGACCATATACACTGAAGTGCCAGAAAAACTGGTACAGACGAGCTTATGCAAAATACATAGCAACGTCACCTATGTGCTTACTCGGTTGCGTCCGCCAACTGTCAGAGCTGTTTTCGGCATGAGAATGACAATTAATAACGATTTAAGCGATTTTCAACGCGCTGTCATAGTTGGCGCTCGTGAGATGGGCCATGGTATTTCGGATTTAGAAACGAAGTTCGGATTTTCACGGACGACCATTGCAAGGGTGTACCGTGACTACAAGAATTCCGGCAAAACTTCCAATCTACGAAACCAGTGTGGCCGTAAAAAGACATTAGGTGAACGTGACCATCGTCGGCTGTCAAGAATCGTTTCACGCGAAAAGCGTGAAACACTCTCGCATGTATCATCGGAATTCAATGCTGGAGCCTCAACAAGCATCAGCGTCCGGACTGTGCAACTTACCCTGCACGATATGGGCTTTGGGAGCCGACGCCCAACTCGAGTCACCTTGATGGGTGCACGACACAGAGCTATGCGCTTCGCTAGGGCACGGCAACACCGCCAATGGACTCTTGATGCCTGGAAACAAGTAGCCTTGTCTGACGAGTCGCGTTTTCAACTGTATCGGGCAGATGGTAGGATTCGTGTGTGGCGCAAACCCCATGAAGTCATGGATCCCGCCTGTCAACAGGGAACTGAACCTGCTGATGGGGTGTCCGTAATGGTATAGGATGTGTTTAGCTGGACTTCACTGGAACCCCTGGTACGTCTACAAACTACTGTGACTAGCCAACGCTATGTGCGTATCCTTTCTGACGAGGTACACCCGTTCATGTCCTGCATTCATGCTGATGGGTTGGGCCTGTTCCAACAGAACAATGCACCTCCACACAAGTGTCGGGACACCACATTATGGTTGAAGGAGCATTCATCTGAGTTTGGGGTGTTGCCATTCCAAGTTCCCAGATATGAACGTGATAGAACACATTTGGGATGCCATGCGACGCGCTATCGAACACAAGACCTCGGAATACACCCGAATTGTGGAATGCTCTGCAGGAAGTATGGTGTGCATTATCTACAGCATATTTCCAGAAACTAGTGGAGTCCATGCCCTGTCGTATTTCTGCAGTCCTGCGCTCCCGTGGGGGACCTACAAAGTATTAGACTGGTGTACCAGTTTTTCTGGCATTTCAGTGTACGTAGTCAGAGCTGAGTTCGGGCTCAATTTTAAGAGCCTGAGCCCGAATTTTATATTGCAAGATAAAGCCCCGGGCCCGAACGAGCCCGAAAACTACGATTAACCTATTTAGGCATTAAAAAAGTCTTCTCTTCCAGACTTTCAGTCTTTCCTTCCCGTTCAATTAACCGATGTCTTTCTCAACTGCGGAATGGGAAAGGGATGTCTATGTATTTCTATAGTTTCTTTGACCATTCATTTCTTCCTGAAATCTTTCTGCGGGGAGGGAGTATCAGGAAATCAGGAAAAATCGGGAGCTAACAATCTACGTCGTACGTTGCTCAATAGAACCAACAGGCAGCTGCACCTTTCAGGTAGGGAGCAAAATTTCGTCATCTTGCTATCTACTGTCTATAGTTCTCATAGAAACTTTTCCTTCGCAGAAATCCTGTAATTCTTGGTCTATGGAATTTTGGTACCCAAGCCCGGAATGGATAGCAAGATAGAGCCTGGGCAAGATTCTTCCCATCTAGACCCATTTGCCGAAAACTCGAAAGTGTAAAAACGTAACGTGTGATAAATCATGTAAAATCACATTAAAAGGAAAAGGAAGAACAGGAAAACACCCGAATGGGTCCTTTTCATTAAAAGAAAAATGAAAGCCCGGTTCAGTGGTAGCCCGGTTCAGGCTGGGGCTCTACTTCGAGCTTTAGGTCTCAGCCCGTCTCAGCTCTGGTACGTACCTCTCATTACTGCTCGTATGCAATATATCCTTCTAGTCCTCTTTTCTAGCGCTCTCTTCTAGTCTGCTCTATGACTGAAGGAATGTAAAGAAAGGGCTTGCATCTTTCCAGTATTATGATGTCAGTGTTTAGTCCCCCTGACACGGACATCATGCCACTAGGCAGAGAAACAAGTTACTCAAATATACTCTCTCTCCTTTGGTTCGTCGCTATTGGTATAGACCTTTAAGCAAGTAATCAGTCAAAAAGGATTAGTGTCAATCATTCCCCTTAATGATTACTTAGAATAACAAAGCTAAGGGGAAAGCAATACTTTCTAATTCTCAGATTTACTCCTTCCAGTTGCGTTCTATCCACTTCTTAGGCAGCAAAAATATTCCTTAGACCTGATTTCAGTTCATTATATCTAACCCCGACTTAATTCGTTCCAGCCGGCTATAGGGTTAAGAACGTGCCCCAAAGCATGACACCATCTCCAAAACCTTGAGTTGTGTTTACAAGACAAGGTTGGCCCATTGCTTCATGGTGCTACGGACAAACTCTCTGCTTACCATGGTACAGACCAAGTGCACCGAGACTCGTCGGACCCCACTTCACTTTTTTCCAGTTTTCCAGTGTCCAGTCAATGTGTTGCTGACACCACTGCAGACGAGCTTTCCGGTTCTTCGCAGAAATGAGTGGTTTCCCATGCTACTTCCACTACTAATCCTCTTCAATTCCCTGTTCATAGTTGGGTAAGACATGGGTCGGGAACAACCTTCATTGAATGATTCGGTCAATTGCTGTCAACAAACAATGTCGGTCATTTTTTCGCTGATTAAAGACCCAAGATATCTGATCTTTTGAGAAACCAGTCAGCTCTGCGGTTTTCAAAATCATCGATCCTGCCATACGGGCAACCTTTATGGATCTCTGAAATATCCTGTGTTTTGTCCATTACTACTGACGATTACTAATGAGTAGCAGTCTGAAACAGATGTCTAGATCAGTGATTCTGAAGCTTTTTGGATTCGCGGACTGGCAAAGCGTTGGGGAAACATTCGCGGGCCGGCGATGTACAAAAAAATACCTTTAGACTATTTTCGAATATTTAATCTCATAGTATTCTATATGATAATGATCACTGCGTACAATCAATAATTTATATACCAGATTATTCCATGTCACCTACTTGCAGCAAATATCATTTAATACTTTCTTTAAGGAGCTAACCTCTGAATCTCAGAGAACAGCTTAGTGATATGTATGTATGTGATATGTTGCTGAAAATCTGTGGACACCTGATCAATGTTTTTAGATTTTCATCAACATTATCCACGTTTTTCTTGAAAGAAAAAAATAAATAAATCCAAGGGATAATAGTGGTCAGTTCAGGAAAGGGTGACGATTCTTCCCTGGAGTGATTTGCTGTTAAACTTTTCGTAAATTTAGATTTCACCTCCCCTGGGTTCGATTTTTGGATCCAGAGAGAAAAGTCAAGAAAAAGTAACAGAAAATTCTATTTTCTCATCGCTATTTTTTTCTCCTCTTCTCTGCTTAATGTACAAAATGAGTGTTTTTACTTTGTTAAGGGATAGGAGAGTAGCAAAGGGGCTACCCTCCCGCCGATTCAGTATTTCAGTATTTATCACCGCTCTGGGGGCTAGCCTATGGACTTTTTGGTTGAGTTCCAAGGTTAAGCATATAAATTGTGAAATAAGCATATAAATTGTGAATACTCAGCCCAGCAGGAGGGAAATGGCAGTGCATAAGAAAAAAAAAGGAAGGGATGTAATATTCTGAGTGAAGAGTAGTGTAAATAATTTATTTTTCTCTTTCTTTTACCTTTGTTGTGTGAACAAAATTGTAGCATTTGTATTATTCATTATCTAATCTATGAGTAGGATGATTCAGAAGTTAGTAGGATGTATTATAATTTTAACTTTGAAATTATGAAGTTGGTGAGGCAAGGCTGGGATGGGCGAACGAGTTCGACGTGTCGCATCTACCTCCTGATCAGCAGTCAAAATTGTCCTCAATTTTGCACTCGCATAGGAGGACGTTTGCGAAGAATGTAGCAGAGTTAGGTGAATGTGACACCTTGCTACATCAGATTCATCAGGAAAGAAAGAGGGAACTGTACGTGACATTGCTCTCACAAATGTAGTAGACATATAAAAAAAAAGTTAAACTCACAAATATGATTGTAAATCGTGATAGTTTACTCGCCTCTTCAAGGCGGGAATTTTCATGTTGAAATGTTAACACTTCAATTTACCTGTGCATACCTGCCTTAAAAAAATATATATATATATATTTTGAGTTTGGTTGATAGAGAGAAAGATATAAGTAATCTTAATCTACACCTATATATATACCTATATAAATATACGCTCATAAATATTGGATCCAGAATTTTGATATTTGTTCAGAGAAGATACAATTTGTTTTGATAACATGTAAGCAAGCCTCAAATGTAAATTAACATTCCGGCTGTGTTAACAAATGACAGTATTCACGTGGACTCTGCCATGATTATATAAGATAGATCATTTGAATTACTGTCTTCACATATGAGTGGGCCAGTGAAGCCTTAGCGAAGTGCTAAATAGTAAATGTATTAAACCTTTTATAGCAATATTAATATCTGTCCTATTTGTGCATGTTTTTATTGTTGTAAAAATAAATACAGGCATTAGCCTTTCAAAAACCAAATTTTGGTATAAGTTGGCATTCGATTTCTAGGTGTGTCTCATAGTTTCTGAGCAATGGCACTCATCACCCAACGCTCTGACGTTGGCTAGGAAGTCCCTTGGTTGTTGTTTACATAATGACAATGTCCTAGTAAGTAAAATAATTACGGTCTGATATTTTCCTTTTTTTTTTTTGCTTACAAACACGAGTTCATAAACACGGTCTCTTTGAGTTGACACATATGTTACACATGTACCAAAAACACAGGGCTGTAGTTATTCCTCGGTTGAAACAAAACTCACAGAAACACTAACACAGGTGAAAACTCAGTTGTGCTATGACAAATATGACATCTCAAAGTTTCTTCTTATAAGCTTAATTTTTGGTTGTTTCAAAATGCATCTACCCATCTCCCAAAGTTAAATTTTAGTCGAAATTCAAAATTTCTCTTCAGATTTAATTTTGGCTACCTATTTAATAAATATATAACGTGGTTGAGATTTCCGCCACAACATATGTACACTGAAGAGCAATTGAATTAGAGACAGCTGGCGTTATGCAAATGTGGCGCTATGGGCTGTCCTGTAAACGGAAACGACATGACGTATGCAGCGATCCGACAATATAAGGAGTGATGCGACGTGAATCAGTAAGAGTCGGACACAGTATTGGTAAGGCGAAGGATCTAAGCGCATGATCGTGGGAAAATTGTTGGGGTCCGACGAATGGGTCACTCCATCTCGGAAGTCGTGAAGACACTAGGATTTTCACGAGCCACTGTGTCACGGGTGCACCGTGAGTACATCGAATCCGGTAAAACCATCCCTGCAAGAGCCAACTGCCGTGGACGACAGCTTGTCGATAAGCGGGGTCATCGTCGGCTAGCTCGCATTGTAACAGCGGATAGAGGGGCCACAGTGCAAAAAATAACTCGGAAATTTAACGCTGGTGCACAACACCGTGTAAGCAGCGACACCATCAAGAACCATCTCATCGCTATGGGTTACAGAAGCCATCGTCCCACCAGGGTACCGCTGCTGACCGCACATCACAGGGTGCAAAGATTAGCATGGGCGCTGGAACATCGCCACTGGACCCTAGACATGTGGAAAAATGTTACCTGGACTGATGAGTCGAGATTCACATTAGTACATGCGTGTGGCAGGATATGAGTACTGCGCAAACCACATGAAGCGATGGATCCTTCTTGCCAACAGAATACTCTTCAACGTGGTGGGGGTGGCATTCTCGTCTGGGGACTGTTTACGTGGACTGAAATGGGGCCCCCGATACGTGTGACATCGTCCCTCACAGGTCAACGTTACCAGGATATCCTGGGAGTACATTTGCTCCCGTCTGTGCGTCTTCAACATCCCACAGGGGATCTCATCCAGCAACAAGACATGCACCGTGCCATCGCTCCCGAATTGTATCCGAATGGTTGGATGAACACCCCACCGACGTGACCTCGCTTCCTTGGCCAGCTAGGTCACCTGACCTCAATCCCATCGAGCACATCTGGGATGTCATCGAGAGATATGTTCGAGGCTCTGACTCCCCTCCATCAAATCTTCGTGAACTGTGGGAGCTTGCTCAAGGTCGTGGATCCGTATAGCTTCCCAACGCTTCCGATGTCTTGTCGATTCCATGCGGAGACGAATCGCCGCCGTCATCAGGGCGAAAGGTGGTGCTACACGTTACTAGACAGGTATCGCTAATTCAATTGCTCTTCAGTGTATGTATGTATGTATGTATGTATATTCTTTAATAAATAGTTAATAAGGGAAATCCATAATCAATATACCACAATATTCTCCTTACCGTTAGTATTGTTTTTTCTGGAGTCAATGCGACGTCTGTTGCTGCTGCTTCGCGATACGCTTCTCGTGCCGTGGTTCCAGCGTCGTTTCTGCAAAGCGCAGTGTAGAATTAATGTCCATTATGTTCTTATGCTTCGTTTTGATTTCCGAAACGGCTGAAAAGGTTTTCTCTCAATAAATTCGTGGTCGAGAAAGTTACCAATAATTTTGGAGCTTTGTCGCTGAGACTTGGATATCCTTTATCCATAATACCCCAAAACTGAGAGATATCGATCTGAATATCGATATCAGACTGGCATCAGAAAAAAGTTCAACCAAGCTTCCTTTAATCTTCCGCGACAGGAGTTCAAGAGACTGGCATCAGAAAGAAATTCAACAAAGCTTTCCTTTTCCTGGTGAGTTAGCCTGTAGGAGTTCAGATCTTCTGTGGAGAGATTAGCGATCCAAGCTTCCTTTAATCTTCCTCGACAGGTGTTCAAAAAATTTTAGATCTAGATTTTCTTTTACTTTGACTCCATTTCGATTCAACAGAAAATAAATAAATGCACTCGCTCCTCGCGGATCGGCAGAAAAATCCTCGTGGACAGGTACCGGTCCCAAGACCGGCGGTTGGGAAATATTGGCCTTGATCAAGTGGTGATGCAGGTGACCACGTATACACTGCGTAAGTGACGTTTATATACATCTGCATAATGGTTTTTAATTCAGCGGTCGGTGTGTGAAGTTACACACCATATAACTACCTCCACCAAACTTTACTGTCGGAACGATCCATCAGCCACATTTAGAAACGGCCATCACACCGGTAGACTGCGTACCATAATTTGTCAGTTCAAAGCATAGATTTTCATTGGTCTACAGCGCAAGATCGAAGTTCCTTATACCACACCAATCCGTGTATGGCATTAGTCGATGTGTTTAGCGGCTTTAACCCATGGCGGGCACGGGTTCTGTGCACTTTACTGGTGCTAACATCAATCCAAAAAAAAAAAAAAAAAACGTTTGTAGGGTGTGAGACTTATTTTATTGCTTTTTGAGTGGAGAGTTATTTGCAGAACTTTCCTGTTACGTTCTGTTGCTTCAGAGATTAGCCAAGTGGTTTCCGCGGCAGATTCAACACTAGTCCACTTCATTTGCTGATCACATCACCAACCATCGATCAATGGATCTTCAATGCTGCTGAAATGTTAGGTAGGCCCCACTGTTTATGTGATATCCTGTTATCTATTCACGTTGGAAATCAGTTACATCTGTCTATCGAGGCACTTCCAGCAGAGTTGGAAACCTGTCAAAAATTTTGGACCTGAACCCGGTCGTCACATAATGCGTCCGATTCGGACAAATCTGCTTTGAACAATAGATTCGAATATATCATCATCACCATCATTGTCAATCATTATGAATCCACTGCTGGATGAAGAACTTCCCAAGTTTTTTCAACAACGGCATATCTTATGTCAGTCTCCTCTATTCACCTGTCTTCCACGTGGTATTCTTCTGGGTCTTTTTCTGTCCCCTGGGATCCAGTCTAAAATTTCGTTTGCGCATTGGTGGTCCGTTCTCCTGGCAATATGTCCCATTGCCATTTCAGGGATTTTACTCTGATCACGATTTCCTTCCCTCTTGTCATTCTCCTTATCAACGAGTTCCTCATTGTATCTTCCTTGGTTGCACCAAGCATGCATCTCTCTAAGCTTCTTTCAGTTATCTGCAGTATTTGTATGTCTTTTTTTAGTTAAGGTCTACGTCTCTGCTCCGTAAGTAAGCACTGGAAGGATGTTTTGATTAAACACTTTTCTTCTAAGACATAATGCCATATTGCTGTTAAAAATTGTACTGTTTTTTACAAAACCAAGTTTTATACTTCGATTAATTTCTTCATGAAAGTGACCATTGTCCAAGGTAAATGTAGGTATTGGTTATCTACAGCTTTACCCCATCAATCGATAAATCTTAATTTCTTATATACAAGCAAAGCACTTCAGTTAGGTCTTTTGAAAGTTCATTTTTAATCCCATTTCTTTACCCTTCTGAGCAAGTTCCTGGATCATACTCTGCAGCTCTGAGATATTATTTCACAGACCTTTGAAGGGTTCTTTGAAATATTTTTTTTATTTTCAGAAATAAAGCGAAAATAAAACCGGGGAAGGAGGTCGAAATCGGATCAGGAACACCTCGACTCGACCCGTTTGACCCGTAAAACGCTGTCGACCAAATGACACCACAGAAACCGCCGTCTCCGATGGGCAGGCGTTAATGGCACATACCGTACTGGTCGTCGTGCAAATAGACCACCTTTGTGCAGCATCCTGGCCACGGTAAAACGTGATAACGGACGTCCAGTTTTCTGTTGCAAGTGCCTTGCGATTTCTCCCGCTGTCTGCCGTCTGTCTCTTCTCGCCTGTAGGACAATATACCGGTCGTCTGCCGCCGTGGTTGCTCGTGGACGACCACTGCTAAGCTCTCGGACAGCTTTTCCTGTCGTTTGAAATGCTCTCCAAGCTCGTGAAACGATGCTGTGAGCGATCCCGAACTCCTCGGCCACACTAGTCACACTTCGACCTTCTTCCAACTTCCCAATGACGCGACCTCGGGTAAGGTCATCCAGATGTCGTGTACTGACTGGATTGCCTGTTGGCCATATCACAAGATGGCAGCAACTCGACGCCGTTCAAACCGATGTATACCGTGCAATAGCTTTCACCGAATTGTCGAGCGTACACCGCTCGTGTGCCTTATACCCTTCAGATACCCCCCCCTACGTCATGCTGCATATATGCGCATGCCCTAGAGTACCGGACCCTAATCTATCTCCTGAGTGGTCTTTCGGTCCGTTCTGCCTGCTCGTTCTGCTGTTATGGTAATTTTCCTCTTCGTCCTTAATTTTTGCACACCAGTGTAATAAGAAAAAAATAACTTCCAATTAACAAATTTATAGTGGTAGAATTTTTGCTGAACTGTCAAGCATAATAATATAATCTGTGCCAAAATAATGCTTTCCTATATTTTCAAGTGTAATTTCATGGCAATCTTGCAAGGCTAATAATGATGGTGGGATAAAATCATTTGTGTTGAACGCAAATACAAAATAAATAACAGGCGTTCCGGTGGCTTAGTGGTCAGAGGCTTAAGTTTCTGGCCAGTCGTCCGAGTAGAGTTCCTGCTTGAGCACCAATAAGGCATGGGCGCTGCGCTTGTTTTACAGCGATGAAACTCTTCTCTCCCTGGAGCCAGTGGCTATAAACAAGGGACACGTGATAAGTAAATTCCATTAAATCACGTGATAATTAAATCTTAAAAAAACGTTAAAGAAGTAAAGGGTAACAATAAATGGCAAAGGAAAAAAAAATTTTTACTGTCGTTTTCACAATCACTTTTTGAGCACGTTTTGCTTGGGACAGAGACCAAAGACGTATATATTGCAATGTTTTCTTAATTTGCGTCCTATTAATAGAAATCATAAAGTCCTAAACTAGGCGAATAATATGGATTCAGCAGCAATTTCCATCACAAACCGTACAAAACGTTGAATAATAAAATGATTGGTCCTTAAGGTTTAACAGCATCTTTCATGGGTTGAATTTCAACGTTCATGCAGTATCTCTCTACTTCCTGAGAAACAAATTGATAAGCTTATGCTGTTTTGAAACTATAAATGTGCTAATATTTGGTTTTGCATTATGTAATTGATAAACAAGCATTGATATTTCAACTCACAACATGCTTAAACACAACTAGGCTAATAATATGGGGACGTTGAATAACAAATGGTGTTATACGATTCCTCGTAGAACATAGCCTTTGCAAAACAATAAATAAATAAAATAAAAATAAAAAACGAATCACTCTGATAAGATCATTCGATCCTGCTGAAACTTCGTATGCAAGTACCTTAGGGCCGAATATGCAAATGATTATAAAACAACGACCAATGACCAAATAGTGGCCAGACACAGCTCATGAGAACCGCGCATCTAAGAGTGTATATCGAGAGCAAAGCTCGCACGCAGGGACAATTGTGACAGCTGATTTCGGTTGCATTAACCTTCGTGGACAATGAGGATGCCTCCACGTCGGATTCGTGCACAATATGAACAGTTGAGGGAGTCAGAGATGACTCATAATTGCGTGGAGATAGACCTGTTGGACTAGTCGCCGTATCGCCAGGCATTTGGGTCGGAGCGATGCGGCAACCGGACAATGTTGGCGCTAATTGGTCCAGGAGAGTTCAACCCAGCGACACGCTGGCAGTGGGCATCCGAGGGCAACGACAGACCCGACGAACGAGCAATTGTAAGAGCCTGACGAATAGAACCGAAATCTTCGCTCTCAACCATCCATGGCCTTGTTTAGTCGTCTACAGGAGCGGCCATCGGGACCGTTGCCACACGACTTGCAGCACAGATACTACATTCGAGGTGGCTACTCTGCCGCCTACCACTAACCAGTGAACATCGCCGGCACCGGTTACAGTGCTGTCAGGTTCGATCAACGTGTGATGGTGTCTAGTGGCGTCGTGTTGTCTTCAGTGATGAATCGCAGTTTGCACTTGGCGCCCATGACCAGTGCATACGTGCCTGGAGATGTGCCGGCCAGTGCGCGGATCCTGCTTTTCCCGTGGAACGGCACACGGCTCGCAAACCGGAAGTGACTGTCTGAGGAGCCATTTCCTGTGATAGGCGGGCACCCTTGGTAGTCCTCCGTATCATCCTCACGGCTAAGCGGTAGGTCGACGACATTCTACGATCTGTTGTGTAGCCATTCTTGTCGCAGCATCATCTAGCAACTTTTAAACATGATAATGTCCGGCCACACATGGCACGGCTCTCCTAGATCTGGCTCCGTAATGTCGATACCCTTCGATTACCAGCCGGATCGCCCGACCTCTCACCGATCGAACATGTTTGTGAAATGATGGGACACCAACTGGCGTGCTATACCTAAGGACAGTATCCGTGAACTATATGCGTTTATGCCGCACTAAGTAACCGCTAGTATCCGAGCCAATGGTGGCGCCACAATGTACTGACTTGTTCTACTGCTCTAAAATAAATATCCCAACTGCTCTAAAATTGTGATCATTTCGTTTCCTATACATTTGAATTTCACATACCAATTTTCATCTCGATTGGATGAATCCTTCTGAGTGCTTCGGGTTTGTTTTTTTTTTTTTTTTTTGCGAAGACTGTATTTTTTAGCCCTACTAATCGAAAACCTTTGGATGGGGGCATCCATATTTTGTAAACTGACGCCGGAAACAGCTTGATAAAACTGAACCATAATTTTCCATATTTTGTAAACTGATGCCCGAAACAGCTTGATAAAACTGAACCGGATATCATAACAGCATATCGGCTGATTAATAAGTGACTACCGATAACTAGGGCTGTAATTCTGTAGCGGCGCGAATTTTCGTCGTGAATTTTAGGGGATTTTCTGTAATTTCGCGAATATCAAATATATCCGCGAATTTCAGATTTTTTACCATTTTTATGCCTAATTTTTGTTATAATTTTTTTATTACTGCATTTTTCATAATTAAATAATTTTAATACTGCCTTCGTTAGAATTTACGCGAAAAATATATCGAAAAGTAATCCTACAAGAAAGTGCAAACTAGAGTTTTTTTTTTTTTTTTTTGATTGGAGGTTTAACGACCACCGTGAGCAACTCAATGGGCTATAAGCAGTCGCCCCTCCCAAATTTAGGGTCACTGGTTCCAGGAAAGAGCCAGTGCCGTAAGACAAACACAACATCCATGCCTCACCGGGATTCGAACCCGGACCCCGTTCGGACGAATGATCAGAGGCCATCGCTTAGACCACTGCGCCACCGGGGCGGCAAACTAGAGCTTTAAAACCATGGGTTTAAACCTTGTATTACCTCTCAAGATTGTTCGTTACGAAGATACTCTTTTAAAACAAGCCGGACGGGTAATTCAAGGTCACATGCACTCTGCTGAATAGTGCACACGTGGTCTTTCGTGATTTCCCCAGCTACTGTCAAATGACCTTTGCGACTTGCGGGCTAGTAAACCGGATGTCGCCAGTTGTGTTAGTAATTTTAGATGAGAAAGCAGCTCACAGAAAAACGTGTTTTGCAGACGCTTAGCTTAGAAGATTTGTGCTTTTGTGTGAGTAGTTTGTGAAGTTTCTAGATATTGTTTTTTAATTTTGAGAATGAGCCACGTGATTAAAATGAGTGCATCTGAAAGATACTAGCAATACAGCAAAGGAAAGTTTCATGTGAACAAAAATCTATTGTTCTGTTCGTGTTGCAACATACCAGTGGATTGTTCAAGAAAGAACGGTTGTGAAAAGCATTTAGCAAGCAAGCTGCATAAAAAAAAAAAAAGGCGTGTCCGAACAGTCAACCGAAAATAATGGAGAAATGTGTTGATGAATTAATTGGGAAAAGAACTGCACAAGAACAAGCATTGCTCAATGGAACTTTCGAAATTAACTGGTGGCTTTTGCGCAGCTAACATCCCACTTTCCAAACTGGATAACCCTATATTAAAAAATTACTTGCAAAATTCAAATTCATTGAGAGATACTGGTATTATTCCAAATGCAAATTGGAGTCATTTGTATTATTGCTTCCTAACTTGGTACAATTTTTTTTTTTTGAAATGTTAGTGTATATCATTGGCCGCGAACTTTTCGCGAAATTTGATAATTTACCCCGCTACCTTCCCACGAATTTTTGCCTTTTTTTTTTTTCCCGCGATAAAATTACTGCCCTACCGATGACCTATGGCGGCGGATTTTAGATGTCTTAATGTGAGTTCGCAGTCTTCATTTCACTCTCTTGACGAGCGTTTGAATAAAAAGACAACGCGCTGGAGAACAAATTGGTGACTCACCTGGAAGCATTATCTGGCTTCCTTGGGCATGAAAAACACCAGCAGCTGAAATGAATCGGCAACTGGAAGAAGTCTGTGGTATTCGGGTCTTGAGCGTTCGAAACTTATCAGAATGGTGCTCAAAATTCTCACACGGGCGCATTTCATTCACGAATGAGAAACACTGACAGGTCTTCCACAACAACAACATATCAGCGTGGCGTATATAAAGGCTCTGGTGCATGAAGACAGAAAAGTGACTTTGTGTATGACAGGTACAAATGCAAATGGCCGCCCCGGTGGCGCAGTGGTCTAAGCGATGGCCTCTGATCATTCGTCCGAACGGGATCCGGGTTCGAATCCCGGTGAGGCATGGATGTTGTGTTTGTCTTACGGCACTGGCTTTCTCCCTTCCCTGGAACCAGTGACCCTAAATTAGGGACGGGCGACTGCTTATAGCCCGTTGAGTTGCTCACGGTGGTCGTTAAACCTCCATCCCCCCCCCCCCCAAATGCAAATGTTTTTTCTGGTACCGCACGTCACATCATTCAACCTAATCATCACGTGTACCTCCGAGTGGGACCATATTTCTAGGAGGGTCGTCATTTTAACTTGCATTTGCTCTTCTGTAAGTCACCTTTTAATTCACACTCCTGTGTCAAACAGCGCCTTGTGGTCAGGAAAATGTAATGACGTTGGGAGACCCGGATTTGTGTTTTGTTTCTTCACGCACAGAAAACACATTTTTCCCCTAAAGAAACAGTCTATTTTTTAATATTTTTCCTATTCAAAGACATACGGATTTATTACTGAAATAAATTAATTCTAGTTGGCTGCTGGGTTTCTAGGCCGCGATCCTAAATGTTTTTTTTAGTTTTTTTTTTTTTGAGTAGTTTCGAAGAATTTTTTTTTTAATTCGAGGTTTAACGACCACCGTGAGCCACTCAATGGGCTATAAGCAGTCGCCCATATCTAATTTAGGGTCTCTGGTTCCAGGGAAGGGAGAGAGCCAGTGCCGTAAGACAACACACACGCCTCACCGGAATTCGAACCCGGACCTCTTTCGGACGAATGATCATAAGCCATCGCTTAGACCACTGCGTAAGTTTCGAAGAGGAGTTTCAGGCTTTGGATTTTACTGGGACATTAACGTCATAGTCAAGTGCCTCTCTAACTAAGGGATTAGGATGACATTTAGAGTTCTCATAGTGTATCTTTGCTACTACGTAAATAATGTATTTGAATAGGTTTATACAAGAAAATTTCATGGTTGGATGTTTTACCACTGTAACCAGTCATCTTTCTGAGGGTTCCATTTTGAAAAGATGTAAAGTTATGTGATGTGATGTGAGATGTGATGTGTGTGTGGGTGTTTGCACAGATACCCCATATTGCACCGCGATGAGCTATTACAGGACTAGAGCAAGCTATTGCTCGCAGACCTTCATTTTTTTTTACTCAGCTTTTCATTTTTAACTAATAAGTGAGGCTACAGATACACACAGCTCTTCAGCTGTTTCAAAAGTTTCTAAGATGTGTATTTTCCAGTTTATTATTTTTCCATGGTTAATCGCAGGTATTTTATTTTTTCCATAAAATTCGGATATTTTCCCCATAAATTCGATTTTAGAGTCCGGGTTGGAATGCCTTGTTTTTTGTTTTGTTTTTTGGAAAAATATTGTCTGCGTTTTGTTAGTATTAATTTTGCAATCCACCTTTGCTTTGAGCTGTTTTTAAAGCCATCTGAACGTCATAGTTCCGTGCATAAGTGAGGAGGACATGTGTCCGATTGCTGTCGGATGTTTCTAATTACTGGCTACCTCGGTGTACATGGGTGGACAAAACATCTCTATAAAATGCTCTTATCTCGCTTTTTTAAATACACCACACTGTGAATACAAGGCAATGGTAGACATAAAATGTCTGCTGAAAAAGCTTCCCAGTGGAGTGCGAAAGCTTGGCGAATTTTCGTGCTTATTACATAACAAAAATAAACGGATTTAATACGCTATATGCGTTTCTTGAGTATGCACCTATCTCGTTACAAAATATCTAAAAACAGACAATTGTCGTTCATTCTTGGTTCGTCAACTATCCCGTTATACTGTACTAGATGAAAGCCAGTCAATAATGACAGGAAAAAATAAAATGTATGATACAGAAATTATTGACATTTATTTATTGAGTTTTTGAGTTCCACGTCAATAGATGGCGACGTTGGCTCACAGCTTTCTGAAAATTTCCCGAGCAGTCGGTTATGGAATTTGATACTTCGGGCTGCCTGTTTCTTATGTGTTTTGTAAAACCTTTAGTCCCTATTTCGTCAACACTTCCTTGTACACAACATTTTTCGTATACACTGACTGTGAAGCCTGTATCAATTTCCCCTGTTCTTTTCCGTGAACTATTTTTATCTTGACGTCGTCAGATCGTCGTACTCTTGATGTTGCCACATACAGATGGCTAAACATCAGTTCATGTAGTGAACCAAAATTTTTTTTTTTTGGTTGGAGGTTTAACGACCACCGTGAGCAACTCAATGGGCTATAAGCAGTCGCCCGTCCCTAATTTAGGGTCACTGGTTCCAGGGAAGGGAGAGAGCCAGTGCCGTAAGACAAACACAACATCCATGCCAGACCGGGATTCGAACCCGGACCCCTTACGGACGAATGATCAGAGGCCAGCGCCTTAGACCACTGCGCCACCGGGGCGGCAACCAAAATTCCTGATGTAAAGTTTTTCGTAGCTGCCCCGGTGGCGCAGTGGTCTAAGCCATGGCCTTTGATCATTCGTCCGTAAGGGGTCCGGGTTCGAATCCCGGTCAGGCATGGATGTTGTTTTTGTCTTACGGCACTGGCTCACTCCCTTCCCTGGAACCAGCGACCCTAAATTAGGGACGGGCGACTGCTTATAGCCCATTGAGTTGCTCACGGTGGTCGATAAACCTCCAACCAAAAACAAAACAAAGTTTTCGTTTCTCTAGAGTTCACCGTTTAACGTTACGCATCTCTGACGTCACGTCAGAATGATTTGGATAAGATGACGTCACACCAGCAGCTGCGTTCTTTGTTGCTATGACAACAAAATAAAGTGGTATACACGTGGACTGTGCGCGTGTAGGTGATGACGTCACCCACACGAAAACATGAAAAGCTAAGCGTGACGTCACAAAGATTTCTTTCTCGGCTGTTGCTATGACGACCTAAAAAGTGGCACGGAGGAAGAGGAGGGCTCTAGCAGATTATATATTAGGATGTATGACTTGCTTCTCACGGTTGAGCTTTGTTGGAAAACATTAGAATCCTTTCTTTTCGCTGCTTTGAGACATTGATAACACAAGTGTCCTGGAAATAAACCTCACATATTTGGGGGGGGGCTGTTAGACGCCCCCGGGCCCCCTGAGTAACTCAACTGGATATAAGCAGTCGCCTGTCCCTAATTTAGGGCCACTTATTCCGAAGAAGGGAGAGAGCCAGTGCCGTAACACAATTATGTTTCACCGAGATTCGAACCCACACACATATCATACCAAAAGATATGTGTGTGGGTTCGAATCTCGGTGTGTGGGGGGCGGTGCGGTGCAAAGAACTCAATCTATTCATTTTGGGAACTCAAATTCTTCAAATGAAAAAACTGAAGGTGCAAAAGTCATCAGTCTTAAGAAAAAAGCTAAAAGCAACCTAGTGTTATCTCACAAATGACAGGATTTTCAAATTGACTATTTAGATTGTTGACATTTCAAATTACAATATAGAGCATAATTAAGTACTTTAAAATCGTAAAAACGAGCTACTTTATTCTTCCGATGGATTTTTGAATACATGATGAGATGGACTTGGATATTATCTCAAGTCGGCATTCATGTCTTTAGGAGGTTCTAGATGTTCTAATCGCATTCCCATCTACGATAAACGGAAAGCTGATATAACTCCTTTCACTGTGGCAAACTGATATCAAAGTCAGAGCCCCAAGGGATGAACATCGTAAGCAAATATACATTAACAGATTAAATTGTCTTACCTAATCTGTTGGGCAGATCTTTGGGGAGAATTAATTCCTTCAAACCCCTTCATTCCCTCAACGCCACTCATTGGTCACACGACTCACCTATTAACGTCGAAAATAAACAATTTGCTCATCGGACACCGCTCGTTTTCTGAGAAGGTACGTACGAAAGTGTTTTTTTTTTTTTTTTTTTTTTTTTTGTTAACAAAAGAAGCTGGTGAGATTAAACATTTTGCGGAAATATTAGCATAGCTAAAAAATGTTTTAACTAATATTGAGGAAATCTACGCGGGTAATGTTACTAATTTAGCAAAGGCATTCAATTACTGCTTCAAAAACTCGCTTTAATGATTTTAATTCTAAAACAAGCGTTTCTGATGCTAAAGCTAATCCCAATTCTCACACTGTTATTACGTTTACGAAACGATTTTTTTTTTTTTTTTTTTTTTTTGGCGGTTTAACGTCCACCATGGGCAACTAAATGAGTTTATTCTTGATTTAGAGTCATCAGCTCTCTTCCCTCCTTGATTTAGAATCATCAGCTCTCGCCCTCCTTGATTTAGAATCATCAGCTCTCGCCCTCCTTGATTTAGAGTCATCAGCTCTCACCCCTCCTTGATTCAGAGTCATTGGTTCCAGATAGGGGAGACGGTCAGTCCTGCAAAACGAACGCACCTGTGGCGTATCGTGGCTTCAGATCTGGGCTATCTCACCCCCCCCCCTCCTAATGTTTTTTTTTTTTTTATCGCGAAGTTTAATTTTTAATTGTTGAGTATAATATATAATAGAAGTATTTTTTTTTCTAAATTTTAGGTAGGGTAAACATTGGTAATATTATGGCATAGGTAAATTTGTAATGCCGTCCCGGTGGCACAGTGGTCTTTTTTTTTTTGATTGGAGGTTTAACGACCACCGTGAGCAACTCAATGGGCTATAAGCAGTCGCCCGTCCCTAATTTAGGGTCACTGGTTCCAGGGAAGGAGAGAGCCAGTGCCGTAAGACAAATACAACATCCATGCCTCACCGGGATTCGAACCCGGACCCCTTACGGACGAATGATCAGAGGCCAGCGCCTTAGACCACTGCGCCACCGGGGCGGCGCGCAGTGGTCTAAGCTATGGCTTCTTTTTTGTAAATAAATGCTCTTTTGAAGTTCTGATCATTCGTCCGAGATGGGTCCGGGCTTGAATCACCTTAAGGCATGGATGTTGTGTTTGTCTTACGGCGCTGGCTCTCCTTCCCTACTCTGCAACCAGTGACCCTAAATTAGGGACGGGCGACTGCTTATAGCCCATTGATGTGCTCACGGTGGTCGTAAAACCTCCAATGAAAAAACAAATCGTGATAGAGCGTAAGCGGCTATTCATCGAGTAACTACTGTCTTAATTAGTTTCAATTTATTATCATAAATGCCAGCAGATGTCCATTTCCAAAAATAGAAAGATCGTCAGTAAGTTGCTTCGTTCGTATCACAGAAAAAAATGAACGTGTGGTGGGAATCGAATAGTATGTATTTTGTGGTGGTGTTTAGTACACAAGGTAGAAGAACGGATTTCAGGGAAGAAAATTAGAGGTAAGCAAACAATATTTAACACGGCTATTGATTAGATTCCTGCGCAATTTAAAATGCAATTGCAAGACATTGTTCAGCAATTTAAAGCGCGTAGAGTCTTAGTTTTGGGGAGTTGTTTTTCCAGGCATTACTGTTGATTTAAAAAATGACGTTTTTTCCCTAATTTAAAACATATTTGATTTCTGAATCGTAATCATGACATCTGGAGTTCAAATAGACACTTCAGTTCCGGTTTTTAATTAATTTTAGCCTGTCACGAAATTGACCAAGGTGTCACGAATTATCACCTACATATGGTAATTACCAAAAGACGATAACTGGGATGGCGAATTCTGTGGACACAACAATAACGAGGATGTCAAAAAAAAATACTGGAATTCAGTGAGTTCAATATAGTTTTTTTCAGGGTACGGTAACTCATGCAATATACAAGGATGTGTTCATGCGCGACCCCTGTGAAAGCTGCTGATTATGTCTGAAACTAAAATGCTAAACTAGCACTTTATGGAACAAGATAACATTTTATTGATAAATGTGCAATATATCATGTATACTATTATTTCTATATATTTCTTTACATTCACCCAATATTGTGCGTACAACTTGTTCACTATCACGAACATAACAAGGCATTATCACGAAGCTACCGAGGTTATAGAATAACCACTGGTAAACAATATGCAAAAACATTTGTTATTGAACACAAACATACAGTCTTACTGTTCTCCACGTTACTGGTGTTATGTACAAATGTGTTGCGTATGGGGTAATGGGGTTTGATAAACATGGGAGATAAAATTGTGTGGTCAAATTGGAACTTTCTGAAATTATCACGAAATTGCCACTGTTTATCCTACAATTTTACCAAATAATACTGTTTACCAAATAATTATGAGGATTAGGATTTGAACACTTATTTGTACATGAACTCCATTCTTCTTCTGAATACTTCATTTGTACATGAACTCCATTCTCTCTGCCGCCCCGGTGGCGCAGTGGTCTAAGCGATGGTCACTGATCATTCGTCCAAACGGGGTCCGGGTTCGTATCCCGGTGAGGCATGGATGTTGTGTTTGTCTTACGGCACTGGCTCTCTCTCTTCTCTGGAACCAGTGACCCTAAATTAGGGACGGGCGACTGCTTATAGCCTATTGAGTTGCTCAAGGTGGTCGTTAAACCTCCAATCAAAAAAAAAAAACTCCATTCTTCTTCTTAATATACTTCATTTGTACATGACCTCCATTCTACTTTCCTTTTGTGTGAACTAGAGGCACGTTTTCATAAAAAGTTTCTTTTTAAATATGAAAAAGTTATCTGAAGAAAGTTTTTCTCTATTGACAAAACAACCAAGTTGCTCGAATGTACATGTCCTTGTGAGGCTCTAAGATATATCTTGATTCTTTTTAATGAAGAAAAACTTATTTTGGCAGTTGTAGTTGTGGAGTGAAACTTTAATAATATGTATGCTAATTTGTACACTTCACAAAAAAACTATGTCCAATTTATTCAACTTTATGTAACAAGTAATGTCTTTTACTGATTTGTTTTTGTGTTCATCAAGGGAATAAAGCACCTTCAGTTCCTTTTTTTAGTCGAGCTGTATCAAAATTTGAAGCATATAATTCTTTAAGTTCTGACTGTAGACGTTCAGGGAAGCTTTTACAAAATTTATCAAAACAGTTCAAATCCAACAAAGCCACGAATTTAAGATATAATATCTATGATTTCAATTTATTGACACTTCACACAAACTGAAACAGCTCTCGCGAAACACGTGCACTTAAGGTGGACGTCAAGTAATTTTTTTTTTTTTTTTTTTGATTGGAGGTTTAACGACCACCGCGATCAACTCAATGGGCTATAAGCAGTCGCCCGTCCCTAATTTAGGGTCACTGGTTCCAGGGAAGGGAGAGAGCCAGTGCCGTAAGACAAACACAACATCCATGCCTCACCGGGATTCGAACCCGGACCCCTTACGGACGAATGATCAGAGGCCGACGCCTTAGACCACTGCGCCACCGGGGCGGGCCAAGTAATTTTGCTTCCTATACTTCCAATGGAAAAACTTCTGTACACATTTTCTTCACAATTAATGCGTTCCCAAGGATGAAAATTTGAACATCGATTAAAATAGCTTCATTTTATAACTTGGAATACTTAATATTTTCTAAAACATAACCATAATTATGCAATCCAACATTTGTTTGTCCACTGACGTCATCAAAGTACAGGTCGCGCCATCTTTTTTCTGGTTTCAACACCACCAAAGGAAAAGTTATTGATTTTTAATATACTTATGGTTATGTTTAAGAAAATATTAAGATTTCCAAGTTATAATATGAAGTTATTTTAATTGATGCTCAAATGTTCATCCTTGGGAGCACACTAATTGTGAAGGAAATGTGTACCAAAGTTTTTCCATTGGAAGTATAGGAAGCAAAATCACTTGATGTCCACCTTAAGGGCGGGAGCATGCGAGTGACTGAGGTAGTGTAAGTCTTCTCTTTTCAGAGCGAACCGTTGCCCAAAGCAATGGCCTATTTCCCCCCACCCGCTGATTCATGCTGTCATGGAAACGCTCTCAGGCGATCGTATGGAAGGTCTTAGAATCAGAACAATGAAGACTCTGGAACAGCTGGTTGCGTTACGCTGTTGGTCATCTCTCGACAGACTGAGTCGCAGTTCGCAGCGAAAACATGGACATATCTTAATACCGTTGCTAACTGGCTTTTATTTGTGCATTCTCTGGGCTTAGCAGCTAGCCTGGCTAGCCTCGAATATACGCCACTGAAAAGCACCATCCGTGCCTCAACTGGGATTAGAGTTCAGACCTATTTGGACGAATATTTAGAAGCCAGTCCTTAATACCACTCGGCCACAGGGTAGACTTACAGAACTGTATGCTACATTATGGATTCCATGAGTACAGATGTATGAATTGGAATTAAAGTACATGCATACATACCAGCAATTAGAAATATCGAATATCAACTGAACTCAGTTTGCCTACTCAAATGCTTAAGGTGGTTCTTATGTTTCCAATGGTAAAACTTATTTACATATTTTCTTCGCAAGTAATGTATTCCGAAGGATGAAAAATTGCACGTCGATAAACCTAACTTTAAGTTATAGCATGAGATACTTAATGCTTGCTAAAACATAACCATAATTAAGCAATCCAACATTTATGTGCATTCTCTACTGACGTCATCAATGCACAGGATTATTTGCCTACTGACGTCATCAATGTACAGGTCGCGCCATCTATTAACAAGTCCGAACATTACTCAAAGAAAAACGATTTATTTATAGAATCATGGTTATGTTTTAGCAAGTATTAAGTATACCATGCTATAACTTAAAGTTAGTTTTATCGATGTGCTTATTTCCATCCTTAGGAATAAAGTAATTTCGAGGAAAGCATACACTGAGTGGCCACTTTATTATGACCACTCCCTCAGTACTTCGTTGGTCCACCTTTTGCCTTTAATACTGCGTCGATTCTTCGTGGCATGGACTCCACGAGATGTTGATAAGTGCATTGTGGAATCTGAGATTATGCTTGATGAATAGCACTTTCTAGGAGTGTGAGATTGCAGGGTTGTGGATCCAGCTGTCTGATGGCTCGTTCAACTTCATCCCATAAATTCTCAATGGGGTTGAGATCTGGAGATTGTGAGGGTCACCTAAGCAAAGTAAACTCACCTGCATGTTCCTGAAACCAATCCTGTACAATACGAGCACTATGGCAGGACGCATTATCTTGTCGAAAGTAGTCATCGCCATTGGGATAAATCATCCACATGACAGGCTGCACTTGGTCCGCAACGATGTTTAGATATGATGTGCCAGTCATACGTTAATTAACACGAATTAAAGGGCCCAAAGCATGCCAGGAAAACATTCCCCAAACCATAACATTGCCCCACCAGCTTGAAGGGTTGTAGCAATGCATTTTGGGTCCAGGCTTTCGTGCTGTTTCCACCAAATTCTCACTCGGCCATCGGCATGGTGCAACTGAAAACGTGATTCACCGGACCACATAATTTGTTTCCAATTATAGACTGTCCAATCCTTGTGCTCCTGTGCAAACTGGAGAAGTTTTCTCTTCTTAACAGCAGACAGCAGAGGTGTTCGAACAGGCCTTCGTCTGCCATATCCCAGCCGATGCAGTGTACGGCGAACAGAGCGTGCAGAGATCATTTGAGGGGATCCTTGATTATGATGGTCTGTAATTTGCGGCACTGTTGCCCTTCTGTTGTCTGTTACCAGTCTGGACACTCTCTGTTCCGCCCGAGCAGTCAATAGTCGATGACGACCACACGTTGCACATAGAGACCCATTTTTTTGGCTGATAGTCCAGTCTTCAAACACTTTAACAACAGCTGTTCTGGAACATTTCACGAATGCGGCGGTTTCGGTGACACTCGCTCCATGGCTCCGAGCTCCTACAATCGTCCCACGTTGAAAGTCTGTCAAATTGCATTTTTTACCCATCTCGTCACCCAAAAATCACTTCTACTACTGTCGCAAACACTAAGCTTTCTCTTTTTATACTAGCCTCGCCTCTGGCGGCAACAGCGTGCAGCCATAGCTCATTTGCTTAAAACTGTCAGGTGGTCATAATAAAGTGGCCACTCAGTGTATAAAGAAGTTTTACCACAGGAAACATAAGGCAGAGATTTTAGGTGGGACCACCTAATATCTTTGAGGCATTTATGCAGAATTGAACTGCGAAATAAGAGAATTACTGAAGAACAGTTTTATTACAAACACAAGCGATTGGCTTTCAAATTTTTTTTCTCGAACAGCGGGGGCAGTTTATAATGAAATGTATTTACTCTCACCATCCAGAACAAAAGAAAAGATAGTGGTCACCTGTGCGATGATCCGTTATGACTGCATTTCGCCAAAATAAACCGAAATCCATCGTGTATAGATTGGGTACCATATTTCATGTTTTGTCTGTGTGTGCCAGAAATTTGTCACAAGGAGATTGGTAAATTTTCAACTACGATCCGTTTGTTGGCTTTAAACATTTAGAGCTGAGAGTATCTATTTAAATATGTATATTGATTCCACTACGCTTCAATGTTGCTGATGTAGATTGTTTTTAACTGCACGTTCGCGTCGATAACCAAGTTCATTTCTAGCACGTCTTTTGTAAAACAGATTGCCCTTATGTTACCGGTTTGTCCATCCGTCCGCCTGTGGACACCCTATTTCTGCAACTATTAGTCCGATTTGAAAAATTCGTTTTGCTTTGAAGAGCTTGAAATGTGCAAATGGTGATCCTTTATTTCGTTTTTTTTTTTTTTACGACGCACAATTTCGTTGCTTGACGGCGTAAATGCAGAAGATATCGAATTCAAAATACATTTTATTCCATGTATTTGCTTCTAAACATCCGATTGACAAAATTCTTTTTACCTTTCGATTCCATTTATGTCGAATACTATTTGAGGCATAGTCACTTTTACAAGTTACACATAGGTTTTCCGTTAGGGGGCGTGAAAAATAAATTGCGTTTTCCACGATATCTCTGCTTCTAAAACTCCGATTTGAAAAATTGTTCCTGCAGCGGATACAGCTCCTAATGGGAAATGTTTTGCGTATAATTTCAAATTTTTGGTAAAAAATAGTTTGGCCACCAGGAGGCGTAAGTTTTAATTTCTGCTTCTGATGTATTGGCAGCAAAAACTGAGCTCCCGAAAGCTCGATTGACAAAATTCTTTCCGGGACCGATAGCACTCGCATCGAAAAACCTTTTGAGAATACTTTCTTCTTAAAATAACGCATGGTTTTTCCGCAAGGGTGCGTAGACGCATATCTTATTTTTATCGATATCTCTGCTTCTAAGAGTCCAATTTGAAACCTTTCTTTGTTGGATAGCGTTTCCGCTGCGAAATGTTTCTCATGTTGATTTGAAAATCTCTTTGCTTTTGATACCTTCCTTATGCTATAAGAAAACTTTTGGGCGCCAAATGGTAATTTTTGAGGCATTCTTTTTAGCCGCTAGTAGAACTAAGCAGATGTATATCATCAAATATCAATGTCACTGCAATGCTTGAATTAAGTAAGAAGGTTTCAAATACCCTCGTTCTTTCTTGAGAAGAGATTAAGAGATCATTCCACCCCCGCCGCCGAACTTCACAGTTGGCACAATACATTCCGGCAGGAGGCGTTCTCCAGGCAGACGCCAAACCCAGACCCTGCCATCCGAACGGTAGAGTGTGAACCTTGATTCGTCGCTCCAGAGAACCTGTTTCTACTGTTCAACGGTCCACTGTCGACGTTCTTTGCACCACGTTAGCCGAGCAGCGTTATTGGACTTTGTGATCAAAGGCTTGTGGGCGGCAGCACGTCCATGATAACCGAGCAGATGGGCTTCCTTACGGATGGTATTCATCAAAAGAACACTCCCGGATGCCTGTTGAAACTCCTCGCGAATGTGGCCCATTGATTTGGTGCGGTTCTTCCGAATTTCTCTGGCCAGCACCCGTTGGTCACTAACTCCCAGTTTTGTGGGTCTGCCGGGTCGGGGCACATTCAGACAGTCACCTCTCATCTTCCACTTGCCAATCACGTAGGCCACTGTCGATTTTGGGTACTTCAACTAGCTGGATATGTCACGTATGGATCGGCCATACATGACATATCTAGCGAGTTAAAGTTCAGGTCCCGCGACCTGCTGCCATGGTGAAACAGCTACGTTTAGCGTGGTGGAGCTTAATCACACCTTATGAGGCTAAAGCTATTATTTAATTAAACAGAGCCAGAAAAACAAATCGCTTTGGCCTTATAAGGTGGATCTTGGTCTACTTTATTAGGCTGAAGGGTTTACTCAATTAAAGAGAACCAAAAATATTGGGTGGGCACTGCCCCTCCAGTAAAATTATTGGAGGGGGGGGGGTTCACCTTGCACCTCCCGCAATCGACGCTTATGTATTATACTATACTCAGTTTCATCTGTAGAAATGCAAAATACTATTTCATTCCCCCCCCCCTTTTTTTTGTTGTTGTTTTGTTTCAGTAATAATGTAAAACAGATTTTTTTTCACACGTTTTCTCAAAATCTTGGAGGCGCCCTTCCCCCCTAAAACGCTGCGCGCTAGGCCACATCCCACGTTCGCCCAATGGTAAACCTGCCCTTATGAGTTTCCGAAAGAAAATGAAATACACTCTCCCTTTACAAGAAGTAAAAACATCATTTAACCGGAAATATCCCCATTATAATAGAGAAAAACTTAAATCAATGAGCAATTGTTTCGCATTACGTATGCACACATCGACACAAACATTTTTGACTTTCTTTGCCATTATTACCTCGGTAAAAAACCTATTTGGAGGGACTACGATTTCCATCGAAGAATCCGTTGTGCTCATGCCGCAAAACCAAGCTGCTTTCGCCGGGGAAATCTAGAACGCCTCCCATACTCAACTAAATACAATGATTCCTAATGTGAAGTGGAAATTACATATACGCAGTACCACATTTCCAATGAGTAGACTTCTCTGTAATAGATGTACAAATAAGTTCTACACCGTTTTAATTGCACGTAAACCGCTAATTTACATATCCGACATTACCCCGCGTTGTCATGTGATCGTAACTGGTCCACAGTATAAAATGTTACACAGAAGTTTGCCCAAGCAGTCAAAACGCACTTTCACATCGGTAGGTGAAAGATGGCAAGCCATTCTGCATTTATTCGACACTGCATTCGTTACGAAATTCATCAAGTAAAAAGTGCTGCAAAAGCATGTGCATCGATCTGTTCTGTTCTGGGGGAGAATATTGTATCGAAAAGCACGTGCGAGGTTTGGTTTAGAAGGTTTAAAGCAGGTGACTTTGATGTAAGCGATCGAGAACGTAGCGGCGCCCCACAGAAGTTTGCACATGAGGAAATGCAAAAAATTGCTGGATGAAGATTCATCTCAAACGCAAGAAGAACTAGCTGAACAACTGCTGGGAGTATCTCAACAAACTATTTCCAATCGTAGTACCTATCCGGATTTTGACTACTCAAGCGCCCCTTGTTAAACCTGTAGACAAGATACCATTTCTAGTTTATTGAGAAAACCAATGGGCTCAGAAATACATAAAAATTAAAACTAAAAGAGCCCTTAAACGCTAACAAAATAAAACAAGAAAAACAGAAAACATATGTAAGGCATTCATGAGAAAAAATTTAGTCAATCTTGACCACCAAAAATAACACACTCTTGGTGCCGCAGATAATGCGCACAAATAAAAAACTCTGAATCATGTGACAAACTAGGTAAACACAAAACAAATACTGATGCCGAAACCTGTGAAGGATGAAACATAACAAACAAGATGATACCGAACAATTACAAGACAAACAGAGCATAGTAACCTCACAGCAAGAGGCATTTCAATATAATGTACATTTAAATATCAGGTAACACAAATGAAGCTGATGCCGTAACATAACAAACAAGAAGATACTGAACATATTACAAGACGCTTAGAGAGCATAGTGAACCTCAAAGCAAGAGGCATTTCATTATGATGAACATTAATACACTGGCTTGCAAAAATTAAGGATGCGACGGCTTTTCGAATGTAACGTCGTGCAGAAGTGTTCCACATCGACTCAAATCATACCATAAGATCCCAAAGATGTAAGAATATGGGACAAGTGAGCAAAACCGTCCAAACAAGGAATCCAAAGGATACAAAGGCACTTTATTGAAAATGTAGCTTCGAGCACAACTAGACAGAAGACAAACGTCCATGTGACAGGCGGCTGCCAAGAAAAATCCAGTCTTTAGTAGGGGATATGATCACCCCTGTCTGCGTTGCAGGATTTACAACGTCTGTCCATGCTGTGGACGAGGTTGTCAAGGAGCTGTTGAGGCATCGCGGCCCACTCCTCTTGTAGCGCCAATCGCAGGTGCGGAATTATTGCTGCCGGCTGGTGACGTGCTGCCAAGCGTCTCCCGAAAAGGTCCCGCACTTGTTCGATTGGATTTAGGTCCGGGGACCTTGCGGGCCAATCCATGCGTTGAATATCTTCACTCTCCAACAGCTCTGCGACAGCCACCGTACGATGAGGTGTAGCGTTGTCGTCCATGAAGAGGAACTCAGGACGCACAGCACTTCTAAACAGACGCACGTGAGGCAGGAGAACCTCGGTATAATAGCGGACACCAGTGACTGAACCTCCTTGGAAGATGTGGAGTTCAGTTCGGCTACCAAGTGTGATACCGCCTCAAACGAGAACTCCGCCACCTCCAAACCAATCCCTTTCAATGATGTTGGAGATGTGATTACGTGTTCCCTGCTCTCTCTAAATGTGTATACGTCCAGAATCGCTCGTCAGACTAAATCGGCTCTCTTCCGTAAAGAGAACTCAACCCCATTGCTGATGTGTCCAGTTCGTGTGTTCCTGGCACCACAAAAACCGCAGCCTCCGAGGAGCAGGCGTTAATGGCACACACCATACTGGTCGTCGTGCAAATAGACCACCTTTGTGCAGCCTCCTGGTCATGGTAAAACGCGATAACGGATGTCCAGTTGTCTGTTGCATGTGCCTTGCGATTTCTTCCTCTGTCTGCCGTCTGTCTCTTCTCGCCTGTAGGACAATATACCGGTCGTCCGGCGCCATGGTTGCTCGTGGACGACCACTGCTAAACTCTCGGACAGTTTTTCCTGTCGTTTGAAACGCTCTCCAAGCTCGTAAAGCGATGCTGTGAGCGATCCCGAACTCCAAGGCCACACTATTCCCACTTCGACCTTCTTCCCAATGACGCGACCTCGGGTAAAGTCATCTAGATGTAGTCTACTAGATTGCCTGTTGGCCATAGCACACGGTGGGAGAAACTCGGCGTCGTTCAAACCGATGTAGACCGTGCAATAGCTTTCACCGAATTGCTAAACGTACACCGCCAGTGTCCTTTATACCCTTTCGACACCCCCCCCCCCCCCCACGTCTTACTGCATAAATGCGCATGCCGTACCGTACCGGACCCTACTCTATCTCCTGTGTGGTCTTTCGGTCCGTTCTGACTGCTCGTTCCTCTGTTATGCGAATTTCTCCTCTTCGTCCTTAATTTTTGCACACCAGTGTATAATAGGTGACACAAATTACACTAAAAAAAAAAAAAAGTTGCGTTGAAGACAAAGATAAGTAACAAAAACACACCAAGGGATAAAAATGTCAAAATTACATCAGCATAAACACTCCCTTCCAGGTAAAAAAAAGACTGTATACATGCTACCATGCCTAGTTTATTGAGAAAAACCATTGGCACAGAAATACACACAATTAAAGTTAAAAGAGCCACACACGGAAACAAATAAAACAAGAAATCAGATAACATATGTAAGGCACCCATGACAAAAATTAGATTAGTCAATCTTGACTACCTAACATAACACTTTCGTGGTGCCGCAGATAATGCACAAAAACCAGAGGGCTCTTAATCGTGAGACAAACTAGTTAAAATACAAAACACACACGGAAACCGAAACATGTGAAGGATGCAACATAACAAATAAGTTGGTATTGAACAATCGCCGGAATAACGGAGCATAGTTAAACCATAAAGCAAAAGGCATTTCAGTATAATGTACATTAAAATAAAAACCAATACAAATAACGCTCTAACAATGATGCGTTGAAGACAAGACAGATCAGTAACAAAAAACACCCAGGGATGAAAATATGTCAAAATTACACTAACATAAACACTTAAAAGCACTAAAAAACACCCGGAGAAGCAGCTGGGCGAAAGCCCATGAGGAAAGACACCGATCTCAAACACTGGAGGAGAAAGTGCGACGAAACAACACACACACACACAAAAAAAAGAAAAAAAAAGGAAACGGGATAACACGAGGAGCCGACAAGAACCATTTCGTAGAGAAAACCATTGAGTCAAGGGGGTCCACTTGTTTTGAACAACAAGCCGGTATGCTGGTCTGGAAAAGGAGGTAAATTCCTGTGTTTGTCGCGTGACCAAAGATTCACGAAAAAGACATCGAAGGGCCTCGTCAGCCTCCCCCACAGACGGAAGACTGAGAGCGTCGCGAAGCGACTGCCAATATTGATAAATAACTAATTTAGCGAGGATGAAAAAAATAAGAACAGGTATTGGATTTATGTGGAACAAATGGCTTATATAGAACAAGGAAATTGTAATCGAACTGTGTGTGGGAAAGAGGACAAACGGAGCAAAGCAAAGTATTCAGAAACTGAAAAAATTGTTGGAGGATTAAACAATCATAAATGTAAGGAGTGTTGCCAATAATTGAACAAGGACAATCCGGAGATTGCAACAGACCCCAAAGAGCAAGACGTTCAGGGCTCGGAAGGCGATCCAGTAAGAAAAACCACTAGAGTTCACGTTCAGGAGGAAAACCGATCGTTTTGTGCGGAGCAGCCCACACAAATTGAACAACCCTTTGAGGAACATTGGAAATCGAAACTGGAAAAAAAAAAAAGAATCTACCAGTTGATGATGATAAAGGGAGCTGAGTTTTAGGGTATGGACAAGAACAGGGCCTTCCGGCGTGGCAAGGGAGAACTGCAATGCAAGGGAAACTGAAAAATGATATGCAAGACCAAGTTGCGACACCTATGTAAGAAATAGACTGGAAATTGTGATTTGCCAAAGAATAAGTCAAGCCACATTCGCTTGAGTATTAGGAATGTGATTAGAGAGTCTGGTCAGTGGGAGCCACCGCAGATCCGGACCAACCAGCTAAGCCACCGTTAGGACTCCTGCAGAAACCAAGTCTGAAAAAAGAAATACTCTCCTGTGCGCTGATGAATGACGGACGAGTAGAATTGTGGGTCCTCCAGCAGATGTTCAACACAACTAGGTGGAATTCGTGTTAAAGAGAGTTCTCGCCAGAAGCGTAACCCCTCCCGTACTGCAACAGGTAGTCTTGAAGGTGTAAATTGGAGCCTGTCCATCCTAAGGAGTAGGATGAACGTTAGACGCACCTCGGAGCAAGATTTGCATCCAACGTACAGCGTGCGGGAGAATAGAGAGTTAAGAGCAGACGGAGAATGGATCCAACTCTGGGGGCTTTATATCTCAAATGGACATCAGGGAGAACAATTCCTTCCAACGTACCTGGCAAGGTCAGAATCCTCGGTGACACCCAATGACGACCTGGCCAAAGGAAATCAGAAATTGCTGAAGCAATAGCATCCAAAAAAGAGCGCGGAACGGCCTGAGTACTCCAGAAGTAAGGAAAGATGAAAGGTGGAAACGACGCGAGCCGGACCTTGTACCGATAGAAAAGACCGCATCCGCCGCCATTTCGAGAGAGAACGAAGAAAATAATCAAGGAGTGCAGAACTAGAGGAAGGAGACAGAATAGATGACCGACTAATTGAGATCCCAATGAAGCTCTGACTGGTGTTAGACCAAGTTGCGCCGCAGAGCCGATCAGTGCGGGAACTCCAAATCCCACACCACAGCCCCGTGCACTTTGTGGTGTACAGCGCTGCCCCGGACGCTCTCGCATAGTAGAAGTAAAGAGAAAAGATAAATTGAAACATAGTATCGTTTCGAATGAAGATAGTAAGATCGCAAGCATACGCGGCTAACACGAGCTAACACGAACGCATGATGACGATCAATAGCGGTAAGGGTAAGCGGAGTTGGAGCAAAACTATTCCGCAAAAGAACTAAACAAGTTAGTAAAATCATGCAATGCATTGATTATAATACGCTTTCCAACATACCAAAAATCATTACTCAAGTCATCAATCAAGTTATGAGGATAATGGCTGTGGAATAAATCTCGGTCCTGTGCCTTTACCTTTGATCCCAATTCGATGATATTCAACAGAACCGGTTTGGTATACCTCCGAAATAACATGATAAAATTTTGTCGCAATCAAAGTATTTTTACGTACGTTATGATGCATAAGGGCTATGGAATAGATCCCGCTCCTGTGTCCTAACCTTTGACCCCATTTCGCCCATTTTCAGTAGAATTCCTCCCCAGGCAAGACCCTACAACATACTAACATTTCATCCAAATCGAAGCATTACGTAAGTTATGACGCATAATGGCGATGGAAGTGATTCCGCTTCTATGTCCTGACTTTTGACCCCATTTCTAAAATTTTCAATAAGGTCTGTCGCCAGGTGGTCCCCTACCACATACTAAAAGTTCGTCGAAATCGAACCTTTTTTACGTTAGTTATGACGCATAAAAGCAGTGGAATGAATCCCGATCCTATGTACTGACCTTTGACCCCATTTCATTCACTTTAAACAGGGTTCCTTCCCAGGTGATCCCCTACCAGATACTAAAATTTCATCGAAATCGAACGATTGTTACGCGAGTTATCCTGCGGATGGACATACGCACACAACGCGTGACGTAATGAGGCAGATAGGAATCGCGACCATCTGCTTGCCGCAAAAGTGTGACGTCATAAAACTTTAACAGGATCCACACACAATGCGTGACGTAATGAGACAGATGGCGTGACCGCGAGCCAACATTCTCAAAGGCGAGATTATGACGTCATAAGATTTCTAAGCATTGGTAACATTAATGGAACAACGCCATCACTAAAAACGTTATAATTCGGGGTGGTTATTTAACCCACTAAACGAATTCTCCCAAAATCGAGATCAAGCTAATTCGATTTCTAGTACCAGAAAACGGTAGGTTAACGACTTTCATCAAAATTATTAGAGCCGTTTTCAAAATAAAATGTACATACATACAAGAATTGTTACTTTAAGGTGGACGTCAAGTAATTTTGATTCCTATACTTCCAATGGAAAAACTTCTGTACACATTTTCTTCACAATTAATGCGTTCCCAAGGATGAAAATTTGAACATCGATTAAAATATCTTCATTTTATAACTTGCAATATTTAATATTTTCTAAAACATAACCATATTTATGCAATTCAACATTTGTTTGTCTACTGACGTCATGAAAATACAGGTCGCGACATTTTTTTCTCTGGTTTCAACAACATCAAAGGAAAAGTGATTGATTTTTAATATAATTATGGTTATGTTTTAGAAAATATTAAGTTTTCCAAGTTGTAATATGAAGTTATTTTAATCGATGTTCAAATTTTCATCCTTGGGAACACATTAATTGTGAAGGAAATGTGTACAAAAGTTTTTCCATTGGAAGTATAGGAAGCAAAATTACTTGACGTCCACCTTAATACAGTAATATGGGATAAAGGCAATGGAATGGATCGCAATCCCATGTCCTGACCTTTGACCACATTAGTCTATTTTCAATAGGGTTCGTCCCCAGGTGGTCCCCTACTAGATACTGAAATTTCATCGAAATCGAACCATTTTTACGCACGTTATGACGCTAAAGGGCAATGGAATGCATCCCGATCTTATGTCCTGACCTTTGACCCCACTTCACCCATTTTGAATAGGGTTCGTTCCCAGGCGGTCTCCTACCACATAGTAAACTTTCATTGAAATCGAACCATATTTACGCAAGTTATGTCGCATAAGGAAGATGGAATGATCCCGCTCCTACGTCGTGACCTTTGACCCCATTTGTCCCATTTTCAATAGGGTTCGTCCCTCGGTGGTCCTCTACCACATACTAAAATTTCATCGAAATCAAACCAGTTTTACGCCAATTATCGTGCGGACAGATGGACGGACGTACAAAGCTGGAGCATATACGCTTCTTCAACCTACGGTTGGAAAGCGTAAAAAAGGTTCGAATGCAAGCGAAAACAACTGACCAGAAAAAGGACATCCCTGCCGAATATCAGCACTAAAAGGGATTCCCTCAGTCAGAAACGCTGCTGTGCGAATGTGGACAAAATAATCAAAATATAAGTTGAGGGTAACAGAACAAAAGGATTCAGGAAAACCAAAGGAACGAAGTGTTTGGCGAAGATACAGATGTGAGATACGGTCAAACGCCTGACGCTGGTCTAATGAGAACACCGCCAGAGGTTCGGCACATAGCTCAGCCAAGAACACCTGTTGTTGTATTAGAAGAATGGCCTAATGAATGGAACGCTCCGGAATGGAGTAAGTCTGATCACCCAAAATGACATGCGGAAGAACCAGATTTAACCGAGAACCAAAACGTTTTGTATAAATTTTATAATCTGTATTTGATACACTGGTTGGCCGCCAATTGTTTAAACTGAGCAGATCTTCTTTCTTAGGTAATAATCGAATCGAGGCAACCGTGCAAACAGAAGGAAGTTATGCCCAAGATACCTGGTCTGCCGGCGGTTTCAGAAATGGTAGAAAAAGTAGAGAAAAGTTTCTGATGAACCGCTATGACGACATCGGATCCCGGCTGAGAGCCACAGCAATGCATAACCTTGTATGGCCACTTTCTGCAACGATGAAAAGGGGGTAGTATTCGTACAATTAGTTTCCTTAAAAAAAAAAAGAAGATCTGGTTAATTGGAAGAAAGATCTTCGAAGGTAATGGAATTTGAAAAAATGGTTGGAACACCCGCGACAATTTTTTTTTTTTTTTTTTTTTTTTTGGATTGGAGGTTTAACGACCACCGTGAGCAACTCAAATGGGCTATAAGCAGTCGCCCGTCCCTAATTTTGGATCACTGGTTCCAGGGAAGGGAAAGAGCCAGTGCCGTAAGACAAACACAACATCCATGCCTGACGGGATTCGAACCCGGACCCCTTACGGACGAATGATCAGAGGCCAGCGCCTTAGACCACTGCGCCACCGGGGCGGCCCCGCGACAATTAAAAGAAGCAAAAGTTAATTTGGCGCGTTATGGGACGAGTCGCACAGCTGCTTCTCCACCAAATCAAAGTACTGTTTTATCCTTTTCCTCGAAACGGGCACGCATTGCAGGTGTAACAAACGCATATGTAGAACTATGCCCTTTCAGGTAAGCCATACAGTTCTGTAGCTGAAGGTGACCAGCAACTGTGTCTCCTGAATACTTCTGGGAAAACTCGGATGTGAAGATGTGGCGATTCTCACTGTTGTGAAGTTTTTCCTTCGAGAGTACAGTCGCAAGAGCATGAGGCGGAAGAGGCCCTTTGAGACACGAAGGGTGCGATAGTATCGGAAGCATCACATAATCCGATTCCAGAGACTCACCCAAGTCCAGGACTTGTTATGAAGGAGCTGAGCGTGAAGATGAAGCGGGATTCGCAGTCACCTTTAGGTCCACACTTTCAGCACTAGCACATCAGTGGCAGGAAGGGTCTGAAACGAGAGCGAGATCAGAGAGCGTTCACTCTCAGTTTGCTTAGACGACGAACCGTTACGTTTGGTGGTCAGCGCAGGTTCTTCTACATCAGCTTCCATGGACACTGAAGTATCTCGTGGTATACCCTTGGATGTAGCAGAAGTGACACAGTCGTCCACATGAGGGGATCTTCAATGGTGTTGACAGGAGTAGAGTCAGTAGGAAGCTGAACAGATTCACCCGAAGATGGAACTTCAACTTGCATCACTTCGATTGAAGAAAAAGGCGGATGTGTCTGTTGTGCTAGATCAAGGATGTTATCTGCAGCACTAGGAGGAGCAACAGATTGATCAGCAGGAAGCGAAGGAGGAGAAGCTTGTCGAGGCTGCTCAACTGAAGAATGGTTATTTGGACATTGGGGTTTTCAATGCCCTGCAGCCCGGCAATAATTACAATATTCTTCTGAATAAATCCCAAAGGCATACATATGATTATCTATTCTCACTGTCCCTTGATCTCGAAATTCTCTCCTATTTTCTTCCGAAGGGAAGACCACACGAACTTGTCGTTTATGGCCTGTGACATGCTTATGTGTGGAATCACGTGGAACATCTGAGACTCTCTGAACTTCGCCCAGAGCATTACACCACTGATACACCACTAGTGGTAAAGCAGAATCTGGCACCTCTAAAGGTACCGGATAGAACGTGATCCATACCGGTCTAAACATCAAGCTGGCTGCGAAAGGTTTTCGAGATTTGATCGTAATACTCTGTGCGCTAAATCAGCATAGCATTTATCTGAAAAGAGAACCGAGATGCCTCGTGGACATCGGGTACCTCCTTCAATGGCTTCTTTTGGGATTAGATGCTCAATTGCAGTTAGATACTGCGGTATCGGGGTCTGAGGGAGAGCCTCATACAGCACAGACCTGGTTTTCAAAGATTGATATTGTCTGCTGACCTCGTAATCCGGTGCAATGTCAACATAAGCTCTTGACGACTTTGTTGTGCATCCGAATGGGTGAAAGAAGTACGAGCAGGCGCTGAATTCGTGGTTGAGGGCTTGCGCGAAGCTCTTGGGAGTCGATGGTGGAGAATGAAACTTTTCAGTGGATGTAGACGAAGTTGGACTAGAAATAGTCCACGTCTTATCCACGACACTATATATTTTTCAATGTCATCGCAGAAACCGAACGTTTCCCTGCTGAAGAAGAAGATTTCTGAACTGCAGGAAACACTGCTGTATAATTGCCTTCTCCTATTGACGTAGGTTTTTGGCCACTTGATCTTGGGCGAAGGGGTGAAGACCCAGCCGAACTGAGGGTAAGTTCCGTATCTAGAAAAAGAGGCGTTTTCTGTTGAAGACCCAGGAAGCCGAAAGGAACCGGAAGCCACCATTTGTATTGCTGGCGAATGTAAACAAACGCCGAAAAGGGTGGGAAATGGAAGATATTATGCTTGAAAATGACTAACCAATGACCAGGAGCTCTCGGATGGAAGATGAAACACTTACACATACAACTCAGGTTAGTAAGAATTTCAGAGCTAGTATTATTAACACAGAAAACTTCCAACTTTCAGGAGCTCGCCAACACACGTCAACTTCAAGGAGGTCCCCTACCACATGCTAAAATTTGATAGAAATCGAACCATTTTTACGCAAGTTATGACGCATAAGATCAATGGAATGGATTCCACTCTTATGACCTGACCTTTGACTCTATTTCGCCCATTTTCAATAGGGTTTGTCCCCAGGTGGTCCCCTACCGCATACTAACTTTTTTATGGAAATCGAACCATTTTTAGTCAAGTTATGACGCATAATAGCAATGGAATGAATCCCGCTCCTATGTCCAGACCTTTGACCCCATTTCGTCCATTTTCAACAGGGTTTGTTCGCAGGTTGTCCCCTATGACATACTAAAATTTCAACGAAATCAAAGCATTTTTGCGCAAGCTATGAAGCATTATAGCAATGGAATGAATCCCGCTCCTATGTCCTGATCTTTGACTCCATTTCGTGCATTTTCAACAGGGTTTGTCCGCAGGTTGTCCCCTATGACATACTAAAATTTCATAGAAATCGAACAATTTTTAAGTGAGTTATCGTGTGGACGGACAGACAGACGGACATAGCTAGAGCATATAAGCGTTTTCAACCTACGGTTGGAAAGCGTAAAAAAGAGAACGCCCGCAGTACCTTCTTCGGAGCTTTGAAAAGCCAACCCGTTCTTGTGAGGCCACTCTGGATGCAGTAAAAAAAAAAAAAAACAAGTCTGAAAATCCTCGCCTAATATCGCCCTCGCTCGTGAAGAGCAGATACATTGGGTGTTTTATAAGGTGGGCAAAATGAGTCACCTGTGGTTCATATTTTGCAAAGAAATCCATTTGTACCTATTTCAAATGCAGAGATGAAAAACAGGTGTGGAAGTTTATTTTGAGTTATAACTTATACTGAGGTGACGCATTAATCAAACAGCCTTGCTGGCGTAGTTCAGTTGGGAGTACAGGAACATACAAACACAACTCTCATATAGTGATACCAAGATATGTCAAAAATGCACCTTTTGCGTCTCTTATCGACTCCTATGGACAACTGAAGCAATAAAGATTCGTTTGTCGCTAATTTAGAGCTACTGGTTCCAGGACAGGAATAGAAAAAAACAGAACTAATGTCTTCCTTCCTGATTTGGATTCGGACTCAGCAGTAGATTTAAGGTATGATGAGAAAATAAACTGGTGTCGAAAATTAACGTGACAAGTACAAATTCGAGAAGATGTTCAAAACGAAAGGCGGACTGTAAATATTTTTCAGAAACATGTGCAAGACCTCGAAAGGGGCGTAATTTCAAGACTCCCCCTTTCCAGGATAAAGGGAGCTTGCTCCTGCCCTGCTTAGGACTGAAAGAAAAGATAGCATCTGTGTTATTAACGTTGATTTTTTTGCTCACGATTAGAGTTTTTTAGAGCAAAACTTTTTAAGGATATAGGTAGCCTGTCATTGAATTAATATTTAAAACACAGAAAAAAAATATGAAAACGAGAAGTACGAAATAAAAATTTTATATAGAATTCACTGATGGCGGGTGTGAAAAAAAATTTGAAACCCAGGAAACAAAGAAAAAACGACTGAAATATATGCACGTACGTGGATATGTAGTATAGAGAGAAATATTGGAAAGGAATGGGGGGGGGAATATTATCCTTCATTAAATTTAGGAAGCTTAAAATTTAATTTCCTCAGGAATTTTTAAGGGAACTAAAGCATTATTGTGGATGTTTTCGAAAGTCATTCACTATTGCTTTGAAAGTTAAGGCAAAAATGGATGTATTTTATACGTCAAAATCAAGAAATGTGACTTCTGTCTTTCTAAATTAATTGAAAAGAAATTATTTATGTTACATTGTTTTAAATTATGCTGACTATTATTTACGATACACAGTTCAGATAAGAACAGGCAGTGGTGCACCGAGGATTTCTTTATAGCGGTGGCCCAAAATATTAAAGATGCAGAAAAAAAAAATACCACGAAAACGTCTTCCAAAATAACGAGAAGCTATAAAAATATCTCCACCAAACTAAAGTGAGTTTCCAATGATTCCTAGAATGTATAATTGTTATAAAGTGTGATATACAGCAAAGGGAACAACGCTGCGCAATAATAACAAACATTGCTACAACTGCTTTCCAACAGCAATTCCATACAGTCGTCTGATGATGGTTTTCCTCATCAGATAACTGCATGAGGTGCTTTGAAAGGCACATTTTTTTTCTTCCTCAGTAGGGTAAATCTACGGAAGCCTCGCCCTCCTCGTAGTTTTGGATATATTAGGCATGTAAAAAACTTAAGTTTGGCAATTGAAGAGGATCAGTTTCCGAAAAACTATTTCCGAGAATCCCTCCCCCCCCCCAATTAGTTTGCAATTATTAACGCTACACCTATGTCTCACTGGGAGGACCCGGACTCCTGGTGCACCCCCATTGTGTGCGCTACTGAGAACAAGTTAAAAATCGAATTCAAGTGTTTGTAAAATTCTGGAAATATACACAGAACCCGCAGTGTCATACATTTTATCAGGTGCTGTCATCTATGATTTTTTAAGTGTATTAAAAAAATATTCCAGTAAAAAAAAAACTGAGGTATTCAGAGCAAATCGAGGAGAAAAGTGTTAATGAAGAGCTCTTTAAGGTTTGGAAATGTAAAGTTATATCATTTCACTAGTCGTTATACATTTTGTTGGTACTGAACTGTAAACTGGCATTACTCGGTTTTACATCGATAACTGCATGAACTGCTTTATGCTGCCATCTGGTGGCCGTGATTGACAACTTCGTGTTAAACATATCAATTTTATTTTTACACTTCTAGTTTTAAGATGTTTAAATCGCTTTGCATGTCTCGACGTCATTCAAGTTCCGCCTTCGATTGAGAAAAAAGAAGTGACGTTAACACACGAACTAATGGCAAATCAAGAACACAGTTTTTTCCCTGATTTTCAAACTTGGTTGGAGGCGCGACGCTGACTGGCTGGCTTTCAGCCTTCACAATTTTTCTTTGAGCCCGCCCTTCAGCCACGCCGAAATATTTAAGCAGTTGGAACATATAGAGAGTGCAACCATATAAGATTCTAAGGAACTTGGATAAATGTATGTGAATTTCTCGAATTCACAGAAATTTTGCCATGTAAAATGAATTCTCTGTTAAATTTAATGTTTGTACTTATGGGAATTGGAGGCCTCTGAAATAATTTTTAAGTAGTAGAAACATACCATGTTTCTAGTTATTCTTTAAAACCGTGTGTTCGTGAGAGAGAGTAACAGAGTGGGGGGGGGGGGGAGATATTCCTTGTCAGGTTACAAACTGAAATTCATGCGCAGCCTTATTTAAGCGGGAAAAAAACGTTCTACGTAAGCTAAAATTACGAAGAAATAGTAACTTGCCATAGAGATTCGTATCTATGGTTCCCATACCCCACACATTGAAAATTACTACGTTCAGTATTCACATGAAAACCATTTTTGTACTAGGGATAACATTATGAGGATCGGGTAAAACGCGCATGAACGGAATTTTTTGGCAAAATTTCTGCCCCTCTGCTATCACGCTTAGGCCCCTTAATAGCCCACCCAGTTCTGAGAGGCGGGCGCCGCCTCTGTTTGGTAGCCATGCGGCCAGAGTGCCTGTCTCTGGATGGTTGTCTGAGCTCGTCCCCGGGTCGAGCCCCGAGTAAGAAATAGATGGGGTGCTTACCCCATATCGTTGTTCCACCCCCTCCCAGAGCCCCCCAATTAATATCTAGCGACTGCGTATAGCCCTCAGTTATTCATGATGGTCCTTAAACACCGAAAAAACAAAAGAAGCAGAAAAGAGTTAAAACTGTCAAGTAATAATGCAAAAACTTTTTTAATAATGTAAGCCAATGAAGGTCCGCTCGTAATTCAAGTGAGGCAATTTTCGAACATGGATTTCCAGAATTCCAAATTGTTAGCAGCAGGGCTTTAATCGGGTTTTAAAACACGATGCTTATGCTAGAAAATCTTAAATGGTTGTATTATATTCAGATGAAAAAGGTAAGAAGATATAATAAATAATTACTCATCGTCCCAGTTTGTATGACTGATCGATACAGTGGATATCCCCCAGGAAAAGTGTTTTGTAGTTCTTCCCTTAGACGTAGCCAGACCCCAGGAAAAGGTAGAAGTCCTATTATTTGGAGAGACCAGGAAAAATGGACTATTAGGAATATAATAATTATTCAAATACAGCTAATACTTTTTATGCAGTTCACAACTTATTGATTTTTATTTGTTGCATGAAAGCGGTTCTACTTATTTCACTAGCAGATCCAGCATTTACTTCTAGTAGGACAGGTAGAAAGGAGGGAAATGAAGCAAACCTGTAGTTGTGACTGGCAGCTTTACAAGTGATGGCATAAATAATTCCTTCTTGGGAGTTCATTCATCATTCACGCAAAAGATTCATAAACGAATGACCATTCAATTTTCAGGCTGTCAAGACGCTCACTGAATAATTCATTCGTTCCCAGGATCTCGTGTTTGCTAGGGATGGCATAAATTATTAATTCTTGGTAGTTGATTCATCATTCACGCAAAAGGATCATTCACGAACGATCATTCAATTTTCAGGCTATCAATACGCTCACTGAGTAAATCATTCGCTGCAGGGGTCTCGTGCTTCCTAGTGATGGCATAAATTATTCCTTCTTGGGAGTTGATTCATCATTCACGCAAAAGGCTCATTCACGAATGATAATTTAAGCAAATGACCATTCAGTTTCCAGGTTGGCCCTACGCTCACTGAGTAAATCATTCGCTGCAGGGGTCTCGTGCTTCCTAGTGATGACATAAATTATTCCTTCTTGGGAGTTGATTCATCCTTCACGCAAAAGGATCATTCACGAATGATCCTTTAAGCAAATGACCATTCAGTTTCCAGGTTGGCCCTACGCTCACTGAGTAAATCATTCGTTCCAGGGATCTCCTGTTTACTAGGGAGGACATAAATCATTCCTTCTTGGGAGTTGATTTACCCCTCACGCAAAAGTGTCATTCACGAACGACCATTCAATTTTCAGGCTGTCAATACGCTCACTGAGTAAATCATTCGCTGCAGGGATCTCATGCTTACTAGTGATGGCATAAATTATTCCTTCTTGGGAGTTGATTCATCATTCACGCAAAAGGATCATTCACGAATGATCCTTTAAAGGAATGACCATTCAGTTTCCAGGTTGGCCTTAGGCTCACTGAGTAAATCATTCGTTCCAGGGATCTCGTGTTTACTAGGGATGATATAAATCATTCCTCCTTGCGAGTTGATTTACCCCTCACGCAAAAGTGCCATTCACGAACGACCATTCAATTTTCAGGCTGTCAATACGCTGAGTAAATAATTCATTCCAGGTATCTCGTGTTCACTAGGGATGACATGAATAATTCCTTCTTATGAGTTGATTCATCATTCACGCAGAAGAATCATTCACGAATAATCATTTAAATGAATGACCACTCAATTTCCAGGTTATCACGACGCTCACTGAATAAATCATTCGTTGCAGAGATTCCGTGCTTACGACCAAAGTGCTTTCAAGTTCCAGCGCAGCTCCTTTTGGCAAAATATCTGAAAGAGAGAACTCTTCATCCATGGCTCTTACCGCCTGTGTGCAAGCTCAGATTTGCCGCCCATTGTACTTTAAAATGTTTATTCGTTTTTTAAATAAAATATAAATACCTTTGTAAACATCATTTTCTATTTCCCTTTAAATTAAGAGTTTTCATAAAACAATTGTGTCATAAGGAAAGAAAATATCGAAAACTAGTTCAGGAGACGCTGCAGAAATATCCAAGAAGTTAACTTCCTCTGTCAGTTTACACAAAAGTTCGCTTTACGGGTAAAAAAATCTGCTTATGTACGATGATAAAGAAATCACAGCTTCCCCCACGGAAAGGGCTGGGCAGTTGTCTTATGTACAGCATATACACTCAATGCACAAAACATTAGGGATACCTACACATAATATCGTGTTGTTCCTCCTCTAGTGCGAATAACAACCTGTACACACCGAGGCATCAACTCCACCATATGCCGGAAGGTTTCCGGAGATGATGCGAGCTATACTTGTTGCAGTATTGTCCACAACTCAGCCAGAGATTATATGTAATTTAAGACTTGTGACACACTTGTGATATCGCTTTAGAATAAATTATCAACGTTTATTCACAATTAAATGTTTTATTAACATCGACCATAGTTTCACAGACCGTTTGGCTCGGCATCATCAGGACGAATGGTAGATCGCTTTTTGTCAGGGACTCCTCAACTGACACAACGACATTGGATACTGGTATCTTTTCTGAAACTGCGAAATTTGAATTGTAACGTAAAATTCGTTTTTGAATTTCGCTCGGGTTAAAACAAGGAAGGTTAGATATTGCTTCGTTATATATAAAGACTTTCTCACTTTGAGAAGTAGAATTTTCTTTGTTGCTATTTTTTTTATAATTTTTCAAATGTTCGCTCTAATGTCATTTTATGAGTAAACGACATAATGGAACTCCTAGACCAAGTTTTGCCGTCCAAGTCCGAAAATTCTGGTAAAATATTAGCCAGCAATAGGTTTAGGTCATACAGTTCGATCTCAACGTTTGCAATATCTTTAATAACGCTAATATTCAAGGTTTTGTTGTTTTGAAATGAATAGGTGTTTCTGAATGGATTTCTTTGCAAGATTCCGAAAATGACTTTCAAAATTCCGTATCACGTCAAGTTTTTTCACAAATGACGGAAATGTGAAAATTAAAAAAAGCGTTATTTTTCAATGATATGGTTATATGGCAACGTCTGTAACGTGTGAAAATGTTCTCTGGAGGGGCGGAATGATTGTTTAAGGAATAGATAAACATAAATATATAGCTGATAATGGAAATGCAACTATTTTATCTATATGACGACACGATTTGCGCCACTCACAAAGGCGGAAGATGAGAGAATGTTATCTTGGCGAGGCAGTATGACTCATATCTCACGCCACTGCTACCTTCTTTCTATTGGTCACATGTGGCGCCATTCGGGCCAGATCGTGTTACACTAGTCAGTGCAAAGAAGGGACTGGTTCCATTCGGTGTTGTTTCTTTGTGGCGTGTGCAATGGCTTCACGTGGTTGTGTAAATCATCCAGACATATTTTGCTACATATGTGGCTGTTGTAAGACAGGAAAAAAACAGAGGCAAAATATTACGCCTTTCGTGAAAAATGCCTCTTTTCAATACTTCGGCATTAAACTAGCAAATCAGGACTAAGTTTGGTCACCTCACAATGTGTGCCGTGCATGTGTGGAGGGGTTGAGGAACTGGAAAAGTGGAAAAAGGGCATCAATGCCGTTCGGTGTACCCATGGTTTGGCGTGAGCCAAAAAATCACAGTGACGACTGCTACTTCTTCACAGTGAATATCGTGGGCCATACCAGAACCAGTAAGCGTAACATTGTGTATCCCAATATCCCATCTGCCATAAAACCCCATAGTGAATCCATCCCTGTGCCATCCCCGTCCAATATCAAGCCCCCAACAGACACCGATTCAGACGGTGATACAAGTGATGAGATGTATCAATCGGACAGCATGGAGGATGAAACCCCAGTGCCATTTACCCAGCATGAACTGAATGATTTGGTTCGTGATCTGAATTAACCTAAAGACGCAGCAGAGCTTTTAGGATCACGACTTCAGGAAAAGAATTTACTATGTCCTAATAAGAAATTATCCTGGTACAGACACCGAGAAGCAGATTTGGTTCCGTTTTTTGCTGAAGAAGGCGGTTTGGTATATTGTAGAGACATTCCGGCAGTAATGAAATAATTCAACATTAATTACAATTCAGGACAGTGGAGGTTGTTTATAGATGCCAGCAAATCCAGTTTAAAAGGTGTTTTATTACACAATACTAACATCCATCCATCCATTCCAGTAGCACATTTTGTGACTTTGAAAGAGACATACGAGAACCTTAAATTACTGCTGGAAAGTGTGCAGTACAAGTTTCATGAATGGTCTTTGTGCGGGGATTTCAAGGTGATTGGAATATTGCTCGGCCAACAAGCAGGCTACACCAAATTTTCTTGCTTTTTGTGTGAATGGGACTCCAGAGCAAGGACGGAACATTGGGTTCGGCAGCAGTGGCCAGTCAGAAGTACATTCACACCTGGCGAAAAAAACATTGTTTCACTTCCACTGGTTGATCCCTCGAAAATACTGTTGCCACTTTTACACATCAAACTTGGCTTAATGGAGCAATTCATGACAACTTTAAGCAGGGACAGTAAATGCTTTCAGTATCTTGGTGGTAAGTTTCCATCAATCACGTCTGAAAAAATTAAAGCTGGCATTTTCATTTCAGGCCCTCAAATACGAAAATTAATGGCAGACAACATATTCGAGGAAACCATGAGTGAGTGCGAATTGCGAGCATGGACTGCATTCAGAAATGTGGTACACAACTTTTTGAGGAACACGAAGGCTTCAAATTACACCACATTAGTCGAGGACATGCTGGAATCCTATGAACTGCCGCCTCGGTGGCGCAGTGGTCTAAGGCGCTGGCCTCTGATCATTCGTCCGTAAGGGGTCCGGGTTCGAATCCCGGTGAGGCATGGATGTTGTGTTTGTCTTACGGCACTGGCTCTCTCCCTTCCCTGGAACCAGTGACCCTAAATTAGGGACGGGCGACTGCTTATAGCCCATTGAGTTGCTCACGGTGGTCGTTAAACCTCCAATCAAAAAAAAAAAAAAAAAAAAAAAAATCCTATGAACTGCTTGGTTGCAACATGAGCGTCAAAGTTCACTTTCTTCATGCTCATCTAAATTACTTTCCTAACAATCTTGGTGATTTTTTCGGAAGAGCATGGCGAGCGCTTCCATCAGTATATTAAAGTGATTGAAAAGAGATACCAAGGAAAGTGGACTGTACATATGATGGCCGACTATTGTTGGATGTTGAACAGAGACTGTACGGACGCACACCGAAGACAATCCAAAAAGAAGAAGTTTGAAGGGGAGCCCAGTGGCGAATATTAGGTATGTTTGCTTTTGAATATGTATTTACGTTTATCTATTCCTTAAACAATCATTCCGCCCCTCCAGAGAACATTTTCACACGTTACAAACGTTGCCATATAGCAATGTCATTAAAAAATAACGTTTCTTTTAATTTTCACATTTCTGTCATTTGTGAACAAACTGGACGTGATACGGAATTTTAAAGGTCATTTTCGGAATCTGCGCAAAAACTCCATTCAGATACACCTATTCATTTTAAAACAGAAAAAGTTGAAAAATTGCAGATCAGTGTAATAGTTCTTAATAGTGCAAACGAAGCATTAGATATAGTCTTGTTGTCGTTATGGGAAGGCCTTAAGTTGCATTTCAGGGAGATAAAATTTGGCAATATCTGGTGTCTCTTGCATCAAAGTAGGAAGCTTTTTTTTTTTTTTGATTGGGGGTTTACCGAACACCGTGAGAAACTCAATGGGGTATAAGGAGTCGCCCGTCCCCCTAATTTAGGTCACGGGTTCCAGGGAAGGGAGAGAGCCAGTGCCGTAAGGCAAACACTCCAACCAGGACCCGTTCCGGACAAAGGATCAGAGGCCATCGCTTAGACCACTGCGCATCGGGGCGGCTGAAGGAAAAAGCTTAAGGTGGTTCCACCTTAATCTCTGCCTTATGTTTCCAATGGTAAAACTTCTTTACATATTTTCTTCGCAACTAATGTATTCCCAAGGATAAAAAATAGCGCATCGATAAAACTAAGTTATAGCATGGGATACTTAATAGTTGCTATAACAACCATAATTATATTAGAAATCAATCATTTTTTTTAGTAATGTTCGGACTTGTTAATAGATAAAGCGACCTGTACATTGATGATGTCAGTACACAAAGAAATGTTTGATTGCTTAATTATGGTTATGTTTTAGCAAGTATTAAATATCCCATGCTATAACTTCAAGTTATTTTTATCGATGTGCAAATTTTCATCCTTGGGAATGCATTCATTGCGAAGAAAATATGTAAAGAAGTTTTACCATTGGAAACATAAGGCAGAGATTTTAGGTGGATCCACCTTAAGTGGTTCAGTAATTTGAACTTTATCCTCAACTTCGAAAAACGGTTGATTGTCGCAGATAAAGATTTTTCCATAATCAAGATTAGGAACTGGGATTTTTAAATTCCTGAAATAAAGTCGATATCGGTATTAGATGAGTCCACAAGACGGAAGCAAAACAAGATGTTATGTTGCGGTTCCCGATATAAATTATATCAAAATACTTACGCACCAAATGCAGTCAACAGTCCGGTTGACACCTAGAATATTACAGTTGTTGCCAAAATTGTGGAAACCTATCGGAAAGAGTATTTTTGAGGTTTGATGGCTCATAACACCACTTTTTTTTGGGAGTGATACCATAAAATTATATATCAATGGAAAGATAATTTCATCAAGGATGTAATGCAATGCAATAACTTTTATGAAGGATTTTGTATTAGAACAGCAGTTATAAAGAAGAAAAGTGAAACATTTAGAAAAATTAGATGCACAAAAATTCTCACCATGTTAGTTAATACTTAGTTGGGTAACCTTTAGCGTTAATTACGGCCTTACAACGCCTTCCCATGGAGTGAAACAAGTTTTTTAGTTCTGCAACTGTTATAATGTGAAACCAAGATTGAATTATTGCTTCTATTAATTGGGTTTTATTGCTGGGTTACTCCTGACTAACAAGTTTCTTTATTCGGCTTCATAGATTTTCGATGGGGTTAAGGTCTGGGCTATTCCCAGGCCATTCCAGCAGTGGAATATGATTATCATGAAACCATTTTTTGCACTCAGCAGTAACATGACATGGAAGTTGAATCCTGTTGAAATATAAATGTTTCATTTTCTTGGAAAAGATCACGTGCGGAAAGCTTCAGTTTGTGCTCAAGTATTGTATTTTTGGCCATTTATATTCCCATTAGTCACGCAAATTCTGCCCACACCTTTGGATGTCATACAACCCCAGATCATAACACTAACTGGGTGTTTCACGGTACATGTAATGCAATCCGGATGCAAATCTTATCCGATTCTACTCCTTACGTATTTTATGTCATCACTACCAAACGGAGATTTGGTCTCATCACTCCAAATAATACTGTTCCATTGTTCCACTGTCCAGTTAACATGGGTTTTAGCCCAGTCTAATCTTTTTAACCTTTGTTTGAGCGATAAAAATGGCTTTTTTCGTGGAATTCTAGCTGATAGAACAAATTCCTGCAGTCTGCGCCGAACATTCCTTGCACTCAACTTCACACTGCGTTGCGCCATTTCATCTTGTATACACCCAGGTGATTTTCTTCTGTCACCGAGGCACAGTCTCTTAATTCTTCTATCATCACTTGCTGTTGTGCACCTTTTCCTGCATTTCCCAGTATGGTTCTGTAGTGACTGAGTCTCCTTATACATCTTCAAAAATTTAGATATGCCACCTTTGGTAAAGTTTCCACCAATGTTTCTTCTAATTTCTTCATAATTGAAGCCTTGATCACTTAATACTACTATTTTACATCGCTTTCTGGGTGACCAGTCAAATCTTTGCACCATTTCTTTAATTTTTATTACGTTTTACAAGCTCACTAAATAAAAGAACACACACACACAAATTTGATAGCAATCACATAACACACTGACAAATGTCCTCCTCTCAGCTCCTATACATGACATCAATAGCTGAATCCTACTGTGACCTGATTGTCTCATTGCCAAAACAAGACGACACCAGATTGGCTCTCTAAACACTCATGCTCATTGGCTACATTCAAATGAAGGAAAGCTACTTCATATCAACCTAAGCAAGTTGTGCTTCCTTTGTGGTTATTCGGCTATAACTTTTGATATAATACAGATAATTGAACAAACTTTGCTGCATTACATTCTTCATGAAATTATCTTTCCATTGATATATAATTTTATGGTATTACTCTAAAGAAGTGGTGTTATGAGACATCAAACCTCAATAATACACTTTTTCCAAAAGGTTTCCACAATTTTGGCCACTGCTGTATATATAATTTAAGACTGCACACTTGTGATGTTGGTTCAGAATAAATTATCAACGTTTATTCACAATTAAATGTTTTATTAACATCGACTATAGTTTCACAGAGCGTTTGGCTCGGCATCATCAGGACGGGTCCCATTTGTCCTGATGATGCAGAGCCAAACGCTCTGCGAAACTATAGTCCATGTTAATAAAACATTTAATTCTCAGCCCGAGATGTGTCCGGGATTCATGGATCTGCTGTTCCACTCCACAGAGAGCTTTCACAAGGTTCATATTCGGGGACTCTAGGGCCCACTGGATGGTTCCAAACTTAGATGAGTGTTCATTGAGCCATGCTTGGGTGGTTGCGGCCCGCTGCGGTGGCGAATTATCCTGTGAAACAGACCATCTGCGGCAGGATGCGCGAAAACCATGAAACACATGCTGGTAGCGCGCAGCGGTTAAGGACCTCTCCAGAAACACTAAGGGACCTAATGCGTCCCCATGAGGAGGATCACCAAGCTATCACACAGGCACCACCGTCTTGAACAGAGCCGGCTGAGCACGACGACGAGGACATGGTCTTACGCAGTTGACGACACACCTCCACCCTCCCGTCAGCTCGGCACAGTTGAAACGGGATTCATCTGACCACACGACGCGGTCCCACTCTGCAGAGGTACAATTTTGATTCCAGGCACCAGGTAAGGCGTAAAATCCGATGACCAGAAAAGTCAACAGTGGCACATGAGCAGGCGTCGATTTTTGCAGCCTAGGAAATGCAGCGAGCACTGGACCTTCGCTTGCTGAGGCTGCTTAGGCCTCCGGCACTTAACGTGAATGTTGTTTGCGCCTCCGTTGCCAAGCGATCAGTCTGCACGAGCCTGGACGTTCTACGTCGATCTTTGTCATCAATGGCGCGTGGTCGGCTACCGCTTGCTCTCTGGACGCCGATACATGAGTTGATGGTATACTCGCGGTACACCCTTGATAAGGTTGCCCTCGGGAACCCTAGGGTTCTTACGACTTGGGGGATAGATTGACCCATCTCTCTTGTGCCAACATGATCCAAGTCTCTCAGGTCGCCACATGTACCCATGTTCGTCGATTGCGATACACTTTTGGGAAAAGATCAGATCATATGTAGAGGATAGTGTATGATTCCAGATCTTAAACAACACTTAGAAATAGGAAGGTAGGAGATTTGGGCTAGAGTGCCCGCTAGGAAAGTCACACGGAAGCGAGGAAGAAAAACGTCCTTTCTTATTACCGGGGGAGAGGGGAGGCAGTATCCTTGGTCCTACAGCTTAACGTGTCCATCCGACGCACGGTGAATATTTAGTGGTTCGAGCGTTCGTATCTGCCTGGGATCGAACCTGAGGTAATCTCCGTGGCAGTCACGAACGTTGACCACTAGGCCACCCGCGGCCTACACTTTTGGGAAGCCATGCTGTCCACCTGTTTATTGCCCCTATCTCTAGTGCTTTGTCTACTGAGAGTATAACGAATTATTTTTGCTAAAAAATAAACGTGCAGAGTAACATTACGATTTTTCAGAGTAAAACATTTTCTTAATTTCTCCCATGTCTGTGACATTAATTTATTAACCGTAAAATCTTATTGAGGCTTCCTGCCGCCAATCGGAATCTGTCTTCCGGGTGTCGCATTCTTTGAAAACCTGCTTGGCGCGTCTGGCTTCAACTATTCGCAGTTCATAATCAATGTTCCTCTGTCATCCTACATTATGAAGGGCTTGGGCGTAAACCATTGTAACCAACATTTTTTGTTTAAAAAAAAAATTGAGTTGCATACGAAAAACAACTGCGGTGGTTATCTCAGAATTTTAGAGTATTTGTTATACATTTATGTCAACAGATGGCACCACAATACAACTTTCAATTTATGGTAAGTGCAATCGTTTATATTTTTTTACTACTAGTAATCTACGCAACGACAGAAGTGTTGGTTACCATGGATTACATCCGAGTCCTATTATATCTTACGGATTAATTTAGAGCAGGAAACTTAAATAAAGTCAGGTTTTGCAACTTTCAGCATGAAGATTTTGTAAAATATTAAACTGATTTTGAAAACGTTTTGTGAAGTGCGTCCTCATGACGTAAAGTTTTTGTGTAACTTGTGCAAGGAATCCTTAGATTCTTTTCAGATATCCTAGGAGTCTCGGTTGTATGGGCACATCACATCCAGTGACGTATCATAGGTCCGAGACTTTGACTATCTAGGGCCTGTCTGTTGACTATCTGTTGTTTTTTTAATTGCGAAGGTTATTTTTCAGTTGTTAAGTAATAGAAGTAACTTTTTTCTAAATTTTAGGTACATGCTATTGCTAACATGATACCACATTATTATAAGGATTATGATTTGAGTACTTGCTTGAACATGAACTCCATTCTTCTTCTGAATACTTTATTTGTACGTGAACTCCATTCTTCTTCTGAATACTTTATTTGTACGTGAACTCCATTCTTCTTTCCTTTTGTGTGGACTTTAGTGTTACGTTTTCATGAAAAGTTTCTTCCGAGTACATTTTCATATTTAAAAAGAATGTTTTTTTCTCTATTGACAAAACAACCAAGTTGGTCAAATGTACATGTCCTTGTGTGGCTCTAAGATGTATCTTGATTCTTTTTAATGCAGAAAAATGTATTTCTGTATTGTTGTTGATGGGAATTTTAATATTAGGTCTGACTAATTTGTACAGTTCAATAAACACAATGTCCAACTTTTTTTTCATCTTTATGTAACATGTCTCTTATTACTGATTTATTTTTGTATTCGTCAAGGGAATAAACTAACACCTCCGCTTCATTTTTAGTAGAGCTGCATCAAAATTTGAAACAGTTCTTTAAGTTCTGACAGTAGATTTTCAAGAAAGCTTTCACAAAATTTATCAAAACAGTTCGAATCCAACAAAACCACGAATTTGAGATACAATACCACTGATTTTAATTCATTGACACTTCACAAACTGAAACAACTCTTGCAAAACTCATACTGTTACCAGCGGGAGCATGCGAGTGGCTAATGTAGTCCAAGTCTTCTCTTTTCTGAGCGAACCGTTGCCAAAGCATTCCCCTTCATCCGCTCCTTCATGTTGTCATGGAAACGCTAGCTGGCGATTGTATCGAAGGTCTTCGGATCCGAACAGCGAAGACTGATCGGAAAAGCTGTTTGTGTTTCGGTGACCTCCACTAGGAGCCCATTGGTCTTCGTTCGCCAGACTGATTCTCCAAGTCAAAAGAAGCGAATCCGCACGTGTTTTTTTCACAGCAAAAGCATCGATAAAAATTTGCGTTGCAGCATCGTGAGGTTATCGACTTCTGGTTGGAAAAACATAAGTCATTTGCCTATTGCGGACGATTCTGCTTTTCGTTGTATTGGTGTAAAGTGGTTTCGGGATTAGGACTGCTTCTTCGTTGTTTTTACAAACTCCACATTGCGATCTGTTGCTCAATAACGGGCGTCCGCAGGGTGTTGCTCAACACTGGGAGTCTGCCAGAGTGTTCCGAGACTTTGATTTAAACAGGAAGTTGTTAAGCAATATATTCAGAGCAGGTCCAGTTCGGTTTCGGACCCCGTATGGAAAAATTAATTGGCTTACTGTGGCTGGATATAACGGAATATTCAGAACTTAGTTGAATAATCAAATGCCGAATGTTGCCCAATAATGGGAGTCTGTCCGAATGTTCTGAGACTTTGATTATCGAAAGTTAAATATTGGCCAGATAGATACTCGTTCAAAAACATATTCAGAGCTGGTTGAGTCCGGTTTTGGACCTTGTAAAGAAACAATCGGCTTATTATGGCTGGGTTGACCGGGATATTCAGAACTTAGATGAATAACTCAATTTTGCCGATGACGACACTATATTGTGGGTATAGGAAATATTGACATTCACATTTCGTTTTTATTGCCCCCTGGGCCTACTTTCACATTTCCATTGTTTTGTATATTCTCGTCTGACATCAGTGTAAAGTTGAATGTATAATACTTTATTTCATTTAGTTATTTGAATACATGGTTGTCATGCATACTGTAAGTTGTATTTATTATAAGAATAATTTCGTGTGTTCTTGGCATATTGCATTTTAATTGTGTGGCCTGTTACTCGCTTGTGTTTGCTGCTGCAGTATTTGGTGAGAGACTGGAAGGACAGCTTCTGGCGTGGTTTGGTGTATTCAACTATTGGGGCTACTGCTCAGTTAATCCTCCATTTGGATATGGATTTCGTTCTTTCATGGCCTAATATTTTGATTATTTGCACTAAATTGCTTGTTATGAGGTATATTTATTGCATTTTGTGGCACTTTGTACGTAGTTTGAAGCGTACTGTGCTATTATGATTTTGGGTTCTTTTGAGTTATTCTTTTTGCAATATAACCTGGTACTGGCTGTTGATTGGTATATGTCAGCACGTTTGTGTTTCAGATATAAGTATTTCATCTGATTATACTTTGTCATGATTTCGTGGCCTGATACTCGTTTGAGACACAATTGCTGTTCATTGCAGTTGCTGACCACTGCGCTCTCTATGCGAAACCAGAGAGTGGGATTATTTGTTTCATTCCATTACAGGCCAAACAACTTAGGGCCAGGTTGATTTGATTCATGCAGTTACTTTGCATCTATTGGGCACTATCGCTTCTCATCACTTAGGTAGTCGGCTTAACTCTGGTTCGTGACCAATTTTTGCACGACTCCGCTGTTTTTTTGTTTTGTTTTTGTGAATTGTTTATTATGCCAAAAGGTGGTTGCCCACGCAATTGGATCTTGGATTGCTGTTATCAGCTGTTATACTGGCCAGTGGGTTCTTGTACAACAAACTTTTTGTTGGTGAATTCCGCTATTGCAGCGATTGCCTGGGGAGCATTTTAATAAAAAGTACTGGCCATACTGGGATTTCCTCGACCTTGACAGATATTTGGGCATTCGCTTCTAAAGGTATTGAATGATTAACAAATGGACAATCTACTATAATATTGTTTGTTTCTCTATGGCGAAAATCCTATATTATTCTGCTTATGTGTGCTGGTCAGTTGCAGGCAATGTAATTTTTCTTCTAATTCTGGATTTCTTCCGATGTTTCATTGCACTGGTGCTTTGTAAAGGTATTTAACTAATCTCTGCATTGCCTCCTCTTTGCACAAGTTTGGCTTACTGAATTTGTTTCATGGATTATTATTGGGACAGGGTTTTCTGTTTCAAATGTTGGGGTTAATGTGTTCTTAACTGCCATGCTCTAGGGCTTATTGTGGTATGTCGTGCCTCTCAACCACCTGCTTCTACATAAGTTAATTGATAAAGTCATTCTCGACACGAGCGTTGTCATTGTCTGGGTCCCCGTCGGTGCTGGTTTCCGCTTTGCTTTGGTTTTATTATTCACTTTTGTTGAATTGCTGCCTGTTATTCGTGAATGATAAGCTATTAATTTTGCACTGGTATTACATATTTTGTAAAGCTTTGTTGTTTTATTTTATATTACTGCTAGGGCTTCGTCTGCATTATAGTGTCTTTCTTAACTACTGCTAGTGCATTTCACTGCTAACTATTTCATGATTGACCCAGTTCATCTAAAAATTTTTTTTTCTTTGATTTGCTGTCCCCGGTGTTCATATCGACTAGTGATTTCTACTAATTCTTCGTATTTATTTATTATTATTTATTTTTCTTTCACTTGCTAATAACTGAATGCAGTGTGGATTTTACTCATTACTAAATTTCAATCACCTATTAACGAATCATACACCTAATAGTCGAAAACTAATACATAATGCTAGATCACTCATTAACAAAATTACTTTATTGGAATCACTAAGTCAACTAACAAATTTGAATCTCGCTATAATTTGCATTTCTGAGACTTGGTTTCCTTCACATTATAACTCATTGCAAATTACTAACTATAAAAGTTTCCATTTGAACAGAACTTACTCAACTGGTGGAGGAGTTGCAGTTATTGTAATAGATATTTATAATGATTTTTCAGTTATTCCACATTTCACAATCTCTAATCAAAATGCAGAAATTCTAACTAACCATAACCAATTTTATATAATTATTGTCTGCTATAGGCAACCCAACTCAGATCTTGCAGCTTTCCTATCATTACTTACGGAATTATTTAACTACTCTAACCTATCAAAAAAATAACATTTCTTATGGGAGGTATGAATGTTGACTTACTACAGAACACCAATCATTCTTTTCAGCTTCTACGATCATTTAATGCTTCTGGACACAAAAACATTATTTCAGTCCCAACTCGTATAACCCCTACCTCACAGACATTGATTGACCTCTCCATCACAAATATAATTTCTGAGATTATCATTTCGGGGGCCTTACAGAATGATATGAGTGATCACCTTCCTATATTTGCAATTTACCCTCTTAAACAACTAACTACTACACCTGTAGATGGTTACACCACCAGGCAAATTAATAATAGAAATATGGAAAGTTTTCGGACTCATTTAGAAAATATTACCTGGAGTAGTATCTTGATTCATGGTTCTGCTAACAAAAAATATGAGTCGTTCATCACAATTATTACACAACTCTACAATAAATCCTTTCCAAAAACTATAAAACAAAATAAACTAAAAACAAGATTTCGTAAACCATGGTTCACCAATGCTTTATTAAAAAGAATAAGTAAAACAAATAACCTCTTCGCAAAATATATCAAAAGCAAACTACCCCAGGACTTTCGGAATTTTAAGAATTTTCGTAATAAACTGAATAGCGATATTAGACATACTAAGCGTAACTACTATCTCAAAATTTTTTCACCTAACTCTTCAAAACTAACATGGAAACATTTAAATTTACTAATGGATAAAAAATCAAATCTAACGGCTCCTCAATACTTAACAGATTGCAATAACTTTCAGCTTACAAACATACAAGATATTACAAACGCGTTAAATGAACATTTTACTCTATTTCCAAAAACATTGAAAAATAGTCTAACTACCCCAAAAATTTGATTCACTGATTACCTAGGAAGTGCACACAGGGCTAATAATTTTCATCTTACCAATATTACCGAAACAGACGTAATTTGAACACAACTTATATGCCATTGCATTACTTTTAGACCTATCCAAAGCTTTTGATACCATAAATCATAATATTCTACTTCATAAGTTACACACGAGAAGAATTAGAAACATTGAACATTCTCTTTTTAAAAATTATTTATCAAATAGACAACAATATACACAAATTAACCAACACCAATCCATGCTTCAACTTACACCAACTGGTGTCCCACAGGGTTCAATCTTGAGACCGTTGCTTTTCACTATATATGTATATTAACGATATCTTTGTTTCAATAAGTGACTTGGACCTACTCCTCTATGCAGATGATATAACCACTCTTACCTCATTCAATTCAATGACTGAACTGCTATGAATATTAATACTCAAATTAATAACATCTCAGATTGGCTAAACTCCAATGAATTACTAATAAATACTACCAAAACAAAATCTTTAATTTTCTCAAAACAAATTATCTCACTACCTACTTCTATCACATTATCTATTAATGGTACTAATATTGATAGGGTTAACTCCCTACTTTATTTGGGGATTACCTTATATAGGGACCTTAAACGGAACCATGATGTTGACTCTTCTTCTCAAACTGTCTAAAAACATTGGAGTTATTAGCCTGATATTTACAAACCTTACCTACAAAACACTTATTCATTTATATTATACCATGTTCCACACTCATTAATTATGCTATCTTATCAAGGGGACAGACAACTAAATATAATTTCAAAAAACTTCAAATTCTTCAAAACAAATATATAAGATTGACTTAAAATTTGATAGAAATTCACAACTAACACTATATAGTACTACAAGAGTTTTCCCAAATAAATATAATATTCTAACGATTAACCAATTATATTACTACAATATTGGGAAAATTATGTACAAGCGCATTATAATAAATTTACATTTCGATATTATACATAATACACCCCAGATTCACACACACATTACACACGCACTAAATCACATATTAGGCCTATTCTTCCGAAAACAGAAGCCATGAAGCAAAGTTTAAACTACATTGACCCACATTATTCGAACTCATTGCCCACGGAGCTAACTTCCTTAAATAACTTCAACCTTCTTTTTAAAAAAAATTAAAAAACTTTATAATGAATTGCGGCTCCACCACTTGGTGATCACAGTGGATGGGAACTACACTGCTGGCCACCCAAAATGCAACACAAAGAAGAAAGCATCCGATTGGCCTGAAATTCGCAGCATGCCTCGCCCGCGAGAGGACATGCAAACGATTAGCATTGCAGGGCATATGCAAATCATGTGCGCCCGGCACGCCACCGAGAAGCATTATAAGAAGGGTGCACAGAAGGCGGGGTGTAAGTAGTGGAAGTGAGTTGTGCTGCCGGACCTGTGCGTGGGAAGCTTCCCGATGCCTCGTCGCAGAATACGACAGTCATTCCAGCACGTTTCGGAGTTCGGCAGAGGACGAAAAGTGGCTTATCGCGACAGCGGTTTATGGTACCGAGACATCGGCGCCCGTGTGAGAAGACATCCAACCACAGTGAGGCTAGTATGGATTCGGTGGGTGCAGGAGGGACGGACGGACCGACGTGAGCGATTGCTTCAGCCGCGGTACACCACCGAACAAAAGGACCGGCATGTTGTGCTGCGGGCATTGACGGCTCGCACCGCCACATCACGAACGTTAGCACAGGAATTCGGGTGTGTTGCGCAACAACCGTGTCAGCACGTACCGTTCGACGTCGTCTGCAGGAGCGAGGATTTGTTGCACGGCGCCAATTGCTCCGATTACCATTGACGTTACACCACGGGCGAGTTATGCAGCAGTGGGACGTTGAACGCCGCACCTGGACTACGGAATGGCACGACATTGTCTTCTTCGACGAATCCCGCTTCTGCCTGCAGCACCACGGTGGTCGGATCCGTGTGTGGCGGCACCGCGGCGAGAGACTGTATGACGCCTGCATTATGCATCGCCATACCGGTCCGTCGCCTGACGTTATGGTTTGGAGCGCAATTGGATATGACACCCGCACTCCTCTGGTATACGCATCGCCGGTACACTCAACAGCCACCGCTACATCTCCGATGTTTTGGAGCCTGTAGTCCTCCCTTACCTGCAGGACCTGCCAGCAGCCACGTTTCAACACGACAATGCGCGCTCGCACATGGCACGCATCGTGCAACAATTCTTCACGGCCCACCAGGTGTCACTGCTGCTGTAGCCAGCCTGTTCTCTCGATATGTCGCCCATCGAACACGCCTGGTCGCTGATCGGCAACAGAGTGACCCGGCAAGCAGCACCCGCGGCTACGTCTGATGAACTGTGGCAACGTATGGAAGCAGCCTGGACCGACATACCCCAAGACCACATCCAAAGTCTCTTTCGTTCGATACCGCGGCGTGTAGCGGCCGTTATTGCCAGCCATGGGGGTCACACGAACTATTGATGTCTGCGTGTTCCGCATATCGCACGGGCCTGTAAGCTCAATAGTTTCATCTTTGTATCTGTTGCTATGTGTCCAGTAAATCTGGCTTTGCTATCTCGTGTCCTTGTTGGTGTTGCATTTTGGGTGGCCAGCAGTGTATATTTACCATGATGACTTGTATATCGAGATGTGATCTGTTTTTTGTTTTTTATTTGGGCGGGGGGGGGGGTTGTTCGATTTTTTGGTTGTTTGATTCTCCAAATGACACCTTTATTGTTTGTAATTTAAAACACTACTTTCCTCATTGTAAAACTGATCTAGGGAGTCACGCCTTGCTGGCCTTTTCCCCCTGCTTCCTGGCTGGGCATCGTTTCAACTGATTTATTTGTAATACTGTTCTTTTGTTTTTTGCTCAGCAAAATAAATGAATTAAATTAAATATATCTTAATACCGTTGCTAATTGGCTTTTATTTGTGTATATATAATTGGCTTTTATTTGTGCATTCTATGGGCTTCGCAGCTAGCCTAGCTAGCCTCGAATATGCGCCACTGAGTAACATCTCTCAGTTTCAGTACTTCGAGGCAATTTTGGAAACGTAAAGTGTATATGATCTCATTCGCCTTTATGAACCCACTTTACTTCTTCTCAACTATAAAAATGCATTGTTTGACGGTGGTTCATCTGGCGCAACACTGTCCGACATTTGCACAAGCTGGACGAAATTGCGCCTTCCACCTCAACCTCTCTGGCCCGTGGCACAAACCTATAGTGTTTCACAAGGTAAATAGTATCCGGTGGGGTTTTTTTTTTTTTTTTTGTCTTATCTCACAGTTAAAAGCAGAAACATTGAGAAAAAAATTCAACGTTTGTGTCCCCTAGCGACGAAATTTTAAATTATTTTCGAGAGAAAATACACAAAGGGGTTTCACAGTTAGTAGTAATTTATCGAAAAAAAAATGAATCCGATTTTTGTTCCCGCAGATATTGCTGTAAACTGAAACTTTAGCTTACGTCCTCTAATGGCACCAGTGTGCGTTAAGAAAATTTTGAAATTATATGGGAAACAGTTCTCACCAGAAACGCTCTCCCACTAAGAAAATTTTTTTCTTAAAATCTGACTCCTAGAAGCAGAAAATAAGATATGCATCTACGCCCTCTGGAGGGAAAACTATGCACTATTTTAAGCAGGAGGCATTCTCAAAATGTTTTCCGAGGCGAGAGGTATGGGTCCAATCAATAATTTTTTCAATTGAGTTTTTTCAAGCTAAGATTTTGCTACAAATACATCTGAAGCAGAAATAAGCGCTTACGCCTCCTAATGTTAAACCATTCTTTACCAAAAATTAGAAATTATACGAAAAACATTTCCCCATTAGGGGCTGTATCAGACAGAATTTTTCAGATCGGCCTTTTAGAAGCAGAGATGTCTGGGAAAAGCAATTACCTTTACGCCCCCTAGCGGAAAATCGGTACTTAACTTGAAAAAAAGATTATTCCTAAAAGGGTCTTCGATATAAATGGCATTGAAAGGCAGGGACGAGCCAAGCGGTGGGGGGTCAACGGTGCTAAGCACCCGGGCGTCGTATTTAGGGGGCTGCAGGACGCCTCAATCAAATTTTACGGTTGTTAAATTCATATCAGTGATAACGGAGAAGTTAAGAAAACGTTTTACTGTGAGAAATCCTGATGCTACGTGGCACGTTTATATTTTTAGTAAAAATAATTATATAATTCAATAGAAAACGTCTTGAAATCAGGGAATAAGTTTTACTGTTTTGTTCAGTAACTGATACCGCAGGCAAAGGATTAAAAATTATTTTTCTAAAATTTGTTTACAACTTGAAGATTTCAGCATTCATTATATGCGTCACTATACGCTATGACAATGGGGCCAATATGAAGAAAACCCCAATGGACTTCAGAAAGCATAATTTTTAGACCTAAAACCTTAATGCATTTCATGTACTTTGGTTGTAAATAACGACGAAAAAATTTCTCTACAGATCTTGAATATTTTCAGCATTGTTCAGAAAATATGCTTTCTTTTCTGAATTTCCTTACCGTTGGCAAATTTTAAAGAAAAAGCTTCCAGCGTTGACCGTAAAGCCGTGCTCGGAAACAAGTTGGGGAAAAAAGGATCGATGCAATAAGTTTAACATCATCGTCAACCATTATCAATCCTTTGCTAGATGAAGGTATCAAGTTTCTTCCACAACGGTCTGTCTTGGACCAGTCTCCATTTCACTCCCGCAAGCTTTCGAATGTCATCCACCCATCTCCCACGTAGTCTTCTTCTGGGTCTTTTCCTGTCCCTTGGAATCCATTCTAAAATCTCGGTTGTCCAGAGGTGGTCCGTTCTCTTGAAAATGTCCAGCCCATTGGCATTTCAAGGATTTTACTCTGATAATGATGTCTTCCAGTCTTTTCATTTTCCTTATCCACGAGCTCCTGTGTATATCATCATCATCATCATTGTCAACCATTATCAATCCACTGCTGGACGAAGGTCTCCCCAAGTTTCCTCCACAACGGTCTGTCTTGTGCCAGTCTCCTCCATGTCACCCCTGCATACTTTCGAATTTCATCCACCCATCTCCCATGTGATCTTCTTCTGGGTCTTTTCCTGTCCCTTGGAATCCAATCTAAAATTTCGGCTGTCCATCGATGATCTGTCCTTCTGGCAGTATGTCCAGCCCATTGCCATTTCAGGGATTTAACTCTGATCATGATGTCTTCCACTCTTGTCATTTTTCGGATCAACTAGTTCCTCTTCTTATCTCTCCTGGTTACACCAAGCATGCATCTCTCCATGCTGCTTTGAGTTGTCTGCAGCCTTTGTATGTCTCTTTTAGTTAAGGTCCACGTCTCTGCACCATACGTAAGCACTGGAAGGATGCATTGATCAAACACTTTTCTTTTAAGACATAATGGCATATTGCTCTTGAAAATTATGCTCTATCTTCCAAAAGCTCTCCAGGCAAGTTTTGTACGCCGATTAATTTCTTCATCAATGTGACCCTCACTTGATATCTGCTGTCGAAGATAAACGTACGTGTCTGTTATCTCCAGCTTTTCTCCATCAATCGATAAATCTTCATTTCTTGTAAAAGCATTGAACATCACTTTTGTCTTCTGAAAGTTCATTTTTAATCCCACTTCTTTACTCTTGTCAGCAAGTTCCTGGATCATATTCTGTAGCTCTGATGGGGTAGTTGCAAAAATGACTATGTCATCAGCAAAACGAAGGTGATTTAGATAATCTCCATTAATCTTTATCCCCTTGTTTTCCCAGCTCAGCGACTGAAAAACACCCTCCAATGTGGCATTAAAGGGCTTCGGAGATATGGTGTCACCTTGTCTCACTCCCTTTCCAATTTTTACGTGTGTTGTATTTTCAAACAGCCGAATCTTTGCACTTGCATTTTCATAGATGTTATTAATAATATTAATGTATGCATCTTCAATACCGCAGGATTTCAGAGCCGTGGTAACTGCTGATGGTTTCACCGAATCATAGGCTTTTTCATAATCGATAAAAGCCATGCACAATGGAAGTTCATATTCCCTCGCTCTTTCAATTAGTTCTCTCAGTACGTGGATATGATCTATTGTGCTGTAGCCACTCCTGAATCCAGCTTGTTCTCTTGGTTGAGCCATGTCCAGTGTTACCTTCAAGCGGTGTGAAAGAACTTTAGTGAAGATTTTATAAACTACTGATAGGAGGCTGATAGGTCTGTAGTTTCCGAAATCCTCAATGTCACCTTTCTTATGTAGCAGGATCATTGTAGCGGTGTTCCAATCCTCAGGAATCTTTCCTTCATTAAGGCATCGAGTGAAAATTTGGGCGAGTACTGTTTCGATTTCTCCACTTGCTTCTTGTATGATGTCTACAGCAATTCCATCTTCTCCTGGAGCTTTTCCCCGCTTCATGTTCTTGATTGCATGTGCAACTTCTGCTGGAAGGACTGGAGGAACTCTGGTACTGGTATCTTTCATGATGTCTGGAGTGCATGTATCATCCCTTTCATATAATTTGGAGTAGAAATCTTTCACTCTTGTTAAAATTTCGCCTCTATAATTCATGTAAATGCTATCTGGAAAAATAAAAATTCAAAAGTGTGTGTATTTATAACGAGGAACAGTACAGCAATTAAGTAGTAAATAGTAACACTGTACTAGTGATCCGATTTATTGGCGTAGGAAATAAAAACATGAACGTTTCCAAGCTTTCGCACATCAACCAGATGGCTTTTTCAAGGAAGTTAGACAGAAACTGCAAACTGAAAAATAGATCGCTTAACAATTTGAACGCGGAAACTTGACAATAAATAGATGCGACGTTATATTCATTTAAAGATACGAGGCATCACGTTGGTTTCACGCGGGATCCTAGTAGAGAAAAGGTGTTACTTGAAGAATTGGTTCCAAATTAGTGATCCTAGTAAAGAAAAGGTGTTACTTGAAGAATTTGTTCCAAATTCGTGATCCTAGTAGGTAAAAGGTGTTACTTGAAGAATTGGTTCCATTATCAGAGTTTTCCGAATGGCTGTACAGCCATTCGGGAAACCTTGGAGATCATTACCAACAGCGATACTTGAATGATTGTCTCTTGCTAGAGTTGCCACGAATTTGGAACCAATTCTTCAAGTAACGCCTTTTCTCTACCAGGATCCCGCGTGCAACCAACGTGATGCCTCGTATCTTTAATGAATGCAACGTCCCATCTATGTATTGTCAAGTTCCCGCTTTCAAATTGTTAAGCGTTCTATTTTTCATTTTGCAGTTTCTGTCTAACTTCCTTGAAAAAGCCATCTGGTTGATGTGCGAAAGCTTGGAAACGCTCATGTGTTTATTTCCTACGCCAATAAATCGGATCACTAGTACAGTGCTTCTATTTACTAAGTGTGTGTATGTTACACTCCGTCAGGAAGTTTGGTGTTTTTTTTATGGGAGATCTGAGGAGATTTAGGTGTTGGGAGTGTGTATAAATTTATGGTATCATAAACCTAATGATTTTGCCTTAAAAGTAAAACAACCGCTCTCAGCACGTATCTCGTGATATCGGCTGCATCCAAGCATAGAAACAGATACTCTCAATATGTGTGTTCGTATGCACTCCGATCAAACCTCTGTTTAGTAATATAACAGAAATAGAATTTGTCATTTTTCTCTCGTAAAAAAACATACTAGTCGGTGCTCACACTGAACTTAAAGCAAGAACTTAAAATCGGTACATTTTCGCACGCTTACATTTCTTTTCTTGTATTCTGATAGTTGATTATACATTTATGTGTTGACGGCATACTTTGTACAGGTGTATTTAAAAAATTTAGGAAAAACAACTGCTAGAAAAAATCCTTGCCCCTCTTAGTCCTGTTGGAAAAGTGTTCGGAACGCTGCTAATCTCTGCTTTGTGCTGCCATCTCGTGGCAATCATGGACAGCCTGCGATTCTTAGTTATCAAGGAATTAGATCAGGGGCAGGGGTCACCAAACTTTTGAAGAGGAGAGCCAAATGGGTAATTGGGTAAAGCTCGGCGGCCCGGATTAAAAAAAATGGTAAATCAAAGATCAAGTAATGCAGATATTGTAAATTTTCAATGAACTAATTACCAATATGTGTCAATGTGTAAGTAATTTTATATCTTCTGTAATTTAACATAAAGGTTTTCAAATAAATATTTCAAGATATTTATACATCTAAAACAAACACAAAGCTAAACTTACTAAATGACTTTATGACATCTTAAACTAGAGAAAAAAATCAATGAGAAGAATGGTATTGTTTCTGGAATGATTTAGCTCCATTTCCGATATTTGCTTTCAAATCGGACAACCCAATTTTTAAAAAGTCTGACAAGTGGTTGTCGGTCAATCGTGAACAAAGCTTTGATTTAACATGTCGTTCTGGAGAAAGCTTGTTTACAAAGATATGTACTTCCAAACACTGAAATCATTTTCCTGGCAAAACTTTTCAGGGGTGCAAAAAAAAAATAATTCCTCCCTCACTCCACTGAAAGGCACTTTAGAAGTAATAATAAACTGGTTTTAAAGCGAAGCGTCAATCAAACGTAGCTATGATATCCGGGCACGCTGTGACCTATAACAACTCTTTCTCAGTCACAAAACAAAAAATATGTAAAATGAATTTTAAAATTGTAAAAATAGAAATTTCCGGTTGGCCCGCGGGCCGTAGTTTGGTCACCCCTTTATTAGATTATTGTTATTGAAACCGTGATGTTATTTCTCAGATTTTTAGACAACCATGACTGTACAGTACATATTCCATCAATGTATAACAGTTTTCCAACAATAGGACCAAATTTGTTTAGCTTGGTGTTTTCATTTAGTTATTTTTCAGTGTTCTTTTATATATATATATATATATATTTGGGATGTAAGGTCAGGTGATGCGTAACATCACAGCCTCTCCTTGACAAATGTCAACCCCGCCTTCTCGTGGTGCATCCTGTTCCCACTAAAGGGGCTCTGACGACCGCCAATAGCGGTATAACTATACCATCGGGATTAGAGGAAATTCTATCCCACACTCACCAACCCGCTTGGCCAGCGTGGTGAGTTATGGCCAAACCCCTCCAAAATGATTCCACAACTTAAATCTTGGCCCTCAGTCTCCGGCAGCTGGAATGTACCTGGCCAAGGCAGCGGCCAGTGCGACATGAAGGCAGAGGGTGCTAAGAATCCCCGGAGGACCGGACTAGGCTGCCATCTGATGCTGACCTTGGCTACTTACAATGGACGCTCCCTATCTTCTGATTCAAGGCTTCTTGAATTGGAAGAGGAACTACAAAGGATCAAGTGGGACATCGTCGGGCTAAGTGAGGTAAGGAGAAAAGGAGAAGATCTCATCGAACTGAAAAGTGGACATCTCTTCTACTATCGTGGGACAGATACTGGCAGAACTAGTGGTGTTGGATTTATAATAAACAAGAAACTGAAGGATAAAGTTGTAGAAGTTGAAAGTTCCTCTGACAGAGCTGCACGACTTGTTATCCAACTCTCGAAAAGATACCAGGCTCAGATTATTCAAACTTATGCACCCACCACAAGTCATCCTGAAGAAGAAATTGAAGAATTTTATGAGGAAATTTGTCATCTAAATAATAAAGGTAAGCAGCACTTGAAAATAATTATGGGAGATTTCAATGCAAAAATAGGGCAACGGCAACAGAATGAAACTTCAGTAGGTAAATTCGGTCACGGCAACAGAAACCAGCGTGGAAATACTCTCGTTGAGTTTGCAGAGGCAGAAGGGTTTTTCATCTTGAACTCCTTCAAGAAAAACCCACACAGGAAATGGACATGGAGACATCCAAATGGGACGACAAGTGAAATTGATTTTATTATGTGTAACAAAAAATTCGTCATAGAAGACTGCAGTGTGCTAAACAAGTTCAACACAGGTAGTGACCATAGATTGGTGAAATGTAAGATGCACCTCAACACTAAACTTGAACGTGGCAAGCTCATAAGACAAACAAAATCTATTGACATAACCAACCTTAAAAAACACCATAATACCTTCAAGTTAGAACTGAAGAACAGGTTCTCTGCTTTAGAAGGCCTAACATCGGAAGAAGTGGACATCTCTGAAGTTAACAGAAAAGTAACCAAAGCTCTTATGGAAACAGCAACAAAATTAGCTGGGTCTAAGAACAAGTTGCATGTGAACAAATTATCAGGAAAAACCAAAATGTTGATGCAAAAAAGAAGAGAGATGAGGACAACTAAAGAAGATGTGACTTCCAAAGTGGAATATATAGAGCTATGCAAGACAGTAAGAAAAAGTATCACTGAAGACGTAAGAAAATTCAACTGTGAACTAGTGAGGAAAGCAATTGAAAACAACCAAAGCCTAAAGATAGCAAAGGGACATCTCAGTAAGGGAAGAAAACAGATTATGGCACTGAGAAAAGAAGATGGTTCTGTAACAAGAAATAGAGGCGAAATTTTGACAAGAGTGAAAGATTTCTACTCCAAATTATATGAAAGGGATGATATATGCACTCCAGACATCATGAAAGATACCAGTACCAGAGTTCCTCCAGTCCTTCCAGCAGAAGTTGCACATGCAATCAAGAACATGAAGCGGGGAAAAGCTCCAGGAGAAGATGGAATTACTGTAGACATCATACAAGAAGCAAGTGGAGAAATCGAAACAGTACTCGCCCAAATTTTCACTCGATGCCTTAATGAAGGAAAGATTCCTGAGGATTGGAACACCGCTACAATGATCCTGCTACATAAGAAAGGTGACATTGAGGATCTCGGAAACTACAGACCTATCAGCCTCCTATCAGTAGTTTATAAAATCTTCACTAAAGTTCTTTCACACCGCTTGAAGGTAACACTGGACATGGCTCAACCGAGAGAACAAGCTGGATTCAGGAGTGGCTACAGCACAATAGATCATATCCACGTGCTGAGAGAACTAATTGAAAGAGCGAGGGAATATGAACTTCCATTGTGCATGGCTTTTATCGATTATGAAAAAGCCTTTGATTCGGTGAAACCATCAGCAGTTACAATGGCTCTGAAAACCTGCGGTATTGAAGATGCATACATTAATATTATTAATAACATCTATGAAAATGCAAGTGCAAAGATTAGGCTGTTTGAAAATACAACACACGTAAAAATTGGAAAGGGAGTGAGACAAGGTGACACCATATCTCCGAAGCTCTTTAATGCCACATTGGAGGGTGTCTTTCAGTCGCTGAGCTGGGAAAACAAGGGGATAAAGATTAATGGAGATTATCTAACCCACCTTCGTTTTGCTGATGACGTAGTCATTTTTGCAACTACCCCATCAGAGCTGCAGGGTATGATCCAGGAACTTGCTGACAAGAGTAAAGAAGTGGGATTAAAAATGAACTTTCAGAAGACAAAAGTGATGTTCAATGCTTTTACAAGAAATGAAGATTTATCGATTGATGGAGAAAAGCTGGAGATAACAGACACGTACGTTTATCTTGGACAGCAGATATCAAGTGAGGGTCACATTGGTGAAGAAATTAATCGGCGTACAAAACTTGCCTGGAGAGCTTTTGGAAGAAACAGCATAATTTTCAAGAGCAATATGCCATTATGTCTTAAAAGAAAAGTTTTTGATCAATGCACCCTTCCAGTGCTTACGTATGGTGCAGAGACGTGGACCTTAACTAAAAGAGACATACAAAGGCTACAGGCAACTCAAAGAAGCATGGAGAGGTGCATACTTGGTGTAACCAGGAGAGATAAGAAGAGGAACTCGTGGATCCGAAAAATGACAAGAGTGGAAGACATCATGATCAGAGTTAAATCCCTGAAATGGCAATGGGCTGGACATACTGCCAGAAGGACAGATCATCGATGGACAGCCGAAATTTTAGATTGGATTCCAAGGGACAGGAAAAGACCCAGAAGAAGACCACATGGGAGATGGGTGGATGAAATTCGAAAGTATGCAGGGGTGACATGGAGGAGACTGGCACAAGACAGACCGTTGTGGAGGAAACTTGGGGAGACCTTCGTCCAGCAGTGGATTGATAATGGTTGACAATGATGATGATGATGATGATATATATTTATTTTCTTCGAGGCTTTCCTGAGGGAAGGATTGGCCCACCAAGACACTGGAGAATTTTCCGGTGAACCACTCGAAAAAAGATCCATTTTCCCGTAATTTTTTAGTTTGGATTTTCCGAAATAATTTTGCTACTCATTATAATAACTGTTAATCTCATTTTAGGTTTTTTTCAGTCTAAAAAGCAGTGGTGTAGCTGTAAATGAAAAAGTGCCTCAGCTATTTGTAAAACAACAACCCCAGCTAGAATGCCCTCAAAATATTTAGAAATCCTGGTGAAATATGATTTGTAGTTTTTATTTAGTATTTCTTGTTAAACTTTCATTACTAATAACTTTATCAATTTCCATTAACATTAAAATTGCATAATTTAACAATTTTAAATAAGACAAAACATTTTACTTGAGAATCATGTGCTGAGAATATATTTTCACTTAAATACCACTTTACTGTTGTACACGATTCCTCTACTAAGTGGTGTTGGTCATTGTTGGTCAGTATCACTCAGAAAACTCCTAAAAGGGGTCAGCTGCACTCACAGCATCATGTGCGCGCGCGTGCACACACACACACACACACACAAACTATCATCATCAATCGACGGCTGGATGAAGTTCTGCCGAAGTTTGTTCCACGACGGTCTATCTTGCGCCAGTGTCCTCCATGTCACTCCAGCATGCTTTCGAATTTCATCCGCCTTCCCCCATGTTGTCTTCTCTGACTTTTCCGGACCCTTAGAATGCAGACTAGCATTTCGGTAGTCCATTGGCGGTGCGTTCTCCTGGCAATATGTCCAGCCCATTACCATTTCTGGGATTTTACTCTGACCATGATGTCTTCCAATCTTGTCGTTTTCCTTATTCATGACTTCCTCTTCTTATCTCTCCTGGTTACATCAAGCATGCATCTCTCCATCTTTTTTCAGTTGTCAGCAGTCTTTGTATGTTTTTTTTTAGTTAAGATCTAAGTCTCTGCTCCGTGTGTAAGTACTGGAAGGGTGCATTCATTAAACACTTTTCTTTTAAGAAATAATGGCATATTGCTCTTGAAAAGTATGCTGTTTCTTCCAAAAGCTCTCCAGGCAAGTTTTATATGCCGATTAATTTCATCAATGTGACCCTCACTTGATATCTTCTGACCAAGATAAACGTACGTATTTCTTATCTCCAGCTTTTCTCCATCAATTGATGAATCTTCATTTCTTATAAAAGCATTGTACATTACCTTTGTCTTTTGAAAGTTCATTTTTAATCCCACTTCTTTACTCCTGTCATCAAGTTCCTGGATCATACCTTGCAGCTCTGATGGGTTAGTTGCAAAAATAACTACGTCCTCAGCAAAACGAAGGTTAATTAGATAATTTCCATTAATCTTTATCCCTTTGTTTACCCAGTTCAGTGATGGAAAGGCATTTTCCAATGTGGCATTAAAGAGCTTCGGAGATATGGTGTCACCTTGTCCCACTCCCTTTCCAATTTTTATGTGTGTTGTATTTTCAAGCAGCCGAATCTTTGCACTTGCATTTTCATAGATGTTATTAATAATATTAATGTATGCATCTTCAATACCGCGGGATTTCAAAGCCATTGTAACTGCGGATGATTTCACCGAATCAAAGGCCTTTCATAATCGATAAAAGCAATGCACAATGGAAGTTCATATTCCCTCGCTCTTTCAATTAGTTCTCTCAGTACGTGGATATGATCTATTGTGCTGTAGCCACTCCTGAATCCAGCTTGTTCTCTCGGTTGAGCCATGTCCAGTGTTACCTTCAAGCGGTGTAAAAGAACTTTAGTGAAGATATCCACCGGGAAAAGGTGCTGTTGTGTGTGTTGTACTTCGAACTGTTGAAATCGGGCGAAACAGTCACTGCACATTGATATAGCGATCAGGTGATGAAACTGAACGCCATAATCGAGCAAAAACCGCCCATGGACAGGTAAAGGACGCCGCCCAGTCATCCTGTTACACGATAAATGCCAGACCACATGTCGGTGCCACCACGAAATCAACCCTTGAACAGTTACACTGGGAAGTTTTAACGCATTCGGCTTACTCCCCGGACATTGCACCCTTAGACTTTCATTTGTTTCGCTCTATGTAACATGCCCTAGCCCAACAGCGGCTCACCACAGTTCCAGAGGTGGAAAATTTCGTTACTGCGTTCTTCAGCTCAAAACCAGAGTCTTTCTATCACAGGGACATTCATTTGTTACCTGAAAAATGGCAAAAGGTCGTTGATGTTAACGGCTAATATTTCGCAAATAAATGTCTACCGGTTTCCCAATTGTTCCTTTCACTTTAAACGGCGAAAACTTTGCATACCCCTAATACATGACGCATTTCTTCGTAAAATTCTTCAACGTCTTTCTCAAGATGATTTATAGTAGACGCATAAGCTTGAATAATCTGAACCTGGTAACTTTTTGAGAGTTTGGTAACTAGTCACACAGCTCTGCACAAGGCGGTGCAGACGGGCGGCTGCCCCAGGCACCGTTCAAGGAGGGCGCAGAAATCACTGTTTGGAAAGCGATTACAATTGGAACTGAAACTTTTGCACAAGTTTTTGGCACAATTAAAATTAGAATTTCTTTCTCAAAATGTTCAGGAGCTGTTAGTTCCTCACATTCAGTCATGAAGGCGTGGTTGCATAGTCCGTCCAACTGAAGAACCATGGCACCCTTCTACAACAATGGGACCCCCAGTACTTCTTTAGTTGGATGGACTATACACGTGCGTTGCAAGATAAGGATGTTTATATATTTTGAAGATACTCTGGAGGCTATTCAGTCTTTATTTTGGCTGAATGCCACGACTGTCAGCTACATTCGGTCTGCTTGATGTGGGGCCGAAGGTCCAAAGTCCGAAGCAGTTGCGAAAAGGTGTAAAAACAGTCATATTTTGATTGTGCCTTTTTTACGACTAATTTCATTAGAACATCTTTGTAGTACAGTTATATTTCTTAAATTCTATCTGCTTTTTGCCGTCTTTAATGTAAAGCTATATTTCTTGAAAATTATTTTCTGTAGCTTGTGCTCGCTTAGATTTTCACTACTGTTTTATTTTTTTTTGTCCTTTTGCTGTGTGTGAGACAAAACGAGAGAAATAAACAAAGAAAGAACTAGAGAGCTAAAGAGACTGACTCTGACTCTCTCTCTCTCATATATAATCATTGTCAACCATTATCAATCCACTGCTGGACGAAGGTCTCCCCAAGTTTCTTCCACAACAGTCTGTCTTGTGCCAGTCTCCTCCATGTCACTCCCGCGCATACTTTTATATATATACTGAAGAGCAAAGCCGAAAACAAAAGAATAACTTTTGAATTTAAAATGAAAGTTGCAAAATAACCTGAAGATCAAAACGCGCAACGCAGCAGTTATGAAAATTCAGAATTCACATTCTATTTTGCTGCGGTCTCTTCTTTATAGAATATATATATAAGGTTGTAAGGTCAGGTGATGAGTAACATCACAGCTTCTCCTTGACAAATGTCAACCCCGCCTTCTCGTGGTGCATCCTGTTCCCACTAAAGGGGTTCTGACGACCGCCAATAGCGGTATAACTATACCATCGGGATTAGAGGAAATTCTATCCCACACTCACCAACCCGCTTGGCCAGCATGGTGAGTTATGGCCAAACCCCTCCAAAATGATTCCACAACTTAAATCTTGGCCCTCAGTCTCCGGCAGCTGGAATGTACCTGGCCAAGGCAGCGGCCAGTGCGACATGAAGGCAGAGGGTGCTAAGAATCCCCGGAGCACCGGACTAGGCTGCCATCTGATGCTGACCTTGGCTACGTAAATGGACGCTCCCTATCTTCTGATTCAAGGCTTCTTGAATTGGAAGAGGAACTACAAAGGATCAAGTGGGACATCGTGGGGCTAAGTGGAGTAAGGAGAAGATCTCATCGAACTGAAAAGTGGACATCTCTTCTACTATCGTGGGACAGATACTGGCAGAACTAGTGGTGTTGGATTTATAATAAACAAGAAACTGAAGGATAAAGTTGTAGAAGTTGAAAGTTCCTCTGACAGAGCTGCACGACTTGCTATCCAACTCTCGAAAAGATACCAGGCTCAGATTATTCAAACTTATGCACCCACCACAAGTCATCCTGAAGAAGAAATTGAAGAATTTTATGAGGAAATTTGTCATCTAAATAATAAAGGTAAGCAGCACTTGAAAATAATTATGGGAGATTTCAATGCAAAAAAAGGGCAACGGCAACAGAATGAAACTTCAGCAGGTAAATTCGGTCACGGCAACAGAAACCAGCGTGGATATACTCTCGTTGAATTTGCAGAGGCAGAAGGGTTTTTCATCTTGAACTCCTTCAAGAAAAAGCCACACAGGAAATGGACATGGAGACATCCAAATGGGACGACAAGTGAAATTGATTTTATTATGTGTAACAAAAAATTCGTCATAGAAGACTGCAGTGTGCTAAACAAGTTCAACACAGGCAGTGACCATAGATTGGTGAGATGTAAGATGCACCTCAACACTAAACTTGAACGTGGCAAGCTCATAAGACAAACAAAATCTATTGACATAACCAACCTTAAAAAACACCATAATACCTTCAAGTTGGAACTGAAGAACAGGTTCTCTGCTTTAGAAGGCCTAACATCGGAAGAAGTGGACATCTCTGAAGTTAACAGAAAAGTAACCAAAGCTCTTATGGAAACGGCAACAAAATTAGCTGGGTCTAAGAACAAGTTGCATGTAAACAAATTATCAGGAAAAACGAAAATGTTGATGCAAAAAAGAAGAGAGATGAGGACAACTAAAGAAGATGTGACTTCCAAAGTGGAATATATAGAGCTATGCAAGACAGTAAGAAGACGTATCACTGAAGACGTAAGAAAATTCATCTGTGAACTAGTGAGGAAAGCAATTGAAAACAACCAAAGCCTAAAGATAGCAAAGGAACATCTCAGTAAGGCAAGAAAACAGATTATGGCACTGAGAAAAGAAGATGGTTCTGTAACAAGAAATAGAGGCGAAATTTTGACAAGAGTGAAAGATTTCTACTCCAAATATTATGAAAGGGATGATACATGCACTCCAGACATCATGAAAGATACCAGTACCAGAGTTCCTCCAGTCCTTCCAGCAGAAGTTGCACATGCAATCAAGAACATGAAGCTGGGAAAAGCTCCAGGAGAAGATGGAATTACTGTAGACATCATACAAGAAGCAAGTGGAGAAATCGAAACAGTACTCGCCCAAATTTTCACTCGATGCCTTAATGAAGGAAAGATTCCTGAGGATTGGAACACCGCTACAATGATCCTGCTACATAAGAAAGGTGACATTGAGGATCTCGGAAACTACAGACCTATCAGCCTCCTATCAGTAGTTTATAAAATCTTCACTAAAGTTCTTTCACACCGCTTGAAGGTAACACTGGACATGGCTCAACCGAGAGAACAAGCTGGATTCAGGAGTGGCTACAGCACAATAGATCATATCCACGTACTTAGAGAACTAATTGAAACAGCGAGGGAATATGAACTTCCATTGTGCATGGCTTTTATCGATTATGAAAAAGCCTTTGATTCGGTGAAACCATCAGCAGTTGCAATGGCTCTGAAAACCTGCGGTATTGAAGATGCATACATTAATATTATTAATAACATCTATGAAAATGCAAGTGCAAAGATTCGGCTGTTTGAAAATACAACACACATAAAAATTGGAAAGGGAGTGAGACAAGGTGACAACATATCTCCGAAGCTCTTTAATGCCACATTGGAGGGTGTTTTTCAGTCGCTGAGCTGGGAAAACAAAGGGATAAAGATTAATGGAGATTATCTAACCCACCTTCGTTTTCCTGATGACGTAGTCATTTTTGCAACTACCCCATCAGAGCTGCAGAGTATGATCCAGGAACTTGCTGACAAGAGTAAAGAAGTGGGATTAAAAATGAACTTTCAGAAGACAAAAGTGATGTTCAATGCTTTTACAAGAAATGAAGATTTATCGATTGATGGAGAAAAGCTGGAGATAACAGACACGTACGTTTATCTTGGACAGCAGATATCAAGTGAGGGTCACATTGATTAGCTGGGTCTAAGAACAAAATGCATGTGAACACATTATCAGGAAAACCAAAATGTTGATGCAAAAAAGAAGAGAGATGAGGACAACTAAAGAAGATGTGGCTTCCAAAGTGGAATATATAGAGCTATGCAAGACAGTACGAAAAAGTATCACTGAAGACGTAAGAAAATTCATCTGTGAACTAGTGAGGAAAGCAATTGAAAACAACCAAAGCCTAAAGATAGCAACGGAACATCTCAGTAAGGGAAGAAAACAGATTATGGCACTGAGAAAAGAAGATGGTTCTGTAACAAGAAATAGAGGCGAAATTTTGACAAGAGTGAAAGATTTCTACTCCAAATTATATGAAAGGGATGATGCATGTACTCCAGACATCATGAAAGGTACCTGTACCAGAGATCTTGTCTTCCCAGCAGAAGTTGCACATGCAATCCAGAACATGAAGCAGGGAAAAGCTCCAGGTGAAGATGGAATTACTGTAGACATCATACAAGAAGCAAGTGGAGAAATTGAAACAGTACTCGCCCAAATTTTCACTCGATGCTTTAATGAATGGAAGATTCCTAAGGATTGGAACAACGCTACAATAATCCTGCTACATAAAAAGGGTGACATTGAGGATCTCAGGAGCTACAGACCTATTTAGCCTCCAATCAGTGGTTTATAAAATCGTCACTAAAGTTCTTTCACACCGTTTGAAGGTAACACTGGACATGGTTCAACCGAGAAAACAATCTGGATTAAGGAGTGGCTACAGCACTATAGATCATATCCACGTATTTAGAGTACTAATTGAAAGAGCGAGGGAATATGAACTTCCATTGTGCATGGCTTTTATCGATTATGAAAAAGCCTTTGAATCAGTGAAACCATCAGCAGTTACAATGGCTCTGAAATCCTGCGGTATTAAAGATGCATACATTAATATTATTAATAACATCTATGAAACTGCAAGTGCAAAGATTCGGCTGTTTGAAAATACAACACACATAAAAATTGGAAAGGAAGTGACACAAGGTGACACCATATCTCCGAAGCTCTTTAATGCCACATTGGAAAATGTCTTTCAATCACTGAACTGGGTAAACAAAGGCATAAAGATTAATGGAGATTATCTAACCCCCTTCGTTTTGCTGATGACGTAGTCATTTTTGCACCTATCCCATCAGAGCTGCAGAGTATGATCCAGGAACTTGCTGACAAGAGTAAAGAAGTGGGATTAAAAATGAACTTTCCGGAGACAAAAGTGATGTTCAATGCTTTTACAAGAAATGAAGATTTATCGATTGATGGAGAAAAGCTGGAGATAACAGACACGTACGTTTATCTTTGAGAGCAGATATCAAGTGAAGGTCACATTGATGAAGAAATTAATCGGCGTACAAAACTTGCCTGGAGAGCTTTTGGAAGAAACAGCATAATTTTCAAGACCAATATGCCATTATGTCTTAAAAGAAAAGTGTTTGATCAATGCATCCTTCCAGTGCTTACGTATGGTGCAGAGACGTGGACCTTAACTAAAAGAGACATATAAAGGCTGCAGACAACTCAAAGCAGCATGGAGAGATGCATGTTTGGTGTAACCAGGAGAGATAAGAAGAGGAACTAGTTGATCCGAAAAATGACAAGAGTGGAAGACATCATGATCGGAGTTAAATCCCTGAAATGGCAATGGGCTGGACATACTGCCAGAAGGACATATCATCGATGGACAGCCGAAATTTTAGATTGGATTCCAAGGGACAGGAAAAGACCCAGAAGAAGATCACATGGGAGATGGGTGGATGAAATTCGAAAGTATGCAGGGGTGACATGGAGGAGACTGGCACAAGACAGACCGTTGTGGAGGAAACTTGGGGAGACCTTCGTCCAGCAGTGGATTGGTAATGGATGATGATGATATATATAGAGAGAGACGGGGGGGGCAGATTGGGGCGTAATATTTTGCGGTTTGCCCCGGGCGCAGAAATGCCTAGTTACGCCCCTGCTTGCCCGGGCACATTACAGCTGCCGGAGGCGAGACTGATTGCAAAGATTTCATTTGTGAAATCAGGGGCGCCACTTGACGCCGAAATCTGGATGGGCGACGGATGGGGCAGCATTATTTCTGGTGGGGGGGCAAGCTTGATAGTTTTCTTTTTTTTTTTTTACCAAACACAGAAAAAACTAATTTTTAATGTTTTTCACTACCCGGTACAAAAGAATTCGTGCAATCCTCACCTCATCCACCTGGACACACACACACACACACACACACACACACACGCATAAACGGATCTGAGTAGTAAGCTACTGAATGTCGCGTTGAACTTTTTGCTTACTTTGACTTAAATGGCTTTTCAAAATTTCGCATTTTTGCTTACGACAATAGAACTGCACTTTCTATGTTGATTTCCGCCGTCTTTACACGATCATTATTCAGATAACAGATTCAAATAACACATTTGACTGTTTAGATGATTTAATGTGATGAAGTTAATTATTAAATTCATATAGTAAGCATTAGAACTTTCAGGCCCGCAACGGACCCATCTTCAGATGTTATTAGCAGAATGGAACTGAGTATGATTTAAATACATTAATGTTATGTGGTTTTCTTGATATTGTCACCTGCTCGCGATTCACATCATATCCCGTGAATGGTTTGTTAACATCGATAAATATATTACGTGTCAAGCAACGTATTAAAAACTATGTATGAAGAAAATAATTGGTGTAAGTCTCTATATGTTATAACTCATTAAGCACCGTTTTCCGAGGTAAAGCGATGTGACAAGGAGTATCATCATTGCGGCATACTTCACCATATTTGTGACTAAATAGACTTTCTAGTAGTAGGATTGATGCTTTTGAGTAGGGCGTGGCGAGGATGTTGGCTTCGTTCCAACATGGGTAATGAGATCCTTTGTATGATAGCCTTGATAGGGAAGTCCTTGATGAGTTGGTCTTTATGTTATATTGGTGCTCTTTTAAACGAGTTTTTAATGAGCGTCATCAATATACTCAAAAAGGTTTGTCATCGTGACAATATTGGCTTCGGTGTACGAACACACAATGTACTGTCAGGAATAAAAAATGATAGAGACGTCGTTCCTTTGGACAACCGATATGGAGAATATGTTATCCCAATGAAGACAATAGACATTCAAGATGAAGATCGTATATATGTTGGATCTACTCAATCGCATTGGCTTGTGTTCATTTAAATGTGAGAGGCTGCGAAATTATTTAGAACAATTACGAACATCACCACTAAAACCACAGCAGAAAATCTATCTTCTCAGAACACACTTGCTTCCATTTTTTTTTTTTTTGCATGAATTGGTATCCTCAAATCTTCTTGTGTGCGTGTTACGAAAGTTAGATAAGTTAATTCGACTTTTCGTGCGTACAGTACTACATCTCCCGAAGGACCTTACTACTGCAGCCTTTTATGCCTCTATACAGGACAGTGGGATCCGTCTACTATTGTTCAGATCAACAATACCTTCATTGAGACTCAAGCGTTTGCTGAAGTTAATGGAGTCTTTTCCATCAGTAATTCTACCTGCTGAAATCGAGTTAGAGCTACGTCGTTTACAGCAGTATTGTACATCTGACGGCCATTTGTGTGATTCAAAAAATAAGATCTTGTAACAACATTGCAGAAGATTCCATGCTGTAGTAGACGGTTCCGGATTAAAACAACAACCAGTAGTCCATTACAACATCATTGGATCAACAATGGTGCCTAACAACTATCGGGGGCATCTTATATTGGTGCTCTTTACGTTCGTTTAAACGCCTTGAGATGTAGAGCCAGATGCGCAAAGGGTCGATCATCTTACCCGCGTATGTGTCGTAAATGTTGTGGAAGACCTGAGACCTTGAACCACATCCTATAAAATTGCTATGCAACACATCGTGTAAGGATCCAGCGTCATGACAACGTAGTTACATCTCTTGTTAACATCTTGAAGAGAAAAGGATATAACGTTTGGAAGGAACAACGCCTTGTTACCCCATCAGGAGTATTTCGGCCTGATATCATTTTCACGAAACTTTCAGACTCTCAGTCTTATATTGTAGATTTCCAGGTGATTAACGATCAGTATGATTTAAACATTGCACATAACAACAAGTCTACCAAATACTCCACTGCTGACATTGCTCATTCAGTGAGGACCTTAACCAACTGTAGGTCCCCGATTATTACAACATTAACTGTTTCCTAGAGAGGTGTAATCTCACGGAGTTCTTTATACATCATTGACAATGTTACACATCTTTTCAATCTCTGTCCTAATGAAGGTGATACTACAGATGCTGAAAGACAATTTGAGTATTCATAAACGTTTCAATGTTATGAATACTGTGAAAATACAGCTGGTGGACACTACCAGAGTGTTCATGAATCCGTCAATACAACGTCTGTATGAATGATTTGTATTTTCTCCCATGTATTGGGATCCATTTTTTTGTTATTACTTTTGTTACGATAACAGTTTTGTCTTATTGTTTGTGTTAATTCAATGTGACACCTGTTAATAATATTTTGTATATTGGATCTCGGTACATGTTAGTTTGTAAGTCTGTTTTAAGTTTTTGTGAAAGCAAATAAAATGTTTAATAGCAGTTATGTACAATGGAAACTATAAAACAGTAGTATCGGTGAATGCTATTTTTAACGTAACCCTAATGTACAAAGAGTTATGTTCCAAAATAGATGTTGCTGAAACGTAATTGTAAGATATCTCTGAAAGTGTTACGAAAATGAGCGATTGCAACATTGATACATATATGAAACGTTTTGTGCTGTATGGGAAGTGTCGCAGGTTTGCTTGCGAGGATGGGAGAGTTTTGACTTTTCGCTCTAGGGCGGAGCGGGTTCAACGGAGCCGACATTTTTTTCGAGGAGAAGAGTCTTCAGGGAGAAAGGAGATAGAAAGGTAGGGAACCCGGGCTCCGATCAAGAGCTTTCAGGTGCCTGGAGAAAATATGCATTTGAGATAGCCGAAGATGCGAATAGTTTAATAACCACGCAGTGAAAGATTTTAGGAGAGATCGCGTAAGGGATTTAATAAGTAATAAGGGTTGATATCGAGAGGGCAGGAGTTTGAATCAACTGAGCTTTACCGTAGGATAGCCTCAGTCAGTAAATTAAACAAAATAAGTTAGAAATATTTTATGTCCTCCATTCAATATTCTCACTCCCGAGTTTAGGAAGCAAGAAGTTTATTTATTGTGTATTTTTGCAACAAGTTAAGTATGAGTTATTTCGACAATAACAAGTAATTATTATTCTAGTACTAGATATAGAGTAACACCTAGTATAAGATTAAGAATATCGTAGGAACTCCGTTACAATACACTACGTAAAGAAATTATAAATACAGTGATATTTTTCAGTTGACGAATAGAAAGGTCGTTAATAGAACAATAAAAAAAAATAATTAAAAAAAGTTTAACTTAGAGCAAATAAGGCTAAAAACCTACTCAATTTTTAAATATAAAATTTAGGAGTCGCTGTAAAACAATTATAAATGAAATTCAGAAAACAGCGTTAGAAAACGACATATGCAAATTTTGCTTACGTTACTTATACTACGCAGATCCTCCTCATTCCTTTTGTTGCAAGTAAACAGCCTTCTACTGCATTTTGCCTTAACATTGGGAGGGGTGCAAAGTTGCGTAGGAAAGAGGTCAGAAAAGTGTTATTTTATCTTGGCCAAAATACATCTTAGAGAAATTGTCACGTTAATCGGAAAACCTTTAGAAGCCGTGCAAAATTTTGCTAGGAATAAGGATGAACCCAGTAAAACTAAATGGACTGGACCAAAACCATCGCTGAATGCTAGAAGTAAGACACTTGTTCTTTATTTAGCAACTGCGGATAATTAATATGTCTACAAAATAAATTGCTCTATCTTTGCCTAAAAAAGATTCTCGTACGATAATCGCAAAAATTCTAAAACAAAACAAAGGTGCTGCGTACATTGAAATGAAAGCAAAGCGTTTAATCACTGGTGAACATAAACGCAGTAGGTTGGATTGGGCCAAAAACGTAATGACATGGTCAGAAAAAAGGAAAAGTGTTCTCAGATAAGAAAAAAATTATTTAGATGGCCTCGATGGAAATAAATGTTACTGGCATGATTTACGGAAGAAGCCCAAAGAATGTTCTAGCAGACGAATGGGAGGTGGGGTGGGAGACGTTCAGCTATGTGGGTAAATCGAATATTGCCATCATCGATCACCGTATGGCATCTAGGAGTTGCCAGGCTATGCTGTACGAACGTTTAATTCCATTTGGACCCCTACTAGGAAGAAACAGTTGGTTTTTCCAACAAGATAATGCGCCCTGCCAGGCTTCATTTCCACAAAACAGTGGTTTACAAATGAAAAAATAGATGTAATGGACCGGCAGTCTCGGAGTCCACACTTAAACTCGATGGGAAATGTCTGGTTGTTTCTTGTCAAGCTTGTATATGACGAAATACAATCAATATTCTTCATCAAAAGAAATGCAAGTAGCAATATAACGGTGTTGGTACGTACAAAGCAACGTCTTCACATTACAAACCTTGGTAACAGAAATTCCAAATATAATTTATTCGCTAATTAAGACAAATAGATGTGCCATAAATTATTAATCCAGGAAGTACTATTTCTGCTTTGTAATATCTCATGTGTATTTACAGTCATTTTCAAAAGTTTAAGATCACCTGTCAATCTATTTAAAATTAAGATCTTCAAAGAAATTATATATAATTCAAGACTACACACTTGTGATGATTATTTAGAATAAATTATCAACGTTTGCTCACAATTAAATGTTTTATTAACATCGACTATAGTTTCGCAGAGCGTTTGGCTCAGCATCATCAGGACGAATGGAGCGTAAACATTCAAATCATTGGGACAGAGTTCTGACGGTCGAGGATTTTGGTTAGTTGTTTCCACGCGCTTGAAAGAAATGGCATAGACGTCATGTTTTGTTTTTGTTTTTTAATTGGAGGTTTAACGACCACCATGAGCAACTCAATGGGCTATAAGCAGTCGCCCGTCCCTAATTTAGGGTCACTGGTTCCAGGGAAGGGAGAGAGCCAGTGCCGTAAGACAAACACAACATCCATGCCTCACCGGGATTCGAACCCGGACCCCTTTTGGACGAATGATCAGAGGCCATCGCTTAGACCACTGCGCCACCGGGGCGGCGTCATGTCGTTGACAAGTCGTGAAGAATTCCGGTATATGTGGAAAGTTTCTAATGCATTAAGCTTGTTAGTCGAATCAGGTTTATCAGTAAGCATAGATTTTCCAAACAAAAATTTATGGTTATTTACGTGACAATGTTTGGCTATTGATGACTTCAGTTCATATTCCGTATGCAAGTCTTGTGTTCCTTCACACGGAAACTTTAAAGTCCTACGGGTCTGTCCTATATACGTATGAAAGTCCACATTCACAAGGTATCCGATAAATTCCCCAGGAATTTATGCCTCGGACATAGTCTTTTGATCCGTAAAAATTCATCTTGTTTATGGGTTTGAAAATAACTTTGAAAAAGAGCTTGCTCACGCCAGTCGACCTCCCATACGAACGAATTGGGCGGTTATCCCATTTGCTCCTCAGATTTGCTTCGGAATTTCAAAAATTCTGAAAGGAATTAATTTTAATGTTATCGAGTCAGACTATCGATGCTAGGTCCTCAGGTTCGAACCTAGGCTGATCTTTCAGAGATGGTGTGATTTACTAACAATCGTTGAATATCCGCCGTGCATCGGACGAGCACGTTAAGTGACGGCCCCCATGATCATCATATGTAGAGGATTTTAAGAAGGGAGTGTCTGACCCCAGGTCTAAAACAGCCCTTAGAAATAGGAAATAGGAGATTTAGGCTAGAGCGCCCGATAGGAAAGTGACACGGAAGTGAAGTAGAAAGGGGAGGAAGACGCCCTTATTTATTACCGGGGGGGGCAGTACCCGGGGTCCGACGGCTTAACGTGCCCATCCGACGCACGGCGGGTATTTAGTGGATCGAGCGTTCGTACCTGCTTGGGATCGAACCTGAGGCTCTTCCCGTGGCAGTCACGAGCGTTACCCACTCGGCCACCCGCGGCGTGACGGCCCCTAGGCTGGACCCCCTGGTTAAATAGGTATCCTTTCCTATGCCCTCCCCCTGAAATTCCCTCACCCCTCTGTGTGCAACATCGTACTTGTACGGTGGCGTCATCTACTGTACTCTAATCTCACTACAAACTGGTCTGTCAAAGTTGCTAGACTTGCTCTCATTCCTTCAGTTTCTGTGTCCTGCCCAAAAGGCGATCTCGCTGTAGGTGGCTGGGACCTAAACTCTACTCACTGTGGACGGAAGTCCTACAAGAAAAATGACAAATACTGTACAGTGCCTGTCGGCCAAAAGGATAACGAAGCGGTACCGGATGCTGACATAGCACCTCATATCTTCTGATTAGGCGGATGTCTCACGATGCTAACGGTGTATTGTTTGACGCACAGTTGATTCATTGGAAAACAGAACTTCGCTCCAATTTTCAGCAGTCCACGATTTATGACACTTCGCAAACTGGAGTCTTCTTTTTCATGACAGAGGTTAGTCTAGGTTTATAAGAATTTAATCCAAAATATTTGCTAAGATGTCGGGAAACAGTGCTGATACTTATATCATAGCTTTTGAATGTAGAAAGGCCTTGATTTTCTTGCACGAACTTTTCGAAGAACGCATAACTATTCGCTTATGGTATTGTCGTCACGTAGGATTGCTTTCCTTGGACGTCCCCTTCCCTTTCGGTCGCTAAATTCACCTGTATCTCGATATTTCATGATCGTATTATGAATAAACAGTCTTGTTCATATTCACCTTACTGCTTATGTCACGTTTGGAGTATCCTTCATGATATAAAGTCACTATTTTTTCCCCTCTGAGTAGCACTTAATGGCGATTTTTTGCCCATTTTTCGCAATATAGAAAATACGTACAAAACCTCTCAGCATTAAAAAACAGAAGCAAACTGACGCTCGCACGCTTCCCCCAACTCTATCAACAGCTGCCGCTGTAGGATGATGCAACACGGACAGGTAGTTGAGTAATACAGACAGTAGCTGACGCAATGGCAGAAATCTAATACCAACAGGTGGTTTTAAACTTTTGCGAATGACTGTATAATTTATTTACAGCAAAATGTGCATGTCAGTTTTACTTATGTTTAATGATGTAATAAGTATCTTGGAACTCTATACGCCTAACATTCATCAATAATACAAATTAAATATGCACGAGATGTTTTTTGTGTTGCAGCTATTATTCAATAGCAGAAAATCAAGAAATAGCACGAATATTTCTGCGTATTTATAATTTCTTTACAGTGTATATGCGGTGCATCTACCTCACAGATGAATGAAAAAGTTGCAGCGGTATGCATCGTCGCTGTAGTTTAGTTGGAAGAACAACTGGCTCAAAGGCAAAGAGGCGTAGGTTCGAACTCCACCTCTCGCAAAAACTGATTGTTTCTCTGTAAGGGATGGATGAAATGGAATGACAGAGAAGACTGGTTCAAAAGAGAAAGTTTTTGAAGAGATTTGAGAGGCCAACTATTATTGGAATGATAATTGTTGTTGAGGATGATGTACAAGATATATTTTGGCTTTTGACGATAACATAGATTTATTTTCTTTTTTTCTCCAGGAAACTGATTCATCAGTTGATCGCATCAAATTTCTATTGTGTGTGAATTTCGTAACTAGTCCCATTTCCCTTTCTGTCCTTCCCCAACACATTATAACCTTTTTTTTTCATTTTAACAAATTTTTCCATTATAATAATTTGTGTTATCGCAGAAACCCTTGTAGTTCCTCCCAAGAACTGAATTGGCATTGTCAGATTTCCAGGGAAAAGCAAAGTGCCCCCCTTCCTACCCCCACACGTACATAACATGATGCGCACATATACGTATTTAAATATTTAGTTCTGTGCGCACGTGGAGCTGGGCATTTTCCGTTTTGATTTCATCCCCTCTTTTCGCTGTAATGTCGCCTTGAGAAAGCAATAATTCAGTGCCCGTTTTCTTTTTGTATTCTTTTCCTCGGCGAAATTTCGTCTTCCGGTGTTTTCTTCTGTAAATGACTGTTTCTAGTTATCTGTGTGCTTGGCATGTGAGCCCATTGTTTACAATGGGACTAATAGTGTGACATTTCTATTATTACGAGTTAGACGTCCGGCGAGGAAATTGCTGTCACTTCTGAAACATCTTATAGGGATCAAAGCGAAGATAATTTACGAAAAGCGTCCTGTCAGAACTGCTAGGAGCGCATTCAGATTGCTCTGGTTCTGACAGTCTGGGCGACGCAAAGTCTTGAATGAGATCTATTCAGCTTGTTAGGAGGCATTAGAAGGGAGGAAATGGATGAATAACCAACGTGCGGCCTCTTTTGCACCGAAGTGTCCCCCCACACAAAGTCAATTAACTCCCTGCGTCCTCGGCAAGGCAACCGAAGTCCTCTGTGTCTTAAGAAGTAGGAACCAGTGAGTTAAAGGGGTACGCCGCAACAGTTATCATCCGGGAACTCCACGCTAATCAACGAGGAGTCGGCCCTTCTTCCGATAACATAGCGGCCGACAATTCCGAATGTTATTACAAGACGAGCGCACCTTTCAGCTGACCGCTGATCAACACCCTGCTGAGCAGGCCTTTGACAAATGGACAGTTGCCACTCACTAGAAGTTAGCCCCCACGGAGAGATAGGAGTCTATGTGGTGTGTTTAAGGGATTAGGAAGGCTCAAGTCAATCTGAGAATAGATTATAGATTAGAAGTCAATTTCTACCTCACTTCAGGGACAATGGCGTGAATTACCAGTGTTTGATCTGTTAGATATACGGATTTGTGTTGCAGTAATAGGCGGAATATGCAACAATAAATCCCAATTGACGTTCTCTCTTCTATTTTAAACTCAAAACGAACGGTTGAAAATTAAAATAAGCTAATAAAACTCATCGGAATAAATCAACGTTTAGTCGCGGTTAATCTGTATTTCTTGTCTACTACAAAAGATAGGCGATCAATATTCGGAAAAAAGTGACAAATGATAAAAAATAATCACTGAAAGAATGCCCACAGGAGAATCGCCCACAGAAAAAATGCGTACTTTTCGAAAATATGAAAAAATTCACAATTCTTGAAAACAGGAAAATACGCTAGCTATTGACCGACGTGTTCTTATGTCTGTTAGAAACATGAGGTATTTTTAATTTCCTGAAGAAATATCTTAATCTCAACAAAGCAATTGACAAAACTGTTCTTAATAAAGGATGATTAGTGTTAAAAACGTTGAAGTCGAAATATCGACTAAAAACGATAAAACACATGTAGTATAATTAAGCTTTACTGCTAAAACACACAGCACAAGAAAATTAATTACACTACATGTAATTAAGCTTTACTGCTAAAACACACAGCACAAGAAATCTTTCGAGGATCACAACGTCCCCATCTTCAGATGTAGCAATCATGAGTAAGACCAAGATTATATAATATATTTATATATATATATATATATATATATATATATATAATACACCATCGTCAGAAACCAGCAATATAGCAACGCCATCTAGGATTTACACAACGCATTTAAAATAAATCCTGAAAATGTTCAAATAAAATAGACCATGGTTTCGATATAAACTTTATAGGGGCATAATCATTACAGCAACGAGATCCGAATGATGCAATATATAGGCTCTCCATAAATAATAACAGTGAGAGTTTACCTGGAGAGTTTATAATGGTTATCTCATTCCACTTTGGAGTATGGGAACCGGTCGCAACCGGACGAGACATGGCGGTTGTTAACTTGCCATTACGAAGATCATATTTATGCTCTCTGACTCTGATACTGTTGTTCTTATGTCTGTTAGAAACATGGGGCATTATTTAATTTCAACAAAGCAATTGACAAAACTAGTCAGAACCTTTCCTCGGCGCAACCATAAAACGCTTATACAAGGGCACCGTAGTTTGTTCCCGAAATGACAGAAGAGGCTCACTGATTAAAAGAACACATGCACGGCTCATCTACAAATAGTAACTATGCCTAAGGCAACGCTTTTCACGGGAAATTAGGGAATTTTGCATTACAGTGTAAGCAACTTTAACTAAGCACCCCAACTGAATGAATCTTAAACACACGTTAAAAACAAAAGAACTCCCATCTCACAAGCAAGGTATCGCAGAGTTTAGTGCGGGTGTGAGAGTGCATCAGTGTAATAAGTCTGAACCTAGCAATGTATTTTGAAAATGCCACGATTGTCTCAAAAGGGGAAATTAGAAATAACTTCAAAGAGCCTGTAGCCTGGGATCTAAATAAATAAATAAATATATATCATCATCATCATCGTCAACCATTATCAATCCACTGCTGGACGAAGGTCTCCAAGTTTCCTCCACAACGGTCTGTCTTGGGCCAGTCTCCTCCATGTCACCCCTGCATACTTTCGAATTTCATCCACCCATCTCCCATGTGGTCTTCTTCTGGGTCTTTTCCTGTCCCTTGGAATCCAATCTAAAATTTCGGCTGTCCATCGATGATCTGTCCTTCTGGCAGTATGTCCAGCCCATTGCCATTTCAGGGATTTAACTCTGATCATGATGTCTTCCACTCTTGTCATTTTTCGGATCCACGAGTTCCTCTTCTTATCTCTCCTGGTTACACCAAGCATGCACCTCTGCATGCTACTTTGAGTTGTCTGCAGCCTTTGTATGTCTCTTTTAGTTAAAGGTCCACGTCTCTGCACCATACGTAAGCAATGGAAGGATGCATTGATCAAACACTTTTCTTTTAAGACATAATGGTATATTGCTCTTGAAAATTATGCTGTTTCTTCCAAAAGCTCTCCAGGCAAGTTTTGTACGCCGATTAATTTCTTCATCAATGTGACCCTCACTTGATATCTGCTGTCCAAGATAAACGTACGTGTCTGTTATCTCCAGCTTTTCTCCATCAATCGATAAATCTTCATTTCTTGTAAAAGCATTGAACATCACTTTTGTCTTCTGAAAGTTCATTTTTAATCCCACTTCTTTACTCTTGTCAGCAAGTTCCTGGATCATACTCTGCAGCTCTGATGGGGTAGTTGCAAAAATGACTACGTCATCAGCAAAACAAAGGTGGGTTAGATAATCTCCATTAATCTTTATTCCCCTTGTTTTCCCAGCCCAGCGACTGAAAAACACCCTCCAATGTGGCATTAAAGAGCTTCGGAGATATGTTGTCACCTTGTCTCACTCCCTTTCCAATTTTCACGTGTGTTGTATTTTCAAACAGCTTAATCTTTGCACTTGCATTTTCATAGATGTTATTAATAATATTAATGTATGCATCTTCAATACCGCAGGTTTTCAGAGCCATTGTAACTGCTGATGGTTTCACCGAATCAAAGGCTTTTTCATAATCGATAAAAGCCATGCACAATGGAAGTTCATATTCCCTCGCTCTTTCAATTAGTTCTCTCAGCACGTGGATATGATCTATTGTGCTGTAGCCACTCCTGAATCCAGCTTGTTCTCTCGGTTGAGCCATGTCCAGTGTTACCTTCAAGCGGTGTGAAAGAACTTTAGTGAAGATTTTATAAACTACTGATAGGAGGCTGATAGGTCTGTAGTTTCCGAGATCCTCAATGTCACCTTTCTTATGTAGCAGGATCATTGTAGCGGTGTTCCAATCCTCAGGATCTTTCCTTCATTAAGGCATCGAGTGAAAATTTGGGCGAGTACTGTTTCAATTTCTCCACTTGCTTCTTGTATGATGTCTACAGTAATTCCATCTTCTCCTGGAGCTTTTCCTCGCTTCATGTTCTTGATTGCATGTGCAACTTCTGCTGGAAGGACTGGAGGAACTCTGGTACTGGTATCTTTCATGATGTCTGGAGTGCATATATCATCCCTTTCATATAATTTGGAGTAGAAATCTTTCACTCTTGTCAAAATTTCGCCTCTATTTCTTGTTACAGAACCATCTTCTTTTCTCAGTGCCATAATCTGTTTTCTTCCCTTACTGAGATGTCCCTTTGCTATCTTTAGGCTTTGGTTGTTTTCAATTGCTTTCCTCACTAGTTCACAGTTGAATTTCCTTACTGTCTTGCATAGCTCTATATATTCCACTTTGGAAGTCACATCTTCTTTAGTTGTCCTCATCTCTCTTCTTTTTTGCATCAACATTTTGGTTTTTCCTGATAATTTGTTCACATGCAACTTGTGCTTAGACCCAGCTAATTTTGTTGCTGTTTCCATAAGAGCTTTGGTTACATTATATATATATTTATTTATTTATTGGGATGTAAGGTCAGGTGATGCGTAACATCACAGCCTCTCCTTGACAAATGTCAACCCCGCCTTCTCGTGGTACATCCTGTTCCCACTAAAGGGGCTCTGACGACCGCCAATAGCGGTATAACTATACCATCGGGATTAGAGGAAATGCTATCCCACACTCACCAACCCGCTTGGCCAGCGTGGTGAGTTATGGCCAACCCCCCCAAATGACTCCACAACTTAAATCTTGGCACTCAGTCTCCGGCAGCTGGAATGTACCTGGCCAAGGCAGCGGCCAGTGCGACATGAAGGCAGAGGGTGCTAAGAATCACCGGAGGACCGGACTAGGCTGCCATCTGATGCTGACCTTGGCTACGTACAACGGACGCTCCCTATCTTCTGATTCAAGGCTTCTTGAATTGGAAGAGGAACTACAAAGGATCAAGTGGGACATCGTTGGGCTAAGTGAGGTGAGGAAAAAAGGAGAAGATCTCATTGAACTGAAAAGTGGACATCTCTTCTACTATCGTGGGACAGATACTGGCAGAACTAGTGGTGTTGGATTTATAATAAACAAGAAACTGAAGGATAAAGTTGTAGAAGTTGAAAGTTCCTCTGACAGAGCTGCACGACTCGTTATCCAACTCTCGAGAAGATACCAGGCTCAGATTATCCAAACTTATGCACCCACCACAAGTCATGCTGAAGAAGAAATTGAAGAATTTTATGAGGAAATTCGTGATCTAAATAATAAAGGTAAGCAGCACTTGAAGATAATTATGGGAGATTTCAATGCAAAAATAGGGCAACAGCAACAGAATGAAACTTCAGTAGGTAAATTCGGTCACGGCAACAGAAACCAGCGTGGAAATACTCTCTTAGAGTTTGCAGAGGCAGAAGGGTTTTTCACCTTGAACTCCTTTTTCAAGAAAAAGCCACACAGGAAATGGACATGGAGACATCCAAATGGGACGACAAGTGAAATTGATTTTATTATGTGTAACAAAAAATTCGTCATAGAAGACTGCAGTGTGCTAAACAAGTTCAACACAGGCAGTGACCATAGATTGGTGAGATGTAAGATGCACCTCAACACTAAACTCGAACGTAGCAAGCTCATAAGACAAACAAAATGTATTGACATAACCAACCTTAAAAAACACCATAATACCTTCAAATTGGAACTGAAGAACAGATTCTCTGCTTTAGAAGGCCTAACATCGGAAGAAGTGGATATTTCTGAAGTTAACAGAAAAGTAACCAAAGCTCTTATGGAAACAGCAACAAAATTAGCTGGGTCTAAGAACAAGTTGCATGTGAACAAATTATCAGGAAAAACCAAAATGTTGATGCAAAAAAGAAGAGTGATGAGGACAACTAAAGAAGATGTGACTTCCAAAGTGGAATATATAGAGCTATGCAAGACAGTACGAAAAAGTATCACTGAAGACGTAAGGAAATTCAACTGTGAACTGGTAAGGAAAGCAATTGAAAACAACCAAAGCCTAAAGATAGCAAAGGGACATCTCAGTAAGGGGAAAAAACAGATAATGGCACTGAGAAAAGAAGATGGTTCTGTAACAAGAAATAGAGGCGAAAGTTTGACAAGAGTGAAAGATTTCTACTCCAAATTATATGAAAGGGATGATACATGTACTCCAGACATCATGAAAGGTACCAGTACCAGAGTCCTTCCAGTCCTTCCAGCACATTGCACATGCAATCAAGAACATGAAGCGGGGAAAAGCTCCAGGAGAAGATGGAATTACTGTAGACATCATACAAGAAGCAAGTGGAGAAATCGAAACAGTACTCGCCCAAATTTTCACTCGATGCCTTAATGAAGGGAAAATTCCTGAGGATTGGAACAACGCTACAATAATCTTGCTACATAAAAAAGGTGACATTGAGGATCTCAGGAACTACAGACCTATCAGCCTCCTATCAGTGGTTTATAAAATCTTCACTAAAGTTCTTTCACACCGCTTGAAGGTGACACTGGATATGGCTCAACCGAGAGAACAAGCTGGATTCAGGAGTGGCTACAGCACAATAGATCACATCCACGTACTGAGAGAACTAATTGAAAGAGCGAGGGAATATGAGCTTCCATTGTTAATGGCTTTTATCGATTATGAAAAAGCCTTTGATTCGGTGAAACCATCAGCAGTTGCAATGGTTCTGAAATCCTGCGGTATTGAAGATGCATACATTAATATTATTAATAACATCTATGAAAATGCAAGTGCAAAGATTCTGCTGTTTGAAAATACAACACACATAAAAATTGGAAAAGGAGTGAGACAAGGTGACACCATATCTCCGAAGCTCTTTAATGCCACATTGGAAAATGTCTTTCAATCACTGAACTGGGAAAACAAAGGGATAAAGATTAATGGAGATTATCTAACCCACCTTCGTTTTGCTGATGACATAGTCATTTTTGCAACTACCCCATCAGAGCTGCAGAGTATGATCCAGGAACTTGCTGACAAGAGTAAAGAAGTGGGATTAAAAATGAACTTTCAGAAGACAAAAGTGATGTACAATGCTTTTACAAGAAATGAAGATTTATCGATTGATGGAGAAAAGCTGGAGATAACAGACACGTACGTTTATCTTGGACAGCAGATATCAAGTGAGGGTCACATTGGTGAAGAAATTAATCGGCGTACAAAACTTGCCTGGAGAGCTTTTGGAAGAAACAGCATAATTTTCAAGAGCAATATGCCATTATGTCCCAAAAGAAAAGTGTTTGATCAATGCATCCTTCCAGTGCTTACGTATGGTGCAGAGACGTGGACCTTAGCTAAAAGAGACATACAAAGGCTGCAGACAACTCAAAGCAGCATGGAGAGGTGCATACTTGGTGTAACCAGGAGAGATAAGAAGAGGAACACGTGGATCCGAAAAATGACAAGAGTGGAAGACATCATGATCAGAGTTAAATCCCTGAAATGGCAATGGGCTGGACATACTGCCAGAAGAACAGACCATCGATGGACAGCCGAAATTTTAGATTGGATTCCAAGGGACAGGAAAAGGCCCAGAAGAAGACCACATGTGAGATGGGTTAATGAAATTCGAAAGTATGCGGGAGTGACATGGAGGAGGCTGGCACAAGACAGACCGTTGTGGAGGAAACTTGGGGAGACATTCGTCCAGCAGTGGATTGATAATGGTTGACAATGATTATGATGATGATGATATGGGGGTGTATCAGTCATTTTATTTTCTGTTGGAGCTTTTTATTTTTCTGAATAGGTCTGTAATAGTTTTATTTTCTGTAGGGCTAATACAAATTACGTATTTTTTTTTTTTCATCAGTTCCACTTTATCCGTGATTGTGCGTTACGTGCCATTCTGGGTCAACGATAGCACACCCGGATGTCGTTGAGAACGAAATACGATTCCGTCCCAACCATGGGCAAAAAGAAAGGATTCGTTAACTTCGTATGCCAGAAAAAAAAAAAAAAAAAAACGAGTCTGGTAAAAGGGCTGGAAAAGTCAAAATCGGAGAATTTGCGAAATTTCTGTATAAATACGGAAAAACCCGAAACTGACTTTTCTGAAATAAATGGATTTACTGACTATGGAAAATCTGCGAAAATACGAAAATTAGAAGAAACGGGAACTTTTAAAAACGGAAATTTGTTATAAGACTGATACCTACCTGCAACTTTGCAGCACGTTATTTTCAGGAATTTTCCGTGAATCCACATCATTTATTTTTCATAGTGTACAGATTTTGTAGCAATCGGTAGATAAGATGGAGAATTACAATGAAAATTCCAGGCCAACCTCCTACCAACCGTTGCTAACCCAACGAAAGTGGTTTGCGCCTTGAAAATGGTTTGCTTATGAAATTTTGCATCTTCTTGTAACGTTTGAATTTATAAGAAGAACAGTATTTCACGAACATAGCACATCACATAGAATATGAAATATTATTTCTACGCATTTCATTCAGAAATTACTGAAATAAAATACCAGTGTCAAGAGGTGGAAAAGAAATCGGTTTGCACTTCTAATTTCCTCCCATGTTCTCATTTTCTTTCAGATCCTTAAATTGCAAGAAACCCGAGGGTAAGAAATACATCTTTTCGGGGTGGGGGTAATGGGGAAAGGCTTATACATTTTTATTTCTTACAGTATCAGCAGCTTCTCAAAAAAAAGTTTTTTTGAATGAGCATATCCTTGGGAAACTAAACATTAATTTCCCAGCTGCTTTATGTATGTTCCTTTTTCCGAATTTTGGATGATATACCATCTGGAACTTATTACAGGAAACCAAGTGGAATTTTTTTTGTTACAAGATCATTTTAATATTTTTCTGAATGTCATGCTGTTGATAAGAATGATTATATGTATATACGATTAAATCTTACTTCTAAGAACTTTTAATTTCTGTCTTAAAATTTAAGGCACGCCCCTTTCAGAATTTAGGGCATACCACTGGAAATGTAGGCGGAAAAAGCTTTTCACTTGTGCTTCTCTCAGTAGAGGGCACTGCATGTCCAATTTTAGTATTAGTATTAGATCAAATGCAAGAATTACTTTTGCAAGAATTCAAGTGGAACCCCAATACAAAAAGTGCATTCCGTTTAATAAAAGAGCATTCCCCTTATTAATGTTAATCTTGTTATTCCACTTCGCGCCGTATCTGTGATCTTAAGTTATCAAATGCCGAATGCATTGGTGAAACTAGAATAAATTATTAGGGAGTGAAGGTGAACAGGGATAAAAAGCGAGCGAGCACAAATTTTAATATTTATTTTAACTGAAACAGAATAATATACCTTATGTATATCAATGATGCAGTTCTGAATGAAAAAGTGCCTTCGTGGTGAACGAATTAGGTAAAAACAACCTGGAGAAAAGACTCGTATTTCCCATAAGCTATGGGAAATATAATACGTTGCTTCATTATTTAGTATTTCTTAAATTTTTTGTAAGGCATTAATTTTATCAATTTTTATTAAAATTGGTTAATTTGAGCAGTTCTGAATAAAAGAACGTTATGAGGGTGTCTCATGCTGAGATTATAGTTTTCCTTCAAATACTTCTGTTATTCCACACTATTACAAATTTTCAATGTTAAAAACGTGTATTAATCATACAAAATAGGTGTAATTGGGGCCACCTTTACTATTCTTGGTGCCCGGTGCAGTGGCGTAACCATGTTTCAAAATCAGGGTGAGGGGGGGTCTGATCACACATGCATACACACATAAAAATTGGAAAGGGAGTGAAACAAGGTGACACCCTATCTCCCAAGCTCTTTAACGCCACATTGTAAAATATCTTTCAATCATTGAACTGGGAAAACAAAGGAATAAAGATTAATGGAGATTACCTAACTCACCTTCGTTTTGCTGACGACGTAGTCATCTTTGCAACTACCCCTTCAGATCAGCAGAGTATATGATCCAAGAACTTGCTGATAAGAGAAGTGGGATTAAAAATGAACTTTCAGAGGACAAAAGTGATGTACAATACTTTTACAAGAAAAAAGATTTATCGATTGATTTAGAAACGCTTGAGACAACAGATTCCTACATTTATCTTGCGCAGCAGATATCAAGTGAGGGTCACATTGATGAAGAAATTAATCGGCGTGTAAAACTTGGATGGAGAGCTTTTGGAAGAAACAGCACAATTTTTAAGAACAGTATGCCATTATGTCTCCAAAGAAAAGTGTTAAATCAATGCATCCTGCCATTGCTTACGTATGGAACAGAGACATGGACCTTAACTAAAAAAGACATACGAAGACTGCAGACAACTCAAAGTAGCATGGAGAGACGCATGCTTGGTGTAACTAGGAAAGATAAGAAGAGGAACTTGTGGATAAGGAAAATGTCAGGAGTGGACGACGTCATGGCCAGAGTGAAATCACTGAAATGGCAATGAGCTGGACATGTTGCCAGAAGAACGGACAACCGAAATTTTAGACTGGATTCCGTGGGACGGGAAAAGACCCAGAAGAAGATCCCATGGGAGATGGATGGATGAAATTAGAAAGTCTGCTGGAGTGACATGGAGGAGACAGGCCCAAGACAGACAAGTGTGGAAGAAATTTGTGCAGACAGTCATCCAGCAGTGGATTGATAATGGTCGATGATATACATATGAAGCTCTGGAAATATGGTGGGTCCCCTCAAGAAAAGAGTAGTCAGCCACGTCCTACATTTTTACTGTCTCTGGGGAGTCTTAAGGGCGCTAGTGTAGCTTTAGGCTAGAGCCCTACAAAGGCAATATTTTTAGGGCCGAGCCCGGCCCGGGCCTACTAAGTTAATGACAGGCCCGGCCCAGTGCTTTTTTTTTTCAGGGCCCGGCCCTGCCATTCAGGTCCGGCATAGGTTTTATTTGCGTAACTCTCACTTGCTTTAACACAGACTGTGTTTGTACTTTAATTTTTTGTACTAACTCGAAACTCGTGTAAAAAGAGGGCATAACTAAGTTAATTAACCCACGAGGAACCAGAAATACGACAAATGCAATAAACAGTATTCAGTGAACTTAGGTAAATTATTGTCATTTCATAATCGAACCCTTCGTAAGGTCAGATCACTGTTTATACGAGTCAAGTACAGCCTTCTTTGACACTTTTGCCCAGAACATAATATAAATTGATGCTCAGTTTCACACAATAACATGCTTAATTGGTTAATACATGTAGTTAATACAACACACTCTCTAACGCAGAACATGATTCCGTTCTGTTGACCCGAAGTCTTCGATTTTAATTCTTCAGGTTTAGGATATAACTCCCAAAATCCAAATTTAACACAATTTTCCGATTGTTTTGCTCATCGAACCTCTAATTAACCTAACCCAATATTCATCCATATTTGAAACAAAGCGAGTAGCAAATCAAAATCTAAGAATATTTTACTAGCGCATATTGAAGCTTTAAATTGAGTCCTAATTCCTATAAAGGCAAATCATCGTACGGAACAAGTGTTTTTCTGGTGTAAACTTCCGAAATAAATGGAATGTGGATTCAAAGGGGTGTGCGATTGCCAAAGATCTAAGACGAAAAGACGCGCTCAAAATAAATAAATAAATAAAAAATAGCACAAGGCGGGAGAGAAGAATGATTGCGAGAAACAAGAAATATGATCACAGGAAGGGAAAGACTGACTTCAAAAACAGAATGACCTAAATTTATTAACAACCTAACTACACGGTACATCTGCAAGTGCAGGATCGTCCAAGCCCGCCTACGGAATTTTAGGCCCGGCCCGTAAGTTTTAAATTACAGGCAGGCCAGGCCCGGCCCGTAAGTTTTAAATTACAGGCAGGCCAGGCCCGGCCCGGCCCGTGCAGGGCTCTACTTTAGACACTGTTTTCTTTACAAAATAGAGGATTTCAACACTGAAAGTAAACACTAAAGCAATAAGTAGTGACCCCCTCAGTGAATTCCTTTCCGCCCTCCTCGTTAGCCCCTGGCCATACAAACACGAAAGAGAAGGAATGGAAGAGTGGAGAAGAGTAATTGAATCTTCATGGCCATGCGGTGCTATTTCAATAACCTTTTTCGGAGACTTAAACAACGCCCTTCCTAGGGGGAACACATGGGGTTACATGAAATATATCACAAGACTTATTTCCTTGGAAAGTCCAGATTATATTTTAAATTTAAATATACTGCGAAATGGGCCATTTTGAACATGGTGGGAGAGACAAATTTCAGGGTAGTCTTAAGCTGAATGGATATCAATATACTAATTACACCCAGGTCCGGCTTCAGGGCGGTGCGAGGGGCGCCAAGTTCAGGGTGGTGCCGAAGCAGAACACGTGTGTGTGTGTGTGTGTGAAATGCTAGAGTATATAAAAAGAAAGAAAAAATACCCTGGAAGTATTGTAATTTGAAACGATGAGCGACCATGTTTTGAAACTACAAGAGTAAATTTTTCCGTTAAAAATGACGGAGAAATTTACTTCGTTATAATTGCGCCCGAACTTTCCGGATGGCCCAGCCGTTCAAGATCTCGCAATGGTGTGATGTTCTTTCCACACCGCGAGATAAGAAAAATCAGAGAATCCCTTCTAGAGCGCTTCGAAAAATATATGTGTGTGACGTTGCATTCCACACACTAGATTGACTGGGAGTTCTCAAGTACGTGCTACAGCGGAAGGCTGCCTGCGACGATTCATGGTCACGGCTGACCCGTGGGCCATGCCCCGGCCCCCTTTATGGGTGGGGGTGTGACGTGCCTGCCCAGCATGACGCACACGACATAAAGGCAGATAGCAGTCAGAACGAACGTCCGCGTAGCTCAATTGGTAGAGTGACTTATTCCGGAATGAGGGGAGACTGAGAAATTTACTTCGTTATACATCCCATTGGCGACGTCCCTGTATACAATGTAATTTAATAGTTGTGCGTGTTGATCCCAAAAGTCAAAAAACAACGCCCCATTTTGCGCTTAATTCTAACAATACTCTATTAAGATCATTCGGTGACAGCGAGACTTTTTGTAGTTTCCAAACATGGTCGCTCATCGTCTCAAATTGCAATACTTCCAGGGTATTTTTTTTTCTTTCTTTTTATATACTCTAGCATTACACACACACACACACGTGTGTTCTGCTTCGGCACCGCCCTGAACTTTGCGCCCCTCGCACCGCCCTGAAGCCGGACCTGGGTGTAATTAATATATTGATATCCATTCAGTGTCGCTAATGAGCTGTTTTTCAAATACACTGCTGTTAATAGAAATTGCAACAAGAAAGAAACAAGCAATCACAATGAAATTTATGTGAGTGATTAGTTATGGTACAAACTGCAAACGATCACAATTACATACATAAGCGCCGACTACGACGGGGCAAATTGAATATTGCCAGTCCAAATATTTTACTGCGGGGAAGTGCTCACCCAGTATTTTTTGTCCTGTTTAATTAAATAGTCGCTTTAGCCTCATAAAGTGGAGCGTGGTGCACAGGCCAAAGCGATTTATTTCCAAAAAATAATAAATAACAAAATAAGTAAAAACTTTTTTCCCATATTCGACATTGCTCATTTGATGAGAAACGGGATTGCCAGCCTCGCATTGTATTTGACATGTTCTCGTGATATATGGTGAATGTTTAAAACAATTATCAAAAATAAAATGAAAATACAGAAACGTATAATCTCTACAGCCTTTATTTTTGCCCTTCTCGTTCTTTGTTTGAGTAACCGCGTTCATTTCTCATATTTTGTATCATCATTGTCTACCATTATCAATCCACTGCTGGACGAAGGTCTCCCCCAAGTTTCCTCCACAACGGTCTGTCTTGTGCCAGTCTCCTCCATGTCACTCCTGCATACTTTCGAATTTCATCCACTCATCTCCCATGTGGTCTTCTGGGTCTTTTCCTGTCCCTTGGAATCCAATCTAAAATTTAGTCTGTCCATCGATGGTCTGTCCTGGCAGTATGTCCAGCCCATTGCCATTTTAGGGATTTAACTCTAATCATGATGTCTTTCACTCTTGTCATTTTTCGGATCCACGAGTTCCTCTTCTTATCTCTCCTGGTTACACCAAGCATGCACCTCTCCATGCTACTTTGAGTTGTCTGCAGCCTTTGTATGTCTCTTTTAGTTGAGGTCCACGTCTCTGCACCATACGTAAGCACTGGAAGGATGCATTGATCAAACACTTCTTTTAAGACAATGGCATATTGCTCTTGAAAATTATGCTGTTTCTTCCAAAAGCTCTCCAGGCAAGTTTTGTACGAAGATTAATTTCTTCATCAATGTGACCCTCACTTGATATCTGCAGTCCAAGATAAACGTACGTGTCTGTTATCTCCAGCTTTTCTCCATCAATCGATAAATCTTCATTTCTTGTAAAAGCATTGAACATCACTTTTGTCTTCTGAAAGTTCATTTTTAATCCCACTTCTTTACTCTTGTCAGCAAGTTCGTGCAACTCTGATGGGGTAGTTGCAAAACTGACTACGTCATCAGCAAAACGAAGGTGGGTTAGATAATCTCCATTAATCTTTATCCCCTTGTTTTGACAGCTCAGCGACTGAAAGAGACCCTCCAATGTGGCATTAAAGAGCTTCGGAGATATGGTGTCCCCTTGTCTCACTCCCTTTCCAATTTTTATGTGTGTAAAGTAAAAATCGTTTGGAAGTAAAAATCTCTGGATATTTTTATAAAATCATAGGCTGAATTTTATTTTTAAAGATTAATATTCATCAAAACAATATTTGTTTCCTTGTTCATCTGCCGATGAGCAGTTACAATTACGTTTGAAAATATGCGACGAAACTCAGTTTGCCTCCCCGCCGTTCTTATTTTCCTCCTGACAGTGGAAGAGACGTACGACACACTCGTCTGATCTCTTCACGCCCCCTCCCGCGATAATTTGCTGAAATCGGCGCCCCTAATTACATACCGGTTCGTGATGAGGAAGGTCAAAAAATTTGTAATAAGTAAATCCACTATGGGTGGTGCTAACTGGCCCCATACGCCGTGGGATCGAATGAAACAGAGTTTGGATGATCGTCTGCTGTATTGCATTCCATTCTGCTTCTACACGCATCCACAATTCGTTGGTTGGAACAAGCAGCGAGGCCATGCGAGCCAATTGTTGCGCGATGACACCAAACGTTCTCTATAGGAGACAAATCTGGCGACCGAGCAGGCCAGGAAAGACGAGCGACTTAATGCGTACAGAGTACGGTCTTGGACAGTACAAGCAACGTGAGTTCAGGCATTGTCTTGTTGGAAGACTGCTCCCGCGATCGTCTGGAGGAATGTTATAGATTCAGCTTCCAACACTTCCGTGATGTAGCGTTGGCTGTTCAATGTGCCTGTGATATGTAGTAGAAGACTGCTCAAATGAAAAGCAATAGCGCCCCAGTCCATCCCGCTCGGCGTGTGACCGATGTGGCGCTGCACATTGAGGCCTTCCAGATGCCGTTCATTGCAGTATCTGCGAGAAAAAGGATTCCCCCGTTGTGATGCATTAGATTGAATCTGGACTCGTCCGAAAACATAATATGCTCCCATTCAGCACTCCAGTTCCGACGTTTGCGGCACCACTGTAATCGCTGGCGCCTATGGTTCAGAGTCAAGGGAAGTCGCAGCAACGAACGATGAGTAACTAGGCCTCTCTGCAACAATCGGTGTCGAACAGTGCTTGCAGACATCTGACGTCATGACCATCCCGCATTGCTGCGGAAGTGTCGTGGATGGTGTTTTGGGGAAGTCACTGCTGTACGGTGCAAGTGCCTGTTTTCCCGCTCCGTCGGTGGATTTAGAGCTCCAGATCCTGCACGACGATGCGTAGAATCTTCTGCTGTGCATTGACGCCATGCACGCATAATGGTAGTTGCGTTACGCCTAACGCGTGCAGCAATAACACGATATGATAAACCACCTTCTCTGAGTCCAACGATTCTAGTTCTTTCAAACTCCGTAAATTGTTCTTATAGTTGTCTAGTCCTCCTACGCAGCATTTTTACATGCTAACAACTGGTCGAGTTTAGCGATTGAAAGTTTAACAAGTTAGGGAAATCATACAATGTATTGATTAATTATGATACGCTTTCCAACATACCAGAAATCATTACTCAAATTATGAGGATAATGGCTGTGGAATAAATCTCGCTCCTGTGCCCTGAACTTTGACCCAATTTCGATGATATTCAACAAAACTGGTTCAGTATACCTCCGAAACAACATAAAGTTTTGTTGCAATCGAAGCACTTTTACGTAAGTTATGACGCATAAGAGCAGTGGAATGATCTCTGTCCTATGTCCTGACCTTTGACCCCATTTCGTTCATTTTTAATAGAGTTCGTCCCCAGTTGGTCCCCTACCACATAATAAAATTTTATCGAAATCGAACCATTTTTAGTCAAGTTATGACTCATAGGAACAATGGAATGGATCCCGCTCCTATGTCCTGAACTTTGACTTCATTTCGTCCATTTTCAATAGCGTTCGTTCCCAGGTTGTTAACTGCCACATACTAAAATTTCATCGAAATCGAACGATTTTCACGCGAATTATCGTTCGGACAGACAAATAGACAAAGCTAGAGCATATACGCTTCTTCAACCTACGGTTGGAAAGCGTAAAAACCTGCTCTTTGTATGCTTTCTTTTATATTCCCTGGTGTGACGTTTCTGATGGAGTTCCGAGCAGCTCACAATTGCTTGTGAGCTGCAATTGTAATCATTTGCCGTGGTGCCCTATCCACCCTGCGGATTTCTTGCAAATCCGAGCATTTCTTCATGGTGTTTCGATTTCTATTAAGAGTAGTGTATTTTGAGGTGGGTGAGTTGACGGTTGTCAACTCATGCGGGAGCCACATGTCCAGCTTTTTGACCTCACCCAGCGCAACCAGACATCGAACAACTGTCGTGTTGTGGACACTTACCTCTGGCGCTATTTCACGACATGTTTTTGGGGGTCCGCTTCAATTACACCTAACAGAACTTCATCAGAAACAGCAACAGGTCCGTGACCCCGTGCTTCGTTTTGCAGGTCCGTATCTCGGCTTCGAAACTTCACAAACCATCGCCGAATGGTTCGTTCGTTGGCTGTATTCTCCCCAAACGCTTTGTTGAAGTTTCGAGCGGCAATTCCTGAAGAATGGCCCAGTTTAAATTCATACAGGAAGATGACTCAAATCCGGCGTCTGCACGTTTCCTTTGCAAGCCACGTTATGTCCAAGCAAACCACGCCTGAACCTTGTTCTTCGCACACGTGCTAGCTATTTATAGTAGCTCTGTGACGTAATATACCCGGAACACCTGTGGGCGGTTCCATTCTGCTGTGGTGGGGGGCCTGTCTCCCCTGCTAGTTCGCGCAGGCCATTTCATTCAGACCAACCCAATATATACTGGCGGAAAGTGAAAAAAGAACACCAAGAAGGAGACGTTTGATACCAACGAAGTTTATACAGCATAATAACGGAATGCAGAGGATAACGTGATCAAAACATTATGGCAAAATACAGCTGTATTTGCTGGTAAACTGAAAAATAACTTTTCCATGTAACATGGATAGTACGAGGTTGAACCGCCATGAACTGCGTCACACTGTGCAATTCTGGCATTTAGTCTGTCTTGCAGATGTTGGATGTAAGTTTGGGGTATTGAGTTCCAAGCATCCTCAACCTTGACGCGTATATCGGGGATGGTCGTGGCTGGCCGTGGAGACCGGATAAGTCGTTGTCCCATAAAATCCCACACGTGCCAATGGGGGACAAATCCGGTGAACGTGCAGGCCATGGAAGTTATCTCACACCCTGAAGTGCATGTTGCGTTGCTCGTGCCGTGTGTGGGCGTGCGTTATCTTGCTGGAAAACACCACGATGGACCGACCTTACAAATGGCACAACAACGGGCTGAATTATGTTGTTGATGTAGGAGGGTGCTGTTTAACGTGCCCGGTACAAACACTAGTTGTGTACGGGAGTGATAGATGATCGCTCCCCACACCAGGAGAGCAGGTGTAGGCTCTGTGTGTCGCTGGCGGATGCAAGATGGATGGAGACGCTCCCCTGTGCGTCCGCTAACACGCATACGGCCATTGAAGGCTCCCAAGCAGAATCTGCTTTTATCGCTGAACACGACAGATCGCTTTTGCGTTCTCCAGTGCAGACGTTGCCGAGACCACTGCAGCCGTTCCTGACGGTGGGCTGGAGTCAGAGGTACACATGCCAGAGGCACACGTGCACGTAGTCCTGCATCCAGGAGACGGTTGCGGATTGTTCGCACATTCACCTCAGGTGTAACGGCAGCTCGGAATTGCGTCGCAGTGGATGTTTTACTTGACAACGCCGCTCTTCTTATGCGTCGATCGGTCCGCTCATTGTCAGTCTGTGACTCTCGGTTCCACGTCTTCTCATGTGGGAATGTTCCTCGGACCATCTACGCCACCATCGTACCACCACAGATACTTCCAGTCCAATTCGCTCCGCAATACGACGATACGACCACCCAGCCTCACGGAGTCCGACTAGACGACCTCTCTCAAAGTCCGATAACTGCTGAAATCGTACAAGTCTTCCATGTCCAGGCATTGCAGCTTCTTCAGGGTCTTCGGACGTGTCCGTACGCCGACGACCGATTACATTCACTTCGCCGTACTCCTTAAATACCACCGACGATAATTTGCATATTATTCCGTGCTGTGGTGTAAGCGCTCACCGGTTGGTCCCGAAATTTACATCACACCTACGTAAACTCGACCCAATTAACATATGTAAATTTCATGATCGTCCGCCAATTCCTTCTTGGTGTTTTGTTTTCACTTTCCGCCAGTGTATAAGCTCTCTTAAGCTTACCCCGCGGCAATGACAAAGCAGAACGTGGCTGGCTGACGACTGTTTTGTAAGAGATGATTGCAAGATAAGGATGCTGGCTTGAAGGATGGGAGTAAAAGAAACGAAAGGTTGCGTTTGCATGCTCATTTCCCTTCAACCCTAATCCACGAAAACATTTGATTTCAGAGCCTTTTCTCAGTCATACAGTTTCCTTTTAACAAGTATATGTGCGACGTGCCTACCCCGCAGGACGCACATGAGATAAAAGCAGATAGAAGTGAGAGCACAATCTAGTGTAGTATAGTGCATAGCTCCCGGAGCCGAGAGTTTCAGGTTCAAATCTCGCCCCTGGCATAAAAATGGAGACATTTACTTCGTCATATTTGTTATACGATTATGTAACTCTTCAGGTTTTTCTAATTTTATTAAAAATGAATGGAAGGAACATTAACGAAAAAAAAACCCCTCCAACTTTGGATTCTTTCGCATTCCAACAAGTTCAAAAACTTCAAGACAGTTCCAAAATTAATGAGTAGGTATCCGGGAGGAGAGTGAACGCGCACGTTCCTTTGCATCCTAGTAAAAAGCATTAATTTTTTTTTTCTTTCAGTGTTTCGTAATACAGTTGCTATTAAACTTACACCAGCAGCAAAAAAAAAAAAAAAAAAAAAATGTTCTCCCACCCGTCGCGTACCTTGATTTTGTAGTCTAGCTAAGTCTCTGCATTCAGCGCCGTCTCAAGGCATATTTGCGCTCCAATGCTAAGTGCCCTTTTCTGAACTTTTATCTAGAGAAAATTTGTACAATGCTTTCGAATTTAACCTACTTACAAGCATTTGGCTGTTTTTCTCCATTCCACTTCCAAAAATTTATAGAAACTGTTTCGGTACCTTTCAAGAGCTTAGTAAAACAAATAAATCAAGAGGTAAATGGTCATTCCCGTTTACGAAATATGTTATAGGAGAAAAACATTCATTCCCGTTTACGAAATATGTTATAGGAACAGCCCATCCCGTAAAATTCTTGGGAGAAAAAATTATTCTTGATACATCTAGATCGGTGCATTGATGCTTCTCTCTACTCAGAATGAAACTAGACATAAAAATACGCAAGTAATATCTTATTCCCTCTAAATTTTATTCCTGCGAGAGAAAAAAAAAGGGGGGGGAGGTGCTTCTTGAAATTTTTAGAGAGCGAAATTCCGCCCCACAGTTAACCGTCTCTCCAAGCAGCTGTTTCCTTTGTTTAATAGAAATTACGACACTGCGGAACGAGGGTGGGCTTCAGGCAAATAAGCACTTTGTTTCATTTCTTCAGAAAAAGAAAGTGAAAAAGTTTCTATGCTATAAAACGAAATAAGACTTTGGGTGCAACAGAAGCATTTTGTTTTCCCCACACAAGTTATTAAACATAAAAAAAGGTTACATAGTCTGCATTTTCGAAGGCGTATCTCCCACTCCAAGCCCCTTGTTTTAGGTCTTTACCTGTACAACAAGGATCCTAAAGTAGGTTCTCGTTAACTGTAATATTTACGGCGATGGTGGATTCAGAGATTTTTAAGGCAGGCCATCTTCTATTAGGTCTCTTTTATGAAGAACTACGATACGAAACAAACTATCTTGTAAACTTGAATGGAAATATTACGTCACTTTATAATTAATAATTTTTCCTGTAATGTTCTAAACACTTTTCTGAGAAAAAAATGCAATTTTCAAAAGTTGAAAAAAGAAATCTGCTTTTTAAAAAGGTTTGTATGAATTTGAAACAACAATTGAGTTTAATACACTAATATTAATTTTGAACTTGGTCATACTTCATTTTTATATCTCAGATGAGCAAACCGCAGAAATTTTTTAATTGAAAATATGTGTGAGAATAGGAAACCTCCAGATTAAGAATGTTGAGTCCCCCCCCTTCCATATAGCGACGTCCCTTCTCTGCTTAAAAAAATGTTTGGACATACAGCCGCTGTGAGTCACATTTAAATGACTAGTTACACAATGGGGTTAGCAGAAGATAACATCGGAATTTCTTCTTGTGAAGATTTTGGAAAAAAGTTGAAGAAACGAACTTTGTGACTCTTAAATAACATTTCGCAGTAGTCCGGGTTTCTGTCAGCGTTTCTCGTGCTGTTCGAGAATATATTAACGATATATTCTGGAGTTTATGGTCAAATGCCCTTCCAGAACTTATGTTTTTGTTTTTACTAAAAGTCTTTAAAACATAAGGGATTCTTTCTTCTATTTCATGTTTTGTACTAGTTAAACATCGTTGTACGACGAGAGTCATGCACCTGTTTGATTTGTATTTCAAACAGACTGTTTCAAGAACGAGGTTTCTTCTAAGATTGTGTAGATCATCCAACGCAAAAGTGTCAAACATCTGCTGTTCCTGCAGCTGTCCACGTAGTTGATGAAATGCCAAAAGGTTAATAAGATAGCTTCGCGGTGTTTTTTGTAACATCTCTCGTTAAGTTTCCGTGTGTGTACTTCGGAATTCATGTTTTAAGTAGCCACTGACTGAGACAGGGTGCAGTACGTAAAGTGGCAGAAATTATGTTTGTGCTACGAAACGAAATATTTATTTCTCGTGTTGTGAATTAAAATAACAATTTAATGCCACATTGTATTATTATTTACCTTTATTCGAAATATACGAAACAAAGCCTATGACAAACAAAAATAAACAACAAAATTATCATTGACTGGTGTTTTTTTTTTTTTTTTTTTGATTGGGGTTTAACGACCACCGTGAGCAACTGAATGGGCTATAAGCAGTCGCCCGTCCCTAATTTAGGGTCACTGGCTCCAGGGAAGGGAGAGAGCCAGTGCTTTAAGACAAACACAACATCCATGCCTCACCGGGATTCGAACCCTGACCCCTTTCGGACGAATGATCAGAGTCCATCGCTTAGACCACTGCGCCACCGGGGCGGCGACTGGTGTTATTGAGCTGACACTAGTTTCTACTGGAGACCTAGGTATCAGTCAAATATCGGCGTAAAATATATAATGTTCCAAGTAAAGCTGTCTTCTGCAGTTCTATAGTTGTTATATCAAAAAGATGAAGCTTTTTGAAATGAATCATAAAAAAATTTGGAAATTGTTCCAAGTGCTCTGGCCTTTTCAGTCACCTCTTTAGCACTCATCTTCTATCACTTGATCTGTCTCTCATATTTTAATTTGAAAAAAATCTCTACTCTTACAAACTTCATTCTTACAGTCTTAATAATTTCATTTCTAGCTAATAACACACTTCTATTCTGCATTTGTTTCGAAGCTGTCTTGACCCCTACGCTTCTTCTTATCACTCTAAATGGCTCATCCGCAGAGCGCTTCAGCCCCGACGATAATTGGGATTAATGCTGTGTGTTTTGTCCATAATCGGGTAAATTCTATAGCCAGGTCTCTATATTTTCTTCTTGCTTTTGTTGTTGTTATTATTATTACTTGGTAATTTAAATCAGCAGTAAGGCAATGCTACATCTTCTAAAGTTGTCCATACTGTTACATTGATTTAGGAGATTGGAAATGAATTAATAAAATCATTTCCAATCAAAAAGTGTTCTAGCGATAAACTCGAAAGTAGCTATCTGGGGGCGGCATCGGTGACTGGAGGTTGTAAAAATGCGTTTCCCAGGGAATTGTTCTTTGTTTATGGGCAAGCCGTTTTGGAAAAAAAATGTGCTTAAATCGTTTTATTAGCCCACGCTGCAATCATGGCCATTGTCATCAGCAAGCGATTTCGGACGGGCGTGATTGTTTTATTGCATCAGAGGCGTCCGGCGCTTTACCTTTGAAACCAGGACGGACACACAAGAGAAGAAGCTTAGAACTCTAAGAACAGGAGAGACTACTTTCGAGGGGGCGAAAGAGGTTAAAATGGAAGATGGTTTCGGAACTGGGAAGCGCGAGTGAGTAATAAGAAGATGAAGTAAAAGAAATTAGGCAGAATCGTAGAATGAATAAGAAAGGATGAATAAGTTACAAAGATCTAAGATCAATCCGGAACAACATGTACGTATGACGTAAGATTTAATAAACCATCTGACTATAACTTTCTCAACCATTCCCTTACTTCGTATTTTCCACAGAGAGTTGCAACAAGGCATCATAAAGAATCGAACCCAGAAACAATCTTGTAACATTAGCCAGGCTAAACCAGGGCACTACGGACTCCTGAAAAGGCTTCGGGAAATCTCTGAGAAGCGCTGAGTTTAAGGAGTCTAAGTTATAAATAAATAAATTAAAACTGATGACAATTATCGAACCGACATACTATCTAAAGAAAGATAATGCTTTCTCTATTATCCAAATTCCTGACTAATCATCTACCCGAATCGGACTTTATAATACTTCCACTAGATTTTATCACCAAAGCCAAGCAGCTCATTGTTCAACAACTTGATATTATCGGAAATTTCGACGTGGTTTCATTTTACACATCGGTCCCCGTGCCGGAAGCCATTAGAACGTTGAAAGAGGCTATATATAATTTATCACTTTATTCGCAGGAGTCTTGTCTTAACATCTTCAAGTAAATGGACTTGGTCTCCAATTCCAGCTACTTCAGTTTCCAGGGACATATATATAAACAGATAAATGGCGCTCCTATGGAATCTTCGCTTTCAGCCGCGGAAACAATCCTCGCCCAACTGACAAATATATATTCACCAACATCACCCCAAGGTCTACCACCTGGCTTCGAAATGCGGACGACGTATTTTTCATATGGCCTCACGAAAAGGAGACTCTCCCGCTTTTCCTTGATAACGTTAATTATATACACCCTACGATCAATTTCACTATGGAACTTTAATGCAATGGTGCTTTACTTTATCTATAGACGTCCTGGTGAACAGATCGCCTGACAACCGCCTTCGCACAGAAGTCTATTATAAACCCACCTCAGTCCCAAACCTGATGCTCCGCAGTCCATTCTGCCCCGATTCTTACAAGACAGCTTTCTTCCGTTCTCGAATTAGAAGAGCTTTCGCTGTCTCCTTCGATGTTCAATCTAGACAATGCGAACTAAAAAACAATCTAATTGGCCACTGAGGCAGGATACACCTCGACCCAGATACGAAATTTTATCGAAAAATCCAGATCCAGCCTTGTTAATCCTTCTGTGCAACAACTAAGCTACTGGGCTCTATTCCCTACATACAAAGTGTTTCATATCAACTCAAGAACGCGCTCAGGAGGATGAACTTCGGTGTCGGCATAAGGTCTTAGGCATCTTTGTGTACCATGGTTAAGAGATGTATTGACAAGCCCAGTCTTCTCAAAGAGGCAGGTATCTTTGCCATCTCACTACAATATCCAGACTGCTCCAAGAGATACCACATTGGAATAACCAAGCGTTCGATTACAATTAGACAACAAACATAAAAGAGACAGAGGACTGAAAAGTAACAATGCACCATCCACAGAAATAAAGTTCAATTCCGCTGATCCTATGTGGAATGATAAAGAAATTAGCTTCCTACTCCAAATCTAAAGCCATTCGCGGAACCTTAGATCATTACCAACAGTGAGGCTTGCAATGATAGAATCTCTCTAGATTTGCAACGAGTTTGGAACCAGTTCGTCAAATAACGCTGCGTTTTTTCTCCCAAGGTACCGTGTGCCTAACCAACATGCCTCATTTCTGTGAATGAATTACATTCGCATCTATTCATTTATTGTCTAGTAAAGTCGCCGCGTTCAGATTGTTGAAGTGTTCTATTACTCAATTTGCAGTTTACTGTCTAAATTTCTTTGGAAAAGTCACCTGGTTGACGTGCGAAAGCTTGAGACTTTTGATTTCTATTCTATGACAGAAAATTCGGATCACTAGTACACTTATAGTATTTTGAATACCTTTTTACCTAAATTTTGAAAGAAGAGCATCTGGTTTTCTGAAAAACCCTGGTATTATCCCTGAGGCTGAATTTTTTCTCCCTTCTCTACCAGCTTTTTTTTTAATCGGTTTATGTGTTATCTTACTCTCTCGTACTTCAATTTTCCTACTGTGGATTCCTGGCTGACGTTTCACGGTCACGGAGTTCCATATCCTGGAAGTTCTTTTATCAGACATCAAGGTAATTTAACACGCAGTAAATATTTGCAGAACTATTTGAATATGCATAGTTCGACTAAGTTATTTTTAATCGCTTTAAATTTGAGGAACAATTCAGAAAAGAAGCTAGAGGTTTTGTCTCAAATGAGCCTTGATAATGGTAACATCAATAAGAAAATAGTCTCGCTTTCACCAAGAGTCGGTTCCTGGAGAACGTTGTGTTTCACGATAGAACGCATGAGCGATCTCGAAAATGACATTATGTCAAGCTACCGAACCACTTTACCTAACATTAAAGAAACATCTGTGGCGAACTTCCCTCCATAACAACCGGAATTTGTTTATTGTTAATACAGAAATTTTCCGAAAAGTGTCTAGAGGCGGCAATTTACAAAACTGGGGTCTGTGCATGGTAAAAGAATTTAAGAACGAGCGTAGAAGTCATGAAGGGGTTTTGGCCTGGGCGCGCCATGAAGTCTGAACAAAATAATGAAATCCTCTCTTGTCTCAAATTTTGCTAATGTAACCACCAATTTGCCCGGAAATTTTACCTCATATCTTACAGTGTTAGTTTGATGTTTATCCACGCCGTTGATAGGTCCAGTGGCCAAGCGTGGTACAATCCATTGAATCTGCTTCGAGCAACGCTACGTGCGTGCATTTGTTTCACTGAGCGTTTGCCTCGTATTGTTTTGCGCCTTACGTGTTTCTTCGCGACAATGACGGTCATTCACTACTCACTCAAACAGAAAAGGTTACGTGATTATACTCATCCTGCTGTTAAAAGGATTTACAGAATACAAAAACTCAAAAGTGAAACAAACTTCAGTAATACATGAATTTCAAGTGGTCCTCAGCGTCTATTATTGGAAACTTTAAATGACAGGGTTAAGCATGCCGTTTCTTTGAGTGCTACCCTATCAAAACACGATATCCTAAAACAGAGGGTAAAAGAACCTTAATCGAGAATTTATTGGCGTTGTTAAATAGAAGTATGCGACTTACTACAGAGGTGAAAACATTCTGTCCGCGTAGCTCGGTTGGGAGAGAGACTTACTCCGGAGTGAGGGGACAAACTTGTGTTTTCACATTGGCACACGATTGTGGAAAATGGATCGACTGGCCGTTGGGTTCTTCGAAAAATGTGTGATGTTTGTTCCACTCATAGTTCGGAATTAATAAAAAAAATCCTAATTCGCTTCAAAAGAAAAAAAATGAGATGATGTGACGTACTACAGAGGTGAAAACATGTGTCAAGACGACAAATCTGTAGAGAGATATTCTGTTCGTGCAGCTCATTTGGAAGAGCAACTTACTCCGGAATGAGAGGACACTGATTCGATTCGCGGACAAACTTGTGTTTTCACAAGTACTCTGAATATAATTAAAACGCACACATAGACCATTCCAAAGCTGGAAATAAAGCACCAAACAGAGATTCAAAACTGTAGTCTCAATTTTCTCTTATTCCTGCATTGTATATCTCCCTGGTGTTATAAAATACGTGTGCTTGAAATAATACACCAACCAACCGTATAAAAATCATCCCTACCCCACCACAACATCGCAGACAGCTGCAGCCCATAGAGGGCTATCAATAGGTTAGATACCTACACTGTAAAACATTTTGTAGTAGATTGAACCAAAAAGTGGTGCTACTCCAGCTGCACCACATTTGGGTGCAAAGTAAACTATTGTATGATGCATGAAATACACAAAGACATGATGCAATTATGCGCCATGGTAATGTATCCAACATAAATGATTTGAAGTTGAACGCATTGCACCATTTTTGTGTATGTTTCATGCACCACACAATGGTTTACCTTTTCTCCAAAAATGGTGCAACTGATGTAGCTACCCTTTTTGGTGCAACCTACTACAAAAGTTTTAACACTGTGCTTGCTGCATAACGTGCCTGCGGTTGTAATGACAGTTAAGTACGGTCACCCGAGGGGATTACATCGTGGATAGATAGCCGGTACGTGGAAGATGAGATGCTACATTTCCGCGATTTCAGAACGTTTAGGATTTTCGTGTGCGGCGATCGCGCGTGTGTGCAAACTACATGAAAACCAACAAAATTGTTAGCCGCTGATAAAAAAATATATATAGCCGTAAAGAGAGACCGTAGTTTATCGTTGTGATCACAGCTTCTCCCGTAAAGTGGCATCGGAACAAAGGGCTACAGTGGAAAGGATAATGCCGGTATTCAACTATGTGGCACCTGAAAAGATTTGTGCAAAAATAATTCGACTTACGATGACAACTAGACTGTGGCAACCAAAGCCCTCTTTTGTTAACAGGTGAATTGTGTAACAGATCGCCGCTGAATCGTGGAAGACTGGAAACGGGTAACTTGGTCAAGGAATAAGGTTTCAAATACAGTAAAATCTCCTTAACGGACACTTCCGAATAGCGAACACCTCCATTTACCTGACAGTTTTGTAATCGCCAGTCCCGAAGTATATACCGTTCTGCTTCTAAATCGCTGACCCTCCGAATAATGGACAGTAATTTTGTTTAGCTGCTCTCGACGAAAAAGGGGTACTTTGTCATTTAACTTCCCATTACAAAAAACACAGGTTTGTGGTTTCAGTACGGCAGATCTTTTCTTAGAAGTGAGAAAACAGTTGCTTTCAAACAAAATAGGGTATTCTTTGTCAGTACAGAAGAAGAATATTTAGAAGACTTTTTCGAACTACAAGGATAATTTAGAAAGTAAAGAACGTTTGGTTATAAAAGCTATATCCTTTTAAATCTTTTATTTACAATTCCAGACCCGGCCCGGCTTCGCAGGGTAGCAATTTTAAATTTGCGGCGAAATGTTTTTTTACCGAGGTCTTATAAGATTTCCTTGTAGACAACACTTGTCGTTTTTCCTCCAGACGTGAACACGAAAAGGTTTCGTTTTGCCGTGACACGCGAAAGAGCCACGTTAAGTTGCCCATGAGTAAAACATTCTTCACTTAGGTCAACGCCAGCCACGTTCAGTGTCTGACCCTGTGCTTTATTTGTTGCAATGGCAAAGCAGAGTGTTACCGGGATTCATTTGAAATGAAACGGCAAATCTGATGGAATCATTTGGATTCTCGGTATTAAAACTGTTTCTGCAGTGCCACATCCAGATAAAATTATAGCTTCAATCAAAATGTTTTTCAAAGTTTTTATTTGCAGTTGCGTCCCATTGTGTAACTTCGGTGGGTTTAGATTACGTAACAATATAATAAGACTCTCCAACTTTCAAAATCAATCTGTGTGCTGGCATGCTGGAAGGATGCAAAGAATTAAAAAATTATGTTGTGTAATGAACTGCCTCTTCAGTGTCCACTGCCGTGTCTACTGAGTAATAAACTTGAGTTTGGGCCTTGAATTTGGAGAGCACCAAGTCTATGTTTCCGAACCTGTGCATTTGTAGGCGATAAAATTGCTCTTTCTTTAAACCATGAAAGCGACTTATTTGAAAGGTCATGGATTTCAGGATAAGCATTAGTAATCAATTCTTGACTGTTGCAGACTAAAACATAAATCATGATTGAGGTTAATTGTATCTTCATTCATAGATAAAGAATCTCCATTCCAAACTTTAAGTAACATTTCAGCGAAAAGACTTATCTTCTGGAGGTACGAGTACTCTCATGTTAGTTTTGAGTGATAATTTAGTTACATCCGGCCAAATGTAAGATCTTTTAAAGAAGCATTCACCTCGTTAGCTGTAGTTCCTCTCGTCACAACTGGTAAGATTTGACTAAAATATCCGGATAACAAAACTGTGCATCCACCAATATGTCTCTTTGTATTCCTGAGATCACGCATGGTCCTGTTTAGGGCTTAGACCGAAGTTTTGTGCGACATTGCAGCCTCATCCAAAATTATTAATGCACAGTTTTGGATAAATACGGCGGTGTTACTTTGTTTTGAAATAGTACATACGCTTGTATCCCCATGGCGGACGTTGAGGAAATTGTCCCCCTTCCAAAAGAGTGGCTGCAATTCCAGAGGATGAAACGGCAAGAGCAATATTACCACCAGACCACACTTTGGCGAGCAACAAATTTATGAAGAATGTTTTACCTGTGCCTCCAGGGGCATCTAGGAAAAAATCTTACCTTCCTTGTTTGTTATGCTACATATTATGGCGTCAAGCTTTTTTCTGATCAGGGTTCAGACGGTGTTCTTTCTGAGCGACGGTTTGTAACAGCAGAGATCGATCATATGACATTTCCCTTAAGTAGTCACTGTTGTTCGACCGTAGGCTATTATTATCTGGCAAAGGAAGTCCGAACTCTTCTACCGATTTGTTTGCAAATAGTTGTACTATTCTGTTGACTTCAATCAATGCTTCATGGAACACATTTTGGTCATAGTTGAAGTCTTCTAGTGCTAGCTAGCTCTGTCCATTTTCGGTGCAATATATCTTCAGACATGTTTTCACGGTGATTATTCCAAAGAGTGAAGAGATCAGAAGCTTGACAAAAAACTATTATGATGGAAATTAAATATCTAAGGGATACTGCAGAACTACATAGTGCAGCTTCCAATAATGTATCCCCCCCCCGAGAGTCTTCCGGCAATCCCATTGCTTTGCACGCAGCTTGAAATGTGTCGTACGTTATTCCTGCCGCAGTTCCTAAATATTCAAAAGAAGTAGGTCCTTTAACCCCATGAAGTAATATCCTGAGATAAAAACATTCAGAATTGAAGTTGTATGAAACATACTATAAAACTTTGCACATTTTCATCACTTGTGGCGAAATGAAGATGTCACACCAGTGACAGAAGCTTAATCGATTTTTGAATACATAAACCAAAATTTCTTGTAATCTATGAAGTATGTAGTTATTTTAATTGCACATGATCAGCATATACATATCTACAAGTCTTTCAGATTGCCAAATATGAGATAAGAACATACTGTTCTAAGGTGAATTCAATTAATTGCACACAATATTGTAGTATACTAAAAACAGTCTACTTCATTAAAACCTAGATGCTAGTTAAGAGCTATTAAACAATAAAAACCTTGTTCCTCTGGTTTCGAATGGATTTTCTGTAGCTGGTACTAGGCCTTCTCTGAGGTATTCCAGTCTCTCGTTCAATAGCTATAAGCTCAGTCAGTAAATAATTCAATAACTATAAGCTCAGTCTGTGGACTGAGCTTATAGTTAAAATCAAATGAAGAAGTAAAACTACAGAACAGTCATAATTACATTCGTGTGATCTTTCTGAAACGCACGATGCATTTCGGTATATCTAGTATACCATTATCAAGCGGTTCTTAGTATTGCTAGTAAAGCACCTGGGTATTTATAACCCATCGATGCATATCATTGGTTGTCACGTCTTGTCAATGCCATCTGTGATGTCATGTATTGATTCGTCATAGTCAGGAACTTCGTTAACAAGTTGCTGTAAGCCGACTAGTGAACTCAATTCAGGATCATAATTAAGTGGACAGTTCCCAACATCTCTTCAGTTATATTGAGTCCTTATTTTTTGGTTTATTTTGAGTTTCTTTTTCCAATATAAGTTTCCATGGTTATGGCACTTCAGTGGGGTTGTTATTGCAGTTGTCCTTCCATGTTTTGTCAATGACGAGGGCTTCTGAAAGACGTATTAATTTCTCTGAACGCTGATCAAGAAGAATTTTTTCGCCCCTTCAAAAACAGGGTTACATGCATCATTCATGCAAAATTTAATTAGAGCAGTCTTTAGTTATTTTTTCTTCCAATTATCTTGGTGCTGTTGTATTCTAGTTTTTAATCGATTTTTTGTACTTCCCACATAGAATTTTGATTTGGTACCATCTTGATCTATCACTGGGCATTATAGACACCAGCTTTATTAAAACCCTCTTGGGGTCCTTTATTTTTTAAGAGCATATCAGCATAAGTGGTAACATTGGTACCGAAAATTAAACTATCACATTCTCTATGTAATATGGAAGTAATGGCTGGGAGACATGGAAATGTACCACAAAAGGTTTTTTTTTCTTCAGACTTCAGTTATTGCTTGTGGTCAAAAATTAATCTCTACACCATTTTTTTTTACTATATCCATATCCAATAGCCGTGTTCAACATTCAATCGAGTTCTTAGTTTCGTAGCTTACTACTGCTACATATTGCGAAAGCTCTTTGCACTAAATACCTAAACGCGGAGGAAAGTTTATGGGATATTGGATGACAGGAACTAGCAGGAATGAACACTGGAGCGTAAGTATCTTTCCGGTACATTTGAAATTCTAGTAGATGCTCTTTTCTTGAAACCACAACATCCGGGAAAGGTAATTCATTATTATTTTTTCCCATTTCTATGGTAAAAGTTATAGTCGGATAACAATCACTGAGTGCCATTTGTACAGTTTGAATCAAATGTTGGCTAAATTTTCTGAAAATTATGAATGCATCGTTCACATACCTGGAATATACTTCAATATTATGCTCATAAATAGGGATAACGTTATCTTCAATGTCCTTCATTTTTACTGCTGCAAAGAGTGCATGTGGACAGAGGCGAACTCATCGGGGCACCAGATTGTCGAAACATTTTGCCGTAAAATTCGAATTAGTTGTTATTTTGGATATAAGAAAGAGCAGAAACGATGTCATCAACTTCCCTAAGTGACAATGAGGCGCTCAAAGAGAGTTTTCTATGTATGATTGAAATAACAGTCTTAACAGGGGTATTTGGGAATAATGATATTGCGTCCATGATAATGAAACAAGCGGCATCGAGGTTAAAAACACATTGTTTCACTCTACCAATAAAACATTTTCTACTGGGTACACAAAATTGCGAGCATGGTAGCAGTGGCTTTAAGAAATTCAATAAATTTCTTTCCAAATGTATTAAAGGAAAGTTAAATTTTGAAGTTATGACTCATCGGAGTATCTGGGTTATGAAGCTTAATTTTACCAAATGCTCCTGGTAAACCGGCTGCCTTTGAAAGCCTAGAAAGCCGTACAAAGTCTGGTAAACAACTGTGGTTACGAAAAGAAGCAAATTTTCGTATAAGCTGGTCAGTAGGATCTTTATCTACTTGTTCAACAGATAGCTGGTGTATTGCACTTTCCATTTTATCGATGTAATCTGAATGATTCTACATCACTAGACGTTTGAACTTGTCTTCAATTATATTAATACCTGAATTTCTTCCTAACTCCAAAAGTTGTTGACGTTCATACCGAAATGTATGTTCGTCGGAATCAGTTGAAGTACTGTCCTCATGGTTTTGCTGATTCACCTGTCTGTACAACTTATACCTTAAAGGGTCTCGTTGACAAAAGTTCAAAGCCTCCACGATATTTTCCAATAATGGGATACATTTTTCGGCTCCCGGTAGCTGAAACGGCGGGGCAAACTTTATGCCTCTATCAGTAGCTTTTAATTGTTGGTCAGTCAGGACCGTATTCGATAAATTGACTAAGTTCGCCCTGCTTATACCTTGTATAGTAGTCCTACGTGTACCATTGGATTCACGCAAAAGCCAATCGAGCTTCTTGTGAAATTTTGTAGTTAAATACTAATGTTTTTTATTCAAGAAATAAAACATTCTTCCCAATGGTTCAAAATTACTGTTTAAAATGCTCACACTCGAATTCATATAAAAGTCATAAAATAAGATTCGAGACACTTTCTGTTGAATTTAAATATATAAGAACGTTGAAGTTTGATCTACGTGATTAACCTTTTAGTTTCACTTGTTCTCAGAATGTCATTATCCTCGCGATCGTTTGCTTGATTAAGAATTCGTAGTGACTTAGGCATTAAATTCAGATTTCTGCAATTAATAAGAGTTCAATTTGTGTTCCTCATGGCAGATTCGTTATCGAATCTTCTGGATATCCCAACATAAATACATATTAGGTTTCGTATTGTTAATCCCAACTCAGCAAATGAACTCTGTCCTCATCTATGCATTTACAGAAACGTTGACTTCGAACTGCATTGTCGTTTAGGAGTTACCGACATAAACCTTAAGACCAAAAAACTATTTGACAAATTTAATGTGCTTAAAAGATATCGAAATTGAAGTTGTTTGAAACATACTATAAAACTCTGTGCAGATTTTAATTACCTGTGGCGAAATGAAGATACCACACTAGTGGCAGTAGCCTAATGAATTTTTCAATATACATAAACCAAAATTCCTTGTAACTATGAAACGTTTAGTTATTTTAATTGCACATGATCTACAAACACATGTCTACAAGTCTTTCAGATTGCGAAATATGAGGTGAGAACATATTGTTCTGAGGTGAATTGAATGAATTGCACGCAATATTGTAATATACTAAAACAAGTCTATTTCAATAAAACCTAGATGCTAGTTAAGAGCTATTAAACAATAAAAACCTTGTTCCTCTGGTTTCAAATGAATTTTCCGTAGCTGCTACTAGCCCCTCTCAGAGTTGTTCCAATCTCTCGTTCAATAGGAAATCTGTGGACTCTGAGCTTGTAGTATAAAATCAATTGAAGAAGTAAAACTACACAAATGTCACTCATATCACCACACCTACCCGTCACAAGTACATTCGTGTGATCTTTCTGACACACGCGATGCATTTTAGTATATCTTGTATACCATTATCAAGCGGTTCTTGGTATTGCTAGTAAAGCACCTGGGTATTTATGACCCATCGATGCATATCATTGGTTGTCACGTCTTGTTAACGCCATCCGTGATGTCATGTATTGATTCGTCATAGTGAGGAACTTCGTTAACAATTTGCTGTAAGCCGACTAGTGAACTTAATTCAGGATCATAATTAAGTGGACAGTTTCCAACATTTCTAATATTTCTTGAGTTATATTGAGTCTTTATTTTTTGTTTTACTTTGAGTTTCTTTTCCCAACATAACTTCCCATGGGTATGGCACTTCAATGGGGTTGACCTTATTGCAGTTGTCCTTCCATGTTTTCTAAATGACGAGGGCTTCTGAAAGACATATTATTTTCTCTGAACGCTGATCAAGAACAATTTTCGCCCCTTCCAAATCAGGGTTACATGCATTATCCATGCAAAATTCATTTAGAGCCGTCTTCCGTTCTTTTTTCTTCCAAGTATCTTGGTGCTGTTGTATTCTAGTTTTTAATCGATTTTTTGTGATTCTCACATAAAATTTTTACTTGGTACCATCTTGATCTATCACTGGGATAGTATATACACCAGCTTTATTTAAACCCTCTTGAGGTCCTTTATTTTTAAGAGTATGTCAGCATAAGTGGTAACATTAGTATCGAAACACTTATTAACTTTATGACATTCTCTGTGTAATATGGAAGTAATGGCTGGGAGACATGGAAATGTATCACAAAAGGTTTTTTTCTTTTCTTCAGACTTCTGTTTGTGCTTGTGGTCAAAAATTAATCTGTACACCATTTTTTTACTATATCCATATCCAATAGCCGCGTTCAAAATCCAATCGAGTTCTTCATTTCGTAGCTTGCTACTGCTACATATTGTGAAAGCTCTTTGTACTCTTTATACTTTTGAAAGGGCGAAAATTGTTCTTTATCAACGTTCAGAGAAATTAATACCTTTTTCAGACGCCCTCGTCATTTAGAAAACATGGAAGGACAATTGCAATAAGGTCAACCCCATTGAAGTGTCATACCCATGGAAACTTATATTGGAAAAAGAAACTCAAAGTAAACCAAAAAATAAAAAGACTCAGTATAACTCAAGAAATATTAGAGATGTTGGGAACTGTCCACTGAATTATGATCCTGAATTGAGCTCGCTAGTCGGCTTACAGCAAATTGTTAACGAAGTTCCTCACTATGACGAATCAATACGTGACATCACGGATGGCGTTGACAAGACGTGACAACCAATGATATGCATCGATGGGTTATAAATACCCAGGTGCTTTACTAGCAATACTAAGAACCGCTTGATAATGGCATACTAGATATACCGAAATGCATCGTGCGTGTCAGAAAGATCACACGAATGTAATTATGACGGTTCTGTAGTTTTACTTCTTCATTTGATTTTAACTATAAGCTCAGAGTCCACAGACTGACTATTGAACGAGAGACTGGAATACCTCTGAGAAGGCCTAGTACGAGCTACAGAAAATCCATTCGAAACCAGAGGAGCAAGGTTTTTATTGTTTAATAGCTCTTAACTAGCATCTAGGTTTTAATGAAACAGACTTTTTTAGTATACTACAATATTGTGTGCAATTCATTCAGTTCACCTTAGAACAGTATGTTCTTACTTCATATTTCGCAATCTGAAATACTTGTAGATATGTGCTGGTAGATCATGTGTAATTAAAATAACTACACGTTTCATTCATTACAAGGAATTTTGGTTTATGTATTCAAAAACCCATTAATCCACTGTCACTGGTGTGGTGTCTTCATTTCACCACAAGTGATGAAAATGTGCACAGAGTTTTATAGTATGTTTCATACAACTTCAATTTCGATATCTTTTAAGCCCATTAAATTTGCCAAATAGTTTTTTGGTCTTAAGAAGACATTCAGTGCTGTTGGGATGGACTACATATACTCGGCCAAGCGCATCTGTCTTTTTAATGTCGTCATAGCCCTCAACGGGCATTCCTTATTTCCTCTGTGGAAATTTCTACCGGCCAAATGGTATACTTGTCCTTGTACCTTAAATGTCGGCATAAAACCACGTTCGATTACTTGTGTGCTCATAAATGAAGTAATTTGAAATGCGTTATTATACTGACTTATGTATTCCATAAATTCTTTACAGCTTAGATGATCGCCTGTAAGAAGCGAATTTAATGGTTCGGGAGAAAGAAAGATTTCTGCTAGTTGATGTTCCCCCTGAAAACAACACATACCTTTTGATTCGTCTTTCCATTTCTGAGCTGAACAATATTGAGAGATATAATTTATGACTATAAACTTGTGGTGTTGAATAAAGTAATAATATCAACGTTTACCACAATCAAAGGTTTATTATATATCGACTATAGTTTCGCAGAGCTTCTGGTTCGGCTTCATCAGGACGAATGGAGCGTAAACATTCAAATCATTGTGACATCATCAGAATTCAGACGGTCACGGTTTTTGGTAAGTTGTTTTCACGCGCTTGAAAGAAATGGAGTAGACGTCATGTCGTTGACAAGCAGTTAAGAGTTCCGGTATATGTGAAAAGCTTCTAATACATTAAGATTCATCGTTGAATCAGGTTTATCAATGAGCATAGCGTTTCCGAACAGAAATTTGTGGTTGTTTTCGTGACAATGCTGGGCTATAGACGACTTCTTCAGTTCTTTCCGTGTGAAGGAACACCAGACCTACGTACGGAATTGTGAACTGAAGAAGTCGTCTATAGCCCAGCATTGTCACGAAAACAACCATACATTTCTGTTCGGAAACGCTACGCTCATTGATAAACCTGATTCAACGATGAAGCTTAATGTATTAGAAGCTTTTCACATATACCGGAACTCTTCACTGCTTGTCAACGACATGACGTCGACTCCATTTCTTTCAAGCGCGTGGAAACAACTTACCAAAAACCGTGACCGTCAGAATTCTGATGATGTCACAATGATTTGAATGTTTACGCTTCATTCGTCCTGATGAAGCCGAGCCAGATGCTCTGCGAAACTATAGTCGATATATAATAAACCTTTGATTGTGGTAAACGATGATATTTTTACTTTAATATCAACAGATAATAGACATAGTACTTATAGAAACAGAACTACCATTTTTATAATTTATGGATGAATCGTAATTCATAGCGGAATACTGTTTATCGAACCACAGACCTCGAACATTTGCTCTTTCAGTTCGACTTACTCGTCTCCTTTGTCTTAGATTAACATGTCTAGTCCTGTCAGCAGATAGACAATTATCAAGGGTAAGAAACAATGGGCTGTGAATACACCATTGGCGAAACGTCACTTTGTAATTAAGGGAAGCAATGCAGTTAACATGCGATAAATAGATGACAAAAGTGATATGAATGAAAACTTATAATAATTAAAATCAGCAAGTGACCCGTAGTTTATATGCTACGTTGACAATATGGCATAACAGAAAGCATCGTAAGACACCCACCCCCACCCCCAACCGCGACCATGCGCGGTACCACCAAAAAGAAAGGTCTAGGAGTTCAAATGCAAAGATGTATAAAAAAATGTTCAGTGAAAATGTTGAAAGGGAAAGAAACTTTTCTACCCACACAACGAAAAGAATTGGAGGTTGCTTCTATCAGAGCTGAGACGGGCTGAGCCCAAGTCCGAAGCAGAGCACGAATCGGGCTCGGGCTGTAGAATATTTACTGCGGTTCGGGCTCGGGCGGGCTCGAGCTCTTAGAAAGAGGGAGAGCGAGAGAATTTTTTTTATTCATAAATGTGATTTTACATGATTTTTATAGATAATTTTGTTTTATTTATAAATGTGATTTTATATGATTATGAAAATGATCCAAAAGACAGAGAAAGTATTTTCTCTAGAATGCAGTCTTCGGAGTTTTGGGAGTTCTCGTGGCCGTGTATTGTAGATGTGCCAGAGTCCACTGTTTCCATGGCGCTTACATTTCTTAGAAGAGTCACAGAAACAAATAGCTACACTAATAAAAGTAACGCTTGCTTTTATATTCCTGAAGTAATGACATGTCACCGCTAAAGAACGTGCAACATAAAACTACTGAAAGTTCAGACCATAAGTTTATAATGGAACTAAATCAACTAATTACACTAACAGAGAAAACTTTTGACAAATTGCAACTTCAAACTATTGTTACGGTAGTCATCTGAGTGCTGAGTCTGACTGAACGTTCGGAAAGAGCGCATGCTCAAGTTAGTGGCTTTATCCTTAAAACTCTCTTGTGTGGTTCTGCCTTCGGCGCCGTGGAAGCGTTTGGGAGAATGCTTCCCCACGCTCTATGCTTAGCAGAGCATTACTGGCTGTGGCTGACCACTCTGCGGGTGGGCATGCCGTCTTACTGAGGTTCAGCTGGATGCATTATCTGCGTTGCTTCCATCGAGCGACTTACGTACGAGACATTTGTTCTTGTTTCGTAAAAATACAAATATGAATTTTCTATATTAAAGATAATTAAAAAAATGCCCGTTGCGTTATGTTAGTGTGATATTTTTATTTTACTTTAATGCTACATATTTTTAATTCACGCAAAAGAAAGCGCATGAACCAAAGGGAAGCAATACTTCCCTTGCTTCCATTGACGCTTCGCCACTGGAATACACCAAGAATATTTAAAACACGAACGTGCAGATTTCCGTTTAATAGGTGTACAAGAGTACACATTAAAAACTAGATTGCTAGCTTTCACCGCAGAAGACTGGCGGCTTCGTCAGGCTAATGTTTACAACGTTGAGTACAGAATCATACTGCGAAAATTTGAACAGAAGAACCACACGTAAGAAGTACGTCATGTGCACGTGATGTAAAAGCTGACAAGTGAGACGATCATGTTCGTGGAGGTATATCTAGGAGGATACGCCGGACAGCTTGTAAATCTATTGAAAGATAAGAATTGCATGCGCTTTCAAGTGTTAGTATTTCCACGGTTTCCCTGAAGGTGGTGGTTCTTGGGTCCAAGTATGGGGCTAATTTCTTGAGGTCGTCCAATTGAGGAATGGCACCAAAGTTGGCAACTTCCTTCAATGGAGCGGTTGTAAGCTTTTGGTTTTTAATGTCACACTTCTTTTTGTTAATTCTCAATCTGGAGGAACTTTTTGTCATGCCAATGTAATGTTTTATAGAGTGATCTTGATAGAGCAGAGGGATGGAGTAGACTCTTGCATCTGAGAGTAGCACTGTTGGATCTCTTTTCTGCCTTAGGATAGCTGACAAAGACCTCGGCGGCTTTAGACTGAATTTTCTGACGGTATTCTTGAGGGGAAAAGCTAGGGAAGGGATGTATGGTATTGAGCCCAGGAATTGCCGGGTGTTACCTTTTTCGTGGACAGATGGGTTGTTTGCATTGGTTGCTGCATTCTTGTTAATCTCTTCAATTATCCGTAAATCGTGGCCTGTGGATGAAGCGAGCTCTTTAAGGTTATGCAATTCTGCCTCATGTGTAAAATTTAGAGCGAAAGCTCTGTTGGCACGGTATCTGAAGAGGGCGTATTTGTATGTATTTGGGCTAGCAGATGAACGAAAAATAGGGATATCTACGTGGGTTGACTTACAGCAGACTTGTGTCTTGAACGCTCCTGTGGTAGTCATTTGGACTAGCACATATAGGAATGGCAGTGTTCTTCAGACTCTCGTTCTAGCGTGAACTTGATATCCGGGTGGTATGGGTTCAGCTTTTCGGGGGAAATGTTAAAGGATTCATCTCCGTGTGGCCATATAAAAAACAAGTCGTCTGCATAACGGAACCAAGTTTTAGGTACTTGGATTAGCGAGTTTAGGAAAATGTCCTCCACGGGGCGGAGCACTGCTTCTGCAAGAACTTGCAACAATGATAAACCCATAGGCACACCTTTCGTTCGTTTATAGACTTGGGAGCGGAAAGTGGAGAAATTTTATTCTGTGACCATGTCCATCACCTTGAAAATGTTTCGACGTGCGTCTGGTAAGAGCAGGTTGGAAGTTACTGTAGAATTCTTGAGATTTGAAGAGGTGTTCGAGACTAGAACTGACGGTATAACGAAACTACGTCAATACTGCCAATTATATCTTCTGGTGCGGCAGATACTCTCTTAAGCTTTGAGATAAAATCAGTTGAGGAGAGTAAGACTTTTTCTGTATGTGGCAGGAAAAGAGAGTGGAATGAGACTAGTGCTTTATCCAGGTGGGTGGAAGGGGAGCGCTTCCGCGAGACTATCGGCCTGATGGGATAGCATGGTTTGTGATGCTTACGTTTGCCGAATAGCTCTGGGATGCGAGGCCCCGGGGAGTGTCTAACTTCTTTCTTTATTGCTTCTTAGTTCCAGTCTCGGAAGCCTCTTCAAATCTCAAGAATTCTATAGTAACTTTCAACCTGTTCGTATCAGATGCACATCGAGACATTTTCAAGGTGATGGACATGGTCACAGGATCAAATTTCTTCACTTTCCGCTCCCAAGTCTAAACAAACGAAAGGTGTGCCAATGGATTCATCATTGTCGCCAGTTCTTGCAGAAGCAGTGTTCCACCCCTGGAGGACGTTTCCCTAAACACGCTAGAACGAGAGTCCGAAGGAACACTGCTATTCCTAGATGTGCTAATACAAAGGGATCTCACAGGAGCTCTCAAGACTCGAGTCTACTATAAGCCAACCAACGTAGATATCCCTATTTTTCGTTCATCTGCTAGCCCAAATACACCCAAATACGCCCTCTTCAGATACCGTGCCAACAGAGCTTTCGCTTTAAATTCAGTTACTGCCGCACGTGATGCAGAATTGCATAATCTTAAAGAGCTCCCTTCATCCACAGGCCACGACTTTCGGACAACTGAAGAGATTATCAAGAATATAGCAACCAAGGCAAAACAACCCATCTGTCCTCGAAAAATGTAACACCCGGCAATAACTGAGCTCAATCCCATACATCCCTACCCTAACTTTTTTCCTCAAAAATACCGTCAGAAAATTCGTCTTCGATGTTGGTCTAAAGCCGCCGAGGTCTTTGTCAGCTATCCAAAGACAGAAAAGAGATCCATCCGTGCTGCACTCAGATGCAGGAGTCTACTCCATCGCTCTGCTCTATCAAGATCACTTTATAAAATATTACATTGGCATGACAAAGGGATCCTTCAGACTGAGAATTAACGAGCACAAGCGTGACATTAAGAACCAAAAGCTTACAACCGCTCCATTGAAGGAAATTGCGAACCACGGCGCCATTCCTCAATTGGACGACCTCAAGAAATTAGCCGCATATATAGACACAAGAACTACCGCCTTCAGGGAAACCGCAATTTTGATCTTTCCACAGATATACCAGCTGTTTTGGGGTGTATCCTCCTAGATATACCTCCGCGAACATGATCGTCTCACTTGTCATCTTTTACATCACATGCACATAACGTACTTCTTACGTGTGTTTTTTCTGTTTGTTTAAATTTTTGCAGTATGATTCTGTACTCAACGTTGGAAACATTAGCCTGACGAAACAGCCTGTCTTCGGCGGTGAAAGCTAGCAACCTAGTTTTGAATTTGTACTCTTTTACACCTATTAAACGGATGCACATTCGTGTTGTAAAGATAGACGATTGTTGCGCTGAACATACGATTATCTTTCTCTCTGAGAATTATATCTACTTCGATCTAAAGAGAAGCGATTATTACGTTCAACAGGCGACTGCCTTTCTCATTGTAAAGCCATTCTTTGTCTGCCATTTCCCAATCGAGATTCTGTTTCTTGGAAAGTTTCATTATGACAGGATAAACAAATTCTTTTAGCGTCCAATGTACTACCACCTATATTCGATTTCCGTCTCAGCATAATGTTAATACAATATTTAAATTTTAATTAAAGAGCTACGCAAAGAGATACATACGTGTGGACGAAAACAACTACGCATTTAGTCTGTGCGTGCGCCGATAAACCAATTTTTTTAGCGTCCAATGTAACTACGCATTTAGTCTGTAGCCTTGCATGCTGTCAGACCGGCAGCCGCGCATGCGCCTCGCGTCTTTTTCCCAATGAGCAAAAAAGTTTCGTAAACCGGTTGCCGCGCACCGTTGTTATGCAGTGGAAGCCACGAAAGAATGCAAACGGCGGGTTTTTCTTTGACTTGTCACTAAAATCGTTACTGCTCGGCTCCCTTTTGTCATAGATTAATGTTTCATACACCTAAACCTTCCTCGACAAATGCTCTATCGAATGGTGAAAACTGCATCAAAATTCATCCAGCGATTCTTGAAATTAGCCCGAACAAACAGACAGACGCCTACCGGGAACTTTATTTTATACTATGTATAGATTTTTAACTCATACTTTAGCCTATTTTTCTACATAGTCGTCCTGAACACTGAGGCACTTGTCATATCCTGGGATAAGTTATGTATCCCCTCCTCATGATAAAGTCCCCTTGGTTTCCAATTTCTTCGACAATGCCCAAACGGTGGACTTGATCGGCGGATGTCTGCCTGCAAACCTCTGCAGGAATTACTGTTGAGAAGACTTTATCGATTCTGCTTTCCAATAAGTGCGAACAATAAATACTCGCTTCTCCAGAGTATACCGATACACTTTCACGCGTACGCGAACCGCCACGAGCACGAGCACTCACTATCAACAACCGTATTGTGTAGACAAGCTCAGAGAAATGGCATAACAAAGCAGCAGAAAGACGCTTCCGGCTGGCTGGCGGACTGTTTCTCAGTGGCGCCACACTTAGGAATGCGTCTGCCACTAAGGGGCGCTTCAGCTGGCTGACGGATAGCGCCAGGTTTAATGCTGTCTGAACGCAAATGGTTGCCACTTTCAGCACATGTTGTGATGCCATCACATTTCGTAAGAAATGAGGTTAGTCCACTTTAAATTTCGTTGCAATAATTGGTGTTTATATTATTAAAGAAACGCCGGGTTCGGTAGCGTATATTGTACGTGCGTATTTAGTAATATACATATATTTTTTTTGTATTGTGAGTCTAATTGGGGTCCGAAGTTGAGCTCCCGAATCGCAGACATCTCCTAGTAGCAGACAAATGTTGAAATCCCAGGGTGTCCGCTATTCAGAGGTTTTACTACAACACGCAGACTGGCGGGTACAAGGGTCGTGTAGACTACAGGAGGCCATGATCTCTAGCTGTACAGTTGTGATCTACAGGTGGGTGGAGGAGGTGCAATGTTTCGCTGCATGTTTATTTGATGAGTGTCCCTGTACCTTCTGAGACTCCCGTCACTGAACAAAGCTATGTTGACTACAGGAAGCCATAATCTCCAACTGTCCATTTGTGATGTTGCAGGAAGGTGGAGAGTGTGCAATGTTTCGCTGCATGTTTATTTGATGAGTGCCCCTGTACCTACTGAGAACCCGTCTCTGAACGAGGTTATGTTGACTTACTCGTATTTCCGGCTTTCAGATTCACAGTGTCCAGTCTCATCATTTCCGTTTAACGAAAGACTGGTTGGGAAAGCATTCCAGGGAGATCGCAAGCCCGTTATGGGCCTCCTTCGATTTTAGGTTGTGAATCGAAACATAATTTGAAATATGTTTCGGTATTTGTGTTGCTGAGCAAGATCCTGCGACATTCTGCTCCGGAGCCGGAGGCTCTTCTAATTAAGCTAAACCCACGAAATTTATCACTGTAACTTTGCTGTCTTGGAATGTGTGTCACCTCTGAACTACGTCACAGTTGTTAACCAATGGAACACTTTCCGCATGAAGTACAGCGATACATTCGAGCCCGAAACTCAAACTCGCTACCGTTTAAACTCATCAAATAAACATGTGCTTTACGGACGGCTGTTGTGGAATCATAGTCCGCAAAACCAACCAAATCTTTCCAACATCTGATGGAATCTACGCCGCTACGTGTTATCGCTGTTGTGAGGGCGAAAGGGGGACCACACTTTATTAGGTGAATGTGAAAAAGAAATGATCCTTTCAGTGTCTTTTAGAAAAGTTACTTTTGACTCAGCCGCTAGAAATAGGAATCTTCATTCCGGCTGGTTGGTGACATTAGCAGTAAAAAGTAACGGATGTGTAGTTGTTCTTTTGCTGTTGTTTCTACATTACCTCGAAATCATGAAGTTGTAATAATAATAATAATAAAAGAGCGTCGTAAATTTTGTTGCCGATTGCACGGAACTCATAGTGAAGTTTAAAATAGGTAGAGGCTTTTTTTACAAAATATATAATAGTTTGTGACCTCTGCAGTTGTGTCACTATGTATTAGCTTGTGACCTTTCTCCAGTTATACGACAAAGTAATAATTTGTGACTTTTCTCCGTAAAGGTTTGTGACCTTTTTCCAGTTATGTATAAAAGCCAAAGTTTGTGACCATTCTCCAGTTATACCGCTATATAATAGTTTGTGACTTTTCTCCAGTAATAACGTTATATAAAATTTTGTGACCTTTCTACAGTAATATCATTATGTAAAAGTTTGTGACATTTTCCTAGTTATAGCACTATGTAAAATTTGGTGGCATTTTCCCAGTAATATCATTGCTAACAGTATGTGACGTTTCTCCAGTAATATCATTGCTAACAGTATGTGACGTTTCTCCAGTAATATCATTATATAAAAGTTTGTGACCTTTCTACAGTAATACACGATCGAGTCACATTATTGTGACCACTAGCTAATATCCAGAGTAACCGCCGTGCGCAGCGCGGACAGCAGCTAGACTGGCTGGGAGTCACTCACTAAGGTGACGGAAGGTGTTCACAGGTATGTGGAGCCATGCTGACTGCAGTGCATCTGACAACTGCTGGAGGGTGCGTGGTGGAGGATCAATAGAGCGAACAACACGATCGAGGTGGTCCTGCAGATGCTGAATTGGGTTTAAGTCTCCGAAATTAGGGGGCCAGAGAAGTACCTTGAAGTCTTCATCGTGCTCTTCCAACCGCTCTCGGACATTTCTAGCTGTGTGGCACGTCGCATTGCCGTACTGGAAGATCCCATCCAGCCCAGGGAAGACAATGAGCATGTATGGGTGCACGTGTTCTGCAAGGATGTATTAATAACGAATTCGGTCCGTAGTGGCTTCCACAGGTGTGAGTAGACCCAGAGAATGCCACGAAAACATTTCCCAGATCATAACGCTGCCCCCACCAACTTGTGTTCTGCCAGCAATGGTTAAAGAGTGTTTTCTCTACAATATTTCTCGCCTTATACGCCAACGTCCATCCGTTTGATGAAACAGAAAGCGTGACCCATCGGAGAAAGCAATCCTTTGCCAATCAGCTAGATCCGATACTAATACTGCCGTGCAAATGTAAGCCTATTCTACCAATTCACCTTCGTTAGCATAGGTGCAGTGACCATCCGTCTGCATCGAAGCCCCATACGCAGCAGGGTTCGTTGAACTGTCGTTTTAAACACACTTCCGGTTTTTCCCTGGTTCATTTGGCCAGTGAGTTGCTCCACTGTGGCGTGTCGATTGGCTCTCACGCACCTTCAAAGCCGACGTTCACCTCTCACATCAATGGCATGTGGTACTCCGCAGTTTCCACATCGATTATTTGCAATGGTGCTATTTCTCCAATCTACTTTAACCACAACAGCACGCGAACAGTTCACAAACTGCGCCATTTCAGAAATGCTGCCACCCTTGGCCAGAAAGCTGATAATTATCCCTTTTTGCAAATCCGATAAATCGCTCCTTTTATATAAGACCGCAACGAGTGATATGTTTTCAGAATGCATACAGCACACCTTATGTACCCTCCAAGCCAGCTCATGACACGTGCCTTCTTTCATTGGCTACGTGCTGTTGACATCAAAAGTAGGATCTAGTCACAATAACGTGACTCGCCCGTGTATCATTATGTAAAAGTTTTTGACCTTTACTATGTAAAAGTTTGGGATCTATCTCCAGTTATAACACTACGTAATAATTTTACCTTTATTCGGTTATATCACTATATAATAGTCTGTGACCTTTATCCAGTTATATCACTATGTAATAGTCTGTGACTTTTATCTTGTTATATCTCTACGTAATAGTTTATCCAGTTATATCACTACGTAATAGTTTGTGACCTTTATTCGGTTATATCACTATGTAATAGTCGGTGACCTTTATCCAGTTATATCACTATGTAATAGGTTGTGGCCTTTATCCAGTTATATCACTATGTAATAGTTTGTGGCCTTTATCCAGTTATATCACTATGTAATAGTTTATCCAGTTATATCACTACGTAATAGTTTGTGACCTTTATTCAGTAATATCACTATGTAATAGTTTGTGACCTTTATTCAGTAATATCACTATGTAATAGTTTGTGACCTTTATCCAGTTATATCACTACGTAATAGTTTGTGACCTTTATCCAGTTATACCACTATGTAATAGTTTGTGACCTTTATCCAGTTATATCACTACGTAATAATTTGTGACCTTTATCCAGTTATATCACTACATAATAGTTTGTGACCTTTATCCAGTTATATCCCTATGTAATAGTTTGTAATCTTATCTAGTTATATCACTTTGTAATAGTTTGTGATCTTTATCCAATTATATCACTACGTAATAGTTTGTGAACTTTATTCAGTTATACCACTACGTAATAATTTGTGACCTTTATCCAGTTATATCACTACATAATAGTTTGTGACCTTTATCCAGTTATATCACTATGTAATAGTTCGTGACCTTATCTAGTTATATCACTATGTAATAGTTTGTGACCTTTATCCAGTTATATCACTATGTAATAGTTTGTGACCTTTATCCAGTTATATCACTATATAATAGTTTGTGACCTTTATCCAGTTATATAACCAAATTAGTCTTCGTTATAAATGATATCGAAAAAAAGAACTATTTTTTTCAATCAGATATTCAGAAGCAACGACATTTGGAAAAAATATATTTTGAATTCATAACATCTGCATTTACGCCTTCTATCGGCGAAGTTAGTCATTGGCAAAAAAAAAAAAAAAAGGAACCGTAATGCAAGGGTCATCGTTCTCACATTTCGAACTTCTTAATGCAAAAAAGAATTTTTCAAATCTAACAAATAGTTTAAGAAACCTGGTGTCCACAGATGGACGGACAAAGTGATAGCATAAGCACATACCTTTTCTGCAAAAAACCTGAGACATGAATACCTGCTCCCCTAGCTGAAAAACGGCGAATTATTTTAAAAAGAAAATATACACAAAAAGTTTTCCGTGATGAGCGCGGTATCTAACCTCAAAAATAAAATTTTCAATTAAAGTTTCAAAAGCGCAGATATTTTTGAAAAAAAAAATAAGAGGAGAAAAAAAAAGAGGAATCTGACACAGAAATACACACTTAAGATCGCTAGTGAGAAAAAGGTTTCTTCACCAAAGAGTAAAAATTATACAGTATGCAGAACATTTTTTTTTTTTATTTTGAAAAATTCTTTTTGTGTCGAATAGAGTCCACCACAGGGACACTATTGATGTGTCGCCATTTTCCAGCTTTTGAAAAAGAGACTGGCCATCTCATTTTCGGAAAGGAAAATAGGCTTCCATCACGCATCTTGATTCCCTTCGGGACAAGATGAAAGAAAAAAAGGAAAAGAATGATGCGCAGTTCTTTTGTTTTTTTTACCATCGATCCCCGAAAATTTTAGTAAGGAACTTGAATCAATTTTCTATATCTTCTGAAGTTTTCAGTTCATTTTACCTGGGAAGTCAAGAAAAAAGTTATGAAATTCTTTAATTTCCATTCAATCTTCAAATTCTTTTTTTCCTATCCTTTCCTCAATTCTTTTTGAGTGCTAGAATATTTTTGCCATGTGAGTGTATGTTGAGTGAAGTGTGGGAATGACATGTACGTGTATGTTCTTTGGTTTGTTGTGCTGGGATCGAACGTTATTTTGGATGTGCCGAGATTAAAGCTTTAGATGTGATTCCTTGCATATTGTTTTAAATGTTGTCAATCCTAGTGAGGAGTAATGTCTGTTCATTTGTTTCATTCGGGGAAGAATTACTCCGATGAAAGTTTCAGAGTTGCGGTTGTGATTGAGAAAAAAAAATTTGTCTTCACATTTGTTATGAATCTTGTTCCGTGATAGTATTTGTATGCATATCTTTGTATATTTTTCTCTTCCCTGTTTGTACACCACGCAAAATGAGCTCAGCGTATTAGACAAGGATAAGCGATTTTCATTTGTATATTTGAGAGCGAAAAATTAAAGCTAAAAGCGTGAATCGTGCAATAAACTTTTTCAGCAGTAAAGCAACTTCAAAAAAAAAAAATATATATATTAAAAAAAGGGGCAAATGAATGTAAAAAAACACCTATAAATCATGTGGTGCCTCTGTGCCCAAGAAATTTATTGTTAATATTTTTTTTTACAAGTCTTTGATTGATTGATTGGTGAAAAACCAATAAATCACTATACAACACAAAAAATAATTTTTCAAATCGGACTTTTAGAAGCACAGATATCGGAGAAATCGCTTTTTTACTTGCACGCCTGCTAGCGAAGTAACTGCGCATTAATTAAAAAATAAACTCAACCCAAAATAATCTTCCTTACAAATGGTACCAAAGGAAAGACATATTTTTTTTTCAATCAGATGTTTAGAAGAAAACATATGGAGTAACATATTTTCGAATTCTAAAACATCTGCTTTTATGCCCTTTAGCAACGAAATTGTAAGGAAAAGAACAGTAAAGCATGGATCATAGTTTTTTTTATATATTTTGGGCTCATCAATGTAAAAACAATTTTTTTAATCGGAATAGTTGTAGTACAGATATGTGGTACGAACAGGCAAAACGATACCCTAAGCACGTACTTTTGTTGTTGTTGTTTGTTTGTTTGTTTTCCAAAAGACGTGCGAAAAAAAAACATAAAAAATATATGAATTATTAATTCCACCGTCTGAAGTCAAAGAAGAGCGTCCATTACCGTCATAAAAAAAAAAAAAAAACATTCTAGAGCAAAAAATATATATTGAGTAAGGTAAGGGTGCCCGGATTGTAAACAGTTACCGACACTTACACAAAAACAAATAAAATGACCGAACTGGAAGGTTAACTCTTCTTAGCAGGGTTTATGGAAATTGGTATTGAGCCATCCCAGTGCTCGAGTGTTCTGAGGCGCTGGCCTTTGGACATTGTTGCTAGATGAGAACGGGTTAGAGTCCCGGATGAGACATTGCAGGCGAGCCTGTCCGATGGCCCTCAGACGACTAATAGATAAAAAAGTAATTGGTATGTTAGTTTTTTTGTAAAATTTTCTGTAGCCAGTGTCCCCAAATTTAGAGACGGGCGACTGCTCATAACCCAGTAACATTACAACCTGACCAACCATCTGACAAAGAGCTTGTTTATATAGGTTCTACACTAGGGACGTTCAGTGTTTCTTTTAGGCATACATCCGGGAGGGCGAAGCCCCCGCAGAAAGACACCCCCCCCCCCCCGAGACATTTCATATTACTGAACCGTGTTAATAAATTCAGGCTGTAATGAAAAAGAAATTTTCGTTCCTTTTGATGCTACAAATATTTCACCAATTAAATTTTTTTCAATGTTTGTTCAACTATAGTTTATTTTGCCTAAAAAGTGTATTAAGACACATGCCGTTCTTCAAAATATAATAACTAGACTAGTCCTACCTCATAGTCAGGGAATCACCATTCATGATCAGGAGTGTGCTGAATGCATTTTAATTAATGAGAATTTCAAGCCATTCAGTGTAACGGACGTGAAAAAACAAAACGAGTACACAACACTTGTAACTGAGTGAAAGTGATTAAATGAACTCTCCATTATTTCCTAAGCTGTATTTTTTTATATGCAAGTATTGTACTAAAAACCATTTGTAAATTACTTAACCCAACTGGGGGTTTCATTTTACAGTTTTAATTTCACATGTGCATTTTAAATTATAATTATTAGATCATAAGGAAAAAAAGCTATTTTACAGCGCTTCTCAATTCTGAAAGTTCCATTGGTGAAAACGAAATATTTTTTATAGAAAATTGGCAAGTTCAACTTCATGCTTTAATCTAGTTTCCACTTATGTGGTACCATTTATATGATTATATATTTTTATTTTGCGATGCACTGTTTTCAGAATGGGATTTTTCGGTTGTAGTGCAATTTGCAGTATTTTGATATCCGCCGTGCGTCGGATGGGCACATTAAACCGTCGGGCCCCGGGTACTGACCCCCGGTAATTAATAACGGCGTCTTCCTCCCTCTTTCTACCTCACTTCCGTGTCAACTTCCTATTGGGCACTTCAGCCCAAATCTTCTAGCTCGTTATTTCTAGAGGTCGTTTAAGACCTGGGGTCAAAGACACTTCCTTCCTAAAATCCTCAACATATGATCTGATCAGATCACATTGATGGCACGTTCGGCTTCAAAATGAGCTTTGAGAAAGCTCGAAAGATCTCGCCTTCTGTTTTAGTTCTTCGGCTTTTATATGCACATGTGTTTTTGTGTAAATAAACAAAATTTTTAACCACGGCATATGTGTTAGATGGAAGTTTTTAGTGGACCGGGCTGACACAGATGTGACTTATTATTGATGCTTATAACCTTCAGAGTTGCTCATGGTCATCGTTAGACCCCGAAGCATACGAACAAACAAACAAACAACAGCAAAATAATAATAATAAATAAATAAACAAAACTGATAACGAAGACGACGTTATTCTGTTCGCTTGAAATCGTACAGCGAGGAATATGACTATGAATGTTGCAAGACTTTTATTCGTTCTTTCCGCACCTAGAATTGATTATGCTGGTACCAGAGAGCATAACAAAGAAACAGACAAACCTACTGCAAATAATCGGATATGGGATTCTTTAATCAGAACTGGGAGGCCCATTTTGTTTCTGGCAGTTACGTCATGATACATCTAATCGTAGTGCCCTTTCGTGTACGATGTGGTTTCAAAATGTTTATTCCGAATTACAAATTACTACATCGAAAGTTTCTGAAGATGTTGGGTATGTTTGGTTTTTTTCAAACACATGTTGGTTCTTCGTGAAACAAGGTGCCTTCTACGTGAATTGTAATCAGTTGTAGTGTAAATGGGAGGCAAGGGCTCAAAGCCTCAGACGCCAACCAATTCAGGAAGAATCGTTGTCATATCTGTCCGTGAGAGCATGACTACAAAAAAAAATGGAGAAGGAAAAGGAAGAATAAAATAAACTGTGGCGGTTGTCAGAAACTTATTTGCTTGTAGCCCAAAGAACTTTTACACATTCATTGTTTGCAATGATTTCGTTTCAAACATTTTTATTTTGCAATGTTTATTTTTCTAGTGCCTTTGTTCAGCGAGGATTTTTTTTTGTCCGATCGCGAAAGGAACAGTTATAAAATACACAGGGATAGTTTTCATATATTAAAAGTCTGGAAGCTGTAAATCCGTTTATTGGTGTAAATATGATCTGAATGGTAAGTCAGATAATATCCGAAAACTTGAAAATTTTCGTCGTCCTGGAGCGGGAATCGAACCTGTGTCTCCCAGAGAATACCCGAGTATGTTGACCACTACACCGCCCAGACCGACCAGGTTTCAGTTTCCGATTAATTTAATTATAATCTCACATTATTCGTTAGTGAAGTAACCTGGTTATATTCAAATTAATTGGAAACTTGAAACTTGGTCGTTCTGGATGCTGTAGTGGTTAGCATACTCGGCGCTATCCGGGAGACGCGGGTTCGATTCCCGTTCCAGGACGAAGTAATTTTTAGGTTTCCATTCGGGTCATATTTACATCAATAAACGGATTTTACAGCTTCCAAATTTGTATTGTACAATGGTGTAATCCCGTATTCCATACATTGTTTATTTCGTTCTTTTGATACAGAAGCATAAAGTTGTATTCAATAATTTTTTCATGCAATTTCTACGCCTTTGAACTTATACCTTTTATAACTCATAAAGATTTATGTAATAAAATAAACTTATGACGGCCTTTAGTCTTTGTGAAATACTCTACACCAGTTGTTTTGTAAATACCCGCGGATAGCTTCCGCCACTCACTCGTCAAAGAAGTGACCAGCTTAGCTTTGTTTGTGTGGTGATAATTTCTACCATGAGCCTAACGATCGAATTCTTCACAAAGATTCTTTAATCGGAGTCATGTCAGGACTCTGGGCTGGCCAGTCCGACTTGTCAACGCCTATATCCTCAAACCAATCTTCCATGCACCTAACGATCCAATTCGCCACAGATGTTTAATAGGGTTCATGTGAGGAATCTGGGCTGGCCAGTCCGACTTGTCGACACCTACATTCTCAAACCAATCTTCCATGCAACTAACGATCCCATTCGTTACAGAGATTCTTTAATAGGGTTTATCTCCGGACTCTGGGTTGGCCAGTCCGACTTGTCGACGCCTATATCCTCAAATCAATCTTCCATGAACCTAAGGATCCAATTCGTTAGAGAAATTCTTTAATAGGGTTCATGTTAAGACTCTGGGCTGGTGACTCCGACACGTCGACACCTATATCCTCAAACCAATCTTCCATGAACCTAACGATTTAATTCGTCACAGAGATTCTTTAATAGGGTTCATGTCAGAACTCTGAGATTGCCAGTCCGACTCGTCGACACCTATATCCTCAAACCAATCTTCCATGAACCTAACGATCCAATTCGCCACAGATGTTTAATAGGGTTCATGTGAGGAATCTGGGCTGGCCAGTCCGACTTGTCGACACCTACATTCTCAAACCAATCTTCCATGCAACTAACGATCCCATTCGTTACAGAGATTCTTTAATAGGGTTTATCTCCGGACTCTGGGTTGGCCAGTCCGACTTGTCGACGCCTATATCCTCAAATCAATCTTCCATGAACCTAACGATCCAACTCGTTAGAGAAATTCTTTAATAGGGTTCATGTTAGGACTCTGGGCTGGTGACTCCGACACGTCGACACCTATATCCTCAAACCAATCTTCCATGAACTTAACGATTTAATTCGTCACAGAGATTCTTTAATAGGGTTCATGTCAGAACTCTGAGATTGCCAGTCCGACTCGTCGACACCTGTATCCTCAAACCAATCTTCCATGAACCTAACGATCTAATTCGTCACAGAGATTCTTTAATAGGGTTCATGTCAGCACTCTGGGCTGGCTAGTCCGACTTGTCGATGCCTATATCCTCAAACCAATTCCATGCACCTAACGATCTAATTCGTCACAGAGATTCTTTAATAGGGTTCACGTCAGGACTCTGGGCTGCTCAGTCCGACTTGTCGATGCCTATATCCTCAAAAGGATTTTCCATGCAACTAACGATCCAATTCGTCACAGAGATTCTTTAATAGGGTTCACGTCAGGACTCTGGGCTGCTCAGTCCGACTTGTCGATGCCTATATCCTCAAAAGGATTTTCCATGCAACTAACGATCCAATTCGTCACAGAGATGTTTTAATAGGGTTCATGTCCGGACTCTGGGCTGGCCAGTCCGACTTGTCGACGCCTATATCCTCAAATCAATAGTCCATGAACCTAACGATCTAATTCGTCACAGAGATTCTTTAATAGGGTTCATGTCAGAACTCTGAGATTGCCAGTCCGACTCGTCGGCGCCTATATCCTCAAATCAATCTTCCATGAACCTGACGATCCAATTCGTTACAGAAATTCTTCAATGGGGTTCATGTTAGGACTCTGGGCTGGTGACTCCGACTCGTCGACACCTATATCCTCAAACCAATCTTCCATGAACCTAACGATTTAATTCGTCACAGAGATTCTTTAATAGGGTTCACGTCAGGACTCTGGGCTGCTCAGTCCGACTTGTCGATGCCTATATCCTCAAAACGATCTTCCATGCAACTAACGATCCAATTCGTCACAGAGATTTTTTAATAGGGTTCATGTCCGGACTCTGGGCTAGCCAGTCCGACTTGTCGACGCCTATATCCTCAAACCAATTTTCCAGGCACCCAATGATCCAATTCGTCAGAGAAATACTTTAATAGGTGACTCTGGGCTGGCCAGTCCAACTTTAATCATGACTCTGGGATGGCCAGTCCAACTTGTCGACCCACATATCCTCAAACTAATCTGTATCGACGAGAGAGTAATGACATGGGCGCTGTTTTGCTGAGATGGCCGAATGGGCTTTCTGGTGCTAGCATTGGTCCCAATAGTCTCTGAGCACTATACTGGTGCTAGCATTGGTCCCAATAGTCTCACATAGGGTTTGTGTGATTAGAGGCAATGTTGATTTGCGTTTTGAGCTAATAGTACTTTGCAGAGCTCTCGTATCACGTTTTATTAGCTTCAGAGGATTACTGGTTCGTTTCTTGACAGATTCATTCGACCTAGGAATTTATAGAATGCGACACCGGATAATAAAAATTTGTAATAAGAACACCTTATTTCAACTCACTATCAAAGCAGTAAGATTTACTTTTTACCTAATTACAGTTTTTCTCTTCATCCAGCTAACAATGCAATTTTTTACGTTTTATCATTAAAAGCTATCGAATATCATATACTTCCAAAGAGTTTGTTATTTATTTATTAGTCACGTAGAGAGTCGTCTTTGCCTTGAATTCGGGACGTCATTATTCACTAATCGTGCAATTATTTCAGTTAAATACAGTTCAATTTTTCTAAGGTACTTAGGCAAGCTTAGATAAATAGTGCGGCCCTCCTAGGAAGCCATTTGTAAATCCAAAACAGAAGTAACGAACATTTTCACACCATGTACTCATTTTCCTCGAACTTCATTATTAGGGCAGTATGTTTATTTATTTCGCATTCAAACAATGGTACATATCCACTAACACAGAAACGAAATACAAATGCTATATAAATTTTATATAGAAAAGTACACCCACAGGCAGTCAGATACCAGTCCAATGTCTAGTCATAGTAAATGGCAGCGCTACTATTCTCGGGGTAAACTTAACCTTGCAATGGAAGGAAGGCTACAGAGTGTGTACTTCCACTGCATAAAATAGTTCTAGTCTAAAATCTCGTATTCCAACTTCAACTGGCACTTAAAAAGTACACAGATGTTCAATACGTTGTGTGTATGTGCATTATATACATGTTTTGTTGCTTGTATCTGTTTGCGTAAACAAAATTCAGCTTGGCATTTGTATCCTCATTTCTCAGATTAGTTCTTGATCAGAGTTCCTTGTCAGATTGAGTTTTGGGTCTAAGTTCGTTGTGTGTTCAGAGTCTTTGACGTGCACCATTAAGGTCACAGCCAGGTGGTAGAGTTCCAGAAGGGTGTAACCCCTGAAGTCACTCCCAGTCGGCCCTTCTCCAGAGAATCCGTCCTTTTATTTGATCCGAGAATTAATATCTGTTATCTCTGGGATCCAATAGAAGGCCGGATGGCAGCAAGGAATCTGCTTCGCGCGAGTTCCCTAGTGGTTAGAGTATCCGCCTTCCGATCAGATGGTCGGGAGACTACCCCAGGCAGGTTGAGTTGCTCTGAAACACTGAATACCAGCGTGCATTGTGTGGTCACGTCAAGTCGTCGGTCTCGGTGTCGTTGATCTCCCCGTCTTTGTTCGTTCTGCCTGGAAGTGCTTGTTGTGGCGTCTTAGTCTGGCCCTCCGAACTATGTCAACTCGCTCTTTCAATATGGCACTCCAACTTTTCTGATCTGTTTATGTCGTATCTGAACCTGTAGGTAGAATCAAATATAACTTTGTTTTTAATGCGCAGCACAAAAGTCCGACGGGATATAAGTAGCTGCATATAAACCTTCCCTGTGGGCGTAAACTCTACGAAAATATTCTGGGTCATCATGATTGGCAGTCCAAAAAGGAATCATGTGTTATGATTAGGATTTGCTTTCTCTTTTTCTATTTCACTTGCACTACTTTTCTAATTTCAGGTGGAACTACTCCAGCATTGATGTCTAGTCCTGACTGGGCTGAAACAACTAGTGGTGAAACATACATGGCCATAGCAAGAGCGTTCTCGTCGCAGTTCCAGTACAATTCATTGAGCGTGCTTTGAGTATTCCTGAATCGACTGATTGGAACGCGAATCTTGCTGATCAATTGCGCAATGAAGCATCATAAATACCGCTCCTCTGACCTTTCCAGTGCTGTACAATGAAAAGCAACATAACAGAGATAACCTGATAACAGCTTTAGTTGTAATCAGCGCTTTCTTATCCAAATACAGCTCTTGCACAAAATATTCTAATAAACAAACCAACCAATTTCAGATAACCTGCGGGGCGCAACTTCTTTGACTCTGAGAACGAACGATAGATTTTCCGTCAAAGTAAGCGACGATATTCATTCTGAAAGATGATCTGTGGCTTATGTGCAGCAGATCGCCGCGAAAGCACATGCCAATACCAAATGGTCACGTTTGTGGATATGCCCTCACACTGTAAGTACATTTTCTTCTAATGACTGTGCCTTTCTTAATGATCATCTATAGGAAGTGCTTAATTTTCTTGACCGATTTTATTATGTAAGTTTATTTGCAACGTCAGCAACTTGTTGGTAAAACACATTACTAACAGATAACCCTATTACTTTTAAGCGAACATATAGGGGTTGGACAGAATAATGTGAACACCTAGGAAAAGAAGGTTTTACTTTCCTAAAACCACCTTTTTGTGTGAGACCACCTTTGGCATTCAAAACCGCCTGAATCTTACTTGGAATGGACGCATGCAAATCCTGGACGGTGGTTAGTGGGATGTTACACCATTCTTCATGCAGGGACCACCTTTGCATTCAAAACCACCTAAATCCTCCTTGGAATGGACGCATGCAAATCCTGGACTGTGGTTAGTGGGATGTTACACCATTCTTCATGCGGGGACCACCTTTGCATTCAAAACCACCTAAATCCTCCTTGGAATGGACGCATGCAAATCCTGGACTGTGGTTAGTGGGATGTTACACCATTCTTCATGCGGGAACCACCTTCGCATTCAAAACCACCTAAATCCTCCTTGGAATGGACGCATGCAAATCCTGGACTGTGGTTAGTGGGATGTTACACCATTCTTCATGCGGGGACCACCTTTGCATTCAAAACCACCTAAATTCTCCTTGGAATGGACGCATGCAAATCCTGGACGGGGGTTAGTAGGATGTTACACCATTCTTCATGCGGGGACTACCTTTGCATTCAAAACCACCTAAATTCTCCTTGGAATGGACGCATGCAAATCCTGGACGGGGGTTAGTGGGATGTTACACCATTCTTCATGCGGGGACTACCTTTGCATTCAAAACCACCTAAATCCTCCTTGGAATGGACGCATGCAAATCCTGGACTGTGGTTAGTGGGATGTTACACCATTCTTCATGCGGGAACCACCTTCGCATTCAAAACCACCTAAATCCTCCTTGGAATGGACGCATGCAAATCCTGGACTGTGGTTAGTGGGATGTTACACCATTCTTCATGCGGGGACCACCTTTGCATTCAAAACCACCTAAATTCTCCTTGGAATGGACGCATGCAAATCCTGGACTGTGGTTAGTGGGATGTTACACCATTCTTCATGCAGGGACCACCTTTGCATTCAAAACCACCTAAATCCTCCATGGAATGGACGCATGCAAATCCTGGACTGTGGTTAGTGGGATGTTACACCATTCTTCATGCGGGAACCACCTTTGCATTCAAAACCACCTAAATCCTCCTTGGAATGGACGCATGCAAATCCTGGACTGTGGTTAGTGGGATGTTACACCATTCTTCATGAGGGAACCACCTTTGCATTCAAAACCACCTAAATTCTCCTTGGAATGGACGCATGCAAATCCTGGACGGGATTTAGTGGGATGTTACACCATTCTTCATGCGGGGACTACCTTTGCATTCAAAACCACCTAAATTCTCCTTGGAATGGACGCATGCAAATCCTGGACGGGGGTTAGTGGGATGTTACACCATTCTTCATGCGGGGACTACCTTTGCATTCAAAACCACCTAAATTCTCCTTGGAATGGACGCATGCAAATCCTGGACGGGGGTTAGTGGGATGTTACACCATTCTTCATGCGGGGACTACCTTTGCATTCAAAACCACCTAAATTCTCCTTGGAATGGACGCATGCAAATCCTGGACGGGGGTTAGTGGGATGTTACACCATTCTTCATGCGGGGACTACCTTTGCATTCAAAACCACCTAAATTCTCCTTGGAATGGACGCATGCAAATCCTGGACGGGGGTTAGTGGGATGTTACACCATTCTTCATGCGGGAACCACCTTCGCATTCAAAACCACCTAAATCCTCCTTGGAATGGACGCATGCAAATCCTGGACTGTGGTTAGTGGGATGTTACACCATTCTTCATGCGGGGACCACCTTTGCATTCAAAACCACCTAAATTCTCCTTGGAATGGACGCATGCAAATCCTGGACTGTGGTTAGTGGGATGTTACACCATTCTTCATGCAGGGACCACCTTTGCATTCAAAACCACCTAAATCCTCCATGGAATGGACGCATGCAAATCCTGGACTGTGGTTAGTGGGATGTTACACCATTCTTCATGCGGGAACCACCTTTGCATTCAAAACCACCTAAATCCTCCTTGGAATGGACGCATGCAAATCCTGGACTGTGGTTAGTGGGATGTTACACCATTCTTCATGAGGGAACCACCTTTGCATTCAAAACCACCTAAATTCTCCTTGGAATGGACGCATGCAAATCCTGGACGGGATTTAGTGGGATGTTACACCATTCTTCATGCGGGGACTACCTTTGCATTCAAAACCACCTAAATTCTCCTTGGAATGGACGCATGCAAATCCTGGACGGGGGTTAGTGGGATGTTACACCATTCTTCATGCGGGGACTACCTTTGCATTCAAAACCACCTAAATTCTCCTTGGAATGGACGCATGCAAATCCTGGACGGGGGTTAGTGGGATGTTACACCATTCTTCATGCGGGGACTACCTTTGCATTCAAAACCACCTAAATTCTCCTTGGAATGGACGCATGCAAATCCTGGACTGTGGTTAGTGGGATGTTACACCATTCTTCATGCGGGAACCACCTTTGCATTCAAAACCACCTAAATTCTCCTTGGAATGGACGCATGCAAATCCTGGACGGGGGTTAGTGGGATGTTACACCATTCTTCATGCGGGAACCACCTTTGCATTCAAAACCACCTAAATTCTCCTTGGAATGGACGCATGCAAATCCTGGACGGGGGTTAGTGGGATGTTACACCATTCTTCATGCGGGGACTACCTTTGCATTCAAAACCACCTAAATTCTCCTTGGAATGGACGCATGCAAATCCTGGACGGGGGTTAGTGGGATGTTACACCATTCTTCATGCGGGGACTACCTTTGCATTCAAAACCACCTAAATTCTCCTTGGAATGGACGCATGCAAATCCTGGACGGGGGTTAATGGGATGTTACACCATTCTTCATGCGGGGACTACCTTTGCATTCAAAACCACCTAAATTCTCCTTGGAATGGACGCATGCAAATCCTGGACTGTGGTTAGTGGGATGTTACACCATTCTTCATGCGGGAACCACCTTTGCATTCAAAACCACCTAAATCCTCCTTGGAATGGACGCATGCAAATCCTGGACTGTGGTTAGTGGGATGTTACACCATTCTTCATGCGGGGACTACCTTTGCATTCAAAACCACCTAAATTCTCCTTGGAATGGACGCATGCAAATCCTGGACGGGGGTTAGTGGGATGTTACACCATTCTTCATGCGGGGACTACCTTTGCATTCAAAACCACCTAAATCCTCCTTGGAATGGACGAGTATAAATCCGGGATGGTGGTTAGTGGGATGCTACACCATTCTTCACGCAGGTACCACCTTTGCATTCAAAACCACCTAAATCCTCCTTGGAATCGACGAATACAAATTCTTGATGGTGGTTAGTGGGATGTTACACCATTCTTCATGCAGAAACTGCTCCAGGTCCTTGAGAGATGCAGGAGGAAGAAAATGGGATCTTACTGTGCTTTCCAAAACAGACCACAGTGGCTCGATGATGTTGAAGTCTGGTGATTGGGGAGGCCAAGGAAGGTGTGAAAGTGCGTCCACATGTTCCTCAAACCACGACTGGACATTCAGAGCCCTGTGAATTGGGGCGTTATCATCTTCATAGATGACATCCTCTGCAGGAAACACTGCTGGAGACATTGGTTGGACTTGGTTAAATAGTTTCATACGCCTTGCAAGTCATCCGTCCTTTCAAGGAGATCAGGGAACCTTCTGAAAACCACGATATGACCACCCAAAGCATGATAGAACCACCACCATGCTGCACTGTTGAGAGAAGACGGTCTAAGTTGTACGCTTCTGACGGTGTTCTGTATATTTAAACTCGTCCTGCGGTGGGGAATAGTGTGAATGTGGATTCGTTTGACCTCATTACACCCTTCCATACGTCTGCAATCCACGTTGTATGCTCCTAACATTACTGCCGTCTCCGTTGTGCAATCACCCGGGTCACCAGAGGTTTTACAATAACAGCTCTACCACGAATATCTTGTTTATGCCTTACCCTGCGCACTGTTTTCGTTGATACTGGGGTCTGGAGATGCAGATTGAACTCTGCACTAATTTTCAGCGCCGCGGTCTTTTTATTACGGGTAACAATCCACTTTAATGCTCTCCTGTCTCTATCAGTCACGCTCGTTTTCCGGCCGCTCTTGTGTTTCGTTGACGAGGGTTTTGCCACGAATACGGTATGTTGTCATGACTCCAGACACAGTAGCTCTCGATACCCCCACTACCCTGGTGACTGTTGTCACGGACGCCCCAACTAGCCGGCCACCAACAATTAGCCCTCTTTCGAAGTCCGTTAGGTCGGTCATTTCGTCGTCACTCTGAAAGAAATTTTGCTGCAAGACACTTTAAGTGCACTTAAACAGGACCTTGGAGTTCTGAACAAAGTTATTACAACCAAAAACTGGTGGATACCTTTACGTATTGGGACGTACGCAGATGCATTAAGAGTCACGTCTCTGAGTGTGGTGGTCACATTATTCTGTCCAACCTTGTATATGGATAGCACCTAATCAGAAATTGGTATGAGATCCCATTGTCGTACACGCTTCACTCTGCATAAGCTTCAGAAAATGGCTTTATTTGCTGATAATTCCGATTTACACCCACTTCAAGTTTGCAAACATCTTACCAAGATAAATAACAGTGATATTAGAGATTTTAGTAGCAGTTAATTTTGTATTATTAATAAATATTTGCTAAATAGAGTATTTTTATAGTTGCATGTCATACTTATAACTTGTGTGAGATCTCCAAATCAATTGGAGTACCTAAAGAAAAATAAAAAGGAGAGAGACAAAGAGAGATACACTCAATTTTGGAATGAAACTGTACTTTATTTCCGAAATAAATGAATTTAATTTCATAATGACTGATTTAATTTGTTTTACATCTGTAAGGATGCTTTTCTGATACTTCTTCTTTCGTGTTCCCTCGCTTCTGTCACCATAAATTCTTCTGAGAAGGACAGATACTGGGAAAAAAATGCAACGCGTTATTCATGAAATGCAAATACTTATAAAAAATAAACAATGGCAAACTAATGTAGAAGAAGAGTTAAAAATTTCGTATCGTTACCCATTTGTCTTGAATATGAATATGTATTTTTTAGGTAGTACATATTACGTCATTGTGTCAATTTTTAACGTTATAGGTACACTTGTTCTTTCCTTTCAGCGGATTTGGTAAACCAAACAACAGAATACGAAATTGCAAAAAAAAAAAAAAAAAATATGTACTATGGGAGGTGAAAAATATCTGTCTTTGAGAAGTACATCCCCACAGAAAGTTCATGATGGTATGGTACAGTCATTGGTGATAAGCTATGCATTCCACAGTGTCACGTGGCACAGAGAATTTTATTGTGGCAGGAAATCTTGCGATGATGCAGATCGTTCTGAATGACTCTTCACTTCCACCTCTAAGGGAAACATGAAGTGAGTGCACAATCTTGTGCGGAGATCAAGCTTATGACTGTCCGGTGTATACAGGGTGTCCCGGAACTTCTTGTGCAAACTTGTAGGGGAGGTAGAGAACAGCGTTAGGACCCAGAATTAAATAGGAAAGCATGGGCGGAAACGTCATCCTCACGTGAGAAAGAGACACAAAGACACTGTAAGGCCACAATACAGAAAGCAGTGATAGGGTATCTTCGACAATGTTCGCCAATCCATGTCGCATAGGTGTCATACGTGCATCCAGGCCAATGGGCGCAATTTCGAACACTTCCTGTGATGCTTGTAAGTCCTACATTGTACTCTTTTGTTGTGTAATAAAGCGTTTTACACTGCTTTCTGTATTGTGGCCTTACTGTGTCTTTGTGTCTCTTTCTCACGTGAGGGTGACGTTTCCGCCCATGCTTTCCTATTTAATTCTGGTTCCTAACGCTGTTCTCTATCTCCCCTACAAGTTTGTACACGAAGTTCCGCGACACCATGTAGATGAGTATGTAGGCATTTCAATTTAGAGTGTCGACTCAGTTCTATTCAGGGAGCTTATTCAAAGTGTCGACGAATTCTTTGAAGATGAAAAGGTTCAATGCGAGAACGCTTAAAGAACAGCGAAAGGTATCCCGCATGGAAATGTGCCTCACTGACGTGAACATGCTTCGTGCAAATCTAAAAGATTGCTAGTTTCGGGTTGTTACAATGGGTGAAACATGGATTTATTACTTTGAATCAGAGACTAAAAAACAAAGTCTAACGCGGAAGCATTTATCTTCTTCGCTTTCCAAGAAGTTCCGTGTTGCTCTGTCAGTCAGCCAGCAAGGGGCTTGCGTTAGTTTTATGATATGAAGAAGACATCATCATGATTGACTACCTTAAAGCGGGGACTACTGTCACTGCTGAATACTACACCAACCTCACAAGCTAACTTCATGGGGCCATCAAGGAAAATAGGCGTGGAAAACTGCGAATAGACGCCGTTTTTCTTCAAGACAACGCACCGAGTCATACCACCAAATTATAAAGACTGCCATACATACTGAAAGATTTTAGTTGTTTCAGCATTCACCTTATCCCTCAGACCTCCATCTTATCTTCGGCCTCTACCCTATTATCCAGACCTCGCCCCTAGTGACTTTTACTTGTTATTCAATCGGAAGTAAAACACCCATAGGAAATGATGTGCCTCCGAATTTGAGGTGGTAGCTACTGTGAGTACGTGGTTAGAAAAATAAGTTAAAAAAATATAAATAGTTTTTTCCCTACCTGGATGAAGGCAGTAAATCATCGGTGGAAAAATTGCGTTTTAGTGGTGAGGATTATGTCGAGAAACAAAACAAGAAATAATGATGGCACAACTTTTTTGCATGCGTCAGCATGCGAACTTTTTGAATGACCCTGGTAAATAACACTTACTATTTCACTCATTTCATATAAAACAGTTGAAAATATATTTATTTATTTGCGGATCTCTATTCCCAGTATCTCCTTCTAAAACCTTATCCGACCGGTGTGCACTCGTTACTCGAAAAACTGAGATTTTGTGACAGGGTAAGCAGTTGCCGTTGTCTGGGGTCACTGCGATGTTTCCGGAACATTTACTTGCTGATTCTGAAACACTATGCTGTAGAAAAGAAAAAAAAACCGCAATCGAACAAACTGCTTCATCAAGCTGTACTTTTGATCGGCAACGATATTTTGATATCTGGTGGTGCTGAAGCATTTGGTCCACTGAGATCAAGGGTGTGTTTTAAGTAACGCTTCTTGCACCACTACACCTCTAGCACCTGCCTGTAATGTTTACCCCAGATAAGATATACCTCTTAACTCACGCGGTTTTCACAATACCTTAGTCTTAACATCAACGTAAAAAAGCATAAGCCAGGATTCATCAGGCTGGAAGACATTTCTCCAGTTTTCCTGTGTTCGGGTTTTTTTCCCCCACCAAAATCACCTTTTCTTGTTTCCCGGTGATAAGCGAAAGAACTCAATCGAATGGTGTCCTATCATACTTACTCCTAATTACGATACAACGAGTTGTGCATTCTAATTTGTTCACATATTATATAACTAATAGAAATAAATCTACTGGGTAATTTTCATTTTCTAATATAGTTTCTGTATCGCGAAAACAAATTTGGAAAAATGAATAGTAGGAACGAGCACACAATGTCTTCTTTAAATAGGGGTCGATAGTTCAAGTTAGTTATTAAGTCTGTCGCACAGTTATTGGGTTCTATGATACCACAGTTAAAGATTCACAAAGTACTGTGTTTTTCTCAAAACAGTGGAATGTTAAATACAAAAATATATAATACCTGAAATTTCTATCTTCGAGATTCACGAAATAGCTTTGTTCATCCCTTACAATCTTTGTTAAAAGCAAACATATACAAGTTAAACAGAGTAAGGGACCTTGACTTCGTTACAGACGCATGCTCCGTAATAACATAACTTCGAGGGAGTTACACTTCCATTTTGCTCAAGAATTCCCATAACAACCCCAGATGTGTTCTTCCTCTAAGCGAAGGAGGGTTGTGTTGCACGTACTTCTCTCTTTTTGCCTTGGTGGTTTCTCAAGCACAGTGGTGTGTTATCAGCGCAACTCCAAAATGTTGGGTCATCATAATACACGCAAGACATTTCCTTTCGGGAAAGCAACGGAATTCTTGCTTCTGTGCTTCCATACCAGAAATTGTGCTGCCGACTACCATACCACATCCAGGGTTGCTTAAATCTATCGTTTTCAGACTGTTGTGCTCATTTGCATATGCTCACAGATGCGCACGCAGACACGCTCACATACAATTCCGGTATACTTTTCCATCTGCTTTGAATCTCGTGATCTAGACGAGTGATCCTGTGACTGAAAGAACAGTCTATTTCATGGAAATGGGGTTGCATATCTGGAATAGGAGAGGGACAAAGAATTTGGTTCCACTGAAAAAAAAAACATCTTGGATCGATGAAAAATCTGGAGAAAAATGATCCTGAATCTTTAGAAAATCTTAAGGGGAAAGCTCCGGATCCATACGTTGTTTGGAAAACGGAAGTTTAAAGAATCTGTATCACTGCATATACTGACCGGAAAAGGTCATGAATCATTAGGAAAACTTTAGTTCAAAGTTTCAGGATCACTGCGTAAACTTTTGCAAAAAGTTATTGTGTCTTTGGAAAAACTAGGGTTCAACTAAATCACCAAAATCCTGGTTCTATGAAATAAAACTAAAAAGTACAATGATTCTGCATCACTGAGTAAATTGATAGAAAAGATCCTAGGTCTTTGAAGAGACAGAGGTTTTAAGATATTGAATCACTGAATAAATTAATAGGAAAAGATCCTGGGTCTTTCTAAAAATTGAGGTACAAGTATTCTTGGTCAATGGGTAAACTTGTGGTAAACGATCCTGTGTCTTTAAAAAACCGAGGTTCAAAATTTAGCATCACTGACGACATACGTAGAAGGGGAAAGACACTGGGTTTTTCGGAAAACTGTCGTTCAAATATGCAATATCACTGAGTAAATTGATATTAAAATATCTTGGGTTTTTGGCGAAAATTAAGGTTCAAAGATTACATATTACTGAGTAAACTGATGAAAAAAGATCCTGGGGTCTTTTAAGAAACTGATGTTCTAAGATTCTAGATCACTTAGTAAAATGAAGGAAAAATATAATGTATGTTTGGGAAAACTGAAGTACAAATATTACACATTGAGCAAACTGACGCAAAAGGACCTTGGGCATTTGGGGAAACTTAAGATCTGAGATTCATTCTGCATCACTGAGAAAACTGATTAAAAATGTCCCTTGGTCTTAGGGAATACTGTAGTTCAATGATTTTGCATCACTGAGAAAACTGAACGAGAAAAGATTCTGGGTCTATTTGAAAACTCAAGTACAAAGATTCTGCATTATTGAATAAACTAATGAATAAAGTGATCTCTTCTTTGGGAAAACTGTGGTTCTAAGATGCATTTTTGAGTAAACTTAAGGAAAGAAAAGATATTGGGTCACTGGGAAATAGTAGACAAAATACATCGATCCTTATGAAAATTGGAAGCAAGATTAATGCAGTCACATAGAGTTTAGTCGTTAGTGCGAAAGTGTCGCCAATTATTTTACAATCAGAGATATTACACTAAATTGAGACATTTCGTAGAAGCCTATTTATCCTGGTATACCACACATCGAAATAGGAATCGTCATTTATCCTTGAGGAAAGCAATCGGTCTATGGTTTCAGAATTGTGAATTTTGGCACTGCAAGGTTACGACCCATATTCCATCACAATGGAATCCAAGAGTCGTAAGTACTAACAGTAAAATGATCACCATTCATGACACTACGTTATCCAAACCCCCAAGCTTAGAGGAAGTATCATAATATTTGTTTGTTTCTTGTGGTTGGGACAAGATCGTTGATTTCACTTGTGGAACCTTACTTCCGTTCATTAATTAGAACTGTGAAAATACTGTACTACGAGAGCTATGAAAGCTTAATATTAGGTGCTTGAATTAATTCCCACTGTTTTTTGCCACACAAACACCCGTGTGTTGCCCCAGAACGGTACAGGATAGTCTTTTCAAAGTAGTGTCCGTTGGCAGCTAAGACAATTTCCCACCGTTGGGGTAATAAATGGATTCCGCGGTAGAAAGTGCAGGTTCTTTCGAGGCGAACCATTCATCGAGCCATTTTTTGGATATCCGCGACAGAAAGGAAGTGCTGCTCTGACAGGCCATGTTGTAGCGACCGGAACAAATGGAAGTCGAGGGAGGAATGTCCGGGGAATAAGGCGGGTGGTGTAAGAAGTCCCAGCCAAGTGCCTCCAAGAGTTCCTTCACGGATTCGGTGACATGAGGTTTAGCGTTGTAGTGGAGGAGAATAACCTTGTCATGTGGGATCCAGTTTCCGAGCTTCTGGATCATTCCCATTGCCTTTAAACGTTTGCTAACCGTTGATTCATCGACCCGCAGTGTTTCATACAACTAGTGGAGCGTCTGACATGAATCTTCGTCCAATAAGACCACCAATGCGCCATCTTCGAACTTTTTCAGCTGCCCAGGGCGCTTTTTGTCCTTCACGTCATATTCGTTGGCTTTGAAGCGTCGGAACCACTCTCTGCATGTTGTTTCCGATAGGGCATGTTCCCTGCACTAGCATACGACGACTTTCCGTTGCAGATTTCTTGAGATGAAAGCAGAAGAATAATGCTTCCCGCAAATGCTCCTTTTTTGGTACGAAACTCGACATCGTGAATGCGATACAAACTCGTGTTCTGTGCCCTCCGATCGCGTGTCACACACTTCTCCGCCCAGACTACGGTCGGTACGTGCGTGGGCAAGTGAGGTCACGGGTAGCCCGGGTCACATCGCACCACTGTTGCGCTCTATTGGGCAACAGCGGTAATTAATTCAAGCACCTAATAGGAATGACTTCTAACCACTATTACTCTACAAACAGAAAGTGGACTGCACAGACACAAGTCCTGGTGGTAATAATTAAGTCGAAAAGGAGAGTATGCGTAAATGCTTCTTCGGGGAAGGATAAAAAATACGGTCATCAAATGTGAGACGTTTCTAAATGTGAAAAGTAATTTATGTGAAAACAATTTAATGCGCTTTTTTATATTGCTCTAGAAATCAGACTTAAAATTCTTATTTTCAGTGTTTACCAGATTCTATATATTTTCACATTTTATCAAAATCCAAAGTTTTGCTAACCGATGCTTGTAAAACCAAATGAATTTTAAGCAATAGTGTTTAAAAAAAATTCGCCAATCTATTCCGGGACCAATAAAGGGTTATTTTGAGCAAGTCTTATGGGTATTAAAGCTCACGACTAACTCAATTTTCAGCGATTCCTTTAGGGATGAATTAGCGTTGCAACACCAGCTGTTTAGCAGTGCGAAATTTCTCCTAATAATTGGATTTGCAGAACTTTATGACTATGGCTCACGAAAGGGTAATAATTCAGTTAAAGACTTTCTTTTTTCTTTGAGAGCGTGTTTAAATTAAAACACGGTGTCGCCCACCTCTCGATTTTTTTCTGAACTTCAGCTTTTATTTCGTCGCGTGACTCTGTATAACAGTCATTAGGATGGCGGTACTCATTTCACTATTCCTATTTTTAGTTGAGAAAATTTATCAAATGGATTTCCTAAATTAAGACGTTACCTACAGATATTGATCAAACGATCTTTTATTTTAAAACTGCGGGAAGAATTCAACAAATCGAACACGATCTCCATTGAATTCTAGGGGAAACAAGTCCATCTTTCGAACACAATTTTCGAATTTGATACCCCAGAACATTTTACAGCATTTTTTTAGTATGCATCCAGTAGTTGTCTAAATTCTAAAGGTTTCTTCTTTATACATTACGTTCCAAATGTCTAATAACACCAAAACCAAATTTGCGCTGATGCCAAGTGAGTGGTGCAGTTTTCATTAAGACAATTCGAAGGTACATTTTCACAGTTACAGTTATCTGTTCCAAAAACAGCTTTACCGAAATGCCCTACAAGCGCAACGATATCGTATCCACAAAGGGACTGGCAAAGAGATGCACATATGTCATATTTTATTGACATTGTTTTGTTAGATGAAGTGCTAAAAATACGTATAGTTAGACGTCTCCTTAGCGTTTCTAACTATATGCTCTCTTGCAAGTAAGGATATCTCATATGGTGGCTGATAATTCGTCATCAAACAAAGCATCGTAAACTCAGTTCACCGTAAATCGAAGCATTCATTCCCAACATATAATGGAGAAAGCTGATTGATTCTTTTGTTAGTTTTTTGCTTCTAAACAGAAGATTTTTTCAAAAACTTCTGTTTTAGAGGCGCAAAAATTGACAAAATTTTATTCAACAATGTTAATAACAGTATTTCCAAGCACAGTAGTAATTGTTTAGCCGCAGAGATTTCGTTACCCCCAAAACGTCGAATTTGGTCAACTTAACTTCTTATGAAAAACATAAAGTAAGGATAAGTGATATAAAATTGTTAGGATAAATTGATGTAAAATTGTTTTTGCAAGAACCTAAGATTAAGCGATTGATGGAGTAAATCTAGAAGTAATAGATTCTCCTACATTTACTTTCAGACACAGATATCGAGCAAAATTCACATCGAAGAAGAAATTAATAGACGTATAAAACTTGGTCGGAGAGTACTGGGGAGAAGCAGCACAGTGTTTTGAAAAGCAACTTACCTTTACGTATTAAAAGAAAAGTGTTTGATCAATGCATCTTTCCAGTTCTTACTTATGGCTCAGAGACATGGATCTTAACTAAAAAAAACATTCAGAGGCTGCAAATTTCTGAAAGAAGTACAAAAAGACGCATGCTTGGTACAACCAGGAAAAATAGGATCTCGTGTATCAAGAAAATAACAGGAGTTGATGACATCATGATCAAAGAGAAATCCTTGAAATGGTAATGGGCTGGACATATTTCTAAAGGAACTGACAACCATTGGACAATTGTAATACTAGCCTGGACTCCATAGAAAAGGAAAACACCCAAAAGAAGATGCGTGATGTCTTTTATATTTTACCTTTATTCGGAAAGAAAACTAAAAGGATTTTTTCTCTTCCCTGACCCTTAGTAGCAAGAAGTTCGGCACCCGTGTAGCACAGAATCGTTGGTGCAGTTATTTCTACTGATTCACTTCGATAAGTAATTTATTTTGTCTAATTCATCGTTGGAACTACATTATTGTAAGCCGCCCCCCGGTGGCGCAGTGGTCTAAGCGATGGCCTCTGATCATTCGTCCGAATGGGGTACGGGTTCGAATCCCGGTGAGGCATGGATGATATGTTTGTCTTACGGCACTGGCTCTCTCCCTTCCCTGGAACCAGTGACCCTAAATTAGGGACGGGCGACTGCTTATAGCCCATTGAGTTGCTCACGGCGGTCGTTAAACCTTCAACCAAAAAAAAAAAAAAAAAAAAATTATTGTAAAATTTGCTTTTTTAAGAAAACCTGCAATACACCAATAAATAAGGTAAAGTATTTATGCTTATATTGAAATACAAGAGAAATTTCTATAAACCACCGAACACAAGTAGTCAGAAAATTTTCAAGAACGTCCACTTTCCAAGGAAGGCTTCTTGCCTCGCAGGAAGCTGACCCCCCCCCCCCATCCCGTCCGCTTTAGCCCGCTTCTAGTTACTACGGTCCTGATCAGAGGTATGTAATACTTCGGTACCTACACATCTGTTTTTGCCAAAAATAAACTTTGCCTTTAAGAATATACAAATAAGCGCTTATTGATAAAGGTCGCGGACGAAGAATCATGTCATCCATTTTTTTTTTTTTTTTTTTTTTTTGTATTTAAATTCTGTAACACAATTAATTAATTCCAGACCTGGTGGTAGTAGTTCAAAAAAATTTCTTAAATATCTATTAAGAATTCTGCGCAATAAGAGATCGACTTAACGTTCATATCATTTCACAGGATAAACCTGAGCATACAAACAGTAAAATAAATAAATAAATAAATAAATAATTTTTTTCAGTTTCCTGATGTGTTAAAAAGGTTAATACTTTTATTAAGTCCAACGTATGAAGTAAAAGAGGCAAAACGGGGTTCTTATTTTTTAATAACAGTGCCAGTCTTGTGAAATACAGATTAAAGAGAAAAACAACGTATGCGGTGCAGTCGCCCTGATGTGAGACAGATGGCGCTGCATACCTGTGATCTCTATCATCAGATAAAAATTACTGTCACGTGACACGTGCTGCACGCAAATTTTGCCATTCTACCTTTTTTTCTTTGTATTTGCAGTTTCTTTAAATGAGAAGCTAGAAGATTCCTTTTCTAATTTCTTTGGATATTTTTTAAGGTATGGAAACTTTAACAATTACCGGTTAGTAGTCAAAAGGTATTTCATTTTGCGTGACTCAATACCAGAAGTTTACATTTTTGTACTCACTGAAATACACGTAATCTAAGCTAAAAATAATAAGCATTCATAAATTAACACTGATAACTTATTTCTTTTCGTTTCGATGCCTTAATCTTCTTGCACATTAAAATACAAATCCACGAAACTTCAGTTTCAAAATATTGAAAGTTTTTGCCTGTAAAATACACGAGAATAGACTGAGCAGTATTCTGATATACTTCTCAATATATAATTATTTTAAATTCAAAAGAAAAAAAAAGAAAGTTGGCTTCTGAAAACAGCAAATTTCTTTTGTATTCAATTTACCTGAATTAAAATTCCGTTTTTAGTTGCAATATAGTAAACCCCGTTGTTTTCAACTTTTACAAATCGTTGCATTGATTAAAATCAAAGCTGCCTTGAAACCCCAACTTGATTACAAAAGAAATATTAGCAGTTAAAGAGAATATCTTAAGATTTGTTGCTTCGAACTCAAAAACGCACAAAACTACAATAGATCTATTTGCTATAGTATTTGGCTCTAATAAATTACTAGATTGATCTAATACTTCACTTTCATTAAAGTTTTATTCTAGATTGACCAAATGCTTCATCTTCATTACAATTTTATCCTAGATTGATTTAATCCTACACTCTTATTACAATTTTATCCTAGATAGATCTAGTACTTCGCTTTCATCACAGTTTTATCCTTGTTCGATCCAATATTTTACTTTCATTGCAGTTTTATCTTATTGATCTAACACTTCACTTTCATTACAGTTTTATCCTAAATTGACCTAATACTTCACTTTGATTACAATTTTTTCATAGAATGACTTAATACTTCACTTTCATTACAATTTTATCCCGGATAATTTCTAAAAAAATCAGTCATGGTCGTTTTACCGAAAAAAAAATAAGATAGAAAAAAGAAACACCTTTCATCGATCAATAGTATTTTAAAATGTGGCGATTGTGAATTATACTTCCTTAAGCTTTTTGCTCCAAAATCGTAAAGGTTACAATTCTGAACACGGAAAATTCCACCACCAAAATAAAGAAAAATTATTTTTTCTAATGCACATCAACATTCATTTTTGTTTAATATTATAATGTGTGATCAGTGTGTTTTGTTATTTCTCAAAGCTGCATTTGCTGTGCGATGAATAATAAAATTATTTTGCGAAGAATACAAATTGCTAAATCTTAGTCTCTTTAACCGGAAAGTAAGAAGATTCTACAGAAATCAAAAAAGCGCATTTAATTCAAATTGAACGAATTCGTTTATCATATTATTGTGGTAGTTGTCAAGACCATAGAAGCACAAGTTAAATATTTCAAACGAGTTTTGGTTTGCAACTCACACATGAGGATGAAACACAAAGACTTGAGATGGAAAATTTTCTGGATAAAAGATTAACCTTGTACGGTACAATCTTCCTGCATCTTCATATTGGTAACAAATTTTTCAATTCAGATTTACGCGGAAAACTTGAATGAGGTAATTGCGATATATTTAAAGCATGATCTTATTTCAGGAGCCAATCTGAATGCGGCAAACATATCGAGGTCCTTGAAAATTTCTAATAACAAAATTTAATTCATGACGATGATGAAAGATATGCAGAAATAAAAGCTTTTCGTTAAAGGTTTTAAATTTTTTACGCATTCTATTTTCAAATTTCATTTGATACAAATTATGATACTCAATTATTTTTCCTTAATAATTTTCTCCTGAGCATTTTAAGAAATGCGCTTTGCATTTAGAGTAGTAAACTTACTATTTATTTTATTTCAAGCCAGTTCTGCTTTGGTAAGAAACTCACCTCAAAGAAAAACTGCTTTCATCATACACACGAATGAAAAAAAAAATCTCTCAAATTTCAGGTAATGTACCTGTTGAAATTGCCGTATACAATCGTGAATTATTTTTTTAACAAGGTTATTTTCGGCAAAACAAATGCGAGGAGGCTCAAGGACCAAACCATAAATAAAATGATGGATATTTTAAAGAACCTTTCCGAAATAACTAATAAAAGACAAAGCAAATTAATGCTAAATACGTTACAAAATAAAGTGATGCACCTTTCTAAAGATCTTAAAAACAAAAAAAATTGTAAAATTCTGAACAAAAGAAACATGTTGAATTATATTTCTTTGTGCCGCTTAAGTGAAATAAACATCTACAGAAATGTGAAATAGCATTAGGTATGTTTCCTTTAGGCGCCATTGCTCCGACACAAAATTTTCTTAAAAAGAACATACAACACAATCACTCTTTTTTGGTTGGTCTATTTATCTCTCTTAATCTCTATCTCTCTTTCAAGTTTTTCCTTTATTTCCCCCTTTCTTCCTCTTCCTTTCTTGCTTGTTTTTCTTTCTACTTCTCAGCCTCTCTCTGCCTTTCTTGCTTGCCCTTCTTTCTACTTCTCTGCAGCCGCTCTCTGCTTTTCTTATTTTTAATCTCACCTGTTTTCACTTGGTCTTCAGCTTTATGTTCTTCCTTCTTATTTTATCTTCGTCATTCTGCTTTTGTAATTTTCTTTTCTTTTTCCTACTTTCATACTTATTGTTATTTGTTTTTTTCTTTATCTATCTCATTTTGTGTCTTTCTTCGTGAGTCATCCTGTTTGTTTCTTATTTGTCTCTTTGCTGTTCCTCAGTATATAGCCGTCTTGTTGTATCTTTTCTTCTTCTCTTACTGTCTCTCTGTCTACCATTCTCTCCCTTCTCTCTCTCTCTCTCTCTCTCTCTCTCTCTCTCTCTCTCTCTACCCCCTTCTCATTATATTCCTTTCTTTTCTTCCTCACACTTATTGTCACTATTATTTTCTGTCAGTCTTTCTAACACATAGCGCAATGCATAAATGGTGTATCAACATAAAAAAATACCCTGCACAAAGTAATCCAAAAGATTCGTGTCCATGATGAAGAATCAAACGCTCACATATCCTTTCATGGAATGCCACTCATGTAGAAAAAATCATTTCTTGTAAAATAGTAAAATTTTTAATGTTTACTATCATTAACATAAAAAAATAGGAACAATACAAGACACCAATCAGATAATTTAATTATGAAGACTCATTTAAAGCAGAACACTTATAATGCGCTGTTTTAGTTTGTTTCAATCAGAAAACTTCAAAGCTTTAAAACCTACCATAACACAATAGAATATCAGTTGCTGAGAACCTCAAAAAATTTCTTGAGTCATCACAACTTAATACGACATTTCTACAATTCCCAAGGTTAAATTTCCCAATACCAGAAATTCCTGGAAAAATAATTCCTAAGTGAATCAACAAAAAAATGAATTTCAATTTGTTAATTAAGCTAATTTATGTATATTTTAAGACTAACATTTCTTTCTCTCCGCACAATTTTTAATCGTGTTATTTCTTACTAATTTTTTTTTTAATTTCAACCATCACAGGAGAAAGTAATGCATAAAATAATATCATATAAAATTTATAAAGATTATCAGAAAAATTATTGATAAGTAAAACCAAACGAGTATCATGAACAAACTTTCATTTCCTTCGAGCGACGGAGGACTATAGTTTTTAACTCATAATTCAGTTTTTTGAAGTTAGTTTTTTATCTAAAAAATAATCTCGTATGTTTTATTTTAAGCAGTTGCGTGAATTTGATGCGCAAAAGTTCATTTAGTGAGATTTTTTTATTGAAACATAAACGAAAGGAAATGTTTAAACTCCCAGCGGGTTCGCTTTACCACAATTTGGACTGATTAATAACAACAACAACGAAAAAAAAATCCCGTGGGCATCAGAGAAATCATTTCTTTTTTATTTGGTAGTTTAAAGACCAGAGTGATCCTAAGGACTTAAGCAGTAGCCCGTCCCCAATTCAGTAGCTGATCCGGAGAGGAGCGGAGGGGGGATGACTGGGGCGATCGTCTCCCTAAAATAGACTTTTCCTCGTTAAATTGCTAAGGTGATAAATAATTAATGCGCTTATTTTTGCAAAATTATAGTAATAAATACACACAGATTTTCATAAAAGTTTTTGTAGAGAGAAACAGCTGGAGAGAGAGAGAGAGAGAGAGAGAGAGAGAGAGAGAGAAATAATTTTAAAAGGAGAGAAAGCTGAGAGCAGAAGGGAAAAGAGATTTTGACTGATCATAAAAAGTAATGGGTGTGCTTTGTTTAATGTAGTATTTCCACAAACTTTGATACAAAATCATCAGTAGGACAATGCGTGACGAAGGAATGAGTTAATGAAGTAAATAAAACTGACGTTTCTTTCTAAAGAAGTGGGAATGATGCATTGCGAACGAATAAACGAATATCTTAAAGAGGAATCGCAGGTCATATTGCTTAGGAATAATTCGATTATTCAAGCAGGATTTTTTTCTATTAAATTAAGCTGCCCCAAAAACAGAATGGGTCGCATTTATTTTGAAAAATTCTATCCAGATTTGATATTTAAAAAGCACGGAGCTCGTTTTCTCGCGAAGAGGGCAACTGAACGCCAGGAAAATATTGATTTTTCAGTTATTTTTCCCACTTTGCGATTTAAAAATTTAGCAGAATTTTTTCGATCTAAAAAGCCGTGCAATGCCAGAGTGGGGTAGCCCTGCCAGTGTGTGTGTGTGTGATCCTTCTACATAGATCATAGATCATATGTAGAGGATTTTAGGAAGGGAGTGTCTGACCCCAGGTCTTGAACAACCCTTAGAAATAGGAAACTAGGAGATTTGGGCTAGAGTGCCCGATAGGAAAGTGACACGGAAGCGAGGTAGAAAGGTGGAGGAAGACGCCCTTATTTATTACTGGGGGCCAGTACCCGGGGTTCGACCGCTTAACGTGCCCATCCGACGCACGGCGGGTATTTAGTGTTTCGAACGTTCGTACCGGCCCAGGATCGAACCTGAGGTCACTCCTATGGCAGTCACGAACGCTGACCACTAAGCCACCCGCGGCCCTTCCTTTTACATAGTTTAATCTTACCTTTTTTAAACCAGAGCAACAGCCGTCCCCCGCCTTAGGATAAGCTTCTGGATCTTCCCCTGTCCTAATTTGGGGTGAGAGGGAGGGGGTACTCCACCTGTAATTCCGGAATACTGGCTCCAGGTAAGGGACAGAACCAGAGCCGTAGAACAAACACACAAACTATATACTTTATCAGGGATAAGAAAGAGCCTGGGACCAGCATGGACAATTAGACCGAAGCTAATGCAATAAAATATTCGTGCTGTAAATCAACGAAATACAAGAATTTTCGCCTTAGATGCACGATTCCCGGTTCTAGTTACTTCTCTCTCCTCCTCTTCTCTTTATTGGCTTCTTCTTTCCCCTCCCGCACTTCCACTTTCTGTTCATTCTGCTCCTCCTTCTCTTCTCCCCGCCATCTGGACAGCATCTACCTCCCCCTTTCCTCCCCTCTTGAACTCAATGTCCATTGGCAATTTCTTCACCTTCGTCTCCCCGCCCCATCAGTACTGTTTCGCATGACCCTTCTCACCTCTCCGCAGTGCTCCTTTTGCCCTGAAGTCAGCGACGTCCAACATCAATACCTATTCTGCCCCGTTCTCCTGCCAGTCCTAAACACAGCATTTCGTCTTGCTGATCGAATTTGTGCTCGATCGTTACCATTTCTTGCATATGCTTGGCTACTCCAAACAAAGCATCCACCTACTCACTTGCCTCCTGTGTGCCGTTATATTTTTCTTCTTGTGAAGTTCACTGTCTATGCTTTCCATCTTCAACAACGCTTCCCCGCTCTTATTCCACCTCCTCAGGAGGCAAGTGCTATCATTCGGAGACGCTTCCTAGCACGGTTAACCACTCGCCTCCAAATGGAGCACTCTCGTGCTGCCTCAACAAACACCGATAGCGTTTTTCAATCCACTTGGGCCCAATCGGCTGGGTGGTTCCATATCCACAATTTGCAGTTACATCTCAACCTATAAGTGGGATTTTTGTTGTCGCCCACGTTCACTGTAACAAATCATGTTTTTACGTATTAATTTTGGTGCTTCGCTATTTGTGATTTTTCTGTTTTAATGTGCCATTGAAGATAGCTCAATATGTTTCCCATGTTCTCTTCGATAATGTTGGGTTTTATGTTGTTGTATATAATTCTTCCTTCTGCACAGTTTACTGCCCACGCAATGTCCCCTTCATTATGTTGAATATTTTTTTAAAATATTAGTCACTGTGTGTATAATTTAATGCAACAAGATGCCCTTCTGAGTACATTTAGCGTTATTTCCCCTTGTCACTGAATACTTCTGTACATATGTTGTAAATTTTGAATGTAGCATCACTGTTGCATTTCTGTGAATTAGTACCTAATGTTTAATCTTTAGTATGGTAGTAATGCTTAATTGGAATTTGTGCATAGTATAGAATCATGTCTTGCCCTGTCTACAATACTGTAGGTAAACATTTTCGTTTGTATCGCTCGTGCTTTATTGTCTGCCTCTCCTTCGCCCTACGTGGCGAAATATTTTTTTTATGATTTTAACAATATTTTGTTTTACGTTTCACTGGAACTTTCCAGCTGATGTATATACCGCTGTATTTATTGGCAGAATTCCATTGTCATGTACATAGAAATGTTATTTTACTGAAGAATAAAGGCAATTTTGAAATGCAGAAGAAAATAAATTGTTTATTAAAAGTTAAAAAGTTAAAAACACCATGATATCTTTCGTGGCTGCAACAGCCACATCTTCAGATGGAAAGACCCGAGTGCTCGGAATCCGACATTAAATTCAGGAGTAAAAAACAGGTCGTTGCCACTAAATCCGAAGAAATACCCGATAACAGAGAGAGTTATGTATATATGTAGCCTTAACATGATTGTGTTTTCCCTCTGTTATCGGGTATTTCTTCGGATTTAGTGGCAACGACCTGTTTTTTGCTCCTGTATTTAACTGTCGGATTCCGAGCACTCGGGTCTTTCCATCTGAAGATGTGGCTGTAGCAGCCACGAAAGATCTCATGGTGTTTTTAACTTTTTAAGTTTTAATAAACACTTTATTTTCTTCTGCAAGTTCTAATCGTGCATCTAAGGCAAAAATTCGTGTATTTCGTAGACCGAAGCTCTTGCCTCCGATCATTCTCTCTCTCTCGGAATTTTTTTTTCCTTCCTACACTTAAAAAAATTATCCATTTTTAATTCACATGGACAGCTCACCAAGCAATTCATGACCCTTCAGTGAGTTGTAACATTGCAATACAAATGAAGTCTTGTTTTATGTTCAATATATCACAAGCGTTGTTCATATAAACAAAGGATTTCTTATAATACTCCCACTGACATGTTTATAATATCGTTTCCATGAAATTGTTATTCCATGCTAATGAAAATGTGCATATCACCATAATTGCAAGCTTGAGGCAAAGCAATATCGTTGATAATAAATAAAGAAGTGATTAAATTTATGTTTAAAAGTGAAAAGGGCCATTCTTTGTTGAAATGGAAAGCACTCTCTGAAACATTCGTGTCAAATGCCCCCCTCCCCCCATTTTATCAGAAATCAGTTGAACTGAAATACTGTTCATTTGTAACAGGCCGCCACGATACTAGGAGAAAAATGTCGCGCGGACGGACGGAATGTTAAATTTTACATAGAGGTGAGTATCTTAAGGTTGTACAAAATAGTGAAAAACACTGGTTAAAATTTGAATTCTCTTTATTAAATATCATTAAAGTAATTAATACAATATATTGAAATACTTCGGAATTAGAAACGCTTAAAGAAATAAACAAGGTAAGCTTTTTATTAAAGGGCTGTTTGAAAACTCTAGAAAAATAGACTCAGACGTGATAATTAACTCATGCACAAAACGTTTATTTCTCTGATATAATTATAAAAAAAAATTTGCAAAAATTAGCTTCACAAATTTTTTAAAATGTTTAAAGTAGTTCAACTGATACCATTGTCATTAATAAATTTAATATTTTGTTAATTTTCTGAAAAAAATTGTTAAACACAAAGCCCTGATAATTAATGATTTATCATTTATGTTGCTTCATGAAGAAAAAAATCGTGCAAATAAATTAAACATAGTGAAATAAAAATCAATTGCTTCTATACTTCTGGTTTCCTCACTAATGCTTTCATTTTATTGTCATTTAGTTATTCATTCACTTACGCAATTGTTCTGTCTTTAATATTTATACTGCTTTTTTTTACGAAAGTGAATTACTTTCACAAAGTCCCCAAGGCATCTGAGAGAAAATTTCATTTTCGCTCAGCTCTGTAATGCAAATCATACACGAAACGTGTTGTCCTAAGTGTTCTGTGATGATAAATTCTTCATGGAGTGGCACGTGGTATTCGTTTCTGCTTTTTCTCGAGGGATTTTTTGTTTGTAGCTCTACTTATGCGCATCTGATACCCAAATTATTTGTCTGTTTGTCTTCCTACCAAACCCTACATCATTTTTTTTTTCCGTTTGGGGTTTTTACGAACACCGTGAGCAACTCGTTGGGCTATAAGCAGTCTTCCGTCCCTAATTTTGGGCCAGTGGTTCCAGGGAAGAGATAGTGCCAGTGCCGTAAGACAAACACAACATCCATGGCTCAATTCCAAACAGTGATTAGACCACTGCTCCATCGGGACGGCCTCTACACACACACACACCCTCTCTCTCTCTCTCTCTCTCTCTCTCTCTCTCTGTGTCTCTGTCGCTCTCTCTGTTTTTGTCTCTCTCTATCATTCTCTCTCTCTCATTCTCTCTATCTCTCTGTTTCATTCTCTCTCTCCCTCTGTCTCTCTCTCATTCTCTCTCTCTCTCTCTGTCTCTCTCTCTTTCATTCTCTCTCTCTATCTCTTTCATTCTCTCCCTTCCTCTGTCTCTCTCATTCTCTCTCTCTCTGTCCTCTCTCATTCTCTTTCTATGTCTCTCTCCCACTCTCTCTCTCTCTCTCTCTCTCTCTCTTTCTCTCTCTGATAAGCTGAAATTTTCTTCTCAGTTATCGTTTATTGTAGTAACTACAATGCTTAAAATTCCTATTTGCCTCCTTAAACTGAATGATTCAATCAAAGTACAAGTTCACATAGCCACCTCAGTGGCGTAGTTGTCTAACCGTTAGCTTCCGACTGTCCGTCCGAGAGTGGTACTGGTTCGAATCTCGGATGAGGCATAGATGATGTGGCTGTCTTTGTCTCACTGGCACTTTGTCTCTCCTTGAACCAGTAGCCCAAAATTAAGGGCGGGCGATTGCTCATGAGTTGCTCACGGTTGTCAATAATCCCCTCCGTATTCTCCTTAAAAAATAAGGGGTGAAGGATCCCTGTTTAGGGGCCGCGGGTGGTCTAGTAGGCAACGTTCGTGACTGCCACGGAAATGACCTCAGGTTCGATCCCAGGCAGGTACGAACGCTCGATCCACTAAATATCCGCCGTGCGTAGGATGGGCACGTTAAGCCGTCGGACCCCGGGTACTGGCCCCCGGTAATAAATAAGGGCGTCGTTTTCCCCCTTTCTACTTCGCTTCCGTGTAACTTTCGTATCGGGCACTCTAGCCCAAATCTCCTAGCTTCCTATTTCTAAGGGTTGTTTAAGACCTGGGGTCAGACACTCCCTTCCTAAAATCATCTACATATGATCCATGATCCCTGTGTAGTTGCTATCTTAGAACAGAAAAAAAAACACTTTATTCGAAAAACGGCAATGCACCTTAGAAACGGTCTCAAGTCAAATTACCCTTTTCTGCGAAGTCAGGAAAAGGTCAGAAATGGCTCACAGCATTTTCTGAGATTTCAGTTTTCCTGAACCCTAACAGCAGTAAATTTTTATGTAGAGTTAATTTAAATCTTATCGCTTTTCTTTCTCAGGATGAAAATTTCTGAGTGATTACAAACTTGATTTTCCAGTTGTTTATTTACTTGTTTTATTTAATTCCACTGGTATCTACGGTTAGAAAAATTCACCCGTCTCTACTTTGGTGCTACTGTTACAGAAAAGACAAAGAACTATAACTGAAGACCAAAAAGATGCACTCAATAACAAAAATACTTGTAGCAAAAAAACTGGTTCTTGAAAGTTGGCAAACGTAGCGAGCAAAAAGATGAACCTTCTGATATAGAAGCAGAACCTTGCTGCGTTCAAAACATGTATCTTGCCCAAAAAACCTTGCATCTGAAGTTCATCTTCATCTCGATGGAAAAAAAAATTAAATACTGCCAATAACGATCAAGACTTGTCTCCAGGATAATTGATGAAAAATTATTTCCTAGTGTCATTGCAGTGGGTTCCTATTATCACTATCATTACCCAATAAGAAAACCCATCATGTTGGCATGACTCTGCCTCCTAAGTTGAGCAAACATTTGTGTTTTTCTTTCTGTAGTACAGCAGTCTTGATTAACATCTTGCTGACTAAACATTACTTGATGTAGGTAGAACTATGATTGTCACTTCGAATTCTAGTTAAGCTACTTTCCTGTAAACTACCTCAATTTTATCAAGTACAGAATTTGGTGTAAGCCTTATATTACGCCTTTGGCAGTTTTCAATGAAAAGTGAGGAAGTTCTTGACACTAAAGAATTTGCTGTAATTCAATAATGAAAATAAAAAAACAAAACAAAAAAAAAACAGTGTTTTTTTAATCCGCATAGTCAAAACTGTGATTATTCATGCAACAGCAGAGTAAAAGGCACTAACCAGATAACGAATAGTACGTTATTTTGATATTGTTATTTAATGAAAAATATAATATTCACTTTCTCACGCGAAATGCATGGGCATATGTGAATGTACGTTATTTTTCGAAATTCCAAGTGAATGGACATATTGGGAAAGTACGCATTGCATGCATTCTGATTTCTTCTCGAAAAGCCTACCCACTCATTCCACAAATTTTATTCCTCTTATGTTGTAAAAAAAAAAAAAAAATGTGAAGTTTACCTATTTCACGGGAAATATACGCAGATGATTTGTCAATTTCATGTTCGTTTGTGATTCTTTTAACACGTGGGATTAAAATTTCATAGTGGCAGTTTTCTTTTTAATATCGGAACAACTTCTTTAAAAGGAAAATCATCTTTAATCATGCTCAGTTCTCAAAAATCATGTCAAGACTGCACAACGTCTCTTTCTCAAGGGCAGAATCTGAGAGCATAAAACTGCTCCACCGTATAATTCACAGAATTTCACTCGTTTTCACGACAGCGAAATTTTTTATTACTTTTGAAATAAAACGTTAGCTATATGTGAATGAATATGCTGTTTGTGAACACAGATCAATGAAAGTTCCGTGTGCGTACAACGTGACGGAGAATTCTGTTATAAATAGCACTCACCTAAATATAATTTACGCCTGACTTAAAAATAAATGTATTTGTTTCACATTCCTCCTTGATTGGATTTTAGCGTTTTCATTCCTGTGGTTCGAATTTGATGTCTGACATTTCGATCTCTGAATAAATAAATTTTTAATTTAAGTAATGTTACAATATAGTTAATCAGAATGTTTTACTTAGGAACAGAGATTAAGTAAATTTAGAAATATTATCATTCCAATTGTTTTAATAACAAAGTGTTATTAATTTCACTTTCTGAAAGCGAAAGCTTTGTTACAAATGCCGTGTCACAGAACGAGTTCTGCATAAAATCAAAACGCAAACTACTCATTCATTATACTTTCAGAGTGAAGATGGGCGAACAAGTGTTGTACTGACAGGGCTATCCTTCGTATGCAAATGAAAGAGGGGAAACTGTCATTGACTTTTCGGTTCCTTAGAGTCACCGCTCGTACGTATTTTGAAAAATCACTTGTAAAACAAGCTATATAAAGCTATTGTACGTACCTCATTACAATAATTAAGATAAAGTATGTACCAGAGGCGACATCATTGGGATTTTAAATTAGGAATTTACAGGAGACAGAGGATAACTCTTTGACAATTCTAGAATTTGTGTGTGTTTAGTCTCTGATTTTCTTTGTCCGTCTATCAGCCCGGCAGCAAAATCATAATTTTTTTCTTTTGCAGAAAAGAACTTTCTAAAACATCCACCAGCATTCTACTGTTTGGAGTGAATGAATTAAGCAGTCATTCTGATTTTTTTATTTGGAAATGAATACACACTATTCATCTATCGGTAAATTTCGAGATGTGAAGCTCCAGAGTCAGTGGTTCTCTTTGTATATGCACAAATATTCTCAAGTTCAGCAAAATATCTAAGACTTAGGACTGAACGGTTTTTAAAGAATCGCTCGTAGAGCTTCAAAACGTCCTAATATTTATAAATATATGTAAGGCACCCAGACTCTTCTAGACAAAAGCCAACTCCGCCTTCTCCTGGTGTGTGTGTCCTCTTATTACTATGTAATGTTTATAAATGTATATAAGGCACACACGCTTCTAGACAAAATTCAACTCCGCCTTCTCGTGATGTGTGTGTGTGTGTGTCTGCGTATGTCCTTTTATTACTGAAGGAGCTATGAGGAACGACAAATAGCGGTTTAATGAAGGCGTTAGAGGAAATATTTTCTCACACTCACCAATCCACTTGGGCAGCGTAGTGAGTTATGGCAAACCCCGTAAAAATAATTCACATCTCAAACTTTCACTCTCAGTCTCGGGCAGCTGGAATGTATCTGGCCAAGACAGCTGGAAAGTATCTGGCCAAGACAGCTGGAAAGTATCTGGCCAAGGCAGCTGTAAAGTATCTGGCCAAGACAGCTGGAATGTATCTGGCCAAGGCAGCTGGAATGTATCTGGCCAAGGCAGCTGGAATGCATCTGGCCAAGGCAGCTGGAATGTATCTGGCCAAGGCAGCTGGAGATATTGCTAAAATAACTGAACACTGTTGAACAACTGAGATACTTAATAGTGGCGTACCAGAAAGTCTCGAGCCCCCCTCCCGTACAAATATCTTCGAGGCCTTTCGCGAAAATCTATTAGCTTTCAATTACTGAATTTCTTAAATTCCAAATCGTTCATTAGGTTTTTATGGACGTTTAAAAAATTCAAAGTCTTTGAACACTAAAAGTTTTTTCGTGAAACGAAGATTATTGCACTTTATTGCGTGCAACACGTGCACGTTGTAATTAAAATGATTGTCCAGTTTATACCAATAGAAAGCAATACGAAACTCTTATATCAAAGTTAATCACATCATACAAATTTCATTCTCTCCGAGAATTAAGGGCATTCTGTGAAATGCCTCATGATCACACATACATAAAACATGTCGATTTATACGAAAATATAGAACATAAGTTAGAAAGTAAATAAATAAGAATTAAAAACCGTAGTACAAAAAAAAAAAAGGAAAAAAAGAAGAACTACTTAGGTCATTTAATAAGATACATTTAATATAATGCCACAACGTGCTGCACATAGTAAAAATTACTCTCTTGATTCTGTTAAAAAAATAATGATACAGGTCTCCGCTTCTTTGTTCCCTCGAAAAACACCGTTTAGATCACTACATTTTGGAGGATGCGTAGTTACGTGCATAACTTATTTCTATAATACATAATAACGTATTTAGATAATACAAAAATTTCATTCGCTGAACTAATATTTCTTCCACGTTCTCTTGCTAATATACATGTATATGGCTGTGAAAAGAGGCCTCAAGTCCTCTGAAATAGCTGTTTTTCCGTCATCCAATCTTTATAGATTAAAACCGAGAAAATGATTTCTAAATATTTTACTTATTTATTGAAAAAAACCTCGCATTTTTTTAATACTACATTCAAAGCTGCCATCAAGAAAATCCTGGCTATTTCTTTAACTTGCTTCATATGAAATTTTCGCAAAAAATTTTGTAAAATCGTTTTGTTCAGGCTAGAGGCCCTTTTAGACGTGAAGTGCCCCCCCCCCGGAATTCCGGGTGTTGCAGGGACTATCAGTACGCTCCTGGATACTAGATCGAATACCAGAAGAAAATCATGTGGGAGATGCATGGATGAAATTCGAATGCATGCTGGAGTGGCTTGGAAGTGATTTTGCTCAAGACAGAAAGCGTGGAGGAGATTTAGTGAGACTTTCCCCCAGCAGTGGATTGATAACGGTTGTTGTTTTTGATAATGATGATATAAAGTACGTAACCAAAAACTATTATTTTTATATTATTTCTTTTTTGAAAGTGACTGGCTCAAGACTGAAAGCGTGGAGGAGGTTTAGTCAGACCTTCACCCAACAGTGGATTGATAACGGTTGTTGTTTTGGATAATGATGGTATGAAGCACGTAACCAAAAACTATTATTTTTATATTACTTCTGGCTTAGAGGCAACTGGCTCAAGACGGAAGGCGTGGAGGAGATTTAGTGAGGCCTTCGCCCAGCATTGGATTTATAACGGTTGTTGTTTTTGATAATGATGATATAAAGCACGTAACCAAGAACGCTTAGTTCCGAGAACGATTATTAGCAGTGAAAACAAGCAAGCATTCAAATAAAACACGCCCATTTATTTGCTGATTTGGAGATGGTTCACTGGAGATTGACTTAGTAATCCCTTCTGCGGCATGTCCCGTTTTTCTTGTTTTCTTTTTGGTTTCAAGCACATTTTCTAATGCCACCAAATGCTGGGATGTCTAACATTCACACGAAAAAGAAAACTTTCCCCTAAAACTAAATTTTTTTTTCCCCTCCTTTTGAAGAACAGGTAATAAGGGAAAATGTCGCACCATAAAATCCGTCAATTTCCTTATATTTTTCCTTTCCTTTACACGCAATCGCCAAATTGTTTTCATAATGGCTTTCTGTTAGTCCAGATGCTAAATTATATAGCGAGATGCTAAATTATAGAGCCGCAAGAATTATCCTTTCTCATATTTTACCTCTCTTTTTTTTTCTTTTTTTTTTTTTAATTTAAAGGGAATCAAATATCTTTATTGACATAGGAGTTTGGGGTCTGGTATGAAAAAATTATTATCACGCAAGTGGCAAACCAAAACCAAGGAAAATCAAAATGCCTATATTTGTACTTGGCCCAACACTGCAAGAATAATCTATGGTACGTTGGAAAGAAAAATCAGAAGGGCTTAGCGGCCTCAGGATTTTTGAAAACGTTATGCACGAAATTCCAACAAATATTCTAAATTTATTTGAAGAAATCAGTGTCGGGGTGATTTTGTGAAACGTTCCACATTAAACAAGGAAAATTTCGGAAAAGTACACTATAAAAAATTTCCTGAAATTCTCGAGCCATTTTCCAATGATTTCCTTCGTGAATTTATGAAGCATATTTCTGATTCAACCTTTTCCGGGAAATGGGGGGAAAAACTGAATTCGTATAAGTAATGACAGAAATACTGTACAGTGCAAGACGAATACAACGCGGTCGGTTATACTGGTGAATCGGATATAACGTGGATCCTATAGTACGCCCCAATCGTATACTTGTGCATATATCTACAAATTTATACATACATCATGATGAATAAATTTCTGTAATAATAAGTAAATACAATTTCTCAAAACAGATTTGAATAATATATTGAATAGGCTCTGAATGTTCCAAAAACCTATAACGAGCGTGTAGGACTAGTCTGTGGCTTAGAGTTCAAAGCATTCAGAATCGGATATACCGCAAGTATCTCTAAAACACGATTATCGCCTTGTCTCCGTATACCCGCGTTATAACAGGCATCCATTGTACTTCTGTTCATAATTTTCCGGTTAATAACAAAAAAGTGCTATTTTTAGGAGGTGTTATCCAAAAAACCTTAATTTTCAGGGAACGTTTCCGTGATTCCGATCGTATATTTAACAGAAACCCTGTTCTTACCCTTTCCGTTTACTTTTCTGAATAGGTTTATAACAGTTTTATTTCTTCTATAAGACGACTTAACACAGAGTACATTTATTTTCAAATTGATAAGGAGGAACAGTACACCAGTTAAGTAGTAAATAGTAACACTACTAGTGATCCGATTTATTGGCGTAGGAAGTAGACACATTAGCGTTCCCAAGCTTTCGCACATCAACCAGATGGCTTTTTCAAGGAAGTTAGACAGAAACTGCTAGTTATACAGAAACTGTCGCAGTTTCTGTCTAACTTCCTTGAAAAAGCCATCTGGTTGATATGCGAAAGCTTGGGAACGCTAATGTGTCTACTTCCTACGCCAATAAATCGGATCACTAGTACAGTGTTACTATTTACACTTATTTTTGTTATGACTTTTCAAAGCAACACAATATGTTGGAATTCGAGATTTGTTTAAACTGACAATTACTTTTTCTATAATGTTTAAGGTGGTTCCACTTAAAATCTCTGCCTTATGTTTTCAATGGTAAAATTTCTTTACATATTTTCTTCGCAATTAATGTATTCTCAAGGACGAAAATTTGCACATCGATAAAACTAACTTTAAGTTATAGCATGGGATACTTAATACTTGCTGTAACGTAACCATAATTAAGCAATCCAACACTTGTCTACTGACGTCATCAATGTACAGCACCCGCCGTCTATTAACAGATCTGAGCATTACTCAAAGAAAAATGATTTATTTTTAATATAATTATGTTTTAGCAAGTATTAAGTATCCCATGCCGTAACTTAAAGTTAGTTTTATCGATGTGCAAATTTTCATCCTTGGGAATTCATTAATTGCGAAGAAAATATGTAAAGAAGTTTTACCTTTGGAAACATAAGTCAGAGATTTTATAGGTGAAACCACCTTAAGTAAAGGTGAAACGTACTACTTCATAGTATTTTTTTCTCAAAACCGTTAAGTATAAAATTTACTCTAGATAGCAATAACAGATTTTGTTTGAAAGGGTCCAAATACTGATACATTGACATACATACTACAATTACCCTTACGACAGTTACGACACTTCAAGTATCCGATTTCTTACATTAACATAATATACAATAATAGCACAACTTGGAGGGAGGGAGGGGGAGAAATGTCTGTTGCAGCAATAGTCACGATATCATGCGATATGCGATCCACAATATGTATCTCTCTACAGAACCTCAAAACCAGGTCTGTCAATAGATAATTGACATTTGATAGTTAATAAGACCTGAAGTATCCCACAAACCGTTTTCGTTATTAGTAAGTTGCGGTTATATGGACATGGAAAAAGTGAGAACTGAACTTTTCCGTTAACACACGAATGGAATCACCGAACGGTTTCCTGAAAACTGAAAATTTTTCTGTAGCATTTTTTAAAACAAGTTAGTAAAATCATGCAATGCATTTATTATTACAGTATACACTTTCCAACATACCAGAGATCATTACTCAAGTTATGAGGAAAATGGCTGTGGAATATATCTCGCCCCTGTGTCCTGACCTTCGACCCCGTTTGGGCGATATTCAACAGAACCGGTTATGTGTACTTCCGGAACAACATGATAAATTTTTGTCTCAATCGAAGCATTCATAGTCAAGTTATGACGCATAAGAACAATGGAATGGATCCCGATCCTATGTGCTGAACTTTGATCCAATTTTACCCATTTTCAACAGGGTTCGTCCCCAGGTAGCTCACTACTACGTACTAAAATTTTATCGAAATCGAAGCATTTTTACGCAAGTTATGACGCATAAGGGGAATAGAATGGAATGGATCCCTCTCTTATGTTCTGACCTTTGACCCCATTTAGCCCACTTTCAATCGGGTTCGACCCCTGGCGGTCCACTACCAAATAGTAAATTTTCATCGAAATCGAACCATTTTTACATAAGTTAGGACGCATAAAGGAAATGGAATGGATCCCTCTCCTATGTCCTGACCTTTGACCCCATTTCGCCTATTTTCTATAGGGTTCGTCCCCTACCACATACTAAAATTTCATCGAAATCGACCCATTTTTACGCCAGTTATCGTACGGACAGACAGACGGACAAAGCTGGAGCATATACGCTTCTTCAACCTACGGTTGGAAAGCGCGAAAAAAGGGAATTGTCAGTTATAAACCGGAACAAGAGTATTTCTGTGAATTCGCATATGAAAATACCTTGAAACTCAATTTTCTCCCGTCATTTAACGGAAAAGGTTGAATCAGGAATCATCATCATCATCATTGCCAACCATTATCAATTCACTGCTCGACGAAGGTCTCCCCAAGTTTCTTCCACAACGGTCTGTCTTGTGCCAGTCTCCTCCATGTTACTTCCGCATACTTTCGAATTTCATCCACCCATCTCACATGTGGTCTTCTTCTGGGTCTTTTCCTGTCACTTGGAATCCAGTCTAAAATTTCGGCGGCTGTCCATCGATGGTCTGTCCTTTTGCCATTTCAGGGATTTTACTCTGATAATGATTCCTTCCACTCTTATCATTTTTCGGATCCACGAGTTCCTCTTCTTATATATCCTGGTTACACCAAGCATGCATCTCTCCATGCTTTTTTGAGTTGTCTGTAGTCTTTGTATGTCTCTTTTAGTTAAGATCCACGTCTCTGCACCATACGTAAGCACTGGAAGGATGCATTGATCAAACACTTTTCTTTTAAGACGTAATGGCATATTGCTCTTGAAAATTTTACTGTTTCTTCCAAAAGCTCTCCAGGTGAGTTTTATACGCCGATTAATTTCTTCATCAATGTGACCTTCACTTGATATATGCTGTCCAAGACAAATGCAGGTATTTGTTATCTCCAGCTTTTCCCCGTCAATCGATGAATCTTCATTTTTTTTGTAAAAGCATTGTACATCACTTTTGTCTTCTGAAAGTTCATTTTTAATCCCACTTCTTTACTCTTGTCAGCATGTTCTTGGGTCATACTCTGCAGCTCTGATGGGGTAGTTGCAAAAATGACTACGTCATCATCAAGGAATATACTTCGATAATTCACGAAAGGAGTAACGAAACAATTCGTCGTGAATTTGAAGATATTTTTTTACAGAGTAGAATATCAAATCGTTGGTGATATATTTATTCGTAGGACACACTGCCTCAGACGAGGATAATTCAATGGGGAGAAAGATTGATTTGAGGAAAGGTCCACAAACAAATAAAAAAATTGTGGATCGACATTTTGATAAACTCAGAATTCTACTGACGACGTGATCAGTTAAACTGTTCAGTCTACGTTTGCTGCCTAATGGATAACACAAAACGTCCAGTCCAACTGGTTTCAGAATTAACTTTGAATAGTAAGAATTTAACAAAAACATTACAATCTGTTTCTCGTGGTCACAAAAAGAAGTCGGCATGTAGAAATTTTTTTCAGAGCGTGACAGAAAATGGAATTTTTTGAAATCCATCTGGACAAAAGAAATGTTTATGAGAAATATAGAAGAAAAATTAAGGCATTGTTTTATAAGTTGATGCATTTTTATTAAATCAAAGCATTTTTTTTTTCTAATGTAAGTTGCATTTTAACAAAATCATGAAATATTTTCGGAGGAGCAAGGCTCAAGGCTGCCCCCGTCTAAATACGCCTTGGATGAAATGACCCGGAAGACTTTTAGTGATTTGGAAAGCATTTCTTAATATTTGCGTAATGCATGATTTGACTTGTTTGAGACAATTTTTTGAAATATATGACGCTAGTTACTCGGAAAAAACTATAATTTCGATTAACAGAAAAATAGATTGCTTTTTAAAAATGATTAGACACCTAGACATGAATTAATATTTTTTTCTCCCGGAGCCTTAGTTGTCTCTCCACGGTCCGGCGCATGTTTGTTTTCTTTTTTTTTTTTACCCTTGGTAAAATTCTTGGAATGACATTTCTACTCTACTAACAATGTCTGACTCATTCCATAGCAGTGCGCCTGAAATAATCTCTCTCTCTCTCTGAATTAAATATCTTTTTTTTTTGCAAGATTGTACTTATCACTTTTAATGCACTAAGATGTTAACGCGAAACGATGTTATAGCAATGCCTGCTATAACATGCCTGTAACCAGGGCCTGATTTCTGCACGTGCACGCGGCGCCCGTGCACAGGGCCTCAGAATTTCGGGATCCTCCAAACTACTTTGAAAAAAGTTGTTAAAGAAATCAAAAGGTTTCTTTTTTAAGTCATCAAATTGAATATATATTTAAACATATACAGTACAGTGAGTACAATGCATTGATTGATAATAAAGCACTTTGCAACATAACAAAAGCCACCTTCATAGAATACTTTGCTTCTGTGTGTAAGAAGGCAGGCGGTTCTCCCATCTAGGCAGAATTCAGACAGATGGGCAAAGCCAGAGCGTAAATGGGTCTTCATCCTCTAGTTGGAAAGCATAATAAAAGACCCGTACTCTGGGGTCACTACTTGGGCAAAAAGTGGTGCTGTCTTAATCCAAATATTTGGATTTGGACCTCGGTTTCCTACAGTCCAAAATTTTCATAAAACTGAGTATGATCTGCAATTCCGATATTTAGATTTTGAGTAGTAAATATCTGAATTTAAAAAAAACTCGAAAACTGCCATAAACAAACCTCAATATTTTGAAATTTGATTCAGTTCTTTATAAACCTGTAAATTCCAAAACAAACCGGACAAAAAAAGTAGTGGCTATCCGGGATAGTGGCATAAATAATTCACTGGCCCGATGAAATTTTTACTGGCCAGTGGCCATTGGATCAGGTAATTCGAAAGCTGCTATTGTAATAATATACATGAACTGTTGCAATAATTTATCCCACAGTGTGTGTGGTCAGCTGTAACACTTTGCGAGGGATTACTTCTTACAGCTTTAAACTACTATCAGTTCATAATTTCCATGAAATTTATAGTAAACTAGAGGTTTTAAATTACAACTCTGGGAGGATAGTTATTTGCTTCCGTAAATGATACTATAAAAAAAAAAAAAATCCAGAGCAATTAATGTTACAGCTGTAAGCTCTGCGGGTGCGGGAAAATACAATTGGTGTCAATACTCGTGTATTACAAGACACATTGGCAATAAAGTTGACTAACATGTGGGATGTGTTTTAATGCTTTTAGTACTACTCGTAGAAAAACTGCTTGCAACAAAATATTTACCAGAAAATATTCTCTTCAACTGTTGACCGACATTTTTTGATCGAGGGGTCTCGGACATAGGATGTGCACAGAACCTCGACTGTCCAAAGTCGGGCCCTGCCTGTAACTAGATCAACCGTTTGTATAGGAATGGGATTACAAAGAAAGAAAGAACTAGTTCACCAATGCGTTTAAATTAAACATAGCGAAATTAAAATGAATTACTTCTATTCTTCTGATTACGTCATTAAAGCTTTCATTTTATCCTCATTTAGTTCTTCATTCACTTATGCAATTGTTCTGTCTTTAGTATTTATGCTGCTTTTTTTTTTCCGAAAATGAATTCCTTTCACAAAGTTTCCGAGGCATTTGAGAGAAAATTTCATTTTCGTTTCGCTCTGTAATGCAATCATACACGAAACGTGCTTTCCTGTGTTTGATGATAAATTCTTTATGGAATGGCGCGTGGTCAAAATTTTTCTGATTCGATTTACGACTACTTTGATTGATGTTTCATTTTTTAAATGAATTAAACCGCTGTGTAGGGAAAAAAGCAGATCTCAGCTCAGTTTTTATGCACGCTTTTTTTCACAAATGTTTTCATAGTCTCTTACAGTATGTTATGCAAACAAACACAACTTTTCTCTTCTTCCATATTCTGACGACGTTAATGGCACACGTGCCTTACATATAACAAGTTTCTCTTTCCAAAAACTTTTCTGAAAGTTTCTGAAAAGAAGTATAGTATTTATGTTAAGATTTGCACTTTACTAACACGGTTATAAGTCTCATTCAGAGGGTTTTCACAGAAGCAATATTCACGTTCAGAAATTTTTTGTCTTCTTTTTATAGTAGATGAAAGCTCGCTCACTTTTAGAACGATGACATACAGAAGACAATCTTTGGTTTTGCTGACAATTGAATCATGCAAAATTTTAAATATTTGCAGTTAAATAATATCGTTAGAAAACTGCAGGCCCTGCTCTGGACTAGGCTTTACAGATTCGAAAGAGAAAGATCATGGTGAGGACGATAGGGATTTGAGTAACATGGCAAATAAATTCCCGCCATTTTGTACGGAAACGATCAGAATTAGCGATAAGAGTACTACCGATTAGAATGAGCAACGAAGAAGTTGCGGTGAGATTCTAATGTTAAGACTTAGTCACGAAGTATAGCAAAGAGAAATAACAGACGCGGAAATAAAATTATTGGGTACGGACAATGCAGAAGGCGATAAGTGACGTGGATGGCTGAATCCAACTGGAAGAATGTGAGCAATAATGACAAAAAAAAAGCGATCGATAGGGAAACATTATGACATCATTTCATACCTGCATAACATTAAGAGGGGCGTTTGTTGGGGTAAGGTTGCTAACGTATCGAGTAGCTTGCTGTCTTCCGCATTTCATTACCTTTCCATCGTTCAAATGCAAGCTACAGTTTTGTCCTTTCAAAAAATGACGTATGTCAACGAAGCGTATTTACAAATAAAATACCATACAGATCTTAAAAATAATCACGCGAAACCGTTCAGATAAAGTTTATGGGATGTTTTACCTGATATAATGCTTGTAAAGCGATGAAATATAATCAAGTTTTTGGGTCAGTAAAGGCATAGCTTTATAGGGATAAAAAAAATGAATTAAAGAACATCTCAGTAAAGTTTATAGGAAGGCAAACTCGCAGAGATCGTTACCTTCTCAAGTAATGATTTTTATGGGAAAATGTCAAAGTAGAGACGTTGTCACGATCATTCCAATTTTTGGAGCATCAGTTTTGAAGGTAATTTCTTTTGGTGTCACGGGAGTTAAAAGGACTTAAACATGAAAAGTATGATGGAGTCCTTGTCAAGCGTGAGTCACCAAGAAAAAAAAAAAAAAAAAAAAAAGGTAGAAAAAGAAAGAGAGGAGGGAAAGTTTGATTAAGCGGCATAAAAAAGATTTGAGTAAAAGGGGAATGAAAGGGTGGAGAGGGAGCTTAATTACTCGGACTTATAATGGCTTGTGTCACGGTCAACTAAAAGGTGGCTTTCGAAACTATCACGTGACTACTGGATCTGTATTCCTTTGCATACTCATGGAATGGACGATTTTCGTTCCCTGTCATCCGTGGGGGAAAGTTTTGTAAGCCTTCCCGCTTTTCATCAAACGCATAAAATGTTTTGAACTGGGTATGCCTCACAGGTTAAATTTTTAAGGACGGTTGGCTTCAATTTTTCTACATGATGAAGACCAACAACTTCAAGTTTCCTAACGCATCACTGATTTTTTTTTCCCGCTAGATTATTTTCAAATTGTACTGGACTTTTTATTTTTTATTATATTGCATCGTTATTTCTATACCTGCATATTTGATAGATCATATATTTGAGAAACGAATTTGTCGGAAGAATCATCATACATGGTTGGCATTAATGCTAGTTTTATGCCTTCGCACACATCCACAATCAACAAATCATAGCTAGAGGGCCGCCCCTGTGGCGCAGTGGTCTAAGGCGCTGGCTTCTGATCATTCGTCCGTAAGGGGTCCGGGTTCGAATCCCGGTCAGGCATGGATGTTGTGTTTGTCTTACGGCACTGGCTCTCTCCCTTCCCTGGAACCAGTGACCCTAAATTAGGCACGGGCGACTGCTTATAGCCCATTGAGTTGCTCACGGTGGTCGTTAAACCTCCAATCAAAAAAAAAAAAAAAAAAAAAAAAAAAATAGCTAGAGGAATAACAGACAAAGGTCTTCGCTCTTTCCACATTTATAAGTGAGTCACGGAAAAATTCTCATTGGCCGCCACCGGGAATCGTACCCAGGGTCTTCCAGTTGCGCGCCGGATATGCTTCCACTACACCACAGCTGCCTCGAATTCCTCCAGACTCACATACGCTAACTGCCAAGCCAATTTTTTTTTTTTTTGATTGGAGGTTTAACGACCACCGTGAGCAACTCAATATGGGCTATAAGCAGTCACCCGTCCCTAATTTAGGGTCACTGGTTCCAGGGAAGGGAGAGAGCCAGTGCCGTAAGACAAACACAACATCCATGCCTCACCGGGATTCGAACCCGGACCCCTTTCGGACGAATGATCAGAGGCCATCGCTTAGACCACTGCGCCACAGGGTCGGCCAAGCCAATTTGGTAGGTTGCTTCTTGGAGCCCCGCACAATGCTAGGGATTCACCAAAGATGGTAAGCAGCAACTGAAGAAATAATTAGAAGGCGAATGAATAATTAATACAGACATCCGACGTGGACCAGAAACATCAAACAAAGGTCTTCGCTCTTTCCACGTTTATAAGTGAGTCACGGAAAAATTCTCATTGGCCGCCACCGGAATCGAACCCAGGGTCTTCCAGTTACGCGTTGGATATGCTTCCACTACACCACAGCTGCCTCGAATTCCTCCAGACTCACACACGCTAACTGCCAAGCCAATTTGGCAGGTTGCTTCTTGGAGCCCCGCACAATGCTGGGAATTTACCAAAGATGGTAAGCAGCAACTGAAGAAATAATTAGAAGGCGAATGAAAATTCCACAGATTATTGGCAGGGCCAGATTAAGGCCTTAATGGGCCCATAGGCTAAGCCATTTGAGTGAGTCCCCAAAGAACTCATGACGAAGAACTATTATGAAGTCTGTTAAAACACAAAACTGCAATTACTAAATTATCTGCAGAGTTCTCATAATAAGTCACTGTATTTTTAATTATTCTCACCAGAACATGAGTTAAAAGCTTAAGATTCCTAGATTTTGTCATGGATTTTCTACTATTTTACCATTACATACCTTTCTTAGTTCATCTTTTTTGTTAAACGCAATATGAAGACAAAGGGGACTTCGATCATTAACGGTTCCAAGTGTAAATTGGGAGGTCTGGGTGCATGGTAACGGAAAAAGCTGAAACTGTCTCGCCCTCACCGCTGACCACAGCGACATGAAACCTCTACCCTTGGTGAGTCACTCTCTTGAAATCTGCTCGTCTTCTGGCCTCTGTTTCTTACCAAGTGGAAAGTAAACGAGATAAATGTGAAAGTATGTTATAAATCTCTCTCTGTCTTTCTGTTACTTGCCCAGCCATGCCTCTTGGGCCCTTGGTCATAGTGGGCACCAAAGCCACTATGACCCCCCCCCCTTAATCCAGCGTGCTAGTCATTACACTACCCAAGACAAGGAAATTCCGAGTAACTGAACATATACAGGGTGCATAGGAAAGTCCATTTAGCCTGAAATACATTGCGAACGGAGAGAGGTACAGTTATGTAAGTGAGATAACGGTATAGTAAAGCGACTACGCCCGATCGAATGCAACCAATAGCAGCGCCCCTAGTGGCGAAATGCGGAAGTTATCCATTGCAAATCGAAAACGAAAAGAGATAGAGCAAACTTTTCAATTACAAAGTTGTAGATAATTAATCAATTAGTACAAAACGACATTTGCTTTACACGGATAAGATAAATTGTCGCCTGAATACCCTAAAATATCCGAAATCGATTCGCGACCTTTTGTGTGAACGTTTGAAGAGAACAGTCATAGGTATGAGCAAATACACACAATTTATTGTATAAATGCGTACTTATGTCAATACAGTTTTATGACGTCAGACAAAACAAAAACAAAAAAAGGCAAACTGGGGCACAGTGATAAAAAGTTAATGTCGAGTATGTTCGAAGAGTTCGTCATCTCCCACGATACACATTTGTATTCGTGAAAGTAACTCTGCATGCACATTCCTCAGCATGGAAGGTGTCACACTATTGCAAGCATCTGTAACACGACGACATATTCCCGTGGAGCTAGCGCCGCGTTTCGTTGATATTCGTCGTAAATAAGCATCATCTCGCAATATTGGGAGTGAGTGAAGCTCGCCATTCTCACACAGCGTACGTAGACCTAAACTTCTGATCAGGGTACATCCTGCTACTGGTTTTTATATCGTAGGTACAGTACAACGTCACAATCTGCATTTGCATACGGCTACATTTGCGAAATGTGAATATGCAGATTCGAATCGTCGCGCATCGATGTCGGACATTTTAGGGTATTTAGACGACGATTTATCTTATCCGTGTAAAACAAATGTCGTTTCGTACTAATTAGTTGATGTCCTACAACTTTGTAATTGGAAATTTTGCTCTATCTCTTTTCGTTTTCGATTTGCAATGGCTAACTTCCGCATTTTGCCACTAGAGGCGCTGCTATTGGTTGCATTCGATTGGGCGTATCGATTTACTATACCGTTATCTCACTTGCATAACTGTACCTCTCTCCGTTCGCAAGTTATTTCAGGCTAAAGGGACTTTCCTATGCACCCTGTATATCTGAGAACCTTCAGCTGTGCCCTAGTCGAAGCTATTCCTGCCCCATCGTAGTGTCTGACGACCTTTTCTCACATCCAGGGTCAGATGTAGGTCAGTCATTTCAGTGATTGAAATAGATCATATATTTGAGAAACGAATTTCTCCGAAGAAATAATTCTTCATCTATACATGCTAGTTTTGTGCCTACGCGTACATCCGCAATCACCAAATCATGGCTAGAAGAATATTCCTCGGATTATTGACATATTTTCACTGTATTTCCATGTATTTACTTCATTCAGTTTAGTTGCTTGGAATTTACTTGTTCTCGGTAGTATAATGACAAGCATGGTTGACCGGAAATAGGGAGGTTTAGGTTCGATTCTCACTCCAGGACAGCAAAATTTTTCAAGTTTTCTGAATGAAGTAAACACATAGAATACAGTGAAAAAAAGTCAATAATCCGTGGAATATTTCTCTTGATTTGGTGATTGTGGATGTGTGCGGAAGCCTAAAACCGCACGCATATATGATGTTTCCTTGTGAATTTTTCGAAGGACTACCCAAGGCATTGTTATGCTAGATTGATGTATGAGCAGCCCTTGACGAAAATCGTTATTTAGGAAACAAATTTGTTGTAAGAGCCTCACCGGCATAAACACCGCACCCACTAATTTTGTAATCTCTTAATCTATAAATAGGGGAGCCCCGACAAATAACACGCAGTGCTTATCCCGAAAAGTGCAAAGAACGTTGTATCCGGGAAGCGCCCGGTAGACATCAGCTAATCACCAATGAGTGAATGATTGAAACGTTATATCACTATCCAAACTACCAATACATGTTTAAAGTCATTTTCCCACAATTTAATAGCATCTTTAAGTTATTTTCATTAATTAAATGAGCTAATATAAAAACGAAATGGGTGATGGCATTAAAAATCCCAAAGCTTTTCCCTTTTATTATTTTCCTTATTTATTTGCGGTTAATAGTCGTTCTTACAGGGTGACTCTGGTTATGAATTCCAGCTTGCAAACGCATTTTTTGCGTCATTAATTACAGGAGAAATTTTCGGTTCAAAAAATTTATCTATGCTATTGAAAGATATCCGTATGAAAACAAAGAGAGAAATATGAAATCGTCATTTCTCATAAAGGAATGTTCACCGAAAAACTATAAATAAATGGATGAATGAAGCAAAAATGTGCTGGAATGAAGAAATAAAAATCAATTCTGTTTTTATTTTCAAGTACTACTGACTGTGAAAACCACTAGTGCTATTTTAGATAACAGTTCCAACACTTCTTTGTGGAATAACACGAAATTCTTAGAAGTCCAGCAGATTGTGGTATTAGAAAAATGTGATATCACGGCTATAATTTAGAGTAACTGGTTCCAGGGAAGGGAGAGAGCCAGTGCCGTAAAACAAATACAACATCCATCCCCTACCAGGATTCGAACCCGGACTCTTCTCGGGCGAATGGTCATAAATCAATGCTTAGACCACTGCGCCACCGGGGCGGCGGCTACAAATTCCTGTTGTCTTCTGTATATTTGGCTTTCTTCACCAAAGAACAAAACATTTGACCATCTTGTGTCTAGGTTGATCAGATGTTTTCAAATGCCACGTGCCACCAAAACAGCTCTTACCCGGCGAGGCATGGACACTGCAAAATTTCTAAGAAAGTGTTGTTTTATCTGGTACCAATACGTAACCAGCAGATCCTTTAACTCTTGTAAGCAACATGGTTGAGACGACACAGATAGGATTTGTTATTCCAACACAAACCACAGATGCTCGATTGGATTGATGTCTGGGGAATCTGGAAGCCAGGGAAGAACCTAGAAGTTTTCTCCATGTTCTGCGCACCATTCTCGAACAATTTAGGGAGTGTGGACTGGCGCGTTATTCTTTTGAAAGAAGGTACTGTTGAGGAGATACCGTTACTGTGGAAGGATTACCTGGTTTCCAATTATGTTTAGGTAGATGGTAGACGCCATAGCACGCGAATGACTGGACCCAGGGTTTCCCAGCAGAGCATTGTCCAAAGCATTACACTTCATCCACCGGCTTGTTTTCGTCCCACTGTGAATCCTGGTGCCAACACTTCAGCCTGTAAACGGCGCACACGTACCTGGCCGCCCACATGATGCAACAAGAAACGAGATTCATCAGACCACACAACTTCTTCCAATCATTCAAGGTCCAGTTTTGATGCTGACAACCAAACATTCAAGGTCCAGTTTTGATGCTGACAACCAAACATTCAAGATCCAGTTTTGATGCTGACAACCAAACATTCAAGATCCAGTTTTGATGCTGACAACCAAACATTCAAGGTCCAGTTTTGATGCAGACAACCAAACATTCAAGATCCAGTTTTGATGCTGACAACCAAACATTCAAGGTCCAGTTTTGATGCTGACAACCAAACATTCAAGGTCCAGTTTTGATGCTGACAACCAAACAATTAAGGTCCAGTTTTGATGCTGACAACCAAATATTCAAGGTCCAGTTTTGATGAAAACCATCTCTCAATCATTCAAAGTCAGTTTTGAAGGTGAACTAAGGTTATCATGGGCACTCGGAGCGGTCCGCGGCTACGCAGCCCCATTTTCAGTAAAGCTAGATGTACTATGTGTTGGAACACATTACTCTCGTCACCAGCATTCAATTTGCTGGTGAGTTGCCACACAAAATCCCTTCTGTTGGCCCTACTATGCGGGACAGCCTTGACTCACGTCAGGCATCGATGAGCCGTGATCGGTCGCAGCTTTCCGGCGTTTTGTGGTTTTTCCTCTTCGGACCACTTTTTGAAGGTACTAAACCACGGCTGCCAGCCCAGCTGGCGCAGTGGTCTAAGCGATGGCTTCTTATCATTCGTCCAAAAGGGGTCCGGGTTCGAATCCCGGTGGGGCATAGATGTTGTGTTTGTCTTACGGCACTGGCTCTCTCCCTTCCCTGGAACGATATACTTACCCCAGTGAGGAAGCACAGCCAAAAATCAAATATGGGTTTTCCACTGCACAGTCCCCCTGAGGGATATTATCTATGAGAACCTACTCCAGTGGAGAAGCACACTACGGATCTTTCCATAGTACTTTATTGATGCAAATCTTGACGATTTTTACTACTGTTGTTTAAAAATTTTCTTTAAGTAAGAATGCAACATATTGAATTCTAGAGAAATCGATTTAAATTATACGTATAATATTAGTATTTTAATTACTGAACATGTAATGAATAGTTTTAGATAATTAAACAAAACAGAAACATTTTGTGTATTTAAATCATATGTATGACTCTTATGCCAAATTGCATAATAATTGCTGAAGGTGTCTTCTGGTTTCTGCTAAGCATATAGTTATCGTCCTGTAGGAATGTACATTCCGATATGACTTAGATGTACCATGTTAACCTTACCCTTGTGCTACCATCTCCCGTTTGGAATTTGAGTATAATATTATTACTTGTTCCTAGTGCCTATCGATATGGTTCATGGAAATCGTTTTCTGTTTGTAATCATATAACGGTTTTCCGTGTCGATTTTGCGATTTGAAAAGAAATCAGCTCTTATTTCCGGACGCTGGTAGTAGGTCACAGACACAAGACGGACGGTATAACTTTCGCCATTATTTTTGTTTTCATTATTTAGTTGATAAAGAGAGCTTAATAGCTGACCCTGAGCTCAAGCATGCGTGCATACTAGTAGAGGAATGTCATTGGTTTGACGGACAAGCGGCTGTTCCCTTCGCATCCCAGACGAAGCACGGCATTCACGCCATTTAACGCAAAGAAAACAATAAAATATTCTACCTGACGGTATGCAACACCTCATGCAAGAGTAAATCATCATCGAATGTTAAGATAAATATTACATCCGTTTGATGTTAGAACTTCCTCTTAAAGATGGAGTAGCACTAAAAATAAACACAGAAACGAAGGCTCTAAGAACGAGAGGGGGAGGGGGGGGAGTAATCGAAAAAATAAATGGTAATTGTGATCACTGATTGAATCTTTTGAACCATGATCCGTAACACGACCGCTGGACCACTAAAGGTCACCGGATTTACAGTTCGGGGAATGCTTACAAAGCAATCTTCTCCGGGGGATTTAGTAATAAAGAAAGACAATGTTCCCCTATGTCCATGTTGAGGAAGAAATTCAACGGGCTGGATGTAACAACATCTCAGGAAGATTTAGCTGAAATCTTCTGAGAAATATTGGACTGAAGAAGAGTAATGTATGTTGTAAAGAGGTATTCCATGTCAGAGGCGGATGCAAAGGGGGGAAATGCCCCTCTTCCCGTTATTTTCAGAGTAATTTTATTTTTCATCCAAACAATCCGAGCAGAGGATATTGAGAGAAAAAATAAATACAGATAACACTTTTGATTCCCTAGGGGCTACGCCTCTAGGCTCTTTACGCCCGTTTCCAGAGTAGCGCTCGGGTCCTGCAGCCTGATCTTGAAGTATATCACAGCGAAATGAAAATGTTCCCCCAACTGTTCAATAGCTTTTGCGCTGTATCGATTCCAAGATGGCGGCATGTTTACAGTTTTTGTTTCGCTCCTGGCAAACTCCCTGTTGAATTTTTGAGGAACTTTTTCAATTCCCTTCTATTTTTATTGAAGGATTTTGCTCCGCCGCCATTCCGAAGTTTCCGAGTTCTTTTACTGTCGTTATTTTTTGGGAAGGGCGGACTTTTGTCGTTTGAACTTATGGCACTTACTAAATTTACCACCAAGGAAAACAAAAGCTGTCCAAAAAGCATTTCCGTAAACCGTAAACCGTTATGCTAAACCGTTAAACAACTGAGATAGCTTTACCAATAAAATATACGCATAACAAATTCTCTGCGTCACCATGGCAGCAGGTCACGGGACCAGAACGTTTCTCTGTGGTTATCGTGAAGATAGATAAGCCTTTCGTTTCTTTCCTTTGCGTCTCTAAAATATGCCTAAAAATCAGAAAATGACTTTTCTTAATTAATTTTTGTTAATAAGGGATGATAGTTGTAAGTTTATGCTGTAAAAATTGCAATGCGTTATGATCTATAGTTAGCCATATATTCGTTTTTTTAATGGATCCCATCGCGAAATGGAGAATTTTGTGAAATTTAAAAATTTTACTTTTCGTAAACTAAATCGAAATTAAAAAAAGGGTGACGAGGTGCAAAAATTCTGTCGTGGTACTACATGCCTACAAAGTTTCGTGCTTCTGTTTCTGTTAGTGTGTGTCCAGAAGGCTACCTGATAGCACTTTTTTGCTTACCTTAACTTTGAAATGCAATAGCTCTTGAAGTATCGCTAGAATCAAAAACGGTTTATTTCAGCGTGCTCTCCAAACAATTCTCTACAAACAATGTAAATTTCATATTTTTGTGTTCAATACGTTTTGCGCTGCGAGCTAGGAAAGCAAGAGTGTCGCGAAATTTCTAAAACAGCGGCAGCAGCAGCGGTAGTTACTTTTTTTAGAATAGAGAGATAATTTCACCACGGGTAATTGTGACTTTTATCTGGTGTCACCCGGGTGACGCAGTGGTTTACCCCTTTAACCGGCTGGAACGAATTAATTCAGGGTTAGGAAAATGGGCTGAAATCCGCTTGTACGGATATATTCACTGTCTAAGAAGTGGACTGAAAGTGGTTGAAACGAGTCAACTGGCGCATGAGAAAAATCTGCTTCCCTCTTTAGCTATGTCATTGAAGGTGGTCATTTAGGGAAATGATTGGCACTAATCCTTTCTGGTTGATTAACCTTTAAAAGAGCTGAAACAATGAGGAAGAGCCTAAGAAAGGAGAGAGAAGATGTTTAAGTCACTTGTTATTACCCAGTGGTATGATGTCCCGGTCATGTCTTAGGTTACGGAGCAAAGAATAAAGAACCTTAAATTCCTGTCTTCAAGAAATGACTAGTAGGATACCAATCACTAAGGACTATCACCAAGTAGTAGTGGGATGAATATCATTATAGACTATAGTGGGATGAATATCATTATAGACTATAGTGGGATGCCTATCAACAGCGACACGTTCACAAGGTTCGTTAGTACTTAACTTCGTACGTAGTACGAAAGGAGCCGCGGATGGCTTAGTGGTTAGCGAGTCAGACTATCGTTGCAGGGTCCTCAGGTTCAAGCCTGGGCTGATCTTTCGGAGATGGTGTGATTTACTAACAATCGCTGAATATCCGCCGTGCATCGGCCGAGCACGTTAAGTGACGGCTCCCAGGCTGGACCCACTGGTTAAATAGGTATCCCTTCCCATGCCACCCCTGAAATTCTCTCACCCTTCTGTGTGCAACATCGTACTTGTGCGGTAGCGCCATCTACTGTACTCTAATCTCACTACAAACTCTTCTGTCAAAGTCTCTAGACTTGCTCTCATTCCTTCCGTTTCTGTGTCCTGCCCAAAAGGCGATCTCGCTGTAGGTGGCTGGGACCTAAACTCTACTCACTGTTGACGGAAGTCCTACAAGAAAATGACAAATACGTAGTACGAAAGTCCAGACGCTCTCTTCCTCAGCTTTACTATGGTTTATCTGCTAATGGAAGAAGGGAGGAAATATTTTAAATAAGGCATTTTGATACCAGATACAGTAATCAATCCGTGATGTAACTCAACAGATTTATTAGAGAAAATACAAAGTTTTAGAGTCTGATTCCTCGCGACGGACGGCTTCGTGGGAAATGACCTATAGTTTAGTTAGTTGGCCACCTTATTGCTCGAACCTACGTTCCTCTACACGGCTTATCTCTTCCTGTCACCTATGTTCGGAATCTATCCGATTCTCTCGGCACGTACTCCTTGATTTGCTTGCTGCAATTCTTTCGGGAAACTTCGGTGTATCCACACACCGACCGGACACAATTTATCGCAACTCCGAGTTTTCACTCATGAAGCCCTCGGCCTCCACTCAACATTTGGTACGGGAGCTCCGCCCCCCCCCCCCTCACGTCCTAACACTCCAGAAACCCACTTCACTTCTGCCACTCCACTCTCTTCTTCCCCACGTGACCTATCTTCTCCTCCTGGGAGAACACCCAGCATCCCTCTCGGTTTGCTGCCCTTAGGCGCGGCGACCTGACTTGCTATTCTTCGTTCCTCCTAACTTACGCCCTCCGGCTACAATGGCTCCCAACTCGGATGACCACCTCTGGCTGGCCTCCCATCATGTGCACCTACCGTCCTTATCTCCCGTCGTGATCGCCACACGGCATTTCCATTTCCGCCGCCTCCGTTTGAAATCAGACTCTCTACAGATACATGAATACAATACAAACATTAGCTACATACTTGGACTACAAAGTAAGAATACAATCTACCAGACTGACTGGCGCCTTTTGCCATCGAGCTTTGTCCAGCTCTATGATAAAACCATCCAAATGTAGGGATTTATTTAGCCACTAATGACTCTCCGGAATCCCGTGTTTCCGTTGCGATTGTTCACCTCGTACTTCGTTGGCGTTATTAGACCAACGCTAGACATTTGTAGTCTTTAACAATGGCTTTGAAAAAGAAAGTTATTTCCTACGTGGGATGGAGAAGTCCTTCCCTGACGTGAAATTCAGTCTTTCATAGGCCAACACGTGGCATATATTTTTTCATGAATATGCATAAATTAACATAATAGCATATATTATTGAACATAACTTTAATAGTCCATTTTCGCCCTCGCAGTCAGTGTTGATGTAGATGTAAAACAGAAATTGTTGTGCGGCAGCTTTCGTAAAACCCGAACGACATGTGAATATTTCTGTTTGGTAAGCGTGGAGAGTTTTGGGCAAAATTTAGTTGAGATTCATCGGCTGATTGAAGGTTTAAACGCTGGCATCTGACCTATCGTGGGAGATGTGTCCAGGTTCGAAGCATGGTGAGGCATGGATGTTATGTTGGTCTCACTACACTGACTCCCTACCTTCCTTTCCTGGAGCTTAGTGAGCCTAAATTAGGGACAGGCGACTACACTGTTGAAAATCTTGTGCTAAGTTGCACCAAAAAGTGGTGCCATACCAGCTGCACCACTTTATGGGAAATATGCATCATTGTGTGTTGCAAACAAAACCTAACAACATGGTGCAACCTTGTACTATAACGTGTTGCAAAGTTGCACCATATTGTTAGGTTTTGTTTGCACCACACAATTGTGTATCTTTTCTCAGAAAGCTATGCAGCTAGGGTAGTACCACTTTTTAGTGCAACCTACCACACAATTTTTGACAGTGTGTTTATAGTCCATCGAGTAGCTCACGGTGGTTGTTAAACCGGTCTCGGACGATTCGTCCAACGACGATTGGTCCAATGCCGTTGATAGAACGGCTCGTACGTCAGTAACTTCATACGGCAGCAAGGGCAGTATAACAAAAAAACGCGATTCCACACACACACACAAAAAATCTGTAACCATAATATTACGCATGAAATGTAACATTATTTTACATTCTTTGGACTACCGGTACTTTCGTATAACATCGGAGATAGAATCAGAATAGATGAGACTTTTATAGCACGAGTAGCACTTCGGACAGATAGGACGGAATTGGACCAATCGTCCAATGGATGAATCGGCATTGAACCAATCGTCCATTGGACGAATCGGCATTGGAGCAATCGTACCATTGGACGAATCGTACCTTTGGACCAATTGTCTATTGGACGAATCGTACCAGACCCTGTTAAACACCCAAAACAAACAAACAAAACTTTTAAGTGAGTACACAGTTCAGCATGAATAGTTAGTATGAATACGAATTTGAAAATAGTGTAACTATACTAATGATTCGAATTTCTTGGCGTGGAATAGAAATCAAAGTTTCCAAGCTTTCGCACATCAACCAGATGAATATTTCCAGGAAGATAGGCAGCAAACTGTATTTTTCAGGGAAGGCAGACAGCAAACTGTCTACCTTTCTTGAAAAGTCATCTGGTTGATGTGCGAAAGCTTGGAAACTTTTATTTCTATTCTGTGCCAAAAAATTTGGATCATTAGTATAATTGGTGTACAGTTCCTATATATTAATTAAGAATTTTAAATTTTACATTAATAGCAAGAACATTGCCGTCCTGATCGCGCAGTGGTCTAAGCGCTTGCTGTTGCTCATTCGCCCGAGATGTTTGATGATCAGGAGCATGCGCTTAGACCATGAATTCCGGTGAGGCATGAATGTTGTGTCTGTTTTTCTGCACTAGCCCTTTCCCTTTCCTGAAACCAGTAGCCCTAAATTAGGGACGGGCGACTTTTTATAGCTCATTGGATTGCTCATGGTGTTTGTGAAAACCCCATATAAAAAAATTAGTAAAAACTACGCAGTATAAGTCTCATAAATTAGTCTTACCCTATTTTATGGCAGTAGGAGTTGCATGCAAAGCAAAGGGTTTTGTAAGAGTTTGGAAAGAGCAGATAAAAGGAATATCGAGTATTAATATCAAAGCAAATAGTGCTGTCAGAGGTTAGAAACAGCAGGTACGAGGATTGTAATAACAATATTTGAAAAACATCGATGGATTCAATGGTGAAGCAGGCTGACCCGGTGGCACGGTGGTCTAAGCACTGAGCTATCGTCCGAGATGGATAGGCCTAAAGCTCTGGCTCTCTATCTTCTCTGAAACCAGCGGCCCTAAATTAGGAATGGGTGACGGCTTGTAACCGATTGAGTTGCTCACGGTAGTCATTAAATCACTACCCACACATAAAAAAAAATGGGGATTACAATTGCTAATGCACACATTAGAACTGGATCTGGTACGTTTTTAGCAGAAAAAATATCATCAAATTAAGCTGGCTTTTTCTCCAATAAAAGAAGATTTTTTCATTATTATTATTATTATTTGAAGGGTTTAACTGCCGCCGTGAGCAACTCAATGGGGTAGAAGCATTCGCCCATCCTAATTCAGAGCCAGTAGTTCTAGGAGAGGAAGAGAGAGCCACTGTCGTAAGACACACATAAAATTCATGGCTTACCGGGATTCGAACACAGACCTATCTCAGATGAATTGTCAGAAGCAATCACTGCACCACAGAAGCGGCAAGAAGTTAATAAAATACATTGACACGGTATGGATGGATATACATCGATGAGCCACTACATTAGGACCATTCCCAGCCTAGAGAAATGAGCGCACCTGGAGACCCAACGATGGCGCAGGTGAAGTTCACAGAGCACTGTATATACAGCTCGAGGACCGGCTTTCGGTTAGTAGAGTATTCGGAGTAAGAATCGGAAAAGCTGTCGATGTTTAGGAGTTTTATAAAAGACAAATTGTGATGGCACAGCGTCTTGGAACTACGATCTCGGAAACGGCGAAGCTTCTGAGTTGTTCACGTGACGCTGTAGTGACTACGTATAAGAAATGGTGCACACATGGCCAAACGATGAACCGTCGTTCAACAGTGTGTCGTCGACAGCTCAATGATGGCAGAGGGGAGAGGAGACTGTCGCGCATTGTTCACAGCGCACCGCAACCGCAGGGCCACAGTGCAACAAATCACCCGCAGCTACAAAAGTGGTGATCAGGGCAATGCGTAACAGCAGCAGTGCATTGTAGCCTTCTGCGCATGGGCCTGAGTAAGCGAAGACCCAGCTAGGTCCCTATGCTCGCTGCACGTCATTGTCAACAGCGCATGAAATGGGCCGAAGACAATCGAGATTGGACAGTGGATGATTGGAAAAAAAGTGGCCTGGTCTGACGAACCAAGATTTCTGGTGTATTACGTAGACGGCTGAGCACGGACACACCGATTACTAACGGAGGCTATGGCACCTGGATGCACTGTTGGACGGATACAAGCCGGCGGCGGAGGTGTTCTGATGTGAGCGATGTTTTTTTGGGACACTTTAAGCCCCATTATACCAATAGCATAGTGATATCAGACCAAGTTCGCCCATTCATGGAAACTGTGTTCCTGCCAGAGATGGCCCATTACCAACACGGTAATGGGCCATGCCACGCTGCCATAATCGTCAAGGAGTGGTTCGAGGAACATGTTGGGGGTTTTTTTTTCTGTTAATGCCCTGGCCTCGGAATTCACCTGCCATGAACCCAATCGAACATTTGTGGTTCGACTTGGAAAAGCGGGTTCGGACTAAATCTCCACCACCCCAAAATGTACGGGAACTGGAGGACCTGGTGTTGACATTATGGTACCAGATACCCAAGGATACCTATCGCTACCTCACTGAATCGATGCCTCGCCGAGTGGCCCCTGTTTTGCGGACTAAAGGGGGGTCATACAGCTTATTAGGTAGGTGGTCATAATGCAAAGGCTCATCGGTGCATGTGTCGAATGGAAGATGAAAGAATACTTGAAAAGATGTAAAATTATGTTTTTTCCAGCTTACGAAAAGGTAGACCTAGAACAAGACGTACTGAAAATGTGAAATGAAACATTAGTGGTCCAGGAAGCAATATGGGAGATGTAATAATACAGTACTTGTAACGAGCAGAAGGAGATAGAAAAACTTAATGACAAAAAAAACTATGTTTTTTTTAATAGTGGTCAAATGATCTGTCTTAAATAATTTCTGAACTCCGAACAGGAGAAAAAGCATGTGAATACAATTACGATAATGAAAAATCTCAATACTGACTCCAATTTTTCGACTTTAATTTCCTCCCAAAAATATTCCCCGTATAGTTTAAATAAAGGTTTTAAAAAGTAACATGCTTTGAAATGTGGACTAAACGATGCGTATCATCCGAGGGAAGATACTTTGAGAAAGAATAACATACATTTTGCTGTATCTATATTTCTTCATTTTGGGTGATTTTACTCTAAGTTTTTGTGGAACTGCCGTTTTAGTTTTAAAGAAAAATTTATAAAGGAATCTAGTTGTACAGCCATCTATGTTTTTTTTTATTTCCTTTTTTGCGACAATAATTAGGACATTTCTCAGAACGCAGCCCACGGCACTTTTTTGCAATGGAGCGTGGGGTTTACCTTAGCGTAAAAATTCCGAATTTCCACTTATTTATCTGAATATGATCTTTGATTGTCTCAGTTGCGAAACTACGTGGAGACTAGTAACCTGATTTTTTTCTCTATAGATAATAATCTTCTAAAAAGTAAGACAGCTAATTGACATCCGACATCAATTACGCATTAATGATCTTTTTCTGTTTCTTGCTTGCCGTGAAACCATCCTCTTTTCAGGTGATATCGTGGCATCAGTTTCTACACAATATTTGGTCCGATATTATCAACCAGGATTTGGGCGTATATTTTATGTGATTAGTTGACAAATGTTCGTGTTTTTTTTTTCCGGAGCTCAGAACACAAAGGAGTTTTCAGATTTCTATTACAATTTATTTCCCATACAGACATTTCTTTTTCTCCTTCGTCAAAGTTATACCGCTCTTTATCTTGTAGATATCGTTGATTTCCATCACTCAAATGAGCCGTGCATTGATGACCTTGGTTTTAGCCTACTTAATAAATATTTATATATATTCTCTCTGAGTTCGGTTCCATATGTCCCCTTTATGTTTCGTACGTCTTTTCTTAGTTGTTTCAAAATTACTTGCCATTAGGAATTGAATATATCACGCATTAAACGTACCGTAACGACTTTTACCATTCGGTAAATGATAAAAGAATACAAGCAATTTGTTAAAACATCCTGAACTTCGTGACGAAGGAATATGAACTCCCACTATGTATGACTTTTATTGAGAAGGCGTTTGATTCTGTAAAACCATCAGCAGTTATAATGTCTTTAAAATCCTGCGTTACTGAAGTGACTACGTTAACATAAAACATCTAGCGAAATGCTAGTGCGAATTCAACGGTTCGAGAACAGAGAACTAATAAAAACTGTACCTTAAAGAGCTTACACCGTCTTTTCACGACATATTTAATTTAAACAAGTTAGTAAAATCATGCTAGCATTGATTATGATACGTTTTTCAACATACCAGAAATTATTACTCAAGTTATGTGGATAATGACTGTGGAATAAATCTCGCTCCTGTGTCCTGACCTTTGACCCCATTTCGATGATATTCAATAGAACCGGTTCACTATACCTCAGGAAAAACGTACTAACGTTTTGTCGTAATAGAAGCAGTTTTACGCAAGTTATAAGAATAATGGCTGTGGATTTGTGAAATGACGTTTGATCCCATTTCGTTGATATTCAACAGAACCGGTTCACTACACCTCCGGAACAACATGATAACGTTTTGTCGCAATCGAAGCATTTTTAGGTTAGTTAGGATGCACAAGGGCAATTGGAATGGATCCCACTCCAGTGTCCTGACCTTTGACCCCATTTCGCTCATTTTCAATAAGGTTCCTCCCCAGTGGCTCTCTACCACATACTAATATTTCATCGAAATCGAACCAATTTTACGCAACTTATGAAGCATAGGGGCAATGGAATACATCCCGCTCCTATGCCCTGCCTGACCTTTGACCCTATTTCGCCCATTTTCAATAGGGTTCGTGCCCAGGTGGTTCCCTATCACATACTAAAATTTCATCGACATCGAACCATATTTACGCATGTTATGACGCATAAAGACAATGGAATGGATCCTGTTTTTATGTCCTGACCTTTGACCCCATTCCGCCCATTTTCAATAGGGTTTGTCCCCAGGTGGTTATTTACCACATACTAAAATTTCATTGAAATCGAACCATTTTTACGCAAGTTATGACGCATAAAGGCAATGGAATGGATCCAGCTCCTATGTCCTGACCTTTGACCATATTTCACCCATTTTTCAATAGGGATCGTCCCCAGGTAGTTCCCTATCACATACTAAAATTTCATCGAAATCGAACCATTTTTACGCAAGTTATGACGCATAAGGGCAATTGAATGGATCCCGCTCCTATGTCCTGACCTTTGACCCTGTTTCGCCCATTTTCAATAGGGTTCGTTCCCAGGTGGTCCCCTACCACATACTAAAATTTCGTCGAAATCGAACCATTTTCACTTGAGTTGTCGTGCGGACAGACAAAGCTGGAGCATATACGCTTCTGCAACCTACGGTTGGAAAGCGTAAAAAACGACAGATATTTACGTATTTAAAAGATTAAAAACCCATTAGTAGTTTCGGGTCGACAATCGACCCGTCTTCAGATGGAGGAGAGCCACTGCTGCGCGTGTGCTCCCATATATATGTCCGAGTATGATGACGTACAAGGTATGGACTAGCCTCGCCAGGGTGTCACTGTGTTGCCATCATTTCATTGCTAAATCACAAATCAGACGAGGTCCATGTGGGAATATGATAAACATGGTGCGAAATATACAAAATATATGTATTTGTTATAACTCACATATTTAACAAGAAATGTTAGTGACACCCTGGCGACGCTAGTCCATACCTTGTACGCCATCATACTCGGACATATACATTGCAGCTATGAACTTACATAACATTTCTTGTTAAATATCTGAGTTATAACTAATACATATTTTTTGTATATTTTGCACCCTGTTTGTCATATTCCCACACGGACCTCGTCTGATTTGTGATTTAGCAATGAAATGATGGCAACACAGTGACACCCTGGCGACGCTAGTCCATACCTTGTACGTCATCATACTCGGACATATATATGGGAGCACACGTGCAGCAGTGGCTCTCCTCCATCTGAAGACGGGTCGATTGTCGACCCGAAACTACCAATGGGTTTTTAATCTTTTAAATATGTAAATATCTGTCGTTTTTTAAATTAAATATATCGTGCAAAGACGGTGTAAGCTCTTTAAGGTATTGTATATGCACGACATCTTCATTAATATTAATAGAAGCTGGAAAGGGAGTAAGACAAGGTGACACCATATCTCCCAAGCTTCACAATGACACATTGCGGAATATCTCTCAATCACTAGAAATGTCTTTCAAACAGAGAATGTCTTGCAGAATGTCTTTCGATCATTACAGTGTCTATCAATCAGAGAATGTCCTGCAGAATGTCTTTCAATCATTAAAAATACCTTTCAATTAGAGAATGTCTTGCAGAACATCCTTCAATCAGAGAATATCTTACAGAATGTCTTTCAATCAGGGAATGTCTTGCAGAATGTTTTTCAATCGCATCTTACAGAATGTCTTTCAATCCATTCCTGTAATTCCAGCGATTCTATGAAATGTCTTTCTATCCATTCTAACAATTTCAGGGACTATATAAATGCATTTCACATGAATGTCTTTAAATGAATGTTTGTGACTCTATGAATGTCTTTTCATACCATTGCGTTAGAAAGGCGAAACCTGAGAAACGACATGATGAACAGCATAGGAAAATTGAAAGACATTCATAAAGTCACTGACCATCGAAATGGTATGAATGGCTCTATGAACGAAAGTATTTCAATAAATGTCTTGTGACTATGGATGTCTTGCAATCCATTCTTGCAACTCTAGGAACTCTATGAATGTGTTTCAACCCATTCTTTCAATCACATCTTGCAGAATGTCTTTCAATCACTAAACTAATAAGACAAGTGGGCAAAAAAGCTTGGATTCTACGAAACTTTAAGAACGTTCGGATAGTATTGTAGCCTATGATTACAGGAGAACTGTCCGTAAATCCTAGAGAGCTGTCGATGGCAAATTTTGTAATTAAATCCATTATTCCACTGATGCTCAATGGGGATCAAATCCAAAGATTGTGCGGGCCTTTCGAGTGTTGCGAAACTCACTAGAACTCTCCTCCAATGCGTCCTTACATTGTAAAAACCAAGTGGTATGAATTCACGGAAAATAACGTGTAGCAAAGTTTCCGGTAGGTGTCCGTCTTTCAACGAAACTTCCGGTTTTTTTTTTTTTTTCTAATTTTCATATTTTGACAGATTTTTCCGCAGTCGTTTACTTCAGAAAAGTCAATTTGCACATATTTAGGTCCTTTCGGTTTGCACCAGCTGGGGATCGAACAAGCCTCGTTCGGCTTCATCTTCAACTGAAGACACAAGTGATATATATATATATGTTTAGCCAGAAAGTTACGTGAAGCGGCATCGCGTATAAGGTTGAACTCCAATAGCCCAATGATTTTTTTTATTTTTTTTTATTTTTAGCTATCAATGCGATGCGAGTGAATTAGTAATTTTATTTTCTGTTGTAGATCTATATTTTTCAGAATAGGTTCGTAAGAATATGACATTTTCTGTAGGAGGATTTATTACAAAATGCGTGTTTTTTTTTTTTTTTTTCGTCCGCATTGTTCGAAGCAACAGAATGCTTTGGAACTTGAGATATTTTTAAACAGAAAGTGACTTTTAATTATCTTTGAGGAAAAGGGCAATGTACTGTTTTATAGTATTATTTCACAAAACTCCTGGATACGGAATTTACTCTTGATTGCTATAACAGTTTTTGTCTTAAGCTGTCCACAGATTGATACTATATAGGCCTAGGCATCGTACAATCACCTGTACAACAATTTAAGTACCCGGTTTTTTAAGATAACACTATACAACTGCTGATATACAAAATGGGAGAGAGAGAGAAAGGAATATCCGGTGGCACAATTACCAAATTTTTATGCGCTGTGCTATCCACAATATCCGATCGCGGTGCAGAACTTAAAAATCAGATCCTCTGACAGACGATTGAACTCTTATAGTTAATCAAACCTCAAGTAATCCCGCGAACTACACCTATTATCAGAAATTTTCCATCTCATGGATACGGAAAAAGTGAAGAATAGTATTTTTCCGTTCATATACGAAAGGAAGTGCTGAAAGTCTGAAAATTTAGAATTTTCCTAAAAAATGTATGGAATTAAGAGGTTTATCCTTCAATTCACGGAAACGGTTGTCTCTGAAATAAGCTTCGCTAACTCACGAAAGGAATCAGGAATATGACTCGTGAATTTCAGAATTTTTTTTTTATTATTATTAAACAGTGCAGCGAATTGGGAGCGATAAGACTGAGAGTTTTCTGGTTCAAAGAGGAGAACGTGTTGTGGGAAACGAATTGCCATGAACGAGTGCAGGTGGTCAGCGAGTAGTACAGCCATTACCTTTTCGGATGATGGTGGCCTCACTAAACACAAGGTGCCTCCCAAAGTGGCCCAAATAAACAGTCCTCTGAATATTTCACTCTCCCCAATGGTCTGAAACACCCAAAATTGACAGAGTCCATGACCTCGTGCGGTTTACACCACTCACGCACCCTCTCATCTGTGTGTTGCAGTTTTCAACGTCGATTCATCAGATCAAGCTACCTGTTTCCAGTCTTCCACCGTCTGCTGCCGATGTTCCTTCACCTACTGCAACCTCATAGAGGGATGATATTCTTTTAAGGTGATTCCACCTAAACACTCTGCCCTACGTTTCCAATGGTAAAAAAATCTGTAGGTATTGTTTTTTTTTTTTTTGTTTTTTTTTGCAATTAAGATATCCCCAAGGCTGAAAATTTTCACACCGCTAAAAATAACTTTAGATTACAGCACAATATATTTAATACACTATTGCTAAAACTTAATCATAATTATATTTAAAATCAATAATTTTCCTTGCGTAGTGATGAGACCTGTTCATAGATGGCGCGACCTGTACATCGATGACGTCGGTTGTTCGAACAAATGTTAGATGGCTTATTTAGGAAAGAGATCAGCAGAAAATGCCGATTTTTTTTTTCAAAAATTTTATTAATTTTCAGGATGGAATCAAATTTTGTGTCTATCTAAGCTGGAATGTTTAAGCTGTTTTATATCCAAGCTGGAATGTTTAAGCAGTATGGAATGTTTAAGCAGTATGGAATGTTTAAGCTGTTTTGAGCCACTTAGATTAAGGTTCTAACAATAATTTAGCTGAAAATTTCAACGGAACTGTAGATATTGCTCATTTCTAATTTCGAAATAAGCCACCAAACATCTGTTCGTTTCGTCTAACCAACGTCATCGATGTACAGGTCTGTCGCGCCATCTATGAGCATGTCTAATAATTTTCCAAGGAAAAATTCTTGATTCTTAATATAATTGTGGTTAAGTTTTTGAAAAGTAGAAAGTAATCCATGCTATCATTGAAAGTTAATCTTATCGATGTTCAAATTTCCATTCTCAAGAATGCATGAATTGCGAAGAAAATGAATTCAGAAGATTTTACCATTAGAATCAAAGGGTAGAGTTTTTAGGTGGAACCACCTTAAGAAGTATAATCAATGTGAGCGCTGGCTCCCATAGCAATATCAAATCATCGTACGTTGAATGTCTTTTGCACAAACCTTTGTAGGTGCCTAATCGTTGAATGCATAATTTATCATAAATATTGTTAGTCCCCGTTCCGACGCTACAATATGGGAAAAGCGGGCCTCTTCTGAAACATTAATCGACATTTTACGTCCATATCTTTCCCAGAGGTTGTTAGTTTTCGTGTATTACTTATAAACGTGCAATTGTAGCCTGTGGAAATCCCAGACTCTGCAGGAGGAGAGATGGAGCTCACAATCTTCCTTGCACCGAGTGTTTGCCCATGATCAATGTCGCTCAGATCACCGCGTTCACCCAGCGTCACAGGAGCCGGTAGGTATTTAGCCTATTTACAACCCACAAAGGAATTTGGGATGTTCGCCTTATTGTTGCGGGGTAGGTCAGATTTGATGATGATTGCGGTGTATATAGTATACACTATATTGACAAAAGCCACGGGACACCCCTTCAAAGCAAATGAACTGATCCGCTGCGTTGTTAAGATGCGCAGTACAGCTGAAAACGGTACAAAAACAAGCCTGCAGCTTGTTTTATACCGTTTTCTGCGATTATATCGCTCTGTGAGGTTGAGTGAAAATGTCGCGGCGGGAGAGAACTAATTTTGAGAAAGGAAAGATTGTTGGGTCTTATATTAGTGGGTTGTCCATAAGACAAACCTATAGGCGTTTAAACATACTCAAGTCAACTGTTTTGGATGTACTGAATAACTGGAAAACAAACACATATCGTGCCTGAAGCAGCAAAACGGGCAGACCAAAGAAAATCAGTGATAGAGGACGTCGAAGCCTCACGAGTCGTTACAGCTAATCGACGGAGTACTGCACAAGACCTCAGCGTACAGGTGAGTGAAAATGCTGGAACCTTGGTATATACACGTACCATTTTCAGAGAAATTCATTCCATGGGTTACTGTGGTCGTGAGGCTGCTCATAAGCCTTTCATCTCCACTCGGAATGCTACTCGTCGTTTATCTCGGCGTAAAGAACATTTATCGTAGACCGTAGACCAATGGAAAGGGGTCCTATGGACTGATGAATCCAGATACACGATTCATCAGTCTGATGGCCGTGTGTGAGTACAGCGGCAGCCGGGGAACGACATTTTCCAAAGTGTACTGTTCCTACTGTCAAGTTTAGAGCTGACCGCGAACTCATGTGGAGGTGTTTTTCATGGTATAGTCCCGGACCAGTGGTTATCGTGGACAAACCTGTTAACCAGAACGTCTACCTCGATATTCTGGACAATTATGCCCTATCAACTCTGTGGCAATACTATGGAACCGAGCTTCGTCGGTACCAGCAGGATAATGCACCGAGCCATAAAGCAAAGACTGTTACAGCGTGGTTTGACGATAATTCAGTATCGTATGTGGACTGGCCAGCACAGAGCCCTGATCTTAATCCCATAGAGCACCTATGGGAATTTTTTTATCATATGTAGATGATTTTAGGAAGGGAGTGTATCATCCCAGGTTTTAAACAACCCTTAGAAATGGGAAGCTGGGAGATTTGGGCTAGAGTGCCCGATAGGAAAGTGACACGGAAGCGGAGTAGAAAGGGGGTAGAAGACGCCCTTATTTATTACCGGGGGCCAGTACCAGGGGGCCGACGGCTTAACGTGCCCATCCGACGCGCGGCGGATATTTAGTGGATCGAGCGTTCGTACCTGCCTGGGATCGAAAATGAGGTCCTTTCCGTGGCAGTCACGAACGTTGCCCACTAGGCCATCAGCGGCCCGCACCTATGGGATGAATTAGAGCGCCGCATAAAAAGTTTGGAACCAAGGCTTACTACTAAACAACAGTTAGCGGCAGCATTATGTACTGAATGAAAGCGCATACCTTTCGCTGTGTTCCAAAACCTTATCGAAAGCCTGTCTCGAAGGATCAGTGCATGCATTAAGGCCAAAGGTGAGCCGACACCGTACTAATGTATACCAATAAGTGCTACGTTGTATTTCACTTTTAGGTGTCCGGTAACTTTTGTCAATATAGTGTATGATATATTGCGCCTTCGTTGAAGATTGTATGAAGTATCTAAACAGGCATTATCACGTAATTCTAGAATACTGGGTAATATCCTAAGTTCTTCTTTCGTTTTAATCAACAATCGTTACAAAATTTCCGGAAGGGGAGAAGAGGGAAGGTTCGCTCTTGTTAGCAAATCTAAATAGACTCTTTTCAACTGACATTTGCCGCCCCGGTGGCGCAGTGGTCTAAGCGATGGCCTCTGATCATTCGTCCGTAAGGGGTCCGGCTTCGAACTCCGGTGAGGCATGGATGTTGTGTTTGTCTTACGGCACTGGCTCTCTCCCTTCCCTGGAACCAGTGACCCTAAATTATTGACGAGCGACCGCTTATAGCCCATTGAGTTGCTCACGGTGGTCGTTAAACCTCCAATCAGAAAGAAAAAACAAAACAAAAAAAACTGACATTTAATGCAAAGTAACTTAGAGGATGCAAGGAGAAAGTAAAATGGGGGACAGGGGGGTCAGGTTTATTGCCTTTATGGGAACCCGAGAGGAACCCGCCGAAACTCAAATTCTCGGGAAGTATGACATGTATTATTCTTGAAAAGGGTGAAAAAACTACGGAAATAAAGTATCACGTGTCTAACCTAGCATGAACTACCAAAAAAGTAGCACCATGAAAATGTGAAAACTAGTATGAGGTAACACGTGCAAATAACGTCGTGTTTATGTCTTTTTCTCAGTTTGTGAAGAAAATCATTTTGTAAGAACGAATTTTGAGACTTTATAAACTTCTTCTTCTTATCTGATATTAAACTATCTTTAACTGATATCTGTCAGCAGTAATTCGAAAATAACTGACATAGAAAAAACAACTTCTCGTCGACTTGTGAATAGTCAGAAGCGCATCATCAGAGCTAGTTCCGGGTTCGAGTCCCGGAGGAGTCGTGGACATGTTTTTTCACAAGATGCAAGATTCTGTTCCTTCTCTCGGGTCACTGCATATAAATTAGGGACGGGAAACTCCTTATTTTATCTAGGTGTTGTTAATCCCCGAAAAATAACAAAAACTCTGAAAAAACATAACTCTCTCTCTAGGTCCTAGAGTCTAGGAAACCAAAGTTTTGAATAATCTGTTGTAACTATACTACCATATCAAATGTTTCGTCTTACGAACGTAATCTTATTGAATTTGATGATATTCATGACATCTGATATTTCTATTTGCGAATTAAATATGCCTGTAACGTTTATTTTACACGGCACCTTCTTTTTAACTACAATATATATTACCACTTCCTTCAGTTAATGTCTGTGTCTTCATTTCTTCTCGACATTACATCTGAAACCAATCTATCTTCTGAAGAAGAATGCCTAGGCTTCAAATTAATGTAATTCAAGGGTATAAATATGTAATTGTGATAGCTTTTGGAAGCTACAGGAATATTATGTTACCGATTACAAGGCTCCTGCACTCTGAAATCTGCGTAATAGCTAGAGATGGGGCTGACAATGAGCGAAGCGATATGTTCAGCAGGCAAGTCTGTAGTTAACCCAGCAAGGTAACTTTGTACTTGCGCATCAAATTGACTTTTAAACAGAAGGAAAATGTTGGCTGTCAAAAGATATCATCTATGTCACATATATGCGCTGCAATTGTCGTGCATACGTATCTACTCATTACGTTTTGCTCTTCAGATTGCATTGTGTTCGCTTTTACAATGAGATATCTTCTGTGATACCAGAGAAGTCAGAAAGGGATGTGACAGTAATTTCTGCATCTGGCTTGAGGGAAAAACTTTTTCTCTGCTTTTCTACACTTCTATTTCTGTAATTAGAATTTTTTTATCCCATTAACATTAAAAATTTCCCGTCATAACGAACAAATGTTAACGGCTGAAACTTGGATTTTATGAGAAGCTTTCCGTCTTTAGCTCACTGGCTCCAGAAAAGGTACAAAGGCAAATCGTTACGAAAGCACGTCACCCAATTTTTTAAGATCAGCTGGGTACCCGCTCCTCCGACCATTCAGCAACCTGGCGGATTATTTTTGCTTCTCTGATTTACATTTTCAATTTGTTTTTTTCTTTAAAGTGTAACTGGACTTTAGGTAAAGCTATGAAAAATGCAAATTTTCTTGTGCGTAACCGTTTGAATATTAAAGTGTACCACTAAGGAACTTTTATCATCACAACAATCTGCATTTTTATTAGTCGCATATTATAATTTAAAAAAATCACAGTCAGATAAATGAAGTTTCACATCTTTGAGTAGCTGTTAAATAAAAGAGCAGTTCAGATCATCTACAACAAGGATTTATGAATGAAAAAAATGTATACCATTACATTTTAATATATATGGCTCCAAATAATCCTGCTTTCTTCAAGAAATAGGTGTTATATCCGTTACGGAGTTTTAATATAGGAATTGTTGGGAAATATATCTCAAAATAGTATAACTATACTAATAATTCGAAATTTCTTGGCGTAGAATAGAAATGAAACTTTCCTAGCTTTCGCACATCAACCAGATGGTTTTTTTCAAGGAAGCTAGACAGGTAATTCAAATTAGGCTTCAAATTAATGCAATTCATGTAATTCAAATTATGTAATTATTGTATGCAGTTATCTGTCTACCTTCCTTGAAAAAGCTATCTGGTTGATGTGCGAAAGTTAGGAAAGTTTTCTTTCTGTTCTACGCCAAGAAATTTCGGATTATTAGTATAGTTATACTATTTTGAGTATAATTGATACACAGTTCCTACTTATTGATATTAAATTTCATTCGCAACATTTCTTTTGCCTCGTGTTCCTTTTCTTTGTTTTCGAGCCTGGGAAAGTTTTATTCATTATCGGATTTTACAGACGGCGCCTTTCAGACGCATTTTCGGATCTCCAAAGATATCACAATGGAGAAAGCAATTTGCCGACATCGCTTTTGTGCTTCGCAGCCTCATTTGGTATGGTCAAGTGCAATTAGCACCCTTTCGCTGTCTTTGATCAGTAGTCGCCAAAAGGTACTTGGGCGGCTAGTTTACATCAACTTTGAGGATTTGTGAAGGCGATGCCAGCTTTTTAATCTGAGGCGATTCTGCGGTGAACTGTGTTGGAGTTGTGGGATCACTTCCTGCGGGGGGGGGAGAAGCAAAGGACAGTCATCTTTAAGAAGGAAAGAGAAGTGGTCGTGGAGGTCCATCTGTGCCTTGTTTTTCATGCATGACGTTTTAAGCCAGATGGAGGATAGTTTTGCGGACTGCGCAAAACTATCCTCCATCTGGCTGGAGGATAGTTTTGAGGAGGTAGAGAGTCATCGAAAACAAATATCTTAGCTAGGAGAAATATATTGTTGACTGAAAGCACAACTGGGAGAAAGCCCGTGGGCAAACACATGAGAAAAATATACTGTTTTTAAGCGATTTAACTATCTCCTGATATATTTAGCGTACTGCTCATTAATATCAGTTATTCTGTTGTTTTTTCACGTTGGTGGGTACGTGCCGAACTTTAGCCACTCACTCCGAGATGAAAGAGTCTATCATTATTAACAAGGTAACATTTGATCGCTACTTAAGTGAAATCAACAACGTAACATATCAATGACTCCGAAAGCTTTCTTATGCTTTTAAGTCATTTATGGGTAGTTTCCAAGACTTTAAAACAATAATGGTTTTGTTGCACAAAAAGTCTTTCATTTTTTAGTCCTCAAATTTTGCAGTATTTTCCATTTATTTGTTCTTAATTCTACAATCATCCAAAATTTTCACATGAAGCAGCTGCAAATTTATTTTGTTTTTTAGTCACAGTAATATCTAACATACCGAGTTCCAAGTGATGACATGTTTCAATTAAAAGTTTAGGGGGTTCAGTCGGGTTCAGCGATACGACCGAACCACTGAACCCGGAATACGACTGATCCTCTTTACGACAACTGAACCACGTTACGACGACTGAACCCCGTTAAGGGGTTCAGTCGTCGTTAGGGACCCCGTTAGTGGGTTCAGCCGTATCGCTAGTTACACAAGACAAAAGAGAATAAGTGAGCTAATCAGAATTTGCCTGTCTTTCTTTATAGTCATAGCCAAATTCCAAGTTTGTACACTTGAAGCTGTAGACACAAACAGATGAATTGAAGATGAAGAAATATATAGAATTAAATTAAGATATAAATATAGTGACAAACGCTTCGGCTAAAACAAATAACTCGTCTTCGAAGAAATTACAACCTGTTGACAAAACAGCGGCATGCCACAAACTCGATAGCTGAATTCCGCATGTCGCACCTACAGTATAAATAATGAGATTTCGCCTGCGTCTTACGGGCTTGAATTCTTGCCATGAGTTTCCGGAAAAGTAAGCTCTTAGAAGATATACACAGTGTGGCAAAGAATTTTTAAGACTGGGTCTGTAAAATGAAATAGAAACAAGAAATTATCATTTGTTTTGGTTTGTTATTCAAAATAAGTCCCTCCGGCTTCAATACACTTGTTACAGCGATTTAATAATGATTCGAATGCCTGTTCCAGTTCGCTTTGCGGAATTGCCTCCAAAGTACGCGTCGAAGCTGTTTGTATGGTCAAAATATCATCAAAATAACACCCTTTTAACGTCATTTTAAGTTTTGGGAATAAAGAAAAGTCGCAGGGTGCTAAATCAGGCGAATACGGTGGATGATTCAACACACACAGACGTCATTTTTCGACAAAAATCTACAAACAAGAAGTGAGGTGTGACTGGGAGCATTATCGTGCAACAAACACCAACTGTTTTCGTCCCGATATTCTGGACGAATGCGAGGAATTCTGCCCATCAAACGCCTCAAAACATTTAAATAAAACTCACCAGCAATTGTTTGTCCACTTGGAACAAATTCTTTGTGGATAATAAATACCCTTACTATCGAAGAATGTAATGAACATTGTTTTGATTTTCGATGGAACTTTTCTTGTTGTTGTTTTTTTTTTTTTTTTTTTGGCTTGTAGTGAGTTCTTTGACTTCCATTCCGCACTTTGTTGCTTTGATTTAGGATTATATTAAAAACACCATGTTTTATCACCTGTAGCAATCGATTTTAATAAGTTTGATCATTTTCAGCGGCTGAAATGATGTCCCTGCAATGTGCACTTCTCCTTGATTTTTGTTCATTAGTTAACGTGTGTGGAACAAATTTAGCACAGACTTTTGTTTTGCCCAAATCTTCATACAGGATGGTTCGAATCGTTCTTTTTTTTGTTGATGTTTAAAGACTCTTCCATCATGCTTAGTGACGCACATCGATTGTCTGCCACGAAATCACACATTTTTTCAATAATCTCAGGTGTCCTAGATGAACTTGGTCTTCCGGTATGCTTCTCATCTTCTAGCGTATCTCTTCCGTCCAAAAAACGTTTGTGCCACAGGAAAACATTTGATCTACTTAAACAAAACTCCCCGTAAACTTGTTTTATCATTTGGTGCGTTTCCGAGGCACTTTTACCAAGTTTTGCGTTAAATTTAATAACAGCCCTTTGTTCCACCTTAATAATTCAACATGAAAAAAATTTTACTTCTATAATGAGCGGCCGTTTTGTTTGAGTTACTTTAACAACTCCCAGTACCTTTGACAGAAAGCAAGCAGATGGTCACGGTTTATAACGCATTCGCGATTATACTGGTGGCGCTACCGTAGGCTGAAATCTAGCGCCAGTCTTAAAAATTCTTTGACGTACTGTGTATATAAAAAAAGAAAATAAGTAAGAAAAAATAACGTGAAGTGGCAGAATTTAAACATAGAACTAAAATGGAAACTTAACAATCGCTGAGATTCAACAGAAAAAAAAAATACTGATTCTTCAGACATCTAAAGGTCCAGGAAAGTGAATTAGCAATGAGTCACTTAAGTTACAACGTCCGTAATTTAGTTTTCTTCATTGGCACATCACTAAAGAACAACGTTGATTATAGATCACATCAAAGGCATCAAAAGCCGCTATCAACATTCACTTCCGCACTTACTAAATCGTTGACTTAAAAATACACAATATCAAGACGTTGTTTCGATTCATCTCAATAAATCGTGATCACGAAATGTTTTCTTTACAAATCGTTAGCTCATTCACGATTTAGAAATCGTGATCTCAAACGACTCAGCTCACACTGTTCACCGTATCTCAAAACTGCTTTTCGCTACATTTAGTGATTTTGTTATGTTGGCCTCTGATTCAGTGCCAGTGATGCCATACTTAGAAAACTCATCGGAGAATCTAATGTGTCGTTAAGTCAGAAAGAGTTTAAGAAGAAGAAACTAAATTTATATGTGAACACAGGAACTCAAAAGGAAGAGACCAAGACATTCTCGTACGGAACGAGTCAATCATGAAAGTTTAAGATAGCAGTCTTTAAAGTATGATAATTAAAACAGTATGCAAGCTTCCAATGAAGTGAAGAACTTATTTAATAAATAAGTTAAAATATTAAAAATAAAGTCATAAGAACTTTCGGTCTTCCTAAAGACCATCAGCAGACGGAAGTACTAAAACATTTATTTTTCTTCATTGTCACATCCCTAAACAACAACGTAGATTATAGATCATATAAAATTGTCACTTTATCGTTGTTTAAGCTATGTAGTTGATTGCTTGTATTCATATATCGATTTAAAACTATCATATTTGGATTTGACGACATGATCACCTATTCAGTATGTCACGTCCTGCCTGAAGGTTACTTATATGTCTCCCCACCCAAAAAGCTCATTTAGTACTTGCATCTGATGATGGTCTTTAGGAAGACCGAAAGTTCTTATGGCTTTATTTTTAATCTTTTAACTTATATATTAAATAAGTTCTTCACTTCATCGGAAGCTTGCGTACTGTTTTAGTTATCGTGCTTTTAAGACTGCTACCTTAAACTTTTATGAATAACTCAAAAGGAAAGTTAAATTAGAAACATACGCCACACACTTCGTCAGGGTTTTCAAGCTTTTCTATGATCAAATACAGTGCTTTCCTGCTTCTATAGAGCTACGGGTCAAAGTTTTTTTAATAATTAGATAGCGAAGTGCATTTTTTAAAGATGTATTTCAGTTGATGTAAATATAAAGATGTCATGATTAATGTATTAAATCTTTAAGCTCTTTTAATTAATATTGAAAAAGTTGGAATTTACAGTTTTAAAAAATAAACTTACATTTAACGAGAGCACTGTGGGCGATTAAACTCCACTAAAAGTTATTGCATGTCCACTTCGATTCTCGTCGTCGAAAGTCGAAGTAATTTTTCAAGAGTGGAGTCATTCATGCTGTTTCTGTGTTTTGATTTTATGTATTTCCCGTCAGAAAATGCTCTCTCGTATATGTAAGTACTACCAAACATTGAAACAATTTTTAATCCTAAATCTCTTATGTTTCTCAGTGAAACAAAACAGTTCAAACAATTCTGCTCCACTTTCTGATCGAGCTGTAATGAATTCTTCTGCTCGAAGTTCACTTAATTCCACTTGATAAATGGGATTCGTGCTTTCAATGCCAACATTTCATGGATTGTTGAAGAGACGTATGATTTATTTTTTTTCATCAAATTTTTATTTCTGTCATCAAAATTCTTGATAAGAGTGTCTATGAATGAGATTAAAATACTTTAAATTCTATCCTCCCGCGAAATATTACCATTCCATAAAAAAATTGTTTGTACAATTTCAAATTAATCTGTTTCTTTCTCGATCTGATTCATAAGCACCGACTATAGGAGGCAAGGTGAATCTTGCCCCTCCAATAATTTTATTGGGAGGGGGGCAGTGCCCACCCAATATTTTTGGTTCCGTTTAATTAAATAATCGTTTTAGCCTCATATGGTGCACCAAGCTCCACCCTATGAGGCCAAAGCGATTTATTTCCAAACTATTAATAAATAACAAAATAAATAAAAAAAATTCTCATTCTCAGCATTGCTGATTTGATAAGAAACTGGTTTGCCAGGCCATTACTAATAGTGTTTAACATGTTCTCGTGATGTGTTGTAAATGATTAAAACAATTTTATCATAAATAAAATACAGAAACATATAATCAAGCCCTTTATTTAACTATTTATTTTTTTCCCTTCTTGTTCTTTGTTTGAGTAACTCAGCAAATTTCTCATATTTTTTATTAAACTTTGGAAATAAAATCTCTCTGGATATTTTTATAGTCACAGGATGAATTTTGTTTTTTAAAATATTAATATTCAGCGAAAGAATATTTCTGTCTCCTTTTTCATTAGCAGAGGAGCAATTACAATTGCTTTTTAAAATATACGTCGAATCTCGTAGTTTACACCCCCCTTTCCTATTTTCCTCCTGACAATGGAAGAGACATGCCCCTATCACGTCTGATCTCTTCACGCCTGCCCCCCCCCCCCAATAATTTGGAGAAGTCAGCGTCCCTCATCTGATTTTAACAATAGTAGCTTGTTATGGGAAAACCACACTGTAAAAAATAAGTGGTGTGAATTCACGGAAAATTTTTGAAAATAATGTGCAGCAAAGTTCTCTGTAAGTGCCCGTCTTCTGACGGAATTTCCGTTTTTAAAAGTGCCCGGTTTTTTTTTAAGTTCCGTATTTTCACATATTTTCCGTAGTCAGTAATTCGGTTTATTTCAGAATAGTCCGTTTCAAGTTTTTCCGTATTTAGACAGAAATTTGGCAAAATCCAACACGTTGAATATTTCAGCCCTTACGCGAGAGAATTCTTTTGCGCCGGTGATCGAGCCCAGGCCGTTTGGGTTGAAGCCGCGCTTAAACCACTGAGCCAGAAAGTCACAGGAATCGGACTCACGTTCAGGGTAAAACTAATTAGGCGATGATGAACTTTTTTTTTTTTTCATTAATGCGGATGATTTAGTCATTTGATTTTCTATTGGAGCTTACCATTTTTTTTAATACGTTTGTAATAATCTTATTTTTTCTGTAGGAGGTCTTATCACAAATTACGTATTTCTTATTACGTATTTCTTTTTTATCGCGGTTTTTCGAAGAAACAGAATGATTTGTAGTTAGAGATCTTTTTTTCAACTGACAGAAACTTTCAGTTATATGTAAAAGATGATGCAATGTACTGTTTTATAATGTTATTCTACAAAACTTCTAATTATAAAACTTAGCCTTGATAGCTAAATAGATTTTGTCTTAAGTGGACCAAAGACTGATACATAGACATCGTATGATCACGTGTACAATAAATTACGTACCCAGTTTTTTACGGTAACGCAATAACTGGTGCACAAAACGGGATTCAGAAGAAGAAATAACTGGTGATAATAACTGGTGCACAAAACGGGATGCACAAAACGGGATTCAGAAGAAGAAATATCAAATATCTTGTCCCACAGTAGCCAATATTCATATCATATACTATCCGTAATAGCCGATCTCGCTACAGATCTTCAAAACCAAATGCTTTTACAGGCTACTGAAATTTCACAGTTAATCAAACCCCCAAGTTATCGCGTGAATCTCTCCTATAACCGGAAATGTTTTGTCACATGGATACGGAAAAAGTTAGAACGGAGTTTTTTCGTTAACATAAGAAAGGAATTGCGAAAGAGTTTCTGAAAATAAAAATTTTTCCGTGAAAACATCTTGAAAACGGTAATTTACCGTCAATATAAGAAAGAAATTGTGAATAGGTTTCTGAAAATTCAGAAATTTTCTGGTGAACGTTAGTGAAATTCAGAGTTTTTTGTGTCATGTCCCGGAGAAAGTTGTATCAGAAATATACTTCGTCAGTTCACGAAATGAATCACGGAATCGTGAATTTCATAAGAGTTTTCATAGAGTGCACCTACATGGCTGTGCAGATTACAGGTATTTTGGTATTTTTCCTTCGCAGCAATATTTATATGTAGCGGGATATCAGTTAGAAAAGCTTGGGAGTTAAGAAATGCTACATCGCCGAGATTTTTTTTATATCAGCATCACATTTCATTTCTTCCGATAAAAAGAGAAAAAGCTCTTTCCGAAGTTGAAAAAATATCAATTTCAATTAACACAATCGATTGTCCACAAAGAAGTGCTCATATTCGGCATCAAGTTCATCAAAAAATATTTTGAATTTTATAAGCGTCTAAGCACAGTTTTCACCACTAATTAAATCCGTTATTTTCACTACCTTTCCCATTGTGTTGTACAGTCTCAGAGAAGACCGGTATAGTGATCGTTGATGTGAAACGCAACATTTCAGATTTGATTACATCTTTTTTCAATCAATAATGAAATTTGGTTTATTCTTCATTTGCCGGCTGCCAGTTGGAAGCATTGATCTAAAGGTTCTGGTGTTAAATGAAATCCATACTTCCAGTGAATGAACGTTATGCGAAAAAAAAATATTCAATGATACTTTCCTTTAACAGCTTTTCACGAAAGTCCAGACTTCTTGCTTTCTCATCGTCAGAATGGCCTAAAAATGTACAACTTCTAGGCTGTCATTATCGTAATTCATGTCAAAGCATTCTTAAATATTTAAGGATTTTCTGGTACACTTCTTTTTGTTGAAAAATCCATTTTTTCATTTGTTTTGGTTTTTCCACTAACCCTTGAAATGTAGTAAGAGCCTTCTTAAATCTGAAAGCGGAATTTCTTTTGGAAACGACTTTCCACATTTCGCCTTTATACCAGCGGTAGGAATTTTTCTTTTTTCTATTCGTAATAATCATGGGCACCCATATTGGAAGGGGAGGGGGCATTTTCCCTACCCTGGAAATTTGACCATGACTTTCCTGTTCCTGGAAGATATTACAGTTATTTTCGTAGAAGCGTTCATTCCGATTGTTAATTTTTTGTTGAACTTCTGGATGCGTGTATATGTAGTGGAAAACGTCGAAAATTGAAGCGGAAATTTGCAATAGAAAGTAATAACTAAATTTCTTATTGCATTTTGGAGCATAGCATACAGTACGGAAAAGTATAAAAGGCGAAGAGGTAAAAAAAAATATTATCCTCTGCAGCAGATAATCCCTGGTGGACAAAGGTGTCCCAAAGTTTCAGCTAGAATTTTGTCTTGTGACGTACAGAGGTAAAGCACATGCCAAAACGGCAAAGTTAGAGCGCCAAGCTTCGTCGGTGTAATTTAGTCGGCAGAACAACTTGCTCCGGAGAGAGGAGACGTAGTTTCGAATTCCACCACCAGGAAAATGGGTTTGCTTCATTGCATTACCTCCGGAAAGTAAAAATGAATCTCCTGACTGTGAGGTTCGAATTTAATGTCTGATGCTCCTTCCACACATCGCCTGGAATTAATAAAAAATTCCTTCTTCTACAATGAGCTCTAATTCATGCATGGTTTGCCCGCTGAATCCGAAATCTACGATTTAGTTCCAGCCCTTTCTCAAGCGGAGCATATACAATATATTGACAAAAGTCACCGGATACCTGGAAGAGAAACCCATCATAGCATTTATCGACGTGCATTAGTACGGTGTCCGTCCATCTTTGGCTTTCGACAAGGTTTTGGGACACAATGATAGGTGTGATCTTTCAGTACATAATGCTGCCTCTAACTGTTGCTTAGTAGTAGGCCTTGGTTCCAAACTTCTTATGCGGCGCTCTAATTCATCCCATAAGTTCTCTATGGGATTAAGATCAGGGCTCTGTGCTGGCCAGTTCACACACGATGCGGAATTATCGTCAAACCACGCAGTAACAGTTCTTGCTTTATGGTTCAGTGCATTATCCTACTGGTTCCAATAAGGCTCGGTTCCATTATATTGCCACAATGTTGGTAGGGCATAATTTTCCAGAATATCGACGTAGACGTGCTGGTTAACAGACTTGTCCACGATAACCAATGGGCCGGGACCATACCACGAAAAACACCCCCACACGAGTACACTGCCAGCTCCAAACTTGACAGTAGGAATAATACACTGTGGTAAATAGCGTTCCATCGGCTGCCGCCATACCCACACACGGCCATCTGAGTGATGAATCGTGTATCTGGATTTATCAGTCCATAGAACCCGTTTCCATTGATCTACGGTCCACGATAGATGTTCTATACACCATGCTAAACGGCGAGTAGCGTTCGGAGTGGAGATGAAAGGCTTATGAGCAGCCGCACGACCACGGTAACCCATGGAATGAAGTTCTCTGTGAATGGTACGTGTACATACCGAGGTTCCAGCATTTTTACTCACCTGTACACTGAGGTCTTGTGCAGTAATCCGTCGATTAGCTGTAACGACTCTCCTGAGGCTTCGATGTCCTTTATCACTGATTTTCTTTGGTGTGCCGGTAAGTCTTGCTGCTTCAGGCACGCCATGTGTCATGCACTCATTCAGTACATCCAAAACAGTTGACTTGGGTATGTTTAAACGCATCTCTGTTTCTCTTATGGACAACCCACTAATATAACACCCAACAATCTTTCCTTTCTCAAAGTCAGTTCTCTCTCGCCGTGACATTTTCACCCAACCTCACAGTGACGTGACATTTTCACTCAGCCATAGACATATTGAACGGGATCATGGGTATTTACAACATTGATAATCTAAACTCTCTCCTTCTGTCTCTACCTAGGCTTGTTTTTATACCGTTTGCAGCTGCACCGCGCCTCTTAACAACGCAGCGAATCCGTTCATTTGCTTTTGAAGAGGTGTCTGGTGACTTTTATCAATATAGTGTATGTTGCGTACCTACCTCACAGGTGAAGCACATGTCAAAATGGCAAAATTGCAGCGATATGCTTAATCGGGGTAGTTTATTCAGAGAAAACTTGGCTCCGGAGCGAGGAGGCGTGGTTTTAAATTTCATCACTGGCAAGAAGGGCTTGTTTCGCTATAGTCTTTAGGGAATTTTTTCTTTCCAATAACCGATTGAGGAACCGCTGGGGTTTCATGGCGCATGTGAGCTAAAAGGATTAAAAGAACGACCGAGAAATTACCTAATTGTCTTAACAAGCTGTCTAATTTTATTCATACGTCTTTTTTTATGTTTATGTAGTTTTTGGTTCTTCTGGTTTCCACTTAAATTTGCGTATTGAGAGTGCAGGAAAAAACAGAAAACAGGAAGCTACAATGGAAATCCGCATATAATGTTTGTGGAAGTTATTCGAAGTTACAATTTGTGTTTGTCCCCACCTAAAAACTAAACTATGGGTACCCATGGTAACAATGAGAGTTTGCTTGCTTTTAAATCAAGTGAAAGGAAACTCGGTAGATTATAAGAAACAGGAAAATAGCTTGTGACTTGTAAACAATCCGATTACCTGTTACTTATTATTCTAACTTCCTTTGGAAACAAAATATATCCTCTTGAAGTGCGGCATAGTTTTGTTCGCCAAACTTTAAATATTTTTAGTGTATTCACTTTGCAGATATCAATTAAATGTGTCTGTGTTACACCAAAAGACTAACATTACTTAAATGTAAATAATCTTTGTATTCACTCTCCCCCATCACCAGTGTCAGTGGCCTGAATTTAGGGACGGGTGATTGTTTACAGCCCATTTAGTTGCGCACGGTTGTCTTTTACACCCCACCCTGCAATGATATTCTCCTAAACGTCACCAACATTTTTATCACCTTTGGAAAGAAATTTATATCTAAGTAGGTGACTTTTTTAATGAAAAAAGTCGCATGTTATTGCTGGCGTACGAACATGTGAGAAATACGTGTATTGAACAGGATCGTACGAATTTACAATATTGACAATCTAAACTCTCTCTCTCTCTCTCTCTCTCTCTCTATCTATCTATCATTTTAATCAACTGACGTTCTCATCAAATTCCACAGTTCATTTAATGTGTCGTACTACGCAAAATAGAGCTGAAAAAAAATTCAAAATAACCGAATAATTAGAAATGTGTGTTATTACTTTTTAATTGATGTAAATTTTGTTTCATTGTAGCAGTAAGAAGCTCATTGTCTTAACAGGGATGGGTATTCACGTGTTTCCATTTATTATGTTACTCCAACATAATGATACCATTCATGTTTACTATAGCGATCATGAGGTCATTTCTGAGCCCTTAAAATGCTTTTTACTGATTAGCTCAAACTTGATGCATCTGGTTCCTTAAGCTTTCTTTAAATCAAATGAACTTCTCACATAAATTATGACACTAAGTTTTGAATGCTTCCTCTTTACACAATCGTACAAATAAATTAACTTTCACTTCTCTTGAAAAAGAGGCAATGACTTCGAAGTTTGTATTTCGCACTAATGGTTCAACAATTAATCATTTTAGAAACGGTATACCATTCAAGATGATTATGGTTTCTAATTTTGAACAGAGGTCACGTGATTTGTTTTTTCCAACAGGAAAAGACGCATACACAGCAGATCCAGTGATCCTCCTCCGCTTAACCGTCACAAATTCGTCGAGAGAGGATTCGGACGTATCTTAGGTGCAGCCGGTAAGAAGCAGTCTTACAAGAAACTTCTCTTCTAACTATGGTATTTTTCTATCCATTATGATGGGAGTAATACTGAGATTGCATTCATATCACCTCAGAAATGATCAGTTTGGTCCTTTAGAAGAAAACAGCTCTGGTACTGTTGAAAAATAGGTTGAAAATTTTTGATGATTTGCATGTCATTTAATAAATTTCTTTCAGTTCTTACTTTTTTTTACTTCTGAATTTTTTTAGCCTTTTCAAAGACACAAATTAATTCCGTGGTTCAAAGGCAAAAACTGATAGGAATTTAAAGATACTCGATTCCGATGTTGAAAAGCCTGGTGATGAAACATTTAACAAATTCAATTTAATTAATTTAAATTTTTACTTATTTATGTATAGTCACATTATAGGAAATGGCTCTATGATTTCTGTTTCCATCAACAGAAATGATAGGGTCATTTTCTATAATGTTTACAAATGGCGAAATATTCGTATCGCCAGGTAAAAATTTTTAAATTGCCTCGTAAAATAATGTAAAACAAAGTGAGAAAACTTTACAAATGCAAATTTCAGTGTTCAAAATCGAACACTCACTTCTTCGTGCTGCGCAATTGAGGTTGTTTCGTAAGATTTCCGCTAAGCATTTCTGCCTTTCTTAGGGAGAAGTGTCGATAACGCATTTCTCCCCGGGGCCGTCATTTGGTTCTGTAAGATCATTAAGTATAGGCAGCTGCATGTGTTTGAAGGACACAACTTGTTTTGCCCTTTTGTCTTTTACCAGTCATTTTAATGGTTGTTCAAAGCAACAAAGGAAAAAGCATCAGATTCTGCGCTAATAAAATTCAACGTAGTTTAGCAAATACTTTCTCAACATTAACGAGGGAAACTTTTTTTTTTATCGCGTATGCTATCAAGAGTGTAACGTTTCGTGTCCTAAATAAAGTTTTTCAAATTCTCCTCAGTTGTCGATGCCCTGAACGGTCGTTAAATTGCTAAAATAAAAAATAAAAGAAAATTATCTTGGTCTTACGAAATAGGTTACCCCTAAAACTTAGCGGCAGTACGATTCAACATAACTTTAAAACTAACGCATTGGTTAACATTATTATTTAGCAAATCATCTTACAAAGAAATAAATTTATTACAGAACAATGTATGCAAATTATCTAAGATTTCATTCAATTTCTATTAATCCTTTTCCTGGAACCATTATTTGCAGCCGCGATGACTGAGTTGTCAGAGGCACGCTCCGGCTTCTGAATTCGTCCTAGACGAATCCGGGTTTGAAGCCCTCATGGGCATACGTGGCGTATTTCCCACTTCCCCGAACTAGTAGCCTCGAATCAAGGGCAGGCGGCTGCTCATGCTCCTCAGAGGTGCTCACGGTGGTCGTTAAACCTAAAACAAAAACAAGTTAGCAAACTCGCGCAATGCATTGATTATTATACGCTTTCCAACATACCAGAAATCATTACTCAAGTTAGAAGCATAATGGCTGTGGAATAAATATCGTTCCTGTGCCCTGACCTTTGATCCTATTTCGATGATATTAAACAGATATGGTTCAGTATACCTCCGGAACAACATACTAAAGTTTTGTCGCAATAGAAGCAGTTTTAGTCAAGTTATGAGGATAACAGTTGTGGAATCAATCCCGATCCTGTGCCCTGACCTTTGACCCCATTTCGATTATATAAAAAAAGAACCGGTTCAGTGTACCACCGTGACAACATAATAAATTTTTATCGCAATAGAAGCATTTTTACGTAAATTTTGACGCATAAGGGCAATGGAATGGATCCCGCTCCCATGTCCTGACCTTTGATCCCATTTCGACTATATTCAACGGAACTGGTTCAGTGTACCTCCGGAACAACATGATACAGTTTTGTCGTAATCGAAGCATTTTTACGTAAATTATGATGCATAAGGGAGGTGGAATGGATCCCGCTCCTATGTCCTTAACTTTGACCCCATTTCGTCCATTTTCAATAGGGTTCGTCCCCAGGTTGCCCCCTAGTACATACTAAAATTTCATCGAAATCGAACTATTTTTACGCGACTTATCGTGCGGACAGACAGACGGACAAAGCTGGTGCATATACGCTTCTTCAACCTACGGTTGGAAACCGTAAAAAATGTTTTCGAGTTCTAAGAAAATTTATACAGTGGTACCTCTGTTAAACATTTCGCAATTATACAATTTTCGGTTTTATATGTAATTCAACATTAGCCCCTATTTCTTACACTTTCGAACCATAGGTTGAAGAAGCGAATATGCTCCAGCTTTGTCCGTCTGTTTGTCCGGCCGTCCGCAGATAACTCGCGTAAAAATGGTTCGATTTCGATGAAATTTTAGTATGTATTAGGGGACAACCTGGGGACGAACCCTGTTGAAAATGGACGAAATGAGGTCAAAGGTGAGGACATAAGAGCGGGATCCATTCCATCGCCCTTATGCGTCATAACTTGCGTGAAAATGCTTCGATTGCGACATAACTTCATCATGTTGTTCCGGAGGCATACCAAACCAATTTTGTTGAATATCATCGAAATGGGGTCTAAGGTCAGGGCACAGGAGCGAGGTTTATTTCACAGCCTCATAACTTGAGTAATGATTTCTGGTATGTTAGAAAGCGTATCATAATCAATGCATTGCATGATTTTACTAACTTGTTTAATTTCGGTTTGGATGTAAAATCGGTTTGTCATTCCATGCTCTGGGTGACGATGCCAACAAATTTGAAATTTGCTAAGGTTTGTAAATATTTTACTCGGCACTAATCTTTAATGAACTAGTGAACAAACTGCTTTGAAAAGAGCGATGTTTATAAGTAAAGAATGTGTAATAAAAGTAATGAATATAAAACCAAATCGTACTCGGCTTTACTATCTAGTTTTTCATGCCATTCGCCTGCTTCAGCTGATTCACTCTCTCCGTGTGAAGTTCACTGTATGACTAAGAGTTATTTTTCACATCGCATCTTTTACATTGAGCATTCAGAGGTTTTCGATTGATGTGCTAGCATCCCATTGCCATGACATGTCATGTCGAAATTAACATCTTATTTTTTAATATGGATGGATTGAATATTAAAGAGGTTGAGATAGGCGTCGAGGCGAACAAATACGTGCTTGTTGAAAACCACAAGGGGAACAGTGAATGCTGGAAATTGTTTCGTCTCATTAAGGAACCGGTGAATAATTCTGGGTTGTTTGGTCTTGCTTGTTGTTCAAAATGTGGGAAGTTTATAATTACAAAGAAAGACGTGAACGGTGTAATTAACAAGAGATTATGGAACCAAAAATCTAACGGACCATATGAAAGCACGCGCACCTCCAACAAAGCGTGGAAAGAGTGAACAATCTAAATACATTTAAAAAAATACATTTGTGTAATCGTAAATAATGATTCCCATTTGTAATATACTCCATGGTCACGGTCATAGTCCGCCATTACTTCTGGATTACGCATAATAGTGGCACTAAAAATGGCATTAAAATTTAGCAAGTAACAAATTTTATTATTAAAAAAGAAATTCAGTTATTAAATATCAAGCAGTTATTAGGATGAATATGTATATTACGTATATATCCATATATAAATAAATTGAGTTTCGAATTTATAGTCCAAAGCAGATTTGTCCGGGTCCGAAATTTTTGACCCGTTTCTAACTCTGGTCTGAACCTCTGTTCCCTTCCTCGACTCTCTCTCTCTCTCTCTCTCTCTTTCTCTCTGACGTCTGTGTCCATACTCTCCCGAAGGGCAGAAGCGACGAACGCATCTGATACAATAAAACAAACACGCCCGTCCTGAATGTTCTGCTGAAGAAAATATAATTGCAGCGTAGGCTAATAAAACGATTTAGGCACTTAAGGCTTTTTAAAACGACTCTTTCACACAAAGAACGATTCCCTGGGTAATACAGTTTTACAAGTCTAATTACTAATGCCGCCTTGGCCAGCGTCTTCGAACTATCTCTTGCCAGCTGACCTTACATGAAAATGGATTAATACCAGAATGCTTTAAAATCTCCACAAGTGCATGCATTATCCGCAAACCAGTAAAGCATTCCTGAGTGAGCAGTTGCGAAAGCAATGCAAGTCTGAGCGTGAGTTTTGATGTAAAAATGAGTGATAAAAATTTAGAGCAAAGTAGTAACATCAAATTCTGTGTGAAGATTGGTAAAAGTGCTACTTGAAACGCTAGAGCTATTGAAAATTGCGTATGGTGAGGATTCTATGAAAAAGTAGAGTGTCTTTGAGTAGCATAAGAGCCGAGAAGAGCACGCATGTCCAGCTTCCAGTTGAACACTGTTCTTGTGTTTTTTTTTCAATTGCAAGAGGATAGATCGTCACAAATTCATTGAACATGGACAAACGACCAGCCAACAATGCTATTTAGAGGTGCTGAAAAAGGTTATGGGATTCTGTTCGAAGAAAAAGAGCTGAACTGTGGCCTGACAATGTCTCAAGCCATGATGTGCTCAGTGTTCCCGACGATCTGCCTAAGTAAGCAATTACGAAATTGGATCATCCACCCTATTCACCTGACTTAGCTCCTTGAAAATTCTGACACTTCACCAAAATAAAAACTTCCATTAAAGGACAAGGATTTTCAGGCATTTATGACATCCATCGGAGAAGGATATGTTGTTTACTTTGGGTTGGGATTAAAAATTGGTTTCTCATTCCGTGCTCTGGGTGACGATGCCAACAAATTTGAAACGTGCTAAGGTTTGTGAATATTTTACTCGGCACGAATCTTAAATGAACTAGTGAACAAATTGCTTTCAAAAGAGCGATGTTTATAAGTAAAGAATGTTTAATAAAAGTACTGAATATGAAACAAAATCGTACTCGGCTTCACTATTTAGTTTTTCACGGGGAAGTTGTTGCTTTATCCACATATTGAAAATATGAAATGATACAGAATTCTTAACTTAGTTTTAATAAAGATAGCAAAATAAAAAAAAATCAAATTTTTAGAGACAGGCTTAAGGTAGCAAACAAAGTTTTCATGTCTGTCTGTCTGTATGTATGTTTGTTTTACATTATAAATTAGCGTAACCGAAAATTACGAGGATTTTTTTTTATTTTTTTCTCTTTGATTTTAGAAGCATTAGAGACTTTACATAAATGTTTAACATTTTGATATCGTTTAAACGTCTTTCATAAACTAATTAATAACCAGGAACTACACACCAACTAAGAAGAAAACAGTATAACTATACTAGTAATCTCAATTTTTTGGTGTAGAATGAAATCAGTTTTCCAAGATTTCGCACATCAACCAGATGGCTTTCTTTTTTTCTTTTTTTTTTTTTTTATTGGAGGTTTAGCGACCACCATGAGCAACTCAGTGGGCTATAAAGGAACTCAAGAATATTCCAGAAATAGAGTTCCAGGTATGTTCCTAGAAATGTGAAAACAGCGTCTAACTGAATGCGTAGCTGCGGAAGGGGATTACTTCGAAGATGACAGTAGCAGCTAGCGCACAGGTACGTACACAATTTTTCTACAGGTGAATTATGAAAATTAAATTGTCACACCTTGTATCTCACTCTTTTTTTCTGACGTGGGTCTCATTGTTTCGTTATTCGCGATATCAGTTCGTTCAGAAACAAGAAAAATTAACAGTGTAGCAGAACACACTCTCTGTAATCAGAAAAAGCTGTTTCCAAAGTGGTCATGATATATATATTTTAAATAAGTTTAAAGTAATGACCACCGGGATCTCATGCCTCAATTTTCCCATTCAAGAAGAGAGAAAGAAAAATGCCATCTAATTCACGGAAATCTAGAACTTTCTAAGCATCAGAAGAGGGTTTGTTACTTCGTGGTTAAACACGATAAATCAAACAATCTCTTCGATTGTTGTTTACTCTAATAAACGTGTAATATCAAATTCTACAACCTGCTCTGCGTGTGCGCATACTTAAATATTAATTCCTTAAAAAAATTGGTTCCTTTCGCTAACACGTGTTAAGTACGTTTTGACACAAGTACGGATTTATGTTCATGTAGCCGCTCTTCTGTTAGAGTGGAAGATGGGAGACAGAGAACAGCGTGATTTGAAACAAGTCGAAGCAGAACTCCTAAAAAGGCGACTTTCATCCCCCTTTTCGACCAGCCTCACCGCTTTCTCCATTAAAATACCCGCACCCGAGCCTGAAACTCTGGAAGACGCTGGAGATCAGGTGACGGATGATGAGGCTGAAAACAGGGATCGCAGGGAAGTCCAGGCAGGTCCTATGGCTGCGACGGACGCTAATTTGAACCCCGATATAAATCAAGAGTCTTCTAGGTGGACAAGGTTTACCGACTTCATTGGGCGATTTTTCTGCTTTCTGTGTCACAACTTAGCCGACTAGCCAAACGATTCAAACAGAAATTTGGAATCTAAGTCCCTGCTATTTCTGACAAGGATTTTGAGGTCGGACGCCATTCCTGGTTGTTTTCAGCAAGACTAAACAAACTCTAACAATGATATTTGCCATCGTAAAGCCCGCTGCCAAATACTTTTGCTGCATTATTATTGCCCGTTGGAAATTCTCTGATCTGGGCAAAACAGATCTCCGTTATCGATATGCTTCACAAATTTTGTGGTTATAAATAAACTGGCGAAAAGAATTGAGTCTATTTTTTATTTCATTAAAGGCTTTCCTTAAGGTGTAAGAGCAATTGCAACTCTCCGATATCTTCAGTGATTGATAACATTATAACCACGTTTTCCCATTTGCATATAAATACTAGCGAATATTTAACGTATGATTTGTGTCAGTAGCAAATTAGTTCAATACACACTGAGTAGCAAATTATTAGTACAACCTACCTAGTAACAAATAGGGACTTCAAAACAGCTTGGATTCAACGTGGCACGGATTCAACGATGTGCTGATGTTTTTCTATAGGGACACTACCAAATATTTGCATAAGTGCAAAGAACGGTTGCACAGGAAGGTGCGCCGTGGAGGTACGTATATAAAGGTGAGATGTTCTGCCGTGTTATTAGTAACTTTGGCGTGGACATGCAACGTGGACATGAACTTTCCTTTGGCTGATCATAGGGTGTCATTTGAGTAACGTTTCCATAGGGAGCATTCCAGCTAAACTAAATATACCAAAATCGATTGTAGGTGATGTCGTGAAGAGATGTAAGCAGGACTGTGCAACTACAGGGAAACAAACGTTCAGGAAGCCCGCACAAACTGACGGAACGTGAAAAAAGAGCCATGCTAAGAAATGTTAAGAAATCCCGTTCTTTCTGTGACGTTCCCATCGCTTCTGAAGTAGGAAATGCTTGTAATGGCTCGATTAGTACCATAACTATCCGCTGAAAGTTGCACAGTGTGGGTTATTATGGTAGAGCAGACACACACAAGCCACACATCACTGCCGTGAATACCAAGCGTCGTTTGGAGTGATGTGCCTCTCGTCGTTCCTGCACTGTAGGCGACAGGAAAGCTGTTCTTCGGAGTGATGAGTCACGCTTTTCACTCCTCCAATCTGATTAGCGTGTTTGGATTTAGCGACAGCCCGGCGAACGATTTTTGTCAGACTGTGTTCTTCTAACTGTTGAGTTCGGCGGAGACACCATCATGGTGTGGGTGTGTTTTTCGTGGATGAGACTCGGCCCGTTCGTTATTATACCACAAACCATCACTTCCAACACGATCCGGCGCCCTGCCACACTGTACGGCGTGCTCAGAATTGATTTCATGAAAATGTGGTGGAATTGTTAGACTCGCCTACTCAAAGTCCTGATCTTAATCTCCACACTGGCAGGAGCTTTGTAGAGCGAATGGCAACCCATTCTTGTCAAAACCTACCGAAAAATTGGTTTATAGTATGCCTCGACGTGTTGCCGTTGTCATACAAGCAAAACGTTAACAGACTAACTAATAATTGAGATAATAAAGCCATTTGTCCCAAAACATTGTGGTGTCCGAATATGTAGCGGATGTGATGGTTTTGGTCAGTTGCCGAATGTTCGTTGGAGGATGATCTTTTTTACGAACGCCTCTCTCACTCTTGTCCCAGACGTGCTAAACTGGGTTCAGGTCTGGGGACTGTGGGGATCATTTTAGCACTTTGAAGTCACTAACCAATGTTTGACGACCCGAGCCTTGTGGCATGGCGTATTATCCTGTTGGAAGCAGCCCTCTCCATCGGGAAGCACCATGCACATGAACGGGTGTGCCTCGTCCGCAATATGTTAATTACCTCGTGACATCCAAACAGACCACAGACTATTACACCGCCTCCACTATCTTGTACTTTTGATCCTAGGCAGCTGGGATCCATCGATTCGTGCTGTTGACGCTCTATTTTGTGCCGTCCATCGGCATGTATTAACTGATAACGTGCTTCATTGGACCAGACGACCTCATTCTATTCATCAAAGGTCCAGTTTTGGTGTTCCCGTGCTCACTGAAGAAGACCAACTTGTTGATTTTCAACAGAGACAAGTAGTTCAACGGGGTGGGGGGGGGGGGGATATCTGCTGTTACGGAATTTTCGTGCTAATGTGAAGCCGGATGTGTATGCTCAAATTTCTCCACTTGATACCGCTGTCGTACTGCTTCTCGGTTACTTGACGCAATAGAGTTCTTCTGTTGCCTCGTACAATCCTCCACAAGAACTGTTATCCGCGAACATCGTCCAGTCGTTTTCGCTTACAGGAAAATCGCTTATTGCTTGTTTTTTTTTCTTGTACACCACTCATTTTACACCCTCGATACAGCTCTTGCATAGCCGAAAAGATTTGCCGTTTTAGAGATGCTTGCACCTGACACCTAGCGCCCACTATTATGCCTCTTTCAAGGTCTCTTAAATCACGAGACTTCCTCATATTGTAACGATCTACACTTCGTCCACATCTAGATTCTTGGCAGTGACGTTATTTACCATCTGAACGTCTCAATAGGATACGGAAGTGATGTTTATAAAGGTGATGGGCCGCCCCGGTGGCGCAGTGGTCTAAGGCGTTGGCCTCTGATCATTCGTCCGTAAGGGGTCCGGGTTCGAATCCCGGTCAGGCATGGATGTTGTGTTTGTCTTACGGCACTGGCTCCCTCCCTTTCCTGGAACCAGTGACCCTAAATTAAGGACGGGCGACTGCTTATAACCCATTGAGTTGCTCACGGTGGTCGTTAAACCTCCAATAACAAAAAAAAAAAGGTGATGGTCGATGGTTTATAAAACCATCTCAACGCCACGATTGGGTACGACAGTGAGCTTTATGGAGGTGATGGTTGATGTTTTATATAGCCATCTTAATGTCACAATTGGGTACGAAAGTGAGTATTTGACGCGTCTGATTGCTTTCGGGTGTTCCTAATAATTTGTGTACCTTCAGTGTAACAGGGATTTTAAAAGATTTCTACAATTAATTTGCTTTGGATTAATTTGTCGTTTTACTGATAAATTTGCAAATATATTAGACAGGATGAAAAAAAAAAAAAAAACATAGTGCTCAACTTGCTCTAAATATTGGGTTGATGCATAAGTTCATGCCGTTTTATTTCACGAGTGTTTCCCAGGTCAGTAGTAACGGTGCAGATGGCCAGTTGTGTATCAAAATGTAGCCAGTAATATCGTGTATCTAAATCCTATTGCGTTGTGTGATTGTGGCTAATGTTTTTTTTCGGTTTTCAGGTCAAGAAGTATGGAGTGTCAAGTACAGAGGAATGAACATTTCCGACATCTGCTTCTCTACGTGCTTAACAAAGGATCCACAGCCGCCGAGGCTACTCGACAAATTTGTGCTGTGTATGGGGAGGATGCTATTGTTCCGAGGACAGCCCGCAAATTATTTGAGAGGTTCTGAGGTGGTATTTTGACCTCAACGACTTTCCACTCTTAGGTCGTCCATCTCACTTTGATGAGGATTGTTTGAACCATCTCATTCACTTGGATCCGCATCAAACCACACGCGAATTGGCCACTGAGATGAACTGTGATCAGGCCATAGTGGTGCAACACCTGGAACATATGGAAAAGGTCTAGAAATTGAGGTCTTGGGTGCCTCACACTCTCAACGATGATAACAAGAATCAGCTTGTTGCCATATGTGGTTCCTTGCTTGCCCGTTATCACGAATGTTCTCAGCAACAAAAGCCCTTTCTGTCGCGTATTGTTGCTGGAGATGAAAAGTGGTGCCTGTATGGGAATTTCAGCGATCGAAAGGAATGACCAAACAAGACGCCCACACCACGTCCGAAATATGACCTACATCCTGCGGAGATCATGTTGTGTGTCTGGTGGGACATGGAAGGCATTTTTCACTGGGAAATGCTGCCGAAGAATCGGACCATCAACGCTGCACTCTATTGTAAGTAACTCAACCGTGTAGATAGAGCAATTCAGCTGAAGCGGCCACATCGGCGCCATGGTGTCCTTCTCCAACATGATAACGCACCCCCTCACAGTGCAAACATGACCAAAATGACCATTCAAGACATGAAATGGGAGATCCTTCCGCATCCGGCCTATTCCCCAGGTGTTTCTCCTTCAGACTATCACCTGTTTTGATTTCTGTCGGATGCCCACTTTGGTAAAACGTTCAACAATGATGTTGATGTGCAGAATTTCCTTGATGATTTCTTCGCAGCAAAAGTTGCACGTGTTTTCAAGAATGGCATTGCAGACCTATCCAGACGTTGGGACACCATCGTAGACAGTTGGGGGGGGGATAAATAGTTGATTGGTTCCGTTTTCCGTTTTCTCTTCTGTTGTAATACATTCCTGTAGTGCGGTGGAAAAACAACGCATGAACCTATGCATCAATCCAATATCCCATTCTGGACAAAAGTCTGAAACAACGAGATTAATGCGTAATTCGATTTACATGTAAGGGGCGAACACCGTTAGTTTGATGGCTGTTAAGTAACAAATACCATTTGCAACACATTTTTTGACGTCCATAAAAGTCACATTTCACAAAATCGCTGGCAAATGATAAAGAGTATCATCAGAAAAGCTGCCTGATGTAAAAAACATAGGAAAACTTGGAACGTCCGTTTTCGTAGAATGACTTCGAATTTTGCATAAATGATCTTGAGGCTGCACTGATTTTATTTACAACCGATCATTCCCAGGTCAGTAGTGACGGAGCAGATAACCAGTTGTATATCTTGGAGGTACTATTATGGAAAGCATAATTACGGTAAATGTTTGCCGCAACTGTTGCAACAATAAATGCGACTCCAGTGAACCACGTGAACAATGGATTTCTTAACTTCAGCTATACCGATAAGCAAAACGCTAGACAGACATTTTTTTTTTTTTTACCGTTTCAAATATTCGAATTAATTTCGCAGAAATTAAGAAAAATAAAATGAGACTTCAGTTACAACGAAAGTTTACAGAAATAGATACAAAATTGTATTTATTTTTGTTCTTTGTATTAATTTGTTCTTTAATGTATAGCAAGCTGTTACTTAATTGAAATTAATATCTAGTCCTATTTAATCGTAATGCTTTGTAATAAAATAACTTGTTTCGAAACACGCACCCAGTTTTCCTGAAAAGTTTCACAGGGCAAAATTTGAATGGTAATTGTTAAATTCATCAGAAATCATAGCGAACGGTAATCATTTCGTGCATCAGTGATCTAGGTTATATTTTATTTTACCGTCTGTACACGATGAAGATTTTTAATCGAAATATTCACATCCGAAAATGATCTTAAACCACGTGAAACTAGATAAATACCTTTATTTGATTTCTCACACACACTACTAGATCTTTCAAAATGTCAAGCGTTTCATCTTCAGGTAATAGGGGATCAACAAAGAATAGAAACAGTATATTTATATTTTAGCAGTTCGAAAATGGGTATCGTATTTTACAATCATTCGCTCTATGTCATTAGCGCGTGAGTTATTAGTGAGTATCGTACAATTGCGAGTGTTGTTAGCTCGTGCATTTACTCGTCAAAAGTAACTCTTAGAGAGTTTATGATTGGGTTTGACTTCTGCGAAATAATGTTGTCCATGAATTCGGGATCGTGATAAGTTGGTCTTCATTGCAACACTTTTTATCATACCCTGAACACAAGACTGTCTGAACATAAATACGCAGTTAGAATTCATTCTGAAGAATCTGCGTAATCTAGGACAGTAAACAAAGGAACGCAAACCCTAGTTTGGAATGAGTCTTAAATATTGGCAACAACTAACACTCGAAGATCCCTGCTGCTTATGGAAAGTCTATTTATCTACGAATATGATAAAAAGCGTTGCAACGAAGACCAACTCATCACGATCCCGACTCCATGAACAACATTATTTTGTCGAAGTCAAACCCAATCATAAACTCTCTAAAACTTACTTTTGACCAGAATATTCAAGCAAAGCAAACTGAATTTGCTTGTACCACTTACTGATCATCCACGTAACAGTCCTCATAAAACTTGAAAATTTCATCGTCCTGGAGCGGGAATCGAACCTCGCATCTCCCTTTTGCCGGTCGAGCACACTCGATCGGTAATCGGGAGATGCGGGGTTCGATACCCACTCCAGGACGATGAAATTTTCAAGTTTTATGAGGACTGTTACGTGGATGATCAGTAAGTGGTACAAGCAAATTCAGTTTGCTTTGCTTGAATATTCTGTGAAATTTCCATGTATTATAATTTCCATGAATTTATATTTCCATGTATTATTATTTCTTCCTTGATTGGTTTGACCAGTAAATGCACCAGCTAACAACACTCACAACTGTATGATACTCACTAGTAACTCCCGCGCTAATGACATCGAGCGAATGATTGTAAAATACGGTACCCATTTTCGAACTGCTGTAACGTAAACATACTGTCTCTAATCTTTGTTGATCACCAATTACCTGAAGATGAAACGCTTGACGTTTTGAAAGATCTAGTATAGTGTGTGTGTGATTAATCAAATAAAGGTATTTATCTAGTTTCAGATGGTTTAAGATCATTTTCGAATTTGAATATTTAGATTCAAAATCTTCATCTTGTATAGACGGTAAAATAAAATATAAACTGAATCATAGTGTTAGATGTGTCGGAATAGACTCGTCGGAATAGACGATTCTCATGGGGATCTTAATATGATATGGAAGTAAGGCATTGATGATGTGAATGAAAGTGTGCAAATTAGAACTTACACTAAATTTCGGGAAAATAGCTAAAAACATAAATGTTTAAATATCACCTCCATTAAAAAACATATTCCTCAGGAATTTGTTGCACGAACAGTATTTTGTACATATTCATGATCAAGAAACATTATTTTAAAACTATGCGACATTGCTAATACCGACAGCAAGTGCATTTATGACATCACATAAAAATTATAAAAAGTTATGCCGCTTTTTGTTTCCATTAGATCATTAAAAAATATAATTCTGCTTGTTAAAACACTTTCTGGAAGGTACGTATTTCCGATAGCTAAAAGCTACGAAATGATTTATTCGTGTAAAAAATACATTAGGGAAAAAATCGAACAATATAAAATAAAAGGAATGTGTTGAGCAGTTTTCCGTTTTAAATCGCGTCTCTTAAATAGAAATGTTTAGTCAATTTCAAATTCTGTAATGATTAAAATATGCCAAACTACGAGTTTATTAAAAGTACATTGAAGGCGTTCGTTGTCTTTCCTTGTCAAACAGAAGTGATCGGTGTTTAATATTAATTTTATTATACTAATATTGTTGTCTCCATGTTTCTATTTTTCTCTGATTATCAGATTTCATTTCGATTTTAATGTCACAAAGGTTTTTAAAGAGAGAAGACGAAATCCAACGGCAAATGGAGTCGTAAAATGGTAGGCTTCCCGCCGTAAACTCCTGTCACTCGCGATACCTGGTCGCAGCGGCCGTCGCGTCGTTGGCCATGCGACTCCTCCGAAAAGGTAGCAACACCAATGACGACCTTTTGGCGGCATTCAGTCGTGGAGGTGTGGTCGCGGTTTATTTCTTTGGACGGCTGGTCACGCCCACAACGTGATGAATTATATGACAGGGCGTTATGTTGGCGGTGACCCAAAGCCATAAATGGGATGGATAGCTGGTCATTTGCAATTCAGGTGCGACGCCATTGGGAGAGCTAGCTGGCATCATTACAAATATGTCTCATTTTCATTTGCGTCATGCAAGGTTACGGTAAAAAAATAAATAAAGAAAAGAAATAAAAAAACGGCAGCACGAGGAGAATGGTTATCATGAAAAGGGGCGGGGAAATGCTTGACAGTAGCTGTTATTGCAAAATGGGGAAATATACGGTTAGCTTTCGGTATTTGCTTATATACATAAATGTCAACCCTCCCGACAGCCAAGAGGAGCTTATTTCTAGTACAAAGGCTACGTGAAGATGCTCTAAGACTGTTTTATTCAGTTATTTCTACATTCATGTTTTGCGGTACATGAGCGGTTTGGATATGTTGCTGGTAGTCAACAACTGTAATTACACACCATAAACGTTAAGCTGAAATCGAAGTAATTACAAGACGTAATCATTAAACCGAATGAAAGTGGCAAATCAGTCAACCGAACACGTAAGGCAATGGCATTTGAAGAACATTTTACGAAGTTATACTGACCCGGAGTAATCACAAAAGCAAAAACAATCATATATGTTGTTAATTAAACAACCCAGAGTTTGGCATATTTTAATCTTTACATAATTTAAAATTGAATAAACATTTCTATTTAAGAGACACGATTTAAAATGTATTTTTTTTTTAAATAGAAAATCAAAAATCTAGAGACCATTCATTTCCTCAAACTGGTCAGGATTCTGACCATTCGTTCGAGATGGGTCCAGGTTCGAATCCCGGTGAGGTATGGATGTTGTATTTGTCTTACGGCACTGCCTCTCTCCCTTCCCTGGAACCAATATCTCTAATTTAGAAACGAGCGACTGATCATAGCCCATGGAGTTGCTCTCGACAGTCGTTAAACCTTCAAACAACAAAACTTGGGTGCAAATTTTGAAGATGACTATCCGTTTTTTTTTTGTGTGTGTGTGTGTGTGTGTGTAAATATGACAAGGATGTTAAGCCAGATAATATCCGAAAACTTTAAAATTTCGTCTTCCTACTGCGGAAATCGAACCCGCGTCTCCCAGATAGCTCCCGAGTATGTTATCTGGAAGAAAACGAAAATTTCAAGTTTTCCTCGTCTCCCCAGATAGTAAATTTTCAAGTTTTCGGATATTGTCTGATTTACCATCCTTGTCATATTTACACCAAAAAACGGATTGTCATCTTCAAAATTTGTATTGTTTGGTGTAATCCCGTATTCCATTCATGATTTATCTGCTCCTCCGGGCAATCACGGGATAGGATTCTTAAACTCCAGATTCGCTAAACATGAATGCCGGTTGCTTCGACTAAAGAATCCTGTGATGGTTATATATCACAGTATTTTCTATAGTCGAAGCAACCGACTAGAGAATCCTGTGATATATACCATCAATCTCGAGTTTCTGATTATTCAAATTAATCGGAAACTCGAGACTTGGTCGTTCTGGGTGACGTAGTGGTTAGCATACCCGGGCGCTATCTAGGAAACGCGAGTTCGATTCCCGACGGCGAAATTTTCAAAGTTTTTGGATATTATCTGACTTACCATCCTTGTCATATTTACATCAAAAAAACGGCTTGTCGTCTTCAAAATTTGTATTGTTTGGTGTAATCCCATATTCCATTCATGAAAACTTGGGTGTCTCACGTAGCGGTCAAAGGAAAAAACCATCGTAATTAGCGGAAATAATCTTTAGGCTCTTTCTTCTAATTTTTTTCGGGGTTTTACGACCGTTATGAGCAGCTTTCAGTGCTATAAGCAATGCCCCGTTCCTGATTTAGGGTATCTGGTTCCAGGCATAAAAGGGATACAGGGCAGGGCGTAAGACTAGCCAGAGACCAATTCCTCTGACCACTCGGCCACCTAGGAGGCTCGTCGTTTTTTTCCCCAAAAGTTTCCGTGGACGTGAGAATAGGGAAACGGATCTTATTTACGACAAGTATAGCATCATCTTCAGCTAACTACGTAAGGCCTTTCAGCGAGTATTTTAGGCTTAGCATTGCAAAGGCCATAAGGGACAGTAAAATAAACATCAAATAAGCAAGAAACAACCAAACAGGAAATTTTCCAAAATGTCGTCTTCATTAACCACCGCAATATTTTGTTTAAGGAAAGAACTCACTTGCGTGGTGTAGTTACTAATATAGCAATGATAAAAAGAACTGTACTGTCGGAATATTTAAGAGGCCAGATCTACTTAAAAATATCTGAATTTGTTGTTGGTTATTTATCATATTACCGGAATATGGAAATCTAAGTACACTAACAAAGATATCTGTGTTCCGGGAGACACACACAGCGAGAGAGAGAGAGAACGAAAATATGCTGTCTCTCAACACATGTGTTATTCCATTTGATCAAGTATTGACGCACCCACGGCTCGAGCAGACATTTATAATGTTTCTTTTTTTTTTTTTTTTTTTTTTGCCTGCACTTGACACTCGATAGAGATCTATGGTACTAGCGAAATTAGAATCTGAGTAGAAAACAACAATGCATGTGCGCAAAGGGAATCACCATTTCTTTCCCACCCCTAAGCTTTACACAAAATGGGAGGGAAGGTACTCTACCCTTAGGAAAATATCGCAGAAGTCTGAGATTTCGTCTTTACGTTGGTACGGGGAAATTTTCGTTACCGAGTGCATTATTCAACAGCAGGTCTCTTGTCACCATCTTACCAGGTAATAAGAAAGGAAGGTTTACAAAACCTTCAAGGGCACATCAGCAATACAAATAATCAATAATCATAGTTGAAAAAACTATTCCCAGATCAATCGAGCATTGTGTATTAGAGGAACCTCTTTCAAGAGTTTTATTACAGTTATTGTAACTATACATTCAGCAAACAGTAACACGGTGAACGAAAGTTATTCCAGACTACGTAATTAGTTTACAACTCAATCGGCTGCACTATCCGTTTCTTTCAAATCAAGAAGTGCTTGTTGGCCCAGAAGAGGGAATCGAGAAAGTAGGTGACAAGAAAGTACAGCGCGCCGACGAGGTTTCTGAGTCTCTAGGACTCGAAGCGCGCAAGAGAATGAGATGATCATGAAAGAAATACGGGATTACGCCATTTAATACAAATTTTGAAGATGACAATCCGATTTTTGGCGTAAATGTGACAAGGATGGTAAGTCAGATAATATCCGAAAACTTGACAATTTTCATCGTCCTATAGCGGGACCCGAATCCGCGTCTCCCAGATAGCGCCCGGGATATTATCTAACCTACCATCCTTGTCACATTTACACCTAAAATCGGATTGTCATCTTCAAAATTCGAATGAGATGATGCCCGAGAAATAGGGAAGTACAAAAAAACGATTATTACAAAAGAGAATAAGCAGTGAGATAAACAAAAGCGTGAATAAATAACTCAAATAATCTCAGGACAAACCGTAATTCGTATAATAGCAAGTTTTAGCTGATAATTAACTATAGCTGAAAAATACTGTTATCCCTATTCGTTATCTTTATCATATACTTTTCCTGATAAAAGTTGCAACACTAATCGAACCCAAAGTGGGGGAGAAATTACCGCTAACATCTTTATTCATTGTTTTCCTAATTCTGTGCTTTTACATAGATTATGGAAAATCCAAAGCTTGTTCAGAGAACGTGTGTGACGTCCCGCACTGTGGTCTCATCTTGCTCTGAAAAACCACAGAAAGGGAATTACGTTAGCATTTGAAGCAGTTTTTATTCTCTTATATAATCTTATTTTCTTTGCTTGCAAAGGAAACATTTTGAAATAATGCTACTCGAGAGCGAAAGGAACACAGAAGGAAAGATCAGTGGTGAGAGGAATTTTCGCAGAGCAGTTTAAAAATTAATTGGAACAGTGTCTGTGTCTAAATATTCACTGTTGGGAATTCAAGATATACCAATTAAGACATGTCAGGATCTTCGAATTGCCGAACTTTTTTAATAGATCAAATTATCCTTTCAAACCCAGTCTTGCAGAAAGTTTTCACAACAGAAAAAAAGAGCAAGGTTTTTTCTTCTGTTTGTTGTTTTATTTCCGTGAATTAACGACTGCCATGAGCAACTCTAATGCCCCAAATTAGGTACAGTCGCCTGTACCTAATTTGGGGCCATTAGTTCCAGTGCGTGTAGGAGGAGCGGGGGCATCGTATGACAAATGTACCACCTATGCCTTAAACCGGGCCCATCTCGGACGACATGTCTGCAATCTAGACCTCTAACTACTCAGCTATCAGGCCGAAAGGGCAAGGTTACAATATATTCAAGGTGGCAGATATATTTAGAACCGTTCATGGGGACAGAACGAAAGGTCTTGGATTTATGCTTAAGATAATAGTGACCCATCAATATACATGCATACATAAAGACATACGTTATCACACCTCCGTACGAACATACACGATTCACCTCTTCGTAAATGCATATATTTGTTATCTCACACTTGGCGTCACTAACTGGAAGTCAGAATGAGTGGCATTTGAATACGGGAAAATAAAATGATAAAAGAAATATCTGCCGGAATTGATACGGGTTCACTACAAACCTTTTCCACATAATTAGAGTTTATTCTGAGTTTCCTGCTGGCTTTGTGAAACTCGATGCTTTTCTCACTGATTAAGCATTTCACACTAGTAATCTCTTGTTCTGATTTGCCCTGTGGGTCTGCTGCTAGTTTGTCTTAGAAAGTAGGAGGAGGAGAAAATTGTTTACAGCTATTGAAGTTTGCATCTGAACAAACAAGCACATTACGTTGTTCTTCCCCCTTTCTCCTCTTTTTTTTTTTTTTTTTTTTTTTTTTCGGGGTTTAACAACCACCATGAGCAACTGTTAGGGATGTCAGCCGTCGCCCGTCCCTAACTTGGCGTCACTGATTCCACGGAAGGAAGACAGCCAGTGTCGTAGGACAAACACACCACACATATATCATCAGAGGCTCGAATGCGGGCCAAAATGGGTCGACTAACCGGAAATCAGAGCCCACACCATTCAGCCACCACCAGGGCTGGTTACAAGCTTCGTCCATAGGAGAAGACATCACTCCAGATTCCACTGTTAACCCTGTTTCGCATCTTCGAATCCAAACATTTTCCCTAACATTAGTCTTAATACTTTCGAATTAGCTACTCCTGTTATATTGCCAAGACAGCTTATGCTTCCATAGAAGTGGGAGGTTAAAATAATTTTGCGTTCAAAAAAGCAAGCTGTTCCGTTATCCAAGAACATGTAGGATATAGAAAGTACACTGCTGGCCACCCAAAATGCAACACCAAGAAGGACACGAGGTAGCAAAGTCAGATTTGCTGGACACATAACAACAGATACAAAGATGAAACGATTGAGGTTACAGGCCCGTGCGACTTGCGGAACACGCAGACATCAATAGTTCGTGTGGCGCCCATGGCTGGCAATAACGGCCGCTACACGCCGCGGCATCGAACGAAAGAGGCTTTGGATGTGGGCTTGAGGTATGTCAGTACAGGCTGCTTCCACACGTTGCCACAGTTCATCAGGCGTAGCCGTGGGTGGTGCTCGCCGTGCTACTCGGTTGCCGATCAGCGACCAGACGTGTTCGATGGGCGACATATCGGGAGAACAGGTGGGCCACTGCAGCAGTGACACCTAGTGGGCTGTGAAGAATTGTTGCACGATGCGTGCCACGTGCGGGCGCACTGTCCTGTTGAAACGTGGCCGCTGGCAGGTCCTGCAGGTAAGGGAGGACTACAGACTCCAAAACGTCGGAGATGCAACGGTGACTGTTGAGTGTACCGGCGATGCGTATCAGAGGGGTGCGGGTGTCATATCCAATTGCGCCCTAAACCATAACGCCAGGTGACGGACCGGTATGACGATGCATAATGCAGGCGTCATACAGTCTCTCGCCGCAGTGCCGCCACACGCGGATCTGACTATCGTGGTGTTGCAGGCAGAAGCGGGATTCGTCGGAGAAGACAATGTCGTGGCATTCCGTACTCCCCGGTGGGGTAATATCAATGGTAATCGGAGCAATGGACGCCGTGCCACAAGTTCCCGCTCCTGCAGACGACGTTGAACCGTACATGCTGACACCGGTTGTTGCGCAACACACCCTAATTCCTACGCTAACGTTTGTGATGTGGCGGTGCGAGCCGTCAATGCCCGCCGCAAAACATGCGAGTCCTCTCGTTCGGTGGTGTGCCGCGGCTGCCGCAATCGCTCACTTCGGTCCGTCCGTCCCTCCTGCACCCTCCGAATCCACACTCGCCTCACTGTGGCTGGATGTCGTCCCACACGGGCGCCGATGTCTCGGTACAATAAACCGCTGTCGGAATAAGCCGCTATTCATCCTTTGTCGAACTCCGAAACGTGCTGGAATGACTGCCGTATTCTGCGACGAGGCATCAGGAAGCTTCCCACGCACAGGTCCGGTAGCACAACACACTTCCACTACTTACACCCTGCCTTCTGTGCACCCTTGTTATAGTGCTTCTCGGTGGCGTGCCGGGCGCATATAATTTGCATATGCCCTGCAATGCTAATCGTTTGCATGTCCTCTCGCGGGCGACGCATGCTGCGAATTTAAGGCCAATCGGATGCTTCATTCTTGGTGTTGCATTTGGGTGTCCAGCAGTGTAAATGCAGCTTTATCGAAAGAGAAGTGTGTTCTCTTCCAGTTCCGATATCTACTTCCATATTAAGATTCCTGCCCCATCAACTAAAATACCGACGCGATAAAAATTCGTTATTTACCTCTCCGAAGCAACACAGTTAAATATTTTTCATGGTTTGGCTTCAACCGGTGGTCTGTTCAATATCAACTATGTTGATGAATTTTTAACGAATTATATACTCAGCTGATTTTGATTATACTTCAATAGCACTAAAATTATCACCATCTTGCAATGTAGAATTATATACATCGGTATTCAGGTTAACTCTAATTAATATCGATGTAGAATTGTCTACATCGATATTCAGTGTAACTCTACCTTACTTTCTTTCTTTCATAAACACACACCCACTAAAGCACTTTTTTCCCGTTATATTAAAAAGAAAAAGTGCCCAGAATAAAAATTTCTTTCTCGTTACAATTTTTCATTTGCGATTATGAAAATATAGTGTGTGAAGAATATGATAATGTAATTCTCATCTCAAACAGTAGTATTTTAACTATACAACTTCGTGATTTGTACGGTTAATGGGACTTTTCCTTTCCCGGATGGGTTCGATGCCCATACCAAATTGCAATTCTTAGTGAATCCAATGTAAGCCACGAAGAAAATGTTAAATGCGCTTGCAGTATTAAATCAGTTCTTTGTTACTATCTAATGCGTTTTATTGGTTTGTCCTGGAATCGCCTCGATTGTTAATTCAATAATGGTTACTATACTTTCCACTTGTCAATTGTACGTTCTACTTAACTTCTTTTTCATTTAATTTGCTATCACTCACGCTTCCCACCCTATGGAAGCCGTTCCTCTCTCCTTAAAAAATCTTCTTTCGATAACTATCTGACTCTCACACCTCGATTCCTATAGTATCGTTTCTCTATTCGGACCCCTGGCTAATCATTGCTTTTGAAAAAATTCTATGACGCCAAGAAGAGCAATAAACTCATTACATAGTCAAGGTACACTGTTCTTTACCCTCTCCTGCTTGTAGTCGGCTAAAAGCATAGTTAAATTGGTGCACTAAAATACTAAACGTTTACTGAAAGAGCTTTTCAACATACAATACCGATCGCTCTGGGAACTGCTGCGTTAAAACTTCACTAATGACATTTGCTGCACTAATCGTACCTCGAGATTCCCTATGATGACTGCTGAGATTTCCTATTCTTGGAAACAAGTGATTTCTAAAATCGCTGTAACAGTACAATCACACCGCAAGAGCATGTAAGTCGGACAACTTGATCTGACCAGAACATCACATAAATTCATTTCGTAATGATATTCGGATTTTCTTACATTCCATTCAGGGAATTATTTTCGCTGATGTTTTACCCTACTTCGAAGGAGATTCATACAACCGACAGTGCATTTATTTTTAGAGAGAGCAGCTTGCGAAGATTGGAAGTATTTGCACAGTGGCCTGTGCGCTGGGCCTAATTGTGTCAAACAGATAAACACGTTGAAAACTGGGAAAGTTGTATTTGATAACTAACAATATTCTTCATGTTTTTGTCGCCTTCTTTTAAGGAAGGGGAGGAGCAACGATAACCATGAGTCACTAATCCACGCAGTAGCTCTTACATCAGGCTTCTAGATCCAGGCAAATGACAGATCCAACGGCACATCGGACAAACATACCAAACACACCAATACTTCTGACTCATCGAGGACGAATGGCCAGAACTCAGCGCCTCAGACGACTCAACCAGTCATATTCCTATGTGTGTCTTGAAAGTTTGAATAATACAAAAGAAAAGCAAAAGTTTTGGCGTGACAAAGGATCTCGACAATGCATTGTCACTTAAATTATCTTCTTAGATTATCTTGATGCAAAAACGTTCTATTTATTTTGCTATTCAGACAGACGTTATTGACGGATTTCCACAAAGTCAGATTTCCACAAAGTCAGACCGATACAAAGAGACTCTGAATGAAAGTGTAGCATGCAATATTATATACTATGACATTATACTGTATAACGACTGCGAAACAGCTCACTCCGTTGGCAGGCGTCACTGAATGTTTCTCTTTGAGGTTACATCAAAATCAAGATTTTTTCAAGCTAACGTTTGAAGAAATCTTGACGGTGTTTGGCATAGAATTCAAATTACCTTGACAGCTATAGTTTGAAGTGTGAAGAGTAGAGTACCTACATGGGCATTTCGCACATTGTAAATGCTATACATGAGCGCATTCCACATATTCAACTAAGGAAAATCTCGATGAAAGGTGCTTAATACTTGCTGCAACAAGTTTTTCCTTTTCATCTACAATAATGATGATAAATTCCTACAGAAATGAACTTGTACGATTCACTTGGGGAGCCAGCATATAATATTTTAGGTATTTTTAAGACGGAGATATACATGTGCCGAAACTAGCTAATTGTATTAAAGCTTCGGAAAGTTTTGAGGTATGGCACAATTTAGTTGAATTAGCCTTAGAAAAACAGGTGATTATTGTTTTCATTTTTGAAAGTGTATGTCGATAATTTAACAGCATAAAACCGAATGTGTGAGTGCGTGCGTGCGTGTTGTCAACTGTAAAACTAGTTCGTAGCGTATCTAACGGCACATGAATCTTAAGTGCCAAATCCCGAGTCTTCTACTGAAATGACTAATCGCGTTATTCATGCTGCTTTAAATTACCTTCGCATAATTTTTAGTATTAACTGCGAAAAAAATGGAAATAATGTCATAAGTGTTGCTTGGAAAACTATTTCCAGCAGCTTTTCTAGGATGAGAAGTCATAAAATTCTAAGATAAATGAATATTCTCAGTAATATGAAGCATAAATTGATGGTTGGATGAAACAATCTGGAATTTTCTTTTCCGGAATTCTCTGAAAAGTCTCCTTCGCAAAAAGTTTAGATTTCGAGTTCAAACGTTGTTTACCAGGGAATTCTATTTTTTGTTTTTTTTATTCTCGACGTATTCACTGTTTAATAAAATGGAAACGGTACATTTTCACTCGGTCGAGGGAATGTAGTCCTCCGCAAAAAAAAAAAAAAAAGATCTTAACGTCTCAGCATCAATTTTCTTTCAACAGTTTGATTAAAAAATATATAAGATACGAAAGCATTAATCGCATTGGGAGATTGTTCAGATTCAAGGATGAACAAAAAACGAGAAAAGAAAGTTTTGTAAAATGATGCGCAATTTTCCTCCCTTAAAACCAACCGCAGGTTGATTGGCACCGTACGTAGACTCAAACGACACTTTTTCTCCCTATTCTGTTTATAGATTTATAGGTCAACAAAAACACACCAGCAGCTGTTGACTTAAAAAAAAAAAAAAAGAAGAAGAAGAGAGGGAAATAAAAGAGGAAATATGGAAACAGCCTGCATTTCGAATTTGGTCTGTTTTGCGAGTACTTCCAATTACCATTGATGTTTTCCCTACAAAGAGCAGATGTGCTGGCTCATGATTAACTTAATGATAGTTTTTTTACAATCCATACCGCATCTCAGTGGCTGCACCCACGCATTTGTTCATCGAACGGAGGGGGTATTTAGTATTTTATCAGAAGTGTATTCTCTTTTATGATGGATTGAAATCGAGATGGAATGAGAGAGAACAAAATGTTTTCTCAATAGATTATTCTTACGAAAAGATGTTTCTTTAAAATTACAGTATTTGTTTTCTCTTCTCACTGATTAAGTACATCGCATTTCTTGATTTAAATAGCACGGATCCACTGCTATTAAATAATAATAATACGTTTAGAATTCATACTACTTTGTTACATTAACCTGTGTGACATACTATAGAGGTGAAGCACGTGTCAAGACAACAAATCTGCAGCGATACATTCTGTCGGTGTAGTTTAGTCGGTTAGAGCAACTGACTCCGGAGCTAGGAGGCGCGGTTTCGATCTGCGCCACCAACAAATTAATGTTTTCCCACTTGCTGCGATACAAACTCGATCTCAGAGTCAGGTAAGTACCTCTTCCATTAAGTTTGGTAAATTTTTAGTGGTTCATGTAGAGTTACGCATCTGCAAATTATGCCTGAAATTTGTTTTTACAAGTGACAACTGTGATATTCATCTTCAGAACTGAGTTTCATGTATATATATTTGTAGCGCTTAATAGAAGATTAACACGGATAAAATTAATTTGTTTCACAACATCCGCTTTTTACTTCGTGCGCTAAATTCTAAACAGGACGTTTGCCAACAAGTCCTACAGAAAAATACTATATGTGAAACACATTTGAATAAATTTGATTAGTCTGACTGCTAGAACTCCTATGTTTTACATGCAAATAATTGGGGGAAAAAATAAAAAGAACGGGCGAAAGAAAAAAGTGATTAATTCTGCTATTTGATAGAAGATATAACTGACTTTTTACGGGATACACTCAAAATTTCTTTTGCGCATTACTTCTTATTATCTAGTTACACTTTTTATACTTTATGAAACTTTGAATATGTCTGAAAAATAATCCCTTGTTGACGGCACAGCCTTCGCAAATTTCTAACTAATAAACCATCCTTTCTGTTTTTTAATGTTCACACATTTAAGAAATGTGTCAAGTGTCTTGAATGTAAAATTGCTAGTTCCTTTTGTGACTTTGTAAGGGATCATGATCTTACAATGCTAATCATATAGACGCCCATAATATGGGTGTTCTGGAACTCAGGCAACCATTAAAATTCATGGATGCGGAACACCGATTAAGTCACTTGGGAAAAAATATGGCTAAAAAATATTGCAAACCTTCTGATCGTCCTGTGCTTTGTGAATACCTCAAGTCTATTCTTCTACCAACTTGTTCTGCAGAAAGTTCTTTTCCAGCTCTTCGCCGTCTGCAAACTTTTCTGAGATAATCGATCCCAGAAATTTTACATGTGAAAAAAGATTAACTTACGATTGAAGGAGTTTAGACGACTGTTGAGACTGAGTAAGTTTTTCACAAATTCGCGAACCAATATCGGTTACTATGATGAAAAAAGATTAACCTACATGTGAAAAAAGCTTAACTTCTCTTCTACGTTAAAAGATTAACCTACATGTAAAAAAAATTAACTTTTACATGTGAAAAAAGATTAACTAACGATTGAAGGAGTTTAGACGAGTGTTCAGACTGAGCACGTTTTTCGCAAATTTGCGAACCAATATCGGTTACTATGATGAAAAAAGATTAACTTACATGTAAAAAAAGATTAATTTCTCTTCTACGTTAAAAGATTAACTTACATGTAAAAAAGATTAACTTTTACATGTGAAAAAAGATTAACTAACGATTGAAGGAGTTTAGACGACTGTTCAGGCTGAGTACGTTTTTCACAAATTTGCGAACCAATATCGGTTACTATGATGAAAAAAGATTAACTTACATGTGAAAAAAGATTAACTCCTCTTCTACGTTAAAAGATTAACTCCTCTTCTACGTTAAAAGATTAACTTACATGTGAAAAAAGATTAACTTATCTTCTACGTTAAAGGATTAACTTACATGTGAAAAAAGATTAACTTTTACATGTGAACAAATATTAACTTATGATTGAAGGAGTTTAGACGACTGTTGAGACTGAGTACGTTTCTCACAAATTCGCGAACCAATATCGGTTACTATGATGAAAAAAGGTTAACTTACATGTGAAAAAAGATTAACTTCTCTTCTACGTTAACAAATTAACTTACATGTAAAAAAGATTAACTTTTACATGTGAAAAAAGATTAACTTACGATTGAAGGAGTTTAGACGACTGTTGAGACTGAGTACGTTTTTCACAAATTCGCGAACCAATATCCGTTACTATGATGAAAAAAGATTTACTTACATGTGAAAAAAGATTAACTTTTACATGTGAAAAAAGATTAACTTACGATTGAAGTAGTTTAGACGACTGTTGAGACTGAGTACGTTTTTCACAAATTCGCGAACCAATATTGGTTTCTATGATGAAAAAAGATTAACTTACATGTGAAAAAAGATTAACTGTTACATGTGAACAAAGGTTAACTTATGATTGAAGGAGTTTAGACGACTGTTCAGACTGAGTACGTTTTTCACAAATTTGCGAACCAATATTGGTTACTATGATGAAAAAAGATTAACTTACATGTGAAAAAAGATTAACTTTTACATGTGAACAAATATTAACTTATGATTGAAGGAGTTTAGACGACTGTTGAGACTGAGTACGTTTTTCACAAATTCGCGAACCTATATCGGTTACTATGATTATATTGTTTGCTAATGTCTTCTTCCTTGCTTTCATCATGACTTAATAAAACATTTTCTTTGTAGGGATATTTCCAAGAGGTATACTCAGATTATTGCAGCTCTAAATCCGTTTTTTAATAGTGTAAATTTAATGTATGATGCGAATGCCAAACTTTCACCTTAACTGGGAAAGCTTTCTCAAGGCTGAAAGTGCTCGAGGGTAATGACTAAATTGAAATTAGGGTTGGAAATGCTACCGCATAATGGCTGAATTGAAATTCAGTTCAGATTATAACACTCTAGCATTTTCAATATTCACTTCAATCTCAGTTTAGTAATTAAACTAAACTGAGATTGAATTATGCTCTAGCATTTTCACTTTAATTACTAAACTGGAAATGCTAGAGCATAATGACTGAACTAAAAATTCAGTTTAAATGATAACACTCTAACATTTTCATTATTCACTTAAACGACTAAATTGAAATCATGGCTGAGAATGCTAGACGTGTCGACTAAATTAAAATTTCAATCATCAGATTCTAGCATTTTCTTTCTTTGGGGATTTGACGACCACTACGGGTTATAAGCAGTCAACTGTATCAAATTTAGGGAAACTGGTTCTAAGGAAGGAAGAGATCAAGAGTCGTCACATAAACTAAACAGAGCATCCATGCACAGGCGCCGATTAGGAGGGGGAGGGGTCAAGGTGAATCTAGCCTACCTAATAATTTTACTGCGGGGGGGCACTGCCCACCCAATATTTTTTGTCCTGTTTAATAAAATACGTTTTTGTTTTGTGTGTGTGTGTGTGATTTTTGAAATGCGTGAGTTGAAATATTTTTATACAGAAAAAATGTTGTTCCATGCTATTCGGTGCGTCGTGCGATCTGCTAATTGCAAAAAATGCATTTCTTTTCTTTACAGAAATGTATTATTCTTTATAAGATAGACCCAGCTCCGCCTTATGAGGTCAAAGCGATTTATCTCCAAAAGAATTAATAAATAACAAAATAAGAAAAACTTTTTCACATATTCAACATGGCTCATCTGATATGAAACTTGACTTCCAGACCCGTATTGTGTTTGACATGTTCTTGTGATATATGGTAAATGTTTAAAAATAATTACAAAAAAAAAAAAAAAAAAAGTACATAAGTGTATAATTCCTAGAGCCTTTATTCATCTTTTTATTTTTTGCGCATCTCGTCCTTTGTTTGAGTAACCGCGCTGATTTCTCATATTTTTGTTAAACGTTTGGAAATAAAATCTTTGTGAATATTTTAATAAAATCACAGGCTGAATTTTATTTTTTGAAATGTTAATATTCAGCAAAATAATATTTCTGCTTCTTTGTCTATTTGCTGATGAGAAATTACAGCTGCGTTTTAAAATATACGTCGAATCTCGTAGTTTATCTTTTTGCCCCCTTTTTTTTTATTTTCCTCGTGCAAATGAAAGAGACGTGCCCCTCCCCCTACGTCTGATATATTCACGCCTGCTCCCTCCCTAAAAAATTCGTGAAGTTGGCGCCCCTGAATCCATAGCTCACAGGATTCGAACCCGGACCCATCTCGGACGAATGGTCAGATGCCAAACCTTAGACCACTGGGACGATTCTAGCATTTTCAATATTAGTTTTAATGGCTAAATTGAAATCACTGCTGAAAATGCTTGCATGTGACGCCTAAAATGAAAGTTCAATTTAGATCATTACGTTCTAGCACTTTCAACCTTGAGGAAGCATTCCAGTGGAGACAAAAGCTTGGCATTTTTATCATATATTAATATTACACCATTAAAGAAACGAATATCAAACTGCAATAGCCAAAGCTTACTTACGTACTGTTTTATGATGTACACCTTTCGTTGTTACTTTCAAGACATTTTTAAGAACATCTTTGTAGAATGTAGGTCAAACAATGTTACGTTCAACTGCTTTGTCCTATTTACAGTTTTCAGTTCCGATTAATGTTCTGGTGGATTTTTGAAAATATACAAAGTAAAAGATAATTTCATTTCACTGTTTCTTTTCTCAAATCCTGTTCTTGCAAAATAAAGGGCTCGTCTTTCTCTCTATAGAAAGCATTCAAATTCGGCTATCAGCATGTTCTGAAGGTAAGAACTCAGAACAATATTAATTTAACATTCTACCTCCCTCGGTGGGCGACTGATGGTTGTGACTACCCTTCCGTGATAGAATCGGGGTCTGAGACCCGGATGAGGCAAGGGGGACTGTTCGTCGTATAGCGCTGGTTCTGTGGAACCAGTGGCCTTAAATTAGAGACAATGATTCCTTATGGCTTTTTAGATGCTCAAGGCACACCTAAAAAAAATTGGCATCTGACCAAGGAAAATGACATATTGTAATGTCGTACTGAGGTAAAGGATAAAATGTTGCCCCAATGGCGCAGTGATAAAAGCGCTGGCTTGTGACCATTCGTCCGAGATGGATCTGGGTTCGGACCCCCCCCGGTGAGGCATGGATGTTGTGTTTGTGTTATGGCACTAGCTCTGTTCCTTCCCTGGAACCAGTGGCCCTAAATTAGGGACGGGCGCCTACTTATAGCCCATTCAGTTATTCACGGTGATAGTTAACCCCTTACCCACCCCAATGGCATAATTGGATAAAAAAGATTAATTTGTAACCTCCACTGGCCGCACCGGAGGCGCAGTGGCCTAAACGATGGCCTCTGATCATTCGTCCGAAAGGAGTCTGAGTTCGAATCCCAGCGAGGCATGGATGTTGTGTCTGTCTTACGGCACTGCCTCTCTCCCTTCCCTGGAACAAGTGACTCTAAATTAGGGACGGTCGACCGCTTATAGCATATTGAGTTGCTCACGGTGGTTGTTAAACTTCCAGGCGAATCGAAAAATAATCTATACTGCCAGCGATTTTCCTAGAGATCTACGGACTTCCTAATTCGAGAGTAGTTTTTTTGGGTGATGAGGGGGTTAACGACCGCCATGAGCAAATCAATGGGCTATAAGCAGTCCTATTTAATTGTAGCTGATAATTCCAAAGCGCGATAGAAATGCTGATTATATTTCAAATACGTGGAGATAATGTAAATAGAAAATGTCATCGCTCTGCCCACGTTAGCTTTTCAGTTGCTATGCGTTGTTTATAAAATAACGTGGACAGAGAGATGACATCGTCTATTAACAATAGGATGTTGGCAATGTTTTCGCGCTTGCAAATGGGTGTTGGCCTTCCAAGCAAGCGAAGATAAATTAATCCTTTAAGCGAATAATGTGGTCTAAGTCTTCTTTTTTGGGGAAGCTACCCGTGCTTTTCAGATGGAAAATCAGATCACGAAGAGAAGCGAATGGGAATTCGGCGTCGTGGACGGGCTTCTCGCTTTACATCGCATCTTTTTGAAAAGAAAATTGAACCTGGGCTAAAAAGTTGGATTTCGATAGGTTAGTAACCTTCCTGTTCAGGAAGTAACCTGGCGTAAGAAGTACCCCTGTCTCTCAATGAAACCGTGCATTACATGAATATTGATCTATTGTGAGAAACTCGTGTCAATATTCAAGAGATAATTGCCTACTCTTACTTCATCAGCGGATACGCATTATAACAGACCATCATTGTGCGCACGAACTCACAATTGGAAATCCGCACTGTTAAAAATTGGTACTTAGAAATAAGCAAAATGTACTCGTTTTTGAGTACATTCTGGTCTTATAATAGCTCCGAGTACTTGTGTCTCATTTTTGAAAAAGACACGTGCTCATTTTTGAGTACACACAGAGAATCAATTGATAGTATATCTGGTATTCCTAATTTGAAATATATATACTCATTGTGGAGTAGTACTAAAGAAAATCCATATATTCAGATATATGTGCTCTAACTTCATTCATTTTCTGTGCCCTTTCGGGCTGGGTACAGAAACTGAAGGAAGTTAGAGCGAATCTAGTAGGATAGTTTGTAAGTGAGATAGAGCACACTAGATGGTGCCACCGTACAATTTTGCACATAGAAGGCAGAGATAAATTAGGGGGGGGGGCGGACTTAGGGACTTTAACTTGGGGATACCTACTCGGTGGCCGTCACTTAACGTGCTCGTCCGATGCACGGTGCATTTTCAGGGATTATCAGAAATTCACACCACCACGGAGAGACCCCAGGTTCAAGCCCATCAGGCTAGGTTTCAACCTGGGGTCCCTCCACCAGTAGTCTGAATCTCTAACCACTAAGCCATCCGCGGCTTGATTTCAAATTTGGAATTTGCGTGATCCATACATACTCATTTATTCATAGAATCAACTGGAAATATATTATTCGGTGGCACATCTGGGACAATAGATTTACCCGTTGACACATGCTGGGCAAATGGACCGCACAGTTTTATGACAAATATGGTGATGAAGCGACAATATATTATTTATGAGATTGACACAAATATAAGTTAGTGTAAAAACGTACACAAAGATACTTTATGCATCATTAAGTTACTTGTGATCGATGACGTTGTACAAATAATATATGCGTGTCACTTTACACATTTATTAAACAATTTCTCTTGAAATGTATAATATCTAAAATGAAGTAATACGAGATTATATTTATATTTATTGACGCAGTTGCTTGTAAGTACGTATGGTTATTATATTCGAGCATGTCATCGTTCACGATACAATTGTACTTAAAAAAACCCGAGAAGGTTCAGGTTCTCATTTTTAAGTAGATTTCTTTTAACAGTACGGTACAGACCGATAACTGCTACGAGAATATCCACCTAACTGAATTACGATATAGCGCTATGTCAATAAGCGTTACTTTCAATTAAAAGGAATTTATCTTCATCACTCGTATGAGGTCACAGAGGAGGAAAATGTCACAGTAGTGTATAATGCAGTGAATCAACTAATAGCAGTGAATCAACTATTGTGGCAAACCTTCTCCATTTTTTACTGCATAATTTAGTAAAGTAATTTTAGCCTGGAGAAATTAAATTTTCAAGCGCTGACGACTAGAATAAAATAAAAGCCTATAGTCCTAGCCTGACACAAAGGTCTCTTTCGACTAAGGAAGTCAGGTTTGAATCTAACTTTTAGAGAAATCTCTACGACAAAACCGAGGTTCTTTTTTTTTATTTATTGGTAGTTTAACGATCCCTGTGAGCAACTCAACGTACTATAAGCAGTCGCCAGTCCCTAATTTAGGGCCATTGGTTCAAAGGAAGGGAGTGAGCCAGAGCCGTAAGACATGCACAACATCCATGCCTCACCGAGATTCGAACCCGGACCCCATTCCGGACGAATATCAGGAGCGAGGGCTTAGACCACTACGCTACCGGAGCAGCATAAAAAATGAGGTGTGACGTGATTTAATCAACTTTGTGAGTATTTACGGCTTTAAGAAGTAATCTGTTCTTAATTTAGGGTAACCAGGTTAGTTTCAGAGTTCATTCACTTTGAAATAAGGTGTCAGTCGGAAAGGTTGTTAGTGCCATTCCAAACTGGGCAATCTCATAGTGAAAAAAAAAGAAAAAACAACTCAGCTTCGAAAAAAGCATCAACAAATGGTGAGTATAAGGTAGATTCAGCTGGGAATAAAATTTGCTTATCGTCAAACAAAAGTAGAGGATGGAATGAAATGCATCGTTGTGGAAAGAACTTTAAAAATAACAACAAAAAGAAAAAAATTATCACAGAACAAACATGCCACACTTTTCTAGTTTGTCAACACGTTATCATAAAATAACTTAAAAAACAATAAAAAATAAAATTTGACGAATTCGTCAAAATCATTCAACATTCATACTGTTAATGTCAGGTGTTTAACAATTTATAAGGATATCAGCGTTTAAATGTATGAAACTAGCACTTGTTTCTTACCGCTGTCGTTGAATGAAGCTAAAAGGTGCTGTTATGCTTATGCTTATTTGTTAACCCATATAAGTAAGAACAGTATTGTTTCTTTCTCCTCACTTTGGCTAAATCTGGAGTCACTAGGTGTAAGATGTAGAGGTCACATCGTTGAGCTTTCTAGAAAAAATAAAAAAAATATATAAAATATAAAAAGTAGAGGAAAAAAGTGATGTTAAATATCAGCACTCTTGAGAGATTTCATCGCATGCCATTAATATTTTGTTCCAAAGAGTACCTAAACTTTCATTCAGCGGTGTATTAGAATATATGCTCTTTTTATATAAATATATGTATGACACTTCTTCGTCTGCGAATAAAAGTAAAAGCAGAAGACGAATTTTGATCCGATAGAATGGAAAAGTTATGTTGCTCTGTGAATGGTAACATCAGTAATTATGAATATATATAGCGAAATATTTTACAAACTGTTGATTCTTGTTTTGCGAATGAAAGAAAAATGAGAGCATTAAAAGGTCGCAACGTAATTACGAGAGAGCTTTGTCAGTTATTTGTCAATTATAGTAATAAAAGGCGTTTTCAAGCGTTAAAGAGATTGGTAGCTACGCTTCATCGCATTATCTAAATGGATGAATGCATTATTGTAACGCCAGCACTCTTTTTTCCCCCTTTCTTTTTTACTTGCTTGATAGATTTGGCTTGTCCTAAAATTATTTGCTGAATGAAAAACTTTCATTTAATATGAGTAAAGATAATTATTTCCAACTTGGTAAATTGCCAACAAATCTCACCCTTCAAGCGAAATATTTCTCGAATTCTTCAGTAGATTGTTTTTAAATTAAACAAACACAGCACCATGCTTTCGGTAGAAAAAAAAAAGGTCCCGAGAATGTAGCCTGAAATAAAGATGAATAGAAAAGTGGATGAGAAGCCAGTTGTCTGACTTTTTGCCAGGTTGACTCGGTTTTAAAAATTAGTTTAGTAATAACCTAATATATTGCGGGTGAAACAAGGAAATTATCTGCACATACTTAAATCGTAAACTTGTGTCTCTTTATTAGAGAAATCTTCAACAGATTTTGGAATCAAATAACGACAACACCATGCTTTCGAAAAGGAAAATTAAAATCTGACGGAAGTGTAGCCTAAAATAAAGACGAGCATAGACTCGCGTAAGGACTTAGATGCTTCTGTATAATTTGCTGCTAGGGTTTAGAAGATTGTACAGATTTTAAAATTAATTCATTTCCAAGTAGGGAACTTCCAACAGTGGGCCTTTCTTTGTTACTCTTCGTCAGGGTGGTCAGCATGGGAATATCCGAAGATTTCATCTGTCATGACGGCAATAAGAATTAGTAGGTGTTATTATTTTTTTTTTTTTTATTGTAGGTTTAACGACCACCGTGAGCAACTCAATAGGATATAAGCAGTCTCCTGTCCCTAATTTATGGCCACTTGTTCCAGGGAAGGGAGCGAGCCAATGCCGTAAGACAAACACAACATCCATGCCTCAGCGGGATTCGAACCCGGACCCTTCACGGACGAATGGGCATAAGTCAGCGCTTAGACCACTGAGCCACCAGCGCAGCATCGTATGTCTACATGCCCATTTAGAAATAATGGAATTACTATTTATTTGGAATTGAATTAGTTAAATTGAACATGTTAAAACATTTTTGTTTTGGTGTTTAACACCTACTTTGAACAATTCTTAGTGGTGTAAGCAGTTGTCCGTTCCTTATTTGGGGCGACTGGTTGCAGTGAAGGGAGAGAACCAGCGCTCTAAGACAAATACTCCTTCCATGCCTCATCGGGGATTCGAACACGTAACCACACTGATGAATAAATATAAATCAACGTTGCGTACCCCGCTGTCATCGGGGCTGCGCTGGACAGTAAATCGACTTCAGTTTGATAGAAACTGGATCATGATACAACATATGCACTTTGTCAATCAGTGTCACACAAAAAACGGGCCATCAACGTTCCGTGGCTTTAGCCAGCCAGCGGTCGGCAAAAGCTTCGGCTAGCTAACGGGCAGTAGCCGCAACTTAGATGGAGAGCTGCGTTCTGTCGTACTACGTGTCTCGCGTTGTGAAACACCAAAAACTGCGCCTTCAAATCGAAATCTTAATTTATGAACACATTACGAAGTGATGCGATGTTAATAATAAAATTTTTCTCAATGGACATATAAACGACTTTTCTCATTTCATTAAAAAAAAGTAGAAGCGACAACTTTTACAGTTAAAATGTTTGACAAATTACTGATAGGTACGGGGATAGTGAAGTTAATCCAGAATACTTTGATCAATTCACCAAACGCGTACAGCAACATAAAAATCTGATTAGTTACGGATTAATTTTACTGCTTTTGGCCTATATCAAATGTTAATAACGGTGACACCAGGGGCGTATTCAGAGGGGAGGGGGAGGTTAAATGGGCCTTGGCCCCTGGAAAGTGTTTCATTTTTTTGTTAAAATGTGACATTAGGAAAAATTATTGTTATTTAATTAATTAAAAATGCATCAACTTATTTTTTTACTGAAGGCTTAACGACCACCTTGAGCAACTCAATGGGAGTCGCCCGTCCCTAATTTAGGGTCACTGGTTCCAGGGAAGGGAGAGAGATAGTGCCGTAAGACAAACGCAACATCCATGCCTCACCGAGATTCGAACCCAGACCCGTCACGGATGAATGGTCAGAAGCCATCGCTTAGACCACTGCGCCACCGAAGCTGCAACTTACTTTAGAAACCAATGCTTTAATTTTTTTCTTCTATTTTCCCTAACCTTTGTTTTGTCCTGATTAATTTTAAAAACGCCCCTTTCCGTTGCACCGCACCGCCAAGAAAAATTTGCATACGCCCCTGGGTGAAACCATTAGAATACGTAGCAGTATACTTAATCAAAATGAATTATAATTTGGTAGAATACGCCTAAATCAATAACAGTAAAAGGTTGAAATCCATTTTTAATGGCGTGGAGTACAAACTACAGCGTAAAAGCAATGCTTTCGCCACTCACGGGTGGCTTCTTCAGGAAAGCTTGCCTCTGCATCCCACAAAAAAAAAAAAAAAAAAAAAGAACAAAGCATTGTGGAAAGATGACGAGAGAGGGCGCTTTCGTTATGATCCGAAAACGAAGCGTGAGAGTGGTCAGTGGAAGTCACCAGTCCCTCAAAGGAAAGAAGATCAGGTTAAATTAAGACAATGCTAGTCTGCTTATACGATAGCAAGAAAAATCTGCGCAGAATGATCAGTGTAAAAAAAAAAAAAAAAAAAAAAAAAGCCCGCGTATTCGTTAATTCCCCCTATTCTCCAGATTTGTCACCGTGTGATTACTTCCTATTCTCTAAATTAAAGCTGCCTTTGCCGCCTCGGTGGCGCAGTGGTCTAAGCGACGGCCTCTGATCATTCGTCCGTAAGGGGTCCGGGTTCGAATCCCGGTGAGGCATGGATGTTGTGTTTGTCTTACGGCACTGGCTCGCTCCCTTCCCTGGAACCAGTGACCCTAAATTAGGGAAGGTCGACTGCTTATAGCCGATTGAGTTGCTCACGGTGGTCGTTAAACCTCCAATCGAAAGAAAAAAAAAAAAAAAAAAAAAAAAAGCTGCCTTTAAAAGGAAAAAAAAAATTCAAGACATTTAGAGAACAATGAACTGTGACATGAGCCCTTCACTCCATACCAAAAGATGTCCTCTGCAAGTCCTTCCTTTCGTTGGCTGATCGTGAAATTTCTTCAGGAGGAATGTACTTCAAATAACATATATTCACGCAAGTTTTCCTGCTCTTCTATTTAAAAAAAAAAAAAATTCAGTCTCATTACTTAATTGCCGCACCCTGTATGTTTTATGGTTGCAATGACTGACTTTAAACATATGATTGCCGCCCCTGTGGCGCAGTGGTCTAAGCGATGGCTTCTGATCGTTCGTCCGAAAGGGGTCCGGGTTCGAATCCCGGTGAGGCATGGATGTTGTGTCTGTCTTACGGCACTGGCTCTCTCCCTTCCCTGGAACCAGTGACCCTAAATTAGGGACTGCTCGCGGTGGTCGTTAAACCTCTAATTAAAAAAAAAAAAAAAAAAAAACAACATATGATTTAAACACGAAAAACTAAAACAGACACATTAGACGGTTATATACATAAATCTCGAATTAAAAATGTAAAAATTATTGCATTATGGTTAAAGATATTTCATGGTATGGAATTCATGTACATGCTAACTGCTGTTCATAACACTGCTATATTATTTATAATAATAAGAACTAATACAAAAAATTTTAAAGTAAATACACTATACTGACAAAAGTCACCGGGCACTCCTTCGAAAGCAAATGAGCGGATCCGCTGCGTTGTTAAGATGCGCGGTACAGCTGCAAACGGTATAAAAACAAGCCTGCGGCTGACCGCGATCATATCGCACTGTGAATTTGAGTGAAAATGTCGCGGCAGAAGGGAACTGACTTTGAGAAAGGAAAGATTGTTGGGTGTTATATTAGTGGGTTGTCCATAAGAGATACCGAGAGGCGTTTAAACATACCCAAGTCAACGGTTTTAAATGTACCGAATAAGTGGAAGACAAATGGCGTGCCTGAAGCAGTAAAAAGTACCGGCAGACCAAAGAAAATCAGTGATAGAGGACGTCGAAGCCTCAGTAGAGTCTGCACAAGACCTCAATGTACAGGTGAGTAAAAATACTGAAACCTCGGTATGTACACGTACCATTTGCAGAGAACTTCATTCCATGGGTTACCGTGGTCTTGCAGCTGCTCATAAGATTTTTCATCTCCACTCAGAATGCTACTCGTCGTTTAGCATGCTGTAAAGAACATTCATCGTGGATCGTAGGTCAGTGGAAACAGGTCCTATGGAATGATGAATCCAGATACACGATCCATCAGTCTGATGTCCGGGTGTGGGTATGGTTGCAGCCGGGGAAACGCTCTTTACCACAGTGTGCTGTTCCTACGGCCAAGTTTGGAGTTGGCATTGTACTCATTGTACTCATGTTTTTCGTGGTATGGTCCCGGCCCATCGGCTATCGTGGACAAACCTGCTAGCACGGCTACCTCGATATTCTGGACAATTATACCCTACCAACTCCGTGGCAATACAGTGGAACCGAGCCTTGTTGATACCAGCAGGATAATGCACCGAGGCAAGGACAGTTACGGCGTGGTTTGACGATGATTCCGTATCGCGTGTAGACTGGCCAGCACTGAGCCGTGATCTTAATCCCACAGGTCATCTATGGGATGAATTAGAGCGTCGCATAAGAAGTTTGGAACCAAGGCCTACTAATAAGCAATAGTTACCGGCAGCATTATGCACTGAATGGAAGCGCATACATGTCGCTGTGTTCCAAAACCTTGTCGAAAGCATGTCTCGATGTGTCAGTGCATGCATTAAGTCCAAAGGTGGACCGACACCGTACTAATGTATGTCAATAAATGCTATGTTGTGTTTCTCTTCTAGGTGGCTGGTGACTTTTGTCAGTATAGTGTATAAAAGTACCAGCTTATAGCGAGTCCGCATTCAGCGAGTTACCGGACTTAACGAGGAAGAAAAACAACAACTCAGAAGCAGGTATTTTCCACGCCCCACCTCCTTCACTAACACACTTGCGATTCAGATTTTCTTTCTATCTTAAGGTCATATTTTAATTTGCGCATGCGCAAATGGATTTCCGTAGCGACATCACATTCCATCGGTGTCAGGGTCGTTTCTTACGTTTGCCTAAATCTGAATAATATATAATGATCATAACAAAATAAATATTGTTTTCGAAAAGCAATATTATTTTAAACAGTCGAAATACTTGCTATTACCGTCGCTACAGTTTTGTAAATATGTGTATATGATTCACACATCTTCTTTTATTAGGTCTACGACAACAACATTCATTAATCCACCTAGCTAAGTATCGTTTAATGTCAGGAATTACTGGTAGTAAACTTTATTTTTTATTGTTATGATTTAATTCCACTTAGTATGCACCAGAAGTGGCTTGGTGTCTTGGTGAGTGACGCGAATAAATACAATAATATGCTGTGTGTAAATAAATGTATACTCTCGAATCACTCGTTTTATTTCACACCCACAAAGATCTTGGTATGCAAAAAATGTGTAGCATAAATTACCTACAAATAATACCAGGGTAATCTCTCGTTTTTTTTTCGTTTTTGATTTTTCAGTTTAGGGCTAACAGAGCCAGATTGAGTTTGTACACAAGGTAAGCAAATTATCGGGGTGTATTGTCAAGAGGCGCACCATTAACAACGTAGCTTTCATAATACCGAAAATGTGAGAACAAAATATTTCTGGAACTCCTACTGCCTTATTACAATTTACTTTACAGCCGAGAAAAGCAAGGGGCGGTTTTTAAACACAAAACCAGTACTGACTAATTGATCGTGGCCAGGGCCGGATGGAATTTCTTTTTGCTCATCCCGGGAAGAAATTTCTTTGCGAATCCCAGGAGCAAGATTTCATTGCTTGCAGTAGGAAATAAATATTACATTTTAATAACGCCTTTAAGTGAAAAATGTCCGTAAAGGAAACACACGATGTGAAATCCACAAATTTGCCGGTGACGGCGATGAACCCAGCATTCCTCTACTCCGGAGCCGAATGCTTTACCAGTCAAGCTACACCGACAGAATTTATCGCTGTAATTTTTTCGTCTTGACATGCGCTTCACCTCTTTAGCACGTCATCATGAAAACTATCCAAAAGACAAAATGATTATCTCAAAGATGTATTTGCTTTAAGCTTAAAAAAAAAGACCATAATATGGATTGAAAGTTCTGAGAGTATGAGAGAGAGAGTAAAAACTTAAAATCCTCGATTTTCTTTCTGGGCAGATGGGGTTGAGGTTGTATTATGACTCTTATTAAAACTTCCTCACAAAATGACAAAACGCTATCTACGTAGTGAACATTTTTGAATTGCGAATACTTTAGTGTAGGAAAAATAACAAATTCGTATAAATAGTTTTTTTCTCCTGATACATGTTTTAGTGATTTATTTGTAATAAAAGTGGAGTAAGTGACAAATTTGTGAATTTTTAAACTTTTATACGTGATCTTATTTGAATTTTTTTTTTCATTTCTAGTAATTTTTTTCAAAGTCACTGAATAAATGGCCTGCATATGTAGACCGAAACCAACTTTGTTATTGTTCTTTTCATTTCTTTAAATTTAAGTACCTGGTTTACACGCAAATTGTTAAATATATAAAAGTAAGGGCTACAGAATGATGAAATTTAATTTGCTATTTCATGAATGCGGAAAATATCAAGGCAGTTACAATAATCACTTAGAATCTGCAAAACTCAGTATTTGTATGGCGAAGGGAGATAACCTATTCGAAAATGGGGGATTGAAAAAAAAAAAACTAAGAAGAAATGTTTTTAAAGGCCTCGCACCTCAAAACTTACAAATAACAAATAATAATTATAAAAAGTTCTACCGAAAATGATTTTTTTCCTAAACAGCGGGGCCCTTAAGGCGCGACGCCCCGGTCGCCCCTACGGTCCAGCCGGCCCTGATCCTGGCCCCTCTTCTTTGTCCAAAAATGTTTGTTACCTCTGTCAATGCATCTTTTTTCCGTTTCACTTTCACACATTTTGTATGGAAACGAAAAAAAACTCTGATTATATGTTTTGTTTGAAGCAATCTTGGGGATGCTAAAATTAAAATTTTGTTCACGAGTAAAGAATGAAAGGGCTGCTTTTAAGTCTGATTTTGCTGATTTTTTTTTTCCTTTTTATAAACAGAGTGTTTTGTCCAGGTCTGTTAACGTGAATGAAATCCCCACTTGCCACGTGACAATTTGTGTCACTGTGTAATTTAAAGAGGCTAAAAGATTAACTTTTGGAAAGTGGGTATGGAAACGTGGAAGGGGGAATCCAGATGTATGTGTGCACATGAAATTCCAAAACACTACGAATGTTTTCTGCAGCGAAAAGTTCATGAAGTGGCGCCGAAAAGTAACTTTGCAACGGGGCGCAAAGCTCCACGAGTTGCCTCTGGGCGGTACCGTAGTGCCCCCATGACAGTGAGAATCATACTCTTTATTCAGCCGAGTTCTTATCGGAAATGCTTGATAACAATAGGCTCTTAAGTCACAGATATATCACCTACCATATAATCATATGGAGGATAACATTATCTGGCTTGTTGCGATTTTTAACCAATAGATCTAATGAAGATTTTGTGTGGAAGTCGAAGAAGGGTTTATGTTCCATTCATTTGTTACCTGTCACCGCAATAACTTGTGAAAAAAAAATAACTTGATCAATCTCCACAAAATTTAAATACAATATGATAGAAGAAAGCTTCTAAATGCCGAAAATGGGGGGATTGGAAAAAAAAAAAAAACTAAGAAGAAATGTTTTTTAATGAAGGTGTTTTAAGTACGCTAAATAACAATAAATCGGGGAATATAACGGAAAGAAGACTGTTTTCTTTTTCTCAGACATTAACGAAGAATAAATATAAAACACCTAACAGACGTACACGCGCATTATTTTCTGTATTATTCATTTATGTATTTATTTATTTCGACATCAACGCCCGTTTTCCACTGTTATCAGTCAAATCTTCAGGAAATTTGAAAATCGCATCGTTGTGGAACTGAAATCGGGATACACGGGCTCCGTTCTCTCTCCAGTGCGATGTAATCCTCGAGTATTTTAAAGAAATGAGTACATGGTAACAGTTTAATGTAGCGTCTTCGTGCTAAAAAATAATGTGAATTTTGTCCTGTTTTATGACACTCTCATTCTATTTCCTTTTAATCAATAGGTAAACTGTAAAAGGAGAACGGCAAAGCAAAGTGGACTTTATGTTGTTGCTTCTTGCTTTCTGGGAAGCTAATTATTGCTTTATCGTTGGTTGTATCATGACGAACCGAAAACTATCCTTATTGGCCAAAAACTGTACAGAAGATAGAATTTAAAAACAATTAAAGTTCAATGTATCTAACAGAACTGTAAGACGAATAACGCAGTTTTCTTTGTATAAATTACGTAAGTTTGGTATGACACGTACTTAGAAAAAAACCGCACATCATTCGAAGTATTTTAACATAATGTTGGATTGAGACGTCTGCAATTTTCAACTCAAAATAATTATGCCTTGCTTTTACATTTTTCTTTAAATTTCAGATCGCAATAATGTCACTGATTGGTGGTGAATGAACCGGAGAGATAATTTCTGGCAGATATGAACTGTACACTACATAGCGTTTCTGTAGTATCGCCCCCCCCCCTTTTTTTTTTTTTTTTTTTTTGTACATTATGTTCCACCGGTGAGAATTAAGGAACTTAAAATTTTTATAGGAATCTCTATACCCAACCTGAACTTCCGATAGCCTTATCTACCGTAGAACACAAAATAGCTTACACAATGTTGTATAACAAGAGACTGCTATATTCCGATGTTTTATGTTACGAGACATCGTAGCTTCGATAATTTTTTACAGTGAAACAGAAAGAAGAGAGCTAAAAAGAGATTGTGTTCCTTAGTAAAGAATGCCGTAATAGCGTGTGATTGTAAAACATTTTTTAGAAACGGTGCTCACAACTGTAGAAAAACGGCCAGATTGAAATTTTGTAAAATTAATCTAAAATTAAAAGAATGTTTTTTTATGGTAATCTGGATGGAGAGAATGTGTCGCGACATTTTGTAAATAAGAATGATTTCCACGTTAAGCGGACTAGCCTAAATTTGATGTCTTACTCAGTGAAATATAGAAAAACGTTAGTGCTTTGAATTTTGGTTATTAGTAAGAATTGAACAGTTCGCAGTGCTCCTGCAGGAAGATGATTAACAGGTGCGTGTGTGTGTGTGTGTGTGTGTGTCTGTGCACATTTCTACAAATGTTCAGTGAAATAGATACAACATTTTTTTAATGCTTCATGTATAAATTTAATGTGTGACACCTTTATTTCAATCAGTACTGGATCCAAGAGAGGCCGTACTGCTTTCTCTTTCTTATACTCATGTAACATCTACTAAAGAAAAAGAAATACTTATTTTTTCATCTTAAATCATAAAAAAAAGTTCATTGTGAACAGAAAAGAGAATTACATCGATATTACCTAAATGTTGACCGTTTTCTTTAATTTTTCGCCATTACGTAAATTTCCCCGCCTTTCCACGTGCATTTTCATGTTCGGTAAGTCGTATTTTGGTACACTAGCACGACAATTCGACTTCAGATCATTTCACGATATGATGTATGTATCTGGACACGAAGAGGAGCTACCTGAAACCAAACGTGCTGACTTTTCAAAACAGGGAACCTAAAATTTTTATAACTTCGTACTTAGCTTTAATTTGGTGCGGGGAGACTACATACAATTGCGTTATTTTCAAATGCACGCACACAACAGCTGTAGTACTATTCTACTACCATAACTGTAGACTTCAGAGTTCTCAATTTTATACTGAAAATCTGCTTCTTTTTTTCTTTTCTGTTTGTTTCTTTTTACACGTAATTAATTCTTTAATTTGCTGGAACGAATTAACTCTCGGCAAGCAAAGTAGGATAAAATCAGCTTGCACGAATATATTCACTGCCTAAGAAGTGAACCGAACGCGGCTGGAGACGAGTGAACCTGCGCATAAGAAGGCGTTGCTTTCCCCCATTGCAAACTCACGTGGGCCATTTAGGGGTACGATTGGCACCAATCCTTTCTTACATATTACCAGTAAAAGTGCTATAACAATGGCGACGAACCTTAGAAAGGAGAAAAAAGTTTTAGATTTATGTACAGGATTTTAGAAAGGTAGTGTCTGACTTTAGGTCTTAAATAACCTTAGAACTAGGAGATTGGGGCTAGAGTGCCGACAGGAAAGTAACACCGAAGCCAGGTAAAAAGTGGGAGAAATACGCCCTTTTTTATTACAGAGAAGACCAATAACGGGGTCCGACGACTTAACATGCCCATTTGACGCACGCCATATATTTAATGGTTTGATAGTTAGTACGTGCCTGGAAACGAATTCGAGACTTTTCGTGTCCATCCGACGCACGACAGATATTTAGTTCTTTGATAGTTCGTATCTGTCCGGGAACGAACCTGAGACTTTTCGTGCCCATCCGGCGCACGACAGATATTTAGTGGTTTGAGGGTTCATACCTGCCTGGGAACGAACATGAGACTTTTCGTATCCATCCGACGCACGACAGATATTTAGTTGCTTGATAGTTCGTATCTGTCTGAAAACGAACCTTAGACTTTTCGCACCCATCCGGCTCAAGGCAGATATTTAGTGGTTTGATAATTCATATCTGTATAGGAACGAACCTGAAACTTTTCGTGCCCATTCGGCGCGCGGCAGATGTTTAGTGGTTTGAGGGTTCGTACCTGCCTGTGAACGAAGATGAGACTTTTCGTTTCCATCCGGCGGACGACAAAAAAATTAGTGGTTTGATATCTGTTTGGGAACAAACCTGAGACATTTCGTGTCCATCCGACGCACGGCAGATATTTAGTGGTTTGATAGTTCATATCTGTCTAGGAATGAACCTGAAACTTTTCATTCCCATCGGTGCCGGCAGATATTTAGTGGTTTGAGGATTCGTACCTGCTTGTGAACGAACATGAGACTTTTCGTGTCCATCCGACGCACAGCAGGTATTAAATATTTCGAGCGTTCGTACCTTTCTGGGAACGAACCTGAGACATCGTGCCCATCCGACACACAGCAGATATTTAGTGGTTTGAGTGTTTGTACCTGCATGGGATAAAGCCTGAGACTTTTCCGTGACAGTCACGTTCGTTGATCACTAGGCCATTCGTGGCCCCTGAGAGAAAAGATGTTTGAGTCATTTGTTTTATGTTTAATCGCATGATATCAGTGTCAGCGGGGCTAGCTAGCTCTTCTTCACCAAATTTTGGGATCATGATGAAGAGAATAAAGAACTAGAAGGAAGCGCTTAGCCAGGTGAGAAGTTTATGGTCTGTACTGTTGAGGTGAGAAAGACGAAAGGATTTGCTTTACAATAGCTTTCGTAAAACTGGCCAGGATGTGGATATTTCTGCTTAGCGAGCGGAGAAATTTTGGAGCACTATTTGGTTCAGGTACATCGGCTGGTCAAAGGGTTAACTCCTCATTGAGCATAACAGAACGTAAAAAAGAATTGATCATTTAATTTAGTGTTTGTAAGTTTAATCACTGAAGAGTTAAGTTCCAGCTGTAATATTTAGCTTTCCTGCGGTTAATTGTGACTACGCCGTGCATTTTTTCTTAAATAAAATGAACTGTGACATGTGACATACATGTTTTAATTTAGCTTTCCATTTTGGCTCTCTCTTCTTGTGTTACTTCTCGTACCTTTTCTAAACTTAATGTTATATCTCACAAAAGCATACCTTTTCGGAAATTCCTGGCAAGCACTCAACTCAGAAAACGTTGATAAAAGGTCTTTGCTTGGGCAATGGGTGTAGCATGTGTAATTTAGCTACTTATTTTGTGACATATTTTTTTGTCAATAGGTTGTAAGTTCTTCGAAGAGGAGTTATTTGTGATAACTGAAGCTATATCTACTTTAGTTTAATTGCTCATAGTTCTTTACTTATCCGTTTCTGCCTACTACTACAAGTGTACAAACTTGGATTCTGGCATGGATAATAAGGAAAAGTACTGTAAGCTTTGATTAGCTCATATGATTAAATTTCACCTTGTGCAACTAGAGATTCGATATAAACCCCGTTAGAACGTAAATGATATTAGCATAATGCTGTTTTTCTAGGCTGTACTGTTTGTATAATAAAATTTCAAACTCATGGTCCCATTATAGTTTCCAGTTATAGACGACTTTATTTTCTAAATGAATTTCCTTAAATTTGCCACATTTCTTAATTTTTTTGTTTTTTGCATTCATGTAAGGGATTATAACGTTCAGTCATCCTCAGCTCTTAAGGCAAACTAAAAGCATAGTGCTCTACAGAAGCACTGTTCTTTATGGCATTGCGACAGATTTATTTACGGAACCATCGTAAACGACAAATTCATTCACTTATGCTTGCTCAATTATTTTCATTAACAGCCGAGGATATTAATCACCTGGGAAACTCAAGCTCCGACTTTATCTCATGATATTTTTATGATGGAGAAAAAGGAATACTGAGGTGTGAGACCTGTTACACTGTGTGGAATGTACAGAAAGCAAAATACGAACGAACCAAGTGTTTCAAGGAGTGTAGATCTCTTTATAACGAAGAGTCTGTAACCGAGGACGATCGACTTAACGTGGCTTCCAAATTATACGATGGTTCTTAAGCAGCAGCTAAATTCTTTACCCAAGCAACAGGTAAAAAGCCTTTTTTTCCAAACCGCAGCTAAAAATATTTTTTTCCAAACCGCAGCTAAAAAACTTGTTTTCCCAAACCGCAGCTAAAAATATTTTTTTCCAAACCGCAGCTAAAAAACTTTTTTTTCCCAAACCGCAGCTAAAAAAACTTTTTTACCAAGCAGCTGCTAAAAAACCTTTTTCATCAAGCAACAGGTAAAAAATACTTTTTTCGAAGCAGCAGCTAAAAAACTTTTTCCCCAAGCAGCAAGTAGAAATCCTTATTTCCACAAGCAGCATGTAAAAAACTTTTTCCCAAGAAGTGGCTAAAAAACTTTTTCCCAAGAAGTGGCTAAAAAACTTTTTTTCCAGGCAGCAGCTAAAAATATTATTTTCCAAGCAGCAGTTGAAAAACTTTTTCTCAAGCAGCAGGTAAAAACTTTTTTCCTCAAGCAGCAGCTAAAAAACTTTTTCTCAAGCAGCAGGTAAAAAACATTTTTCCTCAAGCAGCAGCTAAAAAGCTTTTTTCTCCCCAAGCAGCAAATTAATTTTTTTTTCTCAAGCAGCAGCTACATTTTTTTCCCTCCCAAGCAACAACTAAAAACTTTTCTTGTCTAAGCAGAGCTAAATTTTATTTTTTTCCCAAGCAGCAGCTAAAAAACTTTTTTTTACCTAGCAGCAGCTAAAAAAAACTTTTTCCCAAACAGTAGCTAAAAAACTTTTTTCCAAGCAGCAGCTAAGAAAACTTTTTCTCCCAAGCAGCAACTAAAAACCTTTTTTTTTCCCAAGCAGTACCTAGAAAACTTTTTTCCCACAAGCAGCTAAAAATATTTTTTGCCAAACAACAGCTGGAGTTCTTTTTTTCCCCAAGCATAACGAAGTGAATTTCTCCGTCATTTTTATCCGCGCCAGGATTCGAACACGGGTCCCCTCATTCCGGAATAAGTTGCTCTACCAATTGAGCTACGCTGACGTTTTATTCTGATTCCTATCTGCCTTTATGTCGTGTGCGTCCTTCTGGCAGGTACATCACATCTCCTGGTACGTTACACAAGCAGAAGCTAAAAAACTTTTTTCCCGAGCAGCAGCCAAAACAAAATTTTCCCAAGCAGCAGCTAAAAAACTTTTTTCTAAAACAGCAGCTAAACAGCCTTTTTCGCACAAGCAGCAACTAAAAACTTTTTTCGTCCCAGCAGAGCTAAAAATCTTCTTCCAAGCAGCAACTAAAAAGGTCTTTTTTCCCAAGTATCAGCTAAATTTTTTTGTTGCTCAAGCAGCAGCTAAAAAACATTTCCTTTCCACCTCAAGCAGCAACTAAAAGCTTTTTTTGTCCCAAGCAAGAGCTAAAAAACTTTTTTCCTCCAAGCAGCAGCTGAAAACAGTACTGGCCAAACGTCACAGATTCAGCAAAAGCGCACCTAGCCTATTGGTTAGCTGTTGCTTGTGCTGGGTCTATTTCATTTGGCCAGTCCTGTTTTCGAAAGAGCGCTTCACGCAGTTGCAACTTGTCCCCCTTTTCCTCTCTGAGTTTATACAGCTACTGTTTCTCTTCAATTCGCATTTGAAATAATACTAAATCCTCTAAAATGATGAGTTGATTAAAACACTTGGGATTTAGCAGTTAATAGCAAAAAATAATTATTTTTTTTTCTCAGAAATACAATTAGTTATATCTAAATAAAGATTTAAAACGAAACAGTCCAGGGAAAAATTCCTTTTTCTTTTTCAATTTCAAATTGCTTCAAAAGCTACATCGAACAAAATTTTGCTAATTTATCTCCCAGTGTTTTATTTACGCGGTTTGTTTGTATTGCTAAAGAGTCAAACCAAGCATTTACACCCGACAACTTCCAATGGCTTAAGCTAACAAACGCTGTCGCCTCCGTAAACGTAACGAAGTGTTTATGTTTAAAGTAGCGAAGATCGTAAATGATTAACTTTGCATATTTTGTTTTCAGTTTTTCTAAAAAAAAAACCAATCAACAATTGAATTTACTACGGAATTGGATTTAAAATACGTATTACATTGATTTAGCTTTATTAAACAAAGAAAGAGAAGGGAATAGAAGAGAGAGAGAGGGGGAGGGGGAGAGCGAGACATAAAGGGAAGACAGGGACAGGGGAAATAAAGCATGGGGTTATTCTTTGCTATTGTCATACTGTCTAGCGTCTGTAACGTCTTGAAACAGGTAAGGCAGATCTTGATACAGAAATCAGAGTAGATGGGAGAAACTGTGAATGACAATCTGATCTACACACGTATCTTAATTGGGTCGTAAACAAAATTCGTAAAAATGCCTCACCGCTTCCCCCGATGGTCTTTTCAGAACTTCGTTCTTTTTTTCTTATTTTTCCTGCCTCGTCACGCCTCACGGGCACTTCCCGTTGTTCCATCCACTCCGAAGTCAATCCCCGCTTTGGTGGTGTGTGCTGGGAGGGAGGCAGCGTGGCTAATACGGGGCAATTTTCGGCGTCTCCTGCTACTAACATTAGTATATTTATCTCTTTCTCTCTCTATATATATATACACTGACAGAAAAAACATCCCAACACCAAGAAGGGGTTGTGTTAGATAAACGACAGTTGGTAGGCGGTGAGAGTACATCTGTAAGATGACGTCTATGCAAATTTCGCGCTCGGCGCATACGTGTGGCGCTAGTAGCGCCCCTCGGAACATGCAAAGCAGGTTTGCTGTAAATACGCGCTGTAACGTTCGTGAGCGTAAGTTATCGTTGAGATTCGACGTAGTGTGTTGATGTTAGTCAAGAATGCCTTTAAGAAGACGAAGAAGCCATTATCAACAGCTCACGGAGTTTGAACGAGGTCGTGTAATAGGGCTACGAGAAGGTGGATTTTCTTTCCGCAATATTGCAGAAAGACTTGGCAGGAATGTAGCCACTGTGCATGATTGTTAGCAGCGGTGGTCAAGGGAAGGTACTGCCTCAAGAAGACCGGGTTCCGGCCGGCCACGTGGCACTACTGAGAGGGAAGACCGCCGTGTACGGCGTATGGCCGTGGCGCATCGTACCGCGTCTGCGGCAGCAATTCGAGCTGCAGTTGCCACCACAGTGACACAACGAACTGTTACAAATCGGTTACTTGAAGGATAGCTCCGAGCCAGACACCCTGTAGCGTGCATACCACTTACTCCAAACCAATGCCATTTGCAACGTCAGTGGTGTCAAGCTAGATCTCATTGGAGGACGGAGTGGAGATCTCTTGTGTTTTCTAATGAAAGCCGGTTCTGCCTGGGTGCCAGTGACGGCCGTGTGTTGGTTAGAAGGAGGCCAGGTGAGCGCCTGCAACCAACCTGTCTGCGGCCGAGACACACTGGACCTACACTTGGAGTTATGGTCTGTGGAGCAATTTCCTATGACAGCAGGAGCACTCTCGTGGTTATCCCACTCACCCTGACGGCACAGTTGTACGTCAGTCTGGTGATTCAACCTGTTGTGCTGCCATTCATGAACAGCATTTCAGGGGCTGTTTTCCAACAGGATAACGCTCGCCCGCAAACCGCTGTTGTTACCCAACATGCTCTACAGAGTGTCGACATGTTGCCGTGGGCCTGCTAGATCACCAGATCTTTCACCAATCGAGCACGTATGGGACATCATTGGACGACAACTCCAGCGTCACCCTCAACCAGCATTAACCATCCCTGTATTGACCGACCAAGTGCAACAGGCATGGAACTCCATCGCACAAACTGACATCCAGCACTTGTACGACACAATGCATGAACGTTTGCGTGCTTGCATTCAACATTCTGGCGGTTACACCGGTTATTAATGTACCAGCATTTCACATTTAAAATGGCTCTTCTTGCGCTTACAATAAGCTGTGATCTTGAAACCTTAATCGATTAAATATGTTACCTACACAAATGTATTGCCGCCATTTCATTCCTCTACAACTATTTTTTCGTGGTGTTGGGATTTTTTTCCGTCAGTGTATATATATAGAGAGAGAGAGGTCTTGAGTCAGTCTCTTCCATGACACTCCGGCATGATACCTGCTACAGCTTGGCAGGTATACAGATAGAAAAACATATCATATAGACTGTAATTCGATGTCAGTATGAACAAAAAGTAATTTTTTTTTATTGGGGGTTTATCGACCACCATGAGCAACTCATTGGGCTATAAGCAGTCGCCCCGTCCCTAATTTAGGGTCACTGGTTCTAGGGAAGGAAATGAACCAGTGCTGTAAGACATACACATTATCTATGCTTTAACGGGATTCGAACCCGCACCCATCTCGGACGAATGATCAGAAGACATCGTTTAGACCACTGCACCACCGGGGCAGTCTTAACGTCATGACTTTATTAATAGAGTTTGAAAGAGGAATGATAGAAAGTACGCGACGTATGGGTCACTCTATCTCAGAGGTAGTACAGGAACTGCCGTATCCCCGATCAGTATTATAAGGGTGTATCCGGATTACGCCATTTCCGGAATAACGTCACATCGTGGACAGCGCTGTGGGGAGAGAAAGGTGGTGGATGAACGTGGCCGTCGACGACTGTCTCGCATAGCTGCAACCAACTGATGAGCGGCAGTGGAACAAATCACCGCCGACTTCAACAAGGGAGGTGCCAGAAACGTTTCCACCAAACCCATCAGGAGATCAATAGCAGCAATAGGTTATGGGAGCCACCGACCAACCAGAGTCTCATTGCTAACTCCACATCACCGGACTTTACACCTCATTTGCGCGAAATAACGTCGACACTGGAACTTGGATGTTTAGAAACGGGTTTCCTTGTCTGATCAGTCCCGTTTCTCGTTACTTCGCGCAGACGAGACTGTTCGTATCTGGCGGAAACTTCACTAAACGACGTACCCTCCATGTCAACAAGGAACTTTTCAGGCTGGTAGAGGCTCGGTTATGGTCTGGGGTGCGTTTAACTGGCACACGTTGCGACCTCTGGTTCGTCTAAGTGCATCTCTGATTGGTCCACGCTACTTGTCCATCCTTACAGACCACCTGCATCCGTCCATGATCACCATGCACCACCCACAGTCCAATGAACTCTTCCAGTAGCGCTTCCTCACAGTGCCGGGCCGCTGGTGGCCTAGTGGGCAACGTTCGTGACTGCCATGGAGAAGACCTCAGGTTCGATCCCAGGCAGGTACGAACGCTCGATCCACTAAAAATCCGCAGTGCGTCGGATGGGCACGTTAAGCCGTCGGATCCCGGGTTCTTCCCCACCGGGTAGTAAATAAGGGCGTCTTCTGCCACGCTTGCGTGTCACTTTCCTATCGGGCAGTATAGCCTAAATAGCTTCCTATTTCTAAGGGTTGTTTAAGACCTGGGGTCAGACACTCCCTTCCTAAAATCATCTACATATGATTCGATCTGATCCTCATAGTTCTCTGGTGACTTGAACGTAGTTAGAAGAGCATTGTGCTAAAGTTCCCACCATGGAATGTCCTGTCCGTTCACCGGATATGAACGATGTGCAAAATTTTGGGGATTCTGTAGATGGTCCGCATGAGCTTTGAATTCTCCACCTACGAATGCGATGGAATAAGTGATTGCGGTGCAGCAAGCATGCGTGGAGATACCTTTGAACGCTTTCGTGAGATAGTGGACTAATGTCACGTCGTATGGCTGCCGTTTTTTGGTTGAGGAGCAACTTTTTTCCATCGTGAGCAACTCAATGGCCCATAAGCAATCACCCCGTCCCTAATTTAGGGCCACTGGTAAAAAGTGGCCCTAAATTAGGGACAGGTGTGCCGTAAGACAAACACAACATCCGTGCCTCATCGGGATTCGAACCCGGACCCATCTCGGACAAATGATCAGATGCCATCGCGTATACCACTGCACCACCGGGGAAGCTGGGATATCGGTCCAATGAGTGTATAAGTACTTCGAGGAAACCAACTGTCTATTGCGATTTTTTTCGATATTTAATTTAGTTTCATTTAATTTGCAAATCTGACAAATACGAACCGGCGTGGATTGTTTGTTTTAACTTACGAACAAGAAAGCCAGACTTCCGCAGACTACTCATGCTTACTGCACAGTAGAATTCTTTTTTTTTTTTTTTTTTTTTTTTGGTTTTAGTGGAGGTTTAATGAACACCGTGAGCAATTCAATGGGCTATAAGCAGTCACCCGTCCCTAATTTAAAGCCACTGGTTTCGGGGAAGGGAGAGAACCAGTGCCATAAAACAAACACAACATCCATGCCTCACCGGGATTCGATCCCATACCCATCTCGGATGAATGGCCACAAGCCAGCTTTTAAACCACTGCGCCACCGGGGCGGCCACAGTAGAATTCTGTGCCAACTTTCTTGCTTGTACTCGCCGTCAAAACTGAAATAATTTTCACACTGTAAGTGTTTCAAATGAAGTCAGAGGATATTTGCATGTCCCAAAAAGATCTTCGGAAGCATTTGACCTCTAAAGAAAGGCACTGAAGCAGGGACGTCAAAGGATTCGTTGTTGTGCTGTGAACACCGTGCATTAGTGTCAGGACGGAGTTGATAATTGCAGGGGCATTGTGTTACATCTTTAATGGCAATTATGACATCAAAACGTTTTCGCTTCAAATGTTCAACTCCCATGTCATCCCAGCAGTGACAGGGGCCTCCATCACAGAGAGGTGAAAATTTCCCAGTACGCGCGTATTTCCAAAGCTAATATTTATTTCTGAAAAGCTTGATACGTATCTGAAGAACGTGTGTGTGTGTGTGCATTTTTTTGCTTCCTTTAAGAGTGACGTGCGGCGTCGCCCTCGTGTTCACACGAGGAGGCTGTTCCGACCTCCTCCCGTCCAACCCAATGTCCACCAAGTGTCCACCTACTCGACCTCCCCTGTCCCTCCTCTCTCCGTCCTGCTGCGCCTTCCATTACATGACATGCTTCTATTGATTTTGATGGAACTTCAGCTGCATGCAACGGGGAGGCGAAAGAAGGGGAGGGGATGCTGTCGAGAGTATGTCCCCCTCTTTCCTTTTATCCAGTGACACGCCAAATATCAGGTCCTCGGAATGAGGACTGTAATAATACAGTACAATGGGACAGAGTCCAGCCACGCTAATTATACGCAGGCTGCATTCCGTCTTGATTTTTTTTTACTTCTTTTTTTTTTTTTTTTAGTGCTTCTTGATGTTTCTTGCCTTGGGAGACATGGTCTGTTCCCGCGAAGATCTCGTGTCTATCACCAGGAGCTAAGGAAGGGCCGTCTGCATGATTGCAGGTATGCTAATTGCTAGTGGGGAATCGGTCTTTCTCCGTAAGTATAGTTCCAAGTGTACGCTAATGAGCCTCAAATGAGAGGGATAGGCTCCGACTGACTGCAGCTTCAGAGAAACCAAACCTGTGGTTTGGCGACATCAAGGAATCGCATAATGACGTAATTTTTGCTACACGGTTTGACGCCGTTTATTTGCCAATAACGACTGCATCTCTCATTCTCTCACTCTATTTTTTTTTTCTTTTTTATTTATTTCCCTCTCTCTGTGCCTAACAGCATTTGTTGGATTTTATATATTTAAAGAAAAGAGAGGAGGCTACTGGGACGGTGGATAGACCCTGATGAACACAAACACCCTCATTAATCTACAAAAGGTCGCTGACTGGGGTACTGCTATCAGAAATATGTATTACACGCCTCGAGGAATTTCTTGCCGACTACTAGAGATGATAGCTAAAATGTTATCATTACCCAGTTTTTCAGCGAATAAACTACGAAAAACGCGAAAAATTTGTAAAAGGAACGAAAAAAAGTCAGTTCATTAAATTTTGAGAAGACTAATTCACGCAAAAATATCCCAACATTTGAAGAGAAGCATTCGTTGGAATAATTTTTAAATTTTTTTCTCACAATCAATAAATATATCCGATATCTTTTATTTTCCAATAAGGAGTGAATTTTCTGTCTGTACCTTTCCCTGCCTTTCCGTCTCTCCCCCCCCTCTCTCTCTCTCTCTGTCTGTTCCTCTATTGTGTGCTCCTTGACTTTTTTTGTCTCCATCTTGTTTCCTAGCTTCGTCTTTTGTACGTATGTATATCCATCTCTTTGTATGTTTTCCTTCTCTCTCTCTCTCTATTGCCCTTTTTCTCGATCCCCCCTCTCTCTCTCTCTCTCTATTGCCCTTTTTCTCGATCCCCCCTCTCTCTCTCTTTATGTGTCTCACTCTTTCAGTGTCACCCTTGGTATTTCTGCCTGTGGTTCGTTAATTGTTTATTTCCCTTTTGTTGTGTGCCACTCGCTGCCATTTTCCTTCTCTGCTTTCTCTCTTTACCTAACTCTTCCTATTTCCTTCTATCTCTGAATGTATCTGTGTCTCTTCCACCCTATTTTCGCTATCTCTTTCTATACATCTCAAACTTGCCGTCTCTGTCTTTCTATCTATGTCTCGCTAATGTTTTTCTTCTCTCTTTTTTTCCCCCAATTTGTTGACTCCGTGTCTCCCTAATTCTGTGTCTTTATCGTTTATTTCATATGTTCCTAACACACATATACACTTATAGGTGCCCATAGCTTAGTTTTCAGGAGGGTGCAAAGAGAAACTGTCACAAGGAATAACATACATAAACACCATGTGCACATTTCTGCTATGCATTCTTAATGTCTAACTGCCTTTCCCACATAATCAACCCATAAATTTAATTAGAAAACAGAAAACCCCTAAACTACATAAAAGAAAAGGAGAAATTTGATTTGAAAGCTTGTTGACACAATAAGAAAATTTATTTGCTGTTCTTTTGAGTCACTTGTTCCTCATGTGCTACGAAACCCCAACGATTGCTTGTCGGTCATATAGACAGAAAATAAAGTTCTGAAGAAAACTTCGAGAGTTGTTGCCCAGCAGTAAATAGCTTCTGCAGATGACATATTTTTCATTTCTATACCCCTCGCATTTTTTTCATATGTACGTTGTGCTGTAACATTCAATGAAAAAATTCATTATGGCTCCCTACTATAAATTTCCGCTTTTTCTACTGGAAATTACCAACGTTTTTGCCAATTTTGCTGCTAATACACGCATCCGAAAGTTCAACAGAAAAATTAGCAATAAGAATTAGAGTTATAACGAAAATCTGTGTAATACCTTCGAAGAACAAAAAGGGCATGGTCAGGCATGGACCCTCTTGGTCCTATATGAGCGCCCATGCATATACTCTTTCTCTTTTCTCTCCGTCTTCCCTTATTTCTCTCCAATTCTTTGTTTCCATCTAATAACTTTGTTTCTATTTTGCATATTTTATATCTATCTCTCTCTCTAATGCGCTGACTTTGTGTGTGTTATTCCTTTATTTCTCTCTGATTCTTTGTTTCCACCTAATAACCCTGTTTATATTTTGCCTATTTTATATCTTCCAACCGCCTCCCCCACAAACACACACTTTCTCTTTTCTGTCTCTCCCTCTAATGCCCTAAATTTGTGTGTGTTCTTCCTTTATTTCTTTCTAATACTTCGTTTCCTCCTAATAACTCTGTATTTTGCCTATTTTATAACTTTCAAAAACTCGCTTTATCTCTCTCTCTCTCTCTCTCCTTTCTCTCTCTCTAATTTGCTGATTTTGTAGTCTTCCTATGTTTCTATCTTCTTTTTCCTCTAGCTCTCTATCACTTTTAGCCAAGCTCTCTTCATTTCTGTTTGTCCGTCTCGAATTATCCTGGTCTGTCTGTAACTTTTTAACTTACTGTCTTTGTCTCTTTCTCTCTTATCTTCCTCCTCCCTCTCTCTTTATCTCTCCCTCTCTCTCTCCCTCTCACCCCCTCTCTCTCTCTCTCTCTCTCTCTATCTCTCTCTCTCTCTCTCTCTCTCTCTCTCTCTCTCTCTCTCTCTCTCTCTCTCTCTCTCTCTCTGTGGCTCTGTATATGTTTCCCATTATTCTTTCCCTCTATCTTCTTTGTTTCCTTTTCTTTCGAAACATTTTCTTTCATTCTCCTTCTCCCTCTAACTCACTCTCTTATTTCCCTCACTATCTTCCACTTCTGCCGATTAACCGTCCTTTTTATTTACGCTTTCCAACCGTAGGTTGAAGAAACGTATATGCTCCAGCTTTGTCCGTCCGTCCGTCCTTCCGTCCGCACGATAACTGGCGTAAAAATAGTTCGATTTCGATGAAATTTTAGTATGTGGTAAGGGACCACCTGGGAACGAACCCTATTGAAAATGGGACAAATGGGGTCAAAGGTCACGACGTAGGAGCGGGATCCTTCCATTGCCCATATGCGTCATAACTTGCGTAAATATGGTTCGATTTCAATGAAAGTTTGCGATGTGGTGGGGAACCACCTGGTGACGAACCCTATTCAAAATGGGACAAATGGGGTCAAAGGTCACGACGTAGGAGCGGGATCATTCCATTGACTTTATGCCTCATAACTTGCGTAAATATGGTTCGATTTCAATGAAATTTTACTATGTGGTAGGGGACCGCCTGTGGACGAATCTGGTTTAAAATGGGTGAAGTGGGGTCAAAGGTCAGGACATAAGAGCGGAATGAATTCCGTTGCCCTTATGCGTCATAACGTGCGTAAAAATGGTTCGATTTCGATGAAATTTCAGTATGTGGTAGGAGACCACCTGGGGACAAACCCTATTGAATGTGGACGAAATGGGGTCAAAGGTCAGGATATAGGATTGCGAGCCATTCCATCGCTCTTATCCCATATTATTAAGAAGGACGTCAAGTAATTTTGCTTCCTATACTTCCAATTGAAAAACTTTTGTACACATTTCCTTCACAATTAATGTGTCCCCAAGGATGAAAATTTAAACATCGATTAAAATAACTTCTTATTATCACTTGGAATACTTAATATTTTCTAAAACATAACCATAATTTATATTAAAAATCAATAACTTTTCCTTTGCCGGTGTTGAAGCCAGAAAAAGGATGGCGCGACCTGTACTTTGATGACGTCAGTAGACAAATAAATGTTGGATTGCATAATTATGGTTATGTTTTAGAAAATATTAAGTACAAATTTTGAAGATGACAATCCGATTTTTGGCGTAAATGTGACAAGGATGGTAAGTCAGATAATATCCGAAAACTTGAAAATTGTCATCGTCCTGGAGCGGGACTCGAACCTGCGTCTCCCAGAAAACGCCCGGGTAAGCTAAACCCGGGCGTTTTCTGGGAGACGCAGGTTCGAGTCCCGCTCCAGGACGATGAAAATTTTCAAGTTTTCGGATATTATCTGACTTACCATCCTTGTCACATTTACGCCAAAAATCGGATTGTCATCTTCAAAATTTGTATTATATGGCGTAATCCTGTATTTCTTTCATGATTTATCTGCTTCTCCGGGCAAACACGGGATAAGATTCTTAACCTCCAGATTCGCTAAACAGCTAAACATGAATGCCGGTTGCTTCAACTAGCGAATCCTGTGATGGTTAAATTCAAATTGATCGGAAACTTGAAACTTGGTCGTTCTGGGTGGTGTAGTGGTTAGCATACCCGGGCGTTTTCTGGGAGACGCAGGTTCGAGTTCCGCTCCAGGACGATGAAAATTTTCAAGTTTTCGGATATTATTTGACTTACCATCCTTGTCACATTTACGCCAAAAATCGGATTGTCATCTTCAAAATTTGTATTATATGGCGTAATCCCGTATTTCTTTCATAAAATATTAGGTATTAAAAGTTATAAAATGAAGATATGTTAATCGATGTTCAAATTTTCATCCTCGGTAACGCATTAATTGGGAAGAAAATGTGTACAGAAATTTTTCCATTCGAAGTACAAGAAGCAAAATTACTTGACGTTCATCTTAAAGGAGCAATTCTTGTATGTATGTAAATTTTATTTTGAAACGGCTCTAAGGATTTTGATGAAAGTCGTTAACCTACCGTTTTCTGGTACTAGAAATCGATTTAGCTTGATCTCGACTTTAAGAAAATTTGTTTAGTGGGTTAAATAACCACTCCGAATTACCAAGTTTGTAGTGTGGTGTCATGGCGTCGCCCCATTAGATGTTGGCGCGCGGTCATGCGATCTATCTCATAACGTCACGCGTTGTTTGTGGATCCTATTAAAGTTTTATGACGTCACACCTTGCTAGCAGATGGTCGCGATTCCCATCTGCCTCATTACCTCACGCGTTGTGTGCGCATGTTCGTCCGCACGATAACTTGCGTAAAAATCGTTCGATTTCGATGAATCGAACGATTTGTGGTAGGGGAACACCTGGGAAAGAACCCTGTTGAAAGTGAACGAAGTGGGGTCAAAGGTCAGGACATAGGAGCGGGATCCATTCCACTGCTCTTATGCGTCATAACTAACGTAAAAAAAGTTCTATTTCGATGAAATTTTAGTATGTGGTAGGGGACCACCTGGGGACAGACCCTATTGAAAATTGGCGAAATGGGGGTCAAAGGTCAGGACATATGAGCGGAATCACTTCCATCGCCATTATGCGTCATAACTTACGTAAAAATGTTTCGATTTGGATGAAATGTTGATATGTTGTAGGGACCTGTCTGGGGATGAATCCTATTGAAAATGGGCGCAATAGGGTGAAAGGTTAAGACACTGGAACGGGATCTATTTCATAACGCTTATGCATCATAACTTACGTAAAATTCTTTCGATTGCGACAAAACTTTATCATGTTATTTCGGTGATATACTGAACCAGTTCTGTTGAATATCATCTAAATGGATCAAAGGTCAGGGCACAGGGGTGAGATTCATTCCGCAGACATTTTCCTCACAACTTGAGTAATAGCTTGAGTAATGATTTCTAGTATATTGGAAAGCGTATCATAATCAATGCATTGCATGATTTCACTAACTTGTCTGTATTTCTTTCGCATCACGCCTTATACATTTGGCGTTAACAAGAGCAGCTGGTGGCACAATGCCTAAACACTGAGGCACAGAAATTCACAACTCCTTTCACTAACATAGGGTCAATCGATAATGCGATAAATATCCATCGTCAACCCTGGAACAATTTTCTGTTCATCAACTTGCGACATTTTCTGATACTTTTTTTCGTGTTGCTACGATCGATTTTATGAACAAAAACAAGGCCACAGAAGCACGTCAAAATGAGCGCAAGAAAAAAAAATGAAAATGTAGCGGGTAAATAATTTAGCAAGTACATTTTCATCTACTTTGTCATCTCAGAATGAACCATTCAAGTTATCTGCTCAATCATTTGTGCGTTTACATCTGTCACAATACATGTCAGCACTTTTATTAAGTGAAATATCTACTCAGTTCTGTATGATATTGCTAAATATTATTTCATCTTCACTTTTCCGAAAAGCACGTCTGATATTTCATGTTCCCATTCGCAAGACATTCCGCCTACCATGTCTGGTGAACATCAATTTAAGTTAAGTCCTAGCATGGGACATTATTTGGTGTTGAATGAGATTTTTAAGCATAAGCTTCTTTTATGAAACAAGTAATTGAATATTCTATGGGATGACCTGAAACGTATATACAAAGATGAAAACAGGATCTGATAGAAGACAAGATACTTAAAGTAGACGTCTAGTGATTTTGCTCCCTATACTTCCAATGGAAAAAAATTCGATCGTATTTCCTCAGCGAAGAAAGATTTCATATACATCAAAATTGGCTCTCTGATAAAAAAGCATCCTATATTTTAGAATGCATAATAGGTGTTTTTTGCAAAAGCTTTTCTGTGTTATATTAAAAATCAATAACTTTACTTCTATGTAGGGGTAAGGAAGAGTGGCGCCATCTGTAGGCAAGTATCATGACTACATCGAAAAAAAGATATTGATTTTTAATACAGTTCAGGAAAGTTTTTTCGCAAAAAAACACCCATTGTACAATCTAAGTTAGGATGTTTTTTATCAATGGGCCAGTTTTGATGTATAGGAAATCCTTCTTCGCTGAGCAAATCATCATCATCATCATCATTGTCAACCATTATCAATCCACTGCTGGACGAAGGTCTCCCCAAGTTTCCTCCACAACGGTCTGTCTTGTGCCAGTCTCCTCCATGTCACTCCCGCATATTTACGAATTTCATCCACCCATCTCCCATGTGGTCTTTTTCTGGGTCTTTTCCTATCCCTTGGAATCCAATCTAAAATTTCGACTGTCCATCTATGGTCTGTCCTTCTGGCAGTATGTCCAGCCCATTGCCATTTCAGGGATTTAACTCTGATCATGATGTCTTCCACTCTCGTCATTTTTCGGATCCACGAGTTCCTCTTCTTATCTCTCCTGGTTATACCAAGCATGCACCTCTCCATGCTACTTTGAGTTGTCTGCAGCCTTTGTATGTCTCTTTTAGTTAAGGTCCACGTCTCTGCACCATACGTAAGCACTGGAAGGATGCATTGATCAAACACTTTTCTTTTAAGACATAATGGCATATTGCTCTTGAAAATTATGCTGTTTCTTCCAAAAGCTCTCCAGGCAAGTTTTGTACGCCGATTAATTTCTTCATCAATGTGACCCTCACTTGATATCTGCTGTCCAAGATAAACATACGTATCTGTTATCTCCAGTTTTTCTCCATCAATCGATAAATCTTCATTTCTTGTAAAAGCATTGAACATCACTTTTGTCTTCTGAAAGTTCATTTTTAATCCCACTTCTTTACTCTTGTCAGCAAGTTTCTGGATCATACTCTGCAGCTCTGATGGGGTAGTTGCAAAAATGACTACGTCATCAGCAAAACGAAGGTGGGTTAAATAATCTCCATTAATCTTTATCCCTTTGTTTTCCCAGTTCAGTGATTGAAAGACATTTTCCAATGTGGCATTAAAGAGCTTCGGAGATATGGTGTCACCTTGTCTCACTCCCTTTCTAATTTTTATGTGTGTTGTATTTTCAAACAGCCGAATCTTTGCACTTGCATTTTCATAGATGTTATTAATAATATTAATGTATGCATCTTCAATACCGCAGGATTTTAGAGCCGTGGAAACTGCTGATGGTTTCACCTAATCAAAGGCTTTTTCATAATCGATAAAAGCCATGCACAATGGAAGTTCATATTCCCTCGCTCTTTCAATTAGTTCTCTCAGTACGTGGATATGATCTATTGTGCTGTAGCCACTCCTGAATCCAGCTTGTTCTCTCGGTTGAGCCATGTCCAGTGTTACCTTCAAGCGGTGTGAAAGAACTTTAGTGAAGATTTTATAAACCACTGATAGGAGGCTGATAGGTCTGTAGTTCCTGAGATCCTCAATGTCACCTTTTTTATGTAGCAGGATCATTGTAGCATTGTTCCAATCCTCAGGAATCTTCCCTTCATTAAGGCATCGAGTGAAAATTTGGGCGAGTACTGTTTCAATTTCTCCACTTGCTTCTTGTATGATGTCTATAGTAATTCCATCTTCTCCTGGAGCTTTCCCCGCTTCATGTTCTTGATTGCATGAGCAACTTCTGCTGGGAGGACTGGAAGAACTCTGGTACCTTTCATGATGTCTGGAGTACATGTATCATCCCTTTCATATAATTTGGAGTAGAAATCTTTCACTCTTGTCAAAATTTCGCCTCTATTTCTTGTTATAGAACCATCTTCTTTTCTCAGAGCCATAATCTGTTTTCTTCCCTTACTGAGATGTCCCTTTGCTATCTTAAGGTTTTGGTTGTTTTCAATTGCTTTCCTCACTAGCTCACAGTTGAATTTCCTTACGTCTTCAGTGATACTTTTTCGTGTTGTCTTGCATAGCTCTATATATTCCACTTTGGAAGTCACATCTTCTTTAGTTGTCCTCATCTCTCTTCTTTTTTGCATCAACATTTTGGTTTTTCCTGATAATTTGTTCACATGCAACTTGTTCTTAGACCCAGCTAATTTTGTTGCTGTTTCCATTAGAGCTTTGGTTACTTTTCTGTTAACTTCCGAAATATCCACTTCTTCCGATGTTAGGCCTTCTAAAGCAGAGAATCTGTTCTTCAGTTCCAACTTGAAAGTATTATGGTGTTTTTTAAGGTTGGTTATGTCAATACATTTTGTTTGTCTTATGAGCTTGCCACGTTCCAGTTTAGTGTTGAGGTGCATCTTACATCTCACCAATCTATGGTCACTACCTGTGTTGAACTTGTTCAGCACACTGCAGTCTTCGATGACGAATTTTTTGTTACACATAATAAAATCAATTTCACTTGTCGTCCCAATTGGATGTCTCCATGTCCATTACCTGTGTGGCTTTTTCTTGAAAAAGGAGTTCAAGATGAAAAATCCTTCTGCCTCTGCAAACTCAACGAGAGTATTTCCACGCTGGTTTCTGTTGCCGTGACCGAATTTACCTACTGAAGTTTCCTTCTGTTGCCGTTGCCCTATTTTTGCATTGAAATCTCCCATAATTATCTTCAAGTGCTGCTTACCTTTATTATTTAGATGACGAATTTCCTCATAAAATTCTTCAATTTCTTCTTCAGGATGACTTGTGGTGGGCGCATAAGTTTGAATAATCTGAGCCTGGTATCTTCTTGATAGTTGGATAACGAGTCGTGCAGCTCTGTCAGAGAAACTTTCAACTTCTACCACTTTATCCTTCAGTTTCTTGTTTATTATAAATCCAACACCACTAGTTCTGCCAGTATCTGTCCCACGATAATAGAAGAGATGTCCACTCTTCAGTTCAATGAGATCTTCTCCTTTTCTCCTTACCTCACTTAGCCCGACGATGTCCCACTTGATCCTTTGCAGTTCCTCTTCCAATTCAAGAAGCCTTGAATCAGAAGATAGGGAACGTCCGTTATAGGTAGCCAAGGTCAGCATCAAATGGCAGCCTAGTCCGGTCCTCCGGGGATTCTTAGCACCCTCTGCCTTCATGTCGCACTGGCCGCTGCCTTGGCCAGGTACATTCCAGCTGCCGGAGACTGAGGGCCAAGATTTAAGTTGTAGAGTCATTTTGGAGGTGTTTGGCCATAACTCACCACGCTGGCCAAGCGGGTTGGTGAGTGTGGATGTAAGGTCAGGTGATGCGTAACATCACAGCCTCTCCTTGACAAATGTCAACCCCGCCTTCTCGTGGTGCATCCTGTTCCCACTAAAGGGGCTCTGACGACCGCCAATAGCGGTATAACTATACCATCGGAATCAGTCCCATTTGGACTTTTTTTCTGCATTGGGCAGCTTGAAATATACGAATGATAATCCTTTATTTCGTTTTTTTCTTACGATGTACAATTTCGCCGTTAGAGGGCGTAAACGCAGATGATGTCGAATTCAATAATACGTTTTATTGCACATATTTGCTTCTAAACATCCGATTGAAAAAATTATTTTGTCTTTCGATTCCATTTATGTCGAAGAGTATTTTAGGAATAGTTGCTTTTTCCAATAACGCATAGATTTTCCGCTTGGGGGCGTAAAAGTAAATTACGTTTTCCCCGATATCTCTTCTTCTAAAACTCCGATTTGAAAATTGTTTTCTTTAGTGGATACAGCTTCTGATGGGAAATTCTTTGCACATAATTTCTAATTTTTGTAAAAAATGGTTTGGCAACCAGGGAGTGTAAGTCTTAATTTCCGCTTCTGATGAATTTGCAGCAAAATATGAGCTTCTAAAATCTCGATTAAAAAAAAAAGTCGTTTGTGAACCGACACTACTCATGTTGACAAACCTTTTAGGAACATTTTCTTCTCAGAATAATAATACATAGTTTCTACGCCAGGGGCTTAGGTGTATGTCTTCTTATTTTTGTCGATATCTCTACTGCTAGAAGTACAATTTGAAAAATTCCTTCTTTGTTGGATAGTGTTTCCGATGCAAAATGTTTTTCATATAAATTTAAAATTTTCAAGTAAATCCTAGACTTTCCGCTAGGGGGCGCAAAGGTAAATTGCGTTTTCTGCGTTATTTCTGCTTCTAAAACTCCGATTTGAATTTTTTTTTCTGTCTCGCATACAACACCTGATGGAGAGCGTTTCCGGTGCGAAATGTTTCTCATATAAATTCATATTTTTCTTAACGCACAAATCTGCAACCAGAGGGTGTGAGCTCACAATTCCGTTTAGAGTAATATCTGAGGGATTAAAAACCCGATTGAAAATATTCTTTCCTTCGTCAGATCTATTGTTTTCCATACCGGTTCCATTGACTTTGAATAGCTTTGATAAATTTTATTTGCGTCAGAATGGATTCAAAAGACGTGCTAATTACACTCGAAAATTCGGTGTCATCTTTCTTGTTTCGTTTTTTGTCACGCCAGCCTAACTCGCACGCCAAGCTGAAAATATTATTCACGTATGGAACTGTCATAAGTTGTCCTGCAGTGCTGCTTGAGTATTATATGATCGAAGCAGTCAGCATTGTTATTACAGATGTGAAAACCTTCAGTGATTGCATTATAAAATTTCTCATTGATGAAACATTGTACAACAGAGACGTAATCTCAAGAACTGAATGTACCGTTCGCCAAGTTTCACACCACCACCGATTGAGTTTCCAAGAAAAATTAAACAGAGAGACGAATATGAATAACGCAGTATCACAGTTCTTTGCTGATAACTTCCAATTATGTCAGTGCGGCTGCAAAATATTCCTTTGCAAAGCGATAATTAACCAAAATGGACTATTAAAATGTTGATATAATTTTTCCTAACTTCAAATCCCAGAATATAGCATATACTGAACTGCCAGGTGGAATTGGAGTATTTTTATTAAATAAAATTCTGAAGTTTGACAGAAGTTATTCAATTTAATCAATTTCACATTGTTTAGTTGTACTGCGAACGTATGTATTTTTTTTAATAATATTACGAAATCTATGTGATGATGGTCGTTCAAATGTAAACAAAGACAGTTAAATCAAAGTGACATATGACATAGAGAGAGAGAGAGAAAGAGAGAGAGAGAGAGAGAGAGATCATGCAATGCATTGATTATGATACGCTTTCCAACATGCCAGGAATCATTACTCAACTTATTACTCAAGTTATGAGGATAATGGTTGTGGAATAAATCTCGCTCTTGTGCCCTAACTTTGACCTCATTTCGGTGATATTAAACAGAATTGGTTCAGTATACCTCCGGAACAACATACTAAAGCTTTGTCGCATTAGAAACATTTTTAGTTAAGTTATGAGGATAATGGCTGTGGAATAAATCTCGCTCCTGTGCCCTAACCTTTGACCCCATTTCGATTATATTAAACAGAACCGGCTCAGTATACCTCCAGAACAACATGATAACGTTTTGTCGCAATGGAAGCATTTTTATGTAAGTTATGACGCATTAGGGCGATGGAATGGATTCCTCTCGTATGTCCTGACCTTTGACCCCATTTTGTCCATTTTCAATAGGATTCCTCCCCAGGTTGTTCCCTACCACATACTGAAATTTCATCGAAATCGAACTATTTTTACGTGAGTTATCATGCGTACAGACGGACTGACAGACAGACAGATGGACATAGCTGGAGCTATACGCTTCTTCAACCTAAGGTTGGAAAGCGTAAAAAACAGGACTACGTATGGACAAACTGGCAGAGGGACAACAAAGTGCTAGCGTGGTGTGTGGTGTTCTTGTTGTCCCCAATAGCCATCCCGGAAACTTCGAATCTCTAAAAGCATGCCACGTCAAGCTTTTGCTGTGATCCCTGACCAAATATGCCCGATGAAGTGTTCAGTCCATAATAAGATTTGTGTATGTGTGAGCTGAAATCAAAATCAATATTTTCAGGACCGCCTCCTGCCCTTGTGGGTGTGTACATATAAATACTAATAAAACTTTGTGCAAATATTAGTACATGTATGTAGTTTCTTAAAGAGAGAAATCATAACGCACATTAATTTCCCTTAAATTTGTTCTGCTGTTAACTAGTTAATTAACTTATTTACTAAATCACAAGAGAAGCTTTCATTTCATTCGTTCCGGCAGGAAACTCTACGTACGAGAGATTATTATCTAGCAAGAAAGTAAGTGATTCCTCGAAAACTTTCATTCTCATGACCGTTGATGACTTGGTTCGTTTGAATCCATTACTTGTCTTTTATCACTTCAAGCATCTGAGCCAAGGTAAGAGACCGGCCGTTATCAGATCGTTGATAAGTAGGCGTAGGATCAAGGCCAACATCAAAGGAAACTAAGCTCACAGCACAGGCATCATCCTTAACGAACCCTGTAATATAGGCAAATTTGATTACACAAAATGTGGGTTGGTGTTTGATGGTTGAAGTGATTGTAGCGTTAATTTGGAAGAAGGCGGTCGTAAAGATGATGCTTGAGAGAAGTGGGTGAGATTATTAGTTCTCCGCTTTCCTCACAAGTATTAATCTCGACCACAGCTTCAAGTGGTTTAAACAGTTGTTAAGTGAACAAACGGTGGCAAAATCACCATCATCTGTTCATTAAACTTTGGAGATTGGAAAAACGGTTTGGATTCTCGGTTATTGCAAATATTTCTCCTTTTACCTTTCGTATTTCATCTTGCACTTAGGTTCGTAATTTTGTAGCATGGCTGATCTTGAGAGCTTAATAACTTTCTTCATTCAGTGAAACTGCTCAAGTTATTATCGAAGAAGCACTTTCAATGATTTCCTGATTTCGTTAAAATATATCCTGATATTGTAGAAGTGGTTAAGTTTAAGGTTAAGCTTACGACCTTAATGTTCACAGTTATATACAACATCACTTCAGAGAGCAGCACTAATGTAACCTAACGAAATGTTATTTGCCGTTGATACGCGTCCTAGACAACAGTGAGCTAAAAAAGCTTTCTTTTGTTTGAGCTATAAGTACTCCAATGAACATCTAAGACTAAAAGGAATTGCTCCTTCCTTATTTAGTGCCACTGGTTCCAGGGAAAAAATAAAAGCAATATCGTAGTACAAACAACCGAGGCCTTATCGAGGACTCGAACCCGCGTCTCAAACTGTCGGGTAAAAGCCCGTGTCTTTTATAATTCGGCACGGGACTTGCAGAATTTTCTTCTTGGAAGAGTTTCATCTTCCTTTTTAAAAGAGCATTTCATGATGTGTTACAACCAAATATCTCCAGAATTGAAGAAAGTTTAGACAAGCAAGTAGCGGATGAGAACGGTAGAAATGTTTCGAGATTTGAACAAAATTTGGACAAACAAGGAGCAGACGAGAACGGTAGAAATATCTCAAGAGTTGAACAAATTTGGAGAAAGAAGGAACGGACGAGGACGGTAGAAATACCTCAAGAGCTAAAAAAATTTGAACCAGCAAGGAGTGGACGAGGACGGTAGAAATATCTCAAGAATTGAACAAAATTTGGACAAGGAAGGAGCGGACGAGAATGGTAGAAATATCCCAAGAATCGAACAAAATTTGATCAAGCAAAGAGTGAACAGGAACGGTAGAAATATTTCAAGAGTTGAACAAACTTTGGACAAGCAAGGAGTGGACGAGGACGGAAGAAATATCTCAAGAATTGAACAAAACTTGATCAAGCAAGGAGTGGACGAAAACGGTAGAAATATCTCAAGAGTTGAACAAAATTTGGACAAGGAAGGAGCGGACGAGAATGGTAGAAATATCCCAAGAATCGAACAAAATTTGATCAAGCAAAGAGTGAACAGGAACGGTAGAAATATCTCAAGAGTTGAACAAAATTTGGACAAGCAAGGAGTGGACGAGAACTGTAGAAATATCTCAAAAGTTGAACAAAATTTGGACAAGCAAAGAGTGGATCAGAACGGTAGAAATGTCTCAAGAGCTGAACAAAATTCGGACTGTATTTTGGTATTAAAATGCACCTCTCTTTTGTTACTTATCGTAATGCAATCCGTATTACTAATGTAATTCTCATTTGTGGGTAACCTTGACCGAAATTTTAATTTCTGAATTTGCTATGTTTTATAAAACTGTTACGAAATACTAGTTTTTTAATTTAATAATTTAATATAATATGACTATGTAAATTATCTTTCTGCGTTTTATACCATGCAACAGTAACAAAGCTTAAAGAAAAACCTTCAAGAAGGTAAGTTGATTTTTATTAGGTCAAAGTTGTTTTTACAACTTACGTTTTGGTGTTTACAACTGTTTTTTATTGGTCAAGTTGTTTTTACAAAGTAAAAGAAGACTCAGCGAAATAATGCTCCCCACAATTAAAACATTAGTAAGTCATCATTATTAACTACAATCAAAACATTAGTAAGTCATCATTATTAACTACAATCAAAACATTAGTAAGTCATTATTATTAACTACAATTAAAACATTAGTAAGTCAACATTAGTAGTTGGAATAATGCCACAATTAAAACATTAGTAAGTCAACATTAGTAGTTGGAACAATGCCACAATTAAAACATTAGTAAGTCAACATTAGTAGTTGGAATAATGCCACAATTAATACACTAGTAAGTCAACATTAGTAGTTGGAATAATGCCACAATTAAAACATTAGTAAGTAAACATTAGTAGTTGGAATAATGCCACAATTAAACATTAGTAAGTCAACATTAGTAGTTGGAATAATGCCACAATTAATACACTAGTAAGTCAACATTAGTAGTTGGAATAATGCCACAATTAAAACATTAGTAAGTAAACATTAGTAGTTGGAATAATGCCACAATTTAAACATTAGTAAGTCAACATTAGTAGTTGGAATAATGCCACAATTAAAACATTAGTAAGTCAACATTAGTAGTTGGAATAATGCCACAATTAAAACAACATTAGTAGTTGGAATAATGCCACAATTAAAACATTAGTAAGTCATAAGGGCTATTTCGATACCTACTACGCTCATGATTTTGTTCTATGGCTCCTAAAGAACTACAGATGGAATTGATTGAGCTCTCAGAAGACGACATTTTACAGTCCTTATTTGACGCTAAGAAAGAATTATCCATTTGAAACATGGAAAAATGCAATAGAATACCCACGCCTTCGGCAACATGCACGAAAAATGCTTTCTTGCTTTTGAACCACTTATTGCTGAGAATCTACATTCTCCAAATCAAGACGCGCTTAAGGTCACAAATGTGACGGATACCCATCTAGATGATCAGATAAAAGTGTGGACCTCCATGTTGTAACCAAAAATTCAAACGCTTTCCAACAAAAAGTAGTCACAACAAAGTCATTAAAAGATTAGTTACTTTTATAATAAACTTGTTTTTACAGTTCGAAGTATGTATATCTAATTGAAGGTTCTTGAATGTGGCTTTGTTAGATTACATCTAACATAATGCGGCCTTCCAACATGAAACGGTTCCCCACATCTTTGATAGACAAATGGCTGAGGTATTTCTGTGTACCTAACGTGATGGAGGAGAGATTTTTATTTTCTCCTTTTAGTCCGGAATTCCAAAAGAATCAAGAGAGTCATGTCAATTTCTCTGAACTAGTCCAGGTTCTATTCATCCACTAACTTTCTAAGCAAGTAGAAGATCTTCGGAAATACATAATATTATTCCATTATGGCCTTGAACTTCTCGAGGAAATTCCCTCAATTTAAGTTTATTTTCGACAGCATTCATTCCTTCCTTCATTTTGCTAACATATTCTAGCAAACTTCTTTACTTCATTTATTGTGTCTTCACTTATTCCAAACGAATTACATTCACTAATTAAAAGAGATGCATTTTCTTATATTTCATAAAATATTCTTTTTAAATATTTGACCACGAATGCTTTGAGAGATATATATATTTTTTATTTAACGCCCATCTTGAGCAACTCCATGGGCTGTACGTAGTCTGCCGTCCCTAATTTAGGGTCACTGGTTCTAAGGAAGGGAGAGAGCCAGTGCCGTAAGACAAGCACAACACTCGTGTCTCCCCGGGATTCGAACCCCGACCCTTTCCGGACGAATGGTTATAAACCAGAGCAAACCACTGCGCCACCGAGGTGTCTACTTTGCGATAAAGATCTCTTATATTTGTGAGTTTCAAAAAAGTATTCTTGGAGACCAGAAATGCTTTTATGATGTTCCTCTAGATCTGTTACGCGCTCCAAATTGAAACGTTTGAGCAGTTTATCATCTCAGGATAAATATGTCCCTTGTTTATGAAGATCTGTGGATCTGTACAACATCCCTGAAGTCAACGGTCAGGCTCGAACTCAGTCAGACCATTCTTTAGTCGTTGTAGTTATTCGTGGTCATGGGTTTAAGAATATCCTCAACAATTTGAGATTTATCATCAGTTCCTTTGGGATCATCACCAAATACTGACCCAAAGAGTGCCAAGTGTTTTGCTTTGCGCTTCATGATGCCAAATAACCTGTTGATAAATTTATTCTTGCTCTGATGATATGATAAGAAAGATAATAATTTATCCCTAGGAACTGGAAATAAAGAATGAGTTCTTTATGTCAACACAAAGAAAACAGGAAACCGTTGACTTCCACTTGGACAACAGAATATTAGAAATGCATCTGCAGAACGTCTTTTTGTTAATTTCGTAGGACATTTCAAAGCCATTCACTCCAAGGTACGAAGAAAGCTGTATGAAAACATCAAAACTTTGCTGTTGATAGTACACCGATCTTCGTCGAGTTGTAACAGATATATACCGATCATTGGCCAACAAAACGAAAAAAAAAAAAGCACGATGAAACATGGGAGATTTTATTCTGGAAGAATAGCCATACAGAAGATCAAGGATGTTGGTTGGAAAGATCTGTATCATTACCTTCCTTACGTATTCTTTCGATATTTCTGTATCGGATTACTATTTAGTCATAAAACACCTTTCTAACAGTAAAATATTCCAGAATGTTATTGGCACCAAAGTTGAAAAGGAAGAGAAAGATAAAGACACAACGATGACCATGAAGTTGACGGATAGGTGATTACAAAAGAAATGGAAAATAATAATTCTTTAAAAAAATAAAATAAGAAAACACATTTTGTTTCTGGCACATAAACTTTTTGAAAACATCACGGTGAGCTTATTGGATATATTTGAAAACATACCCAGGAACGTCTCTTTCTATCTTACATTATTTTTATTTCTCTTCATATAAAACAAAATCGTAAAATGTTTTTCCAAAAAAATTATTTCCTTACTATATGTTATTGTTTCCATTTTAATTAAAGTTTCACAGATGGATGTGTGCTTTACAAGAACATTTAACTACAGAAGAAATTTGTATATGTAGTTAAAATTTGGATTCTGCGTCGCCTCGTTCATCACATTTGATTAGTTTTTGTCTTTCTTTTTCTTACTGTTTTTAATTGAGGAATCAGAAGAAGAGGGGTGTAAGTGACAAAATTGTAAAAATATAGATAAGTGCAGCGAGGGATTCATCAAGCATCAAACTGTTTGAGAGCAAAGAGATAAAGTGATATACTGTATATATATATATACAGTATATATGTGTCTGCGTGTGCGTGCGTGTGTGCGTGGAGAGAGAGAGAGTTATATATATTTATATAATTTCGCTTTATAATAATTCTATAATTTTCTAATGTTACATCAGCTTTGCGGCTCATTTTTTCAAAAAAGTACTTTTTGTCACTTACACCCGTGGGCGTCCATATAGGGGACAAGGTAGGGCATTTGCCCTCCCCTGGAAATCGGACAATGCCCTTTATGTTCTTGGAAGGTACTACTGAGATTTTTGCGATAAAACTAATTCTGATTGCTTATTTTTATGTTGAACTTCTGGATGTGTGTGTATGCAGTACAAATAGAAAAAACGTTGGCAATATCCATTACAAAAAAGCGGAAATTTACTGTAGAAAGTAATAATGACATTTTCCGTTGTGCGTCGGTGAACAGCGTACGTACGTACAGTATGGAAAAGTAGAATAGGCGAAGAAATGGAAAATATATCTTCCTCTGCTATAGCTATTCACTGCTTAAAAAAGATTTTCAAAATTTTTCCCAGAAATTTGTCTTGAGGGAAGAATTTTTAATCTCAATTAGTCACAAAGAATTTTTAATTCTTTGTGACTAATTGAGTGATCTCTGGGGTTTCACGGCGCGTGGCAGAAGTAGGCAAAAAAGGTTCAAAGGAACGGTAAAGAAACTTCCATATTGTGCTAACATTCTGTCTAATTTCATTTATCCATCCTATTATGTAGTTTTGGGTCTTCTGATTTCCGATTAAATTTATGTGTTGAGAGTGAGGTGTAAACGGTTAAATAACAAGAAGATACAGTGAAAATTCACATACGTTGTTTGAATATGCTATTTGCTGTTACAATTTCTGTTTGCCCCTCCTGAAAACTAAGTTATTGGCGCCCATGCTTACACCCCTTTTCTTCTGACAACTTCAATTAACTTTTCCTAGTCTGCAGTTCCTCAGCTCTGTCTTTGTTATTGTTAATAAACAAAAAAATGGTTCCCAGTTATTTCAAATACATATTGTAGGCTGTTATTTTAATTAACTAATTGAATAATTTGTTTTATCGTCTTTTTAGTGTGTGTTGTTATCTATCTGATTTACTTTTTTACGTCACCTACTCTAGTTAACAACTGTTGTGGTCAATTATAGCTAACCGTGCTTCTTTCGCGATGTACTGTAGTATCTATTGTTCTATCAACATGCTCTTATCAAATAAAATTATCGGTAGTATTTGTATAACGCTGTCCTTTCTTTTCACGGATCCGTTTGTCAAATCAGTATCTCGGACATGTCCTGCGCATCCATCATACCTAGGTGCCACCTTTCACGAGGTCTGTTGCGTGAGGTGACTTTTATGCAAAACGGTGCTTACGCAGTGTAACTGGGCGTGTCTCTTAATCACGAGCGGCCGCCTACTCCTAAAATCAATACTCAATAATTCTTTACAGCAAAGCACTACGACGAGCGAACTGAAATATTTTTTTTTTTTCTCTTTCAAATCTGAGTTAATGCAAAATTTCTCTCGTAAGATGGTGCAGAGCAGTGGTTCTCAAAGTCGGGCACGCGTGCAAACTAATCCGAGGGATATGCGATTAGTTAGCAACCACACTTAGTCGCACCTTGAACCGATTTTAGTGTCAGCAATTCGGATTGTTAAAATCCGAATTTACCACCAGTGTTGGTATGGTGAGTGGTTAAATTAGTGCGTAGTGGTGCAGAGTGGAGTGGAGTGGTGTTCCCACCCCCAACCGAAACACTACCGAAAACCGGTTTCACCATCCAGTGTCAAGCTTCTCAGTCACAATACTGATGCTTTCGTGTGTTCGCGCGCCGTACCGCCTACCGTACTGTTCATTCATTGGGTTTTCATCCTTAACCACCATCAAAACAAAATATCGTAACAAGCTTGATGTTGAGACGAATTAGGTTTGTACCTAAACAAAAAATCTCCAAATACTTATGAACTATGCAAGAGTAAACAAGCTCATACATCTCATTGGTTACTAAACGAATATGACCTTACCAATTTTGTTAAAATGTTTAACCATTCATGCTATTTCTGTGACGTTAATATACGTAATTATTATAAATAAATATACATGTTTGTATTTATGTATCATCATCATCATCACTGTCAACCATTATCAATCCACTGCCGGACGAAGGTCTCCCCAAGTTTCTTCCACAAAGGTCTGTGTTGTGCCAGTCTATTACATGTTGGCATACTTTCGAATATCATCCACCCATCTCCCATGTGGTCTTCTTCTAGGTCTTTTCCTGTCCCTTGTAATGCAATCTAAAATTCGGCTGTCCGTCGATGGTCTGTCCTTCTGGAAATATGTCCAACCCATTGCCATTTCAGGGATTTAACTCTGATCATGATGTCTTCCACTCTTGTCATTTTTCTGATCCATGAGTTCCTCTTCTTATCTCTTCTGGTTACACCAAGCATGCACCTCTCCATGCTACTTTGAGTTGTCTGCTGTCTTTGTACGTCTCTTTTAGTTAAGGTCCACGTCTCTGCACCATACGTAAGCACTGGAAGGATGCATTGATCAAACACTTTTCTTTTAAGACATAATGGCATATTACTCTTGAAAATTATTCTGTTTCTTCCAAAAGTTCTCCAGGCAAGTTTTATACGCCGATTAATTTCTTCATCAATGTGACCCTCACTTGATATCTGCTGTCCAAGATAAACGTAGGTATCGGTTATCTCCAGCTTTTCTCCATCAATCGATAAATCTTCATTTCTTGTAAAAATCATTATACTACACTTTTGTCTTCTGAAAGTTCATTTTTAATCCCACTTCTTTACTCTTGTCAGCAAGTTTCTGGATCATACACTGCAGCTTTCATTGGGTAGTTGCAAAAATGGCTACGTCATCAGCAAGACGAAGATGAGTTAGGTAATCTCCATTAACCTTTATCCCTTTCTTTTCCCAATTCAGTGATTGAAAGACATTTTCCAATGTGGCATTAAAGAGCTTGGGATATATAGTGTCACCTTGTCTCACTCCCTTTCCAATTTTTGTGTGCTATATTCTCAAACAGCCGAATCCTTACACTTGCATTTTCATAGATGTTATTAATAATATTAATGTATGCATCTTAAATTCCGCAGGATATCAAAACCATTGAAACTGCTGATGGTTTCATCGAATCAAAAGCCTTTTCATAATCGATAAAAAATCAAAGGACTTTTAATAATCGATATTTTTTATTTTGTGTCACATATATACACACTCATAAACGCACTGGAGCAAAGTTTTTATTTATTAGTAGGGGTATCCCTAATATCTTATATACATGGGATACGCAGTCTAGTAGGTACGCAGTCTAGGGGTACGCAGTCTAGCTAAATACTCCCCAGGGGATACTTGAAGGACAAAAAATTGGAGAACTACTGGAGTAGAGAATGAATTTATGTTGTTAGTTATCGAAGTAACTTGTCTTCCATTTCAGCTACCATTAATATTTAGGAAAATGATTTTTTGCGTTCAATACATGCATGTAACTGTTGTGGAACAGTTGCAATTATAATTATTCCAAATAAATGGTTCTATAATAGTTCTTTTTTTCTAAACACTCCACTTAATGAAAATTAGATGCGGCAAGAGAATTACTTGCATCTAACTTCCTGGGTTTATAATCAAATGCATATCAAACTAGAAGATTTAGATCAGTTGCTGTGAGATGTATTACGGAGGTGACACATGATTCAAAACGGGAAGTTGCTGTGATAAGCCTTGCTGGCGTAGTTCAGTCGGAAGAATATATCGCTCGGTAGTAAGAAAACGTGGGTTCGAAATCCACTACCAGCAAAAAATGAGCAATTAGCTATATTGGCTCCCGAGCTTAAGAGTGGACGTGAGGTTCAAAAAACAATGTCTGATCATTCTTCCACACGTGTTATGGAATTAATAGGGACTCCTTTTTTGCACAGTGAACTCCCTCAAGCAGTCGGCCGACCCGAAGCCTGCAATTTCGCGCTTTCGCCTTTCTCAAGCGGGGAATCTATGTCACGTGCTGCGTGAGTCGAAACGGCAAGTTGCAGCGATAATATGGTATTCGATCATAGAGTGGTGCATAATTGCATCACATTTTTCTTTATTTCATGCATCACGCAATGGTTTACCTTTTCCACCATAAGTGGTGCAGCTGGTGTAGCATTACTTTTCGAGTGGTGCATCTGATGTAGCATCCTACTACAAAAAATTTAACACTGTGTGCCAACAGACAAACACACCACCCATGCCTTGAGCTCAGGGCCAGAAGGATGGGGAGAAACCAGAGCCTAGTATGAACAATGCAGTTAAGATATTAGTATCTTTGCACAAAAAATGAAGAAAAAACAAGTTTTTCTTATTTCTGCATGCATATAATTATCTAAACAAATTCCTGCGTTTCTTGCCAGCTAAATAGTGCCTGTAACGTACTTAGCTATTCCAGATACCACGATAAATACCTTAGCGCAGCTAAGCCTGGAAAAATAGTGCCTGCAACGTAATATGAGACATGAAATGGAGCAAGTTAAGCTTGCAAGCGTAGTTCGATTGGAAGAACAGCCGCTCCGGAGTAGGAAGTCGTGGGTTCGAAACCACCACCTCTAAGCCTTGTTAAATAGTACCTCAGCGCATATAAGGCACCCTAAGCCTCTTGCATATCATTGCTGACTAGTCATCCAAGCTTTGTCCGGGATCGAATTCCGAATGAAGCAGGTGTGGTGCACTTGCCTTACGGAGTTGGTCCTAGCAAGAGGTAGAACCAACTTTGTTGAAAATGGTTCTACAGGATGATTCAAAAGTCCCCGAACTCTATCTTTAAAACACATTTGCTGTAAAACCATAAAATATATCCGAGTATTGCTGCTTGTGGCTGTTGTGTGTGACCTTGGGGATCGAGCTGCGCCACGTGATAGCACCACATGACACTACGCTTACGCGAGAGCTGGCAAGCAGTAACGTTCAGTCAGCCATGAGTCTCATACAAGAACAGAGATTCGCTTTGTTAGAAGTTTAGTTTGCGGAAAAATCTTACCAACGTTGCATCCAGCTCTTTCAAAGGAAGTTTCCTGATGCTCCTATAACCGGTTTCGTGAGACAGGCAGTGTTCAAAATAAGCCTAAAAGTGGTCGGCCGTCCGTGGTGACGACTACGTTTCTGGAGAAAATTCACGTTTCTCTACAGCTCTCTCCCCGAAAGTCACTTCGGTGGCGTTCTCGAGAGTTAGGGTCATCGTATTCAGCCTGCCAGAAGGCTTCTAAACGTACGAGGCATGGTTTCATTTCAATGGATATGTCAATAGCCAAAACACTCGCATATGGGCTGCGGAGAATCCACACGCATTGCATGAGGTTGGACTTCACTGTCAGAAAGTTGGAGTGTGGTGCACCATGTCTAGACGGCGAATTGTAAGGCCATTTTTTTCAACACAACTGTAAATTCCGCTGTTTATGCAGATATCATCCATCAATTTGTAGCAATGCTGGAAGAACACGAACGTTACTGTTGGTTTCAACAAGATGGAGCAATGTGCCACACATTGAACGACACAATGGAGATGCTCCGTGAGTTCTTCCACGATCGATTGATCACAAAAGAACTTTGGCCGTCTCGCTCACCAGACTTGAGTCCTCCAGACTTTTATTTGTGGGGCTATCTGAAAGACACATTTTATCACAACAACCCTAAGACGGTACAGGACCTGCGAAACAACATCATTACATCCGTGAGGGACATATCAGCCAACACGCTGGAAAGAGTGTCCGTCAACATGTGTCGTCGGGTGAATTTGTGTCTTCAACAGAATGGTGGACAATTCCAGTATCTATTATAAAGTGGTTTTCAGTACTTGTAAGTATAAGTGTCAATATAACAGTATGTAATAACTATTTTTATGTAAAAATAGTTATGCATCACTATATTCGTGGTAGGAATATTTGAATTCAGAGTTCGGGGACTTTTGAATCATCCTGCCTTTTGCTAGAACCAGTTTTCTTAAGCTAGGTACGAGCGACTGCCTATAGCTCTCAGGTTTCCTTACAGTGGTCATGGAAGCACGAACAGCAAAAAAAGTCGTGGGTTATATGTTTGTAAAAAAACATTAGAAATGCCTGCGTTAAGAAAATAAATTATGATGATAATTATCTTATAGCTGATTTTTATCTGCTCATTAGGAAAATTTCAATGGTCATTTTTTTCAGGAAACATCTACATGAAGTTAATTTAATTTTCGTCCTACTAGCGATTGAGCAGCTGTTAGGGAAACAGATTTCACATAGTCACCATTAAAGTAATCAACGTTCTCGCCCACTGCGTTTTAATTTATCCTGCAGCTGAATCACTGGGAAGAACTGAGTATCTGCTTTTCAGTCTACACAATGCAGTATCTCTTAACCTTCAAAGGTTTATTGCATGTTTATGAAAATTACTTAGCGAAAAAAGGCTGTTTAATTCGTTCGAGAGGTTCAAACACTAGCATTATATCCGGACTCTGCATAAAATGGCAAAAACTAAAGTTCAAAAGATGAGAAGAAAGATGGTTCTGTGTCAAGGTGTGGCTGCCTAGGGGTTTATAGATTATGTCTTCCCGCGGTTGGATTGCGGCACAGCTTTAGAGAATACGTGTGGAAGGAACAGAAGAGTGGATTTATAGCTCACGCTTTGAAAGAAAATAAGTGAAATCCAATGTAACAGTCATTTCTCATTTCACTGGAATTGTGGATGGCTTCTGCGATCGATACTGCTTTTGATCGTAAATATTAATGGGAAATTAACATATTTGATTTGGATTTGAAGTTGAATGAGAAGCAATACGTTATTGTTATTCAAGAGAGAGAGACACAGAGAGAGAGAGAGAGAGAGAGAGAGAGAAAGAGAGGGAGAGAGAGAGTGAGAGTGTGTGCGAGAGAGAGAGAGTGTGTGTGTGTGTGAGAGAGAAAGACAGAGAGAGAGAGAGAGAGAGAGAGAGGGGTAAGGGACAAACAGAGAGATAGAGGGACAGACAGAGAGTAAAAGAGAGGGATAGACAGACAGAGACATACAGAGTGAGACAGACAGACATAGACATAGAGAAATATAAATGGCATTATAATATTATAAATGTCGGAAAATAATTGTGAACAAATAAAGGAAATACGGAAAAAGCAATTGCGACTCTGTCATTCTGCTTTACAACATGTATAAACTTAATGGAACCGATTTTAATTTCAAAGAAAAATCCTAATTGTTTTTGGGGAATAATTTATCACGATTTCTTAATTAATGTAGCATCTCGTCTAACATCCATACGCATTTGCTTTTTCTTGAGCAATTCTCTTCCAAGCCTCTGTCTCTCTGTATATATAAATAATAAATATATGTATATTTATAAATATTTTTCCCCTCCCCACTTGACAACAACAACAACAAACATTTTTGATGCAGCGTAGTGTGAATAGCTCACCTCCCTTTCTTTTCTGCAGTTTTTTTTTTCAGGAATGTTTTTCTCTAAATATCTCACTAAGAGCAATTGAGGACTGGAGTTAGGTATTTAGAGCATATGTAGGTTGTCGCAAAACAGACGCTTCTACCACATGTTTTCACGGAGAAAATGGAAGGTAAAGAGATGATGAACGTAATAGCACTACTATTGCGGTTGAGTTGTGAAGCCAGATCCGTTTCTCCTTTCTTTTCTCTTACCTAAAGTCAGCAATGTGTTCTTTTGCCATCTGGAGTGGACCATCAAGACTACTTATAAAATACGGTCGTTTGAATAGACTTGATGGTCCACAATGCTCTATATGTGAGAAGGCTAGATTCCTTGGGATGAAGCGGATGAACTCCATGGGTTTAAACATTCTCATTTAAGACAACTAAAGGTCGAATTCACGTGTGCTGATTAACAGATAACCGTAGTGAATGCAAACAAAATTTTTAAAACTTGACAAACCCCAAGATACATCTAACTTTGAAAATCTCGTAAAAGCTGATGATGGAAAGAGAAAAAGAAACAAGTTTTTCACGATTTTAAGCCCAAAGCCTTACTATAGAGCTTCCTAAACAAGCATCGTGACTGCGAAATGCAGGTATCTTCTCTCATGCGTTGTGACGTGCCTGCCCATCAGGATGCACAAGATATAAAGGCAGATAGCAGCGATAACGAACGTCCGTAGCTCAATTGGTAGAGCGACTTATTCCGGAATGAGGGGACCCGGGTTCGAGCCCCCGGGGTGGACAAAAATGACGGAGAAATTTACTTCGTTATAATGCCGCCCGAACTTTCCGGATGACCCGGCCGTTCAAGATCTCGCAATGGTGTGATGTTCTTTCCACACCGCGAGATAGGAAAAATAAGAGAACCGCTTCGAAAATTAAAAGTGTGTGATGTTGTATTCCACACACCAGATTCACTGGGAGTTCTCTAGTGCACGTTCTTCAGTGGATGGCTGCCTACGACGATTCATGGCCACGGCTGACCCGTGGGCCATGCCCCCGGCCCTCTTTCGGGGAGAGGGGAGATGAGGTATTGTGACAAAATTAAAATAAACATGTATTGTTCAAAATGCCACAACGCACAATACTCCAGTGAACTATCTTTTTCTGTATCTAATTGGGGCGTACGGACTTCGGAACAATACACGTCACTTTTAATTTTGTCACAATTCAATAATGCCTCAATTTTTTTTTGCGTTAAAGATCAATTAAGGTGTATTTTTTTGCCTTAAAGATCAATTATTGTGTTTTCTCTCTCTCTCTGTCTCTCTCCCCTGCACAAATGTCATCGACATCAACCATTTTTATTGTGCTGCTGGAAGAAGGTGTCCCGTAAATCTCTTCCACAAATCTCTGTCTTGAGCAATTCTCTTCCTTGCTACTCCTTCATGCATTCGAATTTCACCCACCTATCTCCCAAGTGGTCTCCTTCTGCGTCTTTTCCTTTATTTTTTTTTATTGGTATCCGGTCTAGTATTTCAGTTGTCAAACGGTGATGTGTTCTTCTAGCAACATGTCCAGCCCATAGCCAACTGAAAGCCTTTGCTCTGATCCTGTCGTTATCCACTCTTTTTATTTCGCTGATCCATGCGTTCATCTTATTCTTTTTCTGGATGTATTATAATAGGGTGAAATGACAAAAAGATGTAAACAAATTTTGCAGATTTCTGTTTAAAAAAAAACGATAATCAGTACGAGAGAAAAAATAAGCAATGATTCAGCGTAGCTCTCTATTTTGTTCCAAGATTTTATTCATGCAAATTTTTTCACTGAGTGTCAATGAAAAAATCAAACTTTGCATTTAAAATCATTACGTGCTTGTCCAGATTCTTCTCGCTGCCCACAGCAACAAAATAAGAAGCAGACAGAATGTTTTAACTTGTATTTAAAACCTGTATTTCTGCATTTCTTTCAGAAAATAGCACTTGCAACATATCAATGCTTTTCCTGTTCGTTGTCAAAGTTATAAGGTCACAAAACAAGAAAGATGACACGTATTATCTTCTATAATAACACGTCGTTTAAGTTCTTTCTGACAGAGAAGGAATTTTCAAAGCGGTTTTTTTAGAAACAGAAAAAAGAAAATAGCGAAAAAATAAAAAGGCATTTAGGCCACCTAATGGAAAAGCTACGAGTTACTTAAAATGCACAATATGCGCACTGTTCTTCACAACGAATGGAACCAAGAACTATTTTTAAAATCGCATTCCCAGAATCTGTAAATCATTTCCTAGTAAAAATATCTACTAACGCCGATTTGAAGCACAAACGTGCGTTCAGAAGAATTGAAAACTGAGCGCAAAATGTTCCTCGTAACGGAAGATATCTGAAGTAAAGTGAATTTTTCCATCCAATAATTACAAGCAAAAATACTAAGGAAAGGTCCACAATATAACTTTACACGCCCTAGCGGTAGAGCTGTGTAGAAGTCTGCACGGGCCGGGTCGGGCCTATTTTTAGTTTAGAGAACAAAGCAATGAGCCGGGCCGGGTTGGGCCAAGTCGACCCATTATTTTTATCGTAATGGTTAAGAAAGAAAATAAAAGTCGTGTTCCCCGATTTCCAGGTGTGTTTTAGTGTTCCTATTAACTGTTTATCTAACTATTCCTAAAGGCACTCACAGTGTTTTTTCCATTCTGTAGGTATTAAGATGGCGTAGAGTGGGGAGTGTGCATGTGTGTTGTGTAGAGTGGGGGACGCAGTATGTCTGCAGTGGGGTGTGTGTGTGTGTTGTGTAGAGTGGGGGACGGCGGACGTCTGCAGTGGGGTGAGAATGTGTGTGTGTGTGTGTGTGTGAGAGAGAGAGAGAGAGAGTGGGACGACATGGATTTTTTCTTCTATCCCTAATCTGTATAGCGATTGACTTTTGCAGTGTTATCTTTTACTAGTTCAGAGAAAGGGAGATTCTGAACGCTCTTAGTCTTCCTTTTTCTCTCTTTTTAAAAATTATATTTTTAGGTAATTGTCAAAGTTTAGTTAATATTTTTAGGCTCACATTCAATGAAATATTTTCAATAATATCTCATTTCATTATTTAATTTTTGCATTTTAATAAAATACATTGGAAAGACAAAATAATACCAAATGTCACATCATGGACCGGGCCTAAACAAAAGCTGCAATTGACGGGCCCAATGATATTTTAAACGGGCATGGGAAAGCTGGGCTTTAAACGTACGGGCTTGAGCCGGGCCGGGCTCACCAAATTAGGCCCGTGGAGACCTCTAGAGCTGTGTATCACTCGAAGAAGAATGATCTTTATGCTGAAAGGTATCCTAGCAGGAAGGAATATTTTCAGTTACATTTTTAGAATCGCAAAGTGAAGTATACACTGATGCTTCCCAACTGCAGAAATGCTCATTATGAAAAAAGTAGGAATTCAACACTAAATTAATACAGATATTTAACGTGGACCAGGAACATCAAACAAAGGTCTTCGCTCGTTCCACGTTTATAAGTGAGTCACGGAAAAATTCTCATTGGCCACCACCGGGAGTCGAACCCAGGGTCTTCCACTTACGCGCCGGATCACCACAGCGGCCTCGAATTCCTCCAGACTCACACAGGCTAACTGCCAAGTCAATTTGGTAGGTTGCTTCTTGGAGCCCCGCACAATGCTGGGTATTCACCAAAGATGGTAAGCAGCAACTGAAGAAATAATTAGAAGGCGAATGAATAATTAATACAGACATTTAACGTGGACCAGGAACATCAAATAAAGGTCTACTAAATACTGTTTACAGGGGCAGCTGATGTGATATCGACAGTATGAGGCTATGGCTGCCAGATAGTCTCTGTTTAAGGCGGTGGTGGCTCTGTGATGGTTTGGTGAACCTTCCCATTGGACACATTAGGTCCCTTAGTGTGTCTGGAGTGGTCATTAACTGCTGCGCACTACCAGCATGTGCTGGCTGATCAGGTACACGCTTTCATAATCTACCCGCATCCTACGGACGACAGTCCGTTTCAGCAGGACAATGAGACCCCCACCGGGCCGTAACCACCCAGACGTGGCTGAAGGAAGATTCATCTGAGCTTGGGACCATCCAATGGCCCGTAAAGTATAGGGATATAAACTCTGTAGAAGGTCTTTCGGATGAGGTTGAGCGGAACATCAGATCCATGGATACTGGACTGACGTCTCGGGTGGAGTGTGAACAATGCTGCAAAAGGCATACTTGGTATTAACTTCGAAAATCTTCCGGCATCTGGTGGAGCCAATGCCTTGGCGTGCTTACGCTGTTATTTGAGCTAGAGGACGACCAATGCGATATTAGATAGGTGTCTCTAATGTTTTATCCATTGAGTGCATAAAGAGTTTATAGCAGAGTTGGAAACGGGTCAAAAAGTTTGGACCAGGACTCGACCCGGACCGGGCCGTCACATAATTGGACCCGACCAGGGAAAATCTACTTTGAACTATAAATTCGAATATATCATTATCATCATCATCATCACTGTCAACCATTATCAATATACTGCTGGATGAAGGTCTCCCCAAGCTTTTCCCACAACGGTCTATATTGCGGCAGTCTCCTCCATGTTACTCCCGCATGTTTCGAATTTCATCCAGACTTCTCCCACGTGGTCTTTAGGGTATTTTCCTGTCCCTTGGAATCCAGTCCAGAATTTCCCCATTGTCCATTGGTAGTCCATCCAGCAATATGTCCAGCCCCTTGCCTTTCAGGCATTTCACTCTGATCATGTTGTCTTCCACTCTTGTCATTTTTCTGATCCATGAGTTCCTTTTCTTATCTCTCCTGGTTACACCAAGCATGCATTTTTCCATGTTTCTTTCAGTTGCCTGCAGTGTTCGCATGTATTCTTTAGTCAAGGTCCACGTCTCTGCTCCGTACGTGAACGCTGGAAAAATGCATCGATTTAACACTTTTCTTTTAAGACATAATGGCATATCGCTCTTCAAAATTGTAATGTTTCTTCCAAAAACTCTCCAATCAAGTTTTATACGTCGATTAATTTCTTCATCAATGTCACCCTCGCTTCATATCTACTGCACAAAGTAAATGTAGGAAATGGTTATCTCCAGCTTTTCGCCATTAATTGATAAATCTTCATTCCTTGTAAAAGCATTGTACTTTGGTTTTGTCTTCTGAAAGTTAATTTTTAATCCCATTTTGTCATACCCTTCTCAGCAAATTCCTGGATCATACTCTGCAGCTATGAAGTATTATCTCAAAAACCTCTGAAGGGTTCTTTGAAATACATTTTTTTATTCAAAAATTAAAAGGAAATAAAACCGGGTCGAAATCGGGTCAGCAACATCTTGATCCGATCCGTTTGACCCGCAAGAAATTGTCGACCCGATGACCCGTTGACTGACCCGTTTCCATCTCTGGTTCATAGTAATCTTGGTGATCGCTAAACCACAAACAAACAAACAAACAAAAGATCGAGATATTACCCCGGTATTCGTTTTAGAAAATGTATTATACGCTGCTGTCCACCCAAAATGCAACACCAAGAAGGAAGCATCCGATTGGCCTGAAATTCGCAGCATGCGTCGCCCGCGAGAGGACATGCAAACGATTAGCATTGCAGGACATATGCAAATCGTGTGCGCCCAGCACGCCACCGAGAAGCACTATAAGAAAGGTGCACAGAAGGCGGGGTGTAAGCAGTGGAAGTGTGTTGTGCTGCCGGACCTGTGCGTGGGAAGCTTCCTGGTGCCTCGTCGCCGAATACGGCAGTCATTCCAGCACGTTTCGGAGTTCGACAGAGGACGAATAGTGGCTTATCGCGACAGTAGTTTATCGTACCGAGATATCGGCGTCCTTGTGGGACGACATCCAGCCACAGTGAGGCGAGTATGGATTCGGTGGGTGCAGGAGGGACGGAGGTCCGGCATGTTGTGCGGCGGGCATTGACGGCTCGCTCCACCACATCACGAACGTTAGCGCAGGAATTATAGGGTGTGTTGCGCAACAACCTGTGTCAGCACGTACCATTCGACGTCGTCTGCAGGAGCGGGGACTTGCCGCGCGTTGCCCATTGCTCCGATTACCATTGATGTTACACCACCGGCGAGTGCGGCTGCAGCGGGCCGTTGAACAACGAACCTGGACTACGGAATGGCATAACATTGTCTTCTCCGATTAATCCCGCTTCTGCCTGCAACACCACGATGGACGGATCCGCGTGTGGCGACACCGCGGCGAGAGACTGTATGACGCCTGCATTATGCATCGCCATATGGTCCGTCGCCTGGCGTTATGGTTTGGGACGCAATTGGATATGACACCCTCAACCCTCTGGTACGCATCGCCGGTACACTCAACAGCCACCGCTACATCTCCGACGTTTTGGAGCCTGTAGTCCTCCCTTACCTGCAGGACCTGCCAGAGATCACGTTTCAACAGGGCACGTATCGTGGAACAATTTTTCACGGCCCACCAGGTGTCACTGCTGCCGTGGCCCGCTTGCTCTCCCGATCTGTCGCCCATCGAACACGAATGGTCGCTGATCGGCAACCGAGTGGCCCGGCAAGCACCCCCGCGGCTACGCCTGATGAACTGTGGCAACGTGTGGAAGCAGCCTGGACCAACATACCCCAAGCCCACATCCAAAGCCTCTTTCGTTCGATGCCGTGGTGTGTAGCGGCCTATATTGCCAGATATAAGGACCACACGAACTATTGATGTCTGCGTGTTCCGCAAGTCGCACGGGCCTGTAAGCTCAATCGTTTCATCTTTGTATCTGTTGTTATGTGTCCAGCAAATCTGGCTTTGCTATCTCGTGTCCTTCTTGGTGTTGCATTTTGGGTGGCCAGCAGGGTATATATTATTGAGATTTAGACGAACGTAAGAAAGGACCCTGATACCGATGAAATGTAATGTAGCTTTGAAAGACCATCTGTGCATGCGCAAGCGAAAATTTGACCTCAAGGTATAAATAACAGCTGACTCGCAACTGTGTTAGTGAGGGGGGATTGGTAAATTTTGATGTAGGATATCCACAGGCTACATACACTCCACCGAGTTATACAGTACATCATTTTAAAGCTCTCGTCAAAAGCACGTAACCTCTCCCTCACCCTAGGTCGGGAGGGAACCAAATGTCGCTACGACGCAGGGTTTTCGTAACATTAAAAATGCGTTTTTGTTAGCATCATGTTCTTGTAATTTACTCAGAATGAAATGTGATATTGTTACGTTTATGTAAAACAAGCTTTACTACCTGGCTTTGCCCGGGATTTAGGCTTATTAATTTCGTGTTCCCTGATACGTCACTGAAAAAAACGGGGAAAAAATTTATGCTTGCAAGAAAGAAAAAAGCTGATTTCTCAAATTCGGTCATTACAAATTATTTATTCATAGTGTGATTATTTCAGCACTTGTCCATACATTGTTGTCACAAATATTAGTCGAGCATTGAAGCAACGAAATGTACAGAAGGTATGGCATCTGTAGAATCAAACGGACCAAAAGCGTTACGAATTATATAACACGCGTCCAGGAGACACAGCATTAGAACACTGACTGAAGCAGATTCGTTAACAATTTGTTATCGACGATCAAATGCATCACGTGCTTTCAGTTTTAGATGTCTTTGAGGGGCGAATCTTTGGGATAGAAAGGTTAAAAACGTATCTTTGTTTCTGCGTATAAATTTCTGTTTACCGATGAATTAAAAATTCCATGCCTATTTTAAAAAAGTTTTGATCGGATTCCGGGGAAATTTTGTGGGACTCCTCTTATTACCAATTCATGGTGTTGATAAAAATTTCAGTCCGTTTCGTTAAGATTTCGCAATGTTCGGTTTTGCATTTTTTTTATGTACAGTTCTCAAAGAATAGAAACTCCTGTGGATGTGCCGCGGCGATGAATGCAGTCACGTGCTTTCAGATTTGGAACAGGAGTTTCAGACGTCTTTGAGGGGTGAATCTGTGGGATAAAAAAGTTAAAAACGTATCTTTACGAATCTTTTATCAAACTGGCAGAAATTTTGATGAACACCATAAATTGTTAATAGGAACATGACCTCCAAATTTCTCCTGAATCGTTGAATAGCTTTTTAAATTAGCCGTAAAATTTTTATTAATCGTTTCTGCGTATATATTTATGTTTACCGATGAATTAAAAATTCCATGCCTATTTTTAAAAGTTTTGATCGGATTCCGGAGAAATTTTGAGGGACTCCTCTTATTACCATTTCATGGTGTTGATAAAAATTTCAGCCAGTTTCGTTAAGATTTCGCAAAGCCCGTTGTTACATTTTTTTATGCACACAGAATAGAACCACCTGCGGATGTGCCGCGGTGATGAATGCAGTCACGTGCTTTCAGATTTTGACCAGGATAACAATGACGTAGCAAACGACGCTGACTTTATTGATTAACTTATTAATTAATTCATAACTCGCGACCGGAACAACGTAGAGATCTTTAAATAGTTGCGTTGACCTAAAATTTCCAGTATTAATAAGCTATACAAATTTCCCGAAGGCACAGTTTTTTTTTGTTTTTTTTTTTTTTGATTGGAGGTTTAACTACCACCGTGAGCAACTCAAATGGGCTATAAGCAGTCGCCCGTCCCTAATTTAGGGTCACTGGTTCCAGGGAAGGGAGAGAGCCAGTGCCGTAAGACAAACACAACATCCATGCCTGACCGGGATTCGAACCCGGACCCCTTACGGACGAATGATCAGAGGCCAACGCCTTAGACCACTGCGCCACCGGACGGCATGCCACAGTTCGGCGTTCGAGAGTTTTTGCTGCTTCAGACAAACAGACGTTTTGTGTTTTATACATAAGATATGATGAAGTTCGGCGATAGTTTAGTAAGATATATTGTTGAGTAACAATGAAATTAACTATTGTTGCTTCACTTCATGAGACAGCATTCCAAAATCAGTTTTCAACAATGTTTTGACTACTTCGTTATCCATTTTTGTAACACCGAAACTTTTTATTTGGGATTTCCTTTATTAGCGTCGGAGGAAAATGCATTGCATGGAATAGCTCCTGTAACAGTGCGACTGAGATCAACAGTTAAGAAACACATGGTTTCCTAGGTTAGTAGATGACAAAGTTGTACTCATCATGCACTTCCGGTGATTTCTTTGTGACGTCACTGTCAAAATCGGCATCGTAGGACTAGTTAATCGCCACATTTCTTTGTATCTGCACTATCACAGCGTGTTGGAATTATTATTCGTAAACCACCTGGAATAATATTCATAAATTCTATCAGATTTTTTAATGCATAATGTTTTAAATTTTTAATTTAAAAAATTTGGGGAATGTTACCGAGATGCTTTTTCTATTCTGCATAAATAAATTATTTAATATATGACAATAATATAACCTGCTGAACGTTTTCCCTACTATATTTATATAAAAACAGCAAGTATTTCCCTTGTAACTAAATTTATAATAAAAAGTATAACCGTTTTCCCGCACTTCACGTAACAAAAATGTGCGGGAGATATTTTTGAAATCTCCGTTACTAAAATATTCACATGACTGAATTTCTTCTGTATTTAATGCAAATGTGCTTTTACAAAGCTTTTCTTCTGTGTTTGAGTTATAAAAATTGTTGACAAGGCACCTTCCTCCATAGCTACAGTTCGGATCTACGATTCGCATGTTAGGACGGTGATGTCACTCAGTAACGTCACGATTATTCGTCTGCGAGGAAGGCGGTATGAGTAAACCTTACTGTCTATTAACCTTGTTCGGATCTACGATTAACATGTTAGGACGGGGATGTCACTCAGTGACGTCACGATTATTCGTCTGCGAGGGAAGCGGGATGAGCAAACCTTACTGTCTATTAACCTTGTTCGGACATACGATTCACATGTTAGGACGGGGATGTCACTCAGAGACGTCATGGTCATTCGTCTGCGAGGAAGGCGGTATGAGCAAACCTTACTGTCTATTAACCTTGTTCGGATCTACGATTCACATGTTAGGACGGTGATGTCACTCAGTGACGTCAAGATTCTTCTTCTCCGAGGAAGGCAGGATGAGCAAACCTTACTGTCTATTAACCTTGTTCGGATCTACGTCACGGTCATTCGTCTGCGAGGAAGGCCGGATGAGCAAACCTTACTGTCTATTAACCTTGTTCGGATCTACGATTCACATGTCAGGACGGGGATGTCACTCAGTGACGTCATGGTCATTCGTCTGCGAGGAAGGCGGGATGAGCAAACCTTACTGTCTATTAACCTTGTTCGGATCTACGATTCACATGTTAGGACGGTGATGTCACTCAGTGACGTCACGATTCTTCGTCTGCGAGGAAAGCAGGATGAGTAAACCTTACTGTCTATTAACCTTGTTCGGATCTACGATTCACATGTTAGGCCGGGGATGTCACTCAGTGACGTCAAGATTCTTCTTCTCCGAGGAAGGCAGGATGAGCAAACCTTACTGTCTATTAACCTTGTTCGGATCTGCGTCACGGTCATTCGTCTGCGAGGAAGGCAGGATCAGCAAATCTTACTGTCTATTAACCTTGTTCGGATCTACGATTCACATGTTAGGACGGGGATGTCACTCAGTGTCGTCATGGTCATTCGTCTGCGAGGAAGGCGGTATGAGCAAACCTTACTGTCTATTAACCTTGTTCGGATCTACGATTCACATGTTCGGACGGTGATGTCCCAAAGTGACGTCACGATTCTTTGTCTGCGAGGAAAGCGGGATGAGCAAACCTTACTGTCTATTAACCTTGTTCGGATCTACGATTCACATGTTAGGCCGGGGATGTCACTCAGTGACGTCACGGTCATTCGTCTGTGAGGAAGGCGGAATGAACATACCTTACTGTCTATTAACCTTGTTCGGATCTACTTCACGGTCATTCGTCTGCGAGGAAGGCAGGATGAGCAAACCTTACTGTCTATTAACCTTGTTCGGATCTACGATTCACATGTTAGGACGGTGATGTCATTCAGTGACGTCACGATTCTTCGTCTGCGAGGAAGGCGGGATGAGCAAACCTTACTGTCTATTAACCTTAATGGTTTCAACGGCTATGGACGAGAAAGGAACTAAATTATGCTGTGGTGTTCTACGCCATGAGCGAAGATTTGTTATGGCCGATGAGGAAATTCCTTCTTCATGGATATAAATAATTTGTTGTAGTATCCGCTCTTTCAGTGTAAGCCAAAAATAATTGTGGATGATAAAAGATTTCCACTATGTCCTTTCTTACGGTATAACTCAAAATTTGCATTTTATGAATCAATGCTAAAATAACTAAACCTCAACGGATAAAAAAAGGAATTAAGGAAATAAAAAGTCATCAGTAATGCGAAGCTAAATATTGGCTGAGAAACTTCGTGTTTTAGTAAAAAAAGCAGGTTGTTCGTTTCGGAAAATTAAACTTATAGAAATGGTTGTTAAAGTGGGAAAAACGAGAAGGAAGTGGAAGCAAAAGTAACACATAGAAATCAGTTTGGGCTCTTATGAATGAATAGCTCTTTAACAATTGATGTGTAAATGTCGAATTAAATTATTTCAATTTGTACTGCTGGGTGGGAAATTTATTGAGGTATAATTTCTTTAGTCACTTCTACAGAATTGCTAAACATGAGGTTGTACCAGGTCAAGTTATGTTGCATACAATCATCCCGACAGTTTGATGATTGCTTAAGTAATTATGTAATTAGAAGCTGGAAGAAAGAAATTGAAATAAAGCTCACGTGACTGCTTTGTATTCAAATAGCAATGTTATATAAATTACGCCATCATGCGACAAGATGGCATTGACTTTTCGTAACTCCAAAAATTACTTTATCTGCATTGTTCTCAATGACTTTAATGCGCACTTCTAATAACAACAACTTTTTTCACTATAGCTATTAATTACATTTCATGCTGTATCTGTGAATTCTGGTAAGTTTTCGTATACAGCAAGGTTCGTGATGATAACGTCACATTCATTTCCGAAGTTATCATCAGAAATATCTGGTGTGAGCATTGCACAGGGGAGATGATTTCATGCATGTCATTCAAATGACTTCCATTATAGCGTTGTTTGTGATTGCACGATAAACAATTTTTCAGGGTTCGCTTAACAATACAGCCATAAATAGTTACTTTCTTTTTTCAATCATCAACAGACATCAGGCTGTACTGTCTGGAGAGTTTCCTTTGCGAACTGAAATGAACGGCTTTCTGTGTCTAGCATATTTGTAGTGGCATCAGTAGGATGCAGATAAAAGCTGTTATGAGCTTTTAATCCCTTTAAATCACGATTTTTATCGTTTAATTCATTCTTAATGGAGAAAGAGGGAAAAGTTTTTATCCGATTTTTCTGACGTGAAAGGCAGATTCGACATTTCCTTCCATTTTCATGAACTTAGAAAGTAATTCGCCTTCAGTTGCTGATTTCACTGCATGTCTCACGTAATTCACTATCAGTTTCCTTCCCTCCGGTCGTTTGGTTATCAATTTGTTCGAGATTTAGTATACATCTGTTTCTACACGTAGGAAATTATTTTCAAGATGGAAACATTGCCGAAACGCTGATACTTCGCAATTACAGTTTGAATATCTGAGTGTGGTTTATCTACCGTGAGATGTTCTTTGAGAGGTCAGTCATCTGACGTTCAAAGAAATGCCGGCTGCTCTGAACACTATTCTCAGAAGGCTATAAAGGAGTGCAATAGAAGCTTTTTGTCAGTAAATATTATATTTCCCGTTTAATGCATTTGTTAACACAGGTTATTATATTTTATTACTTTTCATTTTTTGTTCTAGTTTTTTCGTGTTCTGTAGATGAAGCAACTGTGTGTTTCCACAGATGACGCCAAACATAGAATATGTTTCTTGGAGGAGTTTATGCATATCTGCTGACCGTGGAGCACGTTAAAACTCTTTGACTTAGGACTACGTCTAACTCCGCTCCTAGGCCACCCCGGTGGCGCAGTGGTTTAAGCGATGGCCTCTGATCATTCGTTCGAACGGGGTCCGGGTTCGAATCCCGATGAGGCATGGGTGTTGTGTTTGTCTTACGACACTGGCTCTCTCCCTTCCCTGGAACCAGTGACCCTAAATTAGGGACGGGCGACTGCTTATAGCCCATTGAGTTGCGCACGGTGGTCGTTAAACCTCCAATCAAAAAAAAAAAAACTCCGCTGCTAGTATGGGGCGACTTACGGCGGACCGCCTGTGACAAAAATAGGTCCTAATTGAAATCATTAGAGCGTAAAAAGTACGTGATGCACACTAATCGGGTTAGCATATTCGTAAACAGCATGGAATCCAATTCGCGTACTGCGCAATACATCGCGAACGCGACGCTCCCCTCGATCGCTGTGAGCGGAGGAAATGTTGCAATATCTTTGGGTCTGCCGATGCGTTTGACTCAGCCTACCTGGGCAACCGTGAGCACAACACGACTGCGCGTGGTATCGTTTGAAAGCTCTCGACGAAATCTATTCAAATATACGAAGAACATTTCGCAGTGGTTTGAACTGCATATTTTAAAAATTGTTTTCTTGCGCGGTGAACACTTTTCACAATATCGCGGTTTATCTGGACAACCGGGAGTATAAAACGACTCTCCATGGTATTTTTCTAAAGCTCTCGACGAGATCTATTTGAATACATAAACAACATATAGCAGTGGTTTAAACTAAAATTAAAAAAAAAATTGTTTTCGTGTGAACGGGTTAACATTTTTGACAATGCCGGGGAATTCGCAGAATGAACGCGAGCAAAAGTGGAGAAAATCAAAACGAAAGGCGAGAGCAAGTGATGAGGGATGTAAGAAGCCTTAGAAGACAGGGCACCACGTTGGATCATTCGTGTATCGATCTGCTTTATGTTCGTAATGTATCCAGCATTATTCGTAAAAAGCTACTTTTCATATCATAGACCTGTGTTGGCTATAACAAATTAAACAAACGCTTTGAAACCATACTCGACTAGCTAATTTCAATGCTCGGATCTGCAGGTCGCAGTCCTACGTTCTAAACTAACGGCTCAATCAGAACTGAGCCTACCTACATTTTTTTTTTTTCCTACAGTGTAAGATATTTTATTTTTTTAAAATTTTAGGATTTCAATTTCCTCATGATAATAGGGAACATTTTTGAAGTTCCATAAAACTTACCAACTTGACGACCACCATGAGCAATTGTAAGGGTTATAAAATAGTCGCCTATCTCTAATTAATTTTGGACCATTGCCTACAGGGCCAGTGCTGTAAATAAAAAATAAAATAAAATAAAAAAGTCTCATTCGGAGCTCGAGTCGGGGCACACTCAGCCGAACGTCCAGAAGCAAGTGCTTATCGAGCTGCTAGGGAGGCACTTCACAACTGGAAATGGTATTTTCAGAGTAATACAAATGCTTTGCCTTAATTTCAATGGCTTTCAAGTAATTAAATGTGAAGTATATGAGGTATTTCTGGTACCTAAAATAAATTATCTGTATACTTGTGAAAACATGAGTCTGTCCGCGCCGCCTCACTCCGGAGTAAGTTGCTCTCCCAACTAAGCTACACGGACGGAATGTATCGCTGCAGATTTGTCGTCTTGACACGCGATTCACCTCTGTAGTACGTCATATACTGGAAACATAATTTAATGTAATTAATATACCTTCCCTACCAGCCACAAAAATACGGCCTTATGAAACCTCTGTAAATAAGTCAGATAAATACACTGTAAAAAATAAGTGGTGTGAATTTACGGAAAATGTCTGAAAATAGCGTGCAAACATTCTTTCAGGGCTTCCCTTTTAAAGTCTTTTAACTAAAATAAACTAAACTGTCCGTCTTTTAACGAAATTTCCGTTTCTTCTAACTTCTGTATTTTGGCAAAACTTCCATAGTCAGTAATTTCAAAAAAATCCGTTTCGAGTTTTTGCCGAAATTTCGCAAAGTCTTCGATTTTGACTTTTTCAGCTCTTTTCTTTCCCGTCGTACAGCCCTTTCTATTAGTCTCTGATGAGATTTGAACTTCCTTCTGAACAGGAACCACTTGTTTTATCGGTGAGCCAGAAAGCCACGGAAATACCTCTTACGTATAAGGTAGAACTCTAATTTCTCGCTGATGAAATTTTTTTATTAATGTCGGTGAATTATTCATTTTATTCTCTGTTTGAGCTTATTATTTTTCTGAATACATTTGTAATTTTTTTCTTTTTAGGAGGACATTACAAATTACGTTTTTTTTTTTTCATCGTGTTTTTTTTTTAAACTGACAATGACTTTCAGTTATCTTTAGGAAAAGATAAAATGTACCACTTTATAGTATTATTTCACAAAACTCTGAAATATAAAATTTACTCTTGATAGCTATAATAGCTTTTGTCTCCAGGGGTCCACAGACAGAGATTAATTTAATGAATTTAACAGCTAATCAGATCAAGTATTCCCATAAATCGTTCCTATTACCGAAAATTTCCGTCATATGGATTCGGTAAAAGCGAAAGTAGAATTTTTCCGTTAATATATGAAAGGAATTTCGGAAAGCTTTCGGAAAATTCAGAACTTTCCGTATACACCTCTTAAAAACGGCAATTTACCGTAAATATAAGAAAAGAATTGCGGTAAGTTTCTGAAAATTCGGAATTTTCCTGGCGGACGAAAAACCCGCGAAATTAAGATTTTTTTCCCTCACATTTCACGCTAAAGATTGTGTTAGAAATATGCTTCGTTAATTTACCAAAAGAACCACGGAAAATGGTTCGTGTATTTTAGAAAATTATTTAAAGTGTACCTACTCACTCCATAGCGTACCTGCGACTGTTATGATGGGAAGACAAGGTGACCTAAGAGAGCTCGGTCGTGGGCAGAGAGTCGGTGAGTGGAAGATAGGATGCTTCATATCTGTGACTGAAAACCTATGGGATTTCCACGTGTGATAGTAGCACGTGTGCACCAAAACTGCATCCAAATCGGTAAAACCGGCAACCGGGGCGAAAATGTGGACGTAAACCTGCTGCTGATGTTCGTCACCTCTGTCATATCGTAACGTGTGAACGGCGGGACATATCGTTAAAGATGACATTAGCATTCAATGAAAGAAGTACTTACGAAGATTAGGGCAAAGGCCATATGACGTACGTTGACACAACTGGGCTATGACGACCGACGCTCACATCGAGTACCCATTTTTTTTATTGGAGGTTTAACGATCACAGTGAGCAACTCAGTGGGCTATAAGCAGTCACCCGTCCCTAATTTAGGGCCACTGGTTCCAGGGAAGGGAGAGAGCCAGTGCCGTAAGACAAACACAACATTCATGCCTCATCGGGATTCGAACCCCGATCCCTTTCGGACGAATGATCAGAAGCCATCGCTCAGACCACTGCGTCACCGGGGCGGCATTACCCATTTTTTACAGCACGTCACCGAATTATGAAGTGGCAGTCAAAGAATGAACAACGCCATGTTCATTCTGGTGGGCATTTATGTGCTGCAGACCACATGTTCCAACTGGTGGGCATTTATGTGCTGCGGACCACACGTTCCAACTGGTGGGCATTTATGTGCTGCGGACCGCACGTTCCAACTGGTGGGCATTTATGTGCTGCGGACCGCATGTTCCAACTGGTGGGCATTTATGTGCTGCGGACCACACGTTCCAACTGGTGGGCATTTATGTGCTGCGGACCACATGTTCCAACTGGTGGGCATTTATGTGCTGCGGACCGCATGTTCCAACTGGTGTGCATTTATGTGCTGCGGACCACACGTTCCAACTGGTGGGCATTTATGTGCTGCGGACCACATGTTCCAACTGGTGGGCATTTATGTGCTGCGGACCACACGTTCCAACTGGTGGGCATTTATGTGCTGCGGACCACATGTTCCAACTGGTGGGCATTTATGTGCTGCGGACCACATGTTCCAACTGGTGGGCATTTATGTGCTGCGGACCACATGTTCCAACTGGTGGGCATTTATGTGCTGCAGACCACATGTTCCAACTGGTGGGCATTTATGTGCTGCAGACCACACGATGGAACCGTCAATTTGTGGAATTAGTGGCCGATGGAGCCGGCTTTATGCTCTGGAGCGTGTTTAGGTGAAGCACTTCGAGGCCCTTTGTGTCTATTGAAACTACCACAACCGCGCAAGACTATATTGAAGTACTCGCCTAATACCTACTCCCATTTAAGTCTATCAGTTTCTCAAGAAAGGATACCTTTTTTCCACAAGACGACACCCAGTCTCATCACTCCCGTTCGATGGAACAGAGGATCATTTTCACGAGTTTTCGAGTTTGGAATGGTTCTTTCACGCTCTGGGCTTGAACCCAACTGAGCTTTTGTAAAATGAAGTGAAACAATGCATTAGTCTCCGAAACTTACCATCGGTGGTCATGGATCAGTTGCACTCACCGCACTCTCTCATCCTTATCTGATAGGCCAGCTGCACTCGAAAAGAAAGACAACAAAGCAATCTTCTACACTCATCCAGCCCTTGCCTACTAGAGAGGTGAATATGAAAAATCAATGGGTGGAGCGTACAGCGTCCGGCAAAAGATGCCCTCTGCTGGATAATGCTCCAAGTGTTACTGAAAAACAGTAGTATCATTGCATCATTCATCAAACAGGGATTATGGAGGTAATAGTGAGTTTATGTACAGCGTATTGATATATTCAGGACACAAATTCTATAAAGATCGAGAAACAGGGATTGTATGGAAGTGTCATTGTGCAGTATGCAAGTGCTTGGCAAAACTGTAGGTGGACACTAGTGCTTCGGTTATTTAACACTCTACTTTGTGACACAACCATGACCCACCAAAACTGCTGTCTCGTTAAATCTTGTAAAATAGTGTTAAGTGAAAAGCACCAACAGACAATAATTTGGAACGGCCATTAAAACTGATTAGAAAATATATTAAAAAATAAAATGTATAAAAATAATAAAAATCAATCAAAATAAAAAAAAAACGTTTTGCAGCATGAAGATTCAACTTCCACGTGGATTCCCCACATGTGAGCATGTATTTCTACTTTACCAGGTAGAAATACAAGCTCGCGTATTATATTATATTATATTATACACTCAACTGCCAAAAGTCATGGGATAGCAGTATGCACAAAATTTAAAATGACGCTGCTGTCGTAGAAAGATTTCGTCGCACGTCTCGATTCAGTTGCGAGGTGTAATCTCATGAGTCAGGTTGAACAACCGCCAGTAGAATTATGGCAAGCCGACGTGAATTTTCGGGGTTTGAACTAGGCATGGTACTGGGAGCCAGACGGGTGGCACATTCAACTTCTGAAGTTGTCCGAACATTCAACATTCCTCGATCCACAGTGTCACGTGTGTACCGAGAATACTCCATGAAAGGCATTACCACCCACCGTGGACAGCCCTGTGGCCGACCACGGGTGCTGAATGACCGTGACCAGCGGCGTCTGACCAGGATTGTCCATGCTAACAGACAAGCGACACCTGCTCAAATAACATCCACTATCAATACATGAGATACCAGAGACATATCCATCAGGTCAGTGCAGCGAAATTTAGCGTGCTGGGGTATGGGAGAAGAAGACCCACCAGAGTGCTTTTGTTAACACCACGACATCGGACACAGAGCCTCACCTGGGTTCGTGAATGTGGTAACTGGACTGTGGAAGACTAGCAATAGTCCGATGAGTCAGGCTACCATGCAGTTGCTACGAATTGATGGTAGGGTTCGGATGTGGCGCAGACTCCATGAAGCCATGGACCCAAACTGTCAACAAGGCACTGTGCATGTTGGTGGTGGTTCCATACATGTGTGGAATGTCTTTACGTGGCACGGTTTGAGTCCTCTACTCCTCATAAACACGTCATTATTCGGTAATCGCTTTGTTGCTCGGCTTGGTGACCATTTGCAGCCCTTCATGGACTTTATGTACCCCAACAACGATGGGATTTTCCAGGAGGACAATGCGCTATGTCATCGGATCCAAGTTGTCCAAAATTGGTTCGAAGAGCATTCTGGACAGTTCCGACGGATGGTGTGTTCATCACGTTGGTCCGACATGAACCTAATATAACACTTATGGGACGTGGTGGAAAGGTCCATTCGCACCCAAGATCTTGCACCTACAAATACTAGGAAACTGTGCGCAAACGTAATGGATCAACATATCTCTAGAAATCTTCTGGCCACTTGTGGAATCGATGCCACTTCGAGTTGCTGCACTTCGCCGAACTAGAGGAGGCCCTACACGATACTAAGTACGTATCTAATGACTTTTGTCACTTCAATGTATATATAGTAATCTCTCACGAGGTAGAAGCTCTGGGATAAGCTATGGTGGAATGGAGTGTCATTTGAGGGCAATTAGGCTATGAACCAGGAGAGGCTGTGAATGCAACTGACCTATTTCGGAGTTTCTTGAGTGTAACTGGCCAATACCCCCACCAGCAACTGTGGACTATTCACAGACAGCTATAGAGTCGTAAAACAACTAAGGGTTTCCAACTCATGGTTTAGTCCATACATGTTGCTGAATTTATAAGGGAGAAAGGTAGACCCACGCGTTGTTTGCGGTGCGTCTAAATAAACGGTCCTCTCTGTGCATTATTTACAAATTTCATTTCAAGACTTCCTCTATATCTTTCATATGCCTCGCGGAAAGCCTCTTTGGCAGCTTTGTTATGCCTATTTACAGTATTTACAAAGCATATACATTGATAAATCACAGCTAAGGTAAGTCATAGTTGTCGGACCGTTTCTAGAGATCGGCTAAAGGGGGAAATATGTTTTCATTCATTCTAAAAATACTCAATTCTTTGTAAAATTTAAAGCTCTGTGTTTCTTGCAAATTAGAAAAGGCCAGAGACCTTTCAAGTGTACAAGATAGCTGAAATACGAAATTAAAAGTGAAATCGGTAAGCACCGTTACCTAAACTGTTATACATCAGTTCGAAAATGTTTAATGTTTTGTATAGTTCAAAGAAAGGGAAAAGTGAGTTGCAGAGTATCTTGTCCCGGATGTACGAAGTTTGTATGAAATTCAAACTTATAACAAATAAGAGAAAAACCAAAGTTATGGTTTTTGAGCGAGGAACTGTAGAACTGGATGCGAGATTGGTCTAAATGACCAGGGAAGATAGACCAGGCGAATGAATATTTATATTTAGGAAACACGTTCGACAGAGAAAATGGATCTTATAATGAAATTAGTAGGCGAATGAATTCATCTTTGAAAGTCAAAGCTGCTTTAGGAGGATTTAGCAAAAATGACTGGATCTCATAAAAGTTCCGAATGGTTCTGTATGAAAGTGTAATTGTTTCTACTCTGATGTACAGCAGTGAAACCTGGTTACTGCAGAAAAGACATAGGGGTCGTTTGTGTGCTGGAGAGATGCGTTACTTAAGGAAGTTTGTAGCAAGATAGGTTCTAATCATGTTAGAAACGAAGATATGCTGCAGATGTGTAATGACAAGAAAAATGTTGTTAGTAAGGTGGAGACTAGTATTCCTAGATGGTTTGACCATGCTGACAGAATGAATAACGAGAAAATAAGAGAATTTATTCAGCGCAAGTGGCAAGAAAGAAAATTAAAGGAAAGCCAAGGAAATCATGAGAAGCCAGTTTAAGGGGAATGTCTGAAGGAGAAAAACTGATCAGATGAAGCGCAAGTGGCAAGAAAGAAAATTAAAGGAAAGCCAAGGAAATCATGAGAAGCCAGTTTAAGGAATGTATGAAGGAGAAAAACTGATCAGATGAAGCGCAAGTGGCAAAAAAGAAAATTAAAGGAAAGCCAAGGAAATCATGAGAAGCCAGTTTAAGGAATGTATGAAGGAGAAAAACTGATCAGATGAAGTGCAAGTGGCAAGAAAGAAAATTAAAGGAAAGCCAAGGAAATCATGAGAAGCCAGTTTAAGGAATGTCTGAAGGAGAAAAACTGATCAGATGAAGCGCAAGTGGCAAGAAAGAAAATTAAAGGAAAGCCAAGGAAATCATGAGAAGCCAGTATAAGGAATGTCTGAAGGAGAAAAACTGATCAGATGAAGCTCGAGTTGTGCCCCGAGATCGCTGTAAATGGAGAAGTTTGATGCACCGACTCTAAGCAAAATCTAGTTCCATTACTTTAAAATTTGGCAGATGAGCTTTCTTAGAGAATATAATCTCTGAATCTCAGGGAACAGTTTAGTGGTATTATGTAAGTTTAAAGATGTTATATATTTCCTCTTTTTTTTTTTTTTTTTTTTTTTTGCCAATATGTAGAAAAAGTTAGTGAAAGGAGGATGAAATCTGCAATCGAATACACACATACATATATATGAAATTTTACGAAACAATATATTTGGTCATCATTGTTCACTGAAGTCTAAAGGTTAATAAAAAAAAAAGTGAGGCTGAATATATATGTATATCATTTGCTGCTATCCAAAAGAAGAAACGGACTGAAGTGGAAAGCTCAATGAACTTATCTTCTGAAATGGGAGGTTTTCTAAACTGAAAAATAAATAGTGAAACTAGAAGCTGTTGTCTCTTATCATAAGTACCAAAAATACAAGGTTGTATTCCGGAAACACTGATATTTCGTAAACTCTGAGAGCAACATATGTTTCAGCTTATCCTAAAAAGTATTCATAAGTGTTGTTGACATGCCAGAAAGGTAAAAAATTGTATTTGGGTAAAGTTAATATAAAATTCTCTTGAAATCGATGGTTTGACTTACCCCGTCTCCTGCTGTTCTAAGGATCCCTAAGCAGAAATGATACTGAAGAAAACAGACATATGGTCTTTTCTCTCTGAATCATAAGTACTGAAATGACCACATCCTGATGATCATTCTTACGCAGATGCATCCGTATGGCGATGCCTCTTTTTCTTTTTTTTTTCCATCTCCTCTCTCTTTTTGTGTTAGTGTGTGTGTGACGAGGCAAATTATGCATACAATTGCCCTTCGGTGCTGTCCCTGCCCAGCTGCTCAATCATCTGCACCGATATTTATTCGGAGAAGTATGTTTTACTCTCTCGTGGAAATTGCACGTCATTTGCGCGACTCCATTATTGCGATCATATCGGGAGGAAGCAAGGGACGCATGGTAGGTTGCATTTATGGGTTATGAGGTACGCCCAGAGGATATTATTACATTCCCTGGAAATAAAACAACACGAAAGAAAAGACTTTTTCGAGCCCAAAAATTATACGTTACCAATAGGGCATTTTCATACACGGCTAAGAATTAGTGATATTTTATAGATACCGTGGATTGAGGGGTGGACTTAGGTTTTACTCGAGCACTTTATCGTATTGAGAAAGGAAGAAAAACGTTAAATAATAATCAAGGTGGAATCAATTCCCGCTTTTGCAGGTCAAGGCTCCATGGGACTAACACAAGTCACCGTGGATGCATCTCATTATCCTTATCTTTTTCCGGTTATTCAAGATGAAACACTTGCAATTATTGTCTTCCTTGAAACATAGAATTCAATACGATTGCTGGATGATAACTGTGAGTAAAACATAGTAATATCTCTCCTTGTTTTCCTTTTATGTGTCTCGATTTTATTTTTAAATTTGCGAATGTATAGCGTAGAAGAAGTCTTGTCTTACTTCTACGCTAATTTAAAACATCAACATACTAAGAAATAGTTCCTAAATGAAAGAAACCTTAACGGCCAGACGAAACATGCAAACAACAGAAGTCACACTTACGGAAAAAGATGCTTTATTTAGGATGTAGCAAACACATCGTAGTATAGCATATTGCACTAAACTCTCCACGCACCACACATTATCACAACACTCCTATCAATAATCAGTTTACAACCCAACGCTCTCAAGCAATAGATTAGTCGTCGTTTTTATCTCTTGTTCTTATCAAAACTCAGGCATACGTCACGTTCATTCAACCTCAATTGTGTTGACAAACGTATTCGTTTGAGAGAAAGATATCACGTTCAGAGTGAAGAATAACAGAATAAACTCAGGATTTACGTAAGGAAAAAAACTAAAAAGTAAAGTTAATTTAGAATATACGTCACAAATGTATTTATGAGTGAAAATAAACTATGAAATGCATTTCAATACGTATATTCTTACCTTATGCAGCAGTTCCATGGCAGAACTTTTATGCCTGTGTGACTCACGCAACAGAGGAAATAAAAAGAGAAAAGAATCAGGCAAAGTTTTGTGATCTTTAATGGGCAACCTTGGGAAACCGTTTCCCTAGATTGGGAACAAAAATATCTATCTTTGGTGCTATTGAATTTTGTCCTGAAAATTCACCGATACGGAAAATATACTCCTGGTATTAACCCATTAACCAGCTAGAGCTAATTAACTCAAGGTTAGGAAAATGGAATGAAAGCAGCTCGAACGAATGTGCAGTAAAGTGTCAAAAGTTATGGAATAACAGTACGCAAATTTTTAACTGGCGCTGCTGTCGTATAAAGGCTTTGATGCACGCTAAGATTTTTATCAGTTGCGAGATGTAATCTCGTGAGTAAGGTTGAACAACCGCTAGTAGGATTATAGCAAGCCGACGAGAATTATCGGAGTTTGAACGAGGCATAGCAGTGGGAGCCAGACGGATGGAACATTCAATTTCAGAAGTTGTGCAAGCATTCAACATTCCTCGATCCACAGTGTCACGTGTGTACCGAGAATACCTCATGGAAGGCATTACCACTAACCGTGGATCGCGCAGTTGCCGACCCCGGGTGGTGAATGGCCATAACCAGCAGCATCTGACCAGGACTGCCCATGCTAACTGATAATCGACACTGGCTCAAATAACATCCACATTCAATGCAGGAGGTATACCAGAGACATATCCGTCAGGTCAGTGCATTGTAATTAAGCGTACATGAGGTATGCGTACATGAGGTATTCGTACTTGATAGATGAAAATGAGAAACAAATTTGCCGTCTGTAGTACGATAAGTTAAAACAAATCCCTAAAACTGCCGAATAAAACTCAATTTATTTACAATTTTAAAAACCTATTTACATAGCTAGCACTTTCGGGGCTCACATGGCCCCATTTTCAAGCTCAAAAGCCCCGGAACACAGAGGCAACGACTACATACTATAGTTATTCGTGACTAAGCTGATATACGTCATAAAAATAACACAGGTGATGCCATTTACATTAAGAAAAAAGAAGAAATTAAAGTCCAAACACAAATACAGAACAAGTTCAAGTAAAAGTCTCACCTTCTAAGTGTGTCATGCGGGGAGCGATCATCTGTCTCCAAGGTCTTGGGACTGAAGTTGGAAAGTCCGTGTTGCAGCAGACGTCGTAATATTTAAGAACAAACAGACTTTCCGAGAGAAAAATGGTATTCTTGTTAACAGAGGAGTTTAAAACTTTAGCATTTTGCCTGTCCGGTTTGTAGCCTTCCTGTTTGACTGCAACGGTATGGGCTGTGGTGATGTTTCTACTTCGTAGAGAATATTGGTGCTCCTTCAGTCTTATATGTAACGATCGAAGTGTCGAACTACACCCGAAATGTCTTCTCACTAGTCCGTAGAGACCGGGATAAAGTCAATATGTTTAACAAACCGGGTGTCTACTCCATACCCCTGACCTCAGAAGACCCAAACCGTGACTCTTAAGGTTTACATCGGTTCGACACTTCGATCGTTACATATAAGACTGAAGGAGCACCAGTATTCTCTACGAAGTGGAAACATCACCACAGCCCTCACCGCTGCAGTCAAACAGGAAGGCTACAAACCGGACTGGCAAAATGCTAAAGTTTTAAACTCCTCTGTTAACATGAATACAATTTTTCTCTTGGAAAGCCTGTTTATTCTTAAATATTACGACGTCTGCTGCAACACGGACTTTCCGGCTTCAGTCCCATGACCTTGGAGACAGATGATCGCTCCCCCCATGACACACTTAGAAGGTGAGACTTTTACTTGAACTTGTTCTGTATTTGTGTTTGGACTTTAATTTCTTCTTTTTTCTTAATGTAAATGGCATCACCTGTGTTATTTTTATGACGTATATCAGCTTAGTCACGAATAACTATAGTATGTAGTCGTTGCCTCTGTGTTCCGGGGCTTTTGAGCTTGAAAATGGGGCCATGTGAGCCCCGAAAGTGCTAGCTATGTAAATAGGTTTTTAAAATTGTAAATAAGTTGAGTTTTATTCGGCAGTTTTAGGGATTTGTTTTAACTTATCGTACTACAGACAGCAAATTTGTTTCTCATTTTCATGGTAATTGAGCCCTGGAAGACTGGCAACATGTGGCGGTGTCTGATGAGTCGGGCTACCAGTTGTTACGAGCTGATGGTAAGGTTCGGGTGTAGCGCAAACCCTATGAGGCCACGGACCTAAGCTGTCAACAAGGCACTGTACAAGGTGGTGATTCCATACATGTGTGAGGTGTCTCTAAGTGGCACGGTTTGGGTCCTCTGGTCCTCGTAAGCACGTCTTTAATCGGTAACTTCTTTGCTGCTCTGCTGGGTGATTATTTGCAGCTCCTCATTGACTTCATGTTCCCTAACAACAATGGGATTTTATATGTGGACAATGCACCATATTATGAGCTCAAGTTGGCCAAAATTGGTTCCAGGAGCATTCTGAACAATTTGAACGGATGGTGTAGTCACCACGTTCACCCGACATGAACTCAACAGAGCACTTATGGGACGTCTAGGAAACGTTAATTCGCACCCAAGATCGTGCATCAACAAATACTAGGGAACTCTGGGCGGCTGTTCAGACGGCATGGCTCAACATCCCTCCAGAAGTTTTCCGGCCACTTGTGGAATCGAATCCATGTCTAGTTGCTGCACTTCGCCGTGCTAGAAGAGGTCTTACACAATGCAAGGTACGTATTCCATGACTTCTGGCACTTCAAAGCCGTCTAATAAGAAGGCGGAATGCGGCTGTAACGAGCAAACCTGCACATCAGAAAACGTTGCTTTCTCCTTGGCGTTGTTATTCACATTTTTCGTTTAGGCGGATGATTGCCACTAATCCTAATTAGATGTTGAATGGTTCGTGCTGATTTAGCTAATACTAAATAAAACATATACTGTTTCTGCACGATAAAAATATGAGAAGTTAAAAACTGCTGATGTATTAAAAGACTTTACTAAGTACAATTAAAAATACAGATTACAGTTAAAAGCATGAAACCTTTCGGGTCCGCGTCGGCTCCGTCATCAGATGTAACATTAATACACAATAAATGGAGCAACGGTAATATACATACATCGAGGTCACATGATTAGACGACGCAGTTGGTATGCGCAAACGAACTAAGAGGGAAAAACCATTTTGGCTCTGTGGTATATTGAAGTTCAGACATGAGTTATTCCTGACTGTTAGTGCAAGTTTCCATACGGCAGGAATAATCAAAGATTGATCGTCATTCCAGCAAGAAGACCCAAATTGATAAATAATCAAACTCTCAGCAAACAGGGTGTTGGACTTCGATGTAAGGGGGATCAGAATGCTTGTCTTGTCTCAGTTTGTCTGATGAGATCCCAGTGAAGTTAGTCGAGATAGTGCAGATGGGAGCACATTTTAACAGTGCATCTGTGTCCATTCAACCTTGTTTTCAAAGAGCGCAAGGTCAATCCCACATACACTGTGTTAGCAAGGGAAGAATCCATTGATATAAATGGAACACAGTATACACCGTACCTTTCTAAGGGTAATAAAACAAAACAGTATTGGCGTCAATTGGTACAACGAACGCTTTCAGAAATCAAATATACCTTTTAAGACAATACAGTGGTGTCACCTGTCGGCTGAAATAAGAAATAAAATAATTTCACTAATTTACCTAGTGCTTTAAAGTTTGAGGGGCGCGATAGTTCGATCACGGTGTAGAAACGTTGAATTTGCTAGTTGACATCCACTGGCACCAACAAGAGAGAAGTGGACCAAAAAACGCACTCAACCCTAGAGTTAAACGGAAAATACACTGCACTACCATTAATATTTTGACACCCCTTAAGTGATAGTAGCATCACGTTGGAGACACAACTGTAATTATGTGTGTCAGGGCACGTAAGGCCGTCGGACCCCGGGTACTGGCCCCCAGGTAATAAACACCAGTGTCTTCCTCCACCTTTCTACCTCGCTTCCCTGTCACTTTCCTATTGAGCACTATCTCCTAGCTTTCTATTTCTAAGGGTTGTTCAACACCTGGGGTTAGACATTCCGTTCCTAAAATCCTCTACATATTATCTGATCTGAAATATGTTTGTCATGCTGTGATGAAACAATTGTACGATCGGCAGGGTTAAATGATTTTAACCCGTCATTTGTTGCTACACTTTGAACAACGCCAATGTACGCGCGTGAAAGTTTTTCTCACAAGCTTTCTCCGCTGTTTTAAATAGTCTACTCACTTCATGATTCTGTTTTGGCGAGACATATAGTTAATATATGTAACAAACCAAATTCGACGAAAAACGTTCTCGTATCATCGCGTATCTATAAAATTACAAAACACAAACGCCAGTGGCCGCTTGATCAGAAAACCTTTCGCGTGATGCAAACGCCAAAGGTCGCTTGATGAGAGAAATGCTCACACGAAGTACACGGGAGCAAACAGCAGACTGCTTGAAGTTCAAAGACGTGCCAATCCTTATCGGAACTGATGATAACAGATTACTGGGAGGATTCTACAATAAAAGTAATCTAGAGCGGAGATGGTGGTCCCAAGGTCGCTTCCAAATAAATGGCGCTCTATGTACGCGAAACATGAGAGGATTGTTCATAGCGCGACCAACGACGGGTTAAGTGCGCATTGGTGCACAAGCAATCGCTACGTACGTGGTATTGACTGGGAATAAATTGTCCAAGAAAAGACAAGACTCTAAGGCTTACAAAGCGTGTCCAGAGAACTGTCCTCGCAGAACGCAAATCACATTATACCAGATCAAGAAAACCCTACGCCAGGCTTTAGGGACTGCTGTACAGTAACTTACCACGGGTGAGCAGTCATTCACGAGCTGTTAATCCCTCTCACTAATACTACACATTGATTACCGCGGTGTAAGAAACGTCTATTTTGGACTGTAGATCAACTCAAAACTGTGGTTTAGACTGGCAAGTCAGTGTACCCAGTCTACCAGTCTGATGGCCGTTTCTGAGTGTAACGGTTTCCGGAGAAAGGTACCTTCGGATAATGAAGTTCGTTGGAGGCAGCGTGGTACCATGAGGATGTTTTTCATGGTTCGGTTTCGGAGTATTTGTCCTTTTGGACCAAACTACAAAGGCCGTTCCATAAACTGAGAGCAATTTTTTTTGAGATGGCAACAGTGCGATGGGAAAAAATAATCCCTCCGACGACTAACTGAATTAAGGTAGTATCTATGGCAACAGTTATTAACCGTGGCAGACGATTCTGGTTTTGTTATTGCGCAGTTGTTTAAGGTACATCTGCATTTCGCCATACAGCAATGAAAGTGAGTGATTCAGAGTTAGAAAGTGAAATGCGTTCTGCGATAAAATTTTGCTATCGTTTTGGAAAAAATGGCTCCAGAAACAGTTAACTTAATAAAAACAGCTTACAAGAATAAATGTTTGAGGGAGTGAACGCTTTTAAGATGGCACCATGATTTTAAAAAAGGGCGTTTTTTGGCAGAACTCGCTTCCAGACCTGGTTGACCTGAAACTGTTGTTACGGAGCGTGTTGTTAAGACTGTTTGGGCTGTCCTGCAAGAAGATCGACGAATGACGTGTGACGACATAGCGGCGTCAATTAATATTTCAAAAATGTCCGCATTCCGCATTCTACGCGACAAATTACTGCTGCATCGTGTGTGTTCCAGATGGGTACCTCATCACCTGACGAGAAAACAATTGTTAACCAGAGTTCAGGTGTGTCATGAGTGGAAACAAACGATTGCAAAGGATCCAAACTTTCTAAAATCTGCAGATGAAACATGGGTCCACCATTTCGACCCCCTCACGAAGCACGCAACGAGTGTCTGAAAACACACAAGTTCGCCTCCCGCGAAAAAAGTCTGCCAAACCAAATCAGCTGAGAAAGTTATGATGATGATTTTCTTTGATCGTAAAGGTGTAGTCTACCAGCATGCCGTTCCTCCACAAATTACTGTCACTGCTGAGTATTACTTTTTAGTCTTGAAGCGTCTGCAACAACACATATCGATTAAACGACCGGACTATTGGGCAGGTGGACCCTACACCATGATAACGCCCGCCCACATGCGGCTGCTTGTGTTCAACAGTTTCTTACGAAATGCAGTATTGAAATCATGCCACATCCTGCCTACAGTCCTGACCTCGCCCCGTGCGATTTCTGGTTGCTTCCAACGATGAAGGAGAAATTCCGCGGCGCAACATTCAACACAGATGTATACGTTATTCAATATTCAAGCTAAAGCATCTTCCACAAAATGCCTTCGCTACATGCTTTGAAACGTGGACTGAACGATGGAACCGTTGCGTATCATCCGAGGGAAGATACTTTGAAAAAGAATAACACATATTTTCAAACAGAAATCATCGCTTTTTCCACGTTAACAAGTGAGTCCCGGAAAAATTTTACATGGCAGGTTGCTTCATGGAATTTGGCAGTTAATCACATGTGAGTCTGGCGAATTCTAGGCCGCTGTGGTGCAGTGGTAGCATGTCCGGCGAATAATTGTAAGACCCTGGGTTCGATTCCCGGGGGCTGCCGATGAGAATTTTTCCGACACTCACTTATTAACGTGGAAAGAGCGATGATTTCTGTTTGACGTTCCTGATCCACGTCCAGTATTTGAATTAATAACACATACGTTGCTGTGCCTATATTTCTTCTCTTTGTGTGATTTTACTCTCAGGTTTAATGGAACGGCCGTTGTATGAATATTAGGCTCTACCTTGACGTTCTGGAACGTTATTAATTAACAACGTTGTAGCAATACTTTGAGGAAGGCCAGTACCCCTTTCAGCAGGACAAAACGACATATCTTACTGTTCGCGTTGTTGCAAATTGGTTTGAAAACGTGGACTTCGAAAAGTTGGACACGTCAGGCCACAGCCCAAATCTGAACCTTTTAAATAATCTCTGGGACAAACTGAGTTGTTGGATGAATGGAAGAAGAGATAGCAAGCAAGCAAAGCTGAGCTGGTATGTTTCCCCATATTATGTTTCTTCATTCGGCTTTGAAAGCCGAATGGGGAAACATATCGGCGGACATTTACAAGGAACTGTTGGAGATTGTTCTTCGAAGACGTAGTGGCGTCGTATACGGGCTAATTAGCACACAATAGACTTCAAAAAGTTGGACTGGTCAGTCCACAGCCTTGATCTGAATTTTTAAATTAATCTCTGGGACAAACTGAGTCGTTGGATGCATGACAGAAGAGACAACAAACAAACAAAGCTGAGCTGGTCACTGCTTTGAAAGCCGAATGGGGAAACATATCAGCAGACAATTACAAGGAACTGTTGTAGATTATTCTTCGAAGACTTAGTGGCGTCGTATAAGGGCTAATTAGCACACAACAGACTTCGAAAAGTTGGGGTGGCGCAGTGGTCTAAGGCGCTGGTCTCTGATCATTCGTCCGTAAGGGGTCCGGGTTTGAATCCCGGTCAGGCATGGATGTTGTGTTTGTCTTACGGCACTGGCTCTCTCCCTTCCCTGGAACCAGTGACCCTAAATTAGGGACGGGCGACTGCTTATAGCCCATTGAGTTGCTCACGGTGGTCGTTAAACCTCCAATCAAAAAAAAAAAAAAAAAAAAAAAAAAAAGTTGGACTGGTCAGTCTACAGCCCTGATCTGAACCTTTAAAATGACCTCTGGGACAAACTGAGTCGTTGGATGAATGGCAGAAGAGACAACAAACAAACAAAGCTGAGCAGGTATGTTTCCCCATATTATGTTTCCTCATTCGGCTTTGAAGGCCGAATGGGGATACATATCGGCGGACATTCACAAGGAACTGTTGGAGATTTTTCTTCGAAGACTTAGTGGCGTCGTATACGGTCTAATTAGCACACAATAGACTTCGAAAAGTTGGACTAGTTAGTCCACAGCCGTGATCTGAACCTTTTAAATAATCTCTGGAACAAACTGAGTCGTTGGATGAACGGGAGAAGAGATAACAAACAAACAAAGCTGAGCTGGTCACTGCTTTGAAAGCCGAAAGGGGAAACATATCGGCGGACATTTACGAAGAACTGTTGGAGATTATTCTTCTAGGACTTAGGGGACTCGTATACGGGCTAATTAGCACACAATATTAAATTTTCTTTAAACAAAGATTATTTATATACAATTAGTATTTAGTAGAGCAGTTTACACTCATTACAGAAACATTAGAGATAGGAGTGATTGGCAATTGACATGGGCATCCTCCGCGCAGTTTGGCACAGATCCAGATCAGATCTGATCATATGTAGAGGATTTTAGGAAAGGAGTGTCTGACCACAGGTCTTAAACAACCCTTAGAATAGGAAGCTAGGAAATTCGGGCTAGAGGGCCCGACAGGAAAGTGACACGGAAGTGAGGTAGAAAGGGGGAAAGACCCCCTTATTTATTACCGGGCGGCCAGTACCCGGGGCCCGACGGCTTAACGTGCCCATCCGACGCAAGGCGGGTATTCAGTGGATCGAGCGCTCGCACCTGCCTGGGATCGAACCCGAGGTCTTCTCCGTGGCAGTCACGAATGTTGACCACTAGGCCACCCGCGACCCGGCACAGATCCAAACCGAAAGCAGGCGATAAATAGGCAGACAGCAGGGCTTCCCAACAGTGCATCGCATTAGACGAACGTGGGTAAACGTGGAGATCTGAGTGATTTTCCTCGTGGATGCATTGTCGGCGCAAGACAGATGTGTCATTCTATTTCTATCGCCCAAGTGGCAAGAACTCTATGGTGCCCGAGCGCAACTCTATCAAGGGTGTACCGCGAGTATACCATCGACGGACATATCAGCGGCCAGAGGGCAAGTTGTGGCAGACCATATGCCATTGATGACCGGGGTCGACGTAGACTATCCTGGCTCGTACAGACCGACAGCTTGAAAACTGCGGAAAAAATCACATCCAGGTTAAATGTCGGAGACCCAACGAGCGTGAGTGAGCGAACGGTACAGTACACGTTTCACACTCTGGGGTACGGGAGCCGCCGCCCTACTTGCGTGCGACTGTTCGCTGCACGTCATCGGACATTGCGCCTCGCTTGGTGCCTGGAACATCAAAACTGGACCTTTGCGGAGAGCCGCCGAGTCGTGTGATCAGATGAATTCCGTTTTCAGCTGTGCCGAGATAATGGGAAGGTGCGGTTGTGACGTCGAATCATGAGGCCATGGCCCCCGTCCAGCAGGACGGCTCTATTAAAGGAATTGGTGCCTCTGTGATGGTTTGGGGAGCCATCTCCTGGAACACATTAGGTCCCGTAGTGTGTCTAAAAAGGACGTTAACCCATGAGCGTGACCAGTAAGTACAGGCTGATCACCTACACGCATTCATGGACTTTGCGCATCATGCGGTCGAAGGTACTGGATGCACAATGGCCGGCCTGCGCCACTCTACTGCAACTACCGAGGCATGGCTCGATAGACAATCATTTGAGATTGGAACCATTCAGTTGGTCCCTGTTTTTTACGCTTCCCAACTGTAGGTTGAAGAAGCGTATATGCTACAGCTTTGTCCGTCCGTCAGTCCGTCCGTCTATCCGCACCATAACTGGCGTAAAAATGGGTCGATGTCGATGAAATTTTATTTACGCTTTCCAACCGTAGGTTGAAGAAGCGTATATGCTACAGCTTTGTCCGTCTGTCCGCACGATAACTGGCGTAAAAATGGGTCGATGTCGATGAAATTTTATTTACGCTTTCCAACCGTAGGTTGAAGAAGCGTATATGCTCCAGCTTTGTCCGTCTGTCCGCACGATAACTGGCGTAAAAATGGGTCGATTTTGATGAACTTTTAGTATTTGGTAGGGGACTACCCGGGGACGAACCCTATTGAAAATGGGACAAATGGGGTCAAAGGTCACGACATAGGAGCTGGATCATTCCATCACCCTTATGCGTCATAACTTGCGTAAATATGGTACGATTTCAATGAAAGTTTACTATGTGATAGGAGAACGCCTGGGGAAGAACCCTATTCAAAATGGGTGAAGTGGGGTCAAAGGTCAGGACGTAAGATCGGGATACATTCCATTGCCCATATGCGTCATAACGTGCGTAAAAATGTTTCGATTTCGATGAAATTTCGGTATGTAGTAGGGAACCACCTGGCGACGAACACTATTGAAAATGGACGAAATGTGGTCAAAGGTCAGGACATAGGATTGCGATCCATTCCATTGTCCTTATCCCATATTATTAAGGTGGACGTCAAGTAATTTTGCTTCCTATACTTCCAATGGAAAAACGTTTGCAAACATTTCCTTCACAATTAATGTGTTCCCAAGGATGAAAATTTGAACATCGATTAAAATAACTTCATATTATAACTTGGAAAACTTAATATTTTCTAAAACATAACCATAATTATATTAAAATTCAATAACTTTTCCTTTGGTGATGTTGAAACCAGAGAAAAGATGGCGCGACCTGTACTTTGATGACGTCAGTGGACAAAAAATTGTTGGATTGCATAATTACGGTTATGGTTTAGAAAATATTAAGTATTCCAAGTTATGAAATGAAGCTATTTTAATCGATGTTCAAATTTTCATCCTTGTGAACGCATTAATTGTCCAGAAAAAGATGGCGCGACCTGTATTTTCAGACGTCAGTAGACAAACAAGTGTTGAATTGCATAATTATGGTTATGTTTCAGAAAATATTAAGTATTGCAAGTTATAAAATGAAGATATTTTAATTCATGTTCAAATTTTCATCCTTGGGAACGCATTAATTGTGAAGAAAATGTGTACAAAAGTTTTTCCATTGGAAGTATAGAAAGCAAAGTTACTTGACGTCCACCTTAAAGTAGCAATTCTTGTATGTATGTATGTATGTACATTTTATTTTGAAAACGGCTCTAAGAATTTTGATGAAAGTCGTTAACCTACCGTTTTCTGGTACTAGAAATCGAATTAGCTTGATCTCGATTTTGGGAGAATTCGTTTAGTGGGTTAAATAACCACCCCGAATTATAACGTTTTTAGTGATGGCGTTGTTCCATTAATGTTACCACTGCTTAGAAATCTTATGACGTCACAACTCGCGTTTGAGAATGTTGGCGCGCGGTCACGCCATCTGTCACATTACGTCACGCGTTGTGTGTGGATCCTATTAAAGATTTATGACGTCACACTCTTGCGGCGGGCAGATGGTCGCGATTCCCATCTGCCTCATTACGTCACGCGTTGTGTGTATGTCCGTTAGCACGATAACTTGCGTAACAACCGTTCGACTTCGATGAAGTTTTAGTATCTGGTAGGGGATCACCTGGGAAGGAACTGTATGCAAAGTGAACGAAATGGGGTCAAACGTCAGTACATAGGAGAGGGATCCATTCCACTGCTGTTATGCGCCATAACTAACGTAAAAAAGGTTCGATTTCGATGAAATTTTAGTATGTAGTAGGGGACCACCTGGCGACAAACCTTATTGAAAATGGGCGAAATGGGGTCAAAGGTTAGGACACAGGAGCGGGATCTATTCCATAGCCCTTATGCATCATAACTTACGTAAAAATGCTTCGATTGCGACAAAACTTTATCATGTTATTTCGGAAGTATACCAAGCCGGTTCTGTTGAGTATCATTGAAATGGGATCAAAGGTCAGGGCACAGGACCGAGATTTATTCCACAGACATTATTCTCATAACTTGAGTAATGATTTCTGTAATGTTGGAAAGCGTATTATAATCATTGCATTGCATCGTTTTACTAACTTGTTAAACCCTGTGGAAGTTCTCTGGGACGCAGCAGAGCGGAACATCCATTCCGTGGATCCTGGATCAAAGACTCATGCGGAGTTGAGGACAATGCTGCAACAGGCATGGCTGGCATTACCGTCGAAAACCCACCGGCATCTGATGGAGTCGATGCCTCGCCGTGTACAGGCTGTTATTTGAGCTAGAAGAGGACCAACAAGCTATTAGGTAAGTAACTCTAATATTTTGTCCATAAAGTTCATCCTGCCGGAAAACTTTCATTCGAGAGAAAAATGCAGCGTTAAGCTTCAGATACATACCGCAAAGTATCAGTCTGTGTCTTGCAAAACGAGAAGAAACGGTTATACACTCCTCGTCAAAAAAAAAAATAGTTTCACCCAGAAGCACGTGTCGGATTGCAATGCTATTCGGGAGGAAGGTAAAAGTTACCAGGAACAATAACTGATCAAACACTGAGACTGATATGGGCAATGTTTATTGAGATACACGCCAATACGTAGTGTCTCTCAGTATGGCGTCGGGCAGCCATGTTTGCTCACACAGCATGAAAGACGTCTCGGCATGGAGTTGTACAGGTTTCTAATGGTGTCCTGCGATAAGCCGTCTCATGCAGCTTGAATCTTCTCACGCAGTTCCTGCAGATTGTGTCGTACGAGTGGAGTGTGGATAGTGTTTTCAGTAGCATCCCACGCATTTTCAATCGGCGATAGGTCCCGCGGTGCGGTTGGCTATGGCAGAATGTCAGTGTCTTGAAGACAAACTCTCGAAAGAGCAGCCGTATGCAGACGAGCGTTGTCCTGTTGGGAAATCGCACTGGAGTGAGCGTTCAGAAAAGTTAGGGCCACTGATTGCAGGACCTCATTAACGTAATGTTAGGCTGTCAAAGTGTCTGTAATGAACACCAACGGTGATATGGCATCGTAGTCGATTGCACCCCACACCATGACACCAGGCCTTCTGGATGTGTGACTCTCGACAGCAAACCACTCACTTTGGCACTGACCACGGTGCCTCCACACAAGGATTCAGTGGTCTTCTTCTCCAAGACAAAAGCTGGACTCGTCGCTGAAGATCACCCCCTGTCATTCTGAGTGGCTCCATGACAGTCTGGCACGACATCATTGCAGTCTTTGGCGACGATGCAATGGTTTTAAGGGCAGTCGTCGTAATGGTCTGCGTGCGTGTAGTCCTACGTCGTGCAGCCGTCTGTCAATGGTGCTGGCACTAATCGGAAGGTGCATGGAGGGCACCACTGCTTACTGGTATCCTCCGCTGTTAGGTCACTTCGCGCATGTCGGACAACCCGTCGGTCCTGTCTCTCCGTGGTTCGTCTAGTTCTCCCAGAACCTTCCTGTCGCTGCTGCGTGCCTTGTTCTATCCACTGCCGCCAACAGCGTGCTATGGTGATATCCGCACGACCGGTATGGGACGCAATACGGCGATAAAATCATCCCGCTTACCGGAGCCGGACAACCAGCCCCTCTCGAGCACCTCCAACTGCCCGAATTGATTCCGAACTTTTCTCGGAGGCATACTTCACTTGCAAAGGATCCAACCAACACAACAGCACGAGTCAGAATGGCAAGCGCGCGCAACGGGACAACCTTATATAGCCGATCAGGCACAGCGCTTCTACCCCTCCTTGCCTGCGTCACGTACGTGGCTGGGAGTGATACTTGAGTCATTTGCATGTCTCACTATGTCAAACCTACCCACCAAGTTTCATTCCTTTCGGTTGCTTCCTCCTGGGTGCAACTATTTTTGGACGATGAGCGTACTTGATCCAGACTTGAAGTACGTTAGACTTTAGCCGCCTGTTTACGATGAAGCGTGACCGAAGAAAAGTATTGAACACTAACAACAACAACAACACAGTAGTACCATCAGAAATTCTATTTTCCAGAATCCTCATTTCCCCATTTCTTGGTTGACTAAAAGCACTGCAGCAAAAGAACAAGAAATTAACAAAAGAAAAATCAGACTTGTTACTGACTTGTAGACGCAACAGCAGCAGTCTACATCTAAGTCAAGAAAACAGCAAGGAATGAGATAGAAAGCAAAGCAAAATAATGAAATGTAAAAGAAAGACGAATATTTTTTTTGCTCAGCTAGTGCACCAGCAACTTCCTAGACAGCTAGTAAGTAGGTTTTCTGTGTGCAAGGCAACACATACAGCAAAGTAATTGCCACTTTTGGGCGGACAGAATGCCTAGATAAATTTGAATTTTTCAGTGAAAGGACTGAAGCATAGAAGGAAATGCGATACGTTCAATGCTTGCACGAAAATGTCTGGGCTTTAAAGAGTGAGCATGATCTTATAGCTCTCCTTCGATTTTTCTAAAGGCTTTGTTTGTCTGTTTTTTCCAATGCTCTTCAGAAAGGTTTCATTCTCTCAAATCTCAGAAAACCAGACTGAAAGTTTTGAAACATAAAAAATTCGAAGCTGACCGAAATTTCTAAAAGTATTGACATAAAATTGCGTTTTAGCAACACTAGTTAAAATATTTCACTGCCATTTATGTCGCTGGTGAAACAACTGAAAAATTGACATATAAACCAACCGTTTTTAAAGATCGGTGATAAAGAAAAAAAAATCACTTCCCAATAAACTTTTCAGAAAACCAAACTGAAAATTTTGAAATATGAAAAATTCAAAGCCGATCGAAATTTCTAAAAGTATTCACATAAAATTACGTTTTAGCAACACTAATTAAAATATTTCACTGCCATTTATGTCCTGGTGAAACAACTGAAAAATTGACATATGAACCAACCGTTTTTAAAGATCGGTGATAAAGAAAAAAATCACTTCCCAATAAACTTTTCAGAAAACCAAACTGAAAATTTTGAAATATGAAAAATTCAAAGCCGATCGAAATTTCTAAAAGTATTCAAATAAAATTACGTTTTTGCAACACTAATTAAAATATTTCACTGCCATTTATGTCCCTGGTGAAACAACTGAAAAACTGATATATAAATCAACCGTTTTCAAAGACTGGTGATAAAGAAAAAAATGTTTTCTTCCAAATAAACTTTTCAAAACATTTACGAAATTTTCCTGTTATCTAAATTTCTTCTAGCGTGGGAAGATTATAAAGTAAATGCAAAATCCTTAAATATTAAAAAAAATGCGCCTGTGCTTCCTATTTGACTCAATAATAATAATTTGAAATTTTCGTTTCGTAATACATTTTTTAATGGTAAAGTATAATAAATATAAATGGAAAACTTTCAAATTCAGTAAAATGACGTGTACGAAGCTTTCTGATTTTAAATACCTCGAGTGGAAAAACAAATAGTGAAAAAGAAAGCAGACGATGTAAAAATCCGCAACCTTTCGAAACATTAGTATTTTTACAATAAAATGAGAAACGTGTAAAACAGGACTAAATGCCATGTAATACAGCACAGGAAGTTTATGAGTACCACTTTAAAGTTCTGTGATGTAATGAGAAATGTATAACATGATTGAATAATTATTTTGTGCTCTGTATTCAATCAGGTCTTTTAGAAATATGATTACCAAGGATATCTTTTAAACGTTGAATAATATTTAGAAATATATTGTTAGAGATATATATAAGGAGAACTTTCAATATTCAATAATCAATGTCTTCAAAAACAGAATACACATATATATTTCGAAAAAGATTTTGCCGCCCCGGTGGTGCAGTAGCCTAAGCGATGGTTTCTGACCAGTCGTTCGAAAGGAGTCCGGGTTCGAATCCCGGTGAGGCATGGATGCTGTGTTTGTGTTACGGCGCTGGCTCTCTCCCTTCCCTGGAACCAGTGGCCTTAAATTAGGGACAGGCGACTACTTATAGCCCATTGAGTTGCTCACGGTGGCCGTTAAACCTCCAATCAAAAAAAGAAGTTTTTCATGTTAATCTGTTGCGCATTTTATTTTCGCACAAAAGAGAGGGAGGAGAAAAAAAAGGAAATTCGGAGTTCCAGAACCCTCAACTCAAAGAAGGTTTTTTTTTTTTGTTTTTTTTTTTTCATGGATTTGATGAGACAGTTTGTATTAAGCACAGTCAAAGCTTTTAAGTGCTTAAATATATCTTTTAAATATTCTTTGCCTTGGCGTGAAGCACATGAAAAGTGAAAATTTTCCTGCTATAAGATTACTAATTTCTCCTTTCTACACTGTTAAAACTTTTATGGCCGGTTGCACTAAAAAGTGGTGCTGCACCAGCTGTACCACTTTCTGAAAAAAGATGCACCACCTTGTGGTGCAAAGGAAACCCAACAGCATGGTGCATCTTGCACCATGTTATGGAACAAGGTAGCACCACATTGTGGTGCAAAGTTGTACAATGTTGTTTGGTTTTGTTTGCAACACACAGTGATGTATCTTTTCTTAGAAACTGGTGCAGCTGGTGTAGCACCACTTTTTGGTGCAACCTACCACAAAACTTTTAACAGTGTAATATTCGTTATTTTTTAAGTACCTCTATCAGAACATTCACACAATGCTTAATTGACGAATGGTTGGAACGGTGAATAACTTGAGCTTTAGACATGACAAAATGAAAGAATAAAATTATGAATAGTTATACCATCTAAAATATAAAAGAAAAAAAAACAAAGAAAATCAAACAAAAATCAGAATAGCTTTTCGGATCATGGTGATCGCAACAATTCAAACAAAAAGATATATTATTCTACGAAACCATTGAAGATAGTCACAATTTTCTCAGTGTATTAATAAGAGTTTAATCGTACTGCATTTGTAAAATGTTGCCGTCCTCTCCTCTGAAAGCAATGAACTCTTTTACAATATCTTGGTGCCAATCTGCATTTGCGGTGGCGTCAGAGATCCTTAGTCTAAGTGCCCCCGGCGTGAGAATCGACACCAGACGTCAAGTTTACCTGAATGCATGGGCGTTCCTCAATAATTTGTGGATTTTGAGGAGTTCACACTCGATTGTTTTGACTCTTCACGTATCTAGCTGGATTAAAGGAAGACTATGGCTCACCTTTAAACAATAACTTGTCAACACGTTTACTCCTTCACGGATGAAATTGCAGAACCATTGATAGCAGTGGCCTTTTCCGGTTTTCGAGCTCACGCACGACTTGAATACGATATGTGAGCAATTCCGCCTGTCTTGTTACTCAGTCTTCTCCCTCTCTGAGCTGACGTATATGACAATTCATTTTGTCGGCGAAGTTTCCGTTGAGATTTGCATGAAGATTACACACAAGCAAGTCCTTCGGCCGCTTTCTCTTCAAACCGTAGGACGATCTTTTCCCGTCACTAATAACACTATTTTGGTAGATGCATCAATCCACAATGGCGCTTCTTATTTATTTCGAAAATTCATCATTGAACGTAATAGCAGAGTATGGAGCGCATATACGGTTCTGGGTTATTATAAGAAATGACACAAGCGAATCATGACATCGTGTCATAAAAAAACTGACTCAATACTTTTTATTGGCAAATCATTTCATTAACAGATTCTTTTGTTTAGTTGATGGGCTCATTTCATTAATAACTGCCTTTCTTCTGCATGATATTTCAGCTTTCAAGTTCTTTTGGAGGATAATATTTTCAACCCATCGCTTCGTGGATAGACAGGAATACTGATCAGTTCCCGGATGTGAACATTTCTTTGACTGATAACTTAATCAACATTGTCACAATGTCTACATCTCAAATCATTTACCAAATGACTGTGTCGACCACACGTTGTATGGACATTGTGGTTCAATTGACATGAACAGCACGTTTGACAATTCTTTTCGTCAGCGTATTAATGACAGTGAGATTTTTTTAGCCTCGATAAGTCCATTCCACTGGAAATTCCATTTATCGATAAATGCACTACACAAACAACTCATTTGGCGACTGATTTATTCCTGTCACATCATACTGCTTCACCAATTATTTTCGTCGTAAGAACTCTCATTGGCTAATCACTTTGTTGCTGTCATCTCATGTTAAAGAGACGGTTTTTTTAGTTAACATTTCCATTCATTAGCCATTTGCTTTGCCCGACGGGATCATTTCATTGTTATATTCGTTATGTATTCTCTACATCTTATTACATGTCGTTGTATTTCACACCATTGATAGGCGCATTCAGCTGATAGTCCAGCATTTCGTTAATAAAGTCATCGAAATGAATTATAATTCATTTCCTTGAAAGCTCTATTCTGTGGAAAAAATTACCCTACTAAGAATGTTAGTCTATAGCACCATTATGCAAGCAATTAGTTTAGTCCACTCTATCGTTTCATCGATGTACACTACTACTTGTGAAAATTACAGCACCATGAAGTACTGCAGGTATTAGCTTGAAATTTAGAGCATATGTACGAGGTCCGATCAAAATGTTCCGAGACTAGGCCGATATACAAAAAAATACTTACGTTACTTAAGTCTGGCTATGATCTCCCTCAGCCGCCCCGGTGGCGCACTGGTCTAAGCGATGGCCTTTGATCATTCGTCCGAAAGAGGTTCGGGTTCGAACCCCGTTGAGGCATGGATGTTGTGTTTGTCTTACGGCACTGGCTCTCTCCCTTCCCTATAACCAGTTACCCTAAATTAGGGACGGGCAACTGCTTATAGCCCATTGAGTTGCTCGCGGTGGTCGTTAAACATTCAATAAAAAAAAAAATCTCCCTCAAGGTAGTCAGTCTCCTTGGGCAGCGATGCACCGCTGCCAGCGTTTTCGCCACTGTTGGAACGCTCCCTGGAAGTCCTGTTTGCGAATCGTGTCAAGCAGCGTCTGCGATTCGCGCAGAATCTCGTCCACGGTTTCAAAACGGCGACCTGTGAGCTTCATCTTCGGGAGCAGGAAGAAGTCACAGCGGGACCAAATCCGGTGAGTAAGGCGGGAGAGGAATTTTGTTGCGGCTGCAAAACTGGCGTGTTGCTAATGTTCTGTGAGCTGCTGCATTGTCGTGATGGAGCAAGAAATTGCCCCTGCGCCCCATTGTAGGTCGTTTGCGGCGAATGTCCTCCCTAAGACGCCGCAGAACGTCACAGTAAAAAAGGGAGGTGACGGTCTGGCCCTGGAGGACGAATTCACGGTACACAACATCACGAATGTTGAAGAACCCGATATGCACGCTTTTGGTTGCGCCCCGGACATTTCGGGCCTTCTTTGGTCGTGGAGATGACGGGCTCTTCCACTGCGACGACTGTTGTTTCGTCTCCGGGTTGTAACCGTAGACCCAAGTGATGACCCGCGACAGAAACGTTGGTTCATCCACCACCTGCTAACGAATATCTTGACAGAGCTCGACACAGAGCGCCTTCTGTTCGGGGTTCAGAATCTTTGGCACAAACTGTATAGCAATGCGGTGCATGTTCAAAACCGACGTCAGAATTTCTTGCTCTGTTTCATATGACACATTGACGATGGTAGCAATGTCTTGAATGGTTCTCCGACGATTCTCACGCACCGGTTCCCTAATTTTGTCCACATTCTCGGGGGTTTTGCTCGTGATTAAAATATCGGTGAATATGCGCATGCGGTTTCGGAAAAGCTCCCTCTGAACTGCCCTGCCTTCAGAATAAAGAGTTGGCTCAAACGAGATGTTACAATCAGTGAAAAGCCGACACTGAATCGAAAGGGTTATTTCTTCTGTCTCACTATGCTCCGCCGCCGAAGAAGGTCGCTTTATGAATACCTGATGGACTTTGAGCGAGTAAAGATTGCTGTGATGAGAGAAACTGGATTTTCCTGCCGCAAAATTGGCACTCGTACTGGATGGAAAGGCCAGTACAGTGACGCAAACGTGGTGTTAGTGAACAGATGAGGTTCGGACGCACAGAAATACGGGAAATGGACGTCGAAATCGAACGACTGCACGGGATGATAGACATTTTCACCGTATTGTAACGGCCGATCGCAAGGTGATATCCACCGTAATAGCGCATCAGTGGAGCACTGTCACAGGTCAGGCTTTGCCCTGCAGCACAGTTCGACGTCGTCTGCTTTTTGGTCGCTAGCAGCCCATTGCTGTGCATTCTTTTGACCCTCAATCATAGACGCCTCAGGCTGCAATGGGGTCTCGAGCATAGACATTAGGGCACTTATTGTCAACAGGTCGTGTTTTCAGACGAGTCACGATTCAACTTGATGTACCATGGTCACATACGTGTACAAAGAAATCGTGGTGAGCGGCACCTTGCATTTCGCTGCGTCACGCTTGCCCAACGCCAAGCGTTATGGTTTAGTGAGGGATTGGATTAAATTCGCGATCTTGCCTGATGCAAAGTAAGGGAGCCGCCCCGGTGGCGCAGTGGTCTAAGCGATGGCCTCTGATCATTCGTCCGAATGGGGTCCGGGTTCGAATCCCGGTGAGGCATGGATGTTGTGTTTGTCTTACTGCACTGTCTCTCTCCCTTCCCTGGAACCAGTGACCCTAAATTAGGGACGGGCGACTGCTTATAGCCCATTGAGTTGCTCACGGTGTTCGTTAAACCTCCAGTAAAAAAAAAAAAAAAAAAAATAAGGGAACCCTCAACAGCCTGCGATTCAACAGGAATATTTTAGGGGCAAAGATGTAGTGGCGCTATATTCCAGCAGGTCCAATTCTTGACCACTGTGGCTCGGAATGTCCAAGACCTCCTCTGCACACGGCAGATAACGCTTCTTCCCTGACCTTCACGCTCGCCGGATATGTCTCCGATCGAACATGTCTTAGACATAGCAGTTAAACGACCGATCCGTCAAGCGTCTCCGCCAGTCACCAAAACTGAGCTCTGATCTAGCATAGAAGCAGCTTGGCAGGCAATTCCCCAGGGCGATATCAAAAACCTCTTCCATTCAGTGCCGCGCCGTGTAGAGGCTGCTATTTTTGCTCGAAGTGGCTTCACGCGAAATTGAGATCTGAAGCGAAAAAATCTACAGTATAGCTCTACAAATGTAATTACTACTCTCGTGTGACATCAGGAATCTGTAACATAAATTTCATTTGGATAGTGCGATTCTTTTTCGGTGGTGTAACTTTCACAAAGGGTAGTGTACATAAAGAGTGTTTCATTTACAGAGAATATCTACAAAAAAATGCTTCATAAATACACAGTTGACGTGGATTAGGAACATCAAATAGAAACCATCGCTCTTTCCACGTTTATAAGTGAGTCACGGAAAAATTCTCATCGGCCACCATTGGGAATCGAACCCAGGGTCTTCCAGTTACGCGTTTGTTTTCCGTGATTCACTTATAAACGTGGAAAGAGCGATGACTTCTATTTGATGTTCCTAATGCACGTCAACTGTGTATTTATTATTCATCAACATTCTAGTATTTGTTCAGTTGCTACTGTTCATCTTTGGTGAATCCCCCGCTTTTGTGCGGGTCTCCAAAGAAAGCAACCTGCCAGGTTGTTGCCAGTTTGTCGTATCTGAGTCTGGAGAATTTCGAGGCCGCTATGGTGAAGTGGAAGCATGTCCGGCGCGTAACTGAAAGACCCTGGGTTCGATTCCCGGTGGCGGCCGATGGGAATTTTTCCATGCCTCACTTATAAACGTGGAAAGAGCGATGACTTCTATTTGAAAAATGCTTCATTTATGAAGCACAAGCTCATATAAGATTCTTAATTTGTAAGGTCGAATTCCTCTGCCTCTGTTGCGCAGAACCGTATAATAAGCAATTAAGGTCATTTCCGTACTGAACTTTCAATACAATATGTTAGTAGAGAATTATCGTATATTTTATGGAAAATTACTTGTCGGCTACCAATGAAAACAGAAGGAATCAATCCGAAGAGAAAGTTAAGAAAACTTCATAAAAAGGAAGTTTAAAGTGTTTATGAACAAATCTTTCCCATCAGTATTCATGACAGTACACCTGAATGAAATATCTAATTTTTTACACTGAAAAAATGATGTGGTATCTATCCCCTAACTGTATAGAACTTGGCTATAAACATTATCATGAAATCTGAAATTATGAAAACTGGATTTTGGAGCTAAGCGTATGCATTATGTCTACAAACGGAAACCCACTTTTATGTAGAACAATATTAGAAAACTATAGTCATATAACATGAGATTTCAGATTCGGAAGAATCAAATTATATGTTAAAATATGATTTTCAAAACTTTACAATTTACACTGTTAAACATTTCCACGTACACTCATTGTCATAAAAATCCCGCACCAAGAAAAAAACCGTGCCATTAACGGGAAACTTGGTGAATAGCTACGGGAAGGGCAGACATGAAAATGATTGAAATTTCGTGCCATTCCGCATCCCTGCGCGTCCAAGATCGGCCCTGCAATCGCATTCTTTGGGGTTTATAAGGTGCCACGCAGGGGACTCCACCTGCTTGTCGAAGTGCACGGTACGAGTTAGGTGAGATCCCTGAGCGACAGACATGCCGAGGAGCTGCCGTAGATGTGCGGACGGGAAACTGACAGAGTTTGAACGAGGCAGTATCATCGGCATGAGAGGGGAAGCTTGGCCGCTGACCCGAATCATCCGCCATTTGGGCCGGTCGGACAGAATTGTGCAATCGTGTTGGGAGCAATGGACACATTAAGGCACCCAGACACGGCAGACTGGTTCAGGAGGATCCAGACACAACACCAGCAGAGAGGACCGTGGGATCGTGAGAACGGCACGTACAGATGCAATGGCGTCCTTGTCCAATATCCAGAGACGTGTGCCGGTTGTACAAGGGACTCATGTGTCCGCCAGAACCATTTCCGGACGCCTGGCAGAGGCGAATCCACACTCTCGACTGCTCTTATGTTGCATGTCTTCCATTAACACCTGACCATCATCGGCGTCGTTGGCAGTGGTGTCAGCAGCGAGCCAATATGAATGCTACGGACTGGCGACGTATAGTGTTCAGCGACGAATCCCGCTTCTGCATGGGAACGGACGATCTTCATTTCAATTCCAACCTCAGTGTACAGCGACACACGTCCCTAACTGCAGGCGTGAGGGTTTGGGGAGCCATCGCGTATGACTGCCGGACTTCCCTCGCAGTGATCCGAGGGACGTTGACAGTCCAGTGCTACGCACAGGAGATCCTGCGGCTGCATGTGCGGCCTTTCCTGGCGGGTCAATCCAGAGCCATTTTCCAACAAGATAACGCCCGTCCGCATACGGCTTGGGTTTCCCAGGACTGTCTACATCATGTTTCGGCGCTTCCGTGGCCTGCCAAATCGACTGATCTGTCATCCATCGAGCACGTGTGGTACCAGATGGGGCGCCAGCTTTCTCCATGTCCCAGTGTTTGTGATTCAGAGCTTCAGTTGCAAGAAGTGTGGGCTAATCTGTCCCAGAATAACATACGGCGTCTCTTTGACCATGCCGGACCGTGTCACCGCAGTCGCCCCGGTGGCGCAGTGGTCGAAGCGATGGCTTCTGATCATTTGTCCGAGATAAGTCCGGGTTCGAATCCCGGTGAGGCATGGATGTTGTGTCTGCCTTACGGCACTGGCTCTCTTCCTTCCCTGGAGTCAGTGGTCCTAAATTAGGGACGGGCGACTGCTTATAGCCCATTGAGTTGCTCACGGTGGTCGTTAAACCTCCAATAATAAAAAAAAATCACTGCATGTATCCGAGTACGAGGCAGTCCGACGCGGTACTAACGCTGACCGGGATGTGTTCCGCATGTGCACGGGAAATCGTCCTGCTGCTGTGATATTGTAATCACTTCTGTCCTTGGTATGTACCATCTCACAACTAAAATCTCATTTCAATCCAACGCCTCCTTCTTGGTGCGCGGATTTTTATGGCAATAAGTGTATTTTCACTAGCAGTGGCAGGCAACTCTGGGACAGACACTCGCCCTTTAACTTATGAATCAGCCGTATTTGTGGGAGCATCGATTATTGATGATCGCTGAGCGAAATTTTTCCAGTACCAATGCTAGTGGAAAAACGCACACCTGCCGCCTCTGTGGCGCAGTGGTCTTAGCTATAGGGGTTCTTAACGTGGGGTACGTGGTAAGACTTTTGGGGGTACGTCGTGAGAGGGGAAGAGATAGACAGCGAGATATCTTTTTCGCAGTTGATTTGGGAAAATGTATGCTTCCATTATCCAACAATGAAATGCTGATTGAGATATTTTGTGATAATTGCCATTGATTAGTTTTTCGATTTGAGTGGAGAAGGAATATCCGACTTTGTCAAAAATTGCGGTCAAATATTTGTTACCTTTCACAACAACTTATTTATGTGAAACTGGTTTTTCATCTTTAACTGTTTTAAAAAATAAAAATAAGAGCAGGCTGGATGTTGAAGATGACTTGCGAATCTACCTTGGCGAGATAATCCACATCATTGATGAACTACGCAAGCGTAAACAAGCACAATCATCGCACTGTGATTATTTTTTTGTTTTTGTTTTAGATTGGAGGTTTAACGACCGCCGTGAGCAACTCAATGGGCTATAAGTAGTCGCCCGTCCCTAATTTAGGGTCACTGGTTCCAGGGAAGGGAGAGAGCCAGTGCCGTAAGACAAACACATCATCCATGCCTCACCGGGATTCGAACCGGGACCCCTTTCGGACGAACGATCAGAGGCCATCGCTTAGACCACTGCGCCACCGGGGCGGCGCACTGTGATTACCCAGTAAAGTGTAAATAATTTTATAAGATTTATTAAATTGTTTATATCACTCTTTGTGTTTATCGATTTTACACATTTCTAGGGGGTACGTGAAACATAAAAGGTCGAGAACCACTGGTCTAAGCGATGGATTCGGATGCATTCGCCATAGATGGGACCAAGTTCGAATCTCGGTGAGCCATGGATTTTGTGTTTGTCTCACGGCACTAGCTCTCTCCCTTCCCTGAAACCAGTGGTCCTAAATTAGGGACCGGGGACTGCCTATAGCCCATCGAGTTGCTCACGGTGGTCATTAAACCTCCAACCAAAATAAAACAAAAAAAAAAGAAGATGCGTTCGACACTGTCATCTCCCAGAAATGGAAAAATAAATTTTAACCAGAGTCAGATTTAAGGTTTTGCCACCCTATCCTCTTTAAATATAAAGAATTTCATGGTTACACTTTCATGCAACTCATTTGTATCCGATTTAGGGGCAAGACGAAATGTTAGGGGAAGGAATGCAACCCTATCGATCGATAAGTGCAAATAAAAGAACAATTTAAAGCACAAATGTGGTGAAACGGGAAACAAGGCTATTTCTTGTAACAATTGACAACAAAGTTTCATATATATTTGACAAAAGTTGGTGTCGCGTCAATTCGTCGACTACGACGATTCATCGCGCGTCAATTCGTCGAACACGACGATTCGTCGCGTCTACAAATTTTGGTTACATGCAAATTGCATGCAGGAAAACGTACGATTTCGGTTGTCTTATGCCGTGATCATACTTATAAGGGCCGCCCCGGTGGCGCAGTGGTCTAAGCGATGGCCTCTGATCATTCGTCCGAAGGGGGTCCGGGTTCGAATCCCGGTGAGGCATGGATGTTGTGTTTGTCTTACGGCACTGGCTCTCTCCCTTCCCTGGAACCAGTGACCCTAAATTAGGGACGGGCGACTGCTTATAGCCCATTGAGTTGCTCACGGTGGTCGTTAAACCTCCAATCAAAAAAAAAAAAAAAAAAAAAAAAAAATACTTATAAGGTTTGGACACTTAGACAGGTTAGTAATAATACGCTTTTTCTTTGGCATTAAAAATAAATTAATATGCCTAGGCTTAGGCCCTTTTAACCGTTTTTATTCCATTGTGTTCATATTCATAAGGTTTAGACGCGAAGTCAAGTTAGTATTATTGCACTTAGGCATTAAATATTAACTCATAAGCCTAGGCCTATGTCTTTTTTACAGTTTTTATTCGATTGTGCTCATATTCATAAGGTTTAGACACAAGGTCTAGTTAGTATTATTGCGCCTTTACTTAGGCATTAAATATTAATACCTTGGCCTTATCTTAGGCCTTTTTAGCAGTTTTATTCGTCGTGCTCATATTTATAAGCTTTGCATCAAGTTAAGTTAGTAATGTTGGGCTTTTACTAAAGAATAAATATTTCATACACTTGAACAGAATCTGCCAGAAAGTCTTGGACCAAAGGCTTGGTGATTAATATTAAATGCCTAAATAAAAGCGCTATATTACTAACTGGACTTCGTGTCCGAACCTTACGAAAATGAGCACGACGGAATAAAATGTGTCAAAAAGGACTAGGCCAAGGTATTAATATTGAATGCCTAAGTAAAAGCGCAATAATATTAACTTGACGTGGTGTCTAAAGCTTATGAATATGGAAACGATGGAAGAAAAACTGTTAAAAAGGCCTAGGCCAAGGTAAGCCTAAGTAAAAGCGCAATAATACTAACTTGACTTGGTGTCTAAACCGTGTATGAACACGTTGGAATAAAAACTGTTAAAAAGGCCTAGGCCCAGGCCAACGAATTCATATTTAGTGCCTAAGTAAAAGCGCAATAATACTAGCTTGATTTGGTGTCTAAACTTTATGAATATGAAAACGATAGAAGAAAAACTGTTGAAAAGCTTTAGGCCTAGGCATATTAATTTATTTTAGCGCCACAGAAAAAACGTAATATTGCTAACTTGCCTGGGTGTCCAAACCTTTTAAATACTCGTATGATCACGGCGGAAGACAACCGAATTCGTACGTTTTCCTACATGCGATTTGTATGTAACCAAAATTTGTGAACGCGACGAATCGTCATAGTCGACGAATTGACGCATAACCACAAAAATTGCTTACATTTGACTTTTGATTCCTAAGATGATTAAATATTTGCAATTAATGAGTTGCATTTGGTAAACGTTTCTGTCTTCTTTCTTTTCCTTTCCTTTTTTACTATACTGTTTCGATATACAGCAGCTAAAAGTTTTAAGGCAGGACAGTAAGAAGACGTATATTTCGCCACATCTTGCGCTCGTCAGCTGCGGACATCGCTTGGCTGAAATCTAATGGACTCCTTATCACTTGAATACCAATTTTGTTAACAATTTTTATACATTCTATTTGTTGTGCAGTGTTTCTTTTAATGCAGTGAAGTAATAAATACGGCAGCGCAGCGGTCGAACAGTTGGTCTTCGACTGTTTGCCCGAGTGGTCCTGAGTTCGAGTCCCCGATAAGGCAATGGTGGTCTGTTTGTTTTACGACATTGGCTTTCTCCATTTCCTGAAAACAGTGAACTTAATTTTACAGTGTGCCTGCAACATCTGATAAAGCAATTGTGCATTGAAAAGTGAAGTGGCCAAGGATAATCTTCACAGAGTTCTGTGTGGAAGCAGCGAAATAGCTGATTGTGCCAAAATTCATCATCTGAACTCCCTACCGTGTAATTCTTATGGTGTTGTCTGTTTAAGTAAATTTGCTAATTGTCAGTACTTCACCAGAATATTGGCATTACGTGAACCAGAATACTGCTTTAAGTAAAACGTTTCATTACGTTTATGTGATACCCCGAATAGGTAACTAAACTCTTAGCACAATAAATAAATAAATAAATAAATATATAAATAAATAAATAAAAAAGCCCGAGAAAGTCATTCGATCTTGAAACTCCGCATGTAAGTACCTCAGAGCCGAATATACAAATGATGAAAAAATAATGACCAATGACTAAATAGTGGCTGGTCATAGAACATGGGAACCGCGCATCGAGAAGGTTATATCAAGAGCAAAGTTCGCATGCAGGTACAATTGTAACAGCGGATAATGGTTGTATTAACCTCCACGGACTGTGAGGATGCCTCGACGTCAGATCCGTTCACAACACGAGTAGTTGAGCGAGTTTGAGAGAGGACGTATATTTGGTCTGAGAGAGGCCAATTAGTCAAGCCGCCGTATCTCCAGGCATTTGGATCGGAGCGACGTGGAAACCGGACAATGTTAGAGCCAACGGGTCGTGGAGGGCACAACCCAGTGACACACGGGCAGTGGACGACCAAGGGAAACAACAGAACGTTAGGATCGAACGAGTGTGAGAGCCGCACGAACAAAACCGAATTCGTCGTTCTCAACCATCCGTGCCATGTTGTGTCGTCTACGGAAATGTCCGTCCGGACCATTTCCGGACGACTTGCGGCACGGAAACTATATTCGACAAGGGCACTCCGCCACCTACCACTGACCAGCGAGCATCGCCGGCACCTGTTGATCGTCGGGTCATACCAAGGTGGAATGGTATTCAGAGGCGCGGCGTTACCTTCAGTGATGAGTCACGGTTTGCATTTGGTGTCCATGAGCGGGCCTTGCAATTCTGAAGAAGAGCCGGCCAGCTCACGGGTCATGCCTTTACCGTGAAACGGCACTCGGCTCAACGATACATCGGTGAACTTCTATGACGTATTCTGTTGCCATTCCTGTCGCAGCGTCACCGAGCACTTTTTCAACACGATAATGTCCGACCACACAAAGAAAGGCTCTCCCAGGCCTGTTTCTGTAATGTCGACACCCTTCAATGGCCAGCCCGATCGCCCGACCTCTCACCGATCGAACATGCCTGAGATATGATGAGACGTCATATACGCCCATCCCATAATGTCAGCGAACTGGCCCGCAATTTGGATACCATCAGGCATGCTATACCTCAGGACAGTGTCCGTGAACTGTATGCGTCTACATAACACGCCGGGTAACTGCTTGTATTTCAGCCAGAGGTGGCGCTATAACTTGTTTAACTCCTGAAGCGTTTTATCTGAATAAATGGCCCATCTGCTTTGGAATTGCAAAAATTTCCTTTCCTATACATGTACAGTGCACATACCAAATTAATTTTTGATTGCATGATTCCTTCTGGATGCTTCGTTTCTTGTTTAGTTTTTTTAGCAAAGAGTGTATCCCACACAGGTATTTCTTAATTGCACAATGATTGGCATGAACGGTCATTAAATAATAAATCAACTTAACTAAAAACTTTAGTCTTTATTTTCATCCCAAACTGGTCACTTTAACCATTAGCACACTTCATCATATAATTGGTAGCGCGTAACACTCTTCAAATACAGCAAATTTGGTAACAGATTAATGCTTTTAGCTCGAAGTAATATAACAATAAACTTTTAACAAACTCGAGCCTCCAAATGAGAGACTCAAAACATTTAGCTAGCAGAATACATCCAAGAAACAGCACTTTGACAGAAATCAACTAGAAAGCATCGGTCAAAAGGTAGGTTAGTATGCCACCCAGCTCAAAACCCAGCGAACATACATCGTGATCATTGTTCTTATCTCTGATGAACACAAGCCTCACTCTTCTGCTGACCTCAGTTCAATTTGCCACAAAACATTCATTCGAGAGAAAAATGCAGCGTTAAGTTTAGAAACACTTTATGGAGAACAAACCAAAATTTACGTACTGAGAGTGAGTCAAAGGTTTTACAATATTTGCATAAACGCACATGCTGCGGTGGGTGTGTCAGGTGTTTAAACTAGTTCAAGTCGCGCACCGCAGTCAGTCGAAAGGGATATAAAGTGGTAGTCGTTACTGTGAACAGCACCGCATGTCGTCGTTCTGTGTGCAGTTGGAACGCCTAAAAGATGAACAGCCACAACCGGCTAATTAGGGAACTTTTGCCTTACGAGTTTGAACTCGGTCATAACGATGCTGAAGCAACACGAAGCACTTGCCATGCAAAAGGGAAGGTCCCGTGGACCACAGCACCGCAACCAGATGATTCGAAAAATTTCGCTCAGGTAAGAGAAATCTCGACGATCAGACAAAGTAAGGTAGGCCGCGAACCGTGGACTCGGAGGCCGTGCGCCAAGCCGTAGAGGCAAATCTGACAACCAGCACTCGGAGATAATTAGGTTCCTCACCTTCAGGACCTCGGCAAGGTTTACAGAAGCTGCCGCACTGTCCGTAGCGAATTGACGCGAGGGACAGCATTTCCACTCGGCGCGCCGGGTTGAAATGTGCACGAAACTCCTAGAAAACCAGCGCGATGTACGTTTCATCAAGAGAATTGTTACGCGCGATGAAAAATGGGTCTATTTCCGTAATCCTAACACAAAACGGCAGTGGTTGAGCTCATGCTGGCTTTCTGAACCTGCTGTCAAACGTGGGCGCTTCGAGCACAAGCTGATGCTCTGCGCCTGGTGGAATTTCGAGGGTATAATCCATTACGAATTTGTTCTAGACAGTCGGACCATCAACGCCAACCTCTAATCTGAACAGCTGGAGCGGAAGTATGCCGTTCTGGAGGGGAAGTATCCGGCGCTGGGGAACAAAAAGCACGCTTTCCTACAGCAGTGCGAACGACCAGGGCAAAACTCCAGGAAATTGAGGGCATCTAAGTGATGCCACATCTAGCATATAGTCCGGACCTTGTCCCGTCGGATTAATACTTATTCCGGTCCATGACCCACTTTCTTCGCGTGCGGCACTTCAACAACCAGGAGGAGGTGGCAACTGTGTTGAAGGAGTTCTTCGCCTCGAAGGACAAGAACTGGGACCCACGCGGAATCGAATAACTGGAAGACAGATGGCTAAAGACGGTGCAACACGATGGCCTGGACTTTGAATGCTAGTCAACTTTCATCGCAAAGGTACGGAAAAAGATAGTGCTCCAAATATTGCAAAACTTTCGACTCACCATCTTTAAATACAAGAAATAAAAAGAGAAGTTGCATTAGAGTATACGTCACAGCCACTGTATTAATCCTCAGAGGAGATGGGATATCTTTGGGTGAGCATCTTGTAAATAGCGCCCAACCTTTCTCTCTCTCTAAATCACCTTCTCTCTCTCTTCTCTATCTCTATCTCTTTATACCTCTCCTTCTTCTCTCTCCCTCTCTCTCCCTCTCTCTCTCCCTATCTCTCTATCTCTCTCCCTCTATCTATGTCTCTCCCCGTCTATCTCTATGTTTCACTCCTTCTCTCTCTCTCTCTCTCTCTCTCTCTCCCTCTCTCTATCTCTCTCCCTCTCTCTCTTTCTCTCTCTCTCTTTCTCTCTCTCTCCCTCGCTCTCTCTCACTCTCTCTCTCGCTCTCTCGCTCTCTCTCTCTCTAAAGCCCAAAGTTTATCGGGCTCCGAATAACTAAGTTAACACCTCCTCGTCCTCCCACACCCGTCTGTCTTCATTTCAGTTCTGAAGTCGAAAAGAAACGAGATTACGGGAATTAGAAAATAAAATCCAGTGCATACCAATTTTCTGACTAAATGTTAGTTTCCCTTTTTACAATATTTGAATTTCCTTTCATTTTTGTAGGCTTTTAACAAATTTTTATTTTCCACTATCGCTAAAATTTAACACTCCGAAATTTTGACCACTGGAATTGAACCTGAGTACGTAAAATTAGTTATTAAAACAGGCTATAGAAGCTTGCAAGATTTGTTTTCATCATACACTGAGGGAAAAAAAAATCCCAACACCACGAAAAAATAGTTGTAGAGGAATGAAATGGCGGCAATACATTTGTATAGGTAACATATTTAATCGATTAAGGTTTCAATATCACAGCTTAATGTAAACGCGAGAAGAGCCATTTTAAATGTGAAATACTGGTACATTAATAACCGGTGTAACCGCCAGAATGTTGAATGCAAGCACGCAAACGTTCATGCGTTGTGTCGTACAGGTGCTGAATGTCAGTTTGTGGGATGGAGTTCCATGCCTGTTGCACTTGGTCGGTGAATACAGGGACGGTTACTGCTGTTTGGGGGTAACGCTGGAGTTGTCGTCCAATGATGTCCCATACGTGCTTGATTGGTGAAAGATCTGGTGATCTAGCAAGCCACGGCAACATGTCAACACTCTGTAGAGCATGTTGGGTTACAACAGCGGTATGCGGGCGAGCGTTATCCTGTTGGAAAACACCCCCTGGAATGCCGTTCATGAATGGCAGCACAACATGTTGAATCACCAGACCAACGTACAACTGTGCCGTCAGGGTGCATGGGATAACCACGAGAGTGCTCCTGCTGTCATAGGAAATTGCTCCCCAGACCATAGCTCCAGGTGTAGGTCCAGTGTGTCTCGGCCGCAGACAGGTTGGTTGCAGGCGCTCACCTGGCCTCCTTCTAACCAACACACGGCCATCACTGGCACTCACGCAGAACCGGCTTTCATCAGAAAACACAACAGATCTCCACTCCGTCCTCCAATGAGCTCTAGCTTGACACCACTGACGTCGCAAACAGCAGTGGTTTGGAGTAAGTGTAATGCACGCTACAGGGCATCTGGCTCGGAGCTGTCCTTCAAGTAACCGATTTGTAACAGTTCGTTGTGTCACTGTGGTGGCAACTGCAGCTCGAATTGCTGCCGCAGACGCGGTATGATGCGCCACGGCCATACGCCGTACACGGCGGTCTTCCCTCTCAGTAGTGCCACGTGGCCGGCCGGAAGCCGGTCTTCTTGAGGCAGTACCTTCCCTTGACCACTGCTGCCAATAATCATGCACAGTGGCTACATTCCTGCCAAGTCGTTCTGCAATATTGCGGAAAGAAAATCCACTTTCTCGTAGCGCTATTACACGACCTCTTTCAAGCTCCGTGAGCTATTGATAATGGCTTCTTCGTCTTCTTAAAGGCATTCTTGACTAACATCAACACCCTACGTCGAATCTCAACGATAACTAACGCTCACGAACGTTACAGCGCGTATTTACAGCAAACCTGGTTTGCATGATCCGAGGGGCGCTAGCAGCGCTCCACGTACGCGCCGAGCGCGAAATTTGCATAGACGTTATCTTACAGATGTACTCTCACAGCCTACCAACTGTCGTTTATCTAACACAACCCCTTCTTGGTGTTGGGATTTTTTTTTTTCCATCAGTGTATAAAATCAAAATAAGGTGGAAAATTTTTCAAGACGGAGTAGTTTATTGTGAGAACTGGTTTCCATCGCATTGTTACGTAATATACAGTAGTAGAAAGATGTATGGCCATCAAATTGATGTCATACGAAAAATACAAGGATCAGCAAATCCACAGTTACTGTGAAACGCTATTATACGTTAAATATTTCCTGTTCGTAAGTTTTTTCACTGTGTGGTTGCGTCCTATATACACTTTCTAAGCACCTATATTGCGTCTTGTTAGATAAATTTATAGAAGCAGGAATATTCATGTGATTTGTTGCTGTCTGAATGGCAATCTGCAGATGTCAGTTATTATGAAACGTGGTTATACGTTAAATAGTTCCTGTTCGTAGGTTCGTTCACCTGTGTAGTTACGTCGTAGATATACTTTCTAAACCCCTGTATTGCGTTTCGTCGGATAAATTTATAAAAGCAAGAATATTCATTTGATTTCTTGCCGTCTGAATGGCTAATCCACAGATGTTAGATACTATAGAACGCGATTATACGTTAAATCGTTCCTGTTCTTAGGTTTTTCCACAGCTGTGGTTGAATCTTATGTACACTTTCTAAGCACCTGCATTGCTACATTGCGTCTGGTTAGATAAATTTATAGAGTCAGGAACATGCGTGTAATTTCTTGCCGTCTGAATGGAAAATCCACAGATGTTACTTACTATGGAATTCGATTATACGTTAAATAGTTCCTGTTCGTAGGTTCTTTCATCTGAGTGATTGTGTCCTATACACTTTCTAAGCATCTATAAGGCGTCTTAATGGAAAAATTTATAGAAGCAGGCCAGTCAAGAAACCAAAGTGCCATCGCCACACGATAAAAATTAAAGTACATATCCCCACACAGTCTAATAGTTTTTTAATTACTAAGATATATGTACAAGATATTTTGGAGCACCATGTACTCCATCCTCTGGTATGAGAATCAACGGAATGGATTAAACAAAGATTCGAATTATAACAGACGATGACGTAACTTACGTAAATATGCGCATGCGTAAACGGACTGTTAAATCGATAACAATATCATATGAAACAAGGTATTATAAAATCGATAATATGTTGATTGAAATTAAGTAAATAAATAAATGATACACTCATACTATCAGTATCATAACAACGTTAAGTGGAATCGAACAAATCATATAAATATTAGAACATTAACATTAGATCGTGGGTGTATACTGTTGTGTATTCTGTTTATTCCCGTGTTGATTCTCGTACCTGAGGATAGAGTACATCGTTCTCCGAAAGATCTTGTACATATGTCTTAGTAATTAAAAGATTATTAGACTGTGTGAGGATATGTACTTTAATTATTATCGTGTAGCGACGGCACTTTGGTTTCTTGACTGATAATTAGCACAATTAATTGAACTTTCACAATATAGAAGCCGGAATATTCACCTAATTTCTTGCCATTTGAATGCATTTTGTCAGTACAATTGTTTTACCGTAGGTAAATATGTGCTTATTCCAAAACATCTGAGGGCTAAGATTTTGACAGACTTCGCAACACGGCCCGGGAGTTTAATTTCAAACCAAAGCATCCCCGGCATCTGAGTGGAAAACCTGTTCTTTAATATCACCAGGTTTGCGTGCGTTAGAAATCGTACGCTCTCGTGACAAATAGTTTGTCGACTGTAGCTGTAGCGCACATGCGCAACGCCATTCCATTTCTTACAGAAACCCATTGTTGACGGGCATCGCGTGTGACGTAGAGGTAACACTTGACGATGCTTAAAATTCGAAAGAGAATAAAAAAGAAGTCATTACATTCGTTGCGAGCAAGTGTCGCTTTCTTCATCCTATAAGTAAGAGCACATAATTGAAATAAAACAACTAAAGACAATTACTAAAGCTGTATTCATTACTGTGATTAAGAGGAGTTATAGACGAGTAACAAGTACAAAAAAGATATTATCTCATACCACTCTTTGTCCATAAAAACCCTTATTTTGCGCGACCGGTTTTGGAAATCTACACTTACCCATCGCATCATGTCATTTAGTGTTCACGGATGGAAGTTTTCAAACTGCTCCAACAGCTCTTTGAAACGAAAAAGGGCAGAGATATCTCAAAGGGTGGGTGTTTTTCGAATATCGCATTCGCACAGCTTTCCCGATCATCAAAGTGCTTTGCTTCACACCAGATGTTTACTTTAAATATTGGTACAAACTCCCGTAAAATACTGTTACACACGTTATTGTACATGAGCCCAAAAACGGCAAGTTGACATCGATGACAATGAAATATTTATATCTGAACCTAAAGAACATCTCTGCATATTAAATATATTATTAAATGTTGTAAGCTTATGCACGTTTCAGACAGTGAGACAAAAAATCGTCATTGAGGTATATAGAGTTACACACATTATGCTCACCTTATTTCAGCTTCTGTATTCCTGATTTGCACATGTCAAGCGTAAACATACCTATTACATTTCAGTTCAACTTTGCCACTTGCTCGGTGTCCACAGTTGCACTACACCATTAAAGGATATCTAATGTTCACAGTTCAACATAAACACGAATAATTGCACAATTCTAAAAAAAGGGTGAGGGGTGAGTTAAAATCATTTAAGACTGTTGTTAAAACCAGATTACATCTACGCAGTAAGAATTTCAGTAACTGAAGTGTTTCGCTGTTCGATGCCAAATTATTCCGAAATATCAAAATTAAAATTAAGATAGTCAGTAAGTCTTCCTACGCTCGTATCACGGGGCATGCTTCGGGCAACACTGTGCCCATCTTCAGCGGTCGGGTGCACGAGACATCAATCGGCTTTTTTTGCGCTAACTACCTCCAAGCCAAGCCCAAAACACTAAAGTAAGCATCTTTTACTAAGATGAATATCGCCACGATAATTTTGAATGATGAATATCGATGAATGCTGAATATCGGCACGATAATTTTTCTCCTACTTTCTGTACATACTTTTTAAGAAAATTTAACGAATTAATAAGATCAGTATTGTAAAACTGAAACTTGTTTTCAGAATCCTCCAGAAGTCATAACTCTTGAATAGGAACCGTACAGAGGCTGCAGCAGCTCCAGATTATAGAGATTGTCTTCCACTATGACTCCAGATGATTTTCGTACCTAACTCGCTCTATAACCAAATCTGGCTTTGGCGTCAAAAATATTCCCATATACAAAGTACAAAGAGCTGCAAGGAAGTAATGAAAAAAAAATCACACCTCAGTTTGACCTGGCTTTCTATACCAATCTCTTGACACAAAATTTCGATCTTCTCCAGTAGAAAATATCCTGCCATGCAAAACCCTCAACACAGGTTATTTTCTACAGACGGAACTGTTCCATTAACCCCTTTCGAAAGCCCTTTCTAATTTGAAAATTCCTGAAAATATCTCGTTGAAATTCAAAATTTCCAGAAAACAGCACTCCCTCCCTCCCAAATTCTTCTAGGCTGCATGTTCCTCGTCGAATTTTCCGCAACCCTCCTGCTCCTAGCTCCCCTTTCTCTAAAAAAGATTTCTACTTCCCCAGTCTGGAGTTTCTGTTAAGGGTTTTGAGCTTCACTCTGCGCTTGCACGCCTGAATATTTTTAAGTCTACAGCTCCCCAAGGCCTTTATTTTTTATTCTTTCATGTTCCCGTGATTTTTCTTTTCCTCTAAATTCCCACTGTAAAACTGTAGATTTTGTATATACAGGTCTGCACGAGTCTGACCTAGCTTGCCCTGAAGAATTCGAACAAAACCCGGCCAATGGGTTGAGCCTGTCCCTGCCGGGCTGTTTTTTTTTATCAGTTAAGTGAAAAATTCCGCAGTCGCACTGGGAAATACTGAAATGTTTAGCTCCTGGATTAAAGTAAAATGTTTCGATTAATTAATGAAGTTTCACGTGAAATAATCAGATGGCGAAGAACACTTAGTGAGACGAAGGACATAGAAGTGCATCCTACACCAGAAGCGTCGGTTATTTACAGCTGAAGTTAACAAGCCGGGCTGCAAGATGAGATTCTGAAATGAGAACTGATGTCGAGGCTATCTTATTTACACTTATGTGTGTTAGACGGAATGCGTTTATATTTGTAACAGAAACAGGTAGTCCGGTCTAAACCTCCACTATGGGACGAATTCTTACGAGAATTGGCACATCTCAATGCGTTACATTCCGTTTGCTGCAACGGCAGTTCGTTTCAGTAAAGCAGTTTTGTTTCTCCAGAGTAAGTCTTGCATTATTCTCATAAAACTGGACCAATGATGTTTATACATTAAAAAAAAGGCTGTTATTAATAGTTCTTTTTCCATTATTAATAATTAATATTATTATCGACTATATTTCAGTAATATAATTGTATGTAATATAATTATAATTAATATTATCATCGCACCAGATTTCAGTTTGACAAGTTGCTGCTGTCATTTGATTTTATTACATTATACTTTGTTTCTTCATAAAAGAAAGGAAAAATTTTCACATCACAGATAAAGCTTTTAGGAGTGCCTCTTACATAATCTGCCACACTTTTCTGAAACATTTAGATTCCCCAGAATATTCTATCTTCGAAAACAGGTCAGCAACCAGTAATATCTCTGTCTGCTGGAGGTGAAAATTATTACTTTAACCCTCAGTAAACCATTATTTATTGTTACGTTCATTGTTCTGTATTGAGGAGAACTGGAATTTTTTTCCATATATTATAATATGGAAAACTTCAGCCTGATCAGGCCACTAAAATGGTCCAGGCCGTAAACGGGGAAATCTGCGTCGATCCATGTAGGGGCCTGGTCAGGCTGAGCTTTCCATACTAAAGCCGGCGCATACCTAATTGTAAATGATTGTATACTCTATCACCTTAACCAAGTAAATATTTATCCCAGAAATATGTGTCCAGGATTTCCTGTTTCTTCAGAAAGTCTGAAATAGATTTGAAACAAATGGCCTTCGAGTTGCTTGTTTTTCAAGATATTCGAGTTGCTTGTTTTTCAATTATTCATATGTATAATAAAGAACTATATAATAGAGAACTATAAAACTTATTTTTCACCTATACAGAGGATGTTCACACATTTTTTGAATAACTTTATCTCAATATAATCAATGTTTAAAACAAAATCATTTCTTTCTTAAATGTTCTGCCTGGTAGTCCTTTCTCTGGACTATGAAATTGCATTTAGATTTCCAAGATAACAAGGAATTTCTTAAAATTAGCAGTGGTATTTTATCCCACTTCTCTTTCCATAGTCCAATCATTGTTTTAGGTCTGCGTTTAAAAGCGTTCTTTTTGGCAGTCAGAAGGTACAATAGTCTACTGGTGACACATCAGGTGCCTTGGAAGGAATGTGAGCAAAAAGTATGGATGTCTCTTTTTTCGTTTCTGCAAGAAATAGAGTAGTGGATTTGGATGTATGACTTTTAGCCTTATCCTGAGCGAGTTCCACTCTTTGAAGGCTCTGTGGATAAAGGAATGGTATTTCCTCTTTAAATGTAGGAGTTAAATCATTATTTTTTGTAATATGTAGAATTGAGACCAAAATTTATTTGGCAAATTTAACGTGCTGAACGATATCTAAATTAAAGGTATATAAATATACTTTAAAACTCTATGCACATTTTCATCATTTGTGGCAAAATAAAGGTACTACACCAGTGACAGTGACAAATTGACTTTTGAATAAATTAACCGACTTTCTTTTAATCTATGAAACGTACAGTTATTTCAATTATACTTGATCCGTAAACACATATATACAAGTCATTTAAATTGTGAACTATGAGATAATTGCATTATATTCTAAGTGAAGTGAAAATTATTGCACATATTATTGCAGTATATCAAACCAGTCTATTTCATTGAAACATAAAAGTTAGTTAGAAGCTTTTAAAATATAAAAACCTTGTTCACTGTAGCTTGAGATGAACTTTCCGTATCTGATATCAGGCCCTATGATAGGTGTTCCAGTCTCTTGTCACTGTCGCTTGTGTAGTGCCTTCATTTTGCCACAAATGATGAAAATGTGCATAGAGTTTTAAAGTACATTTATATGCCTTCAATTTATATGTAGAATTGATTTTAACATTCTTTTCAACTTTTCTCAACTTTAATTTCAGATTGTACAAGAAACCAGCAGTAACCATGAATCCTTTATTGAAACTTTCTTTGAATTCTCGGAACTAAGTTTGTAAATCTTTTTCTGCTCTTTTGCGATAGTAAATCGATCTTTTCTTTGTTACGGTCGTCTAGGTTGACCAATGCTTCATCAATGATCACAATAAATTTCAAACTGCGTCTGGCTAAGTGATTTTCATAAAGAAATCTACACCGTGTTATGCGCTCATCCACATGTCTAAGCAAAAAGCGGTGAACATTATGTTTTTCGGTTTTCTTCAGTTTCAGATCTTTGTTTATTACCTGGTTTACAGCTGCTACAAAGATTTTTAACGACTTAGCGATTGCTCTTTGGATCGATAGATTTTCTTTTAAGACCAAAGACCTTACTTTTGAAATAGTCCTGATAGTACCGTATTTTTCCGTTGAGACGTGCCTGCACCGCAAGACGCACATGAGATAAAGGCAGATAACAGCGAGAGCATATGTCCGCGTAGCTCAGTTGAGAGAGCGCGGAGTGAGGGGACCCGAGTTTGATGCCCGGCGTGGACAAAGATGATGAAGAAATTTATTTCGTCATATTGGCGCCCCAACTTCCATGATGACCCGGCTGTTAGATTTCTCGCAATGGTGGGATGTTCTTTCCACGCCGTCAGATAGGAAAAATTAGAATCCCCTTCTTCAGCACTTCGAAATGAAAAATGTATATGATGTTACGTTCCACACACCAAATCGACTGGGATTTCCCAAATGCTCGTTCTTCATGGGATGACTGCCTACAGCGACACATGCATCCGTGGGCCCGTGGGCCTTGCCCCCGGCCCTCGTTGTGTGTGGGGGGATGGGGGTAACGTAAAGGCAGATAGCAGCGAGAGCATACGTCCGCGTAGCTCAGTTGAAAGAGCGACTTACTCCGGAGTGAAAGGACCCGGATTCGACAAAGATGATGGAGAAATTTACTTCGTCATACCGTGTATAAAACGATATTTTTTTTCGAAATGTTTAGACCAAAAATTGGGGGTCGTCTTATAAACGGGGATTAACCGGTTGAGAGAATCCTGCGGTTACCGCGGCAAAACTACCAGTACCTCTTATCCCCTCTCCCCACTTCGACTACATAAACGACTATTCCCTCTCCCCCCACTGCGAATATATATAGACAGCGACTCAGACGACAGCAGTGATGCAGTTGAAGTTGAAAAAAAGTGATATGTCTGGAACTAATAGAGCTGAAGAAAGTAATGCATAATTTCATAGTTTGTATCTTAAAAACATTACCTAATTTCTAAATAATATAAATTTCCAAACTACTTTTTTTCATATATTACCACAGATTGTGTCTGTGATATTATCTAATTTCTAGATGCACTTCAATGATATTACCTAATTCCTAAAAAAAATATCAAATGTGTCCTTTTTTGTAATAAAAATATTCATCATCATCAACAGGAATTTCCACTACTAAGCGAATTTCCTCAACCATGTAGTTCAGCCAGAGTCTTCCTCCACTTCTCTCTATCCAAGGCCATCACTTCATCCAGTCAATTATCTCCTAAACTTGATTTAATCTTCACTTTCTCCTTGCTCTTCCTCTTTTCCTCTTTGTTGGAGCCTCCCACTCCATCAGAGTTTTAGGAAGTCTCTCTGATGACATTCTCCTTACATCGCCGAACCATTGCAATCTCCGCATCTCAATAGTTTGAAGAATGTCTACTTTAACACTCACAATATCTCTAATTTTTGTATTACGCACTTTTTCCCATCTAGATTTTCTTGCAGAACGCCTCCAAAAGTCCATCTCTGTAGCCAACAATTTTTGTTGATGTCGTTTATTCAGTGTCCATGTCTCTGCACCATATGAAATGATACTCTATAATCGCAGAAAAAAAAAATGTGTCTTTTTACTCTTGGAAAGACATTGCTGCTCCAAAGAACGGGATTCAAAACAGAAATAGCTTTCCTGCCATCCGCAATTCTCTGATCAATGTCATGATGGCATATACCATCCTGATGCATTATGGGTCCGAGGTATTTAAATTCCCCAACTGTTGTCCTCAATGTTATATTATCGGTTATTTCAGTGAAGTTTCTGGGATCATAGGACAAGTGCTCGGTTTTATTTTCTTTAATTTTAAGTCCCCAACGGTCACATTCAGAGATCAGTTTACGAAATATATAAGCTACGTCATCCTTATTTTCTGACAAAATTACTCGATCTTGATCATCCGCATAGAGCAAATGGCGCACAAAATCATTCTGAATACGTAATCCCAAATTTCTGCCCTTCGCTGACCATTAAAAATATTAATTTCTTAATTCTCGGTTAGAAAAAGTAGAGGTCGTCATATACACTGGCGGAAAGTGAAAAAAAAAAAAAACACCAAGGAGACGTCTGATACCAACGAAATTTATACAGCATAATAACGGAATACAGAGGGTAATGCGATCAAAACATTATGGCAAAATACAGCTGTATTTGCTGGTAATCTAAAAAATAACATTTCCATGTCACATGGTTAGAACGAGGTTGAACCGCCATGAACTGCGTCACACTGTGCAATTCTGGCATGGAGTCTGTCGTACATATGTTGGATGTAAGTTTGGGGTATTGAGTTCCACGCATCCTCAACCTGGACGCGTAAATCGGGGATGGCCGTGGAGACCGGATAAGTCGTTATCCCATAAAATCCCACACGTGCTCAATGGGGGACAAATCCGGTGAACGTTCAGGTAATGGAAATTGTCACACACCCTGAAGTGCATGTTGCGTTGCACGGGCCGTGTGTGGGCGTGCGTTATCTTGTTGGAAAACACCACGATGGACCGACCTTACAAATGGCACAACAACGGGTTGAATGATGTTGTTGATGTAGGAGGTGCTGTTTAACGTACCCGGTGCAAACACTAGTTGTGTACGGGAGTGATGGCTGATAGCTCCACACACCAGGAGACCAGGTGTAGGCCCTGTGTGTCGCTGGCGGATGCAAGAAGGGTGGAGACGCTCCCCTGTGCATCTGCGAACACGCATACGGCCATCGGAGGCTCCCAAGCAGAATCTGCTTTCATCTCTGAACACGATAGATCGCCATTGTGTTCTCCAGTGTAGACGTTGGCGACACCACTGCAACCGTTCCTGACGGTGGGCTAGAGTCAGTGGTACACATACCAGAGGCACACGTGCACGTAGTCCTGCATCGTGTAGACGGTTGTGGATTGTTCACACAGTCCCCTCAGGTGCAACGGCAAATCGGATTTGCGTTTTTGTTGTGCGTTTCTTTTCGATCCTCGTGTTTCATGGCGAAGTATCCAAAGAAAAATGTATTTTTGCAAAGGATTTTTAGAATCGGATGTACTCTTTTAGATATAAATGCAAGCTGTTCCCCATAGTGGCAGAACTGTGTGTTACACAAAAGTAGAAAATATACCCAAAATGTTCTTTAGAGAGAAGTCATGTGGTGGAAAAGGAGTTTTTCAAATGCGACTTCTAAAAGCAGAAATACAGCAAGAAATGTTTTGTTTGCATTTACGCCTCTGAAGTGGAAGTCCTGCATTATGTAATAACAGCTTAATTTAACGGGTGGCCGCCCTGGTGGAGCAGTGGTCTGAGCACTGGCTTCTGACCGTTTGTGTGAGCGGACCCAGGACCAAGTCCCACGTGAGTCATGTGCTTGTCCTACGGCATTGGCTCTCTCCCGTCCTTGGAAACAGTGGTACTAATTTATAACGGGCGAGTGCATATAGCGCTCAAAGATGCCACAGACACACACGTTTTAGTGTCACGCCGGGAAATGAGGGGGTTTTGTGCCTGAGGCCGCATGTAGCGTGGAGTGAAGAGGATTTCAGGCATGCGTTGAAGAGCTTCACTTCAGCTTCACTTCACTTTACATGCCGCCTCAGCCACAAAGCTCCCTAATTTGCTGGCGTGACACTCAAACGCGTCATTCAATCGTGTATGTCTGTGCCTGCCTTTAGAGTTCCTCACAGTGGTCATTAAATCCCGAAACAAAACAAATATTTAACGAGCCCTGCTACAAGTTGAAAGTATGAAACAGGAGGGAAAATCACCTCACCTTGAACGTTCAAACACAGAACACGTCGAGATGGGGAATAAACTTTCATATCTGAAACGGGCCAGGCTTTAGACGTCTGGTTTTGGACCAGGCGGGAATTTTCAAATGGTGTCCGCGCAGATTTTTAGAAGAATGCATCAAATGCAATACCAATATGTTCACAAAATATGTAAAACACCGTATATTGTGGGATGGGTCTGGTTCATTTGCCCGACGTTTACTTCACCGAAGGGTCACTTGACCGAAAATCACTTTACCGAAAAGATTGTTTCACCGAAAGATTACTTGATCGAAATGTTCATTTCACCGAAGGGTCATTTGATCGAAAGGTACATTTCACCGAAAGGTCACTTGATCGAAAACTTCATTTCACCGAAAAGTCTCTTTACCTAAAAGTTCATTTAGTCGAAAAGTCATTTCAGCGAAGGGTCAGTTTAACGAAAACTTTGGATTTCATTACAGGATCTGTTGAAGCATGGTGCAAGTTCGGCAGACAGACCACCGAAACGTTAGGGGATCATACTCAAATTGTACTTTTGATTTTTCTGTCACAGAGAGCGCGAAGATTTAGTTTTAAGGCAAAAAATAATTCATTTTAAGTTCCTAGTCCTCGGCTTGGGCCTTTTTAGCAAATTTTAGTCATGTTCATAAGGTTTACATAAAAGTTATGTTCAGTGCTCATGTTCCTAAGGTTTACATAAAAGTTATGTTCAGTGCTCATGTTCCTAAGGTTTACATAAAAGTTATGTTCAGTGCTCATGTTCCTAAAGTTTACATAAAAGTTATGTTCAGTGCTCATGTTCCTAAGTTTACATAAAAGTAAAATTAATAATGTTGCACATTTTTTCAGGCAAAAAGAATCAATTTTAGGTCCCTAGGCCTTACCTTAGGCCTTTTTACCCAATTTTTGACGTACGAACTCATGTTCATAAGGTTTACATAAAAAGTCAAGTTAATAATGTTGCACATTTTTTCAAGCAACAAGAATCAATTTTAGGGCCCTAGGTCTCGACTTAGGCCTTTTTAGCAAATTTTAACCGTGCGTGCTCATGTTCATAAGGTTTACATTAAAAGTTACTTTACATTTTATGTAAAGCTTGTGAAAATGAGTAGGGTTAAAATCTGTTAAAATGGCCTGTATCTAGGCCTACGGTCTAAAAATTAATGTTTTGCGGTTGAGTAAAAGTGGGACATTATTTACTTGATTTGTTATTTAACCCTTATGAATATGATCTCGGAGAATTGAAATTTGAAAAAAAGGCACAAATCTGGGCCTTATAATTAATGCTATATTTCAAAAACCCTACTCATGGGGAGGTGTTTCATAGAAATTAAAAGTGTATTTTTTATGCAATCCGATAATGTTTAGGTGGCCAGTTTTTCAAAAACTCGCACCACACTCCAACAGATCTCTAACAACAAAATTCGAAGTTTTCGATAAACTGACCATTCGGTGAAATGATCTTTCGATATAATGAACTTTTTAGTTGTAACGTACCAGGAGATGTGACGTACCTGCCAGAAGGACGCACACGACATAAAGGCAGATAGCAATTAGAATCAATGTCCGCGTAGCTTAATTGGTAGAGCAACTTATTCCGGAATGAGTGGACCCGGGTTCGAATCCTGGCGCGGATAAAAATGACGGAGAAATTCACTTCGTTATAATGGCGCCCGAACTATCCGGATGACCCGACCGTTCAAAATCTCGCATTGGTGTGATGTTATTTCCACACCGCGAGATAGGAAAAATATGAGCAGCACTTCGAAAGAAAAAGAAAAATAAGGGGGAGATGATGTAACGTACCAGGAGATGTGACGTACCTGCCAGAAGGACGCACACGACATAAAGGCAGATAGCAATTAGAATCAATGTACGCGTAGCTTAATTGGTAGAGCAACTTATTCCGGAATGAGTGGACCCGGGTTCGAATCCTGGCGCGGATAAAAATGACGGAGAAATTCACTTCGTTATATAGTAACGTAATGTTTCCGTGAAATGAACTTTTCGATCAAATGTCCTTACGATGAAATGAACTTTTAGGTGAAGCGACCTTTCGGTAAAATGAACTTTTCGGTCAAATGTACCTTTCGATCAAGTGATTTTCGGTCAAGTGACCTTTCGATCGAGTGAACGATAACCTTGTGGGATATAAGACGCACTTTTTTCCCCCAGAAAATTAGTGTCAAAGCGCATTACATACTGTAGATATTTATTATCGCCATGAATATATACGTATATGTATATATATACTGTTGTAAAGACTGCTCAATTAGTTTAAATAGTACCACTTTATCTTAGGCACAATAATTGATATTCTTCTGTGCACTTTTTCTACAGTTTCATTGTATCGTGAATGCTTGTATCTACTACAATACTGCTTTTGTTTATACATTGTTAACTACGCGCGCTTGTTTCTTATTAACCGTGCCTACCATCGTGCTAGACATGTGTATCTGTATTCGTGTGCATGCCTGTGCGTTCGGGAGTTAATGATTTAGAATAAAGTTCAAGCACATACCTCATATGTTGTACATAGCGATCTGAAACGGGCATAAAAGAACTATCATAATTTGCTTAAAATACAGGGTGTCCGAAAAATAACTGTGCACTGAAAGTAACACTTACCATGTCGAACGGTTTCCAACAGGAGGTGTTGGAAATGGGCCCCACCGACGTCAAGACATGTCTGCACACGCTTCTGCATGCTGGTGAAGACAGGGTATGTGGTGTGATTTGTTGGATGTGGGTCGTTATTGCAGCCTGTAGCTCTTGAAGTGTATGCGGATTACCTGCACACATCTTCCACTACAGTGCTCTCCATAGTAAAGGAAGTCATGTCCAGAATGTCCTCACCTTTTCAGGAACTCTTGGTACCACCTGCAGTACTGAACACGGGTCACGTGGTCTGTTTCTTTCAGCTGATGCACGACACACACTTTGTACGGGTGGAAACGCAACTTCCTTTTCAGAATATCGTGGGCCTTAGCTCTTTGGAACATTAGCTTGTTGTGACAGCCGCCGCACGGACTTATGCGGGCTCCTCTGTGTCCTGTCCTGGATATCCTGTACGGTCTCTTCTGCCGTGGGTGGCCTACCGGGACGGGGGCATCCAGGACACTGCCAGTTTTACGAAACTTCGCTATGAGCTGACGTACCGCATTACGGAGGGGGACGTCTGCATCACGATAATTCCTAGCGAACTGTTTTTGCTCTTCGTACGTGTACATGGCGAAAGACATGTTCTACTAAAAAAAAAAAAAAACTCTCTTCAACCTTCAACACCATTGTCCTTGTGCCGAGACGAGTGATCAATCGACGCGTCTGCCTCAGTCTACCAAGTGCTCAGGAATGACTTTCGCTCGGAATGACAGCTGCCCGCGCATCGGAGTGGGTGGACATGAAGGTTACCAGACACGAAGCACTTCTACGTGGAGGGTCACTTCTACTGTAATTCCAATCAAAGTTTCTTTATTATTACATTACTGCAATTCGTACATTCCGTGCACAGTCATTATTCGGACACCCTGTATAAGAACTACCACAATTGAAATATAAAATCAATGAAAGAACCATCACAATTATTTTAAAAAGCAAAGTGATAGAAAAACAAGGAAAATAAGTGCATCTCAGGAGAAAATATCACAACAGATACTTAAGACATCCACAAGCAAACTGGATGTGCAAAGCCATCAGTGCCGCTTGCATTATTGCTGCTGTAAAATCTTCGGTTTACGCAGAACTTTTGTACAGAAAGCGTAGAAATCTTATTCTTTCACAGCAACATAAATACTGTGGAGTCATAATTTTCGAAAAAATCCACTCGAGAAACGTGCAAATTTTGCTTGAACTTTAACTGAGCGAACTTTATTTTATTTGCGGTTTTCGATGGAAGATGCCACCGCATCTGAAAATCTCGCTTCCTTGGTGATCGCCAACAATGTGCAGATGTTAGCCTGTTCACTTCTTTGACAATATTTTTTTTTTTATTTCGAACGGGTCTTACCAAATTTTAGATTTAAAATACAAAACTATTCCCCCGTTCCCAGGTGTTGTTGGTATACCACAGAATGCTGTTTGACTTAGAACAAGGCCATCCTATTTTGACAATTCAGCCATGCGGCGAAGATGACCAACCCAAACAATAAAGAAGGCCATTGGCTGTGTGAAGGTGTGACATCTCTGACAAATCCTGCAGCGCACGTACACTCTTGTCTGGTAAACTTAGTGGCTTTTTTCTACGTTGTTTTCATCAGTGGCATCGCACATTTCTAATTTCGCAAATTGCAAGGATTCAACGATTCATAAGCTGCCGTTTTCGTAAAAAATTTAATTTTATTCTTAATAAAAATCTTAAAATGCCATTTTATTTTTTTTATTTTTTCTGAATGTTCCTCAAAAAATAAGGGTGCGTCTTACATTCCAATAAATGCGGTAAATACGATGCCAGGTCTGTCTCTAATCTACGTGCTCTGGAGCTTGACGAATTATTATGGTTACTTTTTCTTATGATGAACTGCTTTGTGGATTTGTGCTGCATGTCAGATCTTCTCTAACAATAAGCGTAGTGCATGCGGTCGTGAATAAACTAATGAATACCTCTCTGTCTGTCTCTCTCTCTCTCTCTCTCTCTCTTTCTCCCTTTCACTCTCTCTTTCTCTCTTCCTCTCCCTTTCACACTCTCTTTCTCTCTCTCCCTTTCACTCTCTCTTCCTCTCCCTTTCACTTTCCCTCTCTCCCTTTCACCTCTCTCTCACTTTCACTCTCTATTTCTCTCTCCCTTTCACTTTCCCTCACTCGTTTTCTCTCCCTCCCTCTCACTTTCTCTCTCTTTCTCTCTCTCTCTCTATATATATATATCTATTCCTCTCGTTTTCTCTCTGTCTCTCTCTCTCTCTCTTTCTGTCTCTCTCTATATATATCTATTTCTCTCTGTATCTCTCTCTTTCTCTCTTTTTCTCTCTGTCTCTCTCTCTCTCTTTCTCTCTATATATATGCATATATCTTACTTTTTCTCTCTCTCTCTCTCTCTATCTCTCTCTCTCTCTCTAAATAACTGCACGGTAAAAAAAAGAGAAAGACAAACAACAACGAAAAATTTCAATTCATCTTTGCGTACTTATATAGTTTTATTCATTTTCCGAATCTTCCATTTCTTGTTAGGGTTTTCTTTACAACCCCCGTGGACATCGAATATAAGGTGGGGGGCACCTTTGATTTCCGGTTGACGGGAAAAGCATAGGGCCACCGTGGAAGAATAAACACAGCACCCATGTCGCATCTGCAACTTAAACCCTTTTACTAAGTTACGAATGACACGAATGAAGAACAAAGTATCTTTCGCACTAAAGGCTCTGATCACAAAAACTCTGTCAGACACTTAAAGCAAGCTGAAAATAAACATGACGACATAATTTGTCATCTAGAAGTAATGAGGTAGGGAAACGAAGGCAACGTCTCCAAAACATTTCGAGAACTAATGCGGTCCATTAAAGCCACCATCAAGAAACAGAGCGAAACATCTGAAAAGATGAATGATAAGGTATGGATTTTCCATTTGTCCTTTCTTGTTGAAGGAAACAGAACATATGATGTGTCTTGTTACCGAAGCCAAAGACGTAGAACACTGTAGTTGCGATAATTCAGAGCCCATCGAACTATTCAGGGTCGAGATAAAGTAGTAGGAAAATCAACTAAAGATAGAACACCGTCGAATTAATAACTCGTATTAGCTTGTTTCTTACAAATAACAAGCTATCAGAAATTTACTGCATTTGAGATAATGAAGGCACGCTAACAAAATTTTAAACACTCTCGCATTCGCATTTTTCACGGTCTTCTGTTTTCATGAAGCCATATCTACTACGAATGAAGTCTAGAAGAAAGGGATTTTACATATCCATGTGAATATCAAGACCCTGTCAGGCAAAGTTTTTTTCGAAATTCAATTAAACTTCAAATTGCATTTTGGAAATTTACGATGCTATTACTGAGAGCAGAAGAAATTCGAAATGATATAACGGTTTCAATTTTATTAGCATCTTCTTCAGGTAAACACTAATTAGACACCGTTAATTTAGGCAAATTTGAATAACCCAGATAGTGCTTTGATTTGGTAGAGCACATCGCTACGTGGAGACTAATATTCTTAGGTGGTTTGGCCATGTTGAAAAATTGGATGATGAGATGCTTACTAAGAATTTTTTTTCAGCCCAAGTGGCAGGAAAGAAAGGCAGAAGAAGCCCAGGAAATCATGGGAAAATCAGATTCAGGAGTGTCTGCATGAGAAAAAGATTATGTGTTTGAAGTACAAAAGATCTTGTGCACGTCGTGTGATGGGTGTCAGTGAAGCCCATGTTGTGTGTCAAGATCGCTGTAAATTGAGATGTTTGATACGGCAACAGTAAATAAATATTCAGTTAACAGTTTGTCTGGTCATTTGTATTTTTCTTCGTGGAGCTAACCTCTGAATTTCAGAGAACAGCTTAGTGATATGTATACATGTATGTACATCGCTAGAGACAAAGTAAAAAATAGATCGTCAGTCTGGAAGCTTAGATACTAAAATAAGATACGACGAATGCGCCCAAGGCGGTGAGGAGAAAAAAAAAATCCAACTTTTTTTAAAAAAAACCTGCTGGAAAAGAAAATCATCAAAAGCCGGAAAAAACTTGCCCAAACCTTCCTCACGCAACGGAGAGATGAACAAGAACTCTTTTGGTTTGAAAGTAGGCCCAATGGAAGTCGAGGGACATTTTGGAAATTATGGGGAAACTATTTTACCAAAACGAAGATCCATTTCCCTTCTTAAAGGTGAATACTAATACCCCGGGAACTTTCACTCAATATTTTTTTTAAAGTTTTTGCTTAGCTCGTTGAGCAATTGGAGACTAGTAGTCTGATTAAAAAATAATAATCTCCGTTCACAGTCGAAAGCCCCTACAATGGGCTCGCGAGCATCAAAACGGGACCTTGAATGATTGGGAAAAGGTTGTCTGGTTCCACGAATCTGGTTTCCTGTTGCACCATGTGGACGGCGTGGTACGTGTGCTTGTTCACCTGGGAAAGTGTTAGCTCCAGGATGCAATGTGAGACGAAAACAAACTGGTGGAGGAAGTAAGTATAATGCTTTGGACAGTGTTCTGCTGGGAAACACTGGGTCCAGTTACACACATGAAGGAAATTATGAGGTCCACCACCTACCTAAACATCATTGCACACCAAGCACATTCTTTCATGGCAACCGTATTCACTTCTAGCTGTGCTTTTTTTCAACAGAAAAATGCGCCATGTCATACTACCCAGATTGTTCGAAAATGATTAGTGGAACATGTGAAAGTCTTTCAGGAATTGCTTTGACCTGCCGACATCAATCCAATCGTACGCCTGTGGTTTGTGTTGGAACAGCAAATCAGATCTGAGGCACCTCAACCACGTGACTTAGAAGAGTTAAAGGATCTGCTAGTAACATGTTGAACACCACCACAAGACACACAAGACACCTTTAGAAATCTTGTGGTGCCAAGGCTTCGCGGGGTAAGAGCAGTTTTGGCAGCACGTGGAGGACCGACATCGTATTAGGCAGGTGGTCATAATGTTTTGGCTCTTCTGTGTAGTTGTAATTATACTGGACGCGCTCTTCCTTAGAAATTTACGAAACGAGAAATGCTTGTCAGCTCTGGAGCTAGACTGTCATTGTACCTGGTGAAACCTGTTTGTTTTGTTAAAAGCAATTTGCCTCAGTTGGTTCGTAAAATTTTAATGTTGGGAGTTTAACTTAAAGAGCGTCTTAAGCAGGTAATTCTAAACGAAAGGCATTTTAACTTCGCAAATTTTTGAGCTAAATCCTAAACACAAATGCTAAACTTAGAAGGGATTGGATAAACAAAGACCGTTCACTGTGTATGAGTTGAACGTTGCTTCCATTTACAATAAGTAAATTCGTGTAAATATTGCTTCGAGATATTTTTTGTTAGAGATGTTCCCTGCAGCAGTTGTCTTTTACATTAATCAGAACGTGTAAAAGGAGGTTTACCATGTGATTTGCTTAGCTGGCCGGCATACTTATGGTCACGTTTCACATACCGTATCCGCCGGAAGTATAATTCATCCGATTCACAGGTCTGCGAAATAATTTTTTTTTCTGCACCGTTTTAGGTGTTTCTAATGTTTTTTGATACGCTGAGTTCAGAAATGCTGAGCTTTCCCCTCTATCACGTAAGGTTTTTCCACAAAATGAGGATGAAGATCCAGGTAAATCACACAGAAGATCTAGCAGAGTAAAAAAAAACTTTATTTACAAAAAAATTAAAAATAAGCTTTATTTTACATTTTATTAATTTGTTATGCTTGTTATAGCTACCACAAAGTCAAAAATCTTTATAATGTCTCTTGTTCTTCCCCTCGACGCTGCGTTTAGAACTTTTCCCTTGTGCACTGCTTGCGGCTCTTCCCTATTCAGCATCCAGCAATAGTATGCTATCATGTTCACATTCCATCGGCCCTGATACCTCCGTTCTATATCCTTTATGTCCTGGTGGAATCTCTCTCCTTGTTCTTCACTAACAGCGCCTAGATTTTCTGGGAAATAGCCTAGATGGGAGTTCAAAAAGTGGAGCTTCAAGCTCATTGAGCAGCCCAAGGCTTGCAAGTTCTCCAGCATGTTCCCTACGATGTTCTTGAAGTCAGGGTATTTCTGATTGCCAAGAAACTTCTTTACAACTTCTTTAAAGGATGTCCAAGCCAATCTCTCAATGTCATCCATTTCGGTTTCAAAGATTTCGTCTTTCATGAGTTTTCGAACGTCAGGACCGACGAAAACCCCTTCTTTCAGCTTCGCTTCTGACAGCCGTGGAAACTTACTTGCCAGGTACTTGAAAGTATCGCCATCTTTTGGCAGGGATTTCACAAACTGCTTCATGATGCCAAGTTTGATGTGAAGTGGAGGCAGGAGTACTTTTTTGGGTCCACCAAAGATTCGAAGTACACGTTCTTTTCCCCTACTTTTAGCGTCCTGATTGGCCACACCTTCTGAGTCCAGTGCTTGGCTTTAGCATGACTGTCCCATTCGCAGGGGAAACAGGGGTACTTGGTGTAGCCATCCTGTTGACCAAGGATCATAGTGAGCACTTTCAGATCGTCCCAGATGGTCCATTCGTATTCCTTGTAGTTAAGGTTGGTCAGGATCAAGGTTAAATTCAAATACCTCTCTTTCAAATGAACCGAATGTCCAACTGGTATAGAGGCGTATTTGTTGCCGTTGTAAAGAAGTACAGCTTTCAGACTTCTTTGTGATGAGTCAATGAAGAGTCTCCAATCTTCCGCCTCATGCTGAATTTTGAACATTTGCATCAAACCGGGGACATCGGAGTAGTAAACAAGTGCACCGTCTTGAGAAAAGTAAGGCACGTAGTTTTTCTCTCGGTTTCGAAACCAATAGAAAGAAGTTCCAGGGGTTAACAAGTTCTTCTCCTGGAGTCTAGAGCCTAGCTACTGAGCAAAATCTTTTGGAAGGGCCAGATCTCGGATCAAGTCGCTCAATTCTGATTGTGAAAACAGCTGTGGCTCACTGCAGTCGTCGACTTGAAAATAGTCATCAGCATTATCCTCGGACTCGCTCCCTGATGGTGCAGGCACATCATCTAGCCTTTCTGGAGGCAAAGGTACGGTAATGTCATGTCCCTGAGGCACAGGGCGCAGTGCAGATTTAAGGTTCGGGTACAAGATTTATTTTTTGGTTTTTTAAGATGTATTCCTGTATGTTGCACGAACAAAAGTAGCAGTCATCGCTGTGGTTTTGGGGCTCTTTCCATATCATAGGCACTCCAAAACGAAAATATTTTACCTTGCCCTTAGACCACATGCGGAGTCCTTCCATGCAACTTGAACACACTCGATGCAGGGCCCATGACTTGTCTTGGTCTCCAATCCTTATACCGAAGTATGCAAAATACACTTTTCCGACAAAGCCCGTGATCTTCCGCTGTTGCTTTTTCACTACAAGTTCGCCACAGATATAGCAAAAGCTGTCAGGAGAATTGCACAACCTCTTGAAGCCATGACAGTCGTAAAGGCACACATTTACGACTGTCATGTTGTTCTTCGAGATTAAGGCAAACGTGGCTCTTTCAGGCCCACGTTTGCCTTAACACCATGTTTAAATATATATAAGAAACTATTACAACAATATTCTGGTGGCATAAATTCCAGACAGAAATTCTCTATTTCTGTCGAAACTGTGCGTGATAGAATTTTTTGAGTATTTTGCCCGAAATCTGCATCAAAAAATACGTAAAAACATCATTCACTTTGTAAGAGCGAAAGTGTCGTCACGTGACTTAGCGCCGCCTCCTACTTAAGGATCCGAGGCGTCCGCGCTACGTGGGTTCTCACAACAAACAGAGAGTTGTATACTCTTCCCAGAAACACTCTTTCTCTCTCTCTCACTCTGTTCGAGCGAACAAACGAAGCCTCCCCCACTTTACTATATAAATCTGTGGACCGGGGAGGCGGAGAGACAACAGCTAATCATACAGAAATAAATTCATCTTCAGAAATAATAATTCGAAGATAACTTTTGGTTGAAACACATACAAAACATTTATTTCCTCATCAATGAGAATTTTGATGGCGGAGGATTACTCACTCTCGACGTTAGGCCTCACTGTGACTGAACTGGCAAGGATCGTGGAACGCGCAGGCTAAGATGGTCGATTTCCGCAGAAATCTCACTCTGCGTTGAAGTCCTAACTTAGAGTCTCCTTCACGCTAGGTAGACCTATATCTCGTCGACGTTAAAGGAATAGTCTTCTAGCTATCCTTCTCTAATCGATGTTTCAGTAGACTGTACTAAGTCCGTAATTCAGTAGTATAACATCAACTACTCTACCGGAATCCCTGACGCGAGCTGATTCCTTCTGTGGCGACTACCTATCTCTTCCAGGATAGGTGCTCGCTCGTTTCCCGTAGACTTCGGGAGTCCACCGCACAAACAAGGCAAACGCGTCGCGCTTCCCTTCTATCGGAGAAACTATCCCCTCCGCTTTCCGAAGACAGACTGACGAACAGATCCTCTGGGAGTGACCTCTTCGCCTCCTCCCCCTTTACGCTGCACCTGTTTCAAGGGCGATGGCGCTGACCTTGACCTCCCATGACCGGTTCATGTTGCTCTCCTCTCTGGTCACGTGGTTCACTTCTCGCGCCCTTCACCTGCCCCACCCCTAGTCATTTTCTGGGTATCTGGCTAATGGACCTTTAATTCTACCTTGCGCGTCCTCGCTTATCCCCAGGTCATTCATTCATGAGTGCCTCCTTCCAAGAAAGCAATCCTACCGCCGTAGTACATCCGTAGCAATACAATACACATTGTTACACTGATACAAAAGAGTATGTCTGCATTTCAGACTTGTAGGTGCCAGATCGAAATGAACAAATTATTTGTGAAAGTCACAGTGTCCTTCACGATACTCTCAGTTTGTAGAAAAAAGCCCTCGCCCTTTCTAAGGCGTGAGAACCTGAATTCTTTTGTTATACATCTCGAATTCACACACACAAAAAAAGATTAAACATATTTGCGAACTTTCTGTCGCCATTTTGTGAACTTGCGATGTTTCTTTCGTCAAAAAAAACCCCACATAATGTTTATCATTGAAATGAATTAACATCGTTAATGTGTCCGTTCTTACACACTATAACGAAGTAAATTTCTCCGTCATTTCTGTCCACGCCAGGATACGAACCCGGATCCCCTCATTCCGGAATAAGTTGCTCTACCAATTGAGCTACGCGGACGTTTTTTTTTTATTCTGATTCCTATCTGCCTTTATGTCGTGTGCGTCCTTCGGGCAGGTACGTCACATCTCCTGGTACGTTACAACACTTTTAAGAAAAAAAACCATCGCTGACCTGTGATCAGTTAACCTCATTCATCAGAGAAATCTGAATGACAAAGTTCGTGTCAAGCGGGAAACCTCCAAAAAGTTCTTCACAAAACTTTCGTCTCGAAGGATCCTCAAGAATTCACCCATTCATTTCTGTCTCGAAGAACCTCCAAAGACTCACCTATTCACTTTTCGCTTAAAAGAATAACAAATAACTCACCCATTCATTTTTCGTCTTAAAGAACAACGAAGGCTTCACCCATTTATTCATTTTTCATCTCGAAGGACAACGAAGGGGTCATTCGTTTATTTTTCATCTCGAAGAACAACAAAGACCGCACCTATTTTTTTCTTCAAGAACCACCAGGGACTCATCCATTCATTTTTCATCTCGAAGAAACCCCAAGAACTCATCCATTTATTTTTTATCTCGAAGAATCACCAAGAATCATCCCTTCGTTTTTGATCTCGAAGAACCACCAAAAACACATCCATTCCTTTTTCATCTCGAAGAATCACCAAGAACTCATCTATTCGTTTTTCATCTCGAAGAATCACCAAGAATGATCCATTTGTATTTCATCTCGAAGAATCACCAAGAATGATCCATTTGTTTTTCATCTCGCAGAACCACCAAGTAACTCATCCATTCATATTTCATCTGACAAAACGACGAAAAACTCACCGGTTTGTATTTCGTCTCAAAGAACAACAAAGGCCTCACCCCATTCATTCATTTTTCATCTCGAAGAACAACGAAGACCTCATCCGTTAATATTTCGTCTCGAAAAACCACCAAGACCTCACGCATTCATTTTGCATCTCAAAGAAAAACAAAGACCACACCTATTTTGTCTTGAAGAACCATCAAGAACTCATCCATTCATTTTTCCTCTCGAAGAACCACCAATAATCCATCTATTCGTTTTTCATCTCGAAGAACCACCGAGAACTCACCCATTCATTTTTCATCTCGAAGAACCACCAACAATTCACCCATTCATTTTTCATTTCGAAGAACCACCAAGAACTCATCCATTCGTTTTTCATCTCGAAGAAATACCAAGAACTCATCCATTTATTTTTCATCTCGAAGAACCACCAAGAACTTATCCATTCATTTTCCATCCGGAAGAAACACCAAGAATCACCCATTCGTTTTTCATCTCGAAGAACCACCAAGAACTCATCCATTCATTTTTCATCTGACAGAACGACGGAAAACTCGCCGATTCATATTTCGTCTTAAAGAACAACGAAGGCCTCGCCCATTCATTTATTTTTCATCTCGAAGGACAACGAAGAGCTCATCCGTTCATATTTCGTTTCAAAGAACCGCCAAAAACACATTCATTTAGTTTTCGTCTCTGAAGCAGATAAAAATACAATAAGAAGTATTATAGCAGTGGAATTGAAGATTTTTGTCCAATGTATCAGATAATAAATACATTTGATGCTGTTGACATTTGTTTTGGTTAAATAACCTTTATACGCATCTGCAGTTTTTGTTATGATTAAATTTCGTCGCCTTTGTTTCTTGTGCTGCGAAATCTAGATTTCTTTATTTCTGAGAAAATATGTCATGGGCATAGTTATAAGTTTGAAAATAAAAGAATAAAGAAATGATATACAACAATACAAGCAGCAACTCGGACAGCACTGCTTGAGCGGGTTTTAACAGTTATTTGAGAATGAAACCTGGGAGTTTAAAAGGTGAAATAACATTTAAGTTCCGAATAGCCAATATGTTCATGTGAGGATATGAAACTCAGTGTGGGAACGTGATTTGGCGATTACAGAATGATCGCCGAGTGAACAGAGGCGCGGGATTTTAACAAATTGTTGGATTATGCCTGATTTTGAGTCAACGATGAGGAATTGACGGATGTTTTTTCTTTGGCAATGTTTCAATCCTTTGTTTAGAACTAGTGTCTTTAAATTAGACATGAAAGATTTCTCATAACCATAGATTCTTACGGAGACCGCTAACCTTTCTCCCCAAACAAACAAACTAAGGAACACTAAATGCATTTTTCTCACTAATTTCTTGAGAGAATGTGTTTTACATACGGCTACTTCCAGAAATCTCATATTGACTGCTGAACGGGAACCGATCTGAATTTCTGCTGCTTTTGTTAGTATTGCGTAGATTCGGACGCGGACTGGGCCGCCGGGATACCAGGAGATTTCCCCGTGGACCGTCATATTCTGGGCCGATAGGCCTTATGCTGCGAATCATGAAAAAAATGCATATACACTAGTACTTCACTATTCTTTTAGAACACCAAGTTATACTAAAGCAGCAAAGTTTATCACTTTGAAAAGAGATAAACTTTGCTGCTTTAGCAAAAATAAAAAAAATAATAAAAAAAGAAAAAGAAAAGAAAGGAAAAAATGAAACGTAGTAGACGTTCTGTTGAGCCAATGTTTGACTTTCAAATCTCGACTTTCAAATTTAAGAACCGTTTTTATTTTCCTTTCAGCTGATTTCCTCTACCAAAAATAATATATATATAATTAAATAAACTATCTACCAACAAGTAATTGGACACCTGTGATAGCAAAGGAAAACGAAGTTTATTCACCTTCAATAGTTGGTGGAGCCTCCACGAGCGGTGATTACAGCTGCGACCCTCCGGGTGATACTCTCGACCAGGCGTTGTACGACTGCTAGCGGTATTTTCTTCCACTCGGCTTGGAGAAGACAGGTCAGTTCCTCCGCCGATTTCGGACGGTGGTGGCACCCCTCAGATCGACACTCCAACTTGTCCCAGAGGTGCTCGATAGGGTTAAGGTCCGGACTCTGCGCAGGCCAGTCCATTCGATTAACCCCATTGTCACCATACCAAGCCATGGAGGGCCTCGCAACATGACAGGTGGCATTGTTATCCTGAAAGTAACATGGGTCCACCCCGTAAAACTGCCACAACGTAGGAAGCGCATGGTCATCCAAAATGGTGCAGTAGGTCTCGGCGTTGAGTCTACCAGGAATTGCGACCAAGGGTCCCGTGCCATACCAGGAGAAACACCCCCATAACATATTTCCACCCCCACCGAACTTCACAGTTGACACAATGCATTCCGGCAGGAGGCGTTCTCCAGGCCGACGCCAAACCCAGACCCTGCCATCCGAACGGTAGAGGGTGAACCTTGATCCTTCGCTCCAGAGAACCTGTTTACACTGTTCAACGGTCCTTTGTCGACGTTCTTTGCACCACGTTAGCCGAGCAGCGCTATTGGACTTGGTGATCAAAGGCTTGTGGGCGGAAGCACGTCCATGATAACCGAGCAGTTGGGCTTCCTTACGGATGGTATTCATCGAAAGAACACTTCCGGATGCCTATTGAAACTCCTCGCGGATGTGGCCCATCGATTTGGTGCGGTTCTTCCGAATTTCTCTGGCCAGCACCCGTCAGTCTCTAACTGCCAGTTTTGTGGGTCTGCCGGGTCGGGGCACATTCCGACAGTCACCTCTCATCTTCCACTTGCCAATCACGTAGGCCACGGTCGATTTTGGGTACTTCAACTCGCTGGATATGTCACGTATGGATCGGCCATTTCTGTGATACCCGACGATTGCACCTTTCTCGAAATCAGAGAGCTTCGAACTGCGTGGCATCTTGAATGCGACTGGTTGCGTTGTTGTTTCCCACACGATGTTTAACGGCGGCGGCCGTGAAGTGTATCGGGACCGCAGATATCGTCGATTGCAGGGGTGTCCAATTACTGGTTGGCAGATAGTGTACATGCAATCACAAATATATAATTATAAGTAATATAATCAAATATGCGGGATAGAAACTAAAACTTTGTTGTGTATGTTAATGCATTGAGTCTCACCAACGGTAAAAGTTTGGGGTTGCTTTATGTAAAAATACCTGCTTTTTTTTCTTTTTTTTTTTTTTTTGAACGAAATTTGCATTGGATTTACCAATTTTTGTTCCTTACGGTTACACGAATTCTTGAACTGCAGTTCAGGAAAGTCTATTTCAACTAGAGCAAAAAATGCTTTTTCCGCTTTAAAATAATTAAATAAAAATTCATTTTAGCATTCTTTAATTTTTCTTTTATAAATTTTCATTAATTTCTCAAAAGTATGAACATTTTCAGTTTTTTTCCAAGATATGTTTTTTGTAATTATTTTGTTTATGATAGGTTAGTCTGGAAAAATAAGATAAATTTTTTGCACATTTGGATTTCTCTTCTGACGAAAAACACACTCTACAACAATTTTGAATTCAACTATCACAGCAAAATTTATAACAATGAAATAAAATATTCGATAGCCTCTCTCAGAGAATGCACCTGGACTATTGTTTCTCAGCAACGGAAATAATTTTTCCAAATTAAATTTCACTACGGATCTGCGGTCCAGGAATATGAGACAAAATGTTGTCAATTAATGTTTTCTCACTACAAAAACGGCAATGCTGACACACCAGGGGTTTTTTTTATTTGTTTTTATTTTCATTTGTTTTATTTTCACCTTGATAATATTTCCCAAAGGTGGACCCCACAAAATCAGCTTTTAGGGCAGTTTTAGGATTGCCTCTCTGTCACTGCGTAGATTAATAATAACTGAAATGGTAATTTGCCTATCCTGAACTTACGACAAAATTTTGAAATCACGTCCGATTCATATGAGTTTAAAAATACCGTGGCCATGAAATATAGAGAGGCGGCAACACATTAAATATAGGAAAGTTTTGCGAATAAACACAGTTGCCAGGATACCTGAGAAATCCAGACAGCTCTGAAATAAACGCAAATTTTACTGTCTAGACAAAATCGGACGGCCAATGAATCATTTTAATTTTTATTTAAGAGGGATTCAAAAGAAATAATTAACTGCTAGAATAAACATGAACGTTGCGAAAGTTGCACTGCAGGATGCACTCCTAGCCGTAGACTTGAAAACGCCCAATAAAAAAATCCTTAAGATTTCCGGTGCATTAATTTTAATTGCTTCAGTACTTATGTACCGGTGAACTCATGTCTACGTTTCACGTTGCAAAGGAAAAGGAGCTTTCTCACCCCACTTCCCCCTCTTTAAAGCGCTTGTATTTGCTGAAATTAAAACCTTACATTCCTTTAAAAGTACTTTGAAGGAATAGTGATGAAAATTTCAATGCTTTTACATTTACTGGATTGTTTATTTAAAACCAACACAAGGTATTATTACATAAAATAATATTTATTTATTTTTTTACTTTTATGGTAAAGACTGCGAAAATAAAGGGAGTTCTAAAAGTTTCTGTACAAAAGTAAAAACAAAAGAGAGTAACGCTGTTCCACTACAGAAATATGCTGAAAGTTTATTTATTTATATACCATAAAAATATCTTATTTTTTCTTTGGGAGTTTAACGACCACGGTGAGCACCTCAAGAGCTATAAGTAGTTGTCCATCCCTAATTTAGGGCCACAGGTTTCAGGGAAGGAAGAAAACCAGCGTTAAGACAAACACAACATTCATACCTCACCGGGATTCGAACCCAGACCCATCTCTTAGACCATTGCGCCAATAGGGTGGCAATAGCGATGTGTAATAGAAGTTTGCTAAACAGATGGGAAAAGCACCTGCCAAAATGTATATTCGCAGAACAATTCCGGCTGGTATTTCATACAGATCACGTCGTTTTTAAACGCAGTTTGTCGATTTAGGCACAATTTTAATAATCGTCAATTAATGTGCTAAATTTTCTAGCAGATTTATCAAAACATAGCAATACGCATTAACATTTATTGAGGTTGTATGTATTTTTCTTCGTATCTACAGAAATTTAGGCGCGAAAATAGTAGGAACTTTACAGGTACAATCTGTAAGTATGTTATATGAACCAACCAAATTTGGAAGTGATATACTTTCTAAAAGAACTATTCTGAGTGAAACGTTACAGCATTTTTTTTGCACGAATTTCAAAAATTATGGTGCTGGTATTATTGCTCAGTACGCGTGTTTGCCTGTGGACATGATATCGTCATATCTTTACAGCCTTGACTGAAAATATTTACCATAAGCACGAAAACGTTGATCAAAGGATTTTCGACATTTCCGGATGCATAGTTTTTTTATCTTGTCTATACGAAACTGATGTAAATTATCACATTGGGCAGGATAAATCCACTGCTGGAGTTAAGTTGTAGACATTTCTTTTGATTCGGATAGCTATGTTCGTGATTAAGATTACACATGCGTTTCTCCACGGTTTTTTTTTTTTTTAATTGCTGGTGTACAAATTAACCACCAGATTATTACAAGTGTATATTTGCATTTAGCATGGTATAGAGTAGCAAAATGAAAAAAAGAAGTCTAAGAAGTGATCAGTTTTTAGCTAAGTTATGACCCCCACACCAAAGTGGGAAATGAGTCAAAAATTTGAGACCCGGACTCGGACGTCACGTAATTGGACCCTACCAGAACAAATCCGCTTTGAGTTATAATATACAGGGAGCTGAACAAAGAAATGTGAACACCGAGCTCAGAGACGTGACTTTTAATGCAGCTGATTACGTCGCAACACGCAAAAGTATTCACCACATTTTGGTTGTAAAAGCTTAGTTTAGAACCTCGAAGTTCTATTTAAGTGCATTTAAAGTATCTTGTTGCAAAATTTCTTTCAGGATGATGAAGAAATGAGCGACCTAACTGACTTCGGAAGAGGGTTAATTGTTGGTGGCCGGCTAGTTGATGCCACCGTGACAACAGTCGCCATTGTAGTGGGGATTTCGAGGGCTACTGTGTCTAGTAACATGACAGCATACAATATTCGTGGAAAAAACCTCGTCTGCGAAACACAACAGCGGCCGGAAGGCGACCCTGACTGATACAGACATTAGAGCATTAAGGAGGATTGCTACCCGTAATAAGAAAACCACGGCACCGAAAATTAGTGTGGAGCTCAATCTGCATCTCCACACCCCTGTATCAACGAAAACGGTGCGTTAGGAACTGGATAAACAAGATATTCATGGAAGAACTGCTGTTGCAAAACCTCTGGTGACCCGGGTGAATGCACAATGGCGACAGCAGTGGTGCCAGGATCATACAACATGGACTGCCGATGCATGGAAGCATGTAATGTGGTCGCACGAATCCACATTCACACTATTCCCCACAGCAGGACGTGTTTACGTGTAAAGAACACCGTCCAAAGAGTACAACCCAGACTCTCTGCTCCCAACAATGCAGCAGGGTGGTGTCTCTTTCATGCTATGGGCGGTCATATCGTGGCTTTCAGAAGGTCTTCTGATTACCTTGAAATGACGGATGACTGGCAGGGTGTATGAAACCATTTTGGCCAACCAAGTCCATCCAATGGCTCAGGCATTTTTTTCTGCAGGGGATGGCATCTATCAAGATGATAACGCCCCAATTCACAGAGCTCGGAATGTTCGGTAATGGTTTAGGAACAGGAGGACCAACTTTCACAGCTTACTTGGCCTCCCCAGTCACCAGACTTAAACATCATCGAGCCACTGTTGTCTGAGTTGGAAAACAGAGTAAGATCACGTTATCTTCCTCCTCCATCTCTCAAGAGCCCGGAGCAGTTTCTGCATGACGAATGGTGTAACATCTCACTAACCGCCACCTAGGATTTGTATGCGTCCATTTTAAGACGGATTCCGGAGATTTTGAATGCCAAAGGTGATCCCACATCCTATTAGGCACGTAAAACCTTCTTTTCCTAGGTATTCACATTATTCTGCCCATCTCCTTTATATATACAGGGTGTTCAAAAAGTCTCTCTGCAGTGGGTATCTTAGGTTATATGGAAATCCAACAAATGTACGCATGTATTATGGAACGTATATTTACTCCTTTCTTATAAAACTATTGAAGCGGATGTCCTTTATTTGCAAGATATAACCTAACTGTTTTACACATGCTTACAAACATCTGCGAGAGCCAAAATGTCCCTCTGCAGTGATGTTAAGGCTGTTCCACTTAATTGTGATGGCACTGCAGTCAAAATTTTTGAATTAAGTAACTCTTTTTATGTTTAATTTCAGTCTTTCCTGTTTTCTTGATAACATATCAAGCTTTGGAATATGTTTCACAGCAATTTTTACAAGCTTATGATGAATTGTGAGTTTCTAAAATATGGATGTTGTTTTCATGATTGTCCCTCCGAAGGAAGTGACACTCTTCCTTCATTTTGCATGACAAATTATTTTTCAGCTTGAGGACACTAGTATTAAACACAAAATTCCAGAGTGCGAATTTTTTTTTTTTTTTTTTTTTTTTTTGCTTTTCAAAAATAAAACGTAAATAAAACCGGGTTGAAATCCAATCAGGAACAGAAATTATTGACCCTTTGACTCGTGACCCGACCCGTTTCCATCTCTGCCCCACACACGTCTTACAACATCCAAATTTTAAAAATTTTGGCAAAAAAGGAAATTTCACTCAATAATTCTATGACATTGATCTTGTTGTTAAGCAGTTTCTAAAGAGCAATTTTTAAAATAAACTGAAACTTTTTTTAAGGTTTGTAAAAATATGTGTAAATGCAAAATTTGCAGATTATTTGCGTTTTTTATCGATCTTATAGAAATTCAAAGTATTAAAATTATCGAACTGTTGTTTAAAGGGTAGGAAACTTCATGTAAATTTCAACCAGGAAGAGATGTCACAGATGAAAGCTCAAAAGTTTTAGGAAGATCCAATAATAATTGTGATTGGCTTTTCAAGAAAAATCTGCTGCTACGTGAATAAGACTTCATTTCACTAATCACTGAAATTATTTGAGTTGATAGTCGCATTGTTATCTAATAGAAATCATGTTGCCAAGTAATGGAAACAGTAGATGTCGATTTCATTGCTTTCCGACTAGTAATTAATGACTCAGTAGACTAGAACGCTTCGACCATATATACTAATGGACTGAGCACTGGCAATAGCAGCATTAGAGCCGTTGTGGTCACAACATGAGAGGGCATCAGATCACGTGACATGTGTCAGAAATGGTCGCATGCGTTTTAATTCCAACGTTTTCCTACGAACTGACAAGCCATTTTAAAGGATTAGGAAATAGTAAATTGTGTACATTTGAACTGTGGGTTTCAGGAATATTGTATATAAGGATATATTCGTTGAGAAAACTACTTCGATCAAAACGTTATTGCAATCGTTTAGAAGTTATTAGATCGAAAAGTGGTCGTAAGTTAGATCGAAAAGTGGTCTAACGCGAATTAGTTTGTTTGTACTCGAAATTCCGTGTAAAAATGGTGTTATGGTTACTATTTTACGCTGCATAACTTTAGTATTTTCAGTGCATTATGTGTTCAGTGCATTTAGTATTTTCAGTGCATTATGTGTTCAGTGCATTTAGTATTTTCAGTGCATTATGTTAAAACTCCTCATATATACGAAAAACTCTTCAGGTAAGTTTACTTATGAGATATACATGCACAGATGGAGTTGTTTACATTTCGTTATTTATAGTGTGATGAACATTTGCGAAGAATTTTGAACATGCATTCCGGTTTTGGTTTTTTCTAAAGTTACTCTATTTTTATGTCAATAGCTGCAAGTTTTCTGGTTAAGTAATTGAAAACCTTATTGACTTTTTCTACCTCACCGTAATAATTATTCGAAATATAAAAAAAAAAGTGGAATGGTTGCACTTGCTACTCTAATGAAAACTTATGCAAACTTTGAATCGCTATGTACCAAACCGACAGGTTTTCTAATGAACTAAAAACATTATACTTACTGAAACCGTGTTGTGCCAAATACTATACTTGTTAAGTAAACATTCCATAACTTTCATATTTCGGAATCAAATGCACATGATGCCTAGCAGAAAAGTAAAGTTCTGCAAGGCAACAAGAGCTTGGACTAGCATGTCATGTCATAAGTACTATCTTGATTTTATGGGCAAGCTTCCTGTTTAAATATTTAGCCTTTGTCTGAGATGGGTCAGGGTTCGAATCCCATAAGGCATGGAAACTGTGTCTCACAGCGCTGGCTGTCACCCTTTCCTATAACAAGTGGCCCTAAATTAGGAACACACGACTGCTGGGTTGCGCATGGTAAAACCTCCAATCAAAAAGAAAAACAAATATTTAGCTGAAATTTAAAATTTCCACAATTCTCTTCGTGCTTTGTCTTTCGAAAAACTTTTAAAGCAGAAATCATAAAGCAAAACACAAAATCCATGCTATAAATACATCAAAAACTAAAACTATCCGGTGTCTCACACCTGTTGGTCACCTTAAAAATAAAACGTTTTTCTTTAAATTTTGAGATGGCGACACCGTAGTGTTATAGTGAAATTATTATAAAGCATCCAAAGAATCTATTTAGGTATTTAATTCGTTTCTTACCCATAAAAAGTTATAGAACTTCCTTTACTAAATCGCTCAGAGCAACCATAAGCACAGCATGTGTGACCCTTCTTTTTGGCACATGGCACGTGATTTCGTGGCGTTTGATGTTGGAGCCAGAAATGTTGATGCCATGCGCAGTCTATCAGTATATATGATCGAAGGAAGAACGTCACACAGGAAACTTTGGATATTATTCAAATGGGGCATATTTCAAAAATAGGTTTAATTCTGTGCCTCACAGGTAAATGGGGATCAGTTTGTGTGGGATGGTTTTCAAAAGAGGTTTGGAAGCTGACAAACTGCCAGAGTCCAGTCAGGGTTTTTTTTTTTTGTTTTGTTTTTTTGTTGGAGGTTTAAAATGATTTATCGGACCTGGTGGTACAGAGACATGACGGACAGGCAGACATAGACAAGATACAGAAGTTTCACATCAACAAGTACATATAAAACATGGTTTTTACAATATGCTAAATGACCAATGTACACAGATAACCAGTGTTGATCAAGTAACACATTGAGAGCCAGTGCCGAAAGACAAACACAAACATCCATGCCTCACCGGGATTCGAACCCAACTAGGGCGAATAGTCACAAGCCAGCGCCTTAGACCACTGCACCATTGATGCGGCCCATGATCAAACAGGAATCTGTTGGACAATGATCAAACAGGAATCGGGTTGGACAATGATCAAACAGGAATCTGTTCCTTGCGGGACAGCTTACAGTATGCTCCAGTGTCTGTTAAACTGCTACAGTAATAAAGCATTTATTATTGAGCAGCTTTTAGGACCGTAAGAATTTACCATCCCTAACTTGTGACCATTTGTTCCGGAGAGGGAGCGAAGCCGGCGTCATCGAAGATACACGCGACCCATGCGTCGTCCTTGATTCGAACTCAGGGCCAACTCAAACAAATGATCAGAGGCTATCACCTGTGATGACTTCGGCACAGGGATGGATTTGGATTTGAATTTCCAGTGAGCCGCACCGGTGGCGCGGTGGTCCAAGCGATGGCTTCTGACCATTCGTCCGAGATGGGTCCAGGTTCGAATCCCGGTGAGGCATGTATGTTGTGTTTGTCTTACTGCAGTGGCTCTCTCCCTTCTCTGGAACAGGTGGTCGTAAATGAGGAACGGGCGACTGCTTATCGCCTATTGAGTTGATCACGGTGGTCATTAGGCCCTAATCTAAAAAGAAAAAATCCAATAGCAGGCTATCAAATTTGCATATTTTTTTAGACTGCGTTTGTTTTTCGGATGTTTTCGGTAAGAAGAAGCGCTACATCTCTTTGTTGTTTCTTCAGTTTTTTTTTTTTTTATTGGAGGTTTAACGACCACCGTGAGCAACTCAATGGGCTATAAGCAGTCGCCCGTCCCTAATTTAGGGCCACTGGTTCCAGAGAAGGGAGAGAGCCAGTGCCATAAGACAAACAGAACATCCATGCCTCACCGACCCCGGACCCATCTCGGATGAATGATCGGAAGCGATGGCTTAGACCACTGCGCCACCGGAACGACTAGCCCATCTTTACTGTCAAGCATTAGATGTATTATCTCAGGTACCGTGTCGTCCCTGTTTAGGTATTCTTTTGGTTCGAAGGGAAAACAGCTAAGCTAAAGTGAGTTTCATAGTTTTCGTGACTTTACCACACTTTCTACGGGTGTTGTGCTCTACTACTTTCATCGTGTGTTTTCCACAGTTCTGGGTCGCCGTAAGTCCCAAGAAATGATCCCTTAGGTAATGGATGGAGCTAACTTCTTTTTAGCTACTGATAAGGAAATATTTGTGTTAATGTTTTTAATATTTAAGGAGTTGAAATACACTGCTGGACAATTGCTAAGGACGGATCATAAACGGCTATATAGCGCACAAAAAAGTAAGTGTAGTTGGATGCCAAGTGAAATAAAATAATGTCAGAATGCCAGGACATTACAAGAAAGACAATTTATTGTGCTCTGAAATCCAGAAGGCTTTGGAACGTGTTCAAGCGGCAAACAGGCCATTTTTTGCAGAATACGTAAACGTGAAAAAAATGCAATTACCGTCCGCAGGCGTTCCGGCGTAAGATGTCAATACGGGATATGGCCACCATGGAGGGCGATGCAAGATTCCACACGTCGTGTCATGCTTTGCACAACATTATTAAGCAGCTGTTGGGGTAATTTATCCCATTCCTCTGTCAGTGCACAGATGAGGGTGCCCTTGTTTATTGGAGGGCATTGGCGACCAGCAAGACTCCTCCCCAAAGCATCCTACACATTTTCAATGGGATTCAGATCTGGAGAACGTGCTGGCCATACGAGGCGTTGAATATCCTCGCTCTCAAGACACTCCTGGACAGCGACTGTTCGATGACATGTTGCGTTGTCGTCCATGAAAATGAATCTATCACCGACAGCACCACGGAACATGCGAACATGAGGTAGCAGAACATCAGTAATGTATCGTTGGCCAGTCATAGTCCCAGTTGGAAGCACATAGAGGGACGTACGGCCATTGATCATGATGCCAGCCCATACCATGACACTACATGTCGGATATCGGTCCCTTTCCTTTATGTTTGCTGGACAATATGCAGTACCACTATCACGCCAGATCAGTTGTCGTCGACAATCAAACGATAGACTGTATCTACTCTCATCTGAGAAGAGGACAGCAGACCAGTCGTTATCAGTCCAATTGCGATGTTGATGGCACCATTGGAAATGGGCGGTACGGTGACGTCTGGACAATGGGATGCACACAACAGGACGGCGGGCATATAGTCCTCCTTCATGCAAACGTCTGGCGACAGTTTTTCGGGAGATCCGCTTGCCAGTAGCAGCCTTAAACTGATTTGCTACCTCACTAGCTGTGCTGCGCCGGTGTCTTTTTGTTGATAGCACTATGTACCGATCTTCTGCAGGTGTCGTACTGCGAACACGACCTCCCCCGTGACGTTTGCTACACTCTCCATTTGTTTGAAATGATTTCCAAAGCCTTGAAACAACACTGTGGCTGACGTCGAACTCCCTGGCAACATCTGTTATTTTTCGCCCTTCTTCAATCTTGCCAATAATACGGCCTCGCGTAAAATCATCTAAGTGATGTCGGGAAGACACTGAAAATTGCAAGTTCGTCAATTGATTATTTCCCTTTCAACTTTGCGTTTGAACAACAACGGTCAATACGCGTCAAATCCTTTATATCTCTTATCAGCGCTATGACGTTACGAACAAGTTCGGCAATCCAAAATTTGCATACGCACAACGCGTCTTATTGCATCCCGCACTTATGCTAATTTCCACATTTTCCTGCCTTCCATTTTATGGTTGCTATCGTTGCTATTGTCATCCGTCCTTAGCAATTGTCCGGCAGTGTATTTTCAGTTCAGAATTTTGCTTTTCTTTCTTTTCCAGGTCTTTAGTGATTCTGGGTTATTTTCTGATTTAGGAAACAGCTGATTGTTACTTAAATTTATTGCAGTGTAACCTTCGTTAGGTTGAAGACACTATTGCATTATTATTATTAGTATTATTTATCGCGCAAACGCAGTGTTTACCGAAAAAGATATTCACCGTAACTTTTGGGCTAAAAGCCGCTGCTATTGAGGAAAAAAAAAAAAAAAAAAAAAGAAGAAAAAAAGTGCGGTTTTCCGCCCTGTGGTTCTTATGTCGATGGGGTGCTCACCACTATTTTTTTTTTTTTTTTTTTATAAAAAACTGCTCAGCAAATACAATTGAAAGTTTCTGCATGATATCCCTCCCACAGTAAATAGCCGTTCATTCATCCCAGTTTCTGAACCATACATTTATCCCTGCAAGGTTACTGAGACATGAGAAAGATCCAACACCGATATTTTACCCCAGTGGCTGCTCTTTTTCACTTACAAAAATGCACTAAACAAAACATTTAGAACACAGCGAATTCTAATAAAAACACCGAAATTCGGCTTTATTACATCACTAAATTTGAAATTCTCAAGAGGGAAACAGATTGTCAGACCTCGAAAGCATTAACACTTTTTCATTAATGCTCTTAATATGTCCTAATTTTCTAAAAAAATATTCAATTTAAAATAAAATAGATATTCCTATTTAACGATAGCAGCTCGAAGAGATTTAGAGCAGAGTCAGCTCCTGGGCACATAAACTTTTAAACGACATATGTCTTCCATCTGTGCGCCATAGTTTTCAGCCATCGCATTCTCTCTTCCTCGCTTTTCCTTTCGTTGAGTAGTAGGCCAAATTTCTCTCTCTCGCTCTCTCTCTCTCTTTCTCTCTCTCTGTGTTTTTATGGGTACCTTGTCTCTCACTATCCACTAACACACACATTGCTGACCCTCGGATGATTCTCACTTTCGTTCCTTCCCAGCTGTAAGATTAAAGCCAAGGACAGCGACTACCATTCATGATGGTGTTGAGGGACATTTCTCTCGTACTTGCCACAACGTACAACACTCCTGAGAATTTAGTTTTGTTCGTGGAAACATGATTCAAACTATTATCAAGATAGCTTTCGTGATTTTCACGCAGTAAGTACTTTAAATTAAGAGCAGAACTGATTTCGATTTCTAGCACATTTCTGCTTCATTCATCTACTTATTTGTTCTTTTTTTCATGAACATTCTTCCACGAAACGGCTGTTTAATATTTTTTCACTTTATTTTCGTTCAGGTATTTTTTGATAGCACAAACCACTATTTTCAACTAATGACCCATAACTCCTACCGTGTATTTACAAACTGGAATTCATAGCTAAAAATAATTATTAACCGCAAAACAATAAATAAGGTAATAAAAAAAGAACGTTCGCGATTTTCAATGCCATCACCCATTTCGTTTTTATATTAGCTCATTAAAGTACCAAAAATAACTTAAAATGCATAATGAAATTATGGATAAATGGCTTTAAAAACGTGATAGTTTCTTAGATTGTGATCCAAACGTGTTACAATGTTATTTGTTAATAACTAAGAGATCACAAAATTTTAGGGTACAGCGTTTTATGCCGGTGGGGCTTTTACAACGGATATGTTTTCGGAATAGTAAGTTTTGTCAGGTGCGGCTCTTAGCCTGAAAATCAGGGATATTTTTATAGCAATAAAATTTTTAGCTCCATTTCGATTCTTCTGATTTAATTTGAAAATAAGTATTTAAGTATGGATTCAGTGCACACCGCAACAAGAATTTTGAGGGGTGCTTTAACCCCTGAGCACCAGCATTGTCAGCGCCTTTGCCTGTTGCCTCCCCTTTTCTTTAATACCTCTTTCTTCCCTGGCCATTCATGTTCATGTTCAGACATGTTACATAACAAGTTTGAGTGGCAATATTAATTTGTATGAAATCGGACAGAATCAGTTACTTATAATAAATGCCTTTATTTTTTGCAGAACACTATAATTTAAAAATTTTAATTTGTGGAAAAACTGCACGTGATAAACCAATTGCATCAGTAATTTTTGAAATAAGCGTACTCAAATTAATGAGAAACAGGCAGAAAATCTCAAGCAAAAACAAACAAATAAAAAAAAAAGAAGGAAAAGAAAATTATTGTAAATCGCCGTAATAGCTGGGATTTTTTTTTCTTTAATTCCTTCTTATTCTGAACTTCATTCTTTTTTTTTTTTTTTTTTTTTTGCGCTTTCTTTCATTATATCTCGTCTTTTAGTTTTGATATTCAACCTCTAATGAAAACAACAATTGCATATTTTGCTCAGTTTTTTAGTAAATTACAAAACTTGCTCTTCAATAGAGGGCATTTGAGTTGGTCTCCTAAGTTATCTTCTTTATCTATGTTAATAAAATTACTGTGTGTGTGTCAAAAGTCTACCGAGGCACATGAGTGGTGGAACCTCGGATCCCTTTCATGAAATTTAAATTTGCAAAATTTCAATAAATTTTAAACCTTCAGCCCCCATTGATACTTAGTTTTTCTGTTCACTGTGATAAAACAGTGTATGACGTAGAAGTCGTCGTTTTTATCTCTCGTCCTTATCTTATCTCAGGCATACGTTCAACCTCAATTATGTTGCCAACAGTATTCGTTTGAGAGAAAACATATTACGTTAAGAGTGAAGTATAACTGAGAATAAACTCAAGATTTACATAGGGAAAGAAACTAAAAAGGAAAGTTAATTTAGAATGTACGTCACAGTGTTTTGGGAAAATTGCATTGGTCCGCGAAACCAATGAAATTTTCCTAGAAGTTGGTGTCCGTATTCAATTTTACTGGGCGCAAATGACACAAAACATTAAAATATTTATAGTGTGATCAAAAGGTTTCTAGGCTGAATTTATTAAAAAAAATAAAGTACAAGACTTACAAATTTGCAACTTAATCGACTTCGAAGTAGCTTCCTTCCGAAGCTTAGTCCAGCGCTGTTCCCACTACTCGAAGCATTTTTTAAAGTCATCTTCAGAAATAGCGAACAACTGCTTCGTCGCATTCTGCTGTATCTCCTGAATGTCTTAAAATCTTTTTCCTTTCAAGTGGCATCTGATCTTTGAGAAGAGAAAAAATTCGAAAGGAGCGAGATCTGGCGGTAAACAATAAGAGAACGTCTTTCGAAGGATGATGACGTGTGTATTGGGCAGAATGCGACTGAGATAAGGACAGAGAGGTTGAGAGATTTTGGGGAAGGAGTAGAATTTGAGAAGAGGTGCGTGGTCTCCGCTCCCGAGAGAAAAAGAATGAATGTAGAAAAAGAATGAATGTAGCGAGGGGTTAAGATATAGGCTAGATGTCTAATCGCACGGTGACCTGGAGTAATCATTAATTAAGCAGTTACTCGATAATAGAGGATTTTATCAGACACCAAATCGCTTCTGTTGAATGACCTAACACTTCTCCATCGATGTTTTCAGTGCTTAAGGAACCTTGCAATCTTCTGACTATAACATGTTTCGGTAATTAAAGAACGAATTAAAGTAGCATTGTGACAGTTTGTAGAAAGACAGTTTCAGACGTTTCTTCAAAATTTTCCAAACAATCAGGTGTAGAAATTGTAACATCCGACTCGCCATCGTAGCGGATTTCTTTGGGCTGCATTGCTAAATGGCACGAACATGCTCCCCTTGTTCATCAAATACAAGTGGTCTCCCTGGACTTTTAACTTCACACAAACGTGTTGTTTCAAATTTCTTGTATCAGTCGTAGATGGATTGCCTATTCGGCGAGGATTCTTGAAACGTGTTCTAAAACGTTTTTGCACAACGGTAAAGGAATTCGTTTTGTTTAATTCAAGTACACACTCCACAGCAGGCCATCTTGCCTAACTGGCCATGTAACTGTGAAAACGTACAATCTCTTAGTGACGTCATGTACGTAATAAAATCGTTACTATTGGGGACAGAACGGTGCATCGTGGGTGTCAATAAAAGTGTGTTTTATAGAATGTTAAACTATTTCATTTGAAATAACCCTGTATAATTATATTCATCAAAGTGCGCTGATTTCCTTGTCTAAGTTCGATGGTCATGATTTCAGTCGCCATTCAAACAAGGATAAGCTCCTACTCACTGCAATTAAACTTATATTGAAATCATGATTCCCTAAGTTCGATGGACATGGTTTCAGTGACCATTCAGACAAGGATAAGATTCTACTCACTGCAATTAAACTTATATTGATATCACGATTCCCTAAGTTCGGCGTACGTGGTTTCAATGACCATACAGACAATGATAAGCTCCTACTCACTGCGGTTAAACTTACATTGATATCATGATGTTCTAAGTTCGTTAGACATGGTTTCTGTGGCCATTCAGACACAGATAAGACTCTACTCACTGCGATTAAACTTGTATTGCTGTTACGATGCTCTAAGTTTTTTGGACATGGTTTCAGTAACCATTCAGACAAGGATAATATTCTATTCATTGCAATTAAACTTATATTGATATCATGATTCCCTAAGTTTGGGAGACATGGTTTCAATGACCATTCAGACAAAGATAAGATTCCATTCACTGCAATTAAACTTATATTGATGTCATGATTCCCTAAGTTTGGTGGACGATATATTATATATTGATATCATGATTCCCTAAGTTCGGTTCAGTGACCATTCAGACAAGGATAAAACTCTACTCATTGAAATTAAACTTATATTGATAGCATGTTTCCCTAAGTTCGGTGGACATGGTTTCAGTGACCATTCAGACAAGGATAATATTCTACTCATTGAAATTAAACTTATATTGATAGCATGTTTCCCTAAGTTCGGTGGACATGGTTTCAGTGACCATTCAGACAAGGATAATATTCTACTCATTGAAATTAAACTTATATTGATAGCATGTTTCCCTAAGTTCGGTGGACATGGTTTCAGAGACCATTCAGACAAGGATAATATTCTACTCATTGAAATTAAATTTATATTGATAGCATGTTTCCCTAAGTTCGGTGGACATGGTTTCAGTGACCATTCAGACAAGGATAATATTCTACTCATTGAAATTAAACTTATATTGATAGCATGTTTCCCTAAGTTCGGTGGACATGGTTTCAGAGACCATTCAGACAAGGATAATATTCTACTCATTGAAATTAAATTTATATTGATATCATGATTCCCTAAGTTCGGCGCACATGGTTTCAGTGACCATTCAAACAAGGATAAGATTATACTCACTGCAGTTAAACTTATATTGATATCATGATTCCCTAAGTTCGGTAGGCGTGGTTTCAGTGCCCATTCAGAGAAGGGTAAGATCCAACTCACTGCAGTTAAACTACTATTGATGTCATGATATCTGCAGTTTTTAGTTGATTAATTATTTGCTCCACAAACTGAGAGAAATGATATTCACTGTATTTTACCACATTAAATTTTGGCTCTAAAGATAGAGCACACATTATTTTTCTAATTTTTTCAGGATCTTCCTCCCCGGTCATTGAATGCTTTCATGACTGCACATACAGAAGTACATGCATGAAATAGTGTGGTATGTTGTTGCTGTTTTGTAGACTGCAACCCAAATGAATGTCCTTGATGTCATGAATTTAGCAGTCCATCAATAACGGATGAAGGCGGTATTTTGGGTTGCATATCACAGTTCTGCCGATGTAATTTTAGCGCATCAAACTGACCCCCTAAGTATGATTTCGTGCTTTTACCAAATGTGATAGCCATCGAGCTCACTGACGTCGCCTGAAAAAAGCCATTGGTGTATCATCGGACCACAGTCATCTTTATTTTGGTGGTTCGACTCAATTTCTAGTGGTTTCGAATCAGCGGTCTACTAAAGAATTCGAACACTACACTGTTAAAAATATTGTGCAAGGTTGCACCAAAATTATGGTGCGACTCCACCTGCACCACTTTCTGAGAAAAGATATACCCCTTCGTGTTTAGCAAATAAAAACCAAAAAAGTGGCTTAACTTTTCATTACGTTGTGGTACAAAGTTGCGCGTAAGTTTGCAGCATGTTGTTGGATTTATTTTGCACCACAGAATAGTGTATCTTTTCTGAAAAAAATGGTGCACTGGTGTAGCACTACCTTTTTGGTGTAACCTACTACAATATTTTTAACAGTGTATATGAGCTCAAGTAAAAACATTCCATTATACTTATGCGTATACAGTATGGCACAGAAGTCCCGAAAAACTACATTTAAATTTTTATTGGGTGCTTTTGCAGAAAAACCAAGATAGTCATTTCTCTTTATGGCAAGGGAAACACTTTTGGGAAATGGAACCGGGCGGTCTGGTGGCCCAGTAGGGGACAAGACTGGGGGTTACTCCAAATTTTCAAATGGAAAGAAGGGTCGTGTGACATATCGTTGGAAAGACCTCCGAAAATGTAGTAAGTTGGTTTTCAAATTTTTGTTTTATCTTTATTAGGTACAAAGTTATAGCCCACAATAGCGACACTAAAGTGCACTATGAACTGTAGGACAAATTGTGTTACTTCTGACACATTTGTGTTCTTTCTTTAGTTTGTATGAAGGTACCGTACTTATTGTGTTTAACCAAGTTTCCGGCCCCGAATCGAGGGGTCCGGTGACCTCTTTGGGATATCTCAAAAACTGCGTTTATCCTGCGAATTCCATTGCAGAACTCAAAGAGGAAATACGCCGGAATTTCACTGAAATATCCCGGGATACACTTTCTGTTTTACAAGATGCTTGGTGTGACAAGATTGAGCTGTGCATTGCTGCCAATGGTGGTCACATTGAACGCATGTGATCGGTTGGTATCGTGTAACGATATCTGATATTGTGATAGGCCTACTTGACGAATTTGTACTGTTGGTCGCTTCAGATGTAGAAATGTCTGAAGGTATTGATTTGACTGGAAAACGTGCCATTTTACAGTAGACTCCAAAGATGTAATACTGGACGCATCTTTTGCAGTATTTTATATTCCCCGATTACACGTTAACCTCAACAGTTTGGCATAACACATTTGATAAAATAAAGAAATGACAAATGTTAAAAGCAGAAGTTTTTCCCATTTCTGACACTTTCCGGTGATATGGCATGACCAGATTTTACCATGCAACATTTCGTAAAACTCCCAGCCCGATTGCTCAAAAGGTCGCAAAACCTTTCGGTTCCCACCTTATACGGTGTCCCCTTTAACATAAAGCATAGCGACTGTTGTATGTTTTTTGAACTGCAAAGCACAATAAATTAAACTTGCAAAATATGTCATCGTAACAAAGATGTATCACACTACCCTCCCCTCTTTCCATCGGCAATTATTGAATGACCTTGTTCCCCGTCCCAAATGGGGTCACCGGATCCCTCGATTCGTGACCGGAACCCTTGTTCCTTGCCATAAAACACAGTAAGTACGGTACATTCACACAAACCAAAGAAAGAACACAAATGGGTTAGAAGTAACGCATTTTATCCAACCACTCACAGTGCACTTTAGTGTCGCTATTGTGGGCTTTATACCTAATAAACATAAAACAAAAATTTGAAAACCAACTTACTAAATTCTCACAAATCTTTCCTACGATATGTCACGTGACCCCTGTTAATATTTGAAAATTTCGAGTAACCCCCAGCCTTGCCCACTACGGGGTAACCAGACCGCTTGGTCCTATTCCCTAAAAGTGTCCCCCTTGCCATAAAGAGAAATGGCTATCTTGGTTTTCCTGCAAAAGCAACCAATAAAAGTTTAAATGGGTTTTTGGGACTCCTGCGCCATACTGTATATAAACTATTTAAGCCACACGGCAAATGTGATACAAGCAACAATCGTAATAGGTTTTACAAAAATTTGGGGGCTGAACTTCCGAAGGTTTGCGTGTATACTTCCGCCACACCGGTGTGATTGTTTGGGTTTTGAAGGTGGCTTTCCGTGTGTTACTACGCGCTTTAAACAGTTCCACTATTTAAAAAAATTGTTCCGTGGTACTTTTCGAGAGGATACATATTTCAATGAAATGTAATTTGAATACAAGAAATAACATGCGAGAAAAGTGTTCCGAGGGTTCTAGATTTCTCAATTAATTCGTTTCCTTAAATGTTAGGGAATATTCCGAAGTAAGTCTCTTTTTACAGTCAGCATGGGAAACGGCGTCTATAAGATGAATCTGTCAGGACGACAATAAGAATTAGTTGGAGTTAGTACGTTGGTTAAGTGCTTAATCGTTATATACGTAATTTTATTGGCCTACACAGGAGTTAGTATATTGTGATCCGAAGGCAGCTAAATGATTTTATTGCTCTTGGGGCCGAGCAACACTCTTTCCTTTAAACTACGGATCGCGACAGAAGAGGATCGATAGAGGGTTGAACAACACAGAGGCCACGCCAGAATAACTGAAGTTTGAGGAAAAGTCGCGAGAGAAAGAGTATCTTTTCACTTCTCCGAGAAGGCTGTCGTGAAAGAATAAAAAGTTATGTAGAATTAGAGTAAGTACGAAAGAGCGAATAACTAAGAAATAGAATAAGTAGCGAAGGACGAAAACTACGATTAAGAAACTAAGACAAATTCCAGGAAAAAACAGTAACCGGATATACAGTAATAAGGGACAGCCTTAATGCCGTCACTGCATTTAATACCTTCTTCGTGATATACTTTCTTCAAAACAATCACAGCGAGATGCGACCCGTCTTAAATACAGAACCCGAACGGGGCTTTTAACAGCACATCAATAAAGCCCCTTTACAAAAGTGTGGATTTTTTGTCATTGAGCGAGCAGTGTGTCGTTTCACTGCCGTTGCTGTGAAACGACACACTGCTCGCATACCTGGAGTGACTGACCGAGAAGCCGCTTCCTACGATAGCCGGGCATTCTCGGTACTCCTCCGTGCCACCTCACAGCTCAATTTTTTCAACAGGGTAACGCCTGTCCACACACGGCACGGCTCTTCCAAGCCTGCCTCAGTAATGTCGACACCCTTCTATGGGCAGCCCGATCGAACATGGTTGGGACTAGATGGGACGTTACCTACGCCCATCCCGGAATGTTGGTGAACTAGCCAGCAATTTGGAAATTATCGGGCATGCTCAGGACAGTATCCGTGAACTTCATACGTCTATGCAACGCCGAGTAACCGCTTGTTTCCAAGACAGAGATGGCGGTACAATGTACAGAATTGTTCCACTCGTGTAGCTGTTTCATCGGAATAAATGGCCCAACTGCTCTGAAATTGCAACCATTTCCTTTCATACAAATGTACATTGCACATACCAATTTTCAACTCGACTGGATAACTCCTCCTTTTTTTCTTTTCTTTCTTATTCTTTCTTTTTTTTTCTTTTTTTTTTTTTTTTTTTTTGCAAAGAGTGCATTTCTATTTAATTTTTTCGTGCAATATACTCTGTTCATAATTTCAGAAAAATAATTAGGCAACGCTTGTCCGGAAAGCTATTCATAAACTTTTTGTTAGACCCAGGCAACATCGAGGCCCTCTGTTAGCGATACATATAATTAACGAACGCATAAAATTTTTGGATAAGGTAAATACAGTAGCTCTGTGGTTTTCATTTAAACACATTTAAATTGCGCCTAAATGATTTTGAAAACTGATTATGAGGTTTGCACTTTTTACCTTTTTCTTCCCCCCCTCTCTCTCTCTCTGTCTCTGACTCTCTGTGTGTATCTGTCTCTCTCCGCGTCTGTGTCTCTGTCTCTCTCTGTCTTTCTCTGTGTCTCTGTCTCTCTCTGTCTTTCTCTGTCTTTCTCTGTGTCTGTGTCTCTCTGTCTCCCTCTCTCTCTCTTTCTCTCTGTCTCTCTCTCTCTCTCTCTCTCTCTCTCCTTGTATCCATTATTCACCCCCCCCCCCTTTTTTTATAATTTTCTTGCATGTATTAATTTTTGCTGGGAAATACTAAATGTTCAGAAGGCATATTTTTTTGGATAAGTTAAACAGTTATGGGCTATGCATTTAAATTGCGAATAAATGATTTATAAAACTCATCGTGACTTTTATACCTTGCACCTTGCCGCCCCGGTGGCGCAGTGGTCTAAGCGATGGCCTCTGATCATTCGTCCGAACGGGGTCCGGGTTCGAATCCCGGTGAGGCATGGATGTTGTGTTTGTATTACGGCACTGGCTCTCTCCCTTCCCTGGAGCCAGTGACCCTAAATTAGGGACGGGCGACTGCTTATAGCCCATTGAGTTGCTCACGGTGGTCGTTACACCTCCAATAAAAAAAAAAAAAAATACCTTGCACCTTTTCCTTCCCTGCCTGTCTGTCTCCTTCTCTCTCTCTCTCTCTTTCTGTCTCTCACTTATTCTGCCACCTCCCCCATTTTTTATAATTTCCTATCTAAGTAATATTTGTTGCTGGAAAATGTTCAAAAGTCTCAGATGCTTCAAGAACAACTCTGAAACTAGCAAAGTACGACCAATTTTAGAGGTCAGTGCTTGACTTCTATTTCGCTGGTAAACTTGAGCATCCAAATAACTTTCCAAAGTCACATTCTGAGTCTTTGTTATTCCTTATTACTCATTCAGAACCTCAAGGATACCTTTTGATCTCTGTATTAAGAAGACAAAGCTAATCCATCATCCTTTCTTCTCTATTTCTTCCTTTGTTTCTTTTTTATTTACGTCAATGAAATGAACTTACTCCATCAACCACAACAGCTGCATAATCTCGGTGAATGAGGTGCTCAGCGTAGCATAGCACCCCTGTTGACGATGCCCATCCGATGGTGTGACAGCGTAAAATTCTGGTGTTAGGGTGGGTGGGGAGAGTGGGGGCAGGTTCGCAGCCTACCATGAAATGGCGCCATGGTGGTTTTGGTGGTCTACCTTTTGTCAATGCACCCTGCTGTCGCCTACCAGACGCGTGCAATCGCCCGTGAAGCCATAGGCGCAGGTAATTGGTCCACGCAGGGGTGGTAATTACAGGCTTGTTTCGTCGGCAGAGGTTTCTACCTCGGTCCTCCCCTGGCCATTGATGGACACTTTTTCCGGGGACGAGCATGCTTTCACATATTGGTTCAAATGTTTTCTCTTTTGTCATCGACGAATGATACATGCGAACTTAAAAAAAAAATCAAGAAAAAAGAAACACAGTGGGGACTTGCCCACAATTTGCTGCTAGAAGTGTCTTCTGCATGAGCAAACAACAGAAATATCTTATATTTTTAAATCTGCATATGATCTTTGATGTATTCATTAGCAAAACGCTTTTTCAAGCACCATAATAAACTTGATCGTGAAATTATAATAACAATAGGACATTCCCCATGGCCGCGTGAAGGTATAACTCACTTGTCCTTAGATACAGGTCTGGATGGAACCTCTGCGGGGCCCGGGGCAAAATTTCATAGCGGGACCCGGAACAAAATTTAATTACGGGCCCTATAAAATAAATCTCACAGCTTAATAAAGTCGTTGCGTGAAAAATGAAAACACACGAAAGCTATCATAAAGACAAAATTATTATTTCAAATTTCTGTGAGATTAAGAAAAAGACTATAAAGTGGATTGAAAATTCAGAAAGAAAATGAGAGAGAGAGAGAGAGAGAGAGAGAGAGAGAGAGAGAGAGAGAGAGAGAGAGAGAGAGAGAAAGAAAGGAAGAGAGAATGAGAAAGAGAAAAAGAGAAAGAAGGGAAGAGAGGGGGAGGAAAGATAGTGAAGAGAAGATAGAAAAAGGGAGAGATAGAGAGAAAGAAAGAGAGAATGAGAAAGGAAGAAAGAGAAAGAAGGGGAGAGAGAAAGGGAGGAAGAGAAAAAGGGAAGAGAGAGAGAGAGAGAGAGAGAGAGAGAGAGGAAAGATGGTGAAGGGGAGAGAGAGAAAGAAAGAGAGAATGAGAAAGGGAGAAAGAGAAAGAAGGAGAGAGAGAAATGTTACGTGGTTATGTTAACTTGCAAAGTCTTGCGTGGTAGAAGAAAATAAAATAATTATATGTAATACATTTTGCGATCCTTTTATATCTCTTAGAAACATTTATTATTTTCTTTACTTAATCGCCGAAAAGGTTGTCCATGAGCTCTCTAATTCTTCCTGCCTGTTCATCTGAAACTCAAATTTCTTCCCTAAATCCTGTTTCGGTCATTTTCTCGCCCTGCCGAGAGAACCTCCACTGCCCTGGTCACCTGAAGACCTCCTCCCCAACAATTGAGGACTTTCCTCCTCTCCTCCTTGCGACTGCCTCGGTTTCAAATCGTAGAAGTTACTGCCTTATCCCCTCCCCTTGTTTTCACGAAACTCACACTTTTGCCTCACGAAGCCCCAAGGGAAAAAAACACGCTGGCATCGGCTAATACAAAACATCAAGGTAAAAATTAAGAGGTAAAAATTATCGGCTGCTTTGAAACTAAAGAAGACAAAAGATCAAACGAGCACGACAATACAAATCCGTTTGCAACATACAAAATGCATACTCTAAAATGAGACAAACTGGCGTCTGTAAATAAACCGCGTCTCCGATGTTTTAATGTGGGATGATACAGCGAAATTTCTTTCACGCTTTGTGGAAACAAGGGAAAACGAGCACTGAAGCGAAATAAAAGTTGAGAAATGAGAATTTAATATATTTGCCTAAATTCAGGAATTAAATCTCCATAACAGAGAAAGGGAGGAAAGAGAAAGAAGGGGAGAGAGAGAAAGGGTGAAATAGACAGAGAGAAGTAGAGAGAGAGAGGAAGAAAAGACAGTGAAGATGAGAGAGAGAAAAAGAGAGAGAGAGAAAGAAGGAGAGAGAGAGAGAGAGAGAGAGAGAGAGAGAGAGAGAGAGAGAGAGAGAGAGAGAGAGAGAGAGAGAGAGAGAAAGAAGGGGGAAAGAGAATGCGAAAGGAAGAAAGAGAAAGAAGGGAGAGAAAGGGAGGAGGAGGAGAGAGAGAGAGTAAAAAGTGTTAAAATCTTCAATGTTCGTTCCTGGGAGAAAGCATTGTGATTTTTACATAAACTTTCTCAAACAATGATAAAAAGATAACTTTGTATATTAAATATTTTGAATATTTTTTCATAGCAAACATTTTTGCGTAGAAAATAGTAAGGATCCGTCGTAAATAAGTTCGTTTATATATATACATATATCCTTGTTCATGTTTTAGTGATTGGTTTTTGACACAATGTGGAATAACTGGCAAATTAGTGACTTATCTTCTTAACTTTTATACGCGCTCATGTATGAAGATTGCCTTTTTAAAAATTCCCTGTACTGTTTTTAAAGTGGCTGAACAATTGGCCTCTATATATAGACCAAAAACAATTTTGATATTGTTCATTTAATTTTTTAAATTTAAGTATCTGGTTTACACATCAAATTGTTGAATATGTGGTTGGGAGCCACAAAATGGTGACATTTAATTTGCTATTTCATGAATGTGGTAAAGTTTAAGGTGGTTACAATAAAAATAATTTGAAATGTGCAAATCTCAGTGTCTTTACGACGAGCGCGGTAACCTGTTTGAAAGTAGAGAGGGGGATTGAAAACTTAAAAACAAAACAAAAAAAACGTTATAAAGATATCTCTTTAGTTCTAGAAAATATGATATATCTTCAGAATTCTAGAAAATATATATCTTTAGAATTCTAGAAAACAATTTTGTTTTCATATTCTAAACAGTGGTGCCCCGTGATGACGCGATACCCCCGTTGCCCCTATTGTTCCGCCGGCCCTGCTTACTTAGATACTTTAGAATTATGCCCCTTATTCATATCTTTAATGCATGTGCGTTACACGATGGGGCAAAACACGGCTTCTAAGAGAAAAGATCCTTGCAAAAATTGTTCGTCCTTTATGTATGTTTAATGAAACAGAATGCTATTGCAGAATTAAAAATAACGACATTACAGGCATACAATTCTGAGCTACGTTACTGAAGATTTAAGATAGGAAATAAGCACATGTCAGATCGACATGACTTCATGAAGTTGGAAATATACCCTTCTTTGTCCCATTGGCTTGATCATGTTGCATTAACGTGATGGTCGCTCTTACGACGGCTTGGCTTCATCGTTTTGTCAAGGCAAAAATATCGGGCACTCTAGCCCAAATCTCCTAGCTTCCTATTTCTAAGGGTTGTTTAAAACCTGGGGTCAGGCACTTCCTTCCTAAAATCCTCTACATATGGTCTGATCTAAAATGTATTGCACTTGTGGCATGGGATTATTTTGTGGGGTGTGTTAATGAGAGAGACGCGCGCTTCAGAGGTTTACAGGCAGCCCAAAGTAGGTGGGATTAACTCCGAAACATAATTAAGTAAGGAATGAAGAATTTCTTGAGTTTTTAAGAGAGATTTCTTGAGTCTTTTGGAGATTAAGGCAAGTAGACGGGACTTTAGTCTGGAGAAAGATAGGAGAGGTTGGTTGGATTGTCATCTGAGGTAACGGAATCAAAGGCGTCGTTGGTTTTGCGTCGGCATAGCCGTAATGTCGGTTTACAAAAGCAGGAAGTACGATCTAGAGTTTATGAGAAAGACGGAAACCATGTCAATTTAAAGTCTTCCATTAACCTGCACTGTGATAATTCCCACGCCAGAAAGTGACATCGAATCAAACTACTTATTTTAATTATTTCAAAGAAAGGTCAGCACTCCAAATTTTCAAGTGTGGGATTCTATGCATCGAACAAACAAAAATATGTGTTGTCTCTCGCTGAATCGCACCTCTGTTAGCAAAGAGGTGGTACCAGCGAGAGTCTTCACAACAATTTTACTGAAATAATACATAGCGACGCAAATTACTGATATAGTACACTGGGATTCAGGGCTCACAGTTCCAGAAGAAATACACGGTATGTACCAACCCTCCGAAGGACTGAATAAAAAGCGAGGGCAAATTATATTGGAACAATGATCATCACAGATATTTACGAAGAATAAATCTTTGTAAGTCATACAAGCACCTAACTTTTCTTTATACAAGTGTATTATTTATGCTTGCATGACTGGTTTGGATTCGCGATCTTCATTAACTGCCGTGGTGAATCTAAATAGTAGTGATTTATGACATGGGTCCACTTATTGATTAGAATAGTCGTCAGCGCTACGAGGAGGCATTGAACCCTTTAGACTAGCGCAAATCTGATGTTTGTTTCAGGTTTTATTGGTCAGCAATTTCTTGTAATAGTTTATGTAACGGTAACGTACTTGAACTAAAACGTGGAAACGTGTGTTCGACTTCCGTTTCAAGAGATGTAGTTTTCAAATCTGGAGAGATGAATGCATGGTAACAAATATACTGAAGTGCCAGGAAAACTGCTACACCAGTCTAATACTTGGTAGGTCCCCCACGGGAGCGCAGGACTGCAGAAATACGACGGGGCATGGACCACTAGCTTCTGGAAATATGTTGTAGGCAATACACACCATACTTCCTGCAGAGCGTTCCACAGTTCGGGTGTATTCCGGGGTCTCGGATTCCTGTGTTCGATAGCACGTTGCATGGCATCCCAAATGTGTTCTATCACTATCAGATCTGGAGACTTTGGTGGGATGGCAACACCCCAAACTCAGATGAATGCTCCTCTAACCATAATGTGGCGCCCCGACACTTGTGTGGAGGGAGGTGCATTGTCCTGTTGGAACAGGCCCAGCCCATCAGCATGAATGCAGGACATGAACGGGTGTACCTCATCAGAAAGATGTGCACATAGCGTTGGCCGGTGACAGACGTTTGTAGATGTACCAGGGGTCACAGTGAAGTCCAGCTAAACACACCCCATACCATTACGGACCCCCCACCAGCCGGTACAGTTCCCTGTTGACAGGCGGGATACATGGCTTCATGGGGTTTGCGCCACACACGAATCCTTCCATCTGTCCGATACAGTTGGAAACGGGACTCTTCAGACCAGGCTACTTGTTTCCAGTCGGTGGCGGTGTTGCCGTGCTCAAGCGAGGCGCATGGCTCTGTGTCGTGCACCCATCAAGGGCACTCGAGTTGGGCGTCGGCTCCCAAAGCCCATATCGTGCAGGGTACGTTGCACACTCCGGACGCTGATGATTGTTGAGGCTCCAGTATTGAAGTCTGATGCTGCCTGTGAGAGTGTCCCGTGAAACGATTCTTGACAGCCGACGATGGTCACGTTCACCCAATGTCTTTTTACGGCCACACTGGTATCGTAGGTTGGAGGTCTTACCGGAATTCTTGTAGTCACGGTACATCCTCGCAATGGTGTTCCATGAAAATCCGAACTTCGTTTCAACTTCCGAAATACTATGGCCCATCTCACGAGTGCCAACTATGACACCGCGTTGAAAATCGCTTAAATCGTTATTACTTGTCATTCTCATGCCGAAAACAGCTCTGACATCTGGCAAAGATGTATATCGCTTTTTATACACACTGGCGGACGCAACCGAGTACGCGCGTAGGGGACGTTGCTATGTATTTTGCATAAGCTCGTCTGTACCAGTTTTTCTGGCACTTCAGTGTACACCGAAGAACCAAACATTACGACCAGCGCGTCTTTATGCAAATCGAAACAACTGCAGGTAAACAACGGCGCGTGTGAAGGCCATGAAACGGTTTAAATAACCCGTAATACTGAACTCTGTTAATCAGTGCTGTTCTTCTTCTTGAGATGGGAAAGGTAGCGGACGTAAGGGAGTTCAACAAAAGCCAAATTGTAGTGGCCAAACAACTGGGTCAGAGCATTTCCGAGACGTCAAGGCTTGCGGTGGTTCGAAGAAAAAAGAACCACGTGCTTCATACCTTCGAAAAGTGGTTCGAGGAAAGAAGAACCACGTGCTTCATACCTTCGAAAAGTGTTTCGAGGAAAGAAGAACCACGTGTTTCATACCTTCGAAAAGTGGTTCGAGGAAAGAAGAACCACGAACCGCCGGCTCGGTGTGAGCCAGCCACAGTTCCTCGATGCTAAAGGTGAGCAAAGGCTATCCCGTATGGTAAGAGCCAACAGAAGGGATACTGTGGCGCCACTAGCCGCTAATTTGAATGCTGGTGACGGAAGTAATGTGTCACAACACACTCTACATCGTACCCTATTGAAAATGGGGCTGGGTATCCAGGGGCAGATTGGCCCACCGGGACACCGGGACATTTCCCGGTGGACCATTCGAGAAATGGCCCACTTTCTCGTATTTCGTTTGCCTGGATTTCTTGGAACGAAAGAATAATTATTTTGATGCACATGAATAACAATTATCAAATTCATTTGAGCTTTATTTTTGTCTAAAAAGAAAAAGTTAGTTCCTTAAAAAAAAACAGTTTCCTATCTAGATATATGTCGGGCTTCTGTGAAATGAAAGCAAAATTGTCTATACTTATGTGAGAAAAAGGTACCAAGCACGCGGTGTGCAAACGAATTAGATGTAGGTCGTTGTACTTGGTTTGACGTGCCTGCACCGCAGGACGCCCATGAGATAAAGGCAGATAGCAGTGAGAGCACATGTCCGTGTAGCTCAGTTGGGAGAGCGACTTATTCCGGAGTGAGGGAACACGGGTTCGATGCCCGGAGCAGACAAACTTGTATGTTACATTGACCGGCTGTTATGTTACATAGAAACTTAACAGCCGGGTTTTCCAGGATGACCCGGCTGTTAAGTTTCTCGCAATGATGTGATATTCTTTCCACACGTCGAGACAGGGAAAATGAGAATCTCTTCTTCAGTGCTTCGAAAAAATAAATCAATGTGATGTTACGTTCCACATACCAAATTGTCTGGGATTTCTCAAATGCACGTTCTTCGTGGGATGACTGCCTACAGCTACACATGGTCCCGGATGACCCGTGGACCATGCCCCTGGCCCTCTTTGGTAGGGGGAGATATGACGTGCCTGCACCGCATGACATAAAGGCAGATAGCAGTGAGAGCAAATGTCCGTGTAGCTCAGTTGGGAGAGCGACTTACTCCGGAGTGAGGGGACCCGGTTTCGATGGCAGGCGCGGACGAACTTGTATGTTATACTGGAGCCTAAAGTCATAGGTATGCTCTACCCTCTTTTTGTAATCTTGAAGAAGACACTAATGCGCATTGTGATGGCCCATCATTTACACCCTCTTACCCACGGACTATCACAGAGCACAAAACGATTCTTTTGCTGAGATATTCCGAAATTCGTACGATACCCACATTGATCCAAAAAGGGACAACGACTTACCAGTGTTGGTTTATGGGTCAAAATTGTAGTTCATGGGTCAAAATTGCAGTTCGTGGGTCAAAATAATGGGTCGATTTAAGAAAGGCGTACATTCAAGGAGAAGATACGTCTACCGTTGTGCAACGGACGAATAGTGGCAAAATAAATATGAAAATTTACTGCGTAGGAAAATTGCTCTTTGGCATGTGTACAGTTCGACTTGCAGAATCATTTTCATGGTGATTTATTTTGAAATAGGTTCTTCAAGAGTCTGGTGATTTTTTCAAAATTCTTATTTTTTTTGTCAAAACTAAATTTTTCAAAGAAAAATAATTATTTGTTACAACAGCCCGTTTTTATAGTGGCATGTAACTACATTCAATCATCAGCGAATTTTTAATATTCTTTCACAGTTCAATTGTTATTTAAATTTGTTCATGACTGTATTCGTTTTACAATGCGTAACAATTCTCTCTAATCCAGAATCTGACATATTCTTTTCCATTGGGGAATATATGAGATATGTAGGACTCTATAGTTTACCTCAAGACTAAAATTCCCGGCCTGGTTTGGTCCTCCTAATCCGCCCCTATGCGTAGCCTCAGGCCGCTCCGGGTACCCATACTAACCTTGGTACTCGCTTACAATGCTTACAATACATACTACTCGCTTACAATGGGCACGCGAACAACAAAACTGACCTTGAATGATTGGAAGAAGGACGTCTGGTCTTATAAATCTCTTCTCCTGTTGCACCATGTGGACGGCCGGGTACGTGTTCGTCGTTTACCTGGGGAAGTGTTGGCAACGTGGGACAAGAACAAGTCCGTGGATGAAGTGTAATGGTTTGGACAATGTTCTTCTGGGAAACCCTGGGTCCAGTCATTCTTGTGCAGGAAACTATGACGTCTACCATCTACCTAAACATCATTGCAGACCAGTTATATCCTTTCATGGCAAGGATCCGGTGGATGAAGTGTAATGCTTTGGGCAATGTTCTGCTGGGAAACCCTGGTTTCAGTGATTCATGTGCAGGAAACTATGACGTCTACCATCTACCTAAACATCATTGCAGACCAGGTACATCCTTCCATGGCAAAGGTACTGTGGAGGTAGTGTTATGCTTTGGACAATGTTCTGCTGGGAATCCCTAGGTCCAGTGATTCATGTGCAGGAAACTATGACGTCTACCATCTACCTAAACATCATTGCAGACCAGGTACATCTTTTCATGGCAACGTATTACACTGTAGTAGTGCCTTCTTTCATCTGGAATAATGAACCATGTTACATTGTTAGGATTGTTCGAGAATGTTTCGCGGAACGTGAGAAAAAGTTCCAGGTATTTTCATGGCCTCCAAATTGCCCAGAAATTAATCCAATCTGTGGTTGGAGTTGGAATAGAAAACCCGATCTGCGGCGGCTCCACCACGTAACTTACAAGAGCTAAAAGATTTGCTGGTAACGTGTTGGGTTCAGATACCCAACACGTTACCCCTTTAGGAATCTTGTAACGTCCATGCCTTACTGGGTAAGAACTGTTTTGGAGGCACGTGGAAGACGAACATCATATTAGGCAGGTGGTCACAATGTTTTAACTCTTCGGTGTATATAAATGGATGTACCCTTCTGACTCATAAGTAAGAACTGGAAGAATGATCATCCATAATTAAATAATGCGTCATTTCACTTCTTACTTGTGGATCAGAGGCATGGATGGACCTTAACTTAAAAAAACGACTTTTTCTATAAATGTTTTCCTCCCTGGAATATGAAATTTTCCAGATTTCAACCTCCATCTGTTTAAAAACAAATTTTGCTGTGAAGTATAATCAGAGTTAAACTATTCAAAGTTTAAACTAAAAAGATGACACCGAATTTTCGGGTGTAAAAAGCACGTCTTTGAATTCTGTTCTGACGCTAGTTACTAGTAAATTTATCAAAGCTATTCAAAGTCAATGAAACCGGTATGGAAAACAATAGTATCTGAAGGAAGAAAGAAGTTTTTCAATAGGGTTTTTAATCCCTCAGATATTGATGTAAACGGAGTCGTGAGCTTACGCCCCCTGGTTGCAGATTTGTGCGCTAAGAAAAATATTAATTTATATGAAAAACATTTCGCACCGGAAGCGCTCTCTAACACAGAAAGAATTTTTCAAATCAGACTCTTAGAAACAGAGATATCGACAAAATTAAGATATGAATCTACGCTCCCTGGCGGGGAAAAACTTGCATTGCTTTAAGAAGAACGTATACTCAAAAGGTCTTTCGATTTGAGCAGTATAGGTCCACGAAAGAATGTTTTCAGTCAAGTTTTCAGGAGCTCAGATTTTGCTGCAGATACATAAGAAGCAGAAATTAACACTTATACCCCTGGAAGCCAAACTATTCTTTACTAAACATTAGAAAGTACATGAAAAATAGTTTCAATCAGGTGTTGTATGCGATACAGGAAGAATTTTTCAAATCGGAGTTTTAGAAGCAGAAATAACGCAGAAAACGTAATTTACATTTGCGCCCCTAGCGAAAAGTCTATGATTTACTTGAAAATTTTGAATTTATATGAAAAACATTTCGCATCAGAAACACTATCCAACAAAGAAGGAATTTTTCAAATCAGACTCCTAGAAGTAGAGATATTGACAAAAATAAGATATACATCTACGCCCCTTGGCGTAGAAACCATGCATTATTTTATGAAGAAAGTGTTCCTAAAAGGTTTATCTACGAGAGTAGTATCGATCCACAAACAATTTTTTTTCAATTGAGATTTTAGGAGCTCAAATTTTTCTGGAAATACATCAGAAGCGAAAATTAAGACTTACGCCCCTGGTGGCCAAACCATTTTTACTAAAAATTAGAAATTATGTGCAAAGGATTTCTCATCAGGAGCTGTATCCGGTGCAGGAAGAATTTTTCAAATCGGATATTTAGAAGCAGAGATATAGTAGGAAACGCAATTTACATTTACACCCCTAGTGAAAAGTCTTTAAATTACTTGAAAATTTTGAAATTATATGAAAAAAATGTCACACAGGAAACGCTATCCAACAAAGAAGGAATTTTTCAAATCAGACTCTTAGAAGTAGAGAGATATTGACGAAAATAAGATATACATCTACGCCCCCTGACGTAGAAACCAGTCATTATTTTAAGAAGAAAATGTTCCTAAAAATTTGTTGGCATGAGTAGCATCGGTCTACTAACGACTTTTTTTTAATGGAGAATTTAGAAGCTCATATTTTGCTGCAAAACATCAGAAGCGGAAATTTAGACTTACGCCCCCTGGTGGCCAAACCATTTTTTTTACAAAAATTCGAAATTATGTGCTAAGGATTTCCCATCAGGAGCTGTATCCGGTGCAGAATTTTTGTTTTTCAAATCCGAGATTTAGAAGCAGAGATATAAGAGGAAACGCAATTTACCTTTACGCTCCTCAGCGGAAAGTCAATTACTTGAAAATTTTGAAATTATATAAAAAACATGTCACACTGAAAACACTATCCAACAAAGAAAGATTTTTCAAATCGGACTCTTAGAAGTAGAGATATTGACAAAAATATGATATACATCTACGCCCCCTGGCGGAGGAACCATGCAATATTTTAAGAAGAAAATATCCTGAAAAGGTTTATTGACCGGAATGGCATCGGTCCAGGAAAATTTTTTTATAATCGAGATTTTAGAGCTCAGATTTTATGGCAAGTACATGAGAAGCAAAAATTAACAACTTACGCCCCCTGGTGGCCAAAGTATTCTTTACCAAAAATTAGAAATTATATGCAAAATATTTTCCATCAGGAGCTGTATCCGCTAAAGAAAACATTTTTCAAATCGGCGTTTTAAAAGGAGATATATCGGGGAAAACGTAATATACTTTTACGCCCCCTAGCGGAAAATCTATGCATAATTTGTAAAAGTAACTATACCTAAAATACTTTTCGACATAAATGGAATCAAAAGATATTTTTTTAATTGGATGTTTAGAAGCAAATGTGGAATGAAACGTATTTTTAAATTCGACATCATCTGTCTTTACGCCCTCTAGCAGCAAATTGTACATCGTAGGGGAAAAAAAAAAAAAAAAAATGAAATAAAGGATCGTCCTTCGCATATTTCAAGCTTCCTAACGCAAATAGAATTTTTCAAATCGGACTAATAGTTGCAGAGATATCGTGTCTACAGGCGGGCGGACGGACAAGCCGGTAACATAAGCACGATCTTTTTTTACAGAAGACGTGCTAAAAATGGTGATCTGATATGCGCAGAAAAATTTTGAGTCTTCAACTCAGAGAATATGAAACTGTAGAAGCAGAATATCCCTTAAGTGATAGCTAGCGATTTCACGGAATGTAAGAGTAACCTTCAACCATCCTCAAACTGTAACAACAACCTGGGAAATAAGATTGCAGGTACAGCCCATACCGTTCATGATGTTCCGGTAGTGCTTTCACAGAAGCAGTGATGAAGGATAATAACTTCGACATTCAGAGAAAGAAGGGTGGTACTTCAAGCATTGAAATTAAGAAGCTTTAAGAAGCAACGAAACAGAACGTAACAGGAAATGTATTGTACCGAAATTTCACAAATGACGAAAATATGTATATAAGGTGCACATGAAGATGTGAAAAAGGTAGCTGATATTCGTGTGGAAAAAAACAACAACAAAGAATCGAAGTCAGTATAACGTGAAGCGTTCTTAAACTCCTCAAATGGAGATTATGGCTTATCATCAGCAATAATCATTTCCTTTTCTACAAGTTTATCGAAGTTCTCAAAAATTCGGTTCCAGAAAAGACTTTGAAATGATATCGATTGAGAGGAAAAGGAAGAAAGCAAACTTTTCATAGATCATTGATTGAAACAAAAATGTCGTTATAAGTTCAGATTTTTACCATTATTTGTCGTTTCAAAAATAAAGAAATGAGTTGTCGATAATCAACAAATTAGGTGGTTTATTATAATTAAAATGGCATCATCATTGTCAACCATTATCAATCCACTGCTGGACGAAGGTCTCTCCAAGCCTCTTCCACAACGGTCTGTCTTGTGCCAGTCTCCTCCATGTTACTAACGCATACTTTCGAATTTCATCCACCTATTTTCCATGTGGTCTTCTTCTGGGTCTTTTCCTGTCCCTTGGAATCCAATCAAAAATTTCGACTGTCCATCGATGGTTGTCCTTCTGGCAATATGTCCAGCCCATTGCCATTTCAGGGATTTAACTCTGATCACGATGTCTTCCACTCTTGTCATTTTTCTGATCCACGAGTTCCTCTTCTTATCTCTCCTGGTTACACCAAGCATGCACCTCTCCATGCTTTTTTGAGTTGTCTGCAGCCTTTGTATGTCTCTTTTAGTTAAGGTCCACGTCTCTGCACCATATGTAAGCACTGGAAGAATGCATTGATCAAACACTTTTCTTTTAAGACATAATGGCGTATTGCTCTTGAAAATTATGCTTTCTTCCAAAATCTCTCCAGGCAAGTTTTATATGCCGATTCATTCTTCATTAATGTTACCCTCACTTGATATCTGCTGTCCAAGATAAACGTACGTATCTGTTATCTCCAGCTTTTCTCCATCAATCGATAAATCTTCGTTTCTTGTAAACGCATTGTACATCACTTTTGTCGTCTCAAAGTTCATTTTTAATCCAACTTCTTTACTCTTGTCAGCAAGTTCCTGGATCATACCCTGCAGCTCTGATGGGGTAGTTGCAAAAATGACTACGTCATCAGCAAAACGAAGGTGAGTTAGATAATCTCCATTAATCTTTATCCCTTTGTTTTCCCAGTTCAGTGATTGAAAGACCTTTTCCAATGTGGCATTAAAGCGCTTGGGAGATATGGTGTCACCTTGTCTCACTCCCTTTCCAATTTTTATGTGTGCTGTATTCTTAAACATCCGAATCTTTGCACTTGCATTTTCATAGATGTTATTAATAATATTAATGTCAAAACAAAGGGGAGTTATATAATCTCCGTTAATATTTACCTCCTTGTTTTCCCAGTTCAGTGATTGAAAGACATTTTCCAATGTGGCATTAAAGAGCTTGGGGGATATGGTGTCACATTGTCTCACTGCCTTTCCAATTTTTATGTGTGCTATTTCCTCAAACAGCCGAATCTTTGCACTTGCTTTTTCATAGATGTTATTAATAATATTAATGTCAAAACGAAGGTGAGTTAGATAATCTCCATTAATCTTTATCCCTTTGTTTTCCCAGTTCAATGATTGAAAGACATTTTCTAATGTGGCATTAAAGAGCTTGGGGGATATGGTGTCACCTTGTCTCACTCCCTTTCCAATTTTTATGTGTGCTGTATTCTCAAACAGTCGAATCTTTGCACTTGCTTTTTCATAGATGTTATTAATAATATTAATGTATGCATCTTCAACACCGCAGGATTTCAAAGCCATTGTAACTGCCGATGGTTTCACTGAATCAAAGGCCTTTTCATAATCGATAAAAGCAATGCACAATGGAAGTTCATATTCCCTCGCTCTTTCAATTAGTTCTTTCAGTACGTGGATATGATCTATAATGCTATAGCCACTCCTGAATCCAGCTTGTTCTCTCCGTTGAGCCATGTCCAGTGTTACCTTCAAGCGGTGTGAAAGAACTTTCGTGAAGATTTTATAAACCACCGATAGGAGGCTGATAGGTCTGTAGTTCTTGAGATCCTCAATGTCACCTTTTTTATGTAGCAGGATCATTGTAGCGTTGTTTCTGTCCTCGGGGATCTTTCCCTTCATTAAGGCATCAAGTGAAAACTTGGGCGAGTACTGTTTCAATTTCTCCACTTGCTTCTTGTATGATGGCTAATTAAAAGGTAATTGATTCTAAGTTAATACATTAGCAACTGGGGACATCTTATATTCCTCCGAGTATGGTGATGTCACTAACCCACGATAAAAAATATGCATATTCATTTATGTAGGGAGGAAAATATGGTCCCTAGAAGACAATCTCATAGTGCACATCAGAATTTACTGATGCGTATTTGCAGGTGGCACTCATCACTAAATGAAACATGGCAGGAAAATCCACTTCTCACATATTAGTGTATTGTTTCAATAAGACATATCACTTTACAGCAGTGATTCGTAATATTTTGTACTTTTATCACCCTTAAGGCACTTATAAGGTTACTCTTCGCTTGTACTGCTTTTTTTTTTTATTTTCTTCATTTTTTTGCATTGTGAAGACTGGTTTTACTTGCTGATCAATTTGATGCTTTTTCTCAGAAGCATATTTTTTTTTTCACAGGACTTACAATATGCGGTAATTGCGCCAGTAGTTAAATCCTTAATGATTACAAATCTCAATACCTTATCAATCACCCACTGAACCTCTTCAATTGTCCTATGGGATGAAATCCTACGTGGTTAAAAGGACTTTCCAGCTTTAACACATACTTTCATGAAGACATTTATCACTAGGTACGGCATCACAGCCTCTCCTTGACAAATGTCAACCCCGCCTTCTCGTGGTGCATCCTGTTCCCACTAAAGGGGCTCTGACGACCGCAAATAGCGGTATAACTATACCATCGGGATCAGAGGAAATGCTATCCCACACTCACCAACCCGCTTGGCCAGCGTGGTGAGTTATGGCCAAACACCTCCAAAATGACTCTACAACTTAAATCTTGGCCCTCAGTCTCCGGCAGCTGGAATGTACCTGGCCAAGGCAGCGGCCAGTGCGACATGAAGGCAGAGGGTGCTAAGAATCCCCGGAGGACCGGACTAGGCTGCCATTTGATGCTGACCTTGGCTACCTACAACGGACGCTCCTATCTTCTGATTCAAGGCTTCTTGAATTGGAAGAGGAACTACAAAGGATCAAGTGGGACATCGTCGGGCTGAGTGAGGTAAGGAGAAAAGGAGAAGATCTCATTGAACTGAAAAGTGGACATCTCTTCTATTATCGTGGGACAGATACTGGCAGAACTAGTGGTGTTGGATTTATAATAAACAAGAAACTGAAGGATAAAGTGGTAGAAGTTGAAAGTTCCTCTGACAGAGCTGCACGACTCGTTATCCAACTATCGAGAAGATACCAGGCTCAGGTTATTCAAACTTATGCACCCACCACAAGTCATCCTGAAGAAGAAATTGAAGAATTTTATGAGGAAATTCGTCATCTAAATAATAAAGGTAAGCAGCACTTGAAGATAATTATGGGAGATTTCAATGCAAAAATAGGGCACCGGCAACAGAATGAAACTTCAGTAGGTAAATTCGGTCACGGCAACAGAAACCAGCGTGGAAATACTCTCGTTGAGTTTGCAGAGGCAGAAGGATTTTTCATCTTGAATTCCTTTTTCAAGAAAAAGCCACACAGGAAATGGACATGGAGACATCCAATTGGGACGACAAGTGAAATTGATTTTATTATGTGTAACAAAAAATTCGTCATCGAAGACTGCAGTGTGCTAAACAAGTTCAACACAGGTAGTGACCATAGATTGGTGAGATGTAAGATGCACCTCAACACTAAACTGGAACGTGGCAAGCTCATAAGACAAACAAAATGTATTGACATAACCAACCTTAAAAAACACCATAATACTTTCAAGTTGGAACTGAAGAACAGATTCTCTGCTTTAGAAGGCCTAACATCGGAAGAAGTGGATATTTCGGAAGTTAACAGAAAAGTAACCAAAGCTCTTATGGAAACAGCAACAAAATTAGCTGGGTCTAAGAACAAGTTGCATGTAAACAAATTATCAGGAAAAACCAAAATGTTGATGCAAAAAAGAAGAGAGATGAGGACAACTAAAGAAGATGCGACTTCCAAAGTGGAATATATAGAGCTATGCAAGACAGCACGAAAAAGTATCACTGAAGACGTAAGGAAATTCAACTGTGAGCTAGTGAGGAAAGCAATTGAAAACAACCAAAGCCTAAAGATAGCAAAGGGACATCTCAGTAAGGAAGAAAACAGATTATGGCTCTGAGAAAAGAAGATGGTTCTATAACAAGAAATAGAGGCGAAATTTTGACAAGAGTGAAAGATTTCTACTCCAAATTATATGAAAGGGATGATACATGTACTCCAGACATCATGAAAGGTACCAGAGTTCTTCCAGTCCTCCCAGCAGAAGTTGCTCATGCAATCAAGAACATGAAGCGGAAAGCTCCAGGAGAAGATGGAATTACTATAGACATCATACAAGAAGCAAGTGGAGAAATTGAAACAGTACTCGCCCAAATTTTCACTCGATGCCTTAATGAAGGGAAGATTCCTGAGGATTGGAACAATGCTACAATGATCCTGCTACATAAAAAAGGTGACATTGAGGATCTCAGGAACTACAGACCTATCAGCCTCCTATCAGTGGTTTATAAAATCTTCACTAAAGTTCTTTCACACCGCTTGAAGGTAACACTGGACATGGCTCAACCGAGAGAACAAGCTGGATTCAGGAGTGGCTACAGCACAATAGATCATATCCACGTACTGAGAGAACTAATTGAAAGAGCGAGGGAATATGAACTTCCATTGTGCATGGCTTTTATCGATTATGAAAAAGCCTTTGATTCGGTGAAACCATCAGCAGTTACCACGGCTCTGAAATCCTGCGGTATTGAAGATGCATACATTAATATTATTAATAACATCTATGAAAATGCAAGTGCAAAGATTCGGCTGTTTGAAAATACAACACACATAAAAATTGGAAAGGGAGTGAGACAAGGTGACACCATATCTCCGACGCTCTTTAATGCCACATTGGAAAATGTCTTTCAATCACTGAACTGGGAAAACAAAGGGATAAAGATTAATGGAGATTATCTAACCCACCTTCGTTTTGCTGATGACGTAGTCATTTTTGCAACTACCCCATCAGAGCTGCAGAGTATGATCCAGGAACTTGCTGACAAGAGTAAAGAAGTGGGATTAAAAATGAACTTTCAGAAGACAAAAGTGATGTTCAATGCTTTTACAAGAAATGAAGATTTATCGATTGATGGAGAAAAACTGGAGATAACAGATACGTATGTTTATCTTGGACAGCAGATATCAAGTGAGGGTCACATTGATGAAGAAATTAATCGGCGTACAAAACTTGCCTGGAGAGCTTTTGGAAGAAACAGCATAATTTTCAAGAGCAATATGCCATTATGTCTTAAAAGAAAAGTGTTTGATCAATGCATCCTTCCAGTGCTTACGTATGGTGCAGAGACGTGGACCTTAACTAAAAGAGACATACAAAGGCTGCAGACAACTCAAAGAAGCATGGAGAGGTGCATGCTTGGTATAACCAGGAGAGATAAGAAGAGGAACTCGTGGATCCGAAAAATGACGAGAGTGGAAGACATCATGATCAGAGTTAAATCCCTGAAATGGCAATGGGCTGGACATACTGCCAGAAGGACAGACCATAGATGCACAGCCGAAATTTTAGATTGGATTCCAAGGGACAGGAAAAGACCCAGAAAAAGACCACATGGGAGATGGGTGGATGAAATTCGTAAATATGCAGGAGTGACATGGAGGAGACTGGCACAAGACAGACCGTTGTGGAGGAAACTTGGGGAGACCTTCGTCCAGCAGTGGATTGATAATGGTTGACAATGATGATGATGATGACGGGATCATATGCACTACAAAAATAACAAAATGTGTATGCAATATCACACATATTTTATGAGGAAATTCGTCATCTAAATAATAAAGGTAAGCAGCACTTGAAGATAATTATGGGAGATTTCAATGCAAAAATAGGGCAACGGCAACAGAATGAAACTTCAGTAGGTAAATTCGGTCACGGCAACAGAAACCAGCGTGGAAATACTCTCGTTGAGTTTGCAGAGGCAGAAGGATTTTTCATCTTGAACTCCTTTTTCAAGAAAAAGCCACACAGGAAATGGACATTTAGACATCCAAATGGGACGACAAGTGAAATTGATTTTATTATGTGTAACAAAAAATTCGTCATAGAAGACTGCAGTGTGCTAAACAAGTTCAACACAGGTAGTGACCATAGATTGGTGAGATGTAAGATGCACCTCAACACTAAACTGGAACGTGGCAAGCTCATAAGACAAACAAAATGTATTGACATAACCAACCTTAAAAAACACCATAATACTTTCAAGTTGGAACTGAAGAACAGATTCTCTGCTTTAGAAGGCCTAACATCGGAAGAAGTGGATATTTCGGAAGTTAACAGAAAAGTAACCAAAGCTCTAATGGAAACAGCAACAAAATTAGCTGGGTCTAAGAACAAGTTGCATGTGAACAAATTATCAGGAAAAACCAAAATGTTGATGCAAAAAAGAAGAGAGATGAGGACAACTAAAGAAGATGTGACTTCCAAAGTGGAATATATAGAGCTATGCAAGACAACACGAAAAAGTATCACTGAAGACGTAAGGAAATTCAACTGTGAGCTAGTGAGGAAAGCAATTGAAAACAACCAAAGCCTTAAGATAGCAAAGGGACATCTCAGTAAGGGAAGAAAACAGATTATGGCTCTGAGAAAAGAAGATGGTTCTATAACAAGAAATAGAGGCGAAATTTTGACAAGAGTGAAAGATTTCTACTCCAAATTATATGAAAGGGATGATACATGTACTCCAGACATCATGAAAGGTACCAGAGTTCTTCCAGTCCTCCCAGCAGAAGTTGCTCATGCAATCAAGAACATGAAGCGGGGGAAAGCTCCAGGAGAAGATGGAATTACTATAGACATCATACAAGAAGCAAGTGGAGAAATCGAAACAGTACTCGCCCAAATTTTCACTCGATGCCTTAATGAAGGGGAAGATTCCTGAGGATTGGAACAATGCTACAATGATCCTGCTACATAAAAAAGGTGACATTGAGGATCTCAGGAACTACAGACCTATCAGCCTCCTATCAGTGGTTTATAAAATCTTCACTAAAGTTCTTTCACACCGCTTGAAGGTAACACTGGACATGGCTCAACCGAGAGAACAAGCTGGATTCAGGAGTGGCTACAGCACAATAGATCATATCCACGTACTGAGAGAACTAATTGAAAGAGCGAGGGAATATGAACTTCCATTGTGCATGGCTTTTATCGATTATGAAAAAGCCTTTGATTCGGTGAAACCATCAGCAGTTACCACGGCTCTGAAATCCTGCGGTATTGAAGATGCATACATTAATATTATTAATAACATCTATGAAAATGCAAGTGCAAAGATTCGGCTGTTTGAAAATACAACACACATAAAAATTGGAAAGGGAGTGAGACAAGGTGACACCATATCTCCGAAGCTCTTTAATGCCACATTGGAAAATGTCTTTCAATCACTGAACTGGGAAAACAAAGGGATAAAGATTAATGGAGATAATCTAACCCACCTTCGTTTTGCTGATGACGTAGTCATTTTTGCAACTACCCCATCAGAGCTGCAGAGTATGATCCAGGAACTTGCTGACAAGAGTAAAGAAGTGGGATTAAAAATGAACTTTCAGAAGACAAAAGTGATGTTCAATGCTTTTACAAGAAATGAAGATTTATCGATTGATGGAGAAAAACTGGAGATAACAGATACGTATGTTTATCTTGGACAGCAGATATCAAGTGAGGGTCACATTGATGAAGAAATTAATCGGCGTACAAAACTTGCCTGGAGAGCTTTTGGAAGAAACAGCATAATTTTCAAGAGCAATATGCCATTATGTCTTAAAAGAAAAGTGTTTGATCAATGCATCCTTCCAGTGCTTACGTATGGTGCAGAGACGTGGACCTTAACTAAAAGAGACATACAAAGGCTGCAGACAACTCAAAGTAGCATGGAGAGGTGCATGCTTGGTATAACCAGGAGAGATAAGAAGAGAAACTCGTGGATCCGAAAAATGACGAGAGTGGAAGACATCATGATCAGGGTTAAATCCCTGAAATGGCAATGGGCTGGACATACTGCCAGAAGGACAGACCATAGATGGACAGCCGAAATTTTAGATTGGATTCCAAGGGACAGGAAAAGACCCAGAAAAAGACCACATGGGAGATGGGTGGATGAAATTCGTAAATATGCGGGAGTGACATGGAGGAGACTGGCACAAGACAGACCGTTGTGGAGGAAACTTGGGGAGACCTTCGTCCAGCAGTGGATTGATAATGGTTGACAATGATGATGATGATGATATTTTTGTATTATTACGCTTGTACTGGGCTATTGTTCTTTAATTTCTTCATTTTTTCGCTGTGTTAAGGATGGTTTTAACTTGGTGATTAATCTGATACTTTTTCTCGCACGCGGTATTTCCCCCCCCCCCCAACAAATCTTACGATATGCTGTTTTTCACCAATAGTAAAATCCTTACAGCAGTAAGAGATCCATGTTTTGATTAAAACTTTCTCACGTGATTTAATTTTCGCCATTCTGACCGGTAATTCGTAGTATCAAAAGTGCGTTTTCCTCAATTATTCACAGATCAGACGCAACGCAGGTTCCCAGAGATCTTCTGTATTGATTTGACATGGCTAACCTTCGGTGCGACGAGATTGAAAATTAGCTCACATAACTACATGTGTTGGTACGTATGAATTTCGCCTTAACTTTTGTGCCAATTGGAAGGAAATAACAGCCGGGACGGTTAAACAACAAAGCAGCGGCGGCGGAACCGCCCAGGCCACCAGGACCCTGGCCCGGTCAATAACTTTAGCCAAGATTTTTTTTTTTTTTATCTTTTTTATTTGGCATATGTGCGATTTTTTGTTGTGATGTGCCTCAGAAAGTTCCTCTAGGTAAGTGGTCAGGTGGTCCTAATCCCTAACAAAGCTCCTTAGGCATTGTTTTTCTTCTGTTTGTTCCGGGATGCGGGAAGGGAGGAGGAGGTGCACCACGATTAGAAATTTCGGACCCGATCAACGAACTTTCCATTCCGCCGCCACTGCATCAAAGCGCACCTACACTTTTAAAAAGTTTGGTTCAACGTTCCTCCACATTATAATACAATTTCAGGCACTTACACCATAATGTGGTGCGATTTTGGCATTTGCACTGTAAAGTGATGCTTGAAATCATCTGACTTGCACTATTTTTTCGTGCAAAGAACAAAATGCAGCGAAAGTGGAGTTAGCTTGCTCCGCTTTTTAGTGCAACTGAAGAAAACCGACCACGTGTCTTCGGGATCGAAGCAGTAGACGAGAAGATGTATCTCTATTGTTGTGCCGTGGATTTTTACGTAGGACAAGAAATATTTTGGATAACTTAGAATTGTTAATTCGATTTTATAAAGGTAGGATCATAGTTAGGTTCAAGGTCAGTTTTGTTTTCATACTAAGGTGCGTAATGTAATGGCATGGGAATGGGATTTTCTCGATGAGGTAGTGGACTGAGCGAAGCATGGCCGAAGGTCTCAGCGGACCAAATATAACGTTGCAAGGTTAGTTTTGTCTTCATGTTAAGGTGTGTAATGTAATAGTATGGAAACGGGATTTTCTCGATGAGGTATTGGTCAGGACTGGGTTCTGCATGGTCGAAGGTCTAAGCGGACCAAATATAATGTTGCAAGGTTAGGTTTGTCTTCATTGTATGATAGCATGGGAACGGGAGTTTTTTGATGGGTAGTGGGCTGAGCTGAGCTTTGTCGAAGGTCTAAGAGGACCAAATATAACGTTGCAAGGTTAGTTTTGTCTTTATACTAAGGTGTATAATGTAAAATAGCATGGGAACGGGATTTTCTTGATTTTTTTTTTATTTTTTTTTTTATTGGAGGTTTAACGATCACCGTGAACAACTCAACGGGCTATAGGCAGTCGCACGTCCCTAATTTAGGGTTCCTGGTTCCAGGGAAGGGAGACAGCCAGTGTCGTAAGACAAACACAATATCCATGCCTCACCGGGATTCGAACCCGGACCTCTTTCGGACGAACGATCAGAAGCCATCGCTTAGACCACTGCGCCACCGGGGTGGCGATTTTCTCGATGAGGTAGTGGGCTGGGCGGGGTATGGCCCAATGTTTGAGACTCTGCTAATATACCCTGGCTAATTCTCTTGTCACTCTTCTTAAGGGTCAAAAGTTTAAGATCGGAATAGTGCGCGCGTGTGTGTGTGTGTGTGTGTGTGCACGCGCTTTCGCTTTCGCTGTGCCTCTTACTTTATTGCATGGCATGCCAGCATTCGGTCTCCTCTTCGTTATCGGATATTCAAAGGGTAATTGAATAACTGCAACATAACTATTCATTATAGCAAGATGAATTACCTTTTTATCATTTATTTTTTAATATGAAAACTGTCAAACTATCTTTCAACTGAAGAAAACCTGGAGATGCTGAATGCAGTAAAAACATCTCAGCACTTTGTTGAACCAAAATGAGACCGTTGTAGTTGGAAATGTTTTGTGGGAAAACGCCTGTATTTTGCGGATGTTTTTAAGCAGTACTTTCGCTTTGCAGGTAAGTCATTTATGCTCTTCAGTTGTCTGAAAGAAACAAAGTATTGCGCTGATTTCTTAAAATTATAGGAGTTACAGTATTTCTTTAAAGAAAATATATACGCGTGTGTGCGCGCATGCGCTCATTCGTAGTGCTTCAACAGATTATTGGAATTTCTCATGTTAGTTATAGGTAATGTTTCATATCGTCCTAAGAACCAGATAGCCCTTTTGTTGGTTAGTATAATTTTGAACACAAATTTTACAGTTCACAAAAATCAAGTTCAATAATCTATGGTTAGAAAAGTTCAATCGAATAAAAATTATAGAAAGATGACTTACGTGTGTGAAAATTGCTTGTCAATAGACGTTTGTATTGTAAACGTTGTATCAAACTGGCGTGTAAGCAATAAATTAAAATTTCATCTGCCTTTTGGCTCAAAATTTTCTGAGGAAGTTGTTCGCATAGAAATAAGTGCAACATGTGTGGTAGTCCAAATGTCGTGTAACATGCCAAGATTACAACATTAATTAGCCTTCGGTACTAATCTTGAGATCGCGACCATATGCTACCATAAACAATGTCGACTAAAATCTTTGTCCGGATGTGTAAAAGAAAAACGTAAAAAAAGAAAAAAAAACGGACTTTCTTTCCCGTAAATCAGGTGTGTAGAAAGAAATCCTACAATTATAAATATAGCACCGAAATTCAGTTTTTAAAAAATCATAAAAGGATGCAAAAAGAATAGCTACATAACTACTAAACATTTTGTGGTAGGTTGCACCAAAAGGTTTTACTACACCAGCGCACCACTTTCTACGAAAAGATACCAATTGTGTGATGCAAATAAAACCAACATTACGGTGCAATAGTGTACCATACTTGATGCAAATTTGCACCATGTTGTTGGGTTTTGTTTGCACCGCAGAATGGTGTATTATGTTTTCTCAGAAAGCAGTGCAACTGGTGTAGTAACACTTTTTGGTGCAACCAATCACAATTTGTTTTACAATATATTTCTAGCCCCCTTTTTTTCCGGCAGTGCACGGATAATATGAAGTTCACTGAATACTCTCAAGGAAGCACTCAATTCTTATTAATGGGCATCAGTCTCAGGGATACATTCAAGTTTTATTAGAATACAGTAGTATAAAGAGAAATATTTTGCTTACCTACATAATCGAAGGCCATTTTTTCTGAATGCTTGTAAGAAATTCTATCCACTTTTGTACAACCTCGAAGACATGGAGCATCAATCTACGCATTAGGATAATGATTAATCGATTCTATTTGTTGGCAGATTTCCAAAGAATCCATTGACTTTTGCCAATGTTCCGCTTTTTTAAAACATGGAGGCAACCACACAAAAATTCCTACAAAGTTCGTTGTTCCGTATCCAAATGGTTTTGGTCGACTGAAAAGTTTGGGTTCACGATTCTCTTAAAATTCCAAACGTTTTTCATCCTTCTGTACTTTTCACGTATGGTTAAATTCAGCGTATGATAAAGAACACTGGGGTGTTAAAAGATCGTCAAGGACAGATGAAGATCGACAAAATAGCTTTGAAAGCAGACACATATTGAGCAACATATCATCATTCGTTCTATAAAAATATTTGCTTTCTTAGAATTCTTTAAGGAAATTATGTTATCCCAAGCCCTTGTTTTTGCATGAAAAGAAATTGATTTATACTATTTTCAGGTGCTTCGCAATTTTTCAACGTGTTTTCAACAAAATTTCTTTCCTTAAGATATAATTTCCGAAATTTTTAAGCTGCTATGAATTCTTTTTCACAACCTGCTGTGATGCCGAACAGTAAATTCCTCCTTTTCCACGGGTTAAAATGGAAAAGAAAATGTCGCTTACTGCAAAAACACGCTTTTATTCTAGTTAATCTTCTAAATAAGCAAATAACCGTAAATTTTAAACTGAGAAACAGGCAGAGCTGTGTATTCCACTGAACATCGAAGGTGTAACCTCAAACGTTAAGGACGGGTTTTTAAGTCAAGAGTTTTAAAATATTCACAATATGCTATTCATTGGTTTTGATAGAATTATGCTCCAAGAGATAAAATCTAGGTTTTTGCTATTATACAAAATTCCATGTTTGGGGTCGCATTTTCTTTAAAGCGCCTAAGGACTGTCATTAAGTCATTCGATCAAGAATTCACAAGGTTACAAGAATGAAATACATTTAGCTTGAAGCATTTTCCAGATGGGGAAAAATGTTTAACGGTAAATTGCATGTTTCATATCACGATACAAAACAAAATGACTAAATACGCCATTCGACCCCAAACTTTGTTCCCTAGTTCTTCTCGATATATCGACTTTACATTCTTAAAGACAGGAAAATCTGTTACATACTACTTAGGAAAGAAGATGCTCTAGTAGTGAATAAAAAACCACTTTTTCTATGCAAAATCAGTCACAAAAATAAAGAGACAGATACGCGTGATACCATATTTGAAATATAAAATTTTTGTAGAATACATGATCTGTCTTTGATTTAAATCCTTGACGCCCCGGTGGCGCAGTGGTCTAAGCGATGGCTTCTGATCATTCGTCCGAAAGGGGTCCGGGTTCGAATCCCGGTAAGGAATGGATGTTGTGTTTGTCTTACGGAACTGGCTCTCTCCCTTCCCTGGAACCAGTGGCCCTAAATTTGGGACGGGCGACTGCTTATAGCCCACGGTGGTCGTTAAACCACGAATAAAAAAAGAAAAATCCTTGAAGTTCTTGAATTTTTTCACTAATAAAGAGGAAACATCGCTTTTTTAGTAAATTCAGAAACGGTAGAAATGTAGCAATGATTAAGATGACAAGCCTTTTGCAGACATCATGAGGTATAGTGGTGCCGAACAGTATAAGAATATATACTGTTCGGCACCACTATACCAAATGCTATATATATATATATATATATATATACTGCTTGGATTCCAAGGGACACGAAGAGACCCAGAAGAAGACCACATGCGAGATGGGTGGATGAAATTCGAAAGTATGCAGGAGTGACATGGAGGAGACTGGCACGAGACAGGCCGTTGTAGAAGAAACTTGGGGAGACCTTCGTCGAGCAGTGGATTGATAATGGTTGACAATGATGATGATGATGATATATAGCAGAATACTCACGAAATGGGAATTGATAGTTAGTACGAGAATTTCCCAAACAAAATGATAATAATAATAATAATAATCTATATAACACGTATGTGGTTAAAGCACCAAGTTAGCTAGCGTTGATTATGCACTACAAAACAATAAATTTTCTAAGATAATACATCATCAATTAGCTCAGGACACGGGACTATAAGTGTCACAAATACCATACTACAACTAGCAACACACTAAGGATCTAGATAATACACAATGCAAGTTATATTGGGACCGCGAGATCAAAAAAGACGTGCCATCTTTGCCAAGCGTCCAGACATAGTACTTATATGACAAAAGGCAAAAGGAATCGGTACCGCAAGATAGTAGTATTCAGACTACCTATTCGACAAAACTCAACAAGTAGCTAGGTGGAACTAACTGCAGGGAATAAACAGATGTGGAAGCTGAAACAGTTCGCAATTACCTCTACAAATGTTATATGATTCCTAAGGCTCTTATAACCTAGTTTGATCCTTTGAGTCTACAACACATTAAGTCCCAAAATTAAAGAGGTAGACGGCAGTTTTCAAATCATGAATAACTGTGTTTGTACTTGACTTCATGTCCGTACTGACAAGTGGATCATGCTATAGGTGACATTGCAATAGATGAGAAAAATTAATAAATAATATTAATAATATTAATATTAATAATAATAACTACAAGAGGTAGCATACTAGCTCCGTAGCAAAATACTCACGAGAATTGGTGTGAAAATGAGTAAAAAGAAGTCGGAAGAGGTGCCACGGAGAACGTTCATACATATTTAGAACATTTTTGATAAGAAATTGCAGAAAATAAAAGAAGTTCAAAGAATTGTAACTTGTAACAGTGTATTTGATGAACACGAAAGGAACATCTGCTGTAGTTAAATATCGTGTGCTAATAAAATGGCGTCGTAAACGAGCTGTGCGGATAGAAGGTTATATTTTTGCTCTTAAAGAAGAGAAATATTCGTATTCTGTAACTAAAAAACGCTGTGAAAATCGTGGAATTAGCATTTGTAAATATAAAATAAACAATATTATTAATAACAGAGAGAAAAATCTGCAAGCCCTGCTTTTAACAGAAAAAAGAACAAACGAATATCCAAAGGAGGTAAAAACTTTTACGACAATTTCAAAAGTAAGGTATCTGGTCTTAATAGAAAATCCACCATCCCAAAGAGCAATCACTAAATCGTTAAAAACTATCTGCATTTATTGGTGATAAACAAAGATATGAATCTGAAAAAGAAACTAAAAACATATTGCTCACCGCCTTTTGTCTAGGAACGTGAATGAGCGCAGAATACGATATAGACATCCTTATGAAAATAACGTATACAGATGGAAATTTATTAAGACTATCGATGAAGTATAGATCTAACTAAGTGACTGTAACAAAAACAGGTCGTTTTACTATCGCGAAAGAGCAGAAAAAAATTACGAACTTGATCCCAGGAATCCAAAGAAAGTTTCAGTAAAGGATTGATGATTAATACTTGTTTCTCGCACAATAGGAAATTAAAGTTAAGAAAAGTTGAAAAGAATGTTAAATTCAATTCTACATATTACCAAAAACAATATGTTAACTCGTATCTTTAAAGAGGAAATACCATTCCTTTATCCACAGAGCCTTCAAAGAGTAGAACTCAATCAGCATAAGGATACCAGTCATACATCCAAATCTACCACTCTATTTCTTAAAAAAGTGAAAAAAGAGACGGGTATCAAGTCTATACCTTTTGCTCATATTCCTTCAAAGTCCCCTGATGTGTCCCCAATGGACTATTGTGCCTTCGGACTGATAAAAAGACTGGTATCAAGTCTATACCTTTTGCTCATATTCCTTCAAAGTTCCCTAATGAGTCACTAATGAACTATTGTGCCATCGGACTGCTAAAAAGACTGGTATCAAGTTTATACCTTTTGCTCATATTCCTTCAAAGTGCCCTGATGTGTCTCCAATGGACTATTGTGCCTTCGGACTGCTAAAAAGACTGGTATCAAGTCCATACCTTTTGCTCATATTCCTTCAAAGTTCCCTAATGAGTCACCAATGGACTATTGTGCCATCGGACTGCTAAAAAGACTGGTATCAAGTCTATACCTTTTGCTCATATTCCTTCAAAGTTCCCTAATGAGTCACCAATGGACTATTGTGCCATCGGACTGCTAAAAAGACTGGTATCAAGTTTATACCTTTTGCTCATATTCCTTCAAAGTGCCCTGATGTGTCTCCAATGGACTATTGTGCCTTCAGACTGCTAAAAAGACTGGTATCAAGTCCATACCTTTTGCTCATATTCCTTCAAAGTTCCCTAATGAGTCACCAATGGACTATTGTGCCATCGGACTGCTAAAAAGACTGGTATCAAGTCTATACCTTTTGCTCATATTCCTTCAAAGTTTCCTAATGTGTCACCAATGGACTATTGTACCATCGGACTGCTAAAAAGACTGGTAAAAAAAGACTGGCATCAAGTCTATACCTTTTGCTCATATTCCGTCAAAGTCCCCTGATGTACCAATATACTATTGTGCCTTTGGACTGCTAAAAAGACTGGTATCAAGTCTATACCTTTTGCTCATATTCCTTCAATGTCCCCTGATGTGTCACCAATGGACTATTGTGCCTTCGGACTGCTAAAAACACTGGTATCAAGTCTATACCTTTTGTTCATATTCCTTCAAAGTTCCCTAATGTGTCACCAATGGACTATTCTGCTTTCTGACTGTTAAAAAGAGCGCTTTCGAAACGCAGACCTAAGACAATGATTGGACTATAGAAAGCAGCGGAAAAGCAGTGGAATAAAATAGCACTACCAATTTTAAGGAATGCCTTGTTATCTTGGAATCTGGGTGTAGGTTCATAGTCCAGAGAAAAGGGTGATCAGATGGAACACTTAAGAGAAAATTTTATTTTTAACATTAATTATATTGTTAGAAAATCGTTGAAAAAATGTGTGAACATCTTCTGTACTTTTAGTTGGATGAAAAGCTGTTTTCCTTTTAGGAATTGATCGACCACAAATGAAAAATAAATAATGCCTAAAGTGAAAACTTTCTCATATTTTAGGCAGTGTTTCTAAACAACTCAAAAATGTAGTCACGCCATCTTTAGCAGGTTTTGCAATGAAAAAATATGACCATGCTGTGATGAGTGGAAACAACTTTCAAAACAAAAATAAAACTATGATGATATAATTACATGAATTTTTTTAATGCAATTCGATTTTACAATTAACGGACTGTTGTTTGTAAGAATAAAATATTAAAAAAAAAAAAACTTGCATCGCGTTACTAATTGGTACACCGGTATAAACAAAAACTCTCACCTGTTTCGAAGTTACGTAAGTAAAATATGCTAAATCTAACTTGTTCATTCCGTTCATAACTTCCTGTTTGCGATAGAATTTTCTTCAAAGCATAAATGTTCGAAAAGGCATCACATAAGTAGTCAACTAAGTTCCTATTTGGAAACTATAGGCAATTCCTAAAAAATGGATTCTGAAAGAAACTCAGTTGTCGTTATTGAAAGTTTGGTGTTAACACACGCACAAGCTCGCGTGTTTATGTATGTATATTTTGCGGTAATCCTTTTCAATGAAAACATAGGAAACGTTTACACACAGTTACAGAAATTACGTAACGAAGGAGTATCTTAAGCATTTGTATAATTTCCAGCTGAGAGTACAAATCTCTGATTCAGTTTCGTCTTTTTTTTTTTTTTTTTTTTTTACTTGTAGGTAAAAGAAAGACAAAACTGAATCACACTCTTGTGGAAAAAAGAAGAGTGTACTTCGGACATTTTAACTTTTTGTCTCCGTCTAAAAGAAGAAAAAAAAGATGAGCGTTCCTGTGTTTCTATGAAAATAAGGGCTCATGTTTTTTAAAGTTTTTCTGAGATTAAAATTTGAAAATCAGATTGAAGTTTTTAGCTTCTCTTGAAGCTAAACTTCATCGAGATTTTTAGCTTCTCTTGAAGCTAAACTTCATCGAGATTTTTAGCTTCTCTTGAAGCTAAAAACCTCGTAACCTTTTGCGTGTTTCAAACTTACAATCAGTCGGCTTATAACTACATCGGTTTGAAATGTCGCTGATTTCTTCATTACTTCTAGTTAGCTTAAATTAAAGACTATCCATTATGAACACTATTTTACTGAACTGTGGAGCATTTTCAAGTATTCAAATCTGTTATATGCTATTATGAAGAGTCATTAAACTCTTTCTGTAGTTTATGTGATCTCCTTGTTATTTTTTTTATATTTACCGGTGCTGAATGCCATGATCATAATCATGATCATATGTAGAGGATTTTAGGAAGGGAGTATCTGACCCCAGGTCTTAAACAACCCTTAGAAATAGGAAGCTAGGAGATTTGGGCTAGAGTGCTCGATAGGAAAGTGACACGGAAGCGAAGTGGAAAGGGAAAGAAAGACGCCCTTATTTATTGCCGGAGGGCCAGTACCCGGGGCCCGACGGCTTAACGTGCCCATCCGACGCACGGCGGGTATTTAGTGGATCGAGCGTTCGTACCTGCCTGGGATCGAACCTGAGGTCCTTTCCGTGGCAAGCATGAACGTTGCCCACTAGGCCACCCGCGGACCCGGTACTGAATGCCAATGTATTTTTTCTCTTTACAAACAACTTTTTTGCAACACTTTGCTGGCGAGACGCGTACTTGGTAAAGACGCCAATTTTGTTGCCACAGAACTACAAAAATTGGTATCTTCCATGTTGAGAGAGACAGCTTATTAATATATTTTCTCAAACAAAGAATATGTTAAAAATATTGAAAACTTGTCTGTCCAGCAATATCGCGTTCGCAAACATTTAATCCTTTTCTTTTTGTAAACTGTTTTACAATAAAAAATATCTTGATTTTTATGCTTTCAGACGGCAGATATTGTCTAGTTTCTCAAATCTGAACCCAGTTTTCGGACCTTGGCTTAATAGTAACTGGATAAAAATACCAGCCTTTAGACCTATTTGAGGACAGTAATAAGTGTTGACATCAATTCACCAACGTAGTGACTTTACGCAGAGCAACTCAAAAAGTGTTGAAATCTGGTCTTTTGTACTTTACTTAGCACTTTTTATGTTGTTAAAAATATATGTAGATCACTCTACACGATCTTCTTAAAGCGTTTTATCTTCTTAAAGCAGCCTTTTGTACAACTATATAATCTTCTTAAAGTATCCATCTGTACTGCTGTTATTTTCTTTCTATCCGCTTCTGTTAATCGACAGGCCTCAGCCCCATATAGTATGATGTTCTTAACAATACTATTATAAATACCACAATTTCTTTTTCTGGTTATTTCTTCACTCCACCAGATTCCATTCAGGCGTTTAACAGCTTTTCTTCCCTGTGCAATTCTATTTCTTAATTGCATTGCATCTCTACCTTCTTGTGTAATTTTAAAGCCTATGCAATTATAATGATCACATCTTTCTATTTCTTCCTTATCTTCTAGCTGTATGTTTGCTTCATTACTTCCAATGCATAAATATTTTGTTTTATTTAAATTCATAGTTAATCTCCATTTTTCATTTTCTTCTTTTAGTTTTCTAGTCATACACTCCAAATCAAATTTATCTTCTGCAAGAAGTACATGATCATCAGCGAATTGTATTTGTATTGGTTTTGAGTATTTGATTGGTCCCCAAATTGTTCTGCAACTACACCACTACATGATTATATAAGCCACTTCACATTCTTACACAACAATTATTTGCGTTGGTTCTATTTCTTTGAACTCTCATGTGTGTATTCTTTACATAAAGTTTGCAATCCCAATATTATTATGAAATTTTCTAGCAACATTTTATAACAGGAAAAAAGAAAAAGAGGAAGAAAGGAAAGAAAAGTAGACAAATGAAAGACCACAACGATGTGAATTTTTCAGGTATCGATATATTTGCACAACAACGCAAGAAAATGTTGAGTTTACTCAAATTATTAGCACATTAATTATTTAATAGCTTTCCTTTCCTTTTTTTAACTAAAAAAAAGCAAGTAAAAAGATATTTTTATTCCCTTCGTTAGCACACATCGAGTTATGCTTATCCAGTAGCACGCCCTTACATTGTGTAAAACACGCAGACTTTACTTATGCGATGCGTAATATTGCCCATGTGCGATAGAACAACATGGATTCTATTTTTGTTTTTTAATTTCATTCTTTTTTATACGTTGTTTGTCTTCCATTTACAATCGTAGCAAAATCCGAAACTTACCTTATAAAATTTTTTTCAAAAGGGTTTCTCTTCCAGCCGACAGATGGCGCAACGACTCCATGATGCTTCAGAGGAAAGAGTGATGTGTAGAGGAGGTTGCTGTAGAAACCATCACCAAGAAAACAAACCGATTCTTACGGTCAAACAAAAATGTACTTTTTGATTTTTTCATTCCCTTTTAGTTGCTGTTTAACATGCGAAATTTCTCGGAACAAATACAAGGACGCTTACTTCATCATATATGCATCGAACGTAGCAACACATCATAAACTGTTTGCATGTTAGATGCCCATAAAAGCGAAACCTAAGTGACGAATTTGACAAGAAATCATGCGAAAACATATGCACGGAGGTGTGACTAAATTCGTGAAAACATGCTCACATTTTTTGGAGTATTGTTTCCTCTTAAAATACACATTTACATATAATTTACCCGTAACGGAAAAGCTGTAAGCATAACTCAATTTGGCTGGCTAAATCCTTCTTGTAATGAGAGTTAAAAGCTAATATCGTCGTCATTCGAAGTATTGATTCCCATAATAATCAATGAAAACAGTTTGCGATTGATTCCTGAATTTCTCAGTCAACACACTTAAATTTCATCTGAGTGCGTACATTTTACATGTCTTTATATTATGTTTCAGAAGGTCTTGAAGAAATGCCCGCAATCTGTATTACGTGATAACAATTTCGCAGGATGTGTAAGCGTGCGATGTTACTAAATTATAATGCATGAGTTTATGCGCTTGCGCACGTTTTTACTAAGTTTCAATAAAATTAAATTTTCTGAAAACTAAACGCCGGAGAGAAGGTAAACGTTTATATATACACTACATACTCTCATATGTCCCGTCGAGGTATTTCTGAGGTTTTCTCACTACGGTCTGTAGCACACCTAACCTACATACGACGCCCACCGTTTTCTGTCTTTCTTAAAGCTTTTCAATTTAATTTCTACACAAATATTGTTCCTAACAGTGTTCCTTACACGCGGACGCATACATACGACCGACTGTACTATGAATCGCTACCTGATTACGGATTAGTATTTCAACTCCGAAGTACGGGCTCATTTCTCTCGAAATTGACAACTACAACCACCCAGAACAGACACACACACACACGCACGCACGCTTAGACAGCTTTAACAATTTTATCCACCAGAATGAATTGACTCGGGCTTGGCAAAATGGGGTGATATCACTAATAATATGTAGAGGATTTCAGAAAGGGAGTGTTTTACCCCAAGTCTTAAGCAACCCTTAAAAGTAGGAAACTCGGAGATTTGGACTAGATTGCACCACAGGAAAGTCACACGGAAGCGTATACATACATATGGATGTTTCTTAAGGAGAAAGACGCTTTCATTCATTGTGACGTACAACAGAGGTAAAGCACGTGTTAAGGCGACAAATCTGAAGCAACATATTCCGTCGGCGTAACTTAGTCGGTTAGACCAACACACTCCGGAGCGAGGAGATCCGGATTCGTCACCTACAATTCCTGTTTTCGCATCGACGCCCCAACGTAAAAATGGATCTACTGGCCGTTGGGTGTTTCGAAAAATGTGTGATGTTTGTTCCACACATCGTCTGCAATCAATGAAAGACTACTTCTTCGCTACAAAAATTAAAAAAAAAAAAAAAAATAACATTAAGAGAGAGTTGATGTGACATACTACAGAGGTGAAGCACGTGTTAAGACGACAAATCTGCAGCGACAGATTCCGTCGGTTTAGCTTAGTAGGTTAGAGCAACTCACTCCGGAGCGAGGAGACGCTGCTTCGATCTCCATCACCGACAAATTCCTGTTTTAGTATCATAACCGGGAGGTTAGTGCTCGGGGTCAGCCGACTTAACTTTTCAATCCGACACACGGCGGATTTTTAACGGTTCAAGCGTTCGTACCCGCCTGGGATCGATCCCGAGACGTTTCCGTGGCAGTCATGAAGACTGAACACTTGGCCATCTGCGGCGCAAAATGGGTTGAAATAAGCTCGAGCAAATATATTCGCTGTCTAGGAAGTGGGATGAACGCGGCTGAACTTGCTCATCAATATGTGTTTGTGTTCCCCTTAGCTTTTTCATTCGAAGCGCTCGTTTAGGGGAATGATTGACACTATAATTGATGCTTTTGAACTGTCACCTGCTAAAAGCATTACAACAGTGTAGACGAACCTAAGGAAGAGAGATGTTTGAGATACTTGTTTCCTTATACTGGGTGGCATGATGCCCATGTCAGGTGGACTAACCCTTCCCTATCATGCCTCAGATCATGGAGCAGAGATTAAAGAACTAGAATGGAGCACTTATCACTAGCAACAGGTTTATGGTCGATATTGCTGAGATAATATGGGGAACGGAATTGTTTTTCTGTAGTTTTCATAAAACCTGGTAGCTATGTGAAAATTTCAGTTAGGGGAGTGCAGAAAATTTTGGGTTCCATTTATTTCAGGTATATCGCCCTAAAGGCGGGAAGGTTCCAAAGTGGGTCCCGGAAGGCGCGCGCCCTCCTCAGGAACCAAGGAAAAGCTTTCATTTTAATAACAAGTTGAATATTTTTTCGTGAAAGACAGTATTACTTAAAAGTATAATTTCGTTAACTAATTGGAAGATATCAATGAATTTATAGCCATACAAAGAACAGTTTTCCATTTTGCGGGAAAATATCAGAAAAGTCCCGGCCCCACACCGCTCACGAAAATCCTGGATCCAGCCCTGCTTAAAGGGTTAAGAAACATTAGATAGATCGCAGGAGACATAATGTAAAATGTAGTCCGTAATAAACTGAGCCGGCCCGGTGGTGCAATAGTCTAATCGCTGGCTTCGGATCATTCGTCCGAGATGGGTCCGTGTTCGAATCTCGCTGAGGCATGGATGTAGCGTTTGTCTTACACCACTGGCTCTCTCCGTTTCCTCTAACCAGTGGCCTTAAATTAGGAACGTGAAACTGCTTATAGTCTACTGAGTTGCTCACGGTGGTCGTTAAACCTCAATCAATCAATAAATAAATTACTCCATGTAGTTTCGCATTATATACTATAGTTGGCACCTAAATGTTTAGCCGATTTTTGGGGTTTTATTGAATTAATCATACTAATTAATCATGAATGTGATCAGAGATGGAAACAAAATTTGTTCGTCTCCAGCTGTTAACTAAGGCCAGAATGTGATCAGAAATGGAAACAAAATTTTTTCGTCTCCAGCTGTTAACTAACGCCAGAATGTGATCAGAGATGGAAACAAAATTTGTTCGTCTCCAGCTGTTAACTAACGCCAGAATGTGATCAGAGATGGAAACAAAATTTGTTCGTCTCCAGCTGTTAACTAACGCCAGAATGTGATCAGAGATGGAAACAAAATTTTTTCGTCTCCAGCTGTTAACTAACGCCAGAAGGTGATCAGAGATGGGAACAAAATTTGTTCGTCTCCAGCTGTAAACTAACGCCAGAATGTGATCAGAGATGGAAACAAAATTTGTTCGTCTCCAGCTGTTAACTAACGCCAGAATGTGATCAGAGATGGAAACAAAATTTTTTCGTCTCCAGCTGTTAACTAAGGCCAGAATGTGATCAGAGATGGAAACAAAATTTGTTCGTCTCCAGCTGTTAACTAACGCCAGAATGTGATCAGAGATGGAAACAAAATTTCTTCGTCTCCAGCTGTAAACTAACGCCAGAATGTGATCAGAGATGGAAACAAAATTTGTTGGTATCCAGCTGTTAACTAACGCCAGAATGTGATCAGAGATGGAAACAAAATTTTTTCGTCTCCAGCTGTTAACTAAGGCCAGAAATTGATCAGAGATGGAAACAAAATTTGTTCGTCTCCAGCTGTTAACTAACGCCAGAATGTGATCAGAGATGGAAACAAAATTTGTTCGTCTCCAGCTGTTAACTAAGGCCAGAATGCGATCAGAGATGGAAACAAAATTTGTTCGTCTCCAGCTGTTAACTAAGGCCAGAATGTAATCAGAGATGGAAACAAAATTTGTTCGTCTCCAGCTGTTAACTAAGGCCAGAATGCGATCAGAGATGGAAACAAAATTTTTTCATCTCCAGCTGTTAACTAAGGCCAGAATGTGATCAGAGATGGAAACAAAATTTGTTGGCATCCAGCTGTTAACTAACGCCAGAATGTGATCAGAGATGGAAACAAAATTTTTTCGTCTCCAGCTGTTAACTAAGGCCAGAATGTGATCAGAGATGGTAACAAAATTTTTTCGTCTCCAGCTGTTAACTAACGCCAGAATGTGATCAGAGATGGAAACAAAATTTCTTCGTCTCCAGCTGTAAACTAACGCCAGAATGTGATCAGAGATGGAAACAAAATTTGTTGGTATCCAGCTGTTAACTAACGCCAGAATGTGATCAGAGATGGAAACAAAATTTGTTCGTCTCCAGCTGTTAACTAAGGAGAGAATGTGATCAGAGATGGAAACAAAATTTGTTCGTCTCCAGCTGTTAACTAACGCCAGAATGTGATCAGAGATGGAAACAAAATTTGTTCGTCTCCAGCTGTTAACTAACGCCAGAATGTGATCAGAGATGGAAACAAAATTTGTTCGTCTCCAGCTGTTAACTAACGCCAGAATGTGATCAGAGATGGAAACAAAATTTTTTGGTCTCCAGCTGTTAACTAAGGTCAGAATGTGATCAGAGATGGAAACGGGTCATGGATCACCGGGTCGATAATTTCATGCGGGTCAAAACCTTTTCATCTCCAGCAGTTAACTAAGGCCAGAATGTGATCAGAAATGGAAACAAATTTTTTTCGTCTCCAGCTGTTAACTAACGCCAGAATGTGATCAGAGATGGAAACAAAATTTGTTCGTCTCCAGCTGTTAACTAACGCCAGAATGTGATCAGAGATGGAAACAAAATTTGTTCGTCTCCAGCTGTTAACTAACGCCAGAATGTGATCAGAGATGGAAACAAAATTTTTTTCGTCTCCAGCTGTTAACTAAGGCCAGAATGTGATCAGAGATGGAAACGGGTCATGGATCACCGGGTCGATAATTTCATGCGGGTCAAAACCTTTTCATCTCCAGCAGTTAACTAAGGCCAGAATGTGATCAGAGATGGAAACAAAATTTGTTCGTCTCCAGCTGTTAACTAACGCCAGAATGTGATCAGAGATGGAAACAAAATTTGTTCGTCTCCAGCTGTTAACTAACGCCAGAATGTGATCAGAGATGGAAACAAAATTTGTTCGTCTCCAGCTGTTAACTAACGCCAGAATGTGATCAGAGATGGAAACAAAATTTGTTCGTCTCCAGCTGTTAACTAACGCCAGAATGTGATCAGAGATGGAAACAAAATTTTTGGTCTCCAGCTGTTAACTAAGGTCAGAATGTGATCAGAGATGGAAACGGGTCATGGATCACCGGGTCGATAATTTCATGCGGGTCAAAACCTTTTCATCTCCAGCAGTTAACTAAGGCCAGAATGTGATCAGAGATGGAAACAAAATTTGTTCGTCTCCAGCTGTTAACTAACGCCAGAATGTGATCAGAGATGGAAACAAAATTTGTTCGTCTCCAGCTGTTAACTAACGCCAGAATGTGATCAGAGATGGAAACAAAAATTTTTCGTCTCCAGCTGTTAACTAACGCCAGAAGGTGATCAGAGATGGAAACAAAATTTGTTCGTCTCCAGCTGTAAACTAACGCCAGAATGTGATCAGAGATGGAAACAAAATTTGTTCGTCTCCAGCTGTTAACTAACGCCAGAATGTGATCAGAGATGGAAACAAAAATTTTTCGTCTCCAGCTGTTAACTAACGCCAGAATGTGATCAGAGATGGGAACAAAATTTGTTCGTCTCCAGCTGTAAACTAACGCCAGAATGTGATCAGAGATGGAAACAAAATTTGTTCGTCTCCAGCTGTTAACTAACGCCAGAATGTGATCAGAGATGGAAACAAAATTTGTTGGCATCCAGCTGTTAACTAACGCCAGAATGTGATCAGAGATGGAAACAAAATTTTTTCGTCTCCAGCTGTTAACTAAGGCCAGAATGTGATCAGAGATGGAAACAAAATTTTTCGTCTCCAGCTGTTAACTAACGCCAGAATGTGATCAGAGATGGAAACAAAATTTCTTCGTCTCCAGCTGTAAACTAACGCCAGAATGTGATCAGAGATGGAAACAAAATTTGTTGGTATCCAGCTGTTAACTAACGCCAGAATGCGATCAGAGATGGAAACAAAATTTTTTCGTCTCCAGCTGTTAACTAAGGCCAGAATGTGATCAGAGATGGAAACAAAATTTGTTCGTCTCCAGCTGTTAACTAACGCCAGAATGTGATCAGAGATGGAAACAAAATTTGTTCGTCTCCAGCTGTTAACTAAGGCCAGAATGCGATCAGAGATGGAAACAAAATTTGTTCGTCTCCAGCTGTTAACTAAGGCCAGAATGTAATCAGAGATGGAAACAAAATTTGTTCGTCTCCAGCTGTTAACTAAGGCCAGAATGCGATCAGAGATGGAAACAAAATTTTTTCATCTCCAGCTGTTAACTAAGGCCAGAATGTGATCAGAGATGGAAACAAAATTTGTTCGTCTCCAGCTGTTAACTAAGGCCAGAATGCGATCAGAGATGGAAACAAAATTTTTTCATCTCCAGCTGTTAACTAAGGCCAGAATGTGATCAGAGATGGAAACAAAATTTGTTCGTCTCCAGCTGTTAACTAAGGTCAGAATGTGATCAGAGATGGAAACAAAATTTGTTCGTCTCCAGCTGTTAACTAAGGCCAGAATGCGATCAGAGATGGAAACAAAATTTGTTCGTCTCCAGCTGTTAACTAAGGCCAGAATGTGATCAGAGATGGAAACAAAATTTGTTCGTCTCCAGCTGTTAACTAACGCCAGAATGCGATCAGAGATGGAAACAAAACTTTTTTATCTCCAGCTGTTAACTAAGGCCAGAATGTGATCAGAGATGGAAACAAAATTTGTTCGTCTTCAGCTGTTAAGTAAGGCCAGAATGTGATCAGAGATGGAAACAAAATTTGTTCGTCTCCAGCTGTTAACTAACGCCAGAATGCGATCAGAGATGGAAACAAAATTTGTTCGTCTCCAGCTGTTAACTAAGGTCAGAATGCGATCAGAGATGGAAACAAAATTTGTTCGTCTCCAGCTGTTAACTAAGGCCAGAATGCGATCAGAGATGGAAACAAAATTTGTTCGTCTCCAGCTGTTAACTAAGGCCAGAATGCGATCAGAGATGGAAACAAAATTTTTTCGTCTCCAGCTGTTAACTAAGGCCAGAATGCGATCAGAGATGGAAACAAAATTTGTTCGTCTCCAGCTGTTAACTAAGGCCAGAATGCGATCAGAGATGGAAACAAAATTTGTTCGTCTCCAGCTGTTAACTAACGCCAGAATGCGATCAGAGAAGGAAACAAAATTTTTTCTTCTCCAGCTGTTAACAAAGGCCAGAATGTGATGAGAGATGAAAACGGGTCATGGATCATCGGGTCGATAATTTCATGCGGGTCAAACGGCTTAGGTCAAGGTGTTTTCCTGACCCGATTTTATTTCTGTTTTACCTTTGAATAGAGAAAAAATATTTCATAGAACCCTTCAGAGGTCTTTGAAATAATACTTCAGAGCTGCAGAGTGTGATCCAGGAACTTTGCTGAGGTAAAGAAATGGGATTAAAAATGAACTTTCAGAAGACAGAACTGGTGTGCAATTCTTTTACAAAGAATGGAGATTTATCAATTGATGGAGAAAAGTTGGAGGTTAACAATTGCTACATTTACATTGGGCAGCAGACAGCAAGCAAGGGTCACATTAATGAAGAAATTATTTGGCATATAAAATTTGTTGAAAAGCTTTTGGAAGAAAGAGTACAATTTTTAAGAGCAGCGTGCTAGTATGTCTTAAAAGAAAAGTGTTTAATCAATGAACTTTCCAGTGCTTATGTTCGGAGCAGAGACGTAGACCTTAACTAAACAAGTTAGTAAAATCATGAAATGCATTGATTATTATAACGCTTTCCAACGTACCAGAAATCATTACTCAAGTTATGAGGATAATGGCTGTGGAATAAACCTCGCTCCGGGGCCCTGACCTTTGACCCCATTTCGATGATATTCAACAGAACCGGTTCGGTATACCTCCGGAACAATATGATAAAATTTTGTCGCAATCGAAGCATTTTTTACGTAAGTTATGATGCATAAGGGCAATGTAATGGATCCAGATCCTATGTCCTGATCTTTGACCCTATTTCGTCCATTTTCAAAAGTGTTCGTCCGCATGTGGTTCCCTACCACATACTAAAATTTCATCGAAATCGAACCATTTTTACGCAAGTTATGACGCATAAGAGCAATTGAATAAATCCCGCTCCTATGTCCTGACCTTTGACCCCTTTTCGCCCATTTTCAATAGGGGTGTCCCCCAGGTTGTCTCCTACCACATACTAAAATTGCATCGAAATCGAACAATTTTTACGCGAGTTATCGTGCGGACGGACAGACAGACAGACGGACAAAGCTGGAGCATATACGCTTCTTCAACCTACGGTTGGAAAGAGTAAAAAGGCATACAAAGATTGCAGTTAACTGAAAGCAGCATGGAGAGATGCATTCTTGGTGTAACCAAGAAAGATAAAAAGAGGAACTAGTGAATATGGAAAATAACAAGAGTGAGACATCGCAATCAGAAAAAAAATCCCTGAAATGACATATTGCCCGGAGAACGGAACAAGGATGAACAACGGAAATTTTAAACTGGATTCCAAGGGACAAGAAAAGACCCAGAAGAAGACCACGCGGGAGATGGTTGGATGGAGGAGACTGGTCCAAGATCGTCCGTTGTGAAAGACTTGGGGAGACCTTCATCCAGCAGTGGATTGTTAATGACCGACAATGATGATGATCATATATTCGAATTTATAGCTCAAAGTAGATTTGCCCGGGTCAAGCCAGGGTCGGGTCCAATTATGTGACGGCGGGGTAGGGTCCGAGTCCAAAATATTTGACCCGTTTCCAACTCTGAATGTGATATTTTGGTAGTTTTACAAAAAACCAGTGTGAGAGAAATTTGAACACGTTTGTACAAGTGAGGAGACTGCTTATTTAAGTTTGAATAAAAGGTTTCTTTTTACGTCACCTCTTCGGCCCCTCAACGCAAGAGGTTCAATCAGACACCCGCCCATAGAGAGTTGATCTTGAAATGGGTCTATACACCGTAAAAATTTATCTCAAATTCACAAGCCATGTTCTGTGATTCCTTTCGTGGATTAATGAAGCATTTTTCTGACGGAACTTTTCCGTGAAATGACGGAAACAAACCTATATTTCACGGATTTTTCGTAAGCCAGGAAAATTCTGAATTTTGAGAATCCTTTCCGCAATTCCTTTCGTATATCAACGGAAAAATTCTGTTCCCACTTTTTTTCATAACAATATGGCGGAAAATATCCGGTAATAGGAGGGATTCGCGGAAATCTATGAGGCTTGATTAATTATTAAATTTCAATCGTCTGTCTGAGGGCCTGATTTTGAAGTTCTCCAGCGAGATCGGATATTGCGGATAACATATCTCATGATATTTCTTTAGCAACAGATATTCTTTCCCTCTTTGGCCATTTTGTGCACTAATTAATGTCTGTATATTGTGTTGCCGTAAGTAGTCTGGTGTTAAGTAAGGGCAATTGTATTGTTAACTTGGTTTGTTCATCCAGCTTACCGTAGTAAAAAAGAATAATAATAGGAGGTTTATAAACTTGTTATTGCATAATCTTAGTATGCTCTTTGTTGATAGCGAGCACAGTCCTACGTGTTTGAAGAAAATAATAACTATGACCAATAATTTTTATGAAATCCTTTTAGACTTCTTTACTTAAGTACAGAAGGTTCTCCTCAACTTTTCAGTTATTCCTCCTCGTTCCTCTGAAACCAACATTTCCTCCTGTAAATCGCTTTTTCGTTGCCTTCCTCCTTTTTCGGTCATTCCCTATTCCCCCGGATAGGTTAAGACCTCCTTCCAAAACCTAAGGCGTTTCTTCGCCTGAACTACCTGCCACCGCTCGCTTCCAAATCTTCGAGTTGACTATCTGTCCCAGCTCTCCTCTTATTCCCACGCAAGCTCACCCCCTTCCTTTCACAAAAACTTGGTATCGCCGGCGTCGGCTTCACAAAACTTCAAGGTTGAAATAAAAAGTGCTTGCGTCTTAAGTCGGCTGCTGTGAAATGAAGAAGGTAAAAGCGCAAATGAGCTCGACAACACCCATGCGTCTACGAAATACAAAGTCCCAGACCCTTAAGATGCGACAACTTGCCGTCCCTAAAAAAACCGTGTTTCCGATGTTTCTATACCTGGGTGGCGAAGCAAAATTTTCTCACGCATCGTGGAAACAAAGGAAATGGAGCACTAAAGTGAAATAAAAGTTGCGAAATGAGTTTTAATGTATTTGTCTAAAATTCTAGTATTAAATCTCCGTAATAGTATGGTGCCTACATGCATCAGCCTGAGGACCCCTTAAGGCAAGATTTATAATAGCTATCAAGAGTAAATTTTTCATTTAAGAGTTTTGTGAAACAATACTGTAGAGCACCTTTTCTTAAATATGACTGAAAATCATTGTCAGTTTGTAAAGATCCCAAATTCCAAAACATTATGTTGCTTCCAAAAAATGCAGAAAAAATTCTAAGCTCCAATAAAATTATTAACTAACCGGCATTACTAGCGAAAAATATTTCATAATCGTGCAATTAAAGTCATTTTCATTTCTATCTTGTAAGTGGTCAGGTGTTAAGCTAAGCGTCTTTCTAGGTCAGTCGGTAGAGCGCTTTGCTGCAATTGAAGACGTACCGGTTAGATAGCCACAGGGGCAAAAAGAAAGGATTCGTTATTTCTGTACTCTAGAAAAGTGTCCCTGAAGAAAAAGGGTGAAAAAGTCAAAATCGAAGTTTTGTCGAAATTTCTGTATGCAAACGGAAAAACCCAAAACAGACTTTTCTGAAATTTACGGAATTACTGACAGTGGAGAATCTGTCAAAATACTGAAGTTAGAAACGGAAACTTTACAAAACGAAATTTTCGTTAAAAGTCGCAGTCTTACCGGCAACTTTGCAGCACGTCATTTTCGGGAATTACTGACAACGGAGAACCTGTCAAGATATTGAAGCTAGAAACAGAAACTTTACAAAACGAAATTCTCGTTAAAAGTCGCAGGCCTACCGGCAACTTTGCAGCACGTCATTTTCAGGAATTACTGACAACGGAGAACCTGTCAAGATATTGAAGCTAGAAACAGAAACTTTACAAAACGAAATTCTCGTTAAAAGTCGCAGGCCTATCGGCAACTTTGCAGCACGTCATTTTCAGGAATTACTGACAACGGAGAACCTGTCAAGATATTGAAGCTAGAAACAGAAACTTTACAAAACGAAATTCTCGTTAAAAGTCGCAGGCCTATCGGCAACTTTGCAGCACGTCATTTTCAGGAATTACTGACAACGGAGAACCTGTCAAGATATTGAAGCTAGAAACAGAAACTTTACAAAGCGAAATTTTCGTTAAAAGTCGCAGGCCTACCGACAACTTTGCAGCACGTCATTTTCAGGAATTACTGACAACGGAGAACCTGTCAAGATATTGAAGCTAGAAACAGAAACTTTACAAAGCGAAATTTTCGTTAAAAGTCGCAGGCCTACCAACAACTTTGCAGCACGTCATTTTCAGGAATTACTGACAACGGAGAACCTGTCAAGATATTGAAGCTAGAAACAAACTTTACAAAGCGAAATTTTCGTTAAAAGTCGCAGGCCTACCAACAACTTTGCAGCACGTCATTTTCAGGAATTACTGACAACGGAGAACCTGTCAAGATATTGGAGCTAGAAACAGAAACTTTACAAAAGGAAGTTTTGTTAAAATTCGGAGTCCCTTAGGCAACTTTGCTGATGCACGTCATTTTTAGGAACTTTCCGTGAATTCACACCATTTATTTTTTACAGTGAGGAATATAAACGACTTAAGTTTGCAAACCGATGCACTCACAGTCGAACGCTTTTACCATGCACAGCACATATCGTTTTTTTTTTTCGTTGTTTGTTTGTTTTTTTTTTTGTTTTTTTTTTCGTTTGCGTAGCGTTTTCAGCCTTTCCGTAGAAAAACAGCGTAAAATGACGAAAGGGCCTCATTGTCCCCCATTTTCACAGCTATATGAAATGAAGAAAACTGAGCAGATCGCGCAGAACTGCTTTTAAACAGATGTATTGGAACGTCGCCTTTTGGAATATTTAAATATAGCTCATCTGCAATGCAAATTAACCTTGAAACTTTGTCCCAAAGGAGTCTATTCCCCAAACGTGAAAATACTTTTTAATTTCCCCAAATGCGAAATTTTTTTTACGTACTTCATCTTCTACATTCCAAAATGCCAAAAGACTTTTTGCATGTTCTTCATCTTTTACATTCCCAAAATGTGAAAAGAATTTTTACATACTTCATCTTTTACATTTCTAAAATGCGAAAATATGTTTTACAAGCTTTATCTTTTACATTCCTAAAATGCGAAAAAACTGTTTATATGCTTACATGGACAGAATGTTCCCAAAATTATTTCGGTCCACAAAAAATAGTGAAACTGGAGAATGGAAACGGAAACGTAATGAATAAATACATGATTTTTGAACGTATCTTTTGTTAATAGATGAAAGCGAATCTTATAGATCAAAATTGCTTGGTCATGTCGAGTGAGTGGGTATAAAAGAAATACCTGGGCGGATATTCTACATACAGATTAAGGATAAACGACCACAGGGAAGACTGAGAAAACGATGGAGGAGAATGATAACAACACCTGAAAAAATTTGGGAATGTTTGACTGGGGAGAATGTAAGTGGCAAACATCGCTGGGAATGGAAAGTGTTTGCAGAAACGAGGAGCTGCACAAGAAGAACTGTTTCAAATTCTCATAAAATTCAATCGTCCTGTAATTTGACGGAAGTATTGATATGGTTTGGCAATTCTTATCAGATTTTCTTCAATCTATCGGCGAATCGTAACAACATCCCCTTTTACGGAGGACTCAGTACTTCCCAAACCACTGCCAGATCTAGAGATCTGGAAGGCCCAGAATAAAAGTTCCTGGTAAATTCATCGATGACGAAAATATCAAAAAAAAAAAAAAAAAAAAAAAAAAAAAAGACGTCGAATGTGAAAATATTGATAGGGAAATCATCGAACGGAGAATTCATCGCAGGACGAGTTTTTCGAAAATTTGGGCTCTAGGTAAAATCATCGAACGCCAAATCGTTTAAAGATGGATCAATGCAAGGCACATTTTTCTAAAACTACGAATGTAAGTAAATGGTATACTTTCTGAGGAATAACAGCGGTGATTTACCGGACCATATTGGAATTTTCTACTTTTTTCGGAAGCGCAATTATTGAAGAAAGTTTTTCAGTACACTAATCTGCCCTCATTTTAAGAACAATAAGACCACATGGGAGATGGGTGGATGAAATTCGTAAATATGCGGGAGTGACATGGAGGAGACTGGCACAAGACAGACCGTTGTGGAGGAAACTTGGGGAGACCTTCGTCCAGCAGTGGATTGATAATGGTTGACAATGATGATGATGATGATGATTAATTTCATTTACAGTGCACTATTTAATAAAAGATATATAAAGTTGGGAAAACAAAGGGATAAAGATTAATGGAGATTATCTAACCCACCTTCGTTTTGCTGATGACGTAGTCATTTTTGCAACTACCCCATCAGAGCTGCAGAGTATGATCCAGGAACTTGCTGACAAGAGTAAAGAAGTGGGATTAAAAATGAACTTTCAAAAGACAAAAGTGATGTTCAATGCTTTTACAAGAAATGAAGATTTATCGATTGATGGAGAAAAGCTGGAGATAACAGACACGTACGTTTATCTTGGACAGCAGATATCAAGTGAGGGTCACATTGATGAAGAAATTAATCGGCGTACAAAACTTGCCTGGAGAGCTTTTGGAAGAAACAGCATAATTTTCAAGAGCAATATGCCATTATGTCTTAAAAGAAAAGTGTTTGATCAATGCATCCTTCCAGTGCTTACGTATGGTGCAGAGACGTGGACCTTAACTAAAAGAGACATACAAAGGCTGCAGACAACTCAAAGAAGCATGGAGAGGTGCATGCTTGGTGTAACAAGGAGAGATAAGAAGAGGAACTCGTGGATCCGAAAAATGACAAGAGTGGAAGACATCATGATCAGAGTTAAATCCCTGAAATGGCAATGGGCTGGACATACTGCCAGAAGGACAGATCATCGATGGACAGCTGAAATTTTAGATTGGATTCCAAGGGACAGGAAAAGACCCAGAAGAAGACCACATGGGAGATGGGTGGATGAAATTCGAAAGTATGCAGGGGTGACATGGAGGAGACTGGCACAAGACAGACCGTTGTGGAGGAAACTTGGGGAGACCTTCGTCCAGCAGTGGATTGATAATGGTTGACAATGATGATGATGATGATGATGATGATATAAAGTTCAACTGCTACAACTAAATTTTGACAAGAGTGAAAGATTTCTACTCAAAATTATATGAAAGGGATGATACATGTACTTCAGACATCATGAAAGGTACCAGTACCAGAGTTCTTCCAGTCCTCCCAGCAGAAGTTGCACATGCAATCAAGAACATGAAGCGGGGAAAAGCCCCAGGAGAAGATGGAATTACTGCAGACATCATACAAGAAGCAAGTGGAGAAATCGGAACAGTACTCGCCCAAGTTTTCACTCGATGACTTAATGAAGGGAAGATTCCTGAGGATTGGAACGACGGTACAATGATCATGCTGCATAAAAAAGGTGACATTGAGGATCTCAGGAACTACAGACCTATCAGCCTCCTATCAGTGGTTTATAAAATCTTCACTAAAGTTCTTTCACACCGTTTGAAGGTAACACTGGACATGGCTCAACCGAGTGAACAAGCTGGATTCAGGAGTGGCTACAGCACAATAGATCATATCCACGTACTGAGAGAACTAATTGAAAGAGCGAGAGAGTATGAACTTCCATTGTGCATGGCTTTTATCGATTATGAAAAAGCCTTTGATTCGGTGAAACCATCTGCAGTTACAATGGCTCTGAAATCCTGCGGTATTGAAGATGCATACATTAATATTATTAAAAACATCTATGAAAATGCAAGTGCAAAGATTCGGCTGTTTGAAAATACAACACACATAAAAATTGGAAAGGGAGAGAGACAAGGTGATACCATATCTCCGAAGCTCTTTAATGCCACATTGGAAAATGTCTTTCAATCACTGAACTGTGAAAACAAAGGGATAAAGATTAATGGAGATTATCTTACCCACCTTCGTTTTGCTGATGACGTAATCATTTTTGCAACTGCCCCAACAGAGCTGCAGGGTATGATCCAGGAACTTGCTGACAAGAGTAAAGAAGTGGGATTAAAAATGAACTTTCAGAAGACAAAATTGATGTTCAATGCTTTTACAAGAAATGAAGATTTATCGATTGATGGAGAAAAGCTGGAGATAACAGACACGTACGTTTATCTTGGACAGAAGATATCAAGTGAGGGTCACATTGATGAAAAAATTAATCGGCGTACAAAACTTGCCTGGAGAGCTTTTGGAAGAAACAGCATAATTTTTAAGAGCTATATGATTATGTCTTAAAAGAAAAGTGTTTGATCAATGCATCATTTCAGTGCTTACGTATGGTGCAGAGACGTGGACCTTAACTAAAAGAGACATACAAAGTCTGCAGACAACTCAAAGTAGCATGGAGAGGTGCATGCTTGGTGTAACCAGGAGAGATAAGAAGAGGAACTCGTGGATCCGAAAAATGGCAAGACTGGAAGGCATCATGATCAGAGTTAAATCCCTGAAATGGCAATGGGCTGGACATACTGCCAGGAGGACAGACCATCGATAGACAGCCGAAATTTTAGATTGGATTCCAAGGGACTGGAAAAGAACAAGAAGAAGACCACATGGGTGATGGGTGGATGAAATTCGAAAGTATGCTGGAGTGACATGGATGAGACTAGCACAAGGCAGACCGTTGTGGAGGAAACTTGGACAGACCTTCGTCCAGCAGTAGATTGATAACACTAATATGCAAGGTTTTGTTGTTTTGAAATGAATAAGTGTATCTGAATGGATTTTTTGCGCAGATTCCGAAAATGACCTTCAAAATTCCGTATCACGTCAAGTTTTTTCACAAATGACGGAAATGTGGAAATTTAAAAAAAACGTTATTTTTAATGACATTGTTATATGGCACCGTTTGTAACGTGTGAAAATGTTCTCTGGAAGGGTGGAATGATTGTTTAAGGAATAGATAAACATAAATATATAGATGATAATGGAAATGCAACTGTTTTATCTGTATGACGTCACGATTTGCGCCACTCACAAAGGCGGAACATGAGAGAATGTTATCTTGGCACGGCAGTATGACTCATACCTAACGCCACTGCTACCTTCTTTCTATTGGTCACATGTGGCGCCATTCGGGGCAGATCGTGTTACACTAGTCAGTGCAAAGAAGGGACTGGTTCCATTCGGTGTTGTTTCTTTGTGGCGTGTGCAATGGCTTCACGTGGTTGTGTAAATCATCCAGACATATTTTGCTACATATGTGGCTGTTATACGACGGGAAGAAAACAGAGGCAAAATATTACGTCTTTCGTGAAAAATGCTTATTTTAAATACTTCGGGATTAAACTAGCAGATCAGTACAAAGTTTGGTCTCCTCACAATGTGTGCCGTGCATGTGTGGAGGGGTTGAGGAACTGGAAAAGTGGAAAAAGGGCATCAATGCCGTTCGGTGTACCCGTGGTGCGGCGTGAGCTAAAAAATCACAGTGACGACTGCTACTTCTGCACAGTGAATATCGTGGGCTATACCAGAACCAGTAAGCGTAACATTGTGTATCCCAATATCCCATCTGCCATAAGACCAGAGCCCCATAGTGAATCGATCCCTGTGCCATCCCCGTCCAATATCTAGCCCCCAACAGACACCGATTCAGACGGTGATACAAGTGATGAGATGTACAAACCGGACAGCATGGAAGATGAAACCCCAGTGCCATTTACCAAGCATGAAGTGAATGATTTGGTTCCTGATCTGAATTTACCTAAAGACGCAGCAGAGCTTATAGGATCACGACTTCAGCAAAAGAATTTACTATATCCTATTATGAGATTTTCCTGGTACAGACACCGAGAAGCAGATTTGGTTCCGTTTTTTGCTGAAGAAGGCGGTTTGGTATATTGTCGAGACATTCCGGCAGTAATGAAATAATTCAACATTAATTACAATTCAGGACAGTGGAGGTTGTTTATAGATGCCAGCAAATCCAGTTTAAAAGGTGTTTTATTACACAATACTAACATCCATTCATCCATCCATTCCAGTAGCACATTCTGTGACTTTGAAAGAGACATACGAGAACCTTAGATTACTGCTGGAAAGTGTGCAGTACAAGTTTCATGAATGGTCTTTCTGCGGGGATTTCAAGGTGATTGGAATATTGCTCGGCCAACAAGCAGGCTACACCAAATTTCCTTGCTTTTTGTGTGAATGGGACTCCAGAGCAAGGACGAAACATTGGGTTCGGCAGCAGTGGCCAGTCAGAAGTAAATTCACACCTGCCGAACAAAACATTGTTTCACTTCCACTGGTTGATCGCTCGAAAAGCCGCCCCGGTGGCGCAGTGGTCTAAGCGATGGCCTCTGATCATTCGTCCAAAAGGGGTCCGGGTTCGAATCCCGGTGAGGCATGGATGTTGTGTTTGTCTTACGGCACTGGTTCTCTCCCTTCCCTGAAACCAGTGACCCTAAATTAGGGACGGGCGACTGCTTATAGCCCATTGAGTTGCTCATGGTGGTCGTTAAACCTCCAATAAAAAAAGTGAAAAAAAATCCCTCGAAAATACTGCTGCCACCTTTACACATCAAACTTGGCTTAATGAAGCAATTCGTGACAGCTTTAAGCAAGTACAGTAAATGCTTTCAGTATCTTGGTGGTAAGTTCCTATCAATCACGTCTGAAAAAATTAAAGCTGGCATTTTCATTTCAGGCCCTCAAATACGAAAATTAATGGCAGACAACATATTCGAGGAAACCATGAGTGAGTGCGAATTGCGAGCATGGACTGCATTCAGAAATGTGGTACACAACTTTTTGAGGAACACGAAGGCTTCAAATTACACCACATTAGTCGAGGACATGCTGGAATCCTATGAACTGCTTGGTTGCAACATGAGCGTCAAAGTTCACTTTCTTCATGCTCATCTAAATTACTTTCCTAACAATCTTGCTGATTTTTTCGGAAGAACATAGCGAGCGCTTCCATCAGGATATTAAAGTGATGGAAAAGAGATACCGAGGAAAGTGATGTACATCTGATGACCGACTATTGTTGGATGTTGAACAAAGACTGTACGGACGCACACCGAAGACAATCCAAAAAGAGGAAATTTGAAGGGGAGCCCAGTGGTGAATGTTAGGTATGTTTGCTTTTGAATATGTATTTATGTTTATCTATTCCTTAAACAATCATTCCGCCCCTCCAGAGAACATTTTCACACGTTACAAACGTTGCCATATAGCAATGTCATTAAAACATAACGTTTTTTTTTAATTTTCACATTTCCGTCATTTGTGAAAAAACCTGACGTGACACGGAATTTTGAAGGTCATTTTCGGAATCTGCGCAAAAAATCCATTCAGATACACCTGTTCATTTGAAAACAACAGAAAAAAGTTGAAAAATTGCAGATCAGTGTAATGGTTGACAATGATGATGATATAAAGTTCAACAACATATTAAAGTTAAACCAATGGTTAAACTTCATTTGCGCAAGGTTTTAGGTATATATATATCGATAAATCCGGTGATTTTCTATAACAGGGAATGTATAAAATCGGACAAATATAGAAGTCATCGCTCTTTCCACGTTTATAAGTGGGTCACGGAAAGATTTCTCATCGGCAGCCACCAGGAATCGAACCTAGGGTCTTTCAGTTACGCGCCGGATATGCTTCCACTGCACCACAGCGGCCTCGAAATTCTCCAGACTCATAAACGATAAACTGCCAAACCACATGACAGGGTTGCTTCTTTGTAGCCCCGCACATTGCCGGGGATTCACCACAGATGAACAGCAGCAACTGAACAAATAACTAGAGGGCGAATGAATGATAAATACACAGTTGACGTGGACCAGGAACATCAAATTGAAGTCATCGCTCTTTCACGTTTATAAGTGAGTCAAGGAAAATTTTCTCTTCGGCCGCCACCGGGAATCGAACCCAGACCCTGGAAGACAACTGGAAGACCCTGGGTTCGATTCCCGTGGGCGGCCGATGAGAATTTTTTCCGTGACTCACTTATAAACGTGAAAGAGCGATGACTTCAATTTGATGTTCCTGTCTACGTCCACTGTGTATGTATAAAATCGGATTTACGGAATTTTTTAAACATACCGGTATTTGGATGTTTCCATTTATTTTTACCGGACCGGAATGTTGCATTTATTTTAAATAATTTAATAAAATTTCATGTGTCCAACATGTAATTTAACATTATAAATTAACAACAATTTATACATTTTTGACTTAAAATGATAGATTTGATTAATAAATTCAGTGCGCTAAAAATATTTTTAGGAAATAACATATTCGGTGAAGATGATGAAAATCCAAAGCACTATATGAATTGCCACGAATGTTGTAATTTCAATAAAAAAAAGGAAAAAGACCAAAGGAGTTCACAGAACACATTTCAAGAAAACAAGTCCGTGAACATCCGTTTTGATTCCCAAATCACTTAAAAAAAAAAAAAAAAAAAACCCTGCAAAATTCAAAAATTTGTACTATTTCGCCCAAACAGTCCTTGCTTTATGGATCGGTGCATTATCCTGCTGGTACCAACAAGGCTCGTTTCCATAGTATTGCCACAGAGGTGGTAGAGCATATTGTCCAGAATATCGAGGTAGAAGTGCTGGCTAACAGGTTTGTCCACGATAACTAATAGGCAGGGGCCATACCACGAAAAACACCCCCACACGTGTACGCTGCCAGCTCCAAACTTGACCGCAGGAACAGTACACTGTGGTAAATAATGTTTAATGTTCCTTCGGCTGAAGCCATAGCCACACACGCATATCAGACTTATGGATCATGTATCTGGATTCATCAGTCCATAGGACCCGTTTCCATTGATTTACGGTCCACGATAAATGTTCTTTACACCATGCTAAATGACGAGTAGCATTCCGATTGGAGATGAAGGCTTTTGAGCAGCCGCACGACCACGGTGACCCATGGAATGAAGCTCTCTGCGAATGGTACGTGTACATGCCGAGGTTCCAGCATTTTTACTCACCTGTAGACTGAGGTCATGTGCAGTACTCCGCCGATTAGCTGTAACGATTCTCCTGAGGCTTCGACTTCCTCTATCACTGATTTTCTTTGGCCTGCCCGTACGTTTTGCTGTTTCAGGCACGCGATGTGTCTCCCACTTATTCAGTACATCCAAAACAGTTGACTTGGGTATGTTTCAACGTCTCTCGGTTTCTCTTATGGACAACCCACTAATGTAACACCCAACAATCTCTCTTTTCTCAAAGTCAGTTCTCTCCCGCCGCGACATTTTCATTCAACCTCACAGTGCGATATGATCGCGGTCAGCTGCAGGCTTGTTTTTATGCCGTTTGCTGCAGTATACCGCGCATCTTAACAACGCAGCGGATCCGTTCATTTGCTTTTGAAGGATTGTCCGGTGACTATTGTCAATACAGTGTATATTAATTCAAGTTGCATATACGTATATATAGAGAGATCTGAAAATATTTTGCTTTACATAGCAGCTATGAAACAAAAAACAGTGTACGTACTTAAGTGCAAAGCACGAAAGAAATGTATTTCTAACCATGCGGTCTAGTGAGGCTGTAGATAGAATACAAGCTATGTTTAGTAAAAATTCTCTTCTTATTTCAAAACCTCCAAGGCAGAATGGCCATAGGCGCTGGAACATAGAATAATCGTTTCGGTCGGGCACGGATTAAAGTACAGAGTTAATCATGGGGTTATGCGCTGGAACATAGACTAATCGTTATGCGCTGGAACATAGACTAATCGTTATGCGCTGGAACATAGACTAATCGTTATGCGCTGGAACGTAGACTAATCGTTTCGGTCTGGCACGGATTTGAGTACGGAGTTAATCATGGGGTTATGCGCTGGAACATAGACTAATCGTTTCGGTCGGGCACGGATTCGAGTACAGAGTTAATCATGGGGTTATGCGCTGGAACATAGACTAATCGTTATGCGCTCGAACATAGACTAATCGTTATGCGCTCGAACATAGACTAATCGTTATGCTCTGGAACATAGACTAATCGTTTCGGTCGGGCACGGATTCGAGTACAGAGTTAATCATGGGGTTATGCGCTGGAACATAGACTAATCGTTTCGGTCGGGCACGGATTCCAGTACAGAGTTAATCACGGGGTTATGCGCAGGAACATAGACTAATCGATATGCGCTCTAACATAGACTAATCGTTATGCGCTGGAACATAGACTAATCGTTTCGGTCGGGCACGGATTCCAGTACAGAGTTAATCATGGGGTTATGGTTTGTTCCATTTTTCTGGTTCTGTCTCTTTTCTAAAGCTAGTGGTCCTAAATTAGGGAGAGTGACTCTTTTTTGCCTTAGCGGTTTTTTAGGTTAACAACCCCTCAAAACCCCTAACTCGAATCCGTGACAAAACCCCTGTACTCGAATCCGTGCCCGACCCTTTCGGTCGGGCACGGATTCGAGTACAGAGTTAATCATTGGGTTATGCGCTGGAACATAGACTAATCGTTATGCGCTGGAACATAGACTAATCGTTATGCGCTGGAACATAGACTAATCGTTATGCGCTCGAACATAGACTAATCGTTATGCGCTGGAACATAGACTAATCGTTATGCGCTGGAGCATAGACTAATCGTTATGCGCTGGAACATGGACTAATCGTTATGCGCTGGAACATAGACTAATCGTTTCTGTCGGGCACGGATTCCAGTACAGAGTTAATCATGGGGTTATGCGCTGGAACATAGACTAATCGTTATGCGCTCGAACATAGACTAATCGTTATGCGCTGGAACATTGACTAATCGTTATGCGCTGGAACATAGACTTATCGTTTCGGTCGGGCACGGATTCCAGTACAGAGTTAATCATGGGGTTATGGTTTGTTCCATTTTTCTGGTTCTGTCTCTTTTCTAAAGCTAGTGGTCCTAAATTAGGGAGAGTGACTCTTTTTTGCCTTAGCGGTTTTTTAGGTTAACAACCCCTCAAAACCCCTAAGGCATAAAAAAATTAATATTTATTGCCATAGTATATTCCATTATTTTTACCATAATTAAGTAAATATACAATATCTGAAAAGCGAAAATTGTATTAGATGAGTCTTGAAATTTTCTGTTATATTCATCCATTCTAAAGAATAGCCCGTTGAGAAATTTAATATTTTCTTGAACAACGTGTGAAAGTACAAATGTATGGCTTTTCTTTCTTGTGTACTCCAAAAACAATCTGCGCTATTGTTAATAATAAACAGATTTTGAGAATTATCCTAACTTTCTTTCTTTTTTTTTTTTTTTTTTTCTATTGGAGTTTCAACGACTAGCATGAGAAACTCAGTGGGCTATAAGCAGTCGCCCGTCCCTAATTTAGGACCACTGGTTCCAGGAAATGGAGAGAGCCTGTGTCATAAGACAAACACAACATCCATGCCTCACCGGCATTCGAACCCGGACCCTTCTTGGACGAATGGTCAGAAGCCCGCGGTTAGACCACTGCGTCATCGGGGAGCATGTTCTAACGTACTGCGGGTACCTTTAAACTGAAAAGCCGTACCAAATACCTTTAAATGATAAATACTGTAAGTAAGTGCAGGACTTAAAAGTTTTAATAATTTTTTATGACATTTCTAGAAAAAAAATTTCTTGACTTTTCCTGGATTGATTTTTAAGAAAAACAAATTAATCTGTTTTCCCCACGAAAAAATGCAATTTATATACCCTTGGAATATTTGACATATATCTGCAGCAGAATGAAAGGATATGCGGAGAATCATACACAGCATTGAAATTTGAAGATGACGATTCATGAACCTGCTGAAAGTGAAAACTTGTTTGGTATTTCTTATTAATTTACTCCTATTTGACATAACCATCCGCGGTTTTTGCCTTTTTGAAAAAAAAAAAAAAAAAAGCTGTTCTAATTGAATGCATGCAACAAAATCAAAATTTTCAGAAAATTAAGAGGATCAGAGTCTCCAAATCACTTAAATCCAAAAGTTTATGCTGTTAATAAGCTATGCGTACATTTAGATTCTTGAACAATTTACAGCTGGAAATGACTAAACAACAACACAAAGTTGATTAATTTTTCAGTTCGTTAAAAAGAAGAAGGTGAAAAGGAATTTTAAAACACGTTTGAGAAAAAGTAGGAAGAATTTTACCCAAGTCAAATTTCAGTAAAACTGACGAACTGTAAATTTCGCTCATGACTTACAAAATAAACACATAAGGGCTATGTTTTGTATTACTTGAACAAATTTTAAACAGAAATCTGTTAATAGTGCACTTCAGCTGGTCATGACTAACTGCAATTTAAATTCTACCAATAAACGCGAGAGCTCATTTCCAATTTTTTTAAATCAGAAGTATGGTTCAGCACCGATGAATTGGAAATAAATATAACTGGCATTATGCAGTTTACATAGTAATCCAATAACCTATTACTCATGTATATTTGAAACGAGTTCTGTCACGTCATAGACTGGAATGTTCAGCTATCTCTTTTACACGCCAAAAATAATTTAAATTGAATTATATCTCTGCTTGAAAGTTTTTCTTCAGGGACAGGTCAAATTCAATGTTTCGTTGGTTTATTACCTATATAGTATTTCACATATGGCGCTTCTTTCTTTAAGCGATATAGTAATAGTATTCATGCATGTTCATTTTCGTGTAAATGATAAAATGATAAGAAGCAATAAAAAAATCCATTTTTCAGTGCGAATAGTTCCCATTTCTCCGATTCTGTCTTTCAGAACTCTGTTGAAAGGGTATTGTTTAGCTGTGTAACTAGGTCAGAGAAAAAGTCATTCATGTCGGATGTGTCTCTTCTTTTTTATTTGGCCCAAATGTGTCATCTTTAATCCATCAAACACGACACAGAACCTTATTCTGTGCATTAATTTAGCCTCAATGCTGTTTTTTTTCATTTTCTCACTGGAAATGTGTGTTTAAATTCGATGAGGTTCATTGATTTTTTTCTCAATTTTTTTTCCTACAGGAAATGAGTTGCCTTTACAGAAGATAAGACATAGAGAAAGTTCTCCCAAAACTGTGTTATCAATTTTAACAAAGTATCCGATATCTGAATCCATTTCCGAAGCCATTAGTCGGTTTAACGTCATAACTGTGTGAAGCACAAATGTTAAGTCAGTGGAATAATGGCCAGTCAGCCAGTCAAATAAGACAGAATAACAAGTGCTTTAATCTTCAATGTGAACATGATCTTGGGAAGAAAAAGAATATCGACGCGACCCAGATGCCGCTCTTAAATCGTATTCAGTATGACCTATATTTATGAGACATAAGTGAGCGAGTTTATTTCGGGAAGCCTTCGACAAACCTTCAGAAACACCAAAATTTCATATATTTTAGAAAAGAGAAGTCTTAATTTTTTCATTATACATAACATCCCTGCTAAGTTAAACAGGAACTATTTTGTGCTTTGCAACATAAGACTTAACTTCTAGCCGAAATATAACAAATCATATTACTTAAAGTAGAGATCTAATGCTGATCAAAAAGTAATCACTCAGTATTTATTAACTAATGGTATTCCCTATTCTTATTCCTTTCTTCTTCGTGTAATAAATTCCTTCTGCCTCACCCTGTCCCTTTCTTGCTGTAAATCACAATTTCTCTATCACCGTCTTTCCTTCAAGTAAGTCACCATTTCTGTCTCCTCTGTCACTTTTTTTCTTTTTGTTTCCACCCTTTTTGTCTCACCTTCTCCCTTTCATTTTATCTATCTCTTTTCCAGTGCTTTTTTACTCTTTTCTCTCTCTCTCTCTCTCTCTTGCATTCGCTCTGCGTTTAAATTTGCAAAACAGCTTAGTTGAAACATGACACACAGATTATATTTCGTAAAGTTGACTCTAACGATGGTCAAAAATGAACTACTCAGAACTTTTTAACTGACAGTTCTCCCTATTTATCCTTCTTTATTTGTTTGTGTTATACACCCTTTCTGCCTCGCCCTGTGTTTTTTCTTTCTTGTCGTATTCTTTTCATTCAGTAAGCCACCCTTTACGTGTTACTTTTCTTTCTGTAAAACTCCGTTTCTACCTCTCTCTGTGCCTTTCTTTCTTTCTTTCTGAATGTGAAACTTTCTGTCTTGCTTCCTCCCTTTTATTTCTACCTCACGCTTTTTCAGTATTTTCTTACTTCTCTGTCTCTCTCTCTCTCTCTTCGACTGTCTGTTCAGCTGCCTTTCTGTCTGTTTGTCAAAACACCGAATGAAGATTAAAGAAATATGGTGCTTGATAGAGAATCTCAGACACATGAAAAAAGGTCAGGGATAGATTTTATTTTCATAAAACGTTCTTATGGTCTCTCTCTCTCTCTCTCTCTCTCTCTCTCTCTCTCTCTTTTTCTATCTAGGAATCCAGTTGTCTTTACTCTGTCTCTCTCTCTTTCTTCCTTTTTATTTTTTACTCCTCCTGCTGTGTCTCTCTCTTTCTTTCTCTCGCCACCTTCTTCTTTCTCCTCTTTCTTCCTGTCTTCACTTCCTTCTCCCCTCTCCTCTGCCTTCTGTACTTGTCAATATTTTTCTCTTTCTGTCTTCACTTATTTTCTCTCTCCCTCTCTCCGTTTCTCTGTATTAGTCTGTATTCTGTTCCTTCTCATACTTTCTATTCACCAATAGCCATCACCGCACTGCATTTGGGGGAAGGTCATTACACAGATTTGGAAAATTGTCCTATTGTCACTAATATCTTTTTTCTTGCAAAATTTCCATCAAGGAAATCAATGTATATAGGCTATAGTGTACTAAAAAACATAATCACAAATGATTTGAAATTTGTGGAACTACAGAAAACCTGCAATTTTTAAGAAAAAAGAAGTATCTGATGAAGAGTGCAACATCTGGTATGGAAAGCATCATTTAGGAATCCAGAAAATCAATCTGGGATTAAATGCAGGCCAAAATGTAAATTTACTTATACTGAATCAACAGAGTCGTGAAAGTAAACAAACAAGTAAAGAACTGAATAGCCATTCAATGAAGTATAGTGTACAGAAATATTTAATCAAAAAGAGTAACAGAATATCGATAAAAATTATTTGAATAAAGAAGAATGCATTAAATTAACTGATTTTCTTTCTCGCATACATTATTAGGAAAACGTATATCTTACTTGAATTTAATAATTTTACATTTATATTGGCTTTTGATGGTTCAATGATCTAGGAAGCAGCTTTGTCTTCTTATATTAATGGGCCTGTGACAGAATTACAGCAGGAGATTGATGTGACTTTCTTTCTAAGAGTGCTGAACCCACAGTCTTTCAGGGAACCAATAGCCAGAAGGGAGCTTCTGCAACTCAATGCGCATATGATCACTCGACTCTAAATAAAAAAAAAAAAAAAAAACAGCATTAAAAAATATCAAGTAAAATGTAATTAAAGCATTAATTTGGTATTACAAGAAAAGAAATACTCACAGATTTGCGTACAAGAGAAGAAATTTAGTATTTACGGTATAAATTTAATTATTCATTTAATAGTGAGAGGTATACTGAAATAGAAGGAAAATTTTCAATTTATATGGAAATTCGCCATATATTCCACCTTAGTTGATTATTAAGAAAATTTTGATTCAATACTTTTTCGCAGTACATTCAATTGCTTTTTACTTAAAAACTTCTACTTATGGCACTTATTTGTCCCTTCTTGCCTGTGAATAAATGACTTTTATAACTCACTCAACGTGCTTTAAATTCGGCAGTGGTGTATTGCTTCCATCTGAAGCAGACTGGAAACAGTTTGAATTATCTCAAAGTTTTCTGAGTTTCTCTTCCTTCCTCCCTTCAGAGACTGAATGTATTTCGGAAACAACACTGCTGCTAATTATGCAGAAGGTTCAATAAAAATAATTTCATTCAAACTCAAGAGAGATGGTTCGGGGACTCATTTTCTCTGAATCTCAGAAACGACATTTTTTATTCTGCTTTAAATTGAGAAATTAAATTTTACGAATTTGTAAAACCTGAATCAAACGAAGCAGGGTCGGGTTTATCATTCATGGCGCTCGGTGAAAATACACTGTTTGAGCCTCTCCCCCCCCTCTCTCGAAAGACTTGCATGTATGTGCGTGTGTGTGTGTGTGCGTGTGAGCGCGCGCGTTGGACTGTACAGTTTTTCAGACCCATGTGAGAGATACGCAGTATAAATCAACAGTCATGTTTCGCATTGATAACAAAATCAACTAAAAAAAAACAAAAAAAAAACACTCTTTTTAGCACGTCTTCTGTAAAAAATGATCGTTCTTATGTTATCGGTTTGTCCGTCCGTCCGTCCGTCCGTCCGTCTGTACCCACGGTATCTCTGAAACTATTATACCGATCTGAAAAAACCTTTTTGCATTCGAAAGCTTGAAATATGCGAAAGATGATCCTTCATTTCGTTTTTTTTTTTTTTTTTTTTGCGATGTACAATTTCGCCGCTAGAGGGCGTAAATGCAGATGATGTCGAATTCAAAAATACATTTTATTCCACATATTTGCTTCTAAACATCCAATTGAAAAAAATTATTTATCTTTCGATTCCATTTATGTCGAAGAGTATTTTGGATATAGTTTCTTTTTCAAATTACGCATAGATTTTCCGCTAGGGGTCGTAAAAGTAAATTGCATTTTTCCGATAACTCTTCTTCTAAAACTCCGATTTGAAACTTTTTTCAGCGGATACATCTCCTGATGCACAATCTTTTGCATATAATGTCGAATTTTTGGTAAAGAATACTTTGGTCACCAGGGGGCGTAAGTGTTAATTTTCGCTTCTGATGTATTTGACATAAAATCTGAGCTTCTAAAATATCGATTGAAAAAATTCTTTCGTGGACTGATGCCACTCACATCGATAAACCTTTTCAGAATATCTTCTTCCTAAAACATTCCACAGTTTCTCCGCCAGGCGGCGTATATGTATATCTTATTTTTGTCAATATCTCGACTTCTAGGAGTCCGATTTGAAAAATTCCTTCTTTGTTGGATAGTGTTTTTCGTGTGACATGTTTTACACATAATTTCAAAATTTTCAAATAATTCATTGATTTTTTTTCAAATCTCCGATCTGAAAAATTCTTTCTGTACAGGATACAAATCCTGATGGGAAATCGTTTGCACATAATTTCTAATTTTTGTAAAAAAATGGGTTGGCCACCAGGAGGCGTAAACCTTAATTTCCGCTTCTGATGTATTTGCAGCAAAATATGTGCTACTAAATTATCGATTGAAAATAACGTCGTTTGTAGACCGATACTACTCATGCCGACAAACGTTTTAGAAACATTTTCTTCTTAAAATAGTGCACGGTTTCTACGCCAGGTGGCGTAGATATATATCTTATTTTTGTCAATATCTCGACTTCTAAGAGTCCGATTTAAAAAATTCCTTCTTTGTTGGATAGTGTTTCTAGTGTGACATGTTCTTCCTATAAATTCAAAATTTTCAAGTAATTCATAGACTTTCCGCTAGGTGGCGTAAAGGTAAATTGCGTTTTCCCCTATATCTCTGCTTCTAAATCTCCGATATGAAAAATTCTTTTTGCACCGGATACATCTCCTGATGGGAAATCGTTTGCACATAATTTCTAATTTTGGTAAGAAATGGTTTGGCCACCAGGTGGCGTAAATCTTAATTTCCGCTTCTGATGTATTTGCAGCAAAATATGAGCTTCTAAAATCTCGATTGAAAAAAAGTCTTTTGTGGACCGATATTACTCATGTCGACAAACATTTTAGGAACATTTTCTTCTTGAAATAATGCATGGTTTCTACGACAGGGGCGTAGATGTATATCTTATTTTTGTCAATATCTCGACTTCTAAGAGTCCGATTTAAAAAATTCCTTCTTTGTTGGATAGTGTTTCTAGTGTGACATGGTTTTCCTATAAATTCAAAATTTTCCAGTAAATCATAGACTTTCCGCTAGGGCGCACATAGGTAAATTGCGTTTTGTGCTCCTATAACTCCGATTTGAAAAATTCTTCCTGTATCGCATACGAGACCTGACGGAAAGTATTTTTCACGTAATTTATAATGTTTGGTAAAGAATGGTTTGGCCACCAGGGGTCATAAGTATTAATTTCTACTTCTGATGTATTTGTAGCAAAATCTGGGCTTCTGAAAACTCGATTAAATTTTTTTTTCTTGGACCGATACCGCTCATATGGATAAACCTTTTATGAATACTTTCTTCCTAAAATAATGCATGGTTTTCCCACCAAGGGACGTAAAGTCACATCTTATTTTTGTCGATAACTCTGTTTCTAAGAGTTCGTAAGCTCACGATTCCGTTTATAGCAACATCTGAGGGATTAAATACCCGATTCAAAAACTTCTTTCTCCCGTCAGATACTATTGTTTTCCATACCGGTTCCATTGACTTTGAGTAGCTTTGATAAATTTAATTTGTGTCAGAACGGATTCAAAAGACGTGCTTATTACACCCGAAAATTCGGTGTCCTCTTTCTTGTTTGAGCTTAATTGTAATAATACTCTACTGTGATCATTTGGATTGTTTTAGTGAGAGCGACACATTTCATCATCGCTCTGCGTCTCGAATTACAGTACTCGCAGGATATTTTTTTCTTTTTTTAAATACTCTACCATTTCACACACACTAAGACGCACTACAGAGGTGACGCACATGTCAAGAAGGCAAGTATTAAGTGTACAAATAAGTTTTACAGCATTTTAAGACAACGCATCATGTAATTTGAGAGAAAACAACAATACCTTTACGAATCAAAATGTGCACCGCCATTATCTATCACCTTCCGCCATCGGTCGGGCAGTTGACGGATTCCAGCCTTGAAGAATGCTTCGTAGTGTGACGCGATGAAATCGTCAACCCATTTTTGCACTTCGTCACATGTCCGGAACCGCACAGAAGACAAACCATGTTGCATCGATCGGAACAAATGATAGTCTGAAGTGGCTATGTCGGGACTATACGCCGGGTGTTCCTAAACTTCCCAGCCAAGCGTCAATAACGTTTCCTTGACCGATTTTGGGACATTCAGCCTAGCGTTGTCATGCAGTAATTTCCCCGGACGCAATCTTTTGCATGTGAATGGACGTTTCGGACAGATTTCCTGGTTTAATCGCAGCAATTGCTGTTTGTAGCGATCAGCAGTAACAGTTTGACCCTGTTCCAATAGTCCATAATATAGCACACCTTTCATATCCCACCAGATGCACAGCAGAACTCTCTTGGAGTGAATATTGCCTTTCGGTGTTGAAGTTGCTGCTTCACGTGGTCTACCCTGTGATTTTTGCGTTTGGAAATGTTGTACCATATCCGCTTTTCATCACCCGTAACGATTTTCTACAGGAAAGACTTTCTGTGTTGTTTATTCAACAGATTCAAACACTTCATGGCAAGCTCATTCTTGTTCCTTTGGCTGAGGTCATGTGGCACCCATTTTCCTTCCTTTTGAATCTTTCCAATTGCGCGTGAGCGATTGGAAATGGTTTGTTGAGTTACCACTAGTTGTTCAGTTTTGGGGGGGGGGGAGTTGAGACGAATCTTCATCCAGCAAATGTTTTGCATTTCCTCATGTGCAACCTTCTGCGGGGCGCCGCTACGTTCTCTATCGCTAACATCAAAAGGACCTTCTTTAAACCGTCTAAACCAAATCGCACACGTGCTTTTCGATACAATATTCTCCCCCAGAACAGAACAGATCGATGCACAGGCTTTTGCAGCACTTTTTCCTTGATTAAAATTTGTAACAAATGTAATGTCGAATGAATGCAGTATCGCTTGCCATCTTTCACCTACCGATGTGCAAGTGCGTTTGACTGTTGGGCAAACTTCTGTGTCACATTTTATACTCTGGACCAGTTACGGTCACATGACAACAACGCGGGGGAATGTCGGATATGTAAATTAGCGGTATACGTCACACAAAAAACTCTTAAAAACTTATTTTTGCACCTAATAGCAGTGGCAAGCACTTAATTGGGAAAGCACTCGGCTCCGAAGCAAAAGGATGCGGATTCAAAATCCGTTACCGGCAAATCTGTGTGAACCTAATGTCCTGGATCAACAGGACATTAATTAGGTTCTTTGAAAAATGTGTGATGTTCCTTCCACACATCGTCCGAAATTAATGAGAATTCCTTCTTCTACAGAGAGGTATTTAAAACATGGTTTGTGGCGTACCCGAAACATGCGATTTCATGCCCCCCTCGCCTTTCTGAAGGGGAGGGGTGATATATGTGTCGTACTACAGAGGTAAAGTGCATGTGAAAATGGCAAGTCGCAGTGGCAAACACTTGCCGGCATAGCTTAATTGGGAAAGCACTCGGCTCCGGAGTAGAAAAATACGTGGAGCACAAATCTGTTCTCATAAAACATACAAAAGTTCAGTCCTTTAAAAAAAAGCTCAGTTTAATACAAAAGTTCAGTTCTATGCAGCAGCGCCGTTCGCACTGTCCTAAAGCTGATCTTGTAAGGCAGGTCCAGTCAAGATTTAGTCCGCATAAATATCAAAAAACTGAAAAAGAATAAAAAATTTACAAAAATGTTCACCAAAGGACTTGAGAAGGAAAGGTGTCTCAAGAACTTCTGCCTGTGTCAGGAAATAGGAAACACAATTTCAGTTAACTAGAACTCAGAAGAAAGTTTTCAAACTATTGTTGCAGAGAAACAAAAAGAAACAAAGAGTTATGGAAAGAGGGAACACGCCTCTCCGGTAGCGCAGTAGTTTAAGCGCTGGCCACTTACCGTTCGTCCGAGTTGGCCTGGGTTTGAGTCCCTGATGAGGAATGAGTGGTATGTTTGTCTGATGGCACTGGCTCTCTTCCCTCCCTGGAACCAGTGGCCTCAAATTAAGGACGAGCGACTGCTTGTTGCCCATTGAGTTGCTCACGGTGGTTGTTAATCCCCCAAACACACACACACGCACACAGAAAGAAAAAAATCGGAAACTATTCAAAGTTTCGTCCAGAATTCCGAGGAGCTGGATTTTCTAAATCGCGGCAATGTGAAAATTAACAATTGAAAAAGGCAAAACATAGCTTGTTTTTTTTTCGTTTTCGAGGAAAATATTTCAGTTTCAGGACATAGTTTTATATTGCAGGTTATTCATGTTTATGAAAACCAAAGATCTCAAACCGCTTAGTTTCCCGACGCAAGCATCGATCAGAGGTCACTGATCCATTGAAACGTACATAATGACAAGATATAAACTTATATACAGCATGTATCTTGACCATGACCAACGCTTTTGGCGTACAGATTTTAAAGGGAAAATGGAATAATGATCAGTTCGGAATCAAGGAATTGCGCCATCGCTTACACCACTGCGCCACCCCGGTGGCGCAGTGATGTAAACGATGGCTTCTGATCACTCGCCAGAGATGGGTCTGGGTTCGAATCCCGGTAAGGAATGGACGTTGTGTTTGTCTTACGGCACTGGCTCGCTCCCTTCCTTGGGACCAGTGGCCCTAAATTAGGAACGGGAGACGGCTTATAGCCCACTGAGTTGCTCACGGTGGTCGTTGAACCCCCAATCAAAAAAAAAAAAAAAAAAGGAAAGAAAAATAAATCAAAAATTGACAGTAACGATTGTTTGCAAGGCCCGAATACGCTGTCTTATGCACGTTAATAACACACAGTGGAGAGACGATGAAAACATTTTATGAGAGAATATTCTAAAATATTTACAAGTTAAAATCACACATCATAAATAAAAGGAAATTTGTTTTATTTATTTTTGATGTGTGATTTTAACTTGTGATTTTATTTTATTTATGATGTGGGATTTTAACTTGTAAATATTTTAGAATCTTCACTCACAAAAAATTTCATCGCCCCTCCATCTGTGTGTTATTAACGTGCATAAGACAGCGTATTGGTGCCTTTATTTGGATTCTTTTTTGCACGTATTCAAAATAAATTTTTCTTTTGCATTCTAGATTACTTAGACTAGCTACCAAAGTCCAGGGAATTCAAATAAAAACCACAACAAGAAATACCTGCGAATTCATTCCCTTTGACTAAGAGGATCAAATCTCGCAAAGTTCCTCAATAGAACAGCAAGTGCGATTGTCTCATGCCGCCCCGGTGGCGCAGTGGTCTAAGGCGCTGGCCTCTGATCATTCGTCCGTAAGGGGTCCTGGTTCGAATCCCAGTCAGGCATGGATGTTGTGTTTGTCTTACGGCACTGGCTCTCTCCCTTCCCTGGAACCAGAGACCCTAAATTAGGGACGGGCGACTGCTTATAGCCCATTGAGTTGCTCACGGTGGTCGTTAAACCTCCAATCAAAAAAAAAAAAAAAAAAAAAATTGTCTCATGCGTGTGCTGTCTTCCCAGGCTAACAGAGACTTGTGGCAGGGGGTTAACGACCTTCGTGAGCAACTCATTGGGTTATAAGCAATCGCCCGTAACTGATTCCAGGAAAGGGAGAGAGACAGTACCGTAAGACAAACACAACATCCATGCCTTACCAGGTTTCGAACCCAGACTCACCTCGGACAAATGGTCAGAACACAGGTCTTAGACTACTGGGCCACCGGGGCGGCCCAATTATAGTTCAATCCGAGCCAAACTATTCATGGGGAAGTCTCAAGTACCAACCTGCTGGCACAGTGATCTAAGCGATGGCTTGTGACCATTCGTCCGAGATGGGTCCGGGTTCGAATCCTGGTGCGGTATGGATGTTGTGTTTGTCTTCTACGGCACTGGCTCTCTCCCTTCCCTGAAATCGATGTACGTAAATGTACTGTATATAAGGGCAATTCAGGTACGGGTCTGTAAGCAAGAGCCGCGGATGGCTTAGTGGTTAGCGAGTCAGACTATCGATGCAAGGTCCCCAGGTTCGAACCTGGGCTGATCTTTCAGAGATGGTGTGATTAACTAACAATCGCTGAATATCCGCCATGCATCGGACGAGCACGTTAAGTGACGGCCCGCAGGCTGGACCCACTGGTTAAATGGGTATCCTTTCCTATACCCCCCGCCCGAAATTCTCTCACCCCTGTATGTGCAACATCCTACTTGTACGGTGGCGCCATCTACTGTACTCTAATCTCACTACAAACTGTTCTGCCAAAGTCGCCAGACTGCTCTCATTATTTCTGTGTCCTGCCCAAAAGGCGATCTCGCTGTAGGTGGCTGGGACCTAAACTCTACTCACTGTGGACGGAAGTCCTACAAGAAGAAAACAAATGGGTCTGTAAGCAAGAGTCACTCAGATTTACGATATCTGAATATGTCACGTGATTTCAAATACACTGACGGAAAAAAATCCCAACACCAAGAAGGGGTTGTGTCAGATAAACGACAGTTGGTAGGCGGTAAGAGTACATCTGTAAGATGACGTCTATGCAAATTTCGCGTTCGGCGCATACGTGTGGCGCTAGTAGCGCCCCTCGGAACATGCAAAGCAGGTTTGCTGTAAATACGCGCTGTAACGTTCGTGAGCGTTAGTTATCGTTCAGATTTGACGTAGGGTGTTGATGTTAGTCAAGAATGCCATTAAGAAGACGAAGAAACCATTATCAACAGCTCACGGAGTTTGAACGAGGTCGTGTAATAGGGCTACGAGAAGGTGGATTTTCTTTCCGCAATATTGCAGAACGACTTGGCAGGAATGTAGCCTCTGTGCATGATTGTTGGCAGCGGTGGTCAAGGGAAGTTACTGCCTCAAGAAGACCGGGTTCCGGCCGGCCACATGGCAATACTGAGAGGGAAGATCGCCGTGTACGGCGTATGGCCGTGGCGCATCGTACCGCGTCTGCAGCAGCAATTCGAGCTGCAGTTGCCACCAAAGTGACACAACGAACTGTTACAAATCGGTTACTTGAAGGACAGCTCCGAGCCAGACGCCCTGTAGCGTGCATTCCACTTACTCCAAACCACTGCCGTTTGCGACGTCAGTGGTGTCAAGCTAGAGCTCATTGGAGGACGGAGTGGAGATCTGTTGTGTTTTCTGATGAAAGCCGGTTCTGCCTGGGTGCCAGTGATGGCCGTGTGTTGGTTAGAAGGAGGCCAGGTGAGCGCCTGCAACCAACCTGTCTGGGGCCGAGACACACTGGACCAAAACCTGGAGTTATGGTCTGAGGAGCAATTTCCTATGACAGCAGAAGCACTCTCGTGATTATCCCACGCAACCTGACGGCACAGTTGTACGTCGGTCTGGTGATTCAACCTGTTGTGCTGCAATTCATGAACAGCATTCCAGGGGTGTTTTCCAACAGGATAACGCTCGCCCGCATACCACTGTTCTAACCCAACATGCTCTACAGAGTGTCGACATGTTGCCGTGGCCTGCTAGATCACCAGATCTTTCAATAAATGAGCACGTATAGGACATCATTGGACGACAACTCCAGCGTCACCCCCAACCAGCATTAACCGTCCCTGTATTGACCGACCAAGTGCAACAGGCATGGAACTCCATCCCACAAACTGACATCTAGCACCTGTAGGACACAATGCATGAACGTTTGCGTGCTTGCATTCAACATTCTGGCGGTTACACCGGTTATTAGTGCGCCAGCATTTTACATTTAAAATGGCTCTTCTCGCGCTTACAATAAGCTGTGATCTTGAAACCTTAATCGATTAAACATGGTACCTATACAAATGTATTGCCGCCATTTCATTCCTCTACAACTATTTTTTCGTGGTGTTGGGATTTTTTTTTCCGTCAGTATATTTGAAATGTATCTTTTTACCTTTGTTCTTCAAACTAGTGCAATTTGTAGCGTAATTTTCCGCTACAAGCTACTTTATTTTATATCGTGCTACAGCTATAACTACATCTACGCTACATATATGCCACACTACTGCAAAAGTATCGTGCTACAGTAGCAGCGTTAATTCAAATCACTGCTTATGTTTACAACACACTGAATTGTTCTTTGAGTGTGTTGAGGGAATCGGAGGCTTAATGGTCCCCTGGGAAAAACCAAAGAGCTGTAAGCAATTACCAGTTCTTAACTTGGGGCCACTGGTTCCAAGAAGAGAACTTAGACAAGATCCTCAAAGGGGAAGCACTCCTAGGTTCAGGGACGATTTTTCAATGCAGAATCATCTGCCAAATCGAATTTACACATGACTTTCGATTTTACTTATTTTTGATTTGTGAAACATCCTTATTTACAGCGACATTGGCACATATCTCAACCCTTATCGCCGTGCACAACAAGTTCCACATACACTATATTGACAAAAGTTACCGGATACCCTTTCAAAAACAAATGAACGGATCCGCTGCGTTGTTAAGATGCGAGGTATAGCTGCAAACGGTATAAAAACCAGCCTACAGCTGATGACGATCATATCGCACTGTGAGGTTGAGTGAAAATGTCGCGGTGGGAGAGAACTATCTTTGAGAAAGGAATGACTGTTGGGTGTTTTATTAGTGAGTTGTCCACAAGAAAACTGAGAGGCGATTAAATATACCCCAGTCAACTGTTTTGGATGTACTGAATAAGTGGAAGACATATGGCGTGACTGAAGTAGCAAAACGTGCCGGCAGATCAAAGAAAATCAGTGATAGAAGATATCGAAGCTTCAGGAGAGTCGTTACAGCTGATAGACGGAGTATTATACAAGACCTCAGTGTGCAGGTGAGTAAAAAGGCTGTAACCTCGGTATCTACACATACTATTCGCAGAGAACTTCATTCCATGGATTACCATGGTCGTGCTGCTGCTCATAAGCCTTTCACCTCCACTTATAATGCTTAACATGGATTAAAGAACATTTATCGTGGACCGTAGATCAATGGAAACCGGTCCTACGGGCTGACAAATCCGGACACACGATTCATAAGTCTGATGGCCGTGTGTGGGTATGGTGGCAGCCGGGGGAACACTATTTACCACAGTGTACTGTTCCTACGGTCAAGTTTGGAGCTGGCAGTGTAATCGCGCGTGGGTGTTTTTCGTGGTATGGTCCCGGCCCATTGGTTATCGTGGACAAACCTGTTAACCAGCACGTGTACTTCGATATTCTGGACAATTATATCGTACCAACTCTGTGGCAATACTATGGAACCGAGCCTTGTTGGTACCAGAAGGAAAATACAACGAACCATAAAGCAAGGCATGTTACGGCGTGGTTTGACGATAATTCCGCATCGTGTGTGGGCTGGCCAGCACAGAGCCCTGATCTTGATCCCATATAGTACCTATGGGTTGAATAAGAGCGCCGCCTAGGAATTTTGGAACCAAGACCTACTGCTAAGCAACCTTATCGAAAGCATGTCTCGAAGGGTCAGTACATGCATTAAGGCCAAAGGTGGGCCGACACCATACTAATGTATGTCAATAAACGCTATGTTATGTTTCTCTTCCAGGTGTACGGTGACTTTTGTCAATGTAGAGTATACCTTTTGTATTTCATGATATTTTACTTGCATTCCTGAATCAGGTTCTCTTTTTCCCATGATCTTTTTTTATTGGAGGTTTAGCGATTACCGTGAGCAAATCAATGGGCTATAAGCAGTCGCCCGTCCCTAATTTAGGGCCACTGGTTCTAGGCAAGGAAGACAGCCAGTGCCGTAAGACAAACACAACATCTATGCCTCACCGGGATTTGAACCCGGATCCATTGCGGACAAACGGTCAGAAACCATCACTCAGACCACTGCGTCATCAGGGCGGCCTCACATGATTTCCTCTGCCTGCTTCTACCTTTCAATGCCTGCCACATGTGCTGAATAAACTCTTTTAGTTAGAAGCTCATGATTCGTTCTTACAACATGTACACCGACGAGCCATTTCAATAAGACCACCTTTAGCCTACAGAAATGAGCGCACGTGAAGACCGAACAGTGGTGAAGGTGAAGTTCACAGAGCAGTATATGTACAACCCGAGAACCGCTTTTCCGTTAGTAAAATGTTCGGAGTCAGAATATGAAAAACTACCGATTTATCGGAGTTTGAGAAAGGACGAATTGCGCTGGCACTGAGCCTAGGAACTACGATCACGGAAACGGCTTTGGCTTGTGGGTTGTTCACGTGACGCTGTAGTCAGTATATATCAAAAGTGGTTCACAGATGGCCAAACCAACCGTCGTCCAGTCGTGTGTCGTCCGCAGCTCGTTGATGCCAGAGGGGAGCGAATTGTTCACAGCAACAGCAGGGCCACAGTGCGACAAATCATCAACAGCCTCTACAGTGGTGATCAGAGCAATGTGTCGCAGTGCGCAGTTCATCGCTGCTTTCTGCGCATGGGCCTGGGTAACCGAAGATCCAGCCGGGTCCCCATGCTCACTGCACATCATCGCCAACAACGCATGAAATGGGCCCGGGTCATCGAGATTGGACCGTGGATGATTGGAAGAAAGTAGCCTGGTCTGACGAATCAAGATTCCTGGTGCATCCCGTGGACGGCCGAGTGCGGATACAACGATTACCAACGGAGGCTATGGTACCTGGACTGGTTGCCCTGTTGGGCGGAAAAAGGCCGCCGATGGCGGGGTTATGCTGTGGGCAATATTTTCTTGGGGCACTTTATTCCCCATTAACCCAACAGCGCAATCCCTGACAGCTGTCACGTATGTGAACATCGTTGCAGACCAAGTTCACCCATTCAGGGCAAATGTGTTATCTGCTGGTGATGGCCATTACCAGCAATATAATATGCCATGCCACACTACCAGAATCGTCGATGAGCAGTTCGAGGAACATGCTGGTGACTTTCTGTTAATACCCTTTGCCTCAAAATTCACCTGACATGAACCCAATCGGACATTTGTGGTTCGACTTGGAAAAGAGAGTTCGTGCTAAATCACGCCACCCCAAAATTTACAGGAGCTGGGGGACCTACTGTTGACATTATGATACCAGATGCTCAAGGATACCTATCGCTAACTCATCGAAACGATGCCTCTCCGAGTGGCCGCTGTTTCGTGGGCTAAAGGGGGTTCTACAGCTGATTAGGTAGTTGGTCATAATGTAATGGTTCATCGGTGTGTAAACCACCTCAGAATATTTGTTTCCATTCCTATAACAACATCTGCTTCTATCCCCCATAACAACATTTGCTTCACACTGCGCATCAACAACACTCTTCGTTTAACACATGATCAGGATCAGTCTTACACAAAACCCCGTAAGTAACGCATTCTCCGGAACACAATATGCAGGTTTAATTACCGCATATCTCTTTCATACATTGTCGTTCCGGACCGTTTTTTCCAATCCATCAGTTTTGTGAAAACCTCCAAGAGCAGCTACTATTTTTAGCACGTCTTTTGTTAAAAAAGATCGTACTTATGTTATCGGTTTGTCCGTAAGTCCGCCCGTTCGTCTGTACCCACGAAATCTCTGCAACTATTAGTCCGATTTGAAAAATTCATTTCGCATTGGGAAGCTTGAAATATGCGAACGATGATCCTTTATTTTTTTTTTTTTTACGATGTACAATTTCGCCGCTAGAGGGCGTAAATGCAGATAATGTTGAATTCTAATATACGTTTTATTCCACATATTTGCTTCTAAACATTCGATTGAAAAAATTCTTTTATCTTTCGATTCCATTTATGTCGAAGAGTATTTTAGATATAGTTACTTTTTCAAATTACGCACAGATTTTCCGCTAGGGGGTGCAAAAGTAAATTACATTTTTCCCGATAACTCTTCTTCTAAAGCTCCGATTTGAAAAAAAATTCTTCAGCGGATACACTTCCTGATGGAAAATCTTTTGCATATAATTTCTAATTTTTGGTGAAGAATACTTTAGCCACCAGGAGGCGTAAGTGTTAATTTTTGCTTCTGATGTATTTGCCATAAAATCTGAGCTTCTAAGATATTGATTGAAAAAATTATTTCGTGGACTGATGCCACTCACATCGATAAATCTTTTTGATTCCACAGTTTCTCCGGCAGGGAGCGTAGATGTATATCTTATTTTTGTCAATATCTCTACTTCTAGGAGTCCGATTTGAAAAATGCCTTCTTTGTTGGATAGTGTTTTCAGTGCGACATTTTTTTCATATAATTTCAAAATTTTCAAGTAATTCCTAGACTTTCCGCTAGGGGATCCTGATGGGAAATCCTTTGCACATAATTTCTAATTTTTGCAAAAAAAAAAAAAAAAAAAAAGAAAAAAATGTTTTTTTGCCACCATGGGGCGTAAATCTTAATTTCCGCTTCTGATGTATTTGCAGCAAAATATGAGCTTCTAAAATCTCGACTGGAAAAAAAGTCGTTTGTATAGATCGATACTACTCATGTCAACAAACCTTTTAGAAACATTTTCTTTTTAAAATAATGCATGGTTTCTACGCCAGGGGGCGTAGGTGTATATCTTATTTTTGTCAATATCTCTACTTCTAGGAGTCCGATTTAAAAAATTCCTTCTTTGTTGTACAGTGTTTCCGATGCGAAATGTGTTATGTATCAATTCAAAATTTTCAAGTAAATCATAGACTTTCCGCTAGGGGCACAAAGGTAAATTGCGTTTTCTGCGTTATTTCTGCTCCTAAAACTCCGATTTGAAACATTCTTCCTATATCGCATACAAGACCGGATGGAAAATATTTTTCACTTAATTTCTAATGTTTGGTAAAGAATGGTTTGGCCACCAGGGGACCTAAGTGTTAATATCTGCTTCTGATGTATTTGTAGCAAAATCTGGGGTCCTGAAAACTCGACGACATTTTTTTTCTTCGTCAGATACGGCTCATATGTATAAACCTTTTGAGAATACTTTCTTCCTAAAAGAATGCATGGTTTTACCATCAGGGGACGTAAAGTCACATCTTATTTTTGTCGATATCTCTGTTTCTAAGAGTCCGATTTGAAAAATTATTTCTGTGTTGGAGAGCGTTTCCGGTGCGAAATGTTTCTCATATAAATTCATATTTTTCTTAACGCACAAGTCTGCAACCAGAGGGCGCAAGCTAACGATTCCGTTTACAGCAATATCTGAGGGATTAAAAACCCGATTGAAAAACTTCTTTCTTCCGTCAGATCTATTGTTTCCGATTCCGGTTACATTGACTTTGAACAGCTTTGATAAATTTAATTTACGTCAGAACGGATTCAAAAGCCGTGCTTATTACACCCGAAAATTCGGTGTCATCTTTCTTGTTTTTTTGGGTTTTCAACATCGTTATAGCCCTTTTAGTAGATAATAAATCAAAAAGGATTAATGTCAATAACGCCCCCTTCCCCGCGAAATAACCACTTGGAATAAAAAATCTAAGCAACGCTGCACATGATCACTCGCTCCAGCGACGTTCGACACACTTCTTAGACAGCGAATATATTCGTTCGAGCTGATTTCAACCCATTTCCCTATAAGCTCGATTCAATTCGTCCCAGCCGGTTAAAGCCGAATTGACTCTCCTACTAATTTCACCATCTAATCTGTTCTTCCCTGTCAAACATGCTTCCTACTTACACATACTCATTCGCATGGTAACTTTGTATCATCTATATTTATTTTGCGTTCAATACCAGCAGTTCCTGGCTGAGAAATCGTGCTTTGGATTCTTCCCCCCTGTCTTTTTTTTCTTACAAGACTCCACTTCACTACTTTTTCTTTTTAAGGTTTTTTCTTTTTTCTTTTAAATAATTTATTGGACATGGTAATACAGACATGACAAACCGGCAGACATAGATAGACAGGAGACGGATGTTTCACATCAACAAGTACATATCAAACATGGATTTTACGGTTTGCTAAATGACCAATGTACACAGTGTTGATCAAGTAACACATTATGAACAAGTACACATCACACATGGTTTTACAGTATGCTAAATAACTACTGTACACAGATAACCAGTGTTGGACAAGTAACACATTGAGAGCCAGTGCCGAAAGACAAACACAAACATCCATGCCTCCCTGGGATTCGAACGCGGACCCAACTAGGGCGAATGGTCAGAAGCCAGCGCCACCGGAGCGCCATTGGGTTTTATGCCAGAACCGTTAGGTGCAATGACCAATTGAATGATCCCCACACTGATGTATTTTTACGGTTTCCAAAACTCGAAAATTTAACGGAAAATGCGAATGGTCTAAACGCTGGCTTATGACCATTCGTCCGACATAGGTCCGAGTTTGAATCCCGGTGGTCGTTAACCCTTCAATCAAAAAAAAAAAAAAAATGCGAATGTGATAACTGGCGTGTTCAACAAAGGTTACCGTGTGCGCAAATGGAAAATTTTTACAGTGCCTTATCAAGTCTGTACAACCGATGTTTATACTGCACATTTACTGTACCCGGCGCTCCCCGCAGTATTACATTTAGGATGCAATCTGTATATTCACCGAATGATTGTGTTGTGTACTGTACGTATGTAAATACTGTTAGCAGTCTGTGATAATGTCTTTGGAATACATAAATATGAAAGTGAGGTTATTTTCATATCTCACTTTCATATTTATGTATTCCAATAAAATAAATAATCTCACTTATAACTCAGCAAAAACACAAGTGCTGGCCACCAGCTGGCAGTGATGGGTCACTGCTGGCTGAAATCTGCCGCTCACGGTCCGGTAGCGGTCCGTTGGTGGCAGCGCTATTAGTTGGCGAGCCATTGATGGCCCTGCAGCATCGCCGTGAATTGTGGGCCTCCAAGCAAGTGCCACTAGTTGCCCGTTGCTAGCAACCGATGCAACCCCAACAGCAGGTGGAAGCAACGGGACTGCGCATGTGCAGAAGCAGCACATGCTGTGTCTTTCAGGGTACCAGTTAGTTGAAGAACATGCTATCGCCATCGTGTTGTGTTATTTTAGTGGATGTTAAGAAAAAAAAGCCATTTGTAGAGAGGCGAATTAATTTCCTAATTAAATTCCACGTCGACGAAGATATCAGATTAAGCCATGAAATACACCCACTCCATTCCCATGAATAACAATTCATGAATTGGAGTGGGTGAATATCAAGAAATAATTTGAAACCGCTTGAAACAAATGTCCTGAAAAAACATAAAAAAAAAGTTTGTTGGAAAAAAAAAATTATACGCGTACAAAATTTATTAATTATTTGAAAAAAAAAAAAAAAAAAAAAAAAAAGCGACGCTATGTGGATGTAATGTACTCATCCATGGGTTGAATACACAAGACTGGGAGGAATTTGCTTCTAAAAAAAATAACGAGAAGTAAAATAAAATACCTTTCCTCTTTAAAACAAATGTAGCTTCGGACAACGGAAAGGAAAGATACAACGTTCAAAATGTAACAGAATGTGACATGAACCCGGATAAATATATTTTATTTCAACAATCGCCTTTCAAGACGACAAGGACAGTACAAAACTTTGGAAAGAGACTTTAAGTTGGTACACTCCTTGAAAATGAGTAAAGTTCCCTTAATTTAAAAAAAAAAAAACCTATCGTTACGTTGAAAAAATAAATTTATCAATTATATAAAGCTAACTTTTATGAAAAAATACCTCACAATATTGTAAAACGAAAAAGACAACCATTCAACTACACATTCCGCACGAAAGAGACAGCTTCGAGCACACGCTTGTGGTGGCAAATTAGTGCGGTCGGGAGAGAGCACGCCGACAGCCCTGATTCGTTTCCACCCTGATCCAAACGGTTGTTTTTCGGGTTTGTTGAGAAAATTTCCCCTGCGCAGTGCTATCATTCAGAAGTTTCGAGAGGGGGAAGAAAAAAGTTGTAGCTTTGGGGAACTGCGGTTATCCTTGATTTTTATTATTTTATTTTTATGCCTACTACTGGGAAATTGGCGGACAAGATTCTGCAAGCCATCAGTTACGTCACGTGGTTGCCGGCTCCACTACCGGCTAACTAGCGGACCACCTTAGGCTAGAAATCATTTATGGCACGTGCTTGCAGGGCCACTTGTGGTAGCTACTGCCTGTGATGGAAAACTGATGGCCCTGTTTTGGCATATGACACCTGATGGGGTGCCAATTGTTGGCCAGCTGTTGGCCTGAACATTACAACGTCCGTGCACCTACCACTGATGATAGCTATGAATATTAGCAGAAACAAGTTTGGTGCTTCGCAGTCGGGAGATGTATTTATTTGGGCTTTGTAATCAAGATGATTATTTCTTTTTCAAGACTTTGTTTTTTAAAATTTCGAAAACGTTGTAATTCATTTTCATGTTTCTTTTTTGTCGTGCTTGCTTCGCAGTCGAGATGATTTCCTCTTCAAGATTTTAGTTCGTTTTTTTTTTTAAATTCGGCAAGGTTTTAATACAGTTTCATATTTTGTTGTTGTTAAATGAATTTTTTACCTTCATTGTAAAAATCCATCCTGTTCAATTTTATCTGGTGCAGATTTTACAATATCATGAATTTTATTCTTTTAAACTTCACAATTGGAAAAATTTCTTTGAATGAGTCGAATAGTTACGGCAGTGTCTTGTGAATAAACACATTACAGGCGCTCATAAGAAGCCCCGACAGCAACTACGAATATAGTAAGTACATATATAGTTCATTGCTTCTTGATATTACTTGCCGATACTATGCCCCATACGTATCTAACATCATTTAACAATCTCCCGATTGCCGAACTTGCATAACGTGTGAAACAGTAATGACGGACATTTAATGTCAATTTAAGTTATATTATAGTAGCCACGTAAAAATTATGTTCATCGGAAATCAGCGAAATTTGAACAACGATATATTCTTGCACTCTTGTTGGCCGCCCGGACATTTTATTGGCGGTTCGGCAGCGGCAACATAGTGCTGGGCCAGCAAGACTGTTTTTGCTGGGAAGTTTATAATGCCCCCTTATAAACCATTTCAATAAATAAACATGGAAATCGTCACAGATTTCCAACGAAATGCCAAATTACTTTCTTCTGATGTTATTTGATCTGAGAGTCCACTCAGACCACATCCGCTGAATCCACTCCATCCATTACTAGACGAAACCCGTCGGAATCGACGGTTAGGTTTTTTTTTTTTTTTTTTTTTTTTTTTTTGGACTGAAGGTTTAATGATCACCGTGAGCAACTCAATTCGCTATAATCAGTCGCCCCTAATATTTTCACTAACAATGGTCAACGGAATGTTTATAAACATCTGTACTTAATGGGAAACGTCTTACCTACGTGAATAAACTGGATCGAATGACTGTTAAATTGTGTATATACATCACACAGTCCAACGGCATGAAGCAATCAGGTCCTCGACAGTGTTCGCTGTTCCGATTAAAAGAACTTTGTTTGATACAAATGCCTGCTAGCCTTGCTTTGCGCAACGGTTCGCTCGGAAAAGAGACTTCGGACTTTGAACTATCTCAGTCTCTCCATGCCTCCGCCTTCATCAGCGCATGACTCAACCGGTCGCTTCTCCCGTAGGCTTTACATGGGAACTTCGTCGCCTCCCAACGCCCAAACCATTGCCCCAATCTCATTTTTCTCTTCGAATGGCACATCTACATGGTAAGACCTTTATTTTGATACCTCAACCATATCTTTACGTTCAGCCGCTCTCTCAAAATGGGACTCACAGTAAAAAACCTTATAGAATTAATATATAGATAATGCAAACATCTCAAAACATTTTATTTAATCTCTTATTTAGCAGAATGATGTTAAACTGTAGATGTTGTGGAATTGCAATGCAGAAATATAATTAATGACAATATAAATTTTGACTAAATTTAGATTCCCGTATTCCTGATTGCTTGGTTCATTTTTCCAAGTGTGTAAACATTAATCTACAACATCAAAAACTTTTCACAATGCCGTGCAAGATGATTGATGCCACGCTAATGGACTTTTCGAGAACGTATAATGCAGCTAACGTTCCGATGTGGGGTCTTACCCATCTCTTCGTGGATACTGTTTGTTAGCGGTTGCTTAGGCTATGGTGTCCTCACGTCCTGAGTCGTCCACGTAAATTTCCACAATTATGACTCTGGCCATCTCGGTATCCTGGCTGTCAGAGGCGCAGGCTTCTGGCTTATCGTTCGTTCTAGGTCCCGGTAAAAGTCCTGAATGGGGAATAAGTGGTAAGTATGTCCTAGAGCGTTAGCGCCGGCTCTGAGACATGTGGCTCCACATTGGAGACGGGCGACTCCTAACAGGCTCCGATATTGATGAACACTCATTAAACACCCGAAACAAACTGTTAAATTTTTATCCCTGATATTATTGTTTCCTATTGCGGTGTCCCGTTTTTTTCTTTTTCTATAACTGTATTATTATTATTATTATTATTATTTTTTCTTTTTTTTTTTTTTGATTGAGGGTTGTTTAACGACCACTGTGAGCAACTCGTTGAGCTATAAGCAGTCGCCCATCCCTAATTTAGGGTCACTGGCTCCAGGGATGGGAGAGAACCATTGCCGTAAGACAAACACAACAACCATGTCTTACTGGGATTCGAACCCGGACCTATCTGGGGCGAACGGTCAGAAACAAGCGCTTAGGACACTACGCGACCGGGTAGGTACTGTAGTTTTTTACGCTTTCCAACCGTCTTTTGAAGAAGCTCATATGCTCCAGTTTTGTCTATCTGTCCGCACGACAACTCGCGTAAAAATGATTCGATTTCGGTAAAATTTCAGTATGTCGTAGGGGACAACCTGGGGACGAACCCTATTGAAAACGAGAGAAATGGGGTCAAAGATCAGGACATAGGAGTGGAATCTATCCCATGGCCCTTAGGTGTCATAACTTCCGTAAAAATGCTTCGATTGCAACAAAATGTTGTCATGTTGTTCCGGAGGTAGAACCGGTTCTGTTGAATATTATCGAAATGGGGTCAAAGGTCACGGCACAGGGGCGAGAGTTATTCCACACCATTATCCTCATAACTTGACTAAAAATGCTTCTATTGCGACAAAACTTTATTATGTTGTTCCGGAGGTATACTGAACCAATTCTGTTCAATATCATCGAAATGGGGTCAAAGTTTAATATCTTCGAAGGGGGGCACAGGAGTGGGATTTATTCCACAGCCATATTATCCTCATAACTTGAGTAATAACTTGAGTAATGATTTCTGGTATGTTGGAAATCGTATCGTAATCAATTCATTGCATGATTTTACTAACTTGTATAAATTCCACGCACAAATTTTAAGAAACTCCATGTAGCCTAAGAAGCACACAAATACTAGGATTGCTCCCCATAATGTAAAAAAGGATTCCTTCGTCTGATGAAATCATAGTTGCTCCGTTAGCCAACTTGCAGGCAACGTTTGACAGCGGTGACTTGACCTATCTATTTGGGGGAGGAAGGTGGGGGAGGTGAGTGAGGGTTTAATAACCACCGCGAGCAACTCAGTGGGATATAAGGCCGCGGATGGCCTAGTGGGCAACGTTTGTGACTGCCACGGAAAGGACCTGAGGTTCGATCCCAGGCAGGTATGAACGCTCGATCCACTAAATATCCGACCTGCGTCGGATGGGCACGTTAAGCCGTCGGACCCCAGGTACTGGCCCCCGGTAATAAATAAGGGCGTATTCCTCCCCCTTTCTACTTAGCTTCCATGTCACTTTCCTATCGGGCACTCTAGCCCAAATCTCCTAGCTTCCTATTTCTAAGGGTTGTTATAGATCTGGGGTCAGACACTCCCTTCCTAAAATCCTCTACATATGATCATTTGATCACTGGGCTATAAGCAGGAGCAGCCAGCCGTCCCTAATTTAGTAGATCACTGGTTCTAAGGAAGTACGGAGAGCCTGTGTCGTGTGTAAGACAAATGCAACATTCATGACTCACCTGGAATTCGAACCCTGAGCCAACGCCGACGAATGATTAGAAGCCTGCGACTTGGCCACCGGGAGGCAATCCTAGCTGTGACGTACATTATTGATGAATGTCTCCTGAGTGAAAAATAGTTTCAGAAGATTTGGAAACACGTGGATTTCCTCAACGCGCTTAAAAGCTATAGAGGAAAACTGGAGGAATTTTTTTACCTCTCCGTTCGCAGTAACACTTTATCATCCGATGACAAAATTTCGAGACATTTTGCCAATGGACTGACATAGTTTTGATGGACGCTGCCACCACGTAAGTATTCTTCCGACGAAAATAGTCAATATTCAATGACGGTCATTAGAAATTTTATCGAAGGATCGATTTTTGGTTCTTATATATAACCAGTTATAGTTTGTTTTTTTCTCATGAGAATGAGAAGCGACGACGCGACGCGTGCGTGATATCGCATACGAAGTTCGGGAGGAAATAGCGTATAACTGAAGTTGTAAAGTTCCGGTCATTAATTTTAAAGATACTACAGACATTGAGAGTGCGTGAAACATTTACTCCTATCCATACCCCTCCCCCCCCCCCCGTTCTCTCCCGTCTTCATTTTTATTTACTTTTTAGTGGGAAATTCAGAGTGCATTCAGGCTTTCTGTTTACCCCGAAAATCGTAGTGCCTTTTACCGCTATAACAACCGCAAGCTAGAAGCAGCGAAAGTGCTGCCATCTTCTGTTCAGAAAGCAACCATTACTTCATCCTCCTGTATTGAAGAAATGCTGAGAGTAAGTAAAGAAACAAAGAAAAGAAAATGACAGATTTTTGGAAGGGACGATGTATCTTGTTTCATGTCATGGGCCATTTTTTTTTTACTTAATGACGTTTAAACAATTTTTCATTGTGATAGTTCGATGTTAAAGTAGCTATGAAAGGTAGCCGGCAAAAAATTATTCATTTTCATAGATTGCCGCTCCAGTGTGCAGTGGTTTGAGCGCGGGCACCCGGGTTCAAATCCCGTGAGAAAGGGATGTTGTGTTTGTCTTGCGGCACTGGGTCTTTCCCTTCCCCTGGAACCAGTGGTGTTAATTAGGGACGGATGAATGCTTATAACCCGTCGAGTTGTTCACAGGGGCAGTTAAACCTCGGACCAGAAAAAAATAAAAATAAAAAATGTCATGAATTAATTCGGGTTACGCATCTCTCAACCTACAGGAAATGCATGCTAGCACTTTTTGCTCTCTCTGTTATTTTGCTCTAACTGTGAAGGCAGCAAATTAACAAGTCACAACATTTACTCTGAAACTAGAATTTGTTTGATGACTAGGGATCAAAATCGTCAAAATGTATTTATATGTATGTTTATATAAGTACACACTTCTTTTCTCTTGTCAGCAAGAGCTTTCAGAGCTGCAGAGTATAATCTAAGAAATTGCTGACAAGAGTAAAAAAGTGGGAATAAAAATTAACTTTCAGAAGACAAAATTGTTGTACAACGCTTTTACAAAAAATGAAGGTTTATCGACTGAAGGGTAAACCGCTGGAGATCACCGATACCTTCATTTATCTTGGATATCAAATTTAAAGCGAGAGTCACACCGATGAAGAATTATAGAACTTGTTTGCAGGGGCGCCGACTTCATCAAATTTGGGGGGAGGGGGGGTCAGGCGGGAAAAGATCAGACGTGGGAGGGGGCACGTCTCTTCCATTGTCAGGACGAAAAAAAATGGGCGAAAAAATAAACTACAAGATTCGACGTATATTTTAAAATACAATTGTAATTGCTCATCCGCAAATGGACATGGAAACAGAAATATTCCTTTGCTGAATATTAATATTTTTAAAAATATAATTCAGCTTGTGATTTTATAAGAATATCCAAGAAGATTTTATTTCCAAACGTTTATAAAAAGTGAAAAATTAGTACGATTACTCAAAGAACAAAAACATAAAAAAATAGATAAATGAAGGCTCTAGAGAATATAAGTTTCTATATTTTTATTTATTACTTTTATTTTTGATAATTGTCTTAAACCACATATCATGAGAACATGTGAAACACAATACGGGGCTGGCAACCAAGTTTCCAAATGAGCAACGCTATAAATGTGAAAAAAAGAGTTTACTTATTTTGTTATTTTTTATTTTTTTGGAAATAACTCAATTTGGCCTCATAAGTTGGAGCTTGGTCCATCTTATAAAGAATAATACAATTCTATAAAGGAAAGAAATGTATTTTTTGGCAATTATCACAGCATTCAATAGTCTCAATAGCATGGGAAAACATTTTTCTTTGAAAAATTATTTCAAATCACGTATTTCGAAAATAACATACGCACACAAAAACTTATTTAAACAGGTCCAAAAATATTGAATGGGAACTTTCCCCCTAGAAAAATTATTGGAGGAGCAAGATTGGCCTTGCCCTACCATGGTTGGCGCCTATGCTTGGTTGCCGAACTTTTGGAAGAAACAGTACAATTTTAAAGAGCAATGTACTATTATGTCTTAAAAGATAAGTGTGTAAATCAATGCATCTCTGCAGTACTTACCTACGGAACAGAGAAGTAAACTTTAACTAAAAAAAGACATGCAAATACTGCAGACAACTGAAAGAAGCATGGAAAAAAGCATGCTTGGCGTGACCAAGGAAGATAAGAAGAGGAACTCATGGATAAGGAGAAAGACAAAAGTGGAAGACATCATGTTTAGAGTAAGGATGGGCCACCGATGGATAAAAGAAATTTTAGACTGGATTAAAAGGCACATGAAAGTTCTAGAAGAAGACCACATGAGATCGGAAGATAAAACCATAGTCGGCGCATATGCTTGGTTGCCGAACTTTTGGAAGAAACAGTACAATTTTTAAGAGCAATGTACCATTATGTCTTAAAAGAAAAGTGTTTAATCAATGCATCCTTGTAGTACTTACGTACGGAACAGAGAAGTGAACTTTAACTAAAAAAAGACATGCGAAGACTGCAGACAACTGAAAGAAGCATGGGAAAATTCATGCTTGGCGTGACAAGCATGTGGAAGACATCATGTTTAAGGTAAGGACGGGCCATCCAAATTAATTTATCCACCGATGGATAAAATTAATTTTAGACTTAATTCCAAGGCACATAAAAGATCTAGAAGAAGACCACGTGAGAGATGGGAGGATGAAATTCGAAAACATGTGGAGAGACACGAAGGAGTATATAACCACTTCTCGTCATTCAGCTGTGAAATTATTAAGCCTCATATAGCAACTCTACAACAAAAATACTGAGAAAACCCTTGTACAAAACACCATCGGCAATCTGTTACCGAAAGGAATGTACGAATGTACCTCGAAATATGCGTGCAAGTATTGTGACGTACTACAGATATGAATCACGTGTCAAGACGACAAATCCGCAGCGATACATTCTGTCGGTGTAGCAATTCACTCCGGAGCAAGGAGACGTGGTTTGGATCGCCGTCGTCGACAAATTCCTGTTTTCAAATTCCTGTTTTTCATTCGTGGTTTGGATCACCGTCATCAACAAATTCCTGTTTTCACAAATTCCTGTTTTCAAATTCCTGTTTTTCATTCGTGGTTTGGATCGCCGTCATCGACAAATTCCTGTTTTTCATTCGTGGTTTGGATCGCCGTCATCGACAAATTCCTGTTTTCACAAATTCCTGTTTTTCATTCGTGGTTTGGATCGCCGTCTACGACAAACTCCTGAACGAAAAAATGGATCTCCTGTTCGTTGGGCTGTGCGAAAAAATGTATGATGATCGTTTCACACATCGTCTGGAATTAATGAAAGATTACTTCCTCTCTACAAAAAAAAAAAAAAAAAAAAGGGAAGAAAAAGATACATTAAAAGGGAGATGATAGTACATATTATAGAGGTGAAGCTCGTGTCAAGACGGCAAATATGCAGCGATACATTCCATCGGTGTAGCTTAGTCGGTACTCACTCCGGAGTGAGGAGACGCGATTTCGATCTCTGTCACCGACAAATTCCTGTTTTCACAATATAACCATAGACAAAATACAAACTATGTTTTTTAGTAAAGCTGTTTTTCTTATTACTTTATGAAAAGCTGTCCAGAACCTCGTAGGCAGAATGGACAGACTCGCGGGAGATAGGCCAATCGTTTCGGTTGGGCTCGGATTCGAGGACAGAGCAAACCATGGGGTTGTGCGTTGTTCTACCCTACTGGTTCTGTTCCTTTTCTGAACCCAGTGGCCTTGGATTAGCAGGGTGGCTCCCTTTTGCCTTAGGGCAAAGATGACGAACCTTTTCTGACTACTGTGCCACTTTCAGTTTGCTTTACTGCTTTCAAGTGTCGAGTGTCCCACCCGTTCCTTGCGTTTTTTTTTTTTTTTTTTTTAAACTAACATAAGTGTAAAACTTGTTGCTGAATACCACTAGCCAAGGCATTTATGCTCAGTTCACAACTTACTGTCTTCAAGGTTATTGGCACCATCAGTAGTCATGATACTATTTTATTTAAATCAATCGCCATTTTTATTACATATTCCTGCTTCTTTTTTTTTATTGGAGGTTTAACGATCACGGTGAGTAACTCAATGGGCTATAAGCAGTTGCCCGTTCCTAATTTAGGATCACTGGTTCCAGGGAAGGGAGAGAACCAGCGCCGTAAGTCAAACACAACATCCATGCCTCACGCGATTTCGAACCCGGACCCCCTTTCGGACGAATGATCAATGGCTATCGCTTAGACCACTGCGCCATCGGTGCAGCACATTCCTACTTCACTTCACTTCACACATTATATCTTTCCCTGTGATTGCAGTTGGCGAACTCAGCAATCCATTGTCCCCTCCTCCATTACATTTCCACAAGGAAATCTAACAAAAATATCTAACTCTGCTTGTGACGTCACATCAGTGCTTTAATCAAGACATATCGGCGTTGTCCAAATAAGTTTTAATACGATCTGTAACATCTTCACTCATTCTTATATTATTCTATCTTTAAGAGAGTTCCTTCTGGCTGGCATTTCCTTAATTCTGTTCACAATTTGTTGTTTGTTGGAAAAATCTTCCAATAATGTGTCAGACCTGGCTAAGAAAGCCGCCTTCAAAAATCCCCATCACAAAGTGGCTTCCTACACTGTGCAGTACAGCGAAATAGATGAAAACTAGCCGCAGTTCTACTATTCCTTGGCCTGAAAGATACAGGACAATTTGATTGTTTTTCATATTGTTTCACTTTTTGTGAAATGTACTTCCTGCTTTCTTCATTTGACATGGAACAAACATTTTTATGATTCCTCTCAAAATGACGCTATACATTGATTTTGCGGAACGTTACTGTTTCCGTACACAGGCAACAGAAAGCTTAGTTGTTTTTCTCAATGACTCCGAACTCCGATGTCTACTGTTCTTGAAATACTCGGGCACTATCTTTTCTAAGTTTCTGTTGTTGTTTTTTTTTTTTTGTTGTTGTTTTTTGGCACCAAAAACATGTTTGCATGGTCCGGATACAAAAACATCAGCAAAAGAACAATTACAATACACAAGAGAAATAAGCAGCAGCTATACAAACAAATCAACCTTCTTTGACAAACTGAAGCTCTGAACTGGCGTCGCAGTGTTGCTAAGTTATAAATTTGAAATCTCTCCATTCATTGTTCAAGGTTACTTTCAGTTCTCACAGGAACTCACTGTTTCATGCACGTCTTCCTATCAGATTGGTTTTCTCTCCCTCCTGCAAAGGTAAGGGAGAAGCAGGAGAGATGGGGGCTTGAGCTGAAGCAGGTGTGGACGTCTCGTGGTGGATGTCCGTAGGAACAGAACGATAAAATAATGGTGTGCGTGTGATGCTTAACTTTTGGGAATTAATGCATTAAGCGATTAAATGAGGTGAGGTTGATTTATTTACTACCAATTTAGAGGACACTTCTTGGATAGATTAATTTTCTTGTCAAAGCTCAGTCATTTGCAAAAAACACTACAGGCATGCCGTTGAAAAATTCTCTCTAAAAGAACTAAATTTTCATTTAATGTTAATGTTTTCATGTTGGTGTGCCACCCAAATCATGTTCATGTGCCTCCCAGTGGCACGCGTGCCACAGGTTCGCTATCCCTGCCTTAGGGGTTTCTAGGGTAAATTCTTTGAAATCCTAAACTGTATGTAGCGTTTAAAGATTTTTAAATAGCTGGTTATCAAAGTTTATTCTCACAAAATTTTTACTGTTTATGATGCTGTAAGTTTCTGTTTTTCATTTAAATACGTGTTTCATTATGGCTTTCGGGGAGGATTTTAATCTGCAGTGGCAATTAGTGATACGGTATATTTTCTCGCAGCCTGAGAACTACAGAAGAAACCAGATGCAGAGTCAATAGCTCGTGCTTTTATATTGACCGTTGTAGTCTATTAACTATTGTATAAAATCGTGGCGACATTAATACGACTCGGCTCATGCTGCACACACGCATACGCACGCACAAATAGCTTTGCGTGATGCAAAAGATTAGTAAAATACACCCTCTGATGTCTTTTTAAGTGAACACAACTTACAATCAACGATACTCAGGAATCGATTTCAGAAAATATAGCTAGAGAAACCTTTAATTCGAATCATTTTATTTCTTTATTCTGTGTTATTGTTTTTCGTAATCATAACATATGAAAAGCAGAACAATACACCATTTAATGGAGAATTGTCCACATAGGGATGAACATCAATATACTTCATTTTCTTTGTTTGACTGCACTGTTTTTTTTTTATTTTCAGATCACCAAATGGTTTTCTTGGCTCCACTTACAATCTAATTCAGTATTCAGAGAGATCTAGGCAAATCATTTCTGAAACAAGAGCTAAAAGGTCAGTTTTTTTTTTTTTTTCATTCTTTTAATTTATATTTCTTTTTCTGTTTATGGAGTCAATATGATTAAAAAAGCAGGTGTTGATTTTAGTAATATTTAGTATGCATGAGAACGTAAGCTGCTCAAAATAAAATTTAGTTGTCCTGCAGCGCGAATCGAACCAGCGTCTCAAGGATAGCGTCCGAGTTTGCTAACCGCTTCACCACCCTGAACGACCAAGTCTCAAATTTCCGATTAATTTGAATATAACAATAACGGGATTAGCTAGTCGAAGCAACCGGCATTCATTGTTTAGCGAATCTAGATGTTAAGAATTCTATCCCGTGATTGTCCGGAGGAGGAGATAAAGCATGAATGGAATACGGGTTTACACCGTGGAATACGGGATTACTCCAGGAAGACAAAATTTTCAAGTTTTCGGATATTATCTGACTTACCATCCTTGTCATATTTACACCAAGAAACGAATTCACATATTCAAAATTTGTATTGTATGGTGTAATCACTTATTTCATTCATGCTCAAAATAATTTGAAGATATTTACGAGGAATCGTAACAGAACCACGAAAGCCAATAAACGCTCAAGTTGTGGTACGATACGATAGTAATAACAAAAGTTCTGCACACGTTAATCTAGAACGGAAGCGGATGACGCAATCGGGAAAATGATTGCGTCATGTCAATACAAGGGTCATAACACAAGTTCTGCACACGTTAATCTAGAACGGAAGAGGATGATGGAATCAGGAAAATGATTGCGTCATGTCAATACGAGAGTCATAACAAAAGTTCTGCGCACGTTAATCTAGAACGGAAGACTATGATGGAATCGGGAAAATGATTGCGTCATGTCAAAGTCAGACTCTCAGCAACGTAGTGGTTTCAGAACGACGCGCTATCATTTGCTGTGTGGACGTGGGAGGGTTTGGAAACGGAAACGTGTAGCTCTTCAGGTCGAGTCACGGCGTTAAATCAGCGCTCGCACGTGGAAATAGAAACTCTGCGGAGAGAAACTCCGAGACAGATTCACACTGCCTTGCAAGAAGTTTTAGAGGAAGGAACTCTTCATGGAAGCACAATTTGTTCCTAAGGACAAAGTTGAGACCGAAAATTTGTCAAAATCGCCCCAACTTGTTGGAAGCGGAGCGATCTCGCTGCATGACAACGCATCGTGTCATGGTGCAGTGTCGGTACGGGGAGGTTTGTTGAAATATGGCTGGGAAACTTTATCCCACCCACCATACAGCCCTGATCTCAGGCCACCCGCCTTTGATCTTTTCCGAAAGTTAAGAAATTGGCACCGTGGCATCCACTACGAATCGCTGAACGAACTGTCATTAGACGTGACCAAAGTAATACGACAGTTTAAAAAAAAGATGGCGTACTACAGGGCATCCAGAACCTACCTCACCGCTGGCAAGCTGTAATTAGCAGTGGAGGGAGTACATTGAACGACAATAAGGTAAGTTTTCTCCGTTACTTCACACTTTTCTCAAAAGTGGACAGTGCGCAGGCCTTTTGTCATGACCCCCGTATACAGGTTTTATCAACATAATTCAAACACTTATTGTTTGTGGTGAACTTTTTATCAGTAAGCTTTAAAGTTTTCAGAACAGAAGTAATTCGACTTGGAATAGACTTATACAAGTCACACACTTGCGATAATGGAATTTAAGACAATTCTTCGTGTAAAATATATTCCAAATGTGCCATGATGCTGGAGCTAGAAAGTGTGATCTGACTTTTCGTTCGAGATATATCCGTAAGTGTTCAGTAATATTGTGGTCTGGGGATTGAGGTGGCCAGACCAGCTGCTACACCTTATCCTCATGCTCCGCAAACTACCTTGACACATTTCCCACAATGCAAGGGAGCATTATCTGCTCGAAACCAGGGCCAGTCAATAATGAGCAATGACTGCAACATTGGGTGCATGTGATCCCCATGAATGGATTCGTACGTCGCAGATATGACACGATCCTACAGAATAACAAGTTGCCCTAAAAACTGCTTTTGGATGGTACCCCACAACATCAGGGATCCACTTCCATGCTTCACAGTCAAAATCAGACAGTCCGGGTGGTACGCTCCTGTAATTTTTCGCCAGACGTACACTATACCAGAAGTGGAAAACAATATGAAGCACGATTCATAAGACTAGATGACACGTTGCCAGTCTATCCCAGTTTTTATGTGCTTCGTACCACCTTACACATTTTGCTGCATTGATGTTGGTAATCAAAGGTATGCGGATTTCAGAACGGCCATAAATACCTGCACGATGGAGTTCCGAACGAAATGTTACGACGGAATTGGAATCATTCCGACTGGCGTTCGACTCTACTGCTATCTACGGAGCCGTGGTCTTGTTCTTCCGTTGAACAATCCGTGCCAACGTTCGTCTATCCTTGTCTGACGTATTCGGATGGAGTCCACAGTTTGCACGTTTGTAAGAAACGCTGTGTCCTTTTTTGTTAGGTAGTCATAATCTTCGATACAGTCCCTCGTGGTAAACCTACTATTTCTGTCGTTCCAGTTACTGAAGCTCCAGCAACACGCGCACCAATGATCAAAATAGTAGGTTTAACACAAGGAACTGTATCAAAGATTATTTTTATTGTTACAATCCTCTTTGGAATGAATGCATACAATTACTGGAAGGTGATAAGTGGGATGTTACATCATTCGTCTATGCAGAAACTGCTTCAGGTCCTTGAGAGATGCAGGAGGTCTATAACGAGATCTTTCTCTGTTTCCCTACACAGACCACAATGGCTCGAGGATGTTTAAGTCTGGTGATTGAGGAGGCCACGGAAGGTGTGAAAGTTCATCCTCAATTCCCTCAAACCATGATTAGACATTACGAACTCTGTGAAATGGGGAGTTGTCATCTTGATAAATGGCATCCCCTGCAAGAAACAATGTCTGAGCCATTGGATAGACTTGGTTACCCAAAATTATTCCATACGCTCTGCCAGTTGTCCGTCATTTCAAGGTGATCCTGCTGAAAAAAAAGGTATGACCGCCCAGAACATGACGGAACCACTGCCATGCTGCACTGTTGGGAGCAGACAGTCTGGGTTGTATGCTTCTGATGGTGTTCTCCACATGTCGTGCGGTGGAGAGTAGTGTGAATGTGGATTCATTCGCCACGCTTCCATACATCGGCAGTCCACGTTGTATGCTCCTGACACCACTGGCGTCACCGTTGTGCATTCACCCGGGTCACCAGAGGTTTCGCAATAGCAGCTCTGCCATGAATATCTTGTTTATTCAGTTCCTTGAGCACTGTTTTCGTCGTTACTGGGGTCTGGAAATGCAAATTGAGCTCTGCGCTAAATTACGGCACCGCAGCCGTACTACGGGTAAGAATCCTTTTTAATGCTCTTCTGTCTCTGTCAGTCATGGTCGTTTTCCAGTAGCTCTTGTGTTTCGTAGACGAGGATTTGCCACAAACACTGTCATGACGCTAGACACAGTAGCTCTCGATACTCACCCTACCCTGGTGACTGTTGTCACGGAGGCACCAACTAGCAGGCCACCATCAATTAACTTTCTTTCGAAGTCCCTTAGGTCGCTCATTTCGTCGTCACTCTGAAAACATTTTTGCAAAATGCACTTAAGCAGGACCTTGATGTTCTAAACAAAACTATTACACAGTCGAGTCACATTATTGTGACCACCTCCTACTTTTAACCTCAACGATGCGTAGCCAATGAAAGAGGGCACGTGTCGGGAGCTGGCTTCGGGGTATATATATATATATGTGTGTGTGTGTGTGTGTGTGTGTGTGTGTGTGTGTGTGTGTGTGTGTGTGTGATGCTGCAGGCATTCGGGAAACATATCACTCGTTGCTGTCATGGATAAAAGGAGGGATTTATCAAAGTTGCAAAAAGGGATTATTATCGGCTTTAGGGCCAAGGGTGACAATATTACGGAAACGCGCAGTTCGTGAACTGTTCACGTGTTGCTGTGTTTGAAGTGTATCGTGATTGGAGAAATGGCACCATTGCGAATAAGCCACGTGAAAACTGCGGAGCATCACGTGCCATTGATGTGAGAGGTGAACGTCGGCTTCGAAGATGCGTGAAGGCCGATCGACAAGCTACAGTAGAGTAACTCACTGGCCGAATGAACTAGGCGGCTACGGGAAGTGTGTCTAAAACGACAGTTCAGCTAACCCTGTTGCGTATGGGGCTCCGATGCAGACGGATGGTCACTGCGCCTACGCTAACGAAGGTGCATCTGCAGAAAGAGCTTACATTTGCACGGCAGTATCGGAATTCGACCTCCACCGATTGGCAAAGGATTGCCTTCTCCTGTGAGTCACGTTTTCTGCTTCATCGAACGGATGGACATTGGCGTATAAGGCGAGAAACATCGGAGAACAAACACTTTTCAACCATTGCTTGCAGAACACAAGCTGGAGGAGGCATCGTCATGGTCTGGAATGTTTTCACGGCATTCTGGATCCACTTCCACTCATACCTGTGGAAGGCACTATGGACCGAATTCGTTTTGAATCCATCATTGCAGACCACGTACACCCATGCATGCTTATTGTCTTCCCTGGGGCGGATGGGATCTTCCAGAACGACAATGCGACGTGTCACACAGCTAGAAATGTCCAAGACTGGTTGGAAGAGCACGATGAGGACTTCATAGTGTTTCCCTGACCCCCAAATTTCCCAGACTTAAACCCAATTGAGCATCTGTGGGACCACCTCGATCGTGTTGTTCGCTTTATGGATCCACCACCATGCACCCTCCAGCAGCTGTCAGATGCACTGCAGTCAGCATGGCTCCACATAGCTGCGAACACTTTCCAGCACCTTACTGAGTCCCTCCCAGCCCATCTAGATGCTGTCGGCGCAGCACAAGGCGGTTACTCTGGATATTAGATGGTGGTCACAATAATGTGATTTGACATAGGGGGTCAGTGATCTCGTCCCTATAGCGCTGAGCATTTACATTTCTTTCTGCGAATACGTGGAGTGGTGTGCGGCAGTTGAACATAATGCCACCCTTCACAAGCAGACCACTGCATCCGAAGGAGTCTTGAACGCGGGCGTTTGCAGGATCATTGTGGTTTCCTTATTCTCTCCGGATTAAATGTCGACAGGAATCTTTTTGTAGAATGAATCTCGACTCGTCTGTGAAAAGAACACCGGCACACTTGTTTGGAATCCAGCAAAGAATGTTGCCTGCACCAGTTCGAGCGAGGTCTCCTGTGCGATGCTGTGAGCGGGACATAAACAATGGGTGTTCTGGTATAATGGTCAATTGAATTAAGCCTTCGATACATCGTTTGCTTTGATACCGTAGTCCCAGTGACAGCAAAGAGCTTCGAAGGCAATTGACGGGCTATATAGGGCCTAAGACACCGTTCATTAAAAGCGACATAACTGTGCTCAGGAGGTGTCGTACGCCTTGGACGGCCTTGGCTAGACCTTCTTGACACCCCGCCAGTGTTGCTGAATTGCTGCCATAACCATGAAACCAATATGGGGTGGGCATTGAAGTCCTTTGAGACCTGGGTCTGAGACTGTCCTGTTTCTAGTCGTCTTATCGTTCACCACCATACAGCATCGGATACACGTGTATGAGTCATAAGGAAAGTATTTTCAGCCACCGGAATGCTTATTACACGCGCTATGAACAAGAAATGCCATTACCTTTCCTCTTTGCTTTAAGTACGTAACTCAATTTACATATTGGGCTGCATTTTTCTCAATGATATGCAAATTTCACACGCTGGCCTCTGTTTCTCGTGCCCATTTGCATATGTACTATGACCATCGTAACATTTGATTGGACGCTTTAGATTATTTGCCCGCCATTACCTTTCGGACTTTAATTTTGGACATCAGTGTATTTTTAACTGACCCACGTACAAGTCGACCACTTCACTTTAACATTTTGTTCAGAGCCAAATTACCTGAATCAAATTACCCCGAAAATTTTTCATCCCTAAGAGAAGTGTTTATATAGTGTTCGGGTTTTAGGAAATACCTCTGTAGTACCGACCGTAAAACTGTCACTGCTCATAAGAACTTGCTTCAATTTCTCTATTCGCTGTTCTATGACCCAATTCATGGACACGGGCATCATGACACTTGGCAGAAACTAGTGACTGAAACGTCGCTCTTTCCGTTCTTAAGCTCGTCGACAATGTTATTACCCTTCTAGTGGGCAATCAGTCAGAATGGAGTAGCATCAGTAATCCCCCTAAATGGCCACAATGAACAACAAAGCTAAAGGAAAAGCAACATTTTCAGATTCGCAAGCTCACTCGACTCACTTCTTAGCGAATATATTCGTTCGAGCTGATTTCAGCACATTTTTCTAACCCCGAGTAAATTCGTTCCAGCCAATTAAAGGGCTGAAACTTGAATTTCTTCCAAAAATTATCGGTTTATCTGCGGATATACAGGGTGTCCGAAAATTATTGGACGCATTACAAAATTATGTACAAAAAACCCAACTATGAGCATTGTCTGTTTTTCTATGTCACGTATTACTAACACGGTTTTTATATTTTTGTTTTGCAGAATTGTTATTCTCAAAATCCGATAGATGGCGCTAGGTGTGGCCTGATGAGGAATGTATGAGAAATATGCAATTAGTAGTCATGTCATCCGTACAGCAGAAGGCGATGTGTGTGTTATGGTTTGCGGAATTAAAGTCTGCCATTAAAGTTAAAAGACGGTACCGTTTAGAATTAAGGTTGCAATCCTCCGTCAACGAATTCCGTTAAGCGGTGGATGAAACAGCTTAAAGAAAGTGGCAATGTGGAGCATTGTAGAGGAGCCGGTAGGCCTAGCGTCAGCGGGGAGACGGTTGACCAAGTTAATGAAAGTTTCCAACGAAGCCCCAGGAAATCTGTTCGTAAAGCAAGCAGAGAACTGTGCATTCCGAAATTGACAGTTCATGATATCTTGCACAAGAAATTAAAGTTTCATGCTTATAAAATTCAAATAGTGCAAAAGATGCATGTAAATGATCACACTCTGCGATACGATTTCGTTGTGGATATGCTGAATCTAATGGAAAACGACGAAAACTTTCTCAGTACTGTAATTTTTAGCGATGAATCCACATTTCATGTATCAGATATTGTGAATCGTCAGAACTGTACGATATGGGGCAGTGAACCGCCTCATGCTACTATTGAACTGGAATGTAATTCTCCAAAGGTTAATGTGTGGTGCGCCCTATCAAAAAGAGAAGTGATTTCTTCTTCTGCGAGGAAACCATAAATGGTGACATTTTCTTGGATATGCTAGAAAATATCGCTGTACCCCAGATCAAAAGATATGACAACGTCATTTTCAAACAAGATGGCGCGCCTCCGCATTGGTCAACGTGTGTACGTAAGTGCCTAAATGAGAATTTCCCCAACAGATGGATTGGGCGTAGTGGTCCCATTCGGTGGCCTCCTCGCTCTCCAGATCTAACTCTATTGGATTATTTCATGCGGGATTATGTGAAGGATCGTGTCTATCAGACGCCTTGTACAGATTTGCAGGAACTGATGCAGCGTATCATAGCTGGTATTAATTCCATTACTCCTCAGATGCTTGCCAATACATGGCATGAAATCGAGTATCGCTTGGACGTACTACGAGCAACCGAGGGATCTCACATCGAAATTTATTAAATTGTGTAGTTACATTGTAAGTTAGTACAGTCAGTTTCTTTCTATCTGTTTAATGTTTTGTTTTACATAATTTTGTAATGTGTCTAATAACTCTCGGACACCCTTATAAAGTACATAATTTGAACCTTTTGAGATACATGAACGAAATACATTTTTTCTCTGGATTTAAATGAACTTCATTTGCATCTGTACAGGCGACGACTCCGTGGTTCCAGATTTTTGAATTATTAGTTTCAGAAAACGGAGATATCCAGCATCACAGAAACAAATACAAAAGCTATGACTCACCATGCTGTTGACCACTTGACCACCAAAAGAAAAACAAATGACTGGAAGCGTGATTTTTGGAAGATGAATGCTGGCGAACACCTACCTGAGAAAACACAGTGTTTCTTCAAAAGCTAAGCGAAAGTCTTAATTTAAGTCGAAGCAAACTGATGGGGCTTATTTAGCAGCCCTTAAATTCTAAACTCCACATCACGTATCTAAGTTATCGGCAAAAGATATCGTAGACATTTATCTCCACCACCTGAGAGTTGCCATGCTATTGGTTACGCTGAAAGAGATTTAGTTAAGATCCCACTAACCAACAGAAGATTGATGAAAAACATTCCATCTCATCACCATCATTAGTACACTGAAGAGCAATTGAATTAGAGAGATACCTGTCTAGTAACGTGTAGCACCACTTTTCGCCCGGATGACGGCAGCGATTCGTCTCGGCATGGACTCGATAATACACCGGAAGCGTTGGAAGGCCATACGATCCACGACCCCTAAACAAGCTCTTACAGTTCACGAAGATTTGATGGAGGGGGTCAGAGCCCGAACATTTCTCTCGATGGCATCCCAGATGTGCTCGATGGGATTGAGGTCAGGTGACCTAGCTGACCAAGGAAGCTAGGTCACGTCGGTGGAGTGTTCATCCAACCATTCGGATACAGTTCGGGAGTGATGGCATGGTGCATTGTCTTGTTGCAGGATGAGGTCCCCAGTGGGATGTTGAAGACGCACAAACGGGAGTAAATGGTCGTCCAGGATATCCCGGTAACGTTGACCTGTGAGGGACGATGTCACACGTACCAGGGGTCCCATTTTAGTCCACGTAAACAGTCCCCATAGCTTGAAGAGGACTCTGCTGGCAAGAAGGATCCATCGCTTCATGTGGTTTGCGCCATCTCGTATCCTGCCATCCGCACGTATCAACGTGAATCTCGACTCATCAGTCCAGACAACATTTATCCACATGTCTAGGGTCCAGTGGCGATGTTCCCGCGCCCATGCTAATCTTTGCACCCTGTGATGTGCATCAGCAGCGGTACCCTAGAGGGACGATGGCTTTTGTACCACATAGCGAGGAGATGGTTCTGGATGGTGTGGCTGCATACACGGTTTTGTGCTCCAGCGTTAAATTGCCGAGTGATTTATTTCACTGTGGCCCGTCTATACGCTGTTACGATGCGAGCTAGCCGACGATGACCCCGCTCATCCACACGCTGTTGTCCATGGCAGTTGGCCCTTGCAGGGATGGTTCTACCGGATTCGATGTAGTCACGGTGTACCCGTGATACAGTGACTCGTGAAAAATTCCCAGTGTCTGCACGACTTCCGAGATGGAGTGACCCATTCGTCGGACCCCGACCATTTTGCCCACGATCAAATGAGCTTAGATCCTTCGTCTTACACATACGGCGTCCGACTCTTACTTATTCCCATCGCATCACTCCTTATATTGTCGGATCGCTGCATACGTCATGTCGTTTCCGTTTACAGGGCGGCCCACAGCGCTACATTTGCATAACGCCAGCTGTCTCTAATTCAATTGCTCTTCAGTGTATTCTACCTTTTGACAGGTCCAACGGTATTTCAGCAAGTTTTCTTCCTCCAGTTTCCTCTGTCTCTTGCTTCCTCCTTCATTTCTTGATATCCTCTTGCGTCCGTTACATCATCAAGCATCGTTAGTCGTCTCCTTCCTCTTGGTCGCTTTTCTTCAATTTCCCCGGCTATTATTATTTTCAATATGCTGTTTCTTCTTAACACATGTGCTATAAAGTTATATTTTCTTTTCCTTATGGTCTTTAGTAAATTCCTTTCTTCTTCAACTCTTTGTAATACTTCAACATTGGTAAGTTTTTCAATTCATTTCATTTTCTCTATTCTTCTCCATAACCACATCTCAAATGTCTCCAACATTTTAGCTTCCTTCTTCCCAATTGTCCACGTTTCCGCCCCGTATAAAATTGTACTCCAAATATAGCACTTAATAAGTCCTTTCTTTAAACTTTTATTCATTTTATAAAATAAACAAATTTTTCTTGATAAAAAAAATATATATTTTTTTTACTAATTATTTCTTTTATTCCCATGTAATATTTTCCATTTTCTTGGATTATTCTACCGAAGTATTTGTATAGTCTCGCTTGCTGTACGTTTTTTCATTGTTTATCACCTCAACATTTCCTGGTTTTCTGGAGTCTCTCATCGTTTTTGTTTTCTTTGTGTTAATTTTCATAACATATTTTGGCATACATTTTCAAATTTTTGCATTAGATGCTGTAGTTCATCTTCAGTGTTAGCTAATATTGATTGGTCATCTGCATCTATATTCCATCTACAAAGTATCAAAAGATTTTACCCACATTGTTGCAGTATTGAAATTTTTTAAACATCTCTAACCAAGTCCTGTGTCTTCTATAAGACACACACATGAAAGCATCAAAGAGAACTACCTACTTTTCTTGACTTTGTACGTGAAATTCTGCGGATGAATTTTAATACGGATTCTTTTGTGCTTATCTTTCTAGGAATGGAAATCCGTTACATGATCTTGCAGTGCAAGCAAAGATTCCAGTAGGATGTTTCAATCGATATACTGTGAAGATGCTCTCTTGAAATTGGATCCCTTATGCTGAGCTCCTACTCTGAAACATGGATCTCGGAATAAATAAAAAAATTATGAAAATGAAAAGAAAATCTTATCAGTAATGCTGCGTTTTTTAAAAATAAAATGCTTTACAACCGTTCTGCTGAAATTCTTTGACTTCAACGCTAAGAAAAGTCACTTTTTTTATATAAGATTAACTATTGTTGTACGACAGTATTCACGAAGTTCATGGCTTGAAGAAAACGTCTTATCCACCATCCGTACGTTATTCTAAGCTAAGGACATGAACTCTTATTTCTCTACAGAGAAGATTAGTTAGGGTAATGCATGCAGACATATGGTAGATACCAGAGGATATTGCATAAAAGCTGTTCCATAAAAATTGAGAGTATTTTTTTTTCGAGCTTGCAAAAGTACGAAAGGATAAAATAACCACGCAGACGACTAACTGAATTAAGGAAGTATCTATGCCAACAGTTATTAGCCATGACAGACGATTGTGGTTTTGTTATTGCGCAGTTGTCTGCATTTCGCCATACAGCTGTGGAGGCGAGTGATTCAGCGTTTGAAATGCGTTGTGCGATAAAATGTTGCTATCGTTTGGGTAAAACGAACCCAGAAACAGTTGATTTAATGAAAAAGCTTACAAAGATAAATGTTTGGGCGAGTCAACGATTTTTAGATGGCACCATGATTTCAAAAAAGGGTGCTTGTCGGCAGAACTCGCTCCTAGACCTGGTGGTCGACCTAAAAGTGTTGTTACGAAGCGTATTGTTAACGCTGTTTGGGCAATCCTGCAAGAAGATGGACGAATGACGTGTGAAGACATAGCGGCGTCAACTAATATTTCAAAAACGTCGGCATTCCGCATTCTACGCGACAAATTACTGCTGCATTGTGTGTGTTCCAGTTGGGTACCCCATCATCTTGCGAGAGAACAATTGTTAGCCACAGTTCAGGTGTGTCATGAGTGAAAATAAATGATTTTAAAGTATCCAAACTTTCTAAACACGGTAATAACCTCCGATGAAATATGGGTCCACTATTTCTATCCCCTCACGAAGCGCGCATGGAGTGTCTGGAAACACACAGGCTTGCCTCTTCCGAAAAAGTCCGCCAAACCAAACCAGCTTCGAAGGAGATGATTATAATTTTCTTTGATCATAAGGGTGTAGTCTACCAGCATGCCGTTCCTCCACAAATTACTGTCAATGCAGAGTATTACATTTCAGTCTTGAAGCGTCCGCGACGACACATATCGATTAAATGACCGGGACTGATGGGCAAGTGTACCCTACACCATGATAAAGTTGACTTCATCAGTTGGTGACGCGTTCAGTAGTTTCTTATGAAATGCAGTATTGAAATCATGCCACAGCCTACCTATGGTCCTGATCTCGTCCCATGCAATTCCTGGTTGTTTCTAACAATGAAGGAGAAGTTCCGTGGCGCAACATTCAGCACAGATGCTGACGTTATTCAAGCTGTACAGGGGTCACTGAAGCAGCTTCCACGAAATGACTCTGCCACATGCTTTGAATAGTGAACTGAACGATAGGACCGTTACATATCATCCGAGGGAAGATACTTTGAGAAAGAATAACATATATTTTGCTGTACCTATATTTCATCATTTTGTGCGATTTTACACTCAGTTTTTATGGAAAAGCCGTTGTACATATCTGTATATGCGCGTGAGGGTCATACGTACATATAAGTAACGATCATTCAAATGAAACATGGATTAACCAGTGCGCTCCGGTATTAATTTATTACACACACACCGGCCTATGAATTAGAAACCTTCATGTAGATGTGCGTAAATACCGCTTACGTTACGTGTATGCAAAATATGTGATCACATGCGTCACCACGTGATAAAGTCACCTATTTAAGACTGCTGCTAGCCAGTAATCGAGAGTAACCTTGATCACAATGGGATTAACAAATGATATTTGGGAGTTCTATAAAGGTCTTACTGTTGGTGTCTGCCTGGCTGGAGCGACGATTATGAAAACAGTAAACCTACCTGGTTTGATATTTCAGGTCTTTAATGAGTGGAAAAATAATCCACGTTGTTTCTCTAAGATGCGTAAATGTGGCACGACGACAGACTTTGAGAAACGAGATGGCTTGTACGGAGAAACAGGACTTCCTGTGTGTAACAACTGACAGAAGCATTCAATGAAGGCTGTTCCTGACCCATATCTCAACGAACTATGCGCAAGGAATGGAAGAGGATCAGTATTGGCAGTCGCATGCCTATATGGAAACCACTGGTTCCGTGAAGAATCGGAAAATTCACCTGCAGTGTTGTCAGGAACAGCGTGACTGGATACTGGAAAAAGTCATGTGGTCCGACGAGTCCTATACGGGAACCACTGATTTCTACGAAGCACAGGAAATTTCGTCTACAGTGGTGTCAAGAACACCGTGACTGAACACTGAAAGGCAGGAAAAAAGTCATGTGGTCCGACGAATCGTGTTACACTTTGATCCGTACCGACAGTGGGAAGAGAGTTTGGCGGGAACCCTACAAAGCTATCGACTCAGCTTGCCTTGTAGGCACAAGGTGTTCTGAAGGTAGTGTCATGGTGTAGGGCACATTCTGTTGGTACGGAACTTGTCTTTTGATACTGCTGGAAGGTTGGGTGTCCCCAAAAGTTATCCGAACACTGTTACCGATCAAGTCCATTCTGCAATGTAAGACTTTTTATTTGGCAGATGACGGCTGTTTCATGGGTTACAATGCTGCTGTCCATCTCGCAAGATGTGTTTAGCAGTTTTTCAGCTAGCATAACAAAATATTTCTCCATCTTTCCTGGCCACCATAATATCCAGATCTGAAACCCATTGAGAATGTAAAAGACGCGGTAGAAAAACCGATCCCGGAGCAAAGTCCTCTTTCGCCACATCTGAGCCAGTTAAAGGTCTATCTAATGAACGCCTGGTATGCTGCAGACGTAGATGCACTTCAACATCTTCTGGAATCTATGTCAAATTACATACGTGCTGTAATTCAGGCAAAAAGAGGTCCAATTCGGTATTGAATAAAAGTTTCTAATTCAATGACCGGTATGTGTAGATTTCAACGCAGGCTGATGCACTTCAAATACAAAAAAGAAAGGGTTGTTATACTATCCACACCTACACCCTCCGGCGCTCAAACGTGTGCAATGTGTTCCAACTCTGCACCAGTCTCTGGATACCTTTCCCATAGAACGAGGGGAGATTCTGCATGAACCAGTCCCCGTCAGCTTCGAGAACCTCGGCATCTGATGTAATTGGTCTTTCTTTAAGGCCTTTGACAAGTGCGCGACGATATAAAGGTTGCATGACGACAGATCAGAACAGTATGGAGGATAGGAAAGAATTTCCCAGAGGATGGGATGCAATGTCTCTGTGCTGCAATCGACGACATGAGACAGGACGTTGAATTGCAGCAACACAGTACCATGTGTCAGGATGCTTGTTTTTGATGAAAATGCGGAACATTCACACAATGTTACAGTACTTCCCAGTGTTAAGGTTCACACGAGGAAATAGCCACGTAATGAACAATTGACCCTTGGGATTAAAGAAAAAGCAGAGCATAAATGTATAGGTTTAGTCGTTGTTAGGGCAACATAATACAAAAAGGAATTTTGGAAATATGATCTTCAGGAGCACAGACGAAAATACATGCTTACTGTCTCAAGCGAGAAAAATTCGACTGTCGTTCGAAAAGCTCATTTTCGAACATATTGTTACGAAAATAATATGGCCAAAGCTGTATTTTGGGGAACGCTTTTTAAGAGCGCCGAGGTAAAAGCAAGAAAACGCATCCTGCGAATGAAGTCCCCAAAGTTCGCCCCTTCACCAGACAAAAATGCGTCTGAAACTCTGTTCCTAGACGTCACGTGATGTGACCAGACGACAATAAACAAATTCTCAAGTGCTTTATTTTGACGGATCAGGGAAGCGAGGGTGGAAATATGAGAAGAAATGCGAGACTGAGGCAGGCGTTCAGGGAAGAGAGAGCTTGCTGAAATCACGCAAACGGGAAAAGATTATCTTGCAGAAATCTTCCCTTGCATAACAGAGAAAGCATGTCAAGACTGGCCTCATGGACGCATCGAGCTGATGGTGACTACAAATTAAAAAGCAAAAGAAAATGTAGAAAGAACCAGGGAAGTTCCGATAGCATATACACAGGGGTCTTTGGGCCAGAATCTCGGAGGCGACACCCATCAAAAGTAGGCTAATAACTACAGTCGGAGTCTCACACCACTCTTCGCAAGTGCTTCCGAAACATCCAGCGTACCCGCCTGCACAGTGCTGTAGCAGGAGGAACGAAGAGAGCCGGGTTCACTTCCACCTTTCTGTCGGTACCTTCACTTTCACCCACAGGTAAATGAGAAGGTACCAACAAAACTTTAACTGACGACGGGAGGCTAGAGAAGGTCTGCAGCCAGGACGCTTCTCGCACGCCGGGGTGGAAGAGAGATCCAGTGCAACGAAGGAGACCTACAACCCAGACGACGAGAGGACGAACACCGTTAGGAGAGCTCGCAACCAGAGTGCCTCACGTGCTACAAGACTTATTTTGTGTAAAGAAGTCAGACCAAAGTTGAGGTGCCCGGCCACCCCAAGACACAGAATGAAGCAAAAGGGAGCTCGAATCGCTTCGGCGGGTAAGTACCACTTTGGAACCGCAATTTTAATTTATGGGCACTACCTGTAATATTTTAGCCACCTAAATAGAATTCGCGTTAGCGTGCGGTCAGTTAGAGACCATAGGGTCAAGGATATTATCAATTGTTGAAGCGCAAAGTGTATTTATGTGTAAAAGTTCGAGGTCACTAGTAGGTTAGGAAATAAATTGTGTTTTATTAATTTATGTTGAAATAGGCATGTAGGAAGGTTAGGAGTGAATAGTCTAACCAGTTTGAGAGCATACGCTGATATCGAAAATTTGAGTGTAATTTACATGTATATTGATTTAGTAGTGCCGGAATGTAGGAGAGGGGAAGTAATGAGGATGGCGCACGACTCCGTGTTTTCGGCTCATTTAGGCCACAAGAAGACCTTAGAGAGGATCCGCTACCCATTTCATTGGCCATCCGTCAAGAAAGACGTTAGAAAATACTGTGATGACTGCCAAGCTTGCCAACTTAGGAGGGCAGTAACACGGAAGGACCGGGTGCCCATAACCCCAGTTAGGCGGCCAGCGTTACCCTTCCAGGTGGTAAACGTAGACCTTATTGGGCCCATAAAATCCGCGTAGTGTAAAGGGCACCGTTGGATTTTAGTATTGGTAGATCAGCATACTCGATGGCCGGAGGCAGTGGATTTGACGTCGTTAAATGCCAGGAGTACTTACGACGCGCTTTTGGAAATTTTCCAGCGCACAGGAATCCCGGAGGTAGTCACCATGGATAGGGGTACCAATTTTGTTTCAGGACTGACACAGGAGATGCTAAAGAGACTGGGTTCGACTCCCAGATTCTCTGTCCCAGGGTACCCTGCGGCCAACGGCCTGGTAGAGCGTTACAACAGAACCCTGAAGGGAATGCTCCAACACGTCATTAGAAAAGAGCCGAGGCAATGGCACAATGCTTTACCCTATTTGTTGTGGGCGTACAGGGAGGTACCGAATGCCACCACAGGAATAGCACCCTTCCAGTTGTTGTACGGTAGAGAACCGGTAGGTCCGTTAGCTATTTTGAAGAGAAATTGGATGGGTGGATGTAAGTTGCCCATAGGCATATCCGCGTCGGCGACCCAATACCTTCAAAGAGATGAAGGAGAGAATGGAGAAGATGGCATAGCAAGTAGAGGAAGTAGCCGGGAAGCAAGAGCGACGGTACGCCTCGTACTGCAACCGACGGCTGCTGCCAAAAACTTTCGAAGTAAGAGACCAAGTCATAGCACTCATCCCCGACTCTAAGAATAACATTTATGCAAGACAGACGGGTCCGGTATGCATTTTAGAGAGGCGAGGGAGCAATAGCTACATTATCGATCTGGGTCTGGGGCAAAAGCGCCACGTGCACGTTGGAAAGCTGAGGGAATATAGGCCCAGGATCAACGTCGTAGGGGTCATCTTTGAGTCGGACGAGGATTTCGGGGATATACAGGAAGTGCCAATGAGGAGGACGACGGAGGAAAGGGCGTGTCCGACGGACGTACGAGCAGGAAGCTAAAGGATAACACGGGAGCAATTACAAGAGCTACAGGAATTAGTAAGTAGTATGTACAAATTTTTCTCCGGAGAGGTGGGAGCTGTTATGGAAGGAGAGCACGTAATTTCCGTCAAACCGGGAAGTTTACTGCGTACGCAGCATAGGTATAAGGTGCCCCAGGCCATGCAATCTGCCGTAGAAAATCAAATTCAGGAATTGTGCGACCGGGGGATGCTAGAGGAGTCTAAGGAGGAATTTAGTTATCCCATCGTTTGTATTTTAAAACGCTCGGGGGACGTCAGGATGTGCAAAGACTATCGTATGCTGAACTCGCACACCATCCCAGACGCGTTCCCGATGGCGCACATTCCTGACCTGCTAGCTAATGTGAGGGCGGCGCATTTTATTACCACATTGGACATGCTGAAAGGGTACTATCAGATACCGATGGACCCGGACAGCAGAAGGTACACCACGTTCGCCACCCACCGCAGGTTATTCCAGTTGAAAGCGATGCCTTTCGGTTTGTCGGGAGCCGCAACCACTTTTCAAAGGATCATGAACACGGTTCTCACCCCCACCAGGGGTATCGATGATGTGGCAATTTTTTCAAAGAGCTGGAAAGAACACCTGCAGCATTTAAAATTGGTGATAGGGAGTCTGAACGAAGCCGGGTTCACGGGCATTTTAAAGAAATGTTGTTTCGCCCGGGAGAGCGTCCATTATTTAGGGCACGTAGTAGGGTCTGGGTGCCACCAGCCCGATCCCGAGAAACTTCAAGCGGTACGGGACTTAGAACAACCCAAGACAAAAGGGGAGGTACGGAGCTTTCTCGGACTCTGTAGTTACTACCGGGATTATGTGCCTAGATTTGCAGAGGTAGCGAAACCTCTAAGCGGTCTGACCGGAAAGAAGGCGTCAGTGAAGGTTATTTGGACACCCGAACTGGAGGAGGTATTCACAGTTCTAAATGGGCTATTATGCACGGCGCCCGTGATGTTTACCCCAGACTTTAATAAACCGCTCGTATTACATACGGACGCCAGCGCCTACGCCGTAGCGTGCTGTTTGGGGCAAACAGATGAAAGGGGGAATGTCCGACCAGTAGCATATGCTAGTAAAAAACTTACTAGCACTCAATGACGCTGGGCGGCAAGTCATAAAGAAGCCTACGCGATAGTGTGGGCGTTACAAAAGTTTGAGGGTTGGATCTTCGGACATCAGATTGAGATTATGTCTGACCACAACCCTCTAACTTATTTGACCAGCGCGGCTTCACAAAGTTCAAAGCTACAAAGGTGGAGCTTAGCTATCGCCCAGTTTAACTTGACCATATCGCATATCGCAGGAAATTAATTCCCCATGCAGATGCGCTGTCACGTTTAGCTTTCAGTGAAGAAGGAGGAGGACGTCGCACCCTAGATAACTGAAAGGGGGGGGAGTAGTCACCACTCAGGTAGTAACCCAGCGAGGTTCTTTTGTGGTACTGCCCAGTGTATATATGTATATGTGTATGTCGCAACAGAAACTTGTGGGCGGGTCTGCTTAAGAAGACGCCGAAGAGAAACTACACAGCGAACTTTGCTTATTTTATTTAAGACTCTACATGTGAAATATGACATCCCACATGTTTCGTCTCGGAAGTAGGAGCCTGTGAGAGCGGACACATTAACTATGATAAGCAATAATGAACTGAACATTATGCTACTTTTACACAAAAGAAAAGGAGGACAGACATATATTAAGGTCTTGTGGAGGTGATCAGAATGTTAATTTTATACTGTGTTAATGTGTGCTTCGTTCGACACCAGAGGTAGGTGTATCGACAGTATACGTAATTGTATAATTATTTAAGAAACTGAAAACAGAGTACAAAGCTCACGAAGGCAATAGAATGTTCGAGAGCATTATTCGATGTCGATGGCCTCAGACAAAGAACTTCAGTTTTCACACGCCTTAGAAACGGACTGATAAGCATCTACAATTATACTTTCCAACGGACTGATAAGCATCTACAATTATACCGCGACTTCCGCTGCATATTGTCAGTCTTGCACAGACACCTAAAAGTCTAAAAATCCATCCATTTACCTTTGTATATCTATAGCAGTGTATATTGTGTTAATGTAAGGATGTACTTCGGCGGTATGATTACTTTCTCGAGGAGTGCACTTCCTAATGGATAGATCTGACGGACCGACGGGATGCGAAGGGTGGGAGTAAACACATCGGTTATGTACGCTTCGCCGAAGCATAAATATCAGCGGACGCGTGACGTCAGCGGAGGGACGCTTGGCAGGGAAGGAACGCCCCGTCAGCAGGTTGGCGAGAGAGGAGTGTTAACGCCGAAGGCTTCGCGCACGCGTAGTGCTGAGGTGGTGAGGAGCGCTAGGCTCTTAGAAGGAACGTGTGAGTTCGTCTGTTTTCGTCTAGCGGAGAGCGTAGTTCTCCGGTAAGGAGACGGGAAGCGTTTTCCTTCTTTTTGAGCAAGTGGCCACTCCAAGTATACGGAGGTTAGAGACTCTGAATGATGTTAACCAGCGCACTATCTTTGCGGAGATAGGGCTTTTGTTGCAGCGGCACAGGTCCCGGTCAGGGAATCCCGCTTTCGTTAGAGATTTTTATCCACTATAAGATAATTTATAGTACTTACGAAGACTAAGTTCGCAACGAAGTTGAAGCCCGAGTTAGAAAAGTAGTAACATTCTCAGAGACACAGATCTACCTAATAGTAGGCAGATTCTCTCTGGAACGTCAACGTCTAGAGCTAGAAAATAGACATTTTTCTTCAAGAATGATTCTCCTTGACTTCTAATCCAAATAACCGTCAGATCTAGAACTTAGTAAAACCTGATTCAGGAGGAGGATTAATCCACCGCCGTCAGAACCTAACTATCGTTCAATAAATGTTTGTTTTGTGTTGGTAAATCCTCTCGAGATTCTTCTATTGTAGTAGTGATCATAATTCTGCTCGTTCAGCTGTTTCTATCCGCCTTCCTGATTACAGATATTATATCAAAGTGAGGAAGGCTTCGTTTGTTCGCCCGAACAGAGTTCAGGGAGTGTTTCAGATAAACAGAAATGCTCCCTTGGGACTGTGAGAAGCACATATAGCGATGACGCCACCGAGTCTTAAGTAGAAGGCGGGGCCACAGCAAGAGACCAGTACTTTCGCTCTCACAACCTGTACAATAATTTAAGAACCCAGTTTCTTACAGTAACACAATATACACTCACGGGTAATGAAATTTGCGCACCTAGAAGAAAACATGCTACAACCGCGAAACTTTGCAAATAGCTAAAGTGCATGCTGGTATGCAAATGATCCACGTTTGGTGCAAGTGCGTATGAGCGCACACCCTGTCATGGCGCTGCAAGCATGAACGGGCAGCCTTATAATGATCCCATGAAAGTGAAAAGCACTGGCTGACACAAGCAAGAGTACAGAGTGACAAGAATGCCAGGTAGACGCCAAAGACGTCGATTTACGCAACTTACGGACTTTCAGAGAGGCCTGATGATCAGGCGAAAAACCACAGGGTGGTCGGTTGGCCGTATAGTCCGCCGCGTGGATCATTCTGACCATACCGCCCGACTGTGTTGGGAGCAGTGGAAACGTGACGGCACTGCCACACGGCGGAGCGGCTCCGGACGGACCAGGATGACCACAGGTAGAGACGATCGACAGATCGTGCGCCAGGCACGAACGTATCCCACGGGGAACTGGTCCACTATACAGGCAGATGTAGCGGTTCTTGTTTGCCCACGAACCATTTTCCGACGCCTCGCGGAAGCGAATTTGCGATCCCAGCGCTCTTTACGCGTGCTTCCATTAACACAGGAAACATCGGCGGCTCCGTGTGCAGTTGTGTCAGGCCAGAGCGACGTGGAACGCCACATACTGGCGACGTGTGGTGTTTAGCGATGAGTGCCGCTTCATTTTGGGGACAGATAATCATCGTGTCCAGATGTGGAGATCTCCGGGTCAACGGCACAATCCCTACCTCGCCATCGAGCGCCACACCTCCCCCACTGCATGCATTATGGTCTGGGGAGCCATTGCCTGCAATAGCCGATCAACTTTAGAAGTGCTACATGGGATCATTGACGGGCCAGCGGTATGTGGATGAAATCCTACGGCTCCATGTGCTCCCATTCATGGCCGGGATTCCAGGTGCGCTATACCAACAGGATAATGCCCTCCCGCACACGGTCGGGTTGTCCAGGACTGTCCACGTCATGTACAGACACTTCCAATGCCTGCCGGCTCACCGGATATGTCCCTTATCGAGAATGTGTGGGATCAGTTAAAGCGCCAGCTGCCGCCGTACTGCACTATCCGGGATTTGGAGAACACCGTCCAACACGTGTGGGCCAGGCTGCCGCAGAACAATGTCAGGCGTCTGTTCGCTTCCATGCCGGACCGTATTGCAGAATGTATCGCCGCACGAGGCGGTACGACGCGCTATTGAAGATGACCAGACTGCGTGCCACAGATCCCTCTGTAATTTTCCTGCAGTTCTGTTTTTGCCATCATGTGTAACATTCATCTGTATCATTGCGTCCATAAAATTTCAGTTCAATCCGATGCTTCATTCTAAGTACGCAAATTTCATTGCCCGTGAGTGTACTAATAGCTGGTGCACAAAAAACAGGGAGAGAAGAAATATCCTGTGCCAAAATAATTGAAATTCTTTAGATATGATATTCACAATATCCGATCTCGCTTCAGAACTTCAAATTTAGATTCTCCGACAAACGACTGAATTTAACAGTTAACCAAATCTCAGTTATTCCCACGAATCCTTCCTAATATCGGAAATTTCTCGTCATATGGATATGGAAAAAGCGAGGACAGAGGTTTCCAATTAATTCATGAAAGGAATCACAAAAAGTGGATCGTGAGTTTCAGAAATTTTTTTACAGAATATTTATAGCTAAACTCTAGTATCGTACGAATTCTGCCTTTAGAATGTCCTCACTCCCAATGCCTTTTATTGGAAGATCGTCACAAAAACGTATAGAAAAGTACAGAATGGTGTTCCTATCGAAAACAAAAATTATATTTCACAGTAAAAGCAATATTTTATAAGAATAATATTTCAAAATATCTATCCATACATAGTATAAAATAAAGTCCCCGGTAGGCGTCTGTCTGTTCGGGCTAATCTCGAGAATCGCGGGATGGATTTTGATGCGGTTTTCACCATTCCATAGAGCATTTGTCGAGGAAGGTTTAGGTGTATAGAACATTAATCTATGACAAAAGGGAGCCGAGCAGTAACGATTTTAGTGACAATTCAAAAAAAAAAAAAGCCTCCGTTCGCATTCTTTCGTGGCTTCCACTGCCTAAACAACGATGCGCGGCGACCGGTTTACGAAACTTTTTTTGCTCATTGGGAAAAAGACGCGAGGCGCATGCGCGGCGGCCGGTATGATAGCATGTAAGGACGCAGACTAAATACGTAGTTACATGGGACGCTGAAAGAATTGGTTTATCGGCGCTCGCATAGACTAAACGCGTAGTTACATCGGACGCTGGAAGAGATTTGGTTTATCGGCGCTCGCACATACTAAATGCGTAGTTGTTTTCGTCCACACGTATGTATCTCTTTGAGTAGCACTTTAATTAAAATTTAAATATTGTATTAACATTATGCGGAGACGAAAATCAATTATAGGTCATAGTACATCGGACGCTAAAAGAATTTGTTTATTCCGGCATAATGAAACTTTCCAAGAAACAGAATTTCGATTGGCAAATGACAGACAAAGAATGGCATTACAAAGAGAAATACAGTCGCTTGTTGAACGTAATAATCGTCTCTCTTTAGATTATCCGTAAATTCCAAATTGCTACCGTGCGAAACCGGTCTGGGTCGCTATTGTAAAGACATTTGCAACATTCAAAAATGCAACTGAAAGACTTTAATGTCTCACGTCGTGAAAATTCAGTATGTGCTTCTGGCGCTCCTTGCACACATCCAAATTATAATTAGCTTTTGTCAACGTCTTGCAAAAAAAGTTGACAAATAGATATTCGTTTTCAATCCTCGAATGTAATAAAATAATTATCGTAACGGCGAAAAGCAAAGATGTTATATTTCACAAACCTTCGCAAAAAAACCCAAGGGTGAGCTGAGATCTGGGAATTACGGAGCAAAGACAATAAATCTATTGCCAGTTCAATATTTGGGCTATGCCTCGTCTAAAATATTGTGGATTTTATTGCAAATGTATGTGTGGATTTGAGACTGGTGGCATTTTAGTTGTTGGGAAACATAAACACGTCCCTGTCAATAATTCCATTTATCGTTTAACCACTCTCTCACACACACACAAGCAAACAAACAAAGAATAGTCTTTACCCCAGGGCCGGATTATGAGGAAGGGCTAACGGGGCTACATAGTCTAGGGGCCCACAATTACCAGGGCCCAGGAAGCATGCCGCTACATCGGAAATAATCTACAACTTGTATATTTATACAGAGAGAGAAGTAAAATAACTTTAGTTCTTTTTTTTTTTTTTGTCTCGTATGATTTCCACTCTATCACAAACAGAGACCACAAGACGACAAATTTCAAGGCAGTTACTCACTAAGAGTAAATATTTCATGCCGCTGTGTGCAGCAGGGTGGGCGATGAGATTCTTTTTTCACTAGCATCCATCCACACTTCCCTGCTTGTCCTTGGAACCATTAATGGGAGAAATCCACTGGGACTTCACACTGCATAACGAAAAAGATGCACCAGGAAAAGTATACAATGCTAACTTAATAAAATTTCAAGTCAAATAACGAATCTTAAGCTTTCTTGTGAGAACAGTGGGAACTACAGTGACTTCTTATGAAAACTTTGCAGGTAATTTATTAGTTGAAAGAATGCAATACGTAATTATTACAAACATATTGCTATACAGTTTCATAGTTTGGTGGACTTCTTTTTTTTTCTTTAGATTCAGGGTTTAAGGACGATCGTGAGCAACTTAGTGGCTTATAAACAGTCGCCCGTCCCTAGTTTAGGGCAACTGGTTCGAGAGAAGGGAGGGAGCCGTTCCGTAAGACAATGACAACACTGATGCCTCACTGGGATTCGAACCCGGACCCATCTCAGATGAATAGTCAGAGGTAATCGCTTAGACCACTGCGAAACCGGGGTGGCTTTAACGGACTTCGTAATGATTCTCTGTCGTAAGTTCTTTGGGGACCTACTCAGATGTCGTAACCCTGGTAGGCCACTCAGATGCCGAAATCTTCGGGACCCACTAAGGCCTTAATTCGGCCCTGTTGTACACTTCGTTCCATGTCGTAGCACAAAAAGCAAAATGCTTTCTTTTGAAGTGCGGCAACCAAACTATCACTGCTCCATATGCTAATATTATATGTGTTCATATCTGATGATGATTTCCGAAATATTGCATCTACTGCATCTCTGAAATGGATTGTTAATAAATAAGTTTTAATATCCTCAGTATGAGATAGAATTTCCCGCAGAATTTCCAGCGCAACTCGATTTTATGTGGTAGTATGTTTACAGCTACAGACAGTGAATATGTCGGCGTTGAATGTTCAGATCGTGTTGTAATGTACTCGTATCTTTAGCTGAAGGATACTGACACTTTGATTTTCCTGGCTTCGCAAAAAACTATTGCTGAATAAAGCACATTCACCAAATTCAAACTCGACCTTTGAAACATATTCGCGGAAATTTTTTGCCGTCTTAATCGGAGGTCCTAAATCCATTTCTGAATTTTCGTGCAATTTCGAACCATTCACGTATGACAGGTAAGAAATAATTTTTGCTCACTTGTGGGTGACATACAGAAGGTCTGCATTTCTAGAATGCGGTTAAAGATATCACTGTGTGTGCGTGTGTGAACTAATATAAGGAAAAACCACGCGGGCGCGCCTATTAAGAAACCTGAAAAATTCCTTTTATGAATGTTTCTTTTTTTTTTTTTAATTAAATGTATTTTCCATAAATATTTATGACATTTTAAAGTTTATATATATATAAACTTTAAAATGTCATTCCCAAGTTTCTTTCACGGCGGTCTATCTTCCATCAGTCTCCTCCATGTCACTTTGACATGCTTTCGAATTTCATCATTTCATCCACCCATCTCTCATATGGTCTTCTTCTGGGTCTTCTCCTTTCCCTCGGAATCCAGTCTAAAATTTGGTTGTCCATCGGTGGTCCATTCTTCGGGCAACATGTCCAGCCCATTGCCATTTCAGGGATTTTACTCTGGTCATGATGTCATCCACTCCTGTCAATTTCCTTATCCATGCACAAGTTTCTCTTCTTATCTTTCCTGGTTACACCAAGCACGGAGTCTTTCAGTTGTCTGCAAACTTTGTATGTCTTTTTTAGTTAAAGTCCATGTCTCTGCTCCACACGTAAGCACTGGCAGGATGCATTGATTAAACACTTTTCTTTTAAGACATAATGGCATACTGCTCTTAAAAACTGTACTGTTTCTTCCAAACGCTCTCCATCCAAGTTTTATACTCCGATTAATTTCTACATCTATGTGACCCTCACTTGATATCTGCTGCCCCAAAGAAATGTAAGTATCAGTTGTCTCAAACTTTTCTCCATCAATCGATAAACCTTCGTTTCTTGTAAAAGCATTGTACATGAAGGTCTCCCCAAGTTTCTTTCACAACGGTCTATTTTGCGTCAGTCTCCTCCATGTCACTTCGACATGCTTTCAAATTTCACCATTTCATCCAACCATCTCCCATGTGGTCTTCTTATGGGTCTTTTTCTGTCCCTTGGAATCCGGTCTAGAATTTCGGTTGTCTAACGGTGATCCGTTCTTCTGGTATCATGTCCAGCCCATTGCCATTTCAGGTATTTTACTCTGATCATGATGTCCTCCACTCTTGTTATTTTCCTTATCCACGTGTTCGTCTTTTAATCTTTCTTGGTTGCACAAAGCGTGCACCTCTCCATGCTTCTTTCAGTTGTCTACAGTCTTTGTATGCTTTTTGTAGTTGAGGTCCACGTCTCTGTTCCGTATGTAAGCACTGGGAGGGTGCATTGATTAAACACTTTTCTTTTAAGACAATAATGGCATATCTCTCTATTCTAAAAAAAAAGTAACTGCCGCTGTTATAGAAATTTCGCGACGCTGTTGCTTTCCTAGCTCGCAACGCAAAACGTATTGAACACAAAAATATGAAATATACATCGTTGGTAGAGAATTGTTTGGAGAACACGCTGAAATAAACCGTTTCTCGATTCTAGCGAAACTTCAAGAGCTATTGTATTTCAAAATTAAGGTAAGCAAAAAAGTGTTATCAGGTCGTGTTCCGGACACACTAACAGCAACAGAACCACGAAACTTTGTAGGAATGTAGTGCAATGACCGAATTTTCGCACCTCGTCGTCCTTTTGTTTTAATTTCGATTTAGTTTACGAGAAATTAAATTTCTAAATTCCACAAAATTCTCTATTCCGCGATGGGATCCATTTAAAAAAACGGATATATGGCAAACTGTAAATTATAACGCTTTGCAATTTTTACAGCATAAATTTACAACTATCGTCCCTTTTTTACAAAACAAAATTTAAGAAAAAGTCAATTTCTGATTTTTAAGCATTTTTTAAAGAAGCAAAGGAAAGAAACGAACGGCTTGTCTGTCTTCACGATAACCACAGAGGAACGTTCTGGTCTCGTGACCTGCTGCCATGGTGACGCAGAGAATTTGTTATGCATATTTAGTAACTGCTATAAGTTCAAACGACAAAAGTCCGACCTTCCAAAAATTAGCGACAGTGAAAAAAACACTGAAATTTCAGAATAACAAGCCTTATTGGCTTAGACATGCAATAAAAATTGAAATGTATATGAATTTTCCAGTTTTTATTTCATGTGATGTACTTGGAGATCGCGCTGCAGGGCCCGAGCGCAACTCTGGAAACGAGCGTAGCGAGCCTAGAGGCGCAGCCCCTAGTTGCTCTAAAAAATTGTACTGTTTCTTCCAAAAGCTCTCCAACCAAGTTATATACGTCGATTAATTTCTTCATCAATGTGATCTTTGCTCATTAGCGCACCCACGGAAGGGCTTTGGGGGCTTAAGCCCCTTCAAGGAGATTAAGAACGACGTATGTCACAAAAATATTATTTTACATATTCAAAAAATTACATAGTGTCTGACATAGTGTCTTCTCTTACATGATGTCTTTTTCCCAAATCCCTAAAGAGCTTAAGAGCGACGTCTCTCCAAGGAGATTAAGAACGACGTATGTCACAAAAAATATTATTTTACATGTTCAAAAAATTACAAAGTGTCTGACATAGTGTCTTCTCTTACATGATGTCTTTTTCCCAAATCCCTAAAGAGCTTAAGAGCGACGTACTCTCCAAAGAGATTAAGAACGACGTATGTCACAAAAAATATTATTTTACATGTTCAAAAAATTACATAATGTCTGACATAGTGTCTTCTCTTACATGATGTCTTTTTCCCAAATCCCTAAAGAGCTTAAGAGCGACGTACTCTCCAAAGAGATTAAGAACGACGTATGTCACAAAAAATATTATTTTACATGTTCAAAAAATTACATAATGTCTGACATAGTGTCTTCTCTTACATGATGTCTTTTTCCCAAATCCTTAAAGAGCTTAAGAGCGACGTCTCTCCAAGGAGATTAAGAACGACGTATGTCACCAAAAATATTATTTTACATGTTCAAAAAATTACATAGTGTCTTCTAATACATGGTGTCTTCTTCCCAAAGCCCCAAAGAGATTAAGAGCGACGTACGTCACAACCGTACATAAACTATAGGCGTACACTATATATAATATATGTACACACATTGTGTACGTATATTATATGTATACAGCCCCTCCAACAAGAATTCCTGGGTGCGCCGCTGCCTTTGCTTGATGTCTGCTGTCCAAGGTAAATGTAGGTATCGGTTATTTCCAGCTTTTCTCCTTGAATCGATAAATCTTCATTTCTTGTAAAAGTATTGTTCATCGGTTTTGTCTTCTGAGAGTTCATTCTTAATCCCACTTCTTCACTCTTTTGTCAGCAAGTTCCTGGATCATACTCTGCAGTTTCGAAAGGGCAGTTGCAAAAGTGACTACGTCATCAGCAAAACGAAGATGAGTTAAATGATCTCCATTAATCTTAATCCCTTTGTTTTCCCAGTTCAATGGCGCACACACGCACACACACACACATAAACACTGTTCTTTGTGCAACCCCCTACCCATCTTCGTATTTTAATCTCCGCGTCCTTTCCTCTGCTTTCTTGATTGGTACCTCAACCCTCTTTTGCTAATTGCCGTTGAATGATCCACCTGATAAAGTACACAATCAATATAATAGCATAAGAACAATAAACGCACTAATTTTTATTATTAACTTTTTTTATTTTTTTAATAGGATCAGTATTTGGTTGACAACTTTTTGGATCTTACACGAAACTCTTGAATTATAATTTCGAAAAAGTCTATTTCAGCAACAGCGACAATGTCCTTTCTATTTGAAAGTAATTAAATAAACATTAATTTCTGCTAATTTATCTCACTTCGTGAATTTGTCATAAAATTCTTGGTATTCTCAAATTTTTATTTTCTTAAAGAGAATCTCCCATAATCATTTTCTTTATGACAGGTAAGTTTCGAAAAATATTTGTTTGACACATTTGGATTTCCGTTCTCTTTGAAAGCGGAGAAACAATATCAATAATATTCGAAAGACCAGAATAAAATCTTCGACAGACTCTCTCGAAGAGCATTCCCTGTCTGTTGGTGTAACAACGGGAGTGTTTTTTGTTCATTTCCTTTTCTATAACAACTAATTCTTTTTTGTGCATTAAATTTACTGGGAAATCTTATGTACTGAAGTCCAGAAAAATGGATAAAATGTTGTTAATTATTGTCTAATATAAACATTGCTGTAATTTGTAGACTTGTAGTGAAAAAACGCTTATACTGCAAAGGTGATGCTGACATAGCATTAATTTTAGAGTTGGGAACCTTCAATATTTTTCACTAAGAGTGGGCCGCAAGAAATCTGTTTCCAAGGCTGGTGTTCACGGCTCGCCAGTCCGTCAGTGCCGTTGCTGAGAATTTAAAACACTTGGTAATCCAATTGTGAGGCGGGGAATATAATGTTCTTTTATATTTTCAATCAAACGCCCAAAATATTTTTTTTTTTTCCATTTCTGTCAAATTTCTTGAAATCACCTTATCTATCAACAGTTGGTGTTTTGAATACATAAATTCGATTTTTCTCTTTCCTGGGAAAAGAGAAGTTTCTTAGCAAGCACGAATAAATTGAATTAGCTAAAACTGCAATAAAAAGCTTGATTATTCCTGAAAGTTATGTTATTGATTCAAAATTATTCAAATCATGTTCCTTCACTTTGAATTTCGAACCCAGAAAAGTTTAAGTTGTAGACATCATTGTTTACAATCTTTTACATGAAAATTTTACAAAATCCCGAAATGCAAATATAGGCCGATCAGAGATGTTTTAGGCAAATTCGTGAAGTTTCTCTTTTTCTATAAACTTCCGATTCTTAAGGTGGACGTCAAGTATTTTTGGTTCCTCTACTTCCAAAGGAAAAACTTTTGTACACATTTCCTTCACAATTAGTGTGTTCCCAAGGATGAAAATTTGAGCATCGATTAAAAGAACTTCATATTATAACTTGGAATACTTAATATTTTCTAAAACATAATCATAATTATATTAAAAATCAATAACTTTTCCTTTGGTTATGTTGAAACCAGAAAAAAGATGGCTCGACCTGTACTTTCATGACGTCAGTAGACAAACAAATGTTGGATTGCTTAATTGTGGTTATGTTTTAGAAAATATTAAGTTTTCCAAGTTATAATATGAAGTTATTTTAATCGATGTTCAAATTTTCATCCTTGGGAACGCATTAATTGTGAACAAAATGTGTACAGAAGTTTTTTTATTGGAAGTATAGGAAGCAAAATTACTCTACGTCCACCTTAATACTGTTACGACTTTGGGCTTCAAATATCAGGAAACCAAATATTTCCGGACTGTGATCCGATCACTGGATCCGCAAATATACCTCGTTAGCCAATTAGCCTACACAGTACACCAATAAACCAATGGAGGCACAGTATAACAATTAAAACAGGGATTTAATGGATACAGGCATAATTTACGCTGGATACTTCACGTAATAGTAAAAGCTATCATTTCCGGCCAGCTTTGGCCCTCTTCGGTGTTTCAGAAAATATGTCTTAACGAAAAGTCTGTTAGTTCACAATGGGCCGCAAAGAAAATACTGATAAAGTTCTTACGTAGTTTCTAGTATCCAAAGTATTGATGACACCGACAAACACAAATACACTCACATGGGTAGTTTGATCTTAACTTCCATCACTTCTTGTCTCATGCTTTGGGCGAAACGGCGTCGTTCCCCGATCGCTGGAGGTGCGCACTCAGACACACACACGAGATTCCTCCCACGAGATTTAGACACACACACGAGATTTCTTCCACGTGATTGAGACACACACACGAGATTTCTCCCACGTGATTTAGACACAAACACGAGATTTCTCCCACGAGATTTAGACACACACACGAGATTTTTCCCCTACTTGAACACGAAGAGGCTAGTGGTTACTTCAGACTCTCTCTCTCTCTGCAGGAGGGCCCCTTCGTGGTTCCTGAAGCCAGGCGTTCCTCCTCTCTCTCTCTCTTTCTGGATGAGCGAGGCGATTCCGTGATTCTTTTCTCTCTCTCTCTCTCTCTCTCTGATCACCTGTAATGGCTCCTTTACAGCAGGTATCAGTGGTCCGGCTGGTGTGGATGAAAGTTTCCAGGCAACTCTGATGCTGGTTTTTCCTCAGCTAATGTTTTTAGCTGGCTTTCCTTCTTATGCTCAGAATTTCTAGGGCAGCAGCAGACGGCAACCAATTTCGAGCGCGAGGTAAATCCCCTTCCTATTTCTCTCGGCTATCAAACGGATTCTGCTACTCAACAACAATCTCCCGTCTCCAAGAGGTGGTAAGCGGTGAATTCTACCACTTGAAAACTGCGGCATATTTATTACTAAGCTCTTCAAGTCCAAAAGCCTTCCCATTGTTTCGCGCGCGGCACGGAGAAAAGCTTCAAAAGCGCTTGCCGTTTAAACAACTTTTGAGCTAATGGAAAAAAACTTTTAAACTCTGACCTGTCCCATTTCCGTTTATGGGCTCTTTGTTCTCGTGGCAAACACCTGCAACTCGTCACTTGAATTCAAAGTGCTAGAAGATCTTTTCTTTATATACCGCTCCTCGCAATTGTTTAAATTACAACTCTGTTAATTAAAACCACCAATCAAGTTTCAATTACCGTTAATTAGCCGCGCCTCTCGCCAATTAATTATGCGAGGGGGTAGGGGGATCGTCACAATACTTACGTCTAAGTTCAGTTTTCATTATAAAGTTATCCGCATGACCTTATTTCAATTGTTTTTCTGTATATTTAATCTGTCTAAGATATTTATTGTGCTTTTTGTTTTAGGATTATCCTAAATAATTCTTCAAGATGAAATTGCTTTATCTATTCTAGAGCTAAGGTCTTGGTACACGAAATTTCCTTATTTTAAAAATATGACTCCAAGCTGACGATTTAGTCTAAATTAAATAATTTCAATTTCATGGCGAACAACTTTTTTTAGTAAATAGTAACACTGTACTAGTGATCCGATTTATTGGCGTAGGAAATAAATCGGATCGCTAGTACAGTGTTACTATTTACTACTTAATTGGTGTACTGTTCCTCGTTATAAACTTTCTTTTAAAATGCACCTGCTCTTTGTTTCGACTCTTCTGAAACCTTGAAAATTGCCTTCACATTCGAGTTGAAACGCTTATTCTCCTGATAATTTTATCATTCCATTTTCATTTTTTCACATTGCCGACAACAGATCATAAGTACTTGATTTTAGCTTGTAATCGGATTTTCGATTTCCATAATTCTCATTTTGTTGCCTTACCCTTAATGATTTTAAATATGAATTCTTTTGTTACTACAACAAGAGTTAAATATATTGTTCATTTACTTCTGCAAAAGTTCGGTTAATTGTTTTAACACTGTGAATGTGTATCAAGAAATATTATAGAAAACTATCTATTCTCAATCGTTTTTCCTTGTAAATTTTTGCCACGCTCACATATTGAAGCAACTATTCCTTTATTTCTTGTTACTTGGTTGTCAGATGATACTCTTTTAATGATTCATCTAGATTTTCTGCATTTGCATCTTTCATTTCAGCTGCTTTCTTCGTAAATTCATTAGCAGCTGGTCTGGAGAGAAGATCTGTTGATCTCTTTTTTTTTCAGGTCGCGCACATCCTTTTTTGATAGCCTCTAATGAATGGGTTGGATTAAAAACAACACTACATTTCTATGTTTTTCGATTTTTTGTTCATTTTCTTTTCTATAACAACTATCTTTTCCGTTTCTTTGCATTTCCTCACACTGTGGTGCACCACAAAATATTTTGTACTCTAGAGCATTTATTGACTGTTTGGGTATCTTGTTGACCGAATTAAAACCGTCCGATGTTTTATTACTTTATTTATACACTGTATATAACACAGTAAAAACCCTTAGACTTCTCTTTCAGCTAGCTCTTCTGATTGAATGTTGTCGCCACCATAACTGTTAGCTGTAATGACGTACGCATGCTCCTCATCCCAAAAGTTCTGTCTCTAGTAGCGATTACTATTATTATTAATTAAAAGGGGAGATATTTTTTCTGCTTCCGGTACGGCTACGATGTACCAAGTATGAGAAGTGGTATTTATTTTAGTTGTCCAGGAACTTCCTTACTATTCTACTAGAGTTCAGGATATCTGCCTTCTGTAGTTCAATGTAGGTGTGTTAACTTGAAAGGTCTAGTGTCTGTACAGAGCTGTGAAGGGTCTCAGGTGCAACTCCTGTGGCTGATATTTCTATTGGGATAATGATGACGTTCTTCGTATGCCACATTTCCTTGACTTCGTATCTTAGGTCGTTATGCTTTGACAACTTCTCTCCGTGTGTCTTCTGGATGTTTCACGTGTTAGGCAGGGCTATCTCAAAGCGGTATGCTGACTTCTCCTTGTCCCGATGTCGGGCCAATTGTGGGGAATGGTCTTATCTGTTCTGATCGATCTGTCATAGTACATCTTGTGGGTGTTGTTCTCTAGAAGAGTTGTTGGCTCATTCTTGTAGTAGGGTACAGGCTCAGTAGTAATGAGGTGGTGCTCTCTTGCCGATTTCTGAAGGAGGATCTTGGCGACTTGATTGAGCCTGTTCGTGTACTCTGTTTGTGTGAGGACTCTGTACCCTGCTGTGACATGTTGGATGGTCTCCGGCGCTTGACGGCTTTGCCAAAATGTGTCGCTTTCCACTGATGTGTTCTTCAGGACATGCTTCCGATAGTTTCTGCTGTTTACAACTTGATCTTGTATAGCCATCAGGAACCCTTCAGTCCCGAGGAAGAGTGGTCCGTTTGTTAGCATGCTTGGAGTCAGTCTTAACCACATGGTTGGACTGAAGATCGTTGTAGTACCTTCCATGTAGAACTTTCTTGCCTTAAGATTCCTTTTTTCGGCTCACTAGCTCTAATCTCGATGTTCTATCAGCTGAAGACCGGAGAAAAGATCGCAGTTATGGGAAGTCAGAGTGACGAGATTTCTCTACTTAGAGTCACAAGGGCTTCAGCCCTTGTGACTCTGGGTCTAGGGCTGTGTACTTCTTGTCACTCTGGTTTACCGCTTGGTGAAGGGTCTCCATGCTCTGATGGAAGTATTTTCTCAGACTGTTGATTTCTTTGAGTGTTTCAGGATATCAAGCATTCACCGTCCTCCTTCTGCCCGTCCAATGGTCATCCTTTCTACTGCTGATTTCGGGTGGTGCCGGTGATGTTTAGCGAGGGTTGTCCTGGTATTGCGCATTATTTCCTCTAGCTCTGTGGTGGTGATGAAGGAATATGTGAGGACTGGAACTGGTAATGTGTTGATACCCCTAATGTTGCGAGCATATGGCTTGGTCTTAATTAGCCTTTTCAGCCTTTGGTTGTATTTGGCAGCTAGATTGCTTCTGATTTCTTTGGGTTACATGTGTTGAGCCTGAAGCATACCGAGGTACTTATATGTTTTTCGTTCCTCCACAGCGGCGATCTCTTCTCCGGTCTTCAGTGGTAGCTACGTAAATTGTGCTACCATTTGTTGTTCTTGTTGCTGTCGTGGACTTTATCGGCCAGGGCTGGTGAGCAAAAGGACGAAGATATTCATCTCAGGCTTGGAAATTCAGGGTTTTCTAGTGATATGGCAGGTCTATAGAAATTGCCGTTTGAATTCCGTGAAGAAGTGTGTGTAGCAATCCTAATTCTTCGAGATTTTTTACAAAGTTATTTGGTACCACCGCCGAAACGAAAACTGGTACGATCTGTCTTTTCGCATGTTCTCATGTTTCGAGATTTTTTCAGATACTGTCTTTTTGTTGTTTACTGTACGATATCGTCTTTTTGGTGTTTACTGTACGATATCGTCTTTTTGATGTTTGCTGTTAGTTGTGTCTTAAAATAGCAAAGCTATACTTGCATGGGCGTAAAATAGAAACCAAAGTTTCTAAGCTTTGCACATCAACCAGATGCCTTTTTCAAAAAAGGTAGAATGCAAAATCTTTGTATAGTTTTACTAGGCAGTTTGCTGTCTGTCTTTCTTGAAATATCCATCTAGTTGATGTGCAAAAGCTTGGAAACTTTTATTTCTATTTTACGCCAATAAATTCTGATTGCTGGTATAGATTGACTATTTTAAGTATAATTGGTGGACAGTTCCTCGGTATTAATTAGTTGCATCTTCTTAATTTTTTTTGTCCATAATTAAAATGTCAGGTCGTTTGTGGTAAATGATCATGTCTGCAATGATAAGTTTGCCCCAGTTCATGATCCATTTCTGAGCTTTGAAAATATGTTTTTTTTTGTTCTTTTTATTGTAGCTTTAACGACCACCGTGGGCAACTCAGTGGGCTATAAGCAGTCGCCCGTCCCTAATTTAGGACCACTTGTTCCAGGGAAGGGAGAGAGCAAGGGCCGTAAGACAAACACAAAACCCATGCCTCACCGTGATTCGAACCCCGACCCATCTCGGACGAATGATCAGAAGCTATCGCTAAGTTTCAATATTCGCTTTTATTCACTTAAAAGAATTACAACAGAACATCCCCAACCTCACACGCAGTGTGAGAGAAGAGGAGAAATAAAACAAAATGTAGATATTTACAATGAAATGATAATTATGCAAATGAGCAATGACAGGCATTGCATTATTTGCTGTAAACAGCAGTAGCTCTGGGATAATTGTTCATTGAAGTCTTGGAACATCACTGGAGCGAAACAATTTACAGAAAAATTCGCGCAGTTCTAGTGACATGGAAATCAATGGTGGCAGAGAGTCACTGTGCGGATGAAGAGAACTGTGTACAAAAAGTGACATCAGCAGGAAGCAAACACAATCCAGTTCCAGGAGAAAACATGGTGAGGTAACAGTAAAAATTGAAAGCTCCGACGTAGGTTTATTAAAACAGCAGATGAACAGTCTGGGCACTAGAAAACTGAAACCAGGGACGACACGGCCCATGTTGTGAAAGAAGTCAGGTAACCGTGCAGTATCTTTCGCCAAGGAATATTCCAGGGTGAGTCTGGCTTTAACCCTGTTGCGGTAGTATGCAACCAAGGAGGTAGAGAATGTGATAGGATCTGGATCTTGTAACTGTAACAGGTGAGAGAAAATAATATATTTAGCTAGAATAAATAAATACGAACAAACTGGTAAAATAGAGGAGAAACTTGTAGAACTGTGGCCGAGGAAACGATAATCTTCTAAGGTGAGATCACTGGTACAAGAAGGATTATAACGAAGTAAATTTCTCCGTCATTTTTGTCCACGCCAGGATTCGAACCTGGGTCCCCTCATTCCGGAATAAGTCACTCTACCAATTGAGCTACGCGGACGTTTGTTCTGACTACTATCTGCCTTTATGTCGTGTGCGTCCTGCTGGCAGGTACGTCACATCTCCCCCCTGAAAGAGGGCCGGGGGCATGGCCCACGGGTCAGACGTGACCATGAATCGTTGCAGTCAGCCATCCGCTGTAGAACGTGCACTTGAGAACTCCCAGTCAATCTGGTGTGTGGAATGCAAGGTCACACACTTTTATTTTTCGAAGCGCTGGAGAAGGGATTCTCTTATTTTTCCTATCTCGCGGTGTGGAAAGAACATCACACCAATGCGAGATTTTGAACGGCCGAGTCATCCGGAAAGTTCGGGCGCCATTATAACGAAGTAAATTTCTCCGTCATTTCTGTCCACGCCAGGATTCGAACCCGGATCCCCTCATTCCGGAATAAGTTGCTCTACCAATTGAGCTACGCGGACGTTTTATTCTGATTATTATCTGCCTTAATGTCGTGTGCGTCCTGCTGGCAGGTACGTCACAGGATGTGCAAGTTGGAACATACTGTGAAATAGTGGGAGCAGCGTCGGACAGTAAACAAACATGTGTAAGACGTCTCCAACGACGTTACAAAAAGGACAGAGATCTGATGATACTATATTTCTCCGGAACAAAGTCGAAGGGACAGGCACTCGATTGTGCAAAAACCTCCAGTGCACATTTAGTTCTGAGGAGAGGGCCGGTGAATGTTGGGCAGTAGACCAGACTGAGGTTAGTGCCAAAGAAGGAACAGAGGGAATAGGGCAAGGTACCGCCGAAGAAGAACGGAGAAAACGGTACAGGGTGCGGGTGGAAAGACTGTGGAGAGGGAGGAGATCACCGGAAAAGGGAAGGAAGAACGGAAAAGGGAGAGAGGCAGAGGAAACGGAAAGGAGGCCAGAGGAATCGACTAGGGAAGGAAAAAGTGATTGAAGAGCATGTTTAAGTTGGAGGAAGTTATCAGAGAGTTCGGGCGAGGGTGGTAGGGTGGGAAAAAGTTCGGAAACGGGTTTCCATGAAAAATCGGGGAGGACCAGTTGGGAAACGGAGACTACACCAGCGTGTAGCCATGCGGGGAAAAAGAAAAAGTTGGCAGTAGGGGGGTGGAGGACGGAGGAGAAAAAAAGGGGCTCGGAAAGAAGATCAAGAGTGGAAGAGGGGGTTGACGAATGAGCGGTAAGGAACGAAGGAACTGAACAGCTTCATGGTAGACTAGAGGAAAACGGGGGGAAATGACAGTGTGAATATCCATCTTGAGAAGAAGATGGACGGTGAGGCAGGGATTAAGGGGGAAGTCAGAACATTAAGCAGAAGAATGGAAGCGGAAGAGTCTGGTTGAACTGTCAAACGGAGGAAATTGAAAATTCTTACAGCCTTATAACGTATGGTAATCTCTGGCATATTGAGGCCACCACAAGTCGAAGGTAGAGACAATACTGAGGAAGATAACCAATGAGTAGATGACCAAACAATGCTGAGCATTGCTGATGTTGTTGCAGTTTGAATGTAGGCTGATGGCGGTTGTGCAATCCAGTAATGATAAACTAACGAGAGGATGTGGGTGCCAGCAAGCCGTGCACGACTGTGGTAGCTCAAACAGCACTTCAGCTTGGACCAGTAAGCAGCGGTGTGACGTAGTTTCCTGACGAGGGAGGGGTCTCCAGGTGGCAGCCGCTGCTGAGACCCGGCTGCCAATGTGCACCCCAAGTATCTTTTGACTGGTGGAAGTCTAATAAGCGCCCCACGGTGTATCGGGGCGATGTCTCCAGGAGCCACACCACAAGCCTTTACACTTTGAAAGGTTTAACGAAGCGCCGGAAGCCGCAGCATACACTTGATACCATGCAAGAACAATTGTGAATTGCCATTCTTCTCGGATGAGAACTGTGAGATCATCGGCGTAGGCAGTAAGAACGATAGAATGGTGCCTGGTGCTATGCTGAATGGTGGAGGGGGAGGTTGTAAAAGAGAACGGATAGAGCAAAGAAAAGACTCAAAGACTAGAGAGAAAAGTTGTCCGGAAAGAGGACATCCTTGACGGATGCCCTTACGAAACGGAATAGGGGCTGTAAGGAAGGAGGCCGTCCGGATATGGACAACTGAGTCCTGGTACAGGGCAAGGAGGGCTGTGATGAAGACAGATGGGAAACCGAAGGCAGAGAGCACAGAGGCAAGCCACTGATGACTCACGTCATCGAAGGCCTGCCTTTGATCAAGATTGAGGAAGGCTAAAGGTTCGGAGGAAAGGTGGGCAAGGCAATATGAGTCACGGAGGAGATTAATATTAGTATACATGCTTCGGCCAGGGATGGTGTACGTTTGGTCGGGATGTATGACGGTGGGAAGGACAGGGTTCAATCGAAGAGAGAGTATTTTAGTATAAATCTTGTAGTCAACATTAAGGATGGATATAGGACGCCAGTTATCCAACTCCAGCAGACACCCCTTCTTTGGAAGAAGAATGATGTGAGCTAGAGTAAAAGCGGGGGGAAGAACAGATAAGGAAAAAGCAGCTGTAAAGCAAGGCAATAGGAGAGGGTGTAAGAAAGAAGAAAACGTACGAAATAAAATAACTGTCAACCCGTCAGGACCAGGTGACGAGTGACAGTTAAGTAAGGCAAGTGACTGTACTACTTCTGCTGGGGTGATAGGCATAGAAAGAGATGTAACAAGATGCGATGGAATATGTGGTAAGGCACGAAAAATCGAATCAGCATGCGGAGAACTTGACTGGAACTGAGCAAAACGTGACTGGAAACATGTTCTAACACCGGAGCAAATGAGAGTGGGGTCATTAGTAACGGTTCCATCGGGTAACTTCAGATTACGGAGGTGATGAGCAGAACGTTTGTGGAATTCCAGTTGTTGAACCTGTTCACATAGATAGTCATTTGGCTGGAGATAAAGGAGCTTGAGGCGGTGAAGAGCTTGTTGGGAGACAGGAAGTAGCAAGGCACGAAGTTCAGCTTGGTAATGAGAAAACAGCGGAGAATCAAGATCTAGGGTGGAAAAAATCGAGCGTGCAGCATCAATCTTCATAGAGGCGGTGGTACGTTTTTCGTGGGAATATTGTTTGGTATAAAGAAGAATTTGGGATTTGACATTTAACCAGTGTTGCAAGGGACAAGAAGCAAAAGGGAGCGTATATAAGGCTTGTTGGAGCTGCGATTGGATGGAATTTACGTAAGTTGAATCAAGTAAAAGATCATCATCAAGGGTCCAAGTACGGTAGTACTGCCGAGGAGATGGACCGGTGTGAAGACACATTACGACACAGCTGTGGTCGGAAGAAACTGTCGGTGTGTGAGAAAGGGAGATAACTGAAGGAAGAAGAATTGAAGAAACATAAAACCGGTCAAGTCGGGCAGTTGTAGGGGAGGAAGTGGAGTAGGAGCGCCAGGTGTACGAGCGAAGAAATGGGTGCAGGTGTCGAAAAGAATCTTGGAGTTGTAGCTGGTTGATGGCTGTAGAAAGTGCTCTGTTAAGAAAATACCTGGTATCCGTGGAACCGTCCGATCTGTCGAGGGATGGGTCAAGGGTGCAGTTAAAATCACCACCTAAGATGACAATATCAGTCGCCGGAAGACCTTGAACACAGGAAACAAAATGCTCAAAAAGTCTGCATACTGTTGATTGCCGGAAACATAGATGTTGAAGATATGGTATCGGAAGTTGTGAAGTCGGAAAGACAGAAGCTGCAGGAGGTCACGATAAATCGGTTTGACCGTGATATCAGTAATGAAGGATCGAAGACGAAAATGAACGGCCACCGCAAGTCCTGCGTGAAGACTAAGTCGATGGGCATTGTAGAATTGAAATGGCCAGGTTCGCCACCGGTGGTATGGGGTGTTGGGATGGCAGTTAGTCTCCTGTAGCAATAATATATCCGCATCATGCGGTGTAATGTCTTCAAACACTAACGCATTGGTAGGAGGGACGGAGCATCCCTTACAGTTGAAAGAAAGTAATTTTAACTTGAAAGAGGTTGTAGTGGTTGAATATTAAAATCAGCACTTCTGTGAAGACTGGTTACACGTTTCTTTAGGTTAGATGTCTGCGCATTAGTGACTGTGTCAATTTTTGGCAAAAGAGCAAGTAGATTCGGAAGTTGGGTGATAATAGTAGGAAGCTGAGCATTACGTGATTGAACGCAGTCTAGCTGCTTGAGAGGACGTGACGGTTGATTGAGTATGATGAGAGCAAGATCAGAGTGCGCCAGCGGCCCGTCTAATGCAGGGAAAGTTTCCAGATATTCAGCGAAAGCTTTTTGATCCAACAATTTTGGAACAGCTGGGGACTTAAGAGATGTAGGAACTGCTGTTGGAGAGAAAGACTGTTGAATTGGCGAACGGGAACGAGAGCAGCGTGGAGAAGACGTTACTGGCGAGATGGAACTCTGTCTGGTACGTTTCAACGTGGGAACGCCGGGAGAAGCTGGTGGGTGTAGGACAGTTAGATCTGACTCCACATTAGGGGATCCAAGGAAAGAAGATGAAGCAACACGACGGAGGGGTTGCCATTCCTTTTCTGAGATAATACCCTCCGAAGAACGTAGAGGTACCACAGCAGCAAGTGGGTCCAACGATGGAGAGGTGGCCAAAGTTCCTGTAGTAGATATCGAAGACTTGGAGACTGATGATGAATCATCATTTTCTGGGGGAGAAGCATCTGGAACAACAGTAGAAGGGATCAAGGACGTCTGTGGAGCCGAACTTGGAGTGGCCAGAGAAACTGGTGTTGAGGCTGGGGTGTTGACTTTGGGTGGTATGGAAATAGGTGGCTTGGCAGATACATGTGGACAACGTGATTGGATGTGGCCATATGCCTTGCATTTAAAACAATGCAAGGCAGTAACGGTATCGATCCGGAAAATCTGCTTCCCTACAACCACAGTGAGGTCAGTAGGGCAATCAGCAATGGCATCTTCAGTAGGAAACAGGATCCTTGCTTGGCGACGCAGACCTAAGATGTTCCTGTCATCTGGGTCTGTTGGTACGGAATTCAGAGTGGAAATAGAACCAACTACTTTTCCACAACGGGAAAGGGCCGCCATTAAGTAATGGTCCTTGATTTCTGGCGGTACGGCGTAGCACGTAACAAGTACGGGGCGCTGCGTGAGCGGGACTCCCAGTAAGGTATGATCCCCAACATGCAGTCCGTCAGATAAGACGCGCTCCACAAACTCTGGCTTCGCAAAATAGATGAGAACAGTTCTAGGCTTCCTCGCCATATGGGTGATCGCTCCCTTAGGGAGGATTTGGCGGACGGCTAAGGAGTATTTCTTAAGGCTGGTGTCCGGGAGGGCATCAAAACATATGCCAAGTTTCTGTGTGCGTAAAACCTCCTGCCCAGCAGCTGAAGTTTCCGGAATTTCGATGCGTAATTTCTTGTTGTCTCTAGTGACAATCACATCAAGAGGCGTTGTACATGGATTCTTCGCGGTAGAGGAAGATGAACTGGTACCCTTCACAACGGAAGCATAAGGTAGAGTTGCCGTAGGAATGGGCGGAGATGGGGAAGGTCGAGACGCAGTGTTCGCAGGAGCAGATGAAGTACCAGAGGCAACGGATACTGAAGAAGTTAATGACGTCACGGTGGTGGAAAATGTTGGGAAGTCAACATCCATAAAGTTGGAAGAAGAGGTGGTAACATCAGATAACGCGGCTTGGAAACCAGCTGCGTGCGGTAGTGACGATGACCGAACGTGGCCAGGTGGGGGCGGAGCTTTGCTATCAAGCTTTAGACCTGGCCTATCAGATGCGGTCGCCGCCATTTGCAATGGCTGGTTTGCTAAACCCGACCCTGGGCAAAGCCAGGACGGAAAAAGAGTTAGTACAAGTAAAGTTTTACTTACAGGACGTCAAAGTCGGACTCAATCGACACAGGAGACGTTCACAACAGAGGAGATACACAAAATGACGGCACACACACAAAAGAACACCAATAACTGCAGGTCAAACACGGAGCACAGGTCAACACAACCTTTACAAAGCCATCTCTTAGACCACTGCGCCACCGGGGTGGCTATGTTTGTTTGTAGGTTGAGCAACTCAATGGACTATAAGCAGTCGCTCATCCCTAATTTAGGGCAACTGGTTCTAGGGAACGGAGAGAGCTACTGCTTTAAGACAAACGCAACATCCATGCTGGTGGCGACGCCAGACGCTTGGAACTGGGTGGACTATTAAGGGGGCTAAGAATGATGTGGGGGGCACGAATTTGGATGTGCAAAAAAAATTCCTCGCATGTGCATTTTACCCTACGCTGATAATGTTATCCCTGGCAAAAAAGTTTTCAAGTGAATACTATACGTAGTATTTATTCAATGCATGTATTGAGGTCGCCCCCCCCCCCCATTTTTTTTGCTTTGAAGCGCACCACAGCCAACTCGTAGCGTCGCGCCTATTCCATGCCTTACCGGGATTCAAACCCTGACTCATATCGGATGAATGGTCATCAGCCAGCGCTCAGACCACTGCGCACCCTGGGCAGCGAGAAAACATGTTTTTGTTTGGTACTTGTAATAAGTGAAGTATAGCTTTGGATAAGCCCGTATTTAATGCTAAACTTTTGATACAAGACCATACGAGTAGGTACCTGGTCATGTCTATTATTATTATTATTATTACTATTATTATTTCTTTTAAAGATAAATCAAACCGAAACAAACAATCACGAAGAGTCATGATTGAGTCTCAAACGCTCTAATAAGTATAATGTTTTATACTTGCGTGTTGAAACAGATTATTTGCTGATATAACAGTCACTTATCAACTAAATGTTTAACACAACACTTAGATAGTTTTTGCTGTATCGATCTCACTAACAGTCTCAGAGATCGTTACAACAAAAACTGGAACTAACAAAGAGTTTGTTTATTCCTGGTTGTTGATTTACAGTCCTCCAAACACAAACAAGATTTTTCTTTGAATAACTGCAACTGTTTGCAGAATAAATCCCATATCAATCTTGTATATTAAACCTATACAGTAGGGTGGAGCGAAGAACACTTTTTTTAATTAAAACGTCACCATGTGCAATAGTTGCAATTTTGTTACTTAAATAACCCTCCGAAATATGAATGACATTATTCGATGTCTTAGGCTTCACCAAGAACCTCGAAGTTTGAAGGTTATAGAGAAAAATGCTTTAAAAACACCCGCTTTCTCCATTTTGTAAATAATGACGAAATACTGTGTCACCATGTTATCAGATCTCTTAAAGTATGTAATTTTTTGCCAAAATGGCATGATGAGAAACATGGCAACATATGATGTTGCTCGACAACAGCCTTAACGTTATCAATTTGGGCTTAACATTAACAATGCCCCCTCTCATTCTTTCTAGAAACCTCGGGTTGATTTTCAGATGCATAACTTGCGACCTTGCGCTCTCCTTTGTTTTTTCTTTCTTCACCTCACCCCACCACCTCCCTCACAGCGCAGCTCTCTTTGCGAACTCGCTGAGTCATCTCATCACAATCGAGCAGATCCCTTTGGGAAAGAGTGTTGGCTGGTGGGGCGTCATAATGACGCAACAGTTTCTTTCACGCCTAGTGACGTTGATTAGAGGTAGCGGCATTTTCATTTTGTTGTTCTATTACTGAATATAAAGCTGATTGCCTAAAGAAGAAATAAAGCTGATTGCCTTATCCTCGGGAGTTATAAGAAGATGCATGAAAATGTGTTGCCTAAGTACGAAGATGTAATGCGCCATTACTACCTTGTGAGGAATACTCTTAGACAGGAAGGTGCAAATTATGAGCCTGCTGCAGCAGAAATAGCAAGTATTGTCGCGGACAAAGTGCTGAGTGTAAGGAAGAAAGCATCTCTTCCGACATCGCTCCACAAATCAGTTGTAAAGCGTATTACAGCATACAACACTGAAATCCAAAAGCCGAAAAAACACGATGCAAGAATGTTTGAAACCTACCCGAATAAGGTTGAACAACTTCGCGCATATTAACAACGTATCTTTGACATATGCTCGTGCAAGTGCATATGTTTCAGAACCTGCAAGTGCAGCTCTGCAAAAAAGTACCCTTAAAAGAGCGAGACTTTCTAATAGACCAGAGAACAAACAAAATAATGATGGTAGATGGACTTGACGCAAAAACCACCAGTGTACTGAAGGAAAAATCAACTGGAAAGAGTGTTAGGGAGGAAGGAGTATGTCCGTAGGAAATTACAGAAAACTCCATCACTGAAATCGGCCGTGCGAGTCGAGAATGAACTTCAGAAAAGGAAACAAATACTAATTCTAAATCAAAACCAGACGAGCCGGGTCCTAGTTATTTGTTGGCATGGGAGAAAGATTATGATTGCACTCCACATCGCTCTTCAAAACCGAGGCGTCAAATGACACTGTCTGCTATTTTCTAGGAAGTGCGATAGGCGAAGCATCAGCAATCGAGCGGCAGCCGATCTTGCTTCAGCGTTGCTTCATGATGTAAGTGAACAGATTCAGTCAAAAGAATGTAATGCACCTCTTATTGACCTGGATAAAATACGACGAGAAAGGGAAAAGACCCTCCAAACAATTCAAGATGAGGTAAAGTTGACCGATCGTAAGATTGTAGCTCTATTTTTGGACGGAAGAACGGATGAAACTCTTACGAATACACAGACAGATGATGGCAAGTGGCACAAACGAAAATAATGGAATGTGCATACCCAGTGCGTCAAAGAATTTTTAAGACTGGGTCTGTAAAATGAAATAGAAACAATTAATTATAATTTGTTTTGGTTTGTTATTCAAAATAAGTCCCTCCGGCTTCAATACACTTGTTACAGCTATTTAATAATGATTCGAATGCCTGTTCCAGTTCACTTTGCGGAATAGCCTCCAAAGCACGCGTCGAAGCTGTTTGTATGGTCGAAATATCATCAAAATAACACCCTTTTAACGTCATTTTAAGTTTTGGGAATAAAGAAAAGTCGCAGAGTGATAAATCAGGCAAATACGGTGGAGGATTCAACACACAGACGTTATTTTTCGCCAAAAGTCTACGAACAAGAAGTGAGGTATGACTGGGTGCATTATCGTGCAACAAACACCAACTGTTTTCATCTCGATATTCTGGACGAATGCGACGAATTCTGCCCATCAAACGCCTCAAAACATTTAATTAAAACTCACCAGTAATTGTTGGTCCACTTGGAACAAATTCTTTGTGGATAATACTCTTACTATCGAAGAATGTAATGAGCATTGTTTTGATTTTCGATGGAACTTTTCTTGTTTTTTTGTTTTTTTTTTTGGCTTGTGGTGAGTTTTTTGACTTCCATTCCGCACTTTGTCGCTTTGTTTTAGGATCATATTAAAAACACTATGTTTCATCGCCTGTAACAATTGATTTTAAGAAGTCTTGATCATTTTCAGCGGCTGAAATGATGTCGCTGCAATGTGCACTTCTCCTTGATTTTTGTTCATTGGTTAACGTGCGTGGAACAAATTTAGCACAGCCTTTTGTTTTGCCCAAATCTTCATGCAGGATGGTTCGAATCGTTTCTTTGTTGATGTTTAAAGACTCTTCCATTATTCTTAGTGACGCACATCGATTGTTTTCCACGAAATCACGCACTTTTTCAATAATCTCAGGTTTCCTAAATGAACTTGGTCTTCCGGTATGCTTATCATCTTCTAGTGTATCTCTTCCGTCCAAAAAACGTTTGTGCCACAGGAAAACATTTGATCTACTTAAAAAAACTCACCGTAAACTTGTTTCATCATTTGGTACGTTTCCGAGGCACTTTTACCAAGTTTTGCGTTAAATTTAAACACAGCCCTTTGTTCCATCTTAATAATTCAACATGAAAAAATTTTTACTTCTCTAATAAACGGCCGTTTCGTTTGAGTTACTTTAACAACTGCGCAGTACTTTTGGCAGAAAGCAAGCAGATGGTCACGGTTTATAACGCATTCACGATTACACTGGTGGCGCCCCCGTCGGCTGAAATCTAGCGCCAGTCTTAAAAATTCTTTGACGCACTGTGTATTACACTTGTTGAAGAACCGGGTTCGGTCTATTTGGGACGTTTTGCACCGAAGAGCAAGAGTGCAAAGGACATTTCCGACCATATCTTCTGCTTATTGGAACAGAAGGCCTTTGACTTGTCGGAGTTAGTCTTTATCGGAAGTGACTAATACCGGCACAAATGCAGGTATGATTAAGCACCTTGAAGATAAATTCAATTCTCCCGTGCACTGGATTACATGTCAACTTCATTTTAATGAACTGCCTTTACGCCACCTCACTGAATCACTCGACGAGAAAACATCAGGTTCAAGAGGATTTAGTGGATTTATTGGAAAGCGCCTAAAGACGTGTGCAAAAATTCCTATCGTTAATTTCCAGAAAATTGAATTTTCGTTTCAGTCTGACATACACTTTGGAGATCTTAGCTCGAATCAACTTTATTTGTGGGAAATTTGTAAGGCAGTCTCTGCAGGTGATTGCTCACAAAATCTGATAAATGGGATCCTGGAACACTTGCAAATTCCCGTTGGCTGACCTTCGCAAATGACATTCTGCGTTTGTATGTTGGAACTAATGATCCAACACTACAACTTGTCTCATTAGTCAACTTTGTAATGAAAGGATATGCACCATCGTGGTTCACGATCAAATGTAACAGTACCTGTAAAGATGATCCAAGAAATTTGCAGGTTTTTATATCTCGGTTTCAGTATCTTCCAGATAATTTAAAGGATATTGTAAAAAGAGTCGTCCAAGACAACGCGTATTTTGCCCATGCAAAAAACTTGCTCGCTGCAATGTTGTTTGACGAGAGAAGGTATGTCCCTGAGCTTGCTGTTCGACGCATCATGAAGGCTAGGAAATCTTCCGAAGAAACAACTACCATTAGGAAGTTTTGGATTCCTAAGCTGAATTTCCAGAGCAATGATTACATCGACCTAATCTACTGGCAAGAGGGTATAGTGACTGGGCCTTACATCACACGGAAATAGAAAGACGATGAGTTTCTGGAATTACTACAGTCGGAAAAATATCCAAGTTCTTGCTCCGAATTTACAAAAATACCCTGCCGTTCTCAGGCAGTAGAGAGGATGGTTAAGATTGTAACAGATTCTTCTGCTCATGTGTGCGTCCTTCTTGCAAGAGAGATATTCTTCAGAGCAAAAATTTTTTGACAGGAAGCTGATGCCAAGTTTTGAAAAAAAGTCTGATTTCCAAGGGAAATAAGCTCACTTCTAAAGTTATACTACTAGTTAAGGCTGGTTACTATCATATTTACATAACTTATGCATTTTCAGAGAAATATGAAAAAATTTAGCTTTTTGTGGAAGCCTAAGAAATTAACTCACGTCTGCTGAATTTTTACCCGTGTTTATAAACTCAAAGGTGATATTAAATAACATGGCGACACAGTATTTTCTTATATTTACAAAATGGAGAAAGCTGCTGTTTTTAAAGCATTTTTCCGTATAACTTTAAACTTTCGAGGTTCTTGGGGAAGCCTAAAATATCGAATATCATCATCCATATTTCGGGGTGTCATTTCAGTAACAAAATCGTAACTATTGCACATGGTGACGTTTCAAAATAAAAAAAGTGTTTTTCGCTCCACCCTACTATACAGTGTACAAAACATCAGGAAACATCCCGTGAAAGTTGAATGAGTAAATCATCTTTCGTCGTACCTCCAAACCACACGCTCTTTACTTTCGACGTAGTTCTTTTCTTTTCTTTTTTTTTTCCTTCTACTCACTGCCAGTCGCAAAAATGTAATTAAATCGTGCAGTTCAGAAAAAAAAAATCTAATGGAGAAGTAATATAATTTACATAAGAACGGAAACTCAAAAAGGTAGGTTGGTTTAGAGTCGCATAACTTTGGAGGAACTGAAATAATGGCAGTCATTACTATTCTGCTAAACACTTTTTCTTAACGTTACAAACCTTCGCATGACGTCATGAAGCAAATGTTAATATTATTTCTGGAAGCACAGGAAAAGTAATTACTGAATTTCTTGAAGGTAATGTACACTCATTAGCCAGATTATTATGACCACCCTTGTTTTCATGAATCCGTAAGATGGGCTCAGCTATTGGCCACCAGATGAAGACGTCTTCATCTGGTGGCCAATAGCTGAGCACATCTTACGGATTCATGATGTCAGAAGCTGACTTAAAAACACACATAGCGCCGTGGATTGTTGACCACCGTGGTGTAACGCGCTCGTCTAGATATCGAGAGATCCGTGGATTCAATTCCCCGGCGGAGACCGAATAACAGTTTTTCGGTTGCTGTGTGTTGCTAAAACGTGGAAAGAGCGATGTCTTTGTGTATTTACTGACGCCACGTATTTGGCGGATTTTCAAAGCATTTCGTGTTCTTCCTTTGCCTCCAATTTCCCTAATTTGAATCCCATCGAATATTTTTTGCAGTGGAATGTAGATTCGCTATTCCACTCTAGGGCTTCGCTCCCTTACCAAACCACTGCAAGTCGTTCTGTCTATCTGATACAGGTTGCCTAAGGACACTTTCCCCTGCCTAGTAGAGTCGATACCACGCATGGGATTAATGCGGATAAATGCGATACGCTATGCTTTTCAATCGGTGGTCAAAATATTATGACAACTCTCAATGTGAAGATAAAGAACGTTAATTAAATAAAAAATAAAATCATTTTGTCCTTTATCTCAAAGACTACAGTCTCGTGACGATTATATTGATCCGGTACCGAGCCGAGCTAGGTTATGTATTCACCGCTCGCCACCAATAGATACGAACTCGGCCGCTCTAACAATTGTTGCGGTCTCATGGGTCATTATCCCACCGTTGACCACCAATTCATACAAACCTGCCGAGCGATATAATTTATTAACACTCGTCACAAAATGACACGTTCGTAGTATCGATCCCGCCGCAGTCGGCAATTTATCCGCTATTTGGATACGAGATTTGTGGGTTCTTGTAATTCGGGAGCAGGTATATATGGGCGAGAACGTTAGCGGCTTGCTGAAATACAGGAATTTATTACAGGAGTTATTTACAACACCAGAGTCTATATAATGAATAGAGTAAGATTAACACTTAATCATCTTTATTTGTGGGAGGAAACTCTATCCCGGGCATTGCCCACGGCGATACAAACACAAGTTATGCTCCTTATTTGGAGCTAATATCATCTGGCCCCCAGATTCTGGAATCAGATTTCTGCCCCAGAAGGCGTATCAAAGTTCAAATTCAGAGTCTGGCTTCAGTTAATGTTTTCAGTTCCTCCACTCAGTGACAGGATTACAATAAACAGAAAAAAGTACTCACTTATTGCTTGCAGCTTGTTTTGTAATCCAGGCTATACAAAACACAATTCAAATTATCACGAGGCTCTGTTGACCCCTTCCACACACTGTTGCGCTTTATTTGGCTGGTGATGTCATTTCCCCTGTGCGAACGCGCTGAATGATTTTTACTTCCTTCCATGAGTACCGAAACGGTGTCGACACTTGAGCCTCTTTTCTGTCGACACTTGAGATTTCTCCTTTGTCTTTCGTATTTTCACCTGTGTGTAACAGAAAAAGCGCACGAGGTTGGTCACTTCCTTTGCTTCTCCTTTCCCCGGCGATCAGACCAGGCAGTTTCCGCCCTCCGAAACTCGGTAGAGGGGACGCTGTAGAATGGACGGGGGTAGCTCTCTTTTACCCCGTAGGAACTTCGTCGGGAACAAGGACGGACGCTTACGTATTACTTCGGACAGGTCAGCGACCTTCCCACTTTGAATGGAGACGACGTCTTCGGGAGGCTGGTTTGCTGGTCGTGGTTCTTAGTAGGCATCCTAGACTGGAAACAGAAGATCTTTAATCAGCGCTCTGAGCCTTGTTTTTGCTGGTGGTTCATCATGGTTTCTTGGTTGGATACAGGTTTATGAGAAGGTCGAGCCTGTCTACGGGTATCGCCTAGTCAACGGCTGATGACTTCTGTCCATAAATATAGAGGCTCCCTTTTTACGGCGGTTTAATCGCTCTTCTACGATTCCCTAGTCGGACATATCTGGTGGGCCCAGCCACCAAGTATCATTTAATCTTTGCTTTTCCTCGTATCTATGAGGCATACGGCTGCTCGTCAGGTACCGTGGGCTATATCCGGTCTCGCCGGACATCGGCTTCGCAAATCCCGGGTTAGTACGGCTTGCCGCTGCGTCGACCCCTCTTGCGTATTCTTTTCGGAGCCGTTTCTCTCCTTGCGTCTTACCTCTGCGTACCTAGATAACTAACTCTCTCTCTCTTCTTCTGCCTCTTTTCGGCTATCCCCAGTCACGTGGCTTCATCTGCTTCTTTTCTGTTGACACTTGAGATTTCTCCTTTGTCTTTCGTACGGAGCGCCGTCGCTTCTGCCAGAATATTTCCGCCCTGACTCTCGCCCCTCATAATCGTAATTTTCAGAGTTCCCTACAGATTTTTGTCAATAATGGCACACTTGAAGTCGTATTTATGAGGGTCTGGGTGCCTCTCAGTTTCAGACTGGGTGGTCTCCTTGTATTTGAATAGGCCTCCAAAGGCGATTTCCTAATTCATTTGTTTCCACCCAGACAAACAGAATTACACGACTTCCCCAATTAAAAATGAGTTAGTTTTCCAATTAATTTGCAATAGGCCAAATATTTAATTTAATCCTCATCATAATTTAACCACGCCTATCGAGTCCGTCCCCCTTTTTAATAGTAATTAATTTAGACCCAAAATATCGTATCAATATATAGATTAAGAGAATACAACGTAGTTGTCACAAATGTTTATTTTTTCAAGCCGACCATGGTTTCGCTGGGTATTGACCTAGCTTCATCAGGACGAATGGCACGTAAATATTCAAATTGTATATGACTTCATAAATGGTGTTTACAGTCACGTGTTTAGGTTAGATGCTTCCACGCGTTTGATAGAAATGGCGTGGATACCATGTCATTAACAAGTTGCGAAGGATTTTGATATATATGGAAAGCTTCCAAAATACCAAGTTTGGAGGTTGAATCTGGTTTGTCAATAAGTTTTGCTTCTTCAAAGAGAAATTTGTTGTCCTTTTTGTAACAGTATTTAGCCATCGATGACTTCTTTAGGTCACAATTCCGAATGTAGGTTTTGTACTCCTTCAATCGAAAACGCAAGGCTCTACGGGTCTGTCCTATATACGAAGCGCCACATTTGTATGAAATTTGATAAATTCCCCACGAGTTTTTGTCTTCAACACAGTCCTTTGATCCTAAAAATCTCATTTTGTTTATGGGTTTAAAAATCACCTTAAAATTAAAGGTTTTGAGAATTTTTGTAATTTTGAAGGCAATGTCACGGGAAAATGGAATAATGGCGAAATTCTCTCGCAATGGGTACATCAGAGGAGTTAAGGTGGAGATGGACTTCGGTTTCCGTAATTTTGTGAGAACCTTGTCTATAATGGAAGGGTTGTATCCTCGCTGTACTGCAACACGTTTAAGGAAATGAAGTTCTTTTTCCAAACTATCCTTATCTGAACATATATGTATCGCGCAATATACATAACTGTAAAAGGCGCTCAGTTTTTGTTGATAAGGGTGATTAGATTTGGCATGTGGAGGTGAAAAAATAGCAAAAGGCTTCCGATAATCGTTTTTCGAAACTGAGAATTAAGAAGTTCAGATTACTGAACCATTTGAATTTCTTACAACAATGCAAAAGACATCGCATCTTACCGAACTTTATATCCTTGAAATGTAACCTAATACCTACTAAGAACGCAACAAGAGCAGTGAGCAATGCTTCTTTTGCGATTCTTAGAGCTGTTATTAAGGACACTCGGAAGGACATTGCGAAAGTGGAACATGAACTTTATGATCTACATCTTTGGTTAGCTAACAAATTAGCAGATTTTGATACTTTAGACAAAAACACTTCAGTTCGTATTATCAACATGTCATCGAATCACAGAATTTCCCTCGAAAGAAAATTCCAAAATTTGATAGCAGGTAATAAGAATAAGAAGGCTTATACCAATAGTAATAATAACGGAATAGTGTATCCAGATAATGAAGTGTTTGTCAACTTGTCCAGTCACAGTCTCACTGAAATTGAGAAGAGGACTTTAAGATATAATTCTAATTTTGCTATCTCAAGAAAGATACCGGTATCAGACATAGTTGCTTCAGTTGAGGAATTTCTAATACAAAGCAGTCTCAACTTTGAAGATAAAGAAATAGTTAGACATTGTATCAGCCAAGTGATAACCGCAAATCACGCTACATTACCTAGATCAAATTTAACCACCAAAAAAATTATTGAGTTTAAAGAATTGCGCTCAAATTCAAATTTAATCATTACTAGAGCTGACAAAGGAAGTCAGGTGGTTGTGTTAGACAAAAATCATTATGATAACAAAGTCAAAAATCTTATTTCGGATGGATCCTACAAAGAAATAAAGAATGATCCTTCAGATAAACAATTGAAAGAAATACAGAAATTGATCAAAAACTCAGAAACTCTGAGCCAAAACATACAAAAACAAACTTAAACCTTCATACGCCCGTTGTGCGAAATTCTATGCTCTCCCTAAAATACATAAATCTGGAATACCTTTCCGACCTATAGTAAGTAATAATGGCACAGCAGCATATAAGTTATCGAAGTTCTTATCTTCAAAATTATCTACCTTGGCCACTCCAAACGAAACATCTGTGAAAAATTCCATTGAGTTTACCAATCGACTCAAACTACATCCCTACGTAGATCAACTAATGCTATCCTTTGATGTGGTATCTATGTTCACCAATGTTCCAGTAAAAGGAGCTCTGGAATCCCGAAAATCAAGTCTTGTAGAGCATCATTACAGCCAACCTGAAGTTGAGGAAATAACAAGACTAGTGGACATTTGCATAAAACAGAACAGATTTACTTTTCGTGGAACGTTTTATGAACAGACGGAAGGTCTAGCCATGGGCAGCCCACTGTCACCTATATTATGTGAAATCTACATGCGTCGATTTGAAGAAAAACTTTTCAAACTTGTGAAATTTGATTTATGGATACGATATGTAGACGATACTTTCGTTCTATGGAAGGGAAAACATTCTGAAATTACGGAATTAGTCAAACTTATAAATTCCATTGATCCTCACATTCAATTCAACTACGAAACTGAAAATAACGGATGCCTACCATTCCTTGACGTCCTGGTAACTCGCTTAAATCAATCTCTCGTAACCACAATTTATCGGAAGCCTTTCGCTATTTTTTCACCTCTACATGCCAAGTCTAATCACCCTTATCAACAAAAACTCAGTGCCTTTTACAGTTGCGTATATTGCGCGATACATATATGTTCAAATAAGGACAGTTTGGAAAAAGAACTTCATTTCCTTAAACGTGTTGCAGTACAGCGAGGATACAACCCTTCCATTATAGACAAGGTTCTCACAAAATTCCGGAAACCGAAGCCCTGATGTACCCATTGCGAGAGAATTTTGTCATTATTCCATTTTCCCGTGACATTGCCTTCAAAATTACAAAAATTCTCAAAACCTTTAATTTTAAGGTGATTTTTAAACCCATAAACAAAATGAGATTTTTAGGATCAAAGGACTGTGTTGAAGACAAAAACTCTTGGGGAATTTATCAGATTCCACGTGAATGTGCGCTTCGTATATAGGACAGACCCGTAGAGACTCGCGTTTTCGATTGAAGGAGCACAAGACCTACATTTGGAATTGTGACCTAAAGAAGTCATCGATGACTGAAAACTGTTACGAAAAGGACCACAGATTTCTCTTTGAAGAAGCAAAACTTATTGACAAGCCAGATTCAACCTCCAAACTTGATATTTTGGAAGCTTTCCATATATATCAGAAGTCTTTGCAACTTGTTAATGACATGGCTTCCACGCCATTTCTATCAAACGCGTGCAAGCATCTAACCAAAACACGTGACTGTAAACACCATTTATGATGTCATATACAATTTGAATAATTACGTGCCATTCGTCCTGATGAAGCTAGGTCAATACCCAGCGAAACCATGGTCGGCTTGAAAAAAAAAACATTTGTGACAACTACATTGTATTATTTTAATCATTTTGTCCTGTTTTGTTCCAAATAATGGAATGAAATAATTGCTGACAACAGGAGCCAACATTTTAAAAAAAATGTGTACAGAAGGGAAAAAAAGGGAGATAAAAAATGGCTTTTTTACAATTTCATTTTATTAAACAAGTGATGGAATTAAAACGATTAGGATAAAATAAATAACTAACACTAAGAACCTTGGCACGCTTTTTGAGGAACAAAGAACATTTTGTTAAGTCAATGTTTCTGAGAAATCCATGGCCGCGAAACGAAATGTTCAAGGTATCGTAATAAAAAATTGGCAAAATATATAGAGGGATCTCCATCGGAAAAAAAAAAAATAGCTGAAGGCAGACTAAATTTCTGGGTCATTCATTGTTACAGTAAAAGAAAAGTCGAATTTCCAGTTGACATTTTCATAGGAAAACCTTTCTTGTGACTTCTAACTAGAAACGTGCATTTTTCGTCTGATGTGATGGTTATGACGCAAACATACGACGTATTTATACATTGAGTTTGCTCTTTTTAAAGATATTTCTCAAAAATCTGTCTTTTCTTTTGTTATTTTTATTGAAGGTTTCTATCAAAAGGAGCAAAGCAAAACTGCAACATCGACCATGTCCTTCACCCGTTTTGAGAAAAAAAAAAAGCAGAATCTTACCTTCAGGGATGACCAGACCAGAACAATAGTATAGGTGAAAAACGATCGCAGTGAAGTTGTAACATGCTTTTCCAGAAGACTTTTTTTAAGTTTCATGTTCAAACATCTATAAACCAGTTTAAGTTCTTGTATTCTCAGATTCGGTTGCTTTTTCAACTTTATTGGGTGAAACAGGTAATACGAGATTCCAAGAAGCGCGTGTAAAGCACATGCAATTAGTGGCAATTAAAGCTTTCCGGGTTTTTACATCGAGACGGCACGGCACGACTGCTCTCTTTTTCCCATTAGCACAGCAAACCGGAAAAATAGTTTAAGGAGATTTTCTGATGCCTTTATTAAACATGAAAATTTTCTTTTATTTTACTTTTTGATCCGTTTACATTGCAAAAGAGAGAGGTACAGAACTGAAGAAGAAGAAAAGCTAAACATAAGGACATTTGGAACACAGTTTCACATTAATTTAAATTCAAAACGCTTAACATTCATGAGCGACATTTTCGTATATTAAAATACACGCTATTGCGTAAATTTTCCCTCAAGCTCTGCAATGAATGGTAAAAAATTATCGACCTTAAATATCTTCACATTAGATGATAATTATTTAAAATTGTTTAAATTGTGAGCTGAGCGTTTAGATTTCATTATTAATTTGAATGTTTACGTTTATTATGAATCCCTGTACTATTTATATACTTGAGATGCGTGATTTCTTAAGTATATCTTTCATTCTGTCTCGTGACCCTTCCTGACATGTTTCTTAAAGAATTAAAAAAAAAGTCTTCTTCATCAGCATTTTATGATAATTCAATATTTTAGTGTATGCAACGAATTAACTGAAAAAAATGCATAGAGGCGACGAACAACTCAAACAAGCCTGGAGAGATGCATACTTGGTGTAACCACTGAAAATAAAAAGAGGAACTCGTGGATAAAGAAAATGGCGAGTCTGGATGACATCATGATTAAAGCGAAGATCCTAAACAGGCAATGAGCTGGGAATATTGTGAGAAGAACCAACCTACCACAGTTGGAGAACTGAAATACTAGACTGGATACCAAGGTGCAGGAAAAGACATAGAAGAAGACGAAGTGGGAAATGGGTGGATAAAATTCGAAATCATGCCGGAGTTACATGGAAGAGAATTGCCCAGGACAGAAAATTGTGAAAAAGACTTGGGGGACGTTCATCAAGCATGGAATTGAAAATGGTTGTTGTTTTTGATGATGATATCATGATCAAAGTAAAGACCATCAAGTGGCAAAGGTCTAAAAATACTGCTAGAATATCTGAACAGTGTTGAAAAAACTGAAATTCTAGATTGGATACCGAGGTACAGGAAAAAACCTTAAAGAAGACCAAGTAGGAAATGGGTGGATGAAATTGGAAAGCATGCCGAAGTTTCATGAAAGAGGATTGCTCGGAACTTTTGGGGAGCATTCATCCAGCAGGGAATCAAGAATGGTTGTTGTGGATGATGATACTGCTGATGATGATATCATGATCAAAGTAAAAACCCTCAAGCGGAAACACTCTAGAATACCTGTTCGCCTTTGAAAAATTGAAATTCTGAACTGGATACAAAGGGACAGGAAAAACCAAGAAGAAGACCAAGTGGGAAATGAGTGAATGAAATTGGAAAGCATGCCGGAATGACATGGAAGAGTATTTCTCGAAACAGTTGAGGGACGTTCATCCAGCAGGGAATTTAAAATGGTTGTTGTAGATGATGATATCATGATCAAAGTAAAAACCCTCAAGTGGAAATACTGCTAGAATACCTGTCCATTGTTGAAAACTAAAATGCTGGTCTGAATACAAAGCGACAGGAAAGACCCAGAAGAAGACCAAGTAAGAAATGGGAGGATGAAATTGGAAAGCATGCCAGACAGAGAATTGTAGTAGAGACTTGGGGGACGTTCATCCAGCAGGGGATTAGAATGGTTGTGTTGTTGTTAATGATGATATAATGATCAAAGTAAAGACCCTCAAGTGGCAATGAGCTAGACATACTACTAAAATACCTGACCACTGTTGGACAACTTAAATTCTAGACTGGATACCGAGGGACAGGAAGTGACCCAGAAGAAGACCACCTGGGAAATGAGTGAATGGAATTCGAAAGCATGCAGGAGTTACATGGAAAAGAATTACTCAAGGTAGAGAACTATTCAAGGTACTTGAGGAGACCTTCATTGAGCAGTGAACTGAGAATGGTGGATGATGATGAATTATATGGAAATGCCAATAAGTTGATGCACCGGGTTTCTAGAAACTGTAGGTGAAATTAGCTCTTAACTTTTCACCAAATATAGAAAATATATAAGTATTCTCGACGATAAATTGTGGAGCACATCACATGCATTATACAGTAGTATAAAGACTTACTGTAAAATCAGTAAATCACGTAAACTGAGACGTAAAGCTAGATCAAAATTCCGAAAACAGAAGAACGAAACACTGATCTTTAGCGGTGAGAAAAAATCGATACTCAATAAAAATGTTCAATCTCCAGAAAAATGTTATAGTCGCAAACTTTACATGATCTATTAATACTTCTTATTGTTTGACATAAACATTAAGCGAAACAAAATAAAATACTTAAACAATCCACATGAAGAAAAATATAGAAAATGAATCCAGTGATGATCAAATGGGTTCACGGTTTACACAGTGATGTTTCAAATTTAATACGTTCCGCTTTGTGGTTCTAAAAGGGATTCGTCTTGTTTTCACTTTTACAGAATTGCAACCTACAGGTGAGGAGACGTCTGCTGCACTCAATCACACCTAGAGGTGTGATTGAGTGCATTTTGTATAACTTTTTACTCCAGTAAAACGTTATACAAAAAAGGGTCACAGCGGTTAGCATACTTGCAAATCACAGCAGCTCTTGCACTTTGATCATACGTATAACGCATATCTTGTGAAGAACAGATGTTTTGCATTCCTTCTTCCACTTGTGGCCTAAATTCGTAGGTGTTTGTTCATGTTGAACTACGAATTCCTGGGAAAATGAACTAACTTAAAGAGATGGGGAATTTAGAAACTTGAGCCAATGATGTGAAAAACAAAAACACTTTCTCACTAAAGAGCAAGCTCAAAAGGCATTCCATAAAATTATTTGCTTTCGCCATTATAATATTGTCATTAGAAAATAAATAGCTGATGTAGTAAAGACCTAAATTCGTAACTACTACTGCGACTACTAGTGCTACTATTACTACTACTACCACTATTACTACTCCTGCTGCTACTATTACTACTGCTGCTACCTACTACCACTGCTGCTGCTATTACTACTGCAACTACTACTATTGCTACCAGTACTACTACTACTGCTACTATTATTGTTACTACTACTAAAACTATACTAATACTTCTACTGCTAGTAGAAATAGCAATAATAACAATAATTCATTCGATACCTTCTTATTCAGCAACATATCAATCGGTTCCGAATTACCCGCCATTTTCTATGTAAAACTGGAGGGAAAAGTGCGGTGTGAATTAGAATTTGTAAGAATAATTACAATTTTTGTTAAGAAAATACAAAAAGTTTCTTACAATATTTCCTGAATGAACGGAAAGTGAAGAAACAACGTTTTCAGAAGCTCTGAAATCTGTCAACATTAAAAATGTATTGTAAAATGGTGTAATCCCGTATTTCATTCATTGATATTCTGCTCCTTCGAGCAATCACGTATATAAATTCTAAACCTCCAGATTCGCTATATATGAATGCCGGTTGATTTGACTAGCGAATACTATGATGGTTATATTCAAATTAATCGGAAACTTTAAATTTTGTCGTTTTGGTTGATATAGTGGTTAGCATACTTCGGCGCTATCCGATAGATGTGGGCTCGATTCCAGCTCCATGGCGACGAAATTTTCAAGTTTTCGGATATAATCTTAACATCCATATCATATTTACACCAACTAACGCTTTCACATCTTTTAAATTTGTATTAAAGTTGTAATCTATATGCTAGCAAATACATTTGAAGAAATGCGTAGTTCAAAATTTGTAAAATCGTAGAAAAAACTAGGGCCAGAAATTGAGAAACGTCATTCGAGTAGTGAATATTATCATCAGCAAGTGTCAAATGAACCCGCTACTTCTGAGGAAGTGCCACATCTTGGCAATACGTCTTTGCTTACTGATTTTAAATTGTTACTGGGTTGTAATACTCTTAAAAAAGATGATACTGAAAACTGAATAGAAAATTATGACCCTTTGGATAATGTGATGTTGAAATGTGATGAAATCACCAGAGCAGTTTACTGAGAAGGTGAGAACGAAGATAAAAAGGATAGTGGAGGAAATATTTCAAAAAAGAATGATGGAAATATTAGCCACATTAGATGGGGGAAAGTTCTTGAAATTAGATTATGATACATTGAACGACAGAAGAACTCATCTGCAATCTACCTATCGATTGAAAAAAAAAAAAGACATTTTGGTGCTAAGCATATAATAAATGACAAAAAGAAAAATAATAAGTGCTATTTTTACAGTGCCTTATGTGCATGCATTTTATTATATCATTTTTCAGTATTTACACTGTGTATACTACATAAAACATATTTTATTGTATTTAATATCAACGCACAAAATATTGTACGTAAAATTTACTTCTTAGCATGCATGCATTTCAAACTTTTCTGCCTATCTATTTCAATTTTCGGATTGACCAACCTTCCGCTTATTCAGCTGGTTGTATGGGTAAATCAAAGCCGGATAAAAGGGAATCTACTGTAACAACAGTTTTATTTCCACAGTGATTCAAACTTGAAACAAAAAATTCATAGGAAAGAAACGGAAACGAAGATGTAGAGCGTAGCAACAGATTTCACAGCTAAAGGTAAGTTAATAACGGAATTATCGTTTTCCTTGTCATAGAATCTGAGCTGATGTTTTCACATTCGCGAGATTATGAAATCACATCGTCAAAAAGAGTTACGTAACAAGAAAGATGATATTGAATTTTCCGTTATAATGACCACATTTTTTAAATCTTTTCCGAGCTATTCATAGTCACTGGATTTGGTTGGAATAAAAACATCGACCGGATTTCTACAATCGGTATAACATCCAAAATTAGCGGCGAAAAAGAATTTTATGAAGATTTAAAAATTGTGCACAAAAAATGTCTCATAGTAGAAAGACGATATCAGAGACAAAGAAATTGCCAAATCGAGCAGTTAGAAAAAAGAAATATAAGGGGAAACATGAGATAACTCACGCCCCCAAGCGGAAGAATTTTGCATAATGGAAAATTTGAAAATATGCAAAAAGTATTTTCCACATAGCAAATGATATGAAAGAAAAATTATTTTTTTCGAATTCGTTTTCTGGAAGCATAGATAGCGAGAAACGGGTTTTGATATTTACGCCTCTTAGCGAGAAACGGGTTTTGATATTTACGCCTCTTAGCGAGAAAACTTTGCTTTATTTAAAGAGGATAATGTTTCCCATCTTTATTGTAACGAATGGCATACGTTTTAAAAAAAATGGAATTTTTTTAATAGGAGTTTTAAAAACAGTGATACCGCAGCAAACAGAACAAACACAAACACTACATGGGGACAGAATTGTGAACTTTACAAATTCCACAAATACATACAAGCAAAGTTTTCCACAAAGTAAATTGTTTTAGGTGTTAATTTTTTTTATAAATCGGACTTTTAGAAGCAGAGATATCAAGAAAAACAAATAGAGTATTTGCGATCTCTGGTGGCGAAATTGTGCATTATTATAGGCGGGAAATACAGAGAAAATATTTTCGTAAAATAGGCGGGAAATACAGAGAAAATATTTTCGTTTTTTGAAAAAAATTACTTGCACCACAAATAATTTTTTTCACTGACCGAAAAAGAATTTTCTCAAGTGCAGATATTGTTGCAAATATGCTGCTAACGGAAACATGAAATTATTCCCTCTAGTTTGGTGCTTTTATGTTAAGAAAAATTTAAATTACAAACAAAACATTTCGCTCCAGAAACGCTCTCCGACAAAGAAAGAATTTTTCAAATCGGACTCTTAGAAGCAAAGACATCGAAAAAATAGTATATATTTTTCCTAACTGAAAAACTATCCATTATACAAATTTGGAAGACGTGAATCCGTTAATTGGTGTAAATGTGACATGAATTCTGCGCCTCCGGGCAACTACGGGAATTAATTCTAATTCTCCAGATTCACTATATATGAATGCCGGTTTCTTCGACTAGCGAATCCTGTGATGGTTATGTTCAAATTTATCCGAACCTTGAAACTTGGTCGTTCTGGATAGTGTAGTGGTTAGAATACTTGGGCACTATCCGGAATATGCGGATTCGATTTCCGCTCCAGGGGGGCGAAGAAAATTTCAAGTTTTCGGATATTATCTGACTAAACACCAACATGTCATATTAACACCAATTAATGGATTCACGTCTTCCAAATTTGTATTGTACAATAGTGTAATCCCGGATTTCATTCATTCATCATGTATTATGTTATGCACAAGGCACACTGAAAAGTTATTTCGTGGTGAGCGGTATCGCACCACAAAATAATTTTTTCAATCGAATTTTCAGAATATTTGCTGGTAAATACTACACATGTGTATATGCAATAAAACGTATTTTGAATTCGATAACATCTGCATCTACGCATTCTAGCGGCGAAGTTATGCAAAGTAAAAAAAAATCTCGAAAGCAGAATCGGCGTTCTCACATTTTAGGCTTCGCAATGCAAAAAGAATTTTTCAAATCGGAATATGTTGCAGTGATGTGGTGTCCACAGTCAGATGGACAAAGTGATACCATAAGCACGTTTTTTTTTTTTTTTTTTTTTTTTTTTTTTTTTGTTTTTACAAAGGACGTGAGAGTGACGTAGACGAACCAAGTGAAACAGTCGTACCTCAGAGTAAATGCATTGTCGTCCTGTATATTCGAAAACTTTCAAATGTGCATGTGCAAACATAGTACAAAAATAAACCGAATGAAAAAACAAAGCCGCGAAATAGAAGATAAAAATAGAAATGCGACAATTGAAGCACCTGAGAAAGGAAAGGCAATCATACAGTCTGAACACATATTATAAATCCATTTTTTTTTTTTTTTTTGATTGGAGGTTTAACGACCACCGTGAGCAACTCAATGGGCTATAAGCAGCCGCCCGTCCCTAATTTAGGGTCACTGGTTCCAGGGAAGGAGAGAGCCAGTGCCGTAAGACAAACACAACATCCATGCCTCACCGGGATTCGAACCCGGACCCTTACGGACGAATGATCAGAGGCCAACGCCTTAGACCACTGCGCCACCGGGGCGGCATAAATCCATTGGATGTTCACTATACAAATTTGGAAGACGTGAACCTGGTTGCATGGCATTTCCCAATATCGTTTTCATTATTTACGCTATCCAATCGTAGGTTGAAGAAGCGTATATGGTCCAGCTTTTTCCGTCCGTCTGTCCGTCCGTCCGTCTGTCGGCACGATAACACACGTAAAAATGGTACGATTTCGATGAAATTTTAGTATGTGGTAGGGGACCACCTGGGGTCAAACCCTATTGAAAATGGGTGAAGTGGGGTAAAAGGTCACGACATAGGACCGGGATGCATTCCATTGCTCTTATTCCACACTGTTAAGGTGGACGTCAAGTAATTTTTCTTTTTATACTTCCAATGGAAAACCTTTTGTACACATTTCCTTCACAATTAGTGTTTTCCCAAGGATGAAAATTTGAACATCGATTAAAATAACTTCATACTATAACTTGGAATACTTAACATTTTCTAAAACATAAGCATAATTATATTAAAAAACAATAACGTTTCCTTTGGTGGTGTTAAAACCAGAAAAAAGATGGTGCGACCTGTACTTTGATGACGTCAGTGGACAAATAAATGTTGGATTACATAATTATGGTTATGGTTTATAAAATATTATTACGGTTATGATTTATAAAATATTATTACGGTTATGATTTATAAAATATTATTACGGTTATGGTTTAGAAAATATTAAGTATTCCAAGTTATGAAATGAAGCTATTTTAATCGATGTTCAAATTTTCATCCTTTGGAGCGAATTAATTGTGAAGAAAATGTGTACAGAAGTTTTTCCATTGGAAGTATAGGAAGCAAAATTACTTGACGTCCACCTTAAAGTAGCAATTCTTGTATGTATGTATGGCATGTACATTTTAATTTCGAAAACGGGTCTAAGAATTTTGATGAAAGTCGTTAACCTACCGTTTTCTGGTACTAGAAATCGATTTAGCTTAATCTCGACTTTAGGAGAATTCGTTTAGTGGGTTAAATAACCACCCCAAATTATAACGTTTTCAGTGTCATGGCGTCGTTCCATCAATGTTACCAATGCTTAGAAACCTTATGACGTCACGATCTCGCGTTTGAGAATGTTGACGCGCGGTCACGCCATCTCTCTTATTACGTCACGCATTGTGTGCGTATGTCCTTCCGCACGATAACTCGCGTAACAATTGTTCGATTTCGATGAAATTTTAGTATCTGGTAGGGGATCACCTGGGAAGGAACCATATTTAAAGTGAACGAAATGGGCTCAAAGTTCAGTACATAGGAGCGGGATCCATTCCACTGCTCTTATGCGACATAACTAACGTAAAAAAGGTTCAATTTCGATTAAATTTTAGTATGTGGTAGGGGACCACCTGGCCACAAAGCCTATTGAAAATAGGCGAAATGGGGTCAAAGGTCAGGACATAGGAGCGGAATCACTTCCATCACCATTATGCGTCATAACTTACGTAACAATGCTTCGATTTGGATGAAATGTTAGTATGTTGTAGGGGCCTGCCTCGGGACGAATGCTATTGAAAATGGGCGAAATCGGGTTAAAGATTAGGACACAAGAGCGGGATCTATTCCATAGCCCTTATGCATCATAACTTACGTACAAATGTTTCGATTGCGACAAAACTTTATCACGTTATTTCGGAGGTATACCGAACCGGTTCTGTTGAATATCATCGAAATGGGATCAAAGGTCAGCGCACAGGACCGAGATTTATTCCACAGCCATTATTCTCATAACTTGAGTGATAACTTTAGTAATGATTTCTGGTATGTTGGAAAGCGTATTATAATCAATGCATTGCATGATTTTACAAACTTGTAAAATGATCTTGCTGATCGTTGATTTCGTTTTTATTGTATTTTTGAATGTGTTTCGACTTTCAGCTGCGCTAATTAGCGCTGCTGAAAGTTGGAGATTAAAAAATTTTGAACTGTTTCTATGGAAATCCTGTTTCACCCCTACACCAGTGATTTAGTTTGTGTTTCATAATCTTTAATCAGTTGGTAATTTGATTACGTGCTAAAAAATTTTGTTGCCAAACCATTATAGTAAATATTTGTTGTGCCAACCGTTATATTAAGCCACTTTTTTAGGTGTTTCTTAAAGACTGTCAAATTATTAAGATTTTCTATATATTCTCTGAACATTTACTCCATCTTGTGAGGGTCCAACAGAACAATGCATTTTTATATTTTTCAGTTCTGGTAAAGGGTGCTGTCATCCTATCATAAAATCTAATATTGTATTCTATGTGTATTCTATGAATATATCAATCAGGTTTACATTAATATTCTCATACGAATTTATGTTGTGTATCTGCCAATGCCAGATATATATTATTATCCCTCCAAAATCGCTTCGTTAGAAACCTTTACGATTACTCTCCTATAAAACCACTATGGAACTTGCACTGTCTTAAAATGTTTAATCCACTTAAACGGAAATCTCACACACGGATCTATGATAACACCGTTAATTTTACGATTTTTGAATTTTAAAGTTTATGTTTATGTCTGGATTTAGAGTTGCCAAAGTTTAAATATAAAAGTTCATTATTTTAAAAGATTGTTTCAGAAGCCAGGAATTTGGAGATATTGTCTTAAAATCCTTTAATTGTTCGTTAACTTTTCAAATCTGTCATTTAATGACCATTTTTACCTGTCATCTTATCAAATTTTATCAGGCATTTTTCATGAATGCGAATCCGTATGAAAATAAAGTTACCAAAATATTAAATTTTTGATAGCAAAACTCAAAAACTAAGCGACAGAAAAACAGCATAACAGCAAACTTGATGTGAGGACTTATTATGAGTTTTTGAGAAGCGCATGTTTTCATTTTCCCCACTTTCCTTGAGTATACAGGCTTATTAATTTTAGTCTGCAGCGTATTCAATACGTTCTTGCTAATTGTATTTTCCGGATTTTCGAAAAAAAAATTATGTGCATTTATTTCCTGAAAACCACAACTTACGTCACCAGTGAATTTATGTATTACTTTGCAAGTCCATCATCGCCCAAAGTAAAAAAAAACTCCAAAATTACACATATTTTTTGTCGCTCTAAAATTTTACATAAATTTTTCTGAAATGTGTATATGCACTATAAGTCACATAAGAAGTGCTTAAAAATCATTATTAGGCCATCCTAAATCCCACAGAAAATTTCTTTAAATTCACAGAAAACTTGTCTGAGTCTCATTGAAAAAATAGGAAGAAAAAAAGCCTGAAAAAATTCAAAGAAAATATTATTAGGAAATCTTCGAAAAGTTGTCCAGAGTTTTCCAAAATTGTCCAGAGTTCATATTAAAATTTTTTATGGGAAATACGATTAGCTAAACATGAACCAAAAAGCAACGTCCTGATCAGTGAAGATAACCAGATAATTACAATAAAAAGATGTACCAGATTCTCACATGTATTGTCCAAAAATCACAACAAAATTTCTTCAAGTTCACAAAACAAAAATGATTATTAAAATCTACAAAAAAATCCATAATTAGCTAAAGAACTATGCAAAAATGTGAGTAAAAGTGGTCTTAAATTCATTAAATATTCATTAATTGCTTTCTGACTTTCAGTTGCTTGTTTTAGTTTTTAAAGACACGGCTTTCTTTCTTTTTCTTCTTCTTTTTATTTTCTATAGGCAGACTACGAGTCATATATATATTGCAGTGGTTGAAGTATGAATTAATTACATCGAACCGTAAACCTGTTTTTGTAAACAATCATTTTGAAACTCCAATCCACTGCGAACTATGAACGTCAGTTAATTAATCAGAAAATGTTATAATTATTACTTGGCTAATAGAGGTGTTTAATAAATTCGACAAACCAAGCAGATGATTTAATTGATTCAAAGTCTCGTATCTGCAGTTCATTAGGCACAAAAGATTTTATATCTAAATTTAATATTAGCATGGTTAATGGGATTCGTCATTTCAAAATTTTTCTCACTCTAAGTATTTCTGCTGCTCTTCAGATTCGATTTTTTTTTTCCGGTAGACGGTTATCTCTGTATGTAAATTGTATTTTAAATTGGCCAGAGTACAGTTGAAAGGAACAGTACATTTTTCACCAGCAATTTACCAGGTCCGATCAAAAAGTTCCGAAACTAGGCCGATATACAACAAAGTATTTCTTACGTTACTCAAGTCTTGCTATGATCCCCCTCAAAGTAGTCTCCTCGAGTAGCGATACACCGCTGCCAGCGTTTTTGCCACTGTTGGAACGCTCCCCTGGAAGTCCTGTTCGCGAATCGTGTCAAGCACCGTCTGCGATTCGCGCTGTATCTCGTCCAAGGTTTCAAAGCGGCGACCCTTGAGCTTCAGTTTCATCTTCGGGAACAGGAAGAAGTCGCAGGGGGCCAAATCCGGCGAGTGAGGCTGGTGAGGAAGGGCAGTCATGCTATTGCGGTTGCAAAACTGGTGTGTTGCTAAAGCTCTGTGGATTGCTGCATTGTTGCGATGGAGCAGAAAATCTCTCCCTGCGGAACATTTCAGGTCGTTTGGGGCAAATGTCCTCCCTACGACGACGCAGAACATCGCAGTAAAAAAGAGAGGTGACGGTCTGGCCCTGGGGGACAAATCCACGGTGCATCACCCCACGAATGTCGAAGAAAACGATGAGCATGTTTTTGGTTGCCCTACGGACCTGTTGGGCCTTCTTCGGTCGTGGAGATGCTGGGCTCTTCCACTGCGATGACTGTTTCTTGGTCTCTGGGCCGTCACCATAGACCCAAGTCTCGTCCCCAGTGATGGCCCGCAACAGGAACATTTCATGCGTCTCCGTTCCCGATTTGCCGAGTTTAACGCAGAATTTGATATTCGCTCGCTGCTCTAGTTTGTAGTCCATACCAAAATCGCAGCTGTGTTCTGCACGTGGTCACCAAATATCGCGTTGCACAGCTCCCGATGTTCACAGAACGACGCCACTTGGCCCAATGACTCATGAAGGTCACTGCCCTCGACAGCTGCTCGCGCATTCGCGTACTGACATCTGTTGGCGCGCTACGTACCTAGTATCGGAACTTTTTGATCGCACTACGTATATACATATTGTATACATATCTACATGTATATACTATGTGCGTATGCACATATACCTGCATATACATCTAGCCTCCCCCCCCTCCCAACAGGAATTCCTGGGTGCGCCACTGATAGCTCTTCTTGATAATCTCTGCGCATAAAAAAAAGGGAACTGTCTTGATATCTATATATTTAAAACACAAGGCCGTTTCTTTCTACAATCCGCCAACGCCACCCGTTGGAGCGATTTTCATGATTGTTTTAAAAATAACAACCACTGACCCGCAGATTTGTCATTGCTAAATTTTATTGTCATAAGTAATTTTTTTTTATGTTACCATGGCATTTTCTTTTTACAATTCGCCATTCGTTATGCTTTCGTTTGTTCTCACTTCAGTACTTGCAGAGCCATCTGCGTTTCTGCGGTGGTCGGACTTGGAACTAAGCCCTCCACTATCAACTACGTAGTTTTATATATCTGAATCGGTTCAGTAGTTTTCGAGATCAGTAAAAAAAAATTCCGTATATTATCGTGAACTACTTTCTTTTACGGTGTGATCAGGTTGTTTGCAAACAAAGCTGAACGATACACAGAAAATCGGGAACTACTTGAAAGTGATCTGATTCGGTAGTACAGCCAAAAATAATAAAAAATAATAATAATAAATAACAACAAATAATAAAATGAACGATATAGCCTAAGTCCACCGAAAAGAAATAAGCTTCCCAACGGTGAAAGAATTATCCAAATCGGTTCAGTAGTTTTCGAGATTACCTTAAACACACAAACAAAGTTTCTCTCTTTATATATTAGTATAGATTATATATTTCTGCGGTATATACACTGACGAAAAAAAAATCCCAACACCACGAAAAAATAGTTGTAGAGGAATGAAATGGCGGCAATACATTTGTATAGGTAACATATTTAATTGATTAAGGTTTCAAGATCACAGCTTAATGTAAGCGCGAGAAGAGCCATTTTAAATGTGAAATGCTGGTACATTAATAACCGGTGTAACCGCCAGAATGTTGAATGCAAGCACGCAAACGTTCATGCATTGTGTTGTACAGGTGCTAGATGTCAGTTTGTGGGATGGAGTTCTATGCCTGTTGCACTTGGTCGGTCAATACAGGGACGGTTAATGCTAGTTGGGGGTGACGCTGGAATTGTCGTCCAATGATGTCCCATACGTGCTCGATTGGTGAAAGATCTGGTGACCTAGCAGTCCACGGCAACATGTCGACACTCTGTAGAGCATGTTGGGTTACAACAGCGGTATGCGGGTGAGCGTTATCCAGTTGGGAAACACCCCCTGGAATGCTGTTCATGAATGGCAGCACAACAGGTTGAATCACCAGACCGACGTACAACTGTGCCTTCAGGGTGCGTGGGATAACCATGAGAGTGCTCCTGCTGTCATAGGAAATTGCTCCCCAGACTATAACTCCAGGTGTAGGTCCAGTGTGTCTCGGCCGCAGACAGGTTGGTTGTAGGCGCTCACCTGGCCTCTTTCTAACCAACACACGGCCAACACTGGCACCCAGGCAGAAAGGGCTTTCATCAGAAAACACAACAGATCTCCACTCCGTCCTCCAATGAGCTCTAGCTTGCCACCACTGACGTCGCAAACGGCAGTGGTTTGGAGTAAGTGGAATGCACGCTACAGGGCGTCTGGCTCGGAGCTGTCCTTCAAGTAACCGATTTGTAACAGTTCGTTGTATCACTTTGGTGGCAACTGCAGCTCGAATTGCTGCTACAGACGCGGTACGATGCGCCACGGCCATACGCCGTACACGGCGATCTTCCCTCTCAGTATTGCCATGTGGCCAGCCGGAACCCGGTCTTCTTGAGGCAGTACCTTCCCTTGACCACCGCTGCCAACAATCATGCACAGAGGCTACATTCCTGCCAAGTCGTTCTACAATATTGCGGAAAGAAAATCCACCTTCTCGTAGCCCTATTACACGACCTCGTTCAAACTCCGTGAGCTGTTGATAATGGCTTCTTCGTCTTCTTAAAGGCATTCTTGACTAACATCAACACACTACATCGAATCTCGACGATAACTAACGCTCACGAACGTTACAGCGCGTATTTACAGTAAACCTGCTTTGCATGTTCCGAGGGACGCTACTAGCGCCACACGTATGCGCCGAGCGCGAAATTTGCATAGACGTCATCTTACAGATGTATTCTCACAGCCTACTAACTGTCGTTTATTTAACACAACCCCTTCTTGGTGTTTGGATTTTTTTTTCCGTCAGTGTATATTAGTATAGATTATATATTTATAGTGATACAAAAAAAAATGTTAAAACCAAACTGGCAAAACAAGATATCATTTCGGGTCACTGAAATAAGGCCTCAATACTCTAATGCAAGTCCGTCAACGACGGGTAAGCACGTGTTTATACAATAATGAGAAAGGTCGTCGTTAAATTCGTACACGAGTAGTTGGAAAAATTAATGGAAATATTAGGAAAGTTCTGTTGTTGGTGATCCATCTTATAGACTGTCCATTCATAATTCAACAATTTATTATAGTTATGCATTTTATTACGATTCGTGTTAAATGACAAGAAAACATTTCAGTCACAGCTTTATCAACCTATACATGGCAAGGTTTACGCACCAGTACCTATGTAAAAAATGATGCAAACGATCTAACGTTGTTGTTAGCTAGAGAAAACACTATATTGTGCATTGGATGAAGAAATTTTAAATGTTAGTGTAAATTCGATGATTTTGAGTGGAACGAATCTGGAATTTATAAGTTCTCTCTCTCTCTCTTCTTCCCACGCTCTCTCTCTCTCCCTCTTCCACTCTCTCTCTCTCCCTCTTCCACTCTCTCTCTCTCTCCCTCTTCCACTCTCTCTCTCCCTCTTCCACTATCTCTCTCCCTCTTCCACTCTCTCTCTCACCCTCTCCCTCTTCTCTCTCCCTTCTCCCTCTCCCCCCTCTCTCTCTCTCTCTCCCTCTCCCTCTTTTCTCTCCTTTCTCTCTCTCTCTCCCTCTCACTCTTCTCTCCCCCTCTCTCTTCCTCTCTCAATCGCTTTATTTATTTATTTATTTATTTATTCATTCATTCATTTATTTTTATTTTTTTACTGATTTTGTAATAAAGGAATATCGTTATGTTAAGATTATTTAAAAGTACTATTTGTAGCAAAAACTCACAGTTCACCACATTTTGCCCATCGTGAACATGGGAAAAGGAGCACGATATTGATGTAAAGATTGAACTGATTATCAAAACAAGAGCAGAGCACAATGAAAAACTGTTTTTTTTTTTTTTTCGTGAGGGAGATATTGATGTGAGGACCAAACTGTTTATCAAAACAAGAGCAGAATGCAATGAAAAACTGGAGCTTTTCCCCGTACGATTATAGTATTTTTTAACGCTGGAAATTTATCATCTGTTTTCATACAGTAGCAATAACAAAAGCACTCATCCTAACAAAGAAAAATAGGGAAGGAAAAAAGAATATATATATATCGCAATGACCATCATCGTGAAATCACAGAGTGGCTGTCATTTGGTTAACATGAATTTAATCCCTTAAAGAAAATCAAAATTCAGCAGCATGAAATGAACGCTTTTCTTAACGCATAAAGCCACCCCATCAAAACAACAGCTGCAATCACCAGATTCCCTATTAAAGCACCTAATCATTGCGATCTTGTCACAGAAATGATAGAACAGAATGAAGACTGATGGTCTGGTGGGAGGAGGGCGACAGGGGGAAGGGAGGGAGATAAGAAGACACATGTAATGTCCAATGGAACAGGTCAACAGAGGTCGTCCAGCCTCTGTCACTTTCTTTTCTCACAAACTCTACCCCCTGCCCGTCCCCCAATATATTTCTCCAAACGGCTTCTGGCTCGCATGTTTATTTTATGCCACTGTTGACCGCCATGACGGTGATGGGCGGGGCCTCCGTACACCGATCTGCGCGCATGCGCCGAGAGGCAGATGCGCTGCAGACGATTGTGTAACGAGGGGTTTTTCTGTCCACATCTTGGGCGTTTTCCAGCTCCCTCTCTCACCGCAGTTAGTGGTGGAACGGCCCGTAATGATCTCTTTTAGGGTTAGAATACTAAACACTCATTAGCCGCATTTCGGCGAGAACCGCGCGGGCCAGCTTCCAAGGCAATTAAATAGTAGCTGCTGAAGACAGAGTGTTTTAGCCGGCCCTGTGATTAGACGTTCTTCTGTCAGGTAGATTAGGCGCCGCTGTGTCGCTATCGTCGTGCCGATCCTCCCGTCTACATATCCCCCTGTGGCAGAGGAACCACACGCACAGGACCTTGAGGCGTGCGACGCGAAATCTCAAGAAAGCAACTCACGTGTCCAGAGGAAGCGAATTTGCATGACTCCGGGAAAAAAATACAGACTTCTGCTGAATTACGCATTTTTTTTTTATCATTTTTTTCTTTCTGAGGAATATGGAATAGGAAAAACGAATGCGTCCCCCCCCCATATATACCTCCGGGGTTGATTCTATAAACTGCTAAGGTGCCAGGTATTATTACGAAGGTCACTATGAAACTGTCTCTAGGCTACCGAAAACTGCGCAATTTACCTTGAACTTACCAGTTAATTTCTTTTCTCCTGTTGAAGAAATTTGGTGCTTTTAGCTATACGAAACAAAAAGGAAGGAAAATGCTGTCTTGGACACAGATTTTTGTGCGCAACTCCATCGTATCAGTATAATTAGGGCTGTTTTTAAGGTTATTGAATTCATGCTCTTTTAAAGTACCATGTGAGGTCAGGAAATACAGTTTGATACCCCTTAATCGGGCAATAGCATTTCTCGCTTTTATGCATAAACATCTGAAGGGTAGAAACGCCAAATGCCCGCGGTTTCTAAGCGTTTGACGTCTGTCGATCTCCCCCACACCACCTAATTATTCCTGAAAGCCACCAACCCTTAGCCATTTCTGTGATTTGAGGGCCGCGGATGGCCTAGTGGTCAACGTTCGTGACGGCCATGGAGGAACCTCAGGTCCGATCCGGGGAAAGTACGAACGCTCGAACCACTGAATATCCGCCGTGCTTCGGATGGGCACGTTAAGCCGTCAAACCTCGGGTAAAGGCCCCCGGTAATGAATAAAGGCGTCTTCCTCCACCCTTCTGCCTCGCTTCCGTGTCGCTTTCCTATCGGGCACTCTAGCCCAAATCTCCTAGCTTCCTATTTCTAAGGGTTGCTTAAAAGCTGGGGTCAGACACTCCCTAAAATCCTCTACATGTGATCTGATCTGATCATTTCTGCGATTTGAACCTCAAAAAGAAATATAAAAATATGCGTGGCCCCGGAGGCGCAGTGGTCTAAGCGTTGGTTTCTGTCCATTCGTCTGAGATGGGTCTGGCTTCGAATCCTTCTGATGCATGGATGCTGTGTTTGTCTTACGGCTCTCCGTTTCCTGGAACCAGTGGCCCTAAATTAGGGACGGGCGACTGACTGCCTAGGGCCCATCGAGTTGCTCACGCTGGTCGTTAAACCTCAAAAAAAAAAAATACATATTTAAATTAAAATATTTTACCTAATTCACAAAAGCTCCCCCGGGAAATAACCTGAGACGAGGTCTTAGTCTTACAGGATGGGCCCGGGTAGGTGTCCTGGATAAAGCAAGGGATGAATAATTGTCTGCTCTCTCTCTCTTCCTGTAACCAGTTACCCTAAATTTGGGACGGGCAACTGCCTGTAGCCCTTTCTCGTGGTGGTCGCAAAATCCGAAGCAAAATAACAAATATTAATTCACGAACGAAAAAAAAAAAAAACATATAAAATTCGGAATTTCAGTTTTAAAGGGAAATCTAATGAATGATACCGAGCTTTTAAGAATTTAGTTTTATTTGTGAGAGCTGAATTATAAAGGCAGATTCAAGATTTCTTAAGCGGTTTCTGTATTTGTACATTGTATTTTAGGTACGTAAGAGAGGGAAAAGCTTTTTTCACATAAATACTAATAGGTGGTGAGTTTTTCAGCGCTTCACTATTAAAAATTGTGTGGTAGGCTGCACCAAAAGGTGGTGCTACACCAGCTGCACCATTTTCTGAGAGACACCATCACAGATACACCATCGTGTTCTGCGAACAAAACCCAACAACGTGGTTCAACTTTTCACGACGTTATGGTACTCGGTTGCACAACATTACGGTGCAAGGTTGCACCATGTTGTTGAGTTTATTTTGCACCACAGAATGGCGTATATTTTCTAAGAAAGTGGTGCAGTTGGTGTAGCATGACTTTTTGGTGCAACCTATCACAAAATTTTTAACAATGTTTGTATGAAGTTTCGGGATCATCCACTTGTACAGGCAGTCAAAAATTCGCCAGAGAAATTTTCTCGAATGAATATTTAGTGCATTATCCGTAGACGCTTCAATCAAGCAATTTCATTTTACTTCTGTCAGTGCCAAAAATTTTTAATATGTAGATTAAGTAAATAATTTGTCCAGCTTTTACTTTCATCTCTAGGTGGAATTTTTACTTTTCATCTATAAATAAGTATCATTGACTTTTTACAAGTTGAGAACAGTTCGTAAATGAATGAACTCCATATTTAACGGTTCTTTCCCCCGTGCATTCTTTTCCCACCTGTTTGCCATTTCAATTACCTTTTTTTTTTTTCTTTTGAAAAAAACAAAAAAGAACTTTGCGATCTCTAGCAGCGAACCAGACTGAACTCCTGCATGGGAAATGTGTTGTTGACGCTATGAAGAAGCATCGGATTGCCTCGACTAGCGCAAATGTGAATGTTATTCAGATTCCTAAACTTCTTAGATCCAGTTGCTTGGAACTCCACCGTTCTGGACGCCATAATAATAACATTATCCTTATACGTTTTCTCTTGTTAACTGCAGACAGCAAAGGTGTTCGAACAGGCCTTCGGCTGCCGTATCCCATCCGAAGCAGTATACGGCGAGCAGTGCGTGCAGAGATCATTTGAGGGGATCCTTGATTAAGATGGTCTGTAATTTGTTGCACTGTTGCCCTTCTGTTGTCTGTTACCTTTCTGCCACCTGAGCAAAATTTCTTGAACTATCTAGTTGCGGTGCGGTGGTCTACGGAACCTTCCCCTTCCTCATGCCAAATGTTTCGTGTTGTTTGAGCAGCGTTATGGCCGAGCTCAAACTCGTAAAGCAAAAGTTCACTAATTAGCCGGTAGTGCTTGTTCATCTTTTAGGCGTCCCAACCACAGACAGAAAGCCGACATGCAATGCTGTTCACAGCAACGACTACCACTTTATATCCCTTTCGACTGACTGCAGTGAGCGACTTGAACTAGTTTAAACACGTGACATACCCGCCGCAGCAGATGCGTTTATGCAAATATTGCAAAACGTTCGACTCACCCTCTGTATAATATACTTAGCTGGCGTACTAAATGAGGAAGAGATGAAGGAATATCCGGTGAAACAAGAACCAAAATTTCATGCGATATGCTGTCCGCAAATTCCAATTTCACTACACAACTTCCAACTCAAATACTTCGACAGACTATTGAAATTTTACAAGTAATCAAACCCCCAAGTATTCCCGTGAATATTTCCTATTAACGGAATTTTTTCGTTTAATGGAGACAGAAAGAGTGAGAACAGAAATTTTCTGTTAATACACAAATGCAATTCCATAAAAATTGAGAGTAATTTTTTTTTGAGTTGGCAACAGTGCGAGGGGAAAAATAACCACGCAGACGACTAACTGAAATAAGGAAGTACCTATGCCAACAATTATTAGCCGTGGTTGATGATTCTGGTTTTGTTATGGCGCAGTTGTTTAAGGTACGTCTGCATTTCGCCTTACAGCTATGGAGGTGAGTGATTCAGAGTTAAGAAGTGAAATGCGTTGTGCGATAAAATGTTACTATCGTTTGGCTAAACCGGCTCCAGAAAGAGTTAATTAAATGAAAAAAATCTTACAAAGATAAATGTTTAGGTGAGTCAACGATTTTTAGATGGCACCATGATTTTCAAAAGGGGCGTTTGTCGGCACAACTCGCTACAAGGCCTGGCCGACATGAAAGTGTTGTTACGTAGCGTGTTGGTAACACTGTTCAGGCAATCCTGCAAGAAGATCGACGAATGACGTGTGAAGACATAGCGGCGTCAACTAATATTTCAAAAACGTCGGCATTCTGCATTCTACGCTACAAATTACTGCTGCATCGTGTGTGTTCCAGATGTGTATCTCATTACCTGACGAGAGAACAATTGTTAGTCAGAGTTCAGGTGTGTCATGAATGGAAACAAATGATTACAAAGGATCCAAACTTTCTAAACACAGTAATAACTGCCGATGAAACAGGGGCCCACTATTTCGACCTCCTCATTCGTAACGAGTGTCTGAAAACACACAAACTCGCCGCCTCCGAAAAAAGTCCGCTAACAAAATTAGTTGGGAAGGTGATGGTGATAATTTTCTTTGATCATAAAGGTGTAGTCTACCAGCATGCCGTTCCTCCACAAATTACTGTCAATTCTGAGTATTACATTTCAGTCTTAAAGCGTTTGCGACGACACATATCGATTTAGCGACCGGAACTGATGGGCAAGTGGACCCTACACCATGATAACGCACGCGTACATGCACGTGGCTGCGTGTGTTCAACAGTTTCTTACGAAATCTAGTGTTTAAAGCCTGCCACCACCAGCCTATAGTCCTGACCTCTCCCCGTGAGATTTCTGGTTGTTTCCAACAATGAAGGAGAAGGTCCATGGCGCAACATTCGACACATTTGCTTACGTTATTCAAGCTGTACAAGGGTCGCTAAAGCGGCTTCCACAAAATGCCCTCGCCACGTGCTTCGAAAAATGGACTGTACAATGGGATCGTTGGATATCATCCGAGGAAAATACTTTGAGGGGAGAATAACACATATTTTGCTGTACCTATATTTCTTCATTTTGTGTGATTTTACTCACAGTTTTTATGGAACGGCCGTTGTACGAAAGGCATTGAGGAAGAGCTTCTGAAAATTAAGGATTTTCCGTTAGTACATCTTAACAAGTTAGTAAAATCATGCAACATTGATTATGATTCGCTTTCCTACATACCAGAAAGAATTACTGAAGTTATTACTCAGGTTATGAGGATAATGGCTGTGGAATAAATCTCGCTCCTGTGCCCTGACCTTTGACCCCATTTCGATGATATTAAACAGAATTGGTTCATTATACCTCCGAAACAACATACTAAAGTTTTGTCGCAATAGAAGCCTTTTTAGTCAAGTTATGAGAATAATGGCTGTGGAATAAATCTCGGACCTGTGTCCTGACCTTTAACCCCATTTCGATGATATTAAACAGAATTGGTTCATTATACCTCCGAAACAACATACTAAAGTTTTGTCGCAATAGAAGCCTTTTCAGTCAAGTTATGAGAACAATGGCTGTGGAATAAATCTCGGACCTGTGTCCTTAAACCTTTAACCCCATTTCGATTATATTAAACAGAATTGGTTCGGTATACCTCCGGAACAACATGATAAAGTTTTGTCTCAATCGAAACATTTTTACATAAGTTATGACGCACAAGGACGATGGAATGGATCCCGCTCCTATGTCCTGACCTTTGACCGAATTTCATCCATTTTCAATAGGGTTCGTCCTCAGTTGTTCCCTACCACATACCAAAATTTCATCGAAATCGAACAATTTTTACGCGAGTTATCGTGCCGACAGACGGACGGACATACAGACAGATAGACGGACAAACCTGGAGCATATACGCTTCTTCAACCTACGATTGGTAAGGGTAAAAAACGGTGGCAATTTACCGTCAATATAAGAAATGAATTGCGGAATGTTTTCTGAAAATTCAAAATTTTGCCGGCATACGAAAAATCCGTGAAATTCAGGATTTCCTCCGTCATTTCACGAAAAACGTTGTATCAAGGACATGTTTCGTTGTTTCACGAAGGGAATCACGAAAAATAGTTAGCGAATTTCATAACTTTTTTTACAGTGTAGTGTGAACTTGTTGCTTGATGATGGTGTTAAGAATGAGCCGTCCTGCGTATAGTTGATGTTAAAAATAATAGACTCTTTCACCTCGGGTTTAGTAGACAGATTTCGGTACGCAAACACCAACGTGAAGGAAACAATACTGTAGAAGAGCTAACAACAACAAGTAGGACCTTGCACTATTTCATGAATACTTCTGTTCCTTTTACAAACGATTTATTCCTCTTATTTACTTCGGCGAAGGTTGTCCTTAAGCTGTTGTTATTCTGCTTGTTGCGAGCGATATAAAATATTTCCACTCCCTATGGGTACTTGTTTTCGATAATGTTCTACGTCATTCCTTCTCGCCATTGGGAAAAATCCCTCTCTTCCCGTTGTCAAGAACATTGTATCCCAGGGAAAAAGCCCCCTGTCTTCCTTGACGACCGATTCCCTTGTATCTTTCCAAGTTGACCCCCTTTTCTCTTCGCCACTTCGCCCCTAGGCGAAAAGGTGACCCTAGCCTTCCAACACACACAGCGGTACTCCACTTCCACGAATTAAAAAATCGGCGTCCCAAGAAAAAAAGCCTCAAAGCTGAGATAAGTCTCTCCTCGCGTACATTTCGGTACCTTTGAACATACATGCGGAAAAGTCCTAATTGCATTTGACAATACCAAATGCGGCTCTTGCAGCACAACCCGAATTCGTCGGGACATGAAACGCACCAACTACCGGAAATATCGCGTAGGAATGTTGTACATTGAGGAAATGGTTGAGTTGCGGAAATGCTGCAAGTTTGACGGCCTCTCAGTGAACAGATAGTTCCATTTAATCCAAGAGACGTTCGATAGAGTTTTAATCCGAGGATTCTGCAGACAGCTAAGCAAGAAAATCCATCAGGAAGTTTCTGGAACCATTCCATGACGATACGTGTACCTTGTGAGCGGGTGAAATATTCTGATGGACGTGTTCATTTGCTTGAGAATAGACCGTAGCCATAAAGGAACGAATTTGGTCTCCAGCGATGTTCAAATACGTACTGGTGTTCAGATGTCCTTGATGGGTATCAGGGGAGGGGGCTAATGCGTGCCAGGAAGATATGTGCCAATCCAACATGGGGTCGCCACCGTCCTGTACATTTGACAGCTGGTGGAATAACTCTATAGCATCAGGTTGCTTGCGCCAAATTTGGATCCCGCCATCTGCATGACGCGCCTTGACGAACTTTAGCCAGTACTCAGTGGTACAATGTCGATGCTGCCACGCTGAATGGAGGCACGCTTTGGTGACAACTTCGGTATTTAGCACGGTCGTCAGCTGCTGTAGACTATTCGCGATATGGTCTGATATGTAATGCATCCGGAGATGATCCTCGAATTACTAATGTAGAATTCTGTTATCACATGCAGGGTTGTAGTCCGTCTGTTCACCTGCATGGTTATCGTCATTTTACTTTGACCCCCCTCTGATGCACCAGATATTTTCGTCCACAAGACCAACAGTTGCTAGAAGCCGCCCCAGTGGCGCAGTTGTCTAAGGCGCTGGCCTCTGATCATTCGTCCGTAAGGGGTCCGGGTTCGAATCCCGGTGAGGCATGGATGTTGTGTTTGTCTTACGGCACTGGCTCTCTCCCTTCCCTGGAACCAGTGACCCTAAATTAGGGACGGGTGACTGCTTATAGCCCATTGAGTTGCTCACGGTGGTCGTTAAACCTCCAATAAAAAAAAAAAAACAGTTGCTAGAAGATATTTGCGTGTCACAACATTCATGATAAATTCTTAGTACGGTTGCGCTTGAAAAGCACAGGAATAGGCTGCCAACTACACTGGTGTGAAAAAATTAAGGCCGAAGAGGAGAAATTAGCATAACAGCAGAACGAGCAGGCAGAACGGACCGAAAGACCACTCAGCAGATAGACTAGGGTCCGGTACGGTAAGACATGCGCATACATGCAGCATGATGTAGAAAGGGGGGGGGTCGGAAGGGTATAAAGCACATGGGCGGTGTACGCTCAGCTATTCGGTTAAAGCTATTGCGCGGTGTCCATCGGTTTGAACAACGTAAGATATGGCCAACAGGCAATCCAGCAGACGACATCCGGATGACTTTAAAAGGTCACATCATCGGGAAGAAGGTCGAAGTGTGACTAGTGTGGCCGAGGAGTTCGGTATCGCTCACAGCATCGTTTCACGAGCTTGGAGAGCATTTCAAACGACAGAAACAGCTGTCCCAGAATTTAGCAGTGGTCGTCCACGAGCAACCACGGAGGCGGACGACCGGTATATTGTCCTACAGGCGAGAAGAGACAGACAACGGGAGAAATCGCAAGGCACATGCAACAGACAACGGGAGAAATCGCAAGGCACATGCAACAGACAACCGGACGTCCGTTATCGCGTTTTATCGTGGCCAGGAGGCTGCATAAAAGTGGTGTATTTGCACGATGACCAGTACGGTGTGTGCCATTAACGCCTGCTCGTCGGAGACGGCGGTTTCTGTGGTACCAGGAACACAAGAACTGGGCACATCAGCAATGGAGTCGAGTTCTCTTTACGGATGAGAGCCGATTTAGTCTGACGAGCGATTATGGACGTATACACACCTGGATAGAGCAGGGAACGCGCAATCACCCCTCCAACATCATCGAAAGGGACCGGTTTGGAGGTGGCGGAGTTTTCGTTTGGGGCGGCATCATGCTTGGTAGCCGTACTGACCGCCACATCTTCAAAGGAGGTTCAGTCACTGGTGTCCGCTATTGTACCGAGGTTCTCCTGCTCACATGCGTCTGTTTAGAGTTCCTCTTCATGGACGACAACGCTACACTTAATCGTACAGTTGCTGTCGCAGAGCTGTTGGAGAGTGAAGTTATTCAACGCATGGATTGGCCAGCAAGGTCCCCGGACCTAAATCCAATCGAACACGTGTGGGACCTTCTTGGGAGACGCTTGGCAGCACGTCACCAGCCGTCAGCAACGATTCCGCAGCTGCGATTGGCGCTACAAGAGGAATGGGCCGCGATGCCTCAACAGCTCCTTGACAACCTCGTCCTCAGCATGGACAGACGTTGTAAATCCTGCAACGCAGTCAGGGGTGATCATGTCCCCTACGAAAGACTGGATTTTTCTTGGCAGCCGCCTGTCACATGGACGTTTCTGTCTTCTGTCCAGTTGTGCTCGAAGCTACCTTTTCAATAAAGTGCCTTTGTATCCTTTGGATCCCTTGTTTGGACCGTTTTTCTCACTTGTCCCATATTCTTATATCTTGGGGATCTTATGGTATGATTTGAGTTGATGTGAAGCACTTCTGTACGACGTTACATTCGAAAAACCATCTCGTCCTTAATTTTTGCACGCAAGTGTATCATGCCACGTTCAAAGACACCAAGGCCTCTTGCTTTGTCGTCAACCAAATGCTAATTGTTGCTCAACGAGCTCGGCTGCCAGATTCATACCGTTTACTGCGCTAACGAGACGCCTTACTTGTTGGAGTCAGCCATTTATGTGATGAGTACAGGTATCTGTTATCTCGGTGTACATCGAAGAGCCAAAACAGTATGACCACCTATTTCATTTGATGTTGGTCCTTCTCGTGCAGCCGAAGCAGCTCTTACCAAGCAAAGCATTGACTCTACAAGATTTCTAAAGGTATCTCATGGTATCTGGCACCATTACCTCACCAATAGATCTTTGATCCGCCGCAGCATCGGATTTTGCTCTTCCAAAACAAACCACGAAGTAATTTGCATTTGTTATTCGAATATTCTTTGAATTTTTTAAAGCCATTACGATTACTTCTTGGAACAAGAAAACTGTGAGTCAGTATTGTACCGTCACGATAATCGTTGTTGTATTTTATGTTTCTGTTTATTTCATTTGGTGTGGGATAGTGGGAGGTATTGCGTGGTGAATGTTATTGCTCTTTATTTCACTGCGATACTCTTACCATCCAGATGCACTTGCTTTTTTCTTGCTGCCACCAGTGTAGATTGCGGTAAGGTCTAGACGCCACATGGAGATCACTTTATTCGAGACTTCCAAGTTGGTGTTGACATCAGCTGAAGATATTTAACAAATAGCAACGAACTTTATTATCCCCCACTTAGGGTAGGATGAAGGTTGGTTTTACACCTTGCACTAGAACATACAGAAGATGCTCGTCGGAATTTTAGGTGACAATAGAGCTTGAGCTGAGCAAATAGAAATACGGTGCTTCCTTGTTAGCACCGTTAAGTTTTTTTTACAAGAGTTCAGTGATGTTAAATTCAGTTATTGTTTGAGTTCATAGGATCAGCCGTGTGCAGCACATAAGGTAATACTTTAGCTCACATGTCAGCTTTAATAGCTGTCCATCTCATGCAGGCAATTATGCAACACTTCTGACATTTAGGTTGTCCGATCTCATGCATCACAGATCTAGACCGCAGCCCTTGGAACAAAATATAGATAGTTACTAACCTCAGCTAGTCGAAATCTACCCCTAGCTAACTCGACTGCATCCGAGCGCTTTTCTTACGGCCAAATCATCCCACGCGATGACCTGACGTCCTAGTCCTGTGAAAACTATAAGAGAAGAGAGCCCGCCAAAATACTAACTTCCCGAGTCCTCCCAAACTTTTTGAGCCCCAGCGAGCGCTCAGCCAATCACGACGATGCATTCGACCCCCTTAGCTGGGCATCCTTCACTCTCCGCGTTCTAAGTTCTCACGGTTACATCCGCCCGATGGCCCCTCCCTCGCTATTGCTTTGCTCTTCGAAGAATTCCATGCTCAAAGTTCTGAGAATTCATGGGCTCGTTGTGACCTTGTGAACTGGTCACCAAGATGGCTGTCCTTCTCCCTTCCTTGCTTTTCACTTCAAAATGGCGTTCCATTACCCCCTTCTGATTTTTCCCACGTTTACTTTATTAAAATTCAGCAGTTCCCATTTTCCTGTGCACCACTGACATTTTTTCCAATTCTTTTTTCTAACGATTTTCATATCATCACACTGTGCTTGCTGTGATAAGCAATTTATTCATTTCTGGAAAATTCAGTCTCTACATTCATATTTTAGAGCATTTGTTCAGTCTTACTACTGAAAATATCTATTTTTGAAACCATGGTATTCACTTGTTAACAGAGTGTTCTTTAATACAGAAAAGACTTGTGTCCATTTCGATGAATACGGCTAATTCGTTTTTTATAAAAGTTTTTCGTAAATTTTTGAAACCGTTATATTTAACTATTTATTGGAAAAATGTGCCTAAATTTGCCGCACTAAATAAATTAGAATGTTCCCCGAATTTTGGGGAGTTGCAGCATTTATTTTATGAAAAAAAAAAAAAATAGAAAACCTTTTAGAATGTAAATTTAATTTTGGGAAATCAGATTATGTTTTTTTTTTACGTAATAAGGCTTCATAACTTTTAGACAGTTCTTTGAATTATTTATCTAGCATTGATGTTTTTTAGTACATGCAATCTTCATTTACTGTTAAGAGTGTTCTGCGCGTTTCGGGAATCAGCGCGTATGAACTTCGCGAACATACGTATATTCACTGCTTTCTTTAAGTATTCCCTGATTTTTGGAGAGATCCTAATCGGCCATGATACGATATGAACGTCGTGTTCTTGCTGCTATGGTCCGCAATATCTCTTTCTCTCTATCTCTCTTTTTCAGTCTTCTTCTTCTTGTTCTTCTTCTCTCTCTCTCTCTCTCTCATCTTTACTTGTTTTTTTCTAGCCAGGTTCAACGGATTCAGTACGACGCAGCCGCTCCTGAGAGTTGTAAAAGGAAATGAAGGAGCAAAAAGAAAGAATGAGAATAAAAAAAGAAGAAAGAAATGCAGCTAAGAACCGAAGAAGAAAGAAAGAAATCAAGCAAAAGACAAAAAAAAAGAGGAAGGAAGGAAGAAAGAAGGAAACAAAAAGCAAGAGAAGAAGTAGAGAGAAAGAATGAAAATCACAAAAAATATTGAATGGAAAGGGCGAGGAAACGAAGATAGAAAAGAAAAGATAAAGAAGAAGAAAGAGAGGGAAACAGAGAAGAACAAGCAGAAAGGCATAATTAAAAGCATAAAGAAAGAAGATGGAAATAAGACAAGATAAAAAATTGAAGAAAGAGAAGAAAGCAGAACGACAAAGACACAGTTTTGAAAAAGGAAAAGAAAGAAAACGAAGAAAGAGAAAGCAAGAAAGAAAGAAGGAAGAAAAGCAAGAGGGAAATGCAGAAGGGCAGTAAAGAAAGAATGAGTCAGTTTAGTGGTTTTATTGAACAGCCAGGAATCCTTTTTATTTTGAAAGGAAAAGAGAAAGTGCGCGCAGTGGTCTAAGTGATGGCCTGTGATCATTCGTCCAAAAGGGGTCCGGGTTCAAATCCCGGTGAGGCATGGATGTTGTGTTCGTCTTACGGCGCTGGCTCTCTCCCTTCCTTGGAACCAGTGACCCTAAATTAGGGACGGGCGACTGCTTATAGCCGATTAAGTTGCTCACGGTGGTCGTTAAACCTCCAATAACAAAAAAAGTGATACAAAAAAAAAAGAGAAAAAAGATAATGTAAAAGGAGAAAAAAGAAGTAGGGAAGGAAAGAAGAAAACAAAGGAGAGGAAGCAAAAACAAAAACAAAAAGGGATGGAAAATAGTTTAGCAGTTTTTCGAACGAGTAATAATATTCTTTTTTTCTATTGAAAGTTTTTTTTATAAATTCTGAAGAACAGCATATTCACATTTTTGAAAGCAACTGTACTGTTTTATTGCACAGTCACTCTGTACTAGCTAGCGGACAAAGTCTGCGGAGATCTGCTGGAAAAGTTATCTTGAAATTTGTTGATTGGAGAACCAATAGGTGAATGAATTCAGTTTCACATTGAGCTGTCACATACTACTTTCTAAAAAAGGTGGCTTCATTTGCTATTATTGTGCCGTTGTTCGAAATGTATGTAGAGTATCGGATAAATGAAAGCTTCGTGGAACAAAGGTTCTGACAGAAAATTCTCGCTAATGTCAATGTACTTCGAGGTTTTCTGCCAGCATTGTGTTTGTTTTGTTCTTTCACTCTTGGCGACGCGATCTCATTATCGGCGTCCGCGAATTTTTGATGACACGGCATCAAGTATACGACCGTTAGTCGCGAGAAAGAAAATCTGAAGCAGGAAACTCGCCTAGCGTGACACGAAGAACTGTCTGGAAAAGAGCAAACAAAACCCAAGGCACACTGTTGCCAGAAGATTAGTCTTTCTTCAACTGTCAACACAACAAACGTCACGAGCGTAGGAACTGAAGTATGCCCGAGACTTCGCTTTAGAGGGAAAGATAAAATTCAGGAAATGTAAATAAAATCAAATTATATTCTAGTGCAATCATCTATTGCGAAAAATCCATTATTGCAAAAATAATGGGGAGTTGATAATAGATTGCCATTGAATTACTTGCACATAGTGTGCACAAGAAAGGCATGCTATCATTAGTTGCATTTACCTTCAACTATCATTAAAATATGGGAATATCGTGCACAGAATGAAGAGCGTTTTAGACATCTGCAAGCTTTGTCCGTATAGAAATTACATGTTAATAAACACTGTAACAATGATTTTCCAAATAACATCTTATAAATGTTGAATGGACCTTTGATTATAGCTTTCGTCGAGCTGTTTTACTAGAATGCGCATTTGCGAAAGTATCGACTCATGCAAAAATAAAAAATAAAGAGAGAGAGAGAGAGAGAGAGAGAGAGAGATTCTTTAAAACGTTTCAGCACTTATGGATGTTGAGTAGTTATTTTATAGGATAAACTTCCTAATGCAACGCCTGTAAGACAGCATATCGCAACTTGTGCTTAGATTAGGAAGAAGTTTATACGAAAAGGGGGATTCAGTAGAATTGTAGTGCAGAAGCTGAGATGCATGCGCACTAAAACTGAAACATTTTACAATTATTTTCGGTTCAATACGAGCCTAATTAAACAAGATATTAAAAACAAGAAAAATGAACCGAATTTTCGGTAGCACGTCTTTTGAATCCTTTCCGATGCGATTAAACTTTATCAAAGTTATTTAAAGTTAATTGAACCGGTAAAAAATCCAACCGGATTTTTACGATCGATAAAATATTCAGAAATAGAAACACTACTTAATTCCACCAGTGGCTGAAAAGAATGTTACGAAAATTAAGAAATGCCGCACAAAAAAAGTTTCTCATGGCAGAAGGAAGGTATCAGAGACACAGCGATTTTCGAATCGAACAATTAAAAGAAATATAGAAGAAAACGTGATACAACTCTACGCCTTCAAGCGGAAGATTAATGAAAAAGCATAATGGAAAAATTAAAAATAGGCGAAAAATGAATGTTCTTCACGGAAAAAGCAATGCCAAGGAATAATAACTTATCAAATACGTCTTCGGGAAGCACAGATAGCAAAAAAAAAAAAAAAAAAAAAAGGTTTGGACGCTTGGACTTTTACGCCCCCTATTGAGAAATCTGTGCATTATTTAAAAACGATCGCGCTGCACATCTTGATTGCAGCGAATGGCACAGAGTAAAAACAGAAATTCCTCAGCATGGTTTTTAGTAGCGGAGATAGATACGTACACCGCAAACAGAAATACCAAAGCATCCCCTAGCGAAATAATTATGAGCTATAAAACTCCTCAAAAACAAACCTAAAGTGTTGAAAAGGAAAATGGTATTCGGTAATCAAAGAATTTTTTAAATCGCGTTTGTAGGAGCAGAGCTATTGAGGAAAACAATTAAACTTTGTCTTCCCTATCGGCGAAAAAATGCTTTATCATTTTGAGTAGAAAATACACACAAAATAATTTTAACAGTCAGTAGTATTTAACCTAAAAAATAATGTTTTTAGTCGGATTTTTGGTCCTGCAGATATAAAACGTAAATGGGAACTCACTCCCTCCAGTGGCTCACTTATGCGTTAAGAAAAAGTCGAAATTACGTATATGAGAAACATTTTGCACTGGAAATGCTCTCCAACAGAGAAATATTTTTTTCAAACAGGACTCTTACAAGCAAAGACATCGACAAATATATGACATACACGTAAGGCCCTGGGGGAAAAAATACATTATTTTAAGAAGAAAGTATTCTAAAGAGGTTTTCCGAGGTGAGGGGTATGGGTCCACAAAATAATTTTTTAGTTGAGTTTTCAGAAGGTTAGGTTTTGCTACATCAGAAGCAGAAAAAACACTTACTCCCCCTGGTAGTCAAACCATTCTTTACCAAAAATTAGAAAATATATGCAAAACATTTCCCACCAGGGTTGTATCCCATGCAGGAATTTTCGAATTGGAGTTTTAAAAGCAGAGATATCACAGAAAACGTAATTTACCTTTATGCCCCTTATTGGAAAATCTATTCATTACTTGAAGAAGCTTACGTAATATAGTCGTTGATGTAAATGGCATCGAAAGGAAAACTAGTTTTTTAAATCGGATATTTAGAAACAAATATATGGAATAAAATGTATTTTGAATTCGATATCTGCATTTATCCCCTCTAGCGGGAAAGCTGTCCATCGAAAAAAAAAAAGGTCATGATGCAATGATCATCGTTTTCATATTTCAAGCTTTCGAAGGCAAAAATATTTTTCAAATGACACAAATAGTTGCAAAGATATTACAGGCATTCAAATTTGACCTGGTCTTTTGTTTCTAATACATTAATTTGAAAAATGTCCACATTATTATTGTGCGTTTTGCAACACTGGTATCTCACGCTACCAGAACGCTACTTGTTTCGTTAATTTTAGTTGCCATGACAACTCCCGCATTGCAGAAAAAAATGGGGAGTGAAGGTGTTTCGACTTCCGTGCAGTAGAGAATAATTATCAAATTTCTTTGCAATGAAGGTGCGAGTGGCAGTGAAATTCACCAGAGACTTCAAACACAGTTTGGTGATTCGTGTCTGTCCCGTTCATCCATCTTCGAATGGTGTAAAGCGTTCATGGAAGGCAGACAAAGCATCGGCGACGAACTGCACAATGCACGACCGGAAACTGCTGTTAAGGACGCCATGACTGCGCGCGTAAATGAGCTCATACGGAACAACAGGAGGATTACTGCAAGTGATCTGAGCTGTGCACTGAACATCAGCACTGGCAGCGTGCATACTATCATCCACGATAAGCTGCACTTCAGAAAAGTGTGTGCAGATGGGTACCGAAGCAGCTGTCCGACGAGCAGAAAACCAGCAGTTTGTAAATAGCGAACGTGTTGTTCCGAAAACATCAGAGAGAAGGAGAAAACTTTCTCAGACTTGTGGTGACAGTGGACGAGACATGGTTCCATCACCATATGCCGGAAAGCAAACGTGCAAGCATGGAGTGGAGACATCAGAGAGAAGGCGACAACTTTCTCAGACGTGTGGTGACAGTGGACGAGACATGGTTCCATCACCATATGCCGGAAAGCAAACGTGCAAGCATGGAGTGGAGACATCAGAGACAAGGAGACAACTTTCTCAGACCTGTGGTGACAGTTAACGAGACATGGGTCCATCACCATATGCCGGAAAGCAAACGTGCAAGTATGGAGTGGAGACATCAGAGAGAAGGCGACAACTTTCTCAGACGTGTGGTGACAGTGGACGAGACATGGTTCCATCACCATAGGCAGGAAAGCAAACGTGCAAGCATGGAGTGGAGACATCAGAGAGAAGGAGACAACTTTCTCAGACGTGTGGTGACAGTGGACGAGATATGGTTCCATCACCATATGCCGGAAAGCAAACGTGCAAGCATGGAGTGGAGACATCAGAGAGAAGAAGACAACTTTCTCAGACGTGTGGTGACAGTGGACGAGACATGGGTCCATCACCATATGCCGGAAAGCAAACGTGCAAGCATGGAGTGGAGACATCAGAGAGAAGGAGACAACTTTCTCAGACGTGTGGTGACAGTGGACGAGACATGGTTTCATCACCATATGCCGGAAAGCAAACGTGCAAGCATGGAGTGGAGACATCAGAGAGAAGGAGACAACTTTCTCAGACGTGTGGTGACAGTGGACGAGACATGGTTTCATCACCATATGCCGGAAAGCAAACGTGCAAGCATGGAGTGGAGACATCAGAGAGAAGGAGACAACTTTCTCAGACGTGTGGTGACAGTGGACGAGACATGGGTCCATCACCATATGCCGGAAAGCAAACGTGCAAGCATGGAGTGGAGACATCAGAGAGAAGGAGACAACTTTCTCAGACGTGTGGTGACAGTGGACGAGACATGGTTTCATCACCATATGCCGGAAAGCAAACGTGCAAGCATGGAGTGGAGACATCAGAGAGAAGGAGACAACTTTCTCAGACGTGTGGTGACAGTGGAGGAGACATGGGTCCATCACCATATGCCGGAAAGCAAACATGCAAGCATGGAGTGGATACAGTGATTCGCCTCCACCAAAAAAAATTCCAGATCAGAGAATCAGCCACAAAGGCATTGGCTACGTTGTTTTGGGACATTAACGGTATTATTTTTACGGATTTCCTGGAAGATCGTCAAACAATCAATGCCACCTGTTACAGCGATTTCCTTAATAACTCACTTAAGGCAGAACTGAGAAAGAAGAGACCAGGACTCCTCAACAGTGGAGTATGTCTTCTCCAAGACAAAGCCAGGCCCCACACCGCTAAAGTGACTATGGAAGCATTGGAGGAATTGGGATGGGACGTTGTACCACACCTTCCGTACAGCCAGGATATGTCACCATGTGATTGCCACCTGTTGGGCCCATTAAAGGAATTTTTTGGGAGGGCAGAAATTTAGATCAAATGAAGAGGTGAAAAGTGTCGTGCTGAGATGGTTTAAACAACAGAGTAAAGAATTCCAAACTACGTCATGCTGCATATATGTGCATGCCCTACCGTAGCGGACCCTAGTCTATCTCCTGAGTGGTCTTTCGGTCCGTTCTGCCTGCTCGCTCCGCTGTTATGCTAATTTCTCCTCTTCATCCTTAATTTTTGCACACCAGTGTATATTGGGCTGTTCGGAAAGTTCATGCCGAAAAACAGCACGTAAAAGAACGTCATGTATGGAATAAAGAAAAAAAGAAACAGATCAGATCAGATGTAGAAGATTTTAGAAAGGGAGTGTCTGACCAAAGGTTTTAAACAACCTGTAGAAGTAACAAGCTAGGTAATTTGGGCTAAAATGCCCGATAAGGAAGTCACACGGAACCGATGTAGAAAGAGGGAGGAAGACGCTGTCATTGGGGACAGTACCCGGGTTCCGACGGATTAACGTGCCCATCTGACGCACGGCGGATATTTAGTGGTTCGAGCGTTCGAACCTGAGACCTCTCCGTAGTAGTCACAAACGTTGCCCACTAGGCCATCAGCGTCCCCCCCCCCCCCAAAAACACACACACACACACTTGATCAACAATACATGCACCCTCTTGTTGTACAATCTTTTGTCAACGGTCATGCATGCTGAAGATTCCATTTTTCAAGAATTTTACGGGTTTAAGCGCAAGAAACTGGTCTAGGTTATTTCTGACGTGGTCCGAAGAATCGAACCTCGTACCAATAAGAGAATTCTGAAGTGATCTGAAAAGGTGGTAGTTCCAGGTAGCAATTTCCGGAGGATATGCCGGCGTGAGGTAGGACATCCCACCCAAACTTCAGCAATATCTGTCGTGTCCTAAAAGAGACATGAGGTCTGCATTGTCTTGCTGGAACACAATGACAGTCCTATTCGCTAAAACAGGGCGCTTTTTCATGGTTGCTACTTGCAGAACGTTCAGCTGCGCGTAGTGTTTATCCCTATTTATTGTTTGGTTTTTCAGTTGAAGATGATAGTGCAATACACTTTTACAGTCCCGCCAAACACTGAGCAAAACCTTCTTTGGGTGTAATCCCGTTTCAGGGGTCTTTAAGGGAGTATTAACAAGCTGCAGCGACGTCCTTTTCCACACCATATTGTTGTAAACGATCTATTTTTTATCACCATTCATCAATCTTCTCCAAAACAGATCGTTTCAGTTGCGTTTCAGAACTGTGTCACAGATGAAATGTTTTCTCGAACAAATTGTGTGGAACTCATACATCGACTGTCGTAGCCAAGCTTCCAAAAGTGTTCATAAATGGTGGATTTCGATAGGTTGAGTACCTCTGATAAATTCCGTGTTGTTTGACTAGGGTTAGCTCCCAGCTGTGCACCGAGCTGTTTCTCATTAGTGGCACAAGTCCTGCTCCGAATCTCTTCGTCTTCCAGGTTAAAATTCCCCTCTCGAAATCTGGCAAACCACTTGGGAACTGTTCTATTTATACTACAGCAGCGTCGCAATAAACATTCAATGCATCCCGTTAAACTTACGTTGTGTTTAGTCTTTTATGGTAACGGTAAAGCTTGACATGTCGTAAATGGAAGGTATTGTCGTTCATCGTTCCACGACTTACAGCCGCTTCCCTATATTTTTTTCCGATGCTGTACAAACTAATACACGGACATCTCACACATCCTCTAATGTAGCTGCCTCATCTACATATAGTGATGGAGACATGTGGTGACCAATCTTCAATAAGCTATGCGAATTCGGCGCGTACTTTCCTGACAACACAGTATATTCTTTCATATTCGTTTAGAAGTTACAGTAATTTGGGGGATCGATTACCCTTAATATAAGGGACATTTTTATCCTACATTCCGTAAATACGCACACCCGATTGCAGAAATTTTGAAAAGTGGGGGTTTTAATGCAAAACTAAACAAAAGATATCCGTTTTGGAATACTGAGGGCGATTTTGTGATATCCACTCTCTTAAGAGTGGTATAAACGCCGTTCACGAAATTTCCAGCGCATAAAAGAAAATTTTCATTCAATGACGATATGGGAAAGAGTGTCATTTATTCTCCATCCTTTTCTTATGATTACTTCTGCAGAATGGCTCAACTGTTCTGTATGAAGAACAGTTCTACATATTCACTTGGACTGTTATCTCCTCACACCACTCTTCTGCTCCGGTTTCGTTACCATTGCGAAAATATGCATCATTGGATACGCAACTCCGGAGTACTTGACGCTTCTGTACAGGCACGGTGAGCACTCAGGTAGCTTGTTTTGTCCATTCCTGCACTGAATCGAATGCTAACTGATGCTTGACAAGATGATCTGCCTAATTTTTACCGCATTTCTTACGCTTTGGGGATGTGACGTACTACAGAGGTGAAGCACGTGTCAAGACGACAAATTTGCAGCGATACACTCCGTCGGTGTAGTTTAGTAGGTTAGAACAACTGGCTCCGGAGCGAGGTGGTACAGGTTCGATCTCTGTAACCCACAAATTTGGGGTTACATAGGGTGAGCATTGTGTGTGATGAGGGCAGGTGTAAAAAAAAAAAATCATCAAAGAACTTTCTGCGGCCAAAGTGTGTGTTGTACGTCCAATACAAAGCAACGTGCGGGATTGCAAGTAACAAAAGATCGCATTTGAAGTCTGTTCGGTAAGGCGGGGATCCATGTATATTAGGAAGATGTACACTCACTGAACAAAACATTAGAGATACCTACCTAATAGCATGTTGGTCCTCCTCAATCGTGAATAACAGCTTGTACACGCCAAGGTATCGACTCCACCAGATGCCGGAGGTAATGCCAGGAAAACTTTTGTTGCAGTATTGCCGACAACTCCACACGAAAGGTCTGTCCAATGAGATAAAGGCAGATAACTGTGAGAGCACATGCCAGTGTAGTATAGTGGATAGCACTTGGAGCTCCGGAGCTGAGAGTTGTGGATTCGAATCCCGCCCCTTGCATAAAAATGACCGAGAAATTTATTTCGTCATATTGGTGCCCAAACTTCCAGGATGGTCTGGTTGTTAGGTTCCTCGTAATGGTGTGAAGCTCTTTCCACGCCGCGAGATAGGAAAAAATGAGAATCCCTTCTTCAGTGCTTCGAAAAAATAAATCAGTGTGAGTTACGTTCCACACACCAAATTGTCTGGGATCTCTGAAATGCTCGTTCTTCATCTAATCACTGCCTACAGCGATATATGATCCCGGTTGACCCATGAGCCATACGCCCCGTCCCTCTTTCGGATGGGAGGGAGATGTGACGTGCCTGTCTCGCAGGACGCACATGAGATAAAGGTCAATAGCAGTGAGAGCACATGCCAGTGTAGTATAGTGGTTAGCACTCGGAGCTCCGGAGCCGAGAGTTTCGAATCCCGCCCCTGGCATAAAAAATGATGGAGAAATTTACTTCGTCATAGGAGCTCATGTTCCGTTCCCAGGCATCACAGGGAGCTCCCACAGGGTTTAAATCAGGGAAACGAGGAGTTCACTAGATTGTTCTAAACTCACATGCGTGTTTCTCGAGTCAGGTTTGGGTGGTTGCGGCCCGGGTGGGGGTCGGCGCGTTTTCCTGCTGAAATAGATCATCGGCTGCAGGATGAGCTTTTGAAGTCCATGAAAGCGTGTAGACGATCAGCAAGCACATGTTGGTAGCGCGTAGCGGTTAAGGATGTCACCCGACCCACTAAAGGATCTAACGTGTAGCATGAGAAGGCTCCTCAAACCATCACAGACTAATTTGAACAGAGCTGATCTTTCACGACGAGGCCATGACCTCATGATGTTGACGCCACACACGCATTATCCAGTCATCTCAGTGCACTTGAAAACGGGATTCATTTAAGCTCACGACCCGGCGCCAGTCTGCAGTGGTCAAGTTTTGATGTTCCCTGCTCCAGGCGAGGCGTAATTTTCGATGACGAGCAGTCAACAGTGGCAAACGAGTATGGCGTCGGCTCACGTAGCCCAGGGTAGGCAACATAAGCCGTACCTTTCTCTGGCTGACGCTGTTTTGGCCTCCGACATTTAACCTGGATATCATTTGCGCCACCGCTACCAATCGGTCAAACTGTACGAGCCAGGCTAATCTACGTCGAACCCGCCCTGTCATCATTGGTGTGTGTTCGTCCACCTCTTGCTCTCTGATCGCTGGTACGTCCGTCGATGGTATACTGGCTGTTCACCCTTGATACGGTTGCCATCGGGGACCCTAGTGCTCTTACCACTTGGGCGATAGAATGGCACATCTGCCATGCTCCAACAATGCGCCCACGATCAAAGTAACTCAGATCACCACGTTTACCCATGTTCGTTGATTGCGATACACTGTTGGGAAGACCTGCTATCTGCATATTTATCGACTGCTGGAATATGTCAGTTATTATGATTTGAAGGAGTGGTATTGTTGGGTAAAGAATGTCCGTAATACCACTGTGCAGTAAAATTATTCTTGATGAATATGAGAACTGATGACTCGCCACCCATGTGTGCCAGAATTGGGCGTTATATGGCACTGAATAATACACGACTGGAGATTTTTTTGCTGGTATTTGGCGAAACGCAACTGCAGACACAGCGCTGTCTCAAACAGATGCAGGATATCATCAATGAAGACAATGCTTGACATTCCTCAGGCTACTCACATCGTTTGTGCCAGCACTGGGATCTGGTATGACTGCAGCTTTCCATGAATGGTATGTAGAGCACAGGAAGCTTCATTCTCTTACCAGGTTCGTACAGGAGTCTGTAAACGGTACTCACAGATATTGAAGGTACCCCCATCTGTTGTTATTTCACTGGATATCTGTAATGAAAGCCGACCAACAAATCTTCCGATCAACCCGATCGGCAGTCACTCTAGGATCGCCAGATACTGAATTTCAACTGCAAACACATTCATTTGTCCACTGCCAACACCATCCAACTGTTCGCGCATCATTTCTCAAATGGGCTGTATTTCGTCCTTTTGGCAATCCTGCTCCATGTAAATCTAAGACACAACCTCGCTCATGCGCACATCTTTCTGTGAGATATAAGTAGCATTAACAACGTAGAACCTACATTATCCCTTTTTCTGTAACAACGATCTTCCCTACAACTAGGTGATGTGTATCCGAATGACACTAGAGTAATACGTTCTCCGCGGGACAACATACGTCTCAAAAACGGTCAGTTAAATGCCCATATAAAGTTTTCATGCACACAATCCACCGGACGCTTTTGCGAGTGGGCCTAAGGAATCCTCAGCCAATTCATGTGACTATACTGACCAACCGTCATCGACAGTTCTGGTTCTATTGCGGCAGGGAGAACTGTGATTGGGCATAGCACGACTGAGAAAGAGTTATCTGCTCCGAGAGTCCAGGTTCCAGCTCCAACATGTCGATGGAAGAGACTATACTCGATACATTGCGAATGAATAATTGCAATCAAGCTACTTCACGGCTGGACCGAAGAAGTACTTGGTATCAGGGTATGAAGATTGTTCTCAAGGATATCAATGAATCACCTTATGCCCAATGAACACATATTCACGTATTCACCACCACATTACACCTTGTCATTATTTTGGCCCATACGTCTCCCTACCTGATGAGCGTGTATCCGGATGGCACTGGATTACTTCAGAATGAAAACCCTACGTGTCAAAAAGTTTACATTATGAAGGAATTGTTCGAAAATCATGTCCATGCAATTCGTGAGATCGCCTTGTAGACGAATTCCCATGACTGAATCCCATCGAACATTTGTTGAGTGCAGTGGAACTGAGCATTTGTCGGTCCCACGACAGTGCGTTGCTCCGTCACTAAACTCCAGTATATTATTCCGTCTATGTAATACAGAATATCTGAGAACACTTTTCGCTGTCCAGTGGAGTCGATGTCACGCCTTGTGCAAGGGCGAAAGATGGCTCAACGAGTTATTACGAAAAAAGTTATGATGTTATGGGGCTCATGAATGTATCTTGTACACTCGGTGATAAAACGAAAGCTTTTGGAGAAAATCATATTTTAAATTGTAGAGGTCATGCAGCTTACAGGCGGGTCAGTTAAAAAATGTAAATAATGAAATATTTTTGAACCCGGCTTACAATTTCGAGAAACGACCCATCCACAGTCATGCGAAAATAATTGTCGCTAACGTGAGAAACCTAATCCGAAACCACGGGAAATTTTGCTCCCACGAAGGAGGTAATCCCTTCCTTCTTCTCCTGCGGGGCTTTGAACATGACATCCCACCTCTGGGAAGAGGCGCAACGATATTTTCACAGTAAGCATGGGCGTTTCTTCAAGGCTATGCCATTAATGGTACACAAAATAATTTGTTTTATGATTCCAAGGAAGAAAACTGCCACGACGACTTTGCTGACGATATTGTTTATGGTAACGAAGCATTTTAGCGAGAATGGACTCACAGAAACTATTTGGAAACTTCGAAGCTTTTCAAGGTTTTAAAGCAACATAATTTTGGAAATTTGTGTAATAATTTTATTTGAATACATATGCCAGTTGTTGTTTTTTTTGGCTTTTTTTCCAAGCTCTTGAACTTTAAGGTCGGCTTACGTACGGGTCCCGAATTTTTGCTGATATTTAGCTGTTGAACTGGAAAGTCGGCTTTTTGCGTGATTATACGGTATATTTTAAATGGAACTGACAAGCATTTTCAGGTATATCAAAAATTTCACTGTCTTGTGTGAAAAGTACTGGAAGTGGGGGTACCATTTCCAGGCAATATATTCTAAAATACTGTAGAACAAGGCCCAAAACGTCAAATGTCACGGGGATTCGTGAGAATTGCACTTGAAGTGACATGTTTTTTAGATTATTATTATTATTATTATTATTATTATTATTATTATTTTATTATTATTATTATTATTATTATTATTATTATTATTATTATTATTATTATTATTATTATTTTTATTATTATTATTATTATTATTCGAATTTCCAGTGCAAAGTAATTCTAAAATGTGAATTGAATGAAGTACAGTTACCTTCTTCAGCTTTTGTGAATGCTCTTCTGCAGAGATTAACAGATGTTCACGTTTAAATTCCAGAATTTCTTTTCTGTTACATATCCATAGTATTGTACGTGAGGCTACAACGGAAGGTTTCAAAGCAGTTCGCAGATGTTTTCAAGGTGAATAACAATGGAATAATAACAAGTTTTCCGGAAATTAGATGTTCCGGATTGTAAGAGATGGAACGAGGAAACTGGGGAAACAATGGCAACAGAAAACTTGGTGCGGCTGCCTTTGAGAAGAGTGTTGGCCGAAATATATCCAGGTGTCTCAAACAATGGGACGCTTTGACTTTTTTGTTGAAGACACTTGTATTATCTTGTTTTTCTTTTGCCGATTGTGAAATACCGCTGAACGAAATATACAAGCTGAATTTCCTTTAAATTTGGGAAATACGTTGCATGCATTTTTGTTTTTGGGATTTTAAAAAAACGAAATATAAGATGTTATTCCTGCATTGAAAGTCACAACTAATTATTGGGTGACATTTCCTGTCCACAAATCCGTGGATTAATCCTGGACAGTTATAGCTGGTTATTGGTTGCTTTTCCTTAAGCGAAGAAAAACGATCATTGCTATGAGTCCGAAATTCATAGGGATGGGAAAGTGTAAAAGTTTTGTAAGAGAATTTCGAAAGTTTTATCCGGTAGCGAATCCAAAAATGTGTTTGACCGGGGGGGGGGAGAGGGGGCTCTTCCTGACATTTTTATACTTCTTTTTATTTTGTGACAAAACGAGTTGTGTCGTATATTTCTAAACAAGCTTCATTTTAAGTTTTTTGCTTCTTTATGTAAATTTTGTTACTTCTTCGTTAAACATTTTCTCACTGAACGGCACATTATTTTCCCGCGCACCTTGTTCGATTTGGCATCACTGACGGTGAGTCAGAGCAACATAAAGTGATGACGTTGAGTGTATTCCTGGAGATTTCTGGAGATGAAGAGACATTGTGAAGCGTTGATATCGCGTAAGTGATTAACTCTTGAACTGGATGGAAGGAATTAAATAGCTTCGGGAGCACTACGTAAAGTTTTCGTTTCTTACTCACTCACTTTAAGTGAAACAGAGTCACCCAAATAATGTTCAATAAAGGTTTACTTAAAATTCGTCCTTTATTCAGATGCACTTCACTAACGAAGAAAACTTTTAAATCATAGCTCCAATTACAACAATAGGCGCTTATTCGACTGAACATGAATTAGTAAACACAATAATAGTTTGAAATGAATAACATGAAATACATATAGGAGTCGGACAGAATAATGCGAACACCTAGGAAAAGAAGGTTTTACGTAGCTAATAGGGTGTGGGGCCACTTTTGGCATTCAAAACCTCCTTAATCCTCCTTGGAATGGACGCATACAAATCCCTGATGGTGTTTAGCGGGATGTTACACCATTCTTCATGCAAAAACTGCTCCAGGTCCTTGAGAGATACAGGAAGAGGATAACGGGATCTTACTCTGTTTCCTAATACAAACCCCAGAGGCTCGATGATGTTTAAGTCCCCTCCGAGCTCTGTGAATTGGGGCTTTACCATCTTGATAGATGGCATCTCCCGAAAGAAACACAATGCCTGAGCCATGGGATGGACATGGTCGGCTAAAATGGTTTCATACGCCTGCCAGTCATCCATCTTTTCAAGGTGATCAGGGAACCTGCTGAAAATCACGACATGATCGCCCAGAGCATGACAGAACCACCACCATGCTGCACTGTTGGGAGCAGACAGTCTGGGTTGTACGCTTCTGACGGTGTTCTCAAAACGTAAACATGTCCTGCGGTGGGGAATAGTGTGAATGTGGATTCATCCGACCACATTACACGTCTCCATGCATCAGCAGTGCACGTTATATGCTCCTGGTACTACTGCCGTTGCTGTTGTGCTTTCACCCGGGTCACCAGAGGTTTTCCAATAGCAGCTCTGTTATGAATATCTTGTTTATGCAGTTCCCTGCGCACTGTTTTAGTTGATACTGGGGTCCGGATATGCAGATTGAACTCCGCACTAATTTTCGGCGCCGTGGTCTTCTTATTACTGGTAAGAATCCTCTTCAATGCTTTCTTGCCTCTATCAGTCAGGGTCGTTTTCCGTCGTTCTTGTGTTTCGCAGACGAGGTTTTGCCCCAAACACTGTGTTCTGTCATGACGCTAGACACAGTAGCTCTCGATACTCCCACTACCTTGGCAACTGTGGTCACGGAGGCACCAACAAGCCGGCCACCAACAATTAGCCTTCTTTCGAAGTCCGTTAAGTCGCTCATTTCGTCGTCACCCTGAAAGAAATTTTGCAACAAGACACTTTAAATGCACTTAAACAGGATTTTGAGGTTCTAAACAAAGCTATTGCAACCAAAAACTGGTGGATATGTTTACGTATTGCGACGCAGATGCATTAAAAGTCACGTCACTGGGCGTGGTGTTCACATTTTTCTGTCCAACCCGTGTATGTACACCATAGATCAACAGATATTATCGTTTACAGATTAGCACAGCTTCTACGACTACCACTAACGCACCACACCTTGTCTGCTAGCTCCAAACATTATATCTCGCTCTTAGGTTGTCAAACATCTACACATCCTTCCCTCTTGATCTCAAGACTGCTGCCAACATAATATTCAGTGAGTGGGATAACGATAAGGTTGAAACGTTAAAAGAGAACGAATTCAAAATTTACATAGAGAAAGACAACTAAAAATGAAAGTTAAATTAGAGCATACGTCATAAGTATCATTTAAGGGGATGATTAACACTTTCTGACTGATTACCTGCAAAAAAGAGCTATAACAATGGCAACGAACCTAAAACAGGAAAATGAAAATATTTGAGCCACTCTTTTGCCCAGAGGCGTGGTGTCTATGTGAAGTAGGCCTAGCCTTTCTAGTAGCGAAGTCTTATCACTATTGACAGGTTTATGGTTGGTACTGCTGAGATAGAGGGGGAAAAAATTGGTTTTCCGTAGCTTTCGTAAAACCTGGAAGCTATGTAAGTATTGCTGTTTAGACAGCGCAGAAACTTTGGGCAGAATGTATTCCAGGTACATCAACTACTTAAAGGGTTAAACCCTGTGGTATGCATAGTCGAGTCACATTATTGTAACCACCTCTTACTTTTGACGTCAACAGCGAGCAACCAATGAAAGAAAGCACGTGTCGTGAGCAGGCATGGAGGGTATATAAGGTGTGCTGTAGGCAATATCAAAACGTATCACTCGTTGCTGTCATGGATAAAAGCAGCAATTTATCAGATCTGCAAAAATGGATGATTATCGTCTTTGGGACCAAGGGTGGCTGTATTTCGGAAATAGCGCAGTTTGTAAACTTTTCGCGTGCTGCTGTGGTTAAGGTGTATCGTGATAAGAAAAATGGCAGCATTGCGAATAAGCGATATGGAAACTGCAGAGCACTACGTACCATTATTGTGAGTGGTGAAAGTCGGCTTTGAAGATGCGTGAAGGCCGATCGACACGCTACAGTGTAGCAACTCACTAGCCGAATGAACCAGGGGGTTCTCGGAGGTGTGTCTAAAACGACAGTGCAGCGAACGCTGCTCCGATGCAGACGGATGGTCACTGCACCTATGCTCTAACGAAGGTGCATCGGCATAAAAGGCTTACATTTGCCCCGCAGTATCGGAATTGGACCTCCGCTGATTGGCAAAGGATTGCCTTTTCCGATGAGTCACGTTTTCTGCTTCATCGAACAGATGGATGTTGGTGTATAAGGTGAGAAACATCGGAGAATAAACACTCTTCAAGCATCGCTGGTCGAACACAAGCTGCGTTATGGTCTGGGGAATGTTTTCGTGGCATTCTCTGCTTCCGCTCATACCTGTGGAAGGCACTATGAACCGAATTCGTTATAAATCCATCCTTGCAGACCAGGTACACTCAAAAATGCTGATTGCCTTCCTTGGGGAGGATGGGATCTTCCAGAAAGACAACGCGACGTGTCACACAGCTAGAAACGTCCGAGAGTACTTTGAAGTCTTCATCTTGCTCTCAAAGTACTTCCCTGGCCCCCTAATTCCACAGACTTAAACCCTATTGAGCATCTGTGGGACCACCTCGATCGTGTTATTCGCTCTATGGATTCTCCACCACGCATCCTCCAGCAGCTGTCAGATGCACTGCAGTCAGCATGGCTCCACATACCGGTGAACAGCTTCCAACACTTTAATGAGTCACTCCCAGCCCGTCAAGCTGCTGTCCGAACTGCACACTGCTGTAAGTCTGGATATTAGCTGGTGGTCACAACAATGGGACTCGCCCGGGTATATACACATGATCCAAGAATACTTATCGTTGTCATACGATCAGTGACGTCGCTTGGTTTCCAAACCAGGTTGCGCGACGAGTGGGCTTTTGCTGGGAAAAATTCTATAACAACTTTATTCAGGAAAACTGAAAGAAAGAAGAACATTTTTTTCATTCTTATTTATGGCAGCTACGCCCCCCCTCCCTCACAAACACACGTACCCATACCTGGGCCAGACATATTATGCCACTGGTAAACCAATAAGATAAGATGACTGTGGCTAGTGGGTAGTGATATACTGTAAGTACATCACCACTCATATACTTTAAGTACTGATATACCGTAAGTGCTGCTGGAATGGCCTCCGCTTCCTCGCTGCCCTGGTATATGAACGAATGGTGATTTGCTTGCAAAATTGTCAAACTCAAAACTATATATAACTGTCTAAGCACGATGATAACTCACTAGATACTAGAAGAAAGATGTTATTGATTTATATTTTAAAAACTACACACACACATAATTCAAGAACGATCATAGCGAGATCTTTTGGAGGTACTATATCTCCATCCTCAGGCCTACCGCGCAGAAATGAAAATGCCTCATGTATAAATACATTCAGAAACAATACCATCATGCCCCCCGTCGAGGAGAGTACATTGCCAACTGAAAGAAGATTATTAAAGAAAACAGATGGTAACGTCATAGTTATGAGTTATTTATGGGGTATGTCCGAATCATCAGGGAAGCAGTTCTTCAGTAGAAAACTCCAGGGTAAAGGCACAGATAACGATAACTCTTCTTTGCAAAAGGAAGACAGGAAGCGTTGAATGTACAAGCTTTCTTATTTACAGAAAGCTTGTACACTCAATGCTTCCTCCATCCTCAGGCCTAGGCCAAGCTTTCTTATGTACAAAAAGCTTGTATATTCAACGCTTCCAGTCTTCCTTTTGCAATGAAGAGTTACCGTTATCTGTGCCTTTACCCTGGAGTTTTCTACTGAAGAACTGGTTTCCTGATGATTCGGACATACCCTATAAATAACTCATAACCATGACGTTACTATCTGTTTTCTTTAATAATGTTTCTTTCAGTTGGCAACGTGCTCTTCTCGATGGGGGGCGTGATGGTATTGCTTGTGAATGTATTTATACTTGAGGCACTTCCATTTCTAAGCGCAAGGCCTGAGGATGGAGGTATAGCACCTAAAGATCGCGTTATGATCGTTTTTAAATTACGTGTGTGTAGTTTTTAAAATGTAAATAAATAACATCTTTCATCTAGTATCTAGTGAGTTATCATCATGCTTAGACAGTTATATATAGTTTTGAGTTTGCCCTAGAATGGCTTTAGACTCCACTTTCCGTGTTGGAATGCTCTGCTTAGTAGAACAAACAACAGAGCAATTAGTAATGATCCCTCTCAGTTAATTCCTATCCTCCTCATTCACCGCTGGCTATACTAATACGAATATTAGCTGGCTACTTAATTTTTCATTTAAACAACATCGGTGATCAAAAGTTAAAACGCTACTAACTGTTCTACAACCCAAAAAAGTACCCTTTTCTAACAGGAAACTGATAAAAATCGGGAGGGTAGCTCGGTATTCTTTGTCCATAATTTATGCTACACATTTTTCGCATGCCACGATCTTGTGAAATAAAACGAGTGAGTGATTCGAGAGTATACATTCATTTACGCGCAACACATTGCACTTATTCGCGTCACTCACGACCACACCGAGTCATGCGGTACATACTAAGTGTAATTAAATCACAACAACAAACATTAGGATTTTTAATTCCTGACACTTAGCAGTACTTACTTGTAGGTAGTTAGGTGGATTTATGAATGTTATTGTCGTAAAACCAATGAAAAAAAAGAAGATACGTGAGTCATAAAATTAAGTATTTACGCGGCGTCTACAGTAAGTATTTGGGCTGTTTACTTTTTCAGAAATAATATTTTTATTATTATTATTATTAAATATTATTCAGATTTAGACGAACGTAAGAAACAACACTGATGAAATGTGGTGTAACTACGGAAGCCTATCTATGCATTCGCAAAAAACCTTGGTTTAAGATAGAAAGATAAGCTAAATTGAATTTGTGTTAAAGAAGAATTTGGTCATTCTCGGCCTAGGATAACTGCAGGTGATCAAATCTTGACTTTCAAACGCCCAAAGTTATCAAATCTTGACCTTCTTGTAGGTCACGTGATCCCAGTTCGTCTCAAAATTAGTTGATTTCCCCTCTGCTCTGTTCCTAATTCATTTGATTTTGATTTCGAGGGGTGCATCTTTATGTCTTCTAGGTGTAAAGCCATGTCGACTTTGACACCATTTGCACCAGGTCTAGCTTTATGATGTCGAAGAATATCTGGTAGTAATCATAGCTCCCTCTCTCTCTCTCTCTCTCTCTCTCTCTCTCTCTCTCTCTCTCTGCTGTATTTTGAAGGGCATGAGGATCCCACGGTGATGATTTTTTTATGCAGATTTCGGAATTTAGAAAAAATACTTTCGCTCACATTGCATTCTCATTGCACCGCTTTTAAGAAGCTATTGTTTTAAAGGTGTCATATAGCCCAGTAGTATGCATACTGCTTTGACTTAAACAGCTGTATATATCAGAGCCAAACATATGGTATATGACTCCTAATCAGTACGTGCTTTTCTTCTACCAACTACTTTTCAAACGTTCACTATTAGCAGTTACACTTCTGAACCTGTCGATTCAAATATGTTGCTGTAATTATAAGAAAATTATTCTGCATTTCTGGACATTTTCTAATATAAGATGTTTTCGTCAAGATGCGTAAACTTAAACTTTTAATTGAACGTTATCCTAGCTTCAAATTGTAGGAATAAAAGATTCAACATCAGCTGTTTTCCAGATACTTCATTTTCCCGCGAGTTTTCTGAAAAATAACTTTTGAGAACGACTTTTGCCAAAAGTCGTTCTCGCCAAGGGTCATAGGATAGCATTATAGTGCCAAGAATCATGGGATAGCATTATAGTGCCAAGAATCATGGGATAGCATTATAGTGCCAAAAGTCATGGGATACCATTATTATCAAATTTTAATAAGCGGTGCCGTCGTATAAAGACTTCGACACACACCACGATTTTTATCAGTTGCGAAATGTAATCTCGTGAGTCCGGTAGAACAACCGCCAGTAGCATTTTTTTTTTTTTTTTGTGATTAGAGGTTTAACGACCACCGTGAGCAACTCAATGGGCTATAAGCAGTCTCCCGACCCTAATTTAGGGTCACTGGTTCCAGGAAAGGGAGAGAGCCAGTGCCGTAAGACAAACACAACATCCATGCCTGACCGGGATTCAAACCCGGACCCCTCCTGGACGAATGATCAGAGGCGCCAGTAGCATTATAGCAACCCAACGTGAATTATCGGAGCTTGAATGGGCATGGTAAGTGGGAACCAGACGGATGATACATTCAATTTCCGAAGTTGTGCAATCATTCAACATTCCTCGATCCACGGTGTCACATGTGTACCGAGATTACCTTATGGAAGGTGGACAGCGCACTGGTTGACCACGGGTGCTGAATGACCGTGACAGGCGGCGTCTGACCAGAATTGTCCATGCTAACAGACAAGCGACACTGGCTTAAATAACATCCAAATTCAATGCAGAAGGTAGCAGGGACATATCCATCAGGCCAGTGCAGCATAATTTAGTGCACATGGAGTATGGGAGCAGAAGATCCACCAGAGTGCGTTTGTTAACACCACGGCATCGGACAGAACGCCTTACCTGAGCTCGCGAACACGGTAATTGGACCCTGGAAAACTGGCAGCATGGGGCGTGGTTCGATGAGTCACGCTACTAGTTGTTACGAGCTGATGGTAGGTTTAGGGTGTGGAGCAGACCTCATGAGGCCATGAACCCAAGCTGTCAACAAGGCACCGTAAAAGCAGGTAGTGGTTCCATACATGTGGGGGATGTCTCTACGTGGCACGGCTTGGGTTATTTGGTCCTCGTAAACACGTTATTAACCGCTAATCACTTTGTTCCTCTGCTGGGTGACCATTTGCAGCCCTTCATGTACTCCAACAACGATGGGATTTTCCAGGAGGACAGTGCACCATGTCATCGGGCCCAAGTTGTCCAAAATTTGTTCGAGGAGCATTCTGGACAGTTCTGACGGATGGTGTGTCCACCACGTTCGTCCGACACGAACCGAATAAAGCACTTATAGGACGTGGTTGAAAGGTCCATTCGCTCCCAAGATCCTGCACCTAGAAATACCAGGAAACTGTAGGCGTCTGTACAGACGGCAAGGCTCAACATCTCTCCAGAAGTCTTCCGACCACTTGTGGAATCGATACCGCGTCGGGTTGCTGCAGTTCGCTCTGCGCTAGAGGAGGTCCTACACGATACTAAGTACGCATCGTATAACGTTTGGCACTTCAATGTATTTTAAAAAACTTTGTTAACAGTATTACTTCTTTTTCTTTTTTTTCAATTATGAATTTTACAAACCTAGTGCACAATTTTGTACCAGAAAAACTGGTGAGTTTTTGAAAATAAGTTTCAGAATCTGTGGAAGAAACTTGGAGAGACCTTTATCCAGGAGTAGCTAGATAATGATTGATTGTTATACATTTTTCACGCCAATGTGATTTTCTGTCAGTCTGACATCTACATAAATTTAGTGTCACACTTTTCTCTAATATTTATTTGAATGCCATCAGCTTTCTCAACACCTTAAGCTGCAGATATACTTAAACCAAATAGCGCCCAAAATTCTCTGCGCTTTCCAAACAGAAAAGTTCGCATTGCGGCCGGGTTTTACGAAAGCTTCGGAAAATCAATTCCTTTCCCCCACCCATCTCAGCAGTACCATCTCAACAGTACCAAACATAAACCCATCATTGGCGATAAGGGGCTTCTAGAGCTGAACTCCCTGCTTAGTGACCCAAGGCATGACAGGGAAGGGCTGGTTCTCCTGACATGGACATCATGCCACTGTGGGTAGAAACAAGCTACTTAAACAACGTCCCTCTCGTTTCTTAAGCTCGTAGTCATTGTTATAGCCCTGTTGGCAGGTAATCAGTCAGAAAGGATAAGTATCAATCATCTCCTAAATGACAATTTTGAATAACTAGGCTAAGAAGAAAGCAAGTCGTTGCATCCGAGTTCGGCTGACTTCTCAGACAGCGAATATATTCGTTCGAGGCCATTTTTGACCCCGAGTTAATTCGTTCCAGGTAAAGGGTTAAACTACTGTAACTGTGCATTGTGTCAACTATTACAGCTCCATTACTTTCAGCATTTAAAAATAGCTTCCACAATATTTAGGGATGCTACAAATCTAATACTTAGTTAAATAAATCTTACGTTTAGGTTCCTCAATGGAAATGTAGAAGAGTAAGGACTGCAGGTACATATTTTGGGGGACCTATACTTTTTACTTGGCAAGTATAACAGTGAGTAAGAGTGTGTATGTGTCAGTAAGGGAGTGAAGAGGAAAAACGCAAACAGACTGCTGGCATCCTGGGAATCAACCTCCTAATACACCTACCAAACACAAAGACGAAACAATATGATTGAAAGCATGAAGTAGTGCTTAGCTGATTTACCTAAGAAATGCACATTGCGGCAATTAAGTAATCAGACTGATTCTTTTAATCCCGGTAAAACACACGCGTCGGGAAAGAATGGATTTTTGATAAGTAATTTATCAGCTACGCGGTGGCAACAGCGTTTGCATGAAAGTCGCGCACATGACGTCATTCAGTGGAAGAACATTGTCACAGCCCTGTCATGGAGCAGAGAGCAAACATCCGGTTCTTATAAAATCGGTTAAACTGCATCCGAGACAGTTGAATTGTTGCGAGATGTGTATGGGGCTAATTGCCTATAGAATAAAACTGCATCTCAGACAGTTCAATTGTTGCGTGATGTGTATGGGGCTAATTGCCTATAGAATAAAACTGCATCTGAGACAGTTGAATTGTTGCGTGATGTGTATGGGGCTAATTGCCTATAGAATAAAACTGCATCTGAAACAGTTGAATTGTTGCGTGATGTGTATGGGGCTAATTGCCTATAGAATAAAACTACATCTGATACAGTTGAATTGTTGCGGGATGTGTATGGGGCTAATTGCCTGTAGAATAAAACTACATCTGAGACAGTTGAATTGTTGCGAGATGTGTATGGGACTAATTGCCTATAGAATAAAACTGCATCTCAGACAGTTGAATTGTTGCGTGATGTGTATGGGGCTAATTGCCTATAGAATAAAACTGCATCTGAGACAGTTGAATTGTTGCGTGATGTGTATGGGGCTAATTGCCTATAGAATAAAACTGCATCTGAAACAGTTGAATTGTTGCGTGATGTGTATGGGGCTAATTGCCTATAGAATAAAACTACATCTGAGACATTTGAATTTTTGCGGGATGTGTATGGGGCTAATTGCATATAGAATAAAACTGCGTCTGAGACAGCTGAATTGTTGCGTGGTGTGTATGGGGCTAATTGCCTATAGAATAAAGCTGCATCTGAGACAACTGAATTGTTGCTTGGGTCTATGGGGCTAATTGTCTATGGAATAAAACTGCATCTGAGACAGTTGAATTGTTCCGTGATGTGTATGGGGCTAATTGCCTATAGAATAAAGCTGCATCTGAGAGAGTTGAATTGTTGCGTGGTGTGTATGGGGCTAATTGCCTATAGAATAAAACTGCATCTGAAACAGTTGTGTTGTTTTATGATGTGCATGGTAATAATTGCCTATCTCGTGCACAAATGTCGTCGGAAAGAATCCAAAGTTAAGCAAATGATGATTTTTGCGTACATTGCCCAGGGTATTGTGATCTCTGATCGAGTGCCGGTAGGGCAAAATGTCAACGCAAAATATTACCGTGACTTTCCGAGAACAAAGATGAGATGTAAAATTAGTCAAACATGCCCCTACTTTTGGGAAGCGAGAGCAATATTGCTGCATGACAACGCATCGTGACATGGTGCAGCGTCGGTACGGGGGCTTCTGTCGAAATATGGCTGAGAAACTTTATCCCACCCACCATACAGCCCTAATCTCAGTCCACCCGAACTTTCGTTGGACGTCACCAGAGTAATACGACAGCTGAACAAAGATGGCGTACTACGGGGCATCCGGGACCGACCTACCTCGCCGCTGGCAAGCTGTCATTGGCAGCGGAGGGGAGTACATTGAATAGTAATAAGGTACGTTTTCTCCGTTACTTCACTCGTTTCTCAAAAATGGACAGTGTGCAGAACTTTTGTTAGAACACAAATCGTATACCGATGGTGCGCACGTTTCAAGGATGGGCGGGAAGATTTGGAAAATGGCGAAAGGCCCGAACGCCCGATTTTAGTGCTCACGTCGGAAATCATCGAGAAAATTCGCGAAAGGATAAAAAGTAAACGTTGTGTGACCTTGACGATGCTGGAATGTGAACTCGGTGTTAAAAAGGAGGCAATTCGTCAAATTTTAGTACAAGATTTGTGGGGTGGGATGTTTGTTCTCGTTTTGTTTCGCATGCTTTGTCGGACGACCAGAAGCATGCAGAAATAAGATATCCGGCAGCCTGCTGAACCAGTGCAAAATTTTCTCTAAAGCATTGTGACAGGTGACGAGACACGGTGTTGTCGTTATCATCCTGAAAGGAAGCGTCAGAGGGCTCAGTGGAAGTAGCCACAGTCACCCAAAAGGAAATAAGATCAGGTTACAGGAGTCTAAAATCAAGACAATGCTTGTATGCTTTTATGACAGCAAGGGAATTCTGCATCATAAGTTCATTATTGAAAGTGCAGCTGTCATTGGAAATGTTTAAACAACCAATTTGAAACGATTGTGAAATAGGATTGTTCGTGTCAGGCTCTTTTTTTTTTTTTTTTTTTTGATTGGAGATTTAACGACCACCGTGAGAAACCCAATGGGCCATAAGCAGTCGCTCGTCCTTAATTTGGGCGGAGCTGACTCCAGGGAAGAGAGCCAGTGCCGTAAGACAAACACAACATCCATGCCTCATCGGAATTCGAACCCAGATCTTTCTGGGGCGAATGGCTATCAGATCATATCATATGTAGAGGATTTTAAAAACGGAGTGTCTGACTCCAGGTCTTAAACAACTCTTAGAAATAGGAAGCTAGAAGATCTTGGCTAGTGCCCGATAGGAAAGTAACACGGAAGCGAGGTAGAAAGAGGGAGGAAGACGCCCTTACTTATCAGCGGGAGGGCCAGTACCCGGGGTCCGACGGCTTAGCGTGCCCATCCGACGAACGGTGGATATTTAGTGGTTCGACCGTTCGTACCTGCCTGGGATCGAACCTGAGGTTTCTCCGTGGCAGTCACGACCGTTGACCACTAGGTCATCCGCGGTCCGGACGCGCCATTCTGCCATGTCAGGCTTGACTACAAAAACGAGGTCCTCTTTCACGATAACGTCGCCGGACACATAGCTATCAGTGCACAGCAATTTCTGCCACGAAAACAAGTGTGTGTACTCAACGATCCATCCATATTCTTCAGATTTGTCACCATGTGACTGCTTTCTGTTCCCTAAATCAAAATTGGCAAAGTTTTTTCAAGACATTGAAGACATACAAACAACTGTGACATCAGCTCTTAAATCCATACCCAAATATGACATCCGCAAATCCTTCCTTTCGTTGGCTGATTTTGTCACTTCTTGTGTTAACGCAGGAAGAATGCGCTTTAAATACAATATATTCACGTAAGTTTTTCTGCTTTCCCATTGTTTTTAAAATTCAGTCTCATTACTTGATTGTCGCACTGTGTATGTCCCCTTTTCTGTATAATGAATAAGCAAAACAGAACAAAAGAAAAATATCGTGCTAAGTACTTAAATCAAATATGATTTTCTTAAATACACATTCAATTACATATTAATCGGATTCTGAAGAAGAAAAAGATAGGGGAATAAGAAAAATGAAGTAGGAAGGAAATCTTTGACCTCTTACTGGCATTTGTGGAATTCTTTGCTGTAGATTACATTGTCTACCTTCGCGACGAGGGCCTGCGACTGCTTAATAATGGTAGTTAATTGCATACTATTTGCCATGCTCTGCTGAGTTTTAAAATGCCTGGATACCGTACTAGGCTTCCGGGCATACGTATATGCAAAGATATGGTCTTTAGGTAAAACCAACCTTGTGTCCTGTAGCCTGTTTAAATGAAGTCCCGGAGCAATTTAAACACTTAAAGAATTCAGATATCCTCTTGAGGCACCTTGAAATAAAAATACACATCACCAACAAAAAGCAAAACAGGTATTTTTACCTTTTTCTGTATCACTTGTTTCGTTCACCTTCTTTTTTCTTTTCCTGGAGAAAAGAAAAAATATTTTATTTCATGTTCTGTGAGTTTAAGTTAGTTCATCTTTAACATGCAAAACGTCTCATTTGTGAAGTAATAATATTAAAAGTTTTCCTTTTAATTCATTACTATGCTTCTTGAATATTACAAGGAATAAAGAAATAACAAGAGCAATAATAATAATAATAATAATAATAATAATAACAATAATCACAATTTGGCTCACTACTGTGTCACTTGAACGTCACAGGATATAGTAATAATCATTCAGACTTCCTTGAATGTTACGGAATTTAGTGTTAATAAAAATACTTATTTTCGTTTTACTGTACTATCACGTTCCTTATATATATTACCGGAAATAATAATAATAATAAACATGAAAGTGTGTCTTATCTTATATCTGAATGCAGCAAAATCGCCCAGACAGATTACAAAGCTAGACACGACAGGGTAGTAGAATTCATCCACTGGTCATTGATATAGCAATTCCTGGAGATGCCAGAGTCGATGAAAATGAAGTGAAAAAAAAAAGACCAAATGTCGAGACCTGGCCACAGAAGTTCATCGGTTATGGACTAAATATACAGCAGTAGTCCCCATTGTTATCAGGGCACTTGGAACAATTTCAAATAAAAATTTTACACTTACCAATATCTGAATGGTGCTTCCACACAATATATCAGAACACAAACGTGGAATGGTGCTCAAGTAATGTCCATATAATATCAGAATGGTGCTCAAGTAATGTCCATATGATATCAGAATGGTGCTCAAGTAATGTCCATATAATATTAGAATGGTGCTCAAGTAATGTCCATATAATATCAGAATGGTGCTCAAGTAATGTCCATATAATATCAGAATGGTGCTCAAGTAATGTCCATATAATATCAGAATGGTGCTCAAGTAATGTCCATATAATATCAGAATGGTGCTCAAGTAATGTCAATATAATATCTGAATGGCGTTTAAGTAATGTCCATATAATAACAGAATGGTGCTTAAGTAATGTCCATATAATAACAGAATGGTGCTTAAGTAATGTCCATATAATAACAGAATGGTGCTTAAGTAATGTTCGTATAATAACAGAATGGTGCTCAAGTAATGTCCATATAATAACAGAATGGTGCTTAAGTAATGTTCGTATAATAACAGAATGGTGCTCAAGTAATGTCCATATAATATCAGAATGGTGCTTAAGTAATGTCCATATAATATCAGAATTGTGCTCAAGTAATGTCCATATAATATTTGAATGGTGCTTAATGTCCATATAATATCTGAATGGTGCTTAATGTTCATATAATATCTGAATGGTGCTCAAGTAATGTCCATATAATAACCGAATGGGGCTTAAGTAATGTCCATATAATAACATAATGGTGCTTAAGTAATGTTCGTATAATAACAGAATGGTGCTCAAGTAATGTCCATTTAATATCAGAATGGTGCTTAAGTAATGTCCATATAATAACAGAATGGTGCTTAAGTAATGTCCATATAATATCAGAATGATGCTAAAGTAATGTCCATATTGAACAACTTCTTTCCTAGTCATAAAACACTTCCATCAAATCAAATTTCCATGTTGTGGGAAAGCACGAAGATATCACCTACATTTGAGTGTGATATCTTCGGGATTTTTGTAACCAGCGCGTGCTGCCATGATAAAAGAAAGAAAGCACTCGTCCGGTTGACCGAAGCACGAGTTTTTTCTCGCGCAGCACAAATGTTGAAGTTTCTAGCAGTGAAAAACAGTTTCAACTTTTTATTAAATTTTCCCAATTCAAAACAGACTACTACACTCTTCCTATCCTATCGAAACTTATGCTATTTTTATTATTATTAAATTTAGTTTTGATTTCGATGTCCGACAAGCACTTCTGCATCCAATGCAATATGTGGACGAGGGGATTAACAAACTCTTTTTCGTCTAAGGCTATACATACGGAGCCGCCAGGTCCATGACTATATAGGGTTGCGAGGTACCACAACCCCTGTTGCATCTAAGTCTATAGATGGAGTTCCGAAACATTACATTTTCTGCTGTATCGAAGGCTACATGAAGTTCATGGGACTCACAACTACTGTTGCATTTAAAATTAAGTGGAGTCGTTGAGTATCACATGTCCTGTTGCATCTGAAGCTTATAATAAAGCCGCTGGGTCTAACAATCCCTGCTACATCTAAGGCTACAGGGAGTCGGGCTGTCTCACAACGTCTGTTGTATCTAAGGCTATGTGGAGTTGCGGGGTATAGCATCTCCTGTTGCATCTAAGACTACATGGCTTCGCGAGGAAGTCTAGTTACCCAAGTTGCATCTAAAATCATATGGAGTTCCGGATATAACAACTCTTATTGCATCTAAGGCTATTGGAGTAGCTGAGTCTAACAATCCCTGCTGCATTTAAAGTTACCTGGAGTCGCTGTGCATTACATTTTCTGTTGCGTTTAAGGCTATATCGAAATTCTGTTTTTCAAAACCTTTTTTGCACCTATCACTTTTTCCAGTTGTTTCATGTAATGACTGATGATGAAATATTGCCAACTGAATTAGTGAGAAAATTCTATTACTCACATTCTGCGATGGGAGTTTGCAATAGCTTTTAGCAAAATGCTCTTGAATTTAGCAGGCTGCCCATATCTTGCCACATGGACTGCGTTGTAATTACTAGGCTTGTACTTCTGAGACCAACGTACTTCCTAAGTTTTTGCATTGGAAGCTTCAACCACCTACACACCTTGAATGCATATTTTCAGAAAGTTTATGTCATTTTGGTTTTATGATACGCAATACGTAATACACCAGCTGAGTTACACTGAAAGATTCATACTGATTCAAAGGTTACTGTAAAACGCAGCACACACATCGTAACCTGATATTGTACATGGGTTTACAGTTCACAGCTACGTAAACAAACAAGCCAAAACTTCCCGAAGCAAGCACCAGAAAAAAGCGACTTTACATTTAACAGCATGTTGAATTAAAACAAGCACGCGCGCGCGCACACACACACACACACACACACACACAGTCTAGTCAAACAAGAAAAATGGCACCGCATTTTCGATTGTGATGAACACGTCTCTTGAATGAGGCGAACTAAATTTATCAAAGCTATTTAAAGTCAATAAAACCGGTTAGGAAAACAGTCATCAACGACCACCGTGAGCAACTCAATGGGCTATAAGCAGTCGTCCGTTGCTAATTTAGGGTCACTTGTTCAAGGAAGGGAGAGAGCCAGTGCCGTAAGACAAACACAACATCCATACCTCATCGGAATTCGAACTCGGACCCTTTTCGGACGAATGATCAGAGGCCATCGCTTAGACCACTGTGCCAGTGAAGCGGCCCACCTGCGGCTAAAAAGTATGTCACGAAAATTAACAAATGGCGCACAAAACGTTTCTCATAGCACAAGAAAGGTATCGGAGACAAAGAGATTTTCAAATCGAACAGTTAAAAGAAGAAAAATAGAACGAAACATGATATAAGTCTATGCCTGCTAGCGCAAGAATTTTGCATAATGGAAAAATTAAAAATAGCAAAAAATATTCTTCGCGGAAAAAGCTATGCTAAGGAAAAATAACTTTTCAAATACGTCTCCCGGAAGCAAAGATAGAGAGAAAAAAAAAATCGAGCTTTACGCCCGTAGCGGGAAATCTTTGCATTATTCAAAGAAAACCCACATCACTATTGTAGCGAATGGCATACAGTAAAGAAGAAAATTATCAGTGGTGTTTTTAGAAGCGGCGGTACAGCTGCAAATTGAAGTACACAAACACCACCTACCGACAGGACTGTGAACTACAAAAGTCTTCATATACTAACCTAAAGCGTTCTACAAGATAAATGGCATTCGGTTTTAAAAGAATTTTTTAAAATGCACATGTAGAAGCGTAAATATTGAGAAAAACAGATTGAGCATTTGCGCCACCTAGCGGCTAAACTGTTTAATATTTTGGGGAAGAAATGCGCACACAGAGTTTGCATAGTTAGTAGTGGTGGCAGACTTCTGCGTTAAGGAAAATTTGAAATTATATGATAAACATTTCGCCACGGAAACGCTTCCCAATAAAGGAAGAATTTTTCAAATCAGACTGATAGTTGCAGAGATATGGTGTCCACAGACGGGCGGACGGACAAACCGGTAACATAAACACGTTCTTTTTTACAGAAGACGTGCTAAAAATTAGCACCACCCCTAATGTAAGAAGGAATCGTAACCTTTTTCAGAGTTTGAAAGAGGAATGATTGTTGGCTACCGACTGAAGGATGATATGATTACAGAAACGGGCAATGTTGTGCGCTATTTCACGCGGTGCAGTTGTTAAAGTGTTCCAGAAATGAAAGAAAACCGGCAAGACCTGCAATAATTGGGGGTAACAGTGGACGCCCAGGGAGCAATGACGACCGTAGGCAGCGACGGTTAGCCCGACTAGTACGATCCAACAGACGGGGCCGAGTGTTATCGAGGAGTGTATAGTAGACAACTGTCCAACGAACTCTGCTCTTTATGAGTGTCCGAAACCGCCTTCCACTCGAGGTGCCCCATGCTGTAGTACAGATATCGAAGATTACGGCATGAATTTGCATCTAAGGGGAGGCATTGGACCATTGAAAAGCGGAAGAAAGGCGCCTTTTAAAACGAACCACGTTTTCTGTTTTGTAGTGTGGATGGTAGATGGAGAGTACAACGAAACAATGCTGACAGAAATCATCCCGACACGATACTCGAGAAGAAACAGGCAGGAGGTAGAATTGTGCTCGTGTGGGGCATGTATTACTGGGAATCATTGGGAGCAATCATCCCCCTCGTTCGCACGATGGCTTCAGGCTACCTATCCATTGGGGCGTATCAGGTGCTCCCATTCATAATGACTGTCTACCTCGATGGCACAGATTGCCTCCAGTAAGATAATACCTCTTACCATGTTGCTATGCGTGTGCCACTATGGTTTGAGGAGCATTCCAGTGATTTTAGCTTACTATCCAGACCACCCTGTTCGCCGGACATCAATATCATTGAACATCTGTGTGACTATCTTGACCTACAGGTTTGACGTATGGATTCGCCACTAATGACTCTTGATGGTCTGGGAGTAGCTCTGGTTTCTGCATGGTATAGCATCTCTACAGAAACGTTCAGATGCCTCATTGAATCAATGCCACGCCGTATATCTTGTCCAACATGTTCGACGTATGGATCCACCACCGATGACTTTTGATGATCTCCGAGTAGCTCTGGTGTCTGCGTGGTATAGTATCTCTACAGAAACGTTCAGATGCCTCATTGAATCAATGCCCCGCCGTACATCTTGACCAACAGGTTCGACGTATGGATCCACCACCGATGACTCTTGAAGATCTGCGAGAAGCTCTGGTGTCTGCATGGTATAGCATCAATACAGAAACGTTCAGATGCCTCATCGAATCAATGCCACGCCGTATATCTTGACCAACAGGTTCGACGTATTGATCCACCACCGATGACTCTTGATAATGTGCCGGAAGCTCTGGTGTCTGCATGGTATAGCATCCCTACAGAAACGTTCAGATGCCCCATTGAATCAATGCCACGCCGTTCATCTTGACCAACAGGTTCGACGTATTGATCCACCACCGATGACTTTTGATAATGTGCCAGAAGCTCTGGTGTCTGCTTGGTATAGCATCCCTACAGAAACGTTCAGAGGCCTCATTGAATCAATGCAACGCCGTATATCTGCGGTACGGGCGGCAAGATGCCTCATATTGACAGGCATTCATAATTTTTGACTGGACTGTGTATACACCGAACGGCTAAAAAAATTATGACCAGCGCGTCTTTATGCAAATCGAAGTAACCGCAAGTAAACGACGGCACGTGTGAAGATCATAAAACAGTAAAAATAATACCTGGTACTGAGAACTGTTAATCAGTGCTGTTCTTGTTCTTCAGACGGAAAAGACAGCGGGCTTAAACGAGTTTGACAAAGGGCGAATTGTAATGGCCAGATGATTGGGTTAGAGCATTTCCGAGACGACAAGGCTTGTAGGATGCTCACGGTCAGCCGAAGTTAGTATCTTCGAAAAGTGTTTCGAGGAGGGCAAAAACCACGAATCACCGGTAAGATGTGTAATAACCAGGGCTGATCGATGTTAGTGAGCGAAGGCTATTCGATATGGTACGATCCAACAGAAGGGATAATGTAGTACAACTGGCCGATAATCTGAATGCTCGTGACGGGAATAATGTGTCACAACACACACTACCTTAAACCTTGTTGAAAATGGGATTGCGCAGCCGCAGACTGCTCTGACTGCCCATGCTAAATTTGGTTCACCGTCGAGAACGCCTACAATGGACAATCGAGCATCAAAAGTGAACCTCCAATGACTGGACGAAGAGCGTCTTCTCCGATGAATCTCGTTTGCTGTTGCATTGCACGGTGGAAGAAATTTAATGATTTCGGGAAATGTTCTGTTGGAAAATCCTGTTTCCAGTCGTTCATGTACTTTGACGTCTACTACCTATCAAAACATCATTGCAGACCAGGTACAGGTTGTCATGGCAATGGTGTTCCCCACTAGTAGTGCCTCCTTTCAGCAAAATAATGGGCCATAACACACTGCCTGGATTGTTCGAGAATGGTTCGCGGAACATGAGTAAAAGCTCCACCTATTGCTCTGGACTAATTCCCCCGATATCAATCCAATGAAGCATCTGTGTTTAGTGCTGGAGCAGCAAATTAGATTTGCGGTGGTTCAACCATGTAACTTACAAGAGTTGAAAAATCTCCTGGTAACATATTGGTACCAGATAGCACAAGGCACCTTTAGAAATTTTGTTGAGAGAGATAGCACAAGACACCTTTAGAAATCTTGTAACGAGAGATAGCACAAGACACATTTAGAAATCTTGTAACGAGAGATAGCACAAGACACCTTTAGAAATCTTGTAACGAGAGATAGCACAAGACATCTTTAGAAATCGTAGCGAGAGATCGCACAGGACATCTTTTTAAATATTGTAGCGAGAGATACCACAACACATCTTTAGAAACCTTCTAGCGAGAGGCAGCACAAGACACCTTTAGAAATCTTGTAGCGAAAGATAGCACAAGACACCTTTAGAAATCTTGTAGCGAAAGATAGCACAAGACACCTTTAGAAATCTTGTTGCGAAAGATAGCACAAGACACTTTTAGAAATCTTGTAGCGAAAGATAGCACAAGACACCTTTAGAAATCTTGTAACGAGAGCTATAGCACAAGACGCCTTTAGAAATCTTGTAACATCCAAGCCTCCCCGTGTGAGAGCCCTTTTGGCGGCAAGTGGGGGACCAACATATTAATATGCATGTGATCATAATGTTTTGACTCTCCGCTGTATGTATATTTTCATGTATATGTGTGTACTAACATACCATGTATACATGTACTTTAAATGCACGTGTGTGTGTTTACGCACACACACACACATGTATGGGTGTGTATATGTATATGTGTGTGTGTGTGTGTGTGTATATATATATATATATATATACTCACACACACTGAAGTGCCAAAAGTCATGGGTTACGTACTCAGTATCGTGTAGGATCTCCTCTAGCCCAGCGAAGGGCAGCATCTCGACGTGGCGTCGATTCCAGAAGCGGCCGGAAAACTTCTGGAGAGATGTTAAGCTATGCCGTCTGAGCAGCCGCCCACAGTTCCCTAGTATTTGTAGGTGTAGGATCTTGGGTGCACGGGCCAGGCGGGCCAGGGGTCGGGCTTTCTTTTAGTTTAGAGAAAAATTAACGGCACGGGCCGAACCTTTTGCCAGACACTTACGACGAGGCCGGGCCTTTTGCCAGACACTTACGACGAGGCCGGGCCTTTTGCCAGACACTTACGACCGGGCCGGGCCTTTTGCCAGACACTTACGATCGAGCCGGGCCAAATCGACCCATTCTTTTCATCACAATGGTAAAGAAAGAAAAAAGTCGCGTTCCCCGATTTCCTGGTCTGTTTAACTGTTTTGCTGGCTTTACTTATTTCCATGACATAGCCCAGGGCGTAGTCACAAAAGCAAGGCGAGGCACTCAGAGTGTTTCTACCATCTGTAGTTATCAAGATGGTAAAAGCACTTTGGGACTTGTTGACAACAAAAAGATTGGACCTCGAGCGAGTGTGTGTGTGTGTGTGTGTGTGTGTGTGTGTGTGTGTGTGTGTGATGTGGAGTGGGGGACGGAGGAGTGTCTGCAGTGACGTGGGGTGTCCGTGTGTGTGTGTTTGTATAAGAGTGTGGGACGACATCGATTGTTTCTCTTATCCCTAATCAGTATAGGGATTGACTTTTGTAGTGTTACCACTTGCTAGTTCAGAGAAAAGGAGATTTTGAACGCGCTCAGTCTTCTTTTTTGTCTCTCTTCAAGAGTTATATTCTTCGATAATTGTTAAAGTTTAGTTAATATTTTTAGGCTTACATCAAACTATATATTTTCAATATTTTATTATTTAATTTTCACAATTTAATAAAATACAATTGAAAGACAAAATAATACCAAATGGCATATCACGGGCCGGACCTAAATAAAGACTGCAATTGCCGGGCCTGGACCCGGCCGGGCTGAGTGCTTAATATTGGAAACGGACCTGGCCGCGCTGGGCTTTAACCGCACGAGCTTGGGCAGGGACGGGCTCACCAAAAAAAGCCCATGCAAACCTCTATCTCATATATAGTAGGGTTGTTACAAAAAAAAAAAAAAAAAAATATTTTTTTCGATTTTGAATATTTCGTTACTTTAGGACCTTAACATTTATTAAATAATCCAGTAAAAATTGAAATCTTTATAATGAATGTGTATGATCTGCCTAAATATTTCCCAAAACTGTCCAGCCTTTTTTTTATTTTCTGGGTTTAACAGCAACTATAAGCAACTCTAAGAGCTGTAAGCAGCTTCCCTAATTTGGGGCAGCTGGTTTCTGGAAGGGTACAGAACCATCACACAGACCATTAACCCGTGAACCATCGGGGGTACAGACTGGGTCAACCTCGGAAGAATGGTCAGAAGCTAGTGCCTCAGACTTCTTGGCCACCGGGACTGCTTGCTGCCTATTATGCTCTAGTGCGAATCGAAATACATTCGGATCATAGTGTTGAATGTTCTGTCTATACCAGTTGAAATCGGAAGATTGTGTTTGCGCATGCTCGTGTACACGCGTCCCATCAACACTGTTCGGAAGTATTTGCCATAGCTGACATTGGGCGAAAAATACGGAAAGTTTCATGAAAAATTTTCTAATCGTAAACAACTGAACTCAGAGAACACGGATATTTAAATACGGTATCATCCACGGGCGGATTGGTCCACCCGGACATCGGGGTATTTCCCGGTGGAACACTCTAGAAATAACCCACTATTTCTCGTTTCCTCTTTACGAATTGTTTGGAATATATTGGGTGTGTGCAAAATTTCTACCAGTTTTTGTAATAGATGCAAATTGCGATCGGAGTAGTTACGTCACAGATGATGCTGTGACACCGAATTTTAGGCCGATAAAAAGTGGAGCAGTAGAGCATATAAAGACACTAGGCTTGTCCGAGTAAGTCATTCGTCACGGAAATCACGGACATTGTAACATGGAATGCGATAAGGAGCACATTAAACATTGTTTACCGTAAGAGTTCGATAAAGGCAGTACTGCAGCCGCATCTTGTCTCAACATCTGACAATTGTATGGGGAGGATACAGTTGATGATATCCCATGTCGCCGTTGGTTTCGGAAATTCCGGGACGGAGACAGAAGCTGTAAAGATTAACCACGTCCTGGACGTCTATCCGTGGTTTCTGAAGATCAGATCATATGTGGAAGATTTTCAGAAGAGAGTGTCTGACCCTAGGTCTTAAACAACCCTTAGAAACAGTAAGCTACGCGATTTGGGCTAGAGTGCCCGATAGGAAAGTGACACGGAAGCGAGGTAGAAAGGAGGAGGAAGACGCCCTTATTTATTACCAGGGGACCAGTACTCGAAGCCCGACGGCTTAACGTGCCCATCCGACGCACGACGGTTGTTTAGTGGTTCGAACGTTCGTACCTGCCCGGGATCGAACCCAAGGTCTTCTCCGTGGCAGTCACGAACATTGACTACTAAGCCAACCGCGGACTCGATTTCTGACAAGGATGTGGGCCATGCCATAACAAAGTGGCCTACATCCAACCGTTCAGGAATTAGCGAAAACGTCACACAGAACAACAGTCGAAAGACGGATGCATGCGCTTGGGTTTATCACCAAGTTCGATAACTGGGTTCCGCACCAGCTTTCTGCAAGCCAACAAAAGGAGAGAATCTGTACCTGTGTTTCTTTGCTTTCTCGTCACAGAAATGAACCGTTTTTGGGACGAATTGTAACGGGTGATGAGAAATGTGTCCTGTACCGTAATGCAAAGCATCGACGGACTGGGTGCCAAGGTGCGGAGCCTTCTCCATCGAGCTCAAAAGTAGGACTGCATGCCAACAAGGTTTTGTTGTGTGTTTGGTGGGACGTCCAGGGAATATTTCACTGGGAGATGTAGGCACCTAACCGAACGATAAATGCTGACCTCTATTGTCAACAGTTGGACAGATTGCGAGAACAACTGACATCAAAGCGGCCAGCACTCGTCAATCGCAAAGGTCTGATCCTTCATCATGAAAACGCCAGACCTCATGTCGCTTTAATCACTAGGCAAAAATTACCGCATTTTGGTTTGGAAGTGTTACCTCACCCCGCGTATTACCCTGACCTGTCACCTACGGAATATCACCTTTTTTATCATTACAGAACGCCTTCACTCTCCAGACGTTTGATGATGTGCACGATGTGAAAACGACATTACATGACTGTTTTTACTCTAAAACACAGGAGTTTTTGCGGCGTGATATTCGCCTACTCATAGACAGATGGCAGATCATACAGAATGATGGCAATTATGTGAAATCCTATGTACGTTATTTGTTGTGTTCTCCTTTTTTGTAGACTGCAAAAACGGGTAGAACTCATGCACACACCTAATGTACACAATACTGTATATGTTATACATAAATAAGGAAACTACGGTTAAGGTTAGGTCGTTGGACTTTCAGACAAAGGGAAAATATTGGCAGGCCTTAACCTCCTTTTGTAATCTTGAAAGATGCACTAGTAGCAGTTTTGATAATCTGGCCCTTATCCACATACAGACATAGAACACAAAGCGACTCTTCAGCAGAAAAGTTCCAAAATATGTCCCCCATCCACTTCTAGCTGAAAAGGAACAACGACCTACCGGTTCTGGTTCATGGAACAAAATGGTAGTTCATGAGTCAAAATAATGGGTAGGATTAAAAAAAAAAAAAGTGTTTATTCACGAAGGCGGTACAAATACCGTTGCGCAGTAGATAATTAATGACCAAATAAATATAATTATCTGGTACGATACCCCGTTCTGAGCGTCGTGGTGTGACATACATTTAATCATGAGCAGATATTTAAAATTGTATAACCCTTAAATTGCTGCTAAAATTTGTTCACGAATGGATCAGTTTTAGCATGTATATTCCAACAGTTCTATTTCATCCAGGAATTAAAATAATTTTTTTCATGAGGGAGTTTACGAGGTGTTCTCCTGCGTGAGTGCATGTGTTTCTGTATTGGACCACAAGACTAAAATTCCCGACCTGGTTTCGTCGACCCAATCCGCCCCTGTTATCATGGTTATTTTTGTTACTTTATATTTTATTTCACTATGATGAAGTTTTCGTTAATTCGATAATGGCAACGTGTGCAAAAGAATTGCAACACCTGCAAAAACCATGAATTTCGAATTTTAACTCTTTTCTTAACTAATTTTCATAGTTATTTCATCGTTTATATGTAATTAGATGCAAAATTTAATGGATATTTCAAAAGTTTTAGTTTTCTTGTAGCCACTTCTGTTCTTAAGACACATTACAGAACTTATGACCAAGTCGAAATTATTATGAAAAGGACCATTTATCCAATACTTAGGTTTACAGCAATAAATCGTTTCTGTAATTCACAAGGAATGAAATAACATTTAAATATAGAAGTATAATGAAACAAAATTATAAAATGTACCTAATATTTTGCTGCCCAGCGTTCAGCTGGCATACTGTAAACAAGGTTTTTTGTAACAGATTGGGTTGAACAATACGGTTCCAAATTTTATTTACATCTTCAGTAAGCTGAATTTTGGTTGTTGGCTTCTTTTTTTTTGATAGTTCATACGACAGTCTTAACCACAAATTGTCAATCGGGTTTAAATTCGGTGACTGTGATGACCAGTCAAGACGTTGAATATTTTTTTCCTGAAACGCTTTTTCGCTACTTAAGCAAAATGACAAGGGGCTTTGTCCTCTTGAAAGATAAAATTGCTGTCATAAAGTTTCCTAGCATATTGTTTTCTAACTTCCAGATTTATTCCTCAGCATTTACCGCACCATCATCAATATGGAGGTTCTCAAAGATTTCGCATCTAATAACATATAAATGATTTATTTATTTATTTTATAAAAATGTGTGCTGTACAAAATTATAGAAAAGTAATATCATCATCATCATCATTGCCAACCATTATCAATCCACTGCTGGACGAAGGTCTCTCCAAGCCTCTTCCACAACGGTCTGTCTTGTGCCAGTCTCCTCCATGTTACTCCCGCATACTTTCGAATTTCCATCCACCCATCTTCCCATGTGGTCTTCTTCTGGGTCTTTTCCTGTCCCTTGGAATCCAATCTAAAATTTCGGCTGTCCATCGACGGTATGTTCTTCTGGAAGTATGCCCAGTCCACTGCCATTTCAGGGATTTTACTCTGATCATGATGTCTTCCACTCTTGTCATTTTTCGGATCCACGAGTTCCTCTTCTTATCTCTCCTGGTTACACCAAGCATGCACCTCTGCATGCTACTTTGAGTTGTCTGCAGCCTTTGTATGTCTCTTTTAGTTAAGGTCCACATCTCTGCACCATACGTAAGCACTGGAAGGATGCATTGATCAAACACTTTTCTTTTAAGACATAATGACATATTGTTCTTGAAAATTAGGCTGTTTCTTCCAAAAGCTCTCCAGGCAAGTTTTATATGCCGATTAATTTCTTCATCAATGTAACCCTCACTTGATATCTGCTGTCCAAGATAAACGTACGCATCTGTTATCTCCAGCTTTTCTCCATCAATCGATAAATCTTCATTTCTTGTAAAAGTATTGTACATCACTTTTGTCTTCTGAAAGTTCATTTTTATTCGCACTTCTTTACTCTTGTCAGCAAGTTCCTGGATCATACTCTGCAGCTCTGATGGGGTAGTTGCAAAAATGACTACGTCATCAGTAAACCGAAGGTGAGTTAGATAATCTCCATTAATCTTTATCCCTTTGTTTTCCCAGTTCAGTGATTGAAAGACATTTTCCAATGTGGCATTAAAGAGCTTGGGAGATATGGTGTCACCTTGTCTCACCCTTTCTACAATTTTATGTGTGTTGTACAATTTTTAAATAGGCAAATCTTTACACTGGCATTTTCATAGATGGTTTTAATAATATTAATGTATGCATCTTCAATACCGCAGGATTTCAAAGCCATTGTAACTGCTGATGGTTTCACCGAATCAAAGGCCTTCTCATAATCGATAAAAGCCATGCACAATGGAAATTCATATTCCCTCGCTCTTTCAATTAGTTATCTCAGTACGTGGATATGATCCATATTGTTCTGCAGCCACTAATGAATCAAGCTTGTTCTCTCGGTTGAGCCGTGTCCAGTGTTAATTTCAAGCTGTGTGAAAGAACTTTAGTGAAGATTTTATAAACCACTGATAGGAGGCTGATAAATCTGTAGTTCCTGAGATCCTCAATGTCACCTTTTTTATGTAGCAGGATCATTGTAGCGTTGTTCCAATCCTCAGGAATCTTCCCTTCATTAAGGCATCGAGTGAAAACTTGGGCAATCACTGTTTCAATTTCTCCATTTGCTTCTTGTATGATGTCTACAGTAATTCTATCTTCTCGTGGAGCTTTTCCCCGCTTCATGTTCTTGATTGCATGTGCAACTTCTGCTAAGAGGACTGGAAGAACTCTGGTACTGGTACCTTTCATGATGTCTGGAGTACATGTATCATCCCTTTCATATAATTTGGAGTAGAAATCTTTCACTCTTGTCATTATTTCGCCTCTATTTCTTGTTGCAGAACCATCTTATTTTCTCAGTGGCATAGTCTGTTTTCTTCCCTTACTGAGATGTCCCTTTGTTATCTTTAGGCTTTGGTTGTTTTCAATTGCTTTCCTCACTAGTTCACAGTTGAATTTCCTTACGTCTTCAGTGATACTTTTTCGCACTGACTTGCATAGCTCTATATATTCCACTTTGGAAGTCACATCTTTTTTAGTTGTCCTCTTCTCTTCTTCTTTTGCATCAACGTTTTGGTTTTTCCTGATAATTTGTTCACATGCAACTTTGTTCTTAGACCCAGCTAATTTTTTTGCTGTTTCCATAACAGCTTTGATTACTTTTCTGTTAACTTCAGAAACATCCACTTCTTCTGATGTTATGCCTTCTAAAGCAGAGAATCTGTTCTTCAGTTCCAACTTGAAGGTATTATGGTGTTTTTTAAGGTTGGTTATGTCAATACATTTTGTTTGTCTTATGAGCTTGCCACGTTCGAGTTTGGTGTTGAAGTGCATCTTACATCTCACCAATCTATGGTCACTACCTGTGTTGAACTTGTTTAGCACACTGCAGTCTTCTATGACGAATTTTTTGTTACGCATAATAAAATCAATTTCACTTGTCGTCCCATTTGGATGTCTCCATGGCCATTTCCTGTGTGGCTTTTTCTTGAAAAGGGAGTTCACGATGAAAAACCCTTCTGCCTCTGCAAACTCAACGAGAGTATTTCTACGCTGGTTTAATATAATACTCAGTAAAATACAATATGTGCCACAATCATAAACCTATTGAACAAATAAAGTAAACGGATTCACCAATAAAACTCACAAAACACAACAAATCACCAAAACTTTCACAATAATTACAAATTCTGCACAACAACGAAACTCATTCCATTGTAGAGGTTGTAATATGACTCTTATAAAATCTTCTTCACAAAATGATAGAAAGATCCCTGCATAGCGAAAATTTTTGTATTGTGAATACTTCAGTGTAGGAAATAATCAGGATCCCTCTAAAATAAATTCATATAAATAGTTTTTCCCCGTGATACATGTTTTAGCGATTGATTTTTAATGCAAAATGGCATTAAATACCAATAAGGGATCTTGATTGATTTTTAAGACTTTTTTGAAACTTTTATACGTGCTCATATATAATTTTTTTTAACTTCTAATAATGTTTTTAAAGTCACTGAATAAATGGCCTCCATGTGTAGCCCGAAACCAACTTTGATATTGTTCTTTTTATTTCTCTAAATTTAAGTATCTAGTTTGCACGCAAATTGTGAAATATATAAAAGTAAGGGCCACAAAATGATGAAACTTAATTTGCTACTTTGTGAATGCGGAAAATATTAAGGTAGTTGCAATAATCACTGAAAATCTGCAAATCTCAGTTTTTGTATGGAGAAGGGCAATATTCTATTCGAAAATGGGGGATTGGAAACAATAAAATTAAAAAACACACACACACACACACACACACACACACATCATTCTAAGGGCTTCGCACCCGAAAACTTACACACACAAAACATTGATTGTATAAAAAATTCTACGGTAAATGAATTTTTTCTCCTGAACTACGTGGCCCCTTGAAGGCGCGGGTCCCAGGGCGACTTACCCTGTTGCCCCTATGGTCCAGCCGGCCCTGCTTATTTATATATTTACTGTATTTAAGAACCTCCGAATCAATTCAAAATTTAGCAATCGAACAAACTTCCTCTGCAACGCAAAAAAAACGAACTATGTTACGCCTTGGAGCTGCACTTGCATCCTATATTAAAATGCAGTACAACAACACAGGAAAAATAAAACAACAATATAAAATTAACAGCATTCTAACTGACAAAAAAGCAGAAATCTGCGAAATCGCACCAATGCGAGATCTCAAACATAACACAAGCTGATCCACCTGAAAATCCCAAATGATGAAATAACTATGAAAATTAGTTAGTTTAAAAAAGAGTTAAACTTAAAAATTCACAGTTTTTGCAGGTGATACAATACTTTTTGCACAGCGCTGTATGCGTACCCACCCATATGTACGAGTCACGCTATTTGCAAAATTTGAGATGCAGGTAAGTTTATCATCATTAATCGGAGTGCTACAGCTTCGATAGATAGCAAGCCATCTTTTCTCTGATTGCCTCTGGAGCAATTAGTTTCAAATATGTCAGATAGGTAGCTTTCTTGTAAACTCTCCGGCCTCCCTCCCAGGGCATGCTTTTGCTGCAAGAAAACTGCTATAATCTATTATACGCGTGACTAGTTTTTCATTTGCAAAAGAACATTTCGCCTGTGCGTAGGGGAATTCAAAATGAAAAATCAATTACTAGAGAGCTATTTGAAAAGCTATTTTCTCTATTTTGGACACTTACTAAAGTTTTTTTTTTTTTTTTTAAACCGTGTCCTTGAGGCATATATCGAGTTTGCGCACGATAGATTCGGCAGTTTCAGGAGGCCAGTTCCGTCACCCTTAATTCTGGCATCCAATGAAATTCATAATGAAGAGAGATTTCCTTTTCCTGGTATTTTCCTGCCCATTCAGGTAGTAGCAATTTATCATGGCGTCCGACGGGCTGTCGAACGCCGACCTTGCTGTTTTGAGCCCCGCCTACATCTGCCCACAGCCAACCCCCGGCGAGAGCTACCTGTCTTACCTGAAGCCTGGAGGGAGGACCCAGGTGATGGTTGCCGCCATTCACAAAGCGAGGGTGGGCGTTTGATTTTGTTCCTTGTGTTGAATGTGTATAGCAAGAAAGTAATAAGGTGACAGTTGAAAGGGGTGGAGAGTAAACCTCCTTTCCTCCCTAAAGTTTCCCGCCCCCCTTCGATTCCAAGATGATCGAAGAAAAGGATGTCTGGGAAAAGAATTGGAAGCGCATAAGAAAATACTGTTGTCGTGGAAAACAATTCGCGTTATTCTAACATAGAACTTTGGGATTTCAGGATACTGTATTAGCATTTTAGAGTTGTTACTCACGTTGAGTGTGGTACCCGAAATTACCTTTTAGCCAAATCTCGCATTACAAGTGTTGCTAGATAAATTTTAGTAATAATGTATGGCACAATCACATGCAATAAGAGAACAGGCTGGAATATTTTTAAAGAGACGTTTCAAACTTTAATTTTCATTGATTTTAAAATGACGATATTCCTCTTCATGTTAACGCACTTCTTATACAGTCTAGTTCCCCATCCCTTTATCCTTCAAAACAAAACAAGAAATTAAAACAAACTAGAACATTTGGAAATTTGATTTAAAATTTACGTTGCTGCTAAGGACAAACAAGCACATAACCCCACCCCTCCACCCCCGAGTAGTGCAGTGGTCTAGGCGCTAGCTCTTGACTATTCGTCCGAGATGGATCCGGGTTGGAATCCCGGTGAGGCATGGATGTTGTGTTTGTCTAACGGCACTGGCTCTCTTCTTTCCCTGGAACCAGTGGTAGGGACGGAACTTTACAGCTTCTTGAGTTGCTTGCTCATGGTGTTCGTGACACCCCCCTCCCCCCAAAAAAAATCTTATTGCCAATTGAGTTGTTCACGGTGGTCATTAAACCGGAAATTAAAAAAGAGGAGGAAAAAAAAAAAGACATATCTAATTATCGCAATTGAAATGAAAGATCTTATATATATATAAGATGATTTTAATTGATAAAGCTCCATGAAATCGCAGATTTCGAGACGTCTGGTTGTTTACCTCCGTTTTAAATCTACAGTTTTCTCTGAAATCAGGGTAGCGCAGTGGTCTAAGCAATGGCTTCTGATCATTCGTCCGAGATTGATCCGGGTTCGAATCCCGGTGAGGCATGGATGTTGTGTTTGTCTTACGGCACTGGCTCTCTTCCTTCCCTTTAAACAGTAGTCCATTGAGTTGCTCACGATGGTCGTTAAACCCCCAACAATAAAAACAAAAACAAAAAAGTGTAGAAAACACAAAAGACGGCATAACAAAATCAATATTTTACGAAATTTGATAGATCGTCGTGAAATAATGGATGCCTATATCAGTAATCAGCTGGCTTGGGTGGAGGGAGCGGCAATCTAAGGTGTTCTGTGTGTGTTGCTAAAAATGATATTGAGGGAGTGTAATTGTAAGAAATGAAACGGAAGGTAATTCCTCCGCAAACACATATCAGGCAAATGGAGATTTCTGAGGTGTTGACTGGTTCTAGTACATCCTTTCAATGAAATTCAGTCATGTTCAATTGGATTAAGATGCGGAAATTTTGATGGCAACTCCTTCAGGTGAAAGATCTTTACTTTGCAGAAAGTTATCAATGAGATCTCTTGAAGCAATATAATTTATGAATATGACCGAATAAGGACGCCATGAGAGGGACCCAAGACGTCCTTGAAAAGCCAGACATGCACTCAGGGAACCGCAAAGACCACGCTCTCAGAAGTTAATAAGCGGTTCTTAAATATCTACAGCGGCTCCTGGCAGTCCGATGCTTCTTACACAGAACAGATCACCGCAGCCTTAGATTTTTTTTTTTTTTTTTTTGGTGTTGAGTTGAATATAATCTATCCCCATGCCCTCTGCAGAGGAGCGTCGAGAATCGTTCTGCTAACTCAATATTGTACAATCAGAAAAGGGAGAATAAGGTCATCATCGGAAAAAACGTAGGACCGTTCTTCAAAGTCCAGTAGTGGTTCTACTTGCAATGCTATAAAAGAAGCTTTTCTGTGAGGTGGAAAAGGAGATTTAAATTACCCGTGTTATGTAGGATGTTGTGTTGTAATCTCTTCACGAACAGTTCGCCTGTTGGTCGGCGAACTGTTCGTGAAGAGATTACAATCCCCGTGGCTGTACACTGTTAAACATTTTGGGGTAGATTGCACCAAAAAGTGGTACTACACTAGCTGTACTACTTTCTGAGAAAACATACACCATTTTGTGGTGCAACCTTGTACCAGAATGTGGTTCAAAGTTGTAAGCTTTGTTTGCACCGCAAAATGATATATCTTTTCTCAGAAAGTGGTGCATCTGGTGTAGTACCGCTTTTTGGTGCAAACTACCCGCACATTTTTAACAGTGTATAAAGGGAAATCAATAAAAAATTTCAAATTTACTTATTTTATGAGTTTCAAAGAAAACACACACACACATACCACTGCATATATATATATATATATATATATATATATATATATATATATATATATATATATATATATAAATGACAAGAGTGGAAGACATCATGATCAGAGTTAAATCCCTGAAATGGCAATGGGCTGGACATACTGCCAGAAGAATAGACCATCGATGGACAGCCGAAATTTTACATTGGATTCCAAGGGACAGGAAAAGACCCAGAAAAAGACCACATGGAAGATGGTGGATGAAATTCGAAAGTATGCGGGAGTGACATGGAGGAGACTGGCACAAGACAGACCGTTGTGGAGGAAACTTGGGGAGACCTTCGTCCAGCAGTGGATTGATAATGGTTGACAATGATGATGATGATGATTAGGAATATGCAAAAGTTTCCGCCGTTTTAAAGAAAAAGGAGACAGGAACAATCAGGAAACCAGCACACATTTATTCAACGAAATATTGGCAGTTAGCATCAATGACCTTTTGACATTTTTCAGGCAACAAATGAATGCCCCTGTGATAGAAGGACTCGGGTTTTGAGCTGGAGAACGCAGTGACGAAATTTTCCATCTCTGGAACTGTGGTGAACCGCTGTTGGGCTAGGGCATGTTGCATAGAGCGAAACAAATGAAAGTCTGAGGGCCAATGTCCAGGGAGTAAGCCGAGGAGTAAGCCGGGTGTGGTAAAACCTCCCAGTGTTGTTTTCGTGGTGGCACCGACAGGTGGTGGCATTATCGAGTACAAACAGGATGATTGCCGCAATCGAGCGAAAACGCCCATGGACTTTACCTGTCCATGGGCGTTTTCGCTCGATTGCGGCGTTCAGTTTAATCAACTGATCGCTATATCGCTATGAAGTGATTGTTTTGCACGGTTTCAACAGTTCAAAACACAACACTCTATGCATATCCCACCACACACACAACATCCCCTTTTCCCCGTGGATATCCTGTTTTGCAGTGGAAGTTGATGGCTGACCTGTTTCGACCCAGGATTGCTTGTACGTAGGTGTCGCAATAGACCCCGTACGCAAGCAATCCTGGGTTGACACAAGTCTGCCATCAGCATCCACTGCCACTACTTTGCGTAATCCAGAAGTAATGGCTGAGTATGACCGTGACAATGGAGTACATTACAAATGGGAATCATTATTTACGATTACACAAATGTATTTTTTTTAATGTATTTAGATGTTCACTCTTTCCACGCTTTGATGGAGGTGCGCATACTTTCATATGGTCCGCTAGATTTTTGGTTCCATAATCTTTTATTACACCGTCGACATCTTTCTTTGTAATTATACACTTTCGACTTTCCACATTTTGAACAACAAGCAAGACCAAACAATGCAGAATTATTCACCGATTCCTTAATGAGACGAAACAATTTCCAACACTCACTCTTCCTCTCGTGGTTTTCAACAAGCACGCATTTGTTGGCCTCGATGCCTTTCGCAACCTCCTTAATATTAAATCCATCCATATTAACAAATAAGGAGTTAATTTCGACATCATATGTTATGGGAACTCTTAGTCATACAGTGAACTTCGCACGGAGAGAGTGAATCAGCTGAGAAGCAGACGAATGGCGTTTGCTTGTACCTTGCCCTCGACAATCGCACTGTAAAATAACGCAAAGGAAGTATCTTTTACGTTATGGTGTCGGTGTGTCAGGCATCGGTTGGTGGAAGTCTTCGTTGCTTTAAAAAAGAGACGACAATATTTTTGCATGGCAAACCATTATTCACTCCGTGGGCACCAGCATCGACTACAGAATCTCATAACACGCATTTTTCTTTGGAATATATTGTTCTCTTTTCAGAAATAGAACGGGGAATAAAACCAGGACAAAATCGGGTCAGGAACACCTTGACCCTACCCGTTGAACCCGCAAGAAACGGCCGACTCGTTGATCCCTGACCCGTTTCCATCTCTGGTTCTTCCTACGAGGGTGAATTGCCAGGGGAGAGGCTTACCACCTGCATCTCATCCGGAACTCAAAACCGGACTTATTTCAGATGAATGGTCAGAATTCAGAGCCTTGAACCCTGGCCGGATAAGGTCTTAGTGGGACCCAAGGCTAAGACATCTGAGTGGGCCCTCAAAAAATTATGACAGGGAATCATTATGAAGTCCGTTTAAACACGAAACTGTATAGCATAATTAATACATAGCGCTTTCTTCAAACTAATAAATTATCTGCAGAGTTTTCATAATAAATCACTGTATTTTCCATTGTTCTCATGATAACATGAATTTAAAGCTTCAGATTCCTAGATTTTGTCTCGGATTCTTTAATGATTTAGCATTCTGTACTTTTCTTAGTGCATCTTTTTTGCTATGCAATGTGAAACCACAGGGGACTTTGACCATTAACGACAGGGCCCGACTAGGGGGGGCGCAACTGCCCAGAGCGGCAGATATGTGGGGGCGGCAAGATTGGTAGAAAGAGAAAATTAAAACCAATAAGAAAGTAAAACGTTTTCGAAAAGCGGTAAAAAAGTTAGTATAAAATTGAAATTTTTGGGGGGGATTCTTTTTCTTTTGAAGTTAGGTAATAACTTTTGGGATTTTAGCGATATACGTATCTGGGTGGGGATCTGCCAACACATCTAATAATTCAAAAGGATTTATAAGTGGTGATCTGATAACATTGCCAATCGGTCAGGAAAATGGTGTTGTTGTGAAACAGTAAATCCAGGTATAGAATAGCTGGTGTGCTTTTACACTTTGAACACTCGTTCGCGTTATCCTGACTGTCATCGGATAAAACTGCTAAGTAAACTGACTATCGTTCCTTTGTCTATGTCTGCACCAAAGCACTTTATTTGAATATTTGTCTACGGATAAAACTGGAAGGTAAGTTCGTAATCTTCATACTGTGGCTGGCATACATTTCACTATTTGTTCTCTGTATCATTTTTTGTTTTATTATTTCTTACCGATGGATTTTTGATGTTCTACAAAAGTACCCCTTCTAATTCTACGTTTGTTGTTACACCCCAATTTTTTTACAGAATGTCTGATGGCAGGGCACGTAAACGTTTATCGGGTAACCAGTATATATAAAAAAAAAAAAGCTCGAGAAAGACGCAGAACGACAAAAGCAAGCGGGGGCATTGGATTCCTTCTTTAAGAAAGGTGTTTGTTTCGGGTCTGGTTCATTTGTCCGACGTTTACTGCACCAAAGGGTCACTTGACCGAAAATCACTTCACCGAACGGTCACTTGATCGGAAGGTACATTTTAACGAATGGTCAGTTCATTTCACCGAACGGTCACTTGATCGGAAGGTACATTTTACCGAATGGTCAGTTCATTTCACCGAAGAATCTCTTTACCTAAAAGTTCATTTCACCGAAAGATCTCTTTACCTAAAAGTTCATTTCATCGAAGGGTCATTTCACCAAAGGGTGAGTTTATCGAAAACTTTGGATTTCATTACAGGATCTGTTGAAGCATGGTACCAGTTCGGCAGACAGACCACCGAAACGTTAGGGGATCATACTAAAATTGCACTTTTGAAATCTCCGTGTCACAAAGAGCGCAAAGATTTAGTTTTAAGGTAAGAATAATTAATTTTAAGTCCCTACGCCTCGGCTTAGGCTTTTTTAGCAAAATTTTAATCGTGCGTGCTCATGTTCATAAGGTTTACATAAAAAGTCAAGGTAATAATGTTGCAAATTTTTTCAGGCAAAAAGAATCAATTTTAGGACCCCAGGCCTCGGCTTAGGCCTTTTAGCGAATTTTAATTGCCCGTGCTCATGTTCATAAGGTTTACATAAAAACCTTATGAACATTAAAAATTTCCCAGAACTAGGCCTAAGGCCTTAAAAAATAATGTTTTAGGTTTGAACAAGGGTGCAACATATTTTACTTTAAATATTATGCAACGTTTATTAATATGAGTAAGGTTTAAATCTGTTAAAATGGCCTGTATGTAGGCCTACGGTCAAAAAATTAATGTTTTGTGGTTGAGTAAAAGAGCAACATTATTTACTTGACTTGCTATGTAACCCTTAGGAATATGAGCTCGGAGGATTAAAATTTGATAAAAAGGCCCAGATCTGGGCCTTATAATTAATGTTATATTTCAAAAACCTACTTATGGAGAGGTGTTTCATAGAAATTAAAAGTGCATTTTTTATGCAATCCCATAAGGTGTAGGTGGCCAGTTTTTCAAAATCCCAGCACCACACTCCAACAGATCTCTAACAAAAAAATTCTAAGTTTTCGATAAACTGACCATTCGGTGAAATGATCTTTTGATATAATGAATTATTAGGTGAAGTAATCCTTCGGTGAAATGAACTTTTCAATCAAATAAGCTTTCGATGAAATCAACTTTTAGGTGAAGTGACCCTTCGGTGAAATGAACTTTTCGGTCAAGTGATTTTCGGTTAACTCACTTTCGGTCAAGTGATCTTTCGATGAAGTCAACGATACCCGTTTGTTCCTCACAGTCAGAGACACATGATAAACGACCAGGGCCACAAGCACATGAACAAGAGCCTGGTTTAGCTGCGCTTGAACCGCATTTTGAACGTACACAAAATTGCAACTCCACTGCAACAGGTGCTACTACAGATACAAATGCTACTGCTATTACAAGTGATACAGCGTCTACAGCCTCAGTAAAAACAAATAGTCAATTATTTTCATCTTCAGAAGATGCTAGCGAGACAGAGACAAGAAATTTGAGCACAAATTTGGCTTCCGATTCAGCAACCTGGCACGATAGATTAGAAGATGCCGGAATACTATTTTTAGTAAATAAAGGTCCTCCAAGTCCTCCGTACGGGTATAAATTTTCGCAGGATGATAAGGGTCTCAAATTTACTTCGAGGAACTACAAGAGAAAACTTATTAATGGCGAGCAAATTGTGAGGGGTTGGCCTGTTTATTCTACTACAAAAGATGATGTCTATTGTTTTTGTTGTAAAATTTGTAACGTAACTACATCCCTTCTATCTAAAGATGGCTACAACAATTGGAAACATGTAGATGATATGTTAAAATCTCATGAAACGTCAAGAAGCCACGTAGAAGCTAAAAAATCCTGGCTTGAACTGACGCGCAGGGTTAAATCATCGCAAACAATAGACGCAGAGGATCATCAGTTCAGAAATAAACCATTGGAATGGAATTTTGCTGCGTATTGTTTCTCTCATTAAAATGTTAGGAAGAAGTTGCTTGGCATTTCAGGATATATCTGATAAACTTTATCAAAATAACAATGGCAATTTTTTGAAATTGATTGAGTTGTTGGCTGAATTTGATCTCATCATGTAAGAATATGTACGCAGGGTTTTGAGAAAAAAGGAGAGACAAGCAGGCTACTTAAGTAAAATTATTCAGAATGAGCTCAATGAAATAATATCTCACAACATTATACGGCATATCCTAACAGCAGTTAGTAAATCAAATTACTCAATCATCTTAGATTGTATACCTGATGCTAGCAGCACTGAACAGATGACCATGATAATTAGATATGTTTCTATCAATTAAACCAGTGACCATTTAAGAACGTCAGATGTTGTAATAAATGAGAGTTTTTTAGGATTTGTACCTATCGAAAGATCTTCAGGCTTGGAATTAACCGAGGTTCTCTTAAAGCAGCTAGGTACACTGGGATTGCATTTACAGGACATGAGACGACAAGGATTTGACAATGTATCCAATATGAAAGGTGCTAGCAATGGAGTCCAATCAAGTATAAGAAATATGAATCCGCGAGCATGCATTCTATGTCCCTTGCAGTAGTCACTCATTAAATCTAGTAGTAAATGATATGGCAAAATCCGCACTGGAAGCTGCAAATTTTTTTAATGTGTTGTAGAAGATAAATGTCTTCTTTTCGTCTTCAACTTTGAGATGGTCGATCCTCTTGAAAAATGTAATTGGTTTAACGTTAAAACGGCTTAGTGATACAAGCTGGGAAAGTCGAATCGACGCAATAAGACCACTAAGGTATCAAATAGGTCAAATTTATGATGCATTATTTAGTATATATGAAGATTCAGATATGGGCACCTCTGCCCGAGATGTAGCCTCTGGTTTGTTGAATCAAGTTAAACAGTTTAATTTTTTATGCTCTATTATAATTTGGTATGGCTTTGAATCGAATTAACCATGTCAGTAAATTAATGCAAAGTAAAGACTTTGCGTTTAGTTCTTTAATTCAATTATTAAAGAATACCAAAGAATTTTTAGAAAACTCACGTTCAGATGAATTGTTTAATCAAGTTATTGTAGATGCCAAAGAATTATCCACTGAAATTGACAGCGACACAAGTTTTGACGCTTCGCCTAAACATCGAGTTAGATCTAAAAACAGACAGTTTCATTATAAGTGTCGTGATGAGCCTATTGTCGATCTCAAATAAAAATTTAAGATTGAGGTTTTTTTTCACATAATAGACACAGCTGTAAACTCACTGGAGTTAAGATTTTCGCAAATTAGTGAACACAGTAATTATTAAGCTTTTCTTTATGACATATATGGCTTAAGAGAGATGACTAAGGATGAACTATTAAGTCATTGTAAGGACCCTGAAGTTATTTTAACTGACGAAGACGCATCTCATATAAATGGACTACATCTTGCAGATGGGTTGTCAGTCCTTTGTACACTTTTAGATAAAAATCTGTCCGCTCGGATGTTCTAAAAGTTATCACAGAATTAAAAAAACTAAAATTTATCACAGAATTAAAAACATAAATTTTGATCTCAGAATTCTTTTGACTCTACCTGTGACTGTTACTAGTGGCGAAATAAGTTTCTCCAAATTAAAAATTATTAAAAATTGCTTCAAGTCCACCATGACACAAAACAGGCTATGATTGGCATAGAACACGAGTTATATGATAAAATACATTTTAAACAAATTATAAAAGAGCTTGCCGATAAAGAAGTTAGAATAATATTTTTTTAAAGTTGAAAATGTTTTTAAAACTTTTGTAATGTAGTTTGTTATTTTATGTTTACGTTGTTGTTTTATTCATTTTTTAAATATATTTTTTATTTTGTTTTCTTGCTGTTTTTTTTATGAATATTAATTTTTTTATAAAACAAAAATCTTTTGTTATTCAACAAATAACTACAAAAAATTTGACTCACTGACCACTGTTAAAAATTATATTTTAAAATAAGTGAAATAATTATTTATAATTAAAAACAAACGGCGGCAAAAATGATTTTTGCCCAGAGCGGCGAAAGAGCTAGATGGAGCCCTGATTAACGGTTCTAAGTGCGAATAGGAAGGTGTGGGTGGATGGTAGTGAAAGAGCTGAAATTGTCTCGCCAACCCCGCTGTACACAGCGACATGAAACCTTTATCCTTTGTGAGTCACTGCCTTGAAATCTGTTCGGCTTCCAGCCTCTGTTTCTGACCAAGTGGAAATCATACGAGACAAGAGTAAAACAATATTATAAACTTCTGTCACTCTAGCTATCTATCTATTATTTGCCCAAGCATGTCACCTATGCCCTTGGTCAAGGTGGGCCCCAATGCTACACAGGGGGCATAGGAAAGTACCTTTAGCCTGGAATAACTTGCAAACTGAGAGAGGTACAGTTATGCAAGTTAGATAACGGTACAGTAAAGCGACTACGTCCGATCGAATGCAACCAATAGCAGCGCCCCTAGTGGCAAAATGCGGAAGTTAGCCATTGCAAATCGAAAACGAAAAGAGATAGAGCAAAATTTCTAACCACAAAGTTATAGAGCATCAATTAATTAGTACAAAACGACATTTGTTTCACACGGATAAGATAAATTGTCGCCTGAATACCCTACAATATCCGAAATCGATGCGCAACGATTCGAATCTGCATATTCAAATTTGTCAAATGTAGCCGCATGCAAATGCAGATTGTGACGTTGTACCGTACCTACGATATAAAAACCGGTAGCAGGATCAGAAGTTTAGGTCTACGTACGGCATGCGAGAATCGCGAGCTTGGATTTCTGGGGTTACGTAAAAAATCAGGTGTATGCAACAGCGCCTACAAGTCTGCTGGATCTACGTCGTCGTGTTACAGATGCTTGCAATAGTGTGACACCTTCCATGCTGAGAAATGTGCATGCTGCGTTACTTTCACGAATACAAATGTGTATCGTGGGCAATGGCGAAGTCTTCGAACATACTCGACATTAAGTTTTTATCACTGTGCGCCAATTGGCCTTTTTTGTTTTTGTTTTGTCTGACGTCATCAAACTGTATTGACATAAGTACGCATTTATGCAATAAATTGTGTGTATTTGCTCATACCTATGCCTGTTCCCTTCAAACGTTCACACAAAAGGTGAAATTTGAATATGCAGATTCGAATCGTTGCGCATCAATTTCGGACATTTTACGGTATTCAGGCTACAATTTATCTTATCCGTGTAAAACAAATATCGTTTTGTACTAATTAATTGATGCTCTACAACTTCGTGATTGGAAATTTTGCTCTATCTCTTTTCGTTTTCGATATGCAATGGCTAACTTCCGCATTTCGCCACTAGGGGCTAGGGGCGCTGCTATCGGTTGCATTCGATTGGGCGTAATCGCTTTACTGTACCTCTATCTCACTTGCATAACTGTACCGCTCTCCGTTCGCAAGTTATTCCAGGCCAAATGGACTTTCCTATGCACCCTATATAGCCCCTACAGTAGGGACGTCGATAGACTTCGAAATCAGGATGAGCGAGCATTATTGTTGATGGGGCAAGCTTGATAGCAACTTTTTGTTTTTACGAAACACTAGAAGAACTAATTTTTCGTGCTTTTCACTACCCGCTACAAAATAATTCCTGCAATCCTCAACCCCTTCCACCTAGAACACACACGTACACGGATCTGACTAGTTACGCCCTTGGGGTAAGGTACAGGTGTTACTAGATTGCATTCAGAGCAAACAAAAAGTTGAAGGCGACATTGTCTTAAATTGCTTTTTAAAATTTTGCATTTTTGCTTACGAAAATACTACTGTACTTGAACAATTTAAAGGAAAATGTCGTTTTTGTTTATCTAAATCAAATTTTTACGTCGTGCCACGCAGACACAATACCCCACCCCTCCTCTTAACTCCCTTCCTTTAAGCCAGAGACTTTGCCTTACATCCCTCTCCTGCAAAGCAGTCTTCAGCCACTTCCTGCACTTTCACTGTCCCGGGACAGTCTTAAGAGCGTTGGTGTGGCTTTAGCATCCACTTTCCGTGTTGAAATACCCTGTTTTGTAAAGAACAGCAGAGCAATTAGTAGTGACCCATTCAGTGAATTCGTATCCACCCTCATCATTCGCCCCCTGGCAATACAAACATGAAAAAGAAGCTGAAACTAAGGAATATGAATAGTGGAGAACAATTGAATTTTCATGGCCCTGCGGATGCTATTTTGATAACATTTTTTTGGAGACGTAAGCAATGCACTCCCTAGAGGTAAATGCGTAGCGCTACATGAAATAAAACACGAGGCTTATTACTTGGCAAAGTAATAAGTCATAATAAGTCAATATATTATTTTAAAGTTTAATACACATGTGTTACATTGAAAAATGGCGCATTTTGAATTGGTTGGGCAAGACGAATTTCCGATGAGCTCAAGCTCACCCTCGCACGCCCTAGGCGACGTCCCTGCCCTACAGACCCCCCCCCCCCCTCATATGAATCCGGCCCTACTTCGGACCACTCGGTTACCAAGGCGGCAGAGTGCTGTACTCATAAAAGAGCAGAAAAAAGTGTCTTATTCTCTTATTTGAATTTCTGGATTCGAGTAATCTAGAAAGTAACTTATCTAATGCTGATGCCAAACTTAGAATTGTAGAACTTTTGTGTTTAGCACCAATGACACCCTTCTCTGCTGACATAACAATTTGCGTCAGAAAAATAGAAAGGTAACAAGAAATATTTGGTGATGCTTGCATAGTGTATCGTGACAGAGCACAATCCATTCGCTGTTTCCGACACAGATGACGCTGTTCTCCCGAAGTGATCGTGGTGCGGATGACAAGTATTTGTCGTAGAATGACTGACCTGACAGCGTCTTTGACTTGCTCAATAGGGACAAGCAAGCGGAAAGGTATAAGTGTCTGGTGTTGAGGATGATGGAGGCGGAGGGGGGGAGGGGACGAGACAGGGAATGGAGCCAGGGATTCACAGTCTGCTGCATGACCGGGTGACACAACAACAGATGACTCAACGACCGCACGTCGTCAGTGTGTCGATCATTGGGACGTTGTCAGGTCGGCGAACGACCCGACTAGGCAAGGTCACAACTAAACTTTTCGCAGGAAAGGGGCTACTCGCGAAATACCGTTATGCAACAAGCCATCTAGATAAGAGTAGGAATGATTCTAATTTCCAGAATTCTCCTATCACCAGAAAAGTACGAAAACTGCTTCGCTATTATCATTTTTTTTTTTTTCATTTTCATTTACCATCTCACAACCACAGTAGAAAGCGAATTGTACTCTATAACGTAATTTCTTTTTCGTGAGCAAGATTCGTTTTATTACGTTATGTCTAAACCATGACTAAGGAATGTTGAAATAAATAAGAATACGATGCAATAGTTCCTAATTAAGCTTTTACGGCCAGGCGAAAGTTATGCAGAAGTCGGACTTACTATAACTTTTATTGGTGCAGTACGACTTTCAGTAGAATTCCACAATATAGCACAATATGGCACTACAGTTGTTAATTTCACATTTAACTTAGCAATCGAACGTCTACACACACACACATCCACCTGAGCAGATCAGATCAGATCATATGTAGAGGATTTTAGGAAGGAGTGTCTAACCCCAGGTCTTAAACAACCCTTAGAAATAGGAAGCTAGGAGATTTGGGCTAGATTGCCCGATAGGAAAGTGACACGGAAGCAAGGTAGAAAGGGGGAGGAAGACGCCCTTATTTATTCCGGGGGGGGGGCTAGTACCCGGGGTCCGAAGGCTTAACGTGCCCTTCCGACGCACGGTGGATATTTAGTGGATCAAGCGTTCGTACCTGCCTGGGATCGAACCTGAGGCCCTTTCCGTGGCAGTCACGAACGTTGCCCACTAGGCCACCCGCGGCCCACCCACCTGAGCAACTGTCGTATCGTCTTTTTTATCTATCGTTCTTATCACAGTCATACGTCACTTTCTCTCTGACATCAAATGTGTTGCCTACAGTATTCTCGTGAGAAGATGTCACGTTAAGTTTGGAAGTATAACGGATAATAAACTCAAATTTACATAGGAAAAGGAACTAAAAATGAAAGTTAATTTAGAATATACGTCACAACTCTTAAAATTCCTCATAATTTTTCCTAATAAAATTCGGACCTTCAAAAATTCAAAAGTGTGATGGCGTGATTAATAATAATAGTATTAATTATTGTTATCGTTTAGAAAAGCAAAGTTCTGAACAGTAAATATACTGATTTCTTGGATATGGAAAACAGTGACAAATGCTCCTCACTACAGTAGTAAAAAAGAAGGCCATCCTTATCCCAAAACCAAGGGATTCTTCATTGAAATTCGAGATCGCGTTATTGCAACTCTGAACTACAGGAAACACATAATGAAAGCAAGGGTTAATTTGGGTCGCTGCTCCGGCACATCTTCATTTTTTTCGAATATTTAAATATTAGCTGGAGCCCACCGAAGCTCTAAAGTACACGTTTAGCACCCCCGAACGCACGAACGAGACTGCGCCGTCAAAATCAACCCTCCTTTCGTTAAAGGTTCTACCTTTAATAAGAAATACCGGCGTACTGACGGGCAAAACTTTTGCCGATAGTGGCTTCGCTGCGGTAGTACTGCATATTGGTCTCGTCCCACACTTAAAACTCGTGCACTTTTGACATAGAACTACGTCTAACTCTGCGGATAGTATGGGGCGACTTACGGCGGACCGCCTATGACGAAAATAAGTCCCAATTGATATCACTATAGCGTTAAAAATACGTGCCGCACACTAATCGTGTTAGCATATTCGTAAACCGCATGGAGTCCAATTCGTGTAATGCACAATACACCGCGCGCGACTCTCTCCTAGCTCCTTGTACGCGGGGGAGTGATGCAATATTTTTGGGGGTGCCGCCGCGTTTGACTCAGTCTATCTCGGCAACCGTGAGCGCAACACGACTTAGCGTGGTATCATTTTAAAGCTCTCTGCGGGATCTATTTAAGTATACGAAAAACATTTCTCATTGGTTTGAACTGAACATTTAAAAAATTGTTTTCTTGTGAACCGGTGAACACTTCGACAGTATCGCGGTTTATCTGGACAACCGTGAGCGCAAAACGATTATGCGTGGCGCCGTTTTAAAGCTCTCAACGAGATTTATTCAAATATATAAAAAACATATCGTAGTGGTTTAAACTATAATGTTTAAAAATTGTTTTCGTGTGAACGGGTTTACATTTTCGGCAATGCCGCAGAATTCGCAGAATGAACGCAAGCAAAAGTGGAGAAAATAAAAAAAAGAGACAAAAGCAAGTGATGAGGAATGTAAAAAGCCCAAGAAGACAGAACTTCACGTTGGGTAATTCGTGTATCGATCTGCTTTGTGTTCGCAATGTATCCAGCAAAAATTATATAGCCTACTTTCTATATCATAGTTGGCTATAACAAATTAAATAAACGCTTTGAAACCAAACTCGAATCTCCGATCTGCAAGTCGTAGTCCTACGTTCCAAACTTATGGCTCAATCAGAAGTGAGCCTACCTGTATTTTCTTTTTTTTTTCTTTTTTTTGTTTTTGTTAGAAATTATGCCTTGAATGAAAGTTGTACATGACGATATGTGGAGAAAAGCCAATGAAACTATGGAACACATTTTAGCCGGTCGCTCACCCCTAGCATCAAAACAATACTTCAACAGACACGACCAGATGGCTAAGATCTTGCATCAAGAGTTTCACGTTTAATATGGTTTATCCAAAGCTATCATCATCATCAACATCATTGTCAACCATTATCAATCCACTGCTGGACGAAGCTCTCCCCAAGTTTCCTCCACAACGGTCTGTCTTGTGCCAGTCTCCTCCATGTCACTCCCGCATACTTTCGAATTTCATCCACCCATCTTCCATGTGGTCTTCTTCTGGTTCTTTTCCTGTCCCTTGGAATCCAATCTAAAATTTCGGCTGTCCATCGATGGTCTGTTCTTCTGGCAGTATGTCCAGCCCATTGCCATTTCAGGGATTTAACTCTGATCATGATGTCTTCCACTCTTGTCATTTTTCGAATCCACGAGTTCCTCTTCTTATCTCTCCTGGTTACACCAAGCATGCACCTCGGCATACTTTTTTGAGTTGTCTGCAGCCTTTGTATGTCTCTTTTAGTTAAGGTCCACGTCTCTGCACCATACGTAAGCACTGGAAGGATGCATTGATCAAACACTTTTCTTTTAAGACATAATTGCATATTGCTCTTGAAAATTATGCTGTTTCTTCCAAAAGCTCTCCAGGCAACTTTTGTACGCCGATTAATTTCTTCACCAATGTGACCCTCACTTGATATCTGCTGTCCAAGATAAACGTACGTGTCTGTTATCTCCAGCTTTTCTCCATCAATCGATAAATCTTCATTTCTTGTAAAAGCATTGAACATCACTTTTGTCTTCTGAAAGTTCATTTTTAATCCCACTTCTTTACTCTTGTCAGCAAGTTCCTGGATCATACTCTGTAGCTCTGATGGGGTAGTTGCAAAAATGACTACGTCATCAGCAAAACGAAGGTGGGTTAGATAATCTCCATTAATCTTTATCCCTTTGTTTTCCCAGTTCAGTGATTGAAAGACATTTTCCAATGTGGCATTAAAGAGCTTCGGAGATATGGTGTCACCTTGTCACAGTCCTTTTCCAATTTTTATGTGTGTTGTATTTTCAAGCAGCCGAATCTTTGCACTTGCATTTTCATAGATGTTATTAATAATATTAATGTATGCATCTTCAATACCGCAGGTTTTCAGAGCCATTGTAACTGCTGATGGTTTCACCGAATCAAAGGCTTTTTCATAATCGATAAAAGCCATGCACAATGGAAGTTCATGTTCCCTCGCTCTTTCAATTAGTTCTCTCAGTACGTGGATATGATCTATTGTGCTGTAGCCACTCCTGAATCCAGCTTGTTCTCTCGGTTGAGCCATGTCCAGTGTTACCTTCAAGCGGTATGAAAGAACTTTAGTGAAGATTTTATAAACCACCGATAGGAGGCTGATAGGTCTGCAGTTCCTGAGATCCTCAATGTCACCTTTCTTATGTAGCAAGATCATTGTAGCGTTCTTCCAATCCTCAGGAATCTTCCCTTCATTAAGGCATCGAGTGAAAATTTGAGCAAGTACTGTTTCGATTTCTCCACTTGCTTATTGTATGATGTCTACAGTAATTCCATCTTCTCCTGGAGCTTTTCCCCGCTTCATGTTCTTGATTGCATGTGCAACTTCTGCTGGAAGGACTGGAAGAACTCTGGTACTGGTACCTTTCATGATGTCTGGAGTACATGTATCATCCCTTTCATATAATTTGGAGTAGAAATCTTTCACTCTTGTCAAAATTTCGCCTCAGAAATGTAACCAAAGCTCTTATGGAAACAGCAACCAAATTAGCTGGGTCTAACAAGTTGCATGTGAACAAATTATCAGGAAAAACCAAAATGTTGATGCAAAAAAGAAGAGTGATGAGGACAACTAAAGAAGATGTGACTTCCAAAGTGGAATATATAGAGCTATGCAAGACAGTACGAAAAAGTATCACTGAAGACGTAAGGAAATTCAACTGTGAACTAGTGAGGAAAGCAATTGAAAACAACCAAAGCCTAAAGATAGCAAAGGGACATCTCAGTAAGGGAAGAAAACAGATTATGGCACTGAGAAAAGAAGATGGTTGTGTAACAAGAAATAGAGGCGAAATCCAAAGCTATACTTCACCTTATTACAAGTACTAACCAGAAGCTCTTCTCAAAAATCTGAATTACATCATGTACTGGGGACAAATCTGTCATTACAGACTAGATGATCGCCAACAATGGACTAGAAAATGTAACTGAAGGCAAAAAACTGAAGAAAACAGAAGTGAGAGATGTAACAGTTCCACTTACAGAGAATATCCGAAGAACAGTATCTGAGAAAATCTGAAAATATGAGAACGTGCGATTCAGAAGTAACTCATACCCATGTCTGCCTTTTACAAGCGATATCAAATGAGAGTCATATCGAAGATGACTTGGCTGGAGTACAGCCTACTTATACTTGGCTGCACTCCATCCAAGTTTTGGTCAAACAAGGGCAGGCCATGATGTACGCAGATGATACAGCTGTTGTCATCAGGTCTCTGAACAAAGGCAGAGCAGTGAAGCTCCTCCAGGACTTTCTCTCTCAGCTGGAAACCTACTACACTGACAGGCGGATCAAGATCAATCCGTCTAAGAGTAGTGCGCTGTTTTTTTGTTGTTGTTGTTGTTTTTATCTCTCCAAGGAGTACTAAAACTCGTTATGTTTCAAGTGACAATTCCCTGGGCTACCTCCACTAAGTACCTAGGGCTCAACTAGTTTGTCGACTTTCGTGGGTGGCGTAAACCAGCTACCGCACGAATAAAGCTGGACAATGCCTTGGGCAGCTAGCTCCACTACTCCGTCGGAGAAGCTTCCTTACAACACTGCACAAAGTACTGCTGTACAAGACGGTCGTCAGGTCGGTGCTTACCTACGCCTCCTCCGTCTGGATTGGTATTAGTAGGAAACAGCGAGAGAGAATCGAGAGGGTGCAGAGCCGAGCACTTCGAATGATCACTGGGGCTCCCCCTTGGACCACACTTCGGAACAGACTTAGAATCGAGAAGGTACATGAGTTTTCCACCAGACTCGCCAAAAAGTTCTTCGAGAAAGCGAAAGACCACCCAAATGGACTTGTTAGGGGCGCGGTTGATTACAATCCCAGCGAATTCCTTAGGTATACCAGAACTAAGGCGGCGATCGTTGACCCTCCTTGACAGAGAGAGTAAGTATGTGTAGACTGGTGGGTGTTAGACAGACCACCACCCCCTTCTTTTTCAGATTGGCATCGAGATGGTGAAAATGGATTCTGCTCGGACATTTAAATTTGGTATCGTTGAGTTTCAGTCACTCCCTGGTTCGTCGGCGGCCGGGTGGTGTTGTGGTTCTCTGTGATGTTGTACGGTGCGTTGTCCCCTTTGCCCCCTTTCCACACGGACTGGGGTCACGGATCACCCTCTCCTTTCACTACATTTTTCTGTTTGTCTTTCCTATTGAGTTCACTTACTCAGATCTCCTAGCTTCCTATTTCTAAGGGCAGTTTTAGACCTGGGGTCAGATACTCCCTTCCTAAAACTTCTTCAAATTCCATTCCAAGTTTTGGTAAACGTACAAAACTTGGCTGGAGTTCATTTGGAAGGGAACATGTATTTTTAAAGAGCAATTTACAGTTATATCTTAATAGGAAAGTGTTCGATAATGCATCCTTCCAGTTTTGACTCTGAATAAGAGACATGCGCCTTTACTGAAAAAGAAAAGGCCCACAGGGTTGCCAACTCCAAGAGGAATGAAGAGACACTTTTCTTGTAACCAAGAAAGACGAAAAAAGGAACTCATAGATCAGAAAAATTGCAAGAGTGGATCTCATCGTGACCAATGCAAAGAATTGCAAGTGGCAACGGGCTGAACATGCTGCCAAGACTGACCACCATTGTACCACTGAAATACTAGACTGGATTACAAGGGACAGGAGAAGACCAAAAATATCACTTGGGAGATGGATGAGTGAAGTTCCAGAGAATACATTATTACACGGAAGAGAATTGTTCAAGACAGAGAGCTGTGGATGAGACTTGGGGAGACCTTCGTTCAGTAGTGGCTAGTTTTTCTCTTGCCTTTGATTTTAATTTTTGGCCTTGCTTTCTCGTTTTACTTTGTTCAGGTTACATGCTACGTTTTGTTGAGGTTTTGCACACTTTGCCTGCTTCGTGGTTTGAGCCACGTGGCTCTGGTGTCTCATTTTTTGGAGCTTGTGCATTCTGGTAAAGCAATTTTACATTGCTGTGTTCTTTTAAATTTTTTTTGTTTTTAGTGTTTTACCTTGTAAAGCATTTTTTAAACTACTGGGTACATATAAAAAAATTTTCCTTTCTTTAAAGTTTTTTCCAAGGTTTGTATTACGTTTCAATGGTTTAAATCCTTCACGTGTCTGGCGATAGTTAAATATTTTTTTTTTTATTTTGCTCATGGGCTCTGTACTGGTTTTTTTTCAGGATTTGTAGACGATGAGTCGTGTGGGTTGCGTCAGGTAGATCATGAATGTATTGTTCAATTCCCAATTTTAACCTTTCCGTGGCTTAGAAGGTATTTTTGATTTGTGGGGTCATTCGCCCGAAATACATTATAACATAGCAGAAACCCATATTCAACTAGGTCTTTGTGGAGATGAGTTAATACTGTGTTTTTCTGGTTTTTCATAAAGCCGATGCTCAGCATTATCAATAATTTCTGCATTCTTGCATGTTTTTTCCTTGCTCGTTTGCATTGGTGTATTTCTTTTTTTTTTTTTTTTTTTTTTTTTTTTTTTTGGCTCGGTGGCCACCGGGGTGGCATTTTCTCAGAAAAGAAAATGGTTCTGTAACAAGAGATAGAGGAGAAATTTTGACAAGAGTGAAAGATTTCAACTCCAAATTATGTGAAAGGTATGTTACATGTACTCCAGACATCATTAAAGGTACCAGTACCAGAGTTCTTCCAGTCCTCTTAGCAGAAGTTGCACATGCAATCAAGAACATGAAGCGGGGAAAAGCTCCAGGAGAAGATGAAATTACTGTAGACATCATACATGAAGCAAGTGGAGAAATCGAAACAGTACTCGCCCAAATTTTCACTCGATGCCTTAATGAAGGGAAGATTCCTGATAATTGGAACAACGCTACAATGATCCTGCTACATAAAAAGGTGACATTGAGGATCTCAGGAACTACAGACCAATCAGCCTCCTATCAGTGGTTTATAAAATCTTCACTAAAGTTCTTTCACACCGCTTGAAGGTAAGACTGGACATGGCTCAACTGGGAGAACAAGCTGGATTCAGGAGTGGCTACAGCACAATAGATCATATCCACGTACTGAGAGAACTAATTGAAAGAGCGAGGGAATATGAACTTCCATTGTGCATGGCTTTTATCGATTATGAGAAGGCCTTTGATTCGGTGAAACCATTAGCAGTTATAATTGGCTTTGAAATCCTGCGGTATTGAAGATGCATACATTAATATTATTATTAATATCTATGAAAATGCAAGTGCAAAGATTCGGCTGTTTGAAAATACAACACACATAAAAATTGGAAAGGGAGTGAGACAAGGTGACACCATATCTCCGAAGCTCTTTAATGCCACACTAGAAAATGTCTTTCAATCACTGAACTGGGAATACAAAGGGATAAAGATTAATGGAGATTATCTAACCCACCTTCGTTTTGCTGATGACGTAGTCATTTTTGCAACTACCCCATCAGAGCTGCAGAGTATGATCCAGGAACTTGCTGACAAGAGTAAGGAAGTGGGATTAAAAATGAACTTTTAGAAGACAAAGTGATGTTCAATGCTTTTACAAGAAATGAAGATTTATCGATTGATGGAGAAAAGCTGGAGATAACAGACACGTACGTTTATCTTGGACAGCAGATATCAAGTGAGTCACATTGATGAAGAAATTAATCGGCGTACAAAACTTGCCTGGAGAGCTTTTGGAAGAAACAGCATAATTTTCAAGAGCAATATGCCATTATGTCTTAAAAGAAAGTGTTTGATCAATGCATCCTTCCAGTGCTTACGTATGGTGCAGAGACGTGGACCTTAACTAAAAGAGACATACAAAGGCTGCAGACAACTCAAAAAGTATGCAGAGGTGCATGCTTGGTGTAACCAGGAGAGATAAGAAGAGGAACTCGTGGATCAGAAAAATGACAGGTGTGGAAGACATCATGATCAGAGTAAAATCCCTGAAATGGCAATGGGCTGGACATATTGCCAGAAGGACAGACCATCGATGGACAGTCGAAATTTTAGATTGGATTCCAAGGGACAGGAAAAAGCCCAGAAGAAGACTACATGGGAGATGGGTGAATGGAATTCGAAAGTATGTGGGAGTTACATGAAGGAGACTGGCACAAGAGAGACCGTTGTGGTGGAAACTTGGGGAGACCTTCGTCCAGCAGTGAATTGATAATGGTTGACAATGATGATGATGATATATATGGCGCCCCTGTGGCCCAGTTGTCTGAGAGATGTCTTCTCATTATTCGTCCGAGACGAGTCCAGGTTAGAATCCCGTAAGGCATGGATGTTGTGATTGTCTTACGGCGCTGACTCTCACTCTTCCTTGGAGCCAGTGACCCTAAATCAGGGACGGGCGAATGTTTATAAGCCCATTGAGTTGCTCACGATGGTCGTTAAACCTCAAATAAATATATATATACAGTTTTAGATTTTGATTAACAACCTACAAATTTTTAATAATAATTTTTATAATAATAAAATTCGTAATAATAATTTTTATAATAATAAAATTGGTAATAATAATTTTTATATTAATAAAATTTGTAAAAAATTATAAAGCAAAATTGATTGCGATCTTGACATGAGGCAGCCATTTCAACGAAGAGTAACAAAGGCTTTTGTGAAAATCGAAACTGCTCCTGTAATAAAAGCATTGGAAATTGACCAAAAAGACGATGCAACAAAACCCCACATAAAACATTACTTTCAAATAATAATAATAATAAAAAAATAATAATATATAAAGATGAATGTTTGTTTGTTTGTCAGCTATGCAAATCTACAGTTTTCAATTTAGAACTACTAAGTTTGGTACATTATCTCATGGCACTCTAACTTAGACCGTAGACGGTCTTTGGAAGGGATTGGAGCTCGGGGTTAAGAGGCCCGGAGTAAGGGGCACCTATATGAAATTTTCGTAAAAAGTTCCATTTTTTACTTTTTTATGTTGAATTCGAATTTATTGTTTGTTTGTTTGTCCGCTATGCAAATCTACAGTTTTCTATTCAGAACCACCAATTTGGTATACTATCGCGTCGGAGCCCGGTGTCAATGAGCCCCCATACAAAATTTTCGTAAAAATGTACCTTTTTTTACTTTAAATTAAGTTTATTTTTTTTTTTTTTTTGGATGTCTAAGGCCCACCGTGAGCTACTCAATGAGCTATAAAGCAGTCGCCTGTTCCAGGGCAGGTAGAGAGCCGTAAGACAAAATCAACATCCATGCCTCACCGGGATACGAACCCGGGCCCATCTCGGACGAATGATCAGAAGCCATCGCTTAGACCACTGCGCCACAAGGTCGTCATATGATACGGTTCATTCCGTAAAAATTTTATCGTTTTCATTTGATTTCTACAAAATTTAGATTGTGAATGATCACCAAATTTTCACTAGCAACACCGGGTAATTCAGCTAGTAATAATAATAATGACAAAAAGAAGTTCAACGATGATTAGGCCATTTCCAGAAGAAATTTTGAAGAAGGACGCCTAGGGCCCGGGCCTTGCAGGTACGTGCGGTAATCAGGCCCTGGGTACAACACACACCCATATACTTCAGTTTAGCGACATGGTATCAAAAGGCAACTTAGTGATTAAAATGTCAGCTTATACTGCTGAAGACTTAGGTTTGGGATTTGAATAAAATACAGATCTTGCGGTTGTTCTTCGCTTGCGATTTTATTCCTGGAATTAGTAGCTCTGGATTAGGAACAGACGGCTAATTCAAGTCATCAACGGGCGTGGAGGATAAATTACGTAAAACAAAATAAAAAAAAAGGGGGGGGGAAGGAAAAAAGATAAAATACATTCCACTGTTTTCCAGCGAGATTTGCTCTCCTGCCCCGACACCGTTGTTGCATGCGCTGAATGCGAAAACGTTCCGCTATCTGACCCTGTAGAGTGAGTCTGGGTTAAAAAAAAATTATAAAATGAAAGAATGGTCAATGTTTAGTCAAGGAAAAAAAAAAATAAACAAGGACATATCTCCCGTCCCTTAAAACGTACATCGCTCCTCCCCGCTCATCCTCTTCCAAAAATACGGAGAAACAAAAACGATAAAACAGACTCGCACGCACAGGGTTGATTTTCTACTGAGCGAGGGCAAGTTCTTGCCCACTGTAACGGCAAAACCACATTCGTAGTGAATCAGCTAACCTTGGGAAAGGGTATCCGATTCTCTTGCCGTGACTGACGGGTCTTTCGGAGTGAAAATATTTTAAAAGACAGCAAAACTGTAAAAATCCTGTAAAGAAAGAATATCCCACAGGTAGAAAAAATAAATAAAAATACAATGGTGTGACAGAGTTCCCCATGTCAAGATATGTGCTGTCAGTTTCCATGGAATGGTCACGGATCGGGTGCTTCCTATTTGTTGTCAACGAAGGCAGTCCTTATCCTTTCAACAGCGAGCTTAAAGCGTAAAGGCCTGTCACCATGGAACCGCACACGCTTTCATGATTTGCATAGACAAGTGATGCGGGGAGGAGAAATACAAACAACTCCGTCTTTCACAAATTCAGAACAATGAAAGCGACAGCTACGGTTTGTTTCAAGGTGCCATTTACTTCACACTTCAACACATATTTTAAACGCGAGATACATCGTTTAACATGGCAGTTTGTTATCAGGCATTTTGTCAGAGTGACAACATGTCAGATTTCCGAAACTGATAGGGACTTGAAGGCATGTATGCATGCCAATCGAAGGTATATCTCAGCGGAGCTGTGCAGAAGGGGAAAGAAACGGATTACTAGAAGTCCTTCACGTATGACAAATATTGAAATCACTTTTCTAAAGTTTTCTTGACTGTGATTAATCACCTAAAACATGGATTTCAAAAATCGGCAGTGAAAAACAAAACAGCGCGGATTGTCTCCAAAGTAATTCCTCATTATTTTTAAATTAAGTTTCTTCATCATCTTCATCAAGTATTCTCGGTGGATTGCTTTATAAGGTTTTATAGATGTCTACACGGACCGAGCAGTTTTTTTTGGTTTCTTTTTTATGAGCAAACCCATCGCTGTACGGTGCCTTTCTCGTTTGGAAATCTCATAACATACAGCAGCAAGATAAGATTGAATAATTTCCGCTGATGGAAAAAACAGAAGTTTTACGACATCCTCCTCCTACAAAACAATTGGAGTGGGTCAGCTCCCTTAGTTTTTCAATGTGAATGTGGTCCCTTCTCTCCCTAATTTTCATCCTCCTCTCATGCTTCAGTGCAGGCTATTAACTGCAGCATTTCTAAACCAAGCCACCCGCTCGCAGACGATCTCTTTTATTGTTCTGGTAGGCGAACTGTGTTCTCTAGATGCGTGAAAAGCTTTTAAATTGTCTTAAATGACACGGGAAAAATGGGCTGGGAGGAACTTACTTTTGTGTATAAATCTGTGCCGTATATTCCCCATTTGACTCTCAATCAGCCGTTTTCAAAACTTCTGTGACCCTGAGTAGCTGGGCAGTCTGTCGTTGTTTTCCCTTAGCATATGCTCAGGTCAGTGTTGCTAATAAATACTCTTCAATGCTTATTATGGAGTTTAAGAAAGCGAAAGATTTTCGAAGAAAAAATCACTTCCGGAGAATATGTGCTTGTAGACAAGGTTAAAAGTGATATTTCGACATATTTTAAAATATTGCCCCGTTCTGAAACTAATCGGCCGGAAAACGTTACGCAATGCACTAAATGCAAAAACGTTTTTGGGTTACGATAGCACAATACCCCCCCCCCCCCACACACACACACGATAGACATATTGGGTTCCAGCGATATAATATGCCAGTAGAGATAGGTGTAGTTTATAAAGCCATAAAATCTTCTCCCAGTAGAACGATCGAACTCATAATTCTGGATAGTTCGTACTTTTCGAATTAACCTCTCCCCCCCCCCAGCCTCCTCCTAATCCCCAAGGATATTTCCGGGTCCGGCGGTAGGGAATGGTAATTTGAAAACGCAGAAAATTTGAAAGGCATGGAAATTTTCCTTTTCGTGCAATATTTTTTGTACACAAGACCCCCTCCTCGGACGTCACGCAACTTATACAGAGTTTCAGAAATATTCCGAATTAGCGTTTATTGTAATAGAATACGTGTAGCAATTAAGAAAACGAAACATCTTCAGGAGTCAAATGACCGAGTGCACCAGATGTCAAATTCGTGTTTTGGTAATTGTTGAAATTTTACAGGCCGGCCCGGGCCTTGAGAACAGGAAAAATATATTTGGGCCTAAGCCGGGCTTTAATTAAAAAACTTGAAACGGGCGGGGTACGGGCCGGACCTTGGACGTGCGGGCTTTGGCCGGGCCGGGCTTTTCAAATTAAGGCCCGTGCAGACCTCTAAGGTTTTATTTACACAGTCTTCTACACTCGCTTGACTAGATCTTTTATTTTAGCAAGGAGAACGATCTAAAGACCCCCAGGAGCAACTCTAAGTGCTACTATGCTCGTCCATAATTTGGGAGGCCACCGCGGTGGCGCAGTGGTCTAAGCGATGGTTTCTGACCATTCGACCGAGATGGGTTTCTGACCATTCTTATGGCACTGGCTTTCTCTCTTGCCTGGAGTCAGTGGCCCTAAATTATTGAGCTGCTTATGGTGGTGGTTAAACATCCCACTGAGTTTCTCACGGTGGCCGTTAAACCGCCAATCAACAACAACAACTAATTTGGGGCAACTGGCTCCATGGAAGGGAGTGTGCCTGAGTCTTAATATAAGTTGACTACTGGTTATGACTGTTCGGTTGTATTTCATGAGCCGGCAGTGGAGCGCAGTGTTCAAAGCGCTATCTTCTGCCCATTCATCTGAGATGGGCTCCCGCTCGTGTCCCGAATGAGGCATGGGGGATGTGTTCGTCCTGCATCACTGACCCTCTTCACTCCTTCGAACCAGTGGCCCAAAATTTGAGGCCGCCCCGGTGGCGTAGTGGTCTAAGCGATGGCCTCTGATCATTCATCTGAAAGGGTCCGGGTTTGGATCCCGGTGAAGCATGGATGTTGTGTTTGTCTTACGGCACTGGTTCTCTCCCTACCCTGGAACCAGTGACCCTAAATTAGGGACGGACGACTGCTTATAGCCCACTGAGTTGCTCACGGTGGTCGTTAAACCTCCAATCAAAAAAATAAATAAATATATCGGGACACAGCTCACATCCCGCAGAATCACTTACGGTGGTCGTTTAACCTCGAAATATTTGCATTGTAGGTTTATTCTGGGTCATATTTGCCCAGTTGGCTCTTTCATCTGCCAATAATTCAGATTGATTTCATTGGAAAATCTCTTCTTTTTACTTGGACGTTATTTAGAGAAAATGGCAGTCATTAAGTTAGTTATTATAAGAGCGCGTAAAACCTTGAGCTGTATTTAGCACCTATGTGTCTTTTTATAGACGAGATGCCTACGTGGGGTTCATAAATGAGGGACCATAGGAGTTGAATGGAAACTTTCTGTTTGAGACACTGCAGCACATAGCTTTTACAAAATTCATTGCATCTTCCGAACGCACACCAGCCAACAGCTCTACATCTCTAAATTTGTCATCATCGAAGACTGCAGTGTTCTAAACAAGTTCAACACAGTTTTTTTGTATCAGCTGTTTTGGTGCATCTTACATCTCACCATACAATGGTGAGATGTAAGATGCACCTCAACACTAAACTGGAACGTTGTAAGCTGGTAAATCAAACAAAATTTATAGACATAGCCTACTTTAAAAATCATCATAATTCCTTCAAGTTGGAAATGAGGAACCGATACTCTGCTCAAGAAGGTCTGACAACGTTAAAAGAAAGCATCGCTGAAGTTAACAGGAAAATAACCAAGGCTGTTATGGAAACAGCAACAGAAATAGGTGGTAGTAAGAACAAGTTGCATATGCAGAAAATATCAGGTAAAACAAAAATACTGATGCAAAACAGATGGGAGATGATAACAAATAAAGAAAATTGAACTTCTAAAGTGGAATATATAGAGCTATGCAAGACAGTTCGGAAAAAAAATTGAAGACTAAGAAATTCAATAGTGAACTAGTGAGAAAAGCAATTGAAAATAACGAAAGCCTGAAGAAAGCAAAGGGATATCTCAGTAAGGAAAGAAAACAGATTATGGCACATCGAGAAAAGAAGATGGTTTTGTAACAAGAAACAGGTGAAATTTTGACAAGAGTGAAATATTTCTACACAAATCTATATGAAAGAGATGATACACTAATTCTAGTCATTAAAAAAAGGTACCAGTATCAAAGTACATCCAATCCTCCCGGCAGAAGTTGGATATGCAATTAAGAACATGAAATGGGGAAGAGCTCCAGGTGAAGATGGAATTACCGTGGACATTATACAAGAAGCAAGTGGAGAAATTGAAACTATACTCGACCAAGTTTTCACTAAATGTCTCGATGAAGGAAAGATTCCTGAGGATTGTAACAATGTTACAAGGATCCTGCCACATATAAAAGGTGACATCGAGGATCTCAGGAACTACAGGCTCATCAGCCTCCTTTCAGTGGCTTATAAAATCTTCACTAAGGTTTTTTTACATCGTTTGAAGGTAACATTGGATATGGCTCAACCGAGAGAACAAGCTGGATTCGGGAGTGGCTACAGCACTATAGATCATATCCATGTGCTGAGAGAACTAATTAAAAGAACGAGGAAGTATGAACTCCCATTATGCATGGCTTTTATAGATTATGAAAAGGCCTTTGATTCCGTGAAACCATAAGCAGTTACAATTGTTTTGAAATCCTGCGGTAGTGAAGATGCATAATTTAATATTATTCATAACATCTATGAAAGTGCAAGTGCAAAGGTTCGGATATTTGAGGACATAGCACAAATAAAAATTGGAAAGGGAGTGAGACAAGGTGACACCATATCTCCCAAAGTCTTCAATATCACATTGCAAAGTGTCTTTCAATCATTGAATTAGGAAAACAAAGACATAAGGATTAACGGAGATTATTTCGTTTTGCTGATGACCTAATCATCCAGAGCTACAGAGGATGATCCGAGAGCTTGCTGACAGGAGTAAAAAAGTGGGATTAAAAATGAACTTTCAGAAGACAAAACTGATGTACAATGGTTTTTCAAAGAAAAGAAGATTTTGCCATTGATGGGGAAAAGCTTGAGATAATCGATACCTACATTTACCTTGTACAGCAGATATCAAGCAAAGGTCCCATTGATGAATAAATTAGTCGATGTACAAAACTTGGTTGGAAAGCTTTTGTAAGAAACAGTACAGAAGAAACAGCAATATGACATTATGTCTTAAAAGAAAAGTGTTTAATCAATGCATCCTTCCAGTTCTTACATATGGATCAGAGACGTGGACCTTAACTAAAAGAGACGTACAAAGGCTGCACACAACTGAAAGGAGCCTGAAGTGATGCATGCTTGGTGTAACCACGAAAGCTAAGAAGAGGAACTCATGGCTACAGTAAATGACAAGAGCGGAAGACATCATGATCAAAGTAAAATCCCTGAAATGGAAATAGGCTGGATATGTTGCAAGAACAACGGACCACCGATGGACAATAAAAATTTTAAACTGGATTCTAAGGTGCAGAAAGAGACCCAGAAAAAGACCAAATGGGTGAAGGATGGATGAAATTCGAAAGCATGGTGGAGTGATATATTGGCGACAAGCTCAAGACAGACAGTTGTGGAAGAAACTTGAGGAGACCTTCATCCAACAGTGGATTAATAATTGTTGATGACGATGACGTATGTATACATACACGGTCGAGTCACATTATTGTGACCACCAGCTAATATCCAGAGTAACCGCCGTGTGCAGCGCGGACAGCAGCTAGACGGGCTGGGAGTGACTCAGTAAGGTGCTGCAAGGTGTTCACAGGTATGTGGAGCCATGCTGACTTCAGTGCATCTGACAGCTGCTGGAGGGTGCGTGGTGGAGGATCCATAAAACGAACAACAAGATCGAGGTGGATCCACAGATGCTCAATTGGGTTTGAGCCTGGAGAATTAGGAGGCCAGGGAAGTACTTTGAAGTCTTCATCGTGCTCTTCCAGCCACTCTCGGACATTTCTAGCTGTGTGACACGTCACATTGTCGTGCTTCAAGATCCAATTTGCCCCAGGGAAGACAAACACCATGTATGGGTGTACGTGGTCTGCAAGGATGGATTCATAAGGAATTCGGTCCATAGTGCCTTCCACAGGTATGAGTGGACCCAGAGAATGCCACGAAATTTTACTCCTGTCATGACATCTATCCCCCAGGACTAGTGCTTTGTGAAACGGGTTCTAAAGATCATGTGCACTTTCTCGACATGGACCTTCTTCCCCAAAGTCAGGGTATCATTCTGGATCTTTTCGATAAGAGAACAGATTTTAGTTTTGATACCAACATTTTAAGTAGCTGGTATTCCAATGTCTCTAAACACGTACTTAGAAATATTATTATTTCCCAATTCATCAGAATCACAAGAATATGCAATAATCGATCCAATACCACAAAGCAACAAAGCACTTAAAATACTTTTTTCTTCTTTTTAAAAAAATATTTATCTGTTAAAATATTGTTCATTTCATTTCGAAAAATTATTGACATCTTTTAATTCGGGAAAATCTTATAAAAACAGACTATATAACATTACTACCTTTTAAGCTTTGGATTAATTTTTCTTCGGGCTTCAATTTAAAATATCTTCCTCCGAGTCGCCCCGGAGCATTTAACTTAACATTTGCTGACATCCATTAAAACACAAAAACAATTAAATTTCGTTATAGTTTTTTGTGAATTCTGACAGACGCTGCCATAGGACATCATATGGTTACTTTCGAAAATTCAAGATATGTCTGGGAGTGGGTTCAGCAGCTGTTGGTACGCTTTTGCATGATATGGAGGGGATGTGTTGGGATCGAAGTTTAGACTTATTGTTGTTCAGTGGAGTTATAAAGTCTACAGTTGTTTCATTTCAGGTAAGTTTTTGTATTTAAGTTCTCTGTTGCTGGTTCAAGTCCCTGGGAAGACCAGGTGTATAACTCTAAAAAAAAAAAATGAAGAAAAAATGTAACCCTTGTTTCGGAAATAACATATTTCAAAGACACCTGCATGAAACCTGAACCAGGGTTCGGGGGCCGGAGGAGTCTTTCACTGATGAGTGGCTCCCGGTCCCCGACCCCAAGTGTTTAAAATTATTATTTTTATTATTGTTGTATGTGAATTGTGAGAGTTTTCGTTTTAGTTTGGGTGTGTTAATTTAGTGGGATTCAGGGATTTCCACGGGGAAGTTCTTGGTTGAAGGTGTAGAGAATTTGACTTATATATATATATATATATATATATATATATATATACAAAAACATAGTAAAAATAAAATTGCAAAAATATAATGCCATGACCTCGCGCTCTCTGCTGCAGGGGTCAATGTCACCTGAAATAAAATACATAAATAACGCAGACACTACAAACACAATAGAACTTTATTAAATATGTGACTACCGTAAATAATATAAATAATATAAGGTCAGCCACCGGGTGCCAATCTTCGTGGGAGGATGCACCCGACGGCTGGGCGCTGACAGGTTTATGCGGGACGTCCTGATTTAGCAACCCCGACCGAATAAAAATTAAACTGGACATCACACCCTCCCTACCTGTCAGGAAATATACTTAAAATCAACTTAAATAATAAATTTAAACATTCAAAATAGACCTACCTTAAGCCACGGTAAATTGTGTTACCGTGGCTTAAGGTAGGTGGATGGCCACGGTAAATTGTGTTTACCGGTCGTGGGCTTAAGGTAGGTCTTCTTTGAATGTTTAAATTTATTACTTAAGTTGATTTTAAAGTATATTTCCTGACAGGTAGGGAGGATGGGATGTCCAGTTTAATTTTTATTCGGTCGGGGTTGCTAAATCAGGACGTCCGCATGAAACGTGTCAGTAGTCCAGCCGTCGGGTGCATCCTCCCCTGAAGATTTCTACTCCAAATTATATGAAAGGGATGATACATGCACTCCAGACATCATGAAAGATACCAGTACCAGAGTTCCTCCAGTCCTTCCAGCAGAAGTTGCACATGCAATCAAGAACATGAAGCGGGGAAAAGCTCCAGGAGAAGATGGAATTACTGTAGACATCATAAAAGAAGCAAGTGGAGAAATCGAAACAGTACTCGCCCAAATTTTCACTCGATGCCTAAATGAAGGAAAGATTCCTGAGGATTGGAACACCGCTACAATGATCCTGCTACATAAGAAAGGTGACATTGAGGATCTCGGAAACTACAGACCTATCAGCCTCCTATCAGTAGTTTATAAAATCTTCACTAAAGTTCTTTCACACCGCTTAAAGGTAACACTGGACATGGCTCAACCGAGAGAACAAGCTGGATTCAGGAGTGGCTACAGCACAATAGATCATATCCATGTGCTGAGAGAACTAATTGAAAGAGCGAGGGAATATGAACTTCCATTGTGCATGGCTTTTATCGATTATGAAAAAGCCTTTGATTCGGTGAAACCATCAGCAGTTACAATGGCTCTGAAAACCTGCGGTATTGAAGATGCATACATTAATATTATTAATAACATCTATGAAAATGCAAGTGCAAAGATTAGGCTGTTTGAAAATACAACACGCATAAAAATTGGAAAGGGAGTGAGACAAGGTGACACCATATCTCCGAAGCTCTTTAATGCGACATTGGAGGGTGTTTTTCAGTCGCTGAGCTGGGAAAACAAGGGGATAAAGATTAATGGAGATTATCTAACCCACCTTCGTTTTGCTGATGACGTAGTCATTTTTGCAACTAGCCCATCAGAGCTGCAGAGTATGATCCAGGAACTTGCTGACAAGAGTAAAGAAGTGGGATTAAAAATGAACTTTCAGAAGACAAAAGTGATGTTCAATGCTTTTACAAGAAATGAAGATTTATCGATTGATGGAGAAAAGCTGGAGATAACAGACACGTACGTTTATCTTGGACAGCAGATATCAAGTGAGGGTCACATTGATGAAGAAATTAATCGGCGTACAAAACTTGCCTGGAGAGCTTTTGGAAGAAACAGCATAATTTTCAAGAGCAATATGCCATTATGTCTTAAAAGAAAAGTGTTTGATCAATGCATCCTTCCAGTGCTTACGTATGGTGCAGAGACGTGGACCTTAACTAAAAGAGACATACAAAGGCTACAAACAACTCAAAAAAGCATGGAGAGGTGCATGCTTGGTGTAACCAGGAGAGATAAGAAGAGGAACTCGTGGATCCGAAAAATGACAAGAGTGGAAGACATCATGATCAGAGTTAAATCCCTGAAATGGCAATGGGCTGGACATACTGCCAGAAGGACAGATCATTGATGGACAGCCGAAATTTTAGATTGGATTCCAAGGGACAGGAAAAGACCCAGAAGAAGACCACATGGGAGATGGGTGGATGAAATTCGAAAGTATGCAGGGGTGACATGGAGGAGACTGGCACAAGACAGACCGTTGTGGAGGAAACTTGGGGAGACCTTCGTCCAGCAGTGGATTGATAATGGTTGTTGATGATGATGATGATATATATATAACCACAAGCAACACCTTTCGAACAGAGTGGTATGGGCATGTATCAAGGGTAAATAATTTATATTTTGATATATATACAAGGTGAATCCTAAAGTCCTAAGTCACCTCAATAACTTGGGAACAAAGACAGTTAGAGCTATGGAAGTAAGGTATGGTATAGTAAAACAACCATGTGCTATCGGATGAGAGTGACTGCAGCACCCCTAGTGGCAAAATGTGGAAGTTAGCACTCGTATCTCGGAAACCATGAGAGATACGGGAAAGAGATCAATTAGAAACTTGTAGAGCATCAACGAATTAGTAGGAAATGATATATGGTAGAAACGACTGGGGTAAGTAGAAGACTGAAAACGTGAGAGTAACACAAGGTTTATTATATTCAGGCATGAATATAATAAACCTTGTACATTGGTCGTATTTAAAGTAACAGCGGTACTTACATAACGTTGCGTTTAACGTAAATGGGGTTCAATATGGCCACCATCTGCCCCAATACACATTTGAATGCGAGACAGAACTTCCCGTTGTACGTTTGCCAGCATAACAGGTGTCACGCTCTCACACGCAGCGACGATACGCAGTCGGAGATCGTGGAGACTCGTCGGTTCGACCCTGTACACGTGATCCTTTAGGTAACCCCAGAGGAAGAAATCCATGGGATTTAGATCCGGGGATCGTGGAGGCCACGCTACGAGACCACCATAACAGATAATCTGTTGCCCGAAAGTGTCGGACAGAAAGTGCTGTACCGCTGTTGGTTGATGTGCCGGAGCGCCGTCATGCTGACTCCATAATGAGCTTGCATCTTGCAGAGACAGATCATCTAACCGCTCAGGTAATGTGCTTTGTAACAGCTGCAGGTATCTTCGTCCATTTAATGCGCCCTCATAGAACACAGGCCCAACAAGTCAGTCCTTCCAGATGCCACACCAGACATTGATCGACCAGCGCACATGATGCCTCATTTCCCGTGTAAAAAATGGATTCTGAACTGCCCCGTAATGGGTGTTTTGTTTGTTCAGCACCCCGGCGAGCGTTAACTGCGCCTCGTCAGTCCAAAGGATCTTTGATAGAAAGGCCGCATTTTCTCCTACGGTGTTCATTACAAAATTGCACCAATCTAGAAGTCGTTGGTTATCCCTTGGCATCATTGCGTGCAGTGGTACTGTACGGTACGGGTGGGCACCAGGCTGATGCAAAATGTTCCACACACGGAATTGTGATAAGCCACATGCCATACTGACTTCCCTCGTACTGGTGTGTGGTTTGGCCAAAATGTATGCCAGAACTACGACTGGTTGCACATCCCTACCCATTCCGGTGGGTCGCACCGAACGGGGACGCGCTGCAATACATACTGCCTGCCTCTCGTAGCCGTCGAACCGCGCGACTGATGGCCCACGCTGTCGGCGATTGATGAGTCGGAAAACGTAAGCCATACTGGCGTGACGCTTCCCTTGCGTTGCGCCCGAATTCTCCATACAGCAGTACCATCTCGCAATACTCTTCGTTCGAATAGCCTGCCATTCTCGTTCTTTACCCGATACTCACATTACGAATGAAATTGCTCCTGAAAGACGATCCTTTATACATTGCCACGCCGCGCCTGATACGGTAGGTGAGGCGTTATGCCACACCAGAATTTGCATACGACACTCACAGGCGTGCGGTCGCATACGTCATACATTTCTCTCTGCTAGACTGTTACCTCTACAACTCACAAGTTTGCGTTTCCGGCCTTCTATTTGCCCCAGCCGTTTCTACCATATGTCGTTGCCTACTAATTCGTTGATGCTTTACAAATTTCTAGTTGCTCTATTTCCCGTATCTCTCATGGTTTCCTAGATAGGAGTGCTAACTTCCACATTTTGCCACTAGCGGCGCTGCAGTCATTCTCATCCGATAGCGCATAGTTGTTTTACTATACCATACATTACTTTCATAGCTCTAGCTGTCTTTGTTCCCAAGTTATTGAGGTGACTTAGGACTTTAGGAAGCACCCTACATGTTATATACACTGAAGAGCAATTGAATTAGTATATAGTATATACACTGAAGCGCAATTGAATTAGAGACAGCTGGCGTTATGCAAATGTGGCGCTGTGGGCGACCCTGTAAACGGAAACGACATGACGTATGCAGCGATCCGACTATATAAGGAGTGATGCGATGGGAATCAGTAAGAGTCGGACGCAGTATGGGTAAGACGAAGGATCTAAGCGCATTTGATCGTGGGAAAATTGTCGGGGCCCGATGAATGGGTCACTCCATTTCGGAAGTCGTGCAGGCACTGAGATTTTCACGAGCCACTGTGTCACGGGCGCACCGTGGGTACAACGAATCCGGTAAAACCATCCCTGCAAGGGACAACAGCGTGTGGATGAGCAGGGTCATCGTCGGCTAGCTCGCATTGTAACAGCGGATAGACGGGCTACAGTGTAAGAAATCACTCGGCAATTTAACGCTGGTGCACAAAAAGGTGGAAGCAGGCACACCATCCAGAACCACCTCTTTGCTATGGGGTACAGAAGCCATCGTCCCACAAGGGTACCGCTCTTGACCGCACATCACAGGGTGCAAAGATTAGCATGGGCGCGGAAACATCGCCACTGTACCCTAGACATGTGGGAAAATGTTGCCTGGACTGATGAGTCGACATTCACGTTGGTACATGCGGATGGCAGGATACGAGTACGGCGCAAACCACATGAAGCGATGGATCCTTCTTGCTAGCAGGGTACTCTTCAAGCTGGTGGGGTGTCATTCTCGTCTGGGGACTGTTTAGGTGGACTGAAATGGGACCCCTAGTATGTGTAACATCGTCCCTCCCAGGTCAACGTTACCGGGATATCCTGGACAACCATTTCCTCCCGTTTATGCGTTTTCAACATCCTACTGGGGACCTCAGCCTGCAACAAGACAATGCACCGTGCCATCGCTCCCAAATTGTATCCGAATGGTTGGATGAACACTCCACCGACGTGACCTCGCTTCCTTGGCCAGCTAAGTCACCTGACCTCAGTCTCGTTTTGCACATCTGGGATGCCATCGAGAGAGATGTTCGAGGCTCTGAACCCCCCTCCATCAAATCTTCGTGAACTGTGGGAGCTTGTTCAGGGGTCGTGGATTCGTATGGCTTCCCAACGCTTCCGGTGTCTTGTCGAGTCCATGCCGAGACGAATCGCCGCCGTCATCAGGGCGAAAGGTGGTGCTACATGTTACTAGACAGGTATCTCTAATTCAATTGCTCTTCAGTGTATATATGTGTATGTGTGTGTGTGTGTGTGTGTGTGTGTGTGTGTGTGTGTGTGTGTGTGTGTGTGTGTGTGTGTGTGCGAGAGAGAGAGAGAGAGAGAGAGAGAGAGAGAGAGAGAGAGGGAGAAAGAGACAAAGTTGTAGAAGAAGTTTAAGGAGACCTTCATCCAGCAGTGGTTTGAAAATGGTTATTAATGATGATGATTGCATATGTATATTCATTAATGAAATTCAGAAACAAAAATTTACGTTGGTATTAACAGCAGAAGCCACCCTTCAGTGTTGTTTTTTTAATTACAGAATGTCAATATATTCAAGCAAAAATTTGCATGTAACTGATTTAAATAATGCTCGCGTAGCTAAAAACGAAACTAACCTAACCTCATTTTGAGCACATTGGGAGAATTACATAACTACTAAAGGTCGATGCGTTTATTATGAATTCAGTTTTAACAAGCTTCTTGCTGAAATTCCAGCGCTGCATTGTTATTCTAGAAGCAAGAAGAATGCTACATAATCTGTTTAATTCAGTATTTCAAACGTTTGCTGAATATGAATACCACGGATACTTCAATATAATTGCACTTCAAATAGAATGAAGCTGCATTATTTTTGTACACATTGCTAGTCAACCGATAGATGAGTTTTTGCTTTTAATCTGTAGCAAGAGACGTGAGTTAAAAATAATCCGATTGTCTCCATGAAGCTGTTTTTTGGCTCCTAAACCTGGAGGATATATTCCGACGAGTAAATAAAATTCAAAGCATATTTGTTTCTCAGGAATATTTTTTTTAATTGTATCATTACCCTAAGTTGAAGCAATTGCGATTAGCAGACGCAGCAAGATCAAATTTACCACATTCGGAAACTCGAATTTCAAAGGTTTCCCTAATTGTTTGATTGCCACGATGCTGCAGAAAATATCACTGATTCCGAAAACTGATAAACGTGTTACCGAGAAACTACAAGATACAAAAAAAAAAAAAAAAAAAAAATGAAAGAATTAGAAAAACGTGTTCATTGGAATTCATCTGAAAATGCAACGAGATTGGAACATGTTACTGAAAATATGAGCCCGCACCGACAATTAACTGCTGTAGGTTGCACCAGAAAAGCGATGCAATACCAGGCGCACAACTTTTGGGGCAAAGGTGAACCATACAGTGGTTGGACGGAATAATGTGAACACCACTCTCAGATACGTGACATTTAATGCAACAGCGTACGGCGCAATACGCAAAGGAATCAATTACTCTTTGGTTATATCTTTGTTTAGAACCTCAAGCTGTTTAAGTGCATTTAAAGTGTCTTGTTGCAAAATTTCTTTCAGGGTGACGACGAAATGAGGTACCTAACGTACTTCGAAAGAGGGTTAATTGTTGGTGGCCGGCTACTTGGTGCCTCTGTGACAACAGTCGTCAGGGCAATGGGGGTATCGAGATTTACTGTGATAAAACGTCATGACAGCATGCCGTGTTCGTGGCAAAACCTCGTCTGCGAAAAGGGTAAACGACCCTCACTGAAAGAGACAGGAGGGCATTAAACAGGATTGTTACCCGTAATAAGATGACCACGGCGCAGAATATTGCTGTGGAGTCAATCTGCATCTCCAGACCCCAGTATCAACAAAAACAGTAGGCAAGGAAATGCATAAGCAAAATATTCATGGCAGAGCTGCTTTTGCAAAACCTCTGGTGACCCGGACGAATGCACAACGACGACGGCAGTGGTGCCAGGAGCATACAACGTAGACTGCCCATGCATGGAAGCATGTAATGTGGTCGGATGAATCCACTTTCACACTATTCCCCACCGCAGGACGTGTTTACGTGTGGGGAACACAGTCAGAAGCGTACAACCCAGACTGTCTACTCCCAACAGTGCAGCATGATGGTGGTTCCGTCATGCTCTGGGCGATCAAGTCGTGATTTTCAGCAGGTCCCTGATCACCTTGAAAGGACGGATGACTGGCCGAGCATATGAAACCGTTTTGGCAGACCACATCCATCCAATGGCTCAGGCATTGTTTCCTGCAGGGGATGCCATCCACCACATGATAACGCCCCAATTCACAGATCTCGGAATGTCCAATCATGGTTTGAGGAATATGAGGACGGACTTTCACATCTTCCTTGGCCTCCCCAATCGCCAGACTTAAGCATCATCGAGCCACTGTGGTCTCTGTTGGAAGACAGAGTAAAATCCCGTTATCCTCCTCCTGCATCTGTCATGGACCTGGATCAGTTTCTGCATGAAGAATTGTGTAACATCCCACTAACCACCATCCAGGATTTGTATACGTCCATTCCAAGGAGAATCCAGACGGTTTTGAATGCCAAATGTGGTCCCACACCCTATTAGGTACGTAAAACCTTATTTTCCAAAATGCTCACATTATTCTGTCCACCCCTGCATGTATCACGGTATGGTATCCAACCTCAGTGGTGCGATAGTTCCCGACATCGCACCATTTTTATGTGCACGGATTGATCAGTGAATTACCACAACCACCACTGTCAAAATATCGAAAATGGATGCCACCCGTTATCCTCGTAATTTCCGAGAGGGCGCGATTAGCCGACTGACGTAGCATATATAAAATGTAAGTGGAACAGGAAGTATTCAATTTCGGAGCGTGATGGGTAAACGGAAGGATAGATTGTGGGAGTTCGGAGAGCCGGTGCCTTGATTTCCCAAACGGCTGAACTGGTGTGGTTGTTCGCGAGCTTCCGTATTTAAAGTGTATTAGCACTAGCGTGAAAGTAGCCAAATAACGACCCCGAGACAAAACTGCACACGACAGCGAATGGTTGATGTGAGAGGAAAGTGCAGAGTCCAACGACTCGTACAGTCCGACAGACGCAGCAGCACTGTTCAACAGTTGACTATCCAGTGCAACAGAGGTTAACCCGTACCATGCATCTGTCATGACCATGCGTCACAAGTTCGGATATATAGATAACTGTAGGCGATCCCAACAATATCCTCTCATAACCACGGTTCATAGGTGCAAGACTCCTCTGGATCATGCAAGTTGGACGTCGGATGACTGGAAAAAAGTGTATTGGTCTGCCGAGGCGCGTTTTTTACTCCTCTCCGTGGTTGGTCGTGTGCATATTTGGCGCAAACAACGTGAGGCTTTCGATTCATCTCGTATGGTCTCCACAGTGCAAGCCAGTAGAGGTGGTTATACGGTGTGGGGATGCTTACCTGGCAAGAACTTGGACCCATGGTGCATGTGAAACAACGTATGACCGGTGCCTACTATCGTGATTTACTTCCCGAGTCGTATATGGTGAGTTCGGTAAGCCAGCGAAGATACTTTGTAACGTACCAGGAGATGTGACGTACCTGCCCGAAGGACGAACACGACATAAAGGCAGATAGGAATCAGAATAAAACGTCCGCGTAGCTCAACTGGTAGAGTGACTTATTCTGGAGTGAGGTGATCCGGGTTCGAATCCTGGCGTGGACAGAAATGACGGAGAAATTTACTTCGTTATAACTTCTTCGAGGCAAGGTCAAACAAGTTAGTAAAATTATGCTATACATTAATTGAGATACGCTTTTTTTTTTTTTTTGATTGAAGATTTAACGACCACCGTGAGCAACTCAATGGGCTATAAGCAGTCGCCCGTCCCTAATTTAGAGTCACTGGTTCCAGGGAAGGGAGAGAGCCAGTGCCGTAAGACAAACACAACATCCATGCCTCACCGGGTTTCGAACCCGGACCCCTCTCAGACGAATGATCAGAGGCCATCGCTTAGACCACTGCGCCACCGGGGTGACTAAGATACGCTTTCCAGCATACCAGAAACCATTACTCGAGTTATTACTCAAGTTATGAGGATAATGGCTGTGGAATATTTCTCGCTCTTATGCCCTGACCTATGACCCCATTTTGATGATATTGAACAGAATTGGTTCAGTATGCCTCAATAACAACATACCAAAGTTCTGTCGCAATAGAAACATTTTAGTCAAGTTATGAGGATAATACCTGTGGAAGAAATCTCGCTCCTGTGAACTGACCTTTAGAACCCATTCCCATGATATTCAACAGAATCGGTTCAGCACACCTCCGGAAAAACATACTACAGTTTTGTCGCAATAGAAGCATTTTTAGTCAAGTTATGAGGATAATGGCTGTGGAATAAATCTCGCTCCTGTGCCATGACCTTTAACCCCATTTCGATGATATTCAACAGAATTGGTACAGTATACCTCCGGAATAACATACTAATGTTTTGTCGCAATAGAAGCATTTCTAGTCAAGTTATGAGGATAATGGCTGTGGAATAAATCTCGCTCCTGTGCCATGACCTTTGACCCCATTTCGATGATATTCAACGAAATTGGTTCAGTATACCTCCGGAACAACATACTAATGTTTTGTCGCAATAGAAGCATTTTTAGTTAAGCTATGAGGATAATGGCTGTGGAATAAATCTCGTTCCTGTGCCCTGACCTTTGAACCCCATTTCGATGATATTTAACAGAATCGGTTCAGCACACTTCCGGAAAAACATACTAAAGTTTTGTTGCAATAGAAGCATTTTCAGTCAAGTTATGAGGATAATGGCTGTGGAATAAATCTCGCTCTTATGCCCTGACCTTTGACCCCATTTTGATGATATTGAACAGAATTGGTTCAGTATACGTCCGGAACAACATGCTAAAGTTTTGTCGCAATAGAAGCATTTTTAGTCAAGTTATGAGGATTAATGGCTGTGGGAGAAATCTTGCTCCTGTGCCCTGACCTTCAGACCACATTCCCATGATATTCAACAGAATCGGTTCAGCATACCTCCGGAAAAACATATTAAAGTTTTGTCGCAATTGAAGCATTTTCAGTCAAGTTATGAGGATAATGGCTGTGGAATAAATCTCACACTTATTCCCTGACCTTTGATCCCATTTTAATCATATTGAACAGAATTGGTTCAGTATACCTCCGGAACAACATGCTAAAGTTTTGTCGCGATTGAGGCATTTTTAGTCAATTTATGAGGATAATGGCTGTGGAAGAAATCTTGCTCCTGTGCCCTGACGTTCAGACCCGATTCCCATGATATTCAACAGAATCGGTTCAGCACACCTCCGGAAAAACATACTAAAGTTTTGTCGCAATAGAAGCATTTTTAGTCAAGTTATGAGGATAATACCTGTGGAAGAAATCTCGCTCCTGTGCCCTGACCTTTAGACCCCATTCCCATGATATTCAACAGAATCGGTTCAGCACACCTCCGGAAAAACATACTAAAGTTTTGTCGCAATAGAAGCTTTTTTTATTCAAGTTATGAGGATAATGGCTATGGAAGAAATCTTGCTCCTGTGCCCTGACCTTTGACCCCATTTCGATGATATTGAACAGAATTGGTTCAGTGTGCGTCAGGAACAAGTTTTGTCGCAATAGAAGTATTTTACATAAGTTACGACGCATAAGGGCGAAGGAATGGATCCCGCTCCTATGTTCTGACCTTTGACCCCATTTCGTCCATTTTCAATAGCGTTCGTCCCCAGCTGTCCCCTACCACATACTAAAATTTCATCGACATGGAACCATTTTTACGCGAGTTATGGTGCGGACAGACAGACAGACGTACAAAGCTGGAGCATATACGATTCTTCAACCTATGGTTGGAAAGCGTGAAAAAAGAGGGAAGGACATTTCTTTAACAGTGTTTGCTGAAAACACAGGGAATGCGTAAGAATGGGGGGGGGGGGGGCTTGTAGGCTGGAGTGGATAGCTTTTACAAGGCATTTTAACAAATTTGTTTGTGACAATGGAAAGTTGGAAGTCGAAATCGTTTTCTCCGTGAAGCATATTTCAACCAACCAGGTCATTTGTTGCAAGGTACCAGATCTATCAAATTAAGGTGGCAGATAATGTACGTCAGTGTTGAGTTCGGGCTTAATTTTAGGTGCCCGAATTTTATATTGCAAGATAGAAAAGCATTTCAGCTTTTCTTTTCGGGCCCGATTGAGACTCAATTCAGGAGAAAAAGGGGGAAAAATTATCCCTTCGACTCGTTCCTCCCCTTCTGATATTAACCGATGTCATCTCAAATGCTGAGTGAGGAATAGACTTCTGTCTGTTTCTATTGTATAACCGCCCGATTTTCTTTGACCACTTATTTTTTTCTGAAATGCTTTGGGGGTCAGAAAGATCCGACGCCCGGCAATCTACGTACGTTGATCAGTAGAATTAACATGGAGCTTCTGCGTATAGGTAGGAAGCAAAATTTCGTCGCCGTGCTATCTACTTTCAAGAGCACACTTTTAAAGATTGGTACTTAGAAATAAGCAAAATGTACTCGTTTTTGAGTACATTCTAGGTTTATAACATCCCGGAGTACTTGTGTCTCATTTTTGAAAAAGACACGTACTCGTTTTTGAGTACATATAGGGAATCAATTGTTAGTATATCAGGTATTTCTAAATTGAAATGTATGCACTCATTTTTGAGTACATATATTTCAAATATATATTTCAAATACATGTACTAAAAAAATCGATATATTTCAAATATATGTACTAAAAAACTCCATATATTTCAAATACATGTGCTGTAACTTCTTTCAGTTTCTGTGCCCTTTCGGGCAGGGCACAGAAACTGAAGAAAGTTAGTTAGAGCGAATCTAGCGATTCTGACAGGATAGTTTGTAAGTAAGAGAGAGCACACTAGATGGCGCTACCGTACGCTTTTGCGCATAGAAGGCAGAGAAATTAGGCGGGGTGCTTATGAATGAACACCTTTTGTAAGTAACCGGGGTATTCCTACCCGGGGGCCGTCACTTAACGTGCTCGTTCGATATTCAGCGATTGTTAGAAATTCGCACCACCACGGCAAGCCTTTGTTCAAGCCTATCACGCTAGGCTTGAACCTGGGGTCCCTCCATCAGTAGTCTGAATTTCTAACCACTAAGCCATCAGCGGCTCTATTACAAATTTGGAATACGTGTACTTCTTACATACTCATTTATTCATAGAATCAATTGGAAGTATATTATTCGATGGCACATCTGGGATAATAGATATACTCGTTGTCACATGCTGGGCAAATGAACAGCACAATTTTATGACAAATATAGTGATGAAGCGACAATACATTATTTATGAGATTGAAACAAATATAGTAAATGTAAAAACTTACACAAAGATACTTTATGCATAATTAAATTACTTGTGATCAGTGACTTTGTTGTACTAATTATTTATATTACACATTTATTAAAAAATTTTCTTGAAATCTAGAATATCTAAAATGAAGTAATACGAGATTATATTAATATTTATTGACGCAGTGATTTGCAAATACATATGGTTATTTATATTTGAGCATGTCATGTATACTCAGTGTTTACGATACGATTGTATTTAAAAAAAACCGAGTAAGTTCAGGTTCTCATTTTTAAGTAAATTTTTTTAACAATGCTCTTGATGAAGAAATTTTTGTTACTCTGCAAAAATCTGCTAATGCATGGCATTTCCTACCCAGGGCAGGAATAAATAACACTCCCGTTTTCCCACTTATAACGCAGTAAATTTCTCCGTCATTTTTGGTCCACGCCGGGGATCGAACCCGAATCCGCTTATTCCGGAACAAGTCGCTCAACGAACTGAGCTTCGTTCTGACTGCTATCTGCCTTTATGTCGCGTGCGTCCTGCTAGCAGGTACGTCACAGACTCCCGACGCAGCCCCAGTTGTAGAAAAATTAACCTTCCCAACTAGAAAGTGTAAGAAAAGTCTCGTGTGCCAAATCATACAAAATCACATTTGAAAGCGAAAAAGGAAATTCTCTTTCTCAGAGCCCGAGACTGCCCGAGTGCTGGCCGCAATAAATTATTACGTAGTCTGAGCTTGTCCAATTCGGGCTTCTTACCAGTTCGCTCTCCTTACACCCTAAGTGACAAGGATGAATATAGAGCGAACTGGTAGCCCAATATATTCAGCAGCTTGCAGCCCCAGTAGGATTATTTATTTAAAAAAAAATATTGCTTACGTTGGAAATTCCAAATGCAAAAATTTGCAGGCAAATGTTTCATAAGTATAAAAAAGCTAAGCTACTTCATTTATAAGTAAAACGCAGGATCCAAAAGTTCCAGAACTGGGGTTCTAAGTCCATAGCTAGTTAGAGTTACAAAGCTGTAGAGCATCCTCCTTCAAAATAAGACCCTCTTGCAACAACACACACCTGCCAGTGGCTGTAGAGTTCGTCGAAGCACTTCTGGAAACCATTTTGTGCAATGCTCTTCAGTGCAACCAGTGATGCGGTTTTCACTTCTTCTGCGCTCGAAAACCGACGACCCTGAAGTCAACGTGTGAGCGCACGGAAGAGATGAAAGTCGCAGGGGGACGAGATCAGATGAGTACGGTGAGTGTCGGCCGGTGCTTTGTTTTGGCGGGAAACTCACGAATGACGAGTAAACGCTCGTGCATGTCGTGCAACAGCACCCACGATTGATCACCCCACAGTTGACGCCTCTTCTTGCGTATCGATTCGCGTAGATGTCACATGATGTCCAGATAAAGTTCCTTGTTAACAGTGCATCCTTCAAGTATAAATTGAAGAAGAACAATACCCTGTATGTAGAAGAAAACCTCTAGCATGATCTAGCCTTTGCTGCGATCTCGACAGAATTTCTACTTGCGTGGAGACGATGGTGATTTCCGCGTAGCTCATGCCCATTGCGGGTAAAAGAGGAAACACCATTTTCATGCCACGTTATGATTCTTCTAAGAAATTGTGGATCTTGGTCGGCGGCGGTTACGAGTTTGTCCGCCATTTCCATCCGTATGGCTAACTGATCTTCAGTTAATATGCGTGGGACTATGTGTTGGCATACCCGGTGTATCTTCAGATCATCTGTTGACACGTAGTCTCCGATATACCAGCCGCCTCTGCTGTTTGCTCGATAGCCCTTTGTCTGTTGGCGCGCACGATGGCCGCAACTTTCACAATTTTTTCTCCCGCGCGAGCGGTCCCTGACTTACCACTTCGTTCGTCGTCTTCGACCTCATGTCTGCCTTCTCTGAAGCGTCGATGCCAATCGAATGTTTGTGACTGCGACAGTGTTTTATTGCCATAAACCTGCTTCAACATCTCGTAAGTTTCTGTTGGAATTTTGCTCAAACGAACGCAAAACTTAACGTTAACACGCTGCTAAAAAAAAAAAAAAATGCCATTTTGCATCCGAACACTGCGTAAGTTGATCACAGTACCCGGATGTACCTCAGCGATCGCGTGACGTAGATGGACGAAAACAATTTTCTTCTGGGGAGGATAATGTTGCAACGCAATCCAATAATCACCCTGGGTATGCGATACACGTACTTTGCTCTACACGCTAGAGCTGAGTTCGGGCTCAATTTTAGGAGCCGAATTATAAAACACTGCTGGCCACCCAAAATGCAACACTAAGAAGGACACGAGATAGCAAAGTCAGATTTACTGGACACATAACAACAGATACAAAGATGCAACGATTGAGCTTGCAGGTCCGTGCGACGTGCGGAACACGCAGACATCAATAGTTCGTGCGCTCCCCATGGCTGGCAATAACGGCCGCTACACGCCACGGCATTGAACGAAAGAGGATTTGGGCTCGGGGTTTGTCGGTCCAGGCTGCTTCCACACGTTGCCACAGTTCATCAGGCGTAGCTGCGGGTGGTGCTTGCCGGGCCACTCGGTTGCCGATCAGCCATCAAACGTGTTTGATGGGCGACATATCGGGAGACCATGCAAGCCACGGCAGCAGTGACACCTGGTGGGCCGTGAAGAATTGTTGCACGATGCGTGCCACATGCGGGCACGCATTGTCTTGTTGAAACGTGGGCCCTGGCAGGTCCTGTAGGTAAGGGAGGACTAAAGGCTCCAAAATGTCGGAGATGTAGCGGTGGCTGTTGAGTGTACCGGCGATGCGTACCAGAGGGGTGCGGGTGTCATATCCAATTGCGCTCCGAACCATAACGCCAGGCCGCGGACCGGTATGGCGATGCATAATGCAGGCGTCCTACAGTCTCTCGCCTCGGTGTTGCCACACGCGTATTCTACCATCGTGGTGCTGCAGGAAGAAGCGGGATTCGTCGGAGAAGACAATGTCGTACCATTCCGTAATCCAGGTGCGGTGTTCAACGGCCCACTGCCACCGCGCTCACCGGTGGAGTAACGTCAATGGTAATCGGAGCAATGGGCACCGTGCAACAAGTCCCTGGTCCTGCAGACGACGTCGAACGGTACGTTCTGACACAGGTTGTTGCGCAACAAACCCTAATTCCTGCGCTAACGTTCGTGATGTGGCGGTGCGAGCAGTCAATGCCCGCCGCACAACATGCCGGTCCTCTCGTTCGGTGGTGTGCCGCGGCTGCTGCAATCGCTCCCGTCGGTCCGTCCGTTCCTCCTGCACCCACCGAATCCATACTCGCCTCATTGTGGCTGGATGTCGTCCCACACGGGTGCCGATATCTCGGTACGATAAACCGCTCTCACGATATGCCACTATTCGTCTTCTGTCGTACTCTGAAACGTGCTGGAATGACTGCCGTATTCTGCGACGAGGCATCAGGAAGCTTCCCACGCACAGGTCCCGCAGCACAACACACTTCCACTACTTACACCCCGCCTTCTGTGCACCCTTCTTATAGTGCTTCTCGGTGGCGTGCCGGGCGCGCACATGATTCGCATATGCCCTGTAATGCTAATCGTTTGCATGTCCTCTCGCGGGCGACGCATGCTGCGAATTTCAGGCCAATCGGATGCTTCCTTCTTGGTGTTGCATATTGGGTGGCCAGCAGTGTATATCTTGCAAGATAGGGTCTGGACCCGAACGAGCCTGAAAACTGGCAAACCTGTTCAACCATTGATAAAAAAAAAAAAAGATCTCCCTTTCCACACTTCCACTCTTTCCTCCTCCTGCAATTAACCAATAAATTTCTCAAATGGGAAGTCGTTGGACTGGACTTCTATCTATTTTTATTGTGTAACTGTACGATTTTCTTTGACCGTTTGCTTCCAACTGGAGCACTTCGGGTCGCCGGGCATCCAAATTGATCGGGAGGTGCTGCAATTACATGGTGCTCAAATAATGCTAATATTATCGAGCCATAATGCTCTGAAATATGTCGTTGCTAAATAGAATTATCAGGGAACTACTGCGTGAAGATAGGGGTAAATTATCGTCGGCATGCTATCGACTATCCAATATCTATAGTTCTTGAAAAAGCTTTTTCTTCTCTGCGGAAACACACTAATGCACTGCCTATCGCATTTTCTACCCAAGCCCGGAATAAATAGCCATCTGGAATGCCCGCTCCCCAACCACAACTAGTTGCCGAAGAATTCCCTTTACCAACTATACAGTGTCTCATTTGCTAAATCATATAAAATCACATTTATATATGAAAAAAATTATCTCGCTGTCATCTCTCTCTCTAAGAGCCGGAGCCCACCCGAGCCCGATATCGGGCCCGGGCTCTGCTACACACGCAGGCCGGGAACTTTTAGATCCTACTTCGTATTAGAATCGACGGTGAAATGATGTTTCAAAATTTCAGAATTGTGCAAATTAAACCTGCAAGAAAAGGAACTTAAATTTTTTATTTTACAGCCCAGTTTTAAATAAATTTGCTAAAAATTCAGCAGAGTTGTTCTTGTGAATATGCTGATCCTTTTTTGTGACCGAAGAAAATAAAATTGTACATAATTTAAGTACGAAATTCAAACTGGAAGTACATTTTCTACATTAAAACACGTTTTCTTCGGGGCGTTTAATTTTTCTAGGACCGGTGATCAGTAATGTTTAAACCTTCCTTTCGGTGGAGAGAGAATTTTTTTTTGTTTTTTTTTTTGTTGAGCCATTAAAGTCAGGGCTCAACAAATCGAAGAAAAGGCTTCGATTTCTGACGTTGATGCACATGCGATGAGTTTCCACCAGGGCTGGATCCAGAGGAGAGGCCCATTGAGGCGCGCCCCTCAAAACGAGAAAAAGCTTTGATTTGCTAGGTTTTAATTACAAATTGAATATTTTTTCGCGATAGAAAGTATTACTTAAAACTATATTACTTTCAAGACATCAACGATCGATTTTATCATTCGGAACTAATGGGGGTTTGTATTTTTCATTTCCATACCGTAATTTCACGCTGCGTGAAATATCAGAAAAGGTCCTCGGTTATTCCCGACACTTACGCCCCCCTATCCACAACGAAAATCCTGGATCTGCACCTGGCTTGCACTATAACTCTTCAGTTGCACTGATTCTTCGGTCAAAATGAGGATTCTATGCTTCCTTTTATTCATATACAATGTTGCAGGAGAACCTTAGCTCACCTTAGCAGTTCGAAGACGTCTGTTTTTTGTTTTACTAAGCAAAGCCCTTTTCATGGTTACTTACTTCAGGTGAGAGTGTTTGCAAAAATTCAGCGTGCTGTGTTTTTTTATGCGAGCCTATCTCTATCTCAAACGAATGTTGATGTTTCAATGGATGAGACTGTAGCGTCGAAACTCAAAGTTGGGCATCTTACCAGTCATAAGAGCGGGGCAAAGGGAGCGGAAATTCTTTGTCAAGAAGGTAATCCTTAAAATAAAATTATCGGAGGTGGTTTTCCTGTGGATTAAGACTGCTTGACAGCTCAGTGGAAAACCAGAAAAGAAAAATTAAGCAGGCGTAAAGAGCGAGGTGTTTTTTTTTTTTTTTTATTGTTGTGAATGGTATTTATACCAAACAACGTGCCACCGGCAACTACCTCCAGTAAAAGTAATCCCCTGAGATCTTACTCCCGATTTTTTATATGTCACATAAAACAAATATCCTGCAACCACCTCATAATCATTGGGAAAATGACGCATTAGTCACACTAAATATTTGTCTTAAGTGAATAACAAATCAGTGTTTTAAGAAAAACTTGATCAGCTTTCCCACGTAGCGTCTTTTTTTTTTTTTACGCTTTCCAACCGTAGGTTGAAGAAGCGTATATGCTTCAGCTTTTTCCGTCTTTCCGTACCATAACTCGCGTAAAAATGATTCGATTTCGATGAAATTTTAGTATTTGGTAGGGGACCACCTGGGGACGAATCCCATTGAAAATGGGACAAATGGGGTCAAAGGTCAGGATATAGGAGTGGGATGCATTCCATTGCTTTTATGCGTCATAACGTGCGTAAAAATGGTTCGATGTCGATAAAATTTTAGTATGTGGTAGGGGACCACCTGGGGAAGAAAACTATTGAAAATGGGACAAATGGGGCCAAAGGTCTGGACAGAGGATCGGGATCCATTCCATCGCTCTTATCCCATACTATTAAGGTGGACGCCAAGTAATTTTGCTTCCTATACTTCCAATGGAAAAACTTTTCTACACATTTCCTTCACAATTAGTGTGTTCAAAAGGATGGAAATTTGAACATCGATTAAAATAACTTCATATTATAACTTGGAATACTTAATATTTTCTAAAACACAACCATAATTATATTAAAAACCAATAACGTTTCCTTTGGTGGTGTTGAAACAGAAAAACGATGGCGCGACCTGTACTTTGATGACGTTAGTAGACAAATAAATGTTGGATTGCATAATTATGGTTGTGTTTTAGAATATATTAAGTATTCCAAGTTATAAAATGAAGTTATTTTAATCGATGTTCAAATTTTCATCCTTGGAAACGCATTAATTGTGAAGAAAATGTGTGCAGAAAGAAGTTTTTCCATTGGAAGTATAGGAAGCAAAATCACTTGACGTCCAACTTAAAGGAGAAATTATTGTATCTATGTAAATTTTATTTCAAAAACAGCTCTAAGGATTTTGTTGAAAGTCGTTAACCTACCGTTTTCTGGTACTAGAAATCGATTTAGCTTGATCTCGACTTTAGGGAAATTCGTTTAGTGGGTTAAATAAACACCCCGAGTTACCACGTTTTTAGTGTCATGGCGTCGTCCTATTAATGTTTCCCATGCTTAGAAATCTTATGACGTCACAGTCTCGCGATTGAGATGTTGGCGCGCGGTCACGCCATCTGCCTCATTATGTCACGCGTTGAGTGTGGATCCTATTAAATTTTATGACGTCACACTCTCGCGACCATCTGCCTCATTACGTCACGCGTTGTGCGCGTGTTACGCTTTACTTCTATTTTCTTCTAGAACAAAAAGTGAGTTGTGCCAGCTGCGTGGGGTTGATACGTAGTACAGTAAAAGCAGCGGGACGCTGATGTGTTTTTCCCTTCAAAAGGTAAACTGTTAATACAGCATTTTTTGTTTGTTAAGTTTTTGAATAGTCACTTGATGACGAGCGTATCCGCTGTGCTAAAATATTATTAGTTCATTTTTATTAATTACTATTAACAGTGTCACGTGGATGGTAAAACAATATAAACAAAAAATGGCTGGTCGACCCCCTACGAAACGTGGACGTTTCAACTTCGATAAGAAGAATAAGTAGAATACAGCACTGTTGGAACAAGAACAAGCGGAAGAAGTAAATATGGAACAGCTTGGACATTCAAGAGCCGATGGTTTCCGATCACATTCCAGTCTCGAAACATATGATCTTCCATTGGAAGAAGATCAGCCTACAAAAAGACCATTCCGAGCAGCTAAGGCGAGGAGCATGGAAGTAATGTCCGACGTTATTATAATTCTCCATGAATCTATATAACCTCGAACAAATGCGGCGAATAAATAGACAGTGAATGGCAGCTAAATCATCCGAAGAACGTAACCAGCGCTTGGAAGAACTACGAAGCCGTTCATCACAGTGAATCGCAACCGAAACTGCGGATGAACGTGTTCAGCGACTGGAACACTTTGGACAACGTGCAACTGAACGACTTAGCATTACAATACTTGGAAATGACATATCAAAATAAAAAGTAAAAATTTGCCCTCATCCCCCCTTTAACCGAGCAATGCTCTGTGTTCCTGATATTGCGTTTTAACTTACGTAAAAATGCTTCGATTGAGACAAAACTTTATCATGTTGTTCCGGAAGTATACTTTACCGGTTCTGTTGAGTATCATCGAAATGGGGTCAAAGGTCAGGTCATAGGAGCGAGATTTATTCTACAGCCATTATCCTCATAACTAGAGTAATGATTTCTGATATGTTGGAAAGCATTGCATGATTTTACTAACTTGTTTTAACTTAAAGCTACGCAAATTAAGCAGTTTTAACAAAAACATTGGATAAACGCGATGAAACAAATTTCGAATTCTCTTTGGGTTCTCAGTGTTATTTTTGGGTTGCTGTTACCTAATATGTTCATCACTGAGGCACTACCATCTCGGCTCTTATGTGAGTGAAACACAGTTAAGCGTTTTAACAACTCCCTTGCGTCGGTTGCCTACTGGAATGTTTGGTAACAGTGATAGGAATTAAGGCGAAAATTGTACTCTTCACATGAAGACAGCGTGATACATGCCACACACATCTGTTCTTTTGACAAAAGTTCTACTCATAGCTCGATATTCTCCGTGTTTCAAGCCTTCTGCTTTTCTCGGCTGACTAAGTATGGCAGCTTCATGGAGCAAGGATCATATCTGAGAGTCAAGCACAGGATGACTAAGGCGAACTAACAATTCGAACAACGGTAATTCCTCACCCACTCAACAGCTTTTCTTATATTTTTTCCATCGACTTCAATTAAACAGATTTTTTTTTTTTTTTTTATCGAAATGGAAGTTTTGGATTGCATTTTTCTTTTTGCATATTTGAGTCTCTCACTGATCTGTTATACTACTTACAGCCTATTTTGATGCTAATTCGTAACTCATTGTTAAATTCAAAATTGCTTTCAGTGGTGTTCCATGCATCATTGTGGTTTAACATCCTAGTTCCTTGAGGTATTGGAAGAGCAATGTTTTGTATTTTGTTTATTTCAAGAGTCTATGCAATGTGTTTTTTCTTTGTATAATTCAAGTCTTACTGGTTGGATTGCGTTCTTTCTCATGAATGTACACTATGCTCCGCAATTACTCATCGTTATGGTTATCTAAAATCTTCAGTAATGTCCTTTTCGTTCACTTTGTCAGCACTTAGTTTAAATTTACTGCAGTTTTAGTTTATCTTGTCGGGATTACAATTCAGTACCTACTTCTTATTTAAGCTCTGTAATTCTCACTGCACAACAGCTTCTTGAATTTTTTTTAAATTTTTAATTTATTAATAGTCAGCTTTTCGTTCCTTGCACTTTGTTGATGAATTCTGTTGTGTTTCTTGTCGTTCTTCTCATAAATGATTGTTTGACCAGAACATGCTAATCACGGCGAAAAATTTATATTTCAGAACGCAGTTGTCTGTATATTTGTATAGTTCAAATGGTTTTGTTGATTATAATGATCTTTAGCGTGATCTTTTCATTGTAAATATTCCATTTTTCAACTGAATGATTTGTAAATATGTACAATTTTGTAATGTGCTTCAACCTTGTTTTTAATCTTCATTATTTCATTTGGTTAAATAAAGAACACTTGAACGCTCACTCAATGAGCAAACTATTCTATTTCCTCAATTTTCAGCAGACTCCATCTGGAAACCATTCCATTTCCTCAATTTTCAGCAGATTCCATGTAGAAACCGTTCCACTTCTTCAATTTTCAGCAGACTCCATCTGGAAACCATTCCATTTCCTCAATTTTCAGCAGATTCCATGTAGAAACCGTTCCACTTCTTCAATTTTCAGCAGTCTCCATTTGGAAATCATTCCATTTCCTCAGTTTTCAGCAGACTCCATGTGGAAACCATTCCATTTCCTCAATTTTCAGCAGATTCCATGCGGAAGCCATTTTCATTTCCACATTTTCCAGCAGATTCCATATGGAAGCCGTTGCATTTCTTCAATTTTCAGCAGTCTCCACGTGGAAACCTTTCAATTTCCTCAATTTTCATCAGACTCTACGTGGAAACCATTCCATTTTCTCAACTTTCATAAGCTAAAACGATATTCTCACTTGTCTCAAAAATCTAGTGTATATCTTTCGAACATCACAGAGTCCACGTTGTGATGATATCATTGAAATATTTTGTAACGTATCTCGACCCATCGTGTTCGTTCAGCTTATACCAAATTCTGGTGACAACAACAATGACGATAAAACGAAGACTTTTCTAAATGGGTGAAAAATATGAGCATGTCTGCCCACTATTGGGCAGACAAACAATCACATGAGTACATATGAAAGTAGATAATGCATGTTATCTGTGCAGTTCAGACCATTCCATTCTCCTGTGGAACAGCTTGCTTACCTTTCGGTCATAGTAACAGTGATAAAGATGAAACATTAACGGATCATGAAAAAGGGTATTTATTCGCCCTACAATAAACTTGTGGCACCTTCCACAGGAGCCAAATAATTTGAACTATTGAGTCATCAATTTTCCAAGAACAGAACACAAGCTCGTAGCGCTGTGAGCAAACTACGTGCCATTTTCTGCACATTGTGGTATAGTCGCGAAGGAATTTATCCATCCTGGACTATCTTGTTTCTCGTTGTACGGGAATTATGGGAGTTGTCTGGGTTTTTTGTATCTTCCTTGAATCCCGCTTTTCTACGTTCTTTTGATTACGAAAATTTCTCGCTTGACTTGGTTGGTTAAACCAATACAGGAAAACCGAGATTAGCATATATAGCCTTATACGAAACTTCACATTTGTAATTACTGGTATTGTAACCTTTGTAATGGCATGATTTGACACAATCTGTCTTTTGCCATTCTAGAGAAACTGCTTTTTCAGAAAATTTATCTGGCATCGTTGTATATGGAGGATGTGAGTGATCACAGGAATTAACATTTTCCGGGTCCCAAGACAATCTGCTCTTCCTTGTCTACAGTGGTCTGTCTGGAGATGAAGAATAATAGTAAGGGCTCTTACATGGTGCTTACAGTAACCCAACGACGATAAAGATGAAATCTGGACTCATCAAAAAGGTTATTTATAGGTCATCTCCAGTAGCAACAATCGAAGGAGGATTTTGGAAGAGTTCTCGGAAGAACTCTGTTTCAGTAGCTATAACCTCACGTACTTCGATGAATATCTAACAGGTTAATATAAATCTTGCGTTTTCACAGTTTGAACTCCCAATGAAAGATCGATTTTGTGTTTGTTCAACGGTTTTTGTTTCTTTTTGACTTTACACTCAGTAGATTAAATTACAGATTCATAACTTCCACTCCTGGTTGATCAAGTGTAACAAGAACCTCACGGAGGAGAAAGACATTATTCTTTTTAGTCAAGTAATGGACATTATGCACAGACACATTATTTTTCAAAATAACAGAAGACCAGCACAGCGGATGTTATTTGTGTCTGTGGGTGGCTGGGTGGGTGGATTTCACAGATATCCCACAGACGATATGTACCGTCCGTTTTTCAAATATGTTTTGCTGTTGCGATAATACCGTACTTCAGATGATGCTATATCTGAATGAGGAAATGAAAATACTGGATTTACCCTTCGGAAACAATAATCAAATAGTGATTCTGACCGAAACAATCGCCTTGACAATGATGGAAGACCTATTGTTTTTAAGTCTGAAGAAGAGATGAAAAATAGCTGCCTTGTTCTTTTGTATGAGAGGCACCTATTTATTCGATGTGAACGGCATTTATCAATAAAAGAAACAGTTTCTTCCCAAGTAAGTATTAAAGCACGCTTTACAAAACATACATGACTTATCAACTAAAGCAGTTGTGTTCATTCAACGAAGCCGCCGCAAAACGATTCTCAAATTTCATGAGTCGGAAGGTGTTATCACATAATAAAACAAAAATTCAGGTAGGCTTAGTTATGATTGAGCAGTCAGTTTGGAACGTAGGACTACGACTTGCAGATTGGAGAATTAAAATGAGCTAGTCGAGTATGGTTTCAAAGGGTTTATTTAATTTGTTATAACCAACACAGGTCTATGATATGAAAGTATTAGGTGTACAAATAAGTTTTAAAGCGTTTCAAGACAATGCAACACGTAATTTGAGAGAAAATAACAATACCTTTACGAATCAATATATGCGCCGTCATAATCTATCACCTGCTGCTATCGGTCGGGAAGCTGACGGATTCCAGCCATGAAGAATACTTCGTCGTGTGACGCGATGAAGTCATCAACCCATTTTTGCACTTCGTCACATGTCCGGAACCTTACAGCAGACAAACCATGATGCATCGATCGGAATAAATGTTAGTCTGAAGGGGCTATGCCGGGACTATACGCCGGGTGCTCCAAAACTTCCTAGCCAAGCGTCAATAACGTTTCCTTGACCGATTTCGCTACATGCGGCCTAGTGTTGTCCTGCAGTAATTTCACGGGACGCAATCCTTTGCCTGTGAATGGACGTTTCCGACAGATTTCCTGGTTCAATCGTAGCAATTGTTGCTTGTAGCGATCAGCAGTAACAGTTTGATCCTGTTCCAATAGTTCATAATAGAGCACACTCTTCATATCCTACCAGATACACAGCAGAACTTTCTTGGAGTGCATATTGCGTTTCGGTGTCGAAGTCGTTGCTTCAACGGGTCTACCCAGTGTTTTTTGCGCTTGGGATTGTTGTACTATATCCAACTTTCATCACCCGTAACGATTTCACACCGGAAAGACGTTCTGTGTTGTTTATTCAACAGATTCAAACACTTCATGATACGCTCATCCTTGTTCCTCTGGCATAGGTCAAGTGGCACCCATTTTCCTTCCATCTGAATTTTTCCCATTGAGCGTAAACGATTGGAAATGATTTGTAGAGTTACTCCCAGTTGTTCAGCTACGTCTTTTTGCGTGGGAGACAAATCTTCATCCAGCATTGCTTGCAGTACCTCATGTACAACCTTCAGCTACGTTCTCGATCGCTAACATCAAGATCACCTGCTTGAAACCGTCTAAATCAAAACTCACTCGTGATTTTTGATACAATATTCTCTCCCAGAACAAAACAATTCAATGCACATGCTTGTGCGGCATTTTTTTTTCTTGATGAAATTTGTGACGGATGCAGTGTCGAATAAATGCAGTATCGCTTGCCATTTTCACCTACCGATGTGCAAGTGCGTTTGATTGTTCGGCAAACTTCTGTGTCACATTTTATACTCTGGACTAGTTACGGTCACATGACAACAACGCGTGGGAATGTCGGATATGTAAATTAGCGGTATACGTCACACAAAAAAGCGCTTTGAAACTTATTTGGACACCTAATAGTTTACATAATTTTTACAAATAAAGCTGGACACATTGTGAACACAAAGCAGATCGATACACGAATTACCCAACTTGATGCTTGGGCTTCTTACATTCCTCATCCCCTGCTCTTGCCTCTCGTTTTGATTTTCTTCACGCGTGCTTGCGTTCATTCTGCGAATTCCTTGGCATTGTAAAAAATGTTAACTCGTTTACACGAAAACAATATTTGAAATTTTTACTTTAAACCACAGCGATATGTTCTTTATATATTTGAATAGATCTTGTAGAGAGCTTTAAAACAATACCACGCACAGTCGTTTAGCACTCACGGTTGTCCAGATAAACCCCGATATTGTCAAAATTGTTCACCGGTTCACAAAAAAATAAATTTTTTTAATGTTCAGTTCAAACTAGTGCGAAATGTTCTCCGTATATTTGAATAGATCTCGTCGAGAGCTTTAAAACGATACCAAGCACAGTCGTGTTGCACTCACGGTTGCCGAGGTAGTCTGAGTCAAACTCGGCGGCACCCCCAGAAATATTTCATTACTCCCCCGCGCACAGAGCGTGTCGAGAACGTTGCGAGCACGCAGCACGCGAATTGGACTCCATGGTGTTTACGAATATGCTAACACGATTAGTGTGCGACACGTATTTTTAACGCTATAATGATTTCGATTGGGACCTGTTTTTGTGGTCGGCCATAAGTCGCCCCATATTATCCGCGGTGTTAGACGTAGTGCTACGTTAAGATAGAAACCCTTAAATACCTGTGTTATTTACGCTTTCCAACCGTAAATTGAAGAAACGTATTTGCTCCAGCTTTGTCTGTCTGTCTGTCGGCACGATACCTCGCGTAAAAATGGTTCGATTTCGATGAAATTTTAGTATGTGGTAGGGGACACACTGGGGACGAACCCTATTGAAAATGGGACGAAATGGGGTCAAGGGTCAGGACATAGGAGCGGGATCCATTCCATCGCCTTTATGCGTCATAACTTACGTAAAAATGTTTCGATTGCAACAAAACTTTATCATATTGTTCCAGAGATATACTGAACTGGTTGTGTTGAATAGCATTGTCTCGGAGTCATAGGTGGGCACAGGAGCGAGATTTAGTCCACAGCTATTTTCCTCATAACCTGACTAAAAATGCTTCTATTACGACAAAACTTTATCATGTTGTTCCAGAGGTATACGGAAGAAAATATGTTGAATATAATCTAAATAGAGTCAAAGATCAGGGCACAGGAGCGAGATTTATTACACAGCCATTATCCTCATTACTTGAGTAATAACCTGAGCAATGATTTCTAGTATGTTTGGAAGCGTATCATAATCAATGCATTGCATGATTTTACTAACTTGTTTTACCAAACTTTACGCATTTCCAATAATGTCTAACAGTATTGGGATTTAATAAAGGGATTCTAAGCATTGTTGTGAAGAATCAGCATTTCTTACTTTTTTTATCAAGAGTGTATTGTGCTACTAATTATTAATTTCATTTCTTTTTAGCAGTTGAAGTGGTTCTGTGCTAAATGAAATATCATGGGCGAATTTTTCATTACAATACGATATATATATATATATGTATATATTCCATTTGGAAATCGAGAAGAGTACGCAAACATAATGGCAGCATAAAAGAAACCGAGCGCTACGAACAAGAAAATCGCGCGAATGCGACCTCGAAAAATAAAAATTTGCATTTTGCTTCAGGCGTGAAAAGGTTTGCAATCCATTCCATTGATTTAATCTTTCACTTCACTATCAGCTTGTAGTTTTGAGGGGTTTTCAGCCGTGACAACAGTTATCGAAATGTTAATGTATGCTGGTGAACTTCTCTGTTTGTTTGCCAGAATTTTAATGGCAGAAGAGCCATATTTTGTTGATACAAACGAAAACGTTACGATGGTTGGCTTGAGGCAACTGTTGTACACCATCAGCTGCTACTGAATTTGACACATCACGAATCCTGTTCTGCCTTTGAGAAGAAAATCGATAATCTATCTCCGATATGCGTTGAGACAAATTGTCCTTAGAGGTGCAACGATGAACTGCGAGTAAGGTGTCGAGTGATCGTCATTTTAAAGAGAGACGAAGTCTGTCAAAAGTGATCTCAACTACATCAACCGCAGAAATGATGAGTTCAGGTGCGCGATTTAGAGCGAAACAGTTTAAAGAGATTCAATTTTGAAATACACCGACCAACCATTAATACCTAGACACCCCTCTATTGATAGTGAATTAAGTCCTACACAAGCACAACGCCAAGGGACCCAATTATAAATGACTTGAGCAATGATTATACTGGTAGGGCTATTACACTGTAGTGCCAAAAGTCATGGGATACGTACGTACTATCATGTAGGACCTCCTCTACACCGGAGAAATGCAGCAACTCGACGTGGCATCGTTTCCCGATTCAGCATGTGGCCGGAAGACTTCAGTAGAGGCGTTGATCCGTGCCGTCTGAAAAGCCGCCCACAGTTCCCTAGTATTTGTAGGTGCAGGATCTTGGGTGCGAACATCCTACGAACCACACCATCCGATGGAACTGTCCAGAATGCTCCTTGAAATAATTTTGGACAACTGGGGCCCGATGGCATGGTGCATTGTCCGCTTGGAAAATCCCATCTTTGTTGGGGGTACATGAAGTCCATGAAGGGATGAAAATTGTTACCCAGCAGAGCAGCAAAGCGATTATCGGTTAATGACATGTTTACGAGGACCCAAATCATGCCACAACAAGTTAGTAAAATCCTGCAATGCATTGATTATGATACGCTTTCCAACACACCAGAAATCATTACTCAAGTTATGAGGAAAATGGCTGTGGAATAAATCTCATTCCTGTGCCCTGACCTTTGATCCCATTTCGATGATATTTAACAGAACCGGTTCGGTATATCTCCGAAATAACATGATAAAGTTTTGTCGCAATCGAAGCATTTTTAGTGCTATAGAGTAGATTCCGCTCCTGTGTCCTAACCGTTCACCCCATTTCGCCCATTTCAACAGGATTCGTCCCCAGGCAGGCCCTACAACATACTAACATTTCATCCAAATCGAAGCATTTTTACCTAAGTTATGACGCATAATGGCGATGGAAGTGATTCCCCTTTTATGTTCTGACCTTTGACCCCATTTCGCCCATTTTCAAAAGGGTTTGTCCCCAGGTGGTCCCCTACCACATACTAAAATTTCATCGAAATCGAAACTTTTTTACGTTAATTATGACGCATAAGAGCAGTGGAATGGATCCCTCTCGTACGTCCTGACCTTTGACCCCATTTTGTCCCATTTTCAATAGGGTTCCTTCCCAGGTGTTCCAATACCACATACTAAAATTTCATCGAAATCGAACTACTTTTACGCGAGTTATCGTGCGGACGGACATACGCACATAACGCGTGACGTAATGAGGCAGATGGTCGCGAGAGTGTGACGTCATAAAACTTTAAAAGGATCCACAAACAACGTGTGACGTAATAAGGCATATGGCGTGACCGCGCGCCGACATCTCAATCTCGAGTCAATTGCGAAGGTGGGACGTCAAAAGATTTCTAATAATGAGAAACATTAATAAAGCAACGCCATGACAGAAAAAACGTAGTAACTCGGGGTGTTTATTTAACTCACTAAACGAATTTTTTCAAAGTCGAGATCAAGCTAAATCGATTTCTAGTACCAGAAAACAGTAGGTTAACCACTTTCATCAAAATCCTTAGAGCCGTTTTCAAAATAAAATTCACATATATACAAGAATTGCTCCTTTAATAAGATGTGATGGAATGCATCCCGCTCCATGTCCTGACCTTTGACCCCACTTCACGCATTTTCAATAGGGTTCTTCCCCAGTGGTCCTCTACGACATACTAAACTTTCATCGAAATGGAACCATATTTACGCAAGTTATGACGCATAAGGGCGATAGAATAGATCCCACTCCTATGTCCTCACCTTTGACCCCACTTCACCCATTTTCAATGGGATCCGTCCCCAGGAGGTCTCCTACCACATACTAAAATTTTATTGAAATAGAGCCATATTTACGCAAGTTATGAGGCATAAGGGCAGTGGAATAGATTTCGCTCCTATGTAGTGACCTTTGACCATATTTGTTCCATTTTCAATAGGGTTCATCCCCAGGTGGTCCCTTACCACATGCTAAAATTTCGTCAAAATCGAACCATTTTTACACGAGTTATCGTGCGGACACAGACATACAGACGAACGGACAGACAGACAGACGGACAAAGCTGGAGCATAAACGCTTCGTCAACCTACGGTTGAAATCGTAAAAAAGATACCTCACACTAGTATGGAACCACCACCAGCTTTCACAGTGCCTTGTTGACAGATTGGTTCCATGGCTTCATGGGATCTGCGCCACACCTGAAACCTACCATGACCACGTAACAACTGGTAGCGTTACTCATCGGACAACACCATATGTTGCTGGTCTTCCAGGGTCCAATTACCGTGATCACGAGCCCAGGTGAGGCGCTGTGTCCGATGTCGAGGTGTTAACAAAGGTACTCTGGTGTGTCTTCTGCTCCTATACCCTATGGACGCTGAATTATGCTGCACTGACCTAATGGATATGTCTCTGGTACCTCCTGCACTGAATATGGATGTCATTTGAGCCAGTGACATTTATCTGCTAGCGTAGACAATCCCGGTCAGACACCGCTGGTCATGGTCATTCAGCACCCGTGGTCGGCCACTGCTCTGTCCACGGTGGGTGGTAATACTTTCTTCCATGAGGTATTCTCGGTACACACGTGATACTGTGGATCGAGGAATGTTGAATGCTTGCACAACTTCGGGAATTTAATGTTCCATCCGTCTGGCTCCCACTACCATGCCTCGTTCAAACTCTGATAATTCACGTCGTTTCTCCATAATGCTACTGGCGGCTGTTCAACCTGAGACACGAGATTACACCTTGAAACTGATAAAAATCTTGGGGTTTATACGACGGCAGGGCCAGTTAAAAATTTGCATACTGCTATCCCATGACTTTTGAAATTTCGGTTTATAAGACAATAGGATGACTGTGAAAGTAAGATGCCTCGGCGATACAGTTAACTGATTTCCATCGCGAATTGATAATAGTGTGTCACACACAAGCAATCTCTCGATACGTGACTTCTCGGCGGTATTGAAGATCTCTAGGTTGACGGTTAGTGATGTGATATGAAATGGCAGCGGTCTGGAGCTGAATCTGCTAAGAAACAACACGGTAATCCTCTGGAGCTAACTGAACGTGGCAAAAAAGCTATGTAAAGGACTATCAGTTCAGAACGCGAATAAGCGTAGACTCGAATCATAAAACCCTATGTGATACAACTGGGCTGATATTAGCATTAGTATAGTGAACAGGGCTTTGCCCGCAATAAGTTACCAAGGACTATTAGCCATCCACAAGCAGTAAATCATTTCGATTTATGCCACACACCAATTTACATGATAGCTTTTGGACTGTAGATCATTACATTAGAGCTGCATTGGTCTAAGCTCTGGATTCTAAGCAGTACACCTAGACGGGTAATGGTTCAAATCCCACTGAGGCATGAATGTTGTGTTTGTCTTTCAAAACTGGATCTCTCCCTACCGTAGAATCAGCGGCCCTAAATGAGGGACGGACGATTATAGCCCATCAAGCCCATCAAGTTGCCAATGGTAGTCGTTAAACCTCCAAATAAACGGTAGATCAACATAAAACTGTACTTTGGAACGACGAATTATAGTACATAATTTACCAGATGAGCTCCTTTTGAAGGGTATTTGCTTTGGCCATCTAGCAATCCTCATTTCTCTCTTATTTTTTTTATTTTTTTTGATTGAAAGTTTAACGACCGCCGTGAGCAACTCAATGGGCTATAAGCAGTCACCCTTCCCTAATTTAGGGTCACTGGTTCCAGAGCCAGTGCCGTAAGACAAACACAACATCCATGCCTCACTGGGATTCGAACCCGGACCCATTTTGGACGAATGATCAGAAGCCATCGCTTAGAACCCTGCACCACCGGGACAGCAATCCTGCTTCCGAGTGTTGCAATTTGAAAGCATAATCCTTAAGAAAATAAATTTTTTTATTAAAAAACATGACAGAAATTGCAAAAAAAAAAATGCTCCGAAAATATAAAAAATATGCCCCAAAACCTCAAAAATTCCCATAAAAACTAAAAAAAATGCTCTAAAAGAGAAAAAGAAAAGATAAAAAAATGCTTAAAAAATTACAAATGTCTTCAAAATCCGGCTCCTGGTGATAATAAAACCACAAAAGATAAATAAAACAAAACGGAAAACGCTATCCACAAAATATTTTAATTCCTTCAGCTTCAGTGTTGACGTGCTTTCCAGCCCGCACAAACAACCCTCCGAGCAGAAAATGCACGCATTTTTGTGAGTAACTCATAACACTTATCAACACAGCGCTAACTTTTTCATTCAGAGCCATTTTCTGAAATAATTTTTGGCATATAATCTGCCATTTATTTGGATAAAGCTGATATCATGAAAATTGTCAGGTGAAAAAAAAAAAAAAAAAAATAGTGGAAAATAAAGCATAGAGAAAGAAAAGCAACAGGGAGAAACTTATTCCAATTGCATTTATGGAGGACACCTCATGCCTTTCCTCTCTGTGAATATAAAACAGCGTTTTTGCTTAAAAGGTCCTAATTGCGCTTTTAACGCTGCCTAACGACCAGGATGGCCTTCAACGTGATATCCATTTCTGAGAATCCATCAGACGGCTGTTTCGCGATGGCTTTCTTCCAGGGCGACGCCGCACAAGAGACGCTGAAGCGATTACAGCAACAAAGTTAATAAGTGTACACCGGCTGCTTTGTGCACGATTTAGATTCCATTCGTATTAGTCATTCGCTGTTAAAATTTGAAAAGAACTTTGTTGAACGCTGTTAGATTCATGAGTTCACCAAACCACAAGTTGCCCCCCATTTCCTAATTTTAAACCTAATTTCCATACAGCAGAAGTACAGGAAGATAGTAATGAGTTTACTGATAACCTAGAACGACTTTGGCAAGTGAGTACAGCACGAGATCTGCTGGTTCAGCGAATGTTTTTTTTTTTTTTTTTTTTTTTATGACACCAATTCCGGAAATGCAAATTTTATTGTTTTATGCTGTCGGATTATCTCTTTCTCTACAGGATCCTAAAAGCAATTACGTTGAACCAAACACACTGAGAAAAACAGAGATTTAAAAATCCAACAGGGCCGTTGTTTTTCTACCATCTTTCAGAGGATGAAAGAAAAAGAAGACTCAACTGGATCTTCTATACCTATGCGCCCCATTGTGGCTGTTTGAATTTTATCATTTTAAGAAGCATATACAGCGAGTGATCACTGAATTATGAACACCTATGAAAAGTGGATGCGTTCAGTTGACGGCGTGATTTCCGAGAAGGCGCGATTAGTCCACTAACGTAGCATATATAAGGGTGTGAGTGGAGCAGTAGGTAGTAAAATTCGGAGGGTGATGGGTAAAGGGAAGGATTTATTGGACTTCGCCTGGCAAGAACTTGAATCTCTGGTGCAAGTGAAACAACGTATGACGGGTTTACACTGTTGTGAATTGATTGCTAACTCTGTACAAACAGCAATGTTGCAAGTTTTCCCAAATGGCGACGATGTCTTCCAAGATGACAATTCACCGAGCCACAGGTCCAGTGTTATGTTGGAATGGTTTGGGAAACACGGGTTTAAGAATTGAGAATTTCATATCGATTGGCCTTCGAACTCACCCGATATCAATCCCATAGAGCATGTGTGAGACACTAAGGAACGGCATTGTCGAGCGTATGAATACACCAATCACACCCATACCTACATTGAAGGCCGCATTACACACATTCTGGTTGGCCATACCTCCCAACTGCTTCCGGCATCTTATTGAATCGATCCACGTCGGATAGCTGCTGTGATGAGGACGAATGGAGGACCTACGAAGTATTAGGTAGGTAGTCATAATTCAGTGATCACTCAGTTGCCATAATTCGGTGATCACTCAGTAGTCATGATTCAGTGAACACTCATTGGCCGCCCCGGTGGCGCAGTGGTCTAAGGCGTTGGCCTCTGATCATTCGTCCGTAAGGGGTCCGGGTTCGAATCCCGGTCAGGCATGGGTGTTGTGTTTGTCTTACGGCACTGGCTCTCTCCCTTCCCTGGAACCAGTGACCCTAAATTAGGGACGGGCGACTGCGTATAGCCCATTGAGTTGCTCACGGTGGTCGTTAAACCCCCAATCAAAAAAAAAAAAAAAAAAAAAAGAACACTCATTTTTCATAATTCAGTGATCACTCAGTGGTCTTAATTCAGTGATCACTCAGTGGTCATAATTCAGTGATCACTCAGTGGCCATAATTCAGTGATCACTCAGTGGTCATTTTTCAGTGATCCCTCAGTGGTCATAATTCAGTGATCACTCAGTGGTCATAATTCAGTGATCACTCAGTGGCCATAATTCAGTGGTCACTCATTGGCCATAATTCAGTGATCACTCATTGGCCATAATTCAGTGATCACTCAGTAGTCATAATTCAGTGATCACTCAGTGGCCATAATTCGATGATCACTCAGTGGCCATAATTCGGTGATCACTCAGTGATCATAATTCAGTGATCACTCAGTGGTCATAATTCAGTGATCACTCAGTGGCCATAATTCGATGATCACTCAGTGGTCATAATTCAGTGATCACTCAGTGGCCATAATTCGGTGATCACTCAGTAGTCATAATTCAGTGAACACTCATTGGTCATAATTCAGTGATCACTCAGTAGTCATAATTCAGTGATCACTCAGTAGTCATAATTCAGTGATGACTCATTGGTCATAATTCAGTGATGACTCATTGGTCATAATTCAGTGATGACTCATTGGCCATAATTCAGTGATCACTCAGTGGCCATAATTAAGTTATGACTCAGTGGTCATAATTCAGTGATGACTCATTGGTCATAATGCAGTGATCACTCATTGGCCATAATTCAGTGATCACTCAGTGGTCATAATTAAGTGATCACTCAGTGGTCATAATTAAGTGATCACTCATTGGCCATAATTCAGTGATCACTCATTGGCCATAATTCACTGATCACTCGTTGGCCATAATTCACTGATAACTCAGTAGTCATAATTCAGTGATCACTCATTGGCCATAATTCAATGATCACTCAGTGGTCATAATTAAGTGATCCCTCAGTGGCCATAATTCGGTGATCACTCAGTAGTCATAATTCAGTGATGACTCATTGGTCATAATTCAGTGATGACTCATTGGTCATAATTCAGTGATCACTCATTGGCCATAATTCAGTGATCACTCAGTAGTCATAATTTAGTGATCCCTCATTGGTCATAATTCAGTAATCATTCATTGGTCATATTTCAGTGATCACTCAGTCATAATTCAGTGATCCCTCATTGGTCATAATTCACTGATCACTCATTGGCCATAATTCACTGATCACTCACTGGTCATAATTCAGTCATCACTCAGTGCATATCATTGTCGAGCAGAGCTGTAGCTACTTCTCAGAATCAGGGGGTGCTGAAGGCTCATCTCTTGGGGCTCTGTGTTCAACAACAAACTATTCATCCATTTATACAGATGCAAGTTTTGCTTTGTATTTCCGTTCCTTTTGTTAATTTACTTCACTATAAAAAAATTCCTGAATACAGAAATGAAAGGAAAAGGAGAGCAATTCAAAATATACAAAACGGGGGTGAGGGGGGAGTTGAACTCTCTTGAAACAAAAATACAAATCGCTTTGTCAGAATTTATTTCACGATGGCTTGGTTGCAACTTCATGATCTGTGGAGGAAAGGCAACTCACAATTTTCGTGAAAAAGGCTGTTTCTTAGTTTACTCTTCTGATTTCTTACCGAAGAGTAAAACTGAAAAATATATCTTATTTACGTAGTGGCATCGAAGAGTTATTAATCCCGAAAATCGACACCTTTTTTTTTTATTTAGCAGTCGCCCGTCCCTAATTTAGGGCCACTGGCTCCACGGATGGGAGAGAGACAGTGCCGTAAGACAAACACATCATCCATGCCTCATCCAGATTAGAACCTGGACCCCTTCCGGACGAATGATCAGAAACCATCGCTTAGACCACTTCGCCACCGGGGAGGCAATTTCGACTTTTTCCTCTTCAAGTTAAATCGCGTATTCTCCTTCGCTGGTGCTCAGAGGTAGATCCTTCTACAGCAAAACCTATCTTACCGACTCAAAAATCAAAAGCTCGCATATTCGCACAAATAAATACTTCTCCTGCTCCAGGTCTACATAATTTGCAAATTTTCTGAGGGATGATTACACAAGAAACAGTAAAAACTACCTCATCTACACCTTTAACAATTTCGTTTCTACTTTGACCCCAAGTTATTCATTGTCGTGCAATATTTGATACTTATCTAATGTGGAGAAATTTTTTTCACCCTTCCACTGTAAAGTAGTGCTTGAAATCATCTATTCACCAGTTTATCGTGCAAAGTACGAAATGCAGCGAAAGAGATATTATCTTGCGCTGTATTTTGGTGCTGCTCAAGAGAATCTAACAGGCGTCTTCGTGATCAAAGCACCGCGCAGACGTATCTGTAATGCTGTACCCCCCATCATGGAAAAGAGGTCGTTAGTTCTGATGTTAACCATCTGACGACGTCTTCCAGTGCCTTCAAAATGCTAACTCTGCAGGGATAAAAATAATTCTCTCAAAATTGTCAAAATGAAGACGTTGCCAAGGCATTCCTGCAAGGATCCGACGAGTTTTCACTCGGACAGGATCGTCCGGGGGACCGTTCAGTCTACACTGCCCACGCAGGACCACAACTTCCTGTCCCATATGTGTGCGAGCTGCTAATGGGCAGGGGTTCTGAATTCCGACTGGCAAGAAATTATCTCGCCATCGTGAAACTATGTGGACCACTCTTAGGTAAGTGTTCACTCAGTTTAAAAAGCAGGTGGCTAAAATAATATTTTGAGCATATATGGTGCTTCTAACATGTACAATGAAGGGCCAAAGGTCATGGGATACGTACCTACCATCGTGTAGGTCCTCATTTAGCTCGGCAAAGTGTGACAACTCGACGTGGCAGCGATTCCACATGTGACCGGAAGACTTCTGGGCAGACGTTGAGCCATGCCGTCTGAGCAGCCGCCCACAGTTTCCTGGTAATTGTAAGTGCAGTACTTTGGGTGCCAATGGACCTTACCACCTCGTCCCATAAGTGTCCAATTGGGTTCAGGTCGGGCGAAAGTGGTGGCCACACCATCTGCCGGAACTGTCCAGAATGCTCCTCGAACAAATTTTGGATAACTTGGGCCTGATGACATGGTGCATTGTCCGCCTGGAAAATCTCATCGTTGTTCGGGTACATTAAGTCCATGAAGGATTGCAAATAGTCATCCAGCAGAGCAACAAGGCGGTTAATGACGTCTTTACAAGGACCAGAGGACACAACCCGTGCCACGAAAAACACCCCACACATGTATGTAACCACCACTAGCTTGTAATGTGTATTGCTGACACCTTGGGTCCATGCCCTCATGGAGTCTTCTCCACGCCCGAACCCTACCATCAACCCGTAACAACTGGTAGCGTGACTTATCGGACCACGCCACATGTTGCTAGTCTTCCACGGTCCAATTCCCATGTTAACTAGCCTAGGTAAGGCGTTGTGTCCGATGCCATGGTGTTAACAAAGTCACTCTAGTGTGTCTTCTGCACCCATACCCCATGGACGCTAAATTACGATGCACTGACCTCATGGTTATGTCTCTGGTATCTCCTGCGTTGAATGTTGACGTTACATGAGCCAGTGTCGCGTGTCTGTTAGCATCGACAATCCTGGTCAGACGCCGCTCGTCATGGTCATTCAACACCCGTGGTCGGTCACTGCTCTGTCTGTGGTGGATGGTAATGCCTTCCAAGAGGTATTCTCGGTACACACGAGACACCGTGGATCTAGGAATCCTGAATGTCCACACAAGTTCGGAAATTGAATGACCCATCCATCTGGTTCCCACTACCATGCCTCGTTCAAACTCCGACAATTTACGTCGTCTTTCCGCAACCCTACTGGCAGTTATTCAACCTGACTCACGAGATTACACTTCGCAACTGATAAAAATCGTAGCGTGCTTCGAAGCATTTATACGACGGCAATGCCAGTTAAAAATTTGCATACTGGTATTCCATGAGTTTTGGCACTTCAGTGTGATTACAATGGTCACAAAAATTTAAGGATATTGCATGAAATGAAGAATGCTCGTATCTTACTCAAGTAACACACATTGAAATAACATCAGTGAGGCTACGTAACACAAACCATAAAGAGTGCTTTCACAAACGCAATTTATTGGATAATTTCTGTACACAACATAGTAGCACTGATACACAGACAAAATCTTAAATTCGGAGAATACTCATACCTTCGTATTTCAGTACCCGGTAACACCAACTCTGGGTCGAAGAACGTCTTAAAACGTAAGAGGAATACTTGCAATGGCATTATTGATGAGTGTCTGGGGAAGCTCGTCCCGTATTACAGGAAACACGTTACTCAGATCTACCAATGTTTACGAAACGTGGTTGTCCAGACGTCGCTATATAGTATCCGAAATGTTCTCAATGGAATTAAAGTCAGGATATCTTAATTCCATAATTCCAGTAACGATTCAATCTCATGATTTTCTAGTTCCTGAAGCAAGCTCCAGGCAAGGTGACTGTTTGCAGTACCATCGAAAAAACGGAATGCATGTCCAAATGAATACGCCGCCCCGGTGGCGCAGTGGTCTAAGCGATGGCCTGTGATCATTCGTCCGAAAGGGGTCCGGGTTCGAATCCCGGTGAGGCATGGATGTTGTGTTTGTCTTACGGCACTGGCTCTCTCCCTTCCCTGGAACCAGTGACCCTAAATTAGGGACGAGTGACTGCTTATAGCCCATTCAGTTGCTCACGGTGGTCGTTAAACCTCCAATAAAAAAATGAATACAACGGAATTCAACGAAATACACGGCCACCTGAGTAACTTTGATCTTGGGCAGATAGTCAGCTCGAAGAAGATCGGGTGCTCCGTCTCCGCGGCTGCAGAACGTCTTGGATTTCCAGATACGACCGTCACACTTATGTACCAGCAATACATCAAGACCGGAAACTGCATGGGGGAAATGTGGCAGTAAACGAGCTGTAAGTGTTCGAGTTAAGTTCACCCGTCCTATATGTACACAGTCGTATCAGAAAAATATGACCACCTACCTAATAATGGGAATAACCACTCTTGGCCAGGATGACAGCGGCGAGATGGCGCGGCATGGACGCAATGAAGCCCTGGAAGGTTGCCTGAAGCACATGTGCTCATTCGGACTGCACATAGCACGGAAGCCCTGGAGATGACATGGTTGTGGGTCGGCACGTTAAACCTATTGATCCAAATAGTCCCACAAGTGCTCTATGGGATTGAGGTCGGGCTGTTTCGTCGGCCAAGGGAGACCGGAGATATCGCTGTCGTGTTCCTGGAACCAGTCACGCAGCTTGGCACCCCCTTAACGACGTGGCACGGCGCATTGCCCTGTTGTTAGACACCATCAGCACCAGGGTAAACGTCTAACATGAAGGGATGAATGTGGTTAGCGAGGATGGACAGGTAGCCATTGGTGTTTAGGTACCCATCCAGTGTTGTAAGTGATCCCAGGACAGGGAAACATCCACCAAACATGCACGCGTTCACCTCCGGCTTGCACTTGACCGACAAACGTGTCCGGAGATTAGTTCTCGTGTGTCTGATGCCATATCCGCCACCGCAGGTCACTTCTGTGGAGTACATACCTGGACTCGAGAACCTTGAGTTCTGTTTACAAGACAAGCTTGATCCATTGCTTCATGAGGTTCCCTCTAAACTCTCTGCCTATCGTCGGTACAGAACAATGTGTACCATGACTAGTTGGACCATGTGACTTTATGTCTTCCAGTGACCAGTCACGGTGCTGTCAGCAACCACCACCGTCTACAGTAAAACAAATAAGAAAACCATGGGGTTTTTTTATTGAAGGTTTAACGATCACCGTGAGCACCTCAATCGGCTGTAAGCAGTCGCCCATCCCTAATTTAGAGCCACTGGTTCCAGGAAAGGTAGAGAGCCAGTGCCATAAGACAAACACAACATCCATGACTCATCGGGATTCGATCCCCGAACCTCTCTCGGACGAATGGTCATAAGCCAGCTCTTAGAGCACTGCGCCACCGAGGCAGCTAATCCGCGGATATCCTCTCAGGAATCAGTGGTTCTTCATAGGCATGACACTGCCAGTACCGATTCTCTTCAATTCCCTGCACATAGTTCGCTGAGATATGGGTTGGGAACAGCCATCATTGAATGCTTCGCTCAATTGCTGAGCAAAGAAAGTCATATTTCTCCGCACAAGCCTTCTCAGACGACTACGATCTCTTTCCTGACAGGTTATTGTCGTGCCATAGTTACGCCTCTTAGAGAAGCAATGTGGTTTAGTTTTCCGCTGGTGAAAGACCCGAGATATTTCACCTTTTGACAAACCAGTCAGTTTTCAAAATCGTCCCTCCAGGAAGAAGGGCGCCTACCATGAGTCATTTATCGAACTCCGAAAGACCCTTTGTTTTCCCCATTGTAATCAACACTAATGACAAGCAGCAGGATTAAATAGTTGCCTAGTGACGCACGTAACCAGGTATTTTGCATATATTCTGCGTTAGTGTCGTTTACATACATCTGCATAAAGATTTCTAATTCAGTGGCCGGTGTGTCTGTAGTACCAAATTAAAATAATCCCTCCTAATGCAAAATATCTCAGAAATTTTGAAGTTTTAGCATATCTTGAAGAAAATGATCACTAACTGCAAAACTCAACGACGTGTCTGATGTTGAATTTCGAAGATCAGCAAGCCTCCCCTGTTGAGTAGTGCTCTAAGCCCTGGATTTTGATCGTTTTGCTGAGTGGGCCCGGACTGTAAACCCTAATGAAATGCGTGTGTGTGTGTGTGCGTGTGTGTGTGTGTCTTTTTCCAATAGTACGCTACCTCTCTCCACTCCCAGGAACCAATAGCCTCCAATTTGCCCATAAAGTTGCTCACGGTGGTCGTTAAGCCCCTCCTCCCAAAAAAAAGACCAGCAATTTAAAGAAAGAAGTCCGTAATTGATGTCTCAAAAACGTTTGTCGCTTTTTTCTTTCCCAAATACCAGAACTTCACGCCGCTGACAATAAAGGCAAAAGGTAATAAAGAAAACAGTGACATACAGTTAATTGTTTTTTGGTACTATAACGAAGTAAATTTCTCCCTCATTTTTGGTCTACGCCGGGATTCGAACCAGAGGCCGCTTATTCCGGAACAAGTCGCTCTACCAACTGAGCTACGCAGACTTTTATTCTGATTCCTATCTGCCTTTATGTCGTGTGCGTCCTGCTAGCAGGTACGTTACATCTCCCCCCCCCCCGAAAGAGGGCCGGGGTTCGAATCCCGGCCCTCTTTCCGGGGGGGATGTCAGCCGTGACCATGAATCGTTGCAGGCAGCCATCCACTGTAGAACGTGCACTTGAGAACTCCCAGTCAATCTGCTGTGTGGAATGCAACATCACACATTTTTATTTTTCGAAACGCTGGAGAAGGAGCTCTCTGATTTTTCCTGTCTCGCGGTGTGGAAATAACATCACACCAATGCGAGATTTTGAACTGCCGGGTCATCCGGATAGTTCGGGCGCCATTATAACGAAGTAAATTTCTCCGTCATTTTTGGTCTCCGCCAGGTTCGAACCCGAGGCCGCTTATTCCGGAACAAGTCGCTCTACCAACTGAGCTACGCAGACTTTTATTCTGATTCCTATCTGCCTTTATGTCGTGTGCGTCCTGCTGGCAGGTACGTCACAGTACCTACGAGTATAAACAGCTTACCTGTTATGTAAAATGGACTTTACACAGTAGAGTTCATAAATAGAAAGCCAAAAAAAAAAAAAAAAGTAAAATTGTTTTGTTCTAGTAACGAATTTCCAGAATCTAACCTCTACAACGGAAATTTTTCTAAAGTTTTTCGAAGGTGCACGATGCTTAATTATCTATCGGGATAAAGAAAGAGTAATTTTTTTCTTTATGCAAAATTCATTTCTTTTAATTAGTTGATTAGCTTGGTGCTTCCGGCAACTATTCACATAAACGAATTTAATGATGTCACTTTCACTTCATGTGTTTTGTATGTTACTGTATTTGCTGTATATGCTTTCACTCCCGCGCTTGTTTGCAATGTTAACCCAAGCATTGCTTCTTGCCTTTTTCTCTCTGTTTTAAACTTTCTTCCTCTCTTACCGTGTGATGGATGATTAATGTTTTGAACTTTCCTTTCATTGTTTCATAATGTAGCAATATTTTTGCATTTCTCAGAAATCGTCCATGCTCTATCACATTTAACTCATTCTATCATCGTCAGCGGAACTTGCGCTGAAGTATACAGGTTTAAAGAAACCCAGGATATACAGGTCTTTAACTAACCATTTTCTTATTATTATGATCGAAAACATAAGTAATGCATTCACAAGCGTGAGTTGTAATGGCAGATTATTTTTTTAAATATATGCGTTTGTGCTATCGTTATGTTTGCCATTCGCAACGATCGTACTACATGTGAGACTAATCGTGCTACAGAAGAATAAGTTTCACAAATATGGCACCAAATGACTTAATTTTACTTAATGATCGAATTTTGATTTTATTTAATGATCGAAGTGATAAACATAATGCTTTCAGATTTCTGTACTTAACTAGAGATTATCGAAACTTCATCTCCAACTCACTTTGAATGATCAAAAACATTTTTGAAGTGCATTTAGGTTTTAAATTTCAGAAAGTTTCATCTGTTCTTGATAATTTTTTTTACCGCGCTTCGAACATTAAGTTGGTAAAAACGTTAGTTTCAATATATTTTGTACTTAAATAGTCAAAGTATTTGGAGGGATTTAAATAACGGCTGATATTATTTTCAACGTAATTTAAATACTGAATTGCCAACAAAATATTTTCTTTGAAGTTAAAAAATTAAATTTGCCAGGGAGGTTGTCATGAATGCAATAAAAATAATGTTCTCAGTCCATTTTGAAATTCAAATCATTAGACATGTTACTTTAAATGGTTTGTGACGTGTATTACATATTTCAACCTTTTGTTTGGTGTCTCCCATGTAAATTTTGATTAAATCTCGTTATACTTTCTGAACATTTTCTTTTCTTTTTATGGATGAGGGAAGGGAAGAGAGTAGATGTGCTATTAGCAGTAGCCCGTCCCTAATATAGGACTGCTGGTTCCAAAGAATGGACAGAGCCAGTGCTGTAAGACAAACACAACATCCATGCCTCACCGGGATTCTAACCCAGATCCATCACAGATGAATAGCCAGAAACCAGTACTTGGACCACTGCGCCACCAGGGCGGCACATATGAACTTAACGTCATTTCTGAACTTACAAATTTTATTTTATTTTCGTTTGAGGGTTTAACGACCACCTTGAGCTACTCATTGGGCTAGAATCAGTCTCCTGTCCCAGATTTAAAGATATTTTTTCCTGAGAAGGGACAGAGCCAGCACCGAAAGACAAGTAAAGTATCGATGTCTCATCTGGGATTCGAACCAGGGCTAGCGAGTGGTACAAACCTAGCACTTTAGACTAAGTCACGGATACGGCGACTTTCGAGTTGTTATTGTCCTTTTCGGCAACACTATCAGTCAGTCAAGTAAGACAACAAAAAAATAACGAGACAACGAGATGTTAAAGTGAAAAGTGTTAGCTCAGCAAGCTATTAACGAGTTATAGATGATATTCTTGTAAACAACGTTATTCTGAACGATTGTAACTTTTGTGTCTGTTCTGTTACACGGCATGGTTGTGAGTAAAGCTACTTGCAAAATCTACCATTAATATCGTACTTGTTTTTCGTCAAAATCATTATTGGAGTTATTTTCAGGAATTGTCTTTAGTTTTAATCTACAAAGTGTCCTTTATTACTTACTGAAAGTAAATATAACAGGATAATTGGAATGAATGCCTTCAGTTGGGACATTTTGTGTAAGTTTTATCATGTGGTACTTTCCTTTTTATTTCATGTTGAACCTTGAAATATTAAAGGTTATATTCATGGTGTATTTTCAAAGTTCTGTGGATATACTGCACTGAAGAGCAATTGAATTAGAGTCAGCTGGCGTTATGCAAATGTGGCGCTGTGGGGGGCCTTAAAACGGAAATGACATGACGTAAACAGCGATCCGACAATATAAGGAGTGATGCGACGGGAATCAGTAAGAGTCGGACGCAGTATGGGTAAGACGAAGAATCTAAGCGCATTCGATCGTGGGAAAATTGTCGGGGCCCGTCGAATGGGTCACTCCATCTCGGAAGTCGTGCAGGCACTGGGGTTTTCACGAGCCACTGTGTCACGGGTGCACCGTGAGTACATCGAATCCGGCAAAACCATCCCTGCAAGGGCCAACTGCCGTGGACAACAGCGTGTGGATGAGCGGGGTCATCGTCGGCTAGCTCGCATTGTAACAGCGATTAAACGGGCCACAGTGCAAGAAATCACTCGGGAATTTAACGCTGGTGCACAAAAACGTGTAAGCAGCCACACCATCCAGAACCATCTCCTCGCTATGGGGTACAGAAGTCATCGTCCCAAGAGAGTACCGCTGCTGACCGCACATCACAGGGTGCAAAGATTATCATGGGCGCGGGAACATCGCCACTAGACCCTAGACATGTGGAAAAATGTTGCCTGGACTGATGAGTCGAGATTTACGTTGGTACATGCGGATGGCAGGATACGAGTACGGCGCAAACCACATGAAGTGATGGATCCTTCTTGCCAGCAGGGTACTCTTCAAGCTGGTGAGTGGTGGCATTCTCGTCTGGGGATTGTTTACGTGGACTGAAATGGGACCCCTGGTACGTGTGACATCGTCGCTCACAGGTCAACGTTACCGGGATATCCTGCACGACAATTTGATCCCGTTTATGCGTCTTCAACATCCCACTAGGGACCTCATCCTGCAACAAGACAATGTACCGTGCCATCGCTCCCGAATTATATCCGAATGGTTGGATGAACACTCCACAGACGTGACCTCGCTTCCTTGGCCAGCTAGGTCACCAGAACTCAATCGCATCGAGCACATCTGGGAAGCCATCGAGAGAGATATTCAAGGGTCTTGGATCCGTATGGCTTCCCAACGCTTCCGGTGTCTTGTCGAGTCCATGCCGAGACCAATCGCCGCCCTTATCAGGGCGAAAGGTGGTGCTACACGTTTCTAGTCAGGTATCTCTAACTCAATTGCTCTTCAGTGTATATCACACAGCTTTTTTTACTAAAATATATAAACGTGCTGTTCGGAAGGTGCGTTCTCGGAGTTTTCGACGGGCGTTTTTTATTTACATAAATGTACTTTAGGAATTTATTCATTTCCTCTCTCTTGCTCATTACTGATACCTTTGCAGTTTCAGCATGAAGACAGACATATCTGTTTATAGATATTTTGTGTATAGTGTAAACTCGGTTAAACGTTTTTCACATTTATACGGAATTCTGCGTTAGTCCCGAGATTTTACTGTAGTTTCTAACACTTAATTAATTATGTTATACGTAATTCTCCTAAACGATTTCTGCTATAATATGTTAAAACTTTAATTTCAAATTATAAAAAATACACGGTTCTTTAATTCTTTTATGCGTAACTCTGTATGTTACAACTTTCAAAGAATCGAGACCGCGTTGCTGAGTTCCTTTTTGGTGCAGCCAAAGTTGAAGCCGCCCGGTGGCGTAATGGTGTAAGCGATGGCTTCTGATCATTCGTCCGAAAGGGGTCCGGGTTCGAATCCCTATGTGGCATATAGATGTTTAGTGTGATTTACAGTACTGGCTCTCTCTCTTCCCTGGAACCAGTGGCCCAGAATTAGGGACGGGCGATTGCTCATAGCCCATTGAGCTGCTCACGGTGGTTGTTAAACCTCCAATCAATAAAATAAAATAAAAAGTTGAACCTTCATTCCATCAGTGAAGGATATGTTATTTATTTTCAGCCTGGATGAAAAATTGGTTTTGCATTTCACCACTCACACATACACGGTCGTATCAGAAGAATATGACTACCCCCGGAATCACAGTGTACTCGCCCAAGCGCTTCACAGAATGCACGTGACAAGGACGACCACACGGAGATATGAGCGGCCGGCAGGACAGATGAGCCATAGTGCTTAACGTGAGCACAATGGGCAGAGATAGTGATTGACGGACGTTCAAAAATATATTGTCATCTGCTACCACGCCAAGGGTGGAAGCATTTCAGAAACAGCAGATTTCGTGGGCTGTTCGGAAGGTGCTGTTGTAAAGGTGTACCAAGAATGGACCTCTGGCACACCCAGTTCCTCCCGACGTCATAACTATGGAATCTCAAAGGCCATCGACCCCAGAGGAGAAAGTCGCCTACATGGACTGGTAAAGGGCAATCGACGCGCCCAGTGCAGCAATTGACCACACAAATGAACGCTGGGGCATCCAGGCACGTGTCCCCGATAACAGTAGATTGACCCCCCTGTTACGCATGGGTCTCCGGTGTGGACGCTGCGTCAAGGCGCCAATGTTAACCCGTGTCCATCGGCAGCGACGGCTGTAGTTTTCATGGATATATGGATCTACCATAATTGGACAGTGGAAGAGTGGAAAAATGTTGCCTTCTGTGACGAATTGTGGTTTCTACTCCACAGAAATGACAAGTGGTGGCAGATACGGCGTCAGACACACGAGAACCAACACTCGAACACGCTGATTGGTCAAGTACAGGTCGGCAGTGGCAGTGTGCCTGTCTTGGGTATGTTTTCCTGGTGTGATCTGGTACCACTAGTACCAATGGATGGACTCCTGAACGTCAATGGCTAGCCACGGAAAGGACCTCAGGTTCGATCCCAGGCAGGTACGAACGCTCGATCCACTAAATATCCGCCGTGCGTCGGATGGTCACGTTAAGCCGTCGGACCCCGGGTACAGGCTCCCCGTTAATAAATAAGGGCGTCTTCCTCCCCCTTTCTACTTCGCTTCCGTGTGACTTTCCTATCGGGCACTCTAGCCCAAATCTCCTAGTTTCCTATTTCTAAGGGTTGTTTAAGACCTGGGGTCAGACATTCCCTTCCTAAAATCCTCTACATATGATGATATGATGATGATAACCCTCTCTGACCACATGCAACCCTTCATGTTGGACGTTTACCCTGCTGGTGATGGTGTGTACCCAAAGGACAACGCGTCGTGCTACGTTGCTAAGGGCGTGCCAAGCTGCGTGACTGGTTCCAGGAACGGAGACACAATGTCTCCGTTCTACCATGACCGGTGAAATCGCTCGACCTCAATCCGATAGAGCACTTGTGGGATTATTCGGATTGACAGGCTCGAGGTGCCGACCAATAACCACGTCATCTCCGGGACCTCCGTGCTCTGCTGCAGTACGAGTAGGTACATGTGCCTCGGGCAACCTTCCAGAGCCTCACTGCGTCCACACTATGCTGTCTCGACCGTGCAAAGTGTGTTTATTCCTTCTACCATATACAGTTATAGACCGCGCACTAGTAATGGCTGCCTCTGAGTTGCCGTGGTCCCAACATGAGAGCCCTCAGATCACGTGACATTAGGCTGAAGTGATTTCGTGCTATCTAGTTTCAATGCTTTCTTATGACCTGGCAGTCTAGTTTTAAATATCATCATTTAGTAAATCGTGTAGGTAACAAGTGCGTTCTTTTAGGAACAATAAACCTAAGGATATATTTATTTAGAAATTGTCATTTATAGAAATTTAATTCCAACCATTTCGGAGTTACAAGATGAGTCGTTAAGACGAAGGAGGTCATTTGTTTAGTGTATTCTTGTATGAACAGGCAACGTTTGTACCTTATGTAAAGTAGCGTTCTCATTAATAATTTGTGATACAGAGCTACAGTATATAAAAATGTGAAAAATTCATAAGTATACAGTTAAATACTGCGTAAAATATGCGGAAATGACGTTGCCGTACTCAGAGTAACTTTACTTTTTTTACTTTTTTTAAAATATGTACCTATGTGCACAGGTAGACTTTATTATAGGCCATGATTAGTGTATTGCGATGAATATTTGTGAAAAATTTAAAACACGTAGATTCATTTCTTAACGTTACTGACTATATTATTACTTTAATACGCACACGTTTTCTAGATTGGGAATTGAACCTCACTATCGATTATTTCTTCCCGTACATGGTAGTTATTACTGCAAGTATGGAAAAACTCATGTGGAATGGAGCCCCGTACTAACCGTAATAAAACTTTACTACAGATTGGAATCACGTTATTACCACAGAGGCATAGAGTCTGCTTAATAATTTAATTCGTTTCTCACTGGTTACAAGTTGTACAATTTTCTTTTAGCATTTTTGATTAAGATCACGTGACGTTTCCTTTTCTGATGTTGGAGCCATAAATTGCGACGCAATTCGCAGTCTTCCTGTACATACGGTCGATAGATTATTCCGATTAATAGGTAGATGGCCATATTATTCTGATGCGACGTGTATGTGCACTATTTAAAAATTCATAAATTTCTGGATGTAACTTTGTGACCCCTCCATTTCGTTGGGTTGAAGAATATAATCCATGTGTCATCAATACCCATCATTCCGGTTTCAAATCGATGCACCCATGATCGTAAATGATCGTGGAACTTGCTGACAAGAGTAAAAAAACTAGGACTAAAAGTGAACTTTCAAGAAAAAAAAAATTGATGTACAATGCGTTTACAAGAAGTTAAGATTTAACTATTGATGGGAGGGGGGATGTCTGGAGGTAACTGTTACCTATATTTGCTTTAGGCAACAGATATCAAGCGAGTGTCACACTGATGAAGAAATTAATGGACATATGAAACTTGATTGCATAGCTTTGGGAAGAAATAGTTCAATTTTCAAGAGCAATATATCATTATGTCTTAAAGAGAAAAGTGCTTAATTAATGCATCTTCCCAGTTCTTATGAACGGAGCAGAGAATTGGAAAATATATAAAAAGCCCGCAGACAACTGAAAAAAGTATGGAGAAATGCTTGCTTGGTGTAACCAGAAAAGATAAGAAAAGAAACTCATGGATCAGGAAAATGACAAGAGTGAAAGACATCATGATCAGAGTAAAATGCCTGAAATGGCAATGGGCTGGATATATTTGCCGAAGAACGGACCACAGATGGTCAATTACCGAAATCTTAGAATGGATACCAAGGGATAGAAAATGAATCAGAATAAGACCGTGGGAGATGGGTGGATGAAATTCGAAAGCATTCCACAGTGTCATGGAACAGAATTCCTCAGGAAAGATAGTTGTAGAAGAAACTTCGAGAGGTCTTCATTCAGCAGCGAACTGAAAATGTGATGATGATGATATATTTACAATTGAGTATTTAAGAGAACATAACATTAATAACATCTATGAAAATGCAAGTGCAAAGATTTGGCTGTTTGAAAATGCAACACACATAAAAATTGGAAAGGGAGTGAGACAAGGTGACACCATATCTCCGAAGCTCTTTAATGCCACATTGGAAAATCTCTTTCAATCACTGAACTGGGAAAACAAAGGGATAAAGTTTAATGGAGATTATCTATCGCATCTTCGTTTTGCTGATGACGTAGTCATTTTTGCAACTACCCCATCAGAGCTGCAGAGTATGATCCAGGAACTTGCTGACAAGAGTAAAGAAATGGGATTAAAAATGAACTTTCAGAAGACAAATGTGATGTTCACTGCTTTTACAAGAAATGAAGATATATCGATTGATGGAGAAAAGCTGGAGATAACAGACACAGACGTTTATCTTGGACAGCAGATATCAAGTGAGGGTCACATTGATGAAGAAATTAATCGGCGTACAAAACTTGCCTGGAGAGCTTTTGGAAGAAACAGCATAATTTTCAAGAGCAATATGCCATTATGTCTTAAAAGAAAAGTGTTTGATCAATGCATCCTTCCAGTGCTTCAGTATGGTGCAGAGACGTGGACCTTAACTAAAAGAGACATACAAAGGCTGCAGACAGCTCAAAGAAACGTGGAGAGGTGCATGCTTGGTGTATCCAGGAGAGATAAGAAGAGGAATTCGTGGATCAGAAAAATGACAAGAGTGGAAGACATCATGATCAGAGTTAAATCCCTGAAATGGCAAATGGGCTGGACATACTGCCAGAAGGACAGACCATTGATGGACAGCCGAAATTTTAGATTGGATTCCAAGGGACAGTCAAAGACCCAGAAAAAGACCACATGGGAGATGGGTGGATAAAATTCGAAAGTATGCGGGAGTGACATGGAGGAGACTGGCACAAGACAGACCGTTGTGGAGAAAACTTGGGGAGACCTTCATCCAGCAGTGAATTGATAATGGTTGACGATGATGAACATGGAAAATTTCAAAAACAGAATATACGTATGACGCTCTACAAAGAACGAATAAATCGGACTTGAACTAAAACATAAAGTAATAGGAGAGTATCAAATTTTAAGTAAAGCAGGAGATGTGGGAGGGTGCCCAACTTTCATTTCTTTTTGCCCATCCTAGCGTCTCGCATCCACAGTCCAGAGACCTACCGCTTTTATGTATTTTTCCCGACCTCCCTCACATCCTTTGCTCAATATCAAACACCAACTGCCCCTCCCAACTTCTCTGATTGGCTATGGGCCTGCTTGAAAATTAATACGTATATACAGCGCAGAGCCAATAACAGATGTAGAACATCACCAAACAAGTGACCCCACAAAAACGTACCAGAATGATTACGTGATGCAACACAAACAATTAAACTTTAGAAAGAGAAGCAGACATCAGATAAAACTAAACAGATACAACTAAACAAATGCTTCAAACAGAAGAAATACTAACACACGGATAACTATTAAATAAAACCAGGGTTGATTAAATTAAGAATCACACACACACACACACACGCGCGCGCGCGCGCACGCGAAGGAAAGACAGAAATGGAGAATCCTCAGAGTACAACTCCTAAATGAGTAGGTGTCGAGGATGTCGAAAATGGAAGAATCATATACACAGTGCATCAAAGAATTTTTAAGACTGGGTCTGTAAAATGAAATAGAAACAAGAAATTATAATTTGTTTTGGTGTGTTATTCAAAATAGGTCCCTCCGGCTTCAATACACTTGTTACAGCGATTTAATAATGATTCGAATGGCTGTTCCAGTTCACTTTGCGGAATTGCCTCCAAAGCACGCGTCGAAGCTGTTTGTATGGTCGAAATATCATCAAAATAACACCCTTTTAACGTCATTTTAAGTTTTGGGAACAAAGAAAAGTCGCAGGGTGCTAAATTGAGGCAAATACGGTGGAGGATTCAACACACAGACGTTATTTTTCGCCAAAAATCTACGAACAAGAAGTGAGGTGTGACTGGGTGCATTATCATGCAACACACACCAACTGTCTTCATCTCGATATTCTGGACGAATGCGACGAATTTTGCCCATCAAACGCCTCAAAACATTTAAATAAAACTCACCAGTAATTGTTTGTCCACTTGGAACAAATTCTTTGTGGATAATACCCTTACTATCGATGAATGTAATGAGCATTGTTTTGATTTTCGATGGAACTTTTCTTGTTTTTTTTTTTTTGGCTTGTGGCGAGTTTTTTAACTTCCATTCCGCACTTTGTCGCTTTGTTTTAGGATCATATTGAAAACACCATGTTTCATCACCTGTAACAATCGATTTTAAGAAGTTTGGATCATTTTCAGCAGCTGAAATAATGTCTCTGCAATGTGCACTTCTCCTTGACCTTTGTTCATTGGTTAACGTGTATGGAACAAATTTAGCACAGACTTTTGTTTTGCCCAAATCTTCATGCAGGATGGTTCGAATCGTTTCTTTGTTGATGTTTAAAGATTCTTCCATCATTCTTAGTGACGCACATCGATTGTTTGCCACGAAATCACGCACTTTTTCAATAATCTGAGGTGTCCTAGATGAACTTGGTCTTCCGGTATGCTAATCATCTTCTAGCGTCTCTCTTCCGTCCAAAAAACGTTTGTGCCACACGAAAACATTTGATCTACTTAAACGAAACTCACCGTAAACTTGTTTCATCATTTGGTACGTTTCCGAGGCACTTTTACCAAGTTTTGCGTTAAATTTAAACACAGCTCTTTGTTTCATCTTAATAATTCAACATGAAAAAAATTTTACTTCTTTCATGAACGCCCGTTTCGTTTGAGTTACTTTGACAACTACACAGTACTTTTGGCAGAAAGCAAACAGATGGTCATGGTTTATAACGCATTCGCGATTACACTGGTGGCGCCACCGTAGGCTGAAATCTAGAGCCAGTCTTAAAAATTCCTTGACGCACTGTGTATATCTGCAAGAGAATTGCTTTGTGTTCTGCGTCAGTCTGTGCATAAGGGATGGGGATCGAGGTTTAAAATCTTCGAAAAATTACATGCTCGAACTACATTTTTACATGCCAGAACACACACACACACACACACACACACACACACACACACACATCTTGAATACAATGTACTATTTTTTTCCCAAACATTTCCTAATTAAAATATGAAACAATTTATTTCATAAAGTTCCCCCGGCAACAAAAATATCGTATATATTGTACTGTATTCCACTACTATTCTATATTGTACTGCATTTCATTAACTGCTCCCAGCAGTGAAATATGAACTCGCCTCTATGTCAAATCAGCACAAAAAAATAGCATTTTTGACTCGAATCCCTTCGATTTTCATGAAGATTTCACATGAAAAAGAAAAAGCTTGTAGGCTTCATAAACTAATCAGTGCAAAATTTCAGCATCGAACTTTTGTAGTTACAGGACATTGAAATTTACAAAAAAAAAAAGCGTTTTTGTGTCCACTATACCTATTATAAATGATATTAACTGTGCACCTAACTGGTCAACAGATGTGTATTGAGCCCATCATGGAAGTTTATTACATGATCTTCCTTTAGGTAGTTTAGTTTTCAAGGTCATCTACTTTGACCTTTAACTTCTCGAAGCACATCTCATGAATTTTATTTAAAAAAGCAGAGGGATGTAGCCTCTTCTCAATAAGGAAATTGACTGGAAAAAAACAAAAACATTACCTTTTTAATATTTTTTTTTCCTCTAGAGATTTAGATTTTTGCTTGCCCAATAGGGCATGTAGAAAAAAAAAAAAAAAAAAAAAAAAAAAGACATGCCCAGACAGAATTTTTACGTGTCCCGAGAATGTAGGGCAATATCATTTTCGAGCCATGATGGGGATGATAGGCAGTCACAGTACGTACTAGTGTCTTCTTCAAGATTACCAAGGGAGGCCAGGGCTTACTTAGAATCCAGGGCTTACTAAGAATCCAGGGCTCAAGTCCAAAGACTGATGTCTAAATGTAGTTAGCTTTATTAATTTATAACATGATATTTGGTCCTGTAACACTTTTTCACATAAATGCAGAGGAGTTTTTAACGTCATGGACAAACAACCAACATATGGGGAAAAGAGCAGTATTTTTTAAAGGAAATAACTTTATAAACAGAAAAAAAGCTAAGATGAAGTTAAGGATTATTATTAATCCAAAAAATCCAGATAAAAAGAATACGAAAAAGAGGGCAGTTTGTCTGGTTGTCCACCGGAAAATATCTCTGTGTCCTGATGGACCAATCCGCCATCTGCTTTCATGTCAAAACCAATATCTCTGTCAGGTAAAGTTTTCCGCGGATCTTTCAGTTTTCTAGTTCATCGTAATTTGACGCCCCGGTGGCTCAGTGGTCTAAACGCTGGCTTATGACCATTCGTCCGAGAAGGATCTGGGTTCAAGACACGGGTGTTGTGTTTGTCTCATGACACTTACTCTCTACCTTCCCTGGAACCAGTAGCCCAAATTAGGGATGCGCAACTGCTTACAGCCTATTGAGTTGCTCATGGTGGTCATTAAACCTTCAAAAAAAAAAAAATGATTTGTGTTGCGAATATTACCCCCTCAGTTATTTTTATAATTTTTTTGTTTCTGTACACAATCCCTCCATCATATTTTAGATCATTCTCTACTTTTCATTTACATTCCTGGAAACGTTTCTCATTTCTTCTGTGGCGGATATTTTCCTTTTTTACCATTTTTGTATAGAAATTGATCACGAAATAAACAAAATATATTCTTTCATGATCGGCTATACAAAGAGTGACAGTTTTCAAAAAGCAGTCTTATTTTACTCTTTGATACTATTTCTCCAGCAATTTATAACAAAAACATTCAAGAAAATTGCAACTACTTTTGAGAAGAATCTCCCTTTAAATGACTGATCGTCTAGCATTCTAAACTTTCATTATCAGTTTCGTAACAGAAAAATATTCAAATAATACAGAATATTTTTTATAATTTTTATTATACAGTAAGAGACCGTATACACGTTTCTAACATTAATACATTAATCGTTGCAGGTCCCAAAATCTTGAATGGCTCTTAAAGTCAAATTTTATTTATTATACGTTAATCAAATTATCTTTTTTCGCATATGTACGTTAAACTGGGATGTCGTGCATTTGAAATTCAAACCTCATAAATTCGGTTTAGTAAATTATTTTCTCATCCTTCCCTTCGCCCTGAATTCCGTATTCCATTTTCCAAAGTACAATTCCAGTGACGAGAATGATGACGATTCGTAGGTAAGTGCATCAGCACTGAAATTTAGCGTTGTACAGAAATCGTTTGTCAAATCAGATCAAATCATATGTAGAGGATTTCAGGAAGGGAGTGTCTCACCCCAGGTCTTAAACAACCCTTAGAAGTAGGAAGCTAGAAGATTTGGGCTACAGTTCCTGATAGGAACGCCACACGGAAGCGAGGCAGAAAGGTGGAGGATGACGCAGTTATTTATTACCAGGGGCCAGTCGCCGGGGTACGACGGGCCGCGGGTGGCCTAGTGGTCAACGTTCGTGACTGCCACGGAGAAGACCTCGGGTTCGATCCCAGGCAGGTACGAACGCTCGAACCACTAAATATCCGCCGTGAGTCGGATGGGCACGTTAAGCCGTCGGACCCCGTGTACTAGCCCCCCGGTAATAAATAAGGGCGTCTTCCTCCCCCTCTCTACTTCGCTTCCGTGTCACTTTCCTATCGGGCACTCTAGCCCAAATCTCCTAGCTTCCTATTTCTAAGGGTTGTTTAAGACCTGGGGTCAGACACTCCCTTCCTAAAATCCTCTACACATGATCACATGCCCAACAGTCAAACGCACTTGCACATCGGTAGGTGAAAGATGGCAAGCGATACTGCATTCGTTCGACATTACATTCGTTACAAACTTTAATCATGGGAAAAGTGCTGCAAAGGCATGTGCATCGATCTGTTCTGTTCTGGGGGAGAATATTGTTTCGAAAAGCACGTGTGAGACTTGGTTTAAACGGTTTAAAGCAGGTGATTTTGATGTTAGCGATCGAGAACGTATCGACGCCCCGCAGAAGGTTACACACGAGGAACTGCAAGCATTGCTGGATGAAGATTCGTCTCAAACGCAAAAGGAACTAGCTGAACAATTGTGAGTAACTCAACAAACCATTTCCAATCGTTTACGAGCAATGGGAAAGATTCAGGAGGAAGGAAAATGGATGTCACTTGACCTGAGCCAGAAGAACAAGGATGAGCGTGTCATGAAGTGTTTGAATCTATTGAATAAACACAGAAAGTCTTTCTTGTGGAAAATCGTAACGGGTGATGAAAAGTGGATATGGTACGACAATCCCAAACGCAAAAAGCACTGGGTAGACCCCGTTGAAGCAACGACTTCGAAACCGAAACGTAATATTCACTCCAAGAAAGTTCTGCTGTGCATCTCGGGGGATATGAAGGGTGCGCTCTATTATGAACTATTGGAACAAGGTCAGATTGTTCCTGCTGATCACTACAAGCAACAATTGCTGCGACTGAACCAAGAAATCTGTCGTAATAACGTCCATTCACATGGCAAAGGATTGCGTCCCGTGAAATTACTGCATGACAACGCTAGGCCGCATGTCACGAAATCGGTCAAGGAAACGTGATTGACGCTTGGCTGGACAATTTTGGAGCACCCTGCGTGCAGTCCCGACATAGTCTCTTCAGACTATCATTTGTTCTGATCGATGCAACATGGTTTGTCTGCTGTACGGTTCCGGACATATGACGAAGTGAAGAAATGGGTTGATAACTTCATCGCGTCACACGACGAAGTACTTTCCATGGCTGGAATCCGTCAGCTGCCCAACCGATGGCGGAAGAGGATACATAATGTCGGCGCATATTTTGATTCGTAAAGGTATTTTTTTTTTCTCTCAAATTACATGTTGCGCTGTCTTAAAACGCTTTAAAACTTATTTGTACACCTAATAAAAGTAAACAACAATATATACATTAATGCTTTTTTAAGACCATGTTCATGTGTAAGTACTGTTTCATAATATTTTACATCATATTCCCTTGTGTAAAACTGTGAGTCGTAAAGTGATTGGTAGTAATGATACATATAGTACACTGGTGTGCAAAAATTAAGGACGAAGAGGAGAAATTAGCATAACAGCGGAACGAGCAGCCAGAACGGGCCGAAAGACCACTCAGGAGATAGACTAGGGTCCGGACATGTGCATATATGTAGCATGACGTAGGCGGGCGGGGATGTCGGAAGGGTATGAAGCACACGGGCGGTGTACGCTCAGCAATTCGGTGAAAGCTATTGCACGGGATACATCGGTTTGAACAACGTCGAGTTGCTGCCACCGTGTGATATGGCCAACAGGCAATCCAGTAGACGACATCTGGATGACTTTACCCGACGTCGCGTCATTGGGAAGTTGGAAGAAAGTCGAAGTTTGACTAGTGTGGCCGAGGAGTTCGGGATCGCTCACAGCATGATTTCACGAGCTTGGAGAGCATTTCAAACGACAGGAACAGCTGTCTGAGAGTTTAGCTGTGGTCGTCCACGAGCAACCATGGCGGCGGACGACCGGTATATTGTCCTACAGGCGAGAAGAGACAGACGGCAGACAGCGGGAAAAATCGAAAGGCACATGAAACAGACAACTGGACGTCCGTTATCGCGTTTTACCGTGGGCAGGAGGCTACACAAAGGTGGTCTATTTGCACGACGACCAGTACGATGTGTGCCATTAACGCCAGCTCATCGGAGACTGCGGTTTCTGTGGTGCCAGGAACACAAGAACTGGACACATCAGCAATGGGGTCGAGTTCTCTTTACGGATGAGAGCCGATTTAGTTTGACGAGCTATTCTGGACGTATAAACATCTGGAGAGAGCAGGGAACACGCAATCACACCTCCAACATCATCGAAAGGGACCAGCTTGGAGGTGCCAGAGTTCTCGTTTGGGGCGGTATCATACTTGGTAGCCCTACTGACGACCACATCTTCCAAGGAGGTTCAGTCACTGTTGTCCACTATTGTACCGAGGTTCTCCTGCCTCACGTTCTTCTGTTGAGAGGTGTTGTGGGTCCTGAGTTCATCTTCATGGACGACAACGGTACACCTCATCGTACAGTGGCTGTCGAAGAGCTGTTGGAGATTGATGATATTCCACGCATGGATTGGCCCACAAGGTTCCCGGACCTAAATCCAATCGAACACGTGTGGGACCTTCTCGGGAGATGCTTGGCAGCACGTCACCAGCCGCCAGCAACAGTTCCGCAGCTGCGATTGGCGCTACAAGAGGAATGGGCCGCGATGCCTCAACAGCTCCTTGACAACCTCGTCCTCAGCATGGACAGACGTTGTAAATCCTGCAACGCAGTCAGGGGTGATCATATCCCCTTCTGAAGACTGGATTTTTCTTGGCAGCTGCCTGTCACATGGACGTTTCTGTCTTCTATCCAGTTGTGCTCGAAGCTACCTTTTCAATAAAGTGCCTTTGTATCCTTTGGATTCCTTGTTTGGACGGTTTTGCTCACTTGTCCCATATTCTTACATCTTGAGGATCTTATGGTATGATTTGAGTCGATGTGGAGCCCTTCTGCACGACGTTACATTCGAAAAACCGTCTCGTCCTTAATTTTTGCACGCCAGTGTATATAACAAAAAGCCAAAACATTACGACCACCTACCTAATATGATGCTGATCTTCCACGTGCGGGCAAGATAACTCTTATCCGGCGAGCCATAGACGCTACAAGATTCCTAAAGGCGTCACGTGTGGTGCCAACACGTTACCAGGAGATCCTTCAACTCCAGTAAGGTAAGTGGTTGGGCATCGCAGTTCGGATTTGCGGTTCAATTGAATTGATGTCTGAGGAATTTGGAGGCAAAGGCAATGCCTGGAAGTCTTTCTTATGTTCCATGAACCATACTCGAACAATCTGTGAAGTGTGGAATGGCTCATTATTCTACTGAAAAAAAATGGCACTAGCTAGAAGGGAATAATACCTTTGGTATTAAAGGATGTTCCCGTTCTGCAATGATGTTTAGATAGGTGGCAGACGTCATAGTTTCCTTCACATGAATGACTGTGCCCAGGATTTTCAAGCAGAACATTTCCTAAAGAATTTTACTTCCGCCATCGGTTTGGTTTTGTCCTACGGTACACTCTAATACCAACACTTCTTCAGGTAAACGACGCACACGTACCCAGCCATCCACATGGTGCAACAGGAAGCGAGCACATGGTACAACAGGAAACGAGATTCATTGGACCAGACGACCTCCTTCCAATCATTTAATGTCCGTTTTTGACGATCGCGTGCTTATTGGAGGTGTTTTCGACTCTGAACCGAAGTTTGCATGGGAACACGGATCGGTCTGCGAGTACACAGCTCCATAATCAGCAAAGTTCGGTGCACTGTATGTTGTAACACATCAGTCCCATCACCAGCATTCAAACACCGACCATGTACCCCATTTATTGTTACTGTTTTATACTTTTTTTTGTTGTGTTTCGGTGCTGTTATTTGTTACTATTCTAACACTCTGGCGTGGCACTCTTTGGCCCTTTGAGGCCCTTGCGCCATTGAACTCCAACTAACCAACCAACCAGCATTCAAATTAGCGGCGAATTGCGCCACAATTTTCCTCCTGTTGGATCGTACCATGCGGTATAGCCTTTCCTCACCTCTTGCATCGATAAGCTGTAATCGGCCCACACCTTGCCGGCGGCTCGTGAGTTTTGACCTCCTCGGACCACTGTTTGAAGGTACTGACCACGGCTGATCGTACCCTCCACACAAGCCTTGCCGTTTTGGAAATGCTCTGTCCCATTCGTCTTGCCATACAGTATGCCCGATGTAACACGTGTGGGTTTTGCCAAACTCGCTGAAGTGCCTATTCCATCTGAAGAACAAGAATAACACTGATTTAACAGAGCTGTGTATCAGGTGTTATTTATACCGTTTCATGACCTTCACATGCGTCGTCCTTTATGTGCAGATGCTCAATGTGCATGAAGACGCACTGGTCGCTATGTTTTGGCTCTTCGATGTATGTACTACGTAATGCATTTACATGCGCTGTAATTCAAAAGCAGTATGATTGAGATCAATAAAAGTTAAGACAAAAATAAAACTGTGAAAAAACTAGTAAAGTAGAACTTAAAACAAAATACTACATACTTCGTATACACACAAAAATGTGATGCTATCTACTGACGAAAACGTGTCTTGCTTCGTTTTAGTAGACTTTTTAAATGATGCATTTTTACTTGGTCAATTGAAAAACGTATAGATGGGGTCGCACTGCATTAGTATTAGAATATTATCTTAATTAATTCATTTTACTTGGTCCCTTGGAAAGCGTATAGCCGGGGTTGTACTGTATTTGTATCAGAATATTCTCTTAATTAATTAATTTTATTTGGTCTCTCGAAAAATGTATAGACGGGATTCCACTGTATTTGTATTAGAATATTAACTTAAGTAATTAATTTTACTTGGTCCCTTGAAAAACGTGTAAACCGGATTCCACTGTATTTGTGTTAGAATATTAACTTAAGTATTTAATTTCACTTGGTCTTGGAAAAACGTATAGACGGGGTTGTACTGTATTTGTATTAGAATATTAGCTTAATTAATTAATTTTATTTGGTCTCTTGAAAAACATATAGACGGGGTTCTACTGCATTTGTATTAGAATATTAACTTAATAAATTTTACTTGGTCCCTTGGAAAACGTATAGCCGGGGTTGTTCTGTATTTGTATTAGAATATTATCTTAATTAATTTTATTTGGTCTCTTGAAAAACATATATACTGCATTTGTATTAGAATATTAACTTAGTTAATTAATTTTACTTGGTCTCTTGAAAAACGTATAAACGGGATTCCACTGTATTTGTATTAGAATATTAACTTAATTAATTTTATTTGGTCTCTTGAAAAACGTATAGACGGGATTCCATTGCATTTGTATTGGAGTATTAACTTAATTAATTAATTTCACTTGGTCCCTTGAAAAACGTATAGACGGGGTTCCCCTGTATTTGTAATAGAATATTAACTTTATTAATTAGTTTTACTTGGCCATTTGAGAAACGTATAGACGAGATTTACTGTATTTGTATTTGAAAAACAACGTTTTCTGTTCTATAAGAAAGTGACTTTATTCTATTTCATTTTTCTTCTTCGTGATTCATTCTCATGTGATCAATCTGGGAAGATCGAAACTGCTTATAAAATCAATAATCTCCTGTACTGTTTTTAACTTTTGGGGAAAAGCACATGCGCAGCCTAATGCTGGCTTTTTTTTCGATTAAATAAACTCTATATCTGTCTTTTCTACCCGTGTTTGAAACATTTTTCCAATAAAAAAAGTAGTTTTCAGTCACAGAAGCTTGGCCATGAAAGCTTTACATTTACCATGAATTTGGTACTTTTTTTTCTTTTTTTTGCTCTTCATGATTGCCAACTCAGTGGAGCTTGATCAATGGGAGTAACCATGGTTATGGGGAGTGCAACACCAGATATGCATCCGTAGCACCAGAGAAGTGAAGTGGAAACACTTTATATTTTGTGGTTCAATTGCACCATGTTAAAGATACATGCAAGAAAAAAAAAATTTTAGAGAAAAAGGGAGCGAAGAGACGTGGAAAAATGAGTGCACGATAGAGTGAAACGATAACAAACACTTATTGTACACCGAAACGCCTTTGCATTCAAACCAAAAATTAGTGCCGATTTTTTTGCTTTTGGAGAAACCGAGTTGTTTACTTTAATGCATTCATGCTACACGCGGTTTTTTGCCTTTTAATTATTTCCCTAGGTTTGAGAAATTGTCACGATCACAAAGCGAAATCAATGCTTTGTTTAAATTATTCAGAAATTGCTGAATAGATAACTAGATGACTTCGGAGTTAAAATTTTATAACTCAGGAAGGTGCATTATGATATTAGAAAACTGCATTGGCCGACTGATTCACGCTACGGTAGTTTTGAGTGTACATATTTGCGTAACATTAAAAAAAAATATTTTAAAGCAATCCATGGAAAGCTGGAATTTCGCAAGGGAAACTGGATTTCATAATCACGAAAAAGCCACTAAGAAATGTGATTATGTCTTCTGCTTCTTAGGATATGCAATATAGAGATAACAGTGTTTAGAAATAATGCTGTCTGTAAGAATATGTATCAAAGAGAATAATGCTTTTTGATGTTTTCAGGTTTTATGGTTGGGATTTTACATACTGTTTTTTACATCACAGCTTGTAAACGACATGACGTCTATTCTATTTCTTTCAAACGCGTGGAAACAACTCACCAAAATCCGTGACCGTCAGAACTCTGATGATGTCATAATGATTTGAATGTTTACGCTTCATTTGTCCTGACGATGCCGAAAAAAACGGTCTGCAAAAATATAGCTGATCATGAAAGAAATACGGGATTACGCCATATAATACAAATTTTGAAGATGACAATCCGATTTTTGGCGTAAATATGACAAGGATAGTAAGTCAGATAATGTCCGAAAACTTGAAAATTTTCATCGTCCTGGAGCGGGACTCGAACCCGCGACTCCCAGAAAACGACCGGGTATGCTAACCACTACACCACCCAGAACGACCAAGTTTCAAGTTTCCGATCAATTTGAATATAACCATCATAAATGCCGGTTGCTTCGACCAGTGAATCCTGTGATGGTTATGTTCAAATTGATCGGAAACTTGAAACTTGGTCGTTCTGGGTGGTGTAGTGGTTAGCATACCTGGGCGTTTTCTGGGAGACGCGGATTCGAGTCCCGCTTCAGGACGATGAAAATTTTCAAGTTTTCGGACATTATCTGACTTACTATCCTTGTCATATTTACGCCAAAAATCGGATTGTCATCTTCAAAATTTGTACTATAGTTGATGTTAATAAAGCATTTAATTGTGGATAAACGTTGATAATTTATTCTATCTCAACATCACAAATATGTAGTCTTAAATATACATACACTATATTGGCAAAGGTATCCGGAAACCCCGTCAAAAGCAAATGAACGTATCCGCTGCGTTGTTAAGTTGTGCGATACAGCTTCAAACGGTATAAAAAAGCCTGCAGCTGGCCGAGATCATACCGCACTGTGAGGTTGAATGAAAATATAGCGGCAGGAGAGAACTGACTTTGAGAAAGGAAAGATAGTTGGGTGTTATATTAGTGGGTTGTCCATAAGAGAAACCGAGAGGCGTTTAAACATACCCACGTCAGCTGTTTTGGATGTGCTGCATAAGACACATGGCGTGCCTGAAGCAGCAAAACTTGCCGGCAGACGAAAGAAAATCAGTGATAGAGGACGTCGAAGCCTCAGGAGAGTTGTTACAGCTAATCGGCGGAGCACTGCACAAGACCTCGGTGTACAGGTGAGTAGAAGTGCTGGAACCTCGATATGTGCATGTACCATTCTCATTCCATGTGTTACTGCGGTCGTGCAGCTGCTCATAAGCCTTTTATCTCCATACGGAATGCAACTCGTTGTTTAGCATGCTGTAAAGAACATTTTTCGTGGACCGTAGATCAATGGAAACGGTTACTATGGACTGATAAATCCAGATACACGATCCATCAGTGTGAACGATTCATCAGTCTGATGGCCGTGTGTCGGTATGGCGGCAGCCGGGGAAACGCTATTTACCACAGTGTACTGTTCCTACGGTCAAGTTTGGATCTGGCAGTGTACTCCTATGGAGGTGTTTTTCGTGGCCTGGTCCCGGCCCATTGGTTATCGTCGACAAACCTGTTAACTAGCACGTCTACCTCGATATTCTGGACAATTATACCCTATCAACTCTGTGGCAATACTATGGAACTAAGCCTTGTTGGTGCCAGCAGGATAAAGCACCGAGCCATTAAGCAAGGACTGTTACGGCGTGGTTTGACGATGATTCCGTATCATGTGTGGACTGGCCAGCAAAGAGCCCTGACCTTAACATGGAGCACCTACGGGATGATTTAGAGCACTGCATAAAAAGTTTGGAACCAAAGCCTACTACTAAGCAACAGTTAGCGGCAGCATTATGTACTGAATGGATGGGCATACCTATCGCTGTGTTCCAAAACCTTGTCGAAAGCCTGTCTCGAAGGGTCAGTGCATGCATTAAAGCCAAAGGTAGAGCGACACCGTACTAATGTATTTCAATAAATGCTATGTTAAGTTTCTCTTCTAAGTGTCCGGTGACTTTTGTCAATATAGTGTATATCACTTGCAGATAATATTGAACTTTCGTAATATCAAAATAACGTGCGATCCTATTTCAAGGAGACCGCTGCAGTTGTGCAGTGGTCTAAGCTATGGCTTCTGAACATTTGGCCGACGATGCACGAGATCGAATTCAGCATGAGGCATGGGTAAAGTGCTTGTCTTAAGGTGGACGTCAAGTAGTTTTGCTTCCTATACTTCCAATGGAAAAACTTTTGTTATTTCCTTCTCAATTAGTGTGTTTCTAAGAATGAATATTTGAACATCGATTAAAATAACTTTATATTATATCTTGGAATAACCATGATTATATTAAAAATCCATAACTTTTCCTTTGGTGGTCTTGAAACCAGAAAAAAGATGGCGCCACCTGTACTTTGATGACGTCAGAAGACAAATAAATGTTGGATTTCATAATTATGGTTATGTTTTAAAAAATATTAAGTATTCCAAGTTATAATATGAAGATATTTTAAACGATGTTCAAATTTTCATCCTTGGGAACTCATTAATTGGGAAGAAAATGTGTACAGAAGTTTTTCCATTGGAAGTATAGGAAGGAAAGTTACTTGAGGTCCACCTTAAAGACGCTGGCTCTCACATTAACTTGGAGTCAGTGGCGACTCTGACAAAGGGGATAGAGGGGTCCATCCCACCTGAAGTGTTAAATCTGAAACCTTTTTACTTTCCATTTTAAATAGTGAAGCCAAAACCTTCATTCTTTTAAATAGTGATATATAGAAAGTTTCCATAGATATAACCGTTCTAAGTCTGCTTCGATTTCTTTTAGCTTTCTCTCACTCGTCTTGCAACCCCTTCGTCAAATCAAGTGGGCACTGCGCGTTTCTCTCGTGATTTACAAAAAGTGACGACTGCTTGTGATCCCCTGACTCATATGACGTAGTCTGCAATGCCCCAATGCAGGATCCTCAGCGCTCGAGAAGTGTGCACAGTAGAGATAACCTGAAATAGCCCTGCGTGGTCGTTTGACTTTGAGAGGTTTTGAGACTCGCGTTGACGAAGTTCTGCTTATTTCTTCATGTGATGTGAACACTTCATCTGTAAAAGAGATGCGGCAAAAGTGCCGATTCTATGTTTTATTTGGAGATGCGTGAAATTGTGAAGTATAAAATGCAGAGCCCATTTAAGAGGGGGGGGCTAGGGCGGATGCAGTCCCGGGCCCAGAATTATGCAAAATGCTTGAATAATTGAGAGAGCTGTACAGTTTTCTTGTTGTTTTTTTTTTTTTTTTTTTGCTGATAGCACAGAAAAAACTATAAAAAAAAACCTTGCAAAAAAGAAATTCGATTTTTTTCCGGGTTTTTTAGCAGTTCGTAAATAACATCGCGAGCCGATGCGCGCAATGTATTCACTGTACGCGGATGAAAATGGACACCCCTCCAAACACAATGTGATAGTCCTCTACACGTACATGGTGTTTTACCGTCACTCATTTGTTTTCTGTCAGCGCGCAAATAACGTTCTTTTTAACTGTCGTCATATATTCTACTTTACCTAGAACTAAACTAATCTACTTGATATTGAGAATGGACCGCTATTTGAAGAGAATTATGAGTAATGCGGAATCTGAAGACCAAAGTGAACCTAGTAATAATAGTCAGTAGCGTAGGAACGCATTTGATTTAGGGGGTACAAGCCTTCGAACCTTACACCTCAAGGATTAAGCCTTGTATGGATGATCCCCTCCGAATTATATTTTTAAGGGGTGGGAATACATATACTTATCAGAATTTCATTCATACAAATGAAAGTTATCATCATTAATTGTTATCATTATTATTATTACAGCTGGTAAAATTTTCACATTATTAATTTGTTATCAGGAAAATGCATGGCGTAGCAGATTTTTTTATGTGTTCTCCCTTGTTACTTTGTATGCGGGGTTTTTTTCCACTAAAATATTGAGCAAGGACAAGTGTTATGTGATTATGATTAATTAATTTCTGCCTGCAGGGTATACTGAATTGAATATTGATTATAGAGCAATGAACACCTGTTCGTATGCTGAATAGGTGGGTGTGGGTGTGGGGGAGGCGCCATTGTTAGCTAGCCCCGACGGGGGAGGAATCCTGTAGAAAAGGTTGGGAGTCGCTGGTCTAGAATTAATGAAAAATTCGTTCTTCGCTTTTAAAAAAGTAAAAAAATAAGAGAGAGACAATGTGACGTACTACAAAGGTAAAGCACGTGTCAACACGACAAATCTTCAGTGATACATTACGTCGGTGTAGCTGAGTTGGGAGAGCAACTTATACTCTGGAGTGAGGGTTCCCGGTTTCAATCTCCGTCAAGGACAAGTTTTGTGTTTTTACATGTTATACTCTATAACAAACATCAATAAAAGATGCAATGCGAATAAACATTTGTAACGTACCAGGAGATGTGACGTACCTGCCAGAAGGACGCACACGACATAAAGGCAGATAGGAATCAGAATAAAAGTCCGCGTAGCTTAATTGGTAGAGCAACTTATTCCGGAATGAGTGGACCCGGGTTCGAATCCTGGCGCGGATAAAAATGACGGAGAAATTCACTTCGTTATAATGGCGCCCGAACTATCCGGATGACCCGACCGTTCAAAATCTCGCACTGGTGTGATGTTATTTCCACACCGCGAGATAGGAAAAATATGAGAATCCTTTCTCCAGCACTTCGAGAAACAAAAAAAAAAAAATAAGGGGAGATGATGTAACGTACCAGGAGATGTGACGTACCTGCCAGAAGGACGCACACGACATAAAAGCAGATAGGAATCAGAATAAAAGTCCGCGTTGCTTAATTGGTAGAGCAACTTATTCCGGAATGAGTGGACCCGGGTTCGAATCCTGGCGCGGATAAAAATGACGGAGAAATTTACTTCGTTATACATTCATCATTCTTAATGGAAGCACACCAGATCATATTGCAACCAAGAAGCGCGTATCAGTTTCCCAATAATGTGAACTGCTCTCAAGATGACCACAAATATCATGACGATCAAATGATTGAGTTCAACGGATACTGCACAATGGGTCCAAAATTACGTCACTGAATTTGTAATTTCTCTACATTGTGAAATGTCTTCCCGGCGACCTCCGGGAACAATGTAGGGACACTGGCGTTGACTTTTAAAAAATTCAGCGGATGATAGTTTCAGCGGTGTACTGCCGTTATGATAACGAAGTTTTGAATTTTCTGTTACTGAATAAAATGGGGATAAAAATATTGTGATTCATGCCATTTTTCATCTACGGGAAGACATCCTCTAATTCATGAAGCAAAACAATCCTTTTACGTAAAATTGCTTGAAATATCAATACATACAAGCACCATTATCATTAGCCTATCAAATCCAGAAAATGCAGGAAGTAAAATTTTGGGAATTGTTTCTCCTGTGAGTGTGGTTGCAATATTTGTTTTCGTTTAGAATATCAGGGTTGGGATAAAATAAGAAGAAAGTATCATTTGTGTCACGTGATGTCAACAGAGGTGCTAATGAAGATACTGATGGTTCCGAGTGGGCTATCTGCATCTTGATGTCTGTGAACCTCATGATTTATTCAACAGCATTCAAAGAATGATTAGATCGTATCCGGGGTGTATCCAAGCATCTGAAGAAACAAATAGATAGAACATCAAAGAACGCATGATAATGGCTTTATGAATCAAGTGTAGCTTTCTTAAATTCCCGAGAGAGTACTTAAAATCTAAATAGCTTATAATAACACCAATCCATTTGCCACCAGAATAGCATAATAATACCGCACTTGGGTATAGTTAATAATGTCCATGCCAGTGGCACAAGTTCAGATTTGGGGCAAGGAGGTGCAAGCTTATATTGAGATCCTTGCTCCTTAACAGATGGGAAAGTTAAATCAAATTGACTTAGCTGTAAATTACCCTCCTCGGTTCTCGTGTATCACATGCGATACAATGGTTTCACAATTTTTTTAAAAATACCCAATGGCAGAAAATCTTCTAGAACAGACTGTATCACATGTGAAACTATGTAAACTACTTTGCTAATTTTTTCTTATCGTCAATAAATGGCAGCACCAGTCAACTTTCGTGATTGCAGCTGCGTCTTGTAAGAAAAGCACAATGTATTCACATGGTCCTGGTAAGTGTTGTATAACTAATTAATTAAAAAAGTTATATCTATTTAAGTATATACATTCCATTTTGGTAAGTATAAGTTTGTTATTTAAAATAAATAAGTTTAATTTCGTCAACATATTAGATAGCAGTAACTTCTTAAACATTTTTGTATTTCTGGTGATACAATGGTTACCAATCCTGTCGGAAAAAAATTTATGAGTTATTTTTAGCGGGTGTTTACACTTGTATTTACTAGATAATTTCTACAACCTATGTAATATTTAATAAATATAATTTAAGAGACATTTTCAAGTAATGATGTTAAAATTTTGACTTATAATAAATAATATTATTCATATTTTCTGAGGAATCCTCAGATGATAACAAACCACTTGTGACGTGCCTGCACCACAGGACACACATGAGATAAAGGCAGATAGCAATGAGAGCACATGTCGGCGTAGCTCAGTTGGGAGAACGACTTACTCCGTAGTGAGGGGGATCCGGATTCGATGCCCGGCGTGGACAAAACTGTGTTTTAACACACTTCCTAAACGTTGGATTATTCCTACAACTATGCCACATGATTGAGCACGAAATAAGCATGTAAGACACATGCCTGAGATGACTGGAGACAGCGCCCACAGAAGGAGATGCCGAAATTCAAAGTGCAATGAGTTAAATACAGTACGGTGTTCAGACTGTAAGGTGTTCATGTGTCTCAATGGCTCCAGAAATTCTTTCAAATTGTCCCATGAAAAATAAATTATGATATATTATAATAGTGCATAATATAACTTGAAAATTGATTCACTAAACCAGTAATTTTCGAGTTCTTAAATATTACAATTACAGCATCTCGGTCCTGATGTATCACGTGATACAATCCCCGTAGTCCCCGTATCCTTTCCATGAAAAATTAAGGATTTTTTTTTTAAGTTTACAATGCAGTAAACATCAATTTTCAAACCTGTTTTAAAAAATCAAGTGTTTAACTTCATCGCCGGTCTGAGGAGGTCATACTGTAAAATTTTTTCTTAAATTCACGAACCGTTTTCACTTATTCCTTTCGTAAATTAATGAAGCATATTCCTGACAGAATCTATTCCGTGAAAAGATGGGAAAAACACCTGAGTTTTACAGATTTTCCGTACGCCAGGAAAATTCTGAATTTTTATAAACCTTTCCACAATTCCGTTCGTATATGAGGCCTTTTCCCGGAGCTTCCTTGCCGTTGTTATAAAAACAGATAAATAATAATGTAACAATAAACCAGGAATCTGTAACAGCAGAAATAATAAATGAATTGAAATGAAAAATATTAACGCAAAAATGCTGTTCTAATTTCTTCCGTATTCATATGAAGAAAATTTCTGGAAATGGGAGTGATTCACTGGAATGTACTTGACATTTGATCAACTATTGAATTTCAGTCGTGTGTCGGAGGACCTGATTTGGAAGTTTCGCAGCAAAATCGGATATTGTGAATAGCATATCGCGTGAAATTTTGGTTGTTATGGACATGGGTTTTTTCTTCACTACTCTCCCAATTTCGTACACCGGCTATTGTACATTGTGTTATACCGGATATAACGAAGTAAATTTCTCCGTCATTTCTGTCCACGCCAGGATTCGAACCCGGATCCCCTCATTACGGAATAAGTCACTCTACCAGTTGAGCTACGCGGACATTTTATTCCGATTCCTATCTGCCTTTATGTCGTGTGCGTCCTTCTGGCAGGTACGTTACATCATCTCCCCTTTTTTTTTTTTTTTCGAAGTGCTGCTCTCATTTTTCCTACCTCGCCGTGTGGAAATAACATCACACCATTGCGAGATTGTGAACGGTCGGGTCATCCGGATAGTTCGGGCGCCATTATAACGAAGTAAATTTCTCCGTCATTTCTGTCCACGCCAGGATTCGAACCCGGATCCCCTCATTCCGGAATAAGTCACTCTACCAGTTGAGCTACGCGGACATTTTATTCTGATTCCTATCTGCCTTTATGTCGTGTGCGTCCTTCTGGCAGGTACGTCACATCTCCTGGTACGTTACACGGAAGAAACCGGGTACTTGAATTATTGTACAGGTGATTGATTGCATGATGTCTATGTGTCAGTCTGTGGATCAGAGTTGGAGACGCGTCAAAACTTTTGGACCCGAAAACGAGCGTCAAATAACTGGACCCGACCCGGACCTAACCCGGATCTGTAACTGCCCCGAAACCGGCCCGAACAAATCTGCTTTGAACTATATTATATGACATAGACTGCAGACAATTGAAAGAAGTCTCTCAGCAGTGTCTTTTCAGACAATTGAAAGAAGTCCCAATTTTGTCAGACAATTCAAAGAAGTCTCTCCGCAGTGTCTCTTCAGACAACTGAAAGAAGTCCCAATTTTGTCTGACAATTGAAAGAAGTCTCAATAAAAGAAATGATATTAATGAAACAATAAATAAAAGAAGTGATATTAGAAATAAAGAAGTGATAACATCCAATAAAAGAAGTGATATTAATGAATTTTTCTTCAGAATATATATCACATGACAGAGAACAAATATCTCTGTCATGTGTTATATATACTGAAGAAAAATTATATATACTTATATATAATAAGTAAACAAAATTTTTTAGGGAATAAAAACATAAATAAATAAAAATAAAAAAAAATTAAAAATAAAAAAAAAAAAGGCAAACCTTGCAAAACAAACGTGTACCCCTAAAAAAAAAAAAAAAAGAAAACACCACAATTTTCTATTTCTATTTCAAAGTTGGTTTTAAAATTTTGAGTTATTTTTGCAGTATTTTGTTATATATATATATATATCTTCAGTTGGGTCAAGATAAAAGAAGTGATATTAATATTAGCGTCAATAAAAGAAGTGATATTAAGGCTCAAAGAAGAAGTGATGTTAATAATTGAAAGAAAAGTCTGTTGGAAGTAGCGAGAGAGCTATAATAATATAATTGAAAAGAAGTCTCAATAAAAGAAGTGATATTGAAAGCAGTCTCATTGAAAGAAGTGATAAACTAATTTAACTGTGCCTCTTCAGACAATTGGAAGAAGTCCCAATTTTTTTCAGACAATTGAAAGAAGTCTCTCCTCAGTGGGTATCTTAGGTTATATGGAAATTAAACAATTGTACTACAAGAACGTGTAATTTACTCACTTACGTACAAGAAGTATTGAAATTGTCGTCCTTCATTTGCAAAACATAACCTAACTGTTTTACACATGTTTTCAAACACATCTGAGAGAGTCAAAAGGTCTCTCCGCAGTAATGTTAATACTGTTCCACCTTATATTTGATGGCGCTACAATCATTTTTTTTTAATTAAGCAATTTGTTGTATGTTTCATTTCAGTTTTTGCTGTTTTCTTGATAACATATCAAGTTTCAGAATATGTTTCACAGCAACACCAATTTTCACAAGTTTATGATGAATTGAAAGTTTTCAAAACATGGATGTTTTCATCATTGCCCCTCAGAAGGAAAGAACACTTTTCCTTGTGAGAGCACTGTTCCTTTATATGGCATGACAAATGGTTTTCCGTACAATGTTTGCAAAAATTCCACAATGCTCATCTTTCTTTGAAAAAGAAAATTGTTTTTGCTTTTCAAAAACAAAACGGAAATTAAACCGGATCGAAATCGGGTCAGAAATTGTCGACCCGTTGACCCGTGACCCGTTTCCATCTCTGTTGTGGAGTGTGGACCCCTTAAGATGAAAGCCATTACAACCATCAAGAGTAAATTTTATATTTTGGTGTTTTGCAAAATAATACTGGAAAGCAGTAGTGCATTTCACTTTTTCTTAAAGATAATTGAAAATCATTGCCGGTTTAAAAATATATCAAGTTCCAAGGCATTTTGTTACTTCAAAAAATCACAGTGAATAAAATACGCAATTTATAAATAGTCCCCTATAGAAAAAGTAAAATTATTCCCAACCTATTCAGAAAAATAATAAGCTCCACCAAAAAATAAAATGACTAATTTATCCTCAGTAATAGCTAAAAACATTTCATCATCGGAGATTACGAGTTCTACTTTGCACTTAACGGTGCTCTCCGTGTCTTCCTGGCTCAACGGTTGCATGCAAGGCTCTTGTTGAAGACGAACCCCATCAAGGGCTAAGGATTGAATTTTATACGTCAGGAAATAAAAATCTCTGGCAAAAAGTCCATATCGAAGATTTTGAGAAATTTTTGTATAAATACGAAAAAACCCGATACGGACTTTTCTGAAGTAAAAGGAATTATTGACTTCGAAAATTATGTCAAAATACGGGTCAAAATAAACGTATACTTTTAAAACCGGAAATTTTTTTAAAAGATGGACACCTACCGGCAACTTTACTGAACGTTATTTTTAGGAATTTTCCGTGAATTCACATCACTTACTGTATTTCACACAGTGTATTGAGTATTAATACAATGTGGAAAATACAATAAGTACGTTAAATGCTAATAGCGTGTGCTTCAGTGACCTTCTTTATAAAATTTCCAACTTTTCTTTTTTAACTTTTTTTCTTAAACTTTTCTTTCTTAACCGCCGCTTCTTATGGATAGGAAGCATGGAACTTAACTAAAAAATACATTAGGAGTCTGAAAACTACTGAAAGAAGAATGGAGAGTGTAATGTATTTTAAATTTACCTATTCACTCATAACATTATTTTTCGTACTATCGGTGGTTCTTGTAACAATGGAGCTTCTTAACGTTGTGCTCGGAACAACTGCCACCAAATGTTTAACTCTACATATAAAGAGCAGCATTAGGCTTCCTATTGGCCAGAAGAGAATCGTCTGTTTACTTACGAACAAACGTCTTAATTTGGTCTTTAAGATGCATCGCACAGACAACTCTTCAGTAGGAATATTCGGCAACCGACGGGTTATCTTAAATAGTCAACAGCACTATGCTTCAACAAATGCAACAAACTGAAGTTCTGCATCGTGAACTTCCAAATATCTCAGTCGCAATATAACTTTATCAGAAATATACAGGGTGTGTCTGAAGTCTTTCCCTGATTACGATAAATCATATAAAATAAACCCAGTTAGTTAGACGTATGCGGTTGTTTTTTTTTTTTTTTTTATTTGATTGGAGGTTTAACGACCACCGTGAGCAACTCAATGGGCTATAAGCAGTCGCCCGTCCCTAATTTAGGGTCACTGGTTCCAGGGAAGGGAGAGATCCAGTGCCGTAAGACAAACACAACATCCATGCCTCACCGGGATTCGAACCCGGACCCCTTTCGGACTAATGATCAGAGGCCAACGCCTTAGACCACTGCGCCACCGGGGCGGCTGCGGTTTGTTGCAGTGATTGGGTCATATTCTCAAGTTTCTTCGTTCGTCGTAATTTTGGAACAATAGGTGGCAGCATAGTTTGCTGCATAGTTTGGTGGCAGCATAGTTTGCTGCATAGCTTGGTGGCAGCATAGTTTGTTGTTGAAAGTGTCAGTCGGCGAAATGACGTCTATGCAGGAGAAAGCTAATTGTGTTCTCTGCTTTCATGAAACCAAATCTGCAATTTCAGCGCAGCGGGAGTTTAGGCGTGAGTATGATAGAGCTCCATCTGATGTGAACAGCATTAGGAACTGGTATCAAAAGTTTAAACAGACGGGCAGTGTCTGTGACCGTGCAAGAAGTGGAAGACCTTCCATTAGTGAGGAAACTGCGGACGCCATGCATGATGCATTGGTACGAAGCCTGAAGAAATATATTTGTCATTCCTCTGGTAAACTGGGAATACCTATGAAGACAATGCACCGCGTTTTAATAAAAGCGACTTTGTTGGGGTTTCTTGCATACAAATTGAAAATTATTCAAGCCTTGGAACCTAATGATGGGCCCAGACGTGTGACATTCGCTATGGATATACTTGAACGAATAGACGAAGATAATGATTACCTGAAGCTGATTTGTTTTTCAGACGAATCAACTTTTCATACCTCAGGTAAAGTGAACATGCATAATGCCTGTGTCTGGGTTTCAGAGAACCCACATGTAGTTTTGGAGAAACAGAGGAATATACCTGAAATCAATGCTTGGTTAGGACTAATGCACAACAAAGTAACTGGACCGTTCTTTTTTCTTGAGTCCACCATTACATCGGGTATTTACCTAGATATGATGCAGCTGTATGCTGCACCTCAATTGGAAGAGCTACAACCATGGGTAATATTCGAGCAGGGCGGTGCGCCGCCGCACTAGGGGTGTACCTGTTCCGTCAATTCTTAAATGACAAATTCGCTAGGAAATGGATAGGCAGAGATGGTCCCATACCTTGGCCACCAAGATCCCCAGACATTACGCCCCTTGACTTCATTTTATGGGGCTACATTAAGGATCAAGTTTATGCAACTCCAGTTGTAGATATTAATACTTTGAAAGGAAGAATAACTGAAGTGTTTGTGACCATCGCAGATGACATAGAAAGAGATAGAATACTGACTGGATATCCTCCGTGTAACAAAAGGAGGCCCCGTTGAGGTATGCTGATGACCCGGAAAAAACTCTAGATTTCAGGTAAGCTATATGGAAAACGACCGCCAATAGCGGTATAACTATACCATCGGGATCAGAGGAAATGCTATCCCACACTCACCAACCCGCTTGGCCAGCGTGGTGAGTTATGGCCAAACACCTCCAAAATGACTCTACAACTTAAACCTTGGCCCTCAGTCTCCGGCAGCTGGAATGTACCTGGCCAAGGCAGCGGCCAGTGCGACATGAAGGCAGAGGGTGCTAAGGAATCCCCGGAGGACCGGACTAGGCTGCCATTTGATGCTGACCTTGGCTACCTACAACGGACGCTCTATCTTCTGATTCAAGGCTTCTTGAATTGGAAGAGGAACTACAAAGGATCAAGTGGGACATCGTCGGGCTAAGTGAGGTAAGGAGAAAAGGAGAAGATCTCATTGAACTGAAAAGTGGACATCTCTTCTATTATCGTGGGACAGATACTGGCAGAACTAGTGGTGTTGGATTTATAATAAACAAGAAACTGAAGGATAAAGTGGTAGAAGTTGAAAGTTCCTCTGACAGAGCTGCACGACTCGTTATCCAACTATCGAGAAGATACCAGGCTCAGATTATTCAAACTTATGCGCCCACCACAAGTCATCCTGAAGAAGAAATTGAAGAATTTTATGAGGAAATTCGTCATCTAAATAATAAAGGTAAGCAGCACTTGAAGATAATTATGGGAGATTTCAATGCAAAAATAGGGCACCGGCAACAGAATGAAACTTCAGTAGGTAAATTCGGTCACGGCAACAGAAACCAGCGTGGAAATACTCTCGTTGAGTTTGCAGAGGCAGAAGGATTTTTCATCTTGAACTCCTTTTTCAAGAAAAAGCCACACAGGAAATGGACATGGAGACATCCAATTGGGACGACAAGTGAAATTGATTTTATTATGTGTAACAAAAAATTCGTCATCGAAGACTGCAGTGTGCTGAACAAGTTCAACACAGGTAGTGACCATAGATTGGTGAGATGTAAGATGCACCTCAACACTAAACTGGAACGTGGCAAGCTCATAAGACAAACAAAATGTATTGACATAACCAACCTTAAAAAACACCATAATACTTTCAAGTTGGAACTGAAGAACAGATTCTCTGCTTTAGAAGGCCTAACATCGGAAGAAGTGGATATTTCTGAAGTTAACAGAAAAGTAACCAAAGCTCTTATGGAAACAGCAACAAAATTAGCTGGGTCTAAGAACAAGTTGCATGTGAACAAATTATCAGGAAAAACCAAAATGTTGATGCAAAAAAGAAGAGATGAGGACAACTAAGGAAGATGTGACTTCCAAAGTGGAATATATAGAGCTATGCAAGACAGTACGAAAAAGTATCACTGAAGACGTAAGGAAATTCAACTGTGAGCTAGTGAGGAAAGCAATTGAAAACAACCAAAGCCTAAAGATAGCAAAGGGACATCTCAGTAAGGGAAGAAAAAGAGATTATGGCTCTGAGAAAAGAAGATGGTTCTATAACAAGAAATAGAGGCGAAATTTTGACAAGAGTGAAAGATTTCTACTCCAAATTATATGAAAGGGATGATACATGTACTCCAGACATCATGAAAGGTACCAGAGTTCTTCCAGTCCTCCCAGCAGAAGTTGCTCATGCAATCAAGAACATGAAGCGGGGAAAGCTCCAGGAGAAGATGGAATTACTATAGACATCATACAAGAAGCAAGTGGAGAAATTGAAACAATACTCGCCCAAATTTTCACTCGATGCCTTAATGAAGGGAAGATTCCTGAGGATTGGAACAATGCTACAATGATCCTGCTACATAAAAAAGGTGACATTGAGGATCTCAGGAACTACAGACCTATCAGCCTCCTATCAGTGGTTTATAAAATCTTCACTAAAGTTCTTTCACACCGCTTGAAGGTAACACTGGACATGGCTCAACCGCGAGAACAAGCTGGATTCAGGAGTGGCTACAGCACAATAGATCATATCCACGTACTGAGAGAACTAATTGAAAGAGCGAGGGAATATGAACTTCCATTGTGCATGGTTTTTATCGATTATGAAAAAGCCTTTGATTCGGTGAAACCATCAGCAGTTACCATGGCTCTGAAATCCTGCGGTATTGAAGATGCATACATTAATATTATTAATAACATCTATGAAAATGCAAGTGCAAAGATTCGGCTGTTTGAAAATACAACACACATAAAAATTGGAAAGGGAGTGAGACAAGGTGACACCATATCTCCGAAGCTCTTTAATGCCATATTGGAAAATGTCTTTCAATCACTGAACTGGGAAAACAAAGGGATAAAGATTAATGGAGATTATCTAACCCACCTTCGTTTTGCTGATGACATAGTCATTTTTGCAACTACCCCATCAGAGCTGCAGAGTATGATCCAGGAACTTGCTGACAAGAGTAAAGAAGTGGGATTAAAAATGAACTTTCAGAAGACAAAAGTGATGTTCAATGCTTTTACAAAAAATGAAGATTTATCGATTGAAGGAGAAAAACTGGAGATAACAGATACGTATGTTTATCTTGGACAGCAGATATCAAGTGAGGGTCACATTGATGAAGAAATTAATCGGCGTACAAAGCTTGCCTGGAGAGCTTTTGGAAGAAACAGCATAATTTTCAAGAGCAATATGCCATTATGTCTTAAAAGAAAAGTGTTTGATCAATGCATCCTTCCAGTGCTTACGTATGGTGCAGAGACGTGGACCTTAACTAAAAGAGACATACAAAGGCTGCAGACAACTCAAAGAAGCATGGAGAGGTGCATGCTTGGTATAACCAGGAGAGATAAGAAGAGGAACTCATGGATCCGAAAAATGACGAGAGTGGAAGACATCATGATCAGAGTTAAATCCCTGAAATGGCAATGGGCTGGACATACTGCCAGAAGGACAGACCATAGATGGACAGCCGAAATTTTAGATTGGATTCCAAGGGACAGGAAAAGACCCAGAAAAAGACCACATGGGAGATGGGTGGATGAAATTCGTAAATATGCGGGAGTGACATGGAGGAGACTGGCACAAGACAGACCGTTGTGGAGGAAACTTGGGAGACCTTCGTCCAGCAGTGGATTGATAATGGTTGACAATGATGATGATGATGATATGGAAAAACCAAACGTGTCTAACGAGCGTGGTTCATTTTACACGATTTAGGGGAAGACTTTAGACACTCCCTGCATATCTAGTTTTATCAGCTCAAGGGGGCACTAGTCCATTATCTTGCCCAGGGGTGTCACCCCCCCAAGAAAACATTTGGAACCTTTCGATATTTCCAAAATATATTGTCAGTAAATACACTCATAATATCTTTAGTAAATACACTTATTTCAAAATATATTGCCAGTAAATGCACTCATAACACATTTATTTGAATAAAAAAATAAATTTCGCAAATCCCACGAAAAAATTTTCTGGGCACGCGACAGCACTACTCTACCAACACTTAACACTGCTCGCTCTCCACACCTTATATACATCGTTCTTATCTTGTCAAAATATACAAACGCCATTCAAACCTGACCTCAAGTCTGTTGCCAAAATAACATTCAGTGAGTGAGAAAATATAACGTTAAAGTTGAAACGTTTAAAAAGAACGAACACAAAATTTACATAGGGAAAGAAACTGAAAATGAGAGTTGAATTAGAATGCACGTCATAAGAGATGCATGCGTAGTATAACTAGAAAACATAGTAAGAAAAATACATGGATTCGAGAAATGATAAGACAATATAAATTAAGTAAAACACTCAATTTTCCAGACGTATTGCTAGGAGAACCAAGTGAAATTCTCGATTGCGTACGAAGGGACAGCAAAAGACCCAGAAGAAAAACCACGTGGGAGATGGGTAGATGAAATTGGAAAGCATGATTTGAAAGAGAATTGCTCAAGACAGAAACTTGTAGAACAGGCTTGGGTAGACCTTCATCCAGTATTGGATTCAGAATGATTGATTTCACATACATGAGGCGAAGGAGTCCTTGAGTTTCTGGGTCGCGATGCAGATGACCCCTCTACCTCCTTCTAGTTACTCCCCTGGTACATACTTAAGCGAGCACATTATAAGTGAGATCAAATAGGATCCATATATCTAATTGATGATTCCCCTCCCCCTTTTCTAAATCACGTGAAACGAAGATGCAAAAATCCATGCTGGATTTATGAAACGTGTTGAAAAACTTATGTTTCTCTCTTTTGTGTTTGTTCCTATTTACATAAAATCAAAAAGCTCATCTGATGAAATTTTCTTTTCTATTTCTTTCTTTTTTTCTATTCAAAGATTTGAATGCGTTTTAATTTTGTAACATCACCAATATGCTCGGGGAAAAAAATGTTTGTCAATGTGTTCGTGTACAGTATCAAAACGCACATTGCTTGAGCATCTTCTTGGATAATCAGCTTCATAATCGAATCTTATCTATTTTGCTCGCAATCACAAATGATCCATTACAGATATTTAACAGACATTTACAGACGTTAAAAACATTTACAGAAACAATCCATTACAGACATTTAACGCTATAAATCATTCAATCAATAATTTTTAAATTTCTTCCACCTGGTTTTAAGAAATATCTGTGATTAATTTTTCCAAAACCTCTAAAACAACCGCTAACAAATTTCCATAATGTCCATGATCGGAATAGCGAATTCATGAAAATTAACTTCACGATATTTTTCATCTGCTTTTGGTTTTAATCTTTAAAACTGTCGACAATAATGAGATGATATTTTTCCCCCTCTGAGTCGAAATTTTTGTTTCAGTTTATAATTTCGAACTGCTTCATTAAAACCCTAGAAAAAAAAAATAGTCAACGATATAGCTGCTAAGAAGTCAAACCTTGCGGATTTATTGCGGCCTACTCACGTTCTAGGAGTACGATATCGTTTAATTTCCGCTGACATTATCGGGAAGTAAAAGTTAAGCAATACTTTTGCAGGGACACATTCTACATTCTCTAAAGCTGAGATAGTACGTGTTTGTAATCGATAACTTGAGTTTCGATATGTAAAAGTATAGAGAAGTTCTATAATAAATTGACAGGTCGACTTTCTTTAGACAGGATATTTTTGTAAGGAATCACGATTTTTGAAAAATGTTTGTAATGTGAGCTTGCTTCCTTTCTTGTTGTATAGCATAATTGTCGTTTTTTTTTTTTTTCATTTTCTGATGTTTTTGTATATCAGATATCTCTTTTTTATTACAACCCTTGCAATTTAAAATCTTTTTGACCCTAGCTCCCTTCATGTCACTGATGCTTTCTATATGTATAGAGTATATGGTCAAAAGCATCAATATAATAACACTTGCAGTAGTACTATGCTATAACCTACTCTCATTGATATTTATGTTGAAAGTAGCTTTTCACAAATGTCACTTTTATTACATTCACTTATATTAATAACCTTTACTTTCAGTAGTACCAATTTTGAGTGCAACATTAAGAGATTTCTTTCAGCAGTATTAACACTAAAAGCACTTTTTTCAGTAGTAATACACTTTCAGGACCACTAATACTGAAAGAGTTATTTAAGGTCTTTCGTAACCTAAGAAACTTTCAAGAAAACTATGAAATCAAAATTTCAATTATGACATATATTCTACTTTAACTTTCATTTTTAGTTTCCTTCTTTACGTAAATTTTGAGTTTATTCTCTTCAAGTATTTCAACTTTAATAATATATTTTCCTCATTCAATGAATGTTATGTGGCAGCAGTGTTGAGTTTAGGTTGAATGACGTGTGTATGTTTTGACAAAATAAGAAGGATGTATATAATGTGTAGAGCAAGAAATGAAAAGTGTTGGTAGATTAGTGTAGCCTTGCGTGGCATCTTAAAGACTATACCTTCGATGAAATTGTGTTGATATTATATATATATCATCATCATCATTGTCAACCATTATCAATCCACTGCTGTACGAAAGTCTCCCCAAGTTTCCTCCACAACGGTCTGTCTTGTGCCAGTCTCCTCCATGTCACTCTCGCAAACTTTCGAATTTCATCCACCCATCTTCCATGTGGTCTTCTTCTGGGTCTTTTCCTGTCACTTGGAATCCAGTCTAAAATTTCGGCTGTCCATCGATGGTCTGTCCTTCTGGCAGTATGTCCAGCCCATTGCCATTATAGGGATTTAACTCTGATCATGATGTCTTCCACTCTTGTCATTTTTCGGATCCACGAGTTTCCTCTTCTTATCTCTCCTGGTTACAACAAGCATGCCCCTCTCCACGTTTCTTTGAGTTGTCTGCAGCCTTTGTATGTCTCTTTTAGTTAAGGTCCACGTCTCTGCACCATATATATATATATATATATATATATATATATGTATTTTATTGGCGGTTTAACGACCTCAGTGGGCTATAAGCAGTTGCCAGTCCCTAATTTAGGGCCACTGGTTCCAGGGAAGAGAGAGAGCCAGCGATGTTAGACAAATACAACATCCATGCCTCACCGGGATTTGAACCCGAACCCATCTCGGACGAATGATCATAATCCATCGCTTCGACCTCTGTGGATATAAACATTTTGAGTTTCATGTTTTAGAGATTCTGTTTGTTGAGACTATTGAAGTACCTTGAAGCGCAATGCCGTTATTTTTGGAAGACCTAATGAAGACATTTTTTCGTGAGTAAATAGACTACGTCTTCTGGCAGTTAGGTAGCCTAATATTGCTCTTTGTATAATTAAGAATGTTTTGCGATATGGTTATACGGAGCACAACGTTAAGAAGCTCCAGTTCTACAAGAACCACCAACAGTACAATAGGTAATGTTATAAGTGAAGTCATTTGATTAAAAAAAAGAACATTACACAATGAACTTAAATTCAAAACCAGGATCGCCCTTTAAGCGACTGGTCTGAAAACCCGGATTCTGACAATTCGTTGGAGATTGGCCCCGAGCTCGAAACTCGGTTGAGGCATTGGTGGTGCTCCTGCCCAATAGCTAATTCCATCTTCTAAGGATAAGACAATAAGTGTTTGTAATCGATATCTTGAGCACGAATATTTGAAAGGAGAAAGAAGTTACCTCCTCTCTGGAACCAATGCCCTAAATTTGGAAAGGGCGATTGCATATATTCTGTAACGTACCAGGAGTTGTGACGTACCTGCCCGAAGGACGCACACGGCATAAAGGCACATAGCAATCAGAACAAACGTCTGCGTAGCTCAGTTGGTAGAGCTACTTGTTCCGGAATAAGCGGCCTCGGGTTCGAATCCCGGCGTAGACCAAAAATGACGGAGAAATTTACTTCATTATAATGGCGCCCGAACTATCCGGATGACCCGGCCGTTCAAAATCTCGCATTGGTGTGATGTTATTTACACACCGCGAGATAGGAAAAATAAGAGAATCCTTTCTCCAGCACTTCGAAAAAAAAAAATAAAAAAAAAAAAATAAGGGGGAGATGATGTAACGTACCAGGAGTTGTGACGTACCTGCCCGAAGGACGCACACGGCATAAAGGCACATAGCAATCAGAACAAACGTCTGCGTAGCTCAGTTGGTAGAGCGACTTGTTCCGGAATAAGCGGCCTCGGGTTCGAATCCCGGCGTAGACCAAAAATGACGGAGAAATTTACTTCGTTATAATTCCTAAGAGTTGATGGTGGTGGTTGCTAAATCACAAAACGAACAGTAAAAAAGAACCAAGAGTTCTTCTTTACTGGAGGTTTAACGACCACCGTGAGCAACTCGATGGGCTAAAAAAGCAGTCACTCGTCCCTAATGTAGGGCCATTGGTTCCAGGAAAGGGAGAGAGCCAGGGCCGTAAGACAAACACAACATCCATTCCATGCCTCACAGGTATTAGAACCCGGACCCTTCACGGACGAATGGTCATAAGCCAGCGCTTAGTACACTGCGCCACCTGGGCGACAACCAAGTGTTTATCAGAAATTCTGTGTTTTGTCTGTTATATTCGGAAAGCTCCATTTGTTGTCGTCGCTTTAATGCATGTGTTCGTTTGATTTCAGTGAGGGCTCTAGAATGAGTTTGTTTAGTTTTCAAATTTAGCAATGCGAAAGCACTTTTGGTCGAAATATTTCTTTTAACAAATGATTTCCCATACAATGTTTGTAAGTATTTGATGCAAAAATCTCCCTGTCCATGAAAAGCTATCGTTTTTGTTTTTTTATAAGTGATTTGTGTGATTACTGATTGATCCCATTTACTTTGTTTCTCTTATTAATTGAATACAAACGCACGACGAACACACTTCTGAGAAAACTTCTTCTTCATTTGTATCATAACTCAGACAATGAAATTTAAACACTGAAAACTGGAAATCTATATTAATTAATATCATTCTTCCCGACTGTTTTCCTTTCCCAATCGAGGGGGACGTAATAGAAGTCTAAGTTACAATTGCTAGGCTTTTTTGAAAAATATACAAATTTAGAACGCTCCGAAATAATCTACATTTAGAGCAAATTTAGAGCTAGATTTAGAGCATAGCAGAAAATGAAAGGGACTTACAAGAGTTATTAGAAGAGCTGAACCAGATTCTTGAAGACAAATGCAAAATGAATATAAATGTGGGAAAAAACAAAAGTAATGAAATACACCAGAGACGGAAAGCAAGAGATTAATATCATATTAAAGGGAAAAGAGTAACTTAAGTTAAGGACTTCATTTACGAAGAAATGAAGAAATTATCATTTATTTAGGTAGCATTTCTTACATCCGATGGAAGAAATAGATGTGAGAACTAGGACAGCACAAGCAAAGAATGCTTTCATTAAGAAAAGAGGACTGTTAACATCCAAGTCTATCTCTCTGGAAACAAAGAAAATTTTTATTAAAACCTTTATATGGAATGTAACACTTTATGCATCTGAAATTTGGACATTGCGAAAAACTGACAGGGCAAAGCTACAATCATTTGAAATGTGGTTCTTGTGACGTATGATGAAAATTGCTTAAACAGAAAGAATGATAAATGTGAAAGTGTTTACAATAAGCTCCGGAAAAGCAAGAAATATTATGGACTGTAGAAAGCAGAAGAGATAGCATGATAGGCGATTTCATAAGAAACTTGGAGTGGTGTGCCAACTTGATTGAAGGCAGACCGGAAGGAAAAGCTGGACGACGACTCCCAAGGATTCAATATATGAGTCAGATACCAAGAGGAAGGCCCTACAGGAACATCAAGGTTATGGCTCAGGAAAGAATTTCTTTGTGGATGATGACCAATGATACCCGAGGAGAGAAGAGAGAGAGAGAGAGAGAGAAGAAACGAACCCCTTCGAACAAATTTGAATACAACAGATACGACCATCTGTAACAATGTGGGGGCACTGTTTTTAACCATACTGTATCTCACTGTCACATGGAAGGAATATTCTATGCTAAGAAGAAATGGAAAATCTTAGTCCCGCTTGTAGCCTCTCCGTACAATAAAAAAGAATTGAGACTGTCTCATAGGAACAGATATATAATGAGAAATATAAATTTGCATGAAGTGTATATAGAAGGTGTTAGTCACTCATGTGTTCGGTACGTAAAACCAGTTTTTCAATACAACCTATAAAAGGAGATATCTTGTCTACATGTTGGCTGTACAGGTAAAGCGAGTGTGCACGGATCTGTTATTCAAAGGCTGTGCTTAAATATTACTAGAATAATGCACTTCATTTATCCACATATTCAAGCGAAGGTTAATTGATTTTTCTTAGAGCATTGCAAATAGTTCTAGACAGCTACTTTTTGAGATATTTTATTCACTTGAAAGCTCTGACCTTTTAATTTGATATATATAAAAAAAAAAAAAAAAATGGAGAATATCCATCGTATGTTAATTGCTCTGGTTCCAAACAATACGCGTCTCGTGCTAAAATCCAATGGCAAACTGAAAACCATGTATGCACAATATATGAGATCATAAATTAAAATACTTTATTGAGATATTTTTTTATTTCAATAAAGTACTTTAAAATATATCAAATACGTGGAGATAATGTAAATGGACGATGTCATCGCTCTTTCCACGTTATTTTTTAAACAACGCACAGCGACTGAAAAATTGTGTTCCGGCACCGCTGGGATCGAACCCCAGAACTCTCGATAACTAGTCGAGTGCGTTCGAATCTACGCTACGGCGCCAACAATTCTCAGCGCCATGCGTGGTTTATCAGTCAGCATCTGACTACACGAATACGTATTGATGGTCTCAGCAACTGAGATGTCGTCATCTGGTGGCATTTAACGCAACAGCTATTTAATTGTAGTTGATAAATTCAAAGGGCGAAAGAAATGGTTAATATATATCAAATTTGTTAAAATATATCAAATTTGTTTAAAAAATAACGTGGAAAGAGCGATGACATCGTCCATTTACATTATCTCCACGTATTTGATATATATTAACCATTTCTTTCGCCCTTTGAATTTATCAACTACAATTAAATAGCTGTTGCGTTAAATGCCACCAGATGACGACATCTCAGTTGCTGAGACCATCAATACGTATTCGTGTAGTCAGATGCTGACTGATAAACCACGCATGGCGCTGAGAATTGTTGGCGCCGTAGCGTAAATTCGAACGCACTCGACTAGTTCGATCCCAGCGGTGCCGGAACACAATTTTTCAGTCGCTGTGCGTTGTTTAAAAAATAACGTGGAAAGAGCGATGACATCGTCCATTTAAAGTACTTTAATTTTTATTGAAATTTTTTTATTTCAATGAAGTATTTTAATTTATCATCTCATATATCTTGTTACAGTTTTTATTTTACCAATCGCTCTGGTGTTGGTGGGGATTTTTTCCATTTGTTTTCGGTAAAGACTTCTTGTAAGTATGATATTTAAGTCCATGGCTGCTGAAAACGACAACAAAATATTGCAAGTAATAGTGATGATTTGCGTAGATGTCTGAATGAAGTCTAACCTAATGTTGTTGAGATTCTAAGCGCGCTGCACAGCTATATACTTTCTTTTTGAATTCCGTGTTAACAGCATACACTCTTTCGGCAAATGTGGAATTACTTTTTTGGAAAGAAGAAACGCTTTATCTGAATTATGGATTATATATATATAATTCAGCTAAACATAGAATTTTCAACAAATATCCAGAACGCTGTCATCTGTAAGGCATCACATGAACACTTTTCGCAACAACACAGGGAACTTATATGAACTCAGTTTAAGTGAAATCAGCATGAGTTCGACCTTAAAAGTCTATGTGTGCTTAATCATAGTAGATAAACACGATTTAGATAATAAAAGAAGCTAACAGGAATCCAATCTCAGCAAACTTAATTTAAGCTGGATCTTTACGCGATTAGCGAGGTCTTAATTAAGTTACAATGAGTCTGATCTTATAAATTAACTAATGAATGAATTAATTAAACTAATGAATTTTTTTTTCAGAGTTCCATGTTATGTGCAGATTTTAGTGGGGGTAAAAGCGATCGCCCACCCCATCCCCCTTCACCTTCTTTTAAAAATGAACAGCCCTGAATTTTTTTTGCAAAAAATATGCAGATAAAATATTTGATTTTCCTCATAAAATTCAAGTGAAACAAGTTTTTATTAGCATAATATTATGGAAAAGCAAACAACGCAATTGTGTATTATAACACAAAACTAACTGAAATTGTCGTGATCAGTGAACAGTCATGAAGTGAAGTATGGAGGACATCGTGATCAAAGTAAAATTCCTGAAAGGTCGACGGGCTGGACATATTGCTAGAAGAACGGACGACTGAAATATTAGACGGGATAGTGAGGGACAGAAAAGTGGCAGAAGACCAAGTGGGAGATGGATAGATAAAATTCCAAAGCGTGTCGGAGTAACATGGAGGATACTGGCTCAAGACAGACAGTTGTGGAAGAAACTTGGGGGACGTTCATCCAGCAGTGGATCGATAACGTCTGACAGTAACGATGACGACGTATCTTAAATTTTGCTTTCGTCATTTCTTTATGGACCAAATCTTCCTTTTGGTCTTCTTCTGAATCAGATTTTCTCAGCAACCATATTGCTGCTGACGCAGTGAGGCTCCATTTCCGTTCCTGATTATTTGCTTCAAAGTTTCCGATTTTCTTGAAAACTCACTTTGAAATACACGATTTTAAAAACTCGCGATTTTTCCTGAAAACTCACTTTTTTTTTTTTTTTTTTTTTTTTTTGGCATTTTCAAGTTTTCTTAAAAGAATTTAAAACAACTTAAAATTACTGTTAATTTAGAAATAAAGTATTCTGCTGATGTAGAACCATGGGGAAGAAAAGAAAATAAGAAAATTAATTGGCTCCATAAAAACACTTTATTATTATTTTTTTTAATTCCTGTTTCATCAATGCTGCTTAGGCTCTTGGTATTTTTAATGTTATAAATTTAGGAACGGAAGACGTGTTCATTGGTGGTAAAAAAAATTAGTCCCAGTACATTAAACTCGATGTGAAACTTCTGAAAAATAAATGCATTTTTTTATTGGAGGTTTAACGACCACCGTGAGCAACTCAATGGGCTATAAGCAGTCTCCCGTCCATAATTTAAGGTCACTGGTTCCAGGGAAGGAAAATAGCCAGTGCCGTAAGACAAACACAACATCCATGCCTCACCAGGATTCGAACCCTGACCCCTTACTGACGAATGATCAGGGGTCATCGGTTAGACCACTGCGAACACTTTTCTTATAATTCAATAGTTCTCCAGATGATGAAAATGTCGACATTGCGGATCACATGACGTATTTTTTTTTTTATAAATTGTCACTAACGTCGTATTCCCACAGCCCTTTGCTGTTCCGATGTTGAGAGGCTAGTAAAATTTCAAATTGTCCAGCAGAATTTACAGGAACGCATACATATACGTATAGATGTCCCAGTGGTGCAGTGCTGGCTCATGACAGTTCGTCCGAGATGGGGCTGGGTTCGAATCCCAAGGAAGGCATGGATGTAGCGTTTGTCTTACTGCACTGGCTGTCTCCCTTCCCTGGAAACAGTGGTCCTAAATTAGGGACGAGCGACTGCTTGTAGCCCATTGAGTAGCATATAGTGGTCGGTAAACCTCCAAAAGAACAAACAAAGGTACGCAAGATTAGAAGGTCTACACCCACACAAATCCCTATGCAGCAACTATTCAAATAGATGTAAAGATATGCCTTTCCGGATTAAAAATTTAATACATTTTATGCGAACAGGTAAAAATTTAGTTTAATTTCACCATGAGTTTTTCAAGGAAAATTGTTAATAAAAATTGTTAATCATTCTTTTTCTTTAAAGTAAAAAGAAAGAAGAAAGCATATCTGGGTAGGTTGTAAATTAGAGTTACTGAAGATGAACATTGCTGTGAAATTCATGATACAGCAAAGCTGGTTCATCACAGGAAGGTAAATAGGAGGAAAGAAAATATGGGGAGACATTAATCGGTTTTTCGGGAATATAGGAAATTGTTCTGGAAGTGCACAAGACATAAAAAGAATACATCGACATAAAGTTCTAAGCTGTATGAAGAATGATATCAGAGAAGTGATTCTGGGTGCTTAGTCTGTGAGTTATTAAAACATGAAAGCAAAGATGATTTTGAGTTAGAAAAAGATGATGCCACAGAGAGAGAGAGAAGCATTGCAGGGAACCCAAGGGAAAAGGATTGTAAAACTCTGAAATCTCTTAAACATAGTAGGAGCCTGGGAGTAGATGGCATAACAGCTGACACGATAAAATGTGGTGCTGACTCTGAATGTTTAACTGAAATTTATCAGTTGTTTTGGTAATTTAGAGTTGCCTTTCAGGATTCAAGAGATACACAGTATTTGTCATTTTCTTGTAGGACTTCCATCCACAGTAAGTAGAGTTTAGGTCCCAGCCACCTACAGCGAGATCGCCTTTTGGGCAGGACACAGAAACGGAAGGAATGAGAGCAAGTCTAGCGACTTTGACAGAACAGTTTGTAGTGAGATTAGAGTACAGTAGATGGCGCTACCGTACAAGTACGATGTTGCACATACAGGGGTGAGAGAATTTCAGCGGGGGGGGGGGGGGCATAGGAAAGGATACCCATTGGGTCCAGCCTGGTGGCCGTCACTTAACGTGTTCGTCCGATGCACGGCGGATATTCAGCGATTGTTAGTAAATCACACCATCTCTGAAAGATCAGCCCAGGTTCGAACCTGAGGACCTTGCATCGATAGTCTGACTCACTGACCACTAAGCCATCCGCGGCTGATTCAAGAAATGCTATCATTGTCCCCTTAGAAAAGGGAAAAGATGATCAGACTAAATGTAAGAGGGAAGTGTTTGGAAGAGTCCTTATTGACAAGATATTAGGCCTTACATCAGAGAAGGTGTACAGAATGGTTTTATGCCTAGTAAAGGCTGCATTTACTGACGACTACGGTAAGTAATTCAATGGGCTGTAAGCAGTCACCCGTCCCTAATCTGGGGCCATTCGTTTGAGAGAGGGGAGAAAGCCAGCCCTGTAAGCCTTTAACACCTGTAACAAAGCTCTGTTAGCGTTTTTTAATTCAAAAATCTTGCAAAAATTCATAAACCCAAGTAACACAATCCCGTATGCTTTACCTGGGATTTGACCCCTTACCATTTCAGACGAATGGCTGGTGGCAAGCGCCTCGTACCACTCGCCCGCCGAGAGGCGGCAGTGATCACTTGAAACAGAGAGAAGTTCCTTTTGAAACAAGTGGCAGTCAGGCATCTAAAAATTTTTGCGAAAGAGTGCTTAGGATTACTTGCTTTATTTCAAGTTGGAAAATATTTGATTTCACTTATAAGATAAACAATAATAACTTGGTGTTGTTGTTTTTTTTTCACAAAAAACAAAATTGTTTTAAAGAACATGTAACCGGCGTAAGGACAACACTGCCAGTTTGTCTACGTATATGTAATCCATCTATAAAGTCTCTCTCTTCTGGCATTTGGGGGGGGGCGGAGCTAATCCTTTAAGGTAAGCTTCTCGATCCTCCCCTGCAGCGCGTTTAAGCAGAGGACGCATTGCACGAATCGCTTTGTTAACTCGCTTATTTCTACTATTTGAAGACTTTGGAATTTCTTGCGTAATAAGGTATTTCTAGAATCTAAAGTATTCATCAGCGAAAATTAAGGATGAACAACCTTTTCCGAAATTCCCCGATTAAAAAAAAAACCAAAAAAAAAAAAAACACGCACATGGTGTTCTGCTCTATAAGATTCCGTTTCTAACGTTCTGAAAAAATCAGCATCGAGAGAAGACATCCGTTGGGACATTTTAACAAGGAAAAATTTGAAATCGAGTTTTAATGTTTGGAAATGAACAAAATCATTTAGTCCTTCGGGTGATAATACGTTTCAAAACAATATTCGTTTCCATATGTAATAATCAGTTTTAATTTTAATTCCCAATATTTATGTATGCGTGGCATGCTTTTTTTTCCCTTTATCTTTTGACGATGTTTTTTTAATTAATTAAGCAACGAAATAAATATTGACCTATTTGTGCAGGTGTACATTGCGTTTACTGTGTATGGTTTGCTGTTATACTGTTGAACAAATAATTCATATGAAATAAAGAAAAGAAAACGAATAATAAGCAACTGGTTTAAGTTAGAGAAGCGTAATCATAATTATGCAAATGTCGACTTGAGAGTTATTTAAATTGGTACTGATGCTATTGAAAATTATGTTGAAAATTTCTATTCTAACATAAATGTCGTAGAAAAGCTAAGAAAGCTGAAGCAATAAAATGGTGATTTTTTTTATGCCAATATATATTTGTGACAAAAGTTTCACTGCTAAATGCTTCAATGTTGAATAATCAGATCCTCTTTCAGCGTCTCCATAACATTCATCTTTGGATCCATCCTTCATCTCGCTGAATGTTTTTTTTTGTTTTTGTTATTTTTTGTTTAGGTGTTTAAAGGTTAAAGTGGGCAACTCAACGGGCTATAAGCAGTTTATGGCTAATGGTTCCAGAGAAGGGAGAGAACTAGTGCAATAAGACAAACGTTGTGTTTATATTGATGAATGTTGTATCCGTGCCTCACCGGGAATCGAACCGGCACATATCACGGACGAATGGTCAGAAGCCAGCGCTTAGACCACTGAACCCTGTTGCCATTCTACTGATTCATCAGTAGATCTTCTAATTTTGACCAATGTTTACTGATCGATATTCGTAATCTACTGATTTTTTTTTCTATTTTTAGACCACCTACACACTCAGAACATGCTGTCTGAGCTGTCTAAGAATACGTGCATTCTTTCAGTACTCATCTCACCTTCTATTGATTCAAACGACAAGACTTACATCACAACTGGTGCGAAGAGAAAAAGCTGACGAAGACAAAAGGGATTCACCTGCTACTTATTTTTTTTAATTCATGCTGGTTGTTACGAATTATTTTTTTATTGTAGATAACTAATTAGTCTGTTATACAAAATATTTTCCCTAAATTTTATTAAAACGTATATTATTGGGAAAACGTCGATAGTATGTGATATTTGTATTAATGATTTTTTTTTTTTTTTTTTTAGTGTAGCACTTATTCCACGTACTTTGAGAACGCCTGGGTATCGTTTGGTAAGAAGTGTAAGTATAGAACTCTGTCTTTAAGAAGACAACAGCTGGGACCGACCGACCGTCCCAGCTGGGTCGACATTTTTAATAGGAAAATGCCTCGAATATTTACACCGACATAAGTTTTAATGATGAGCATTATTTTATAAAGTTGATCATCAGTAATACCTTATAAAAAAGTAACAGGATTGTATTGCACTGGCTGTCTCCATTTCTTTCTGCTGTTTCATAGTAGTTTGTGGAATACTGGTAATATTTGACATACCAGTAGATTTAAGTGTCCCTTCATATTGAGATTAAATCCAATAACACATTACATTTGTAAGGTGGCGCATATTTCAAGCAAAAGAATCTGTTCTACTGATTTTTGAACTCTGGTCTACTGATTTCAGGTAAAAGTCTATAGAAGCACTGTCACTGAGCCACCAGGGCGACGCAAAATTTTTAAGCGCAAACATAAGTCCACGTTTTCCTTTATGCAAATTGTTTTACAGCAGAGAAGCATAGTTACACGACAGCAATCATACAAGAAATTACTAAAGTGTTATTCTTTTTTAAAATTAATTTAAAAAAAGCAGCACATGCTATAACATTTTTAAACGCAAACATAAGACCACGCTTTCCTTCTTTACTTTATGTAAATTGCTTTACAGCAGATGAGCATGTCACACAACAGCAATCGTACAAAAAATTACTGAAGTGTTATTTAATTAAATTTTATGTGCTGCTCCTATAACATTTTTAAACGCAAACTTAAGTCTTTAAAATATTTTAAGAGCAGCACATAATTATGTGCTGCTCCTATAACAAAATTTTATGTGCTGCTCCTATAACATAATTTTATTGGCTGCTCCTATAACATTTTTAAACGCAAACATAAGCCCACGCAGTGATGTATTGAGGCATGTTCGAGGAGCTGCTTAGCCCTCCGAAAATCCATGAACCCTGTATCGCCCCTGTAGTTTTTTTGGGCGATCTCCCCCTTGCATTTAGTCTAATTGTATCTGTTTAGAGCTGAATATTGGGAGAAATTAATTTTAAAAAATTAAGAAAATACGGGGAAATATTGCAATAATAAAAAACATCTAAATGTGGGCTTCAGTCAGAAATTTCTAGCATCCTTTAACAAAACATTAAACAGTCCTCGCTGAAGGGGCAATTTTTAAAGCACTGACAACTTGGACTACTTCCGCAATACAAACCTAATTTCACAGTGTAGAGATGTTTGCACTGCAATACCTCAGCATATTTTGGAAGCTGGCACTCAATTTTATATCAGTCTTCTAGATGCCGACTTTCCATGTATACGGTTAAGCCTCAGTGTAGCTTACGTGACGTTAGTGCTTCCAATACAACAAAATACTTGCTACCCAATTTTTAACAATACCAAATTATTAGAAATTGTTCCCATAATAAGGTGTTTCTTTTTCTGACGGTGGTTGTTTACACACTGTGACAAATATATATATATATATATATATATTATTACCAGCTTTCATGTAATATTCAGTATGGTTGTCTTTACCAGAGCACTGAACTGGGAAAACAAAGGGATAAAGATTAATGGAGATTATCTAACTCACCTTCGTTTTGCTGATGACGTAATCATTTTTGCAACTACCCCATCAGAGCTGCAGAGTATGATCCAGGAACTTGTTGACAAGAGTAAAGAAGTGGGATTAAAAATAAACTTTCAGAAGACAAAAGTGATGTACAATGCCTTTACAAGAAATGAAGATTTATCGATTGATGGAGAAAAGCTGTAGATAACAAATACGTACGTTTATCTTGGACAGCAGATATCAAGTGAGGGTCACATTGATGAAGAAATTAATCGGCGTATAAAATTTGCCTGGAGAGCTTTTGGAAGAAACAGCATAATTTTCAAGAGCAATAGGCCATTATGCCTTAAAAGAAAAGTGTTTGATCAATGCATCCTTCCAGTGCTTACGTATGGTGCAGAGACGTGGACCTTAACTAAAAGAGACATACAAAGGCTGCAGACAACTCAAAGTAGCATGGAGAGGTGCATGCTTGGTGTAACCAGGAGAGATAAGAAGAGGAACTCGTGGATCCGAAAAATGACAAGAGTGGTAGACATCATGATCAGACTTAAATCCTTGAAATGGCAATGTGCTGGACATACTGCCAGAAGGACAGACCGTCGATGGACAGCCGAAATTTTAGATTGGATTCTAAGGAACAGGAAAAGACCCAGATGAAGACCACATGAGAGATGGGTGGATGAAATTTGAAAGTATGCGGGAGTAATATGGAGGAGACTGGCACAAGACAGACCGTTGTGGAAGAGGCTTGGAGAGACCTTCGTCCAGCAGTGGATTGATAATGGTTGATAATGATGATATATATATATCGAGGCACCTCAAACTGTTTTATTTGATGAGGTATGTTGCAGTGCATCCAAACGGTTAGTTAGTTTTGGTTTTTTGGTTTTTTTTTTACTACTATTTGCTAATCTAAATAATCTAAAGGGGCTGAAATTAAATGGCAGGGGAATGGCTTACACCATACGTTTTCTGGTAACACTGTAACGATTCCTTAATAATCAAAAACACGCTTGTAGTAAGGCGAGGACATTTTAACCGCAAATGTAAGGTACGGCTGTGCTAGAGAAAATCCCCCCCCCCCAAGACTTATGTTTTGAGGGGATTTTCTCCAGCACAGCCTTACCTTACTAGCATCCTCAAAATTTTACACCACCCCGTAGTGAAATCCGTGGTCCATTACTGAATTAAAGCAAAGGTATAACATTTTTACATTTTTAATCACTTGTATGTGCAGATTTCTTGGAATTTGCATTTGCGATAAATGAAAATGTTTGTACTCTATTTAAAATGTTCGTATCATCATCATCATCATTGTCAACCATTATCAATCCACTGCTGGACGAAGGTCTCCCCAAGTTTCCTCCACAACGGTCTGTCTTGTGCCAGTCTCCTCCATGTCACTCCCGCATACTTTCGAATTTCATCCACCCATCTTCCATGTGGTCTTCTTCTGGGTCTTTTCCTGTCCCTTGGAATCCAATCTAAAATTTCGGCTGTCCATCGATGGTCTGTTCTTCTGGCAGTATGTCCAGCCCATTGCCATTTCAGGGATTTAACTCTGATCATGATGTCTTCCACTCTTGTCATTTTTCGGATCCACGTGTTCCTCTTCTTATCTCTCCTGGTTACACCAAGCATGCACCTCTCCATGCTACTTTGAGTTGTCTGCAGCCTTTGTATGTCTCTTTTAGTTAAGGTCCACGTCTCTGCACCATACGTAAGCACTGGAAGGATGCATTGATCAAACACTTTTCTTTTAAGACATAATGGCATATTGCTCTTGAAAATTATGCTGTTTCTTCCAAAAGCTCTCCAGGCAAGTTTTGTACGCCGATTAATTTCTTCATCAATGTGACCCTCACTTGATATCTGCTGTCCAAGATAAACGTATGTGTCTGTTATCTCCAGCTTTTCTCCATCAATCGATAAATCTTCATTTCTTGTAAAAGCATTGAACATCACTTTTGTCTTCTGAAAGTTCATTTTTAATCCCACTTCTTTACTCTTGCCAGCAAGTTCCTGGATCATACCCTGCAGCTCTGATGGGGTAGTTGCAAAAATGACTACGTCATCAGCAAAACGAAGGTGGGTTAGATAATCTCCATTAATCTTTATCCCTTTGTTTTCCCAGCTCAGCGACTGAAAAACACCCTCCAAATGTTCGTATATATTAATATAAATATAAATAACAAAATTGTAATTATTTGTATATAATCAGTCAACAAGTGTTAGCGCCCCCGAAATTTGTAATTACGCCCCCAGAAAAAAAATTTCTGAATACAACATTGAGCCCACGTTTTCCTTTATGTAAATTGCTTTACAGCAGATGAGCATGTCACACGACAGCAATCATACAAAAGATGACTAAAGTGTTATTTAATTGAATTTTACGTGCTGCTCTTATAACATTTTTAAACGCAAACATAAGCACACGTTTTCCTTTATGTAAATTTTTTACAGCAGATAAGCATATCACACGATAGCAATCATACAAAAGCTGACTAAAGTGTTATTTAACTGAATGTTACGTTCTGCTCCTATAACATTTTCGTTTATGGTATAAGCATCGCCAAAATATATGAAAGCTAATGTCATAAAGCAATATTTTTTATTGTTTAACGTGGGAGTCATTAGCAGCTTTTATGTAATATTCAGTGTGGTTGTCTTAGACAAATTAGTAGTAAGCCGTTCCGGTGGCGCAGTGGTCTAAGCGATGGCTTCTGATCATTCGTCCGAGATGAGTCCGGGTTCGAATCCCGTGAGGCATGAATGTTGTGTTTGTCTTACGGCACTGGCTCTTTCCCTTCCCTGGAGCAAGTGGCCCTAGATTAGGGATGGGCGACTGCTTATAAACCACTGATTTGCTTACATTGGTCGTTAAACCCCCAATCAAAAAAAAGAAAAAAAAGATCAGTGGTAGCAAGAAAATGTAATAATGCGTGGTTGAAAAATGGGGGATAATGGATTTCAGTTCTTCTTTAATATCCTACACCCCACCCCCTAGGGTTCAGCTTATTGAAATTATATCAGAGTGGTGGGCAAAATAATATGATCAAGATTCAAACGAATTCTTAATGTATGGAAATTTCCCCCAATTACAGATGTGTACAAAGAGATGCTTTCGAAAGGCTTCAGAATGAACTGGGGGAACTATATTTTTTGCGGACTCCTCCTAAAAAAAAAAAAAAGTATAGAAATGAGACATTTTTTTTACACTGAAATTTCTTATCGTTTTTACCGTGCCATCCGCAAAAAAAAAAAAAAAAAAAAAAGAAAAGAAAAGAAAAAAACTGTAGAATTCTGTTAATTCTTAAACATCCTGCATAATTCTCAAGACCCTTGATAATGCGGGGCCCGGGGCTACATTCCCCGTGGCCCCCGTCTTAAATAGGATCGGGTCTTTACCATCTAACAGAATACTTACGAATATATAGTATGTCGAGATGCCACTTCAGTTGTGTACTTCCATGGCATCTAAAGACGTTACATAAAAAAATGAAGAACAGTTTCATGATACCACATATACAGAAATGTTGCTTTGTATAAATTAAATGTGTTCGGGTTTTAGGGAAATATTTCCTCTTCGTTGTTATATACCAAATGATGATTTCTTTTTTCATTTCAGTTTTTAATTTTCGAAACATACCAGCCCTAATTTCCTTCAGACGTTGTAAATATGTCACATGTGGTTGATGCAACTAAATGTCACACGTGTTCATTTATTCCGTGTAATAACAATACGTTTTTTTTTCCTCTTTGTTTTACGTTTCGAGAGAACCAGAGTATTAGAGCAACATATTTATTTGTGTCGCATTTATGAGTCTTTTAATTTGAGTTATTCTTTTATTAGTATTCGACTATGAAGACACACTTCGAGGAAAAAGCCAAAATGTGTTACTTTAATATTTAACAGAACAAGTACGATTATTCGTCGCTTCTGCTAAGCAACTGGAATTTATAGAAAACAATATTTCTTAGTATTCCATGCATTTATTTCCATAGGATTCTGCAGCTTTGTCAGTAAAAAAGGGGGAAAAATATTTTGTAATCTTACATTAAAGCGTATTTCTATGTATATCTCATAGTTTCTATCATGTTTAGTTAAATGAAGAGGCTGCGAAAAAATTTTTAACATACATTTCTTCCAAACACACGCACACACATACCCATGATACATAAAATTATTTTAGGACATGTAAGACTGATTAAAATCTACCTCATTTTTTTCCATCCCTCTTCCCCGGGAGCACTCACATTTCGCTACCACGTAATGCAGATACAATGAATCAACAATAAAAAGAGAGAACTCGATTTTCTGTACACGTTTAGCATTTTGTGGTAGGTTTGCACAAAAAAAAGGGGGGGGGGCTACACCAGCTGCACCACTTTCTCAGAAAAGGTAAGCCATTGTGTGGTGCAAACAAAACCCAAAAACATGGTGCAAATTTGCGCTACGTTCTGACACAAGGTTGCACCAGGTTGTTGGGTTTGTACAACCCAACAACCTGGTTTCTCAGAAAAGGTACGTCACCACACAATGACTTGCCTTTTCTAAGAAAGTGGTACAGCTGGTGTAACACCACTTTTATGGAGCAACCTACCAAAAAGTTTTTAAGTGTATATTACAAAATACGATAGTAGTGATAAGAAACACATTCACCGTCTTCGCACGATTATTTTATGAAGCAATAAAATTAAATGATACAAGTTAAAATAGTATTTATAATACTAAAATCAAGTTGAGATTGCATAGTATTGTAAATATTATTTTAACTTGTATCATCTGATTTTATTGCTTCATAAAATAATCCTGCGAAGACGGCGAATGTGTTACTTATCACTACTATTGTTTTACGTTGGCACGAAATTTCCTGTTGTTAGCAAAATACGTATCACTAAAAGTTACCATTTAACGAAAAAGGTTGATCTATAAAAAAAAAGTAGAATTTTCAAACATCTTCAGTTTAGAAATATTTCTAATAGGTTTCAAACATCTCAAGCAGTTACAAAAGTACTTGATCACATTTACAATGCCGATGAAACTCCGCACAAGCAACATTCGCAGTTTTTTATTTTTATTTCTGCACGCATAGTCTCCTCTCTGAGACCCGATACAAAAGAAATACTAAAACTTAATCGCTACAGTTATATGCTAAGCTTCAGGCAGCTGAGGAAATATATCTGCTTATCATGTTTTCAGAGAGGTGGAAAAGATACATGCGAAGTACACCACTGTATAGATTCACATACAAAGATTCAAGAACATTGTCATAAGAGTTAAAATGCATTTTATGTTGTCGTAGAACTGATATTTTTGTTGAAATGCTTTAAAGTTATCTTGTTTTTATTTTACCTGTTGTCAATCAGTCATTTACCTAATGTTTATACACTACTTTCTTGACAGAAAATCAGGATTGAAGTGTATAAATAAACAACTACAGCCATTATTCTGCCATTCGTTGTAGCTTTGCGATTTCACTTTTCACACAATGGCAATATTAACAACTTTAACTATATCATTAACTGAATTTTTCACAGTCGCAACTCTGACAAGGGAATATACTGATAACACTCCTTTTGCAAGACTATATATCGTCGTCGTTACTCCTCACACCAAGACCAAGAATTTCACATTTTATTTCCAATCTGACTAGCTGCCGGTTGTTGTCAAAGCGTACACAGCAACTTGGATATTCTGATATGGCGTTCAGAAAGGAAATACAGCAAATAATAACCTAATTTACATAAGAGAAAAAAACTGAAAAGGAAAAAAAACTAAAAATAAGAGAAAAAAACTAAAAACTAAATAAAGATACACGACACACAGTTAAAATGAACTTTAAGCAAATTTTTGGGGGTTCTGTCTGGCATTCAGAAAATCACAAATACAGTATTTTTTAATTTCCCAATACAGAATTTTAATTTAAACTATTTCGAAGAAACTTTCAAAACTGAAAGCATTAAATGTTAAGAATTCAATTATTGCAAAATGTAAAACGCTCGGCTCTCTCAAATTTCTTTCAAATTAGTGTTATCTGCATATCCGAATTTAGAATGGGCTATTTGTAATTTCCTATCTCGACCAGTGAAGCACCAGGTTATATCAAAACAAGGGTTTTGCGTTAACTGATATTGAAGTTAATAAGTGAAAACAGCGATGAAGTGGACTTTCTCACATGTATCAGCAACGCCATAATACAAAAACAGATGTTGCAGAAAGGTTTAATTTTGGTAAAAAAAAAAAAAAAAAATACATGAATCTCTCTGCATGAACCATAGAAAAGTTTAACTGCGTATAATGCGATGCAACTGTTAGTCAGTCGAGTATGTTCTGTCTTCATCATTCGTTTTCAGCCTATTTATTCACACACATGTTTTATCAGTCATCTATTCTTTCATGTTTTTTAATTTATTTCGTTGCTTTAAGTGTGTATCACACTTTACCTTCACAGGTTTAAAATTTAGGAGTAAATTACCTAAATTATTACCTTATTAAAGCAATTTCATATCAAAATTGTGGTTACATATGCCTACCTTCACGCTAAAGCGCAGTGGTTTATCTTTTGCAATTAAATGCTCTGTCTTCCGAAATACAGCATGACAAAATTCATTATTTCAGTGTGATGACTTGAAAGGAAAGGGGTACGAAACATAATCTACCTTGCGTTTCTGTACGATGATCTTTCGCACACACACACACACACACACAAAATAAAAAGTGGAAATAAAGTAAGTCCTAGCATTTTTTTTAGCTATCATTTGGCGAAAAGAAATTATTAGTTAAAGAGGTAAATCTTCGTCACATTCACCGTTGTTCTTCTAATCGTAATACTATTAACATGCACAGCACGAGGAAGGCTGAAAATGAATTAGTGTTATACAGGAACAGTGGATCGCAAATGAAATGGACTAAAGAATAAAAATGGAAGAAGATCGATAAAGTTAAACATGGATTCGTCAATAATATCACATCAAAAAATCGTATTTCGAACATAAAACTCCCAAGGTAAACTACCTTTACAATTTTTCTCTTGTAATTTAGTGAAAGAAAAAAATGTAGCCTATTTCTGGATCTCTCAAATAAGGTTATTAATCATTTTTGCTACGCTCATAAAAGATAAAGAACGAATCCGATACCTATTCCTCACCCTGACCTAAATCCTTGAAATTATGGTGATTGAAAAATGGACAAATTTGCGAAAATCTCCTGAAAACTGTTACTCGGATTTATAGCTATTTTGATGAATCATAATTCTTAAAAAAAACAAAAAAAAACGTGTTTTGAGCTATCCTCTGCTGCAATTAAATAATTAAATGCTGCTGTAATGTTTTAAAAAGTGTTCTACGTTTCCTATGGCCAAGGAAAGAAGAGCATGTATTGATTTATAGTATTAATTTTCTTTTTCTTTCATTTCCTAGGTATTTTGAAAATAGGCATTGACTGCTAAAGTAAGTCCTAGCATTTAAACATTCTTAATTTAGGCCCAGATTTTCATAACTAAAAAATTAACCCAGCAATCATGTATCGTCTAGTTCAAAATCACCGCCGCTTGAATTTAGAGATACGATTTTAACAACATTCCTACGAACGGTAACGATTTCAGATTACCTAAAAAATTGCATGTATAACTGCATGATCATCTTAAACTTTCAACAGTCCCAAGTAAAATTTTCCTGCGAGATTTTTAATTCTTCATTTAATTTAATTTCAGACGTACACTGTGTGTACTATTAAGAAAACAAATAGGCTTGGAATTCATAAATAATAGTTCAACAGTAATTCTGGAATTCCTTTGCTTTCTTTAACACCCATTGACATGAAAGTATTTAAACAACTGCAATGCCTCAGAAATAAGTTTATTAGCGTTTCTATTATTTAAAAATCATTTTGGAGATTTGAAGGTAGTCCTACACCATAAATTTGAGACAAAAATCTGCTGCCAAAATGTGTTCTCCAAAACAAGACGCTATTTATTTTATATATTCATCCACGAGCACGGAGAAACGGTTTGCAGAAGGCGCAGTTTACGTATTTCATTTAGCTGCCTGAATAAAATTTAGTACATATTTTTTATTTACACATGCATGAAATTATCTGCGTCCAAAATTAACAAAGCTTATATATGTATATTACGACGGTTTTACATTTCTTTATTCCTTTTAAAAATTCAATGAACCTTTGATGTTTTTACATATGCACACGTTAAAATCGTCACAACATGCAATCATATTTTTTTTTGTGATTATACGCAATCATATTTTTTTTTTGTGATCAACATGCAATCATATTTATTATCGAGTTGGCATAGAGCTCTTGAGTATTTTTATTCAGCTTTACACATATTATTTAAATCATGTTTAAAAATAATTGAATCTATCACGGTGGGTATTTGCAGGTTTTAAAATTTCGTATTATCTTCGAATCGGAGGACATTTTCTTCAATTAAGGGAGCACCCCTTCTAAAATTCACACAATCCCCGCCCCCTTTTGAGCTTTGTCTGTTATACCTCCTGTTCTGAGGTAAACCTAAGAAACAGGCGGTAAGTATCAAAGTCCAAATATCGAAACCAAACTGTTTCAGACCTACCTATTTAGGGTTTGCTGGGGAGTTTTTATCCGCATGTTTTGCATCATAGAGAACCACAAGAAGTCTTAAGTATCACCTGGCGACGAGGTTAAGTACAGGGCATGTGGCACTTCCGGTCACAAAATGAAAAAAGAAAAAATGACCACCTTCACCGCTGGGGGTCGAATCGGCGAAACAGTAAAACGCCTGACCACAAACTTCAAAACAATAGCAATCCCTTGTGACTTTTAGGCGTCAGCCAAGCCGGATTTTGCCTTTTTCCGACAAGTGAGCAACTGCAATCGGATGAACTTTGGAAAGACATAGATGACCCCCTTCCTTCCCCCGCACAACCCCCAGGGCCCTGGAAAAATCCTCATGAGTTAAAGGAAGACAAAAGCTGGGGACAATTGCTGGTTTACGTGCACGTCCATCTGCCCGTGGAACCGGTAGCTTGGTCATTAGGGGGTAGCTAGGATGCTGTCGCGGCTACGACGCCGTCGTGTTGAGCTCATCTGCGGCGCTCACTTGGTCCGTTGTGAAGGGAGACGCTCATAATCCCGACATTCGCGTAGTCGCGTCCCCCGGTGAATTTCCGACTCTTTTTCCGGTCTTGGGTAAAAACATCCTTAATTTTCTGCCATCCCCTGGGTCATCACTTTTCAAACAATAATCGACGGCATCTAAGAAGAAACCTAGTCTTCGCTGACGTGATTACGTTTTCGGCCAACCGATATGAAATCCCATCTGCTGTTTCATCTACGTTTACCCGCAAATTAGTTCATGGCCTAAAGGATTCTTTGAGCTTTCTGCAAAAATGGATATTATTACGCTTCTGATTTTTTTCCCCCTTACTTATGTGTATTTTCCTAACCAATTTTCCCGTTGATTAACTTGAAAATGTTATAATATCCCCCGACAGAATTTTCCCTTTCTGCTACATGAAAAAAATTACCACAAACGGGGCCCTTTTTTTTAGGTGACAGTCATTCGCTTTTATTGTTTTTAAAACTGTTTCCATTAATGAACTTCTTTTAAGCTTATAATTTGATATCTTTATTACTTTCTAAATAAAACGAGTCTCTATCCCTTCAAAAAAGTTATAATGCGTTAAACCAACTCCAGATTTTCACTTCTGGAAAAAAATATTAGAAGGGCATGCAAATAAGGCCAACCCTGAAAGAACTATACCTATAACATAACATTTCTAAAATAAAACATAACATTTTCTAAAAATAAAACAGATCACTATTAATATTTTAACATTTATCTCTTAAATGCAGTTAAGTTATCTAAGATGTTGATACTTCAGTTATCTATATATTTATAAACACCGTTTGCCTTTTTTATGGATTTGATCTAAAAATTATTTTTTTTTATTTTATTTATTTAAGTCAAGCTTTATTTTCCCTTCTATTGGGTTTTACACTTAAATTCATGTGTAAATATTTTTAAGAAACTTTCACTTCTGGTGTGGAGGTTTAAAGCGAAGGAATAGGAACTACGAGCTATTATTCAAATAACAATTAATAACGCTAAGATTTATGTATTTAAATCTGCTGTTATTTTATAATTCTTACTAATTTTCCTGTTGGTGATGTTTAAATATACCCTGATGGGATTTTCCTGAAAATAAAACTTCAGAATCTTAAAAGACAATACCACACACAGGAACAACATTTTTCTGTGATTTGTATTCCTGAAAAAAAATTCCGCTTAATATTATTTGCTCTACTTTTTTCTTCCAATTGTTAGAAAGTGTCACATCATTTGATTCCCGGGTATTTATGACAAATGCTTTAATAAATTCTTCGAAAAGATGTGTAAAGATTCCATGCGATTACTGAAAATGAAATTATCTGTTGTCTTTTTTACCTTTTTTTTTCTTTTTTTTTTTTTTTGTTGGAAGTTTAACGACCACTTTGAGCAATTCAGTGGGCTATAAGCAGTCGCCCGTCCCTGAGTTAAGGCCACTGGTTCCAGGGAAGGGAGAGAGTCAGTGTCATAAGACGAACACAACATGCATGCCCCACTGGGATTCGAACTCAGACCCGTCTGAGACGAATAGTCAGAAGCCTTAATTCACACTTTTCTTTTCCTTTTCCCAATATTTCTGATGCGTTATCCAAACGAATGCTTTTACAAATACTCGAAAAATTTCTCCTCATAATGAAATTATAAAGAGGGGACTGACTAGTATGAAACAGAGAACTTATACGAATCCGGATCACAGCAAGTCATTGGCCATTTTGTTTTTAAATAAGGTCGTAATTATGTATTAGCTTTGTAACATTCTAATTTTTAAATCTGGATTTGACGATTCCTAAAACTTAAATAGAGGGCAACTTGCGTGTTTTAAGGGACACTACCAGAAGCACTACAACAGTATAGTTTTCAAGAGCAATCTACCATTATATCTTTAAAAGGAAAGTGTTTAATCAATACAACCTTCCAAAACTTAAAAAAAAAAAAAAAAAAAAAAAACGATTTTCAAGGCCTGCAGACAACCCAAGGAAGAATGAAGGTAAGCATTCATGGTCTGAACTTGAAAAGTAGGAAATGGAACCCATGCATCGAGAAATTGACAAGAGTGGAAGACATAACGAATAAAGTCTGAGACTCTCAAGTAGTTATGAGCTGAACGTATTGCTAGATCAGATAACCATCGGGCAACTGAAATGCCAGACCGGATACCGAGGGAAAGAAAAAGACTCAGAAAACGACCACTCCGGAGATGAGTGAATGAAATTCGAAAGCATACCGGAATGACCAGGAAGAGAAGTATCCAAAACAGAGAGTTGTTTAAGAAACGTGGGGTAATCTTCATCCAACAGCATATTAAGAATTGATGAATACTCTTGTGACGTATATTGTACTTTAACTTTCATGGATGTTGTGTTTGTCTTACGGCACTGGCTCTCTCCCTTCCATGGAACCAGTGACCCTAAATTAGGGACAGGCGACAGCTTATAGCCCATTGAGCTGCTCACGGTGGTCGTTAAACCTCCAATTAAAAAAAAAAAACTTTAATTTTTATTTACTTTATGTAAATTTGAGCTCATTCTCATTTAGGGGTTTTCAACCTTCACGTTATATCTTCTCTCTCGCGGAACCAGGTTGGCAACACTTCTGAGGTCAGAGAGTATGACGCATGCATGTGACCAATCAGCACTGGAAGAGATACAATGTTGAAGCACCAGCCAAAAGTTTGGAGATATTGGTATGATGTTATAATAGTGGATGCGGCGTTGCTTGCTTGAAGTTGCGTCGATTTGAAGGCTGCGTGTTGCGTTGTTATATACACTATATTGACAGAAGTAATAAGACACACCTTTAAAGCAAATGAACGGATCCGCTGCGTTGTTAAGATGCGCGGCACAGTTGCAAACGGTTCAAAAGCAACCCGGCAGCTAACAGCGATCATATCACACTGTGAGGTTGAGTGAAAATGTCGCGGCGACAGAGAACTGACTTTGAGAAAGGAAATATTGTTGGGTGTTATATTTGTGGGTTGCCCATAAGAGAAACCGAGAGGCTGTTAAACATGCCCAAGTCAACTGTTTTGGAAGTACTGAATAAGTGGAAGACACATGGCGTGCCTGCAGCAGCAAAACGTACCGGCAGACCAAAGAAAATCAGTGATAGATGACGTCGAAGCCTCAGGAGAGTCGTTACGGCTAATCGGCGGAGTACTGCACAAGACCTTAGTGTACAGGTGAGTAAAAAAGGTTGAACTGCGGTATATACACGTATCATTCGCAGATAACTTCATTCCATGGGTTACCGTGGTCGTGCGGCTGCTCATAAACCTTTCATCACCACTCGGAATGCTACTCGTCGTTTAGCATGGTGTAAAGAACATTTATCGTGGACCGTAGATCAATGGAAATGGGTCCTATGGACTGATGAATCCAGATGCACGATCCATCAGTCTGATGGCCGTGTGTGGGTATGGCAGCAGGTGGGGGAACACTATTTACCACACTGTTCCTACTGTCATTCTTAGAGCTGGCAGTGTACTCGTGTGGGGGTGTTTTTCGTGGTATGGTCCCGGCCCATTGGTTATCGTGGACAAACCTGTTAACCAACACGTCTACCTCGATATTCTGGACAATTATGCCCTACCAACTCTGTGGCAAAACTATGGAACCGAGCCTTGTTTGTACCAGCAGGATAATGCAGCAAGCCATAAAGCAAGGACTGTTACATCGTGGTTTGGCGATAATTCCGTATCGTGTGTGGACTGGCCAGCACAGAGTCGTGATCTTAATGCCATAGAGCACTTATGGGAGGAATTAGAGCGCCGCATGAGAATTTTGGAACCAAGGCCTTCCACTAAGCAACAGTTAGCGGCAGCATTATGTACTGAATGGAAGCGCATACTGTGTTCTAAAACCATGTCGAAAGCATATCTCGAAGGGTCAGTGCATGCATTAAGGCCAAAGATGGACCGACACCGTACTAATGTATGTCAATAAATGCAATATTGTGTTTCTCTTCTAGGTATCCGGTGACTTTTGTCAATATAGTGTATATATTTAGCGCTCGGACATAAAAGTGTTCTGCCTACTAACGTCTGTTAATTAGTTCTGAAGTGTTAATACCAATGGTATTAATTTAAGCTTGTTCGAATAGTAACGTTCTGCATGAATTGTATTCTTCAGGTTTTGATAGAATAAAGGAAAATATATGTAAGTAACTATTTCTTTGGACTTTAATTCGAGTGACTCCTGTTTCACTTTAGGTGAAGTATTTAAGAACTGATTATATGTAGTGTTCAGTAAACCATATATACACGAACTTTACACTCTTTGCTACGAGCATTTGGTTACTCCTGTCACTTGTTTTTGGCACTCATTGATTAGTGTAACTTGTAACACCAGGCTGTCAACTGAACTGTGTGTTTGATGAATGATGCATGTACTAAACAAACGTACTTATAAATGTACTCAGTGAGTACATCTGGCCGTTATTATTCCTAGAGCTGAATAAATTTATTCATGCTCTATGCAACCCGGTATTCATCTAAAATAATTTAGTAAGTTCTACATTGAAGCAATTTTATTTCGGCAAGTTATAACACCACCAGGGGATGTTATAGTTTGTTTACACGCACCGGAATGTATTACTTTAAGAATTTAGACCGTAGTATGTCGGGCATTGACCGATGACCCGGACGTAAACATTAGAATTTAGAAATGTATTAATTAACTGTAGATTTATTTATTAATATACTTGTACAACTAATACAATCTCCGATTATAGGCATGATACAAGTACGATATTAACAAATTTGCAAGCTTTCGCTGCCACGGGTAGCTTCATCGGGGTGTGGAACATAAACAACATAATCTGAAAAAGAACTTGAAACTTAAGTTTCGCGTTCTTGAACAGAATCTGAAAAAGAACTCGAAACTTAAATTTCAAGTTCTTTTTCAGATTGTGTTGTTGTTTCTGTTAAACGGCCTAATGAAGCCGTGGCAGCGAAAGCTTGCAATTTTAATATCGTACTTGTATTACAGGTGGTAGCACGGTGCAGATAATCGGAGATTGTACTAGTTTTACAAGTATATTAATAAATAAACTATTTTAAAGTGTAACTGCACCCCTGTGTATCTCAACGTACCTGTGGATTGTTTACCGCCGAAATATTAATTACTACGCAATAGAATTTAGCCTATAAATATAGCCAATCAAAATCGAATTGTTATACTCAAAGATGACTCATTCAATTTCAGAAATGGCACGACAGAACAGACGTTTAATTAAATAATATTAAACAAAATGATGAAGACGTCTTTTAAAATACAGAGTAAAATGGATGAGAATTAAGTGACCTGGTACCCTTTTAGTTGCTGAACACATCGTTAGAGTTCAACGATATTTCCCCAGCATATATTGTTATTGTCCGGCTTTCACATGAGGCAAATTAAAACCTTAAACGTGCGGTAAAGAAATTCAAAATACAGTGTCACTGTCCTGTAACTTGGCAATATTGATACTAATGACTAAAATATTTTTTTACAGGTGGTAGCACGGTGCAGACAAGCTTAGTGATGTCACAATAGCAGTTCAAAGATGGCTGCTCCACTTGAGAATTCACCGAAGAGGAGCAACGTTTTGTAACCTGTTTGTTGAGTAGTGAAGGCGTAAAACCTATTGAAATCAATCGTCGAATTAAGTTACAGTATGGGGATGCATGTCTGTCACTTCAACAACTGTACGAATGGACTTGGAAGTTCCGAAATGGCGAGAGTTCTGTAACAGATTCTCGTCGACCGGGTCTACTACACAGAGTAGTGACACCGGAGTCCATTACAGCAGTATCATGGGAAATCGACCAGTGACAGTGGATCAAATAGCCACACTTTTGAGCATCAGCCATGATTCAGCGCTCCACATCATCCATGATGAGCTCCAGTTCAACAAAGTTTCTGCAAGGTGGGTGCCACACAAGCTTTCCCCAGAACTGAAACAACGACGTGTTGATGCCTGTCAAGAACTTTTGCGGCGCTTTGAAACAGAAGGCGATGACTTCCTACAAAGAACTGTTACTGGAGATGAAACCTGGGTTCGCTATCATCAGCTAGAAACCAAGAGAGGGAGCAAGGAATGACGCCATCTCTCCTCACTAAAACCGAAGAGGTTCCGCAGGCAGCCAGTTGCAGGGAAGGTTATGCTGACTCTTTTGGGATTAACGAGGTGTAATTTCGGAATACTACATGCCCAGAGGGGAACATTGTAACCAGTGACACGTATTCAGATTATATCAGGAATCATCTTTGACCTGCCATCAAATCCAAACGACGTGGACTTCTGAGTACTGGTGCCTTGTTGCAACATGACAGCGCTCGGCTCTATTCTTACCCTGCAACGGTTGCAACCATACAAGACCTGCACTTCGAGTGCCTTCCACATTCGCTGTATTCACTAGCATCTTTGGACCACTCAAGCATACGATGGGAGAAAATACTTTCAGATCCAATGAAGAGGTGCTCTCATATCCCTGCCTGTGACTCCCAGAAAAATAAGTGTCTTTTACGAAATAAGAAAAAGGGGAGACGACCCCGTGCGCAGGTCAAGAGAAGGGAGTAAAATTTCCTGCTTATAATCTGATTAAAACTAAAAATGAAACTTTTGCGCCAAGTTGCTGGTACAGTTTTTTTGCGCCGTACTTTTTTCATTTCTCCACTCACAGAAGTTACTTATAATATGCTTCCAGTTTCGCCAGACTTGGCAACTTAAAATTCGCATTTCTTTTTCAAAATGTTTGGTGGATGTCAGTTGCTTACATCCAAAAATGAAGATGTGTTTGTAGGTGCATTTCTAGATAAGGATATAATTTACATTGTTGAAGATAATCTTCGGCTGTTCAATCATTACTGCAACTGTCAGGTCCTTTCAGTCCGTTTCATGTCGTATTGTAAATTTGAACTCCGAGACTGCAGGAAAAAGCAGTTGCAGTTTGATTGTGCCCCTCATATAGAGATAACAGGCAACATTGTGGTGTATCATCATTATTTTGACGAGCAGTGTACATTTATGTGAGTCTTAAGTTTGTGTGTGTGTATGTGTGTGTGTGTGTGAGTGAAGCCCGGGTGGCGCAATGGTCTTTCTTCTTTCAGTGGGGCCAGTGTACCTAAATTTAGACATGCGACTGTATAGAGCATTTCAAGTTTCTCACGGTAGTCATTAAACCCATAGACAAACAAAAACATATAGAGTATATAAATATAAGACAGAAAGCCAGGTGGCACAGTGGTCCAAATGTTCACTTCTGACAGTTCGTAATACATCGTAGATCCTGTAACATCACAGGCTCGCCGGTGCCTTCATTTATATTGTCTATAACATCACAGGCTCGCCGGTGCCTCCATTTATAGTGTCTGTAACATCACAGACTCCCCGGTTATACAAAAAAGTTATTTATTTACATTTAACTAGTACAAATACTATTAGCACTTCATTATACAATCTTAGAATACTTCAACTTGGCCAGTTACCACACGTCTCATTCTTCCAAAATCCAAAACGAATCTGACCGACGAACTCTCCTGTGCACGCAGGACATCACACTCCAAGTCACGAGTCAAAGTCAAATCTGACCGACGAACTCTCCAGTGCACGCAATACATCACACTTCAAGTCACGAGATATGGTTGTTTCACGCTCGTTGTTCCAATAGTCAATAGTTCAATATCTCAGTCCGCGTTCTGGGGATATGGAAGTCCAAGTCGCGAGTCAAGGTTGCTTCTCGCTCGTGCTCTAACAGTCAACAGTTCTGTGTATCATTCCTCACTCTGGCGCATTAAAGTTCAAGATGCTACAATCCTTCTTTCGCCCTCAATGCAGCAGCTATCTGATGTGAAATTGATTTAATAATATGCCAGAAGCAGTTGAGAGGTATGGCCGACCAAGCTGCGTGTAATGCGGCCTTCAATGCAGGTATGGTGGTGATTGGTGTATCCAGATGTCCGATATACCGTTCCATACTGTTCCACAAGTGCTCGATGGATTGACATCTGGGGATTTTGGAGGCCAACTGATATGTTGGAAGTCTTAACTGTGTTCCTCTAACAATTCCTGCACAACATTGGACCTGTGGCTTGGCGCATAGTCATCTTAAAAGACACCTTCGCCATTCGGGAAAAAGTGAAATATTGCTGGGTGTACAGAGTCAGCAAGCAACCCAAGATAGTAGGCTCCAGTCACATGTTGTTCCAATGCACCAGGGGTGCAAGTTCTTGCCAGGTAAATACGCCTCACACCATACAACCACATCCACCGGCTTGTATTGTAGAGACCATGCAGAATGGATCGAGTGTCTCATTTTGTTTGTGGCAAATACGTACACGACCATCCACAGAGTAGAGTAGAAAAACGCGACTTGTCAGACCAGCACACTTTTTTCAGTATTCCGACGTTCAATTTGCTTGATCTTTGCCCCAGGCGAGTCTTTTGCGCCGATGAATTGTGCTTAGGAGAAGATGTCGTAGAAGTCGTCTGCTGTTATAGCCCATACGTGCGAGCGTGCGACGCAAGGTCATGACAGAAAATGTTCCGGGTTGACCTCTGTTCTGTTGGGTAGTCAACTGTTGAACTGTGCTGTGTCCGTTGGCCTGTACGAAAGGTCGGATCCGGCTTTGACCCCTCACATCAACCCTTCGCTGTCCTGTGCAGTTTTGCCTCCGGGTCGTTGTTTGAATATTTTCACGCCAGTCGTGATACACTTTAACTACGGCGGCTCGTGAATAACCCACCAGTTCAGCCGTTTGGGAAATCAACACACCAGCTCTCCGAGCTCCCACAATCTGTCCTTTCTCAAAGTCCGATAAATCCTTCCGTTTATCCATCACGCACCGAATTTTACTACCTACTGCTCCACTCGAACTTTATATATGCTACGTTGATCGACTAATCGCGCTTTCTCGGCATGCTTTTGTTTTAACAGGAAAGTGCCTAACATGTATATTTTCATTTCTTACACATGGATCAGAAGCATGGTCCCTTACCCAAAAAGAGATCCAGAGACTGGAAACTACTGAAAGAAGTGTGCAGAAGTGCATGCTTGGTGTGACTAGGAAAGGTAGGAAACGTAACTCATGGATCAGAAAAGTTGAAAGAATTAGTGACATCGTGATCAGGGTAAAATTCCTAAAATAGCAATGGGCTGGACATATTGATAAAAGAACTCACCACCACTGGACAACTGAAATACTGGATGGAATTCCACGGGGCAGGAAAATAACCACATGGAATAGTGGTGGATGAAATTCAAAAATTTGTCGTAGTGACGTGAAGGAGGCTGACTAAAGACAGACAGATGTGGAATAAATTTGGTGACACATTCATCCAGCCGTGAACTGATAATGGTTGCTGATGGTATATATGTACACTGAAGTGCCAAAAATCATGGGATAGCAGTACGAAAAATAAAACTCTTCGACGCACGCCAAGAGTTTTATCAGTTGCGAGGTATCATCTCGTGAGACAGGTTGAACAACCGCCAGCAGGAATATGGCAAGCCGACGGGAATTATCGGAGTTTAAACGAGGCATGGTAGTGGGAGCCAGACGTAGGGAACATTCAATTTCCGAAGTTGTGCGAACATTCAATTTTCACGATCCACGGTGTCAAGTGCGTACCGAGAATACCTCGTGGAAGACATTACCACCCACCGTGGACAACGAGTGGCCGACCACGGGTGCTGAATGACCGTGACCAGCGGCGTCTGACCAAGATTCTCCATGCTAACAGACAAGCGACAATGGCTCAATTAACATCCACTATCAATGCATGAGGTACCAGAGACATATCCATCAGGTCAGTGCAGCGTAATTTAGCGTTCATGAGGTATGGGAGCAGAAGACCCACAAGAGTGCCTTTGCTAACACCACGACATCGGACAAAACGCCTCACCTGGGCTCGTGAACACAGTAATTGGACCCTGGAAGACTGGCAACATGTGGCGTAGTCCGATGAGTCACGCTACCAATTGTTACGAGCTGATGGTAGGGTTCGGGTGCGGCGCAGACCCCATGAGGCCGTGGACCCAAGCTGTCAATGCAAGGCAGTTGTGTGAACACGGTAATTGGACCCTGGAAGACTGGCAACATGTAGCGTAGTCCGATGAGTCACGCTACCAATTGTTACGAGCTGATGGTAGGGTTCGGGTGTGGCGCAGACCCCATAAGGCCATGGACCCAAGCTGTCAACAAGGCATTGTGGGGACACGTAAATTGGACCCTGGAAGACTGGCAACATGTGGTGTGGTCCGATGAGTCACGCTACCAATTGTTACGAGCTGATGGCAGGGTTCAGGTGTGACGCAGACCCCATGAGGCCATGGACCCAAGCTGTCAACAAGGCATTGTGTGCACACGGTAATTGGACCCTGGAAGACTGGCAACATGTGGTGTGGTCCGATGAGGCATGCTACCAGTTGTTACGAGCTGATGGTAGCGTTCGGGTGTGGCGCAGACCCCATGAGGTCATGGAACCCAAGCTGTAAACAAGGCACTGTGCAAGCTGGTGGTAGTTCCATACATGTGTGGGGTGTCTTTAAGTGGCCCGGTTTGATGCTTCTGGTTCTTATAAACACGTAATTAACCGATACTCCTTTTGTTACTCTGCTGGATGACCATTTGTAGCCCTGCATCGACTTCATGTACCCCAACAATAATGGGATTTTCCAGGCGGACAAGGCACCATATTATCGGGCCAAAGTTATCCAAAATAGGTTCGAAGAGCATTCTGGACAGTTCCGACGGATGGTGTGGCCACCATGTTCGCTGGACATGGACCCAATGTAACACGTATGGGACGTTGTGGAAAGGTCCATTCGCACCTAAGTTCGTGCACCTACAAATACCAGGGAACTGTCGGCGGCTGTTCAAACGGCATGGCTCAAAATCTCTCTAGAAAACTTCCGCCCACTTGTGTTATCGATGCCACGTTGAGTTGCTGTACTTTGTCGCGCAAGAGGAGGTCCTACACGAAACTAGGAACATATTCCATGACTTTTGGCACTTCAGTGTATATATACACCGAAAATCCTAAACATTATGATCAGCGCGTCTGCATGCAAATCGAAGCAACTGCAGGTAAACGACGGCTCGTGTGAGGGTCATGAAATGGTATAAATAACACCTGACACTGAATTCTAATAATCTGTGTTATTCTTGCACTTCAGATGAGACAGTCAACGACTTAAGCGAGTTTGATAAAGGCCAAATTGTAATGGCCGGACGACTGGGTCAGAACATTTCTGTGACGACAAGTCTTGTCAGGTGCTCATGGTCAGTCGTGCTCAGTTAGTACCTTCAGAAAGTGGTCAGAGGAAGAAAAAAATACTACGAACTGCCGGCAATGTGCGGGCTATCGATGGCTCACAAAGGCTAAAGGTGAGCGAAGGCTATCCCGAGTGGTTCGTGCCAACAGAAACGGTACTGTGGTCCGAATTGCCAGAAATGTGAATGCTGATGATGGTAGTAATGTGACACAACACACAGTACATTGAACCCTGCCGAAAACGGAGCTGTGTTGCCGCATGTTGCTCCGAGTGCTCATGCAAACGTCGTTTCACCGTCCAAAGCGCCTACAATGCGCCTAGAGCATCAAAACTGGAACTGGAATGACTAGAAAAAAGTCGGTTGCTCCGGTGAATCTCGTTTCCTGCCGCACAACGTGGACGGCCGGAAACGTGTGCTTTGTTTAGTAGCGGAAGTTTCGGCACCGTAAGACGAAAACCAGCCGGTCGAGAAAGTGCAATTCTTTGGGCAATGTTCTGCTGTGAAACCCTGGGTACAGTCATTCACGTGCAGGAAATTATGCCGTCTACCACCTACCTAAATATGATACCAAACCAGGTAAATCTTTTCATAGCAACGGTATTCCCCTTTAGCAATGCTTTCTGTCAGCAGGATAGTGCGCTTTGTCACAATGCCCGTATTTTTCGAAATGGTTTGCGGAACATGTGAAGGACTTCCAGATATTGCTTTCGAAGTCCCCAGACAATAATCCAATCGAGTATCTGTGGTCTGTTTTGAACAGCAAATCCTATCTGCGGCGGCTCAACCACGTAGATTACAAGAGTTAAAATATGTTCTGGTAACATTTTGGTACCGGATACCGCAAGATACGTTTAGAAACGTTGTAGCGTCTATGCCTCGCTGGATAAAAGCTGGCAAGTAAATTATATATATATATATATATATATATATATATATTCTATAAAGAAGATACCTAAGCAAAAAAATACATATATAATTTTGACTCACACCTAGTATAACATAGAAAAGGTTATGTATCTACCTGTGTGAGTAAAAGGAGAAAAGATAAAAAAATAAAATAAAACAACTGAATGTAGAAGGTGTCGAGAATACTGAGCCCTGGCTTTATCAAGGACCAGCAAGAACTCTGCATTTTCTCACTTCCACAAAGACCTAGTTGGAAATGGGTTTCTGCAAGGCCATAGATGCAAGTAACATTCCCACCTAAAATAGTTTAAAAAATATATATATAAGTCATGTCCTCCGTAGAGTAGCATGACCTAGCACTAGTTAACAATTTCGCTTGCATCCATTAACCTTCATGGCCCGACCCATGCTCTTCATCTGTTACAATTAAACAGAGAGAAGAAGATTAAAGAAAACTCAAGCTGTGAGAGTGACATAATAATTAGAAATGATTTTCAGCTATAACGAAATTCCAAGTTCGTTTGAGAGAGAATTTAAACCTGAAAAACAATGCAAAAGAAATCCAAATTTTACATTGCAATTAAAAAAGGAAATGTTAATTTATAACGAACAGATTTTTGAAAGAAAACTTGAGTCTAAAACCCCCTACTCTACAACTTATGACAGCACGAAAACGACGGCTTTGATTGGTCAGAATCATATTATTAACTGTGTAGAAAATTAAAGCAGATCTGCCAACCTTACTCTATTATTCAGAATAATTTTTCTTAAAGTTCTTTTGATGAAAGAAGAAGGAATTTCGTTCTCTAGAAAACTTTCTAATAGTATATTAATGTGGTAATTGAAGTCCAAATTGTTGCTGCAAATTCTTGAAATTCTTAGGACCTGAGAAATTAGTACATTCTCAATTACTTTGGTTGAAATGTTATTATTCCAGTGTAGATATTTAATTACTTTGAAAGGAAAATTAACTCTTTTATCAAAGAGGCTAATAGATGGGACTCTGTCCTTAAATGTTTTTTCAAATTCTGGAATGAAACTGCTGACCATGTTGATAAGCATGTTTTTGCTTTGGTTCTGGACATTCTTAAACATATTCTTAAAGATAAAATTTCTCTTAAAGAATTTTCCAGTAATTTTGTTACCATCAGGTTCCTAAATAAAGCCTACGATAATCTCAATGTAAGGAAGCTGTTCTACAATAATGCAATTTTTTTCCCATCCAGAGGCACCAGTCTATTGTAAGTTTTAAATATGTTAAGACCTTAGGGTCAATAGTTAAAAACTACAAACTTAACTCTTCGAGCTACATTCCTGTAATTACTACTTGTTCTTGTGATGAACATAAAGAAACAGTTCACTATGATAAGAATTACAACCATATTATCACCGGAAACTTGAGTTTTGTTGAAAATGAAAAGCTTAGGAATTTATTAGAGTATGGCTCTAAATTCAGACCTTCCTTCACAATTTCCAAAGAAAGGATTCTTGAGAGCTTCACTCAAGATGTAAATAAGTACATCGTAAAAACCAGTTTAACGTACAATCAGCCTATTGAGGCCTTCGCAGAATGGAAATAATATAATCAATAGCTTCACCGGTGAGTTGGCAGGTCTGGACTTTTGTTTCGCCAGAAATCTCTTTTTCTCTGGAGAAGCTAAAAGGTCACTCTCCAAACTACAAGACCAATTTATTTTTACCACTACGGATAAAGCTAGCAATAATTTTGCAATTATCTGTAAGAAGTTCTATTTTGAATTGTTAACTATGGAACTCAATAATAGAGTAACATACGAGCCCGTAAGTTATTCTACCAAGCAGTTAGAAAATCGGTTTAAGGCATTCTTCAAGAAACTTAAAATTCCACAAACTAGAAGATATGAGCCTGAATTTCCATTTCTTTTTGCAACGGTTAAGTTTCATAAGGATCCTGTGAAGTTCAGGTTCATAGCTAGTGGAGTAAGGAGTCATAAAAAGAAAATAGATCTTGCTTTTGAAGATGTTTTAAAGAAGGTTTTGAAACACATTAGAAACTGTTCTAACTTGATGTACAGAGATTTTTGGATAATTAATAATAATGCAGAAGTAATTTCTACTATACTCAAAGTTTGTCCCCTAGATATTAATAGTTATGATTTTGAAAACCTATATACTAATCTGCCTCTATCAGATATAATCACTACCTTTAAAGAGCTGTATGCAGAATTTAAACTTAACCAATTTGTTGATGTAGGAACTTGGAACTCTTATCTCAATTGCTGCATAAAAAATAACCATATCTTATATAATAATACTCTCTATAAGCAAGTGAACGGTATTCCAATGGGAACATCAACGTCCACGAATATCGCTAATCTATTCCTGTTCTTTAAGGAATATAAATTCATTAACAATCACCCCACCTGCTCAGATAACTACCTTTACACTTTTAGATATATTGATGATCTGCTGTGTATCAATAATTCAGAAGTTATAGAGAGTGATTTTGATAATATCTATCCTAGCTCTCTTAACTTATGTAAAACCAACCTCAGTAATCAGGAACTTGAGTTCCTAGACTTAAGCATTAAGCTCAACAGAGGTAACCCATCTATTAGCCTCTTTGATAAAAGAGTTAATTTTCCTTTCAAAGTAATTAAATATCTACACTGGAATAATAACATTTCAACCAAAGTAATTGAGAATGTACTAATTTCTCAGGTCCTAAGAATTTCAAGAATTTGCAGCAACAATTTGGACTTCAATTACCACATTAATATACTATTAGAAAGTTTTCTAGAGAACGAAATTCCTTCTTCTTTCATCAAAAGAACTTTAAGAAAAATTATTCTGAATAATAGAGTAAGGTTGGCAGATCTGCTTTAATTTTCTACACAGTTAATAATATGATTCTGACCAATCAAAGCCGTAAGGAAGTTGGCTAGAGGATGCCTATTAACTACCTAAAGGAACCTTAGTGCTATGGATATGACGGTCCTATTAAAACAAAAAATTAAATAATATAAACAAAATCACAAAAAAAGCTTAAAAATCTGTTTATAAAAGAAAATAAAAACAAATAAAAAAGAAAACTAGTTATTCATCACTAGGATAGCTATACTAAAAATAGTAAAACCAACATTAAAATTAATAAGATTCTGATTAATCTATAGAAGCTCACTAAGGTGATTTAATACATGCAAAGATTATTAAATAAACTGCTCGTGTATTTTATAATATTTCTCATGTATTCTGGAGAGTTAATTCTGCTCTTTCTGATCATTCAGATCCACAGTCTTAAGTTTATATATATTTTTTCTCTGGTTAAAATCTCCGCGCGTTGGTTTCTTGCTGTATGAGGAGGCCATCAGCCCCACCCTCACTGCCCCCAGCGTCTAGGGAGTGGCGGAAGAGGTCAGCCATGTTCTTCTCTTGTGAGGAGAAAAGTTTTTGTCACACAAGAGGTAAGCTCTCTTCCTTGTTTTTGGGTTCTAGGTTTTATAAGTTCAATGTTTGTACTTCATGTACCTTTTCTCTGTCGTTTTTTAGCTTTTCAGCTTTTAAGCATTGGTTTGTCTGTTAACATTTTTGCGGGTTTTAACTCTTGCTTTTCTTTGTAACTTTGAGCGTCTTTTGGGGTACCTAGGAACAGAAGACGGCTAAGCTTGTTCCTTTTCTATGCGCTGTCTATGCGCTGTTTTTTCAAAGTAGTTAAGTTCTTAATAACTAATTAATTATGCACTTAAAGCACTGCTGAAATACTTTGTACATATTGCAACTAACTGTTTAAGGTATATAACTTTCACAAAGTTTTCTTTAGTTAATTATTATCTTTAACTTATTCTCGTTTTCGTGCTGTCATAAGTTGTAGAGTAGGGGGTTTTAGACTCAAGTTTTCTTTCAAAAATCTGTTCGTTATAAATTAACATTTCCTTTTTTAATTGCAATGTAAAATTTGGATTTCTTTTGCATTGTTTTTCAGGTTTAAATTCTCTCTCAAACGAACTTGGAATTTCGTTATAGCTGAAAATCATTTCTAATTATTATGTCACTCTCACAGCTTGAGTTTTCTTTAATCTTCTTCTCTCTGTTTAATTGTAACAGATGAAGAGCATGGGTCGGGCCATGAAGGTTAATGGATGCAAGCGAAATTGTTAACTAGTGCTAGGTCATGCTACTCTACGGAGGACATGACTTATATATATATTTTTTAAACTATTTTAGGTGGGAATGTTACTTGCATCTATGGCCTTGCAGAAACCCATTTCCAACTAGGTCTTTGTGGAAGTGAGAAAATGCAGAGTTTTTGCTGGTCCTTGATAAAGCCAGCCAGGGCTCAGTATTCTCGACACCTTCTACATTCAGTTGTTTTATTTTATTTTTTTATCTTTTCTCCTTTTACTCACACAGGTAGATACATAACCTTTTCTATGTTATACTAGGTGTGAGTCAAAATTATATATGTATTTTTTTGCTTAGGTGTCTTCTTTATAGAATGTGAATTCTGAATTTTCAAAACTGCTGCGTTGCGCGTTTTGATTTTCAGGTTATTTTGAACCTTCGTTTTAAATTCTAAATTTTTTCCTTAGTCTTCAGTTTTGCTCTTAAGTATATATATATATATATATATATATATATATATATATACACTGAGTGGCCATTTTATTATGAGCACCTGACAGTTTTAAGCAAATGAGCTATGGCTGCACGCTGTTGCCGCCAGAGGGCGAGGCTAGTATAAAAGGGAAAGCTTAGTGCTTGCGACAGTAGTAGAAGTAATTTTGGGGTGAGGAGATGGGTAAAAAGTGTGATTTGACGGACTTTCAACGAGTGATGATTGTAGGAGCTCGGAGCCATGGAGCGAGTATCATGGATCCCCTTAATTGATCTCTGCACGCACTGTTCACCGTACACTGCATCGGATGGGATATGGCAGCCGAAAGTCTGTTCGAACACCTTTGCTGTCTGAAGTTAACAAGAGAAAACGTCTCCAGTTTGCACAGAAGCACAAGGATTGAACAGTCGATAATTGGAAACAAATTATGTGGTCCGATTAATCACGTTTTCAGTTGCACCATGCCGATGGCTGAGTGAGAATTTGGCGGAAACAGCACGAAAGCATGGACCCCTAATGCAATGCTACAACCCTTCAAGATGGTGGAGGCAACGTTATGGATTGGGGAATGTTTTCCCGGCATGCTTTGGACCCTCTAATTCGTGTTGATCAACGTCTGTCTGGCACATCATAAACATCGTTGTGGACCAAGTGCATCCTGACATGTGGATGGTTTATCCCAATGGCGATGGCTACTTTCAACAAGATAATGCGCCCTGCCATAGTGCTCGTATTGTACAGGATTGGTTTCAGGAACATGCCGGTGAATTTACTTTGATTAAGCGGCCCCCACAATCTCCAGATCTCATCCCCATTGAGAATTTGTCGGATGAAGTTGAAGGAGCCATCAGACAGCTGGATCCACCACCCTGCAATTTCATACTCCTGGAAAGTGCTATTCATCAAGCATAGTCTCAGATTCCACAAACCACCTATCAACATCTCGTGGAATCCATGTCACGAAGAGTCGTCGCAGTATTAAAGGCAAAAGGTGGCCCAACGAAGTACTGAGGTGGTGGTCATAATACAGTGGCCACTCAGTGTATATATTTATATGCCACACTATGAAGGAATGCTGAGAAACAGACCAAACTGCGACAACACGCCAAGCGGTGACGACGCACCCATATAGCCAAGTAGGTCCTGAAAAAATCATTTAAATGTCACACACAGACTAGGCACCAGTGGCCGAATATACAGAATGACCAATAAGGAGTGTGGCCCCCATTTTGGGCGATACAGCATTGAATCCGACGTGGCATCTGGGCAATGCGAGTCCCAGCGAGTCCTGGGGCATGGTGGACCATGAGGTGTTGTTCCGAGTCCACAGTTCATCTTCATTTTGCGGGGGTGGTAGGGTACTCAACCGACGTCCAATCTTATCCCACAGACGCTCGATGGGCGACGGAAGAGTCCGCATACCGTGCAAAGCATTCATGCTGATCCGAGTGGTATGAGACCAGGAGTTATCCTCTTAAAAAACGGTGTTTGGGATGCCCTGCAGATACGGTAGTGCCCCGGGCCGCAGCACCTCGTCAACACTGCGGAGTCCCGTCAATATGCCTGTAATGCGTACCAGCGGTGAGCGGTTGTCGGCGCTGATGGCACTCCACAGTAGCGGAGGAATCCATCCGTTGGCCACGTCGCCTACAGACTCTCACACGGCGATCAACCTTGTTGAGACAGAACCGCGATTCGTCGCGGAACACCATACTGTTCCATTCGGGACCCCACGCAGATCCGGAACGACACTACGCCAAGTGGTGACGACGATGGCTTGCTGATAAGGGTAGCCTTTGCAGCGTACGGCTGGACAGAAAACCAGACGAAGCCAATCGGCGTGACACTGTCGGCGTCGATATCGATGCATCCAAGCCTCCCCGTACACTCAACAAAATGTCGCCTGTTGTGGCCTGCGGGTCCGCTACGGCATGACGTCGGTTGCGACAAACGGTGCGCTCGGACGTCCGTCTCCGTGTGCCGGTCCCCCTACGACTTTGCACAGATCCTTCCTGGGGCCACTGTCTCCAAATGGGACCGACGGTTGTGGCATCACGTTGCCCTTGTTTCGCTATACGACGCAAGGACCATCCGGCGGTACGAAGGCCCACGATGACACCTCTCGTGAACACATCCGTTTGACGAAATCTCGTAAGACGGCATCTTAACGGCACTGGTACCACTTGTTCGTTTTCCAGACACGGTCATAGCAGAACCACTGACTCCTCGCGGCCGTGACAACGTCCCGACTGATGGCCTCGCAGGCTGTTTGTCCGCTTATATTCCACGCGCTGTTCATCAGATTGGCCTTCAAAGCAATCATCTGCATAATTTGTACGTGTGCACCTATCCTGCAATTGCATGGCGCTGAGTTACGTATCCGTGGTGTGGCAATTTCTCATATATATATATATATATATATACACTATCGGGATGTAAGGTCAGGTGATGCGTAACATCACAGCCTCTCCTTGACAAATGTCAACCCCGCCTTCTCGTGGTGCATCCTGTTCCCACTAAAGGGGCTCTGACGACCGCCAATAGCGGTATAACTATACCATCGGGATTAGAGGAAATTCTATCCCACACTCACCAACCCGCTTGGCCAGCGTGGTGAGTTATGGCCAAACCCCTCCAAAATGATTCCACAACTTAAATCTTGGCCCTCAGTCTCCGGCAGCTGGAATGTACCTGGCCAAGGCAGCGGCCAGTGCGACATGAAGGCAGAGGGTGCTAAGAATCCCCGGAGGACCGGACTAGGCTGCCATCTGATGCTGACCTTGGCTACTTACAATGGACGCTCCCTATCTTCTGATTCAAGGCTTCTTGAATTGGAAGAGGAACTACAAAGGATCAAGTGGGACATCGTGGGGCTAAGTGAGGTAAGGAGAAAAGGAGAAGATCTCATCGAACTGAAAAGTGGACATCTCTTCTACTATCGTGGGACAGATACTGGCAGAACTAGTGGTGTTGGATTTATAATAAACAAGAAACTGAAGGATAAAGTTGTAGAAGTTGAAAGTTCCTCTGACAGAGCTGCACGACTTGTTATCCAACTCTCGAAAAGATACCAGGCTCAGATTATTCAAACTTATGCACCCACCACAAGTCATCCTGAAGAAGAAATTGAAGAATTTTATGAGGAAATTTGTCATCTAAATAATAAAGGTAAGCAGCACTTGAAAATAATTATGGGAGATTTCAATGCAAAAAATAGGGCAACGGCAACAGAATGAAACTTCAGTAGGTAAATTCGGTCATGGCAACAGAAACCAGCGTGGAAATACTCTCGTTGAGTTTGCAGAGGCAGAAGGGTTTTTCATCTTGAACTCCTTCTTCAAGAAAAAGCCACACAGGAAATGGACATGGAGACATCCAAATGGGACGACAAGTGAAATTGATTTTATTATGTGTAACAAAAAATTCGTCATAGAAGACTGCAGTGTGCTAAACAAGTTCAACACAGGTAGTGACCACAGATTGGTGAGATGTAAGATGCACCTCAACACTAAACTGGAACGTGGCAAGCTCATAAGACAAACAAAATCTATTGACATAACCAACCTTAAAAAACACCATAATACCTTCAAGTTAGAACTGAAGAACAGGTTCTCTGCTTTAGAAGGCCTAACATCGGAAGAAGTGGACATCTCTGAAGTTAACAGAAAAGTAACCAAAGCTCTTATGGAAACAGCAACAAAATTAGCTGGGTCTAAGAACAAGTTGCATATGAACAAATTATCAGGAAAAACCAAAATGTTGATGCAAAAAAGAAGAGAGATGAGGACAACTAAAGAAGATGTGACTTCCAAAGTGGAATATATAGAGCTCTGCAAGACAGTAAGAAAAAGTATCACTGAAGACGAAAGGAAATTCAACTGTGAACTAGTGAGGAAAGCAATTGAAAACAACCAAAGCCTAAAGATAGCAAAGGGACATCTCAGTAAGGGAAGAAAACAGATTATGGCACTGAGAAAAGAAGATGGTTCTGTAACAAGAAATAGAGGCAGAAATTTTGACAAGAGTGAAAGATTTCTACTCCAAATTATATGAAAGGGATGATATATGCACTCCAGACATCATGAAAGATACCAGTACCAGAGTTCCTCCAGTCCTTCCAGCAGAAGTTGCACATGCAATCAAGAACATGAAGCGGGGAAAAGCTCCAGGAGAAGATGGAATTACTGTAGACATCATACAAGAAGCAAGTGGAGAAATCGAAACAGTACTCGCCCAAATTTTCACTCGATGCCTTAATGAAGGAAAGATTCCTGAGGATTGGAACACCGCTACAATGATCCTGCTACATAAGAAAGGTGACATTGAGGATCTCGGAAACTACAGACCTATCAGCCTCCTATCAGTAGTTTATAAAATCTTCACTAAAGTTCTTTCACACCGCTTGAAGGTAACACTGGACATGGCTCAACCGAGAGAGCAAGCTGGATTCAGGAGTGGCTACAGCACAATAGATCATATCCATGTGCTGAGAGAACTAATTGAAAGAGCGAGGGAATATGAACTTCCATTGTGCATGGCTTTTATCGATTATGAAAAAGCCTTTGATTCGGTGAAACCATCAGCAGTTACAATGGCTCTGAAAACCTGCGGTATTGAAGATGCATACATTAATATTATTAATAACATCTATGAAAATGCAAGTGCAAAGATTAGGCTGTTTGAAAATACAACACACGTAAAAATTGGAAAGGGAGTGAGACAAGGTGACACCATATCTCCCAAGCTCTTTAATGCCACATTGGAGGGTGTTTTTCAGTCGCTGAGCTGGGAAAACAAGGGGATAAAGATTAATGGAGATTATCTAACATACCTTCGTTTTGCTGATGACGTAGTCATTTTTGCAACTACCCCATCAGAGCTGCAGAGTATGATCCAGGAACTTGCTGACAAGAGTAAAGAAGTGGGATTAAAAATGAACTTTCAGAAAACAAAAGTGATGTTCAATGCTTTTACAAGAAATGAAGATTTATCGATTGATTTAGAAAAGCTGGAGATAACAGACACGTACGTTTATCTTGGACAGCAGATATCAAGTGAGGGTCACATTGATGAAGAAATTAATCGGCGTACAAAACTTGCCTGGAGAGCTTTTGGAAGAAACAGCATAATTTTCAAGAGCAATATGCCATTATGTCTTAAAAGAAAAGTGTTTGATCAATGCATCCTTCCAGTGCTTACGTATGGTGCAGAGACGTGGACCTTAACTAAAAGAGACATACAAAGTCTGCAGACAACTCAAAAAAGCATGGAGAGGTGCATGCTTGGTGTAACAAGTAGAGATAAGAAGAGGAACACGTGGATCCGAAAAATGACAAGAGTGGAAGACATCATGATCAGAGTTAAATCCCTGAAATTGCAATGGACTGGACATACTGCCAGAAGAACAGATCATCGATGGACAGCCGAAATTTTAGATTGGATTCCAAGGGACAGGAAAAGACCCAGAAGAAGACCACATGGAAGATGGGTGGATGAAATTCGAAAGTATGCGGGAGTGACATGGAGGAGACTGGCACAAGACAGACCGTTGTGGAGGAAACTTGGGGAGACTTTCGTCCAGCAGTGGATTGATAATGGTTGACAATGATGATGATGATGATATACACTATCTACCAACAACTAATTGGACACCCCTGCAATCGACGATATCTGCGGTCCTGATACACGTTACGGCCGCCGCCGTTAAATATCGTGTGGAAAACAACAACGCAACCTGTCGCATGCAAAATGCCACGCAGTTCGGAGCTCTCTGATTTCGAGAAAGGTGTAATCGTCGGGTATCACAGAAATGGCCGATCCATACGTGACATATCCAGCGAGTTGAAGTACCCAAAATCAACAGTGGCATACGTGATTGCCTATTGGAAGATGAGAGGTGACTGTCGGAATGTGCTCCGACCCCGCAGACCCACAAAACTGGGAGTTAGAGACCTACGGGTGCTGGTCAGAGAAATTCGGAAGAACCGCACCAAATCGGTGGGCCACATCCGCGAGGAGTTTCAACAGGCATCCGGGAGTGTACTTTCGATGAATACCATCCGTAAGGAATCCCATCTGCTCGGTTATCATGGACGTGCTGCCGTGTACAAGCCTTTGATCACCAAGTCCAAAAGCGCTGATCGGCTAACGTGGTGCAAAGAACGTCGACAGTGGACCGTTGAACAGTGTAAACAGGTTCTCTGGAGCGACGAATCAAGGTTCACCCTATACCGTTTGGATGGCTGGGTCTGGGTTTGGCGTCTGCTTGGAGAACGCCTCCTGCCGGAATGTATTGTGCTAACTGTGAAGTTCGGCGGCGGTGGAATTATGCTATGGGGGTGTTTTACCTGGTATGGCACGGGACTCTTGGTCGCAATTCCTGGTAGACTCAACGCCGAGATCTACTGCACCATTTTGGATGACCATGCGCTTCCTACGTTGTGGCAGTTTTACGGGGTGGATCCATGTTACTTTCAGGATGACAATGCCACTTGTCATGTTGCGAGGTCCACCATGGCTTGGTATGGTGACAATGGGGTTAATCAAATGGACTGGCCTGCGCAGAGCCTGGACCTTAACCCTATCGAGTACCTCTGGGACGAGTTGGAGCGTCGACTTAAGGGGTGCCCCCACCGTCCGAAATCGGTGAAAGAACTGACCTGTCTTCTCCAAGCCGAGTGGAGGAAAATACCGCTAGCCGTCGTACAACGCCTGGTTGAGAGTATGCCCCGGAGGGTCGCAGCTGTATTCGCCGCTCGTGGAGGCTCCACCAGCTATTAAAGGTGAATAAACTTCGTTTTCCTTTGCTATCACAGGTGTCCAATTACTTGTTGGTAGATAGTGTATATACTGTATAATAATCATTGCTAACCATTATCAATCCACTGCTGGATGAAGGTCTCCCCAAGTTTCTTCCGCAATTGTCTGTCTTGAGCCTGCTTCCTCCATGCTTTCGAAATATCATCCATCCATCGCCCATGGGTCTTCTTTCCCTTCGAAGCCAGTCTAAAATTTCGGTTGTCCATTGGCGGTCCGTTCTTCTGGCAACATGTCCAGCCAATTGACATCTCAGTGATTTCACACAGGTTATGATGTCGTATACTCTTGTCATTTTCCTTATCCACGAGTTCATCTTCTTATTTTTCCTGGTTACACCAAGCATGCATCTCTCCATGCTGCTTTGCGTTGTCTTCAGCCTTTGTATGTCTTTTTCAGTTAAGGTCCATGTCTCTTCTCCATACGTAAACACTGGCCGGATGCACTGATCAAACATTTTTTATTTTAAGACATAATGGCATATTGCTCTTAAAAATTGTACCGTTTCTTCCAAAAGCTCTCCATCCAAGTTTTATACGCCGATTAATTTCTTCATCAATGTGACCCTCACTTGATATCTGCTGCCCAAGATAAATGTAGGTATCGGTTATCTCCAGCTTTTCCTCATCAATCGATAAATCGTCATTTCTTGTAAAGCATTGAACATCTGTTTTGTCTTCTGAAAGTTTTTTTAATCCCACTTCTTTACTCCTATCAGCAATTTCTTGGATCATACTCTGCAGCCCTGAACGGGTAGTTGTAAAAATGAATACATCATCAGCAAAACGAAAGTGAGTTATATAATTTCTATTAATCTTTATCCCTTTGTTCTCCAAGTTCAGTGATTGAAAAATATTTTGCAATGTGGCATTAAAGAGCTTAGGAGATATGGTGTCACCTTGTCATACTCCCTTTTAAAATTTTATTTTTTCCGTATCCTAAATTACCTGAACTACTGCACTTGCATTTTCACAGATGTTATTAATAATGCTAATGTATGCGTTTTCAATACCGCAGGATTTCAAAGCCATTGTAACTGCTGATGGTTTCATGAAATGGAAGGCTTTTTCATAATCAATAAAAGCCACGCATAATTGGAGTTCATATTCTCTTGTTCTTTCAATTCGTTCTCTCAATACATTGATATGATCCACAGTGCTGTATCCACTTCTAAATCCAGCTTGTTCCCTTAGTAGAGTCATGTCTAGCGTTACTTTTAAGGAATGTGAAAGAACCTTAGTAAAGATTTTATAAACCACTGAAAGGAGGCTGATGGGCTTGTAGTTCTTGAGATCTTCAATGTCACCTTTTTTATGTAGCAGGATCATTGTGGCATTGTTCCAATCCTCAGGAATCTTCCCTTGACTGAGACACCTGGTGGAAACTTGGGCGAGTGTAGTCTCAATTTGACCACTTGCTTCTTGTATAATGTCCACGGAAACTCCATCTTCTCCTGGAGCTCTTTCCCATTCCATGTTCTTAATTGTATGTTTAACTTCTGCCGGGAGGACTGGAAGGACTTTGGCACTGGTACCTGTCGTAATGTCTGGAGTAGATGTATCATCCCCCTTCATACAGTTTTGAGTAGAAATCTTTCACCCTTGTCAAAATTTCTCTTCTATTTCTTGTTACAAAACCATCTTCTTTTCTCAGTGCCATAATCTGTTTTTTTCCCTTACTGAGATCATTTTTGCTCTCTTCAGGCTTTTTTTTTTTTTTTCAATTGCTTTTCTCACTAGTTCACAATTGAACTTCCCTAGGTATTCAATGATACTCCCGTACTGGTTTTCATAGCTCCATATATTCCACGTTGAAAGCTACGTCTTCTTTATTTGTCCTCATCTCCCTTCTCTTTTGCCTCAACATTTTTGTTTTTCCTGAAATTTTCTTCATATCAAACTTGTTCTCAGTAGCACCTATTTTTGTTGCTGTTTCCGTAAGAGCATTGGTTAGTTTTCTGTTAACTTCAGAAATATCCACTTCTTTCGATGTTAGGTCTTCTAACACAGAGAATCTATTCCTCAGTTCCGACTTGAAGGTATGATGATTTTTAAGGTTGGTCAATGGTCATGTCAATTGGTCATGTCAATATATTTTGTTTGTTTTGTGAGCTTGCCACATTCGAGTTTAGTCTTGATGTGCATCTTACATCTCATCATTCAATGGTCACTACCTGTGTTGAACTTGTTTAGAACACAGCAGTCTTCGATGACGAATTTTTCGTTACACATAGTAAAATCAATTTCACTTTTCGTCCCACTCAGATGTCTCTATGACCCTTTCCTGTGTGGCTTTTTTCTTGAAAAAAGAGTTCATGATGAAAACCCTTCCTGCCTCTTCAAACTCTACGAGAGTATTTCCACGTTGATTTCTGTTCCCATAACCGAATTTATCAACTGAAGTTTCATTCTGTTGCTGTTGCCTTACTTTTGCATTGAAATCACCCATAATGATCTTCAAGTGTTGTTTTGCCTTTGTTATTTAGATTCCGAATTTCCTCGTAAAATTCCTCAATTTCTTCTTCAGGATGACTTGTGGTGGGTGCATTAGCTTGAATAATCGGAGCCTGGTATCTTCTCGAGAGTTGGATAACGAGTCGTGCAGCTCTGTCAGAGGAGCTTTCAACTTCTACAACTTTATCCTTCAATTTCTTGTTTATTATAAATCCAACACCACTAGTTCTGCCAGTATCTGTCCCACGATAGTAGAAGGGATGTCTGCTTTTCAGTTCAATAAGATTTTCTCATTTTTTCTTACGTCACTTAGCCCGACGATGTCCCACTTGATTCTTTATAATTCCTCCTCCAATTCAAGAAGCCTTGAATCAGAAGATAGAGAGCGTCCATTAAACGTAGCCAAGGTCAGCCTCAGATGGCAGCCTAGCCTAGTCCGGTCGTCCGATTGTGATTTCTTAGCACGCTCTGTCTTCATGTCGCACTGCATATATATATATATATATATATATATAGGTGATGCGTAACATCACAGCCTCTCCTTGACAAATGTCAACCCCGCCTTCTCGTGGTGCATCCTGTTCCCACTAAAGGGGCTCTGACGACCGCCAATAGCGGTATAACTATACCATCGGGATTAGAGGAAATTCTATCCCACACTCACCAACCCGCTTGGCCAGCGTGGTGAGTTATGACCAAACCCCTCCAAAATGATTCCACAACTTAAATCTTGGCCCTCAGTCTCCGGCAGCTGGAATGTACCTGGCCAAGGCAGCTGCCAGTGCGACATGAAGGCAGAGGGTGCTAAGAATCCCCGGAGAACCGGACTAGGCTGCCATCTGATGCTCACCTTGGCTACGTATAATGGACGCTCCCTATCTTCTGATTCAAGGCTTCTTGAATTGGAAGAGGAACTACAAAGGATCAAGTGGGACATCTGGGGCTAAGTGAGGTAAGGAGAAAAGGAGAAGATCTCATCGAACTGAAAAGTGGACATCTCTTCTACTATCGTGGGACAGATACTGGCAGAACTAGTGGTGTTGGATTTATAATAAACAAGAAACTGAAGGATAAAGTTGTAGAAGTTGAAAGTTCCTCTGACAGAGCTGCACGACTCGTTATCCAACTCTCGAAAAGATACCAGGCTCAGACTATTCAAACTTATGCACCCACCACAAGTCATCCTGAAGAAGAAATTGAAGAATTTTATGAGGAAATTTGTCATCTAAATAATAAAGGTAAGCAGCACTTGAAAATAATTATGGGAGATTTCAATGCAAAAATAGGGCAACGGCAACAGAATGAAACTTCAGTAGGTAAATTCGGTCACGGCAACAGAAACCAGCGTGGAAATACTCTCGTTGAGTTTGCAGAGGCAGAAGGGTTTTTCATCTTGAACTCCTTCTTCAAGAAAAAGCCACACAGGAAATGGGCATGGAGACATCCAAATGGGACGACAAGTGAAATTGATTTTATTATGTGTAACAAAAAATTCATCATAGAAGACTGCAGTGTGCTAAACAAGTTCAACACAGGTAGTGACAATAGATTGGTGAGATGTAAGATGCACCTCAACACTAAACTTGAACGTGGCAAGCTCATAAGACAAACAAAATCTATTGACATAACCAACCTTAAAAACACCATAATGCCTTCAAGTTGGAACTGAAGAACAGGCTTCTGCTTTAGAAGGTCTAACATCGGAAGAAATGGACATCTCTGAAGTTAACAGAAAAGTAACCAAAGCTCTTATGGAAACAGCAACAAAATTAGCTGGGTCTAAGAACAAGTTGCATGTAAACAAATTATCAGGAAAAACGGAAATGTTGATGCAAAAAAGAACAGAGATGAGGACAACTAAAGAAGATGTGACTTTCAAAGTGGAATATATAGAGCTATGCAAGACAGTAAGAAAAAGTATCACTGAAGACGTAAGAAAATTCAACTGTGAACTAGTGAGGAAAGCAATTGAAAACAACCAAAGCCTAAAGATAGCAAAGGGACATCTCAGTAAGGGAAGAAAACAGATTATGGCACTGAGAAAAGAAGATGGTTCTGTAACAAGAAATAGAGGCGAAATTTTGACAAGAGTGAAAGATTTCTACTCCAAATTATATGAAAGGGATGATATATGCACTCCAGACATCATGAAAGATACCAGTACCAGAGTTCCTCCAGTCCTTCCAGCAGAAGTTGCACATGCAATCAAGAACATGAAGCGGGGAAAAGCTCCAGGAGAAGATGGAATTACTATAGACATCATACAAGAAGCAAGTGGAGAAATCGAAACAGTACTCGCCCAAATTTTCACTCGATGCCTTAATGAAGGAAAGATTCCTGAGGATTGGAACACCGCTACATTGATCCTGCTACATAAAAAAGGTGACATTGAGGATCTCGGAAACTACAGACCTATCAGCCTCCTATCAGTAGTTTATAAAATCTTCACTAAAGTTCTTTCACACCGCTTGAAGGTAACACTGGACATGGCTCAACCGAGAGAACAAGCTGGATTCAGGAGTGGCTACAGCACAAGAGATCATATCCATGTGCTGAGAGAACTAATTGAAAGAGCGAGGGAATATGAACTTCCATTGTGCATGGCTTTTATCGAATATGAAAAAGCCTTTGATTCGGTGAAACCATCAGCAGTTACAATGGCTCTGAAAACCTGCGGTATTGAAGATGCATACATTAATATTATTAATAACATCTATGAAAATGCAAGTGCAAAGATTAGGCTGTTTGAAAATACAACACACGTAAAAATTGGAAAGGGAGTGAGACAAGGTGACACCATATCTCCGAAGCTCTTTAATGCCACATTGGAGGGTGTTTTTCAGTCGCTGAGCTGGGAAAACAAAGGGATAAAGATTAATGGAGATTATCTAACCCACCTTCGTTTTGCTGATGACGTAGTCATTTTGCAACTACCCCATCAGAGCTGCAGAGTATGATCCAGGAACTTGCTGACAAGAGTAAAGAAATGGGATTAAAAATGAACTTTCAGAAGACAAAACTGATGTTCAATGCTTTCACAAGAAATTAAGATTTATCGATTGATGGAGAAAGGCTGGAGATAACAAACACGTACGTTTATCTTGGACAGCAGATATCAAGTGAGGGTCACATTGTTGAAGAAATTAATCGGCGTACAAAACTTGCCTGGAGAGCTTTTGGAAGAAACAGCATAATTTTCAAGAGCAATATGCCATTATGTCTTAAAAGAAAAGTGTTTGATTAATGCATCCTTCCAGTGCTTACGTATGGTGCAGAGACGTGGACCTTAACTAAAAGAGACATACAAAGGCTGCAGACAACTCAAAAAAGCATGGAGAGGTGCATGCTTGGTGTAACCAGGACAGATAAGAAGAGGAACTCGTGGATCCGAAAAATGACAAGAGTGGAAGACATCATGATCAGAGTTAAATCCCTGAAATGGCAATTAGCTGGACATACTGCCAGAAGAACAGATCATCGATGGACAGCCGAAATTTTAGATTGGATTCCAAGGGACAGGAAAAGACCCAGAAGAAGATCACATGGGAGATGGGTGGATGAAATTCGAAAGTATGCAGGGGTGACATGGAGGAGACTGGCACAAGACAGACCGTTATGGAGGAAACTTGGGGAGACCTTCGTCCAGCAGTGGATTGATAATGGTTGACAATGATGATGATGATGATATTATCATCATCATCATCATTGTCAACCATTATCAATCCACTGCTGGACGAAGGTCTCCCCAAGTTTCCTCCATAACGGTCTGTCTTGTAATATCATCATCATCATCATTGTCAACCATTATCAATCCACTGCTGGACGAAGGTCTCCCCAAGTTTCCTCCATAACGGTCTGTCTTGTGCCAGTCTCCTCCATGTCACCCCTGCATACTTTCGAATTTCATCCACCCATCTCCCATGTGGTCTTCTTCTGGGTCTTTTCCTGTCCCTTGGAATCCAATCTAAAATTTCGGCTGTCCATCGATGATCTGTCCTTCTGGCAGTATGTCCAGCCCATTGCCATTTCAGGGATTTAACTCTGATCATGATGTCTTCCACTTTTGTCATTTTTCGGATCCACGAGTTCCTCTTCTTATCTCTCCTGGTTACACCAAGTATGCACCTCTCCATGCTTCTTTGAGTTGTCTGCAGCCTTTGTATGTCTCTTTTAGTTAAGGTCCACGTCTCTGCACCATACGTAAGCACTGGAAGGATGCATTGATCAAACACTTTTCTTTTAAGACATAATGGCATATTGCTCTTGAAAATTATGCTGTTTCTTCCAAAAGCTCTCCAGGCAAGTTTTGTACGCCGATTAATTTCTTCATCAATGTGACCCTCACTTGATATCTGCTGTCCAAGATAAACGTACGTGGCTGTTATCTCCAGCTTTTCTCCATCAATCGATAAATCTTCATTTCTTGTAAAAGCATTGAACATCACTTTTGTCTTCTGAAAGTTCATTTTTAATCCCACTTCTTTACTCTTGTCAGCAAGTTCCTGGATCATACTCTGCAGCTCTGATGGGGTAGTTGCAAAAATGACTACGTCATCAGCAAAACGAAGGTGGGTTAGATAATCTCCATTAATCTTTATCCCCTTGTTTTCCCAGCTCAGCGACTGAAAAACACCCTCCAATGTGGCATTAAAGAGCTTCGGAGATATGGTGTCACCTTGTCTCACTCCCTTTCCAATTTTTACGTGTGTTGTATTTTCAAACAGCCTAATCTTTGCACTTGCATTTTCATAGATGTTATTAATAATATTAATGTATGCATCTTCAATACCGCAGGTTTTCAGAGCCATTGTAACTGCTGATGGTTTCACCGAATCAAAGGCTTTTTCATAATCGATAAAAGCCATGCACAATGGAAGTTCATATTCCCTTGCTCTTTCAATTAGTTCTCTCAGCACGTGGATATGATCTATTGTGCTGTAGCCACTTCTGAATCCAGCTTGTTCTCTCGGTTGAGCCATGTCCAGTGTTACCTTTAAGCGGTGTGAAAGAACTTTAGTGAAGATTTTATAAACTACTGATAGGAGGCTGATAGGTCTGTAGTTTCCGAGATCCTCAATGTCACCTTTCTTATGTAGCAGGATCATTGTAGCGGTGTTCCAATCCTCAGGAATCTTTCCTTCATTAAGGCATCGAGTGAAAATTTGGGCGAGTACTGTTTCGATTTCTCCACTTGCTTCTTGTATGATGTCTACAGTAATTCCATCTTCTCCTGGAGCTTTTCCCCGCTTCATGTTCTTGATTGCATGTGCAACTTCTGCTGGAAGGACTGGAGGAACTCTGGTACTGGTATCTTTCATGATGTCTGGAGTGCATGTATCGTCCCTTTCATATAATTTGGAGTAGAAATCTTTCACTCTTGTCAAAATTTCGCCTCTATTTCTTGTTACAGAACCATCTTCTTTTCTCAGTGCCATAATCTGTTTTCTTCCCTTACTGAGATGTCCCTTTGCTATCTTTAGGCTTTGGTTGTTTTCAATTGCTTTCCTCACTAGTTCACAGTTGAATTTTCTTACGTCTTCAGTGATACTTTTTCTTACTGTCTTGCATAGCTCTATATATTCCACTTTGGAAGTCACATCTTCTCTAGTTGTCCTCATCTCTCTTCTTTTTGCATCAACATTTTCGTTTTTCCTGATAATTTATTTACATGCAACTTGTTCTTAGACCCAGCTAATTTTGTTGCTGTTTCCATAAGAGCTTTGGTTACTTTTCTGTTAACTTCAGAGATGTCCACTTCTTCTGATGTTAGGCCTTCTAAAGCAGAGAACCTGTTCTTCAGTTCCAACTTGAAGGTATTATGGTGTTTTTTAAGGTTGGTTATGTCAATAGATTTTGTTTGTCTTATGAGCTTGCCACGTTCAAGTTTAGTGTTGAGGTGCATCTTACATCTCACCAATCTATGGTCACTACCTGTGTTGAACTTGTTTAGCACACTGCAGTCTTCTATGACGAATTTTTTGTTACACATAATAAAATCAATTTCACTTGTCGACCCATTTGGATGTCTCCAAGTCCATTTCCTGTGTGGCTTTTTCTTGAAAAAGGAGTTCAAGATGAAAAACCCTTCTGCCTCTGCAAACTCAACGAGAGTATTTCCACGCTGGTTTCTGTTGCCGTGACCAAATTTACCTACTGAAGTTTCATTCTGTTGCCGTTGCCCTATTTTTGCATTGAAATCTCCCATAATTATTTTCAAATGCTGCTTACCTTTATTATTTAGATGACAAATTTCCTCATAAAATTCTTCAATTTCTTCTTCAGGATGACTTGTGGTGGGTGCATAAGTTTGAATAATCTGAGCCTGGTATCTTTTCGAGAGTTGGATAACAAGTCGTGCAGCTCTGTCAGAGGAACTTTCAACTTCTACAACTTTATCCTTCAGTTTCTTGTTTATTATAAATCCAACACCACTAGTTCTGCCAGTATCTGTCCCACGATAGTAGAAGAGATGTCCACTTTTCAGTTCGATGAGATCTTCTCCTTTTCTCCTTACCTCACTTAGCCCCACGATGTCCCACTTGATCCTTTGTAGTTCCTCTTCCAATTCAAGAAGCCTTGAATCAGAAGATAGGGAGCGTCCATTGTACGTAGCCAAAGTCAGCATCAGATGGCAGCCTAGTCCGGTCCTCCGGGGATTCTTAGCACCCTCTGCCTTCATGTCGCACTGGCCGCTGCCTTGGCCAGGTACATTCCAGCTGCCGGAGACTGAGGGCCAAGATTTAAGTTGTGGAATCATTTTGGAGGGTTTGGCCATAACTCACCACGCTGGCCAAGCGGGTTGGTGAGTGTGGGATAGAATTTCCTCTAATCCCGATGGTATAGTTATACCGCTATTGGCGGTCGTCAGAGCCCCTTTAGTGGGAACAGGATGTACCACGAGAAGGCGGGGTTGACATTTGTCAAGGAGAGGCTGTGATGTTACGCATCACCTGACCTTACATATATATATATATATATATATACACACTGCTGGCCACCCAAAATGCAACACCAAGAAGGACACAAGATAGCAAAGCCAGAATTAGTGGACACATAACAACAGATACAAAGATGAAACGATTGAGCTTACAGGCCCGTGCGACTTGCGGAACACGCAGACATCAATAGTTCGTGTGGCCCCCATGGCTGGCAATAACGACCGCTACACGCCGCGGCATCGAACGAAAGAGGTTTTGGATGTGGGCTTTGGGTATGTCGGTCCAGGCTGCTTCCACACGTTGCCACAGTTCATCAGGTGTAGCCGTGGGTGGTGCTTGCCGGGCTACTCGGTTGCCGATCAGCGACCAGACGTGTTCGATGGGCGACATATCGGGATAACAGGCGGGCCACGGCAGCAGTGACACCTGGTGGGCCGTGAAGCGGGCGCGCATTATCCTGTTGAAACGTGGCCCTGGCAGGTCCTGCAGGTAAGGGAGGACTACAGACTCCAAAACTTCGGAGCTATAGCGGTGGCTGTTGAGTGTACTGGTGATGCGTTCCAGAGGGGTGCGGGTGTCATATCCAATTGCGCCCCAAACCATAACGCCAGGCGACGGACCGGTATGGCGATGTATAATGCAGGCGTCATACAGTCTCTCGCCGTGGTACCGGCACACGCGGATCCAACCATCGTGGTGTTGCAGGCAGAAGCAGGATTCGTCGGAGAAAACAATGTCGTGCCATTCCGTAGTCCAGGTGCGGCGTTCAATGGCTCACTGCCGCCGCACTCGCCGGAGGTGTAACGTCATTGGTAATCGGAGCAATGGGCGCGGTGCGACTAGTCCCCGATCCTACAGACGACGTCGAACGGTACGTGCTGACACGTTGTTGCGAAACACACCCTAATTCCTGCGTTGACGTTCGTGATGTGGCTATGCGAGGCGTCAATGCCCGCCGCACAACGTGCTGGTCCTCTCGTTTGGTGGTGTGCCGCGGCTGCGGGAATCGCTCACGTTGGTCAGTCTGTCCCTCCTGCACCCACTGAATCCATACTCGCCTCACTGTGGCTGGATGTCGTCCCACGCGAGCGCTGATGTCTCGGTACGATAAACCGCTGTCACGATATGTCACTATTCGTCCTCTGTCGAACTCCGAAACGTGCTGGAATGACTTCCGTATTCTGCGACGAGGCATCAGGAAGCTTCCCACTAACAGGTCCGGCAGCACAACACACTCCCACTACTTACACCCCGCCTTCTGTGCACCCTTCTTATAGTGCTTCTTAGTGGTGTGCCGGGCGCACATGATTTGCATATGACTTGCAATGATATTCGTTTGCATGTCATCTCACGGGCAACGCATGCTGCGAATTTCAGGCCAATCCGATGCTTCCTTCTTGGTGTTGCATTTTGGGTGGCCATCAGTGTATATATACTCCCATTATGCATCGCTTTTATCGATTATGAAAATACCTTTGATTCCGTGAAACCATCAGCAGTTACAAAGCCTTGGAAATACTCCGGTATTGAAGATGCGTACATTAACATTATTACTAACACCAATGAAAATGCAAGTGCAAAGGTTCGGATATTTGAGGATACAGCACTAATAAAAATTGGAAAGGGAGTGAGACAAGGTGACATCATATCTCCCAAACTCTTTAAATGCCACATTGCAAAATTACTTTCAATCATTGAACTTGGAAAAGAAAGGTATAAAGTATAATTGAGATTATATGTATAACTCACCTTCGTTTTGCTGATGACGTAGTCATTTTTGCAACTATTCCTTTCGAGTTGCAGAGTATGCCAGAAGAACAGACCACCGATGGGCAACTGATATTTTAGACTGGAATCCACGGAACAGAAATAAACCCAGAGGAAAACACCATGGGAGATGGATGGATGAAATCCGAAAGCTTGCCGGAGTGACATGGAGGAGACAGGCTCAAGACAGACAATTGTGGAAGGAACTTGGGGAGACCTTTATGCAGCAGTGGATTGATAATGGTTGACAATGCTGACGATATATACACAGCAGGACCCCGATTGAGGTTGCTGCTTACGGGCCCCAATCGAAAGTTACGCCACTGATTTATAAAGACGAAAGTCACAAAGCCAAAATGAACTTACTGAATTTACAACTATCAATCACCACAGTAATTGAAATAATGATGCTTCCATAATTTTTTATTTATTGTAACATAAAAGCGCATGGAAATGGAACTATAACGTTACTACGATACTTCAGAGCTATACTTGTTTCTTTTTAACCGTTCAGTTTTTATGGAGAATACCGAGCCAACCGTTAATTTTTTTAATTTTTTTTTTGCCGTACTTTCGTTTCATTCTAAACGGAATAACCACTGGCATAGCCCAGTTGGTAAAGTCGCTGTGCAATGTGTGGGAGGCGGACGTTTCTGACGAGTGTTCGAATCCTTGTACTAGTCTGCAGTTTTCCGGGATTTACCGCAGACTCCCTGTGTTTGGGGAAGCGAATACGTAAATAGTTGTCTGTTAAGTCGGCCCCGGACGCACTTTGTCCCTTACCCGTATGCAACAGAAGAATGGAAAGCCGGCTGCATTAATTTCCCAGTAATCCTCAAGGGCGCATAGTCATCTTTGAGAAACTAAACCCGCCATGGGCGGACGAGAAAGAGAGAGAGAGAGAGTGAGAACTTTGTCCCTTACCCGTATGCAGCAGAACAATGGCAAGCCGGCTGCATTAATTTCCCAGTAATCCTCAAGGGCGCATAGTCATCTTTGAGCACCTTAACCCGCCATGGGTGAACGAGAGAGAGAGAGAGAGAGAGAGAGAGAACTTTGTCCCTTACCCGTATGCAGCAGAACAATGGCAAACCAGCTGCATTAATTTCCCAGGAATCCTTAAGGGCACATAGTCATCTTTGAGGAACTAAACCCGCCATGGGCGGACGAGAAAGAGAGACAGATAACTTTCTCCCTTATTTGTTTGGAGCAGAAGAATGGCAAATCAGCTGCATTAGTTTCCCAGTAATGCTCAAGGGCGCATAGCCGTCTTTGCGGAAATCAACCCGCCATGGGCGGACGAGAAAGAGAGAGAGAGAGAGAGAGAGAGCGAACTTTGTTTCTTACCCGTATGCTGCAGAGGAATGGCAAGCCCGCTGCATAAATTTGCCAGTAATCCTCAAGGAGCGCATAGTCGTCTTTGCGAGACTCAACCCACCATGGGCGGAAGAGAGAGAGAGAGAGATCTTTGTAGCTTTGTCCCTTACTCGCATGCAGCAGAGGAATGGCAAGCCGGCTGCATTAAGTTGCCAGGAATTCTCAAGGGCGCATAGTTGTCTTTACGGTACTAAACTCGCCATGGACGTAAGAGAGAGAGAGAGAGAGACAGACAGACAGAATAATGTGTCTCTTATTCGTATGCAGCAGAAGAATGGCAAGCCGGCTGCATTAATTTGCTAGTAATACTCAAGGGCGATGTCTTTGCGGAATTCAACCCGCCATAGTCGGACGAGAGAGAGATAACTTTGTCCCTTACCCGTATGCAGCAGAGGAATGGCAAGCCGGCTGCGTTAATTCCCCAGAAACCCTCAAGGGCATGTAGTCGTCTTTGCGAAACTCAACCCGCCATGGGCGGACGAGAGAGAGATTTGTCTCTTACCCGTATGGAGCAGAGGAATGGCAAGTCGGTTGCATTAATTTCCCCCGTAATCCTGAAGGTCGTATAGTGGTCTTTGCGGAACTCAACCCGCCATGGGCGGACGAGAAAGAGAGAGAGAGAGAGAACTTTATCCCTTACCCGTATGCAGCAGAGGAATGGCAAGCCGGCTGCATTAATTTTCCAGTAATCCTCAAGGGCACATAGTCGTCTTTGCGGAACTCAACCCGCCATGGGCGAACGAGAAAGAGAGAGAAAGAGAAAGAGAGATTTGTCTCTTACCCGTATGCAGCAGAGGAATGGCAAGCCGGCTGCATTAAGTTGCCAGTAATCCTCAAGGGCGCATAGTCATCTTTGAGGAACTAAACACGCCATGGACGGACGAGAAAGAGAGAGAGAGAATGAACTTTATCCCTTACCCATATGCAGCAGAGGAATGGCAAGCCGACTGCATTAATCGCCTATGGCTGGTTGAGTTTCGTCTTAGCGAAACTCAACCAGCCATAGGCGGACGAGAAAGAGATACGGAATAAATAATATCCTGTTTGTTTAGCTGCTTACGCTTCTTACTTTAATGAAGTTTGAATTTTTCAACCTGTCTCGAATAAAAAGTTGTTCTGCACTACGTCATTAGTGTTCTCAAGTAGTCGCATGTGTGAAGAAATATAGTTTGAATAATATTCGCCGTTTTTACTTTTAGACAAAACTGGTATCAGGATAAACTCAAATTTAAACATCCACTTACCCTTTCATTCACGTTCGTTTGCAAGTATTTTGTAAACTACGTTTCGAATTTGCTTAGTATGTTATTCCTTAAATTTCGAATCTACTTTTCCTCTTGTGAGTGCGCACACACTTCTGAAAGTAAAAGACATCCTTGAAAAATAACTTAAAGATGCTAAATAGTTAAATTACTCCGTTCAGGGTTATTTTCCTTTTTTCATTACTTATCTTCAAGGAAAAAATAAGTAACATATTCACTCAGAGTAAATTTTTCATTGCATTTGTTTTCCGAATCAAATCTCTTCTGCGATTTCATGCAAAATTTTACCGTGAAATGCGTCTACCAATTTCCTTTAAATTGATGTAATTGATTTTCCTGCTATAGCACGAAGACACGTTTCTCCGTTCACATTTACTTTCTACTTCTTTTTTCCCCTTACCTCTCTCATAGCTTGGTTATTTCCTTCTTTCTGAAGATAAAAATAGAAATATATTTCGCTTTTAAAATATAATTGCACGTAAAAATATAATCTCTGATGTACAAAACTATTATCGTAAAACAGAACGATGTTTTAATAGTGTTCTTTGGAAAATTATTTTCCATAAGAAAAAAAAATGTTTTTTTCATTTATCAAGCCATAACTTCCTCTTCTCTGCAATTTTTGCAAAAGAAGTGCGCATGAACTTCTGTTAAAGGAATGTAAGTGCGTATGTTGGATATATGGAGATGCCAGTTAATTTTCCTATCTCATGGTTAAATGTGGAAAAAATCTCACTGGAAGTTGTTTATGCAATGCAAATTCTAAGAATTTTGAAGCACTCATTTTATGTTTTAGAAGTAGTTTGCGAAACACTATACAATACATTTTGATTCTTAAACTTTACAAAGTCATACTGGAAAAGATATTTTCTTTCTTAAAGATGTTCACTTAAAGCATTTAGAAACATACGTATTTAATTTAACATAATGACTTGTATATTGAGATGTGATTTTTTTTTTTTTTTTTTTTTTGGTTGTTTGATTCCCTAATGATTTCTTCATTTTTTGTAATTTAAAACTACTGCCCTCATTGTAAAACTGATCTAGGGAGCATGGGACCTTGTCAGGCCTGGCTGGCCTTTTCCCCCTGCTTCCTGGCTGGGCATCATTTCAACTGATTTATCTGTAGTCCTGTTCTTTTGTTTTTCGCTCAGCAAAATAAATAAATTGAATTGAATTGAATTGAAATAGACTTCAAGTCCTACTACAAGAAATGCTCATTCACTGCACACTTCGGCTTGCATTTTTATTTTGCATATGAATAAATTCCCCAAATAAAAGTCTCCCTGAGGAAATCTTCCACACAATTGGATATTCTTATCCATGTTGGAAATCTCTCCCACAGGCAAACTCCTCCATTTGGCAGTATCCCTCCTTTACGAGTGAAGGATCGGTCACAAACTGAATTCTACGGAAGATATCTAATATAGCGGTAGATTTTTCAGAGTCACACTATTTCCACTTTAACCGCGATTATAATGAGGACCACTATTCCTAGTATCAGAAAGATGTGAGGAAAATTTCCGTGGTCACCATTTACATCCCCCCCCCACACACACACCATTTATAATGGGGAGCAGAAGGATGTGCGGGAGATTACTTGGGTCGCCATATCCTATTTTACCATAATTTATAAAGAAGAGCATTTTATACCAGCAGCAGATGGATGTGAGGGAATTTTAAAGTTCATCATTTTAATTTTTACCAAAATATTTTAATCTGTACTGCCTGACTTATTTGTAAAATGAAATTGCAGAATTTTCTTAATATGGAGGACATTTTCGTTAGGACTCACAAACCAGTTTTTTAAAAACCTACAGGAAACGAGCCCACTGAGCATCAACCTGAGCTCAATCATTCTAGGTATGTTCGCTACAGTATTTTCGTTAATTTACGCAAACCAATAGCTCTTGAGCATTTAATTGAAAAAAAAAAAAGTCATTGGTTTTTTTACAACCACTGGCTCTTGAGTATTTATCAAATCTTCACATTTTTAGTAAAATTTTTTCAATAACTGAAGGTACGATTGTTCAACTGTCATAATACTTTACTGTAACGATGGTACGAGAGAGTCGAAATCGCATAAATCTTAGAAACTTTTGAATTCGGAGAGACGCAATTTCAAGCCTCGCCCTACCAGACTAGAAAAACTTGCTCCTCCCAGAGCCGTAGCTAGCCGGGGACTAGATAGGGCTAGGGCGGTCTCCGCCCCACCCCCGAGAAGGGACGTTGCTGTAAATTCTCTGAACTTTAAGTTTTGATGATTTATGAAGGTGGCTTTTGTATTTCGTAAGCATAAGTATTTCACCATAATTAATTTATTAATTCGCGCATTGCATGTTTCTAAAAAAGCAAAATTGAAACTATATAACACAAATAACGAATAACTCTTGCCACCCCGGTGGCGCAGTGGTCTAAGCGCTCTCTTATGGCCGTGAAGTGTCCGGGTTCGAATCCCAGTGAGGCATGGATGTCGTGTTTGTCTTACGGCACTGGCTCTCTCCTTTCCCTGGAGCCAGTGGCTCTAAATTAGGGACGGGCAACTGCTTATAGCCTTTGAGTTGCTCATGATGGTCGTTAAACCGTCAATAAAAAAAAGAATAGATGAATAACTCAAAATAAATTACTTGCCGAAGAAGAGAGAGCGGTGGAAGTATATTTGAGCATACGAATAAACACTGTTCGTCACTTGATAAGTGACTATGAAATGCTTAACTGCTGTTAAAAACGTGCAGGTGGTCAAAAGCTTAGGCAGAAGTTTTATTCTGGGAACGTTTTAGCAAGATATCTCATTCCCGGTGATGTAAAACAGTGCTAAAGAGAAATCTTTGGCCAGGAGAAAGCTTTCGATTTCTTCCTGTTTGTTGTTTTGTGGTGAGTAAGAGTAGTTTTGCAATACATGTGTGGAAGAAGTGTTTATTGGATGGAATCTGAGGGATTTTGGTTTTTGAGTGGGAAAGGGAGGTTTGGCTTTTGACCACGGTAAGAAGAGGCCATCTCAGAGAACCACCGAACGAGAATGCGCGATTAAAGATGGAAAAGAATGACCATCAATCACTCCTCGGTGCCATTGCGTGGATTCACCGAAGGGAACCCGAATGGTAAACTAAAAAAATAGTTTTTTTTTTTTTTTTTTTTTTTTGTGACGTGCTAGTTTGGAGTTATTTGCTCTCCAGAGGTAATGATTGTGCAACTCAACCAGGGTCAGAAAAGTACTGATAATGCAATTTTTTTTTTATATTTCAAGAGAACTCATTTTTCCTTCTCCAATCCCTCCCTTTCCATATATTTAATTACATTTTTATTTCTTTTTACTGTTTGGCATGGGAAAAGTGTTTATTTGCTGCTGACGTAAATTAGTAAATTAACCAGAGGAACGAAAATACAAAGCAAAACTTTTATCCGCATTCGTGGATGAATATGCATAGTTTTTCGTTTAACACAGAGCCCAGATGAGCCTTCAGCTCCCTGCTCAGGTTTTGAGACTTTGCTATGGCCCTGAACTAGTGTGAGTAACAGTTAGTAACTTTGTTGATTTTGCTCTGGTACTAAATTTAGATTTTTAGGAAACCACTAAAAATTGTAATCCAGTAGATTTCTTGCGCTAACATTCCTGTTTTTCAAACGATTTGTAATGGAGAGCAATTTTAAAAATGGAAGAAGAACGTGAGAAAGATTTCTGGGTAGCGGTCTTACAAGTGGCAGAAGAATGAGGGGATGATTTTCGGGTTCCATTTCTTCTCACTTTCGAATACCTTGAAGTCATTTAATAAAAGTAGCACATTCTCAAAACAGGGAAATGAAATAATGTTTTCCTAATTGATCATCGTACAAGCAATTTCATCTAATTATCACACAGACAGCGAAATATTTTCCCAGATTTCCTACTGACTACTTCAAGTTACAAAGAGGACTTTTAATGTAACTGAAAAAGTCTGGACGAAACCCATTAAAAACTCAGATGATTTCTATCAACTGTAGAGAGAGAGAAATTTGCCTAGAAACCTTAAAATTAAAAGACGAACATTTTACGATATTGCCAGATTCCGAAGACTCATAATGGACTTTAGATTCAACTGGAATACTTTACCAATGGTGGTGGTATACTAAAAATTTTAATGAACTAAACTTGGGAACCTTCTAGAGGAATATATTTAAGCTCCTTGAGAAATCATAATTCTCGATGTAAAATAGTTTTTACGTTCTTTCTGTTCCAAAAGATTTTCTTTCAGGTCGCCTATGTCTGAGAAACTGCAATGCACATAACTCTCAGTGCTCTTACCTGAAAATTTGTAACTTAAAAATAATTTGAAAGTTGGAGGGGGAAAAAACACTAGTTACATAAGTGCTAGTAAAATTGTTGCAAAAGAAATTTTAAGTTAAATGAAACCGGTGAAAACTATTGACTAAAGTTGTTAGAGACGCAGAAGGATTTTTTTTCTTCTCTCTAAATTGGATGATTGTTTCTTCAGAACGACATTTCAATTTTCCAGGATTTTCAACTCTGGTAGCCCCAAATAAGAATCGTATTATTTTTAAAATATCTCAAAAAACAGGATGGTGGGGAAGTTGATGTGCACGGACAAATAAAGTAATTACAAGCCCATCTATAGAGCAACCCAACAGCGAATTTTTAAACTTCATTGATGTCATTCATTTTTAGTCAGTTCAAACTCCAAATGTATGTTTTTCATTTCAACTATTTTAGTTTACAAGTCATTCAATAAAATAAAAAAGAGAAAGAGAAAGAAAAAAAGAAAAGAAAGAAAGAGAAAAAACAAACAATTTCGATTTCGCAGCTTTGAAACCCAGCCACACACCAAATTGAAAATTTTGATTTTTGAATCAGCTCGAAACTACGAAGTTTCAAATGATAATATTCCAATAACCCTCGCTTCTCCGCTATCACCTTAAATAACCTTTCACCAGACTTAAAATCCCACGAGAGCCATCACATTGATTCGTATCGGTATACTTTGGTGTAGCACGTCTTTAGTTACACACTAGTTTTATACTGCGAAACCAGCTGCGTCCGAAATGAGAACAGTCTCTAATAATACCCCGTCTCCTTTTGAACTTAAAAGGAATTAAATTATTTCTCCAAGAATAACAATTTCTACTTCCGATCTTTTCGTTTCGTCGGCGACTGGAGAAAACTTAAGCTTCTGCTATCCCCGTGGTGTCGTTGACTCTTAACACTGCAGACTGATGTCCGCTCTTTTGACAGAAACAGTGTTCTTCTGCATCCCGATACCGCGTGCCGACGAACTTGGTTTTGCCAGCCAGGAATTAGTTCAACGTAAAATGTTCTGCCTGTCCTAGACTTTGTACGTTCCAAGTCTAATGCAAGTAGAACAAGAAGATCGTCCTCCCTTGTCACAAAACTGTTGTATGTTTTAACGAAGTTTTCGCAGGTGCCTCATTTCTCCATTTACGACATCACTGAAAATCCCTATCCCTACACCTCCAAGTGCATTCTCCATTTACAGACATGAAAGTGACAAACACGCGTCAAAATATTAACACAACACATCTGAATAATACATCAGCGTATACAACCATTCTACCACAAAACGGCATCCCTGACAGTCGGGGTGGTCAGATTTAATCATGTGCTTACAAGATATATTAATCCTTTGCTCTCTTCTCTTATTGGCTCCAGCTGCCTGTAGCATGTCCGCTCTCATGTCCCTGCACAAAATGGTGTGAACAAAGATACTTCCTGATTGAATGATGCAAATTTAAATATAGATACAAATTTACATATCTCAGCACGAACAGGATTTGAGAATCTTATAAATATTTCAGCTATTGGAGTTCAAACGAATAGTGTCGAGTCGGAAGATATTTAAATTTTTCGTGGAAAGACTATCATTGGAGCAATCCCACCGAAATCGAATTTTTTTTTTATTTTTTTTGACTAAGGGGGTACAAACGAAAAAAAAAATCAGATTTGTTTGGGTTCAGATAGGGTATAAACGAATAACATCAGGGAATTAAAAAAAAAATTAGTTGTGGGAGCAGAGGGAAATAGAAGAATATGGGGTTGAATTTGCTTACGTGATTTTGATATAAAGTCATACCACAAAAGAGAAAATCAAAATTTTTATGCTTTCTTGATGTGTGTGCAGAAAAATAAACAAATGAAAACTAAAGAAATCAGTGAAACTAAATAGTATTACACAGGAACGGGAGAGTCAATGTGACCCTAAGAGCAGCGAGCCTACGCCCTCCTGTGTAAGTCCAAGTACTGCTTTGAAAATGCCATACATTTCTCAAACAATAGACTCGACTGCTTAGAAAATGCCATGCATTTCTCAAACAATAGATCCGACTGCTTAGAAAATCCCATGCATTTCTCAAACAATAGATTCGACTGCTTAGAAAATACCATGCATTTCTCAAACAATAGACTCGACTGCTTAGAAAATGTCATACATTTCTCAAACAATAGACTCGACTGCTTAGAAAATGCCATACATTACAATAGATTCGACTGCTTAGAAAATGCCATACATTACAATATATTCTACTGCTTAGAAAATGCGATACATTTCTCAAAGAATAGACTCGACTGCTTAGAAAATGTCAGTTTCCTACGTACCAACTTAGAAGGTTGGCGTTATTATATTCCCATTATAAACAACGATAAAAACTTTTTCCCCCACCCAAACTGTTAGCAGATGCTAGAAGTTTTATAAACAGAACCAGATTCTCTCGCGTCCTGTCCTGATACAGCAGTGCGTATGATGACTTCAAAGCGATCTAAACTAAAATTCATCCTCATTGTGGGCACGTAGGACACATGCATAAGCGCCCATATGGGGGGAGGGGGCAGGGCAAGAGGAAGCACGTGCTTTCTCCTCAAAACCTGATCATGCCCTTTCTGTTTTTGGAAGGTTCAACAGAGATTTTCATGATAACACCAATTGTGATTGAAAATTTTTCTGTAGAACTTTTGGATGCCTGAGTATAACATTAAAAATTAGAAAAAAGTTAGAAATTTGCAGTAAAAAGAGCGAAAATTTGCAGAAGAAATAACGACAATTTCCCATTTCATGTTGGAAAACAACGTACAAACGTGTAGAGGAGGAAAGTATGAAAGGCGAAGAAATGAAAATATACCATTCTCTGAAGCAGATATTCACTGGTGGATAAATACCTCTAAATTTTTCCCAGAAATTTGTCTTGAGGGTATTTTTTCATTCTTGATGATGATCACCACCTGAGTGATCTCTGGGATTACGTGGCGCATGCGACACAAATGACCAAAAGGATTACAAGAACATCAAAGACATTTCCTTATTGTCCAAACACGATGTCCTATTTCATTCATCCATCTTTTATTATGCAGTTTTTGGGTCTCTTGGTTTCTAATTAACTTTACGTGATGAGAATGTGATAAAAGCTGTTACATAACAAAAAGGCACCGTAGAAATCGTCATATGGCGCTTGTATATGCTATTTGTAGCTACAATTTCTGTTTGCCCTCTCCTAAAAATTAAGCTATTGGCGCTCATGGATAAGGTTGACAAAGAAATCGACAGTAACGCAGAAATTGAAGAAGAAAAACAAAGAACCCCAACGGACTAAACGATAACTCAAAAAAAAAAAAAAAAGAAAAGAAAAGAGCGATCGAAGTCGACTTAGAGGAGCCCTCAACGAGCTTCAAGCTTAAAAAAATAATTTCATTAGAATGAAGATCCCTCAATGAGTTTCAAGCTTAAAAAAAAATAATTTAACTACAATGAAGATCCCTCAACGAGTTTCAAGCATGCAAAATAATTTATTTATGATGAAGATCCGTCAGCGAGTTTCAATCTTAAAAAAATATTTTTTTTTTACAGTGAAGATCCCTCAATGAGTTTCAAGCTATAAAAAAATAATTTAACTACAATGAAGATCCCTCAACGAGTTTCAAGCATACAAAATAATTTAATTACGATGAAGATCCCTCAGCGAGTTTCAAACTTTAAAAAATAATTTAATTACAATGGAAATCCCTCAACGAGTTACAAACTTAAAAAAATAATTTAATTAAAAAATAACCTCCATCCCCGATCCTGTTCATGAAAGCTAGGTTAGTCGCAAAAGTTTTACATTCTAAAAATAGGGTCGCGGTTCTAAAACGTTTGGGAAGCACTGGTCAAGAGGATATCATTTAATCTTATTTGAATTCGAAACTTGCCATGTGCTGGTGTACATTTTTTTTTTCAAGGAAGCCTTATGCGTAGTTAATATAGACATCCGTATAAATTTACTTTGCCATTGATTTACAATAATGAAGTTAAAGTAGAAGTATTGGACTTACCTCTGAAGGGAGAAATTATTCATGTCTTTGTTTAAGTTTATTCTGTTTTGCTTTGTTTTCTTTCAGATTGAGCCGAACGTGTAACTTAGGAAACAAAATTCGAGCTGTTCATTTCAGAAACTTCAAAGAAGAAATCTTCGATGGATATGTATAGCACCTCTGCGAATAAAACAATTCTGTTTCAGCAAGACGAAATGTAAATGGACAATGACATTCACTGATGAGAAAAATAATGCAGCAGCAAAATAGAGGGACCAAGATAAAAACAAATACATAAAAAATATCACAGATGCTGATGAAAAATAATTCTTCATAAATACATGGATCGCATATCAGCAAATAATAATCAGCGTAGATATATTGTACGTAGTGTTTCTATCTAGCAATCCTCTTAGAAAGCAGTAAAACTGCATCAATCTGGAGTGGGTATCGAACGCTCCGGTTTAATAGAAATTGGGAGGCATGGGTAGGTTTTTCTATCCTGGGGGATGAAGTTTTAAAATTTCCTGACGGGACAATTGGGTGGGAATATTCAGATATACGGTATTTTACACGAGGAAAAACAACAACATAATAATCAGCTCAATAGAAAACAGTTTTAATGAAATAATAAGATTTAGCTAAGAAAATTGTATTCCATGTTTATCTATAGCCCGGGATCGATTTAAAAAATGCAAGTCTCATGGCTCACACAGATTTTTAGGGCCTTTTGCTGCATACGTCGCGTTGAAAACATGTCGACGTTGAAACAACAGATCGATTGAATTTGTATTAGATTACGCAATGGCTAAGAGAGACCACACTTATAAAAAACAAATCAGACTTTGCCTATGGGTATCAGAGACAGTCAATAATATATTCTTTTTAATCAAAAATGTCTTGACTTATTGATAGATGCTAAATTCGGGAGTTAAGAATAGTCATATCTTGTTAACGTTTTTCTATACGCCCACCTTTGTTTTTTGTTAGACAGTGAAACAAAAATGTTTAGTTTGTAAAGTTTTAGGCAAGAAATAAATTTTCAATTTTTGACCAAAGTGGCTGTCGTTTTGTAAAAAGCTTTTAACAAAACAAATGACTCCATTTCAATAAACTAATGGTTTTTATAAACATGCAGTGTATGACCAAAACTATGCGGACAACCCTGTTGAGTATACGTCGCAGCCATGAATTATACTGGTATAGAAAGACGCACGTGGACTGACTTTCAACGTGGCACGGTCATTGGATGCCAGTTTAGCAACAAGTCTGTTCGGGAAATCTCTACCCTACTGCAGATGCCCTGATCAACTTACAAGTGATGTCACAGTGAAGAGGAAACGCCTAGCAAGCAACAAAAGCGCAGTTGCAATCTAGTAGACCGCCTAAAATGTCAGAGCGGGACCGCCGAGTGCCGAAGCGGGTGATGTGGCTAAATCGCCTGTCCTCGATTGCAACACTCGCCACCAATGAAACCAATACAATGCATGTTGTGTATTAATGTGTCGGCCGATGTTTGTGGTTCTGTGTCGGTGAGTGGGAGAAGAATGAGTTTAGATCTTCATAGCAAAACCGACAAAAGGATTAAAGGATTAACACGGTTTAATTCCACAAAGGGATTAAAGGTTCCTGGGTATTCAGGAAGGTATTGTTCGGCTTGAGAGTATGGACATCTTTACTTAATCTTTGCATTTCAGATGTCATTGGTGTTGAACGCGCGGGAGAGGATTCCTGAAGCCGCGCCAGTACGTTCACGCTTCTGTAGCGTAACCCCCCCCCCCCACACACACACACAGACTTTTACCAAAGTTTTTTCACCTCAAAACCGTCGTACGCGCTTAAACCTGCGTGTGTGGCCGCGGGTGGCCTAGTGGGCAACGTTCGTGACTGCCACGGAAAGGACCTCAGGTTCGATCCCAGCAAGGTATGAACGCTCGATCCACTAAATATCCGCCGTGCGTCGGATGGGCACGTTAATCCGTCGGACCCCGGGCACTGCCCCCGGTAATAAATAAGGTGTGTCTTCCTCCCCCTTTGTACTTCGCTTCCGTGTCACTTTCCCATCGGACTCTCTAGCCCAAATATCCTAGTTTCATATTTCTAAAGGTTGTTTAAGACCTGGGGTCAGACACTCCCTTCCTAAAATCCTCTACATATGATCAAACCTGTGTGTGTATGGGCAGGGTTATGCGCCCTGAGGCGACGCGTGGAGGAGTAAGGACGTTTTTCAGATTCGTGACAGTGTTCCAATTTTTGACCTTGAGTGTGTCGAAACCAGCGTTTTGAACGCGTGTGTGTGGGCAAATCCCTCTAAAGTGAAGTTTTTTTTTTCTACACTCGCGGTACAGGCTAGATAGGTGCTATCAAAGGATTTTTGTTTGATTTAGTTTGTTAGATGAAGATGAAAGTGCATAATTATTATGCTATTAAATATTTAAATTTATGGTTTTTAAATATTTCAAATAATAATAAATTAATCAATGAAATTAAGTAAATCTCGTAATTTATGGTATTAACTATTATAATTTATATCTCAATAGTTTGTTAGATGAAGATGAAAGTGCCTATTTTTAGTTACACACGTTCCTTTTCTTAAAAAAAAAAATCCTTTTTCGAAAAATTTCAGTTGAATTACGGAAATAAAATAAATAACAACGAAATATATATATAATTATTATGCTATTAAATATTTAAATTTATGGTTTTTAAATATTTCAAATAATAATAAATTAATCAATGAAATTAAGTAAATCTCGTAATTTATGGTATTAACTATTATAATTTATATCTCAATACATACCAACATTTTTGAACTTCGATACAGCCCATACAAATTTGTCCTTGTTAAATTATCTTATAAAAGAGTAAGTAGCTCAAAAAATTAAGGCGCGATCTAATTTGAAAAAGTAATTTCCTGTAAAAATGTTTCCCCAGTATAGATTTCTGTTACGTTTGTAAACACATTCAAACATTTCTGTAATATTAAAAAAGACAATAATAATTATAAAAATATATAAAATAATGGATATCCAAAATATTGCTTTAATTTATTTAAGGCACCATTTTCCAAATTTTCATACTAACGTATTTCGGATTAAAAGAATCACCAACAATAACTTCCCTGACCACTCCAATATTTAAGATTTCTAAGTCATGCATTTACCACCATTTGGTCTTGCCAAGGTACTTTGCCCCTGTTATTAAAATAATCCAAATACATATTACGGCTTCGTTTAGCTGCGTCGGTAGAATTTTTAGTTTGTTTTTGCAAGTCACAGAGGTACTGGGGCTGCGTTCTCCATTCTGCTTCTGTCAGTTCACAAGTACTACGTTTTCGTGGTCAATCAGGCGAGGATGCATATGTGTACTTTTGGAGTTTAATCGCAGAAAGTTAGGCAGTATGCATGCGCCAAGCACAATATAGTCTAAGTTTTTCAGAGAAACATTTATCTCTGCGTGGAAAATCTTAAACGTCGAAGCCAAAATTCCAAACGCGTTTTCCGACACTCTTCTCGCTCTCGACAACCTGTAGTGAAAATTCGTTAAATACGTACTGTTCCTTTTTTTTTTTTTTTTTTTTTTTCTTCGTTTGCCAAAATTATTACTGCTAACGCTTTGCATTTTTCTGCGGAAAGGGAAAACGACATTTTGTAGAGTTCTGCTGGGGACGAAGATTGACTGAGATACTTGGGAATGAAAAGCGCGAGGTTTTTAAGTTTGTGTCAGAGGCCAAACCTAGTCAGGGGGACGATCTCTCTAGGGACCACAGGTGACCAACCGTAATCCACGCGAAGGTAAAAGTCTGTGTGTGTGTGTGTGTGTGTGTGTGTGTGTGTGTGTGTGTGTGTGTGTGTGTGTGTGTGTGTGTGTGTGTGGAGGGAAAATATTAAGTTCACTGTAAGTAGCGGCAAAGGTTCGCACTGCTAATAATGAAGGAAATCGTAAAGATTTACAGTGGGTTTCACATCCACTGGCCAGAACGATAAGCACTGAAGTCAAGTTAATTATGTTTGAAAAACTCGTTGAGCAACTTTGTTGTCTTCGTTACGAGAGAGTCTGGTGTCTTATTCACGTATATACATATTAAAAAGCATGATTAATTTCACATAAAACAGGGGGATGCGGACAAATGGTATCATATTGTAGAAGGAACGAACTGATGTAAAATGTGATGACTCACGCTGGATATCAGCGCTAATTGAATTCACACGTAAAGTGACGGAAAGATGCGAGGGTCGTAGCAGGTCTATTGTGGAATATCTCAGAGGAAATCACACAAACAGTTGACAGTGCATCAAATTCAGTAATACTTAACGACTAGCTAAAATTTGCAATTCCTAACAAAGGAAGATAATTATTGTCAAAATCTGTTTTTTTTTTCACCACTACAATGACAACGGTCATTCATAAACAGTAGCTGCAACAAGGGTCACATTTCAAAACCGCAAGCCTAAGGTTCTAAGTACCACAAACCTCATCAACCTTATAGCCCGGTTCTCGCGCCAAGCGGTTTTAATCTCTTAGGTCTGCTTAAGGAAACATTACCAGGTCGGCGATTTAGTAGTGATGAAGAATTAAAGAAGCGGTGCATAAAAGTTCTCAGAGACAACAGCAAACCTTCTTCCGTGAGATCGAGAAGTTCGTGGACTGTTAAAGAACTGCGCGAAACTGTAGGGAGACTATATCGGCAAATAATGTTGCAATTATGTAAGTTCCAGTTTGTTTTTGGCAAATGTAATAAAAAGGGCCTTCTTTCTTTGATTTCGCTTCGTACATTGTATTTGCCTCCAATACTGAAAAAAATATGCAAATATAGCCGAATGGAAAATTATTTAAAGATAATTTCGCTATTCGATACCACAAGATCTATTTTAGGGATAATTTTTATTCGATACCACAATATCTACTTTCCGGATAAGTTTGCTTTTCGGTGCTACAAGATCTGGTGAATTAAGGCACTCTCTTGCGGCCATCTCAAAATCACAAAACACTACACCACTAATAAAAGAAAAGAACATTTTTTATTAAAGAACTGTTACCCACAGAAACCCAAATAAAACTGGACAGAAGCCACTGATAAGAGGGGGGGGGGGCAAAACTGTTGAGTAATGGATGACAAACTGGATAAAACCGGAATCATGATGACTAATGCACAACTACTCACTGTCACTAAATCCTTTTCGCATTGCAAAAAGTGAACCAGATCGTTTGGTGCCCGCAAATGGGTCCACTATCACTTGGCCTCCACCAGTTTCTTCTAACGAGCAAAAGTCAAGGGACGACAGGTCGATCATACAACTAATATCGTGTGCTGAAATCACATGCATTTTAGGTTTAACATCAGTGCTCTAAGTCACGCGTAGGGCTGGATTAAGGGGGTCTAGCGGGGCTATAGCCTATTGACCCTACATTACCAAGGGCCCAGGAAGCATGCCACTACACCATACATGGTACACAGCTTATATATTAATATACAGAGAGAAGTTAAACGGTTTCAGTTTTGTCTCATGATTTCCAATCGATCACAAACAGTGGGTAGAACAGATTTCAAGGCAGACACTCACTAAGGGTAAACGTTCCATGTCGCTGCGTACAGGGGGCCCGGCGAGACAGTTTCAGCTTCTTCGCTACCATCCACCCATACCTCCCTGTTTGTACTCGGAACCGTTAATGAACGAAATTCACTGTGACTTCACATTGCATAACAAAAAGATGCACCAAGAGAAGTAAGTATACAATGCTAAATTATTGAAAATTCCAAAATTTTGTCTTGGAATCTTAAGCTTTTAACTCATGTTCTTGTGAGAACTGTGGAAAATACAATAGCATTTATGAAAACTCTGTAGGTAATTTATTAGTTTGAAGAATGCACTATGTATTAATTATGACAAATATATTGCAAAAGTTTCGTGTTTTAACGGATTTCAATAATGATTGTCCGTCACAAGTTCTTTGGGGGGGGGGGGGAACTCAGACGCCTTAGCCTTGGTAGCCCACTGAGATGTCTTAGAATAGAGGACCACTAAGAACTTAACCCGGCCCCTGTCACGCGTACACGAACGTATGGAATTTCACAGACAGGCATAAAAATTACTTACTGTTTTTTTCTAGAATCTTCGATATACAATCCAAGTTGAAAATTAGAAGAAAACTTAAAACATCAGTTGCCGAAGAAGCTACCACAAGTTCAAGTTGTTCTGCTTTAATCTTATTTGCATGATAAGGTGGATTGTAACCGGTAACGTCACGTGCTCCGGTAACGGAAGTACCACGGCTCGCTCATACGAAGGGAGGAAGAGTAGCGCGTTGTCCCAGGTACAGCACTTTACCGTAGAAGCGAAAGTTAAGGTCTTTGGCTTACCCTTTCCACTTGCATGCGTGAAGAGAACAGCATTGGCAGCGAGAAAAGGAATACTGTTTCGCTTAATTCGGAAAACCTATTATATTGGGTGCCACATAAGTTAAAATACTATTACTCTATTTGCTCTCGAGCAACTCAAAGAGCCATTAATTTCTCCATTGGATGAGTATTTTATTAGACCGTTCAGTATCCCTTATTTACCTTTGTTAACATTCCCACAGTACACAGTCGTTTGTGATTAATGATGCAATAGCACTGAAAAAGCATGTGAATCCAGTCCCAGCGCATTTAGAAGCGTCTTGAAAAGCAATTATTGTTGGACAAAATCCCAAGTGGCAGTTGGCCAAACGACTTTCTATTTATTTCAAGCAAACAGAGTAACCAAATTACCGCAACAAAACCAAAGGCAAAAGACGTTTCTTGTCGATTCTGATAATCAGTAAAGAAATCAAGCAAAAAATGATGGCGCATAACATATACATTTCTAGTCGGCTTCGTATGTTATTTTTTTCGGATTCAGCCTAATTCATGACACTTTTAAGCGTTTTGTCGAATTTGGTTAAATCGATGAATGATAGCACCCAGTAACTTTGCAATGTGTATCGAATAATGTAACTAGTTTAAAGGGACGTAGCGCAGGAGAATACAGATTTTTATGTTGGTTAAGGTCTTACAATAATTAAAAGATTAGAGGGAAAGTTTTTATGATGGCTGTCAGTTTGACAATGCGCTGAGGTGCCATTGAATTCCGGGTAGCAGAAATTATGCAAACGCTTAGCTACTACTCCTGCATTATCGCGCAAGCCCGACCAAAACTGAGATTAAATACAGCCATCGCACACAGCTTACCTAAATAGTAATTGATTACATAGGCGTGATGGGTAAGACGCGTGAACTGGATGCTTTCGACAGAGGGTAGATTGTAGGTGCCCTCAGGATGGGTCACTACATCTGAAAGTTGTCAACAAACTATTTCCCGTGCTACAGTGTTCAGAGTGTTTCGGCAAATGCGAAAATTCTGCCAAAAGAACAAGCTTCCGAATGAATTGCACAGGTGTACCAGCCTTGACAATTCGTGGTACCCAACGTTCGGGTGGCATTGTTTAAACTAACATTAGCAAGACACTATCACAAATTACCACCGACTCAAACAGTGGATCAAGTCACCATGACGACGCAAGGACAGTACAACGTACCCTTAAACTTCTAGGGTTCGGGAGCCGCCAGCCCAAAAGAGTCCTATTGCTAAAGGCACAACACAGGGCTCAACGCCCTGGCTGGACAAAAGCACACCAACACTGGAGCACAGAGGACTACAAGAGGATAGACTGGTGTGATTACTCCAGATTTAAGCTGTACCGAGCCATTCATGTCAAGTTGGAACAGTTACAGGCTGCTAGTGGCTCAATGATGGTCTGGAGTGTCTTCAGCTGGAATACTTTGGGACTTTGGTACGTGTGATGTCGACTTTGAATGTCTCCAGCTATGTGGAGATCCTAGCTGACTATTAGCTCCCATTCAGATTTAGCATGCATCTCAGCTGCAATGACGTATTCTAGCAACATGATTGTACATCCCACAGGTTCTACCTGGCTACTGCACGGTTACAAGAACATTACAGTGAATTTGAAAAGTTTCAGTAACACTTGCATTCTGTAGAAAAAATCCCAGATTTAAACCCCATCGAAAATCTTTGGGATGCCAAAGATATTCGATGGAGTTTAAGTTCGAACACCTTTAGGATTTCAGAGATATTCGGATGCGTCTTTGGATACACGAATTCATTTTTGGAGTTTGCGAGAGAGAGAAAGAAAGAAGAGGCAGAGACAAAGTGAGAGACAGAGATAAACAGACAGAGTGTGTGAGTGACAGAGAGAAACAGACAGAGTGTGTGAGTGACAGAGAGAAACAGACATATTGTGTGAGTGACAGAGAGAGAGAGAGTGAGTGAGGGCTTCACAAGGACAAGTTTATCCCACTTCTTGTCTCAGTGGGATGTATGTGCATTGGAAAAAGTCGAATAACTGTGGTCTAGGGTCGCGTGACAGATAGAAAGCCTGACAATATAGGAATGCAAAAACCTTTACAATTCTGTCTTAGGAACACTCAGTCAGAAGAAAAAAATATATGTATATATCCACAGGAAGTGCCTGATACTGCACTTTCCCTCCTTGTCAATCATGTTTGTAAAATGGTTGGCAAGGTCCGTCTCCTTTCTGACGCTTCACGTGGAACTCGATTTGCATATGCTATGGGACCTCGCCGTCAGTTGTTGGTCGTTTTTCCCACTGAGAATGCCTTGGCGGATTGTCCTACAGACGCTACTGTAGAAATTGGCTCCCGCACATACAGTTTCAAGATTTTCACCATTCACTATTGTACTCACTGCCTTACACAGGATCATACTACTGCCTCCTGTGTGCGGATACAATGTGGTTTTTCTTCTATAATAGCTCGCCTCTCAGTGCAGATCATACAGGTTCTTCTACCATCCTCTCTTCTAGTGTTTTGCTAGATGCGCCATATCCTTCTCTCCGTCAGGCGCACCTTCCAGTTAAAGACAATGATCCCTTTCCTCCTCTTTCGCACCGTACGGACGTGAATCCTCCTTCTGGATCAGTAGCGCAGTCATCCACTACTGATGTGTCTCCGGCGGCGTGTGCCGACTCAGATGTGTCGAGTGGTGCTTCGTCACATCGACCGACTGGTTCTCCTCTGTGTCTCTCGCATATCGGAACTTCAACTATGACCGTGTCTGATGTTCCCCTGTTGCTGCACCTTTCTGCTGCCCCGGCTGATGTTCCAGCGTTCACTGATGCTAATCGGGAACATGCTGATTCCTCGGCGCAACTTGAGATCTCGTCTCCTGATTCGGGTGCTCATCCAGATCGTACAATGGATTCCTCCACCTCAACTTCGTCTGCGAAACGGACTGGTACTTCCAAAGGCTCTGGAAAACAGAAAAAGGTGAAACATTTTTCTGTTACTTCTTCAGTGGCCTCCTCTAGTGTTCCCGATGTAACCAGTTCAGATGTTTCTGAGCCTGATGACCCTTCGGACAGTTTGCATCTTCGTTCAGGCCCTGTAAATCCTCTCTCAGATGATGAGGTTATGCAGGCCATTAATAAGTTTGCTCTTGTTCCTGGCCCACTCTCCAGACAACAACTTACACACATCTTCCAATCTGCTGGTACGGTTGTCTAAACCGAAGAATTTCTCCGTTCACCTGATCTTGATCTGTGTGCAGCGTTGATGAAGTTTGAAGCGTATGTGTCCTTTTTCCAATCCCTGAGTGTCATAGATCCTAGATACCAGGTCTTCATGAGACGATACACCGGCCGTCTCTTTTTCTTGAAAGACCTCGCTGAGAAACAATTTTGTCATACCATGCTTCCTCTAGCTGATGACATTTAGCGCCTCTTCCCCACCAGATACGGTTTCTGTTGTCCCTCACGTACTGTCATATTGTTTCATGTTTCTGTTATAGTGCTTTGTGTTTTTCATTTCCTCGAATTGCATGTCTTAGATGTCCTACTGTTTTCCTTTGTCGCGAATTTTTTTCTAACTAAATTTGTTATCTTTGTTCTTATTCCCTTTTTCATATGTTTATAACGTTGTACATGTTCTACTTTGTATTGCAGAACATGCAGATCTGCTTTTCCTTCATTGTGTACATGGTCATTTTCAACCAGATTTTTCATATTTATGTTTTCTATGTTGCACTTTTAAGTGATATCTCCAGTGTATGAATTCCATGATATGAATAAGCTGGGTACCTTTGGTACCCGCACTAACCAAAACCGAAACCATTGCTATTTCAGGGATTTTACTCTGATCATGATGTCTACCAATCTTGTCATTTTTCTGATCCACGAGTTCCTCTTCTTATCTCTCCTGGTTACACCAAGCATGCACCTCTCCACGCTTCTTTGAGTTGTCTACAGTCTTTGTATGTCTCTTTTAGTTAAGGTCCACGTCTCTGCACCATGCGTAAGCACTGGAAGGAGGCACTGTTTAAACACTTTTCTTTTGAGATATAATGGCATATTGGTCTTGAAAATTATACTGTTTCTTCCGAAAGCTGTCTAGGCAAGTTTTATACTCCGATTAATTTCTTCATCAATGTGACCTTCACTTGATATCTGCGGTACAAGATAAATGTAGGTATCGGTTACCTCCAGCTTTTCCCCATCAATCGGTAAATCTTTATTTCTTGTAAAAGCATTGTACATCACTTTTGTCTTCTGAAAGTTCATTTTTAATCCCACTTCTTTACTCTTGCCAGCAAGTTCCTGGATCATACTCTGCAGCTCTGATGGGGTAGTTGCAAAAATGACTACGTCATCAGCAAAACAAAGGTGAGTTAGATAATCTCCATTAATGTTTATCCCTTTGTTTTCCCAGTTCAGTGATTGAAAGAAATTTTCCAAAGTGGCATTAAAGAGTTTGGGAGATACAGTGTCGCCTTGTCTCACTCCCATGCCAATTTTTATGGATGTTGTATTCTCAAGTAGCCGAATCTTTGCACTTACATTTTCATAGATGTTATTAATAATATTAATGTATGGATCTTCAATACCGCAGTATTTCAAAACCATTGTAACTGCAATGCCTTTTCATAATCGCTAAAAGCCATGCATAACGGAAGTTCATATTCCCTCGCTCTTTCAGTTAGTTCTCTCAGTATGTGGATATGATCTATAGTGCGGTAGCCACTCCTGAATTCAGCTTGTTCTCTCGGTTGAGCCATGTCCAGTGTCACCTCAAGCGGCGTGAAAGAACTTTAGTGAAGATTTTATAAACCACTAATAGGAGGCTGATAGGCCGGTAGTTCCTGAGATCCTCAATGTCACCTTTTTTATGTAGCAGGATCATTGTATTATTGTTCCAGTCCTCAGGTATCTTCCTTTCATTAAGGCATCGACTGAAAACTTGGGCGAGTACTGTTTCAATTTCTCCACTTACTTCTTGTATGATGTCTACGGTAATCCCATCTTCTCCTGGAGATTTCCCCCGTTTCAGGTTCTTGATTGCACGAGAAACTTCTGCAAGGTGTAATGGAAGAACTGTGGTACTGGTACCTATCGTACTGTCTGGAATACATGTATCATCCCTTTCATATAGTTTTGAGTAGAAATATTTCACTCTTGTCAAAATTTCGCTTCTATTTCTTGTTACAGAACCATCTTCTTTTCTCAGTGCCATAATCTGTTTTCTTCCTTTACTGAGATGTCCCTTTGCTATCTTTAGGCTTTGGTTGTTTTCAATTGCTTTCCTTACTAGTTCACAGTTGAATTTCCTTACGTCTTCAGTGATACTTTTTCGTACTGTCTTGCATAACTCTATGTATTCCGCTTTGGAAGTAACATCTCCTTCAGCTGTGCTCATCTCACTTCTTTTTTTGCATCAGAATTTCGGTTTTTCCTGATAATTTGTTCGTATGCAACTTGTTCTTAGACACAGCTAATTTTGTTGCTGTTTCTATAAGAGCTTTGGTTACTTTTCTGTTAACTTCAGAAATGTCCACTTCTTCCGCAGTTAGACCTCCTAGAGCAGAGAATCTGTTTCTCAGTTCCAATTTGAAGGTATTATGATGTTTTTTTAAGTTTGGTCATGTCAATACACTTTGTTTGTTTTATGAGTTTGCCAAGCTCGAGTTTAGCATTGAGGTACATCTTGCATCTTACCATTCTATGGTCACTACCTGTGTTTGGCCGCCCCGGTGGCGCAGTGGTCTAAAGCGCTGGCCTCTGATCATTCGTCCGTATGGGGTCCGTGTTCGAATCCCGGTCAGGCATGGATGTTGTGTTTGTCTTACGGCACTGGCTCTCTCCCTTTCCTGGAACCAGTGACCCTAAATTAGGGACGGGCGACTGCTTATAGCCCATTGAGTTGCTCACGGTGGTCGTTAAACCTCCAATCAAAAAAATTAATAAATAAACTACCTGTGTTTTACTTGTTAAACACACTGCAGTCTTCCATGACAAATTTCTTGTTACACATAATAAAATCAATTTCACTTGTCAATACATTGGGATGCCTCCATTTCCTTTCTGGGTTTTTTTTTCTTGAAAAAGGATTTCATGATGAAAAACCCTTCTCCCTATGCAAACAAACTCTACGAGAGTATTTCGACGCAGGTCTCTGTTACGTGACCGAATTTACCTACTGAAGTTTCGTTCTGTTGCCGTTGCCCTACTTTCGCATTGAAATCTCCCATAATGATCTTTAAGTGCTCCTTGCCTTTATTATTTAGATGACGAATTTTCTCATAAAATTCTTCAATCTCTTCTGCAGGATGACCTGTGGTGGGTGCATAAGCTTGAATAATCTGAGAGTGCTATCTTCTGGAGAGTTGTAAAACAGGTCGTGAGAGGAACTTTCAACTTCTACAACTTTATCCTTCAGTTTCTTGTTTATTATAAACCCAACACCACTAGTTCTGCCAGTATCTGTTCCACGATAGTAGAAGAGATAGATGTCCACTTTTCAGTTCAAAAAGATCTCCTTTTCTCCTTACCTCACTTAGCCCGACGATTTCCCATTTGATTCTTTCTAGTTCCTCTTCCTATTCAAGGAGCCTTGAATCAGAAGATAGAGATTGTCTATTGTATGTAGCCAAGGTCAGCATCAGATGGCACCCTAGTCCGGTCCTCCGGTGATTCTTAGCACCCTCTGCCTTCATGTCACACTGGCCGCTGCTTTGGCCAGGTATATTCCAGCTGCCGGAGACTCAGGGCCATGATTTAAGTTGTGGAGTCATTTTGGAGGGGTTTGTCAATATCTCATCACGCTGGCCAAGCGGGTTGGGGAGTGTGGGATGCACAGGATGCATCACGAGAAGGCGGGGTTGACATTTGTCAAGGAGAGGCTGTAGTATGTTGTGCATCACCTGATCTTACATCCCACCTAATATATATATAAACTTTGGTACGCTGATATATATATATATATATATATATATATATATATATATATATATATATATATATATATGCTCTGGTATGCTGAAATTCGGTTCTCGATATCCATGGTGTACTGGGCGGTTATTTGACGTAAGAGCGCTTGTCTGTTATCTGGTACAATCTTCTCCAACTGTTGTTGTCCTCGAACTTCGAATAGTCGTTTCTGCCCAAAGAAAGACAACTGACTGCCACTTGTTTTGTAGTTTCTGCACTACTTCAGTGTGCATCCTCGAAAGAGTTGCTCTTTCATAGCACAGAAGGTTTGACGTTTTTGAGATGCTTGCAACTCCCTGATAACAGCGCCACATCACGTCTTTTTCAAAGTCGCTTAAATCATGAGTCTTTCCCATATCAACGCTTCGTATATGTCTAAATCTTTTGCATTAAACCGACATGACGATCTTAAAATAGGTATAACCAGTAACTCGAGTCTTTTGACGCGGGGAAAAATAGAAAAATAGAATCGGGAAGAGTCTGCCCCGATATAGGGGTATAGAAAAGATCCCAAAGTAAATGCAGTGAAATATTAGCGTTAATTAGGAGTATACGGTGTCCTATTAAATGCTGAAGTTGGAAACTACCATACATACTTACCTGCCTGAAAATGGCTACCAAACTTAAAGTACATCACGCAGAGGAAAGGAAGAAATGGGCCGGGAATGTGAACCCATAGAAAAAATAAACATGGAATAGCTCAGAGCAACTCTGAGAAAAACACCAAGTTTTCACAGTCGGTCCTCAATTTTTCACAGTCGGTCCTTAAATCCTCCCCCACCTCCATGGTTTTTGTTTCTTTCAATTGACACCAACATTGCTTGCCAAGTGCGCAGTTGCTGGGCCTGTTCATAGTGCGCCGTTGCTGGGCCTGTTCATAGTGCGCAGTTGCTGGGCCTGTTCATAGTGCGCCGTTGCTGGGCCTGTTCATAGTGCGCAGTTGCTGGGCCTGTTCATAGTACGCCGTTGCTGGGCCTGTTCATAGTGCGCAGTTGCTGGTCCTGTTCATAAAGCCATCTCAATGTCATGTTATAGTTACGTACGTAAGAATGACATGTGCCTGATTGCTACTAAGACTAAGATAACACAACATAACATTTATTGACATACATTAGTCCGGTGTCGGTCCGCCTTTGGTCTTAATGCATGCACTGACCCTTCGAAGCTCGAAGTGGTTGGGTTTTGAGCTCCGTGATTTTCGTTGCTTAAAGGTGTTTATTGAGTGCTTTAGTTTCTGTGGTTGCGTGTATCTTCAAGTTGAAGTTCTACGCTTTACGTTCGTGTATCTCCCAGGTTGGTGAGTGCCATATTTTTTCATTATTCACTGTTTTATTTTTCAACCAAGCTGGTCTTTTTTCGTTAAAGTCTCGCCATTGCTTCGATGGCGGAGGCAGACAAGGGTGACGCCCACATCCTTATCTTGGCAGATCAGCCAGCTTCCTCTTCTTCTTCTACCACTCAGCTTAATGAGGTGGCTCCCGAGCGTCATTGCGACGTCATGGACACCTCTTCTTCTCCAGCTATTACTCCCACCAAGTGCATTGGTGCCAAGTCTCCTATCTACATCTCAGCAGATGATGACGTATCCGTTATCAGCAATACTGAGCTCATAGCTTCTACTTCTCATCAACTTTCTGATTCGCCCTCACTGCTAGGAGCCGCTTCATCGAATTCTCGGCCCATGTCTGCCCAAGCGTCCTATGCTTCTGCAACTTCTGGGGTCCTCACACCCCCAGTTTCATCTGCTATGCCTTTTCCTGAATCCTATGTCACTGTCGTCGGTTCTACTGCTACAATTGACATACCAGAGGATTCCCGAGCTGGTCACCTTTTTTCCTCCACTATGGAACGGGGCGTCTATTTTGATGCGCTTCCCGACACTAAGCTGTGGCAACATAGCCGAGCAATCAAAACTATCTTACCAAAGGATGCAATAGACTTTATAGCTCGAAAACCCAGATCTGTCTTGGTCTATTTTAAGGATAAAGCGCATGCTGACCAGGTCCTTACGGAAGGTCTAACCATCAATGACGTGCATCTGTTAGCACAACCGGTTGCGCACCGCCCGGTGCAGGTGACCTTCTACCCCGTACCACCAGAAGTATCAGACGCTGCACTTTGCACCTTGCTCAGCAGGTACGGCAGAGTTGTTGGCTCCATAACAACTCTCTCTGCGGCTCCCAGAGACCCTGAAGACAAATCGATTCGAGGTTTTCGCCGCACTGCTCGAGTCCTCTTTTCATCTGATGCTCAGCTGAAAGCGGTTCCGAATGTTTTGCACATCCGCTGTGGACAGCAACGCCGAAGAGTTGAGATAATCACTTCACAGTATTGCACTATATGTCAGAGCGAAAGTCACATAAGGGCTCAGTGCCCACGTGCCTCCCTGCAAACAGCTCCACACACTACATCTTCTACTTTGTCCACCAACGCTTCACAGACTTCTTCCTATTCGAGGAAAGTCGCGGAAACAAGATCTTCCAAAAGTCAGCTTACTGCCATTGGTCAACAAACGACTTTGATGCCTCCACCTCCTGCTGATCCTAAGAATTTTCCCAGGCTTCCAAAATCGACTCCCCCTTGTACTTTTACAACCACTGCTGATGTACATGTTGACCACTCCTCAGCTTTTACCGTTGGCTCCATGACACGAGTCACAGGTAACGCTTCGGGTTCAGACTCTCCAGACGATCATGAAGCTTTAGTGGTTGCTGGAAAACGCAGTGGTGCTACTCGCCCCAAGACGAAGAAGTCAAAGACTCTGGCGTCCCGAAGATCATCTCGCTCTTCTACCCGCTCATCCACTCGCTCCGTCAGCTCTCGACGACCGTTCTCCAGGTCGCCTCTACACACTTCCTCTGAGACAGCATGTGAGGGTGCCTTTCCCTCACTAGAAGAATTAACAACTTTTCTTGCTGAAAATGCTTTCCCTGCTGAGCCTCTGCCATACGAGGACGTGCTGGATTGCCTTTTAGGGTCCTCTAGCCCTTCCTCAGCACGCACTTCCATTCAGCAGTATGAAGCAGCTCTTCCACAAGTGCTGGTTCAATTACACTCACTTGAAAACACTCTTCGGCGCAATGCGGACGAGGTCCCGTGGAGTGCTTGTTTTCTCCGTCGACTCCACTCCATCACTACAGCCAGTCAATTCCTACTGCATCCCACAACTAACCTAGACATTCAAGGTGGTGTCACTTAATTGTCGCGGTTTTGCGACACCTTTTGCGAATGCGCTGGTACGAGAGGATCTTGCTCCGCTGAATGCTGATATATTACTTCTGCAGGAAACAAACTGTACTCCCACCACTCAATTTCATCAATGGCGTCAGTGGGATCATACTTTCCATCACGCCTACAGCCAACTGTCGCGTGGTGGCATGGCAGTTGGTGTTCACTCACGTTTTCGTTCAACTCTTTCCTCCTTCTCAGTGAAAAACTTATGTCGAGACTTATTACAACGAGTCTCTTTCACCGTCGCAGCTGAAAAATTTCATGTATTCAACATTTATGTTCCTTGCACTCCTACTCACGTGCCAGAGCTGTTTGCAAAACTTCGACGGGCTCTGTCACGTATTCCCATCACCGACCGGGTACTTATCGGAGGTGACTACAATTGCACTCTACATCCCCTAACTGATCGCTCTTCTTCTTCCAGAGAACACCGTACGGAAGTAGTACATCTCTTACAGTCTATCACTTCAGACTTCTCACTCGTAGATGTTCAACGCCATTTGTCACCAACCCAGACTACACATACATGGCGTGCACCAAGAGCCATTGATCCTCCTACAGCAAGATTGGATCGCTTTTATGCAACTTCTCTTCTTCTACCAGCAATATCAGATTCATGCTGTACACCCACAGCTTCCTCGGATCATTGCGCCATTGCCATAACAGTTTTTGCTACTTCAACACAGCCACGTACAATCCGGCCTTGGACTTTTGACGACACTCTTTTAGATGACTCAGCCTTCTGCTCATCGGTGCGAGATTTTCTTGCGGATTGGCGTACAAGGCTTCATTCTGCACCGTGCCCCCTCAACGTTTGGTTGGAAGTAAAACGCCACCTCATACTACTGGTACGAAACCTGTCATACTCGATCATGACACAACGGAGGATGCGACTTGATCATACTAGGCAAATGCTTTCTTTGCTCAATCTTGCTGATCCCCTATTTCAAGTCTACCAGGCAGAATTACATTCACTTTTGGTGCCACTTGCAAAACAAGCCCTTCAACGCCTTAAACTACAACACCTGAAACCTGATGCTTGTTCGTACGAATTCCTTACGTCACTTGAGTCAACTCGCCGATCCTCTTCTGTTCTGCAGCACCTTCGTCTTCCAACTGGAGTAGTTTCATCCGAACCAGTTCCAATTTGTTCTATGGTACGTAATTACTACATTTCAAAATTTTACTACGGCTTCGTAGTAAAATTTTGAAATGTCTCCCCTACGGCTTCTGCTCTTCTGTTCTCTTCTTTGCCTCAGGTCCCTTTTCATCTTTCAGCCAGCCTCCTCCATCCTCCCACTTTAACTGAGCTCTCTGACACTTTCTCGTCCCTCAACCCCCGGGCTTCACCTGGCCCGGACGGTCTCCCTGTTTCTTTCTATAAGGCTTTTCTTCCTGCCCTCCTTCCATTTCTCCTCTGTGCCTTTTCTACTGCCATGCATCTTACATCTCTTCCAAGGAGTTTCACGCTCGCACATGTTGTACTTTTCCCCAAGAAGGGTGATCCGCTTGACTTGGGGAATTGGCGTCCCATCTCACTCTTAAATACTGATTATAAACTCTATACTAAATTTCTGTCCCGCCGGCTTAACCCCATACTCCCTCATATTCTCTCCACTAATCAAACCTATACTGTACCCGGGCGCTCCATCTCCCATAATATTCAGCTTCTTAATGATCTGATTCACCTCGCTCGCTCTCGCTCAGAACCCCTTGCTCTTCTTTCCCTCGATCAACGCTCAGCGTTCGATAATATTTCTCATGATTACCTTCTTGCTACATTACTAAATTTCGGCTTTCCTCCTTCCTTTACTTCTCTTCTCATCTCCCTCTACCGGGACGCAGTTTTCCACGTCAAGCTGCTCAACCTTCTCACAGCTCCCATACCCTTTCGTCGCGGCGTGCGTCAGGGTTGCCCCTTATCCGGGCAGCTCTTCGCCCTCGCAATAGAACCTTTTTTACGCGCAGTCCATCGATCCTTCTTTGCTTCACTACCACCGGTGGTAGCCAGCACACGTCATCATGTTGCTACCTATGTTGCCTACGCCGACGATATTACATTCTGCATTCGGCAAGACTCACAATTTCACGATCTCCACAATCTCTACAATACCTACGCCTCATGTTCCGGAGCAGCGCTAAACACAACGAAAAGCACAGGCCTATGGACCGGTTCGTGGACTAACCGCACTGACTGTCCTTGGGGAGCAGAGTGGTCCAACACCTCTCAACGATTCCTAGGAGTCCACCTTGGAAAACCAGCAACTGCTTCACTCGTCACCTGGATGACTCTCCGGCCACGCCTACATCGCTCGGTCGCAATCTGGCGGCGCGCACAATTCTGCACCTCCGTCTTTCAAAGAGCACGTCTAACGCACACTTACCTGCTCTCAATGTGCACGTATTCCTGGTTGGCTTCGAAGCAACCAGCACTACGTCTTCTTAAACTCACCCGCTGTCAAACTCAGGTTATCTGGCCCGGCCATCACTGGGTCGGAGCACCTCAACTCAGCCTGTCTCCTTCCAACGGAGGCATTAGTCTACCCGACGTCAGATCCTATTACAAGGCTCATCGTGTGTCTACGTTTTTACGATCACTTGCGGCACCTGCTCCCTCTGCAGTTGCTGCTCGTGATGTCATAGTGTCTTCGCATAACCCACGCTTTACTCTCCTTTCGTTCTTACTCATGGACCACTGTCCCCTTCTCACACTTTTCCCTCCTGTCTACAAAGAGGCTATCTCCTTTCTTCGTTCCCTCCCTCTTTCTCGCTCTCTCCCTGCCTCCACAAATGACCTACTTTCCGAACCTCTTTTTTTCTTCTCTGCTACACCCTCCCCATCTCCCATGTTTTGCTTTTCCTTCATGGCTCCGAGCTGGAGTCGTTACTGTCAGCGATCTTGTTAACACCGATCTTTCCTGGCTCCCCTTCTCTTCTCTACCCTCTGCTCTCCGTTTCAATGCCAACGCTCACTTTGTTCACAACTCTCTTATTTCTACTATAATCTCCCTGTTCCCTGAGCTTGCTACTCCCTCAGGTCTCATTTCTGTTCACTCTGCCTCTCTCCTTCTCCCATTTTTTCTGTCGTCCATTGGTCCACCTCTTCCTCTTGTCTCTTTCTCAACAGCTGATCTCTACCGTTTTCTCTCTCGCTCTTCCGCACCTCTTCCCATTTCTGGTATTCCACTCTGTTCTACCTCCGCAGTGTGGTCCGCTGCGCTTTCCCCACTTTCAGCACCCCTTGAAGTCAATTCACATTGGCTTTTCTTACACAACCGCCTCCCTGTGCCGTCGATTTTACATCGCATGACCATTTTATCTTCACCCTCCTGTCCGTATTGTGGCGAGGAGGCTGACGTCCAGCATGTCTTCATGTATTGCACAGTATTATTGCCAATACTCCATCTCGCTTTCACGCTAGCGCAACGATCCTGTGAGACCGTCCTCACCTTCAGGGCCTACCGAACACTACTTCTGAACTCTTCTCGCCCTATTCACCTTCCGGCAGTCTGCTCCTACATCTTCGTGCTTGTAAAACATATAATTCACGTGTATCATCTTCAACGTCCCCCGAAGCTTCTACTGACATAAATAAAGTCAGTACTGCGTTACTTTGTCATTTTCGTAATCGACTACTCTCCCGCCTTCGACTAGAACTTACCACTGCAGTTGCACGCTGCAGTGAACCACAGTTCCTATCAACTTGGTCACCAGCAACCACTTGGTTTGCAGGGTCGCCCACAACGCTTCACCTTACAGTCGGAACTTTTGTTTCACCTACCTCCTAATAGATACAATTTTTGCCATGCTGACTTGTCTTCAATCTCTGCTTCATCAGAGACTATTTTTTGTCTTTTCCGACAAATTATCATACATAAACTGTATTCTCTCACCACTATATTGAGCTTTGTGAATAGGTCGTTGCGTCAGCTACAAGCACCTGTAAATCTTCTTTTCATATGTCATTTTGAGACGATTTTTCTATACACATTTCCGGTTTTTTTTTCTTGCTTCGCAACTGAGTGCAATCTTGTTCCTCAACATTCACTGTACTATATTATTTGTACTCTCTATTTTATCAGAATTTTTTTGTTTGTCTCACTATTGTACATCACTTTTAGTAGATCAATTATTGTATAGAATCCTATGAATTGTTCGAAGCATGAGCTACTTATAATTGTCAATTTCTTTTCACGCTTTTTTTAAGACTCTGTTCTCATCCTCTTCACATGTATCATTTCGTGTATAACTCATGTGTAATTTTTTTTGTTTTTCATTACTCATCTTGCTGAATTATGTATTCTCTCTGCGATGTCAGAGACTATTTCTTTTACCACCTCTGACAAACCAATATATATAAATTGTAACTTCTCATTGTACAGAATCATGTATATAGGTCGTTTCACGAACCACAGACATCTGTAAACTTTGTCGTTTTTACAGTATATTCTTATCTTCAATTCCTGATTCAACAGTGTAATTTTACTTTTCAACTGTGTAAATTTGTGTTCTCCAATACTCACTGTGATGAGTTGTGTCTTCTCTCTGTATTTTCAGAGATTATTTTTTCTTTTGTATTCTCAGGAAAATTATTGTATATAACTATTTTTCATATCACCGTTGTATGTAACATGTAGTACCGCGAGCCACATTCATCTGTAAATTTTTCATCATCTGTCTTTCGAACTTTTGATTTCATGTTTGTCCCTTGATCACCTGCAACCTCCTGGTTTTCCAGGTCACCCACAATGTATCACCTTTCGGTCAGAACTTTTTTTTTCATCAATATTGTGTAAAATTTATACTCTATAGTGCTCATCATTCTGGATTGATTTTACTCTCTGTATTACCAGAGATTCATGTTGCCTCGCCAGTTTTCTACTGCACTTAAATGTTGTCATGCAAACGTTGCACCGAATCCTGTAATTAACGTAGCGCAAGCTGCACATTCTGTTAATTTCTCATCACCTGTCTTTTGAATCTATGTCTGCAAGCTCGAATTCTGTTTTATTCCTTGCATCAATACTGTGCAAAATTAATATTGTATAACGCTCTTCCAGCTGAATTGTTCCCATTCTTTGCTTTGTCTGAGACTTTTGTTGCCTCACCAGACACTCGAGTGTAATTAACTGTTTTTTTACTAACATCAATGTACAGAACCGTGTAAATAAGCAGTAGCGTAAGCTACAAGCATCTGTAAATATTTTTTTTTTTTGTCATACATCATTTGAGATGATTTATTCAAGCACATCTCCTGTATCTTTCTTCTAATAAATACTGTGTGAAAACTGACCCTTCCAGACAAGCTTTCGACAAGGTTGTGGAACACAGCGACAGGTATGCGCTTCCATTCAGTACATAAAGCCGCCGCTAACTGTTGCTTAGTAGTCAGCCTTGCTTCCAGACTTCTTATGCGGCACTCTAATTCATCCCATAAGTGCTCTATGGGATTAATATCAGGGCTCTGTGCTGGCCAGTCCACACGCGATACGGAATTATCGTCAAACCACGACGTAAGAATCCTTGCTTTATGACTCGGTGCATTATCCTGCTGGAACCAACAAGGCTCGGTTCCATAGTATTGCCACAGAGTTGGTAGGGAATAACTGTCCAGAATATCGAGGTAGACATGCTGGTTAACGGGTTTGTCCACGATGACCAATGGGCCGGGACCATACCACGAAAAAAAAAAAAAAACCACGAGTACACTGCTAGCTCCAAACTTTACTGCAGGAACAGTACACGGTGGTAAATAGCGTTCCCCCGACTGCCGACAAACCCACACATGCCCATCAGACTGATGGATCGTGTATCTGGATTCCTCAGTTCCAGCATTTTTACTCACCTGTACACTGAGGTCTTGTGCAGTACTCGGTCGATTGGCTGTAACGACTCTCCTAAGTCTCCGACGTCCTCTATCGCTGATTTTCTTTGGTCTGCCGGGGCGCTTTGCTACTTCAGGCACGCCATGTGTCTTCCACTTGTTCAGTACATCCAAAACAGATGATTTGGGAATGTTTAAATGCCTTTCAGTTTCTCTTATGGACAACCCAGTAATATAACACCCAATAATCTTTCCTTCCTCAAAGTCAGTTCTCCCCCTCAGCGACATTTTCATTAAACTTCATAGTGCTATATGATCGCGGTCAGCTGCAGTCTTGTTTTTATACCGTCTGCAGTTGTACCGCGCATCTTAACAACGCAGAGGATTCATTCATTTGCTTTTGAAGGGGTTTCCGGTGACTTTTGTCAATATAGTTTATATCAAATTATATTAAGAACACTTAGTGCTCTTAGTATAATTTCATAGAGTGAAACCTGTGTTGGCGCCCACTCACGTTAGACTGTCTCCTGCTCAGACGGGCATATTTTTGTGGCAAGAATATTATCACTAATAGAAATGATCATGAGTATATGTAGAGGATTTTAGGAATGGAGTGTCTGACCCCAGGTCTTAAACAACCCTTAGAAATAGGAAGCTAGGAGATTTGGGCTAGAGTGCCCGATAGGAAAGTGACACGGAAGCGAAGTAGAAAGGCGTAGGAAGAAGCCCTTATTTATTACCGGGGGCCAGTACCCGGGGTCCGACGGCTTAACGTGCCCATCCGACGCACGACGGATATTTAGTGGATGGAGCGTTCGTACCTGCCTGGGATCGAACCTGAGGTCCTTTCCGCGGCAGTCACGACCGTTGCCCACTCGGCCACCCGCGGCCTTCACTAATAGAAACAATGCATACGAAATTTTTATTTGGAAGCCAGCTTCAGGACGCGGCCATGAGCAGACATTTTTGTGGTAACATTGTTATTCTGCCCTTCGAGATTATCAATATGCGGAAATTATAGAAAAATCTTCACTAGGAAGTTCTAGAGAGAGAACCAAAAGGCGTGAGTCTAAAAATACGAAACACCTGTTTTGTTTTTTCTCTCTGCTATGTCCCTTTTGGAGACTGTAAATGGTGGGTGGACATTAGGGTCTGTCAAGCTCTCACAATTTCGTTTGCAGCCCGTATGTTTTTTTGTTAACTATGGTACCATGTTCGATCTTTAATTGTACTAAGTCAGAGCGTGAATCTCAGGGAGGAGTTCATCTCCGTTCGTGCAACAAACCTAGCCTTCTCACGTAGCGACAGTATTGTTTGAGCAATCTTGAAGGTCCGTTCCAGATGGCAAAAGAACACATCACTGACTTTAAGGAAGAAAATTGACCGGAAGGATGGAAGTGTCTTCCAAGCTGAATTGCAGTGGTGCTGCTATTGCGTTCGGTATCTTCTTACCTTCCGCTTCTTCCGGGGAAGCATGTAGTAAAAGAGCCTGATTCGCAATAATGTACGTATGTTCCGAGCACTTTACCCCAATTCCTCAGTCTTACGTATAGCTCATATGGAAAAGTTTATTGAATACCATTCTGAAATGACAAAACTGCAGGAAAGAAGAAAAGTACAAGTACTTTGCAGCAGGCTTCACGAAAAAAGGTGTCTTTTTCATTTTATTTTCAAGTGAGGAGGTTAGATATTTTGGTAAATTGAACCATTCCATTTGGAGTCACCTGTAAAGCGGTCACTTTTTCACAGAGCCTTGTATGACTTTGCTAAACAGATTCCACCACTGTACACTTCACTGTTTTCGAGTTCTTTCCATAGGTAACACCTGTTGGAATGCTTCCATTTTACTTTGTTCTGTCCCAGCTAAGGCGTTCCTTCCGTTCTTCAACGATTGTGATGGAGTTTGGCAGCATTCGGACTGTCGTCCGTGAAGTTTATTCTTCTCTGTGCTTCCTGTATATTTTTGAGTCTTCGTCATTCATTTCCAATAAGATCTTCAACAATGAACGGTAGGTTAATTTTTTGCAAACTCTTATGCTGTTTACTCGAGACCCTATTGCAGAACATCACGCATGAGTCTTGATTTCAGACGGAATTTAATAGGGAGGAAAAATAGCTCTTTGAAGTTAATCAAGTGAAAATAGTGAATGTAGTGAGACAGCTCACTACGGGTACAGTAAGCTATTTTTTCACCTTCTAACAGTAAGTGTTAACATTTGATGAGATAAGGCAATGTTTATTTCAAGTCGTAACTATCTAAGCAGAGAAGAGGCGTTACTTCTGCGCAATCATTCTACACTGATTTCAGGGTTCAATCATCGTTGCCTTCTTCTCTTTGTCTCCTTGGCAACGGATCAAACGCTCTCGCCATCCGTACTTATTCTGAAATCGATTTATTTGTGGGTGTATCTTCTGCTAACTCTGTTTGACCGTGGGCGTCTTCGGATAACTTCTTAGGAGTGTTTCATTTCTTGACTCTCATTTGCTCTAATAAGAGGGTGCTGCTGTCCTCTCATACTGCAGGAAGTGAACATGATAAGAACGAATATGATCTCTTTTGGTCGCTTGCCAGTGCATCTCTTTGTATGACCGTCGAAGTCGAGGTTCACGCTGTTGCAGCAGATTACATTATTATAATTCTATCTCCCAAAGGCTTAGCATTTGATCAAGTTCTGAACGCTCTTATGCTGGCAGTAATCTGGCAGTTAATACGACTCTGTCACTGGCAGTAAACGCAGGAAGTAATCCGGCTGTGGAGATAATTTAAAAAGTGTACCGGCGAGATTTCGTTGCCATAAGTTATCCTAAACTTGATCATATTTAGCAGAACAAATCTCAGGTACGATTGGTTCATCGTCTCAACCAAATACAATGCCATAACAGTCCAATTACCACGATCAGTACAAATTGTAACATTGTTCACTTTTACTTTTAGTTCAATAACAATTCTCGAAATTGGTGAACGCATTATTGATTACGTAATTCAAGCAGGTAAGGAGCTTCAAAGTAATCAGAAAACCATCTTTAAAAAAACTAAAAAATAAATAAAAGATCTCCGTGAGCTTCAAAGGTTATAGGAAGTATACAGTCTTTAATTTAGAGCCACTAGTTCAAGCAGAGAGGCTGACCCAAAGCCATTAATGATTACACCACCTATGTAAGCCTCATTAGGGACTGAAACTTAGGCCGATCTCGGGAAAACATTTATCAAAGTGGGACTAAAATTTATATTTTCCTCTTTTGGAACCCTTCGAGAGAAAGAAACAATGGGTGTTCAATCGAAATATTATAGAGTGTGCAAAAGTTTCCGCCGTTTTAAAGACAAAGAAGAAATGAACAATTAGGAAACCAGTACACATTTATTCAACGAAATATTGGCAGTTAGTATCGATGACCGTTTGCCCTTTTTCAGGCAAGAAATGAATGCCCCTGTGATAGAAGGACTCGGCTTTTGAGCTGAAGAACGCAGTGACGAAATTTTCCACCTCTGGAACTGTGGTGAACCACTTTTGGGCTAGAGCATGTTGCATAGAGCGAAACAAATGAAAGTCTGAGGGTACAATGTCCGGGGAGTAAGCCAGGGTGCGGTTTACTCCCCGGCTTACTCAGATACCAGTGGTTACACAGACATGTGGTCTGGCATTATCGTGTAACAAGATGACTGGGCAGCGCCCTTTACCTGTCCATGGGCGTTTTTGCACGATTAGGGCGTTCAGTTTCATCAACTGATCTCTATATCGTTGTGCAGTGATTGTTTCGCCCGGTTTCAACAGATCGAAGTACAGCACTCGATGTATATCCCATCACACACACACACACACACAGCAGAAGGTTTTTCCCGTGAATATCTTGTTTTTCAGTGGATGTTGATGACTGGCCTGGGTCGACCCACGATTGCTTGCGTACGGGGTTGTCGCAATAGACCCATTTTTCATACCCGGTGACAACCTTCCGGAAGAAATTTTCCCCTTGAAACATCTTCAGCAACGACATGCAGAAGTCCAATCGTTGGACAATTTTACGCTCTGTTAAAGTATGCGGAATCCACTTACCAATCTTCTGGATCATTTCCAAGCACTGTAGATGCCATAACACAGTCGATTGAGCCACTTTTAAACGTTTCGCTAGTTGCGTGGTCGATTGTGTGGCATCCTCTTGCCACAGAGATTCCATCTCCTTGCCTGCGAGTTCCTGCGGTCTACCTGCGCGTGGCTTGTCCTCCAAGCTTAGATCACCTTTCTTAAACCAGGAAAACAATTTTCGACACGTCAGCTCTCCCATAATCGTTTCGCCATACGCCTGACTTATTGAAACGTATGATTCACTCGCACTTTTCCCTAAATTAAACATGAATAACAAAGAGTGCCGCAAATGAACTTTATCGACCGCCATGCTTGGCTTCATGTACGAACTGACAGCAAGGGTCGTCGGCCGGTTAGACCCCTGCAGCGCCCGCTAGAGGGGGCGGGGGAAACTTTGGATACCCATAATAAATGTGTAACCATAATACATTTTTTCGGGGGGAGGGTCGACCACTGTGAGCAACTCCTAAGTTTACATAAGTAGTCTATTCTCCCTAATTTAGGGATATTTTGTTCCAGGGAAGGAAAAGAGTCAGGGCCGTCAGAAAAATACGCCAACCATGTTTCATTCTGGAATTAGGGTAAGGGCCCTTCTTGGATGAATGGACAGAAGCAAAAGCATCGTATCACTCGACCACTGGTCTTGCTGATTGCGTTGGAAATAATTTTGTTGCTCCGACGTAATTTCTCATTCGTTAGACCAATGTACACTGCCGGACAATTACTAAGGACGGATTACAATAGCAACGATAGCAACCATAAAATGGAAGGCAGGAAAATGTGGAAATGAGCATAAGTGCGGGATACAGTAAGACGTGTTGTGCGTATGCAAATTTTGGATTGCCGAACTTGTTCGTGACGTCATAGTGCTGATAAGAGATATAAAGGATTTGACGCGTATTGACCGTTGTTATTCAAACGCTAAGTTGAAAGGGAAAGAATCAATTGACGAACTTGCAATTTTCAGTATGTCTTCCTGACATCACCTAGATGATTTTACGCGTGGCCGTATTATTGGCAAGATTGAAGAAGTGCGAAAAATAACAGATGTTGCCAGGGAGTTCGACGTCAGCCACAGTGTTGTTTCAAGGCTTTGGAAATCATTTCAAACAAATGGAGAGTTTAGCAAACGTCACGGGGAAGTCGTGTTCGCAGTACGGCACCTGCAGAAGATCAGTACATAGTGCTATCAACAAAAAGACTCCGGCGCAGCACAGCTAGTGAGGTAGCAAATCAGTTTATGGCTGCTACTGGCAAGCGGATCTCCCGAAAAACTGTCGCCAGACGTTTGCATGAAGAAGGACTATACGCCCGCCGTCCTGTTGTGTGCATCCCATTGTCCAGACGTCACCGTACCGCCCGTTTGCAATGGTGCCATCAACATCGCAATTGGACTGAAAACGACTGGTCTGCTGTCCTCTTCTCACATGAGAGTAGATACAATCTATCGTCTGATTGTCGACGACAACTGACCTGGCGTGATACTGGTACTGCATATTGTCCAGCAAACATACAGGAAAGGAACCGATATCCGACATGTAGTGTCATGGTATGGGTTGGCATCATGATCAATGGCCGTACGTCCCTCTATGTGCTTCCAACTGTGACAATGACTGGCCAACGATACATTAATGATGTTCTGCTACCTCATGTTCGCATGTTCCGTGGTGCTGTCGGTGATAGATTCATTTTCATGGACGACAAAGCAACATGTCATCGAACAGTCGCTGTCCAGGAGTGTCTTGAGAGCGAGGATATTCAACGCCTCGCATGGCCAGCACGTTCTCCAGATCTGAATCCCATTGAAAATGTGTGGGATGCTTTGGGGAGGAGTCTTGCTGGTCGCCAATGCCCTCCAATAAACAAGGACACCTTCATCCGTGCACTGACAGAGGAATGGGATAAATTACCCCAAGAGCTGTTTGATAATGTTGTGCAAAACATGACACGACGTGTGGAATCTTGCATCGCCCTCCATGGTGGCCATATTCCGTTTTGACATCTTACGCCGGAACGCCTGCGGACAGTAATTGCATTTTTTTCACGTTTACGTATTCTGCACAAAATGGCCTGTTTGTCCCTTGAACACGTTCCAAAGCCTTCTGGATTTCAGAGCACAATAAATTGTCTTTCTTGTAATGCCCTGGCATTCTGACATTATTTTATTTCACTTAGCATCCAACCACACTTACTTTTTTATGCGCTATATAGCCGTTTATGATCCGTCTTTAGCAATTGTCCAGCAGTGTATAAGATATCTAGATGGTCGACGTCTTCCCATCAAATGGTACAGTGTGACAGCCAAAAAAAAAAAAAAAAAAAAAAAATCTTACACCTAGTTTCCAAGTGTGCCTTTATATTTCTTCCTGATCTTTTTTAAATAGCACTTCAGTGATCTTATCACTGCTTATTTATCAGCAAAAGAATCCTCAAGTAAATTAAAAATGTTATTTTTATTTAAATGGTTAATTTTCATATGAAATATTTTGTCTTTAACAAATTGTTGTTGGCTAGAGGTTAACTAAAGGAAAGAACCGCGCTTCGTCTGGGATAGTTGGCCAGAACAAATGCTGTTAGTGTTCCTTGATTCTGTAACTACATTTTTAATGTTTCAATAAATACTAAATGGAAGAGAACCAGCATTTTTGTTTTCGGCATAAAGTTAGATTCTGTGACTTATTTTGTATTAAAACGACCGCGCGCAAAGGTAAAAACAACAACAACAACAACAACAAAACCTCACGCAAGAGTGTAGAGGTCTGCACGGGCTCGAGCCGGGTCAGGCCTTTGCTCTTATCTAAGTTGGTAAACCGGGACGGGCCCGGGCCTTCAATATTTCATGTAAAACAGACACGGGCCGAGCAGGGTTCTTTCTTTTTTTTTTTTTTTATGAGCAAAACAATCGCTGTACGGTGCCTTTCTCGTTTGGAAATCTCACAACATGCAGGATAATATTGAATAATTTCTGGTGTTGGAAAAAACAGAAGTTTTACGACATCCTTCTTTGCTACAAAACAATTGAAGAGTGTCAGTTTCCTTAGTTTTTGAATGTGGTCCCTTCTCTCTAACTTTCACATTCCTTTCATGCTTTTTTTTTTTTTTTTTTTGATTGGAGGTTTAACGACCACCGTGAGCAACCCAATGGGCTATAAGCAGTCGACCTTCCCTAATTTAGGGTCACTGGTTCCAGGGAAGGGAGAGAGCCAGTGCCGTAAGACAAACACAACATCCATGCCTCACCGGGATTCGAGCCCGGACCCCTTTCGGACGAATGATCAGAGGCCATCGCTTAGACAACTGCGCCACCGGGGCGGCTCTCATGCTTCAGGGCAGGTTATTAACTGCAGCATTTCTAAACCGTGCCACCCGCTCGCAGACGACCTTTTTTATTGTTCTGGTCGGCGGCACTCTGTTCTCTAGATGTGTGAAAAGCTTTTAAGTTGTCTTAAATGGCACGTGAGAAATGGGCTGGGAGAAACTTACTTCTGTGTATAAATCTGTGCCGTATTTTTCCCATTTTTACTCTCAGGGTGTCAGCAGATGGCAAATAAACCATTATGTATCCCAGCCCAGCCGTTTTCAAAACTTCTGTGACACTGGTTAGATGGCCAGTGTGTCGTTTTCCCTAGCATATGCTCAGTTCAGTGTTGCTGATAAACACTCTTCCATACTTATAGGGGAATTTAAGAAAGCGAAAAATGTTCGCGACAAAATCGCTTTCGGAGAATATGTGCTTGTAGACAATGTAAAGTAAAACGATTGGACTCATAATTCTGGGTATTTCGTACTTTTCGAATTAACCTCCCCCCCCCCCTCCCCTCCCCTCCCTCCTTATCTCCAAGGATATCCCGCGTCAGGCGGTAGGCAATGATAATTTGGAAACCCAGAAAATTTGAAAGCACAGAAATTGTAGTTTACATGCAATATTTTTGAGTATACAAACCCCTCCCCTTCACGGACGTCACGTGACTTTTACAGAGTCACAGAAATATTCCGAATTAACGTTTATTGTAATAGAATTCGTGTAGCAATTAAGAAAACCAAAACTCTTCAGGAGTCGAATGATCGAGTGCATCAGGTGTCAAATTCGTATTTTAGTAATTGTTGAAATTTTACGGGCCGGCCCGGTCATTGGAAACAGGAAAAATATACGGGCCGGGCTTTAATTAAAAAATCTGAAACGGGCCGGGCTTTCCAAATTAAGGCCCGTGAAGACCTCTACAAGAGTGTTAAATTAAATCAGAGTGATACGTGCGGCGTGAGTTATCGTTCCCTGATTTTCCTCACAGAGTCTGACTGAAATCAGAAACCAAAAGTGCGTTTGGTTCCAATCGAAAACCTGAAAAAAATTAAAATAAGCGTAATAATTGGAAGCAACAGTTGATTTTAATTAATTTGAGCTATGCAACTGAGAGACTGACAGAGCGAAAAAAAAAAAAAGCCTTCGTTAGCTGGCGATTGCTGTTCTTAACTCTCCAGGTGGCAGGAGCTTCGGAAGAGGCAATACGAAATTTTGTCACATGTATAACAGCAGACTCCCCTAAAAACGTCCTGTCGTTTGTCGTAGTTAAGATGCGCATATATGCGTTCTCGCCACTATGAGCCTGAAAATTCTTTCGACGAAATAGTGCGTACTCGCGGCTTTTGAACAGATTTCGGATGAACATATTATTGCGTCGTCGCCGCTTTGGACACAGAAATCTCCGAACGTATATATGAGTGCTTGCCATCTGGAGGATTAAAGCGCAGCCGGCTGTCAACACGATTGTCACCTGCCAATCAAGTGCGTGGCAGCGTCGTGTTTCAGAGGCTTAATCATCGAAAGATAAATGATATATACCCATTGTAGTTCTGGCGACTTTGCAAAAACCAATGGTGAATGGCACTCACTTGGGCCTTGGAGATATCGCCAGGAAGGATGCTATTAATACAAGACAGCTGCCACTCCAAACAGGTCACCACGATTTTAACGATGTTTCTGTCAAACGCGAAATATCTGTTGTAACAGTTCTTAAACAAGTTCTTAGCAATGAAATATTACATTTCGTACGTTTTCGAAATAAATGTACTATTGTATTTATGGTGCCGGGATCACGACCGAGCTTAAGGCATAATGTGCATATATTTTTTATTCTCGTTGGGAAATATCAATGAGCGGTCAGTAGATAAGTCGATTTGGCATATAAGTGGGGGACGGGACTTGAGAACAAAAAAAGATCGTATTATACGCCGAAAAATACGGTAATTAAAGAAAGAAACATAAAATGAAGAAAACTTCCAGAATAATTCTTACTTGCAGAAGGTAAGAGTAATCACGAACGTGGTCAACATCCGTTATTGAGTTCCAATAAGAACTTCGAAGTATTCCAGGGCAAACATTGTACAGAGAAATTTACCTTCTACGAAAAAAATCTTCCCGTTTGTTTAAGCGAATAAATTTCGATGGTAATTCCCTTTATTTAAAGGAGCTACCTCATTAAGTAAGTAATGGGAAAAAGCAACAGCATTGGCCGGAATCCATGTGGAAAACAGGAAAATGCCAGTGAAATCCAGAGACAAGACATACTTCGATGTCGTGCTCTTCTGCGTGTCGAGGAACATTAAGCTCGGGCTGGTGTTTCGGACAAGGACATAGGCGACACCAAACACTCACTTTTGTCGCCGAGAAACATGTTTGCTGCAGTGGGATGTTTTATTTTTCACTTATTTCTGCCTTTTTTTTTTTTTTTTTTTCAATTTAATACCCGATACAAACGCAAGCCAAACTCTGTTTAGACGCCCGATTTTCACGCGACTCGCTTATCCTGGGCGGGAACCAATCGTAATGGTCTATCGCTTGCCTTACCTGCACTAAAAATAGACGGAAAACGGTTTTTATGTCATCACAAAAAGATTATTCTGTTCATAAGTCGAACAGTATGTTTAATGTTTCTTTTGATTTTTTATTAGACCCGCATTTCGTTTGAGAAATGCATATGTTTGCACAGATTTTCCTGAATATGTAAATAAAATCTGAGAGGAATGTATTTTATATATTTATTCATCAGGTACAACGACTAGACATTTTTATGATAAAAAAACAACAACAAAAAAAACAAAAACTCTTGGGTCATGGCCATGAAAATGGATGGTTGCAGTGACAGAAGGTTTAAAGAAAAACTTTTAATGGGAAATGTGTTTCCTGTTGTTAATTTTATCAAATACAAAGGTCATTCCATAAAAACTGAGAGTACTTTTTCTGAGTTGGCAACAGTGCGAAGGGGAAAAATAACTACGCAGACGACCAACTGAATTAAGGAAGTATCTATGGCAACAGTTATTAGCCATGGCATATGGTTTTGGTTTTGTTATTGCGCAGTTGTTTAACGCACGTCTGCCGCCCCAGTGGCGCAGTGGTCTAAGCGATGGCCTCTGATCATTCGTCCGAAAGATGTCCAGGTTCGAATACCGGTGAAGCATGGATGTTGTGTTTGTCTTACGGCACTGGCTCTATCCCTTCCCTGGAACCAGTGACCCTAAATTAGGGACGGGTGACTGCTTATAGCCCATTGACTTGCTCACGGTGGTCGTTAAACCTCCAAATAAAAAATAATAATAATAATAATAATAACGTACGTTTGCATTTCGCCATACAGCTATAGAGGTGAGTGATTCAGAGTTAAGAAATGAAATGCGTTTTGCGATAAGGTTTTGTTATCGTTCGGGTAAAACTCCTCCAGTTGATTTACGAAAAAAATTGCAAAGATAAATGTTTGGGTGAGTCAATGATTTTTAGATGGCACTATGATTTCAAAAAAGAGCGTTTGGCGGCAGAACTCGCTGCTAGGCCTGGTCGACCTGAAAGTGTTGTGACGGAGCGTATTGTTAACACTGTTTCAGCAATCCTGCAAGAATATCGACGAATGACGTGCGAAGACACAGAGGCGTCAACTAATATTTTAAAAACCTCGTCATTCCGCGCAAACAAATTACTGCTGCATCGTGTGTGTTCAAGATGGGTACCTCATCACCTGACGAGAGAACAATTGTTAGCCAGAGTTCAGGTGTGTCATGAGTGGAAACAAATGATTGCAAAGGATTCAAACTTTCTAAACACAGTAATAACTGCCGATGAAACATGAGTCCACTGTTTCGACCCCCTTGAAGAAGCGCGGATCGAGTGTCTGGAAAAACCCAGGCTGGCCTCCTCCGAAAAAAGTCCGCCAAACCAAATCAGCTGGGAAGGTGATGATAATTTTCTTTGATCTTAAAGGTGTAGTTTACCAGCATGCCTTTTCTCCACAAATTACTGGCAATGCAGAGTATTATATTTCAGTCTTGAAGCGTCCGCGACGATACATATCGATTAAATGACCGGAACTGGTGCGCAAGTGTACCCTACACCATGAAAACGCCCGCCCACATGTGGCTGCCTGTGTTCAACAGTTTCTTATGAAATACAGCACTGAATTCTCGCCACAGCCTGCGTACAGTCCTAACTCGCGCCCCGTGCGATTTCTGGTTGTTTCCAACAATGAAGGAGAAGTTCCGCGGCGCAACATTCAACACAGATGCTGTCGTTATTCAAGCTGTACAGGGGTCGGTAAAGCAGCTTTCACAAAATGCCTTCGCCACATGCTTTGAAAAGTGGACTGAACTATATGACCGTTGCTTATCATCAGAAGGAAGAAACCTTGAGAAAGAATAACATATATCTTGCTGTATCTATACTTCTTCATTTTAATGGAACGGCCGTTGTATATACGTGTACGCTAACAGCTAGCCATGTATTAAATTAAAAAAAAGTATCCAAGGTCTGTCTGAAAAATTTTGGGACTACATTCAGTAAAAATTTTAATTTCACAAGCGGAAAAAAAAAAATACCATTTATTCTTCAAATTACTGTTACGGAGAATTAGGAATTCATTCGTTTCCAAGAACAGAATACAATATTCAGCAGGAGATCTTTCATTGTAACTTACCTAACAAAAAGCATAAGGAATTTCTCCGACGCCATTTAAAATACCACTAGAGAGACAGTTATCATTATTAGGAGGTAAATCAGCATTTCCCAGTGTTGTTCGAGTTCGAATGTTAATGGGACTCTTTAACTAAGCGATTATTACTTTATCGCGTTCTTTTAATTTTGGCTTTAGCCTTCAGAAACAGTTACACGATGAGCGAAAGCGATGCCAAACGGCATAATTAGTTAATGGCCTTCACGGCGTCACATTGCCTTTTCTTCAATGTAAGTGGCCGAAGTCTGAAAGGGCGCCCCTGTGGCGCAGTGGACTGGCTTATGACCCTTTCGTCCGAGAAGGATACAGATTGGGATCTCGGTGAGCTGTGGATGAATTGTTTGTCTTATGGCACCGGGTCTCTCCCTTCTGTAGAACCCGTATCCCTAATTCGGGACGGGCGACTGGATAGAATCCAACCACGGGCAAAAAGAGCTTTTTTTTTCAGAAATGTGATGATGCAATGGAAATGAAAAAGGCGACGAATAGAGAAATAAGCAAGTAGCATAATTCACTGAAAAGCCAAAAGTCATGGGATATGCACCTAGTATCGTGTAGGACCTCCCCTAGCCCGGTGGAGTGCAGCAACTCGACGTGGCATCGATTCCACAACTGGCCGGAAGACGTCTGGAGAGATGTTGAGCCATGCCGTCTGAACAGCTGCCTACAGTTCCCAGGTATTTTTAGGTGCATGATCTTGGGTGCGAATTGACCTTTCCATCACGTCCCATAAATGCTCTGTTGGGTTTATATGGGGAAAACGTGGTTGCCACACCATCCGTCGGAAATGTCCTGAATGCTTCTCGAACCCATTTTGGACAACTTGGGCCCGATGACGTGGTGCATTGTCCGCCTGGAAAGTCCCATCGTTGTTGGGGTACATAAAGTCCATGAAGGGCTGCAAATGGTCACCCAGCAGAGCAACAAAGCGATTACCAGTAAATGACGTCTTTGCGACGACCAGACCCAATCCGTGCCACTTAAAGATACTCCACAGTGTAGAAACCACGACCAGCTTGCACAGTACCTTGTTGACAGCTTGGTTCCATGGCCTCATGGGGTCTGTGCCACACCCGAACCTTACCATCAGCTCGTAACAGCAGGTAGTGTGACTCATCGGACCACGCCACATGTTGCCAGTCTTCCAGGGTCCAATTACAGTGTTCACGAGCCTAAGTGAGGCGCTGTGTCCAATGATGTGGTGTTAACAAAGGAATTCTGGTGGATCTTCTACTCCCATGCCCCATGGGCGCTAAATTACACTGCACTGACCTGATGGATATGTCTCTGGTACCTCCTCCATTGAATGTGGATATTATTTGAGCCAGTGTCGCTTGTCTGTTAGCATGGACAATCCTGGTCAGACGCCGGTGGTCACGGTCATTCAACACCCGTGGTCGGGCAACTTGGGCCCGATGGCATGTCCATGGTGAGTGTTGATGCCTCTCATGAGGTATTCTAAGTACGCACGTGACACCGTGGATCGTGGAATGTTGAATGTTCGCGCAAGTTCTGAATTTGAATGTCCCAATCGGATGGTAAGGCTCAATCTGGGATCGAGGAATGTTGAATGTTCGCACAAGTTCAGAAATTGAATGTCCCAAGCTGATGGTGAGGCTCAATCTGGGATCGAGGAATGTTGAATGTTCGCACAAGTTCAGAAATTGACTGTTGTTACGAGCTGATGGTAAGGCTCCCACTACTATGCCTCGTTCAAACTAAGGTAATTCACGACGGTTTGCCATAATCCTACTGGCGGTGGTTCAACCTGACTCACGAAATCCCACCTCGCAACTGATAAAACTCGTGGCGTGCGTCGAAGCCTTTATACGACGGCATCGCCAATTAAATATATGCATACTGCTATCCCATGACGTTTGGCACTTCAGTGTAGTTGAAGTTGAAAGTATAGTAATAGTACTTAACTGTATGGCTGAAAACAATTCCAGGAGAATAGCATAGCAAGCATTAGTTAACAATAAATGCTTGTTTAAATATCGCAAGTGTATTTACCACTTTTTCGTTGTCATAAGAGTTGCTACTAGGCAATAAGAACGAGCCCAAGCGGGAAGTAAGAAACACCACACAACAGCACATCCCTCATAACTTGTCACACCTGGTGAAACAACGTAGCGCCCTTCTGTGAAAGAAACTACTTGAAGACGGTCGTGTTGTGTACAGGTGCATTGTTGTGAAGCTAGAACCATCCACTTCACTCAGCAGAGTACGAACTAACGGGCCAATTTTGTCAAAAGATGAGGGGGTAGTCTAGATCTTCGAAACAGAGCCTACTTAATTCGCCTAGTCAAAAAAGATTAAGAGCTTCTGGGGCTTTAGGAAAGTATAAGAGCACTGTTCGGCGGATAAGAGAAGCTCTTCCGCGTTTTGACTACTGCAGATATCAAGCGTACGGGTATGACCTCGAAGCATAACACGGGACTCTCTCTTACTATTGCTGGCTAAATGTAGCCGGAAGGTATTTTCTGGGCGCTTCTCGGCGGAGCGCAAAGGAGACTAATTAAGCCCACGCTAAGCAGTTGAGGTCCGTGGTGTTAATAGTGAGCGTGGCTTCAGAGAAAAGAATCAAAGGAATTTTCTCCATTTGTGAACAGGGCGATAAACACGGAATCCAAATTAATTATGCTTGGAAAGTCCACTAAACTACATTATTAAGATTTACCAGAGGAGTCTTGATTCTTATTTTATTTGAAGGGTCCTGCTTTGATTAGAGAAGTTTGCTTCCACAGATACATATAAAAAATCAGGGACTAACGGCATCATATTCTAGAATCAACAGACCCTAATAAAATGTGACCACTCACTGGATCGAAAGAGTAATTTATTCCATACGTAAAGTGGCGGAAAGGTCGTTACACTAATCTTCGACAACAATGGAAAGCGTGATATCACTGCTAATCTGAAGCTAGTTTGGTATAGTTCGGAAAGACGCGCGATGAACTTCTGCTAACAGCGGCCGAACATCGTCGATGTTGGAGTTTATACGAGACTGGGACGGCTGACCACTAAGCATATCACCCTGAGCATCTTTCCGCTCCCACAGAATCGTCCATATCAGCAAAAACATGTTGGATCGAAAAATGCTTCATCTCCGAAACCTGCACGCAGCATTTCAGCTGTTTCAAGTTTCACCTTCTCAAGCTTTAAAACAAAATTTGGATTGTCGCAGTTTTCTCCTAATCTGAATCTATCACGAGGTGATTTTACAGCAGCAGCAACCTAAACAGGACTTTCCAGTAGAAACGCTTTGTGAACTCTGATGAAGCTTGGCACCCAGCCAGTTCATATTTGATAGTGAGTATTTCCAACACTAATCAATTGATGGCACTGGAAGTATTTGTTGTGTTTTTAGTTATTTGAAATGTTTTTGTCGTTGAAATAGCTGTTGCTATTGTTTATTTGATTGGAGGTTTAACGACCACCGTGAGCAACTCAGTGGGCTATAAGCAGTCGCCCGTCCCTAACTGATGGCCACTGACTCCAGGGAAGGGAAAGAGCCAGCGCCGTAAGACAAACAAAAGACCCATTCCTCACCGGGATTCGAACCCTGACCCATCTCGGACAAATGATCAGAAGCCATCGCTTAAACCACTGCACCACCGATGCGGCACTAAATTAACGCTATTAGGTAAACTTGTTGAATCTACAGCACACGAAGAACTAAGTTTGGAACAGACGGCCAGGGCAGCGGTCGAACTCAAAATGAACTTTATATTTTGTCACTCACTGAATGTTATTAGATGTGCAGCTTAATTCTTGGCCCCTAAACGCAAGCGATCAAAGAACGTCGGCAAATGTAGATAGCTGTGTGCGATAATGGCTGATTGCAGCGCCATCCAACAGCATTCCAGGCAGCCATAACCGCTCACAGCTGTAGTGACAGAAGGGACGAAATTGACGGCGAAAGCAATGTCATTCGAGAAGCAACATTTGAGGCACTGCCTTCTGTTCGCGTTTCAGCTGAAACAAAATGCCACAGAAGCCCAGAAAAGGATCTGTGCTGCTTTGGGTGAGACTGCTGTGTCCTACAGTACGTGTAAGAAATGGTTTCAGCGGTTTAAGCAGGGAAATTTCGATCTCCGTGATGCAGAACGCCCGGGACAGCCACAGAAAGTTGACACTGGAACAACTGTTGGACGCGGATCCCTGTCGCACAGTTAGAGCTCGCCCAGGAACTCTTAGCAACACGGCAAGCCATTGCAAAGCGCCTGCACTAGCTTGGACGAATTCACAAGGAAGGCCGTTGGGTGCCGCACCAACTCACAGATACGAACAAGTCTAGGCGCTACGATGTTGCTGTGTCCTTGCTCTCCAGATTCAAGCAGGAGGATTTCCTCCACAAGATTTTGACCTATGATGAGAAATGGATCATCTACGATAATCTTAAGCTGCGCATATCGTGGGTTTATCCAGATCAGCCTACCACTAGTACCGCCAAACCGAATATCCATGCCAGGAAGTTGTTGCTGTGCATATGATTGGATCAGCGCGGTGTCGTACACTATGAGTTGCTCAAACCTGGTGAAACGGTCAATGCTGAGCGTTACTGTCAGCAACTCATTCCTGTGAGAGATACAATGGAGGCTAAAAAGCCATACGCCGGCAAGGGCAGAAGGTCGGTCCTGTTGCTTCAGGATAACGCGCGTCCTCACACCGCGAAAACGACTTTAAACACGATCACCGACCTGGCATGGAAGATTTTGTCGCACCCGGTGTATTCTCCAGAATTCGCCCCGTCAGATTATCACCTCTTTCGCTCCCTGCAACATCACCTGAGTGATACGCACTTCACTTCTGTCGAAGAGGTCGACACAAGTATTGATGACTTTATCAACTAGAAACAGCACTGTTTTTTCCGCAGTGGCATTTGGCAGCCCCCTTACCGATGGCTCAAATATATCCAACACGACGGGGATTATTTCCCTGATTAGGTACGTATTCGATTTGCTATAATTTGCTGTCAACGTGTCGTGCCTGTGGCCGAGAATTAAGTTGCACACCTAATACTTGGCAACGGTCTTAAGGACAGGTCTGAAAGACGGGTGCAAGTTTTGACAGGATAAGAACGATGTATATAATGTGTTGAGCAGTAGTGTTAAGTGTGGCTAGATTAGTGCAGCTTTGCGTTGTATAATATAACTTCGTAAAGATTATCTATATACAGTGCTGTGTAAAACTTAAGGACATCCGAACACAAATTAATTCAAGGACGTGTCTGGGAACAGGAGCAAGAACACATGCGTAATAATGTAGCATGACGTGTGGTTTGCGAGACGTAAGAATAAAATGCGCTCACGCAGACCAATTATATCAGCTGAACGAAAGCGAGGAAGAGGTACGCATAAGTGTTACAAACGTTCGATAGTGTTTGTTGTGTGCTAGAGACGATGAAATGGCTCGAGAACATCGTGATGATTTTATTCGTGGACGAATAATTGGAAGGCTCGAGGAGGGTTTAACTGTGACGAGTGTGGCCCAAGAGTTCGGTATCACACATAGCATCGTATCGTCCACCAAAAAGCACCCCCCCCCCTCCCCAAATGATGACCGCTATCTGCTTCTGCTGGCCATGAGGGATTGACACCAGACAGCAAGTAATCTTGGAAAACAACTGAACATGAGCACAGGACGCCCAGTATCGCAGTTTACAGTGGCCAGGAGACTACACGTCCAGTACGCAGTGTTCCATTAACAACTGTTCACAGGAAACACCGTTTACAATAATCCAGAGTACTTAGGGTCTTGACAGTAGAACAGTGGAGTACGGTACTCTGTACTGATGAGAGTAGATTTAATTTCTCTAGAGATCCTAGATGTCAGCTAATCTGGCATGAGGTGGGCATCCGGTTTCGCCCCGAAAACATCAATGAAAGGGCTGCACATGGTGGACATGGTTCTCTGGTATAGGGATGTATTCTGACAAATGGACGTACGGAGCTCCACATACTAGAAGGGGTACTGTAACTGGTGCGCGCGACTGTTATGAAGTGATTCTTCCCCATGTTCTTCTGTTCCGAGGTGCCACTGGCCCACAGTTTGTGTTCATGAAGAGCAACACCATACCCCATTGTACGGTGGCTGTTTATGAGCTGTTGGAAAGTGAAGACATTCAGCAGTGGATCAGCCAGCACGTTCCCCGAACCGAAATTCCACATGGCCCACAGTTTGTGTTCATGAAGAGCAACACCATACCCCATTGTACGGTGGCTGTTTATGAGCTGTTGGAAAGTGAAGACATTCAGCAGTGGATCAGCCAGCACGTTCCCCGGACCGAAATTCCACGTGTGGGACTCTCTGGGGAGATGCGTTGCGGCACTTCAACACACCGGAAACTGTCCAACAGCTAAAGACGACACTGATGGAAGAATGGGCGATGCTACAGCAAGAACTCGTTAACAACCTAGTGCGAAATATGGACAGACGGTGCAAATCTAGCTTCAACATTAGCAGTGATCATATCTCCTGATGAGGACCTTATCTTCCTTTCGCACCGTCTTTGGTAGTGAAGCATCTGTATCATGGCACCCAGTGCTATGTCACCAATTCTGAATAAAGTTCTACTATATGCTTTAGTATCTGCAGTTGCGTCGGGTGATCATATCCCCTACTGAGAACCTTCTCTTCCCTTCGTACCGTCTTTGGTACTAATGCAGCTGTATGATGGCACCCAGTGCTATATAACTAATTCTGAAAAAAGTTCCACTATATCCTTTAGTATCTGAAATTGTGTTGGGTGATCATATACCCTACTGAGGATCTCCTCTTCCCTTCGTACCGTCTTAGGTACTGATGCATCTGTATCATGGCACCCAGTGCTGTGTAACCACTTCTGAATAAAGTTCCACTATATCCTTTAGTATCTGCAGTTGTGTTGGGTGATCATATTCCCTACTGAGAACCTTTTCTTCCCTTCGTACCGTCTTAGGTACTAATGCATCTGTATAATGGCACCCAGTGCTATGTAACCAATTCTGAATAAAGTTCCACTATGTCCTTTAGTATCTGCAGTTGTGTCGGGCGATCATATTCCCTACTGAGACCTCCTCTTCCCTTCGTACCGTCTTAGGTACTAATGCATCTGTATAATGGCCCCCAGTGCTATGTAACCAATTCTGAATAAAGTTCCACTATGTCCTTTAGTATCTGCAGTTGTGTCGGGCGATCATATTCCCTACTGAGACCTCCTCTTCCCTTCGTAGCGTCTTAGGTACTGATGCATCTGTATCATGGCACCCATAGTGCTATGTAGTCAATTCTGAATAAAGTTCCACTGTATCCTTTAGTATCTGCAGTTGTGTTGGGTGATCATATACCCTACTGAGGATCTCCTCTTCCCTTCGTACCGTCTTAGGTACTAATGCAGCTGTATGATGGCACCCAGTGCTATATAACTAATTCTGAAAAAAGTTCCACTATATCCTTTAGTATCTGCAATTGTGTTGGGTGATCATATACCCTACTGAGGATCTCCTCTTCCCTTCGTACCGTCTTAGGTACTCATGCATCTGTATCATGGCACCCAGTGCTATGTAACCACTTCTGAATAAAGTTCCACTATATCCTTTAGTATCTGCAGTTGTGTCGGGTGATCATATAACCTACTGAGAACCTTTTCTTCCCTTCGTACCGTCTTAGGTACTAATGCATCTGTATAATGACACCCAGTGCTATGTAACCAATTCTGAATAAAGTTCCACTATGTCCTTTAGTATCTGCAGTTGTGTCGGGCGATCATATTACTGAGACCTCCTCTTCCCTTCGTACCGTCTTAGGTACTGATGCATCTGTATCATGGCACCCATAGTGCTATGTAGTCAATTCTGAATAAAGTTCCACTGTATCCTTTAGTATCTGCAGTTGTGTCAGTGCTGTTCAGTCTTGTGACGTATATTCTAATTTAACTTTCATTTTTAGTTCCTTTTCCTATGGAAATTTGAGTTTGTTCTCCTTTGCACTTTACAAACTTAACATGATATCTTCTCTCTCACATGAATGAGGTTGGCAACACTTTTGAGGTCAGAGAGAGTGACGTATTAATGTGATAAGAACGTTAGATAAAAAAGACGATACAGCAGTTGCTTAGTGTATATGTGCGTGTGGAGATGTTCGATCGCTGTTAAGATAGATGTGAAGTTTACAACTTGTAGTGCTATATTTTGGATCGCATCAAATATTGCTGGACCAATAAAAGGTTATCTTAAGTTTGACTTCTGTGTATGTTTCGTCTCGCCGTAAAACCTTCGTTAGAGCTATTCCGTGCAGCTATTGCATCGTTTTCTCATTTAGTTAAACGCTTCCTTAGTCATGGTTTTAGACATAGCGTAACACCAATCTCGCACACGGAAAAGGGTTACGTTATAGTCATCTTTTTGGTAAATAACGGAGTTACTGTGGTTTGAATTTCACATATCCAGGCAGCACTTGTGCGACGCTGCAAGTCAAAACCTGGCTCCTCCTTAAGTTCTGTGCACCAGTGTAGGAAGCCTGAAAATATGGGAGCTCAAAACTTTTATAGTTTTGTTTTAGGAATGCTAAGTGAAAGAAAAATTGAAAAGAAAAACAGTAGTAGAGTTGAAAAAAAAACCCCAAAAAAACTGTGGGCTCTGCATGGGTTCTAACCTTTAAAACCCTATCGTGGTTGCGCCCCTGATGCAAATCATTCTAATTTGCAATCAATCACGTGAGATGCGCAAAAGGTAAAAGAAGAACCCAGACCGCAGAGGCCAGGTCGTACGAAATAAAACAACGGAGTGTTGAGGCTGCTACAGCAAATCCAAGTACCAAAATGACTCGTAGACTATAAACAAATACATCGATCTTTCCACGTTTTACCAAAACACAGCAACCGAAAAATTGTTATTCGGCCACCGTCGGGGAATTGAATCCCGAATCTCTCGATATCTAGCCGAGCGCGTTAGTCTTACACCACGGTGGCCAACAATCACGGCGCTATGTGTATAACTCAGCTTCTGGCATCACAAATCAGAAGCCGACTTAAAAATACACATTGCGCCGTGATTATGGGCCACCGTGGTGTAAGGCTAACGCGCTTGGCTAGATATCGAGAGATTCGGGATTCAATTCCCCGACGGTGGCCGAATAACAATTTTTCGGTTGCTGTGTTTTGATAAAACGTGAAAAAGAGCGATGTATTTGTTTATTCACTGACGCCACGTATTTGGAGGACTTTGACTCTTAGACTTCGTCGTCAAACCTGTGTCCAGCTGGAGGCATTTCAAGTGAAGAAAGATCGTAAGCCTCCGTGAAGCTGTTGGTCGATTTTCCGAATCGCGGACCATGTGCATCCCACTACCAGAACAGCTAGACGTTGTTTGGGAAAAGCAGTTGCTAGAAAGCTCCGCTAGTCGCCTTAGACGGACCACTGCAGTAAGGCGGGTGTCAACATGATGGATCGGCATATTCTCTACCAGGCAATTGTGGGGCCACATTCTACTGCAAAGACCATTCGACGGGCTGTACCGTAAAGTAGAGCACTTAGACATGTTATGACGCAAGACTGTTTTTTTTTTTTTTTTTTTTTTTTACTTTTGTTAGAAGTAAATACATCGTAGAAAATGGTGAGGAACAACCAGAAAACTCCAGAGTCCAAACCTTATGCCAATTATAAGCAAGAAGACATGGAAAAAGCTATGGAGGCAGTTAGAGGGGGATATGCCTGAGAAGAAGGCTGTGGAAATATTCAAAGTGCCACAGGCAACACTTATCCGAAAGATACTTGGATGGGATCAGAGACCAATTCGACATCCGATTGTTTTAAGTAAGGATGAAGATACCATCATTGCGGAAACACTTGGCGTAGTAGGGAATCGGGGATTTCCTCTGACACGGGCAGATATTCGAGATGTTGTGAAAAAATACCATGTCAAATAAGGAAAACAAGTATTTTTAAAGACAACACCGCGGTTCCAGATTTTCTCGAATCTTTTATGGCTCGCAACAATCTCTCTATCAGAACTGCATCCAACATAATGCGATCCAGATCATCTGTAACTCATAATGGCATTTTGGATTTTTTTTTTAATAACGCTGAACTTGCTCCTCAGGTTGTCAAAAGTATAAATCTATACAATTACGATTACTAATATTAGTGGCAACCCTTGGGCCAAAAACGTTGTGGTTCCTCGAAATACAAAGAGAGTACTGGGAGTGCACGAACACTCTCGGGCTTCAGTTAGTGTTATGGTATGTGGCAACGCAAATGGGGATCTGCTTCATACAATGGTTGTTTACAAAGCACAGAACCTGTATGATAACTGGAAAAATAGTTATAGTTATCACACAGGACCTGTATGATAACTATTTTGTATCACGCGGTACAAAATAGTTATCATACAGGTTCTGTTTGTACCACGTGGTAAAACATATGCCAACAGGACCTGTATGATAACTGGAAAAATAGTTATAGTTATCACACAGGACCTGTATGATAACTGGAAAAATAGTTATAGTTATCATGCAGGTTCTGTTTGTACCACGTGGTACAAAATATGCCAACAGCCCAAGTGGTTTGTTTGACATGCACTTGTTTGAAATACGGTTCTTTCAGAATTCGCTAATACACGTTGAAGCCACTCGCGATGCAGAAGACAAAGTGGTTTTACTGGGATACAATCTTGCAAGTCATTTCTCCCCTAAAGTGGCCGAGGCATGCAGAAAGAAACAAATTCATATGAGTCCCTCTCCAGCAAACGGAACACATCTCATGCAGCCTGTCGACGTTTGTTGTCGTATTTGCTCCAATTAAAATGAAGTGGAGAGAAATTCTTAATCAGTGGCGAAGTATCCCAAAGGAACAGTTTCCTTTATTGCTTAACAGACTGTGGACTGGAATGAGGGATATTGTAAAGCAAAATTTAGTGTCAAGTTTAAGGGCTACCAGCCTGCATCCACCCAATCCTACTGAGGTATCAAAAAGAGTTCCTGACGGACTAGAAGCTGATAATGATGAGATTGGAAGAAAGTTAGGTACCAGTTTGGTAGAGCTATTGCAGGAACACCAAGGGTGTGGTGAAAAACAGAAATGAAAGCCAGGAAAGAAGATATAACCAGGGGTAGTTGCGTCTGCTGTAAACTTTGAAGAAGCAGAGTTGGAACCTCCCTAGACTTCTAATGTTTCTGCATCTGCGTCCGCAAGACATATTGCGTCCACCAATCAATTGAGCCTTGCTCATCGAGTAGTGGTACCCAAAAACTACAGAAATCAAGAGCAGTTCATAAAACTCGAAAGACAAATAAAAACACGGGCGCATCTACTTGCGGTATTTGCTGTATAAACTGGAAAGATTGCAGAGGCAAAACTGACTGAATTCAATGTGTAAAATGCAGCAGCTGGATTTGCGGTCTTTGTAATGGTGGAAGCACAGATCCATATTACAACTGTCCCCGCTGCGAGTATTCAGAAAACGAGGAAGATTATAGCAGAGATGACAGTGAACAGGACAAAGACTTTGTACCAAAGTGAACATATTAGGGCTATGCAAAAGTTTCCGCCGCCCCTGCAAGCAGGCGCTGTAGGGTTCTAACCGGCCGGAGACACGTGCTGTCAGTTCGTTCGTAAATGATGCCAAGCATGGCGGTCGACGAAGTTCATTTGCGGCACTGTTTGTTATTCATGTTTAATTTAGGGAAAAGTACGAGTGAAGCATACGGTTCAATATGTCAGGCGTATGGCGAAACGATTATGGGTGAGCTGACGTGTCGAGAATGGTTTGCCAGGTTTAAGAAAGGTGATCTAAGCTTGGAAGACAAGCCACGTGCAGGTAGACCTCAAGAACTCGCAGACGAGGAGCTGGAATCACTGTGGCAAGAGGATGCCACACAATCGACCACGCAACTAGCGAAACGTTTGAAAGTGGCTCATTAGACGGTGTTACGGCGCCTACAGTCCTTGGGGAAGATCCAGAACATTAGTAATTGGGTTCCGCATGTTTTAACGGAGCGTAAAATTGGTCAACGATTGGGTATCTGCATGTCTTTGTTGAAGCGGTTTCAAGGGAAGAATGTCTTGTGGAAGGTTGTCACCGGGGATGAAAAATGGGTCTATTGCGACAAACCCGTAAGCGAACGATCCTGGTCGACGAAGGCCAGTCATCAACATCCACTGCAAAACAGGATATCGACGGAAAAAAGTATTGTGGAAAAAGTTGTGTCTGTTATGTGATATGCATAATACAAGACCACATGGCGGTGCCAAAACGATATCAACCCTTGAACAGTCATACTGGGAGGTTTTACCGCACCTGGCTTACTTCCCGGACATTGCACCCTCAGACTTTCGTCTGTTTCGCTTTGTGCAACATGCCTTAGCCCAACAGCGGTTCACCACAGTTCCAGAAGTGGAAAATTTCGTCACTACGTTCTTCAGCTCAAAACCAGAGTCCTATCACAGGGGCATTCATTGGTTGCCTGAAAAATATCCAAATGTTATTGATATTAACGGCCAATATTTCGTTGAATAAATGTGTACTGGTTTCCTGATTGTTCCTTTCTCCTTAAAACGACGGAAATATGATCACTTGATTACTATTTGAGTTCCTACTGTGCCTTAAAATTGGTGTGTTTATTTTTTTTCTGTAGTTATCTTTAGTCTGTAACATTACAGTTTGCTAAATTTTGTACTTTCATTCAAAAAACACTAAAAATAAATATTTGTGCTAAAAAAATCTATAGTTTTGATAAAAAAAGAATCTATATTGTCTTTTCCCATAATTACGTGGTAACATGAGGATCCACTACGCTTAGCACACGTTCTAATAAGAAATAAATGTGGGTGTCCAAGGCCGTGCACGAGCTGCAACGGGAAAGGAAGTTCATCGAACCAGAGGGCCTTCTTCTAATCACTTAAGATACAGTTTTGATGCTCGATTGTATAGGCGCTTTCGGCCGTGAACCAAGGGTAGCATGGATACACAGAGCTTCCTGCGGTCATGCAGCCCCATTTTCAGTAGGGATAGATGTGCTGTGTGTTGTGACATAATATTCGTGTCGTCAGAATTCAAAATACCGGCAAATTGCGTCGCACTATGCATTCTGTTGCCTCGTACCAAACAGAATAGCCTTGTGTTACCTCTAGCATCAATGAGCAGTGGCAGGCTCTTATTCGTGGTTTCTCTCTCTTCGGACCACTCTTTCAAGCTGGCCATGACAACCGGATAGCTATGAGGGTGCTCATGGTCAGCCATGGTTTACTCTCCTCGCACCACTTTTCGAATTTGGCCATAAGCAGCGGGAAGCTCTGAGGGTGGTCATGGTCAGTTGTGGTTTACTCTCCTCGGAACGCTTTTTGAAGCAGGCCATGAGCACCAGGAAGCTTTGACAGTGCTGATGGTCAGCTGTGGTTTACGCTCTTCGGAACGATTTTTGGATCTGGCCATGAGCACCGGGCAGCTCTAATGGGGCTCATGGTCATCTGTGGTTTACTCTCATCGGTACGCTTTTTGAAGCGGGCCATCAGCACCAGAAAGCTTTGAGGGTGCTCATGGTCAGCCGTGGTTAACTCTCCTCGAACCACTTTTTGAGATGGCCATGAGCACGCACCGGGGAGCTTTGAGGGTTCTCATGGTCAGCTGCGGTTTACTCTCCCGGGAACGTTTTTTGAAGCTCTGAGGGTACTCATGGTCAGCCGTGGTTTACTCTGCTCGGACCACGTTTTGAAGCCGGCAATGAGCACCGGGAAGCTCTGAGTATGCTCATGGTCAGCTGTGGTTTACTCTCCTCGTAACGCTTTTTGAAGCTGGCCATGAACACCTGGAAGTTCTGAGGGTGCTCGCGGTCAGCTGTGGTTAAATCTTCTCGGATCACTTTTTGCAGCTGACCATGAACACCGGGAAGCTCTGGTGGAGCTTGTGGTCATGTGTGGTTTACTCTCATCGGAACGCTTTTCGAAGCGGGCCATGAGAACCGGAAAGCTTTGAGGGTGATCATGATCAGCCGTGGTTAACTCTCGTCGGACCACACTTTGAAGCGGGCCATGTGCACCGGGAAGACCTGACAGTGCTCATAGTCAGGCGTGTTTTACTCTCCTCGGACCATGCTTTGAAGCTGGCCATGAATACCGGGAACCTTTGAGGGTGCTACTGGTCTGCCGTGGTTTACTCTCCTCGGACCACTTTTTGAAGCTGCTCATGAGCGCCGGGAAACGCCGAGGGTGCTCACAATCAGCCATGGTTGCCCACTTCGGACCACATTTTCAAGCTGGCCATGAGCACCGGGAAGTTCTGATGGTGCTCATGGTCTGCCGTGGTTAGCTCACCACAGAACACATTTTGAAGCTGGCCATGAGCACCGGGAAGCTGTGAGGGTGCTCATAGTCAGCCTTGGTTCTTCCCTTTTGAAGCTAAAAGTGGTTATATAGCACTTTCTGGAAAAAAGATAAATCATTATGCAGTGCAAAGAAAATCGAACAACATGGTGCAACCTTGTTCCATAACGTGGTGCAAAGTTGCACCTCACAATTGTGTATCTTTTCTCAGAAAGCGATGCAGCTGTACCTTTTCTTTGTCAGCACCACACATTGTGTATCTGTACCTTTTCTTTGTTTGCACCACACATTGTGTATTTTTTCTTCAGAAAGCGATGCAGCTGCATCACTTTTAAGTACGAACTATTACAAAATTTTTAGCAGTGTATGGTAATATTGAAACATGTAGGACAACCACTGGATATCAGTTGATGGAGTACAGCAAATTTATTTGTTTGGCATATTTAGTAGTCATGAGAAAAGTCATAGAGGTAAGGCACACTGCAGTAACTGAATTTTTAACGGAAGAAGAACTACAGCTTTTAAGCACCATTCGTTGATAGTTAAGACTAGGTTAGCGGCATACGAAGCAGAGAGTTACTGAAAAATTATTTGAAACGGAAAGCACAGTCTATATTGAAAGTGTGTCCGCAGTGGATCGTAAAAATGTTGAAGGCCAAAAATGAACGAAAGTTCGATGGATTACATTAATCATATTTTTGCCGCGTTATCTAAAGCGATACACTCTGTCCACGTAGCGACAACCGATGGGTCTGGGTTCAAATACGAAAGCGAAATATTTCAGCCCACTGTGAAAACACAAATTTAATACCCAACATCAGCCAGGTATGTCGTGGGACAGATATTTTGGGGACATCAAGAGATTACTCTTGATTCATTAACTACCATATAACATAACTACGACTGAAGAATATTGTGCTACTCTGCTAGCGTAGTTAAAATAAACAATGAAAGAAATAAAAGCATCCTGGGAAACTGAGCCACGCATGCAAATTCCTAAATGAAAATCCTCTAGTCACACGGCTATTGCTTTTCGGGCTGCTGCTGGAAAATGCAAGTTTTAGCAAGTGCATCGACCACCGTATTCTCCACTGCTACACTATCTACCAACAAGTAACTGGACAAATGTGATAGCAAAGGAAAACGAAGTTTATTCACCTTCAATAGTTGGTGGAGCCTCAACGAGCGGCGATTACAGCTGCGACCCTCCGGGGCATACTCTCAACCAAGCGTTGTACGACGGCTAGTGGTATTTTCTTCCACTCGGCTTGGAGAAGACAGGTCAGTTCCTTCACCGATTTCGGACGGTAGGGGCACCCCTTAAGTCGACGCTCCAACTCGTTCCAGAGGTGCTCGATAGGGTTAAGGTCCGGGCTCTGCGCAGGCCAGTCCATTCGATTAACCCCCATTGTCACCATACCGAGCCATGGTGGACCTCGCAACATGACAGGTGGCATTGTCATCCTGAAAGTAACATGGATCCACCCCGTAAAACTGCCACAACGTAGGAAGCGCATGGTCATCCAAAATGGTGCAGTAGATCTCGGCGTTGAGTCTACCAGGAATTGCGACCAAGAGTCCCGTGCCATCATACCAGGTAAAACACCCCCATAGCATAATTCCACCGCCGCCGAACTTCACAGTTAGCACAATACATTCCGGCAGGAGGCGTTCTCCAAGCAGACGCCAAACCCAGACCCAGCCATCCGAACGGTATAGGGTGAACCTTGATTCGTCGCTCCAGAGAACCTGTTTACACTGTTCAACGGTCCACTGTCGACGTTCTTTGCACCACGTTAGCCGATCAGCGCTTTTGGACTTGGTGATCAAAGGCTTGTGGGCGGCAGCACGTCCATGATAACCAAGCAGATGTGCTTCCTTACGGATGGTATTCATCGAAAGAACACTCCCGGATGCCTGTTGAAACTCCTCGCGGATGTGGCCTAACGATTTGGTGCTGTTCTTCCGAATTTCTCTGGCCAGCACCCATCGGTCTCTAACTCCCAGTTTTGTGGGTCTGCCGGGTCGGGGCACATTGCGACAGTCACCTCTCATCTTCCACTTGCCAATCACGTAGGCCACTGTCGATTTTGGGTACTTCAACTAGCTGGATATGTTACGTATGGATCGGTCATTTCTGTGATACCCGACGATTACACCTTTCCCGAAATCAGAGAGCTCCGAACTGCGTGGCATCTTGCATGCGACAGGTTGCGTTGTTGTTTCCCACACGATATTTAACGGCGGCGGCCGTGACGTGTATTAGGACTGCAGATGTTGTCGATTGCAGGGGTGTCCAATTACTTGTTGGTAGATAGTGTATTTCTTTTCGTGTTGCTGCTGCAAAATGCGAGTGTTAGCAACTGTATCGCCCACCGTATTCTCCAGAGCTTTCAAATGTTAATTTGTTTTGCTTGGAGTTTGAAAAAACGTATCCACCAAACAAGTTTCAGGTACAATGCAGAGCTTCAGAAAACAACAGGGATGTAGTTTGTGGGCCTGAGAAACGTTTATTAAATGCACTGAAATCGCCAATTCGCGTTTCAAAATTATGGTATAATATTGTAAGAATGAATGTCACAGGTATGTCTGGCTTAGAATTTACTGAACTCCCTAACACGCTTGTCACAATGTTATGGAGTTTTTAAAATATTTTAGAATGATTCCGTTTCCAGGAATAGCAGGGAATATTCAGCTTTTTTGTTTCTTTTTTTTTTGTAACTCAATATGGGAATCTTCAAAGATGCCCTCGACAAATGTGATAAGTGACATCATCCGAGGCAAAACGAACTTAGTTCATGAGCCAAAGCGCTATGATCATTTTATTGCCCGTACATTGAGGACATTGCATCCGGATGGCCGGTGCGAAAGTATGTAAAGTTTCGTAGAACTGGAGGTGATAAGAAAGAGCGAGGAATTGAAAAACCGAATAACTAACGAGAAGGGTGAAAGCTTTAAGAGATAAGAACAAAACAATTAAGGCAACCTGCACTCTTAAGTTTAAGCAAATAATTAATTAATTGAAACTGAAAATATTTTCATCTATTTCTTCGTTATAAATTTTTTGCAACGAGCTGCAATTAGGCTTAAATATCGTACCGGAACGAAATGTAGAAATCCAGCGAACTTACAGCAAAGTCACACTCTCTTGGCCATTGTATGTCTGTCTGGTTGCGGACATATCTCCATTTGAAAAACTGATATTAAAATATTCTGTTTCAAACCGGACAGATGTCAGCATGACTCAAATTTTATGTATAATCCGTCCAACTAAAGAACAGCAGATCTCAATTACATCAATACGTCCTGTGGTTTTTCTTAAGTTGTACGTGTGGCGTACTACAGAAGTGACGCGCAGGTTTAGACTGAATCCATATAGCACAGCCTTGCAAGGTTAACGTAGGCCCAAAACTGAGCTACCGTCTTCTATTCATAAAATGTTACATAAAGTTGAGCGTTGGGCCTAAGTTAAATTGCAAAGCTGTTCTTCCTGGGCAAGTAGAACGAAAAGCCATTGCCGGCGTAGCTTAATTGGGAAAGCATTCAGCTCCGGAGCAGAAGGGTGTTGTAGAATACTCAAAGCAAATAGAATATAAATTCTGATTTTGCTTGTGACACTTACTGGTCATCCATGTAACATCTCTCAGAAAACTTGAAAATTGCATTACCCTAGAGCGAAACGAACCCGCCAGTGGCGTATATTCGACGCTAGCTGCGAAGCCCAGAGAGTGCACAAATAAAAACTAATTGAATATACATAAATAAAAGTCAATTATCAACGGCATTAAGATATGTCGATGCTTTCGCTGCGAAAAAAAGCCATGCGGTTTCGCTTCTTTGACTCAGTCTAGTGAACGAAGCCAACGGCATAACGCAAGCTTCTAGAGTCTTCGCTGTTCTAATTCGAAGATCTCCGATACGATCGCCTGCTAGCGTTTCCATGACAACATGAATGAGCGCGTATGGAGGCGAATAGACCATTGCTTTGCGCAACAGTTCCCTCAGAAAAGAGAAGACTTCGACTTCCTCAGTCATCGCATGCTTCCGGCTGTAGCAGCACGTGTTTCGCGAGAGTTGTTTCAGTTTGTGTGAAGTGTCAATGAATTAAAATCAGTGATATTATATCTTAAATGCGTGGCTTTGTTGGATTCGAACTGTTTTGATAAATTTTGTGAATGCTTCCTTGAACATCTAGTGTCAGAACTTAAAGAACTGTATGCTTCACATTTTGACACTGCTCGACTAAAAAAATGAACCGAAGATGTTTTATTCCCTTGATGAATACAAAAACCAATCAGTAAGAGACATTACGTACGTGTTACATAAAGTTGAATAAATTGGACATAGTGTTTAGTGAGGTGTACATATTAGCAGACCACAACTGCAACTACCGAAAGAAATTTTTCTGCATTAAAAAGAATCCAGATGTATCTTAGAGGCATACAGGACATGCAGATTCGAAAAAGTTGGCTATTTTGTCAGTACAGAAAAACATTTTTTTAAACATGGAAAACTACTTGGAAAAAACTTTTTATGAAAACGTAATACTCAAGTTCACACAAAAGGAAAGAAGAATGAAGTTCATGCACAAATAAAGTACTCAAATCCTAATCCTCATAATTATTTGGTATCATGTCAGTAACAGAATGTAGCAATCCTGTAATGTTTTGTAGTAGTTCATAATTATTTGGTATCATGTTAGCAATAGCATGCAGTACTTTAAGTTGCTTCTATTACTTAACAGTTAAAAATAAAACTTCGCAATTAAAAAAACAACAACAGTACTGTGTGTGAGGGGAGATAGCCCGTGTCGCGGACCCAAGATACGCCACTGGAACCCGCATCTCCCGATTTCCGTCCGAGTATGAGGAATGTTTCTTCCTTCATTGAAGGATGTGGGTTCGAGTCCGTCTCCGGCTGGAAGAGCGTTTGAATTTCACAGACGGATTCAGCTTTTCCTGAAGCACAATTTTACTTCTTGCAAATCTTCGTTTTTGAAAGATCGATTTAAAACAATTTTCGTGTGAGATAGAGAAGAATGTTACTATGAATTTTTGTTCTTTTTTTTTTTATTGCTATATGAATAATCTTTCTATAAGCAATGCTTATTTTTATTAGTCCTAATATCTCCATTTTTAGATAGCGAAACGGAAAGGCAATTTTAGAGATCTCTGCGGAGTTAATAATGGCAAATACTTTCCACTTTCTATTAACATAAAATTTTCCCGTTACAATTACATGGTTGGAAAACTTTCCCCTTTCACTCTGGGAGGAAAACTAGAAAGAACTTTGAGTTACTGAATTTATTTCAAAGCCTTCGCAGTTTATTTCGAAACAAGAGACGCTTTCGTATTATATTTATCCGCAAAAGCTCCCAGGAAAGGATGAGAACTAGCGGTTTTGCAACTTTTACTTCACACAAAAGAATTCCCAATTCATGAAACAGCGCCCAGAATTACGAGTCATCTAAAGGATGCCGTTCTCTCATTGTTATTCCGCCTTTCATCTCATTACTTTTAAAAGTATGCGGTATTTACCATCGCATGATTCATGAAGGCCCCCTGAAACAATTTTCCCTTCGTAGTTGTTTTGTTTATAATTCATTTTCTTCGAATTATGTGGCCATTTTTGGGGAAACACCCCCACGCAGAGTTCCATGGAATGCGATTACACCGTTGGGCCTCGGTCCTCCGCTAAATGATGATGGTCGGCTCGCGTGAAAGGCTGATCCACTCCAAGTACCCGTTATAATCTCACCCGACCAATGGTAGTAGCCCGTTTCCACCCAACACTGTCACTCCGCCCACACATTCAAAAAATAATGCCTTGCTTATGAAGGGGAGAAACAGTAAGAAGAAACCAGGATTTCTTTTACGTTTTTTTTTTTTCTTTCTTTTCGTTCTAACAAATGCATCGCAACAACGATGGTCCAGTATTTTCTTATGCTTCGGAAAAATAAATTACTCTGTGAAAAACAAATGGTTTGCAGTCAAAGGAGAAAAAATCAAAAGTTTCACGGTAAAATATGTTTTTCTTTAAAAACAGTTTACCCCAGAAATTTCAAGGTAACCATTATGTTTCATACTAGAAAACAGTGGCAGAACCGTTAATGTTCTCAAATTTTTCTGAGGTGTGGATGTATAAATTGCTGACTGGGAATTAATTAAAAAGTATAACTGTTTAGTAACGATCCTATTGAGTATTTTTAAGAAGCAGGTGATCTGTAAAAAATCTTCTGAGACTATCCTTAGGGATTAAACAAAATCCGCGTTTTAAAGAAACATTTTTATTGGAGCTCTACACTGAAAATTACTTCGAGTCTTGTGCATCCAATACTGCTCATACCATCATCTTCACTTGCTCCCTATCCACTACGGGAAGAAGGCCTTCTCAATCATCTTTCATAACTTTCTGTATTGAGCAATCCACGTCACTCCGCCATGCTTTGGAATTTCATCCACCCATCTTTTATTCCTTATCCTTTGGTATCTAGTCTAGTATTCAGTTCAGCGGTGTCGAAACCGTGCCCGCACCCATTGGCATGCAGTTGTGAAACAACTCATTTGCCTCCATTTTTCTTACTTTTTGATTATGACCGTAATCAAAAATCGGATTAATATTTGCTCTTTATTTCCCGCCATTTAAAATTCCTTCTGATAAAGCAAAATATTGTTTCAGACTTCAACTGTTAACCATCTATACCTCTGAATTCCTGAGACGATAAACGCGGGTTAAAAACTATCTTCGATTGTCCACATTGATTCCTGAGATACGGATTAGAACTCTCCTAGCTTGTCCTGTATAATTTTTGAGACGTCGATTAAACTCTCCTCACTTACCTGGTATGATTCCTCTGATGCTGATTAAGTTCTCCTTGCTTACCTAGTATGATTCTTGTGATGCGGATTAAACTCTCCTCCCTCGTCCAGTATTATTCTTGTGATGCGGATTAAACTCTCCTTCCTTGTCCAGTATGATTCTTGTGATGCGGATAAAACTCTCCTCCCTCGTCCAGTATGATTCTTGGGATGCGGTTTAAACTCTCCTCCCTCGTCCAGTATGATTCTTGTGATGCGGATTAAACTATCCTCCCTCGTTCAGTATAATTCCTGAAAGGTGGATTAAACTCTCCTGGCTTACCTGGTATGATTCTTCAGACGCGGATTAAATTCTCCTCCCGCGCCTAGTACAGTTCTTGAGACGCGGATTAAATTCTCCTTACGCGTCCAGTACAGTTCTTGAGACGCGGATTAAATTCTCCTCGCGCGTCCAGTACAGTACAGTTCTTGAGACGCGGATTAAATTCTCCTCGCGTGTCCAGTACAGTTTTTGAGACGCGGATTAAATTCTCCTCGCGCGTCCAGTACAGTTCTTGATACGCGGATTAAATTATCCTTGCTAAATAAGCATGCAAAGAAAAAAATTTTCAGGAAGTACCAGCGTTATTAAAAAAGAGTTAGTCTGTATTTCCTGAAAATTAGTGTTCTTCATAAAGAGAGCAGGGGCCTTTTCTGTTTCATTAAGTATAATAAAATCAGTCTTTCTTCAAGAAAGAAAATGGATGAAAAAGAAAGGAGTGTGATATATTTTTATTCTCATGTTTTTTGACGCATAACGTAAGGGTTAACCCAAAGTAGAGGAATTCAAATCAATACACATTAACATCGTTTATATTATCAGTAAAACGTTTTATATGAAAAAATATATAATATAGATACGAAATTCAAGATTTATATTAATTTGGAATTTATCGATATAATCATTTTATCTGCACATGTTCAAATGAAACCATCCCTTCGTATTTTACAAAAACGCAATAAGTTTTATGATCTGACCATAAAAATGCATATCCCAAGATCTTGTCCCTATTGCCAAAAAAAAAATTCGGATGTCCCTGATTCAGTTGTCGAATGGCGGTCAGTTCTTCTAGCAATATGTCCAGCACATTGGCACTTGAAGATCTTTACTTTCATCATGTCATCAACTCTTGTCGTTTTTCCTGATACACAAATTCCTTTTCCTATTTTTTTAGTTGTGCCATGCATGTATCTGTTAGTACCATAAATACATATAAAACGAAGAATTTCTTACAAAATGTACGACTTCTCATGTAAAACTGTGTAGAATAATATTAGTTTGATGACTTTGGAACTTTAAAGTTTAAGGTTATTGGATGAATTAACATCTTGAAGAACCCTTACATTCTGATTCGTGTCGTTGCTCCAGAAGCTGAAGATGAAAACTTAATTAAACAATGTCAAAAACGCACTTTAAAATCAACATGATCTAGCATTCAATAATCACAGAGTTCAGTATTTTTTAGTTCAATGTGCTTTCATTTAATCTCCAAACACGTCAAGTATAAAGAAACTGGATAAATACATCGTTGTATAGCAGCAAGATGAAAATACTTCAACTGCTATTTCTTAATGGTACACACTTGACGAGTATTGCTTTCCGTCAGCAAATAAGTATAATCGACATAAATCAAATCGTACAATACTTCTACCGCTTTATATAAAATTTAACATGCAATCCTCTTACAGCATATGGTACCCCGAGCCTATACAGCTCTCTACTCATAACACTGCTGTCAAACTTTCAGAACACTTAGTTGTTGTTTTTTTAACTTCAACTTGTGTTGGCCCACTGTCAAGATTCTGAAAAGCTCCACAAGAGAAATAATGTGCTGTTAAGTGCGAAAATATTTAAAGAGGAGAAAACAAATTTACATGAGAACACAGAAACGCCAAAGGAGAGTAAAATTGGAGGTGTACGATCCAGCTGTAAGAAATTCAATGCAAAACTGTAACTCTTGCAATAAATGCAATAATTTTCAGACACTACGGGCGAAAAAGAAAAAAAAACAAAAAAACAGTCATTTTCTAATTTGTTTTGTTTTGAAAGTTGGATGAAGTGTTCCGATGACGCGCAGGTATTCCATATTACACGTCATAGAGCGAGGGAATATGAACGTCCATTGTGCATGGCTTTTATCGATTATGAAAAAGCCTTTGATTCGGTGAAACCATCAGCAGTTACAATGGCTCTGAAATCCTGCGTTATTGAAGATGCATACATTAATATTATTAATAACATCTATAAAAGTGCAAGTGCAAAGATTCGGCTGTTTGAAAATACAGCACACATAAAAATTGGAAAGGGATTGAGACAAGGTGACACCATATCTCCGAAACTCTTTAATGCCACATTGGAGGGTGTCTTTCAGTCGCTGAGCTGGGAAAATAAAGGGATAAAGTTTAATGGAAATGATCTAATCCATCTTCGTTTTGCTGATAACGTAGTCATTTTTGCAACTACTCTATCAGAGCTGCAGAGTATGATCCAGGAACTTGCTGACAAAAGTAAAGAAGTGGGATTAAAAATGAACTTTCAGAAGACAAAAGTGATGTTCAATGCTTTTACAAGAAATGAAGATTTATCGATTGATGGAGAAAAGTTAGAGATAACAGACACGTACGTTTATCTTGGACAGCAGATATCAAGTGAGGGTCACATTGATGAAGAAATAAATCGGCGTACAAAACTTGCCTGGAGAGCTTTTGGAAGAAACAGCATAATTTTCAAGAGCAATATGCCATTATGTCTTAAAAGAAAAGTGTTTGATCAATGCATCCTTCCAGTGCTTACGTATGGTGCAGAGACGTGGACCTTAACTAAAAGAGACATACAAAGGCTGCAGACAACTCAAAGCAGCATGGAGAGGTGCATGCTTGGTGTAACCAGGAGAGATAAGAAGAGGAACTCGTGGATCAGAAAAATGACAAGAGTGGAAGACATCATGATCAGTGTTAAATCCCTGAAATGGCAATGGGCTAGACATACTGCCAGAAGGACAGACCACCGATGGGCAGCCGAAATTTTAGATTGGATTCCAAGGGACAGGAAAAGACCCAGAAGAAGACCACATGGAAGATGGGTGGATGAAATTCGAAAGTAAGCAGGAGTGACATGGAGGAGACTGGCACATGACAGACCGTTGTGGAGGAAACTTGGGGAGACCTTCGTCCAGCAGTGGATTGATAATGGTTGACAATGATGATGATGATGATATATAAGTATAATTAAGTAATTAACTGAAAAGTGCACCAGGAAAAGTATTTAATATTTGAGAGAAAAAAAGAAAAACTAGTTTAAGCATTACTAACAAATTAAAGGAAAACATTCAGTGAAAAATATGAATAATCAAGTGTTTAGTATAAAATTAACGAAACATTCCGCATTTAAAACAGTTCGTTGAAATAATTTTATGTCTTTCTGCTAACGATCTTATCTTCTGAAAAAAAGAGGGGTTAAGGTTGTTTATGAGCATCACTGACAAACTAATAAGCGTACTGTACTATTACAAATTGTTTTGACACCCAAATTAACTTAGAATAGCGAATTAATGAAAAATATGAAATACGTTGCGTTTCAAAATGGAATGTTTGGAAATGAAGTAACGCAAACATAATAAATAAGTGCGCGGGCATGTGTCTATATATTCAACCTGGTATCGTTTTTAGCTTAAACACGGCACTAGAAAATGTGATGAAAATTTTGTTCTGTAAGTCTTTGTAGTACAGTCTTCATATTCCTTGAATGATATTAAGAGGATGTAGCCTTTTAAAGCATTTATGTATCAATTATTTTCTTCAAGCAAAGAATTTTTTAGCGGTAGGTTCGAAAGCAATATCTGGAAAAGCATCTGTAATTGCACTGGTAAAGGCGGATTTCAAAGGGAATCGTTTATTTTATGCGGAAGGTCGTTTTAGAAAACTTAAAGTGCCTAATTGTTTTATCGGTATTGTCATCGTTGTTGTTTTATTGCGTCGGAGGTATCGGTCGCTTCTGCTCTAAGAGCCAGAAAGAGGGGCGCCAGAGTACAAGTAAAGTAGTCTGGACGGGTCGGAATTTAGGGGATGATGCTTGGAGGAAACAGATGATTCGGAAACAACAAACTGCGGGGAATGGTCTCCGTCCGAACGTAGAAGCCCGAGGAATAACGAGTAAATGAATTAAAAGAGAAGTTAGGTAGAAAGTAAAGCAATCATAATTAATTCAGCAATTAATATAACTTCAGGACATACACAATAAGTGCGTTGAATATTGATGAAGGAATAAATCAGTAATGCAAATGATCTTGATGCTTTCGTGAAGTACAATTCATTTGTAGTATCCGCGAAGAGTTACTATAAAGCACAAACATCGAACCTCGTAAACATGGCATTCTTTTATAAATAAACGAACCCGTTAACAATAACGTCAACTCAGAGCCCATTTAAGGAGGCAGGGGTCCTGGGGTTGGACAGTATTTCGAGGCACCCAGTGTTAGTGACACATCTAGGATTTAAATATGAGTGGATGAATAAAAATACCCGGGAGAAAACATTCTCAAATATAATGAGAAAGTCATAAAAATATCCCCGCCATATTGAAGTGGACGAATGAACGAATCAGTATTATAGAAAGAAACGTAAAAATGAACGAATCAGTATTAGAAAGAAAATGTAAAAATGCATGGTTGAGAAATGGATACCTGTTCAGTTCTCTTTAAACCTCCACCTTCCTCTCCAGGGTTCAGTGTGTTCAAATTAAATCGAAGTACTGGACAAAATATGATCCAAATAAAATGATTCAAACGAATTCTTAATGTATGAAAATTTCCCCCAATTACTAAATGTGTACAAAAAAGAAAAGAAAAAAATCCACAATGCTTTCCAAAGATTTGAGGATGGAAAAGTGGAAATAAATTATTTCTTATTAAAAAATTACCGTAATTCTTTGATAAGAAATAAGCGCAATATTTTGTTTCATTCAGACTATTAAAGAGAATAAGTGACTGACCTGTAAAATAGAAGTGCTAATTGAAATAATCTGCTGAAATAATGTATACACGTCTTACAAAGAAACATTTCCAGCTGTGTGCGTGTGCATATGTGTGTGTTGACAGTCTTCTTTCATTACGACTGACAAACTCTTGAGATATCTCTTGCAGACAGTATGTCCAGTTTTTAATCATCTTAAAGATAGTTCGACAGTTTGCAAAAACACAGTGAGATGAAAGCCCGATTTCGAACTTTAACACCCGTAAAGAGAATGAAAAGACAATTAGGTAGACTATGGTAGAGTTCGAAGGCTCAGACTTCACACCATGCACTGCCCCTTAAGTTATCGAGGAAATCCTTCCTATGCGATTACATTTCAAACATTGGTGTAAAGACAAAACTAACCTCACAACAATACATTCGGCCTGCATTTATACAGGGTGATTGTAAACTCCTTCAACAAAACAAGATAGGGGATAGTACACATCAAGACGAACAATATTTGCAATGGAACCTAGGGCCGCATTCCACTCCTAGTGCCAGAAAAGAGCACGTTCGTAAAACGTCCAGCAGGCACACGGAGTTCCAACCAGTGTGTGAGAAGCACAAGATGCAAATCAGGTGCGCTGAACACGTGCGTAGACGACGAGGAGCAAACATTTAAAAACGGAGCCGAACCCGTTCAGCGACATTACCGTGCGAACATCATGTGAGAATTGACGTATACGTCTAACCGGCGCTGCGTACCGTGTGTTCCTGGAACAAGTGCTGTCCGGTCTGTTGCAGGATGTTTCGCTCACCACGCGGAAGTACATGTGGTTTATGCATGATGGGGCCCCAGCACACTTTGCAACCGAGGTCCGATACTTCCTAAATGCGACATATCCCGGACTGTGGATCGGACGCGGTGGACCTGTGGCTTTGTCTTCACGCTCCACGGATCTTAATCCACTGGACTTCTTCTGGGGGCACATGAAAACGTTGGTGTACGAGACACCTGTGGACTCCCTGGAAGATCTCGTCGCGCGAATCGCTGTTGCTATGTACAGGATCACCACACCAGTAGTCTACGAGAGGGTGCGACAGTCCTTCATTCGCCGGTGTGGACTGTGCAACGACGCCCTTGGACTACAGTTTGAGCAGCTCCTTTGAGTCTTTCTCTGATGCGACTGGAATTGTGCAACTCATAAATTAGGTATGCCTCTTTGTTTTCATTGTTGAAGGCTCAACGTGGAAACGTGACTTTTTTCTGGAACTAAGAGTGGAATGCGACCCTAGGTTCCATTGCAAATATTGTTCGTCTTGATGTGTACTATCACTCCTCTTGTTTTGTTGAAGGAGTTTGCAATCACCCTGTGTGATAAACACATAACTTCAGAATTTTCCAAACGATCTCTGGTCAGACGTAAAAATTCATGATAGTAGCCCAACACTACAGATGAGACTTTTCTTCCAATGTTTTGATCACGAAAACTCAAGCTCAGTTTTCTTAAGTGTGAAAAAAAAAAAAAAAATGTGCAAGATCACACCGCTCTATTTTGTACTCTTTGCACCAAAAATAGTGAAAGTCAGATGATTTCAAGCACTACTTTATAGTACAAGTGCCGAAATTGCCCCAAATGATGCTTTAAGTGCCGCCGGATATTTCGCGATGATGTGAGGTGAACTAAAATTTTTAACTATAATGAAAACGGCAAATGTAAATCTAAGGATGAAACAGCCCTCTCCTACCGGTGGCTCAGTGGACTAAGCGCTGGCTTTTGAACATTCGTCCTACAGATGGATCTGAGTTCGAATCGCGGTGAGGCATGGATGTTTTGTGTGCCTTAACCATTGTCTGTGTCCTTTCCCTGGAACGTGTGGCCCTAAATTAGGGACGGGCAACTGCTATAGCTCATTAAGTTGCTCACAGTGGTCGTTAAGCCAAAAAAAAAAAAAAAAAAAGACGAAACAGTAAAGCACACGGTCAGTGCTTGTAATAAATTACTGCAAAGTGAACATAAAGAACGTTGTGACGCGGGTGTAGCTATGGTATGTTGAAACTTATGAAAGAAATGCTGTATAGTTTTACCACAAGCAGTAATTTGTAGGGCCAGAAATCAGATATAGCCATTTGAAATATGGGACTTAGGCTACAAACAGATAAACATCCTAAACACAAGAAACAAGTATTGTAATGTTACGGAGGTTTAATTCTAGAATTTAGGCAAAGGTATTAAATATCATTTTGCAACTTTTATTTCGCATTTGTGCTCCTTTTCCTTTGTTTCCACAAAGCGTGAGAGAAATTTCGCTGTGTCACTCCTCTATGAAACATATGAGACACGGTTTATTACAAGACGCCAGTTTGTATCATTTTAGAGTCTGCACCTTTGTATGCTGCAAGGGGATTAGTTTTGACGTGCTCGTTTGATTCGTCGCCTTCTTTAGTTTCAAAGCAGCCGACTGAAGACGCAAGCCCTCTTAACTTTTACCTTGGTGCTTTGTATTAGCAGATGCCGGCGTGGTGATTTTCCCCATGAGGTTTTGTGGCGGCAAAGGGGTGAGTTCGCATGGTAACAAGGGACGAGGCGAAGGCAGTCGTTTCTAGGATTTCAAACCGGGCGGTCGGAAGGTGGAGAAGAAAAAGGTCTCAGGTGTTAGGAAGCACATCTCAAGCTAACCGAGGAACGAAGTTTTCTCCGCGTGGACCGGAGGGACACAGAAGAAATGACCGAAGCAGAATGTTAGGGAAGGATTAAAGAGCTGACGGACAACCTTTTCTGGGACTGAGTAAAGAAAAGAATAAAGGTTTCTCAGAGGTATAAAAGGATCGCAAAATTTATTATTTAATACTATTTTATTATCTTCAACCACGCTATATTCTGCAAATTAGCATAAACAACATAACAGTAATCTCATATGTCTGTAGGATCGAAGAGAAAGGCTATAAAGAGATCACAAAATATCACTACCTTTAATACATTAGATAGTCCCAGAGAAACAAAGGTTTCTTCTACAGGTGTTAATTTTTGGGCTTAAGGTATCGCCTAGAAGCTAGAAGAAACACTTGAATCTTGAGGAGATACCATCTCTACTCCAGAATACAATATTACTGGGAACAGGACCTTGGTCAGTTCCCGATTTGTAGAGTGACCTATAACCATTCCATGAACACCTGATCGACTGCAATAAAGCACAGTAATAATAATAAACTCCTTTAACTGACGGATGATGAGATCAGCAAGGCATAGAAAGCAGTCCATTCATCAGGTACTGTAATAGAAATGGTCATACAAACATCCGTTGTTAAGATCCTCCTGATGAGAACTCGGACACTATCTTCCTGGCACTACAGAAAATCTTATAATAATCCTCCTGACGTAAAAGTCCTATTACAAAATGCTAATCAAATCCTCCTGGTTTAAAGTGTCCTTTAATAATCCGCGAAAGAAATTCTCCTTGAAAAATTCCGATGATGATCCCCGCCGATAAGATTTTCCTGGTATAAAGTGATCTGTAGAAATCCTTGAAAACGATTCTCTTGGTAAAAGACTACCTGCAAAAATCCTAGGATATGGTCTTCAAGAAATAAAATTATCTGCCAAACTCCGAGTATATGGTTTGCCTGGTATAAAGTGACCTGAAAAAATCCTCGGACAGAACCTCATCGTAGGAAAGTGAGCTCTAAAAATTCTCGGAAATTATCATCATGGTAAAAGTTGATCCGCAAAAATCTTAAGATATGGTCTTCCAGGAATAAAAATGCTTGCCAAACTCAGCGTGCAGGGTTTACCTGGTATAAAGTAACCTGAAAAAATATCGGACAGATCATCCAGGCATGAAAATGATCTCTAAAAATTCTTGATCATCCTGGTATTATAGAGGAACCAAAATGAATCCTCGAAAATGATGTTCCTGGTAAAAATTGATCCGCAAAAATCCTAGGATATGGTCTTTCAGGTATAAAATTATCTGCATACATTGTTCTCCTAGTATAACGTGACTTGAAAAAATCCTCGGATAAATTCTCCTGATATATGAAAGCGATCTCTAAAGTTTCTCGGAAGTGATAATCCTGGTAATAAAAGGGCCAACAAGAATCTTCTGACATGATCTTTCTAGTACGTCGGCAATCTGGAAACTAGGTCCTTCCAAAAAAATAAAATAAAATACTGTAACAATATACTGCTGAATTCATGCTTCACAAAAATTCTTTTGACTATTCGCTTGGCTCACCTGACAGCAAAATTCTTATAAAAATCTGCGGACCGAAACCACAGTACTTATGATAAAAGCAATCCATACCTCAGATTTTTTCAGTTTTGTATGGAGTTGGAAGTTTCACGAAGACAGTGAGAATCAAAATGTAGACGGTCAGTGAAAATTCGGAGATCAGAGATTGGTTTCGAAAGAGAAAAAATAGAAAAAAAGAATGAAAAAGGAGTCATCCTGTGAGACGAAAAAGAAAGATGGAGAAAGGGGAGATGTAGAGAGGCCGATTTCTGGAACGAAGCAAATTACAAAGCCACCCAAAGACAGGAAAGACCACCTAGAACTGGTGTAACTGATGCGCTGCGAAAATGATCGTGCTTCAGAACTGAATTCAAAGGAATTGGACTCAGAATCTTCTGCACGTAGAAAATTAAAAAAAAAATGTTGCACCCGAAGGACTGAGCAAAAGTAACTGTTCGTTGCCTTTGCATGCAAAATAACTTCGTGATCTCCCGCATGGTAAAGAGAAATTGTACGGTACGAAAACCAAACCTTTCATTTAATAATTGGCTTCCACATTTCAATTTTTTTTTTCTCGTTTGACCGATTTAACCTGAAAGATTTGCATGTGCATCTTTAAAAAGGATTGAGGGGAAAACAGAAAAGAACGAAATGAAACGAAAGGTGGGAGAAAAGAGGTAAGCTATTTTATCTTTAATATTTACAAAAATCTGAAGTTTTCTTACAGATTTTCAACCGAGAATGAAAAACCGTTTATGTCTCAGGGTTTATCATCCTTCTTGTGTCACTTTTGGAAATAAAATATTTTGATATCAATGAAATTTAAGTGCATTTCTTTGATATCTTAAATGGCAAATATTGAAGGGAAAAATATGAACTGACCGATCCGAACTTTTGTGTCGTTTTTCCTACAAAAAAGTAGGACAAACACGAAAGAAGAAAATAATTTTCGAGTAGGATAATACTGTTAATTAGGTTTGTTCTTCCAAGTTAACTTTGTAAAATAATTATCACAGTGCTACGTAATTGGTGATAACAATAAATAATAAATACGATGTTTAAATATGCATGGAGTGCATCAGCGCCTTTTAAAACTATTTATTCTCCTCTTTGACTTAATAGTGGAAAGTTGTCGGCAACTTTTCTTGTCTTACTCTCTCTTCACGCAAACAATCTTTCTCCTGAAACCGCTGTTGTTACGTTATCACTTTTGGTCATTCGCTCGTCTATCTCCCGCGCACGCGGGAAGAACTCAATCTCCCGGCTACTTTAATCACGTCCTGGGTCAACCACTTTAGGCACCGCTGGCATTTTCTTTTACGACCTCTCCCTTGTAACCCCTCGCCTTGACTGTCCGCCACCCCCTTTCTTCGCCGGAGAATTCACACCCCAGGAAGTGATTCCTTCTAACCCTTTCCCCACCGAAAACGCCTTGGGATTCTTGGCTTCGGCTTTACAAAGCCTCAAATTTGAATTTTAAACGACATCTGCCTTCCGTTCGGTTACTTTGAAGTGAAGTAGGCAAAGGTGCTAATGTTAACTGGACGAAGCCTCAAGCACAAAAAGAAAATTGAAAATGGCTTTTCAATGTCATACCATTGCAGATGGATTCTAGAAAGAACGTCCCAACGGCGTCATTGACAGGCCACACCTCCAGACTGGATGACAAAGATAAAACTTCCCTCGCATCGTGGAAACGAAGGAAATGGAACACGAAGGCGAAAGAAAAGTTGCGAGTGAGATTTAATATTTTTGCCTAAACTTCTAGTATTAAATCTCTGTAACAATACATCCACTTTATATTTTAGTGCTAGTAACATGGATTGGAGATATTCATGGGTCTTAATTTGGAAAGTATGGTCCACCCGAATCCAAGCCTCGACCCGTTTCAAAGTCGTCAACGTTCAGCTGGACATGGTCCAGCCCGATCCAAGAGCAAATTTTCAGTGGCCAGTCAGTTCCTTTCCTTCCTGTTTCAGGCTTTCAACTACAGTAGTACCTCGGTTATACGTTTCTCGGTTATACGTTTTTCACTTTTATACGTAATTTTGCTTTAGTCCCTTTATTTTACTGTACTTTCTATCGCTTTTTTAACTCGATTACACGTAATTCATTTATACGCTTTTTGCGATTATACGTTAAAATTTGATTTGTAGATTATCAAAAACGCGCGGCTCTTGATTCTCTTATATGTTACTTCTATATGGTATAACTTTGAGAGAACTGAAACAGCGTTGTATTCCTCCTTAGTGCAGGCAAAGCTGAACTTTGATCCCTACAGAGAAGGGTATGTTGTTTAATTTCGGCTTGTGTTAAAAATTGGTTTCTCTTTTTGTGACTTACACATGCACTATTTTAAAATTGATAAATCTCTGGGACTTAACTTTGTGTTTCTCCACAATTTCATGGCGCAGTATACTGTAAAAAATTCTGAAATTCACGAGCCACTTTCCGTTATTTCTTTCGTGAATTAACGAAGCATATTTCTGATACAACCTTTTCCGTGAAATGACAGAAAGAAACTGGATTTCACTCATTTTTCGTACCACGAAAAAAGTGTGAATTTTCAGAAACCTTTCCGCAGTTTGTTTCTTATATTGACGGTAAATTCCCGTTATAGAAATGTGTTAACGGAAAATTGCGGATTTTTGGAAACCTTTCCGCAGTTTCTTTCTTACATACGGTAAATGACCGTTTTAGCGATGTGTTAACTGAAAATTTTGAATTTTCAGAAACCTTTCCGCAGTTTATTTCTTATATTGGCGGTAAATTACCGTTTTTGAGATGCGTTAACGGAAAATTCTGAATTTTTAGAAACCTTTCCGCAGTTTTTTTCTTACATTGACGGTAAATTACCGTTTTAGAGATGTGTTAACGGAAAATTCTGAATTTTCAGAAACCTTTCCGCAGTTTTTTCTTATATTGACGGTAAATTACCGTTTTAGAAATGTGTTAACGGAAAATTGCGGATTTTTGGAAACCTTTCCGTAGTTTTTTTCTTATATTGACTGTAAATTACCGTTTTTGAGATGTGTTAACGGAAAATTCTGAATTTTCAGAAACTTTTTCGCAATTCCTTTCTTATATCAACTGAAAAATTCCGTTCTCACTTTTTCCGTATCCGTATGACGAGAAATTACCGGTAATAGGAGCGATTGGTGAGAATACTTGTGGTTTGATTAACTTTTAAATTTCAATCGTCTGTCGAATTTTGAAGCTCCGTAGCGAGATCGGATATTGTGGATAGCATATCGCATGAATTTTGTTTACTATGGCACAGGATATTTCTTTTCCTCTCCCCTATTTTGCGCACCAGCTATTTATTACTGTAAGAAATCGGGTACTTAACTTATTGTACATATTATTATACGATGTCTATGTATCAGTCTTTGGACAACTTAAGACAAAATCTATTATAGCTATCAAGAGTAAATTTTATATTTAGGAGGGGTTTGGGGAGGGTGGAAGTGGAATAATACTATAAAAATGTACATTTCACCTTTTGTAAAGTTAATTGAAAGTCATTGTCAGTTTAAAAAAATCAAGTTGAAAAGCATTTTGTTGCTTCGAAAAATCACGATAAAAATGCTCAAAAGTTCTCGTACAAAAAGATATATAATCAATGTTCAATCTTCTGGTTTCAAATGGGTGCACTCAGGATCCGCAGAAAAAAAAGCTTTTAATTAATGAGTTTAATACTGAAGCACTGGTTGCAGTTCTTGGTTGTGAGGATTTCACTTTATCGAGAATAGGGATTTTTATAAACAGATAGAGTTGTCGAAAGAGCAGCTTGATTTTCACAGGCATGATTTTTGCAATGCGAAAAAAATATATTACGATTTGTAACTGTTTTTTATTTCGCTGCCAATTCAACTTTAAATAAATCATTATCAAGAAACATCTTATAACCCTTTAAGGAATAAATTTTATAGTAGTGTCTAACATTTTGAAATTTATTTTATACGTTTTTAAGGTGATCTAAAAAAAAGTATAATCAAGGTTTCACAATAGGTGGGCAACCATTGATTCCAGAATTTGTTAATGAACTTCAATTTGCTATGAGGTTCTACGTCTTTCAATTTGGCTTCGTGATCTTCTCATCCGTACACCCTGCCCTACTCTGTAAAAAAATTGGGCGTGAGAATTCACGAAAAATTCCTTAAAATAACGTACAATAAAGTTGCCGGTATAGGTGTCCGTCTTTTGACGATATTTCCGTTTTTAAACGTTTCAATTTCTTCTAATTTCCGTATTTGGGCAGTTTTCTAGCCAGTAATTCCGTTTATTTCAGAAATATCAGTTTCGGGTTTTCCGTATTTCAACAGGAATTTCGCAAAAATCTTCCCTTTTGCAACAAGTTTACAAGAGATTCTTCTTTCCCGGCATACTACGTATAGACCATTTCAAAAGCTTTGTAGACTGCGCATGCACTACCCGTAGGATGATGCAATCGCTCCAATCGTTGCGCCAGTTGCGAGTCAGACTTCAGTATACAAAGTGCTGTCAACATTTGCTGGCTAATGTGTTCCTGTTTCGAAAAATTATGCATACAAATGAAGGAAGAAAGTGAGTCAGATCATATCATGCGTATAGTGACCAGCGATCCTACATTACAATTGAAAACTTGCGAGGAAATTCCACTACCTAAATTCATAAAGTTTTGTGTGAAGTTTGTGGGGTTAATGTAGTGGATCGTAGTACAGTGTCACGGTGGGTTTCTCGTTTCCGGCAAGTTCAGGAAAGCATCGAAGACGACCCAATAAATGGCCGGCCATCAGATGCAACGGAAGACATTTCTGTTGTTATCGTCAAGAGCATTTCGGAAGAAGATCAACGTAAAACATGTGAAGAGATTGCGTATGAAGCAAACATATCTACCTCTTCTTGTCTACAAAAGATTCGCATGTCTACCCAAAGATTAGCCAAAGAAGGCCCGACATGCTCGAAGCTGGTGTCATCATTTTGCACGACAACGCGAGACCGCATGTACCCGTACAGTAAAGTAGGAGACATTCTGGGAGAATTCAGATGGGAATGTCTTTCCCACACGCCATACAGTCCTGACATGAGCCCACCAGACTATGACTTGTTCCCAAAACTGAAGAAGCCACTCAGCGGGAAATGATTCAGGATGTTTCTAATGAGGTGACCCGAGTAATCCGACACCTCAACAAAGGAGGTGTCCTGACTGGAATACAAGACTTGCCCAAACGTAGGGCCGCTGTCTTAAGAAACACGGAGATTACTTCGAAGTCCTGTAAAGGCACGTTGTGAAATAAATTCGTTTTATAAGAGACAACCCACAGTGTTAAAAACTTTTGAAATGACCGTCGTATTTTAATGGGCCCTTTCCTTTCATCCCTAGTGGAATCTGAAACAATGTCCTTGGCAACGGGAAGAGGGCGTGCTAGCGTTGAGTCGGAAAGACGCTTAGCAAAACATCTTTAAAAACAAAACTCTAATCTTTCGGTGATGAATGTTTTTTTTTCGTTCGGATGAATCATTCATTTTCTTTTGTGTTGGACCTTATTATTTTCCTAAGTACGTTTGAAATAATTTCATTTCTTCTATAGGACTTATTACAAAGTACGTACATTTTTCATCGTGACTTTTTTAAGCAACAGAATGCTTTGGAACTTGTGATCTTTTTAAACTCGCAGACTTTCAATTATGCTTAAGAAATGGCGAAATGTATTAATTCACAACACTCCTAAATTTAAAATTTATTGTTGATAGCTATGACAGCTTTCTTATCATGGAGCCAACAGGCTGATACATAGACATCATGCAATCAGAAAATAGTAACATTATATAAACTAGTGATCCGATTTATTGGCGTCGGAATATATACATAAGCGTTTATCGAGACTAACTTATTAACGTGGAAAGAGCGATTATTGAGACTCACTTATTAACATGGAAGGGCGATTATCGAGACTCACTTATTAACGTGGAAAGAGCTATTATCGAGACTCACTTATTAACGTGGAAAGAGCGATTATTGAGACTAACTCATTAACGTGGAAAGAGCGACTATCGAGACTCACTTATTAACGTGGAAAGAGCGACTATCGAGACTCACTTATTAACGTGGAAAGAGCGATTATCGAGACTCACTTATTAACGTGGAAAGAGCGATTATCGAAACTAACTTACTAACGTGGAAAGAGCGATTATTGAGACTAACTTATTAACGTGGAAAGAGCGACTATCGAGACTCACTTATTAACGTGGAAAGAGCGATTATCGAGACTCACTTATTAACGTGAAAAGAGCGATGGTTTCTGTTTGGTGTTTTTCCCGGTCCACGTCGGGTGTTTGAATGTGTCACATCACACAGTTCATCGCAACCTACTGCGCATGGGCCTGCGTGGCCGAAGACTCAACCGAGTCCCCATGCTTACTGCGTGTCACCGCCAACAACGCATGTAATGGGCCCAAAATCATCCAGATTGGACAGTGGATGATTAAAGAAAGTGACCTGATCTAACGAATCTAGATTCCTGATGATCAAGTAGACAGCCGAGTGCGAGTACGCCGATTACCAACGGAGGCTACGGCACCTGGATGCCCTGTTGTGCGGAAACAGTCCGGCGACGGCGGTGTTATGCTGTGGGCGATGTTTTTTCGGGGGCACTATAGGCCACGTTATTCCAATAGCACAATGCCTGACAGCTGGGTATCTGAACATCGTTGTGGATGAAGTTCACCCATTCATGGCAACTGTCTTCGCTGCTGGTGATGGCCATTACCAACAGAATAATGCGCCATGCTAGATTGCCCGAATCGTCAAGGAGTGTTTCGAGGAACACCCTGATGACTTTCTCTTAACCCTTTAACTGGCTGGAACGAATTAACTCGGGGTGAGCAAAATTGTTTGAAATCAGCTCAAACGAATATACAGCTGTGTATATACACTGGCGTGCAAAAATTAAGGACGAGACGGTTTTTCGAATGAACCGGTGTGCAGAAGTGCTCCAGATCGACTCAAATCATACCATAAGATCCCCAAGATGTAAGAATATGGGACAAGTTAGCAAAACCGTCCAAACAAGGAATCCAAAGGATACAAAGGCACTTTATTGAAAAGGTAGCTTCGAGCACAACTGGACAGAAGACAGAAACGTCCATGTGACAGGCGGCTGCCAAGAAAAATCCAGTCTTTAGTAGGGGATATGATCACCCCTGACTGCGTTGCATGATTTACAACGTCTGTCCATGTTGAGGACGAGGTTGTCAAGGAGCTGTTGAGGCATCGCGGACCATTCCTCTTGTAGCGCCAATCGCAGCTGCGGAATCGTTGCTGGCGGCTCGTGACGTGTTGCCAAGTGTCTTCCGAGAAGATCCCACACGTGTTCGATTGGATTTAGGTCCAGGGACCTTGCGGGTCAATCCATGCGTTGAATATCTTCACTCTCCAACAGCTATGCGACAGCCACTGTACGATGAGGTGTAGCGTTGTCGTCCATGAAGAGGAACTCACGACCCACAGCATCTCTAAACAGACGCACGTGAGGTAGGAGAACCTCTGTACAATAGCGGACACTAGTGACTGAACCTCCTTGGAAGATGTGGAGGTCAGTACGTGAACCAAGCATGATACCACCCCAAACGAGAACTCCGCCACCTCCAAACCGGTCCCTTTTGATGTTGGAGGTGAGATTGCGTGTTCCTTGCTCTCTCCAGATGTGTATACGTCCAGAATAGCTCGTCAGACTAAATCGGCTCTCACCCGTAAAGAGAACTCGACTCCATTGCTGATGTGTCCAGTTCTTGTGTTCCTGGCACCACAGAAACCGCCGTCTCCGATGAGCAAGTGTTAATGGCACACACCATACTGGTCGTCGTGCAAATAGACCACCTTTGTGCAGCCTCCTGGCCACGGTAAAACGCGATAACGGACGTCCAGTTGTCTGCATGTGCCTTGCGATTTCTCCCGCTGTCTGCCGTCTGTCTCTTCTCGCCTGTAGGACAATATACCGGTCGTCCGCCGCCGTGGTTGCCCAAGGACGACCACTGCTAATCTCTCGGACGGCTGTTCCTGTCATTTGAAATGCTCTCCAAGCTCGTGAAACGATGCTGTGAGCGATCCCGTACTCCTCGGCCACACTAGTCACACTTCGACCTTCTTCCAACTTCCCAATGATGCAACCTCGGGTAAAGTCATCCACCGTGCAATAGCTTTCACCGAATTGCTGAGCGTACACCGCCTGTGTGCTTTACACCCTTCCGACACTCACCCCCCCTCTCCCCTACGTCATGCTGCATATATGCGCATGCCCTACCGTACCGGACCCTAGTCTATCTCCTGAGTGGTCTTTCGGTCCGTTCTGCCTGCTCGTTCCGCTGTTATGCTAATTTCTCCTCTTTGTCCTTAATTTTTGCATACCAGTGCATATTTGCTTTCTAAGAAATGAGATGAACTCGACAGGGACGAGTGAACCAGCACATCAGAAAGCGTTACCTTTTTTTTTTAGGATTTGTCATTCAAAGTGGTCATTTACGGGAAAAGACTTTCTTAATCTTTCCTATCTTATTACCTTCTCTTCTAAAAAATACTACGAAAATGGCCGACAACCTAAGAAAGGAGAAACAAAGATATTTGAGTAATTTGCTTCTTCTACCCAGTGGCATGATAACTGTTGCAGGTGGCTTAGCCATTCCCAATAATTCTTTGGGTCGTGGAGCAGAGAATAAAGCACTATAAGGGAATCAGACTATAGACTTTAAGTCTAAGTACCATAAGAGGGCATTTACTACGAGCGACGGATATATAGTCGATCCTGCTAAGATCAGAGAAGGAAAGGAATGGTTTTGTCAAAGCTTTCGTATAACCCGGCCACTATGTCAACAGTTCTGTTTGGAGAGGGCAGAAAAGTTTGGATACCATTTGGTTCAGATACATTGGCGGCTTAAAGGATTACTCTGGCCTCCAAATTAAACAGACATGAACCCAATCGAACACTTGTGGTTCGACTTGGAAAAGCGGGTTCACGCTTTTTTTAATCACCACCACCCCGAAATATACGGGAACTGGAGTAGCAGCTGTTCACATTATGGTATTAGATACCACAGGATACCTTTCGCCACTTCATCGAATCGATGCCTCGCCGAGGACCGCTGTTCTGCGGGATAAAGGGGGTGCTACAGATTATTAGGTTGGTGGTCATAATGTAATGGGCTCGCCGCGGGTGGCCTAATGGGCAGCGTTCGTGACTGCCACGGAAAGGACCTCAGATTCGATCACAGCAGGCACGAACGCTTGATTCACTAAATATACGCCGTGCGTCGGATGGGCACGTTAAGCCGTCGGACCCGGGGTACTGCCCCCCCCCGGTAGTAAATAAGGGCATCTTTCTCCCACTTTCTACTTCGCTTCCGTGTCACTTTCCTATCGGGCACTCTAGCCCAAATCTCCTAGCTTCCTATTTCTAAGGGTTGTTTAAGACCTGGGGTCAGACACTCCCTTCCTAAAATCCTCTACATATGATCCTGATCATGTAATGGGCTGATCGGTGTATATATATTTATTTATATTTCGTGTTAGAATCTTGTCAAACTAATATTGAGTTTACTAATTCGCGTTAATTCAACTATAAGTGACTATAGAGGTTATTGGAATAGTTCGTCATCAGTGAAGTGCTTAGAGAGTTTCAGATGAATGAAAGACGATTTGTAACTATTTCTTGAACTTTATTTGAATGACTCCTGTTTCACTTGAGTGAATAAGACGAACAAACTTTGCGTCGGGTTCCCAAAGTTACATATATACACGTTTTAAACGTTGAGGAACACTACAAACGTGCACCTTCTTATATTTTCTGCTCTGTAAACTTCGTTTTAAGAAGTAACTGAAATTATCTGGATCTTACACTTGCGCTTTTGAAAATTTTAATTTTTTAATCTTGTAGTTTTTATTTACACTCGTTCTTTCGATACTTTTAAGAAGCGTAAGTCCTTGGACTATTTTCAAGAACCTGTTCATTTTGTTTGCGGACATCTCGTTAAATCGTTTGGATATCTGAAGGAATTTTGAATTTAGCTGAATAATCTTTCACTGTGTGGTTCGTTTTCTGAATGAGCGCCGTCAGTTTCAGAATAATCGACAGGAATATAAAAACTTTCTCGTTGGCGATTGCACCAGTGAAACGATAAATGCTTACTTTCTAGGTTTTCTGATTTCTACTTGTCTCTTTTTCATTCTTGACTGAATTACGTGAGGAAACTTGTCCCTGTCTTCTTCGAAAGGAGCACTCCATCATTCATGCACTGTTGCAAAGCTAATGAACAGTGATGCGTTGCTTATAACATGGTCCATGTTGGTGAGAAAGTTGTTTTCTGGTCTCGGCTACATGTTTTTTTCCTTCTTTCTTCTTCATTCTCCCGTCTCCCTCATCTTTTTTTTTACGGCCAAGAAGAAATCTGAAACTGTAAAGGGACGGTTTTTTTTTTTTTCAGTTCCTTCATTCACTGCAAAATCTGTGCTAAATAACAGAAAACTAAGTACCAAGCAAATTGTAAGTACACTGCCGGAATGAAACGGAGAAATTTATTTTTGTGTAATGAAAATTGTTTAAAATAATTAGTACTGTCTTGGTATTGTAAATTTTGACTGACAGCAAGAAAGTAACGTAAAAGAGAGTTCATTCAATTATTCTTACCATTATCCGTTGGATGATTAGAGCTTTCAAATCAACTGTGTGTTTGAACAAGTATAATGAAGTAAATTTGTCCTTCATTTTTGTCCACGCCGGGGCTCGAGCCCGGATCCCCTCATTCCGGAATAAGTTGCTCTACCAATTGAGCTACGCGGACGTTCGTTGTCGCTGCTATCTGCCTTTATGTCGTGTGCGTCCTGCTGGGCAGGCACGTCACATCTCCCCGCCCCCCGAAAGAGGGCCGGGGGCAGGGCCCACGGGTCAGCCCTGACCAAGAATTTCCGTAGGCAGTCATCCGCTGTAGAGCGTGCTCTTGAGAACTCCTAGTCAATCTGGTGTGTGGAATGCAACGTCACACACATTTATTTTTCGAAGCGCTGGAGAAGGGATTCTCTTATTTTTCCTCTCTCGCGGTGTGGAAAGAACATCACACCATTGCGAGATCTTTAACGGCCGGGTCATCCGGGAAGTTCGGGCGCCCTTATAACGAAGTAAATTTCTCCGTCATTTTTGTCCACGCCGGGGCTCGAGCCCGGATCCCCTCATTCCGGAATAAGTTGCTCTACCGATTGAGCTACGCGGACGTTCGTTGTCGCTGCTATCTGCCTTTATGTCGTGTGCGTCCTGCTGGGCAGGCACGTCACATCTCCCCGCCCCCCGAAAGAGGGCCGGGGGCAGGGCCCACGGGTCAGCCCTGACCAAGAATTGCCGTAGGCAGTCATCCGCTGTAGAGCGTGCTCTTGAGAACTCCTAGTCAATCTGGTGTGTGGAATGCAACGTCACACACATTTATTTTTCGAAGCGCTGGAGAAGGGATTCTCTTATTTTTCCTCTCTCGCGGTGTGGAAAGAACATCACACCATTGCGAGATCTTTAACGGCCGGGTCATCCGGGAAGTTCGGGCGCCATTATAACGAAGTAAATTTCTCCGTCATTTTTGTCCACGCCGAGGAACGAACCCGGATCCCCTCATTCCGGAATAAGTTGCTCTACCAATTGAGCTACGCGGAAGTTCTTTGTCGCTGCTATCTGCCTTTATGTCGTGTGCGTCCTGCACGGCAGGCACGTCACACAAGTGCTCACGGAAGCGTGACAATCCTTACTAAAAAAGAAGCTCTGAAGAGTTATGAAAATGTATGTAATGTTTTACATGCATATACAGTGAAACTCTGTTACTACGTTCTTCTGGGGACTTAAAAATAATGGCCGTTATAGCCAATGGCTGTTATAAACGATCTAAAATAATATTGAAAAACGTAATTAATACTTTAATATTTTTTGCATCTAGTAAAAATAACTTACTTAGTTCTTGAAAAGCTGTAGTAACGCATTAATTAATCTAATAATTGCACAGTACAGGTAATTTTTTTTTTTACTTAAGTACTGTACGTAGTAATTAACTATCTCATTGCCCGTTCCATGCACGGGTGAAAACTGAAATTTTTATAACACGAATCGTAAAATACAAATACATAACTATAATAAACGGATGGCTTGTTAATGGGCAGTCTACAAGTATACATAGGTCATCAACAACAAAATTTTCGCAATATTCCCATGACAGAAGACTATTACATAAGTTAATAGATTTCAACCCGTCATATGATGGTCACAGTTCGTTAAAAACCATATAATGTAAAAATTTCGGTAATAAAAATTATTTTAATTAAAGGTCATGAACGACTTCTTGATATGCAAAGTATAATGAATTAGTTTTTACTGGTTGTTGTTGTAGTAATTATTATATCATGAATAAAGCTTTACTTATGGTACTTAATGGAGACACTTCATGACAGAGACCCAACGGCCAGACAGAGGTCTGACAGTACTATGAACTGAGAAAAACGTACTTACTTAAAAATCTTTTATTTGACAAACTCCTGGTATCATCCAACACACACACACACTACTAGTCACACTAATCGTATCACAATAATGAAGAAGAACCTAATCACATAGAACGAAGCTCTCGGCACAAAATAACGTAGCTCTTTTCAGATCGAACAAAACCTCTCCACATATAAACAAAAAGCTCTCCTCGCACATAAACAAAAGCTCTCTCCATATAAACAAAAGCTCTCCTAGGTATCGTTGAACGCGCCTATTTATACTGGCTACCACCACGTCATGACTTACACTCATTGCCACATATCATTCAGCGGGAGAAATAACATCTCGTTAAGTAAGAAGATAATTTACATAGTAAAATAAAATAACGAGAGATAGTAAAATCAAAAGGAAACTGAATCTAGAGTATACGTTACAAAAGTTTTGTGTTATTGTCATTTGTTTGTTCAAAAGATTTCCTTCCAGTTCATTCTGTTTTCCACGGAACCAATAATTTTTAAAATTTCCATCATAGTGAATCAAAACTATGCCTGAAGTTACTTTCGTATAATTTTACTCCTTTCTTTTTATGAAACTAGCAATCATGCCCTTTCTCCGAACAGTGAATCTATAAAATCATTTTTTGAACATAAAATTAAAGAAATGGAAAAGTAATTAAGCTGGATTCAGGAGTGGCTACAGCACAATAGATCATATCCACGTACTGAGAGAACTAATTGAAAGAGCGAGGGATTATGAACTTCCAATATGCATGACTTTTATTAACTATGAAAAGGCCTTTGATTCGGTGAAACCATCAGCAGTTACAATGGCTTTGAAATCCTGCGGTATTGAAGATGCATACATTACTATTATTCATAACATCTATGGAAATGCAAGAGCAAAGATTCGGCTATTTGAGACTACAGCACCCATGAAAATTGGAAAGGGAGTGAGACAAGGTGACACTATATCTCGCAAACTCTTTAATGCCAAATTGGAAAATATCTTTCAATCACTGAACTGGGAAAACAAAGGGATAAAAATTAATGGAGATTATCAAACTCACCTTCGTTTTGCTGATGACGTAGTCATTTTTTGCAACTACCTCATCAGAGCTGCAGAGTATGATCCAGGAACTTGCTGATAAGAGTAAAGAATTGGGATTAAAAATAAACTTTCAGAAGACAAAAGTTATTTTATTTTCAAAAAGCGTCCTTTTATTGTCCTGTATTTTTATTTTTATTTTCAAAGAATGTTTTTATTTTTTTAAAGAACGTCATTTTAGTGTCCTGTATTTTGATCTTTCCTATCAAATCCAGTATTATCTGTAAGATCCTCTATTGCTTATTTATGTTCTGTTGAGGTTTTACTGAGGAAGGTTTGCTCTTCGGTTTGAAAATATTATAAATAAAAAAGTGAAGTGTCTCTTGATTTACCCAGTTAAAAAGAACACTAAGAAGAAATAAAGATTTATCGATTGTTGGGGAAAAGCTGGAGATAACCAATACCTACATTTATCTTGGACAACAGATATCAAGTGAGGGTCACATTGATGAAGAAATAAATCGGCGTATAATACTTACCTGGAGAGCTTTTGGAAGAAACAGAATGATTTTCAAGAGCAATATGCCATTATGTCTTAAAAGAAAAGTGTTTGATCAATGCATATTTTCAGTGCTTACATATGACGCAGAGACGTAGACCTTAACTAAAAGAGACATACAAAGACTGCAGACAACTCAAAGTAGCATGGAGAGATGCATGCTTGGTGTAACCAGGAGAGGTAAGAAGAGGAACTCGTGGATCAGGAAAATGACAAGAGTGGAAGACATCATGATCAGAGTTAAATCCCTGAAATGGCAATGGGCTGGGCATACTGCCAGAAGGACAGACCATCGACGGACAGCCGAAATTTTATGGGACAGGAAAAAAACCTAGAAGACCGCATAGGAGATGCGTGGATAAAATTCGAAAGTATGCGGCAGTAACGTGGAAGAGACTGGCGCAGGATAGACCGTTGTGGAAGAAACTTCTTTTCGTCCAGCAGTGGATTGATAATGGTTGACAATGATGAGGATGTTGATGATGTCCCCAAATATTCAACAAAGAAACTTTTACCTAAATAAAAAGGGGGTGAGGAAGTTGCCCGACAACTTAACTTTTCCCCTCTAAACTCAAAACGAAGAAGCAGTCGCAAACTACTTTTGCCTGCGGTATTGGAATAAAATCCCTCATGTGCCTAAATTTAGTGAATTCGTTTTATGGAATTTGCTACGAAAGATTCTGTTTTACATTGCTGTTTAATTTTAGGAGTGAACACCAACAGCTACTCAAAACAACGCTAATAGAGTGTCTTACCATTCTATTGCTAATAACAGAGATTTTTGGTCGTTTAAGTTTTCTTCCGATTCGCAGTAGTTCTTATTTTATTTTATTTTCAAAAAGCGTCATTTTATTGTCCTTTATTTTTATTTTCAAAGAATGTTTTCATTTTTTTAAAGAATGTCATTTTAGTGTCCTGTATTTTGATCTTTCCTATCTAATTCAGTATTACCTGATCCTTTGTTGCTTCTTTATGTTCTGTTGATGTTTAACTGAGGAAGGTTTTCTCTTCGGTTTGAAAATATGACAAATAAAAAGGTGAAGTGTCTCTTGATTTACCCCGTTAAAAAAGAACACTAATTTTAGTATACAGATGGTGAGTCGGAAGTTTTTCAATATTTGGATCTCTTTATGTCTTCATACTTAAATTTACGACGAAAGTTGACTAGCATTCAAAGTATAGGCCATCGTGTTGACCCGTCTTTAGCCATCTGTCTGCCAGTTCTTCGATTCCGCGGAGGTGCCAGTTCTTCGATTCCGCGGAGGTGCCAGTTCTTCGATTCCGCGGAGGTGCCAGTTCTTCGATTCCGCGGTGGTACCAGTTCTTGCCCTTCGACGTGAAGAACTCCTTCGCCCCATCTGCCACCTCCTCCTGGTTGTTGAAGTGCCGCCCGCGAACGAAATGAGCCATGGACCGCAAAAAGTAATAATCCAACGGGGCAAAGTCCGGACTATATGCTGGGTGTGACATCAGTTCGATGACCTCAAGTTCCAGGAGTTTTGCCCTGGTCGTTCGTCTCCTACAGCAGGACAGGCCGATCGTTGTCCTGCTGTAGGAGAGCGCGGTTTCTGTTCACCAGCGCGGAGTATTTCTCCTCCAAAACCGCATACATCCGCTCCAACTGTTCAGAGTAGAGGTTGGCGTTGATGGTACGACCGTCTGGAACAAATTCATAATGGACTATCCCTTCGAAATTCCACCAGACCCAGAGCATCACCGTGTTCTTCAAGCACACACGTTTGGCAACAGGTTCAGAAAGCTGGCCCTGGAACAACGTCTGCCGTTGTGTGTTAGTAGTATGGCAATAGACCCACTTTTCATCACATGTAACAGTTTTCTTGATGAAATGTACATCACGCGGTTTTTTTGCAGTTTCGTGCACACTTCCACTCGGCGGTTTGCTTCAGCTGGCGTCAGTTCGTGACGAACAATGAGGCAGCTTCTTCAGACCTTACTGAGAACCTGAAGGGGACGAACCACAGTGGTTCGTCAGTTCATGAGGGTCAATGAGGCAGCTCCTGTAGGCCTTACCGAAGTCCTGAAGGTGATGAACCACGGTGGTTCGTCAGTTTATGATGGACAATGAGGCAGCTCCTGTAGACTTTACCGAGGTCCTCAAGGTGACGAACCACGGTGGTTCGTCAGTTCATGAGGGACAATGAGGCATCTTCTTCAGGCCTTACTTAGGTCCTAAAGGTGACGAACCATAGTGGTTAGTCAGTTCATGAGGGACAATGAAGCAGCTCCTGTAGACCTTACCGAGGTCCTCAAGGTGACGAACCACGGTGGTTCGTCATTTCATGAGGGACAATGAAGCAGCTCCTGTAGACCTTACCGAGGTCCTGAAGGTGACGAACCACGGGGGTTCGTCATTTCATGAGGGACAATGAGGCAGCTCCTGTAGACCTTTCCGAGGTCCTGAAGGTGACGAACCACGGTGGTGGTTCGTCAGTTCATGAGGGACAATGAGGCTTCTTCTTCAGGCCTTACTTAGGTCCTGAAGGTGACGAACCATAGTGATTAGTCAGTTCATGAGGGACAATGAAACAGCTCCTGTAGACCTTACCGAGGTCCTGAAGGTGACGAACCACGGTGGTTCGTCATTTCATGAGGGACAATGAGGCAGCTCCTGTAGACCTTACCGAGGTCCTAAAGGTGACGAACCATAGTGGTTAGTCAGTTCATGAGGGACAATGAAGCAGCTCCTGTAGACCTTACCGAGGTCCTAAAGGTGACGAACCATAGTGGTTAGTCAGTTCATGAGGGACAATGAAGCAGCTCCTGTAGACCTTACCGAGGTCCTGAAGGTGACGAACCACGGTGGTGGTTCGTCAGTTCATGAGGGACAATGACGCTTCTTCTTCAGGCCTTACTTAGGTCCTGAAGGTGACGAACCATAGTGATTAGTCAGTTCATGAGGGACAATGAAACAGCTCCTGTAGACCTTACCGAGGTCCTGAAGGTGACGAACCACGGTGGTTCGTCATTTCATGAGGGACAATGAGGCAGCTCCTGTAGACCTTACCGAGGTCCTGAAGGTGACGAACCACGGTGGTGGTTCGTCAGTTCATGAGGGACAATGAGGCATCTTCTTCAGGCCTTACTTAGGTCCTGAAAGTGACGAATCATAGTGGTTAGTCAGTTCATGAGAGACAATGAAACAGCTCCTGTAGACCTTACCGAGGTCCTGAAGGTGACGAACCACGGTGGTTAGTCATTTCATGAGGGACAATGAGGCAGCTCCTGTAGACCTTACCGAGGTCCTGAAGGTGACGAACCACGGTGGTTAGTCATTTCATGAGGGACAATGAGGCAGCTCCTGTAGACCTTACCGAGGTCCTGAAGGTGACGCACCACGGTGGTTAGTCATTTCATGAGGGACAATGAGGCAGCTCCTGTAGACCTTGCCGAGGTCCTGAAGGTGACGAACCACGGTGGTTAGTCATTTCATGAGGGACAATGAGGCAGCTCCTGTAGATCTTACCGAGGTCCTGAAGGTGACGAATTTCATGAGGGACAATGAGGCAGCTCCTGTAGACCTTACCGAGGTCCTGTAGATGACGAACCACGGTGGTGGTTCGTCAGTTCATGAGGGACAATGAGGCATCTTCTTCAGGCCTTACTTAGGTCCTGAAAGGTGACGAACCATAGTGGTTAGTCAGTTCATGAGGGACAATGAAACAGCTCCTGTAGACTTTACCGAGGTCCTGAAGGTGACGAACCACGGTGGTTAGTCAGTTCATGAGGGACAATGAAACAGCTCCTGTAGACCTTACCGAGGTCCTGAAGGTGACGAACCACGGTGGTTAGTCATTTCATGAGGGACAATGAGGCAGCTCCTGTAGACCTTACCGAGGTCCTGAAGGTGACGAACCACGGTGGTTAGTCATTTCATGAGGGACAATGAGGCAGCTTCTTGTAGACCTTGCCGAGGTCCTGAAGGTGACGAACCACGGTGGTTAGTCATTTCATGAGGGACAATGAGGCAGCTCCTGTTGACCTTACCGAGGTCCTGAAGGTGACGAATTTCATGAGGGGCAATGAGGCAGCTCCTGTAGACCTTACCGAGGTCCTGAAGGTGACGAACCACGGTGGTTCGTCAGTTCATGAGGGACAATGAGGCTTCTCCTTCAGGCCTTACTTAGGTCCTGAAAGGTGACGAACCATAGTGATTAGTCAGTTCATGAGGGACAATGAAACAGCTCCTGTAGACCTTATCGAGGTCCTGAAGGTGACGAACCACGGTGATTAGTCATTTCATGAGGGACAATGAGGCAGCTCCTGTAGACCTTACCGAGGTCCTGAAGGTGACGAACCACGGTGGTTAGGCATTTCATGAGGGACAATGAGGCAGCTCCTGTAGACCTTGCCGAGGTCCTGAAGGTGACGAACCACGGTGGTTAGTCATTTCATGAGGGACAATGAGGCAGCTCCTGTAGACCTTACCGAGGTCCTGAAGGTGACGAACCATAGTGGTATTCATGAGGGACAATGAGGCAGCTCCTGTAGAACTTACCGAGGTCCTGTAGGTGACGAACCACGGTGGTGGTTCGTCAGTTCATGAGGGACAATGAGGCATCTTCTTCAGGCCTTACTTAGGTCCTGAAAGTGACGAACCATAGTGATTAGTCAGTTCATGAGGGACAATGAAACAGCTCCTGTAGACCTTACCGAGGTCCTGAAGGTGACGAACCACGGTGGTTCGTCATTTCATGAGGGACAATGAGGCAGCTCCTGTAGACCTTACCGAGGTCCTGTAGGTGACGAACCACGGTGGTGGTTCGTCAGTTCATGAGGGACAATGAGGCATCTTCTTCAGGCCTTACTTAGGTCCTGAAAGTGACGAACCAAAGTGATTAGTCAGTTCATGAGGGACAATGAAACAGCTCCTGTAGACCTTACCGAGGTCCTGAAGGTGACGAACCACGGTGGTTAGTCATTTCATGAGGGACAATGAGGCAGCTCCTGTAGACCTTACCGAGGTCCTGAAGGTGACGAACCACGGTGGTTAGTCATTTCATGAGGGACAATGAGGCAGCTCTTGTAGACCTTGCCGAGGTCCTGAAGGTGACGAACCACGGTGGTTAGTCATTTCATGAGGGACAATGAGGCAGCTCCTGTTGACCTTACCGAGGTCCTGAAGGTGACGAATTTCATGAGGGGCAATGAGGCAGCTCCTGTAGACCTTACCGAGGTCCTGTAGGTGACGAACCACGGTGGTGGTTCGTCAGTTCATGAGGGACAATGAGGCTTCTCCTTCAGGCCTTACTTAGGTCCTGAAAGTGACGAACCATAGTGATTAGTCAGTTCATGAGGGACAATGAAACAGCTCCTGTAGACCTTATCGAGGTCCTGAAGGTGACGAACCACGGTGATTAGTCATTTCATGAGGGACAATGAGGCAGCTCCTGTAGACCTTACCGAGGTCCTGAAGGTGACGAACCACGGTGGTTAGTCATTTCATGAGGGACAATGAGGCAGCTCCTGTAGACCTTACCGAGGTCCTGAAGGTGACGAATCAGTTCATGAGGGACAATGAGGCAGCTCCTGTAGACCTTACCGAGGTCCTGTAGGTGACGAACCACGGTGGTGGTTCGTCAGTTCATGAGGGACAATGAGGCATCTTCTTCAGGCCTTACTTAGGTCCTGAAAGTGACGAACCATAGTGATTAGTCAGTTCATGAGGGACAATGAAACAGCTCCTGTAGACCTTACCGAGGTCCTGAAGGTGACGAACCACGGTGGTTCGTCATTTCATGAGGGACAATGAGGCAGCTCCTGTAGACCTTACCGAGGTCCTGTAGGTGACGAACCACGGTGGTGGTTCGTCAGTTCATGAGGGACAATGAGGCATCTTCTTCAGGCCTTACTTAGGTCCTGAAAGTGACGAACCATAGTGGTTAGTCAGTTCATGAGGGACAATGAAACAGCTCCTGTAGACTTTACCGAGGTCCTGAAGGTGACGAACCACGGTGGTTAGTCAGTTCATGAGGGACAATGAAACAGCTCCTGTAGACCTTACCGAGGTCCTGAAGGTGACGAACCACGGTGGTTAGTCATTTCATGAGGGACAATGAGGCAGCTCCTGTAGACCTTACCGAGGTCCTGAAGGTGACGAACCACGGTGGTTAGTCATTTCATGAGGGACAATGAGGCAGCTTCTTGTAGACCTTGCCGAGGTCCTGAAGGTGACGAACCACGGTGGTTAGTCATTTCATGAGGGACAATGAGGCAGCTCCTGTTGACCTTACCGAGGTCCTGAAGGTGACGAATTTCATGAAGGGCAATGAGGCAGCTCCTGTAGACCTTACCGAGGTCCTGTAGGTGACGAACCACGGTGGTGGTTCGTCAGTTCATGAGGGACAATGAGGCTTCTCCTTCAGGCCTTACTTAGGTCCTGAAAGTGACGAACCATAGTGATTAGTCAGTTCATGAGGGACAATGAAACAGCTCCTGTAGACCTTACCGAGGTCCTGAAGGTGACGAACCACGGTGGTTCGTCATTTCATGAGGGACAATGAGGCAGCTCCTGTAGACCTTACCGAGGTCCTGTAGGTGACGAACCACGGTGGTGGTTCGTCAGTTCATGAGGGACAATGAGGCATCTTCTTCAGGCCTTACTTAGGTCCTGAAAGTGACGAACCATAGTGATTAGTCAGTTCATGAGGGACAATGAAACAGCTCCTGTAGACCTTACCGAGGTCCTGAAGGTGACGAACCACGGTGGTTCGTCATTTCATGAGGGACAATGAGGCAGCTCCTGTAGACCTTACCGAGGTCCTGTAGGTGACGAACCACGGTGGTGGTTCGTCAGTTCATGAGGGACAATGAGGCATCTTCTTCAGGCCTTACTTAGGTCCTGAAGGTGACGAACCAAAGTGATTAGTCAGTTCATGAGGGACAATGAAACAGCTCCTGTAGACCTTACCGAGGTCCTGAAGGTGACGAACCACGGTGGTTAGTCATTTCATGAGGGACAATGAGGCAGCTCCTGTAGACCTTACCGAGGTCCTGAAGGTGACGAACCACGGTGGTTAGTCATTTCATGAGGGACAATGAGGCAGCTCTTGTAGACCTTGCCGAGGTCCTGAAGGTGACGAACCACGGTGGTTAGTCATTTCATGAGGGACAATGAGGCAGCTCCTGTTGACCTTACCGAGGTCCTGAAGGTGACGAATCAGTTCATGAGGGGCAATGAGGCAGCTCCTGTAGACCTTACCGAGGTCCTGTAGGTGACGAACCACGGTGGTGGTTCGTCAGTTCATGAGGGACAATGAGGCTTCTCCTTCAGGCCTTACTTAGGTCCTGAAAGTGACGAACCATAGTGATTAGTCAGTTCATGAGGGACAATGAAACAGCTCCTGTAGACCTTATCGAGGTCCTGAAGGTGACGAACCACGGTGATTAGTCATTTCATGAGGGACAATGAGGCAGCTCCTGTAGACCTTACCGAGGTCCTGAAGGTGACGAACCACGGTGGTTAGTCATTTCATGAGGGACAATGAGGCAGCTCCTGTAGACCTTACCGAGGTCCTGAAGGTGACGAATTTCATGAGGGACAATGAGGCAGCTCCTGTAGACCTTACCGAGGTCCTGTAGGTGACGATCCACGGTGGTGGTTCGTCAGTTCATGAGGGACAATGAGGCATCTTCTTCAGGCCTTACTTAGGTCCTGAAAGTGACGAACCATAGTGGTTAGTCAGTTCATGAGGGACAATGAAACAGCTCCTGTAGACCTTACCGAGGTCCTGAAGGTGACGAACCACGGTGGTTCGTCATTTCATGAGGGACAATGAGGCAGCTCCTGTAGACCTTACCGAGGTCCTGTAGGTGACGAACCACGGTGGTGGTTCGTCAGTTCATGAGGGACAATGAGGCATCTTCTTCAGGCCTTACTTAGGTCCTGAAAGTGACGAACCAAAGTGATTAGTCATTTCATGAGGGACAATGAGGCAGCTCCTGTAGACCTTACCGAGGTCCTGAAGGTGACGAACCATATTGGTTAGTCAGTTCATGAGGGACAATGAGGCAGCTCCTGTAGACCTTACCGAGGTCCTGTAGGTGACGAACCACGGTGGTGGTTCGTCAGTTCATGAGGGACAATGAGGCATCTTCTTCAGGCCTTACTTAGGTCCTGAAGGTGACGAACCATAGTGATTAGTCAGTTCATGAGGGACAATGAAACAGCTCCTGTAGACCTTACCGAGGTCCTGAAGGTGACGAACCACGGTGGTTCGTCATTTCATGAGGGACAATGAGGCAGCTCCTGTAGACCTTACCGAGGTCCTGTAGGTGACGAACCACGGTGGTGGTTCGTCAGTTCATGAGGGACAATGAGGCATCTTCTTCAGGCCTTACTTCGAGGTCCTGAAAGTGACGAACCATAGTGATTAGTCAGTTCATGAGGGACAATGAAACAGCTCCTGTAGACCTTACCGAGGTCCTGAAGGTAACGAACCATGGTGCACTCGAAGATTATCAGGCGAGCTGGTTCGTCACCTTCAGAAACACCAGTGGCGAGCTGGTGTTTCTGAAGGTGACGAACCAGCTCGCCTGATAATCTCCGAGTGCTAGTTGTCGGATTTGCCACTACGGCCTGGCGCACGGCCACCGAATCCACGGTTCGCGGCCTACCTGACCTTGGCTGATGGTCGAGGCTTCTGTCACCTCTGCGAAATTTCCTGAACCTTTTGGTTGCGGTGTGTAGTCTACGGAACCTTCCCCTTTTGCTTGACAAATGTTTCGTGTTGCTTCAGCAGCATTATGGCAGAGTTCCAACTCGTAAAGCAAAAGATCCTTAATTAGCCGGTTGTGGGTGTTCATCTTTTAGGCGCCCCAAACCACAGACAGAACGACGACATGCAATGACTACCACTTTATATCCCTTTCTACTGATTTCAGTGCGCGACTTGAACTAGTTTAAACACGTGTCATACCCGCAGCAGCACATGTGTTTATGCAAATATTGCAAAACTTTCGACTCACTCTCTGTAGTATTTCTCAGAAATCGTCGGGGTATCTATCTTTAACTAACTCATTATTCAGGGGCATAAAAGTTTGGTATTAATCCCATTATACGTACAAGGTACGCATCCAAATTTCTTTTTTTGTCTCTAGACGCAAATATATTTTTTAAGGTGAAGGCATGCTACATCAATTCATGCGAAAAAATTAATTTGTTAAAAATGATAGTCCTATAATGGGCGACACTAAAAGTGAACTCCCGAAAAGAAAATTTATCTGATCCTTGAATTGATACCAAACTTTCTTTTATTCGTCTACAACAAAGTCCTAATTGCATATATCAGCTATTAAGTTTTGGAAATCAATCGCGATATCAAATTTTCATTCGCGAATAATACGACAGTAAATCAAAATATTTTACGGCAATAGTTTTTAAATTTGTATATGTTGACATTTTCGCAAAAACAGACGATTTCAAAGGATTTCCAGATCACAAATGCCATAAGTATTAAGGAATTTTACCAGATCTGCTTTAAAAACTTGAAAAGTGAATGTTTAAATGTATACTTGCTGCAGGGGCGCAGCTATGGAAGGGCCGGATCGGGTGGCGCCCAATCTGCGTTTCCCTTCTCATGTACTAGTGACTCACACTGCAGTCCAGTGCTCGACCTCCTTCACATTCCAAGGGCCGTGGATGGCCTAGTGGTCAATGTTCGTGACTTCCACGGAGGAACCTCTGTCTCGAACCATTAAATAACCGCCGTGCGTCGGATGGGCACGTTAAACCGTCAGGACCCCGGGTACTGACCTCTTATTAATAAAAAACCCCTTTTCTACTTCACTTCCGTGTCACTTTCCTATCGGGAACTCTGGCCCAAATGTCCTAGCTTCCTATTTCTAAGGGTTATTTAAGACCTGGGGTCAGACACTCCCTTCCTAAAGTCCTCTACATATGGTCTGGTCTGATCCTTTATATCCTTTGCCCGACCTCAATAATCAGCTGCCTCTCCCAGCTTCTCTGACTACGGGCCTGATTGGCTGTTTATCATTAGAGGGCAAGGAATAAAGAAGTCCAGTATGAAGTATTCATGTTGTAACGAAACTTTTCTGTTGAGCTATGAATGTACCAAGCAAACGGTATCGTAAAGTCGAAAGCAGGAATCGTTTCGTTTTATGTCAACGTATATGTGTTCTCAGTACTTACAGAATGCTCTATCGTAAGATTTTTGTTAATAGATGTCTAAAATAATGTATTTCACAAAATAACCGATTTTACTTTTTTTTTTTTTAATGGTAAGGCAATATAAGATGTGCTAGCACAAAGGAATTATTTTCGATGTCAATGTGAAAGTAAAACTTTCCTTTCCTCGTTAGGTTTACGGCTCCTGTTACGACACCAGTTGAAGCACCAGGAATAACCAAGCACGACGGAAAAATGGAGTTATAACGCAAGACACATGCTTCTCCACGCTTGTCGCTGACATGTGTGATGTCACGCCAATTATGTCACTTCCCCTAAAGAGCTGCTTATTATGTTGTCATTACATTAGATCCTCCTCCGATTTACTTTCAGAGCACGACATCACGTATTATTAGCAATCTGATGTCAGCTGTTGGGAGATTTTGGTTTCTTCGTACTGGCTGAAACTAGCGTGTAGTTTTTCCCCTTAGATAATTCGAGAAGGCATTGTGTAACCAAGCCTCCATTTGTTTCTTTCGTTACTTTTCGTTTGAGATACGTCTCACTTGAATTACAATACTTAAAAATGTCTTGTTTTCGTGAGCTTCTCATAATGCCATTCATTTCGTAAATATGTTATACGAAGTTTCATGAAATTTGCAGACTTGCATTCTTTAAAGCAACACCGAGAGTATTCTTAACAATTGACATTCTTCTTGAAAAATGCTCAGACCACATTTGTGTTCAAGTATGCAAGTAAATTTAAATTCACACCATTTGATCAGAAGATATTTTTTTGTTTCAGCCAATAACGGATATGATCTAAACAGCTAGAGCCAACAACAGAATGGCTCTTGGGAACACATGATCAAAATCGAAATACCCTAATTGTAATGGGTGTCGTATATTGGTAAAAGTATTGTATATGCTAATGTGTTTTTCCAATGATCTGTGCTAACATATCAGCACAAGTTTATTGCTTTCATGTCAGGTGGTGAAGAATGCCTCAGGAAGCGTAAGGATTTGTGGTTTCAAAGATCCTTACGCTTCCTGATGCATTCTTCACACCACTGACATAATGTTCTGAGAAAAAAGAGGTTCTTGTTCTTCTCACGTTAGATATCTAACGTGCAAAATCTCATTCAGGTAGGACGCTTAGCGTATTCTGGTACATTTCTGGTGGCAAAATGGAATTGAACGTGGGAGAGCATTGTTCTCTCTCCAAAAGCCGGCGTGATCCAGTAGTTTTCAGAGTTAACGAGACCACAGGGATAGAAGGAGCTTAAGTTTCCTTCATTATTTCACGAAATGAAAAGCACCGAAGCCGAAACTGTCATTCTTGGAACGAGTGTTAAATTCTTTCGTTAAGTTTTGAAAGAAAGATTCGGCGCATTGATACAGTCTGGTCCTACTTTGAGCATAAGTAGTTAATTTATCAGATACATTTCAAAAAAGAGAAGGTAACGGCATCCTATCTCAGTGGATAACGAATCAAATCACGTGTGGTGGTTCTCGCGTGATTCTAAAGCTGCGCAAGTTTACCTAAGGTGACAGTAGAGAAGCGAGAGATGTAGCGTTCATTCTTGGGTGTGTGAATCCTTGTTCTAACGCATGTAGTGGCAAGTTCACTGCATTTAAGCTTCGAAGATTCGTAGAACGCAAAGCAGTAGGCAACGAAAGGTGCATTCCAATACCAATGAGAATGTTAGAGGATTTCAAAAGCAAAACGAAACCAGACTACAAATATATTGTTCATTCTTTAGTTTAGATCACTTATTAAGAGCGATAGTAATTAGTAATTAACATGCGTATGACGATAAGTTTCACTACATACACACGGGGAGTGCGAATGAAAAAAATGAGCATTATGTCCTTTGAGAAAAAAACCGGATACAGATACTGGTAGTCTTCATCATGGAAGCCCCCTGTATACATATCCGGCATTACGAATTAATTACGCAAATATCAACCTCACTCTTCCTGAAAAATCGTATTTTTGTACCCCTCTTCGGCGGACCACAAACGTGGAGCAGCAGTTGGCTAACCACCTGCTTCGTGTTTATGTTGTAAGCGACAGCTGTGTGTTCGATTCTTCATTGCCGCCCGTCCAATAATTTGCATTTTGTTTCCATGATGTTATTAATAATATTAATCTATCATTAATGCTGCAGGATTTCAAAAACCTTATTACTGCTGATGGGTCTCACGGGATCAAAAGACTATGTGTGTGTGTATATATACACTGGCGGAAAGTGAAAAAGAACACCAAGAAGGAACTAGCGGACGATCATGAAATTTACATATGTTAATTGGGTCAAGTTTACGTAGGTGTGATGTTAATTTCGGGACCAACCGCTGAGCGCTTACGCCACAGCACGGCATAATATGCAAATTATCGTCGGTGGTATTTAAGGAGTACGGCGAAGTGAATGTAATAAGTCGTCGGCGTACGGACACGTGCGAAGACCCTGAATAAGCTGCAATGCCTGGACATGAAAGACGTGTACGATTTCAGCAATTATCGGACTTTGAGCGAGGTCGTATAGTCGGACTCCGCAAGGCCGAGTGGTCGTATCGTCGTATTGCAGAGCGAATTGGACGGGAAGTATCGGTGGTGGTACGATGGTGGCGTAGACAGTCCGAGGAACATTCTCACACGAGAAGACGTGGAACCGGGAGTCACAGACGGACTGATGAGCGGACCGATCGACGCATAAGAAGAGCGGCGTTTTCAAGCAGAACATCCACTGCGATGCAAATCCGAGCTGCCGTTGCACCTGAGGAGACTGTGCGAACAGTCCGCAACCGTCTACTGGATGCAGGACTACGTGCACGTGTGCCTCTGGCATGTGTACCTCTGACTCTAGCCCACCGTCAGGAACGGCTGCAGTGGTGTCGCCAACGTCTGCACTGGAGAACGCAATGGCGATCTGTCGTGTTCAGCGATGAAAGCAGATACTGCTTGGGAGCCTCCGATGGCCGTATGCGTGTTCGCAGGCGCACAGGGGAGCGTCTCCACCCTTCTTGCATCCGCCAGCGACACACAGGGCCTACACCTGGTCTCCTGGTGTGGGGAGCGATCAGCTATCACTCCCGTACACAACTAGTGTTTGTACCGGGTACGTTAAACAGCACCTCCTATATCAACAACATCATTCAACCCGTTGTTGTGCCATTTGTAAGGTCGGTCCATCGTGGTGTTTTCCAGCAAGATAACGCACGCCCACACGCGGCACGTGCAACGCAACATGCACTTCAGGGTGTGAGACAACTTCCATGGCCTGCACGTTCACCGGATTTGTCCCCCATTGAGCACGTGTGGGATTTTATGGGACAACGACTTATCTGGTCTCCACGGCCAGCCACGACCATCCCCGATTTACGCGTCCAGGTTGAGGATGCTTGGAACTCAATACCCCAAACTTACATCCAACATCTGTACGACAGACTCCATGCCAGAATTGCACAGTGTGACGCAGTTCATGGCGGTTCAACCTCGTACTAACCATGTTACATGGAAATGTTATTTTTCAGTTTACCGGCAAATACAGCTATATTTCGCCATAATGTATTGATCACGTTATCCTCTGCATTCCGTTATTATGCTGCATAAATTTCGTTGGTATCAGACGTCTCGTTCTTGGTGTTCTTTTTTCACTTTCCGCCAGTGTATACATTTTTTTGATTGGAGGTTTAACGACCACCGTGCAGAACTCAATGGCTATAAGCAGTTGCTCGTTCCTAAATTAGGGTCACTGGCTCCAGGGAAGGGACAGAGACAGTGCTGTAAGACAAACACAACACCCATGGCTCAAGGGATTTGAACCCATCTCGGATGAATGATCAGGAGCCATTGCTTAGACCACTGCGCCACTGGGGCGGCCAACATTGAGAGTAAGTATTAACATTCTGATAGTACAACTTCACGAGAAAGTACATTGAATACTAACTGAATTAGGAAAGATGAGAATCGTGCCGGTCCTGGAATAATAGCCAAAATTCGCAACTTCCTCTCCTGTCCATTAGCTTCTTGTAAGAAGTTTTGTTCGATCGTTAGTTTGTAAGTTTAAGTTTAAAGTTTAACAAGCATTGTGAGTAACTCAATGGGCTATAAGCAGTAGCCCGTCTCTAATTTAGGGTTACTGGTTCCGAGGAAGGGAGAGATCCAGTGCCGTAAGACTAACACAAAATCCCTTCCTCTTGGGTTTCGAACAGGGACTTTTCTCGGAAGAATGGTCAAAAGCCAGCACTTAGACCACTGCGCTGCTGCCGAGGTGGTCGCTGTTAGAAGTATGCGTGCAAATATATATATATATTTTTTTTTTTTTGGAGGTTTAACGACCACCGTGCACAACTCAATGGCTATAAGCAGTCGCTCGTCCCTAATTTAGGGTCACTGGCTCCAGGGAAGGGACAGAGACAGTGCCGTAAGACAAGCGCAACTTCCATGCCTCACCGGGATTCGAGCCCGGACCCCTTCCGGACGACTGCAAATATTCCACTTTCACCATTTGCAGCTCCAAACTTTCCCTTGTTGGCGATTTTTGCACATTTCTTTTTTATTTCCACGATTTCTATCCCATATTCATGTAAGCGTTTCAAACAAGTTTGATTGCATTTCGCCTACTGGTTGTTTCTGCAGATGGCTCTCAATAGATTTAGTTTAATTATAATATTTTTATTTTTTCTTTGTTTGGGGGTTGAACGACACCGTGCAACCCAAAGAGCTATAAGCAGTTACCTGTCCTTGATATAAAGCCACTGTTTTCGAGGAAGGGCGAGATATAATGCTGTAAGATAATCACACCATTATGCTACAACGGGATTCGAACTGGGATTCATCTCAGACGGATGATTAGAAGCCAGAATCTCGTACCACTCGGTTACCAGAACGGCTTAATCATAGTCACTCTGTACACTCGTGTATACTGTTACGACCCACCCCCGCCATTAAATTAGGAAAAAATGGGCGTGGTGGAGGTGTGGAATTAATTAAGTATTAATTATGTTTGAGGCTTGATTGGAGTTTAAAAGTGTAAACAGCAGAGAAAGTTTTATCTGGGGGATAGGACAGAAAGGAGGCGAAGTATTCCCTGATGCTGGGTGGTCTAGAGTTCCTAGCCCGCTGTTAGGTCATAAATATCAGGGCGAAGCTGACGGGCAGCCTAAGCAACACGGAAAGGGAAAGAGGTATACGTATCGAAGAGGTCCACTTGAGTAGAAATGAATGAAGATGGGAGACAAAAGGTTTAGTAAATAATCGTAAATTCGTCGATTGTTTGAGGCATTTTCGAGAACAATTGCTCTCTGTGTGGTCCAAGCAGAAAAATAAGATTTCGCACTTAGCGTGAAAATAAGGAAGAAAGTTTAGTTGTCTGTACGCTCTCTGATGTGAAAGGCTGGGTTGGATGCCTTGGATCTGCTATATGAATTGGGCAATGAAAAGCGAAACTCCCTGCATTTGGTAAGAAATGGAGACGACAACTCGAGGCAGCTGATACTTGTTTGCCATGAAGACAGCGGAATGCCTAAATACGCGTGGTTAAAGCAGCAATTTCTAGGCAGGGAGCCTAATGGAAATTAGCGACTGGTTGGCCCAATGAAAGCAAAGTTACAGAGAAATTAAGAAGTCTACGAGTAGACAGTGATCATTCCAATGAGAAGCGAAGATCGGGTTGGAGTCCAACTACGGCAGTGTGCAATTACCATGCTCTCCCTGAAGCGGCGGAGGAAGCGATCTGGTCCTGCGGGGTGAAGCGAGGCCCCATGTGTGTGTGTGTGTGTGTGCGTGGCTACGTAAGCAGTGCAGCCACTACGTGTAAGTGCGACAGGATAAAGCCGGCGCAAGGAAATTTGGTAGCGTAAAAGCGGTGGCTTGGATACCTAACGAATACACAGGTGAAAAGTTAAATCACAATTTGGATTTATTCTTGGCAGCATCCATGTAAGTAGAAACATTTTGTTTTTATTGTTACATCTGCTACGCAGTTAGTTGAGGAACTGAACTGATATATTGCAAGAACTAAACTGAGAAATAGTAAGACTGAACTGTGGAATTTAAGTTCATTAAAACCATCAGCAGAACTGATTTAGGTCAAAGTTGACCCCATACTTATGTTCAGAAGACAGCTAAATTTTATTCGTATGTGTGCCATTGTTATGTTTTTATAGCCAATTAATTATTTGTTTAGGCAGTCAGCGCAGTCATAGAATACAATATTTATGTGTACGCATGTGATTGGTTCAAATTGTTTAAGTTTATGCCCATATAATACAGTTTTCGCGCCAAGAACTACGTCGAAGGATCTCAGTGATGAAATATACTAATTGCTCGGCTACGGTTGTTAAATTGATTGACAGCGGTGGGATAATGACCCACTGTCGTAACATTTTGGTGCCACCGGCGGTATCAATTGGTGGTCAACGGTGGGATAACGACCCACGAGATCGCAACAATATGTATATTGTAATTTAGACTGTCACAAATCATGTGGTAAGCTGCACCAAAAAATGGTACTACATCGGCTGCACTAATTTTTGAGAAAAGATACACCATTGTGTGTTGCAACAAAACCCAACAACATGGTGCAAGGTTGCGCCATATTTTTGGTATGGTTTACATCCCAAAATGAAGTATCTTTTCTCAGAAAGTGGTGCAGCTGGTGTTGTACCATCTTTTGGTGCAACCTAGAACAAAATTTCTAACAGTGTATAGAGCAACTCCGGTTATATGTTTTACTACCGGATGGCCTTAAAAAACGTACATAAAATAAATTTCAAAATGTTAAATACTATTGCGAAATTTTGAATACATACATTCATATCACTAAGCTGTTCTCTGAGATTCGGAGGTTAGCTCCACAAAGAAATACAAACTACCAGATAATTTTTACTTACTCTTGCCGTATGAAACTTTGCCATTTACAGCAATCTTGACATACAACTCGGGCTTCACTGACATCCATCACACGACGTACACAAGACGTTCTATACTTCATACTCATAATTTTTTCTCATGCAGACACTCCTGAATCTCTTCCTCCCATGACTTCTTTGTTCTTCCTCTGCCTTTCCTTACCGTCACTTGGTCTACCATTTTGTTGTTAATAAAGTGAAGACGAATATTCTTTGGCCGAACCACCAAAGAATATTCGTCTTCACTTTATTAACAACATTTTGCTTCACATTACAAAACTGTAGCACAGCTTCATTCCTCACACGATCAGAACGTGTCTTCCCACAACCCCTCCCCCCACCCTCTCCCCGTAAATGACGCATCTCATCAGCACACGAATGACTCCTATGTCTGTCCTGCAGTACCCAGGTTTCATTGCCATACATCATAGTAGTAACAATTACACTCCCACATACAGCCATTCAGGACTTTCTTGAGAACCCATCATTCCTGTGAAACCCTCCTAAAGCAGCTATGACTTTCAATGAAGAATTCACTCGCTTTCTAATTTCACGATCTAATTTGTTCTCTCTGTCAAACATGCTTCCAGAGTACATAACTTATTCACCTGGTCAATCACTGTGCCTGCCATTTAGACTTATCTTGCATTCAGTACTAACAGTTACTCGCTCAAAATCCGTAAATAAAGGAAATAAAAAGAACTACATAAAATATGACATACACGCATGAAAACCTTTTTCGTTACCTTAAGCTTATTTGACTTTAATATTTTGACTTTAATATGACTCATCTATTGAATTTAATATTAGGTTGTTGTTTTTTTATCCTACTTTCATTATAAAATCTAGGTCAAGAAATTCCGTACTATTTTATATGTTCAGTGTACGAAAATAGTGCAACCTTACCTTTGCAATATGGGTCATAAATCCGAATACGATTTTGTTTCACATCTCACCTACTACACATCTTTTACTTAAAGCATCGTTCTTTTCCTTGCAGTTTGTCCACTACGATTTAGCATTTGTGCCAAGTAAAACATTCACTAACCTTTCGTGTTTCAAATTTCTTGATTCAGGGAAAAGGGAGAACTTTGAACGTTACTTAGTTAATTTTTAGTTACATTATATATTTCGTGGCTGCAAAAAAACGCTGTCTCGATTCTCTATAAGGTTTTAATAAACAGAGTTACATATTGTTGCGACCTTTGGGCCTTAGATGTCAGGATGCCCAATTATTTTCCGGACTGCGATTCGAATCACTGGATCCGCCAATACCTCGTTAGCCAATTAGCCGACACAGTATACCAATAAACCAATGGAGGCACAGTATAACAATAAAACAGGGATTTAATAGATACATGCATAAATTACACCGGATTCTTCATTAAATAGAAAGGCTATAATTTCCGGCCAGCTTTGGCCCTCTTCGGTGTTTCAGAAAATATGTCCTAACGAAAAGTTTGTTCGTTCACAATGGGCCGCAAATAAAAGTATTGGTAAAAAAAGTACTTACATAGGTCCTTGAGTATCTACAGTATGGATGACACCCAAACAAACACAACACTCACTCACATTCACTAATATGTTGGCACTACGGGTAGTTTGATCTTAACTTCCATAACCGCTCATTCTTTGCTGTGGCTAAAACGATGTCGTTCCCCGGTCACTGGAGGTACGTACTCAGACACACGCACCAAAGTTATCTCCCCGCTATCTTTGCGAAAAGGCTAGCGGTTGCTTTCGACGCTATCTTTGCAGGAGGTCTTCCGTGGTTCCTGGTGCTGGTGTTTCTCCTCTCTCTCTCTCTCTCTTCTCTCTCTCTCTCTCTCTCTATGGATGAGCGGGGATATTCCCTAATTATTATGTCTCTGTCTGCAATTCTCCTGAAATGGCTCCTTACGACAGGTATCCGTGGTTAGGCGAGGTGAAGAAAGTTTTCAGGCAGATCTGGTGCTTATTATTCATCAGCTTAAGTTTTCAGCTGGCTTCACTTCTTATGCTCAGAATTGCAAGAGCACACAGACGGCTAGCATTTGTTCTAGGGCGAGGAAAAATTCCTCCTCATTCTCTCCGCTTAAAACGGATGCTGTGACTCTCAATAACAATCTCCCGTCTCCAAAAAAGTTGTTCAGTGGTGAATTCTAACACTTGAAACCGCGACATATTTATTATAAACCGCTCTTCAAGTCCAAGAGCTTTCAAATTGTTTCGCGCGCGGCACAGACAAAAGCTTCAAACCCTTTTGCCGTCCAAACACTTTTGAGTCATGGGAAATAGCTTTTAAACTCTTACCCGTCCCATTTCCGTTTATGGGCTCTTTGTTCTCGTGGCAAACACCTGCAACTCGCCACTTGAATTCAAAGTGCTAGAAGATCTTTTCTTAATATACCGCCCCTCGCAAGTGTTTAAATTATAACTTTCTGTTAATTAAAACCCCCAATCAAGTTTCAATTACCGTTAATTAACCACGCCTCTCGCCAATTAATTATGCGAGGGGGGGGGGGATCGTCACAATATAAAAGAACAAAAAAAAATCGTGTATTTTTAAAAATAAGAAATTCGCAATTTAACGTATAATCGCAGAAAGCTTAAAATAGACTACGTATAACCGAACTGAGCTAATGATTGAAACTACAGTGAAATATCGAAACTAGCAATGTATAAAAGTGAACAACGTATAGCTGAGGTTCCATTATAATTAAAACATTGCTAATGCGAATCATTTTTTTCTCTGAACTGAAAGTAATGCGGGTTTGTTAAGACGAGTTGAAAGAAATATTCACACTTGAAAGAAAAAACATAAAACCACGGAGAAAAATATCCTGAGAAAGAGATCTGCTCTTTCAAAAAGAGTTATTGCTGTTATAACAGACTGACAATTTTGATCTGCTTTGTTTTGTACTTAAATGGGTTAGAGGATGAGAAAAATCATAAGAGGAGCTTTACCGAGTAGAAATATTACTTTTATCATTGATGTGAGACGTTCAAGAACACACATAATTTGGAAAATGGAAACAAAGACATTATTGAATGCTTTACAACCTTTGTTATATTATGTAAGAACTGCTAATGCAAGTCATTGTTCTCTTGGTCCTCAACGGGTTGGGAGAAGCAAGACCCGCCTTCCATTATGTGAAAGATTGCTAAATGAATGATGGCACGTAACAACTGCACACATATGGAATTAGGAGTTATGGTTGTCTTGGCACTTAATTACAAGCATGCATTGTTTTGATGTTTGTTGATATGTGTGTAGTGCCACCAAGATTGCCATGTTTAAAATAATCGATGTGATACGTGAAAGCGAATGGACAAACATTCACATTGATGGAGAAACAAGATAAAGGCATCGAATATGTTTCTCTTAAGTCGTCCTCTTCCTGAAAAAGAGGGAGGAAATGAACAATTCAACGCCGTAAATGCATGTTAGAAATGGATTCTCGTGAAATAAATGCATTCGGAATGAAAGTGTTAGATTTACGTGAAATGAACATAGAAAATGATGATTCATGAGGCGCATGGAATCGGAGAGGGCAGTGTATATATGAACTGGTTTTACTTCTTGTGTTGCGAGTTCTAATTATAGAGTGCAAAATTAAAAAAAATTGGCATGTGCAAAATCGCGCCTCTGGCTAAAATGTTAGGCGGAAATGTTACTGTACTATGCGCAAAATCTGTTTTTCTAGTGAAAAGAGTATACATTTAAAAAAAAATTGTGAATTTAATAATTAAAAATGGATTATTAGGTGAATCATCTTATATGTTTGAAATTTGGGCTACAGTATATGAATGAAAAATTTTATGTATGGGGTGGAGGATAATTTTTGTAGGCTTTTAAACCACACTTTATTAAAACTGATTGTAAACTGCAGTTTAAAACTCTTATTTTACCAGTAAAATGTTCTTTATTTCCTCCATCCGACGTACAATATATACTGTGAACACCTGAACTAAATTGAAAGTTGCTGTATTTTCATAATTTCGGAATTGAGGTCCACGATATTCAGCTTCTTGTACTTAAAATAAACTGCATTCATGAATTCACATATTTCTCAAATTCCACAGATTTATCAATTTAAAATTAATGAAGCGGAGCCGAAATTCTTCAGCCATTTACTGAGTTTTCATCAGCTGCATTACATGAGTCATAGAAGTTAACACACTTAGTCCGTACATCAAAAATTACAACTATGCTATAATTACCAAAAGTTATATAAATTTTCCAGAGACCTTTCTACGCATATGTGTCGCAAAGCAAACGTTCATTAACCTTCCTATGGCCTTGTCCGTTCTTAGGGCCCAAGCAGATCTTTGTTAACTCTCTTTATTCTTGTATTTTTTTTAACTCAATTTCGTGACTTTTCCCGCAATTATTTTAGTTTTACAATAGATTTTTCTTAACTTCACCCAGGAAAACATGATATCAAAATCATTTCTAAAAGAAAAAACAAAAACAAAAAATAAACTTAAGTTTTTACAGTCACGGATTTGCGCCTGTGCTAATTTTTTACCTGTCGCAGAACGAAACATTACTGTCGCATTTCGCGTCTTGCACCCGCTACTTTCCCACCCTGATTCTAACTAATTTTCTATAAAATACTATAAAAGTGGTTTCTTTTTCAAATGATTGAAAATTTTAATGTTAAAGAAAACTTTATATGATACGTAATTTTCACAGTTTTCACGGCGAAGAAACGAATATGCTGACTAAGCATTTTGTTTGATACTGACGCAGATGATCACAACATGTAAATGGATCAATCATGCTAACAGATATGAAAAAACAATTCAATTTTCAAGAGCAATTTGTCATTATGTCATAAATGTGTTTAATCAATACATCCTTCCGGTCCTTACTCATGGATCAGTGTCATGGGTCTTAACTACAAAGTGACATCCAGAGGCTAAAAACTGATGAAAGAGCATCGAGAAGTGCACGCTTGATATATACAGGAAGGATATGAAGAGGAACTCATGGATCAGGAAAATGACGGGAGTTGATGACATCATGATCTAGGTAAAATCCCTGAAATGGCAATGGGCTGGTCATGCTGCTAGAAGAACTGACTGACAATCGTTAGAAAACTGAAACACTAGACTGGATTCCAAGGGACAGTAAAAGACCCACAAGAAGACTGTGGGAGATGGGTGGATGAAATTCGGATGCATGTCACAGGGATATGAAGGCGACTGGCTCAGGAGAGAAAGTTAGGGAAGAAATTTCAGGAGACTTTCATCCAGCAGTGCAGGTGTAATGGTTCAATACGCACTATATTGACAAAAATCACCGGGCACCCTTTCAAAAGCAAATGAACGGTACAGCTGCGCTGTTAAAATGCGCGGTACAGCTGCAAACGGTGTAAAAACGAGCCTGCAGTTGACCGTGATCATATCGCACTGTGAGGTTAAGTGAAAATGTCGCGGCGGGAGAGAACTGTCTTCGAGAAAGGAAATATTGTTGGGTGTTATATTAGTGGGTTGTCCATAAGAGAAACCGAGAGGCGTTTAAACATACCCAAGCCAACTGTTTTCAATGTATTGAATAAGTAGAAGACACATGGCGTGCCTGAAACAGCAAAACGTACCGGCAGACCAAAGAAAATCAGTGATAGAGGACGTCGAAACCTCAGGAGAGTCGTTACAGCTAATTGACCGAGTACTGCACAAGACCTTAGTGTACAGGTGAGTAAAAATGCTGGAATATCGGTATGTACACGTACCATTTGCAGAGAACTTTATTCCATGGGTTACCATGGTCGTGCGGCTGCTCAAAAGACTTTCATCTTCACTTGGAATGGTACTCGTCGTTTTGCATGGTGTAAAGAACATTTATCGTGGACCGTAGATCAATGGAGACGGGTCTATGATGGAATGATGAATCGAGATACACTATCCATCAGTCTGATGGCCGTGTGCGAGTATGGCGGCATCAGGGAGAACGCTATTTACCACAGTGTACTGTTCCCAAGGTCAAGTTTGAAGCGATCTGGCAGTGTACTCATGTGGGGGTGTTTTTGGTGGTATGGTCCCAGTACATGGGTTAACGTGGACAAACCTGTTAACCAGCTCGTCTACCTCGATATTCTGTACAATCATGCCCTACCAACTCTGTGGCAATACTATTCAACCGAGCCATGTTGGTACCAGCAGGATAATGCACCAAGCCATAAAGCAAGGACTGTTTCCGCGTGGTTTGACGATAATTGCGTATCGTGTGTGGTCTGGTCAGCACAAGGCCCTGGTCTTAACCCCATAGAGCACCTATGGAATGAATTAAAGCGCCGCATAAGAAGTTTCGAGCCAAGGCCTACTACCAAGCAACAGCTAGCGGCAGCATTATGTACTGAATGGAAACGCATACCTATCGCTGCATTCCAAAACCTTGTCGAAAGCATGTCTCGAAGGGTCAGTGCATGCTTCAAGGCCAAAGGTGGAACGACACCGTACTAATGTATGTCAGTAAATGTTATGTTGTTTTCCTCTTCTACGTGTCCGGTGAGTTTTGTCAATATTGTGCATGATACAGTTTAACCCGTATACAACGAATTTGAAGGGATGGTCAAAAACATTCCATATATCCGAGCTTTGTTGTAACGGGACAGATAAAAAAGGACTATTTCTTTGGCATATTACATAATGTCAGGTTGAAAGTATTCAACAATAAACTATTTATCAATTGACCGACGGTAAATAATACAAACTAATCGTGCAAATTATGGCTTACAAAATAATGTGAGTGAGATTTGCAGTAAGTAAAACATTTAACGAATGTAAAAATTAAAGGATGTCCTAAAAATTTTAATTTTCACCTGTTGCTTCTTACATCGGATGTATGGCTTGTTTTTTTTTTTTTTTTTTTTTTGTGCTTGTCCTGACCAGAGTTGGAAACGTGTCAAAAATGTTGGACCCGTCCCCGGCGGTCACATAATTGGACTCGACCCGGACCCGACCTGGAAAAATCTGCTTTGAACTATAAATTGGAATATATCATCATCATCATCATCATCATCATTGTCAATCATTGCCAATCCACTGATGGATGAAAGTCTCCCCAAGTTTCTTCAACAAACGGACTGTCTTGGGTCAGTCTCTTAAATCCACCCATCTTCCACGTTGTCTTCTTCTGGGTCTTTTCCTGTCCCTTGGAATCCAGTCTAAAATATTGGTTGTTTATCGGTGGTCCGGTCTCTTGCCAATACGTCTAGCCCATTACCATTGCAGGGACATTATTCTGATCACAATGTCTTCCACTCTTGTCATTTTCCTGATCAACGAGTTCCTCTTTTTATCTTTCTTGGTTACACCAAGCATGCATCTCTGCATGCCTCTTTGAGTTGTCTGCAGTCTTTTTATGTCTTTTTTAGTTAAGGTCCACGTCTCTGCTGCGTACGTAAACACTGGAAGAATGCATTGATTGAACACTTTTCTTTTAAGGCATAATGGCTCATTACTCTTAAAAATTGTAGTGTTTCTTCCAAAAGCTCTGCAACCAAGTTTTATACGTCGATTAATTTCTTCATCAATGTGACCTTTGCTTGATATATGATGTCCAATGTAAATGTAGAGATTGTTTATCTCCAGCTTTTTTCCATCAATCGATAAATCTTCATTTCTTCTAAAAGCATTGTACTTCCGTTTTGTCTTCTGAAAGTTGTTTTTTAATCCCATTTCTTTACCCTTCTCAGGAAGTTCCTGAATCATACTCTGCAGCTCTGAAGTATTATTTCTTTTTTTTTTTTTTTTTTTTTTGATTGGAGGTTTAACGACCACCGTGAGCAACTCAATGGGCTACAAGCAGTCGCCCGTCCCTAATTTAGGGTCACTGGTTCCAGGGAAGGGAGAGAGCCAGTGCCGTAAGACAAACACAACATCCATGCCACACCGGGATTCGAACCCGGACCCCTTTCGGACGAGTGATCAGAGGCCATCGCTTAGACCACTGCGCCACCGGGGCGGCGAAGTATTATTTCAAAGACCTCTAAAGGGTTCTTTGAAAAAAAAATTTTTTTTCAGAAATAAAACTGAATTAAAATCGGGTCAGGAACACCTTGACCCGACCCGTTTGACGTGCAAGGAATTGTCAACCCGGTTACCAGTTTCCATCTCTGATCATGAGCACTGTTTTAAATGTTTTTCAAATTCCTCTGACGCGGTGGTTTCTAGATGCAAAATGAACTCTAAGATCTTCTAAACAGAGATTCAGTGACTGAAAGGTCATGAGGAGAATGGGAAGAAGCATTTTTCCTCAGGAGATGTATGTTAAGCAAGTGTGTGTTGGAGGAAGGGTGAAGATAGTGGGAGGTAGTTGAAAAGCAAATGAAACATTCTTGTCTTCGTGCGAACTGACTCATCTATAAGGGGAATCACAGAGTTGTCGACAGCAGGCTATTCCTTGTTTTCCAGTGAAAAAACAGAGTGAATGTCATATATTTTGTTTGCTGATAACCATACTGAAATTCGATATATGCGGTTTCCACAAAAATAATTTTCCGTGATATGCGGTTAAAATAGCAAGGAAGAATATTAAGAAGTTCAAAATATTTGTAAATACTTCGGTTTATGCGGAACTTCGTGCTATGCGAGCACATTATTTGTGAGTTCGACTATATGTAAATATGAAGGCAGGAGTAAGGCGTATTTGTCCATTCCTGCGCAGGGGCCAGAAATCTGAAGCCCAAGTTTCAGACCACTCGGTGACGAAAGACTTTGTCCGTGTTCATTTCGTCCACGCTTATTTGGTCCAGTTCGTTTCGTCCGGTGTTCACTTTACCCCTGCTCATTTAGCACGTTGTTCACTTTGCCGTTCATTTAGTACGTTGTTCACTTTGTCTGCCGTTCATTTAGTACGTTGTTCACTTTGTCTGCCGTTCATTTAGTACGTTGTTCACTTTGTCTGCCGTTCATTTAGTACGTTGTTCACTTTGTCTGTTCATTTAGTACGTTGTTCACTTTGTCTGCCGTTCACTTTTTTCACATTAATCTCGTCTTCAGAATGGATAGAATACTGTGGAAATTTTATGTTTTGATGGAATTTTCGTTACTAGAAGAAACAAAAGTTCAGCAGACATTGCTTACAAGCGGTTTTTTTTTCATGTTTAAGTTCTTCAATTAAAATACAACGATTTTAAACATTATTTAAAGTAAAACGAAGAACTGAGCTTTGAACAGCTTTTTAACCCTTTCGTGTAGTACGATGTCAATCACTATTACATAATTGTTTTAAAAAATCTTTTAATGTTTTGAAATACATGTTTTCATATAGTTCTTATCTTTCCAGTATATTTTTTATTCTGATTATTATTTGTTTATAACTTCCGTATTACTAATTTTCATATGAATGAATTATGATGCTCTCCATACGAGTCATAGCGATTTAAAGTGATAAAAAATCCATAAAAGTATAATGGTGGAAAAAAAGTTGATTGATATTTACTGTTAATTTGTGCTGTGAGAGAAGGAAAATAGAGACTTTGTACATAAAGGAGATCTAAAATTTTCCTCTACAATCTAACACCATCTATGGCCATTGGCATAAACTTTGATTTATGTCATAGTAATTGACATTGTACCACACAAAAGAGTTAAAGAAGTCTTTAAAGTTCAGTTCCTCGTTTTACTTTAAATAAAATAATATTTAAAATCGTTGTATTTCAATCGAAAAACGTAAACAAGAAAAATTCCATGTAAACAATGTCCTCTGATCTTTCTTTCTGCGTAGTAACAAATATTCCTTCAAAACAAAAAATCCCCACGATTTTCTATCCATTCTGTGAGGACGAAACGATATGGACAAAGTGATAGGTGGACAAAGTGAGCGGACAAAGTGAGCGGGGGACAAAGTGAATGATGGACGAAATGAAACGTGAACGAAATGAACAGAAGACAAATTTAACGGTGGACAAAGTGAACCGTGGAGAAAGTGAGCGGTGGACGAAGTGAACAGTGGACTAAATGAACAGAGGACAAAGTGAACCGTGGAGAAAGTGAGCGGTGGACGAAGTGAACAGTGGACTAAATGAACAGAGGACAAAGTAACCGGTGGACAAAGGGAATCGTGAATGATATGAACCGTGGACTAAATGAACAGAGGACAAACTGAATGGTGGACAAAGTGAACCGTGGAGAAAGTGAGCGGTGGACGAAATGAACAGTGGACTAAATGAACAGAGGGCAAAGTGAACGGTGGACAAAGAGAATCGTGAATGATATGAACCGTGGACTAAATGAACAGAGGACAAACTGAACGGTGGACAAAGTGAACCGTGGACTAAAAATGTACAGAGGACAAAGTGAACCGTGGACTAAAAATGTACAGAGGACAAAGTGAAAGGTAGACAAAGTGAAGAGTGGACGAAATAAGCAGAGGATAAAATGAACAGTGGATAAAATGAACTGAACCAGGTGAACGAGGACGAAATGAACTGGACCAGGTGACCGTGGACGAAATGAACACAAACAAATGATAGGGAACCTTATGAAAGTACAAGAGAATAAGGTTTCTAACTGATAGAAAACGACTATTTAGCATAGAAAAATCTGTTACAAATTCATGATTGGTGAGGAAATATTAAGTTTAAAATTGTCATTGAGTGCAACTCAAAAGCTTTATTGTTCTCAAATAACGTTTTCCAAAAATTATGTATTACAAATGGCCGCTCGGGTGGCAAAGGGGTCTGGTTCGGCCATTTGTCATACATAATTTTTGGGAAACGTTATTTGAGAACAGAATAAAGCCCTCGAGTTGCATTTAATGATAATTTTATTTCCTCACCAATCATGGATTTTTAACAGATTTTTCTATGCTGGTTTTTTTTTTTCAGTTTGAAAGCTTATTCTCCTCTACTTCTATAATAACTGCATTTAGTTTAACTCTACGCTTTTACAGGAAAGCAGAAATTTTCAGTGTTATACGAGTATTTGCAACACAGAAAAATGGAGCTTCTATTGTTACTTAATACTTAACTCTGCTCTTATAGGTGCAAGAGTCATCAAGCAGATGAAATTATAAATTCAGTTAAGATAGCAGCATGCTTACAGCAGTTAATTTTTGACCGTCAAATGGCCAAGATTTTTCTCTTCAAGCAGTATAGAATCGACTTTCGCAGTGTAGAATCGACTTTGGAGCGATTCTATACTGTATAAGAAGAACAAAAATGTCATGTACAAGTAAATACTGATTCATCTTGATAACAAATTCCTCGTATATAACAACAAAAATTCGTTTCTTTCGGAAGGAGCCATATACAATAGATTCCGGTTAACTGGGCCACTGTTTAATCGGGGCAGCCGTTTATTTGGAACAATTCTTGAAGAGTATCCTAAATTAGCTTTTTGGGATACAGCTTCGCATAACTGAGGCAGCCGCTTTATTGGAACAAAGTGTTCTAGTCCTGATGTGTCCCAATTAACCGGAATCTACTGTATTAATTTTGCTTCACTTATATCAAAATTGCTTATTTTTATTTATATAAAAATTACATATTTCATTTTCAGTCGATTGCTGTTCACTGGACCACTGGTTGATCGGGGTAGCTGTTTATTTGGAACAATTCTTGAAGAACATCCCAAATTAGCTCTTTGATATACAGCTTCGCGTAAAGCGGGGCAGAAGCTTTATTGGGCCAAAGTGCTGTAGTTTCGATGTGTTCCAATTAACAAGAGTCTACTGTATATCAAATTTAATATCCATAATTCCCTTCTTTTGAAAGTAACCATGTATTAATTTTGTTTCCTTTGCAGGGTAGACTACATTCACCAATGATTTACATCAAATGTTTCTGAAACTGTAGCTAAGGACGCAGTGCTATTAGATTCATCATTTAGCTTTAATAACTTCTGTGAATCATACGTATTCCACCTCATAAACATTTTATGGATCTATGAAATACTGAAATTTTACTAACTAGAAAAAGTGATCGTATCATCATTCGGATAGAGAGGTGATAGAAAGGAGTAAGATACTTAGATGATTCCATAAGTCAGGTAAAAAAGGTCGGCGCTCTGAGGACAGACACAGCTCCCCCCCCCCCAGGCTACGAAATGCTTCAGAAACCTGAGCGGTTCTTCAGTGAGGCCTTTAGGAATAGCGTCACGTACGAAATGACAGATGAACATGTACGAAATTAATATAGCCTGCTTATACCATTTGAAAAAAAAACGGCGATAAGGTTCATAAAACGGGGTCGCCAGCACGGCTTTAAATGGAAAATGCCTTCACCCGACTCCAGAATATAATCAATATATGTTGGCAACCATTTTTATTGACTTCGAGTTTGATTATTTCAGTACATAATGCTGTCGCTAACTGTTGCTTAGTATTAGGCCTTGGTTCCAAACTTCCTATGCGGCACTCTAATTCATCCCATAGGTGCTCTATGGGATTAAGATCAGGACTCTGTGCTAGCCAGTCCACAAACGAAACGGCCTAACAGTCCCTGCTTCAAACCACGCCGTAACAGTCTTTGCTTCAAACCACGCCGTAACAGTCCTTGCTTTATGGCTCGGTGAATTATCCTGCTGGTACCAACAAGGCTCGGTTCCACAGCATTGCCACAAAGTTTGCAGGGCATAATTGTCCAGAATATCGAGATAGACGTGCTGGTTAACAGGTTTATCCACGATAACCATTGGGCCTGGACCATACCACGAAAAAGACACACCCCCACACGAGTACACCTCCAGCTTTGAACTTGATCTTAGGAATAGTACACTGTGGTAAATGTCGTTGCCCCTGCTGCTGCCATACATACACACTGCCATCAGACTGATGGATCGTGTATCTGGATCCATCAGTCCATAGGGCCGGTTTCTATTGATCTACCGTCCACGATAAATGTTCTTTACACCGTGCTAAACGACGAGTATTCCGAGTGGAGATGAAAGGCTTTTGAGCCAATCATCTCCACTCGGAAATGCTACTCGTTTTTAGACGCACGACCACGCTAACCCATGGAATGAAGTTCTCTGTGAATGGCACATGCGTATACCGAGGTTCCAGCATTTTTATTCATCTGTACACTGAGGTCTTGGGCAGTACTCCGTCGATTAGCTGTAACGTCTCCTGTGAGGCTTCGACGTCCTCTATCACTGATTTTCGTTGGTCTGCCGGTACGTTTTGCTGCTTCAAGCACGCCATGTATTTTCCACTTATTCAGTACATCTAAAACAGTTGACTTAGGTATGTTTAAATGCCTCACGGTTTCTCTTTTGGACAACCCACTAATATAACACCCAACATTTTTTCCTTTCTCTAGTCAGTTCTCTTCCGCGCGACATTTACACTCAGCCCCATAGTGCGATATGAACGCGGCCAGCTGCAGGCTTGTTTTATAAAACCGTTTGCAGCTGTATACCGCGCATCTTAACAACGCAGCTGATCTGTTCATTTGCTTTTGAAGGGGTGACCGGTGACTTTTGTCAATATAGTGTGTAATCGGTTTATAGCGTCTGACGTCGCCTTCCGATCTCCAAGAATGTTTCCCATCTTTCTTTATCCAAGCACCGTTCTCTATCTTCCATCAGTCCATTTTGACCAAGTGCCTTCTTTATTTCATCAGACCATGTTCTTCTAGGTCGTCCTATATTTTTTCGTTTGTTTGATTAAAATACCATGGCGACTTTAGGCAGTCTTTCATTGGACATTCTATTTACATGACCAAACCAAAGTAATTGTCTCTTCTGTATGTCTTCTAAAATTGTTTCTTTCACTTCCATGAATTTTTTAATCCTTTTATTCGTTATTTTCTGTCTTCTTAACACTCTACATGATCTTCTTAAAGCATCCGTCTCTACAGCTGTTATTTTCTTTCTATCCGCTTCTGTTAATCACCAGACCTTTGCCTCATAGAGTATGATGCTCTTAACAATACTATTGTAAATACCCCATTTCCTTTTCTGGTTATTTCTTCACTCCACCAGATTCCATTCAGGCGCGTGACAGCCTTTCTTCCCTGTGCAATGCTATTTCATAATTTCATTGTATCTCTACCTTCATGTGTAATTTTAACAATAAGGTAATTACAATGATCACATCTTTCAATTTCTTCATTATCTTCTAGCTATGGATTTGTTTCATTGCTTCCAATGCATAAGTATTTTGTCTTATTTAAACTCATTGTTAATCCCCATTTTTCAAATTCTGTTTTCATTTTTCTATTCATATATTCCAAATCATATTTATCTTCTGCAAGAAGTATACTTGATCATCAGCAAATTGGAACGCAAATACCATCGTTCCGTTTAAATTAATCCCCAATGCTCGACACTTCATTTCCCATTCTGTTGCTACTGAGAAAAAATAATTGTTGCAACTGAGGAAAAGTTGCATTTACAAATTGCAAATTGAACAGATTTCAATATCTGATTAGTTTTAAAAGTCAGGGCTGCTACCGTTCCCCCTAAATAGTTTTTCTTTCATTTTTACTCGTGCGTCGGATCTATTTGGTTGTAGAGTAGTACACTCCAGTGTAAAATTTCCTTTAAGAATCACAACATTACACAAAAATTCACCAGTCATTATTCGCGTGCATACAAATTTATTACCATGCCACGTCTGGGAAAAACGTAATTTATCACAATGAAAAGACAGACGCCGTGGTTTTGGGATAACCACAATGTTACACTCAGAGACCAAATTGCTTACTTCAGTTTCTCTGGTCCCCAATTTAGGAGGGGCGAGCGGTCATCCGAAGTATACAGTGTGTGTGTGCATTGGTACCGGAAGTGGAAGGAATATAAATGGAGTCCTAAGTGCTACCTAAGCAAGTAAACTGTCCAATTACGTGGCACCAAAATGTTGAGAAAGCACCAGTAGCGGAAGGTAAACGACAATCATTTTCGAACTAATTGATTCAAACACTCTCGCATCTGCCAGTTTGTTTACACTTCTCTGAATATACAGTTGATGATTTAGTTGTTGCTACTGAGGAAAATTTGCATTTACAAATTGCAAATTGAACAGATTTCAATATCTGATTATTACGCATTATGTAGAGAAATCTATAACCCGGAGAGAAACGTGCAGTAAGTTTTCTGAAAGATCTTAAGAATATTATTATAATTTTAACTTCCTTACGCAGGAATTGAAGAGGAATGAAAGAAAAACATTCCCTCTTTGCATGTCTTCTGGAGTATTAGCTTTCAGCTGCCTTAATCCTGAGAAATTCTGATTTTCACATGGGAATTTTTGCGTTTTACCTAACCAACTTTTTGCGTGAGTGCTGTTTCTTTTAGTTTAAATAGGGGTCTTTTTTTTTTTTCGATTTTGTTTTGCAGTCCATTTTTCGTCAATGTACATGTTTCAAATTAGAGGAAATAACAGTACCCCATAAATTCTTATACAGAGCAGTTGAAGGGTTGGGCGCAAGAACCATGTAAGTCCATATTTGGTGATTTTTTTTTTTTTTTTTTACTTTTTAACGTTAACTCATAGCGAATAAATCGGCCTTTAATTTGGTGCAAGTACGGTGTATGTCCGTTTGGTCTACACATGAGTCATATACGGAAAACAATTACCTCACATTTAGATACGGTGCAAAAAACAGGTGCGCGTCCCAGTGGTCTAAGTCAGAGGTGCGGAACCTGCGGTTTTTTGAGTGAATCTAAATTTTGCAGAACAATTCCTTTTATTTTTATTATGTTTTTTTTTTTTTGTCTTTTATTATTTTTTATTTTATTCTTAAAACGGCTGTGTTAAAATGCAAAAGGGCTGCGGCCCCGGTGGTGCAGTGGTTTAAGCAACGTCTTCTGACCATTCGTCCGAAAGATGTCAGGGGTCGAATCCCGATGAGGCATGGATGTTGTGTTTGTCTTACGACACTGCTCTCTCCCTTCCCTGGAACCAGTGACCCTAAATTAGGGACGGGCGACTGCTCATAGCCCATTGAGTTGCTCACGGTGGTCGTTAAACCTTCAATCCAAAAAAAAAAAAAAAAAAAATACCAAAGGGTAAAAGAATATTTAATGAAATAATGCTCCCCGACTGGCGTCACAATTAAAACTAAGTCATAAGGGGCTATTTTGACACCTGCTGCTCTAATGATTTCGTTCTGTGGCTCCTAAAGATTTACAGATGGAATTGAGCTCTCAGAAGACGACATTTTACAGTCCTTATTTGACGCTAAGAAAGAATGATCCATTTGAAGTATGGAAAAATGCAATAGAATACCCACGCTTTCGGCAACATGCACGAAAAATGCTTTCTCGCTTTTTAACCACTTATTCTGCGGATCTACATTACCCTACCTAACCCAAATCAAGGCGCCCTTAAGGTCACAAATGGCGGATACCCATTTAGAGGATCAGCTAAAACTGTTGACCTCCATGTTGTAACCAAATATTCAAATGCTTTCCACGAAATGCAGTCACAACAAAGCCATTAAATAGTTAGTTAACTTTAGAATTAACATTTTTTTTTTATTTTTTGAATTTAGTTAGTACATACCAAGGTTTTTACAAATTAATGTACATTTTGAAGTATATCTAATTGACGTTTCTTGAATGCGGCCTTTTAGATTACAGCTGACTTAATGCGACCTTCCACAGCATGAAAAGGTTCCCCACCTCTGCTCTAAGCGATGGCTTATGACCATTTGTCAGAGATGTGTCCGGGTTCAAATTCCAGTGAGGCATGGATGTTGTTTGTCTTAGAGCACTGGCTCTCTCCCTTCCCTGGAACCAGTGACCCTAAATTAGGGACGGACGACTGCTTATATCCCACTGAGTTGCTCACGGTGGTCTTTAAACTCCCAATGAAAAAAAAAAAAAAAAAAAAGCAGGTGAGAGCTCAGTTTTTGGGACATAGCTGCTTCTTGTTCCGAAATGGTTCTGCTCGCTGCCACAAGTTTCCTACCGCATGCGACACAAGTTTTGGCTTTTTCGAGAAATAAACCGTAAACTAGACCGCATTTTCTTGCCATTCCAATGTGACACGTTTCTGAAAAAGACATCCATCCAGTTTAAACTTGTTGAAGCCAGTTAGTAGCTCACGTTTCTCGATTCTCTTGAACATTTTCACACACTCTTCAAAAACAGTGCCACAGTGAAAGGAACAAAGTTCATGGTTGCAAATTATCCCCTTTTTAAGTACAGCTCAGAATATCTTTTTAAAGTAGCTTGTGAACACGCAAGTGGTACACATTTTCCAAAGTTCATGCTTTTCAAACTGATGTAACAACAATAACAATGCCGACAAATTGTTCGTACGATAGATAACTCACGTTTAAAGAGAAACAACACAAAGATGTGATGAAACTTGCCGTATCATATGTACCACCAACTGACATTTTGTTCTACAATCAGCTTGAGCCAGAAGCGCAAAACAATAAATGTTAAACATCAGAAACTGATGACAAGTAACCATTGGACTTTGTTCTTTAACAAAGTCACATTCACACTGTAATATTGTTAGGAACTAGAAGAGTAATTTAATGGCTGTGAGACTGTTTTCATGAAAACCATTGTACTTTACAGTTCTATAAAGCTACATTTTGCTCTAATGCACAATTATTTATTCATTTTGGTGCAATAACCAAGACCACCCCAGTTTTTTTAATATTCCTGGAAGTAAAAAATATATATATATATATATATATATATATATATTTTTTGTCTATAACCAATTGATTGCTTGCATTTGTTTCTAATAACATGGGTAATTGCAACTAAGTATGATTCAAGAATTTCCTGTTCATATTTTTTGCTCTTCTGAAAACTGAAAACTTGGCATTTTGGACATTACGTTATTCTTGTTGTTTGATAAACATTAATAAAATTTTGCTCTTCATAAGTTACAGCTTTCATAATTTAATAGGATTTTACTATGAAACACGGTTTGATGAAAACCGCTTTCTGAATGGCCAGACATTTTCCAAGAATTAACTTTAAAGCGTTTTTTCTTTATTTTCCTGTTACATATCTTGTATCAGCAGTAGCTCGTATCGGAAGTTTCACTCTTTACCTAATTTACTGCGAACAATGTAAGTCGAATACTGACCCTATAGAGTTAATTTAGGAACATTTTCCTCAAAAATTAAAATCCAGTCACTCTCGAACAAGAAGTAATTGCTGATTCCCAACGTCTTTTGGCGTCACCTTATTTTATTGTACCTTATTTTCTATTCTTAGATTTGAAATACTTGTTTCACTTGTACGCACTACATATTTTATGAGTCATATACTTCTTTCCTTGATTTTTCAGGAAATGAATTAAAATTCTTTAAAAAGCACCTCGTACATTTAAACAACCGGTCTAAAAGGTTTGTTTAAGAAAGCCAATTGAGATTTATTTTTCTTTATGCATGAGAAATGCAGTCAAAAAATTTAGTTAGAAAACGCAAAAATGCTCACTTTTATCTATTAATGTATTTGCTGTCTTTTTATCATTCTTAGAATTTCAGAATGAAAATAATCTCGCTATTTATCATCGTTTTTTCTCTTTGGCATTGGCCACACTGCATGAATTTATGACGTTCATAGGCAGAAGAAACATTGCCTTCTGCTCACGATAATATATAATACATATTTCTGAAAAAATGGTATTTTAATGCATTACGAAAATCAGTTTTGCTTATAGAAACTTTGAGTCTAAGTGCATTTAACTTATTCGATAGTAAAGCTTACTGTTTTTGTCAGCAGATTCTGAATATTTAAAACGAAACAGTTCACCATATATTGCTTTCAGTTTTATCCTTTAACATTTCATAGGTTGTTGCCCATATAGATACTAATTTCTCAAATAGCATTATCATTACATATTTTGCTGAAAAGCAATTCATCAAAATCATTGATACATAAATTTCATGATTTATAAATTTGATAGTATGAAACTGAGTACAGTTTTTCATATATTTTTTCACCCAATTTCAAGAGGATATTGGTTGAGTACATAAACCAATTCTCCATCGCCCATTTGAATTTTTACATTTGGTTAACATTAGAAAATTAAAACTTAGTTTTGTGAGCTTAGGTTTCACTCTCATTTTTATTTACATATTTTTGATAAAGCACATAAACATTTTCTTTGAGGATGAATACAAAATTAAAAAAAAAAAAAAATCAAATAAAAACATTCCTACTTGATTAATACATTCTTGCCGTATGGTAAATAACTGACTAATATTTTTATTCCTTCGTAAGATTTTAACAAATTGTACTTTCAAATTTTTTTATCTTTCAGATCGTCTGTCATAGAAAAATAAATTTCAAAGGATACTGACTTAAATCCCTCATGGTGAACATACTCACAATTGTGTGCGCATATAAATATGTTACCACTCTCATAATGCTTTTCTAAATTCGAAATTTATTACTTTGTTATGGTATTTACGTAGTTTTGAATGACTAATTCTGTATCCATAGCATCGAAGAATTGAGTTCACGATGCAGCTCCCCTTATTAACACATTTGTGATTCAGCGTTTCTTTCTATCTCGAGGCCAGATTTTAGAATGCGCATGCGCAGATGAATTTACGTAGTTATATCACATTTCATCGGTGTCTTACTTTCGTTTAAATCTGAATGATATCTATTAATAATAAATATTGTGTTTGAAAAACTAAACTGTCGAAATACTTACAGTTACTGCCGCCGTAGTTCAGCAAATATACAGGGTGCATAGGAAAGTTCCTTTAGCCTGGAATAACTTGCGAACGGAGAGAGATACAGTTATGAAAGTGAGATAACGGTATAGTACAGCGACTACGCCCAATCGAATGCAACCGATAGAAGCGCCCCTAGTGGCGAACTGCGGAAGTTAGCCATTGCAAATCGAAAATGGAAAGAGATAAAGCAAAATATCCAATTACAAAGTTGTAGAGCATCAATTAATTAGTACAAAACGACATTTGTTTTACACGGATAAGATAAATTGTTGCATGAATATCCTTACACTGCTCTGGAACACGAATCTCCTGATGTCCGTTCGAGCATGCAATCCGTTATGATGTAATTTTCAAGTTTTCTGCTGTGATGATGGTACGTATTGAACATTAAAACTGATGCTAAAATCCTTACTTGTAACTTCTGATTCATTTTCACGCAAAATGTTTCGGCTAATTTTTACTGTAGTTTATTAATTAATTGCAAACAAACGTAATTAAACGTGGGGAATTATAAAATAAAATTTTATCAGTTAACTCTTTATGGGAGTTCATAGTGTTTCAGGGTTTAAACTTAAAATAAAAAGAATGATACGACGGTTGTACCGAAAGTAACGCAAAAGTGGGCATAACTTTTTTTGATTAACTGGCAAAGGGCGTTCAAATTGCACATGTTGGTAGAGTAACTCTTTCTCTATACAAATGTACTACTCAACATAGTCTCCATCGCAAGCGATGCTTTGCGGCATCGTCGAACCCAACTCTCGAATCCTCTTTGAAGAAATTCAGATATGGACTGCTGTACCCACTTCTTTACAGCCACTTTCACCTCGTCTGTGTCATCAAACCCACTGTTCCCCGGAGACTGTCCTTCATTGAACCGAACAAATAGAAGTCGGAGGGTGCCATATCTGGGCTGTACGGTAAATGGGGAACCACCTACCAGCCTAATTTGCTGATCGCCTGATTTGTTGTAAAAGATGTGTGCGGTCTCGTATTGTCATGGAGAATGTGTATCCTTTTCAGATTCTTTTTCGTTCTCTTTCCTCCTAATGGCTTCTTTAAGCTCTTTGAGTGTCTCAGTGTACCGTTTGCTGGTCACGGTGCGGCCACGTTCCAGAAAATCAAGGAGCGACACTCCTGTCATCCCAAAAAAACAGTCACCATGACTTTCTGTGTTGATCGCTGGCTTAGGCTTTGGTGAAGAGGTGTGAAGCTATTCCATTTATTTATTCTTCGTTTCCGGACCTTAAAGATACGCTCACGTTTCATCTCCTGTCACCAGATTGAAAAAAAAAAAAAAAAGAAAACTTTTTTTCATTGGCTTCAAACGTTTCCAGCAGATCACAGCAGATTTCCACCCTTATCTCCTTCAAATCTACAATGAAGAATGGTTTCTACAGAGGAAGAGTTACTCTACCAACATGTGCAATTTGAACGACCTCTGTCAGTTAATAAAAAGGTTATGCTCACTTTTGCATTACATTCGGTACAACACTCGCATTAAAAGCAAAGGATAACTTACAAACATCCAAAAAAGAATAGTTTTTTTTTTTTTTTTTTTTTGATATCCAACAGCGTTTCATCAAACCGGTGAAACTGAAGACAGTTTAAGGTAGTAAGAAACGCAGTCAGCTACGAACTTAACTAAATATAATATTTAAGAGAAAGACAAACATAGTAGCAAACATAGTAACAATGCTATCCTATCTCATTGATTGCTTGGGATCACAGGCGCCGACTACCGGCATGCTCTGTTGCTTAAGCATGCCTTCGCAGAAATTAGGGTATGCTTTCCAAGCGGGGCAACCAAAATAATTTTTTCGTAGCAATTTGTATATTGTAATTATAACTTATGGAATAATATCTACCAGTTAACATCAGCCATACATTACTAAAAATCCAAATTGATATCTTCAACACACACTTTTGAAATTGTGTATTTTGAATATATTATTTTAGTTTAAAGAAATTCTGTAATATATCAGTTATTTTATGTTGAACAAATCAACATTTTTTAAAATCCGGTGAGAAATGAAGCAGTTACTAACAATTATAGGATAGAAAAGAAGTCGTCCCGGTGGCAGAGGGATCATACCAGTGTCGTGAAAGACTTACTTGAAATCAGTAAACCAGAGCTCAAAAAAGCATTAGAAATCAGTAGATCAGATTCGTTTTTTCGAAACTTTACTATAATTCGCACCACCTCATAAATGTAATGTAATATCAATACCAAGGAACACATAACTCTACTGGTATGACAATGTTACCAGTAATCCACAAACTGCTATTAAACAACGGAATGAAATTCAAACCAATAGAATCCTGAGGGGTTTTTTTTATTTTATTTTTTTATAAGATATCACTGATGGTCAGCTTTATAAAATAATCTTCATCATTAAAACTGTTAATGTAAATAATCATGTCATTTATCTTTAAGCTAGATCGCTCCCACTTGTTTTCTTCTTAAGCACAAAGAGCTATATATACTTACACTTCTTGCTAAACGATACCGAGTTGTTCCTAAAGTACGTGAAATGTAAGTGCTATGCTAAAAAAAAATTAATTAGCACAAGAATCGTAATATAGACATTTTCCTGATATTCTGAGTTTTAACAAAACTAGGGAAAATCTTTGAATAACAGACTAATTAGCTATTTAAAATAAAAATTCTTCCATGACAACCAGTGAATAAAAAATATTAAAAAAGTATTAGTATTAATACTTTTATCAGTATAAAAAAAATAAAGGGTAGCAGGTTTGCATCATTTTAGTCTTTGTCAGGTTTTTCTCTTCAGACAAGTTCTGAGGTGAGTCATGTCAATTGGATCAGTAGATGGTGAGGACTGAAAGAATGCAGACATTTTTAAGCAGAATCTCCCTGAGTGTGTAGGTTGTTTTTAAACAGAGAAAAATCAGTAGATCGCAAAAATCTCTCAGTAGACAGGTGTCAAATTCAGTAGATCTACTGATAAATCAGTAGAATGGCAATACTGGGTTCGAGGCAGTGGCTACCAATCGTTTAATCGCGATGAGTGCAGGCCCTAATCCCGCGTGAAGCGTGAATGGTACGCTACGGCACAGGCGCTCTCACTTCCTTGGAACCAATGGACTCAAATTAGCGACTGCTTATACACTGAGTTGTCATTTTATTATGGCCACCTGAGAGTTTTAAACAAATGAGCTATGGCTGCACGCTGTTGCCGCCAGACCGCGAGGCTAGTGTAAAAAGGGAAAGCTTAGTGCTTGCGGCAGTAGTAGAAGTAATTTTTGGGTGATGAGATGGGGAAAAAATGCGATTTGACGGACTTTCAACGTGGGATTATTGAAGGAGCTCGGAGCCATGGAGCGAGTATCAACAAAACCGCCGCATTCGTGAAATGTTCCAGAGCAGCTGTTGTTAAAGTGTTTAAAGACTGGACTGTCAGCCAAAAAACTGGGTCTCTACGTGCAACGTGTGGTCATCATCGTCTAGTGACTGCTCGGGCAGAACCGAGAGTGTCCAGACTGGTAACAGACAACAGAAGGGCAACAGTGCAGCAAATTACAGACCATCTTAATCAAGGATCCCCCTCAAATGTTCTCTGAACACACTGTTCGCCGTACACTGCATCGGATGGGATACGGCAGCCGAGGGCCAGTCCGAACACCTTTGTTGTCTGCAGTTAACAACAGAAAACGTCTCCAGGTCGTACAGGTGCACAAGGATTGGACAGTCGATAATTGGAAACAAATTATGTGGTCCGATAAATCACGTTTTCTGTTGCACCATGCCGATGGCCGAGCGAGAATTTGGCGGAAACAGCACGAAAGCATGGACCCCAAATGCATTGCTACAACCCTTCAAGCTGGTGGAGGCAACGTTATGGTTTCGGGAATGTTTTCCTGGCATGCTTTGGGCCCTTTAATTCGTGTTGATCAACGTCTGACTGGCACATCATATCTAAACGTCGTTGCGGACCAAGTGCATCCTGTCATGTAGATGGTTTATCCCAATGGCGATGGCTACTTTCAACAATATAATGCTTCCTGCCATAGTGCTCGTATGGTACAGGATTAGTTTCAGGAACATGCTGGTGAGTTTACTTTGCTTAAGTGGTCCTCACAATCTCCAGATCTCAACCCCATTGAGAATTTGTGGGATGAAGTTGAACGAGCCATCAGACAGTTGGATCCACAACCCTGCAATCTCACACTCCTGGAAAGTGCTATTCATCAAGCATAGTCTCAGATTTCACAAACCACCTATGAACATCTAGTGGAATCCATGCCACGAAGAATCGACGCAGTATTAAAGGCAAAAGGTGGCCCAACGAAGTACTGAGCTGGTGATCATAATAAAGTGGCCACTCAGTGTATATCCCAGTGAGTGGCTCACGGTGATAGTTCAAACCCAAAACAAACAAAAAAAATAACAATGTTCTAAAGATTGTTACTGGATAACGATCTATAGCAGCACATTTTTATGTATTATCTTATTTATTTAAAAGAAAATTGATGCATAAACGCCAATTTTTTTTTATCGAACATGCCTTGAGATTTACAAATCTTTACGCCTATGATTGGGATCTCCCTGATACTCGGTTCTGTTTTATCAAAGTCTGCTTGACTTGACTGACTGACAGTGTGACCTAAATAAACAAATTCTTAGGAGTTCCGATGTGACCTTCAATAAAGAAAGCATGACAACACAAAACCAAAATTTACATAAGAGAAAGAAAGTATAACAAGACAAAACCAATATTTACGTAAGAGGAAGAAAGCATGATAAGACAAAACCAAAATACAAGACAAAATCATAAGAGCATGACAAGACAAAATCAAAATACAAGACAAAATCATAAGAGCATGACATGACAAAATCAAAATTTACATAAGAGAAAGAAAGCATGGCAAGACGAAATCATAATTTACATAACAGGAAGAAAGCGTGACAAGGAGAAACCGAAATTTAAATAAGAGAAAGAAAGTATGAGAAAGCAAAACTAAAATGTATATAAGTGAAGGAAGGGATGACAAGACAAAACCAAAATTTACATAAGAGAAAGAAAGCACGACAACACAAAACCAAAATTTATACATAAAAGAAAAAGCATGAAAAGACAAAACAGAAATTTACATAAGAGAAAGAAAGCATGACAAGACAAAATCAGAATTCACACGTAAGGGAAAGAAAACATGACAAGGAAAAACCGCAATTTACATAAGAGAAAGAAAGCATGGCAAGACATAACCAAAATGTATAAAATAGGAAGAAATAAACAAAACCTACAGGTTGAATAAGTAGTAGGCCCTATACGTCACAAATTGCGGCTAATTTTTTTTTACTTGACATTTCAGCTAATTTTCCACTTTTACTTTCCCGTTGACGTCACTCATCGTAGTTTTTAATAAATGCTGCTTTACACTTGTCCTTTTTCTACGTACGACCCCCCCCCCCCTCATTATTTTTCTGGTTTAAGTCTTGCACCATTTTGTATAATTGAGGACAAAATGTAAAACCTTCATTTCTTACCAGGAGAAGAATATCTCGATCGAATCTTAACTACTTCTACAACACTTGAAATGTTTTGATATTTCAAGTTTCCAATATGCAAATTTAAATATAGACGAGCCTGCCTATAACAAAGTTGAATTCGATATATGCGAATTTCGTTATAACCGGGCAGATAAAGAAGGGGCTATTTTTTGGCACATTACCTTATGTCAGGTTAAAAAGTATGGTCAGTCATCCACTATTTATCAATTAATCAAAGGTAAATACCACTTGCTAACCGAAAACTGTAGCTAGCAAAATAATATGAGTGAGATCTGCAGTAAGCAAACCATTTAATGAATGTAAACATTAAAGTAACTCTAAAAATTTTTAATTTCACCTCCTACATTTTACGTCGGATATACAAGAGGCAAATATTGCTTGTTTTATGCTTGTCATGATCGCTGTTTTAAATCTTCAACTTCTTCAGACGCGGTGGTAAAGGTATTTCTAAATGCAAAATAAACTCTAGGATTTACTAAACAGAGATTTAGTGATGGAAATATATCGAGGGAAGGGATAAGAGACAGCATTTGCCCAGGAGATATATGTTTAGCAAACGTGGGAGGGAGTGGGAGGTTGTAAAAAGCCAACTGAAATGTTCTTGTCTTCAGGCAAAATGGCTTATCTGTAAAGGGAACCACGGGGTGTTGTTAACAGCAGGTAATTCCTGGTTTACCAATGAAAGAGGAACGGGTAAAAACTAGGTGAATGTCACTTAATGTGTTTGCTTATAACCGATATATGCGTTTTATCTAAAAATTATTTTTCGTAATATGCGGTTAAAATAACAAGGGAGAATAATACGAAGTTCAGCGGATAAATAAAAACTTCGGTTTATGCGAGCTTGTTACATGTTGGTTAGACCACATATCTTTTTTTTTCTTATTGGAGATTTAACTATCACCGTGAGCAACTCAAAGGTCCATAAAGTAGTAGCCTATTCCTAATTTAAGGCCACTGGTTCCAGGAAAGGGAGAGAGCCAGTGCCCAAAGACAAACACAACATCCATGCCTCACTGGATTCGAACCCAGACCCAACTCGGAAGAATGGCCATAAGCCAGCAGTTAGACCACTACGCTACCAGGGCGGCGCATATCTTTTCACATTCACATTTAGTGCTTCAGAAAATATCACAGTGCCGTAAAACAAACACAACATCCATGCCTGACGGGGATTCGAACCCGGATCCTTCTCGGACGAATGGTCATAAACCAGGGCTTAGACCATTGCGCCATCCGCCGGGGCTGCTATCGAAATATTGAAGATCAGTGCAGCTCAAAGAAATTATGGCATCATTGCTTGCGATTTCAAGCTATCGTGAAAAACATGCACTGAAATTGAGTTGAACTTCCTTAAAAATCCACCGCAATGAAATCTTAGAACTGTGAATGAAAAATTGATATCACAAATTTAAATTTAGTTTGTTATTTAATTCGGAAACCAGTCAAAAATTTCACTCAAGAATTTTTTATAAGTTTTCTATTTCGTTAAATTATGCACCCAAGTTTACTTTGAGTAATTATAATAAATGCTTAGTGCGTCTGACTACGGCTGTTATTTGCGAAAATTTCTCAAATATGTTCATGGATTGAATTTATTCTGAAACGTTTACAAGCAAGAAGTGTGGATTTGACATAAACGCAAGAATGTTGTACGAAAATAAATCAAGCTGTTCTTCCTTGTAATGTAACTTCAGAAATTTGAAAACTTCATCGTATTATTATAAAAATTACATGGAAAAACAGCTTGATTTATATCCGTATTAATTATTCCGTGTGTTTACAACTTGCAAGAATGCTATGCTTGTCCGAAACGGTAAAGAAATAATTTAAATTTTCACACTGGATGCAGACTTGCATGAATTCTGTGTGCATTTTCATTGCTTTTATGATGACATCACATTGGACGTCTTTTTGCAGTCCTCCTAAAAAATTAGAACGGAAAAAAAGAACAGAAATCCTTTGTAATAACTCAGCTTCTAGTTCTGCAAAGAAAAGTGTACTTCGTAGGCAAAGAAAATTGTCCATAAAGAAAGTGCATTTCATATAATGATTTTTTCATGAAATATCTAGCAGAAAACGCGAAGTACAAATTTATGTGGCATACTGCATTTTTTTTTCTTAAAAAGGGGACAAAATGAATTTTTCAAATAATCGATTACATTAATGCACTGATGGACAGCTTTGAATTAACGTGGTATGTTATGCCACGTCATATTCTCGGAAAAGTACAAGCAGAAGTGGTGGAATATCTTTTCAAGCAGTAATTTGACGACGAAACTGCAGGAAAACGCAAGCGGAAATCGATTAGTCTATCCAGAGCATTCACATTCAGATTCAACACGAGTTACATTTGGTAATTTCATGGTCATAGAAGCCAAAAGACATGAGATTTATTCTGTAGCTGACGCTTCCAAAGCAAACAGACTAAATAATAATGCATAATAAAACGAAAGGTTTGCGTCTCATTGCTCCGTTTCCAAAGCAAATGGTGTAAGAGGCAAACATGTCGGGTTCTATCTACGATTCCGTTTTCAAAACAAATGTGCATGGTGAAAATTAAAAAACGATGTTTTATATTGTCACTCGGTATTTGAAACCAAAGATTGTTAATAACAAAAATTGTAGCTCATATGACAATCTACTTCCAATATGCAAAATGAGCTCCATCGTGGAAGCGTTTGTTCCGTATTTCTTTTCTTCGGAAGTTTTTTATCCACTTTTCTTTTCTTTTCCTGGAAAACATTTAGGTATAAGAGTTTCAGCTTTGAAGGTTTAACGACCACCGTGAGCTACTCGGTGGGAAATAAAAAGTCGCCCGTCCCTAATTTAGGGTAGAGGGCCGAGGATGGCCTAGTGGTCAACGTTTGTGACTACTACGGAAAAGTTTTAGGATGGATACCAAAAAGGTACGAGCGCTCGAACCACTAAATATCTGCCGGATGTCGGATGGGCACATTAAGACGTCTGATCCAGGGTACCCCCCCCCCCCCGTTTATAAATAAGAGCGTCTTTCTCCCCTTTTCTGCCTTGCTTCAGTGTTACTTTCCAGTCGGGCACTCTAGCCCATATCTCCTGCTTCTAAAGGTTGTTTAAGACTGAGGTCAGACACTCTTAATAAGATCCTCTACATAAATCTCTAAAAAGGTCTTTCTAATTTAGGGCCACTAGTTCCAGGAAAGGGAGAGAACCAGCACCATAAGGCAAACACTCCACCCATTCCTCATTGGATTCGAACCCATACCCATCTGAAACGAAAGCAGCACTTGGACCACTGCGGCACCTGGAAGTTTATGCTTTAAACTGCTGCATTTTAAGTGATTAGTTATGTGCCTTTGGAAGTTTATGGTCGTGTGAATCTCACTGATATTCAATTTTTTGAATAATTAAGTAATTGCTAACAGCCGGAGAGAAAAAAATCAGTATAAAACTCTTAACATTTCCAACGTCTTTATTCTTCACCTTACTGAAATTCCAATCGATAACAATGTAATCCAAAGCCAGAGTGTAATCTTGCTGGCTTTAATACATATATCAATCTTACAACAATTTCATTTATTCGTCGATCACATATATCTAAACACGTTTTATGTCAGGCTTTAACAATCTACTCGTAATCTTTCAACATCTGCACAACTCCCCTACAAGAGCGGATTAGGAACGACAAAACCAGTCCAGGAATTTCAGTCTTTCGGTTCACTAAAAAAAAAAAAAAAACTGCTTGCCGAAAAGAGAACACTTCATAAATTCCGTCATGAAAAAAAAAAAAAAAAAAAAACACGTACAGAAAGAACTCTTCACAAATACCTTCATGAAAAGAAAAAGAAAATCTACCGAAAGGAGAATTCTTCATAAATTCCTTCATGTGAAAAAAACAACAAACAAACACGTACCGGAAGGGGAAATTTTCATATATTCCCTTACGAAAAAAAAACAAAAAAAACATGTTCTGAAAGGAGAACTCTTAATAAATTCCCTCATGTAAAGCAAAAAAAGCATGTACCGAAAGGAAAACTCTTCATAAATTCCCTCATGAAAAGAAAAAAAAAAAAAAGAACACGTACCGAAAGAAGAAATTTTTATAAATTCCTTCATGAAAAAAAAAAAAAAACCTGTACCGAAAGGAGAAATTTTTTATAAATTCCCTCATGAAAAAGAAAAAAACACGTACCGAAAGGAGAACTCTTCGTAAATTCCCTCATGAAAAAGAAAAAAACACGTACCGAAAGGAGAACTCTTCGTTAATTCCCTCATGAAAAAGAAAAAAACACGTACCGAAAGGCAGAACTCTTCGTAAATTCCCTCATGAAAAAAACCCAAGAAACTCTGTTAGGTATTGGATGAAAGAGAACTGTTGAAATATAAAACGAATTTCAATCGTGAACAAATAACAATTATTTAAAAAAATAATTTTCAAAATCCACTCATGATTGAATGTAGCTTCAAACCCATGCTACACGTTCAACCATAAGGGAATTTTTAAATTTCCACTTTCCATCAAAAATTTTAATTATGACAAAAAAAAAAAAAAGGAAAGAAATCTCGAGTCTTTTGAAGACCCCATTTCTAGCTAAATCACCATAAAGATCATCCTGAAAGCTGAAATTTGCACATATCAATGTAGCAATTTTTCTAAGAAATTAATTTTATATTTTTTGGTCAACGATCGCCTATTGCGCAATGGTATTAGTATCTCCTCCATAAGTAGACACCTTTTAAAAGGCTACACATTTATTTTGACCCATATGAACTGGTACTAGTAAATCATTTTCTTTTAAGATATGTGTGGGTGAGTCATGGATTTCGGAATACCTCTGCCGGAGAATTGCTTTACTTCGCCCCTCAATTTATGGATAAGAAGTCGGGAGTGGGGTGATGAGCCATTACAATGGGTACTAGTGTCCCTTAAAATTTTCAAAAGGAGGGCAGGGCTTACCAATGACCCTGGCCTCCAAATCCAATGACCTACGTCTAACTGTAGTTAGCTTTAGCTTAATTAAAAACAATGTGCTTGGTCCGACGGCACTTTTTTCGCAAAGTAGAGAGCATTTTGCAATGCCATGTCAGAGAGAACACCCAATATATAGATTCAAGAAAACGTTCAATTTTTTTATTTTCTTTTAAGGACATAACGTTTCAGGCAGAAATAAGTCTAAAATGAAGTTAACGATTATTATTCACAAGTACCAAAGCAATTATTTGTTTGTTCCAAAAAATCCAGACAAATGAAAACGAAGAAGTGGCAATTTCTCTAGTGCTCCAGCGAGAAATGTTCCGGTGTCCTGGTGGGCCAATCCGCCCCCAATCCCCTACCTTCACTTTCGTAAATAAATCTCGTCTGTCCCTCATTGTATTCAGTGCTATCATTTTATCTTGCTCTTACTCACTCTCAGTGTTGCCAAATTTTAAAAGCTGTTCATTTAGAAAACGTTTCACCAAGAGCTAAAAAAATTTACAAAAGGAAACAAACTCAAAAGGGAGGTTAAATAGAAGTCGGAAAGTGTTATGTTACCTAGACGTGATATCTGAACGAATTCTGTAATGTCGTCGATCTTATTACCTGGAGATATGTAACACAATCGATAGGAAAGTTGGTCATTAGGCTTCGTACATTCAGCAAAAACTGTTTCACCTATGAACTTCGAACCCTGATCTTTGCCGAAAAACAGTGTCCATGTGAGGAGTTACAACATGCGTCCGGTCGTGTTTCTGATATGTGGTTTCACCAGCAGCACTAACATTGTCTCTTTGATATTTAACGCTACATTTGAAGCACGGAATGTCTATGTTACCGTAAGTAGCCAATCAAGTCTCGGAGAAGTATGATACATTTCTGAAGGACAGCGTCAGTAAAAGTCAAGGGCGTGCATTTTCAAATTCTGGCAGTTGAATGTATATACAGATAGAGCGTTATCTGATCTTGTATGAATTCCAGCATGCTGTCTTGAATGGGAAAATGCACAGCACCAAAATGCAGTTTTGTAATGGCTCCTTAGCAGCTCCGGTATCGCAGTGGTTTAAGAGCTGGCTTATGATCATTCGTCCGTGATGGGTCCGGGTTCAAATCCCTGCGAGGCATGGATTTTGCGTTTGACTTACGGCACTGGCTTTCTCTCCCTTTCCTGGAGCCAGTGACAGTGACCCTAAATTAGGGACAAGCAATTGCACATAGCCATCGAGTTGCTCACGGTGGTCGTTAAACCCCCAAACAAGAAAACTAAAAAAATATTTTACCACATTTAACATCAGGTTCACGTAATTTACGCAGATTGCAATGAGATATTGTTACGTTTACGTAAAACGTGGTGAAATAATGTTCGGCCATAGTTTGATAAAATATATTGTTGAGTAAAAATGAAATTAACTATTGCTGCGTCACTTCATGGAACGGCATGCGGCACGATCAGATATCAGCAACGGTTTAGACAACGATGCACCGTTACCCATATTCGTTACATCGAAATATTTTATTTGGGATTTACTTTGCTACTCACGGGAAAGACGAATAACATTAAAAGTTTGCTTTTCTTGGGAAGGAAAATAACGATCATAGTAAGCAACTCAGTGGGATATAAGCAGTCTCTCGACCCTAATTTAGGGTCACAGGTTCCAAAGCAGGGTGAGAGCCAGTACCGTAAGACAAACACACAATCTATGCTTCACCCGGGATTCAAACCTGGACTCATCTCGAAGAAGAATAACTGTAGGAATTTTGATAATTATATATGGTATGTTGAATAGAATGTTTATAAATGTACACTGTATTGTTGAATCCTTTCGGAAGCAAGTAGCGCCCCGTTCCAACAGCAGAATTTAACTTCGGAAAAAGGAAAACTAATGTATGCGTGAACGATACTCACCTAAATAACTTCAGTTTGAGTCGAATTAAAGGACAAAGAACATTTAATAAATATAACGTAGTAGGATGGCTATATACACAGATAACAAGATCGCTTCTTAAATATCTTGCCAAAACATGGCGGCAAAAGACGAACAACTAACTACATCAAAACATAATGACGTCATATCAGTTCTGCCTTAGCTTAGCGTGCTTGAGTTCATGTGAACTCAAGCACGCTAAGCTAAGACAGAACTGATATGACGTCATTATGATTTCAAATAATTATTTCTCCTCTTCTATTGGATACGCTACAACCATACGACTGCTGCGAATCGCGTCATATCTTTCCACGTGTTTCCAACAATAACAAGTCAGCGCTCATACCACTGAGCCACGGGGGAGACAGTTCTAATTCAATTCTGCACATTTTCCCCACGAAATGCTTTAATGAACATTTTGTTTATCTCCTAGAATTTCGAATTCTGTAATTGAAACACAGAGTGGCTTTCAATTTTCTACACAGTTCTTTGTCTTACTGATTTTATTTTTTTTGTATGTAAGTTTTGAGTACCATATTTAAAACGAAATTTTATTTTACCAATTAACAACACGCGATGAAATGAAATATTTTGAGCTGACACTCAAAACCTCCGCATTTTGGTTATTCTTTAAAATAGAGATATATGTTTTCTGCTTTAACGGAAGCATTCTGTGAGTGTATTTGAAAAGTTTTCTTTCAGTATCGCATTTCACTTTGCATATTCTCAGAATATTACAAGAAATGTATAGGGTCATCTTCATGAAACATAGATAGATGCATGCATGGTGTAACCGAGGAAAGCAGAGAAAGTAACCCGTGGATCTTATAACGTTTGATGACCTTATCATCAAAGTAAAGACCCTTAAGTGGTAAAATCTTAACATATTGCCAGAATAACTGAAAAGCGTTGTATACTTAAAACACTATAGACCGGACACTAAAGGACGAGAAAAAATCCACACCGAAAAAAATAAATGGTGGCAATTTACGGAAAATTTCTGAAAATAACGTGCAGCAAAATTGTCAGTAGGTGTCAGTCTCCTAACGAAATTTCCCTTTTTGAAAGTTCCCGTTTTTCTAGTATTTTCACTGATATTTTGTAGAAAATACGTAGTGGGGATTCATGGGAAATTCCTGAAGATATCGTGCAGTAAAATTGCCAGTAGGTGTCCGCCTTTTAACGAAATTTCCGTTTATGAAATTTTCCGTCTCTTCTGACCTCTGTATTTTGACTTTTTTTTTTTTTTTTTTTTGTGTGTGTTCAGTAATTGTTTATTTCAGAAAAGTCAGTTTCTGGTTTTTGCGTATTTATACGGAAATTTCCCCAAATCTTGAATTTTGACTTTTTCAGATTCTTTTCGTTTGTCTGATAAAAATCGAACAAGCCTCTTTCGGCTTCGCCCTCAACTAAGCTTGCTACCGTTGAGTGCTACTACAAAGACACGTAAAGCATAGTCATGTATCAGGTAGAAATATCTAATCTCGCTGTGATTACTTTTATTATTGTTATTATTATTTTGCTATTATTGCGAGTCAATTAACCATTTCATTTTTTGCTGTGGGGCTCATTTTTTTGAATACGTTTGCAGTAATTACATTTTTCTGTAAGAAGACTTATTAGAACTTACTCATTTTATTCATCGTGATGTTTCGAAGCAACAGAATGCTTTGGAAGTTGAGATCTTTTTAAACTGATAACGACTTTCAATTTTCTTTAAGAAAAGGCGCAATATACCGCTTTGTGATATCATTTCACAAAAACCCTAAATATAAAATTTAGTCTTGATAGCTATAGCAATTTCGTCTCATGGGGTCCACAAGCCGATACATATACATGTGTCTACCAGGAAAACTTGTTAACAGTTGCAGAAATGAAATTTAGTATCTTATTTTCTTCCTATTTTTCCTTTTATTTTTGTATACTGTAAAAAAATATTAATGATGAATTTTGTTGAGCAGTAGGTAAAAAAAAAAAAAAAAAACTTCTCTAACAGCCGTTATTGTCTTCAAACAAAAACAAAATTGATCTTAAATGTTGATGTTAGCTAACTAGGAAATATTGTTACAATATGTTAGGTCCTCCAACAGAGTCTGTTGATCTTATGTACACAGAGTAGAATGTTTAACAGTTTTCTCTCAAGATAAAGTGACAACAAACAGGAGCAATTGAGCACATTTCTGAGGTAAAATTTACAAAAATGGTTATCCTCCACTATGATGCAACGAAGTTTTAAAATACATGAATATGTGCTGATAACAGGGTGTTAAACACAATAGGTTCTTGAGTAACAATTGAAGAAGTCTGTTTTGATGGACGGATTCACATAGAAAGAAATGCAGATATTTGCCTATAATTCATAAACTGCGACTTTCATTTCCAATAAATAATTTTTAAATTCTCGGGAAACTCATGACGACTTATTCAGCACCTGTGGGTCATTCGCCCAGTTCACGCTAGGTGGCGTATCGCGACGGCTTTCACTTACCGCGTCGACCATTTTTGCATCATGTCCTACACTTTGCAGGAGAGTATGTTTCTTCTGTGAACTTAATGGGGTTACAGGCGGATATCGTGCAACACAGACGAAACACTGAAAAAGAAATGTAGAATGACGCGAAGCCTCGACTAAGCCCACGATATAGCCCCAAAATTGAAACGACAGGGTCCATTTTAAATGAACACGAAAAACACTTCCGCAGCAACTTCTATCTATGGTGGTGGATATGCAGGCAGGGTTGAAGGAGCTTCCATGGAATATCCTGCGAAGATTATCTCAGGAATCAAGTTACTCTTTTTTTTAATGTCAGAGAGCTGCTAAGAAGAGAGAACTTTAGCATTACAGTGTGAGACGTCATATAATTGAAGCCCCATGTATTGCTGGAATTAGACCAGGAGAAGCTGGTTAGCTACTGCTCATAGTTTCAAGACATTTTTCACATTTTCTTCGGGAATACTCGACATTACGTGGTTTACGGATGTCCTGGTTCATCGAGAATCATCATTTGTATTCCACAAAGAGCCACTACACTCGAAGAAAGTCGGAGTTTGGTGAGCATTTTCTGGTCAAAGAATCCTCGGTCCTATTGACTTTTCGAAGGTTCCGTAGATACTACTGCATATTTGCACTTTTTCTCATAGTCTACGGGAAAACCGGACGATCCGGAATTTACTCAAGGTTATTTCTAGCAGGGCGACGCAACCTGGCACATGTCAAAAAAATCCTTAGGTGACAGTATAGTTCCTGCAGTGATTGAGTGATTTCAACAACTGTCATGTCACACGCCAAAAATATATATAGTGGACCTCATTTTTTTCAAAGATCGAGTGGTTTCAAAGAAATCGGTAAAGTCACACGCCAAAGAAATCCTTAATTGACACAAGCTTCATCTAGGGAATCGAGTGATTTCAAAGAACTGTTTGAGTCACCCGTCAAAGAAATACATAGCGACCATAAGTTTCTTCGACGATTGTGTGATTTCAAAGAAACTGGTTAAGTAACACGTCAAAGAAATCTACAGAAGACATAGTTTTCGTCAATAGCCGAGTAATTTCAAAGAAACTGATTTAGTCACACGTCAAAAAAAATCACAGGAGCATAAGTTTCTTCGAGGATCGAGAGATTTCAAAGAAACTGGTTAAGCCACACGCGGAAGAAATCCACATGGGGCATAAGTTTATTCTAGAATCGAGTGATTTGAAAGAAACTGGTTATACCACACGCCAAAAGAATTCATAGTGAACAGGGTCGAGTGATTCGATGAAATTGGTTAAGCCACACGTCAGAGGAATCTGTAGCTTCAAAGAAACTGGTTAAGTAACACGTCATTGAAATCCCTAAAGGACATAAGTTTCTGCGAGGGAATTGAGGGATATCAAAGAAGCTAAGTCACACGACATAAAAGTCCATTGCGAGTATAAGTTTCTTCGAGGATTCAGCAATTTCAAAGGAATTAGTTAAGCCACACGTCAAAGAAATCCACAGTGGACATACGTTTCTTCAAGGGGATGGAGTGATTTCAATTAAACTGGTTAAGCCACATATCAAAGGAATCCATAGATGACATAGGTTGCCTTGAAGGGGTCGAGTGATTAAAAAAAACTAGTTAAGCCCTCTGCTTAATCCCCTCCTAATTTCTTTTGGTGATGATTTCTTGGGGAGCAGGTATTTCGAAAGAAGTCCCTCAAAACTGGTGTATTGAAAGAAAACACTGTAAATGAAATCAAGCAAATTGACTATAATGCGATCACAAGAAGCATCACCAACAATACGCAGCGCTGCGTCCAGATGTGTCTAGCATGGCATAGTGGCCACTTCGAGCTCATAATGTGTCGTCACCTGTTCAGCTTAAAATAAGATATATGTGCAATCAGTATTATCGCATTCATCTACCAGTTTGTGATCTACAGACAAATACATGAATCGTCTTGACTATGCATCAGATTGTTGCTTCTCCAAAATAAATTGCATATAAATATCACAAAGGAAGGGATATGATTTTTTTAAGTCTCTTCCCCGTCTCTCTGTACACAAAATCCTTACACCTGCTGCAGAGTACCGAACAACAAAAATCATTTCTCCATACCCCTAGCTCACCTACTCTTCTGCTTTACGTACGTTATTAGGAAAGGACTACGTAAGAAATTTCTATCCATCGTTATTAGGAAAGGACTAGGTAAGAAATTTCTATCCATCGTTATTAGGAAAGGACTAGGTAAGAAATTTCTATCCATCGTTATTAGGAAAGGACTACGTAAGAAATTTCTATCCATCGTTATTAGGAAAGGACTACGTAAGAAATTTCTATCCATCGTTATCATAATGTCACTGGTGAACAGCAATAAAAGTTTCTGTGGATTTCTCAAAAGGTTAATAAATATTCCAAACTATCTATTTCCACGTCTTTACAATTTCAGGAAAATGAGTCGTAATAATAAGTTTTTAATCAAGATTTTGATCAATGCAACGAAGAAAACCTGCTTGTACTGTTCAGTGCTTTAGCATTCTTAGTTGAAAACCAGGAAATTTCTCAGTTTCTCAATATTTTAAATGTTTTCTAGGATTCCTGGTTTATACCAAATTATTTTTTAGTTTTATGGGATTTCCAGCAACTTTAGTCAAATTTCACGCTTTGAAGGAATTGCTAATACGTTTCTGTGGAACACGTGGTAGTTATGGTTAATTTCCTATTAGAAGGATCGTCAATATTTAATAGGACATTTTGATATTTTTAATCTGGTATAACCTCTCGCGAATTTTGGGATTTCTCAGGATATCGAATAAACCTTAAGCTTGTATCATACAAAAGAATTTTTTTTCGTTTTGTGATGTCTGTATCTTTCTCTTCTATTTTTTTTTTTTTTCATATGAGAATTTAAAAAAAAAATAGCACATTCCTGAGTATTTTAAATTTGTGAGCTATTTCGGAATTCGTTATAAATATTTTTGAAATGTTTCGTTACATATACATAGGGTCTTTGACATTATATCAGAGACCTAGTTGTAATGCTGGAAGTTTGCTTTTCAAAATCTTTCTCCCCGTAGTTGGAAGAACATGAGTGAAATGAAAGAAATTCCAAGAAGGGTGGCAGATTATACTTCTATTCGTTGGGTCAATGGCGTCTCGCTTTCAACTGAAGAGGGCGGGGAGGAATTTATCCAGCAGACCACACGGAGACGCGCATCCGGGTATTCAAGGACGCACACGTACACACAAAAGGAAAAACGTCGAAGACGTGGCAACCAATCATAGAAAGAAGCCTTCAAACATAGATATTTAATGGAATTTCTTCTACTCTATCACGTTGTCGTGAAAATGTATTTCTTCTCCTCATTAAAAATTTTACTGGCGTCACCCAGCAGTCCGGTCTGCGTTCAGTGTTTTGCGGCACCTTGCCAAAATGAATCATGCGCAGCATATTGGAGAACGTTTCCCCCTTTTGGTCGGATGAGCGCCCTTTTAGGCGTAACGAATCCGAAGCCAATTGTGGCTTTTTCTCTCTGCTCGTTTTTTGGCTTGTAAACGCCTTAAGATCCTTTCGTAGCAAATTGACTGTGTTGGTGCAGATACTTGCCATTCGATACGCCTTCGCTTTCAAGCGCTCTTCCAGTAGATTAGGAAACTCCTGGACTGAATCGGTGTTACAGGCACTGTTTCAAAACCAGTGCTCTCCCAAGGTGAATCCTCAATCATCAAATTATCCAGTAACAGAAGTGTGATCAGGGATGGTATGCAACCAAGCACCCCCTCCAACCCCCGCCCCCTTAACCGGCACACACACGGAACGAATACAGGGTTGAAGTGATTCGTCTCAATCAGTATCGTCAAACAGTTTGCATGACGAAAATGTGAAAAGGGAGGACATCTCACTTACAGTCGATCTCTTTATCATTTTATTTCGAGGTTTAAGGCATCTAAAGTTATAAGAAGTCATCTATCCCAAATTTAGGATCACTAGTTCCAGGGATGAACAGAGCCAGTGCCGCAGACCGTCAACCCGAGCCCATCTCGGACAATTAGTTTGCTCCTCTGACCTCTGTGAAGGTTACAGTTATTTATTTGGGTTGTTCTACATGACATTCGCACCCCGCGCCCTTTCTCTGGCTTTCTGTGTGTTTGTTTGTTTAACACTCACCATTAGCTAAGGCTGTAATCGTCCGCAGATCCCTACTTTGGGCCATTGGATCTGTTTGGGGGAGGGATTGGCTGAATGGCGCAAGCGCAGCACTCATTTCGCCTCTGACCTCTCGACCACCGAGGTTACTCTCCTCTCCCAACACAAAATTATTGAAAAAGCTAATATTTATTACGACGCAAATTACAGTTTTCACAAAATACAAAAGGAATACAGAGATCATTAATTCAAAGAGAAACGATGCATTTTTATCAAGTAATTTGAATGGAATAAAGCATTAGAGCTCTTGACTGGGCTTAAGTTTCAGTTTTTAATCCCACATTTGGTTAAAAAAGAGCACGTGTTGCTGTGTTCGTCATCAGTGCGTCTGTCCATTAACACCATATTTCTACATCCCTTTGCCCGATTTGGTAAAAATCCATTTATGCATTGGGAAGCTTGAACTATAGTTGGAAACGGGTCAAAAATTTTGGACCCAGACGTCATATAATTGAACCTGACCCGGACAAATCTGCTGTGAACTATAAATTCGAATGCATCATCATCATCATTGTAAATCATTATCAATCCAGTGCGAATAAAGATGTCCCCAAGTTTCTTTAACAACGGACTGTCTTGAACCAGTCTCCTCCATGCACATATCTTCCACGTGGTCTTCTTCTGGGCCTTTTCTTGTCCCTTCCAATCCTGTCTAAAATTTCGTTTGCTCATCGGTGGTCCGTTCTTCGGGCAATATGTCCATTCCATTGCCATTTCAGGGATTTTACTCTGATCATGATGTCTTCCACTCTTATCATTTTCCTTATCCACCAGTTTCTTTTTTTTGTATCTTTCTTGGTTACACTAAGCATGCATCTCTGCATGCTTATTTTAGTTGTATGCAGTTTTTTTATGTCTTTTTTAGTTAAGATCCACGTCTCTGCTCCGTACGTAAGCACTGGCAGGATGCATTGATTAAACACTTTCCTTTTAAGACATAATGGCACATTGTTCTTAAAAATCATACCGTTTCTTCCTAAAGCTATCCAACAGAGTTTCTTACGCCAATTAATTTCTTCACCAACGTGACCCTCGCTTGATGTCTGCTGCTCAAGGTAAATGTAGGAATTGGTTATCTCCAGCTTTTTTCCACCAATTGATAAATCTTCATTCCTTGTAAAAGCATTGTTCTTCAGTTTTGTCTTCTGAAAGTTTCTTTTTAATCCCATTTCTTTACCCTTCTCAGCAAGTTCCTGGATCATACTCTGCAGCTCTGAAGTATTATTTCAAAGACTTCTGAAGAGTCATTTAAAATATTTTTTTCTCTTTTCAAAAATAAAACTGAAATAAAACTAAGTCGAAATTGGGTCAGGAACATCTTGAACCGACCAGTTTGACCCGCAAGAAATTGTCGACCCAGTGACCCGTTGACCCGTGAGCCGTTTCCATCCCTGGCTTGAACTGCAGTAAAAGTCAGGGATGGAAACGGCCATGTCTTTCGGTCTTTCTCCAATGCGTAATATTCCCGAAGCGCTTATCAGAAATGCTTTTGCCTAGAAAAGCATGTTATTCGATAACACTGCTTCAAAAGACCCGGTTGAAGAAATTAGTTTTTGCTTTGTACAACTTTCATTGTCCTTGAGCAAACTTTCTCCTTCAAGTACTGTACCCCCCCCCCCCCAAGAGGCGCACGCAAATGCTGTTGTTTTTCTCTTTTTTATCCTTGATTATCTCTGCTCGCAAAAGCCAGATTTCAAATATTATTTGAAATAAACATTTTAGAAGCTGTCCGCTTTCAAAACCAATACAAAGTGTTAGAGTATTTTGCATATATTTTCTGGTTTTTTATAACACGCAGTTTTTATCACAAGGGGAATTAATTTCTTATTTCTATTTTCAATCGTATATATGTTCCTGAAAATGCGACCGAAGAAATGTTTTTTGCTTCAGATAGAATTATTCATGAAAATTTTTTTTGCAAGAATTTTCTATTATCAGAATTTAGATTTCTTCTGGTGGCGCAAACGGCTATTTCTGTTTGCCACTGTTTCTATAATTCTAAATGACAGCTAAAAAAATATATATTTCTTTTTATCGTACTGTGTTTCCTATGAGAATCAGATTGCTAGTTAATGAGCGCTTAGTTTTAAAATTTCATATGTAGTTCCAGGGACGCAGCCACGTGGTCTATCTACTGGACTTGAACCCCTCCCGAGAGCGCCATTTTGCGCCCATCTTCGTTCCTAGCATTAAACCTAACGCCGTGCGGAACGGTGACGGATCGCTTTGTCCGTGATCATGTCGCCACATTCATTTGGTCCAGTCCATTTCGTCCACGTTCACTTGGTCTAGCCCACGTTCACGATGACGGATCATGTGTTCATTTCGTCCACGTTCATTTGGTCCCGTCCATTTCGTAAACGGTTCACGGTGACGGATCATTTTGTCCGTGTCCATTTCGTCCACGTTCACTTGGTCCAGTCCATTTCGTCCACGGTTCACGATGACGGATCACGTGGTCATTTTATCCACGTTCACTTGGTCTAGTCCATTTCGTCCATGGTTCACTTTGTCCACCGTTCACCTTCTCCGCTATTCATTTATTCCACTGTTCATTTCGTCCACGTTCACTTTGTCCGCTGTTCACTTTGTTCACATTCATTTTGTCCTCAGAATTGATGGAATATCGTAGAAACTTTGTTTTGATGGAATTTTTGTTACTAGTCAGGAAAACAAAAGGTCAGCGGACATTGCTTACGTGCGATTTTTTTTTTCTTGTTTAATTTTTTCGATTAAAATATAACGATCTTAAATGTTATTTAAAGTAGAACGAGAAAAGGAATTTTGAAGAGTCAACCTCTCTTTTGTGGTACGATGTTAAACACTATGGCATAAGTCAAAGTTTTACAAAAATATTTTAACGTAGGGAATAGTAACACGATCAGATTTATTGGCGTAGGGAAATAGATACATAAGCGTTTCCAAGCTTTCGCAAATCAACCAGATGGCTTTTTCAAGGAAGTTACACAGAAACTGCAAACTCGTTATCAATCTTTTAATGTTTTGCAATACATGCTATGCTGTACATTGCTTTCATATATAATAGTTCTTTGCTTTTCGGTATATTTAGTTTTCATTTTGATTATTAATTGTTTATAATTTCCTTATTACTAATTACTAATTGACATACGAATAAACTATAATGCTCTCTGTATGTGTCATAGCTGTTTAACGTGAGGAAAAAAATCCATAAAATTATAATGGTGAAAAAAGTTTAGATTGATATTTACTGTGAATTTGCGGTGTGAGAGGAGGAAAATTGAAGACTTTTTACATAAATTCCGTCTAAAATTCTCCTCTTCAATTCAACACATTTATGGACATTGGAATAAAATTATTTATGTCATAGTGATTGACATCGTACCACACAAAAAGTTAAAACGCTCTTCAAAGCTCAGTTTCTCGTTTTACTGTATAAATAACATTTAGAATCGTTATATTTTAATCGAAAATCTTTAACAGGAAAAAAATCGCATGCCTCCCTTGACCTTTATTTTTTCTGCCTAGTAACAAAAATTCCATTAAAACAGAAAATTTTCACCGTATTCCATCCATTTTGAAGATGAAATGAATGCGGTCAAAGCGAATGGTGGAAGAAATGAAGAGTGGACTAAGTGAACAGTGTGGGCTAAATGAACAGCGGACAAAGCGAACGGTGGAAGAAATTAACAATGGACTAAGTGAACAGTGGACAGTGGGCGAAATGAACTGGACCAAGTGAACGTGGACGAAATTAACTGGGCCAACTGAACGTAGATGAAATGGACACAGACAAAGTGATAAGGAACAGAGCGGAACAACCCAAAATTTACCCAAATCTAGAAAAAAAGGCGGGAGATGATGATAAAATGATCATATGTAGAGGATTTTAGAAAGGGAGTGTCTGACCCCAGGTCTCAAACAACCCTCAGAAATAGGAAGCTAGAAGATTTAGGCTAGAGTGCTCGATAGAAAAGGGACAGGGAAGCGAGGTAGAAAGGGGAGGAAGACGCCCTTATTTATTACCAGGGAGCCAGTACCCAGGGTCCGACGGCTTAACGTGCCCATCTGACGCACGGCGGATATTTAGTGGATCGAGCGTTCGTACCTGCTGGAATCGAACCTGAGGTCCTTTCCGTGGCCGTCACGAACGTTGCCCACTAGGCCACCCGCAGCCCAAAGGCGGGAGAAAATGATCAGCACGAATTTATACCAAAATTAAGGTTTGTACTCTTTCAAAAACAGCCCCCACCACCACCCCCAGTCCCGGAGCGTTGGTGCTCATTGCTGTAGTGCCTTCACACAGTTGTGTTACATATGCAAGCTAAGAATAAAAGAATAAAAAGTAAGTTGTAAAATCTGAATGCTATTCTATAAAGCATAAATAATCCTTCCCATTTGCTGAATAACAAGTTGATAAGCGCCTGGGAGATTCAATCAGAGATGAGTACAGTAGTTGTCATTTGTGGGCTACGTCAGTGTATACGTAGGAATATCGAAAAATAAACTGTTTCGCATAACTTTTGTTAAACAATGTGAAACCAAAAAAGCATAATTTCCGGAGCATGTACCTTTCCTACATTTTTCCACGTAATAGCCAAATTTCAGTAAACACTTTCCGGAACGAGACACCACTTTTTCAATAACAAAAAGGTAAAAGTTGGCTCCAAGTTTATGGATACATGCTTTCACAGCTTTCTTGACTTTATCATTTTCGAAATGCTTGCCCCCAAGGTCTTTTTTCATTTTTAGGAATGAAATGTAGTCACAGGGGGATAAATCAGGACTGTATAAGGGGTGCAGCCGTACTTCCCACTTGAAATTGCTAAAAAACACCTGCGTGGCGGCAGCTTTGTGTGGAGTTGCATTGTCGTGCAGCAAAAACATTCCTTTTAACGATTTTCCTTGTCTTCGATCCTTAATTGCTTTCCTTAACTTCAACGTCTCGCAGTACATTTCAGCGTTTATCGTACTACCTTTTTCCCCAAACTCTGTGTACACCGACCACACTCGCAGTCAAAAAAGACCGCTGCCATCACTTTTCTGGCAGACGGCACGAGTTAAAAAATTTTTTGCAGTTTGTGAGCTGGGATGTCTCCGCACATGGGAGAGAGAGAGAGAGATGACAAACAGGGATAGAGATGATAAAATATGTCATTTCACTGTGTCTTTGATTCTTCTTTTTACCTTATTACATAAGGTAAACTTTCTTACAGAAAGTTTAGTCATTTTTCTCTCAATCTGTCAAATCTACGAATAACTTTGAGATGCTGGAGCAATTCTGAAAATTGCTGTGACTTCAACTCTGATGTCACTCACATTAAAAGGTATATTAAATATATAAATTGTTCTTAATTCTTGAAGTAACATTTCCGTTTTTCGGGTGGATCGGCAATCAGAAAACTGTTTGACAGAGAATGAACACATAAATCCTTTTCTGCACTTTGAAATAAACTGTTTTCACAAATTTCTCTTATGGCTGAACATTAGAAGCAGCACTGATTTTTGCAAACGATATTCCTTGTGTTACATATTTGCGCGGAGCTTTCTTTTGGGAAGCCCAACCGAGATTATATCCGAATGTTTAGAGCCCAGCTCATTTTAGACTTACCAACTTATAATCAGACCATTTAAGACTTGCAGACTGGTACTTTTAAGACTTTCAACTAAAATCCCGGCCCGTTTCAGACATTCGACTTAGACCCCGATCCCTTTAAGACCCATGTAGGGCTTTCAACGTAGAAACCTATACCCGTTTAAGGCTTTCAACTTAGAGCCCGGACAATTCAAAACTTTCAATCGAGCGTCCTGTTTAACACATTCAACTTAGAGCCCGGCCCCTTTAAGACTTTAAAGTTAGAGCTCGGCTCCTGTAAGACTTTCAGCTTAGAGCCGAATCCGTTGATTTCCGCTACAATAAATGAACGTGCTCGGTTCATGTTGCACGTCTATGTATTTCATTTAACTCTGTGATCTTGGTCACCCTCACACTTTTTAAGGGTAATTAAAAGGATTTAGAAACAAATTTAAAACTTTTGGAGTTTTTTTTTTTTTTTTTACAGCTGGATGGAAACAGGGATACAGGTGATGGTGACGAAAACAAGAGGACTCAGAGACAGTAACATTTCTACTAAACAATTCTGTGTGAAATGTCTCCTAAAATAAATGCATTTTACAGGAAATCAACTTTCCAGTGAAAATTAAATTTGTTTTTTTAATTTTAGGAATTTAAATTTAATTTTAATTTCATCTTAAAGACGTATCGTCTTTCTATATTCTGTTGCTCACGTTTAAAATTAATTACAGCCCAGGATGGTGCATAAAATGTAAAAATTATTACATACAATTTAATTTTAATGTTTCATAAATATGCTACTTACATAAAATGCTTCATCATTGCCATCGACCAAACATCCCGAATTTCGTTGTAAGAATTGCATGCGTTTAGCAGTAATTCAATGAAAGTTCGTTTTTAGTCCCATCACTTCCAATCTTGTGTCGCAGCCAGCTGTAACTTGTAGCTACTGTGAAGCAAAGTTCCATACTATGAATTGTTATGCCCTTCTGTTCATACAAATTTAATTCTTGAGGATTAGAACTTGTTATATCGAGTCTGGAGCGGTGCCACTTTATAAATTCGGTTCAGTGGGGGCGTGGGGTCAAAGTTCTCAACTGACATAAGTATCCTTGACGCGAAATATAAACTGAACACGAAAACATAATACAAAGGTTAAATATAAAGTCTCTATGTACACTATATACCCATGTCTCATGATGTATCTGGTCTAGCAGTAATCCAATGTAAGTTCGTTTTTAGGCCTATCACTTCTAGTCTCGTGTTGAAGCCAATTGTAACCTGTAGGGCACTGCGAATTAAGGTTCCTTACAATGAGTTCTTATGTTCTTCTATTATAACAAATGTAATTTTTGAGGACCAGAACTTGTGTCATCAAGTCAGCAGTAGTGCCAGTTCACAAACTCAGTTCGGGAGGGGCGGGGTTCAAGTTGTCAACTGAAAAAACAGAAGTATCCTTGATGTGAAGTACAAGCTGAACAAGAAAGCATAATAAACAGGTTAAATATAAAGTTTCTATGTACACTATATACATCCACCACGAGCTGCTTTCCACCTCATACCCATATCCCATGGTGTATCCGGACGCGCGTTTCACCAGATCAGATAAGATCATATGTAGATGATTTTAGGAAGAGAGTGTCTGACCGCAGGTCTTAAACAACCCTTAGAAATAGGTAGCTAGGAGATTTGGGCCAGAGTGCCCGATAGGAAAGTGACACGGAAGCGAAGGAGAAATGGGGAGGTAGACGCCCTTATTTATTACCTGGGGGCACAGTACCCGGGGTCCGAAGGCTTAACGTGCCCATCCGACGTACGGCGGATATTTAGTGGATCGAGCGTGCGTACCTTCTGGGATCGAACCTGAGGTTCTCTCCGTGGCTATCACGAACGTTGCCCACTAGGTCAGCCGCGACCCCGCGTTTCACCAGGTTTGTCCCTGGCGTTTTCAATGGAAATGTTGATCTCATGTCGAAGTCCGATTCACTGAAAATCATGTGCCATAGTGCCCATGGGCCTCTATGTAGCGTAGTCTTCAATGCCATCTAGTGTTGAACCAAGTTGTTCCGATGCTCGTCTGTGCTCATTGTTATTTTTTATTTTATTTTCAGTTTCAATAAGTTGCCTCCATGCGCATAGAAATTCACATGGGCTATTGTTATTGCAGTTAAATGGTATATATATATAATGGATTATATTTAACCTTTTTATTATGTTTTCTTGTTCAGCTTGTACTTCTGTTTTGTCAGTTGACAACTTGAACCCCGCCCCTCCGGAACTGAGTTTGTGGACTGGCACTACTGCTGACTTGATGATACAAGTTCTGATCCTCAAGAATTGCATTTGTTATAATAGAAGGACATAACAACTCATTGTAAGGAACCTTAATTCACAGTGCCCTACAGGTTACAATTGGCTTCGACACGAGACCGGAAGTCATAGGCCTAAAAACGAACTTACATTGGATTAGTACTAGACTACATACACTACGAGACATGGATATTTGGGTGTAGCAGCGCGTGGTGGAAGTATATGATGTACATAGAGACTTTATATTCAACCTTTGTATTATGTTTTCTTGTTCAGTTTATATTTCGCGTCAAGGATATTATGTTATGTCAGTTGACTACTTTGGTCCCACGTCCCCACTGAACCTAATTTATAAACTGGTACCGCTACTGATTAGATAACACAGGTCCTAATCCTCAAGAACTGAATTTGTATCAACAGAAGGACATAACAATTCATAGTAAGGAACTTTGATTCACAGTACCTACAAGTTACAGCTGGCTTCCACACAATATTGGAAGTGATGGGCCTAAAAACGAACTTTCATTGGATTACTGCTAGACGCATTCAATTCTTACAACGGAACTCGGGGTGTTTGGTCGATGGCAATGATGAAGCGGTTTATGTAAGTAGCATATTTATGGAACATTAAAATTAAATTGTATACAATAGTTTTTATATTTTATGCACCACCATGGGCTGTCATTAATTTTAAACGTGAGCAACAGAATATAGAAAGACGATACACGTCTCTAAGATGATTCACTTAACCACGTAGCTGTATGTGTACCTTACTTCAAGATGCACATAATATATATTAATTTCATTTTATCTGCTCATTTGAATTAGTAGAGTATGAACGTAATATAAAAAAATAGCCGACAATGTCATAAGCCAGTCCTTATTTTGTCAGCCGAAATGTTTTTTTTCCCCTTAGTTCGGCATCGAAATGCTAAAACTTCTTGCCCAGTACTGAGCGTAGGGTCAAATTGGCTCAAGCTTTACAGCCCGGTCAGTGCAGATTTCCACTTTGCCATAGAACTTTGGTGCATTTCAAAAACGTTTTACGTTTGTTACAGTTTCTTTGGAAATGCTGACACGATGGTCCTGAGATAGATCTTTTGAAAAGTCTATTCCACCAAAATCAAATAAAAATTCCAAATTCTATAGCTAACAGTGTGAGACATTTTTCACTTTATACCATGAACTTAACTCACTGAAATGTAAATACTTAAACTAGTATTATTTTAAAAAACTGCTTTTTTTTCTCTCTCCACATTTTTCGGCTATTTTAGCAGTAGCAAGCAAAATTTGGAACGTACGCAGAAATATTTTCACTTGAATGAAATCAGTTTTAATTCAGCTTGTTTTTTTTTTTATGAATCGGGACTGAAAACATGTTTCTGTCATGAAAAATTACAGTAGCCTTCTAGTGGATGCTAAACTGCAAACTAAGCAATGAGTTTTTTTGAAATATCTATAATTTCTGTATTCAGCTTTGCTATAACGAATGTAGTTCTAAAGAAATATCTTGGAACGTCTTCCATCAGCATTTTCGCTTGCTAGAACATTATGATCTCACAGAGTGAAAGTTGTTACTTCTTTTATGATCATGGGTCCGAGTTCGAAACCCGGTAAAGTATGGATGTTGTCAAATGCAATTGGGAAACGAATTTCCCCGAAGAATTAATTCTTCATAAATACATGGCAGGCATTGTAATGCTATTATTGGCATATTTTCACTGTATTCCATGTAACCACTTCTTTCAGAAAACTTGACAATTTTCATCTCATAAATTTTTCCCGTTCCAGGACGATTAAAATTTTCAAGTTTTCTGAAGGAAGTGGGTACACGGAATACAGTGAAAATATGCCAATAATAGCATGGATGTTGTGTTTGTTTACGGCACTGGCTCTCTCCCTTCTCTGGAACCAGTGATTCTAAATTAGGAACGGGCGACTGCTTGTAGCCCATTCAGTTTTTCATGGTGGTCGTTAAACCCCCAATAACACTAACAAAAAAGGAAGGAAGAAAAACGTTATAAAATCAGAATCTTACGGTAACTATGCCTTCTGTGTTCGAAACTTTGTGTTTAAAATTTCTTTTAGCTTGACCTCCTGCTTTCTAAATATTTTTCTTTAGTTTGTCAGACAGCATAGGACTTAATACATATTTCAGCTACAGAAAAAACTGTTTTGCGAAAAAGTTTTAAATTCACAGACGTAAGTGAAAGTTTTTTTTCATTGCTGTTTATATACACTGCTGGCCACCCAAAAGGCAACACCAAGAAGGACCCGAGATAGCAAAGCCAGATTTACTGGACACATAACAACAGATACAAAGATGAAACGATTGAGCTTACAGGCCCGTGCGACTTGCGGAACACGCAGACATCAATAGTTCGTGTGGCCCCCATGGCTGGCAATAACGGCCGCTACATGCCGCGGCATCGAACGATAGAGGCTTTGGATGTGGGCTTGGGGTATGTCGGTTCAGACTGCTTCTACACGTTGCCACAGTTCATCAGGCGTAGCCGCGGGTGGTGCTTGCCGGGCCACTCGGTTGCCGGTCAGCGGCCAGACGTGTTCGATGGGCGACATAACGGGAGAACAGGCGGGCCACGGCAGCAGTGACACCTGGTGGGCCGTGAAGAATTGTTGCACGATGCGTGCGGGCGCGCATTGTCCTGTTAAAACGTGGCCGCTGGCAGCTCCTTCAGGTAAGGGAGGACTACAGGCTCCAAAACGTCAGAGACGTAGCGATGGCTGTTGAGTGTACCGACGATGCGTACCAGAGGGGTACGGGTGTCATATCCAATTGCGCCCCAAACCATAACGCCAGGCGAGGACCGGTATGGTGATGCATAATGCAGGCGTCATACAGTCTCTCGCCGCGGTGCCGCTAAACGCGGATCCGAGCATCGTGGTGTTGCAGGAAGAAGCGGGATTCGTCGGAGAAGGCAATGTTGTGTCATTCGGTAGTCCAGGTGCGGCGTTCAACGGTCCACTGCCGCCGCACTCGCCGGTGGTGTAACGTCAATGGTAATCGAAGCAATGGGTGCCGTGCGACAAGTCCCCGCTCCTTCAGACGTCGTCGAAAGGTATGTGCTCACACAGGTTGTTGCGTAACACACCCTAATTCTTGCGCTAACGTTCGTGATGTGGTGGTGCGAGCCGTCAATGCCCGCCGCACAATATGCCGGTCCTCTCGATTGGTAGTGTGCCGCGGCTGCGGCAATCGCTCACGTCGGTCTGTCCGTGCCTCCTGCACCCACCGAATCCATACTCGCCTCACTGTGGCTGGATGTCGTCCCACACGGGCGCCGATGTCTCGGTACGAAAAACCGCTGTCGCGATAAGGCACTATTAGTCCTCTGTCGAACTCCGAAACGTGCTGGAATGACTGCCGTATTCTGCGACGAGGCATCAGGAAGCTTCCCACGCCCTGGTCCAGTAGCACAACACACTACAACTACTTACACCCCGCCTTCTGTGCACCCTTCTTATAGTGCTTCTCGGTGGCGTGCCGGGCGCACATGATTTGTATATGTCCTGCAATGCTAATCGTTTGCATGTCCTATCGCGGGTGACGCATGCTGCGAATTTCAGGCCAATCGGATGATTCGTTCTTGGTGTTGCATTTCGGGTGGCCAGCAGTGTAGTTTGGAAAGTCTGGTGTTTTCTACACAAAAGGCACCAGTTAATTTCGAAAGTTCAGTTGAGCGATGCTGTTCTTGTTTAGTTCTTTTCTCAATTAATTCATCAACACATTTCTGCATTATATTTGGGTGACATTTCGTACACAATTTTTTTATGCAGCTTGCTAGCTAAATGCTTTTCACAATTGTTTTTTCTTGAAAAATGCACTGGCATGTTGTAACACAAACAGAACAATAGATTTTTGTTTACATGGAACGTTCTCTAGCAGTACTACTTGCATGTTTCAGATGCACTCATTTTACTCACGTGCCTCATTCTCAAAATTAACAAACAATATCTAGAAAATTTGTAAACTAAATACTCACACGAAAGAAAAATTTTCTAAGTTAAGCGTTTACGAAACTCAAACACTCTTTTCTGTTAGCTGCTTTCCCAGATAAAACTACTAAAACAATTGACGGCATCCGTTTCACTAGTGCGTCAAGTCGCAAAGGTCATTCAACAGTAGCAGAGGTGGAAATCGCGAAAACTCACACGTGCATTCTTTAGCACAATGCAGGTGCCCTGAAATTACCCGTCAAGCTTGTTCGATAAGAGTCTCTTCGTAACGAACAATCTTGAGAGGTAATTCAAGGTTTCAAGTTTTGGTTTGGACTTTGGAACAAGATTACTTAGCGGTACGTTTTTTGCGTAAATTTTAATGAAGGCATTAATAAAATTATTTAAGTATGAAAAATAATCTAAAAATTATAACAAAAATAAGAAAAAAATACGAAATTCGGAGATATATTTGATATTCGCGAAATTACAGAAAAAACCCTAAAATTTCGAAAAAACAATCGCGGAAATTCACGCCGCGAAACAATTACTAGCCTAACCATAAGTACATTAATTCATTCGTAATAATTCATATTACGATAATATGAATTATTACGAATGAATTAATGTACTTATGGTTAGGCTAGTAATTGTTTCATATTCGCTAATTCATATTCGCTAATTCATTCTGAAAAATCCAGACAGAAAGAATATAAGAAAGTGTGCCATTTTTGAGGTGTCTACCGGAAAATGGCCCGGTGTCCCAGTGGTCTAATCTGTCACTCCTTATGGGTGTTGCAGTTTGTCTACCGTCATAGATAAAATTATATTGGGATGCCACAACCATGAGGTAAGCTTCTGTTACGGAGATTTAATACTAGAATTATAGGCATATATATTAAATCTCATTTCACAACTTGTATCCTGCTTTTGTGCTCTATTTCCTTTGTTTCCACGATGCGTGAGAGAGAATTTTGCTGTTTCATCCCGCATTTAAACATCGGAAACACGGTTCATTTAGAGACGCCAGCTTGTGGCATTTTAAGGTCTGAGCCTTTGTATTTTGTAGACGGATTAGTATTGTCGTGTTCATTTTATCCTTTGCCTTCTTAATTTCAAAGCTGCCGACTGAAGGCGCAAGCCCTCTTAATTTCTACATTAATGCTTTGTATTGGCCGAAGCCGGCGTTTTTCTCAGAGCTTGGAAGCCGATAGGTTTTGTGATGGAAGGGAGAGTTTGCGTGGAAACAAAGGGAGCTAGGACGGTCGATTCTGGAGATTTGAAAGGAGCGATCGCAGGAGGACGAGGGCAGGAAAGGCCTGAGAAGTTTGTGAAGCAGGTCTTAAGCTTATCTGAGAAATGGAGGTATTCTCCACAGCATGAAAAAGTGACCGGAGTGGGATTTAGGGAAGGAAATGTGGGTTTTGAGAGGAGCGATAATGAATGATAGAAAAAGCTGAGCACAACATTCTGCACTTAAGTAAGGGAAAGAATGAAGTTCTTTATAATAGATTTAAAAGGATTGCAAAATGAGATTTCATATCTATGCCTAAAATTCTAGTATTAAATCTCCGTAATATTAATTTCTTCATTTCCTAGGCATTCAATAAAAATGAAGACAATAGAAGTTGTCACAATATCATGCCTGACAGATTTTCCTTATTCCCAGTGAATTCTGTACATGCTCTGCATATTAAACCTAGGCATTTGACAGATAAAGACATTAATAAACGGATATATATACATATGTTTCCCAAAATGTTCAGCCCAAGGACGCACTTTAAGAAGGGACTTCGGCGAATGTCTTTGGAAACCTATTATCTCGTTTCTGGAAGAACGCCCAAATGTTATGGAGTGTGGCTATGTACAATACAAAGGAAATAAATCGAGCTGATATTCATCTTAAAATTTCATTAATGTCCTCAATCTTTCTAAGCACAACAGACTTATCTTCTTACACCTCATGAAACCACCATATGTTCGTTTTCATTAATTTTTAGCACGTCTTTTGTAAAAAAAGATCGTGCTTCTGTTATCGGTTTGTCCGTCCGTCTGTACCCACGATATCTCAGCAACTATTAGTCCGATTTGAAAAATTCTTTTGTATTGGGAAGCTCGAAATATGCAAATGATGATCCTTTATTTCGTTTTTCTTTACGATGTACAATTTCTCCGGTAGAGGGCGTAAATGCAGATGATGTCGAATTCAAAAATACGTTTTATTCCACATATTGGCTTCTAAACATCCGATTGAAAATTTTTTTATATCTTTCGATCCCATTTATGTCGAAGAGTATTTTAGATATAGTTACTTTTTCAAATTACGCATAGAATTTCCGTTAGGGGGCCTAAAAGTAAATTACTTTTCCCCGATCTCTTCTTCTAAAATTCCGATTTGAAAACATTTTTCTTCAGCGGATACATCTCCTGATGGAAAATCTTTTGCATATAATTTCAAATTTTTGGTAAAGAATACTTTGGCCACCAGGGGGCGTTAGTGTTAATTTTTGCTTCTAATGTATTTGCTATAAAATCATAGCTCCTAAAATATCGATTAAAAAATTCATTCGTGGACTGATGCCACTCACATCGATAAACCTTTTCGGAATATTTTCTTCTTAAAATATTGCACAGTTTCTCCGCCAGGGGGCGTAGATGTACATCTTATTTTTGTCAATATCTCTACTTCTAGGAGTCCGATTTGAAAAATTTCTTCTTTGTTGGATAGTGATTTCCGTATGACATATTTTTCATATAATTTCAAAATTTTCAAGTAATTCATAGACTTTCTGCTAGGGGGCGTAGTGGTAAATTGCATTATATCTCTGCTTCTAAATCTCCGATTTGAAAAATTCTTTCTGCACCGGATACAGCTCCTGATGGGAAATCGTTTGCACATAATTTCTAATTTTTGTAAAAACACAGTTTGACCACCAGGGGGCGTAAACCTTAATTTCTGTTTCTGTTGTATTTGCAGCAAAATATGAGCTTCTAAATTCTCGACTGAAAAGAACGTCGTTTGTTGACCGATACTACTCATGTCGACAAACCTTTTAGAAACATTTTCTTCTTAAAATAGTGCATGGTTTCTACGCCAGGGAGCGTAGATGTACATTTTATTTTTGTCAATATCTCTACTTCAAGGAGTCCGATTTGAAAAATTAATTCTTTGTTGGATAGTGTTTTCCGTGTGACATGTTTTTCATATAATTTCAAAAATTTCAAGTAATTCATAGACTTTCCGCTGGGGGGCGTAGCGGTAAATTGCGTTTCCCCCTATATCTCTGCTTCTAAATCTCCGATTTGAAAAATTCTTTCTGCACCGGACACAGCTCCTGGTGGGAAATCGTTTGCACATAATTTCTAATTTTCGTAAAAAAATAGTTTGGCCACCTGGGGGCGTAAATCTTAATTTCCGCTTCTGTTGTATTTGCAGCAAAATATGACCTTCTAAATTCTCGATTGAAAAATACGTCGTTTGTTGACCGATACTACTCATGTCGACAAACCTTTTAGGAAAATTTTCTTCTTAAAAAAATGCATGGTTTCTACGCCAGGGGGCGTAGATGTATATCTTATTTTTGTCAGTATCTCTACTTCTAAGAGTACGATTTGAAAAAATTCCTTCTTTGTTGGATAGTGTTTCCGATGCGAAACGTTTTTCCTATAAATTCAAAATTTTCAAGTAAATCATACACTTTCCGCTAGGGGGCACAAAGGTAAATTGCGTTTTCTGCGGTATTTTTGCTCCTAAAGCTCTGATTTGAAAAATTCTTCCTGTATCGCATACAAGACCTGATGGAAAATATTTTTCACATAATTTCTAATGTTTGGTAAAGAATGGTTTAGCCAACAGGGGTCATATGTGTTAATTTCTGCTTCTGAAGTATTTGTTACAAAATCTGGGCTCCTGAAAACTCGACTAATTTTTTTCTTCGATCGATACCGCTTATACGGATAAACCTTTTGAGAATACTTTTTTCCTAAAATAATGCCTGGTTTTCCCACCAGGGGACGTAAAGTCACATCTTATTTTTGTCGATATCTATATTTCTAAGAGTTCGTAAGCTCACGATTCCGTTTACAGTAATATCTGAGGGATTAAAAACCCGATTGAAAATCTTCTTTCTTTGGTCAGATCTATTGTTTTGCAAGCCGGTTCCATTGACTTTGAATAGCTTTGATAAATTTAATTTGCGTCGGAACGGATTCAAAAGACGTGCTCATTACACCCGAAAATTCGGTGTCAACTTTCTTGTTAAATATTTATTACCAGATGGGTAAAAGCAAATGCTTTCGGAAACTGTTACCTTTACTGCTGAAAAGACACATAAAGATTGTACCCTACAACAGAAGTTAATGCACATTTTGAAAAAAGTCAAAATAATAGTCGGATACTTGCTATCTGTGTTGCATTTCCTCGTTCAAATCCAGTATCTGGCACAACACCTAGCTTTTTATCCATCAGACACAGATAACTTTTTACCGTGAAAGTTCAGCTTCGGTGTTGGTGTCTTTGGCTTTTCGGGGTCTGCCCATGACGTTTTGCGTTGTGGATTGTCACAGTGAACCCGTTTTGCATCACCTGTAATGATTTCCCTCAGGAAATCCTTTTTCTGAAATTCTGCAAGCAGTGAAACACATAAATTCAGTCTGTGAACAAAGATGCACTCGGTGAGTTCTTATAGAACCCACTTTACCACTTTCTGAATCTTTCTCGTGCTATGCAACCATGAAACCACAGTCAACTGATTTGCACATAACTGTATTGCCAGTACTATGGTCGACTGAGTGGGATATTCTTCTAGAAGAGCGTGCAAATTAGTGTTCTGCATTTCTTCCTGCCATCTGCTACGCTGCTTGTCCTCCACGTAACAATCACCATTTCTGAACTTCACTATCACTCACTACACGTGCTAACACCTACAGTTTGCCAAACAAGTTTACTCTCGTGTTTCTGGCAGATCTAATGAAATCTGTTAAAAACAAGAAAATTCTTATAAATTTATATATTTCCGTTGTCTCTTACGGACATTACACTGTTGATCTGCTTTTCGATGTCTTCCTTTAAAGACTTTGCTCTCAAACGCGCTATGAAATAACACGTGTTTAAGAAATATCGACTCATCATTAGCAAAACACATTTAAAATAATCTCTTAGGGCAAGCATTTCATTCCATTACGCGTACAACACAACAGGGAACCATAAAATTCTGTAAGCAACATTTGAAAGATCTCTTTAAATTAGCTTTGCGGTAATTCTCTAAATTTGGATGCATTCTTTCTTTCTCTTTCCTTCCGTGCAGCGAAGGAGAGTCTACAAGCATACAGACGTGCTGTTTCTAAAAAGACTTATCCAGTATGGATTCACCCAAATTTAGGGACTTGTTATCCCAAGCTATATTTGTCGAACGTTAGCATGAGAGAACAATTTTCATATTCTGAGGGTTAGTACATCTTGACATGAACAACTTATGCTCTAATGTTCTAGTGTAACATAACACAAAATCATAATGCGCTTAGGAAAGATTTACCTGTTCACCCCAAGATATTTATCCTAGCGCTCCACATCGTGTGGTTTAGTCTAGGTTCCATCCACCGTGCTCCCCTCTACATGCCCGTGTGGTTTATCCTATCCGTGTTTACCCTGACCTCCCCTACACCCTACCTGCTACAGCCTAGGCTCCCTTCAACTTAATCCCCTCTATACACTGTTAAAAATGATGTGGTTGGTTGCACCAAAAAGTGGTGCTGCACCACTTTCTGAGAAACGATACACCATTGTGTGGTGCAAACAAAGCCCAACAACATGGTGCAATTTTGTAATACATTATGGTGCAATACTACACCACATCATGTGCAAGGTTTCACCATGTTGTTGGGTTTTGTTTGCACTACACAATGGTGTACCTTTTCTCAGAAAGTCTTGCACCTGGAGTAGCAACACTTTTTGATGCAACTCACCACACAATTTTTAACAGTGTGTATTGCATGTGGCATAGCACTCCACCTATGTCCCATCTTTTCTCAGAAAGTGGTGCAGCTGGAGTAGCAGCACTTTTTGATGTAACTTACCACACAATTTTTAACAGTCTGTATTGCATGTAGCATAGCACTCCACCTATGTCCCATCTTTTCCCAGAAAGTGGTGCTGCTGGGGTAGCAACACTTTTTGATGCAACTTACCACACAATTTTTAACAGTGTGTATTGCATGTGGCATAGCACTTCGCCTATGTCCCATCTTTTCTCAGAAAGTGGTGCAGCTGGAGTAGCAGCACTTTTTGATGCAACTTACCACACAATTTTTAACAGTGTGTATTGCATGTGGCATAGCACTCCACCTATGTCCCATCTTTTCTCAGAAAGTGGTGCTGCTGGGGTAGCAACACTTTTTGAAGCAACTCACCACAAAATTTTTAACAGTGTGTATTGCATGTGGCATAGCACTCCGCCTATGTTCCATCTTTCCTCAGAAAGTGGTGCAGCTGGAGTAGCAGCACTTTTTGATGCAACTTACCACACAATTTTTAACAGTGTGTATCGCATGTGGCATAGCACTCCACCTATGTCCCATCTTTTCTCAGAAAGTGGTGTAGCTGGCGTAGCAACACGTTTTGATGCAACTTACCACAACATTTTTAACAGTGTACATGCCGTAAGGCTAAGCACTCCACCTATGTCGCCTTCACACCGCCGTGTGTTTTAATTTTGACACTTTCACGATAATCGCCTCTACATTCCCGCGTTGTTCAGCCTTGTCATCTCCACATTGCTCTTCTACAACCCAGCATGGTTAAGACTAGCACATTCCACTTTGGTCCCCTTTTACACATCACGAAGTTTAACATAAGCTCTCTTCACCTTGTTCTCCTCTACACGCCGTGATTTAGCCAAATTCTCCTACTTTATTACCTTCTACCTTCCCATTCATTTTAGTCCAGGCCCTTTGTCACTTCAAATACCTTAAACTCTATGGGGCTGAACCCAGTGCTGTAGTCGTAAAATCAGCAGAGGGTATATATGCTATGTGCAAATCCTAAAAAATCAGAGGTCATACTACATGGATACAAAAAAAAAAAAAAAAAAAAAGCACGGTACCCTCATGGGGTACCGTGCCTTTAACAATTATGACTATGAGCTCACTTACCGATATGAATAAAGTATCTTCTCCTCTCTCCTGTCAATTATGACATGTTGAAGAGCATGCACAAGATTATTTTAATTTTTAATTTTTATTAAAATATATCCCATAAAGCCTGGCACAGTGGTCTAAGCGATGGCCTCAGATCATTCGTCCGAAATGGGTCCGGGTCCTAAAATCCCGGTGAGGCATGGATGTTGTGTTGACAGTTGTCTTACGGCACTGGCTCTCTCCCTTCCCTGGAAACAGTGACCCTAAATTAGGGACGGGCGACTGCTTATAACCCATTGAGTTCCTCACGGTAGTCGTTAAACATCCAATCAAAAAAAAAAAAAAAAAGCCTGACGAGATAAGTCCTTACTGCACTGTTCTTCTCTAGAAGAAACTCTTGATCTACTATCAGCTGCTGAACGATGATTCATCAACCAAAATCTTACATAATTTTTTGGATTAAATCGATCAATGGGCTGTCATTTGAATTTATGAACATCAGGTTAGATACATTGGAGATTAACAAAGATGCTTTGAGATCGGTTATAATGTTGTTCATTAAACTGAATATTCGTTCGCATTCAGCTGTCGAACAAGGCAGAGTTGAAATCGTTTTTAAGAGGGGTTTTAAGTTTTCTGGTACAACTCGGACTTTTTCAGTATATTCTCTCAGCTTCTGAATAGCTTGCATTTCATCAACATTAAAACGTCTACAGATTCGCCTTGTTTGTAGTTCTCCATAGCACACGTCGTCTGTCTTAATATTTATTCGCTCTAATGAAGAAATATCCTTAAGAAGTTCTACATTTTCACTGTTTGAATCTGAACACAGTCTTGATTTCATCCTGTCAACCGTGCTTTGAATAAACTGGTTTGGTTAATAGGTACAATTTTTTTGTTAAGAATCAATGGGATATTTTAAAATAATAATTCATCGTTCGCTGCTAATGCTAAATGAGTTTTTCCCCAGGATTTTCTCCGAAGCTCTCTATAATTCTTATGGTTCTTTTTATTAGATGTTCAGCTCTTGGCAGCGATGTTGTTCGAGATGGAAGTTTTGTTGATAATATGGATATTGAAGGTATGCGCTATTCTGTCAAAAAAAAAAAAAAAAAAAAAAAAAAAAAAAAATCAGAGAGCTCTACTACAGACCTGGATTAACCTAACCCTTCTTTATACAGGGTGTCCGAATAATGACTGTGCACTGAATGTACGAATTGCAGAAACGTAATAATAAAGAAATTTTGAATGGAATTACAGTAGAAGTGAGTCTGCCACGCGGAAGTGCTTTGTGTCTGGTAACCTTCATATCTCCCCACCCGGAGGGCGCGCAGCTGTCATTCCGAGCGAAGGTCATTCCAGAGCGCTTGGTCGAAGGAGGCAGACGTGTCGATTGATCACTCGTCTAGGCACAAAGACGATGGTGTTGACGGTTAAACGGAGAGTGTTTTTGGTGCAACATGTCTTTCGCCATGACGACAAGTACACGGAAGAAGTGCAAAAATAATTCGCTAGGAAATTTCGTGATGCAGATGTCTCCCATCGTAATGCGGTACGTCAGCTCATAGCGACGTTTCGGGAAACTGGCAATGTCCTGGATGCCTCCCGCCCCGGTAGGCTTTCCACGATAGACGATATCGTACAGGATATCCAGGACAGGATACAGAGGAGTCCACACAAGTCCGTGAGGCGGCTGTCACAATAGGATAATGTGCCAAAGAGTACAGCCCACGATATTCTGAAAAGGAAGTTGCGTTTCCACCTGTACAAAGTATCTGCCGTGCATCAGCTGAAAGAAACAGACCACGTGACCCGTGTTCGATACTGCAGGTGGTTCCAAGAGTTCCTGCCTGGAGAAGGTGAGGACATTCTGGACGTGACTTTCTTTACAGATGAGGCATGGCTCCCCCTATCCGGGTACATCAACAGCCAAAACACTCCTCTGTGGAGTACAAAAAATCCCCACGAATTTAAGGAAGTGCCTCTCCACAACCAAAAGGTCTGTGTTTGGTGCGTCATGGTTCGTACGCACATTATTTGGATCATTTCCAACACTTCCTGTGGGGACTAGTTCGACATGGTGAGTGTTACTTTCAGTATGCAGTTATTTTTTGTACACCCTGTAATGTTTTCGATTGCTGTGCGTTGCTTAATGTGGAAACCGCGATGGATTCATTTATTCAACTGACGCCACGTATTTAGATGATTTTCACCCTGTAATACAACGCTTTCAAAATCAGATTTAGTCTCTCTAGGCAGCTCTGAGCTTAGTACTTCTCCACGCCTTTATTAGGAAAGGCTTGAGACTTCTCCACAATCCCATGAAATTAGCTGAAAGAAACAGGTCACGAGTCCCATCAGCTGAAAGAAACAAATTACGAGGCAAATCAACTGAAAGAAACAGATCATGAGGCCCATCAGCTGAACGAAACAGATCATGAGGCCCATCAGCTGAAAGAAACAGATCACGAGGCCCATTCGCTGAACGAAACAGATCATGAGGCCCATCAGCTGAAAGAAACAGATCATGAGGCCCATTAGTTGAAAAAAAACAGATGACGCGGCCCGTGATCGGTACTGTAAATAACTCCAAGAGTTCCTGTCTGAAGAAGGTGGAGACATTCTGGACGTGACTTTCTTTACAGATGAGGCATGGTTCCATCTATACTGGTACATCAACAGCCAAAACACTCGTCTGTGGAGTACTGAAAATTTCCACGAATTTAAGGAAGTGCCTCTCCAAAACCAGAAGGTCGGTATTTGGTGTGTCATGACCCGTACGCGTATTATTGGGCTCATTTCCAACACCTCCTGTAGGGACCAGTTCGACATGGTAAGAGTTACTTTCAGTGTGCAGTTATTTTTCGCACACTTAGTAATACATCGTTTGAAAATGAGATTTGGTCTCTCCTGGCAGCTCTGAGCTTAGTACCTCCTCTCCACACCTTTATTAGGAAAGGCTTGAGACCGCTCCACAATCCCATGAAATTATATTTAACACACTACCATGTTTCTGAGTCTTGATATTCTCCTTTTTTTTTCTTTTTTTTTTTTTTTCTGTGCCTGGTTCTTTGATAAAGGCTGTGCAACTAAACAAAAAGCTTCTTCCACGTGCCTACATGGCTGAGTTTAGTATCCGCTATAACAGCATGTTTATGAATGTAGCTACCTTCATATAGCCAACATATCTATCATCTCTCTCTAAGGACATAGCTCCCTGCACACCCCTCAGATACTTCTGCTTTTCCTCATTCACTGAACTCATTAAAAAAAAAGAAGACACAAATTTTAGTGATTCTTATCCATGCGACATGTTTACAGTACGAGGGGGATCGAAAAGGAGCGCACACTATTTGTTTTTGGCAACAGTTTAATAGATAGGCAAAACAAAACATATACACATAGAAACTACATTTCGCAGCTATTTTTCAACATAAGAACCCAGAAGCTCGAGACATTTATAACAGCGTGGTACCAGCTTTAGTATACCTTGCTCATAAAAGTCCGTTTTCTGGACGTATAGACATTTCTTAGCTATTTTTCAACATAAGAACCGAGAAGCTCGAGACATTTATCCCAGCGTGGTACCAGGTTTAATATACCTTGTTCATAAAAGTCCGTTTTCTGGACGTATAGACATTCCTTAGCTATTTTTCAACATAAGAACCGAGACGCTCGAGACAATTATCCCAGCGTGGTACCAGTTTTAGTATACCTTGTTCATAAAAGTCCGTTTTCTGGACGTATAGACATTTTTTAGCTACTTTTCAACATAAGAACCGAGACGCTCGAGACATTTATTCCAGCGTGGCACCAGTTTTAGTATACCTTGTTCATAAAAGTCCGTTTTCTGGACGTATAGACATTTTTAGCTACTTTTCAACATAAGAACCGAGACGCTCGAGACATTTATCCCAGCGTGGCACCAATTTTAGTATACCTTGCTCATAAAAGTTCGTTTTCTGGGCGCATAGTCAATTACGGACAACCGGTTTTACTTCGTCAACAGAATCGAAGCGTTGGTCACCCAGGAATCTTTTCAAGGGACCAAACAGATGAAAAGTCCGAAGAAGCCAGGTCCGGACTGTACAGGGGATGCTGGAGCACCTCCCAGTAAAATTACGCAATTTTGTCACGAACGTGTTGTGCAATCTGTGGGCGAGCGTTGTCGTGAAGCATTCCGACATTTACAGCGTCTCTGTTGTTGTTTTTGTCACGAAGGGTACGACGCAACTTTGTCAACGTGTTAGTATAGGTTTTGACACTCACAATGGTCCCCGTTGTATGAAACTCCACCAGGACAACGCCATGCATGTCCCGGAACACCATCATGAGGACTTTTTTGTGCAGATTGGGTTACTCTGAATCCTTTTGGTGGCGGGAAGTCGGATTTTTCCACACCATACTGGCTTTCTTTGTTTCGGGAGTGTAGTGGTACTCACAGGACTCATCGCCCGTCACTACACCTGCCAGAAATCCATGCCCTTCTTCTGCGTAACACATCAAATGATCCAAGGATAACATCATTCTCTGTCCCTCCTGGAAGTCTGTCAAGTTCTTGGCCACCCATCGCGCACTGACCTTGCGAAATTGCAATTTGTCATGCACAATATCGTACGCTATACCGTACGAAATATTGAACTTCTATGCCGATGGATCCGTCGGTCACTCAAAATTGCCTGTTCGATGCCTCTCACAGTGGCAGGTGATGACATGGTTACAGGTCGACCGGAACGTGGCGAATCGGGAAGGTTGTCACGGCCCTCATAGAAGAAACTGCACCATCTGCAAATGTTGCTGCGATGCAGGCAATCACTATTACAGACTTCGACCATTTCTTTGTGAATTTCCGTCGGAGTTTCCTGTTTAGCCCACAAAAATCAGACTACACCGCGTTTATCTTCATTCGCAGACGACGCAAACAAACACATCTTTGTGCCATTGTTCACACTGTCGTTCACCATGGCGACACCTGATCAAGCCAAATCTGTCTGTAGCGTGATATTCAAACTCGTTGTCTGCCAAACTTCAATCTGCTACTTGCAGCCTGCAAAGAGAAAAAATTGCTGTGCGTTACTTTTCGGTCCTCCATCGTTCTACATGGATAAAATGACATCTTCCACAAAAAAGAAACTATTATTTGTTAATTAAAAGCAAATCTTCCTCAGATTAGTAAATCATGTGGTATCCACTACACCATTTATATCATGTTTTTATGCGGCGCGAATAAAACAAAGAAATGTGATGGCGTTACCAAAGAACAATTTTTCTCTTCGAAATACACTAATCGTTAAAAAAAAAAAATAGTTGCACCCAGAAGGACGTGTCAGATTGCAATGCTATTCGGGAGGAAAGTTAAGGTGACCAGGAACAACAAATGATTCAACATTGACACTGATATGGGCAATATGTATTGAGCTACACGACAATAAATAGTGTCTTTCAGTAAGGCGTCGGGCTGCCATGTTTGCTCACACAGCATGCCAGACGTCTTGGTATGGAGTTGTACAGGTTCCTAATAATGTCCTGCAATAAGCCATCTCACGCAGCTTAAATCTTCTAGCGCAGTTCCTGCAGATTGTGTGGTAGGAATGGAGTGTCGATAGTGCGTCCAATAGCATCCCACACGTTTTCAATCTAAGATAGGTCTAGCGATGCGGCTGGCCATCGCAGTGTGTCAGTGCCTCGAAGGCAAGCTCTCAAGGCAGCAGAAGTATGCGTACGAGCGTCGTTCCAAATTCGAGCGTTGTGAAAATCGCAGTGGAGTGAGCTTTCAGAAAAGATAGGGCCACTGGTTGAACGACCTCATTAACGTAACTTTGGGCTGTCAAAGTGTCTGTAATGAACACCAAAGCTGATCGGGCATCGTAGGGGATCGCACCCCACATCATGACACCAGGCATCCTGGACGTGTGACGCTCGACAACCTTGCGTTTTTTCGCTGACCACGGTGCGTCCACACGCAAATTCGTTGGACGTCTCCTCCAAGACAAAATCGGAACTCGTCACTGAAGATCACCCGCTGCCATTCTGAGTGCCTCCATGACAGTCTCGCACGACACCATTGTAGTCTTTGGTGACGATGCAATGGTGTTAAGGGCAGTCGTCGTAACGGTCTGTGTGGAGTAGTCCTACGTCATGCAGCCGTCTGTCAATGGTGCTGGCACTAATCGGACGATGCATGGAGGGCACCAGTGCTCGCTGAATATCCGCAATCGCGGCTGTTGGGTCACTCCGCGCATGTCGGACAACCCGTCAGTCCTCTCTCTCCGTGGTTCGTCTAGGTCTCCCAGACACTTCCTGTCGCTGCTGCGTGCCTTGTTCTATCCACTTACAGCATGCTATGGTGATATCCGCACGACCGCACAATACGGCAATAAGACCATCCCGCTTCCCGGAGCCGACGATGCAGCGCCTAGCGAACTCCTCCAACTGGTGGAATTGCTTCCGAACTTTTCTCCGAGGCATACTTCACTTACAAAGGATGCAAACAATACATCAGCACGAGTCAGAATGGCAAGTACGCGCAACGGACGACCTTATATAGCCGGTCAGAAACAGTGCTACGACCCCACCTTGCTTGCGTCACATGCGCGGCCGAGCGTGGTACTTGAGTCATTTGCATGTCTCACGATGTCAAACCTATACCCACCAAGTTTCATTCCTGTCGGTTGCTTCCTCCTGGGTGCAACTATTTTTTTGACGATGAGGGTATATCGCACATCATATGGCTGCCTGTTGGGAATATTATGCTCCAGCAAAACTTATATTCCGCAGAGCAGCCAACATTCTAAGTAGAAACGTATTAGGGATTATCCCCAAGAGATCTTCCAGATGTAGAAATGAAGGAATGTGAACAACTGTTGGTATACATTAAAAATAGATGGACTACCAGTAAGTCCACTTCCTGTCTGTGGCATGAGTTAAGCAGTAAAAGATTTATCTTGTAATCAATCTAAACCATATCCATATTTGTTTTGGGTCTTCTGAAGTTGGGACCATTTCTTCCTCGAAAAAAATTCGGAGATTTTAACTTTTGTTTTACCTTGGAAACAGATTTTCAGAAATTAAATGCACTGGACGGCATTTTCTGATGCTTAGAACCTTCTACTGTCAATTGACGCAATGTACGCATAATGGTAGTTGCATTACGCCTAACGCGTGCAGCAATAACACGGTATGATATACCACCTTTTCTGAGCACAACGATTCTATTTCTTTCAAACTCCGTCAAGTGTTCGTATGGTTGTCTCTTGCTCCTACGCTATATGTTTACATGCTAACAACTGCGTACGGTTGATTTTAGCGATAGCAAGTTTAAAAAAACTGCTCTCTGTACGCCTTCCTCTATACCCCGTTGTGTGAATTTTCCGATGGCGTTGCGCGCGCTTCACATTTGTATGTGCGCTGCAAATGTAATAATTTGCTTATCTCATGATGTCCTATGCACCCTTTGAATTTCGTGCAAACCCAAGCATTTCCTCATGGTGTTGGAATTTTTATTAATTGCAGTGTGCATGTAAGAACACAAATGCAAGCTTTCACCACCCGACGGGTGGCTTCATCAGTTAGTAGCTCAGCCTGAAGTAAATGAAAGATTCTAATTAACAATTCTGTTCCTGGACAATACAAAACTTAATAAACGCTTAGATTAAACCTTGCATAAGCTTCATCAGAACTAGACTTGAGAGCGCGGTTCACCCAAAAGCGCTCGCCGAATAGTAGGAAGGCAGGTAGAAATGTCCTCGTTTCAAGCATTTGGATTGGAAGAATCTCACTCGTTTCCCTACATGAAGTGGATCTCGTGTTTGCATACATTCCATTTAGGGATGGAATCAAGAAGATCGTTCTTCTTTATTTCCTCTCGCGTTTGAATGAGGAGCGATTTCTTGATTTAATCAGGAACTTGAGTTCCTAGACTTGAGCATTAAGCTCAACAGAGGTAACCCATCTATTAGCCTCTTTGATAAAAAGAGTTAATTTTCCTTTCAAAGTAATTAAATATCTACACTGGAATAATAACATTTCAACCAAAGTAATTGAGAATGTACTAATTTCTCAGGTCCTAAGAATTTCAAGAATTTGCAGCAACAATTTGGACTTCAATTACCACATTAATATACTATTAGAAAGTTTTCTAGAGAACGAAATTCCTTCTTCTTTCATCAAAAGAACTTTAAGAAAAATTATTCTGAATAATAGAGTAAGGTTGGCAGATCTGCTTTAATTTTCTACACAGTTAATAATATGATTCTGACCAATCAAAGCCGTAAGGAAGTTGGCTAGAGGATGCCTATTAACTACCTAAAGGAACCTTAGTGCTATGGATATGACGGTCCTATTAAAACAAAAAAATTAAATAATATAAACAAAATCACAAAAAAAGCTTAAAAATCTGTTTATAAAAGAAAATAAAAACAAATAAAAAGAAAACCAGTTATTCATCACTAGGATAGCTATACTAAAAATAGTAAAACCAACATTAAAATTAATAAGATTCTGATTAATCTATAGAAGCTCACTAAGGTGATTTAATACATGCAAAGATTATTAAATAAACTGCTCGTGTATTTTATAATATTTCTCATGTATTCTGGAGAGTTAATTCTGCTCATTCTGATCATACAGATCCACAGTCTTAAGTTTATATATTTTTTTCTCTGGTTAAAATCTCCGCGCGTTGGTTTCTTGCTGTATGAGGAGGCCATCAGCCCCACCCTCACTGCCCCCCAGCGTCTAGGGAGTGGCGGAAGAGGTCAGCCATGTTCTCCTCTTGTGAGGAGAAAAGTTTTTGTAACTCAAGAGGTAAGCTCTCTTCCTTGTTTTTGGGTTCTAGGTTTTATAAGTTCAATGTTTGTACTTCATGTACCTTTCTCTGTCGTTTTTTAGCTTTTCAGCTTTTAAGCATTGGTTTGTCTGTTAACATTTATGCGGGTTTTAACTCTTACTTTTCTTTGTAACTTTGAGCGTCTTTTGTGGTACCTAGGAACAGAAGATGGCTAAGCTTGTTCCTTTTCTATGCGCTGTCTATGCGCTGTTTTTTCAAAGTAGTTAAGTTCTTAATAACTAATTAATTATGCACTTAAAGCACTGCTGAAATACTTTGTACATATTGCAACTAACTGTTTAAGGTATATAACTTTCACAAAGTTTTCTTTAGTTAATTATTATCTTTAACTTATTCTCGTTTTCGTGCTGTCATAAGTTGTAGAGTAGGGGGTTTTAGACTCAAGTTTTCTTTCAAAAATCTGTTCGTTATAAATTAACTTTTCCTTTTTTTAATTGCAATGTAAAATTTGTTTTTCAGGTTTAAATTCTCTCTCAAACGAACTTGGAATTTCGTTATAGCTGAAAATCATTTCTATTTATTATGTCACTCTCACAGCTTGAGTTCTCTTTAATCTTCTTCTCTCTGTTTAATAGTAACAGATGAAGAGCATGGGTCGGGCCATGAAGGTTAATGGATGCAAGCGAAATTGTTAACTAGTGCTAGGTCATGCTACTCTACGGAGGACATGACTTATATATATATTTTTTAAACTATTTTAGGTGGGAATGTTACTTGCATCTATGGCCTTGCAGAAACCCATTTCCAACTAGGTCTTTGTGGAAGTGAGAAAATGCAGAGTTTTTGCTGGTCCTTGATAAAGCCAAGGCTCAGTATTCTCGACACCTTCTACATTCAGTTGTTTTATTTTCTTTTTTTTCTTTTCTCCTTTTACTCACGCAGGTAGATACATAACCTTTTCTATGTTGTACTAGGTGTGAGTCAAAATTATATATGTATTTTTTTGCTTAGGTATCTTTATAGTATGTGAATTCTGAATTTTCAAAACTGCTGCGTTGCGCGTTTTGATTTTCAGGTTATTTTGCACCCTTCGTTTTAAATTCTAAAATTTTTTCCTTAGTCTTCAGTTTTGCTCTTAAGTAACTAATTTCAATTTATTATTTAGCAGCTCATGCGCAAATTCTAGTTGAAATGTTTTATTATTTTTTATTATTATTATTTTTTTATTACTATTTTTTTACTTGAGGTTTTTTTCATTTTCTAATTTTTCTTTTTAGTATGTTTTGGATGCAGCTTTTTGGAGTGTAGTTTATACTCGAGTTTGGTCTTTTCTTGGACTGCTTATTTCTAAAAAGTTTTTCCTAGTTGGTTTGCTCAGAATTTGTATGTTTTGGCCCAAGTGGAGTTCTAAGGACGATGAAAGGATTGGAGGTCAGCTCAGATATTTTAAGTCCTCCCGCTCGGTTAGGCTAGCACCCTTTCCCATAGTGTATGAACTCGCTGGCAAAGGTAATCTAAAGTTATGAAATGACAAACGTTGTTTGACATGTAAATCTGCAGATCCTAACCTGTATTCTTCTGTTGAGGATAATTGCTCCAACAAGTTTTGCAAAGCCTACAATACCATCTATAAGCTCACCTGTACTGTCTGCAACCTTAGCTATATTGGCCAAAGTAAAATCCTCTTCATCTTAGGATTAATGGTCACAGGTCTCTAGTAAACAAGTTCTCTAATTCAGGAGTGAACCCCTCCACAAACGCCAACCAGTACTCTACCTTTGAATTAGAGCATTTCCATACTCATGGTTTTGACAAAGTGAAAATAGAGGTACTACATATTATCCCTGACCTCTATGCTCGGCTAGAAACTGAATCCCATGAAATTTTGCAGCATCAGTCTCTTTATCCCTATGGCCTTAATTCCACTCTATCTGACAATAAGCATAATCAGCATAAATTTTCAATTCGTGAACTCTTCTTTCTTGTTAATAATAAGAGCTGCTCTAGAGGTAATAGAGGACAGAGGTTATTTCGCACATCAAGCAAAGTTGATTTTGCTAACTTGCTAAAAACTCTGGAAAGCTTTAAAACTGGCACTAATTTTGTTAAAAATACTTACAAAATTCTCAAGTCCTTCAAGCACTCTGTCCTTAAATGTTTTTTCAAATTCTGGAATGAAACTGCTGACCATGTTGATAAGCATGTTTTTGCTTTGGTTCTGGACATTCTTAAACATATTCTTAAAGATAAAATTTCTCTTAAAGAATTTTCCAGTAATTTTGTTACCATCAGGTTCCTAAATAAAGCCTACGATAATCTCAATGTAAGGAAGCTGTTCTACAATAATGCAATTTTTTTTTTCCCATCCACAGGCACCAGTCTATTGTAAGTTTTAAATATGTTAAGACCTTAGGGTCAATAGTTAAAAACTACAAACTTAACTCTTCGAGCTACATTCCTGTAATTACTACTTGTTCTTGTGATGAACATAAAGAAACAGTTCACTATGATAAGAATTACAACCATATTATCACCGGAAACTTGAGTTTTGTTGAAAATGAAAAGCTTAGGAATTTATTAGAGTATGGCTCTAATTTCAGACCTTCCTTCACAATTTCCAAAGAAAGGATTCTTGAGAGCTTCACTCAAGATGTAAATAAGTACATCGTAAAAACCAGTTTAACGTACAATCAGCCTATTGAGGCCTTCGCAGAATGGAAATATAATATAATCAATAGCTTCACCGGTGAGTTGGCAGGTCTGGACTTTTGTTTCGACAGAAATCTCTTTTTCTCTGGAGAAGCTAAAGGTCACTCTCCAAACTACAAGACCAATTTATTTTTACCACTGCGGATAAAGCTAGCAATAATTTTGCAATTATCTGTAAGAAGTTCTATTTTGAATTGTTAACTATGGAACTCAATAATAGAGTAACATACGAGCCCGTAAGTTATTCTACCAAGCAGTTAGAAAATCGGTTTAAGGCATTCTTCAAGAAACTTAAAATTCCGCAAACTAGAAGATATGGGCCTGAATTTCCATTTCTTTTTGCAACGGTTAAGTTTCATAAGGATCCTGTGAAGTTCAGGTTCATAGCTAGTGGAGTAAGGAGTCATAAAAAGAAAATAGATCTTGCTTTTGAAGATGTCTTAAAGAAGGTTTTGAAACACATTAGAAACTGTTCTAACTTGATGTACAGAGATTTTTGGATAATTAATAATAATGCAGAAGTAATTTCTACTATACTCAAAGTGTGTCCCCTAGATATTAATAGTTATGATTTTGAAAACCTATATACTAATCTGCCTCTATCAGATATAATCACTACCTTTAAAGAGCTGTATGCAGAATTTAAACTTAACCAATTTGTTGATGTAGGAACTTGGAACTCTTATCTCAATTGCTGCATAAAAAATAACCATATCTTATATAATAATACTCTCTATAAGCAAGTGAACGGTATTCCAATGGGAACATCAACGTCCACGAATATCGCTAATCTATTCCTGTTCTTTAAGGAATATAAATTCATTAAAAATCACCCCACCTGCTCAGATAACTACCTTTACACTTTTAGATATATTGATGATCTGCTGTGTATCAATAATTCAGAAGTTATAGAGAGTGATTTTGATAATATCTATCCTAGCTCTCTTAACTTATGTAAAACCAACCACAGTAATCAGGAACTTGAGTTCCTAGACTTGAGCATTAAGCTCAACAGAGGTAACCCATCTATTAGCCTCTTTGATAAAAGAGTTAATTTTCCTTTCAAAGTAATTAAATATCTACACTGGAATAATAACATTTCAACCAAAGTAATTGAGAATGTACTAATTTCTCAGGTCCTAAGAATTTCAAGAATTTGCAGCAACAATTTGGACTTCAATTACCACATTAATATACTATTAGAAAGTTTTCTAGAGAACGAAATTCCTTCTTCTTTCATCAAAAGAACTTTAAGAAAAATTATTCTGAATAATAGAGTAAGGTTGGCAGATCTGCTTTAATTTTCTACACAGTTAATAATATGATTCTGACCAATCAAAGCCGTAAGGAAGTTGGCTAGAGGATGCCTATTAACTACCTAAAGGAACCTTAGTGCTATGGATATGACGGTCCTATTAAAACAAAAAAATTAAATAATATAAACAAAATCACAAAAAAAGCTTAAAAATCTGTTTATAAAAGAAAATAAAAACAAATAAAAAAGAAAACCAGTTATTCATCACTAGGATAGCTATACTAAAAATAGTAAAACCAACATTAAAATTAATAAGATTCTGATTAATCTATAGAAGCTCACTAAGGTGATTTAATACATGCAAAGATTATTAAATAAACTGCTCGTGTATTTTATAATATTTCTCATGTATTCTGGAGAGTTAATTCTGCTCATTCTGATCATACAGATCCACAGTCTTAAGTTTATATATTTTTTTCTCTGGTTAAAATCTCCGCGCGTTGGTTTCTTGCTGTATGAGGAGGCCATCAGCCCCACCCTCACTGCCCCCAGCGTCTAGGGAGTGGCGGAAGAGGTCAGCCATGTTCTCCTCTTGTGAGGAGAAAAGTTTTTGTAACTCAAGAGGTAAGCTCTCTTCCTTGTTTTTGGGTTCTAGGTTTTATAAGTTCAATGTTTGTACTTCATGTACCTTTCTCTGTCGTTTTTTAGCTTTTCAGCTTTTAAGCATTGGTTTGTCTGTTAACATTTATGCGGGTTTTAACTCTTACTTTTCTTTGTAACTTTGAGCGTCTTTTGTGGTACCTAGGAACAGAAGATGGCTAAGCTTGTTCCTTTTCTATGCGCTGTCTATGCGCTGTTTTTTCAAAGTAGTTAAGTTCTTAATAACTAATTAATTATGCACTTAAAGCACTGCTGAAATACTTTGTACATATTGCAACTAACTGTTTAAGGTATATAACTTTCACAAAGTTTTCTTTAGTTAATTATTATCTTTAACTTATTCTCGTTTTCGTGCTGTCATAAGTTGTAGAGTAGGGGTTTTAGACTCAAGTTTTCTTTCAAAAATCTGTTCGTTATAAATTAACATTTCCTTTTTTAATTGCAATGTAAAATTTGTTTTTCAGGTTTAAATTCTCTCTCAAACGAACTTGGAATTTCGTTATAGCTGAAAATCATTTCTATTTATTATGTCACTCTCACAGCTTGAGTTCTCTTTAATCTTCTTCTCTCTGTTTAATAGTAACAGATGAAGAGCATGGGTCGGGCCATGAAGGTTAATGGATGCAAGCGAAATTGTTAACTAGTGCTAGGTCATGCTACTCTACGGAGGACATGACTTATATATATATTTTTTAAACTATTTTAGGTGGGAATGTTACTTGCATCTATGGCCTTGCAGAAACCCATTTCCAACTAGGTCTTTGTGGAAGTGAGAAAATGCAGAGTTTTTGCTGGTCCTTGATAAAGCCAAGGCTCAGTATTCTCGACACCTTCTACATTCAGTTGTTTTATTTTCTTTTTTTTTTCTTTTCTCCTTTTACTCACGCAGGTAGATACATAACCTTTTCTATGTTGTACTAGGTGTGAGTCAAAATTATATATGTATTTTTTTGCTTAGGTATCTTTATAGTATGTGAATTCTGAATTTTCAAAACTGCTGCGTTGCGCGTTTTGATTTTCAGGTTATTTTGCACCCTTCGTTTTAAATTCTAAAATTTTTTCCTTAGTCTTCAGTTTTGCTCTTAAGTATATATATATATATATATATAATATATATATATATATATTGATACGGTACCGGGCCAAGCTAGGTTATGCATTCCACAGCTCGCCACCAATTGATACGATTTTGTTATTCGAGACTTGGCGTTCGTTTAAATTCGGGAGCTGGTATATAAGAGCAAGTACGTTAGCTGAAATACAGGAATTATTTTTAACACCAAAGCCTATATAAAGTAAAGAGAGTAAGAGTAAGACACTTAGACATTTTATTGTAGGCGGAAAGTACCATCCGAAACATTAGCCACGGCGATAGAAACATGAGTTATTCTCTTTATTCGGAACTAGTATAAGCTGGCCCTAGATTCTGAAAATAACAGTCTTTCTCCAATAGGCGTATCAGAGTTCTAAAAAAGTCTGGGTTCAGCTGATGTATTCAGTTCGCCCACTCAGCGAAAGGATAGCATTAAACAATTAAGCAAGAAAAAAGAGTACTCACTTATTGCGTGCTGCTATTTAGTAATCCAAATTTACCATGTTTGTTTAAATGTTTTATGAGGAACTGTTGGCACACACAAGCACCTGACGCGACAAAGCACTTCATAGGGCCTTTAAGAGCCCTTTTTCACCTGTGTGACATGCGGGAGAATGGTCACTCCCTTCTTTTCATTTTCTTCTTCGGAGATCCGAGATCTGCTGCGGCGACTGGGGATCAGGATAAATAGGGGTTGACACTCCTCGACCCTGTAGAGATGTACTCTTTCTGCTCTGAGCGTTTGACGGCTGGCAGTTTCGTGGTTCGCTGACCTGCCCTCCTCCTAGGCTGAAATGACTTCTTGAGATGCTGATTTCCTGGTCGGACGGGGGTAAGCTGGAATTGCATATCCAGCAGAAGAAGCCTTTCCGACATTCTGATCGTTTGGCATCGGCATGCGGCACTTGTAAATAAACATAGCGGCTCTTTTCGGCGTCAGTCGATCCGTCCTCTTAGGCGCTATCAATTCCAAATTTAGGTGGGGCTTACTAACAGCCACCTAGATATTGTTAGGCCTTGCTTTTCTCATACTTGGTCTTCTGACCTTTGTGCGCCGAGCATTACTTCATATTCTCTTTCGGTGCTGTCTTTCGCGACCGTCTTACCCCTGCGAACAGCGAAAACCAACTGCTCTTACTTTTCGTCTGCTCCTTTACGGAGACGAACTAAAAATTGCATCTTGCCGTCTGAAGTGCCTTCACCTTGCTCCTATATGTCAACAACTTAGCGCTGCCCTCTTTCCTTACGCACCGAGGACTCATAGCTTCTGTGAGGCTGATGCCGCAACTGACATTCGACCCGCCATAATCGTAATTTTAACGCTGGCTAAAAGCTTTTTCGACATATATCGCCTAAAAGTAGGCATCTTTATGAGAGTCCGGAGGCCTCTCTGTCGCGACGTTGGAGGTCTCCTCGCCTCTGGGTGGGCCTTCATACCAACCTTACAATTTCTTTGTTTCCACCCAGCGAAAGCGAATTATCAGACTTCCCCAATCAAAACGTGCTAATTTTTCCGATTAATTTTATAATAGGACAAATATTTAATTAAAACACTATAATAATTTTAGCCACGCCTATCGAGCCCATCCCCCTCTTACAATTAATTAATTTAGACCCAATTTTCCTATCAATATATATATATTCGTGAATTCAGAGGCAGCTGTCAGGATAGGAGACAGATGTGGAGCTTGGTTTATCACCAGCAGAGGTACGAGACAAGGAGATCCAACATCGCCAACCAACTTCATCTCGCATTTGGAGAGAATGTTAGACAATATTTCTGTGTCCTCGTACCTGATACAGTGTTATCGTATCTGATAACACTGTATTAGGTACGAGGACAAGGAAATATCTATTGGTGGACAAAGATTCGACCACCTGCGTTTCGCAGGTGACATTGTATTGATTGGACAAGACGAAATGAAACTGGATCAAATGGTACAAGAACTGAATAGAGAGGGTAAAAGATATGGACTAAAGATGAACATGGAAAAGACAAAAACAATGCTATTTGGTGCAAAAGAGATCAGGAAAGATCATTCTGGAAGGCAAAGAACTTTAAAATGGGGAAGATTTCACTTAGCTCGGAAGCTTTTTTTTTTTTTTTTGTTTTTGATTGGAGGTTTAACGACCACCGTGAGCAACTCAATGGGCTATAAGCAGTCGCCCGTCCCTAATTTAGGGTCACTGGTTCCAGGGAAGGGAGACAGCCAGTGCCGTAAGACAAACACAACATCCATGCCTCACCGGGATTCGAACCCGGACCCCTTCGGACGAATGATCAGAGGCCAACGCCTTAGACCACTGCGCCACCGGGGCGGCAGCTCGGAAGCTGTATAACATATCACTTAAACAGCAAAACAGAAATTTTAATTAGAATTGCAAAGGCTATAGCACTGTAAAAAGCCATGGACAAAATTTGGAGGAGCGCAGCTATTGGCTTCAAAAACTATGTTAAGCATTTTCGAGACATGCATCTTCAGCAGCCTGCTTTATGGATGCGAAACTTGGACATTAACAAAGGAATCAGAGAGAAGGATACTTGCTTTTAAATGAAAATGTTATCGTAAAATCTTACGAATCGGATGGATCCAGAGGATAAGAAATGAGGTAGTGCACAGAAGAATATAATTAAAAGAGGCCCTGTTCCAAAAAATCATGCAAAGAAAACTAAGATTTTTTGGACACATCTGCCGAATGAAAAATGAGAGTAACATAAAGACATTGGTGTTTGGCTTATGAACGGAAGAAATGCGAGAGTGTGGGCGGATGATATTAATGATTAGCGCTGTGGAACTCTTCAAAAACTGAGCCACTCTGCAGTGTACAGACTTCAATGGGACAATATAATTAAAATGGCAATAAACACCTACGGGAATTGTACCCATGGTTGATGATGATGATGATGGTAGACTGTATATTTACAATAATAAACGGATTTTTCATACATTACAGTTATTATTCTTGGTGCATTCTACCCTGTTCTTTACAGTTTCTTCGTTATGTAGAATGAATCAATCGTTTAAATACAATGGTTCGAGTTAGAAAGAAAGTGCGGCTATATGCTGTTCAATTATTAACAAATCCCACATCAATCTGTTGGATTTTTTCACTGTATTAATCGTAACGCAAAAGTTCATATACTGTAAATATTAAATATGTAACATCAAAAGATGAAATTTTAAGAGTCAGGTAACAGAATGTAAATATAAATTGGAACTTCTGTGCTTCAAATTTTACGTGCGAATAACATAAATTTCATTGGCTGTGCTGTTTCGTGCATAGTTGATTCCCTCTGCTCTCAGAGGAAATGGAAACGCAACGATAAATTAAGGATGCCTAATCATCATTTTCCTGTGGGTAATTGAAACAAAACTACATTAATGGAAAACGAAACCGGAAGAAAAGCATTCCTGACCTTGAGAAATGACTTAAGGATATCATTAGTGATCATGACGGGCCGTCCCCAGGGGACGAGATTACTTTTAACCAATTCATTCACTCACTGCAAGAGACAAACACCTGACAACCAGATCTTCTGTTACACAGCACTTTCTCAAATATAAGGCGCCCTTTCAGACACAACTAATGAACCTCTACAGTAACAATTTTATAATTAATATGGAAATCGAGCGTAACAAATGATCTGTTCGATTTAACCGTGTGGCATAGAAATAATTATATCAGAATTAAAAGAAAAAGAGAAATTTTGAACAAACCATTCTATTTAAGTTTATTAAATATCTGTATTTTAAATTTATTAGTGTTTCAGATAAATGCGTTTAAAATTAGCCATTTTGCAAAATCTGCAATGAAGACCCCTTTGACATTTAAGCATAAAAAAATATTCAGTTCTGTTTTTATTCTTGGGTTTAATATCTAGTTACTGTATTCGTAGCAGGAAAGATCGTCGGTAAAGCATGTATCTGAGTTTAAAATTGTATTTAAATTTTCATATTGCACAAAAATCCCTTAACTCTGTAGAGTTCTGTTATTTGCCATCCCGGTGACCGAGTGGACAGAGGCGTAGACTTCTGGCTAGCCGAACAAGCTCTGCTCAGCTCGAAACTTACATGAGATGTGGGTGGTGCGTATATCGAACCGCCCCCCTCCCCCAGCCGTAAAATGGTTTCAAATTATGAATGAGCGACTGCTTACAGATCTTAGAGTTGGTCATAGTGGTCGGTACCCCCCCTAACCCCCCCCCCCCCCCATTTTTAAATTAGAGTAACATGGAATGCCTTACCCATGAGTTTTTGGCGAAAACAATAGCACATTAAAATAACGAAAATCCCTAACACAGAACAAGCAGCTAAAATACAATGAGAAAATTCAAACATGAACAGCCGCGGTGGCGCAGTGGTCTAAGCGCTGGCTTCTGATCATTCGTCCGTAAAGGAGTCCGGGTTCGAATTCCGGTGAGTCATGGATGTTGTGTTTGTCTTACGGCACTGGCTCTCTCCTTTCCCTGGAACCAGTGACCCCAAATTAGGGACGGGCGATTCCTTGTAGCCCATTGATTTGTTCACAGTGGTCGTTAAACCTTCAATCAAAAAGAAACATGAACAATATAATTTTCGGGATCCACAGACCACGATAATTTTTCAAATTATCATTTTGTAGCAAGGCACAAATTTGAAAATGAAAGCAAGTGATTATACCAACTTTTTCGTTGTTATTTATTTATTTATTTTTGAGAACTTTGAGAATCTTCTGAGCGACCTATGTGCGCTTTTTTTATTTGGAACTGCACTAAAGCTCCTAATTTCTAAACTAGAATTTTAATAACATAAAGTTGCTCTGCAGGTATACTTTTGAAAATTCTACTTTGTTATCACTTTTGTTTTTCGCAGTTGGATAATGCGTTTTTGGACAACACGGGGAATAGTGTCAACTCCAATTATCTGAATTGCATTTCATTTATTTGAGAACTTTTGTAGCACTTTAAAAATGTGACTTCTGTTAACCAGTTAGTTGCTATCTTTGTAGCCTGTTGTTAACATGTTCGTATTAACTTCATAAATATTGCGTGGTTGAGTTGCTAAGTCTTATATGGTTGAAGATAATAATTAACACGTAATAAGCAAATAATTCTTGCGATCCGTAAATATGTCTAAGAAACTTTTATTGTTCTCTTCATTTAATTCCCTGCAAAGGTTGTCCGTTAGCTGTGCTATGTATGCTCGCTGTTCCGCTTAAAACTTCCAATTCCTTTCTCTTATGTCCCGCTTTCGATCATCTCTCGCGCTGTCGAGAAAATCCCCTATCCTGCCGGTCCGCCTAAACCTCCCAACCTCGTCTGGGACAATTACCTCGTCGTACCTTTCGCGACCGCTCGCTGTCCTAGACCAGAGACAACTGTCGTCTCGCCTCCTCTTCCCTCGTGACCAGAAAATGCCCTTAAGCATATCCTAAAATTCCCCGTGAGAAACAAATACACCGCCCTCGGTAAATCTCAAACCTCAAAGTAAACTGTGAGTGGCTAGTGCATTAGTCGGCCGCATTGAAACTGAAACCCGAAAAGCATCAAAAGAGGCGCTGTAGAGTTAATCTCCATTCAACAAACAACGTACAGAAACTTAGCTCAGACACACTGTCGTCTTAGCAAATTAACCGTGCATCCGGTGTCTAATGGGGAACTGACTCTGAGAAATTTCTCTCACGCTTTGTGGAAACAAAGGAAGTGGAGCACCAGATGGAATAAAAGTTGAAATATTGAGATTTTATATTATAATCCTAAAACCTAGTATAAAATCTCTGTAACACTTCCTCATTCTGTGCTTTATTGCGTCGTTTAAGCAAAAATGAAAAACTAAAGTTTATTCAGTGTTTTCATTTGGAAGAACTACTGCGCAATAAAGGCAAAAAAATTTTGGGTGGCATTTCGTGTCATACCTAATTCCGTTCCATTACCATTTTGTTTTATTTCAGTAAGTGACCAAGAAAAAACTTTTGTCAATATGGAACCCAGAAAATGTTTGTCTAAATAAAGTTCTCTTTTGTTGATGTTTCTTTTCTTATACAGTTTTTCGTTAATCGTTCCTGCACTTTTCACCTGGAAAATTAGCCTTTTTGGAAAGGTCGTACCAAAAATAATGTAGTTGTTGCAGTTTATGCGCATTAGAACTTCTGTTACACCTTCAACTGAATCATTTTGGGTTTCACAGGGGGACCTATCATCTGGACAACGTTATCATTTGCGGCTAGGCTTTGCACAAAAAGTGAAAACTAAAACGCTCTCAGTATTTTGGAGTACAAGTCATACAAAATATTAAAAAAATGAGACCCAGTCTCACTGTTGTACCACAATTTTATATTTTTCTGATTTTTTTTTCAGCATTATTAATCCCTAATTAATTTATCCTACAATCAGGTGGAATTGATGTTTCAGGTACGGCATTTTCATTCAGTTCTAGTGCCATCTCTCCCTTTAAATTGTTTTCTTTCTCGTAATTTTTAATCAATCACTGCATGCCCTTCAGGATGAATTTTGCAAAGGAATATTTCATGTACTGCATGAATTTTCAACAAAGCGTTTTATCTTTCATATGAATTACGTATTGCAATTCTTTCATATACAGTTTTTTTTCTCTGTTTCGAATACCAACGACCACCAAGGGCAAGTCTAAGGAACGTACGCAGTCACCCGCTTCTAATAATTTAAGGCAACTGGTTCCAGGGAAGAGACAGAGCCAGTGCCATCGGCCGAACAGGACTCGAACCCTGTCTCATCACGTACGAAGGGTCAGATTCTGTCTTAGCCTTCTTGACCACTGGAGCGGCATCTGTCATTTAAACTTTGCGATACGATCATAAACCTTGCGAATTTAATTTTTTTAGTATTTTTTTCATAAATTTAGATGTTTTGGAAACAACGGAGCGCCAGAGCCAGAGCCAGAACACAAGTACAGACTTAATATAAATGTTACGTTTTTACACAAACGCTGTCTCTGGGAATGCGAAATTAATTTTTTATTACGATTTCATTTCTGTCTTAGGAAAAATTCAGTGACGTCCACGTGGCGCAGTGGTCTCAGCGATGGCGTCTGACCATTCGTCTGAGATGGGCCAGGGTTCGAATCCGGGTGAGACATGGATGTTGTGTTTGTCTTACGGTGCTATCTCTCTCACTTCCCTGGAACCAGTGGTCCTAAATTCGGGACGGGCGACTGCTTATAGCCCATTGGGTGTCTCACGGTGGCCGTTAAACCTCCAACAACAACAACAACAACAAAAACCAGGCATTTGAGCCCGGACCCATCTCGGACGAATGGTCACAAGACCATTACGCCATACATCTTAGAGTTGCTTATGGTAGTCGGTAACACTCCTCCACCCCCTGAAAAAAATATTGTTGAATTAGAGTTATATAACGGGCTTTGCACATGCAGTTTTTGGCGAAAATATGAATAGCTCATTAAAATATGTAAAATCCCCGATGCAGACAAGCAGCCAAAATGCAATGTGAAAAGTGAAACATGAACAATACATTTTTCGGGATCCACATACCTCAATTCCTTTTCAATTTTAGCATTCTGTAGCGAGATACAAGTTTGAAAATGAAAGCAATTAATTATCACAACTTTTTCCTTTTTTTTCGAAACCTTGTAACTACTGAATGTTGCTTGAATAATATTAACACACGATTTTTCTTGAAAAGAACATTAGAACCAAAACCGCAATTTCTGGAAATATCTGTATTTGTGACTCGGTATTTCCCACTAACCTTCAAGGCAAAAGCAGAACGTTGGGATTATTGCAATGCATGAAATATAGTAAAAAAAGAAAAGAAATAGAAGTCCCTTAAAAGTCGTGAATAACATCGTGCTGAAATCCCTAGATGTGCTGATAGCGCCGTCTCTGCACGATATTGAACATTGTCTTGTGTCAAAGTGAATGATGAAAATCACTTTAATTACACGATGAAATAATATAAAATTATGAATATCGGTTAAAACATCAGACGAGATCTTTCGTGCCAGCGACTGGCACATCATGAGGTTAAAGTTAAAATCCTATGATAGTGTAAAAAACTTCTAAAAAAGTTTCTGTAATCTGCTGCTGCTCTTTATATATACAACACCAATAAGTCATAGACGTAGTGCGCATGCGCCTTGATACTGACGCAATTCACTGGGTCTTTTCAAAGAATGATACCAGTGAAAAATATGGAGGTATGTGTGTTCCACGTTTCTTGAAACGAGGAACACACATACCTTTATAGGATGAATCCTATGTCATATCCAGTCATGATACTAAAAACTCAGCTTTATTTGCAAAACTTTTGGACATCTTTAACAAACCTTCAGTGTGCTGTAACAAAGACTAACCAAAAAGTATTCCCTTACACAGAAAATCAATTTTTAAAGAAAATACAACCACAAGAGACCTTTCATTTCATTAAATACATAACTGTCCCAACTCAGCCCCCCCCCCCCACACACACACACATTGGCATCATTCTTTGAAAAGACACAGTGAATTGCACAGTTTTAGACGTTTTTTACACTATCATAGCATTTTAACTTTAACCTGATGATGTGCTAGTCGCTGGCACGAAAGATCTCGTGTGATATTTTAACCAATATCCATACTTTTATTATTATTTCATATTGTAATTAAAGTGATTCTTGTCATTCACTTTTACTCAAGACTATGTCGAATATCGTGCAGAGCCGGCGTTATCAGCACATCTAGGGAAATAGAAGTAGTCATGGAATGAATATTTTAGCCTTACTGGAATAGTATTCTTGAAAATGCGTGGTACTTGTCAATGATGCTAAAAAGCAGGCCTAAGAAGATAAATATTAACTCAAGGATAAACTTAATCAAATTGAAGAAATGCATTATAGGAATATCTTTTATTTGCTTTGTAGAGTTTAAAATTGGAAAACTGAAATTTTGCGTTTTGTATTATAGGAATACATATCATTTCCTGAATTCTACGCTCTGTATACGTTAAAAAAAGTACAAATCGTGTAAAAGAAATAAAAACACAGGGAATAAATGTAATAAAAATATACGAGTGCTAACTGTGGGCGTGATACATGCTTTGCTTGTTTTCCCACCTGAAAGATCATGAGAAGAGTATATCACCACTAAATGAAAAACTTTTGCTGATTCATAAATATTTCTGCAAACCAAAAAAGGTTATTTAGAAGTTGTACGAAAAAGGAAAAAGCGATTTCGACAGCGCAAATATTCGTGACATAGCATTTCTTCGAAGAATAAAATCCTGCTATTTAGCAAGACCCTAAATTCTACTGCTTTTTAATTAGAATTTGATTATATTCTCTTGGCTAACACATTCCAGGAAACAGGATTTTCATATTTTTTATTTCATGTTTTAATATCTGTCGTTTCATGTTTTTATATTTGTCACACCGTGTTTTGAAATCAAGACCTGCTGTTCATCTTTCATGCTGAAAATAAGAGCAGTCGTAGTTTACTTACAAGAAAAAAAACGAATAACGCAATAACAGCTGCCATGAGATGCTGGAGAAAAAATAATGAATAAAAGAAGCCCTTCCAATGTTTAATAATTTATTACCAGATGAACCAATATCTGAGTCATAAAATAACTCAACTTGCAATTCACTATGTGCTTATTTTTTTAGCTAACACTTCATGGTAAAAAGAAATTTTATATTTTTGATAAATTAAAAATGTAATACCCGAAAAATCATGACGTGAGAAATCATGACGAAAAATCATGACTAAAATCATGAATCAAGAGACATGCTCTCATTATAAAAGGGGATGGATGTACTAATTGCTAGTAATTGAAATCGGAAGTGTATCAGCGGATACGTATGTGTTGGTGTGCAGTTGAGCATAGGAAGAATTATTTGTAAAAATTCTCTGAAGAAAAAGGTGACGAACTCATATTTAGTAACGCAGCTGTGTTCACCAATTTGCTCTATCTCTATCATGTTCTCAAACTCGCTGGTAAAACTGCTTCTTTCTTCTTTCCAATTTCGTGTAAGAGTTTCTTTTTAATGCAATAAAAAAAGTACATTTCAAAAAGATAAAAGTAAGAAAAGCACATACACAGACACAGAGAATTTGCGCATTAACGTTTAGCACTTGCAGACTGATTTTTAAATAAGCATTTTAAATTATTTTGAAACGTTCCAAATCATTGTAATGATGCATTTTAAAATAATTTACATTCCATAAAATCGTTCGTATTTAACGCTGGGCAAATCAAGGTAATTCCAGTTCTATTTAAAAAGAGTTTATCTCACCGTTAATGGGATAAAGTTGTTAAAATATAAAGTGAGAAAATTTACTTAGAAAATATTTTCAACAGTTTCATTTTGCTGTTCTTGAATTTGAAGCAATGCAAATGATTTGAACAGGTTGTCTTCCTTTAGATCATACATAAAATATTTTCACTTTTCTCCCTTGTTTGAAAAATAGGTCTCTGATATCAACTAATCGGGAAACATTTAAACTTCTTAAATATTTGGTTATGGTAGTTATCTTTTAAGCTACTTAATGTAACAAGTTTTCAAAACAAAAGGACTGCACTTAAACTGCACAATCCTGAAATGTAAAAGGCGCTAAAAATCTATTATTTGCTTAGTGTTCTTTTAAAGAAAATTAATTTCCAGGTTGTTTTGGAACGTAAGCTAACTTGCTTGTGTGGCCATATCGGAGTTAATAATTTCCAGTAATAAAAAGGGATCAGTAAATAATTACAGTAGGTTCAAAAGAATTATATGTATTTTATTGCATAATTTTAGTTACAGTCATGTTTAGGTTAATCTCCGAAATGAACACTGACTTAATTAAACTGAGATTAAAACGATTGTCTAACGTATAAAGTTTATTTTCTTTTTGGGTTTAATTACCATCTGATTGCTATAAGCAGTTGTCCGTTCCTATTTTTGTTTTATTTGGGAGTTTAACGACCACCGTAAACAACACGAAGGACAATAAACCTATCCGTTATGTAGTGCCACTGATTTTTTTTTTTTTTTTTTTTTTTTCGAGTGGAGGTTTAAGGACTACCGTGAGCAACTCAGTAGGCTATAAGCAGTCGCCCGTCCCTAATTTAGGGTCACTGTTTCTACGGAAAAGAGAAAGCCAGTGCCGTAAGACGAACACAACATCCATGCATCACCGGGATTCGAACCTGGACCCCTTTCGGAAAAATGATCAGAGGCCATCGCTTAGACCACTGCGCAACCGGGGCGTCCCACTGATTTCAGGAGGAAGGACAGCTAGTGCCGTTAGACAAACGCAACTTCCGTACCTCACCGGGATTCGAACCCACAATATCTCGGACAAATGATCAGAAGCCAGTGTTTAGGCCACTGCGCCGCAGCGCAGTTCTACATCAATTTTATTGTTTGAGATTTTTTTTTTTTTCATTTGCTGTTTAACGACCACCGTGAGTAACTCAGTTCGCTATATGAAGTCGACCGTCGCTGATTTAAGGTCACTGGCTCCAGGCAAGCGTTCATACCTCACCGGGATTCGAAACTGGAACTACCTGGGCAATACTTTGATTCAAAAATGATGCTCAAATTTGTCTATCACGAACAGTTTTTTCACAAAATGAAATTTTTTGAATACCAGATTAAGCATGAGGATTTTATACATATACAAACATATCACTAACCTGTTCCCTGAGATTCAGATGTTAGCTTCTCAAATAAAGACAGTCTGCCAGATAAATATTTAATTGATGAAACTGGAATTTACTTACAGTTGCCGTATCAAACGTCTCCATTTAAAACAGCAATCTCAGCACGCAGCTTGAACTTCACTCATATCTATCACACTTCGTAAACAATACCTTTTCTACAGGGTGTACTAATAGCCCCCGCAAACCCAGCATTGCAAAGGAGGAGTCTAGCCTGAGCAAAAGGATTTGACAATTTTTTTTGGAAACTGCATATGAAGCTGGTAAAAGAAATAGCCAGGTATTTTTTTACAGTAAATTTGTTGAATGAAGTATTAAAAGAAAAAGCAATTTTTGACGTATTTCTTTTTTAATAAATAAGTAAAACATTTAGAAATTATTTTCATGGTTTTAGTTTATGAAGACTGGATGACGAAAAAGCAGCAGTTCCAGAGGACTTGTGGGCCCCTTTTCATAACTATACACCCTATATTAACAAAAGTCAACGGACACCTATAGAAGAGAAACACAACACAGCATTTATTGACATACATTAGTACGGTGTCGGCCCACCTTTGGCCTTAATGCATGCACTGACCCTTCGAGACATGCTTTCGACAAGGTTTTGGAACACAGCGATAGGTATGCGCTTCCATTCAGTACATAATGCTGCCGCTAACTGTTGCTTAGTAGTAGGCTTTGGTTACAAACTTCTTATGCGGCTCTCTAATTCATCCCATAGGTGCTCTATGGGATTAAGATCAGGTCTCTGTGCTGGCAAATCCGCACATGATACGGAATTATCATCAAACCACGCCGTAACAATCCTTGCTTCATGGCTCGGTACATTATTCTGCTGGTACAAACAAGGCTCGGTTCCATAGCATTGCCACAGAGTTGGTAGGTCATAATTGTCCAGAATATCAAGGTAGACGTGCTGGTTAATAGGTTTATCCATAATAACCAAAGGGCCGGGAACATACCACGAAAAACACCCCCACACGAGTACACTGCCAGCTCCAAACTTGACCGTAGGAACAGTACACTGCCGCCATACCCACACACGGCCATCAGACTAATGGATGGTGTATCTGGATTCACTAGTCCATAGGACCCGTTTCCATTGATCTACGTTCCACGATAAATGTTCTTTACCCCATGCTAAACGACGAGTAGCATTTCGAGTGGAAATGAAAGACTTATGAGCAACTGCATGACCACGGTAAACCATGGAATGAAGTTCTCTGCGAATGGTACGTGTACATACCGAGGTTCCAGCATTTTCCCTCACCTATACACTGAGGTCTTGTGCAGTACTTCGTCGATTAACTGTGACGACTCTCCTGAGGCTTCGACATCCTCTATCACTGATTTTCTTTAGTCTGCCGGTACGTTTTGCTGCTTCGGGCACGCCATGTGTACATCCAGAAAATTTGACTTGGGTTTGTTTAAACGCCTCTCGATTTCTCTTATGGGCAACCCACTAATATAACATCCAACAATCTTTCCTTTCTCAAAGTCAGTTCTCTCTTGCCGCGACATTTTCACTCAACCTCACATTGCGACATGATCGCGGTCAGCCGCAGACTTGTTTTTATACCGTTTGCAGCTGCATCGCGCATCTTAACAACGTTGCGGATCAGTTCATTTGCTTTTGATGCGGTGTCTATTGACTTTTGTCAATATAGTGTACATGCATTTTAACAAGAGAACGTGAAGGAAATATTAGTTCAGGGAATGAAATTTTTGTATCAATGAAATAAAGTGTTATGCATTACAATTATTTGCACATAACTACGTATGCTTCAGAATGTAATGAACTGAACGGTGTTCTTCGCGGGGACGAAGAAACGGAGACCGGTATAATTTTTTTATAACAGAGTCACGAGAAATTTTTTTACTATGTGCAATACGTTGTGGCATTATGTCAGATGTGTTTTATTAAATGAGCTAACTAAGTAGTTTTGCTCTCTTTTGTGCCACAATTATTAATTGTTATTTATTTTCTATATTTTTGTATAAATCGGAAAAGGCCATTGGACATTGTTACGTAGTTTATGGATGTGTGATCGTGAGGTATATTTAACAGATTAGTTCTTTAAATGAATGCAATTTTCATGATGTGATTAACTTTAACATAAAAGTTTTGTAATACTTTGCATTGGTATGAACTAGGGCAATAATTTTAATTACAACGTGCACATGCAGTTTGTGTTACACGCAATGAAGTGCAATGACTTTTGTTTCACGAAAATTTAAGAATCAGGGAAATTTAAGAAATTCAGTAATTGAAAGCTAGCAAATTTTCGTTAATGGGCGTTGAAGATATTTTTTTGCTGGGAGGGGGGGGTGAGATTTTCCGGCTCGCCATTGTTTTTGCACTTAATATTAATAATCTTTCTCTCATGCAGACAGGCACATAGACTGCAGCTTCAAAATCATTTTTGAGATACCATTGCAATATACATTCAATAAACAAAAAGAAAAGGTTGATTTCAAGAGGAAAAGGATGCGGAAATGATTCACAACACGAGCTGTATTACATTCTAAGAATTATACCGTAGTTTTCAGAAACATTATTCCTTCACCTATTCATAGAAACTAAATATGGCTCCTGTTGATCACACTCACACCCACTAATTTATGGTGCAAGGACAAAAGGAGACAATTCTCAATAACATGATTCGATTTTCATTGGCATGTTTCGGCAAAAACAAAATATGTACATACACTGGCGTGCAAAAATTAAGGACGAGACAGTTTTTCGAATGTAACGTCGTGCAAAAGTGCTCCACATCAACTCAAATCATACCATAAGATCCCCAAGATGTAAGAATATGGGACAAGTTAGCAAAACCGTCCAAATAAGGAATAAAAAGGAAACAAAGGCACTTTATTGAAAAGGTAGCTTCGAGCACAACTGGACAAAAGACAGAAACGTCCATGTGACAGGCGGCTGCCAAGAAAAATCCAGTCTTTAGTAGGGGATATGATCACCCCTGACTGCTTTGCATGATTTACAATGTCTGTCCATGCTGAGGACGAGGTTGTCAAGGAGCTGTTGAGGCATCGCGGCCCATTCCTCTTGTAGCGTCAATCGCAGCTGCGGAATCGTTGCTGGCGGCTGGTGACGTGCTGCAAAGCGTCTCCCGAGAAGGTCCCACACGTGTTCGATTGGATTTAGGTCCGGGGACCTTACGGGTCAATCCATGCGTTGAATATCTTCACTCTCCAACAGCTCTGCGACAGCCACTGTACGATGAGGTGTAGCGTTGTCGTCCATGAAGAGGAACTCAGGACCCACAGCACCTCTAAACAGACACGCGTAATGGAGGAGAACCTCGGTACAATAGCGGACACCAGTTACTGAACCTCCTTGGAAGATGTGGCGGTCAGTACGGCTACCAAGCATGATACCGCCCCAAACAAGAACTCCGCCACCTCCAAACCGGTCCCTTTCATTGATGTTGGAGGTGTGATTGCGTGTTCCCTGCTCTCTCCAGATGTGTATACGTCCAGAATCGCTCGTCAGACTAGATCGGCTCTCATCCGTAAAGAGAACTCAACCCCATTGCTGATGTGTCCAGTTCTTATGTTCCTGGCACCACAGAAACCGCCGTCTTCGATGAGCAGGCTTTAATGGCACACACCGTACTGGTCGTCGTGCAAATAGACCACATTTGTGCAGCCTCCTGGCGAAGGTAAAACGGGATAACGGACATCCAGTTGTCTGTTGAATGTGCCTTGCGATTTCTCCCGCTGTCTGCCGTTTGTCTCTTCTCGCTTGTAGGACAATATACCGGTCGTCCGTCGCCATGGTTGCTCGTGGACGACCACTGCTAAGCTCTCAGACAGCTGTTCCTGTCGTTTGAAATGCTCTCCAAGCTCTGGAAACGATGCTGTGAGCGATTGCGAATTCCTCGGCCACACTAGTCACACTTCGACCTCCTTCCAACTTCCCAATGACGTGACCTCGGGTAAAGTCAACCAGATGTCGTCTACTGGATTGCTTGTTGGCTTATCACACGGTGGCAGCATCTCGACGTCGTTCAAACCGATGTAGACCAGCTTTCACCAAATTGCTGCGCATGTGATCATGTGATCATATGTAGAGGATTTTAGGAAGGGAGTATCTGACACCAGGTCTTAAACATCCCTTAGAAATAGGAAGCTAGGAGATTTGGGCTAGAGTGCCCGATAGGAAAGTGACACGGAAGCGAAGTAAAAAGGGGGAGGAAGACGCCCTTATTTATTACCGGGGTCCGACGGCTTAACGTGTCCATCCGACGCACGGCGGATATTTAGTGGATCGAGCGCTCGTACCTGCCTGGGATAGAACCCGAGGTCCTTTCCGTGGTAGTCACAAACGTTGCCCACTAGGACACCCGCGGCCCCAAATTGCTGAGCGTACACCACCCGTGTGCTTTATACCCCTCTGACACCCCCCGTCATGCTGCATATATGTGCATGCCCTACCGTACCGGACCGTAGTCTATCTCCTGAGTGGTCTTTCGGTCCGTTCTGCTTGCTCGTTCCGCTGCTATGCTAATTTCTCCTCTTCGTCCTTAATTTTTGCAAACCAGTGTAACACTGCCTTTTTAATTTAAGATTTGAACATGAAAGTCTACAGTGTAGTAAACTGTAGTCAACACCTTATTTTCAAAAGCGAAATTGCTCGATTTTCTTTTACTTCTTTCTTGATAAGAAAGTTGAAAGTTGAAATTAACGATGTAGAAATAAGGAGTTGGTAAATGGTTAGTGGACGCTTACCAAGCTTTCCGCGGAATGGGTTTTGTGTTACCACGCTTCTTGTGGGTCATGAAAAACTGCGGCCGTAGGACAGGGACTGTATGGATAATACCCACAAAATCACGATACCGTTTTCAATTCGTTCTCACATACGAGCACCATTATTCAAATATATCGTTATATACTATTTTAAATCCACTTATTTAACAGTAGAACTATTGACCTGAAAAAACAGAATTCGAGAAAAGTTACTAATTAGAATAAAGGTATCTAACTTCTTTTGTTTTGCACATGTCAACATTATTTCTCCCTCAACTGATCCATATAGTGCTGTACTGCAAGTTTTTTTTTATTTATCATCAATAATTTTTATATGTATTACATATATGAATAATTATTAATGTATTACATTTAGTTATTACTTTTTGCATCGCTCTTCGTTAAGATATTTATCCTTACTTTGTAAGTTACACTAATGAGAAATTATCTCTCATTTCATACGGATATCGTTTTTCGGATACACTGTGAGCTGAGGTATTTTATTAGAATCGTTTATTTATCAAATCGTTATTGCAGTGTCGAATGAATTGGTTGTAGGTTTTGTATCTATCACTAAAATCTTCCAGAGAGCAGCGAATTGCAATCTGAACGCTGAAAGCTGAACTGTGCAAAATTGACTGGAGGTATCAGTTTTTTGTTGTACAAAAAGAACATGGAAGCTTCAGCACAAGGAATTTCTTCTATTCCTCTTCATATTATGTATTCAAAATGAAGATTTTTTTCCATTTGATTAATCAAATGTAACTTTTTAATTACCTTAGTATATACAGTATTAATATTTTTGCGTTATTGGAGGAAATTGGTAATGAATGTAGAAGTCTTTAAATTTTTTTCACAAGGATTTTGCGTTTTTCTTCCAATGAAAAAAAGAAGACTAAGTAAATCATAAAAAAACTACCTGGTTGTAAATACAAGTTTCTATGATTGAAAAACACGTCATTTGATTATCTAGAATATTACCTTTTTTATTGAAATAATGGTTTGCTTTTTATTCATAATGCAAAACATTTATCGAAACTTCATTTTTCAGATCCCATACCGACTTTGATAAAATGAAGTGTCCCATTTATTATAAACAAGTTTCAAACTCCATCCCTTAACCCTTCGATACAATAGGGTTAGAAATTTAAACTAAATTTCGCGTAATGTTCGTTCGCCGCCCGCCGTTTTAAGATTGATAACTAGTGAATAGATAATGATAGCGATGACCTCAACCCCGCATTTCGTAGCTGACTGTCATTGCTAACGGACGTATATGATAAACCGAAATAAAATGGATTTAAAATTTATTTATTTTTTAGATTAAAAAAAATGGGTTAGGAAATTTTAAAAATGCCGCAGAAGTCCAGCTGTATAAGAACCAACGAAAGTTGAAGAAACAGCTAGAAGGGAACGAGAGGAATCCGAAAAGGCCCGCTAAGTCATCAACCGAAAGGTCACGGAAATATAGGGAGGGTCAAAAGTCCTCGCGTCAGGATGCGTCACCCGGGTTCGACTCTAGAACGATAACCTTCCACTTCAACTGCACAAATTGATCCCGAATAGCAAGAACAGATGGAGATCGATATCATCCATCCAAATTCTTACATCGAGCATGGAATACCAATGTACATCGCCAGCTTTCACAGCTATACGCTGGATACGTCTCGAACCTTTACATCGCCGATGCGTTCTGAATCAAGACAAGAACAAGAGCAACAAAAAGAAGAGTACATTAGGACCGAGACGTATCGCCAAATTTATAACAAGGCAACTATGGAGTTTGAAAAAATGTTTCTGAAGAACGATTTCTTCAGAAACAATTTTAGCAATAACTACTAATAACGATGATACTACGCCTTCTACTAACATTAATTTATAATCAGCATAATTTACTATGAATTGTATATACATAGTATAAGTTGCTTTTAAATAAATAAAGTAAAACATTTCTCTTTATTTCTTAAAAATTTTGTGCCTGAAAAAAATCCAAGGGGCACATTAGCAACTGTGCTGCAACATACAGCGTAGGGCTACGTCAACTATCCTTCGCTGAATACTTTAAGGATGTAGAACTAGTGAGATAGTGTCATAAAATAGCGACAGTTGACGAAGTTCTACGTTGTAGGTTCCGGCACAGTTGCTACTATGCCCCTTTGATTTATTTTTTTTAGTGTACCCCCCTGTCTCTTCAAAATGAAATTCTGCATTTCATACGATGATGATGCGTTGATTGATTATAGAATGGGAATGACATGTGGGAGAGATCTAGTCGTCGAAAAAGCAACTGGACTTTAGAATGTGAAATTTGCGATGCTATCATTCAAACAACCGTGTGCAGTTATTTCTAGAGTAAGTAATACTTTGAACATCTCATGCTAACTTTATTCCCTGTCTTAATACTAGCATTTATGTTCTGGGTCAGCAGGCTGATTCCAAGAGAACAGTGGTTGTTGATCTAGTGGTTAGGGGACGGAAACTTGGGGGACGAAGGCTCCCAGGTTCGGGTCCAGCTGCCGCTAAATGGCCAGAAGTCACGCCAAACCGGTGGTCTCGCAGCACAGGCCTCTCGTTATAAACACGTTTGCGTATCCTCCATAAAACTGCTATCTTTTCATTGTTCTTTTCTTTCATTTGTTTTTCTTCTTCAGTAGTACTTTTCAACCGGAGCGATCTGCTTACATCTCAAGTTAACAATTTCTCTGAAACATTAAAAGCTCCATGAGACGAAAGAATTTGGAACCAAACAACCCTACCAACATAATGTTGAATTTAAGAGAAGTTTTCTCATCAGAGTTCTATGATTTATACTTCATGTCGAGCATTTAACATCAATCAAACAACTACATATTCGAATTTTGGATTGAAAAATAATTTATGCATTACATTAATTTAACACATATTTAATGCTTTTAAAATATTATTATTCACTTTTGCTGATTTATAATTGTCATCATCAAAACTCTTGTTATTATTGGACATGTTCCATAGTTTATTTTTCGTGCAGTGGTATTTTTCGATTATTCTATTCCATGTGCTTGCTGTCAGAGTTTTTTTACATTTGTTTTGTGGATTTGTATATACCATTTCTGAAATTGCTATGTAGTTAATTAACTATCTTGACTCTCTCTCTCTCGCTCTCTATTTTTTATTTCCTTTGTTCTGGTGGCGCCTATTCTGTCTTTTGACACAGCCGACATGATAACCCATCAACATATTTCTTTTCTCACGTGTCAGTAATATCTGCTGTTTGATTGATGTCATTTTTCCATTAGATATAATAAAATCATATTTGAGGTAATGCACACAATCACTTAAATTTTTTTAGGAATTTCCTCATTCGTTCATATTTTTATTAAAGACATGCCGACATCACACGCGATGAAAACCACTCTTTTTCTTTTATGTAAAGCCTACAGTAACCCAGATTGTTTATTTGGCACAGGAGAAAATACCTTATGGTGCTGCCTTTGGCTGTAAATGCTTAATTTTAATACGATTGTGCATTGTGCCCGTGTGACTTTCCAAGGGTTAGCATAGAAGTACAACCCACATACAAAACAACTGCTGTCGGATTCGCCCTCCATGAACCTTCCCTCCCAACCTTTCCGATTAAAGATATTTGATATTTCATAAAATCCAGCAGTATTATTTATATATAACAGAAAAAACATAATATTCAATGCTTTTACAAAAATTGAAGATTTGGAAGCTGATGAGGCTGATCTTGAAGATGTAATATTATTTGTTGGTGCTTAAAAATTAGCTTCGAACCATCAGTTGTATCGCTGGAACCTCGTATTGCTAATCCTCGGATACATACATACATATCACTAAGCTGTTCTCTGAGATTCAAAGGTTAGCTCCAAAAAGAAATGCAAACTACCAGGTAATTTTTACTTACTGATACCGTATCAAACTTCTCCATTTACAGCGATCTTGACATACAACTCGGGCTTCACTGACATCCATTACACGCCGTACACAAGATCTTCTATGCTTCATAGTCATAATCTTTTTCCCATGCAGACACTCCTGAATCTGATTCTCCCATGACTCTGCCTTTCCTTCCTGCCACTTAAGCCAAACAGATTTTCTTAGTAAGCATCTCATCACTCATTCTTTCAACATGGCCAAACCACTGAAGCATATTAGTCTCCACCTTGCTAACAACATTTTGCTTCACATTACCACATTACACAACTGCAACACATCTTCATTTCTCACACAATCAGAACGTGTCTTGACACCCCCCCCCGTAAGTAACGCATTTCTCCAGCACACAAATGACTTCTATGTTTCTTCTGTAGAAAGCTTACACGGTTCTGTTGTGCTTTTAGAAGCTTTCTGTAGGTTATAAAACTGACTAAAATTCATGAAATTAAATTTTGAAATAATCTTCCTTCCCACAATGAAATATAAACATACGTATGTTACGTCTAATTTAGAAAACCAATTTTAAAGAAGTCTTCGTGAAGAAAAATATTAATTTGAAAATCCACATGAAAACGGAGCCAAGTTTTTATACCCTTTGTTCATACTTCTGAGCACGAAGAGTGAAGCAAAATATAGGAAGTTCGAAAACGTTTTCCCTGGCTCCTTGCTGTACATTTTAAATTGATATTGAAGGTGTTTCAGTCATATTGACAACATTTGAGTGTGAATTTGTTCCTGTATTTTTTATTGTAAAGTATTTATCTTCGTAACATGGCAATTATATTGTTAAAAACTGGAAAATTGTCTTACTTATATTGGCTTCATTGGTGTATTATATATTATTGTTATTATTAACCCTAGATTATGTGACATATTCTTCGTTCGTTGCTGTATTGGGATATTGTACAGCAAAAGAGTTCTAATAAATAAAATAAATAAAATAAGTAAATAAAATGTCGCTGACTAAAGGTCTTTTTTTTTTCCGGTAGACAACTTTTCTGCCTGTTATTTAAGTTTTAGTCTTTATCTAAAAGCGAATTTACTCCAACTCTTCACTGAGAAAAATGAGACACGCACACTGAAATAAATTTCCTCCAAAAAATCCTCAAACATATAAAGACCGTGATATTGAACTTCGAAATTACTTTGCTTATTATACTCTCCGGAGAAAAAGTAACTCATGCGAGCAAATCTCTTCAAATATAGCAAAGGAAAAAACGAAAACGAAAGAAAGAAGAAGAAGCGTAAAAAAGGTTGGCATGCCCCGAAGAAACTAACTCGGAGTAGACCGGATTTGAACGGCTTTTGCTTCTATAAGTAGGAAGCTCAGTGAATATTTTTCCGCTTGTTAAATTAAGCTCCATCAAAAAGCTTTCGACACTAAGCGTAAGATTTTAAACCAAGATTCAAGCATAAACATGTTCTGGTTCCGTCATGCTTCTTTTACATAAGAACTTCTAATGTTTATTTGTCATGTTATTTCACTTTTTGACTTTTTAAATAAAGATATTTCATGACATCAGATTAAAATTGTACCTAGAATACGCTGTATCCCGTATCCGTATTATCATGACGAATTTTCCTATATGGAAAAATTGTTGCAGTGCAACCCATGACAGGCGAAGAGTTTTTCGGAACACGTTTCTTTGATTACTTACGTCGGATTCTTTTGAGCATCAACTCTGCAATGCTAGCTGATGCTGCAAGACAATCTGATAAGGCATCATATTAATCGATGTTCATGGGCTAATTTTCTTTCTTTTTTTATTTGGGTGTTTAACGACTATGACGTATTACAGAAGTGAAGCACATGTCAAGTCGGCCAAGTTGCAGCGATGAATTTTGTCGGTGTAGTTTAGTTGGTTAGAACAACTGACTCTGGAGCCAGAAGGCTTGGTTTCGATCCCGGTCAACGACAATTCGGGTATGAATTATGTCGGTGTAGTTTAGTCGGTTAGAACAACTGACTCTGGAGCCAGGAGGCTTGGTTTCGATCCCGGTCAACGACAAATTCGGGAATGAATTATGTTGGTGTAGTTTAGTCGGTTAGAACAACTGACTCTGGAGCCAGGAGGCTCAGTTTCGATCCCGGTCAACGACAAATTTGTGCATGAATTCTGGCGGTGTAGTTTAGTCGGTTAGAACAACTGACTCTGGAGCCAGGAGGCTCGATTTCGATCTCGGTCAACGACAAAATTGTGTATGAATTCTGTCGGTGTAGTTTAGTCGGTTAGAACAACTGACTCTGGAGCCAAGAGGCTCGGTTTCTAACCCGATCAACGACAAATTTGTGTATGAATTCTGTCGGTGTAGTTTAGTCGGTTAGAACAACTGACTCTGGAGCCAAGAGGCTCGGTTTCGATCCCGGTCAACGACAAATTTGTGTATGAATTCTGTCGGTGTAGTTTAGTCGGTTAGAACAACTGACTCTGGAGCCAGGAGGCTCCGTTTTGATCTCGTTCAACGACAAATTTGTGTATTCACACAACCACTGTGATATAAGCAGTCGTCAGTCCCTAATTTATGGTCACTGGTTCCAAGTAAGGGAGAGCACCAGTGCCGTAAGACAAACACAACATCCAACGAGGTGGGTCCGCGTTCGATATCCTCACCGGGATTCGAACCCGGTCCCCCTCGGAAAAATTGTCATAAACTAGTCCTTAGACCACTGGGGCAGCGCTAAAATTTAAGACAATGGGCTTCCAGAAGACTTCGAAACTCAAAAACTATCCATCTTATTCTAAAAATTTCGTCAATAATTTCATGTATTTTTACTAACTGAATGAAACATTTTCCATGGAATGCGTCTTTTGCTGTCCAAAATAAATATCGCCTAACACAAATATTACAAGCATGAGAAGGGCATTTAACTTGCTGCCATTTATTCATAAATAACAATTAAAATGGTGTTTGGTGGTCACACTACTCAAATTAACTGGTTCGGAACCCAGTGGCGCATGCGCTGTTTTGTTTCTTTAAGTTTATTTGGCTTCTATATGAAGACAAGTTAGTAAAATCATGCAATGCATTGATTATGATACGCTTTCCAACATACCAGAAATTATTACTCAAGTTATGTGGATAATGGCTGTGGAATAAATCTCGCTCCTGTGTCCTGACCTTTTACCGCATTTCAATGATATTCAACAGAACCGGTTCACTATACCTCCGGAACAACATGATAAAGTTTTGTTGCCATAGAAGCAGTTTTACGCAAGCTGTGAGAATAATGGCTGTGGAATAAATCTGGCTTTTGTGCAATGACCTTTGACGCCATTTCGTTGATATTCAACAGAACCGGTTCACATACCTCCGGAACAACATGATAAAGTTTTGTCGCAATCCACGCATTTTAGGTAAGTTATGATGCACAAGGGCAATGGAATGGATCCCACTCCAGTGTCCTGACCTTTGACCCCATTTCGCCCATTTTCAATAGGGTTCGTCCCCAGTGGCTCCCTACCACATACTAAAATTTCATCGAAATCGAACCATTTTTAAGCAAGTTATGACGCATAAGGGCAATGGAATATATACCGCTCTTATGCCCTGCCTGACCTTTGACTCCATTTCGCCCATTTTCAATAGGGCTCGTGCCCAGGTGGTTCCCTACCACATACTAAAATTTCATCGAAATCGAACCATTTTTACGCAAGTTATGACGCATAAAGGCAATGGAATGGATCCAGCTCCTATGTCCTGATCCTTGACCCTATTTCACCCATTTTCAATACGGTTTGTCCCCAGGTGATTCTCTATCACATACTAGAATTTCATCGAAATCGAACAATTTTTACGCAAGTTATGACGCATAAGAGGAATGGAATGGATCCCGCTCCTATGTCCTAACCTTTGACCCTGCTTCGCCCATTTTCATAGGGTTCGTCCCCAGGTGGTCCCCTACCACATACTAAAATTTCGTCGAAATCGAACGATTTTCACGTGAGTTATCGTGCGAAAGGGCGGACGGACGGACGGACAGACGGACGGACAAAGCTGGAGCATATACGCTTCTTCAACCTACGGTTGGAAAGCGTAAATAAAAAAGATCGTGATTTTTTATATCATGTGACTGTCTGTTGCACAGATTTTGCAATGATGGAGCGCTAATTTCACGTTACTGAGTTTCCTGTTCTACACAGCTAAACTGAAAAAATGTACTGAGTGCTGCATCAGAAAACGCCCTTACGTTTACTTTAAGAGAAAAAAAAAAATTCGAACTTGACTTTCAGGAGTTATGCTCACAGTACGAAGTTTAAGTTCTTCTTCTCATTCATGCTCACTAATTTAAGAACTCTTTGCACCTGTTCTATTAATTCACTGCATAATCGTATGCTATCTGATAGGGATTCTTATCTAATATGTGTTATATCATTCCCACAATACGGCGGGCTCTATTCGGCTTTAACTCAGTAAGACCAAATCTTTATTGCACAATTGTTTCCAAACAATACCGGATGTACTGTTGTGGTATCGCACCTCTGACGCTTATTCGTCCTTCTGAATAACCAAAACTGTAAATAGTTAGATTTAAACTTATTTACAATACTTCGTTTTCGCGTTTTCGAAAAATGTTTGTAATAACTGAATTGCGCTGAAAATTCGGATTGAATTATTCTCTTGATATAGCTTCTACTGAAAGAGAACAAAAACACTTTTCATAAGTTCTCATTTTATTTCGTTGTTTTTGGTAATGATTTGGTTCTTGACTTCGATTGACATTTTTCAAACAACAGAAATTGTGTACATTTATGAGAAACAACTGTTTGAATTATGTGCAAAACTGATATACAGTGGAACCTCAGTTATACTTTTTTTTCGATTATACAGGATTCTGCGCTAGTTCTGATACTTTTCTGTAGCTTTTATCGCTTTTTCTATTCGGTTATACGTAATTAATTTATGCAATTTTTACGATTACAGGTTAAAATTTTGAATTTCAGATAATCAAAAATACACGGTTTTGTGATTTTTTTTTCTATACGTAACCCAGAATGTTACGACATCGAAAGGATCGAGAAAGCGCAATTTTCGCAGATATGAAACAGATTGCAACTAAATATTTACGAAAAAACGCTCACAGTTCTCTTGTTTTTTCTCTGAATTCAAGACATTTGAAACAAGTAAAGATTAGTGAATAGTTGACTCGGTACTAATGATAAATCAACCAGTGAACAAGCTGCTTTGAAAAGTGCAATGTAAATATTATGTAAAAGGGGTATTAAATGTAAAACAGAATCGCGTTTGGATTTACTAAGTGTATTTCAAAGAAAATATCTGTTTTTCATATGTTGAAAATATGAAAGCGTACAGATTTTTTTAACCCAGATTTTTTGTATGAAATTAGAATAAAAATAAATACACAAAAACTCAAAATAGACGTAGGCTTTAAGTAGCAAACAAAGTATTCGTGCACGTGTTACATTATAAATGAGCGTATTCTAAAATTATGTGCGGTTTTCTATCCTTTTGTTTTCTTGTTTTTGAAAACGTTCAAAATTTTATAATAATATTAAACGTTTTGAAATCTTTTTGTACGCTTTTTAAGGCAGTACTCTAGAAAAAAATATAACTGAGGCTCCACTGCATTTATACAATTCAGTACATTTGTATGATTAATGTAACGAAATAAGGGATTATACGGTGTATAAAAAATAATTCTCCTATTGCAAGTGATGCCATATTCACCCAAGTCGCTCTATCATGATTACAAGGGAATCTGCTTGGTTATCAATAAAAACGAGCTAAAAGATGTTTGACATTTTCAGCAGTTTTACAATTTTATAAGGCTTGATGAAATATTTAAGTAATACTTTTAGAAACATCTGCTATAAAAAGCCTGTAGACCAATGACTGATTCGGGAATGGTTTTGAGAGGTAAAGTAAACGCAAACAGCACTTTCTGAAAGAAGTGGAAGTTATGCCTTTTGAAGTTTTTTTTTTTTTTTTTTTTTTTTTTTTTTTGATCAGAGGTTTAACGACCACCGTGAGCAACTCAATGGACTATAAGCAGTCGCCCGTCCCTAATTTAGGGTCACTGGTTCCAGGGAAGGGAGAGAGCCAGTGCCGTAAGACAAACACAACATCCATGCCTCACCGGGATTCGAACCCGGACCCAGTTCGGACGAATGATCAGAGGCCACCGCTTAGACCACTGCGCCACCGGGGCGGCCTTTTGAAGTATGACAGAGCATTTCCAGAAAGAATTATATGTCATGTTCCTAAAGTATGAATCAAACTAGATTTACCTTTTGGGCTGTAATTGAACAATCCGAATGCAAACTCTCGAATTTTACCTTGAAAGATTGTATACATGCAAGTATATCTGAAAAATATTAAGCTCATTTTCTTGGGATGCAGGTAATCTACTTCGATGAAAACAATGACTTTTGAAGTGTAGCTCACATTTTGATATTCAATACTTTAATTTTATTTACGTTCACACAAAAATTGTTTTATATGACCCCAGAAGGTGTGTGTGTCCCTTTCATAAAGTTTGTTTCCCTCTTTTTCCTTCTGTTTAGAAAAGAGTAAGCGCCCTACCTTTTTCGCAAGGTAAGCTTGAATCTGCCACTATGCACAGAAGCAAATAAGCAGAACTCCCCTTACTGTTTTCGCCAAAGCCACTGTTTCGTTTCTTTTAAAGAAAATTTAATCTATTCTAAATTAATTTACGAAAATTCCCATTTTCATTCCCTTATACTCGCGTCGCGTAAAAAAGTTTCGCTATCTAACTAAGTGTGCATAATTACAAGCCTCATAGCTTGTCTCCGAACTGCGCTGGGGTTCGTAAATGAAAGAAGTTCCCGGTTTAATGATTTTTTTTAAAACGAAGCACAATTTTTTATTCAAAGTCAGTATACATATATGCGGTAATCGCGCTTGCCTCATATATGATTACATGATTATTGCATGATTATCATATGTGTGATAATCACGTAATCATATATGCGGTAAGCACGAGTCACAGCGACAAATCTGCAGTGATACAATCCGTCGGTGTAGCTTAATCAGTTAGAGCAACTACTCCGGAGCGAGGAGACGCGAAATCGATCTCTGTCACCGACAAATTCTTGTTTTCACAAGAAATGAAATCCCATGCAAATATTCCTATGAAGCACCAAACATACAAGTTAGGAACAGCTTTACCAAAAGCTCTCCAGGCGCCTAGCTTTCTTTAGTGATTAAGTGACGTTGAGATTGGTATTGCTTACAATTTTTGTTCCAAACGTGTTCACGACGCTAGTTGAATGGCAATCAGAGGTAGGGAGACATCGAATGGAGGAACGGGAGTCAAAGGCAGGATGAGGTCAACAGATGCATGAATGGGTCCAAAAGTGTCATCTCCAATCTAAAGCGACATTTCCAAGATACAGGAATGTGCACTAGACTGACATCCACCCCTTTCGACAACAGCTGAGGATGTTCGGGATGTAGCCCAAATTGCAAAATGCAATGGATACATGACAGCTCGTAAACTCTTCTTGGAGCCTACTTCAGCAACAGGAAAAAGTGAACTTTACAATAGGCTAAGCAAAATACGACTGTACACCAGGAAATCTTAGGACTGTATTCCCTTTACCCCCGGTCACAAAAGAATTCGATTAACATGCAGCAGGCAGCATCGAATTGGACAATGCCACGAATACCCGTAATTGAACCTTCCTTTTGAGTTCCTGTCCCTTTCTGTAAATTTAGTTCATTCTCATTAAACGTTTTTCTGAACTTCACACCACTGATTGTTGTCCGATGTTTGAGTTTAGCAACCCTGACAACAGGTCAGAAGTTAATGAAGTATTCTCAAGCTGAAGATGCCGCCCCGGTGGCGCAGTGGTCTAAGTGATGGCCTCTGATCATTCGTCCAAAAGATGTCCGGGTTCGAATCCCGGTGAGGTATGGGTGTTGTGTCTGTCTTACGGCACTGGCTCTCTCACTTCCCTGGAACCAGTGACCCTAAATTAGGGACGGACGACTGCTTATAGCCCATTGAGTTGCTCACGGTGGTCGTTAAACCTCCAATCAAAAAAAATTCAAACTGAAGATAAGAGCTGCATTTTTGGAATGTTTCAATTGCTTTATACGCTCACTTGCTTATACTCTGACTTGTGTTATCATTCGCACTTGTTTTTCGACGTTAACTATGTTTGGAGCACGATATTTTGAATTGTTACCATTTGCTATTTACGATTGTACCAAAGCAAGCAGAGTGTTGTGTACCACGAGCTGCGGAAGGTAGCGGTCACGGGGGGTCAGGACTCTTCTGGAATTTCTTGATCCCCTTGAAACATCTTAGAAATGTGTGGTTCTTATATGATATATCGTATTAGTTTGTTTATGAAAATTTCCTGGAGACCGTCACCACGTTTCGCAATTTTCCAGAAAACGCTTCAAGCATAACTTTGAAAACTGATTTTGCACAAAGAAGTTGAAAAGTTAACTCTCCATTCTGTTATTCACTTTGAAGAATTTTGTTAAAGATTTCTTGCATGGCAATGGGCTGGATATATCGCTAGAAGACCTGACTGCCGTTAAACAACTGAGATATTAGCTCGAATTTTTCAAAGAGGAAGGGGAAGACCCAGATGCAGACCACCTGGGAAATGGGTTGGTGAAATTCGAAAGCATACTGGAGTGACTTGGGAGAGATATGCTCAAGACAGAAAGTCACGGAAGAAACTTAGGGAGACTTTCATACAGCAGTAGATTGATAATAGTTGACGATAATTTGTACGAGTACTTGCATATGTATCTTACGGGTCTCTCTCTCTCTCTCTCTCTCTCTCTCTCTCTCTCTCTCTCTCTGTGGCGAATACTCTAATTTAACTTTCCTTTTCAGTTTCTTTCTCTATGTAAATTTGAGTTCGTTCTCTTTATCATTTTTCAAACTGAACGTGATATCTTCTCTCTCGCAAGAGTGTGGTTGGCAACACCCATGAGGTCGGAACGAATGACGTGTGGATGTTTGAGACGAGAACTGAACGATATGTATTATGTTTTGAGAAGCAGTCGGGTGGAGATAGGTGAAGTTATCACACTAATTGAGATACGTATGTTAAATTCAAACTTGAGTTATGTGACGACTGTGTGTTCTACTTTAGTGTTGCTTGTGTTTTTCTTAACAAAGAGTTACATTCGTTGGCTTATTTTTACTAATGTTGTTAAAGACTGAGTCGAGCTAAAGACGCCTTTGAAGAATAAAGACAAATAGTAAGTAACCTTTTCTGAAGTTATTTGATTGACTTCTGATTGGCTTAAAAGTGAAGTTATTAAGAACTGATTTGTGTAGTGTTCTGACATCTATATTCCACAGATATTACATATCTTTTTTTAATGTTTTAACTCTCGGAGAAGTTGCCTCCTCCCCCTTCCCCGAAATCATTAAGTTCCGCCGCCTATGTTGTATACTGCTGAGTATATAAATGTTTGTGTTCAACTTCGGATATTTTCTGTGACCAAGTTATGTTGATTGAGCAAAATATCTGCCAAGTGACATACTCTTGACAAACACAAATAAAGATGATGACCTCGTAAGTACCGACTTATGAATATTCCTGGGCATTATTATTCGTACAGTGCTTAATTAGCTCTTTCATATTTAATTAAGAATTACAGCTGCAACGAAAAGTGAAGCTATCCCTGCTCAACTGAAAGTAATTCAGTAAGCTTGAGAGTAGCTTTACAGTGAAGCAAGTTACTTATGCAAGTTTAGTAAGCCTTAGTGAGATAAGCTGTGCTGTGCTGTGGCTTTGCAGAGAAGATTAACGTGTTAGGGTATCAGTTACTACCTACACAAACATTCCTTAAATTAACTATTATTCTGCAACACCTGAAGAGTGGGGATATGCACTCTTCAAAAATAAGTCAAGATTTCTCCTAAAAGGTGATTCTCGACACCAATACATCTAGACAGAAGCAGGCAACTGAAAATACCCTTACAATATAATGGAAAGGGACGGTCTTGAAGGTGGAGGAGAAATAATGTGAGCAGGTAACACGACTGATGTAACAATACCTCCCTACCTATCTGTAGTGTATATAACTTCACCTGGTCACAGGTACTTGAAAGCGATCCCAGAACCCCTTGTACGAATTTTTCCAGATGCTATTGGTACAGAATTTGTTTTCGTGGAAGATAATATTCGTCCTCTTAGGGCAAGGCTTTTGGATTAATAGATGTAAAATAAAAATATACAAACAATGGATTGGGCACTCAGGGTCCGTGACTTTCAAATACGCTGTAGGTGACCTTGGATTGTAAGGTGTTAGTCGTCTGTTAGCTGAAAACCTCTGTTTTTGAGGAATGGGAGCTTCTCCTAACTGAACTCCTGAACCAATTTATGGGAAGCACGAGGAACCGTTAAAAGCCCTATATAACAGTTAAAGGTGATAATATATTTTTGTTACCACAACTGGGCTCAGAATAGGGACGTACTGATAGCGCTTGCAACCCCAGCAGTGTGGGGAGCCTCATGATTAAAAGGTTCTCTAGCCTGAGCAAAAAGATTTTACAAATGTTTTTGCGGAAACTTCGTATGAAACTGGTTAAAGAAATAGCCAAAAATTAAAGCAGCTTTGAATGAAGTATTAAGAAGAAAAACATTTTTTTCTCAGTAAATACGTATAATCTTTGGAAATCATTTTCATTGCTTTAGTTCATAAAAACTGGTAGCTGTTCAAAAGTACTTGAGGCCGCTAGTAATAGCCCTTCCTGTTACAAGGGGCCTCAAGTTCGCAGCCCTTGCAATAGTTTCTATGCAGGTATGTAAACAAGAGAATCAAAAAAAAATTATCATTTCAATGAGCAGAATTTTCATACCAATGAGGATTAGGTGTCATGTATTACACCAGTTGTTTGCACATGCATCCTTCCGAATGTAATGAAACTGAAAGGTGTTCTTCGCGGGAGCGAAAAATCACAGACCTGTGTCATTTATTTTTTTTTTTTTATAACGAAGCCAAAAGATTTTTTTTTTTTTTTTGCTATGCGCGTAGCTTTACTCATTTTTGTGCAACAGTTATTATTCGTTAATTAGTTATTTGTTTACTTATATTGTGACATTTTGTATAAATCAGAAAATTCTTTAGACACTATCACACGGCAGTTGCTTCTTTCGTGTGAGCAATCGTGAAACATTTCAAAAAGCAGGCCTTAGTTCTTCGAAATAATATATTTTGCATGAAATAAATAACTTTGACGTAAGTATTTTGTGTCGTAATTTGTATCGGTAATTAGGGCAATCATTTTAATTACAACGTACAGATCTGTGTTTCACTCAATAAAATAAAAAAAAATGAATTTAAGAAAAATACTCGCAGCTTCCAAAGAATTTGATTTACAAAAACAGAGCCTAGTTAATAATATGGGAGTTAAAATTTTGGGCAATTGAAAGCTAATGGATTTTTGCAAAAGGGCCTCAAAAATATATATATATATATATATATATTTTTTTTGCGGAGAGGGCGAGATGGGTGCAGGGCTCGAGTTCTCCCGGTACTCCACTGACTCAGAAGCACGTCCAAAATGTAGTATTTACATGCTTGTAACATTTATCATGATCAAAATGCACATTAATTTGTATTTACAGAATTTGGCGAGTTATGTCAAAATATACGTCCATGCAAATCTATATATTAGTTCTATAAGGTTTTTTGCTGTAAGATCAGTTGTGGAGGTATCAAAATAAAGATCCTATCATGTTGATGTTTCAGTCCAAGAGAAAAATGAGATTGAGGCAACGGTTCGGGCGTTGTGGGGCGGCAAAGTTCCCATGTAAAGTGAATGGGAGAAGCGTTTGGTTGACATCCGATCGCCTGCGGTTGACTCACGCGCTGTTGAGGGCGAAGTATAGAGGGACTCAGATAGTCCAAAATCCGAAGACTCTCTTCTCAGCGAACCGTTGTGCAAAACAACGCTAGCAGGAATTTGTTTGAAAGTTCTTATCGGAACAGCGAACACTCGAAGACCAGATTGCGTTGTGCCATTGGACTGTGTGATGTATATATACAATTTAACATTCATTCGATCCAGTTTATTCACGTAGGTAAGACGTTTTCCATTATGTAAATATCTTAATAAACGTTTCATATGAGTTTATTCTTAAAAAAAAAAGAAAGAAAAAAAAGCTGATCGTCGATTCCGACGGATTTCATCTACCGCGAAAAAAAACAACAAAAAAAACTGTTCGTCGATTCCGACGGGTTTCGTCTACCGGGTTCGAATCCTGGTGAGGCATGGATGTTGTGTTTGTCTTACACCACTCGCTTTCTCCCTTCCCTGGAACCACTGACCCTAAATTAGGGATGGGCGACTGCTTATAGCCCATTGAGTTGCTCACGGTGGTCGCTAAATCTTCAGTCACAAAAAAAAAAAAAAAAAAAAAAAAAAAAATCACGAACCTGGACTATTATTGTCTTTACTGAAGTGGTTGAATGTATTTGTCAATCAAATGAAGTTTACATTTTTTGTTTCATATCAGCTTATTATTTAAAAAAAAAAACAAAAAAAAACTTACCATCGATTCCGACGTGTTTCGTCTAGTTTCATGAAATCTATAAAAGTTTCATGGAAATATTAAAATTTATGTCTCGTTTTCTTAATCTATACAGACCAGGGTATTTATTTTTATCTTCTACAAGTGTCGCAGTATTAACACTCGCAGAACTTCCTTTTATTTATTATTTTGTCTTCATTTCTTTCTCCCTTGGATGATCCCCTTGTGAAGTTAATTACTGTGATGGATAAACCGCCTCAAGGTGAGGGACTTTGCCTGCAGCTTCGCTGCCTGTACAATCTTCTCTATATGTTCCTTTCTGTATCTGTTTTCACAAAACCTATCGTAATGGACTTTGACATAAATTGCCATGTGTTAAGTGTTGGATTATCGTGGAAAGTATATTATTACAAGTATTATTGTTGTTAGAGCGATATTCCACACATTTTAAAGCTAGGAGTGCAACACAATTTTATAAATTTCGGATAAAATAATCAAGAGATTATATAGAAGGTAGCCCCGCACTGCAAAATATTAATGGTATAAATTCACCGAAAATTCCTGAAAATAACATGCAGGAAATTTTCTGGTTATCTCTTAACGAAATTTTCATTTTAAAAAGTTCTCGTTTTTTCCTTTTAACTTCTGCAATTTCACAGATTTTCCGTCGTCAGTAATTCCGTTTATTTTAGAAAAGGCCGTTTCGGGTTTTTCCGTATTTATACAAAAATTTTACAAAATCGAAGACCCTGAGCATTTCAGCCCTTACGCCAGAGAATCCATTCGCGCCGGTGGGAGCTCACTTGGGTTGGCTCAACAGAAACCGCGTATCTTAACCACTGAGAAAGGACTCAGCAGTCACAGTCACGTTCAAGGTAAAACTGTAATTGCGCGATGATGACATTTTTTTATGTCATTAATGCTAGTGAATTAGTCATTTTATTTTCTGTTGGAGCTCATTATGTATTTGAATAGGTATATCATAATTTCATTTTTTCTGTAAAAGAACTTGTAAAAACTAAGTATTTCTTTCATCCTGATTTTTTGAAGCAACACAATGCTTGAAACTTGAGCTCTTTTTACAGCGACAATGACGTTCATGTATCTTTAAGAAAAGGTGAAATGTATTGTTTCATAGTATTATTTCACAAAACTTCTAAATATAAAATTTGCTCTTGACAGCTGTAATAACTCTTGTCCTAAAGACTACACACTGATACATATAGATATTCTACAATCACCTGTATAATAATTTCAGTACCAGGTTTCTTACGGTAATACAACGTATAACAGCTGGTGCAAATGGAGAAGAGGAGAAGAAATATCATGTGCCACAGTGACCAAAATTTCATGCGATATGCTATCCACAATATAAGATCTCGTTACACAACTTAAAAAATCAGATCCTCTGAAATTTAACAATTAACGAAACCTCTAGTATTCTCGCGAATCGCTCCTATTTTGTTATTAAAAGTTTTCGTCATATGGATACTGAAAAAATGAGAACAGAGTTTTTTCGCAAATTTGCGAAAGGTATGATGAAAGGTTTCTGAAACTTCAGAATTTTCCGTTAACACATCTTGACAACAGAAATTTACCGACAAAATAAGAAAGGAACTGCTGAAAGGTTTCTGAAAATTCAGAATTTTCCGTTACCACATTTTAACAACGGCAGTTTGCCGTCAATATAAAAAAGGAATTGCGGAAAGGTTCCTGAAAATTCAGAATTTTAGGTTAACACATCTTTAAAACGGACATTTACGTCAATATATGAAAGAAATTGCGGAAAGGTTTCTGAAAATAATTCAGAATTTTAGGTTAATACATCTTAAAAACAGCAATTTAGCGTCAATATGTAAAAAACATAAGCGGAAAGGTTTCTAGAAATTCAGAATTTACATTAGCACATCTTAAAAATGTCAATTTACCGTTACTGTATAAAAGAAATTGCGGAAATATTTCTGAAAATTCAGAATTTTACGTTAAAACATCTTTAAAAACGTCAATTTACCGTCAATATAAAAAGGACTTGCTGAAAGATTTCTGAAAATTCAGAATTTTCCTGGAGTGTGAAGAAACCGTGAAATTCAGGTTTGTCTCCGTCATTTCGCGGAAAAGGTTGTATCAGAAATATATTTCCTTAATTCACGAAAAGAATCCGGCAACGTGGCTCTTGAATTTCAGAATTTTTTTATGGTGTGGTGGTCAAGTTTTCAGAGCGCTGATTTTCGACTAGTCATCAGAGTTTGGCAGGGTTCCGGTACCGGATGATGTATTCGTGGTACTTTTGTCTTACATTACTGGCCCGCTCCCTTACACACCTAAGAGTTGCCCGTGGTGGTTGTTAAACCCTAAAACAAAAAAAGAAAAAAAAATTATAGGTATATTGTAAAATGCGTATGGAGTAGAATCTATGAGCCCAGCTACTATCTCTCAATTGCAAAACCATTTAAAACATGCACGGAAACGGAAGGGAGACCAACCGCCACTGATACATACAGCCGAAGCCCAGGTTTCTGGAAATAGGGTTATTGCTTGTGTTTGACAACTGGTAAAACACAGCATAGAAATACATGATTTCAAGAATTCTCAGCTACAGATCAGTGTGAAAAGCTTCATTATTTTTCAAACACCCCTTGTGTTTTCTTGAAAAATGGGCATGGCGCTAGGAAATTTGTTAGGACTCCTCAAAACACAAGACATGTTCTGAAATTTGACACCAGCTGTTTTGCAGGTAAAACATTTTCTGTGCGCTCCTGTAAGAAAAATCCTTAAGCCCTTGTAAATAAATGTGGAGTGTTAGTTTTGTGATGCAGAAATAACCAAAATTAAATTTGACGCTTAAAAATATTTTTCTTCACCTGAGGCATTTTTACAGAGTAGTACCATATAAGCATAGTACACTACACCGAAAAAAGTCACCGGACACCCCTAAAAAAGCAAATGAATGGATCCGCTGCGTTGTTAAGATGCGCGGTACAGCTGCAAACGGTATAAAAATAAGCCTGCAGTTGACCGCGATCATATCACACTGTGAGGTTGAGTGAAAATATCGCAGCGGGAGAGAACTGACTTTGAGAAAGGGAAGATTGTTGAGTGTTATACTAGTGGGTTGTCCATAAGAGAAACCGAGAGGCGTTTAAACATATGTGACGTATATTCTAAATTAACTTTCCTTTTTAGTTTCTTTCCCTATGTAAATCTTGAGTTTATTCTGTTATTCTTCACTCTTAACGTGAGATCTTTTCTATCAAACGAATACGTTTGGCAACACAATTGAGGTTGAATGCACGTGACGTATGCCTGATATTGATAAGAACAAGAGATAAAAACGACGACTATCTATTGCTTGAGAGCGTTGTAAGAGAGAGCGTTGGATTGTAAACTGATTATTGAAAAGAGCGTTGTGAGGTGTGTGCAGAGTGTAGTGCAATAGGCTATGCTACGATGTGTTTGCTAAATTCCGAATAAAGCATCTTTTTCCGTAAGTTGACTTCTGTTGTTTACATGTTTCGTCTGGCCGTTAAGGTTTCTTTCATTTAGGAACTATTTCTTAGTATATTGATGTGTTAAATTTAACGTAGAAGTAGAAAAGACTTTTACGCTACACATACCCAAGTCAACTGTTTTGGATGTACTGAATAAGTGGAACACACATGGCGTGTCTGAAGCAGCAAAACGTACCGGCAGACCAAAGAAAATCAGTGATAGAGGACGTCGAAGCCTCAGGAGAGTCGTTACAGCTAATCGACGGAGTACTGCACAAGACTTCAGTGTACAGTTAAGTAAAAATGCTGGAACCTCGGTATGTACATGTACCATTCGCAGAGAACTTTATTCATTGGGTTACCGCGGTATGCTACTCGTCCTTTACCGTGGTGTAAAGAACATTTAACGTGGGCCGTATAGATCAATCGAAACGGGTTCTACGGACTGAAGAATCCAGATACACGATCAATCAGTCTGATGGCCGTGTGTGGGTATGGTTGCAGCCGGAGGAACGCTAATAACCACAGTGTATTCTTCCTACGGTCAAGTTTGGAGCTGGCAGTGTACTCCTGTGGGGGTGTTTTTCGTGGTATGGGGCCAGCCCATTGGTTATCGTGAACAAACCTGTTAACGAACACGTCTACCTCGATATTCTGGACAATTACGCCCTACAGACTGTGGAAATACTATGGAACCGAGCCATGTTGGTACCAACAGGATAATGCACCGAGCCATAAAGCAAGGACTGTTACTGCGTAGTTTGACAATAATTCCGTATCTTTTGTGGACTGGCCAGCACAGAACCCTTATCTTAATCTCATACAGCACCTACGGGATGAATTACAGCGCCGCATAAGAAGCTTGGAACCAAGGCCTACTACTAAGAAACAGTTAGCGGCAGTATCATGTACTTAATGGAAGCGCATACCTATCGCTGTATTCCAAAACCTTGTCGAAAGCATGTCTGGAAGGGTCAGTGCATGCATTAAGGCCAAAGGTGGACCGACACCGTATGATGTCAATAAATGCTATCTTGTGTTTCTCTTCTAGGTGCCAGGTGACTTTTGTCAATATAGTGTACTTTGGATCCCAAATTGGTCACATATTCTGAACACAACAATAGACATGTTCACATGGTCTTAAATCGCCTGAATCAGGTTCAGACCATTTTCACATCATAAAAGTAGCATCATAAATTTACACCAGTTTTCGGCGGAAATTACGAAAACGTTTTCTCAAACTTTGGCATGCAACCGACACCGCTGTGAACCCTCCCTTAAATGCCTTAAAAGCAGGAGAAAGTTGTGTTACCTTCCTAAAGTATAACAAAACAATGCGACTTATTGATCCGATTGATAAGGAACATTAAAATAAGGAGTTAGAAATCTTCTGCTACAATATAAACGAATTGCATGCATTAGGCTTCTATGCGCAAAACACCCGACTGAATACTTTAAGGTTTTAAAGACTGCACACAAATTTATAGCTAATGAAAATTAAGGGAGCCTGGTATATATCTGTATACATCTTTATCACTTAATAACAACCTATAAATAAACATCAAGTGGTTATTTACATTTACTACTGGATTAACAAACTTGTATTTTTATTGCTTACCAATAAAAATACATGATTAGGAAAAGAATGTGACAATGTGACTGACTGAAAGAGAGTATTGGAATTGGTTACAATAATAATTGGGGCGACTTTTGTAGTTTCTGCTACTTTCTGAAAAAAATATTAGCATTTAAGGCTGTTTGTTCAGCAACAATTGTTGCAGAATTAATATCCTCCATAAGGCACCTTATGACTGCCCGCATATACCAGAGTTCAGGAACCGGTGCCGCTGGATACGAAAAACTGCAACTCATTTTTTTTACGAATTTTTTTAAATAAATTTTCTTATTTCATATTGTCTCTTAATAATTAATTCCTATCTCACCGTAATCTTTATCTAACTGAATTTGAAGGGTCCTTCTTCTAAATTTAGTAAAGGTATCAAAATAAAATATTTGAACAATTTTATCAGTACTTTTATAAACACTGCTAAGTTGAGATTTCTGCATCTTGTGTCGTTTAGTGCTTTATACGAGTAAAATATGATCGCATCAAAATAAACGCACAAAATGGAATTTTCATTCTCTTCGCTGCCATCTATTTTTTTAATTAAAAAAAATCTTATTTAAAAGTGGCATATGGAAAAGTTTAAAGATTTTTGGGGCAGCATATTCCGAATAACACCTGTCCTCTCGAAATGTGGCATTGTGAAAAACAGTGGTATTTAAAAATACCTTCTAACTCTTACATTTCGTTGAATGACTCATAAAATATACAGAATTGGGGCAAGCATCATTTGGATTGTTTAAAGGTACAAATAATATATAAACTTAAAGATGACCAAAGAAGCTCTTTCAATATGAAACATTGAATATCTTTTTTCTGCATGTTTTGTCACTTTCTAGTACAATATCTAGTTAATACATAACTCAATACGATATGTTGCTGCTTTCTAACTAAAGCAACTAATTTTTGCTTTAATTCTCATTTTCATGAGTCACTCAGAGATATGTAAAAGAAGAAACATAAAGTAATCAAGCAAGCTCTTTTAGTATGAATCAATTATTCATTTTTAAAAAGAAGGAGAATGTTAGGAAGAAGTAAGTTATAAAAATACACATAGCGAAGAAAACAGTATAAACAATATATCATAAGTTGGATTCAATATATCATAATCCTAATTTTTGAAACCAGAGCATTGGACTTTAGAAATGTAAGAGAATTTTATTAAAATTTCTCTCGATTCAGACTTTTCGGAATTTCTACTTTAACACCGTGTGTGCATCGTCTTGTTTACGCTTTCCAACCGTAGGTTGAAGAAGCGTATATGCTTCAGCTTTGTTGTCTGCCTGCACGATAACTCGCGTAAAAGTTGTTCGATTTCGATAAAATTTTAATATGTGGTAGGGAACAACTTAGGGACAAACCCTATTGAAAACGGACGAAATGGGTTCAAAAGTCAGGACATAGGAGCAGGATCCATTCCATCGCCCTTATGCATCATAACTTAAGTAAAAATGCTTCGATTGCTACAAAACTTTATCATGTTGTTCCAGAGGTACACTGAACCAGTTATGTTTTATATAATCGAAATGGGGTCAAAGGGCAGGGCACAGGAGCGAGATTTATTCCACAGCCATTATCCTCATAACTTGAGTAAAAATGCTTCTATTGCGACAAAACTTTGTCATGTTGTTCCGGAGGTATACTGAACCAATTTTGTTTAATATCTTCGAAATGGGGTCAAAGGTCAGGGCACAGGAGCGAGATTTATTCCACAGCCATTATCCTCATAACTTGAGTATTAACTTGACTGAAAATGCTTCTCTTGCGACAAAACTTTAGTATGTTGTTCCGGAGATATACTGAACGAATCAATAATCAGGGTAGGGAGGAAGGTTTGTTTGCGCGCGATTTCTGGTATGTTGGAAAGCGTATCATAAAAATGCATTGCATGATTTTACTAACTTGTTTAAAAGACTAGCAGATACATATGTACATCAGCATCCACTCACACACGCGCACGCATAATTGCATATATGGCAAATATTAAGATCAATGGTATTAGTTCTATTACCAAAACTTCGAAAGATCTTCATAAATTTTAATTATTTTAGTTGTTTATCTCGTATAATGTCTGTTGATTATTCTTTTCAAATTATTTGAAAAAATTCGATATGTCTAAGCACAAACTGCTATACGAAAGCAGCAGGTATATGTCTTATAGATTGTATCACATAGGAATTATTTCCTTTAAATATAAAATGATTTTGATCTACGCTTGAAATCTAAATTTATGTGGTTAGACAAATTTCAATGAAATTTATATTCTCATATTGCATTTTATGCATTATTAGAAAGCAAAATATATTTTAAAAATTGTTTTAATTCCTATAATGTGCTGACACGTTTAAAGCTAACTTTATGAGAAAATTAAAGCAATTCCTCTAAAACGTTTCTCAAAATATTTGCTCCCCTATCTTTGAAAGGGATTTGGCAATATGTTTTTATAATAAAATAAGCTAGCATTTTTTACTACCAAAAAACCTACAAGAATAAAGAAAAAAAGTCTCTCTTGGGCTACAATTATCGTTATTTCTTTGGTAAAAATAATTCTTATAATTTCTTTGATTTCAACATTGTTAGAGAAATTATAACATTTTTTTTTCTAGAAACCATCACGAACTTTGAATTCAAGAAATGGTAATGACTACACTTATTCAAGCTTTTTAACACTTGCAGCATTTTCCTAATTTGTTCGAGAAAGCATAATGCTATGCTTGTTTTTATGTATACGTAGTTGAAGATTTATTGTGACTCCCATTTTAATTTATGCATTAAAATTTAATTTGAAAGCCATGTTTTCAGAATTATTGCAATTTTTAAACACACACACACACACACAAGCGTGCTTCTGAATTAGTTCCACCTCCCTGTAGAAGCTGTTTTACAGTTGACGCAGAGTTTAAGACATTCGGTATATGCGAACTAGTTTATAACCCGACAGATCGAAAAAGAGCTATTTGGCGTATTACATTATGTCAGGTTAAAATTAGCCAATCATAAACTGTTTATCAATATTAGAGGTAAATAAAACTTGTTATGTATAAACAATAGGTAGTAATTAAAATGTGAATGATATCTTCAATAAGAAAAATATTTAATCAACATAAAAATTAACGCAACTGCCAAAAATATGAAATTTCCCTTGTCACATTTTATGTACTTTTTATATATTGCTGCATTTCATTTGCTGTTTATATTTTCCTTGTTGTATTTCATTTTGCATTTTGTCCAAAACAAGAGTCAGCTGTTGCTTGTTTTGTGTTTGTCATGGTAGACGTTTTAAATATTTTTTCAACTTATTCTATCGCGGTGACTGAGATGTTTCTAGATGCAAAATAAACTCTAATGTTTTCTAAACAGAGATTAAGCATTGCGGGATATAGTAAATGGAAAAAAAAAACCCTGCAAAATTCTGTTCTTCATGCAAGTTGAGCTGCTTCTAAGGGAAACCATGAGGTATTGTCAACTTTAGGTAATTCCTAGTTTTCAGTTTAAAAAAAAACTGCAACAATCTGTTCTTCATGCAAGTTGACCTGCCTCTATAATGGGAACCATAGGGTGTTGCCAACTGTAGCTAATTCTTAGTTTTTGAGTGAAAAAGGAAGAGTAAGAACTTGGTGAATACCCCTTATTTTTGTTTGCTGATAACCCTGCTGAGCTTCGATATATGCGGTTTCTCCAAAAAACGTTTTTCGTAAAATGCCTTTAAAACAAAAACAAACCAAGAAAAAATATTACAAAGTTCAAGGGATCTATAAAGACTTCAGTTCAAGCGACATTTCGTATTATTTTAGCTCATTGTTTCTGGGTTTGAAAGTATCAATACAACGGTCAGTCATGCAAATAGGCAAAGAATGATTTTTAACAAAATGTTATCATTATTTTTTTAATAATAAAAATAATGTAAAAATATAACATTAATCCTTGTGATTTAGCATGCTGTCGAAGAAGAAGTGAAAGAAAGTGCACATTTTTATCCATTTGCCCTCACAGACAAACCAAATATCTACTTAATTTACTATAAGGCCATATTGCCAAATGCATTCCCTTTTTTTTCCTACAATTGTTTTCCTTCTCTTCCAACCCATCCCTACTTTTTTCTTTTCGTTTATCCTATGAGTTATGTTCGAAGATTAATTGTAATGTATTGGTTATTTCCAGAATTATTCCGGTTTATTCTAGGCACATTTCCTGATTTATTCGAATTTATTCTTCTACGCACGTTACTAGAAAAATGGGATAAGTGATTCGGATTTGGAAAGCAGAAACCAAACAGTGATCATTCCATTGTAGAACATTAAAGAAACTCTAAACGTTGAAGCTTATTCGGGGCACAGCTGCAAATCATGAACAGTAGATCTTTAATCCCGAATTCAACTAAGATTAAAATTCACAGTTTTTGTTTTTGCTCATATCTTTAAGAATATTGCCAGAATGGCATATCTCCCAAAACATTCCATAAATTAGAATTCCCACAATTACACTTGAAGAGCAACAACAAAAATTAATAAATAAATAATCTTTGACCTCAGCAGTATCATCCAGGTGGAAAACCAATTTCAAATTACCAATGTGCAACAGGCATCCTGAAAGTAATGCCTCCTCCTTAATAACTTTGGAAATTTTGAAGTGATTTTAACGAAACTGCACTGACATGTAATATGATATGTTACCAATGTTGGAACAATTTTTTTTTTCGTAATCTGAAATAAAGATCATGAATGACAGAGAAAAGTAGCGAGCCGAAATTGAATTCCTGAAAAAAGGGGGATGTGAGGATCCAGAGATCCATAAAAGACTCCTGGCGGTGTATGAAGCAGCCTCAATCGATATCAGTAATGTCCAAAGATAAATGAAGAGGTTTCGAGAGGGAGGAAGTTCAGTGTCGGGTACACACCGAAGTGGAAGACTCGCAACTGCAGTGACAGGTGCCAACAGGCAACGAGTGAAAGATCTCATCACAGCTGATCGTCGTGTCAGCATCTAAGAGTTGCAACAATAAACAGTGCTCACTATGTGCAGACATTGAGGAAGCTAAAGGAAACTGTCAGAAGGAAAACACGTGACATTCCACTTCATAGTGTTGTTTTACACAACAATAACACACGTTCCCATACCTCAAGGGAGACTTCACATGCTATTGACAAAATGGCATTGATGGTAATGTCCCCCCTCCTACTGTTCTGATTTGGCTCCCTCAAGTTTTCTCCCTGTTTGCCTCTTTGAAAACACCCCTCGTTGGGAATGTTTCAACGATGTGACAGACACTAAACTGCATGTGAACTCATGGGTGAAACGACAGCATCGGGAATTTTTCCAAAATGGATTTTACTAATGGGTTAAAAATGGCGGAAAAGTATAGAAAGTGATTTAACAGGCCAGCATTATTAATAGTATGCCCAAGTATTTTGTCACCAAGTTTCACATTTTTGCTGAAGAAAATAAAAATCTTATAAGGGACGAGGCATTACTTTCAGGATGCCCTTTGTATTCATTCACTTCTTTCCCTATTCAAACAAAAAATCATTCCTTGAAGTAATTACTAAAAAAAAAATAGACTCAAGAAGTGAACCACTAAATATTAGACTTATAGTTCAGTAAGTTGTAACGTCAAAAGGTATAAAGCGTTGCATTCGTTTTCACATCTCGTCATTGCAAAAGATAGAATGCTTTGCGATGTGTACTGCACTAAAAAAGACACTTTTTCACAGAAGAACTTATTAGAAGTGCAGTAATTCATCGCCTTTACTAAAAGTGGATGGTTTCTATCAGATCATCATATAGGAGATTAAAAATATCTGAGCTTTAAAAGCTCCTTCAAAAGTGGAAAATTCATGGAGAGCTTAAACCAGAACTGAACTGAACCCAAAATCCACAGTTTAGTACTTACTGATATTCTTGCAATATCCTTTCTGGAAAAGTTGGAGCATCTGAGTTAGAAAGTTAATCCCTGAGAGAAATACAGAGCATTTACGCGGCATTTCGAAGGCATCTTCCCGGGTAAATTTCGCTTTTCGTCACGTCGTAAATACCCTTGAAATGCTGCATCCGTTCTGCCTCATGATGGAATGATGGCGAAAGCAGGACAATTCGTCCGGAAGTTGAATGTCACACCCACAACGACACAAAGTACAAACAAATCGTTGTCGTGTTCCGCAGTGCGATTCCATGCCAGACGCGCTGATGATAATTTACCGAGTCTAATAGCACACATCGTGAGGGCAGATGCAGCGAAAACTGGCGAGCTTCTCTCACGCCTACAAGGGGCAGGTGGACTCAATTCATCGGCGGAGACATGCCCTCTCTTCCGCAGAGATCATTCACACTTTCCGTACACAAACAACGGCAAAGAAACATCACTTTTTTTCCATTAGTTTCTTCCCCCTTTTTCTGCTTTCAGAAGAAAAGAAGTGAAAAAAAGAAGAAGACAGCATCAACTGGCCCGGAACTGGAAAGGAGGCGAAGAGTTCAAAACTAGTGGTTTGGTGAGGATGTTGACTGGGTATTACTGTCTTTATCCCATACAATAGGATAAATGTCGCAGATAAAAGAAGAGTGGAATATTCGGCCATTTTTAAAACCTAGATTGCTAATAAACAATCCAAATTATTCTAACCAATGTCCGTGCTTCACTTCTGATGAAAGGATGTATAGCATTTCGCTTAATAAATGAGGAAAACACGACTTCAAATTTCAAAAAAACCTTTTGTCTGTCTGTCTGTCACGGTCTTTAGGATCGTTGTCTATACAATCATACTTATTTCTTCTCATTTTTTTATCCCCTGCCTATTTTTTTTAAAATCCAGATTTATTTATTTCTCATTTTTTAACATTTCTCTGCAAAGATTACAGATGCGCAGTGTTTCTTTTTACTTCCTCAATAATTTAAGTTCATTTATAATAAATTACGATACACATCGCTTCTGAGTACAGCTGCATTTTCAGCTTCTCAAACCATGGACCTACGCCAGTGATTCTCAAAGTGGGGTACGCCAAACTAATAGCGGGTGTATGAAATTAGTTAGCAACAATATCGCATAGTGAACTAATTTTCATGTCAACAAAATCAACAATCCGAAATTGCGGTTACTCTTGGCAGTGGCGACGTCAGACCCTCAGAACTGGGTGGCTAATCATGATGGGGAGCACAAATTTTGAAGGGCTTAGCTGAAATTTTGGCAAAAAAATCCATTCATTTAGATTTCACCCGACGTTGATGATGTTATCCCCAATTAAAAAAAAAATGTTTTCAGGTGCATACTGTACGCAGTATTTATCCAGTGAATGTAGCACTAGGGGAACTATGGATACGAATCTCCCTGGCAAGTTAATATTTCTTCAGAAGTTTAGATCCCCAATAAACAAATTGTTTTCAGGTGCATATTGTACGTAGTATTTATTCAATGTTTATAGCACTAAGGGAACTATGGATACGAATCTACATGGCAAGTAACTATTTTTTCCGAAGTTTAGATCCATAATAAAAAAATGTTTCCAGGTACATACTGTACGTAATATTTGTTCAGTGTGTGTAGCACTAGGGGAACTATGGATACGAATCTCCATGGTAGGTTACTACTTCTTCCTAAGTTTAGATTCCCATTAAAAAAATGTTTTCAGGTGCATAATATACGTAGAATTTGTTCAATTATAACGAAGTAAATTTCTCCGTCATTTTTGGTCTACGCCGGGATTCGAACCCGAGGCCGCTTATTCCGGAACAAGTCGCTCTACCAACTGAGCTACGCAGACGATTATTCTGATTCCTATCTGCCTTTATGTCGTGTGCGTCCTGCTGGCAGGTACGTCACATCTCCTGGTACGTTACACTTTGTAGGGCCTCCTTTCGCCCTCAGTACAACAACTATCCAACGTGGCATCGATTCAACATACACTGAGTGATCACTGAGTTATGACCACCTACCTAATACTTCGTAGGTCCTCCTTCCGCCCTCAGTACAACAGCTATCCGACGTGGCAACGATTCAACATACACTGAGTGATCACATAATTATGACCACCTACCTAATACTTCGTAGGATCTCCTTTCGCCCTTAGTACAACAATTATCCAACGTGGCATCGATTCAACATACACTGAGTGATCCCTCAGTTATGACCACCTACCTAATACTTCGTAGGATGTCCTTTCGCCCTCAGTACAGCTGCTATCTGACGTGGCATCGATTCAACATACACTGAGCGATCATTGAATTATGACCACCTACCTAATACTTCGTAGGTCGTCCTTTCGCCCTTAGTGCAGCAGCTAAGCGACGTGGCATCGATTCAATTAAATGCCGGAAGCAATTGGGGGGTGACCATACCGAACTGGGTGTAATGTGGCCTTCAGTGCAGGTATGGAGGTGATTGGTGTATTAAGACCCTTGATATGCCGTTTCATAGTGACCCACACGTGCGCTATAGGGATGTCGGGAACTTGACATTCTGGAAGTCTTAACTGTGTTCCTCAAACCATTCCTGCACAACATTGGACCTGTGGCTATTAGGAGCATTGTCATCTTGAAGGATACCGTCGCCACTCGGTAAAAATTTAAACATTGCTGAATGTACAGAGTCAGCAAGTAATTCAAAATATTGAGAACCAGTCGTTTTACCACATGCACGAGAGGGTCTGAGTTCTTGCCAGGTAAATATTCCTCACACCACACAACCGCCTCCACCGGCTTCCACTGTGGAGACCATACAGGATGGATCGAGTGTCTCATGTTGTTTGCGACAAATACGTACACCACCATCTACGGAATGGATTGAAAAACGCAACGTGTCAGACCAGCATACTTTTTTTCCTAGTCGTCAGACGTCCAAATTGCCTGACCTTTGCACCAGACGAGCCTTTTGCGCCGACGAGCCGTGGTTAAGAGAGGATATCGTCAAGGTCGCCTTCTTTAAAAGCCCATACGTGCCAGCGTGAGACTCTTGGTCATGACAGACACTGTTACGGATTGACCTCTGTTGCACTGGGTTTTCAACTGTTGAATACTGCTGCCTCTGTTGGCCTCTACGAGTTATCGGACCCAGCGTTCACCTCTGACATCAGCAACTCGCTCTCTTATGCAGTTTTGCCTCCAAGTGTTTGTTTGATCATTTTCACGCCAATCCTGAGGCACTTCAACTAGGACAGCTCAAGAAAAACCCACCAATTCAGACGTTTGGGAAATCGAGGTACCTCCTCACCGAGCTCCCACAATATTTCATTTCTCAATGTCCGCTGAATCCTTCCATTTAACCTTCACGCTCCGAATTTTACTACCTACTGCTCCAGTCAGTTAACTAATCACACCTTTTCGAAAATCACGTGGTGAACGGGCCGCATCCATTTTTGATAGGAGTGGTCAAAATTCAGTGATCGTCTTGGAGACCCCAATATCCTGGAACCGCCATCGACGTGCTCTCTTCGAAACCCGGTTGTTAGTTAGTCGAACTGAGATCGAACTCCTAACCATATGGTCCCTACTACTTCATCCACAGAACAATCCGTGGTCTTTTTTACGCTTTCCAACCGTGGGTTAAAGAAGCGTATATGCTCCAGCTTTGTCAGTCTGTCTGCCTGTCCGCACAAAAACTCGCGACAAAATGGTTCGTTTGCGATGAAAGTTTAGTATGTGGTAGGGGACAACTTGGGGACGAATCCTGTTGAAAATAGGCGAAATGGGGTCAAAGGTTATGACATAGGAGCGGGATCTATTCCATCACCCTTATGCGTCATAACTTACGTAAAAATGTTTCGATTGTGACAAAACTTTATGATGTTGTTCCGAAGGTATACTGGACCAATTCTGTTGAATATCATCGAAATGAGGTCAAAGGTCAGGGCACAGGAGGGAGATTTATTCCACAGCCATTATCCTCATAAGTTGACTAAAAATGCTTATATTGCGAAAACACTTAATCATATTGTTCCAGAGGTATACTAAACCAGTTCTGTTGAATATCATCGAAATGAGGTCAAAGGTCAGGGCATAGGAGCTAGATTTATTCCACAGCCATTATCCTCATAACTTGAGTAATGATTTCTGGTATGTTGGAAAGCATATCATAATCAATGCATTGCATGATTTTACTAACTTGTTATTTAGACATCGGTTAACCACTATGTGACTCTTATGTGGGGGGAAGCTCCCTTTGGTGGGAATTCAACAATATTGATGTAATAAAAAAGTTACGCTGTGTCAGTTGGAAATACCGTTTCTACAAGATCATTCGTTACTATTTCTCCTTGTTTTTTTTTATGTAGATCAATTAATCATTGCACAACTTGAACGGGTTGGATCTTTCTTCGTAGATATCCCACGATTTTGGATTTTGGTGTGACAGAAAAGGAGTCTAGCTGTTTGGGAAACCTATTCAGCTGAAAATAATGTTGTTGCTGGATGACACTTGGCTAACTTTTTCAGCTGCGTTGTTTGTGGGTGAATTTTAGCTTCACGCCTTTTCCTTGTATTTACGTACTGCAGCAACAACACTGAATAACATAACTTCGGAGGGGAGGGGGATTCTTTTTCGCAGGAATTCCAGAATTTTGATGAAATACGAAATCAATTTGAACAATTTATTCAGCTGGAATTAGGATTATTGACGCATGATATCCTTCATTCCCTTTTCTTTTACTTGCGTACAGCACTTAAGCATTACATAAATTGGGAGGGGGAGGTGGGGGTGGAAAGCCTTTCTCTTAGCGAGTCCACAGTTCTTATGTGATAGAAAAGCACGTTAGTAATTTGATACCTTCTCGATCTGAGAAATAACGTCCTTGCTGTGTGACTATATTTCGTACAAAGGAATGGGGAACAACTACACACACCTACCACTGAATTAGAAACCATTGTACAGATGTATGTAAACAGCAGCGTCTATACAAATTACAAGAATATTTATGTAGATCATATCGTAATCCGCATGAACTAGGTAAATATTTATCTAGATCATGGGGTAATCCGCATGATCTAGGTAGATATTTATCTAGATCATGTGGTAATACGCATTAACTAGGTAAATATTTACCTAGATCATATGGTAATACGCATTAACTAGGTAAATATTTACCTAGATCATGTGGTAATCCGCATGAACTAGGTAAATATTTATCTAGATCATGTGGTAATCCGCATGATCTAGGTAAATATTTATCTATATCATGTGGTAATCCGCATGATCTAGGTAAATATTTATGTAGATCATGTCGTAATCCGCATGATCTAGGTAAATATGTATCTAGATCATGTGGTAATCCGCATGAACTAGGTAGATATTTATCTAGATCATGTGGTAATCCGCATGAACTAGGTAGATATTTATCTAGATCATGTGGTAATCCGCATGAACTAGGTAGATATTTATCTAGATCATGTGGTAATCCGCATGATCTAGGTAAATATTTATCTAGATCATGTCGTAATCGGCATGATCTAGGTAAATATTTATCTAGATCATGTGGTAATCCGCATGATCTAGGTAAATATTTATCTAGATCATGTGGTAATCCGCATGAACTAGGTAAATATTTACCTAGATCATATGGTAATACGCATGAACTAGGTAAATATTTACCTAGATCATGTAGTAATCCGCATGATCTAGGTAAATATTTATGTAGATCATGTCGTAATCAGCATGAACTAGGTAGATATTTATCTAGATGATGTGGTAATCCGCGTGAACTAGGTAAATATTTATCTAGATCATGTCGTAATTGGCATGATCTAGGTAAATATTTATCTAGATCATGTGGCAATCCGCATGATCAAGATAAATTTTTAAGACTTCTGTGCGTCAGTAATCGTCAGTAATGTTGATCACAATAGGAAAAACAAAGGATCTTTCATAGTTTGATAAAGAGCTTATTGTGGGTGCCCGTCTGTACGATTTTAAAAATAGCAGATCTGACTGCTTTCTCAATAGGTGAGATATATCGGCTCTGTGATCAGTGGAAAAATAACCCACATCGCTTGTCAAGATGCATAACTGTGGTGCGACGACAATCTGCCACAAACTAGTTCTTATTCGCCTGAGCTGAGAAGGTTGTACGGAGTAACAAGACTTCCTGTGTGCAGAAGTTGACCGAAACATTCAATGAAGACTGTTCTCGACCCATTTCTCAGCGAGCTATGCGCAGGTAATTGAAGAGGACTGGTAATGGCAATCGCATGCCTACACGGAAACCACTGTCTTCTGCGAAGAACAGGAAAGTTCGTTTACGGTGGTGTCAGGAACACTCTGACTGGACACTGAGGTCTGGGAAGAAACTCATGTGGTCCGACGAGAGACGGTACACATTGTTCTGTACCGTTGATAAGTAGAGGATTTGGTGGGAGCCTCATGAAGCAATGGATCCAGCTTGCCTTGTAAACACAACTCAGAGCTCTGACGGTGGTTTTCTAGTGTTGGGCACATTATGTTGGTACGGGACGGGTCCCCTGATGTTTCTGGAAAGTCGGTTTTTTCCAAGGACTATCTGAAGGTTGTTGCTGATCTAGACCATCCTGGAATGTTGAATTTTTACCCAGTATCTTACGGCTGTTTCATGGACAACAGTGCTAGTGTCCATCGCGCAAGAAGTGTACAGCAGTGGTTCAGCAAGTATGACAGCGACTTCCGCCATCTTCTCTGGCCGCCCCTAAACAAGGATCTGTACCCAACTGAGAATGTAAAGGATATGTTAGAAAAACAGACACGGGAGCAAAGTTCTCTCCCGTCAAATCTGAGCCATTTAAAGTACTGTCTGGCGAACACCTGGTGTAGTGTGGACGGAGATGCACTCCAATACCTTGTGGAATCCATGACAGATCCCACACGTGTTGCAATTCGGGCCAAGGGAGATTTAACCCGGTATTGAACAAACGTTTTTACTCGTAATTCAGTGAACGGTATGTGTATATCCTAATTCTCCCTTCTCTTTATTTCTCCATACCTCTCCTTATGCTTTTTTGGGATGACGTAATTTAATACCCGTTTCTTTAATTGACATTGCAAAATGATATTAATTCCTGAATGCTTAAAATACAAAACTTGTTCCATCATGGTGTTTTCTCATTCAAGCACATATTTTGACAGTTCTTTTAATACTGTCATGTACGAGTGTTGTACCGAAAGTAATGCTAAAGTGGGGATAATATTTTTATTATCTGATAGAGCTCGTTCAAATTGCGCATGTTAGTAGAGTAACTCTTCCTCTATAGTAACCCTTCTTCTTCGTTGCAGGTAAATAATGGATTCCAAACAGAACCGTCACTGAGTTCTTGACGAAGAAAGGGTACAGGCTGTTCCACATCTACAGAAGGGTACAGAATGTTTACGGAGATGACACCATTGACAATAGCAATGTGCACAGATAGATGAAGAAGTTTAAAGAACCACTGACGCGAATCGTCAACGAATGGATGATTGTTTCGCGCGGAGATACGAGTCACAATCCTTGAGCTTGCTGCACAACTGGACTGTGGTCACAATGCCATACAGAAGATGGTGGAAGTCTTAGGGTATTGGAAAGTGTGTGGAAAGTGGGTACATCCGCAGTTGACACCCGATTTGAAGGAGAGAAGGGTGGAAGTCTGCTCTGATCTGCTGGAGGCGTTTGAAATCGTTAAATACACGTTATTTTCTGATCTGCTGACAGGGGATGAAAAGTGGGCGTACCTTTACGATACGGAAAGGAAAAATTAATCCATGGAATGGCATTACATCTCTTCACCAAGGCATTTGAAGTTCAAGAACCAGCGATCGGCACAAAAAGTCCTGGTGACTGTTTTGGGAATGACAGTGGTGTCATTCTCCTTGAGTTTGTGGAATGTGGGGCTACCGTGACCAGCAAGCGGTACATTGAGACACTCAAGAAGCTTAGAGAAGTCATAAGGAGGAAGAGAATGAACAATAATCTGTAAAAGATCCACATTCACCATGACAATGCGAGACCACACACAATTTTGAAAACAAATCAGGTGATCAGCAAATTAGGCTCTTCGGTGGTCCCTTATCCACCGTAAAGCCCAGATCTGGCGTCCTTCGACTTCCACGTGTTCTATCCAATGAGTGTTCTATCCAATGAACGACAGTCTCCGGGTACAAGGATTTGATGACACAGAAAAGGTGAAAAGTGGCTGTGAAGAAGTGTGTATAACAGTCCACAACTGAATGATTTCAAACAGTATTCGAGTGTTGGGTTCAACGATGGTGCAGATGGATCGCTTGTGATGGAGACTATGTTGAGTAGTACCTCTGTATAGAGAAAGAGTTACTCTACCAATATGTGCAATTTGAACGTCTTCTGTCTGTTAATAAAAAAAGTTGTGCTCACTTCTACATTACTTTCGGTACAACCCACGTAGTATGGTTCTGTTTTAGTAACTTTCACATTAAGTTCATCAGTTGATTTCCTACCTCACTATCCTTTTCAAGAATCTTGACTTTCTACCTTTAAGATTACAATTTCTGCGTAGCCTAGCGACGTTACGTTTTGTCTCCACTACAGCTGTGTCTTTTATTTTTTCCCTGTATCTCACTACAGCTCTGTCTTTTATTTTTTCCTTTTCAAGAATCTTTCTTTTCCTTTTCAAGAATCTTGAGGATTCTGTATCTCCACGACGGACGGTACTTAAATCTTTAACGACCATGACCCCAAAATCTTGTAACACTCTAAATACTATAACGCCCGAAACTGTCTCTTGTTTCACTTCTTTGTTTAATAACAACAATAGTGACTGGCAGTGCTCTTGCTGATCCCTTATTGATCTAGAAAATTTGAAGACACTCATTCTAGACAGGCGTTTCAGGCGGCTATGGCCGTTTGTAGGTACGGGCGTCTTGGGCGTTATGGTCGTTAAAGGGTTAAATCTTTTAATGTGGCTAATTCGATAAAACACTTGAATAAAGGAATACCACAATCAAGATTTTTCTTCGTTGTCCGTCTGATAACGAATACAGGATCAGTTATATAATTTGTATGACCTGAGACGTTTTATTCGCCTTTAAGATTTATCATTTATTAAATATTCCATTCGGTTTGTGGGATTCAGGGTGTAGTACTTATGCTCATTTTCTATTAAGCATGCGAGTACAAGACCCAGTCCTAAAAGTTTACATGAAGTCGTCTGCTACATACATAACCTTTTGCACTTGGGTGTAATTTATTTCCATGACGACCATTTCTCCGAAAGGTCGTTTTATCGAAATGATCACTTTTCCGAACTGTCGTTTTACGGAAATGTTCACTTCACAGAAGTGGTGTTTCATTGCAATAGTTCAATTTACCGAAATATAATTTTTCCTATGGATTATTTTATTAAAAGGTAACTATCCGAATGATTGTTTCACTGAAAAGTTCAGTTTAGTGAAAGATAATTTTTCCGAAGTATACTGTTCCACCAAAAAGTCGTTTTATTTTTATAGACTATTTCATCGTTTTAGTATCAATGACTATTTTATCAATGGATTGTTTCACCAAAAAGTTCACTTTGCCGAAATATCATTTCTTCAAAGCGTTTGTTTCACGAAAAAGTCGTTTTATCAAAATTACCACTTTACCGAAATATCATTTCTTCAAAGCGTTTGTTTCACGAAAAAGTCGTTTTATCAAAATTACTACTTTACCGAAGGTTTGTTTCACCGAAATGTTTACTTTACCAAAAGAAAGCTTTTCCTAAGGGTTGTTTAACTGAAAGTTTACGTTATCAAAAAGTAATTTTTCCGAAGGGTTGTTTCACGAAAAAGTTGTATTATCGAAATGATAACTCACCACTGTACCTAAGGGTTCTTTCCCCGAAAAGGTTACTTTACCGAAAGATGATTTTTTGGAAGGGTTGTTTCGCAGAAAGGTTGTGTTATCGAAATGATAACTGACCACTGCACCCAAGGGTTATTTCACCGAAAAGTTACCTTTACCGAAAGATAACTTTTCCGAAGGGTTGTTTCGCCGAAATGTCGTTTTATCGAAATGATAAATTTACCGAAGCATTTTTCCACCGAAAAGTTCACTTTACCAAAGGTATTATTACCGAATTGTTCATTTCACCAAAAGTTACAAAAGCGTCAGTTTTATCGAAAAGTATGCATTTTATTAAAGGTCCTCTGCAGTGCCTCCGACATATTAATAAAACAGACCTCGTAGTTTTGGTTCGTGCCACCGAATGAATGATTTCGTAGATGTTGTTACAGATTTTCTTTTTTTTTTTTCTGAAATTTTTAGAAACACAGAATATTTAGACTTCATCTTAGAATAGTAACCACAAGTTACATGCACATAATACTTTTTATTTAAAAAAACTATCCGTTTTTTGAAGAAAAAAAATAAAATTTTCAGTTGTTATTGATATTTCTAAGTATTTATTTATTTAAATCACTTGCGTTTAGAATGAAGCAACTGTAGCTACGCATACATTAAATGTCAGAAATCAGAGTTCAGCACATGTTCCAGGTACAATATTTCTCGAAAATCCTAAAAGAATCAAATGTCACTATAATTTTTTTATCAAATCAGCATGTTGACCTCAAGTTTCAGAAGCCGCATCCAGTGCGATAGTATTGTTGGCGAATTAGCTTTTTGATGAAGATTTCACATCAGTGGCTTAACCAGAAATTTCTTAAGGAAGAGGGGTCCATGGGTTTGGTTCATTGGAGAAAGCCTCATATATGCATATATATCGCTTTGAATTCATGCTAAATCTCTCCTCAAGAGGCGGGTTCGGACCCGAGGAACCACCTTCCCCCCGGTACGCCTATGTTTTAGATACACGCAATGTTCCACTAAATTCGTTTTACGCAGATTGAATCTGCAATGATCTTACTGGACCGAACTGATAGTTTTTTACTTTGAAGGAAGAGTTTTGTTTCGAACTCTTTTATGTTCAGTAGTAATCGTGTATTTGCACTTTCATAAGATCAAAGTAATATATTCAGAAAGTGACACTTAAACAAATTGAGCAGCGTGGTACAGTGGCTTTATTTCGTTGAAGTAAACCATTCGATAAAATAACATTTAGGTGAAATTATCACTTCGATGAAAAGATCCTTCGGCAAAGTGACTTTTTTTGATGAAAAGATTCTTCGGTTAAATAACTTCGGTGAAAGAGATAGTTTCAATGTAAAAATCCTTTACTGAAATGAACTGTTTGGCGAAGCAACCAAACCAACCTTTCAATAAAAAGTCCCTTCATGAAATGATCTTTTCGGTCGAGTGAACTTCGGTGAAATTTGTATTTCGGTAAAAAGACACTTCAGCGAATTGATCTTCCTGTTAAACGAGAAATATTCTTACTTTCATTACCGTTAAAAAGAGTTGTAGGGGGCCTATAGATTGCTAGTCTGCAGTGGTGATTCACTCAATCAAAACGCCACAGCATTCAACTAGTATTTCATTAACAAACGTCCTTAAGCAACCAAGATTTGTTAAAAACCATAATTCTTAACATATTGTGACGACCCCCCCCCTCGCATAATTAATTGGCGAGAGGCGTGGCTAATTAACGGTAATTGAAACTTGATTGGGGGTTTTAATTAACAGAGAGTTATAATTTAAACACTAGCGAGGGGCGGTATATAAAGAAAAGATCTACTGGCACTTGGAATTCAAGTGGCGAGTTGCAGGTGTTTGCCACGAGAACAAAGAGCCCATAAACGGAAATGGGACGGGTCAGAGTTTAAAAGTTATTTCCCATGACTCAAAAGTGTTTGGACGGCAAAAGCGTTTGAAGCTTTTGTCTATGCCGCGCGCGAAACAATGGGAAAGCTCTTAAACTTGAAGAGCGGTTTATTATAAATGTCGCGGTTTCAAGTGTTGGAATTCGCCGCTTAACAACTTTTTGGAGAGGGAGATTGTTGTTGAGAGTCACAGATCCCGTTTGATAGCCGAGAGAACTGGGCCTCGATTTTTCCTCGTGCTAGAATTTGCTTGCCGTCCGTCTGTGTGCTCTTACAATTCTGAGCATAAGAAGCAAAGCCAGCTGAGAGCATAAGCTGATGAACAATAAGCACCAGATTTACCTAAAAACTTTCTTCACCTCGCCGAACCATCGATACCTGTCGTAAGGAGCCATTTCAGGTGGAATGCCGACCGAGACATAATAATTAGGGAATATCCTCGCTCAACCAGAGAGAGACAGAGAGAGAGAGAGCGGAGAGGAGAAACGCCTGACACCAGGAACCACGGAGGACCCCCCCCCCCACCTTCAGAGCCTCTTCGTGTCGAGTAGAGGAGAAAAATTTTGTGTGTGTGTCTGATTACGTACCTCCAGTGACCGGGGAACGACATCGTTTCAGCCACAGCTAAGAATGAGCGGTGATGGAAGTTAAGATCAAACTACTCGTAGTGCCAACATATTAGTGAAGCGAGTGAGTGTTTGTGTTATTAGTGTCATCCATACTGTGGATACTCAAGGACCTATGTAAGTACTTTTTACGAATACTTTTATTTGCGGTCCATTGTGGACGAACAAACTTTTCGTTAGGACATATTTTCTGAAACACCGAAGAGGGCCAAAGCTGGCCGGAAATCATAACTTTCTTAATTAGATGAAGAATCCGGTGTAATTTATGCATATATCTATTAAATCCCTGTTTTAATTGTTATACTGTGCCTCCATTGGTTTATTGGTGTACTGTGTCGGCTAATTGGCTAACGAGGTATTGGCGGATCCAGTGATTCGAATCGCAGTCCGGAAAGTAATTGGGCATCTTGACATCTAAGGCCCAAAGGTCGCAACAATATAAATACAGGCATAATGAAATTAACAATGCCGCCCCGGTGGCGCAGTAGTCTAAGCGCTGGCTTAAGACCATTCGTTCGAGAAGGATGCAGGTTCGAATCCCTGTGAAGCATGGATTTTGTTTGTACTGTAGCACTGGTTATCTCCCTTCCCTGGAACCAGTGACCCTAAATTAGGGATGTGTGCCTGCTTATAGCCCATCACGTTGCTTACAGTGGTCGTTAAACATTCAATAAAAAAATTATTACAGGGCCGCCGTCCTGATGCAATATATCGCTATATATAAAGCAACAGCTTTTCTATTAAGAAGAGACTGAAGCAAAAAAAATTTTGACTCATACCAAGTACAACTCAGTTACATGTCGCCATTACTCATCCAAAGTCCTTTCTGCTTGCCCCGAACCGTGTTCGCGAGTCGACGTCTAAAGTGCTATTGCAACAAAGTTCTTCTACGTCATATTCGATTATTCTGTGGTGCTATAGGAGAATACTTTCTGTTCATGGATGACAACGCAACACCTCATCGTACGAGAGCAGTGCAAACACTTTTGAAGACCCAGGATATTCATCTTATCAACTGGCCAGCATACCTCCCAGATCTCAACCCCATAGAACATGTTTGTGACGCAATGGGGAGACGTACTGGTGCTCGAAAACAATTTTTTGTGTCTTTTCTTGTGTTCGTATGCTCGCAATATTATTTCTACATTTGGCTGCGGCCATGAATTGTTTTTCTTATACAGGTAAAAATGAAGTCCGTTCTTAGGTTTTGGACACCAGTGTATATATACAGTACAGTATTATACCACAGAATGCCATATAGATATCTCCGAGCTAAATATTTTGGAATGCAACGTTGAACAGACCAAAGAGACTACAGTTTTTTTTGGATTCGAACTCTGAATTTTGAAATTAGATCAAATTTCTACCAGTTGAATATCTTCTTTTTCCTGAGCAACAGCCAAGCACAATCAATCCCTTCACGTGGGTTAGCGTTACATTCGTGAAAACCCCAAGGAGAACCACAAAGTGGATGGTTGGCAACAGGTTTAGAACCGATAACAGTTACCTACCGCTCATGCACTAGGTTAGCTATTAGACAACTGAGCCACGTCGGTGGAATACCAAATGTAATGAATCACGAAATAGTCAAATTTTCCGATCAGTGATTTTTTCGTGTTCCGAACGGACGTCCGTAAGAAGTTATTAAACATGCATTTGTTTTAACGAAGGAATATTACGAAATCTTTAGAACAACGAACGTTGTGACCTACTTTAACAAAGCCACTATCTTAAAATGCTTAACAAAAACTTAATTTTCAACACTCAAAGAACAACAACAAACAAACAAATAAAACGAATCACTCATTTTTATCAATTTTTCAAGTAGCTTTTAGAAACAGACTGAAGTACAAGTGAAAGACATGAAGCTACCTGCATGGACATGACCACATATCAAGAGCTTTATTCGCGTCTTAATCTAAACACCCCTCTCACAAAATTAATTAACTACAATTAAACGAGTCGTTTTGACCTCAAGTGAGCATTGAACGTATTCAGGTGCTGAAGAATAAGCTGGAAGTATTTTTTCTGGGACTACGCATTTTTCGCGTGGCAACCATCCAACAGAGGATGGGTTGTTGTTGTTTTTTTTTTCTTTCTGAGCCCTGGAGGTCAAGTTAGAAGTGTTGGCGCGGGAAACCTTTGTGGTGGCACGAGTTTGTCCCTCGGTCACTGTGTACTCAACAGATGATTGTAGGTTCTACTTCAGGAAAGCGAGAAATAAAAATAACTATTAAGTTAGCATGGAAATAGTTTATTTTGCAATCAAAGAGGACAGTAATACTTTCAGCCGGAAGGAAAAGTGTTCGAAACGATATTATTGAAGACCGCGCCAGCCTAACATTCCCGCCAATCTTAAGTTCCTTTCACCGGACCCGCCATTTGCATCTCAAAAAATCAACTATAACCATTCGCTTCTAACTCCTTTTTACTGCATTCTCCTCCCTTTCGTCTCTCTCTCTCTCCAGACTGTATTCTTTCAGAGTAAAAGTCAATACGAGATGCCTCTCAATTGGCTATTTTAACATCATACGCCTATGGGGAGGTGGGTGTGGAGAGTTCTTTCAGACTGAGGTTTTTTCCCTTGGACACCATTAAGGAGTCGTATCTGATACTCTCCAATTTATGTTTGTTGTCCCGAAAGCTCTGAGCTCTTATTCTTTTTAGAAAGGAAGGGGTCCATTTCATTGGTGTCGTGAAATCACCGTGCGCTGTAAACAATTTTCTGAAATTCACGATCCATTTTCCGTCATTTCTTTCGTTGCTTAACGAAGGGCAAATTTCTCATGCAACCTTTTCCGTGAAATGACGGAAAGGAACCTGAATTTCACGGATTTTTCGTACCACGGGAAAATTCTGAATTTTCAGAAACCTTTCCGCAGTTTCTTTCTTAAACTGACGATAAAGTACCGGTTTAAATATGTGTTAATGGAAACTTCTGAATTTTCATACACTTTTCCGTATTTCCTTTCGTATATTAACGGAAAAACTCCGTTCTCACTTTTTCCGTATCCGTATGACGAGAAATAACCGGTAACGGGAGCGATTGGTGAGAATACTGGAGGTTTGATTAACTTTTAAATTTTAATCATCTGTCGAATTTTGAAGTTCCGTAACGAGATCGGATATTGTGTATAGCATGGTGAAAATCTTCCAAATACGTGGAGACAATGTAAATAGACAAAGTCATCGCTCTTTTCACTTTTATCTTTAACTAACACCCAGCAACCGAAATTTTTTTATCCGGACACCGCTGGGAATGAACCACAGATATCTCGATAACTAGCCGAGTGCGTTCGTCTTACGCTACGGTTGCCAACAATCCACGGCGCTATGTGTGTTTATCTGTCAGCATCTGACTTCCCAAATCCGTAGAAATGGGCTCAGCAACTGAGACGTCTCCATCTGGTGGAGCTTAACGATACAAGCTATTTAATTATAGCTAATAAATCCAATGAGCGAGAGTAAATGGAGAAAATCTTCCAATTGCATACCGCATGAATTTTTTTATTGTGGCACAGGATATTTCTTCTCCTTTCACCTATTTTCTGCACCAGCTATTTACTATGTATTGTGTTACTGTAAGAAACCGGGTACTTAACTTATTGTGCATAAATTAATAATATGTCTATGTATCAGCCTTTGAATAACTTGAAACAAAAGCTATTACACTATCAAGAGTAATTTTTTTATTTAGGAGGTTTGTTTTACTTTTTTTTTGCGAAATAATGCTATAAAAAAGCACATTTCAGCTTTTTTAAATATAACTGAAAGTAATTGTCGGTGATGCGTAACATCACAGCCTCTCCTTGACAAATGTCAACCCCGCCTTCTCGTGGTGCATCCTGTTCCCACTAAAGGGGCTCTGACGACCGCAAATAGCGGTATAACTATACCATCGGGATCAGAGGAAATGCTATCCCACACTCACCAACCCGCTTGGCCAGCGTGGTGAGTTATGGCCAAACACCTCCAAAATGACTCTACAACTTAAATCTTGGCCCTCAGTCTCCGGCAGCTGGAATGTACCTGGCCAAGGCAGCGGCCAGTGCGACATGAAAGCAGAGGGTGCTAAGAATCCCCGAAGGACCGGACTAGGCTGCCATTTGATGCTGACCTTGGCTACCTACAACGGACGCTCCCTATCTTCTGATTCAAGGCTTCTTGAATTGGAAGAGGAACTACAAAGGATCAAGTGGGACATCGTCGGGCTGAGTGAGGTAAGGAGAAAAGGAGAAGATCTCATTGAACTGAAAAGTGGACATCTCTTCTATTATCGTGGGACAGATACTGGCAGAACTAGTGGTGTTGGATTTATAATAAACAAGAAACTGAAGGATAAAGTGGTAGAAGTTGAAAGTTCCTCTGAAAGAGCTGCACGACTCGTTATCCAACTATCGAGAAGATACCAGGCTCAGATTATTCAAACTTATGCACCCACCACAAGTCATCCTGAAGAAGAAATTGAAGAATTTTATGAGGAAATTCGTCATCTAAATAATAAAGGTAAGCAGCACTTGAAGATAATTATGGGAGATTTCAATGCAAAAATAGGGCACCGGCAACAGAATGAAACTTCAGTAGGTAAATTCGGTCACGGCAACAGGAACCAGCGTGGAAATACTCTCGTTGAGTTTGCAGAGGCAGAAGGATTTTTCATCTTGAATTCTTTTTTCAAGAAAAAGCCACACAGGAAATGGACATGGAGACATCCAATTGGGACGACAAGTGAAATTGATTTTATTATGTGTAACAAAAAATTCGTCATCGAAGATTGCAGTGTGCTAAACAAGTTCAACACAGGTAGTGACCATAGATTGGTGAGATGTAAGATGCACCTCAACACTAAACTCGAATGTAGCAAGCTCATAAGACAAACAAAATCTATTGACATAACCAACCTTAAAAAACACCATAATACCTTCAAGTTGGAACTGAAGAACAGATTCTCTGCTTTAGAAGGCCTAACATCGGAAGAAGTGGATATTTCTGAAGTTAACAGAAAAGTAACCAAAGCTCTTATGGAAACAGCAACAAAATTAGTTGGGGCTAAGAACAAGTTGCATGTAAACAAATTATCAGGAAAAACCAAAATGTTGATGCAAAAAGAAGAGAGATGAGGACAACTAAAGAAGATGTGACTTCCAAAGTGGAATATATAGAGCTATGCAAGACAGTAAGAAAAAGTATCACTGAAGACGTAAGAAAATTCAACTGTGAACTAGTAAGGAAAGCAATTGAAAACAACCAAAGCCTAAAGATAGCAAAGGGACATCTCAGTAAGGGAAGAAAACAGATTATGGCTCTGAGAAAAGAAGATGGTTCTATAACAAGAAATAGAGGCGAAATTTTGACAAGAGTGAAAGATTTCTACTCCAAACTATATGAAAGGGATGATACATGTACTCCAGACATCATGAAAGGTACCAGAGTTCTTCCAGTCCTCCCAGCAGAAGTTGCTCATGCAATCAAGAACATGAAGCGGGGGAAAGCTCCAGGAGAAGATGGAATTACTATAGACATCATACAAGAAGCAAGTGGAGAAATTGAAACAGTACTCGCCCAAATTTTCACTCGATGCCTTAATGAAGGGAAGATTCCTGAGGATTGGAACAATGCTACAATGATCCTGCTACATAAAAAAGGTGACATTGAGGATCTCAGGAACTACAGACCTATCAGCCTCCTATCAGTGGTTTATAAAATCTTCACTAAAGTTCTTTCACACCGCTTGAAGGTAACACTGGACATGGCTCAACCGAGAGAACAAGCTGGATTCAGGAGTGGCTACAGCACAATAGATCATATCCACGTACTGAGAGAACTAATTGAAAGAGCGAGGGAATATGAACTTCCATTGTGCATGGCTTTTATCGATTATGAAAAAGCCTTTGATTCGGTGAAACCATCAGCAGTTACCACGGCTCTGAAATCCTGCGGTATTGAAGATGCATACATTAATATTATTAATAACATCTATGAAAATGCAAGTGCAAAGATTCGGCTGTTTGAAAATACAACACACATAAAAATTGGAAAGGGAGTGAGACAAGGTGACACCATATCTCCGAAGCTCTTTAATGCCACATTGGAAAATGTCTTTCAATCACTGAACTGGGAAAACAAAGGGATAAAGATTAATGGAGATTATCTAACCCACCTTCGTTTTGCTGATGACGTAGTCATTTTTGCAACTACCCCATCAGAGCTGCAGAGTATGATCCAGGAACTTGCTGACAAGAGTAAAGAAGTGGGATTAAAAATGAACTTTCAGAAGACAAAAGTGATGTTCAATGCTTTCACAAGAAATGAAGATTTATCGATTGATGGAGAAAAACTGGAGATAACAGATACGTATGTTTATCTTGGACAGCAGATATCAAGTGAGGGTCACATTGATGAAGAAATTAATCCGCGTACAAAACTTGCCTGGAGAGCTTTTGGAAGAAACAGCATAATTTTCAAGAGCAATATGGCGTTATGTCTTAAAAGAAAAGTGTTTGATCAATGCATCCTTCCAGTGCTTACGTATGGTGCAGAGACGTGGACCTTAACTAAAAGAGACATACAAAGGCTGCAGACAACTCAAAGAGGCATGCAGAGGTGCATACTTGGTGTAACCAGGAGAGATAAGAAGAGGAACTCGTGGATCCGAAAAATGACGAGAGTGGAAGACATCATGATCAGAGTTAAATCCCTGAAATGGCAATGGGCTGGACATACTGCCAGAAGGACAGACCATAGATGGGACAGCCGAAATTTTAGATTGGATTCCAAGGGACAGGAAAAGACCCAGAAAAAGACCACATGGGAGATGGGTGGATGAAATTCGTAACTATGCGGGAGTGACATGGAGGAGACTGGCACAAGACAGACCGTTGTGGAGGAAACTTGGGGAGACCTTCGTCCAGCAGTGGATTGATAATGGTCGACAATGATGATGATGAATTGTCGGTTTAAAAAAATCAAGTTGCAAAACATTTTGTTACTTCGAAAAATCACGATGAAAAATGATTAATTTGTGAAAAGTCCTACAGGAAAGAAAAATATTATTACAAAACCTATTCAGAAAAATAATAAGCTCCAACAGAAAATAAAAAGACTAAGTATTAATGACTAAAAAAATTATTGTCGCGGAATTCGTTTAACGATGTACGTGATTCGAATTTCCGAGTGTCTGTGGCTCAGTGCTTAAAGGCGTGTGTTACCTGTCCAACCAGTCCAAGCGGCGCGGGTTCAGTCCTGACTGCAGCAGAAGGATTATCTGGGGAAAGGGATGAAAAATGCAGGATCGTTAGTTTTGCAGAATTTCAGGTAAAATACGGGAAAACCTGAAATGGATTTTTCTGAAATAAACGAAATTTCTGACTGGAAAATCTATGAAAATACGGAATTTGAAATAAACAAGCAGTTTTAAAAACGGAAATTTCTGAAAAACACGGGTACCTACCTTTCACTTTGCTGCACGCTATTTTCAGAAATTTTCCGTAAATTCACACCACTTATTTTTTACAGTGTGGCTCCAGAAGGGAGTAGGATTCTATAAGAAATATATTTTGCAGGTAAGGAAGTTCTTTCTTGATTTTTTAGCTGAAGTGTAAATACTGGGTTTATAAGATTAAATAATATCAAGATATTAGAAGATACAGTAGAAATGTCTTATCCTCACTGAGGCGCCCTAGTCTCTGTCTTCTCCACCATTGTCTGCAAGATTTTTGAAAATTTATTTATTCGTTTAGTACCAAAAGTGTTAAAACATACGTATACAGATAGCAAAATTCGGACAGCTTAGTTTCAGAAAAAAAGAAAGGTAAAAAGGATTTTGTAGTTTCATTAATGTAGTCAATCTGTGGAATAGATTAAATTTTAAGTAAAGTCTTTAAAGATCTCGTCAAAATATAAAAAATGAAGGTAGAGTATAAAGTAAGACCAATGTACTGTGACATGTACAACAATTGCTTTTCTTTGTTATCCGGCATTTTTCTTTGTTTCTTCAAGTCTTTCTGTCTCAGAATATTGAAAGTCGCTTTCGTTCTTTTTTTTTTTTTTTTTTTTTTCGAAATATTCGCTCTTTGGACACCGAAAGTAGCTGTCCAATAAAAATAAAAAAAGTGCACCACATTTTACGAAAGTACTTAAACATTATACACTTTTACAAATTTTGAAGATGACAATCCTATTTTTGGCGTAAATGTGACAAGGATGGTAAGTCAGATAATATCCGAAAACTTGATTTTTTTTTCATCGTCCTGGAGCGGTACTCGTACCCATGTCTCCCAGATAGCTCCCTGGTATGCTAACCACCTAACCAATTTATTCTTCCATGATTATAAATTTTTACCAACACAGTATTTCAACTGAACAAGCATCTAAATTATATTGTCTCAGTGCGAGACAATTTCAGTATGAATAAAAAATTTGTGGTCTCTTGATGGGATAACATAATTTGACGTGTGCCACATTATACCATCAAAATTATAAGACATTTATGCTTTGCATAATAGTAGCAGTGTTAAATAACTAGAACAATTCGTGACAAAAAAGAGTTAAAAAGGAAACAACTAAAGAAATTTAAAAATATAAAAGGGGCGAACTACATAAATTTATTTTCTAGGCTGCATGCGGAAATTATTCATTCGCTGCATATGGAAATTATTCCAAGTGACTCATTCCTTTATTAAGTTTTCTTCTTTGGCAATGCAAAGTTTCATGTTGCTTTAACCAAATCTTAATTTGCTTTCAAAACGTGTAGGGAGCACGCGTGATGCAGAACTTTGTCATGGAAAAATTAACAAATAAGAAATGGAAGTGAAGCATATCGCTGGTGCTATTAAGTTTTCTCTTGAGTTTGGTTCTGTTGCAATAGGCGGATGTGTGCAGCGAAGACACTATTACAGGTAAAATTGCACTGAGGAAGGCAATACATGAATTCATCCATGAAATAAAAGCGACAAATATGAAGACGAAAGTTTTGAGTGTCTGAAATTTGAATTTTCGTGTTACAATGCTAGTTACAGGGGTTAGTTAACCAGCATAATGTGAACACCACGTTCAGAGACGTGACTTTTAATGCTGCTACGTACGTCACAATACACAAAGGAATTCACCACTTTTTGGTTGTAACAGCTTTGTTTAGAACCTCAATTTCCTGTTTAAGTGCATTTAAAGTGTCTTGTTGCAAAATTTCTTCCATGGATACGACGAAATGAGCGACCTAACGGACTTCGAAAGAGGGATAATTTTTGGTGGCCGGATAGTTGGTGCTCCCGTGACCACAGTCGCCAGGGTAGTGGTGGTATCGAGAGGTACCGTGTTTAGCGTCATGACAACATATTGCTTTGACCAAAACGTGTTCGTGGCAAAACCTCGTCTACGAAACACAAGAACGGCCGTCAAACGACCATTACTGATAGAGACAAGAGAGCATTAAACAGGATTGCTACCCGTAATAAGAAGACCACGGCGCCGAAAATTAGTGTGGAGTTCAAGCTGCATCTCCAGACCCTAGTATCAACGAAAACAGTTCGCATGGAACTGAATAAATAAGATATTCATGGAAGAGCTGCTATTTAAAAACCACTGGCGACCAAGGTGAATGCACAACGGCGACGGCAGTGGTGCCAGGAGCATACAACATGGACTGCCGATGCATGGATGCGTGTAATGTGATCAGATAAATCCACATTCACACTGTTCCCCACCGCAGGACATGTTTACGTGTGGAGAACACCGTCAGAAGCGCACAACCCAGACTGTCTGCTTCCAACAGTGCAGCATGTGGTGGTTCTGTCATGCTGTGGGTGTTCATATCGTGGTTTTCATCAGGTCCGCTGATAACCTTGAAAGAATGCAGCGCGTATGAAACCAGTTTGGCCGACCAGGTCCATCCAATGGCTCAGGCATTGTTTTCTGCAGGGGGTGCCATCTATCAAGATGATAACCCCCAATTCACAGAAGCTCGGAATGCCCAATCATGGTTTGAGGAACATGAGGACGAACTTTTACACTTTCCTTGGACTCCTCAATTACCAGACTTAAACATCATAGAACCACTGTGGTCTGTGTTGCAAAACAGGGTAAGATCCCGTTATCTTCCTCCTGCGTCTCTCTCAGACTTAAACATCATGGAGCCAAACTTAAACATCATGGAGCCAGACTTAAACATCATGGAGTCTCTCTCAGACTTAAACATCATGTAGTCTCTCTTAGACTTAAATATCATGGAGCCACTGTGGTCTGTGTTGTAAAACAGAGTAAGATCCCGTTATCCTCCTCCTGCGTCTCTCTGAGACTTAAACATCATGGAGCCAGACTTAAACATCATGGAGCCACTGTGGTCTGTGTTGTAAAACAGCGTAAGATCCCGTTATCCTTCTCCTGCGTCTCTCTCAGACTTAAACATCGTGGAGTCTCTCTCAGACTTAAACATCATGGAGTCTCTCTCAGACTTAAACATCATGGAGTCTCTCTCAGACTTAAACATCATGGAGTCTCGCTTAGACTTAAACATCATCGAGCCACTGTGGTCTGTGTTGTAAAAGAGAGTAAGATCCCGTTATCCTCCTCCTGCGTCTCTCTCCGACTTAAACAACATGGAGCCAGACTTAAACCATGGTCTCTCTCAGACTTAAACATCATGGAGCCACTGTGGTCTGTGTAGGAAAACAGAGTACGATCCCGTCATCCTCCTCCCGCATCTCTCAAGGGCCTGGAGCAGTTTCTGCATGAAGAATAGTGTAACATCCCACTAACCACCATCCAGGATTTTTATGCGTCCTTTCCAAGGAGGATTCAGGCGGTTTTGAATGTCAAATGTGGTCCCACACCCTACTAAGCACGTAAAACTGTCTTTTCCTAGGTGTTCACGTAATTTTGTCTAGTCCCTGTATGTGCACAATTTGCTTTGAGTTTTATATGTTCGGAAATGACCTCAGGTCTTTCAAAGTACAATAGCAAAACTAATAATTTCTTTCATTCTGAGTGAAGAGGATCATATCTCTTATTACTGCTATCTTTTCTGCACGCAGTTTTATTTTGTGCTAGACCATTAGTTAAACCGCCTTAAACCTTTCACGTATAGGTAAAAAAATAAATTCATATCTCAACACTACACTTCTGCCGTTAACACAATTTTCATAAAAATAAAAAAAAAGATTGCCCTCTCAGAAGCGATGTCGTGTGTGCGATACAAAGCGTCGTGCTAAAATGCAGAAGTAAAAATTTTCAAAATTGCAACCTGTTTGGTGAAAAGGATATATGAATACTGGGGTACCAGAAGCTCAGGGTGTGGTCACTTCTAACAGCAATACAACCACTAATGATATTACGAAGTACGACAAAAAAATAAGGATGTCCTGGTCTATGGCTTTTAGATTTGCTTCACTTGCTCCTGAAAATCCGTCACGTAATGCTTTGGCGTCTCTCCTATTCACAAACGTCGTTTGATCACGTCTCAGATGGGCTCAATTGGCGATAGATCTGGCGAATGGGTTGGCCATTGTAACTGAGGCACTGTTAATCAACACTTGAGATTACCATTTGGCATTTTAATGCTCGAATATGGCAGTTCGAATGCTCTTAAATGGTAAAACCAAAAGCAAAAAGTGGTGTGCACATGCATCTCCGATGTTACATTTCCCTCGGTGACTATGAAAGTGAAAGAATTATATAAGAGATGGCGCTCTACACCAGAATCCAAGCAGTGCATTCTATATAGAATCATGACATGGAAGATCGTTCGTAGGTCCGTTTTCACGTGCGAATGTCGCCATCGTTCGGACCCAGATAGTAGCAGGCCTCATTGCTAGAGACGACATTTCGCCATTTGTCGGAGTTCGTTCGTTGTAGTACTGCAATTGCTCATTGCCGTGGCTTCATGTCGGCCGTATGCGCATCGGAGAAAGCAACAATAGGTTAAACACTCTTGGAATTTTGGACCACACTATGGTAACAGATGTGGTATTGGGATACAATAGTTGAATACGCTAATGCGGTGGTTCCCAATCCTTTTTCACGTGTGTACCCCTTTTAAAAGCATTTCTATAAATTGCACCTCTTATTTTTAAAATACTCATAGCTGCGGTCACTTGTTGAGAAGTACTTGGCGACGGGTTATAATCCACATAAAGTTTTGGTTTTTTAAATGTTCCGGTTTTCAACAGCCGATCCATAAGTGACACGCTTAAAAATCCCTGACAATAATAAGTGAAACTACGTTAAACATTTAATAAAAAACTACTTGAAAAGAATCACAATTAAAGACAATGCACTTACTTATACACTGAAGTGCCAGAAAAACTTGTACACCAGTCTAATACTTGGTAGGTCCCCCACGGGAGCGCAGGACTGCAGAAATACGACGGAGCATGGACTCCACTAGCATCTGGAAATATGCTGTAAGCAATGCACACCATACTTCCTGCAGAGCGTTCCACAATTCGGGTGTATTCCGAGGTCTCGGATTCCTGTGTTCGATAGCGCGTTGCATGGCATCTCAAATGTGTTCTATCACGTCCATATCTGGGGACTTGGGTGGGAATGGCAACAACCCAAACTCAGAAGAATGCTCCTCCAACCATAATGTGGCGTCCCTACACTTATGTGGAGGTGCATTGTCCTGTTGGAAAAGGCCTAACCCTTTAGCATGAATGTAGGACATAAACGGGTGTACCACGTCAGAAATGATGCGCACATAGCGTTGGCCGATCACAGACATTTGTAGACGTACCAGGGGTCCCAGTGAAGTCTAGCTAAACACGCCCCATACCATTACAGACCCCCCGCACACACACACACCAGCCGGCAAAGTTCCCTGTTGACAGGCGGGATCCATGGCTTCATGGGGTTTGCGCCACACACGAATCCTTCCATCTGCCCGATACGCGACTCGTCAGACCAGGCTACTTGTTTCCAGACATCAAGTGTCCAGTGGCGGTGTTGTCGTGCCCAAGCGAGGCACATAGCTCTGTGTCGTGCACCCATCAAGGTGACTCGAGTTGGGCGTCCGCTCCCAAAGTCCATATCGCGCAGGGTACGTTGCACAGTCCGGACACTGATGCTTGTTGAGGATCCAACAATGAATTCCGATGATACCTACGAGAGTGTTGCAAGACTATCGCGTAAAACGATTATTGACAGCCGATGATGGTCACGTTCACCCAATGTCTTTTTACGGCCACACTGGTATCGTAGGTTGGAGGTTTTACCGGAATCCTTGTAGTCACGGTACACCCTTGCAATGGACGTCCGTGAAAATCCGAACTTCGTTTCTACCTCCGAAACACTATGGCCCATCTCACAAGCGCCAACTTTGACACCGCGTTGAAAAACGCTTAAATCGTTATTACTTGTCATTATCATGCCGAAAACAGCTATGACAGCTGGCAAGGATGTCTAGCGTTTATATACGCACTGGCGGACGGAACCGAGTACGCGCATAGTGGACGTTGCTATGTATTTTGCATAAGCTCGTCTGTACCAGTTTTTCTGGCACTTCAGTGTATACACTCAGTGAATAACTGAACTGATCAAACAGTCTGCCTACGGATGTATTAGTAACACGCGATTGTTCTGGAAAGGAAGATGGGTCACAAAAGTGACGCATGAAGTGTGCGTAATGATTGGTAGAAGAGTGGTTTGGGGGAGGGGTTCATAGCCACGCTCTCACCAATCATCATTCGCTAATATGAGCTGGTTTTGAAGTGTCTCCATTAGCGGTGATTCAAACTTAACATTTATTGTTCCATAACTAACCTTTTGCATTTTTTTACTTGTTTTTACGCCATTACTGATTATTTTTTGTGTACCTCTGAACGGTCCAGCACGTACCCCCAGGGGTACGCGTACCACCGGTTGGGAACTGATGCGCTGATGTATTATTCCAATGTGTTGTGTTAATGTGTCGGCGCGTGTTTATCGCTTTTGTGTCATAAAGAATATAGAATGTTCGAGAAAGAGTAAAGAATTAGTATCTTCAAAGACGCATAAGAACATTGATAAGAACCGCCATAAGTTTCGATGAAACATGTAAGCACTGTTCTCGGAAGGAAAGGAACTGTCTTGTTCGGTCTGCGTCGGATGTACGAATTACTTAGTCAGAAAGACGCTTAGCGCTGTCTAGCAGTTTTTCTGAAAGGTATATCAGAGCGTGTTTGTGCCCGGTATATCAGTTGGAGTGCGGAGAGAGAGAGAGAGAGAGAGAGAGAGAGAGAGAGAGAGAGAGCATTGTTCCTGTCCCAAGAGTGTACGTGAGTTGGTGGCTTTAAGAGTTAAAGAGCCCGCTGAGTAAGAATAAGCTAAAAAAATTTTCCATTTGCTCATGAAACGAAAACTACGGAAGGCGATATTATCATTCATGGAACAACGATTAATTTATTTTGTTGAATATAAAAAGAGACTTGGCGTATTATTAGAGACTAGTCTTACTCTGAACACAGTCAGTTGGTTTCTCAGGTACATTTAAAAAAAAGGAACTAACTGCCCCTACCCCAGGAATAAAATGAACTAATTCATATGTGATGGCTCTCACTGGATCCTAAGGAAGAGAGTTTTACTCAAGGTGACAGCAGTGAAACGAGGGACATTACAGATAACCTTATTTACAACTAGCAGAATCAATGTCAACCGCCAAATCATAAATCTTACCAAACCCGCAATTTTCCTTCTATTAACGTACATAATTGCCACCGCAGTTCCACACTAATTAGCATAAACGTGTTTCTTCTTCTGGACAAGACAATTTTCAAATGAGATAGGTTGTCAGGATTTTTTTCTGTTTGCACCTCATGAAGACAAGGGAGACACTTTGCCAAAAGAGGATATGTTTTCCTCATGAGCAGCCCATTTGCAATCTACTATTAACACTACCACGTAGAATAAAATCTTTCAAACCACTGCTGTAGGTATTATCAGAAACAGTCCACAAGTGTTACATCAATTAATTTTCTTGATATGATGTGAAAACACAAATTTGTCCGTGACGCGATGAAACTTGCGCCCACTTACTCCGGAGTAAGTTGCTCTCCCAACTAATCTATACGGAGGGAATGTATCGCTGCAGGTTTGTCGTCTCGACACGTGCTTTGCCTCTGTAGTACGTCACAATGGTGAAAGAAATGAAAGGTGAAAAACACTTTTGTGATTGGTAGCAAGACGTCTTCACTATACGCTTGATGAGGAAGGTCAGATGTCGGAATTTTTTTGGTCTGAAATGCGGTGTGTGATTTGGCATTGTCTCTCTCTCTAAATGAGTGCTTACTGTTTGTTTACCAGTTCTGATTGCATTTTTGGTCGTCTAGAAGCGGGACGGTCGTTTCGTCGTGCAACGGAATGTATAGGATGAAACGAAGTTAGGGTGAACCATTGTTGGTAAGCATGGCTGCCAGAAGGTGATAATTATCGTCCAATTGGCAGTGGAGTACGATGGACGACAACAGAATGATAAGATCGGATGATCCCTACCTTAGTTGACAGGTAAATGAATCACCTACGACCAAGACAGGGATCATCCAAAGATCTGTGACTTTCGTACGTCACAATGGTGAAATTTTGCCAGTCAATGTTCAATGGTTCCGTGGTTGTCCCATGGAACCATTGAACATTGACTGGCAAAAGGAAGCTACCATGCATATCGCCATTTCATCAATTATACCGCTGACCGCTGTCAATTGTGGGCAGCGCCTGGAATCATGCTGCTCATGGACCAGTGGGGTACAGAATGGTATCAACGGGCATTCAGCAATGAAACTTCCTACTACTTGGGACCCGACGTTCGGCGCATACCTGTGTCGGCTATGAGGTGAATGCAAGGGACCTATATTCATTACGAAATGCCATACTGCAAGCGCTACTGATGCTATAGTCTCATGATAGGTCAGTTGCTATAGTCTCATGATAGGTCAGTTGCTATCGTCGCTCACTTGGTATTCGTCAACGAACACTAGTCTGCACGGGTCATATTTGGGTAGAAATAAGGAACGTTACCGACCTCTAGGGTCGTTGAGCTCCCCGGCCCGCTCAAGTTCGTGGGTTTGAGACCCGCCGCTACGATCGACGCATACCTGTGGTGGCTGTGAAGTGATGCAAGGAACTTATATTCATTGTAAAACGCCATACTGCAAGCGCTACTGATGCTATGGTCTGAGGAGGGGTCAGTTGCTGTCGTCGCTCACTCGTTCGTCAATGAAAGTATATGTCTGCATGGGCCTTATTTGGTGCGCTTGGCCAGCTCAAGCCCGTAGGTTTAAGATCCGTCCCGACCCTACGATCGGCGTATACCTGTGGCGGCTATGAGGTGAATGCAAGGAACCTATATTCATTGTGAAACGCCATGCTGCAACTGCTGCTAATGCTATGGTCTGAGGAGAGGTCAATTGCTATCGTCGCTCACTTGGTATTCGTCAACGATCCCAGAGATCTGCACGGGCCTTATTAATGAGCACCGCCCAGCTCAAGCCCGTAGGTTTAAGGCCCGATCCGTCGATTGCAGCTGTTATTTAGGCCCGGTCCAGCCCATGATGTGCCATTTTGCAATATTTTGACTTCCTATTGTGTTTTATTAAATTGTGAAAATTAAATAGCGATATGAGATATCATTGTAACTATATAGTTGAATGTAAGCCTAAATATTTTAACTAAATTTTGCAATTATCGATTAATATAACCTTTAAAGAGAAAGAAAAGGGACAAAGCGCATTCAAAATATTCCTTTCTCTGAAGTAGCAAGCCGTAACCATAGAAATCAATCCATATCCGCATTGCGGATAGGAGAAACAATCGATGTCGTCCCGCTCTCTCATACATACACACACCCCCACCACACTGCAGACACCCCCGTCCACCACCTTACGCAACACACACACACACTCTCTCGGGGTCGAATCTTTTCGTTGTCAACAAGCCCCTTGTGACGTGCCTGCTCCGCAGGACGCACACGACATAAAGGCAGATAGCAGCGAGAACGAACGTATGCGTAGCTCAGTTGGTAGAGCGACTTGTTCCGGAATAAGAGGAGTCGAGTTCGATCCCCGGCGTGAACCAAAAATGGCGGAGAAATTTACTTCGTTATACCCTCCAAAATGTTTCTCAATCATCTTAATATCTGAAGATGTTAAACACATTGTGAATGCCTCTCCTCGCCTCTGTGATTACAACCTGGGCTATGCCGTGGAAGTAAGTAAATCCAGCAAAACAGTTAAACACACCAGTATATCGGGAAGCACGACTTTTTTCTTTCTTTATATTTGCGATAAAAAGAACGGGTAGACTTGGTCCGGCCCGGCAGTAAGTGTCTTGTAAAAAGTCTAGCTCTGCTCGTTGCTTTGTTCTTTATACTATAAAAAGCCCGACCCGGTTCGTGCAGACCTCTAAACGGTCCTCCTACTTTTCTCCACTACGCCTTCGAGATTGCAGAACCTTAACTCTTTCCTTTCTTACTAGTGTGCCTGACTCCATTTCTTCAACACAATAACGTCCATATGCAAACCACAAGGGTTTTTTAATGAATGTCTTCGCGTTATGGAAGTACTGTCTTTGCGACCGACATCCGTGGATTTCTCCCAGCTGTCAATTACAGACCTACCAGAAGATTGCACGGACAACTGTTGTTCTGCGGGACCAGATGCAAGAAGCATTTTGGAGAATATTTACTCTTCGACAGCTGTATGAGTCCATACGACATTTAGCTCAATTTATCCTCAACTGAGGGAGTTTTGCATCACACTAACTTACCTATAGCTACACTGAGTGGCCACTTTATTATGACCACCTGACAGTTTTAAGCAAATGAGCTATGGCTGCACGCCACAGGGCATGGCTAGTATAAAAAGGGAAAGCTTAGTGCTTGCGACAGTAGTAGAAGTAATTTTTGGGTGACGAGATGGGTAAAAAATGTGATTTGACGGACCTCCAACGTGGGATAATTGTAGGAGCTCGGAGTCATGGAGCGAGTATCACCGAAACTGCCGCATTCGTGAAATGTTCCAGAGCAGCTGTTGTTAAAGTGTTTAAAGACTGGACTGTCAGCCAAAAAACTGGGTTTCTACGTGCAACGTGTGGTCGTCATCGACTAGTGACTGCTCGAGCGGAACGGAGAGTGTCCAGACTGGTAACAGACATCAGAAGGGCAACAGTGCAGCAAATTACAGACCATCTTAATCAAGGATTCCCTCAAATGATCTCTGAACGCACTGTTCGCCGTACACTGCATCGGACGGGAACACCTTTGCTGTCTGCAGTTAACAAGAGAAAACGTCTCCAGTTCGCACAAGAGCACAAGGATTGGACAGTCGATAATTGGAAACAAATTATATGGTCGGATGAATCACGTTTTCAGTTGCACCATGCCGATGGCCGAGTGAGAATTTGGCGGAAACAGAACGAAAGCATGAATCCCGAATGCATTGCTACAACCCTTCAAGCTGGTGGAGCCAACGTTATGTTTTGGGGAATGTTTTCCTGGCATGCTTTGGGCCCTTTAATTCGTGTTGATCAACGTCTGACTGGCACATCATATCTGAACATCGTTCGGACCAAGTGCATCCTGTCATGTGGATGGTTTATCCCAATGGCGATGGCTACTTTCAACAAGATAATGCGTCCTGCCATAGTGCTCGTATTGTACAGGATTAGTTTCATGAACATGCCGGTGAGTTTACTTCGCTTAGGTGGCCCCCGCAACCTCCAGATCTCAGCTCTATTGAGAATTTGTGCGATGAAGTTGAACGAGCTATCAGTCAGTTGGATCCACAACCCTGCAATCTCACACTGCTGGAAAGTGCTATTCATCAAGCATGGTCTCAGATTCCACAAACCACCTATGAACATCTCGTGGAGTCCATGCCACGAAGAATCGACTCAGTATTAAAGGCAAAAGGTGGCCCAACGAAGTACTGAGGGGGTGGTCGTAATAAAGTGGCCACTCAGTGCATATAAGCATCGTTTATGTCAATAAACGTCATTTGTATCGGAAATTTTCATTCTGTGTTCTTTACCTCCCTAGTTTTCATCATTCTAAGCATTCTATCTGCATTCCTGGGCCTTCAAAGTACTGCAATTTCCAAGTTACAAAGTGTGTATGCATTATATAGACAAAAGTATTCGGACACCTAGGTCGTACAGAAAAGAGAGTATTTATTAGCCCGAATTAGTACATAGTCGGTCCACCTTTGGCCGTTATCACTGCATCGACCCGTTTAGGTATGCTTATTCCAATGCACCAGAATTTTCCTCCACTTCTCCTGTAAAGCTTTTTGCATAGAGGAAGATCTTACCTGCTAAGATCATACTCGGAGTTCCAACTCGTCTCAAAGATGTTTTATTAGATTCAGATCGTGAATTTGGGACGGCCAATCGAACACTTGGATATTCGGCTCATCAAACTGAACCTAAACAAACCTTGCAGTCTGGCATGGGGCTCAGCCTTGCTAGAATAGTCACGGATCTGTGCCGAAGTACGGCCACAGCATAGGTAGTGTGGAATGATTCCAAAATATCTTCGTACCTCGGTCATTAGGCTGGAAGAAACCACAATTAAAGAGCCGGGTCCTTCCCAGAAGAAACAGCTTCACATCATCACAGATCCGCCTCAAACTTGACTCTAGCGTTCCCAAAACAAACGCCCCAAACTATCCATCCGATCAAAACGGGGAGTAGCGTAAATCGTATTCTTATCCACCCATCTTTTGGTCACGAACGGCAAGCGAAGCATCACTACAGTCATAGATTTTGTTTTAGTCTTTAATAGTAGATAGGTTTCAGTCCATGTTGCGTGGTATTTGCAAAAAGCACAAAAAGACTTTCGAGATTCAAGATCTAACTTGTTCACCATGATCAGAAAAAACCGTGATTCCATTTCAACCCAAGACCAACGCGGCGTTGTTACTGAGTGCCACCAGGACAAGATAAATGGTATATAAGCTCCACTATCCGTAATTTAAGAATCCGAGTGTCTGAGCACCAGTATAACGTTAGAACGAACTCATCTGCTACTTCGCTGTCACGCCTGGCAAAAACCGGGACATACCACCCATCATGAACTGATCACTACGGTCGTCATCTGACATTTCCTGCAGGGATAAAGGGCTTGTGCACTGCTTGCCTAGCCGTGGGTATGGTGTCCATGACGGATTATTCTAGTGCAAACAACGGATTCAATGGATTGTGCAACGTCGCCTACCAGGTCTGTTGCAGAAGACGCGCATGTCTTCTTCACATTACGCAGTAAGTTTTGTTTGGCACGATCAGTCACTTTGAACGCAGTTTTGCTGTAGTGGCACCATCTGTTATCCATTAAAAGCAGAACATCAGCAACAGTGGGTTTCGAGAATCGCAGAGGAGCGTCCATTGAGCATACTGATTACTTACTCAGATGGCCTCCAGCCGCCATACTTTTTCAAAGTCAGACAGTTCAGCTGCGCAAGGCATAGTTACTTCCAATGGAGTCCGATAGGAGTGGTCATACAAATCCACTTTTATTTTCATATGGGGAGGTGTCCGAGTAGTTTTTGCTACATATTCTGCTTTCATGTACAAAAATCTGAGGAACAAAAAGTCCCTCCATAGACAAATCCTAAAAGTAACAGCCAAATCCAATAGACTTCCCGCGTAATCTCAGAAAAAAATTCTGTGTCTATGAAACACAAGATCTTCATCTTTCTATGCATTCTGTGCCCATTTATTGGTGTTTCTTTCTTTCTTCTTTTCCTTCTTTTTTTCTTTGTTTTGAAAACAGGGGAAACCAACTGACTGCTTAATCTTTTTTCTTTCTTCTTGTTTTTTTGAAAGCAGCGAAAAACAACTGCTTAATCTCTAGCGAAAAACCAGGCTGATTTGCTGTGGTGGTGGGTAATGGGTAAAACCCGATTCTCGGAATTCCTAAGAATACAAGACTGTCTGCTAGTTAGGAAATGTTTCAGAAGTACTGGATTTCCCTTTTAAAAATTTTTAACCGTAAAGACAAAACTCTTTGATGATGAAATAGTGTTTTATGATTTCAAGGAATGTGACATGACTGATTTACTATTAATATCTATTGCTCAAGAGTTTTCAGATTTCACAGAACATGACGACAATTTATCGTATGAGAGAAAACGAGCCCATTGCCATGCAAGTTATCAGTTCATAAAATAAAATCAGATTTTAAGAATGATTTTGATGCTTCTCCTCCGTCCGTATAAACGCTGAAATTTATTTGAAGAAATTTTGAGAGTCGTACCGAGAATTATGAATTATTTTGCGTAGTATGTACACATCAAATGCTCTTGCGAAACATACGAATTTAAAGTATTATTTTATGCATGCACAATAATATTTAATACGAGAATAAAACTGCGATTTTCGCAATATACTATGTGTACATATCTGTATTTTATCTACGACGATGTCACAGTATATTCATTGTATAATAAAGCATTATGTTCTTTGAATCTTCCTGTTATTTATAAAAAGAGTTATGAAGCAACCTGCCAAATTGGCTTGGCAGTTAGCGAGTGTGAGTGCGGAGGAATTCGAGGCCGCTGTGGTGTAGCGGAAGCATATCCGGCGCGTAACTGGAAGACCCTGGGTTCGACTCCCTGTGGCGGCCAATGAGAATTTTTCCGTGACTCACTTATAAACGTGGAAAGAGCGAAGATCTTTGTTTGATGAGTTATGTACGATGAGAAATTCTGAAAAACTAAAATCTGCGTCTGAGTTTATTTCTACTGTGAATTTTCGGTGCATCGTGGAGTGAAAGCAAGAAAACGTTTAACTCTCAGCAAAATTACCTGGTTAGTTTACTATTTTCAACTAGACCAATTAGAATTATTAGATCTGCGTTTTCCAGCCGCTGAACCACCAATCTAAACTCAAAGAATCTGTTCGAAAAATCTCTAACTTCCAAGGCCATCTCTATCATCTTGTAAGTATCTCTCTCAACTTTTATGATCCATTGTTCTATTTTATTGTTCATTTTTTTCTTTGACTTTAAAATTCTCTGAGAAATACATTACCAATGTATCGGTATGATGTTTCTTCTCTCGCTGTCTCTCTCTCCACTTGCTATTTTTCCATCAACAACGGATCGACAAACCAGGAGGATTAGGTGTTATCCTAGCCAGTTTATCTCATCTTAAATATAGGTTGTATGGCAAAGAATTGTACCCAGTGCCAATCTAAAACTCGTTAACTCATGCCACATAAGATCTGGATGTGTATCTTTCACCGCTGTTTTTTGTTGTGACGGCTGTTCTAGCGGTCTCCTCTCGGAGCCGTCATCGGAGTGATGATATCCGGGATGGGCGGGAAGATCCGACGCCTGAGATCCAAAACTTCTCATGACCACCAAAACTAGGTACTTATCCACTGGTCTAAACATAGCATACGTCGAACTTTTCATCCCCCTCGATGATTGGATACCGCTAGTTTCATTCCTGCCCTCCCTGCCAACCTCTGAGAGTTTTTCATCCCTTTGGTATTTCCCGATTTACTTGCAGGTAATTGCATTCAGATATGACCAATCCTTAGCCCGCTGTCTTCCTTGTTATTTGGCATCATCTTCAGCGCGTATTTCTGATCACCAATGAAACTGGCTTATTTGGTAATGTCTTCCAGGTGCAATTCGCTAGGGAAAAGTATCATTTGCTTGAGGTGATTTGATTTTCCGAATGGCACTTACAAACACAATATTCCGTGAGTAATATTATATTAAGTAGGTTCTTGGTTTCAGGGCCTGTACCGATTTCACGATTCATACTGATTATAGAGAATCACGAAGTAATAATTTGAATTATTTTTATTACTTTATCAAGAATCATCCATGACTTTACGGCGCCGTTTATAATAAGCACCCAACAAAGCTGCATCCCACGCTAATATGTAAGAAAGATCTATGTAGGTTACTCAATCAAAACCAATCAATTGCTAGAGTTGTTTCTAAATGATAGAAGGAAAGCGCAGTGCGAAAGCGTGATAAGGAAAGCGTAATCATGAAACAAAAGGAATTTGAAACGTGACAGTTAGGATGCTCGTCAGTTGTTAGTAAAACATATGGATTGAAGAAAGTACTTACAAGTTGAAAATTCTTTATGATATAAATGAGGAGCGTATATGTAATTTTTTTCGGAGGGAGGGCGACGAAAAACGGAAGTTTTCGAAATCCACTTGAATAAAATAGAAGTTAATAAAAACCAAAAGAAAAAATTAAAGCAATTTTTCTAATGCAAGCTGATTCAGTTTTTATTAAATTAAAGCATTTTTTTTTCCTAATGCAAATCGCATGTTAACCAAAAGAAAAAGAAAATTGAAACATTTTCGGGGGAGAGGCCAAAACCCTTTGAGCCCCCTCTAAATAATCCCCTGGTATAAATGTCTAGCCGTGACCTGTTGTAAAAATCTTGCAGAAAAGGGAAGTCACAGATTTCTTTTTCGAAATTGACAGGTAAATATAGGCGCCTTTTGAAAGTTTTTCCCCATTTTTAAAAATGTTATTATCCTAATTTATTAACTGAACAGTATTTACAATTTTCTCAGTAGTTTAAAGATTCATAAGGCAATTAGTTTTCACCTAAGCTGCAATGTTCTTAAATTAAATTTTAAAGGATGAATTTCAAATTCCTTTATTCATTTCATGGGCAATTCATTAGTTATTTTGTGCTCTACAGAATGATGTACAGATAAATTATGTTATTGAGGAAACTCATCATTTTGATTAACTTCATCCAAATGTAAAAAAAAAAAAAAAAAAAAGTCTTAAAAATCGACAAACCGACAAACTTTCCGAAAGATTAAATATTAATTTTTATATAGATTCTAATTTTATTAATGTATGATAGTACTCCGTAATCAAGGTTAATAGACAGTAAGATTTGCTCATAACGCCTTCCTCGCAGGCGAATAATCGCGACGTCACTGAGCAGTGGCGGCCTTAGTCCTTGCGGGGCCCCAGGCGATGGCTCTTCACGGGGCCCTTCGTAATCGCAATAACCCAAAACCATCGCAATAATCCCTTATAAACGTAAAAATTTACATGTTGCTTACTCTGACCCTTAAACCAGTACCTCGATTTTTTCCTTTTTTTTTCTTCGCGCAAACCCTCACTTGGGGTGAATGTGATCCCAAAGCAATTTTTTTTATCGGGAATAATGGTATTGATTTTTATGAAATAAACACGATGTAGTACAATACATTGTTTATTAATATATTTAGGAATCCAAAATACTACCTTTCCAAAATGACCTGTTACTAAATAAACACGGTTAACTGTATAATTATAAGATAAGTCTATTATTTAAAGAAGAATTCTACGACATTTCTTGTATCTAAATATTCAATCCAATCACTATAATCCAGAGTAGACGCCAGGTTGTTTACTATGAATAGAAGAGCGAATACATTGCAACTCACTACTTGTACCCGAAATTGCGGCAAAACTCTTACGAAAAATATCTTCAAAAAATTTTTTAATTTAGACTACTCCACAACTTTCCCGCTGAAAAAATGTCTCTGACCAAAAAATAAAAAAAAATTTCTAACAGAGTAATTTTTTGATGCCACTAATTAAAAGCAGTAAAAAAATATTAAAATTGGTCATTTATTTGTATATGATCGTGAACTACAACCACAATATTTTAGGTGACGCCAGGCAAAAACTTCTAATCAATTGGCGGTGGTGCGGGGGCCCTCTAGGCATGGGGCCCTGGGCGGTTGCCCGGTATGCCCGTACCTGGGGCGGCCACTGTCACTGAGTGACATCCCCGTCCTAACATGTGAATCGTAGATCCGAACTGTAGCTATGGTGGAAGATGTCTTGTCAACAATTTTAGTAACTCAAACACAGAACAAAAGCTTATGCAAAAGCGGATTTACATTAAATACAGAAGAAACCCACACTCATGTGAATATTTTAGTAACAGAGATTTCAAAAATATCTCCCTCACATTTTTGTTACGTAAAGGGCGAGGAAACGGTTATACTGTTTAATTTTAATTTAGTTGCAAAGATCATTTTAGCTGTTTTTATATACATTTATATTGGAAAACGCACAGCAGGACATATTATTGTCATATAAATTCTTTATGAGGAATAGGAAAAGCATCTCGATAATATTCCCTAAACGTCAGTAACTTTTTTTCAAAGACTAAACGTCAGTTACTTTTTCTCGACGTCTTCTTGAATGACTCCAATTTCACTGTAAGTGAAGTTTTTGCGAACTGATTTCTGTGGTGTTCAGTCAACGATACTTACACGAACATTACACAACTTTTACTTTAACTGTTTTCTTTACCCTCGCATTTTTGATCCGATCCTTCCTAACGATGTCACACATCCTGCTCAGAACTTTCAAACAACATCTAACTTTTTCCAAACACCTTGTATCTGTTTTTTAACAGTCACCAAAACTGATCATGTGTTATGCACGATTGATTTTGCTTTTCACCACAGACTTGAGAAAAAAGCAACCCCATGAATATTTAAATTTAAATGAATCATTCTTTTGAGTCTGTTGCAGCAGATCATTTTTCACATTTGTTGTTTTGAGATTTAATGATCACCGTGAGCAAATCTAAGTTCTGTAAACAGTAGCCTCCTCACCAGTGGCTCAGTGGTATAAGTGATGGCTTTTGACCATTTGTTCGAGATGGGGGCTGGGTTCGAATCCCGGTGAGTTATGGATGACGTGTTTGTTTTACTGCTCTAGCCCTCTCCCTTTCCTGGAACCAGTGGTCTTAAATTATAGACGATCGATTGTTTATAGCCCATTGAGTTGCTCACGGTGGTCGTTAAATCTCCAGAAGAAAAAATAATGATAGGCAGTCGCCCGTCCCTAATTTAGGGTCATTGTTTCCAGGGAAGGGATAGAGCCAGTGGCCCTAAATCAGTGACGATCGACTGCTTATAGCCCATCGAGTTGCTCACGGTGATCGTTAAACCGCCAAAAGAAAAATATTGATTATCAGTCGCCCGTCCCTAACTTAGGGCCACTGGTTACAGGGAAGGGAGAGAGCTAGTGGCCCTAAATTAGTTACGATAGACTGCTTATAGCTCAACGAGTTGCTCACGGTGGTTGTTAAACCTCCAAAAGAAAAAATAATGATAACCAGTCGGGCGCCCTTAATGTTGGGTCTCTCCTTCCAGACAAGGGAGAAAGCAGCAGTGACGCAAGCACTCCACTCATACCTCATGCAGGACTTGATCCCAGACTTCTAATCTGATGACTAGCCAGAAACCTACGCTTCTGACCATTTGGCCACCTGGGAGACAATCTTAGATTCCAGGTCTGCACGGGCCTTTATTTGGAAAGCCCAGTCCGGACCAGAACTTTAGGGGTCCTGGATCAGCATTCTTGTTTACTGCACGGCCCAGACGGAACCTGAATCAGCGAACTACCCGTAAGTTTTATACTCTCATCTCGCGTTCTCATCTGATTATCGCAAATAACTCAAGGCTGTTTCTCTGAAGAACCGAAACACCTCTACTGAACTGAACAGCCTCAGTAGTAAACGGAATGTACCGTAGAGAAACATGCCATTTCTCGTAGGAATTTCTCTCACAGATGAGGTTTAGATCTGGTTACCTACTTCTGTTACAAACGCAAACGCATTTCCTCTCCCACAGTTAAGTATAAACAAGGTAACCTTGATCCCAAAGTATGTAAACAAACGCTTCGAACTTCCTCCATTGTAACAAAGAACCTCACTAGTAGCTCGATCATCTGGTTTTGTGAAGATGAAAATTCTGTTTATGTAAACATTTCTGGAAAAAGAAAAAGAGCCAGTTGTTTTAGTTGTTAACTTTGTGTGTTTAAATGTCACTTGGAAACGAGTCAGGTGTTGTATGATATCTAAAGACCCTGATTAATGTCAAATCGCCAGTAATTATAGCATTTCACATGAAGTCTTTATAAAAGTCACGATGACGGACGCTGCAGTCCTAGGTACAAGTGATCATAACCGAAAATAAATAAATCCATCGCTCTTAACCACGTTTTAGAAACACACAGCAACCGAAAAATTTGTTTTTCAGCCGCCGCTGTGGAATTGAACCAACAGAACTCTCGATATCGCGCCGAGTGCGTTACATTTACGCCACGGTGGCCAACAATCCCCGGTGCTATGTGTATTTTTAAGTCAGCTTCTGACATCACATCATATCTGGTAGGCATTAACGGCACTACCTATATATATAATATAGCAATTAAATCAAAGGGCGAGATCCAAGGTGAAAATACTCCAAATACGTGGCGACAAGTAAATAAATAAATACATCGCTCTTAACCAATTGTTTTTCAGCCGCCGCTGTGTCCACAGCGGTGGCTGAAAAACAATTTTTCGGTTGCTGTGTGTTTCTAGAACGTGGTTAAGAGCGATGTATTTATTTATTTACTTGTCGCCACGTATTTGGAGTGTTTTCACCTTGGAACATAACCGAGTTGGTCTTCCAAAAATAAATTAAAAAAAAAATCCTCAAAGTCATGAAGCAACTACATTGTGCGGAAGAATTGTGAGTAGGTTAGTTACTCAAATATAAACAGCTGCCGTGGGCATATTGTTAAAGGAAATTAAAGTCAACGAAGTAGAAACGGAATTTGATTTCAACTTTTAAAAAACTAAACCGCACTCGCACCTTACGTTGTTTTCAGCTGTAATTAATAAACGCATCCGGTGGTGGATGCACTTCTATTTCTTTCGTTTCTCTCTGTTTTCTTCACCATCTGAATATTTTTTAACACAGTCTCCATTTTGTGAAACGAAACGTCTTCCTTTAATCCAGAGCAAAATGTTAAACCTTCTAGTACCCGTCTGGCCTGAGGATAGGGTTGTGCCCGTGCAGATATCACATCCAATTACAAGAAAAAAGGCTGCCCGGTGTCGAAAAGCGAATCTGCGTCAGTCTTTTACTGTTTGAAGAGGAAGAAGCCAACGTCCTAAACTCGTCAATTATTCACGTACGTTGACTTCTCATGTTATTGCATTAAAACCATTTGCCGGTGGCAGCGATGACATCCTCATCCTTCTGCTCCGGAGCAGAATTGTTTCCCAGTTAGGCAACACCAACGGAGTTTGTCGCTGCAAATTTGCCCTCTTGTCATGTGCGTCCTCTCTGCGGTAGGTACGTCACATACATGGTCCTATCAAAAGAATATGACAACCTACCTAATAATGGGAATAACTACCCTTGGCTTGGATGACAGAGGCGAGACGGCGTGGAATGGACGCAATGAGGCCCTGGAATGATGTCCTAGGAACGCGTGCCCATTTGGACTGCAGCAGAGCTCGAACGTCCCAGAGACGACGTGTTTGTTGGTCGGCACGTTGAAGCTGTCGATCCAAATAGTCCCACAAGTGCATGTTCTATGGGATTCAGTCGATTTCGCCAGGCAAAGGATAACGGACACATCGCTGTCGTGCTCCTGTAGCCAGTCACGTACCCCCTTAACGACGTGGCACGACGCATTTTCCTGTTGGTAGACACCATCACCACCAGGGAGGACGACCAGGCTACCATTAGTGTTCAGGGACACATCCAGTGGTACCAGCGGTCCCTGATCATACCAAGAAAACATCCTCCAGGCGTGAACTTGACCGACAAGCGTGTCCGGGTGTTGGTTTCCATGTGCCTGACGTCATATCCGCCACCGCCCGTCACTTCCGTGGAGTACAAACCTCGATTAGTCGGAGAAGGCAACCTTTTCTTACTCTTCCACTGTCCAACGACGCTAGTCCCATGCGATCTTCAGGCGTCGTTGCCGATGGACCTGGGTTAACATGGGCGCGTTGACGCAGCATCGACTCCGGAGGACCATGCGTGTAACAGGGTTCGCTTTACTGTTATCGGGGACACGTATTGAGTGCCCCAATGTTCATTTGCGTGGTCAATTGCTACACTTTTGCGCGTCGATTGCCCTATACCAGTCGACGAAGGCAACGTTCCCCTCTGGGGTCAATGGCTTTTGCTGCTCCACAGTTATAACGTCGGGAGGTACTCGATGTGGAACACCCTTACTGCAGCACATCGCGAACGGCCCACAAAGTCTGCTGTTTCTGAGACGCTTCCACCCTTGGTTTGGTAGCCGATGATCATTCCTTTATGAACGACCGTCAAATCACTACCTATGCCCATTGTGCTCACGTTACGCAATACGACTCATCTGTCCTGGCAGGCCGCTTATACACTGCTGGACAATTGCTAAGGACGGATCATAAACGGCTATATACCGCATGAAAAAGTAAGTGTGGTTGGATGCCAAGTGAAATAAAATAATGTCAGCATGCCAGGACATTACAAGAAAGACAATTTATTGTGCTCTAAAATCCAGAAGGCTTGGGAACGTGTTCAAGGGACAAACAGGCCATTTTGTGCAGAATACCTAAACGTGAAAAAAATGCAATTACCGTCAGCAGGCGTTTCGGCGTAAGATGTCAATACGGGATATGGCCACCATGGAGGGCGATGCAAGATTCCACACGTCGTGTCATGCTTTGCACAACATTATCAAGCAGCTGTTGTGGTAATTTATCCCATTCCTCTGTCAGTGCACGGATGAGGGTGTCCTTGTTTGTTCGAGGGCATTGGCGACCAGCAAGACTCCTCCCCAAAGCATCCCACACATTTTCAATGGGATTCAGATCTGGAAAACGTGCTGGCCATACGAGGCGTTGAATATCCTCGCTCTCAAGACACTCCTGGACAGCCACTGTTCGATAACATGTTGCGTTGTCGTCCATGAAAATGAATCTATCACCGACAGCACCACGGAACATGCGAACATGAGGTAGCAGAACATCATTAATGTATCGTTGGCCAGTCATAGTCCCAGTTGGAAACACATAGAGGGACGTACGGCCATTGATCATGATGCCAGCCCATACCATGACACTACATGTCGGATATCGGTCCCTTTCCTGTATGTTTGCTGGACAATATGCAGTACCACTATCACGCCAGATCAGTTGTCGTCGACAATCAGACGATAGACTGTATCTACTCTCATCTGAGAAGAGGACAGAAGACCAGTCGTTATCAGTCCAATTGTGATGTTGATGGCATCATTGCAAATGGGCGGTACGGTGACGTCTGGACAATGGGATGCACACAACAGGACGGCGGGCGTATAGTCCTTCTTCATGCAAACGTCTGGCGACAGTTTTTCGGGAGATCCGCTTGCCAGTAGCAGCCATAAACTGATTTGCTACCTCACTAGCTGTGCCGCGCCGGTGTTTTTTGTTGATGGCACTATGTACCGATACTGCGAACACGACCTCCCCCGTGACGTTTGCTACACTCTCCATTTGTTTGAAATGATTTCCAAAGCCTTGAAACAACACTGTGGCTGACGTCGAACTCCCTGGCAACATCTGTTATTTTTCGCCCTTCTTCAATCTTGCCAATAATACGGCCACGCGTAAAATCATCTAGGTGATGTCGGGAAGACATACTGAAAATTGCAAAGTTCGTCAATTGATTCTTTCCCTTTCAACTTTGCGTTTGAACAACAACGGTCAATAAGCGTCAAATCCTTTATATCTCTTATCAGCGCTATGACGTCACGAACAAGTTCGGCAATCCAAAATTTGCATACACATCCAACACGTGCTTACTGTATCCCGCACTTACGCTAATTTCCACATTTTCCTGCCTTCCATTTTATGGTTGCTATCGTTGCTATTGTCATCCGTCCTTAGCAATTGTCCGGCAGTGTACTATGTCCGTGCGGTCGACCTTGTCACGTGCACTCTGTGACGCGCCTGAACGGATACATTGTGATTCCGGAGGCGGTCAAACTATTCTGATACGACTGTGTATACCCCCCCTCTTAGAAAGGGCTTGGACTGAACCGTTGAATTTTTGGTCAGCCGAAAAAACATACTTGAAGGAGAGCTTACTGTGGAAGAAGGAATTCTGACTATTTCAAGACGATGTGTGGAACAAACATCACACATTTTTCAAAGAACCTAACGGTCAGGCATCGAACACCTCTTTAGGCGTCAACACTGCGAAAGAAGCTATTTGCCGGTGGCGGAAATCGAATCTGAGTCCTGCTTTCTCAATGAAGCTATACCGACGGAGTTTGTCAAATCAACTTTGCCGTTTTGCGATGTGCGCCACATCTGAGGTATGTACGCCAGAATGTATAAATGCTATAAATTAGTCTCTGGGGATTTTTACTTTGTGCTATTAATGGAGTTTAAAGATTGCGCAAAGAGGTTGCGATATTGCAGTGCAGCTGGGGAATTTTAAAACCAAATTGCAAGTTCCAGTTCTGAGATACTTTCTCAACTATGGTATTGCAATTATAAATTTTGAATCAGCTTTATTGTAAGTGTGAAATAGCTTTTGTAATGTGGAGTTGATGTATCTATCGATGTGACGTTGGTTAAAAACCTTCAGGATATTATATGCTCTGTTTATCAGGTGGTGTCGTATATCACTACTGGAAAAGACAATGTTTAATGCATAAGAATAATAATACAAATTTTCTCACCGAGTGAAAATTAAATTTCTTACACTGCGGACATTTTGAGATATCTCTCGTAATTTATTCATGTTTCCCGTCATCGTGATTCACATGACATGAGAGTATTTAACAGCGTTTGGAATTTAACAGTTTTGACATGAGAGTATTTAACAGTTTTGACATGAGAGTATTTAACAGTGTTTGGAATTTAACAGTTTGGACATGAGAGTATTTAACAGTTTTGACATGAGAGTATTTAACAGTGTTTGGAATTTAACAGTTTTGACATGAGAGTATTTAACAGCGTTTGGAATTCTCTGCAAAATGTAATTCAGCAGTTGTAAATGTTTCTGGAGTGCAAAAAAACATTTAAACAACTCAGAACGTTTTTATTGTTTTGTTAACTGAAAAACTACATGAAACACCACATAAAAACAAGAATACCAAGATTAAATATTTCTTACTCTAAAATAAATTCTGAAATTCACGAGTCACTTTCCGTCATTCCTTTCGTGAATTAACGAAGCATATTTCCGATGCAACCGTTTCCGTGAAATGGCGGAAATAAACCTGAATTTCAGGGATTTTTCGTATCCCAAAAAAATTTTGAATTTTTAGAAACCTTTCCTAAACTCCTTTCTTATGTTGACGGTAATTTGCCGTTGAATTTAACCAACACAGGATTCGCTAGTCGAAGCAACCGGCATTCATGTTTAGCGAATCTGGAGGTTAAGAATCTTATCCCGTGTTTGCCCAGAGAAGCAGATAAATCACGAAAGAAATACGCGATTACGCCATACAATACAAATTTTGAAGATGACAATCCGATTTTTGGGTTCGAGTCCCGCTCCAGGACGATGAAAATTTTCAAGTTTTCGGATATTACTGTATCTGACGTACCATCCTTGTCACATTTACACCAAAAATCGGATTGTCATCTTCAAAATTTGCATTATATGACGTAATCCCGTATTTCTTTCATGATTTATCTGCTTCTCCGGGCAAACACGGGATAAGATTCTTAACCTCCAGATTCGCTAAACATAAATACCGGTTGCTTCGACTAGCGAATCCTGTGATGGTTACATTCAAATTGATCGGAAACTTGAAACTGGTCGTTCTGGGTGGTGTAGTGGTTAGCATACCCGGGCGTTTTCCGGGAGACGTGGGTTCGAGTCCCGCTCCATGACGATGAAAAATTTCAAGTTTTCGGATATTATCTGACTTACCATCCTTGTCACATTTACGCCAAAAATCGGATTGTCATCTTCAAAATTTGTAGTACAAAGATAATTTAAAGTGATTGTAAGTAAAAAAAATCTCATGTTCCAAAGCATTCTGCTGCTTCGAAATATTATGTTGAAAAAAAAATAATTTGTGATAAGTGCTCCTACAGAAAAAAATTAAATTATTACAAACGTATTCAAAAGATTAATAAGCTCCAAAAAAATGTCTATATCACCCATATTAACTCTTTAATGACCATGACCCTAAAACTTTGTGTCACCCTAAAATACCATAACACCCAAAACGGTCTATTGGTTCGCTTCTTTGTTTAGTAACAATAATGATGACTGAATGTGCCTACTGATGATCCCTCATAGGTTGTGCAAATTTAAAGAAAATGTAAAGGTAGGATATCTTTGTCACTCTCGAGAGGCGGTTCGGGCGGCTATGGTCGTTTACATGTACGGGCGCTGTGAGCGTTATGGTCGCTAAAGGGTTAATGAAGAAAAAAATTCAAAATCGCCCAATTAGTCTTACTTTAGACGTGTGTACGACTCCTAAGACTTGCTGGCTCAGCTGTTAAGAAGCCCGGCTTGTATGGACCAGAGATGAAAACGGGTCAACAGGTCGACATTTTCTTGTGGGTCAAATGGTTCGAGTCAAGGTGTTCCTGACCAGATTTCGACCGGGTTTTATTTCCGTTTTATTTTTGAATAGAAAAAAAAAATATTGCAAAAAACCCTTCAGAGGTCTTCGAAATAATACTTCAGAGCTGCAGAGTATGATCCAGGAACTTGGTGAAAAGAGTAAGGAAATGGGATTGAAAATGAACTTTCAGAAGACAAAACTGATGTACAATGCTTTTACAAGGAATGAAGATTTATCAATGGATGGGGAAAAGTTGGAGGTAACCAATTGCAACATTTACCTTGGACAGCAGATATCAAGCGAGGTTCACATTGACGAAGAAATTAATTGGTAGATAAAACTTAGTTGGAGGGGTTTTGGAAGAAACAGCACAATTTTTAAGAGCAATATGCCATTATGTCTTAAAAGAAAAGTGTTTAATTAATGTATCCTTCCAGTGCTTACGCACTGAGCAGAGACGTGGGCCTTAACTAAAAGAGACATACAAAGACTGCAGACAACTGAAGGAAGCATGGAGAAATGCATGGTTGGTGTAACAAAGAAAGATATCATTATTGTTACTAAACAAAGAAGCGAACCAATAGACCGTTTTGGTGTTATGGAACTCGTGGATAAGGAAAATGACCAGAGTGGATGGCATCATGATCAGAGTAAAGTCCTTGAAATGGCAATGGGCTGGACAGGTCATGTTGCAGGTGAAAAACACCTGATTTATTGAATATATAATCATAGAGTTATATAAAACTAAAACATTGCATTTATAAAGTTAACAAAAAAACCTCAAAAACAGGATCATGGATTAACAACATCAATTTAAATCTTAGGTAAGTACAACACGTAATCTATAAACAACAATAAACACATCATTAAACATCGAAATATGAAAAAAGAAAAAACCCGGTTTCAAACTATCTATCCGAACGCCTGTTCTAAATCATGTTTTTTACATAAGCCTTAATCTTTTCAATACGTTTGTAATATACCTCATAATAGGTTTTTAAAAGGTCTGGAACAGGATTTTTCGTTATGATCTAATTTAAAACAGCATTTAGCAGAGGAACCCAATAAAAAAAAACATTCCTCATGCTCACTAAGAAACTTCTCGTTAATTGGGCGAGTCTTTTTATTTGGCACAAATATGTCCTTCAAAAGTACTAAATCAATCGTTTCCTCATTTTTAGGATAAGTTGCAAGAAGTTCCAGAAGAAGACCAATTTTTTTTGATGACTTGCTTCTTTCTCCTTCCCAATCTGGTTCCGCAAGAAAAGATATATCTGCATTATGTAAAATAAGATAACTTTCAGATTTACTTCGTTTCAACTGATCACTGCTTGGATCAGTACTAGGTCGTTTTGATGTCGAAGATGCACTTATGTCTTCCGCGAGACTCTGAAAAACCACCAAACATTCCGGTGAGTTAACAATGTCTAATGTACCATCATTTGTTGTACATTGAGTCCCAGAAACCAAAGAATCCGGCTTCGGACTAACGTCTGTACCCGACGGGGCAACCAACTGTATCATTTCACCCTCTGTTTTGATCACTTCTTTCTCTGCCGTCACGCCACGACTGGATCCACCAATCGGGTCTCACAAGTTTCAATCACGGAAGGAGCTGTATCAATGACTTGTGTGGTACCATGTTCAAAATCCATTCCAACTTCAGGTTCAACTGGCCTTCCCTCGTGGGAAGCAGAGAGATCTTTCCTCGAGGGTGGCCTATGTAAAGAAGTACACTGAGCACGGATATGCCCTCTTTCCTTGAAAGCGAAACAGTAAATGCCAGTGTAAATACACTGCTGGTCACCCAAAATGCAACACCAAGAAAGAAGCATCCGATTGGCCTGATATTCGCAGCATGCGTCGCCCGCTAGAGAACATGCAAACGATTAGCATTGCAGGGCATATGCAAATCATGTGCGCCCGGCACACCACCGAGAAGCACTGTAAGAAGAGTGCACAGAAGGCGGGGTGTAAGTAGTGGAAATGTGTTGTGCTGCCGGACCTGTGCGTGGGAAGCTTCCCGATGCCTCGTCGCAGAACACGGCAGTCATTCCAGTTCGGAGTTTGACATAGTACGAATAGTGGCTTATCGCGACCGCGATTTATTGTACCGAGACATCGGCGCCCGTGTGGCACGACATCCAGCCACAGTGAGACGAGTATGGATTCGGTTGGTGCAGGAAGGGACGGACGAACCGACGTAAGGGATTGCCGCATCCGTGGCACACCACCAAACGAGAGGACCGGCATGTTGTGCGGCGGGCATTGACGGCTCGCACCGCCACATCACGAACTTTAGCGCAGGAATTAGGGTGTGTTGACCAAAAACCTGTGTCAGCACGTACCGTTCGACGTCGTCTGCAGGAGCGGGGACTTGTCGCACAGAGACCATTGCTCCGATTACCATTGACGTTACACCACCGGCGAGTGCGGCGGCAGTGAGCCGTTGAACGCCGCACCTGAACTACGGAATGGCACGACATTGTCTTCTCCGACGAATACCGCTTCTGCCTGCAACAGCACGATGGTCGGATCCACGTGTGGCTGCACTTCGGCGAGAGACTGTATGACGCCTGCATTATGCATCGCCATACCTGTCTGTCGCCTGTTGTTATGGTTTGCGGCGCAATTGGATATGACACCCGCACTCCTTTGGTACGCATCGCCGGTACACTTAACATCCACCGCTACATCTCCGACGTTTTGGAGCCTGTAGTCCTCCCTTACCTGCAGGAGCTGCCAGCGGCCACGTTTCAACAGGACAATGCGCGGCCGCACGTACCGCACGCATCGTGCAACAATTCTTCACGGCCCACCAGGTGTAACTGCTGCCGTGGCCCGCCTGTTTTCCCGATATGGCGCCCATCGAACACGTCTGGTCACTGATCGGCAACCGAGTGGCCCGGCAAGCACCACTCGCGGCTACGCCTACTGAACTGTGGCAATGTGTGGAAGCAGCCTGGACCGACATACCCCAAGCCCACATCCAAAGCCTCTTTCGTTCGATGCCGCGGCATGTAGCGGCCGTTATTGCCAGCCATGGGGGCCACACGAACTATTGATGTCTGCGTATTCCGCAAGTTGCAAGGGCCTGTAAGCTCAATCGTTTCATCTTTGTATCTGTTGTTATGTGTCCAGTAAATTTGGCTTTGCTATCTCGTGTCCTTCTTGGTGTTGCATTTTGGGTGGCCAGCAGTGTATTAAAGATTAAACATCTAGAGTTCAACACAATTTCCGCTTCTTTAGGAGAAGCCTGAAGAGACGATTCGTCAGGAAAGTCAACCTGAAAGGTCCGTTTTAAACCACTAACATGACAATAGGTTGTAGTCTGAGGGGCCTCTGTTACTCTATGAACTGGTCCCAATACCTGACTCTTCTGAGAGAGAAAGACTATCAAGGCAGAATCCGGTACCTCAATAGGAAACCGGAAATAAGGTGACAGTAACAGGTCGTTCACGTGCATAAACAGGGTAAAAAATTTGTTGATTTAAGGAAATCCCATGCTTTACAACAAGTTTACAATCGGTATTGTTGTACCACGTTTACTACGAGAGATGCCTTAAATAGCTTCTTTTGGTACTCGCTCCTCTAAAGCCTCAAAGGTAAAGGTGTCCGTGGTAAGGAATAAAAAACAATAGTTCGTTCCAGATGATTACGGAAATCCTGACATACCTCAGAGTTTTCTGCGAACTTGAAACAAAAACCTTGTCCTTGGATCTCAGTCCTTGAAATGCGGCGCTGATCACTTGTGTTATCTGGATTCGCCGCTTCAACCACAGATGCCCAACTGTGAGTTCCCGTCCCGTCAGTAAAACCACCTGGCTTCCCCATCGCTGAAGAAATCCCCTTAGCAGGCACCTGCAAAGATAAACTCTGTTGACCTCATTGTTGCCAGGTCAGATGTTGGAAAAATAGCAAGGTTTGCCATGAAAAATAGCAGAAATGGCAAAAATGTGGCACCACGGTTCGAATAAAAGTTTAAAAAATAGCATTTCAAGAAAAAAAAATGATAGCACTTCAAGAAAAAAAAAATGATAGCACTTCAAGAAATTTTCTGCATTTCTCGTACTTTAGTACATCACTTGTGCAAAAACTTAGTATATAATTCATTGAATTAAAAAAAAAGTCCATGTCTACGAAAGCCAGATTCTTGTTTTAATGGATTATAATTAAGTGTTCGGTGTAACATTAAACTCTTCAATAATGTCAGTACCATCATCATAATCATTGTCCTTACATTACGAGCATTTATCATACATTGAGTTTCCAATCTTTTTTGGCATTTTGCTAATAGCCCGGTGGTGCAGTGGTCTAAGCAATGGCTTCTGATCATTCGTCTCAGGTGGGTCCGGGTTCGAATCCCGGTGAGGCATGGATGCTGTTGTTTGTCTCACGGCACTGGCTCTCTTCCTTCCATGGAACCAGTGGCCCTAAATTAGGGATGGGCAACGGCTTATAGTCCATTGAGTTGCTCACGCAGGAAAAAAATTTCTAATGGACGAAAATTGCTTTGCAACATTTTGCTTCAAAATTCAAATGGCACCCCATTCTCAGTAGAGCCTGGAGCATTTCAACTTTCATGCAGTTTCGAGTTGCATTTCTCAGAAAATTCATTTTGGAAAATACTCTTTCAACAACTGCTGCATTGCTGATGGGTACAGAAAGTGCAGCTAAAACACAGAAAGAATTGTAAATGGATTGCTTCTTATAGATACATCTAACACTCCCCCAAAATTCAATTGGATTTGTCAATGTGCTACCTTTAAAGTGTTTAATCAAATTAACAAACGAAAAATTCCTGTATTCTGCTTCCAATTTGGACAACATTTGGGTATTTTCATCTTTAAAACTGGATCTCTGGTTTACGTAGGCATTTTCCTGGGCAATAATTTGCTAGAAATTTCAAATAATCAAAATTAGTTACCATCCTTTTGTGTAATTGAACCCAGTGATCATTCGAAGTGATCGACAGTACATATAGGAAACGGAAATAACCGACCAAGGATGGATGCTGGAATGTGGATCCGTAAGTGCAAAGAAATCTAGCAATATCAAAAATCAAATGAGGTGTATATATATATATATATATATATATATTTGAACTTTCTGTAGCCAAGCTGGATTTATCGCCGGCATAGCACAGTTGGTTAAGTCGCTGTGCACTATAAGGGAGGCGGACGTTTCTGGTTGGTGTTCGAATTCCGGTCCTGTCTGCCGTCAAGTCTGCGGTTTTTGCGGGGTTTTCTGCAGACTCTGTGTTTCGGGATGCGAATGCGTAGGTGGTTCCCTGTGAAGTCTGCCCCGGTTGCACTTTTGTCCCTTGACTGATCCTCCAGGTTGGGAGTTGGGCTTGGTGCAAATGACCACACCTCGTAAAAAGTAATTCTCTCGTTACGAAATGTCACGAAAACACTCATTGAGAAGACCTGGGCGCACACAGGGCTGTCGAGTCATTGAAGAAGATAAGTTGGATTTAAAGAAAAATACAAAATTTTCAGAAAAAAATGGCAAAATAACAAATAGCATTCAGAAAAATATTATAGTACTGGAGCACAAAAAAAAAAAAAAAAAAAAAAAAAAAAGCATTTTTGCTATAAAATAGCACGACCTGGCAACACAGGTTGACCTCCAAAACTACTTTGGCTGATCGGATCCTTATCTCCTGAAGAGCACGGTTCGCCGCCCCGGTGGCGCAGTGGTCTAAGCGATGTCCTCTGATCATTCATCCAAACGAGGTTCGGGTTCGAATCCCGGTGAGGCATGGATGTTGTGTTTGTCTTACGACACTGATTCTCTCCCTTCCCTAGAACCAGTGACCCTAAATTAGGGACGGGCGACTGCTTATAGCCCATTGAGTTGCTCACGGTGGTCGTTAAACCTCCAATCAAAAAAAAAAAAGAGCTCGGTTCGATTACCATGGCAACCTTTTCAGAGGTCACGGTAGGAGCACTCCGTGGATTGAACGGCGTCTTATCAGGCAAAGCTGCTCCTCGTCGATCAACTTTCGTTCGAGAGTTTGTGGTCACCGTAAACCGCCATTTGCAATATACGTCAACGGCAAGCACAACCACTCAATAAAACAATTCGTATAGGTAAACGATATTACCAAAAGCACTGAAACTTCATGAAAAGAAGCACGGAATATTCACGAACATGTCACACTACTTCAAACCATTGTACACAGGTTATAACCACTTTGGCTGGACATGTTGCCAGAAGAACAGCTGGACATGTTGCCAGAAGAGCAGCTGGACATGTTGCCAGAAGAACGGCTGGACATGTTGCCAGGAGAACGGGCTACCGATGAATAACTGAAATTTTTGATTGGATTCCAAAGGACAGGAAGAGACCCAGAAGAAAATTACGTGAGCGATGGATGGATAGAGGAGACAGTCTGCTGTGGAAGAAACTTGAGATGATCTTCATCCAGCAGTGGAATGATAATGATTGGCAATGATAATAATGATAATGATGTATTCGGATTTATAGCTCAAAGCAGATTTGTCCGGGTCGGGTCCAAAATTTTTGACACGTTTCAAACTCTGGTATAGGCCCATCCCAATTTGCTTCGGAACGCCCGCACTACCGGCGCATAAAGATCATCTGGCGTAAATGCTGAAAAATTCAGAATCTTCGATTTTACAAAACTTACGTGTAAGGACGGAACAAATTGAAAAGGACTTTTCTGAAATAAACGGAATTACTGTCCACGAAAAATCTGTCAAAATTCGGAAGTTAAAAAAACGGACTCTTTTAAAAACGGGAATTTTATTAAGAGACGGTCACTTACCGGCAAATTTGCAACATGCCATTTTAAAAAAAATTCCGTGAATTCGCATCATTTTTTTTTACAGTGCATATTTTTTAGTTTAGACATCTCATGTTTCTATGATTGATACGAATCAGTTGGAAAAATAAACCGAGTGTTGCTTAGCGTGGAAAATATTTCGAACACACTGACAAAAAAAAAAAAAAAAAAAAAAAAAATACAGGGGGGAAAAGAGGAAAGAAATCAGTGAGAGATGTGAGAGAGCAAGAGAGAGTGAGAGTGCGTGAGAGAGAGAGAGAGAGAAAGAGACAGAGGGACCTACTGCCGGGCAAAACAATTAGCCCTGTAATACCAAATGCAAAGTTCGAAGCACAAAGATCTGAGCATCCAGTTAATCTTCACGTCTCTTAGGCGCATACAGTGTTGCCAACCCCTGAAAAAAAAATTATGGCTAAAAAGTATATACTGTACATACAAGTACATACTTGTATGTATACGAACCGCATACCGCAATACACACACGACGTTACGCGGGACTTGTCGTAATCAAGAGGTGGATTCTTAACGCATCCTTTGGGAGCATATAACGGTTGATTTTTTTTATTTATTTATGTTTTTATGATTGATTTTTATGATTGCTCATTGATTTAAACTAATAATAATAATAATATTCCGAACCTTAAGGTAAGAAATTTTACTCTATGGTTTGGAAATAAATTTTTTGGATTAAAGAAAGAATTTATTTGGAGATAATTGGAGGGGCGGGAGACTTCATCCTCCCTGTAACAGTCTACAGACGCCCTTGGATTGACCCGATCGCGATTCATCTCATATTCATTACCATCCATGGTCTCAATGATTTTGGAACCAAAAGTAGGAACTATCTATGCGTTGCATGAAACGTCAAGTTCCAGTTTAATATAGGTGCTGTCGATAATCATATAACATTGAAAAGTCGTGGGAATATATGAAAACATAAATTTGTCCGTGGCGGAGATCGAAATCGCGCCCCCTCACTCCGGAGTAAGTTGCTCTTCCAACTAAGCTACACGAATGGAATGTATCTTTGAAGATTTGTCGTCTAGTGTATCTTTGAAGATTTGTCGTCTTGTGTATCTTTGAAAATTTGTCGTCTTGTGTATCTTTGAAGATTTGTCGTCTTGTGTATCTTTGAAGATTTGTCGTCTTGTGTATCTTTGAAGATTTGTCGTCTTGTGTATCTTTGAAGATTTGTCGTCTTGTGTATCTTTGAAGATTTGTCGTCTTGTGTATCTTTGAAGATTTGTCGTCTTGTGTATCTTTGAAGATTTGTCGTCTTGTGTATCTTTGAAGATTTGTCGTCTTGTGTATCTTTGAAGATTTGTCGTCTTGTGTATCTTTGAAGATTTGTCGTTTTGTGTATCTTTAAAGATTTGTCGTCTTGTGTATCTTTGAAGATTTGTCGTCTTGTGTATTTTTGAAGATTTGTCGTCTTGTGTATCTTTGAAGATTTGTCGTCTTGTGTATCTTTGAAGATTTGTCGTCTTGTGTATCTTTGAAGATTTGTCGTCTTGTGTATCTTTGAAGATTTGTCGTCTTGTGTATCTTTGAAGATTTGTCGTCTTGTGTATCTTTGAAGATTTGTCGTCTTGTGTATCTTTGAAGATTTGTCGTCTTGTGTATCTTTGAAGATTTGTCGTCTTGTGTATCTTTGAAGATTTGTCGTCTTGTGTATCTTTGAAGATTTGTCGTTTTGTGCATCTTTGAAGATTTGTCGTCTTGTGTATCTTTGAAGATTTGTCGTCTTGTGTATCTTTGAAGATTTGTCGTCTGGTGTATCTTTGAAGATTTGTCGTCTTGTGTATCTTTGAAGATTTGTCGTCTTGTGTATCTTTAAAGATTTGTCGTCTTGTGTATCTTTGAAGATTTGTCGTTTTGTGCATCTTTGAAGATTTGTCGTCTTGTGTATCTTTGAAGATTTGTCGTTTTGTGCATCTTTGAAGATTTATCGTCTTGTGTATCTTTGAAGATTTGTCGTCTTGTGTATCTTTGAAGATTTGTCGTCTGGTGTATCTTTGAAGATTGGTCGTCTTGTGTATCTTTGAAGATTTGTCGTCTTGTGTATCTTTGAAGATTTGTCGTCTTGTGTATCTTTGAAGATTTGTCGTCTTGTGTATCTTTGAAGATTTGTCGTCTTGTGTATCTTTGAAGATTTGTCGTCTTGTGTATCTTTGAAGATTTGTCGTCTTGTGTATCTTTGAAGATTTGTCGTGCCTTACCTCTGTAGTATGTCACAAATATTTCAAATCTGTCGCTACCGCGCGAACTTCACAAGGCTCATTTCTACGACGTACCTTTTCCATAATACACTAGCAATAGCGAGAGTTCTCTTGTTTGTGCAGTAAGAAAGTTGAGGGATAGGATCTTTGATGTTCCATGGCCGGTGGGTTAATATTCCCGGAACAAAAAAGCGCATGTTGTTCTCCAGAAACATAATGTTCGTTTGCAAATACTACAACCTACATGTGTGGTGTATGTACGTAAATTAAGACCTGACTCAGACATTCATAGATACCGCTGCTCTATGACTGTTTGAACTGTGCAGGCGCAATCAGCCATTCGTCAGTATATCGCGGATATCTGTAGTGACGTGTGACTTCGTGATAAGGAAACCCAGGCCTTTTCACCAGGTGTTAATCAGATATGCATTTTTTGCGCATTCTAAAACTAAATTTACTGTTTTCGTTTTTTCTTGTAAGCAAATAGCAATCATGCCCGTTCGCCGAACGGTGAATCTATAAAATCCTTTTTTGAACATAAAATTAAAGAAAGAAAAGTAATTTAAGATCCGTAACTATTTTACAATTTGAAGAGCATCGTGAAATCAATGCATACGGGATGACGTAAAACGGAGCAGGCTTTGGCGACCTTTAATTTTAAATCAAAATTAGAAATTTTTAAAGCATTTCAGTGATTCTGACAAAATTATCTTTAAACCTAACAACATTTTGAAAGAGTAAAGCTAAGCCACCCTTTTGAATTTTTTGGTTTTCAGACTTTTTTCTAGCTGTAGACGTAGAAAAATTCAAGCAGACAATGTTTAAAGCGACGTTGTGCTTTTTTCCGGGTTTTTTTTTTTATGTTTTTGCAAGTATCCGGACTTTAAGACCTACCAGCGTGCCAATATTCAGATGTCTAGGACATTTAGAAGTGGTCGAAGAATTCGCGAAAACTTCAAGCAGACTTCCAAAGTCGATTTGGGGAGAGGGGTCGTACTTTTCTAGGTATACGTAGTTTAATACCTATATGAATGCGAATTTTCAGACGTCTAGGTCTTTTAGCAGTGGTCAAACAATTTGCGAAAAATTCAAGCAAATAATGTTCCAAAGCCGCCATTTTGATTTTTTTTTTCGTACTTTTCTAGGTATACGGATCTTAAGAGCATGCCAATTTTCAGATCTCTAGATCATTTAGAAGTGGTAGAACAATTGCGGACGAACACACACGCATGTTCCCTCTTTGCTTTTTATACACTCACGGACAATGAAATTTGCGCACCTAAAAGAAAACATACTACAACCGCGAAACTTTGCAAATAGCTAAAGTGCGTGTTGGTGTGCAAATGATTCACGTTTGGTACGATTGCGCATGACTGCCTACCCTAAGGTGGAGGTGCAAGCACGAACCCACAGCCTTATAAACCGGCGTGTAGTCGATGCCCCATGAAAGCGAAAAGCCCCGGTCGACGCAAGCAAGAGTGACAAGAATGCCGGGTAGACACCAGAGACGTCGATTTACGCAACTTATGGGCTTTGAGAGAGGCCTGATCATCGGGCTGAAAACCGCAGGGTGGTCAGCGTGCCGTATAGCCCGCCACGTGGATCGTTCTGACCATACCTTCCGAATGTGTTGGAAGCAGTGGACACGTGACGGCATTGCCACACAACGGAGGGGCTCTGGACGGGCCAGGAGAACCACCGGTAGAGAGGATCGACGGATCGTGCGCCAGGCACAAACGGATCCGCCGGTGACCCGGTCCACTATACAGGCAGATGCAATGGCTCCTGTGTGCCCACGAACCATTTCCCGAAGCCTCGCGGAAGTGAATCTGCGATACCAGCACCCCTTACGTGTGCTGCCAGTAACACCGCAACATCGTCGGCTCGTGTGCAGTGGTGTCAGGCCAGAGCGACGTGAAACGCTACAGACCGGCGACGTGTTGTGTTTAGCGACGAGTGCCGCTTCGTTTTGTTGACAGATGATCATCATGTCCGTGTGTGGAGTTCCCCGGTTAACGGCACAATCGTGTCCTTGCTTTCGAGCGCCACACCTCCCCTCCTGCAGGCATTATGGTCTAGGGAGCCATTGTCTACGATAGCCGATCAGCTCCAGTAGTGGTTCGTGGATCATTGATGGGCGAGCGGTATATTGATGAGATCCTACAGCCCCATGTGCTCCCATTATTGGCCGGAATTCCAGGTGCACTATATCATCAGGATAATGCCTGCCTGCACGCTGCTCGGGTTGCCCAGGAATGCCTGCGTCATGTCCAATCACTTCCATGGCCTGCCCGCTCACCAGACATGTACCCTATCGAGCATGTGTGGAAGCAGTTGAAACGCCAGCGGCCGCCGTGCCGCACTATCAGGGAATTGGAGCACACCGCTCAACACGTGTGGGCCAGTCTGCCGTAGGACAACATCAGGCGTCTGTTCGCATCCATGCCGGACCCTAATGCAGCATGTATCGCCGCACGAGGCGGTGCGATTCGTTATTGAATATGACCGGGTGCGTGCCACAGATCCCTCTGTAATTGTCCTGCTGCTCTGTTTTTGCCACCATGTGTATCATTCATCTGTATCATTACGTCCATAAAATTTCAGTTCAATCCGATACTTCCTTCTTTTTCCGCAAATTTCACTGTCCCTGAGTGTATGCTAGGCGAACGCCTATATTTACATAGGTATTTGCGTATGTCGGCGGAAAACGCCGAACTTTAAAAACGTCGCTACGTCATTAAGCATTGCGTCATTACCAGTTTGATTGTAGCCTGTCATTTCACCCAATGAGAAGAGATTGGTAAAAATAGCAGTGTCACCATGGCAGCAGAACACGGGACCAGAACTTTTCGGTGTGATTAACGCTGAAGGCAGAGTAAGCCGCTCGTTTCTTTCCTTTGCGTCTTTAAAAAATGCTTAAAAATCATGAAATTACTTTTCTTATTTTTTTTTTTTTTGTAAGAGAGAAATGATAGTTGTGAGTTTATGCTGTAATTTATAGTTTGCCGTATATCCGGTTTTTCAAATGGATCCTAAAAGCGAGCCTTTTATTAATAAGCTGTAGGCCCATCCCGATCGTACCGAACAGAAGCAAGTCGAATTGGAATAGACTTATAGAAGTCATGCACATACGATAACGGAATTTAGGATAATTCTTCATGCAAAATATGTCTCACCTGTGCCAGTGATGTTGGAGGTGGAAAGTGTGATCTGTCCTTTCGCTCCAGATATTCCCAAAGCGTCCAATCATTTTGATGTTGCCATGATATTTGCATTACCTCATCCTCATGTTCTTCAAAACACAAAATGACAAGTTTGGCAAAATGCACGGGTGAATTATCTGCTTTAAACCAGGGACGGTCGTCAGGAAACAATGTATGTAACATTGGGTGCAGGTGGTACCCATGAATGGATTTGTACGTAGCAGATGTGACACGACATAGTAGAATAACTAATGGCCTAAAGGAATGCCATGATATGACATACCACAACATCAGGGGTCCATCTCTAAGCTTCTTAGTCGGGGTGGTACGCTTCCGCCAGATGTACACCCTACCAATGGTAGGAAACAATGTGAAGCTCGATTCATCATCCCTGCAAAGGCGAACTGCCGTGGACAACAGCGTGTTGATGAGCGGGGTCATCGCCGGCTAGCTCGCATTGTAACAGCGGATAGACGGGCCACACTGCAAGAAATCACTCTGGAATATAACGCTGGTGCACAAAAATGTGTAAGCAGCCACACCATTCAGAACCATCTCCTCGCTATGGGGTACAGAAGCAATCGTCCCACGAGGATACCTCTGCTGACCGCGCATCACAGGGTGCCAAGATTAGCATGGGCGCGGGAACATCGCCACTGGACCCTAGTCATGTCAGAAAATGTTGCCTGGACTGATGAGTCGAGATTCACGTTGGTACATACGGATGGTAGGATAGGAGTGCGGCGCAAACCACATGAGGGGATGGATCCTTCTTGCCAACAGAGTACTCTTCAAGCTGGTGGGGGTGGCATTCTCGTCTGGGGACTATTTACGTTGACTGAAATGGGACCCTGGAACGTGTGGCATCGTCCCTCACAGGTCAACGTTACCGGGATATCATGGACGACCATTTGCTCCCGTTTGTGCGTCTTCAACATTCCACTGGGGACCTCATCCTGCAACAAGACAATGCAGCTCCCGAATTGTATCCGAATGGTTGGATGAACACTCCACCGACGTGACCTCGCTTCCTTGGCCAGCTAGATCACCTGACCTCAATCCCATCGAGCACATCTGGGATGCCATCGAGAGAGATGACATCCCTCCATCAAATCTTCGTAAACTGTGTGAGCTTGTTCAGGCGTCGTGGATTCGTATGGCATCCCAAGGCTTCCGGTGTCTTGTCGAGTCCATGCCGAGACGAATCGCCGCCCCCATCAGGGCGAAAGGTGGTGCTACACATTACTAGACCGGTATCTCTAATTCAATTGCTCTTCAGTGTATACCTCGCATGGCTGGTCACCTCGTCCCTGTGATTTGCATACAGCGCATTGCGTGTACTCCATGCAGTCGCAGTGGGCGTTTACGTTGTTTTGACAAACCCATGTTTCTACATTCTATAACGAAGTAAATTTCTCCGTCATTTCTGTCCACGCCAGGATTCGAACCCGTATCCCCTCATTCCGGAATAAGTCGCTCTACCAATTGAGCTACGCGGACGTTTTATTCTGATTCCTATCTGCCTTTATGTCGTGTGCGTCCTTCTGGCAGGTACGTCACATCTCCTGGTACGTTACATCATCTCCCCCTTATTTTTTTTATTTTTTTTTTTTTTTTTTTTTTTGTCGAAGTGCTGCTCTTATTTTACCTATCTCGCGGTGTGGAAATAACATCACATCAATGCGAGATTTTGAACGCTCGGGTCATCCGGATAGTTCGGGCGCCATTATAACGAAGTAAATTTCTCCGTCATTTCTGCCCACGCCAGTATTCGAACCCGGATCCCCTCATTCCGGAATAAGTCGCTCTACCAATTGAGCTACGCGGACGTTTTATTCTGATTCCTATCTGCCTTTATGTCGTGTGCGTCCTTCTGGCAGGTACATCACATCTCCTGGTACGTTACAATTCTTAACCCTTTAACCGGCCGATGTTTCTGAATCAAATGGTGCCCAAACTTTTCTAAGTTTCCCAAACAGAAATCGTTCACATAGCGACTTGATTCTACAAATGCTACGAAAAGACAATACCTTTACCTCCCCCACGTCAGCAGTGACGAATATAAACTTGTGACTAGTGATAAGATATCGCTTCTATAGTCCTCTATTCTCTGCTCTATGACCCTAGACATCATGGGGAAGATCTTGTTCCCGTGACAGGGGTAAGGTCCTACTGGGTAGAAACAAGTGCCTCAAACATCTTCTCTCTCTCTTTTTTTTTTTTTTTTTTTTTTTTGCGAGATTAGTTGACATTGTTATAGCCCTGTTAGCAGAAAAATCACTTAGAAAGGATTTGTGCCAATCATCCTTTTAAATTACCAATTTGAAAAAACAAAGTGGTCTTTTAGGGGAGCTATCAGTCATCCCCCTAAACAACCACTTTGAGAAGCTCTATGACGAGTGAGTTCACTCACTCATTTTGACAACGAATATATTCGTTCGAGCTGATTGTAGCCAAATTTTGATAACCCCGAATTAATTCGTTCCACCCGGTTAAAGGTGGTCGTCAAGCGAAAATGCGCTGCTATACTTGCAATGTTGAAAATTGAGTGACACAAGTTCGCATACAAGAAATGCTTCCTGACTCGTAAAAATTGGCTCACGAATAAAGAAGACATTATACTATATTTCAGCGGCTTGCAAATTTACGAAAAAAAAAAATATAGGGAATATTTTAAAATTAAATTTCCGCTTGTTGGTGTACTGTTGGGTATCGTTAATAGGTGGCGCTCAACGTACGTCAAGCGCTGGAAACGTGGCACTACTTTACCTGTTTTCGTGAATGATGTTAAAAGTTTTTATACAGACAATAATTACTGAGCGGTTACAGACTTTTGTTTAGGATGTTAATAATTTTTTTAAATTACTTACGTTACAGTTTATTGACTCTTCTACCCGCAAACTTATGTAAATCAAGAATCAGATGCTGATGACCTAATATGCTGACAGCAGCTCATTCAGAAATCACCATCTGAAAAAAGAAAGACTCACAAAACTAAGACCACCACAAGAAGGGGTAGCAAAATAGGACGCTTTTCAGCGTCATCTATGAGCAGTAGGCTGTATTGAATGTGCCTTTATCTTTACCTTAAAAGCCAGATTTAGAAAATTATCTTATGCATGTTGAAAGAATGAGTGATGAGATGCTTACTAAGAAAAACTTTTAAGCCCAAGTGGGAGGAAAGAAAGGTAGAGGAAGGCCAAGGGAGTCATGGGATGATTAGATTCAGGAGTGTCTGCATGAGAAAAAGATTATGAGTATGAAGTATAGGTCTTGTGTACGTCGTACGATTAATGTCAATGAAGCCCGAGCTGTAAAGATCACTGTAAATGGAGAAGTATGATACTGCAACAGTAAGTAAATAATCAGTTAAAATTTTATCTGGTGATTTGTATTTCTTTATGGAGCTAACCTCTGAATCTCAGAGAACAACTTATAACGAAGTAAATTTCTCCGTCATTTTTGGTCTACGCCGGGATTCGAACCCGAGGCCGCTTATTCCTCCGGAACAAGTAGCTCTACCAACTGAGCTACGCAGACGATTATTCTGATTCCTATCTGCCTTTATGTCGTGTGCGTCCTGCTGGCAGGTACGTCACATCTCCCCCCAAAAGAGGGCCGGGGGCATAGCCCACGGGTCAGCCGTGAACATGATGAATCGTTGCAGGCAGCCATCCTCTGTAGAACGTGCACTTGAGAACTCATAGTCAATCTGCTGTGTGGAATGCAACATCACACATTTTTATTTTTCGAAGCGCTGGAGAAGGAATTCTCTGATTTTTCCTGTCTCGCAGTGTGGAAATAACATCCCACCAATGCGAGATTTTGAACGGCCGGGTCATCCGGATAGTTCGGGCACCATTATAACGAAGTAAATTTCTCCGTCATTTTTGGTCTACGCCGGAATTCGAACCCGAGGCCGCTTATTCCGGAACAAGTCGCTCTTCCAAACTGAGCTACACAGACGTTTATTCTGATTCCTATCTGCCTTTATGTCGTGTGCGTCCTGCTGGCAGGTACGTCACAAACTTAGTGATATGCATGTATGTATGTATATATGTATCTTTTGCATTAGATTGCCACTACCATGACAAATATTTTCTAAGAATATTTTAATGCGCGATTTCTTACAAGATGGAATAAAATCGGGGTCCTTTGTGTAGAATTCTACGGATTTCAAAGTATAATATAAAAAAAAAACATATTGTCGTGGCAGGTATTAAATTTTGATAAAATTCTTTATCAGTACTCCTAATTTGGTGTCACTTTTCTTGTTCTCTACTGGAAATATTGAGAGAATTTCTACTATGAAGAGCTATTTAATTCTATGGAAATTAAATTTGAGTAAAAAGGACCTCACTTGTCCTTGAGGTGAAATCTGAAGTCATTAAGGTAAACTATTATAGACACATCACAAATTCTAACCATGAATGCATAGTTTAGTTTATTTTCCCTCCCAATTATTTTTTTTCCTGAAGAAAAAAATGCTCCACCTGCTCCACCCAACTTTCATTAATATCAGAAGCTAGTCATTATATTTCTACTAATGCTCGACGTTTTTGTTCTGCTTCTGTTGTTCTTAGAATTTGGCGCACAGGGACCTCATTGGTCCAAGAGGCCGCCAAAAGAACTCTGCCTATTTGCCGAGAGATTAAGAGCTGCGCAGAGTTCTGGAACTTGGGCGTTTCGCTCTCGTACGTGACGAAAAAGCAATTAGAGTTAAAGCCACTGTTTTAACCCATTAGCAATTGTTTTTCCTTCCCCGGGTTATCCAGAAGTTTTGTAGTCGTCATTAACTGCGAGGACGCCTGAAATAGATCGAACATTAATATGAAGAAGTCGGCTTTTCTCATTGTTGTGAGTATCGATTTAAAGCACGCATCTGTGTTACGCTTGGTCTTGCCTGCGCTTAAACGATCGACGAGCCACTCACGACAGCGGCGACAAAGGATCTGTGGAAGTAGCGCTGAATAAAATGCTTTGCATTTCATCAGACTTTCTTTGGAAAGTTTTTTTTTTTTTTTTTTTTTTTTTTTTTTTTTTTTTTTAGTTAAGTGACTAAAAAAATGTTGAAGAAAAACAAGAAGATTTTGATTTATGGCCTCAAATCTGCAGAACGGCACACACACAACTAATTTTCCTATTTGCAACATTCTGCGACACAAAGAAATACTTCTTCATGATGAAGCTGCAAGGTTTTTTTTTTGTTTTTTTGTTTTTTTTTGCTGCAAGTACAATCTTCTTCTGTTTCCCTCTGCTTAGCACCATCATTGACCGCTGTTCTATACTCACGTCTTTTAGATTCTTTTCCACATTGTCTCTCTTTCTTCTTCAGCATAATCAACCTTCGAAATTCTTGACATTAAGCACAATCTTCTTCTGCCTGGCACCATTGCGTACTGCTTTTCTTTATTGAGTTACACACCAGGCAAAAAAAACAACATCCATGCCTACCGGGATTCGAACCCGGACCCCTTTCGGACGAATGATCAGAGGCCATCGCTTAGACCACTGCGCCACCGGGGCGGCACTGGCTCTCTCCCTTCCCTGGAACCAGTGACCCTAAATGAGGGACGGGCCCATTGAGTTGCTCACGGTGGTTGTTAAACCTTCAATCACAAAAAATCACAAAAAACAAAAACAAAAAAATACAAGTTAGTAAAATCATGCAATGCATTGATTATGATACGCTTTTCGACATACCAAAATTATTACCCAAGTTATGAGGATAATAGCTGCGGAATAAATCTCGCTCCTATGCCCTGACCTTTGACTTTGTTTTGATGATATTCAACAGAATTGATTCAGTATACCTCCGGAACAACATACCAAAGTTTTGTCGCAATAAAAGCATTTTTAGGCAAGTTATGAGGATAATGGCAATGGAATAAATATCGCTCCTGTGTCTTCACCTTTGACCCTATTTCGATGAAATTCAACAGATCCGATTCCGTATACTTCTGAAACAACATGCTAAAGTTTTGTTGCAATAGAAGCATTTTTAGTCAAGTTATGAGGATAACTGCTGTGAAATAAATCTCGCTCCTGTGTCTTGATATTTAACCCCATTTCGATTATATTAAAGAAAGAGAGATCAGACATCAAATGTAGAGGATTTTAGGAAGGGAGTGTCTGACCCCAGGTCTTAAACAACCCTTAGAAATAGGAAGCTAGGAGATTTGGGTTACAGTGCCCGATAAGAAAGTGACACGGAAGCGAGGTAGAAAGGGGGAGGAATACGCCCTTATTTATTACCGGGGGCCAGTACCCGGGGTCCGATGGCTTAACGTACCCATCCGACGCACGGCGGATATTTAGTGGATCCTGCGTTCGTACTTGCCTGGGATCGAACCTGAGGTCCTTTCGGCGTCAGTAACGAACGTTGACCACTAGGCCACCCGCGGCCCTCGATTATATTAAACATAATTGGTTCAGTACATCTTCAGAACAACATGATAAAGTTTTCTCGCAATCGAGGCATTTTTACGTAAGTTATGACGCATAAGAGCAACGGAATGGATCCCTCTCCTATGTCCTGACCTTTGATCCCATTTCGTCCATTTTCAACAGGTTCATCCCCAGGTGGTCCCCTACCACATACTAAAATTTCATCGAAATCGAACCATTTTTACGCGAGTTATCGTGCCGACAGACAGACAGGCAGACGGACAGACGGACGGACAAAGCTGGAGCATATACGCTTCCTCAACCTACGGTTGAAAAGCGTAAAAAGGAAGCACCCAAGAAGAATCATCCAACCGAAATGAAAACTTGTGTGTTCAATGTACATGTACAGGAAAGGAAATGACTGCAATTTTAGAACACTTTGGCCGTTTATTCGGATAAAAGAGCTACAAGAGTGGAACAAGTCAGTACGTTGTAGCGCCTGCTCTGGCTCGGTTATAAGCGTTTACCCGGAGTGGCATAGACGGATTCTGTCTTGAGGTATAGCATGCAAGATAGTGTCAAAATTGCTGGCCAGTTCCCCAAAATTCCGGGATGTGTGTAGTTTGTGTCCTATCATATCTCAAACATGTTCGATCGGTGAGAGGTCTTCCCTGGATGGCCATAGAAGGCAGTCGACATTACGGAGGCAGGCCTGGGACATCCGTGCCACGTGTGGTAGGTAGGGCACTATCCTGTTGAAAAATTGCTCGGTGATGCCGAGACAAGAATAACAGCACAACAGATCGTAGAATATCCTCCACGAACCATTGAGCCATGACTGTAGTGCGGAGGACTACCAAGAGTGTCCGGCTGTCGTAGGAAATGGCTTTCCAGACAGTCACTCCCAGTGTGAGAGCTATGTGCCGTACCACGGTAAGAGCAGGCATGCGCTAGTCATCGGCGACAAGTACAAACCGTGATTCACCACTGAAGACCACATCACGTCACTGGGCACCATCACACGTTGATTCGGCCAGACTCCACTGCAACTGTTGCCAGCGATACCTCTGGTTAGTTATAGGAGGCATAGTGGCCTCCTTGAAGGTAGTCCCCGTGCGGGAAGTCGTCTGTTAATAGTCCGAGTGGCCACTTCCATACCTGTAGATGACGCAACATGACCACGGGTGGTTGAGAGCGACAAAACCGGTTCTGTTCGTATGGTTCTCACAATCGCTCGATCCTCGCGTCCTGTCGTTGCCCTCAGACGGTCACTGCCCGCGTACCGTTCTGCTCTCCTCGATTCATTGGCACCAATATCGTCAGATTGCTGCGTCGCTTCCGCCCAAAATTCCTGGCCATACTGGACTTGACCAACCGGCCTCTCTCAGCTTAATTATACGTCCTCTCTGTAACTCACTGAATTGCTCGTATTGTGCAAGGATCCGACGTCGAGGTATCCTCAATTCGCTATCACAAATGTCACTGCGTGCGAGATTTGCTCTTGATTTACCCTCCTCGATGCGCGGTTTCCATGCGCTTTGGCGGCGGCTCACTATTTAGTCATTTGTCGTTATTTTTAATAACTTGTATATTCGGCTCCGAGGTACCTACATGCGGAGTTCCATCAGGGTCGAAAAATGTTTTCGGGGTGCTTCGTTTTTCTTGTTTTTTTTTTTTTGTTTTTTTTTTTTTTTCTTTTAAAGGGTGTATTTTACATTCCCTTTCACATTGTCCCTTTTTCTTTTTGATCATGATAAACCTTCAAGATTCTTGGCTGCAAGTACAATCTTATCTTCCTCCATTTTCCTCTGCCTAGCACCATCATGGTTCATTTTTCAGTATATTTGAAATTTCTCAACACTTGAGATATTTCTATCGCTCTCGTCCGCCCCCTTCCTTTTCGCATCTGCTCTCAAACGATGTCTTCGAGGGAGCCACAATTGTACGTAGTTTGTAGGACAAAATTGCGTCCTATTGCGGCTCAATAATTTTTGTGAATAACATTATTTCATAACAATATATCTATGATTGAAAAAGAAGGCTTAACTGTGATGATTTCCGAATTGTGTGAAAAAATCCCCGTTCACATTCGCTAGAAGATACAGCAATGATTTACAAAGCTCTCTTAACTGAAAAAGCTGTTTAGAGAATACATTTTGAGAATGCCTTCTGCTTAAAATGGTACTATACCGTGCAAATTAATTGGGACAAGCTATTTTATTCTCAGAATTGTAATGTGATCGCAAGTTGATGTCGGAAACACACGTAAACCAGTTTTATCAGCTGTGAGGTGGTGTGACTGTTAGATCTTGATAATAAGAATGTGGTTTGACCGGTTTTAAACTGGAAATAGGCACTTCAGCTTCAGTTGTGAGCTTTCGTGTGTGACAGGTGGATGTTAGTTTTTTCTCTCTGTGAGTACGTGTTGCTTTCGTATATTGAAAAATGGATATTTCCCCAAAGAAGCGTGCAAAAATAATTGCTCTGAAGGAACATACTTCCATGACAGTGAGAGGTATCGCTTCTGCAGTTGGTGTAGGCAAATCAAGTGTATCAAGACTGCTTACGCGATACAATGCATCTGGATCATCGTCTCCAAAAAGGAGAGGTAAATGTGGAAGAAAGCGAAAAACAGCTCCACGAATCGATAAATATCAAATCAGAAATAGTAAAATGAATCCAAAAAAAAAAAAAAAAAAAAAAACAAGCTCCGACCTTCAAAGAGATTTATTTCCTAGTGGTTGTGATGTTAGTGATTCAACTGTACGCCGTAGGCTTCTGGAAGTTGGCTGGAAGGCAAGAAGACCAACGAAAAAACAATATTTGAATGCAAAAATAAAGATAAAACGTTTAGCATGGACCAAAAAATATAAATCATGGACTGCTGACGACTGGAAAATGGTAATTTTCAGTGATGAAACTTATTTATTTGTGCAGGGTTACCAAGAAAATGTCGTTAGACGAAGCAATTGTGAAACCTTAAGACCTGAGCATGTCAAACAAATTGTAAAACACCCTCTGAAACAGATGTTTTGGGGGGTTTTCACATCAAATGGCACTGGAAGCTTAGTTCCTGTTTAAGGTATGATGAATTCAGTCAAGTACGTTGAAATATTACAACGTAGGATTGTTCCATTCTTGCAAACTTTTGACGGGACATTTCAACATGACTTGGCCCCATGTCACAATTCGAAAATGGTCAAGAATTTCATGCTGGAAAATCAAATTCATTTGCTTGATTGGCCTGAAAATTCAACAGACCTAAATCCCATAGAGAACTTGTGGAATATTTTGAAGAGACGTTGTAAGGGTCGCCCGTAATCGAACTGTCAAATATGAATTTATGTACTTTTAATATTGTGATGAACACGTGCGGACGGACGTTTCATTCCGCCATTTTGTTGTTTCAGATAAGAACTGATATTCTTCACCACCCACGTGGTACGATTTTAATCCTATGGGGGATTAAGAGAGGGGTGCATGAACACCTGGGGCATCTGACCTTGAAGGGTCAGCTGCTCGAGTGCTTCTGTTAAACAAGTTGTCATACTGCTTTTGTATACGTGCAAGGTTGTAATCCCCTGCGGGTATCCGACGACATTCCTGAGTACAGGTATTTCACGTGCTGACCGGGAAAACCAGTTTTTCTTGCGCATGCGTGATAGAGGACAGAAAGGGCGAGGAGGATTAAGTGAGACAGTTGAGCTTCGGTCGTCAAGGAGAGAGGGTCCTGGTTTTGGACACCAGTTTCTGACGGAAGGACTGCGGTTATCGCAGACGTGCAGCGTGGTGAACGGGAAGGAGGATTCCTTCGTCCACCGGGTATCGCGGGAAAGGTAGCACGGGAACCTGAGTGGAAAGTCATCGGAAACCCGTGAAGCAAATGTTATCGGAATAATAAAGTCTTGTTGTTGTTTTTATTTCCGTGTACTGGACTGAGTTTGTCGAGGTAATTATTCTTCTACACAAGGACGCCTTCAGCCGCCTTGATAGCCAGATCGTATAGTAAAGGCGAGGCGGTAGCTCGCTATACGGCGGGAAACAAAAGGTATTATCTAAGAATTGATATGTCTGGCCCTACAGCCAGATAAAGTGGCGCAGTCTATCGGTAGGATCAGCCTGAAAGCGAGCTCATGAATGATGTGAATGGCGACACGTGTGAAGAAGGAACAACGGACTTTTTGTGAAAATCCCTGTGACCGAATGACAGAACTCTGACGACGTGCCGACCGGAAGAAAGAGACACCAGCGTGCTAGCCGAGATAAGGTATCCATCGTGTCGACAAAGACAAAGACAGTGTGCACCTCAGCCTACGGAAATCCCAAGCAGGACGAGGACTTACAAGCAAGACAAGAGAAGAAGCCTGAGTGCTCCGGTAACGTACCACATTTTTTTCTGAGATTATTTCTGTGTCTTTGCCTGTGCATTTGGTATAATTTAGGGTTAAGAGTAGAAGTTCTCGCCATGGTACTAGAAAGGAAAGGGAAAGCTAATAATTAGATATTCTCAGAGTAAAGCCTTGTAAAGTAAAATTTTGTAACAGTTAATTTTATGTCAGTTGCTAGAGAATGCGAAGTGTCAAAATATTTTCATTAAGTAATAAGTGTTTAGATAAGTCGAGATTTCATGTTTACGATTTAAGAAATTTGAAGCTAAAATAGCGTAGTGATTTTTTTTTTTTTACGTGTAGCGAAAGAGACAGAAGGAATATAAGTATTCTGAGTAAAACAGGATAATAGATGTTCGGGTAATGCATGAAGGTAGAGATAGGTTAGAAACAAAACAGAAAGTAGATTAACCTTCGATGATTTAATGCGGAAGTTTGCATGATTTCTTTTCTTATTTCTTTGCATGAGTGTATTTTTTGAATGTGTATTGTAGTGTATTATCATGACTGAGCTTTTGGAAGGGAAAGTTGAGGATAATTTAGACGTGGACAACGAAGATAATAGTATTCTTAGCGATTCAGAATTAGATTCTAGTAAAGAAGTAAGCATTAATATGGAAGACAAGAAAAATAATCCAGCTAGAATGGAATGGGAACTTAAATTTAAAATGCTTGAGATAGAAGAGAGAAAGGCTGAGAGGGAACAAAGAATGCTAGAATTACAATTAGCGGATAGGAAAGAAGAAAGGGAATTTGAGTTAAGAAAATTAGAATTAATTAATCAGAAAGAGAAGGAGTCTATTAAAAGTAAAAATGAGGGTAAGTTGGCCGACTACATGAGAATCTTAGAAAGAACTTTACCCAGAAGTCCCAGTAAGCCGGAAGAAATTCTGGACTTCTTTGATTCGTTAGAAAGGGCATTTGTATTACACTCAGTACCGGAAGAAATGAAAGGTCGTTTGGTGATAGCCTTATTCAATTCAGAATGTGTGAACCACTTATTTCGTCGTTTGACTATAGTGCAGTACGATAAGTACGAAATAGTTAAGGAGGCAATTTTGGTGGAATGCCATTTGACTCCGGATATTTATTTGAGACAATTTGAGGAGATTAGTAAGAACAAAGGGGAAAGTTACTTGCAGTTAGCCGGACGTATTAAGAGGACCATAACATACTACATTAACAGTAGTGAAGTGAAAGAGTTCGATCAGTTGGTCAATTTGTTGGTATGCGACAAATTCAAAACTTTGTTGTCCCCAGAACTGAAGACCTACATTCCTCAAAGAGGTTCTGTAGGGAAGTTAGTTCCTTCGACAGAATTAGGAGAACTTTGTGATTTATACGAAAGTCACGTGGGAGTTATGGGAATAGAAGTAGGAAGATGCAAACCCAGTCATCCCGTGGGAACGTATTTCAAAGGAGGTCAATCAGAAGCCTGGAGGAAAGGGAAGTTTTCAGACAGGCGGAAATCAATTGAAAGGAAAGTTTTCCGGGACAGATCAGAGCGTCGGACATAAGCCAGGTTATTCAGCAGCGAGGCCTATCGTAGGGAATCCTAGTTTGGATAAGGGAATTATATGCTTTAGATGTGGAGTAGTGGGGCACCGTAAAGCAAATTGTAACCAGAAGGCATCCCAGAGTACTCCCAGCTCTTACTCTCAGAATTGGAGGAAAGATCCCCCAAATAAGGTAAACAGAGTAGCGATGGGACAAAAGAGAGCCGAAGATGTTTCAGAGAGAAGGATAGAGCCGGTAGAGATAAGTGATGATAAAAGAATGACAGCTAAGGTAGATAGAGTTTTAGGCCAAGAAGGAAGTCAGAACGAGGTAATAGAAATTCCGGTAGGAGAAGTGAAGAGGGTTAAGTCGGAATGCGGAAAGAGCACCGAAATCCTTATTGACTCAGGCGCGGAGGTGAGTTGTGTAACAGGATGGTTACTTGGCGAAGAGCTGTTGGAGCCAAAGGGTAGAATAATTTTAAGAGGCTTCGATGGTAGTAAGGGAGAGTTTGCAATTAAACAATTAAATCTCCGATTAGATGAAGAGGGATTAGAAACAGGAGAAGCGCCAGAAAGTTTTTGTGAAGTGATGTGTGCAATTGTTCCTAATCTGGTAAACAGGGTAATTATAGCAGCGGAGGATTACCAGCGCATGAAATGTTTAAGGGAAGCTACTCCGATGTGGGCAACCTCGTGTGAAAAGGCGTTAGAGTTAGGGAATAGGCCGGATGTGCATCCAGAAACTGAGACTGGCGAAGCGCTAGTCGAAGAGGAGGATATTCTGGGAATGAAAAGCCCGGCGATCACAGATATTTCAGCGGAGGAGGAGCAAGCGCGCTTGGTAGGTAAAGCGTGGCTTGAAGAGCAAAATAGCCCCAGGATTTTAGCGCTCAGTGCTAAAGCCGGCAAGGAAAATCAGCGAGAGCAACAGCAGGCCGACCAATCATTGGAGGCAACGACAGCTAGCGAGGGAACAGGAGATAGCGTTACTGATTTGGATACGAATGAAGCTCAGGAGAGTTCAGACAGACGCTTGTTTACAGAGCAAAAAAATAGGTGTATGACGTTAGCAGCCGCTAGGAATGAGGCGGAAAATGGCAGAGGTGGTTATCTCTATACGGATGGGATGTTGTATCATCGGGAGCAAGTGTTGGGACAGGTTACGTTACAGTTGGTAGAACCTGAAGAAATCAGGATAGATAGGGAGAGGATAACTCGGGAGCAACTTAGGGAGTTACAGGAGCTGGTGAACAGCTCGAAGAAGTTCCTTTCGGGAGAAGTGGGAGAGACGTCAGTGGGGAAGCACGCAATTACACTCAAGCCGGAAAGCGTACTTCGTACCCAGCACAGGTACAAGGTGCCACAATCGATGCAGAGAGCAGTGGAGAGCCAGATCCAGGAGTTGTGGGATCGTGGGATGATTGAAGAATCAAAAGAAGAGTATAGTCATCCGGTAGTATGCGTGGCTAAGAAAAATGGAGAGGTTCGGATGTGTGTAGATTACAGAATGTTAAATTCTCACACTGTTCCGGACGCATTTCCGATGTCTCATATCCCAGATTTGTTAGCGAAGGTGGGAGCAGCCCGGTATATTACTACGCTTGATATGTTAAAGGGGTACTATCAAATCCCAATGGACCCCGACAGTAGAAAGTATACCACTTTTGCAACGCATAAGGGGCTCTATCAATGGAAAGTAATGCCCTTTGGGTTATCAGGAGCGGCGGCTACTTTTCAGAGAGCCATGAATAAGGTTTTGACCCCGCACCAAGACTATGCGATAGCGTACCTGGACGACGTGGCTATTTTTTCTGGCTCATGGGAGGAGCATTTGAAACATTTGAAAGGAGTAATTGAAAGTTTGGAGGCGGCAGGCTTTACGGGAAATTTGAACAAATGCTGTTTCGCCCGTACAGAGGTGAATTACTTAGGGCACGTGGTCGGCTCGGGTCATCACCGGCCGGACCCCGAGAAATTACAGGCCATCAGGGACCTTTTGCCCCCTCAGACAAAAAAGGAAATACGTAGCTTTTTGGGATTATGTGGGTATTACCGTGATTACGTACCTAACTTCGCAAAGATAGCTAAACCTTTAACAGATTGTACAAGGAAAAGGGCGGCAGATAGGGTAGTTTGGTCGGAAAAGTTGGAGGAATCATTCAGGACTCTGAAGGAAAATTTGTGTAAGGCACCGGTATTAAACACCCCGGATTTCAGTAAGCATTTTATCTTACACACGGATGCGAGTTCCTTTGCGGTGGCATGTTGTTTGAGTCAGAGGGATGAGGAAGGCAACATTAGGCCAGTGGCCTATGCTAGCAAAAAATTAAATGGGACGCAAGCCAGATGGGCGGTCAGCCATCAGGAGGCGTACGCCATAGTATGGGGTTTGCAAAGGTTTGAAGGGTGGATTTTCGGTAACCGGGTCGAAGTTATGTCCGATCACAACCCCCTTACTTTTCTCACCCGTTCCGCATCGCAAAGTTCAAAATTACAGCGTTGAAGTTTGGCTATTTCCCAATTTAATTTATCCATATCTCATGTCGCGGGCAAACTAATTCCTCACGCCGATGCGTTGTCAAGGCTCAGTTTTAAAGAGTAGGGCAGCGCCATGGTGAGAATGTTTCACGGCACAGGTGGAGATCCACAGAAGGTCTCAGGGTGGTACAAGTGTATATGTTACATAACGTGCGAGAAGTGAAAAAGTGTATTATGTTGTGTCACCCAAGATCAGCAGGCAAGGAAGAGACTGACTCGAGAATACGGCAAAAGACCGTATCTCTCGTTCATTTGGTGGGGGCCTGTAAGGGTCGCCCGTAATCGAACTGTCAAATATGAATTTATGTACTTTTAATATTGTGATGAACACGTGCGGACGGACGTTTCATTCCGCCATTTTGTTGTTTCAGATAAGAACTGATATTCTTCACCACCCACGTGATACGATTATAATCCTATGGGGGATTAAGAGAGGGGTGCATGAACACCTGGGGCATCTGACCTTGAAGGGTCAGCTGCTCGAGTGCTTCTGTTAAAGTTAAACAAGTTGTCATACTGCTTTTGTATACGTGCAAGGTTGTAATCCCCTGCGGGTATCCGACGACATTCCTGAGTACAGGTATTTCACGTGCTGACCGGGAAAACCAGTTTTTCTTGCGCATGCGTGATAGAGGACAGAAAGGGCGAGGAGGATTAAGTGAGACAGTTGAGCTTCGGTCGTCAAGGAGAGAGGGTCCTGGTTTTGGACACCAGTTTCTGACGGAAGGACTGCGGTTATCGCAGACGTGCAGCGTGGTGAACGGGAAGGAGGATTCCTTCGTCCACCGGGTATCGCGGAAAGGTAGTACGGGAACCTGAGTGGAAAGTCATCGGAAACCCGTGAAGCAAATGTTATCGGAATAATAAAGTCTTGTTGTTGTTTTTATTTCCGTGTACTGGACTGAGTTTGTCGAGGTAATTATTCTTCTACACAAGGACGCCTTCAGCCGCCTTGATAGCCAGATTGTATAGTAAAGGCGAGGCGGTAGCTCGCTATACGGCGGGAAACAAAAGGTATTATCTAAGAATTGATATGTCTGGCCCTACAGACGTTTAGGTAAAATGGACTGTACAACCAAAGAACGCATGATAACGAATGCTATAAAAGTGTGGTTCCACGATTAAGAAGTCAAAAACATGTGCACTCAATTAGTGGAGTCAATGCCAAAACGAATTCAAGAGGTCATTTCTGCTAAAGGAGGACATACTTCATACTAATACAGGCATTTATCAGTGTATATCAAGGCATAGAATGATATAAAGGCATAGTTTTGGAAAAAAGAGTGATTTTTTACTTTGTCCCAATTAATTTGCACAGTATAGTACATAATTTTTTCCACCAGGGGTGCAGCAGCATATCTTATTATTGTGGAGCCGCCCCTGTGGTGCAGTGGTCTAAGCGATGGCTTCTGAACATTCGTCCGAGATGGGTGTGAGTTCGAACCCCGGTGAGGCATGGGTGTTGTGTTTGTCTTACGGGCCTGGCTCTCTCCCTTCCCTAGAACCAGTGGCCCTAAATTAGAAATAGGCGACTAAGTTGCTCACGGTGGTCAATAAACCTTCAATCAAAAAAGAAAAAAAAATATTGTGGATACCTCTGCTTCTAAGAGTCTGATTTGAATTGTTTTTCTTTGTTGGAGAGCGTTTTCGGTGCGAAATGTCTCTCATATAATTTCAAATTGTTTTAATGCACAACTACTACGAGGCGTAAGTTCACATCTCCGTTTGCAGCAATATCTGAGGGATCAAAAACCCGATTGAAAAAATTCGTTTTCCGTCAGATACTACTAACAATAATATAACCTCCTTGTGTATATTTTCTTTTCAAAATAATGCACAATTTGCCGCCAGGGGCGCAAATGTTTAATCCGTTTTCTCAATATCTCTGTTCCTAAATGTATGATTTAAAAAAAAATTCCTTTAACACGGGATACCTTTACCTAGTGCAACGCTTTAGCTTTGTATTTGATGAGTTTTGTAGTTCATAGCTCTGTCGCTAGGTGGTGCTTTTGTTCTTCTGCTTGTATCCCCGTTTCTAAAAATCATATTCAGAAATTCCTTTTTTTACCTGTACGTCATTTGCTACAACAAAGATGTGGAGCTTTGTCCTATTTAAATGGCGCACAGATTCCCCGCTTGAGGGCGTAAAGGTCAAATCCTTTTTCTAGCTGTCTCTGCTTCCGGGATACGTATCTGAAAAATCCTTTTTCCTTAGCATAGCTTTTGCATGAAGAATACTTTTCGCGTTTTTATTTTTTTTTATTTTTCCATCTTCCGCTAGAAGGCGTAGAGTTATTAACATGTTTCCTTCTACAATTCTTCTTTTAACTATTTGATTTGAAAATCAATCTCTTTGTCTCTGATCTATGAGAAACTTTTTGTACACCATTTGTTAATTTTCGTAACGTACCTTTTAGCCGCTAGTGGAAGTAAGTAGCTGTTTCTATTTCTGGATGTTTTATCGATTGCAGAAATCCGGTTGATTTTTTTTTCTTCTTTTTTTTTCTGTTCCATTGAACACCTTTGATAAATTTTATTCGCGTCGGAAAGGATTCGAAAGATGTGCTCATGACAACCGAATATTTGGTGTCATCTTTTTTTTTTTATTATTTTGTGATAATCGCGTTTTAAATTAATGCACGGCTTTTTTACGCTTTCCAACCATACGTTGAAGAAGCGTATATATGCCCCAGCTTTGTGCGTCTGTCTGTCTACCTGTCCGTACAATAACTCGCGTAAAAATCGTTCGATTTCTATAAATTTTTTGTATGTGGTAGGAGACAACCTGGGAAGAAATCCTATTAAAAATGGCCGAAATGGGGTCAAAGGTCAGGACATAGGAAGGAATCCATTCCATCGCTCTTATGCGTCATAACTTGGGTAAAATTGCTTCGATTGCAACAAAACTTCATCATGTTGTTCCGGAAATGTATTGAACCGGTTCTGTTTAATATCATCGAAATGGAGTCAAAGATCAGGGCACAGGAACGAGATTTATTCCACAGCCATTATCCTCATAACTTGACTAAAGAGGCTTCTATTGCGACGAAACTTTAGTATGTTATTCCGGAGGTATACTGAAGCGGTTCTGTTGTATGTCATCGAAATGGGGTCAAAGGTCAGGGCACAGGAGCAAGATTTATTCCACAGTCATTATCCTCATAACTTGAGTAATGGTTTCTGGTATGTTGGAAAGCGAATCATAATCAATGCATTGCATGATTTCATTAACTTCTTTTGTGATAATTGCGTTCTGAATGAATGTACGACTTTTTTTCATTAAAGCTTTTTTAATGTATGGTCATAAGCGCTCAAAATTTATTTATGGCTCTGTTTGTGTCAGTGTACGTTCTTTTGGGATTAGAATTACATAGAAGTTCTGTCGCGCAAGATAAATTTTTATGTTAGCACACTGTTTCCAACTGTAGCAAAAAATCAAATGAGAAAAAAAAAATCTATCCCAGAGTGTTATGACTTTTGTAATATCATCATCATCATCATCATTGTCAACCATTATCAATCCACTGCTGGACGAAGGTCTCCCCAAGTTTCCTCCACAACGGTCTGTCTTGTGCCAGTCTCCTCCATATACCTAATTAAACCCCTGTTTCTAAGCTGGCATCCTTTGTTCAGGAACATTTTTAGTTTTTTATTAGTAAAATGATATGCTGTACCCTGTAGTCAAAAGCATAGGAACTGTAATTCTGTTAAATTAACAAATCAGAGATGTTCTACTTTTCATTCAACCCAGGAAGAATTTATATGCCGTTTTGTTTATCGATTACACACTTATCTTTCGTATAGCCCCAGCGGAAAAGTTGCTTTCACTGAAAAGCAGAAAAAAAAAAAACTTTTTTTCATACAGCTTCACTTACCAGCATCTTAAAAAATAAGTAAAAATATTGGGGGAAGGAAAAGTGAAAAGGGGTATTTCGGCAATTTATATTTTTATTAATCTTTTTATCAGGTAAAATGCTGAAAAAAAATCGATGATAAAAATTAACATGTGATTGAAATCTACGGTCCTAGCAATTGCAGCCGCCTTGGTTGCCAATTCTAGAAGCTCGCTATGATGTGGAACCCAATGCAGTAAATCCAAGCGCCGTCTCCCGGGGTTTATCCTATGTTTCATTTTCCCTTATTTGTTTTAGCTTTGTCGAAAAAAATACAGATTGCGCTTCTTTTATCAAGTTTTTATTATAGTATTTTGAGAAGTTACAAGGTAGAATCTAAGTAAGTCATCAATCTGTTAATCTTACAGTTGTCTAGACACTGGCATCATCAATGTCACGTTTGCTGTCCATTGACGCATGCTCAACATGCATCAATCGCACAGATGCGATATCGTCATTATGGAAGTGCTCATTGTTCATTCAACAATGGATGCCATTATGACACATTGTTCTCATTGTGACGTTGCGTCAGGAAGTCGCAACCAGCCGAAACATCTTCTCCACAACGAACACGGGTAATTTTCGGCAGATGATTTAACATGGATGGCCCAGTACTTCTAGGAAAACATTTGAATTCTGTGTTTGGGGGCAAAGAGTGACGTTAGTTTGGACTTCCTGCAAGCGATATAAGTACGGTTACCCTCCGCTCACCAACGAATGAGCTAAATGCAATTTTGTCTTTCAAAATGCTAGCATTCGAACTGATAATATTCGGCAATTTCTCATTGGCAAATTTCTCGCAGAAGGAAATGTAAAAATACCAATCCCCGTAATATATATATATATATATGGATGAAATTCGAAAGTATGCAGGGGTGACATGGAGGAGACTGGCACAAGACAGACCGTTGTGGAGGAAACTTGGGGAGACCTTCGTCCAGCAGTGGATTGATAATGGTTGACAATGATGATGATGATATATTTCCTCCACAACGATATATCATCATCATCATCATCATTGTCAACCATTATCAATCCACTGCTGGACGAAGGTCTCCCCAAGTTTCCTCCACAACGGTCTGTCTTGTGCCAGTCTCCTCCATGTCACTCCCGCATACTTTCACATTTCATACACCCATCTCCCATGTGGTCTTCTTCTGGGTCTTTTCCTGTCCCTTGAAATCCAATCCAAAATTTCGGCTGTCCATCGATGGTCTGTCCTTCTGGCAGTATGTCCAGCCCATTACCATTTCAGGGATTTAACTCTGATCATGATGTCTTCCACTCTTGTCATTTTTCTGATCCAGGAGTTCATCTTCTTATCCCTCCTGGTTACACCAAGCATGCACCTCTCCATGCTGCTTTGAGTTGTCTGCAGCCTTTGTATGTCTCTTTTAGTTAAGGTCCACGTCTCTGCACCATACGTAAGCACTGGAAGGATGCATTGATCAAACACTTTTCTTTTAAGACATAATGGCATATTGCTCTTGAAAATTATGCAAAAGTTGGCAATTTCTTATTGGCAAATTTATCACCGAAGGAAATATAAACCTACCAATCCCCGTAATATATATATATATATATATATACGTATATACACTGCCTGAGAGAAAAAATGGTACACCATGAAGGAATGTTCGAAAACAGACCAAACTGCCCGCACACAGATAGCAAAGTAGATCTTGAACAAATGATTTAACTGTCACATACATACAAGGCTTCAGTGGCCGAATATACAGAATGATCAATAAGGGGCGTTGCAGCGTTGAATTCGACGTGGCATCAAGGCAGTGAGAGTCCAAATAGAGTCCTGGAGTATCGTGGACCACATGGTTTTCATCCGAGTCCACAGTTCTTCATTTTGCGGGGGTGAGACGGTAGTCAACCCTCGTCCAAACGTGTCCTACAGATGCTCGTTGGGCGAGAGGTCAGGTGATCGTTCTGGCCATGGAAACATCCGCATACCATGTAAAGCATTCAGGCTGATCTGAGCGGTATGCGGGCGGGCGTTATCCTGTTGAAACACGGGATTTGGGATGCTCTGCAGATACGGTAGTGCCAAGGGCCGCAGCACCTCGTCAACATAGCGGCGTGCCGCAAATGTGCCCGTAATGCGTGCCAGCGGTGAGAGGCTGTTGGCGCTGATAGCACCCCACACCATGATTCCACGTTGCCGGGACATGTGGCGCTCCAATCCGCCCGTTGGCCACGGACCGTAGATCAATGGAAACGGATCCTATGCACTGATGAATCCAGATACACGATCCATCAGTCTGATTGCCGTGTGTTGGTATGGCGGCAGTCGGGGAAATGCTATCTACCACAGTGTACTGTTCCTACGGTCAAATTTGGAGCTCGCACTGTACTCGTGTAGGAGAAATTTTCGTGGTATGGTAGCGGCCCATTGGTTATCGTCGACAAAGCTGTTAACCAGCACGTCTACGTTGATATTCTGGACAATTATGTCCTACCAACTCTGTGGCAATACTATGGAACCGAGCTTTGTCGGTACCAGCAGGATAATGCACCGGGCCATAAAGCAAGGACTGTTACGGCGTAGTTTGACGATAATTCCGTACCGTGTGGACTGTCCAGCACAGAGCCATGATCTTAACCCCATAGAGCACCTATGGGATGAATTAGAGCGCCTCATCATTTAAAACCAAGACATACTACTAAGCAACAGTTAGCGGTAGCATTATGTACTGAATGAAAGCGCATACCTATCGCTGCTGTGTCCCAAAACCTTATGAAAGCTTTTCTCAAAGGCTCAGTGCATGCATTAAAACCAAAGGTGGACTGACACCGCAGTAATTATGTCAATGAATGCTATGTTGTATTTCTTTTCTGGGTGTCCGGTGATTTTTGTCAGTGCAGTATATAAGCTGTGTATTATTTGCGGTGTAGCGGTATGCCTCCTGAGTCCTTGGTAATGGAAGGTCCCTAGGCTATAGCCCCATCAGACTCGCCCCCCTCTTAATCATGCCATGCGCACCATCCTGCTGGAAGTAACCCTCTCCACCAGGAAAAACCAGGAACATGTACGAGTGTGCCTTGTCCCCCAGTGTTATTATATACCTCATGATATACAAATGATGTTCCGGAGGTATTAAAGAGAAAGGAGCCCGATGCTCGTCATGAAACTAGAATCCACACCATTACACCGCCCCCAACAACTTGTACAGTTACATCTTCGCAGCTCAGATGTATTGATTCGTGCTGTTGACCCCATATTGATTCGTGCTGTTGACCCCATATTGATTTGTGCTGTTGACCCCATGCCTATCGGTGTGAATTAATTAAAAACCTGATTCATCGGATTAATGGACCTTTTTCCAGATCCTTAGTGTTCCAGTTTTGGTACTTCCGTGCCTCTGGAGACGAATGCTCTGGCTTTTAGCAGAGACGAGTAAAACACGAATAGAAGGATTGCTGTTATTTCCCATTAGCACCGATATGCAGTGAGGTGTGGATGCTGAAATTCTCCTCTTTAAACCACTGTTGTGCTGCCTGGTTACATAACGCAATGGAGCTCATCTGTTACCTCGTACAGTCTTCCCTAGTCGCCGTTGCCGTCGAGTATCGACCAATCATCTCTGCCCAAAGGAAAACCGTTGACTGCTTGTTTTGTTTTTTGTGCACCACTCACGGACAATCTCGATGCACTTGTAACTTGCTGTTTTAAGCAGGATTTGGTCTTCCCGTTCGGGTTCGACGTTAAAGCCTCAATTAATTTATTTCAATTAATTATTATCTGCTAAAGCTTATTCTCTCCATTCTTCTATAGCTCCACATCTCAAATGCCTCCTGCCTTTTCACTTTCCTCTTGGTCAACGTAAATGTCTCAGAACCGTAGAGAGCTACTGGCCGAAAATATGCCTTTAAAATTCTCCTCCTCAGTTTTAGATCTACACTGGTGTGCAAAAATTAAGGACGAAGAGGAGAAATTAGCATAACAGCGGAACGAGCAGGCGAAACGTACCGAAAGACCACTCAGGAGATAGAGCACGTTAGAGCATGCACATATATGCAGCATGACGTAGGGGGTGGGGGAGTGTCGGAAGGGTATAAAACACACGGATGGTGTACGCTCAGCTATTCGGTAAAAGCTATTGCACGGTGTACATTGGTTTGAACGACGTCGAGTTGCTGCCACTGTGTGATATGCCCAACAAGCAATCCAGTAGACGACATCTGGATAACTTTACCCTAGGTCGCGTCATTGGGAAGTTGGAAGAATGTCGAAGTGTGACTAGTGTGGCCGAGGAGTTCGGGATCGCTCACAGCATCGTTTCACGAGCTTGGAGAGCATTTCAAACGACAGGAACAGCTGTCCGATAGTTTAGCGGTGGTCTTCCACGAGCAAACACGGTGGCGGACGACCGGTATTGTTGTCCTACAGGCGAAAAGAGACAGACGGAAGACAGCGGGAAAAATCGCAAGGCACGTGCAACAGACAACTGGACGTCCGTTATCGCGTTTTACCGTGGCCAGGAGGCTGCACAAAGGTGGTCTATTTGCACGACGACCAGTACGGTGTGTGCCATTAACGCCTGCTTATCAGAGACAGCGGTTTCTGTGGTGCCAGGAACACAAGAACTGGACACATCAGCAATGGGGTCGAGTTCTCTTTACGGATGAGAGCCGATTTAGTCTGAAGAGGGATTCTGGACGTATACACATCTGGAGAGAGCAGGGAACATGCAATCACACCTCCAACATCATCGAAAGGGACCGGTTTGGAGGAGGCGGAGTTCTCGTTTGGGGCGGTATCGTGCTTGGTAGCCGTACTGACCTCCACATCTTCCAAGGAGGTTCAGTAACTGGTGTCCGCTATTGTACCGAGGTTCTCCTCCATTACGCGCGTCTGTTTAGAGGTGCTGTGGGTCCTGAGTTCCTCTTCATGGACGACAACGCTACACCGCATCGTACAGTGGCTGTCACAGATCTGTTGGAGAGTGAAGATATTCAACGCATGGATTGGCCCGCAAGGTCCCCGGACCTAAATCAAATCGAACACGTGTGGGACCTCATCGGGAGACGCTTGGCAGCACGTCACCAGCCACCAGCAACGATTCCGCAGCTGCGATTGGCGCTACAAGAGGAATGGGCCGCGATGCCTCAACAGCTCCTTTACAACCTCGTCCTCAGCATAGACAGACGTTGTTAATCCTGCAACGCTGTCAGGGGTGATCATATCCCCTACTACAGACTGGATTTTTCTTGGCAGCCGCCTGTCATATGGACGTTTCTGTCTTCTGTCCAGTTGTGCTCGAAGCTACCTTTTCAATAAAGTACCTTTGTATACTTTGGATTCCTTTTTTGGACGGTTTTGCTTACTTATCCCATAGTTTTACATCTTGGGGATCTTATGGTATGATTTAAGTGGGTGTGGAGCACTTCTGCACGACGTTACATTCGAAAACCCGTCTCGTCCTTAATTTTTGCATGCCAGTGTATTATTGCTCTTTTACTTAAGCATTAAATATTAATAACTTGGCCCAGGCCAAGGCCTTTTTAAGGGGTTTTATTCATTTCCAAGGTTTAGACACTATGTCAAGTTAGTATCATTGCGCTTTTACTTATGCATTAAATTTTAATGCCTAGGCCGAGGCCTACGCCTTTTTAACACTTTTATTCCATCGTGTTCATATTTATAACGTTTGGACACCATGTAAAGTTAGTATTATAGCGCTTCTACTTACGCATTAAATATTAATACCTTGGCCTAGGCCAAGGCCTTTTAAACAGTTTTTATTCTAGGTGTCGCGTCAATTCGTCACGGACAAATTCGCGGGTTTACAAATGTTGATTACACACAAATCGTATGCAGGAAAACGTACGATTTCGGTTGTCTTCCGACGTGATCATATTTATAAGGTTTGTACACCCAGATAGGTTAGTAATATTGCCCTTTTTTTTTTTTTTTTTTTGGTGCTAAAAGTAAACTAATATGCCTTTGCCTAAGTTTAGGCCGTTTTAACATTTGTGACGTGCCTGCTACGCAGGACGCACCTGAGATAAAGGCAGATAACAGCGAGAGCATACGTCCGCGTAGCTCAGTTGGGAGAGCGACTTATTCCGGAATGAGGGGACCCGGGTTCGATGCCCGGCGTGGACAAAAAGGACGGAGAAATTTACTTCGTTATACTCCCTAAGGCGGGTTTCATTCCCCTCTTAGTAGTCCCATCAAAACAATTAACCTTCTGACGAAGGAGGCACAAAAGCTGCAAAGTATTGCCAGTCGTCGATTTGGAAAACATTTTTCTTCGGCTACTGAGGATTTCAATCACTCTTTGCTTATGAACTTTGTTCAGTGCCTCCTTCGCTCATTGATGAAGATGGTTGTCTTAAGAACGGCAACAAATCGTCTTTGGTCATACGACTTGGTGTAATGGACATTTCACCTGAAGCCCCGGATATTGACATTGTTGATATTTCACAGTTGTTCTACCATATTGTTTGGCCGCATCCTGGAACTTCAACCGATCACATCGCCTCGATCAACGGTCGTCTGAATCGCCATCCTCATATCAAGAAAGTCATCGTCTTCGACAAATGCAAAGACGTATCGGCAAAGGACCATGAGAGAATACGTCGATCTGGTGAAATTGTAATTGATTATGGTCTCACCATCACCAGCTGTCTTCCAAAATGGAATGCAATAATGCAGAGCAAGTGCAACAAAAAAAGACTAGCAGGTGTGTTGGGTTCATTCAATCTTGGAGAAAATGTCAAGGTTGAGACACATGATGATGCTACCTTTAGTCATGATGAGGCGGACGTATCATCATATCCTATGTCCTTGATGCTGCAAGCCGTGATATAGGTGTTATCCGTGTTGTGAGTGACGACACAGATGTGTTTGTTCTACTTGTCTATTGAGTATATCGGGAACATCTGGATTCCAGAATGCGATAGAGCGGTAGGATGGAACGGTGCTAGATATCAATGGCACTTGTTCTAAATTTGGACCAAAATGTCTGCAGCTACTTGGCATGCATACCCTCAGCGACTGTGACACGGACTGAAAACAAGGCAACTGCACTGAAAGCGTTGCTTGCTGGGGAAACCGATGTGCTCGTAGAAGTTGACGCTACATCGGAGGTTCTAATGGAAGCTGCTACAGCCTTCTTCATCGCCTTATAGGGTCAATCGCCAGGAACATCACTGGAATCTGCTAGATTCGAACTCTTCACTAACAACAAGAAAAGTCCCAAAATCATGGCCTTACCTCCAACATCTCCCAACATGTTGCAGCATGTTCTTCGGGCCCATCTTCATGTGATGCTGTGGAAAGCTTGCAACCGGCATTCGCTTTCAGATAAATCGGGTGATATCACTAAATTCGGGTAGAATTTAAAGGATGGAATACTAACTCTTGTTACTACTAATGGTGGCAGAGCTCCGCCAGAGCTCGTTGATACACTGAAATGACAGTGTAAGGCACAAGGCAAGATCTGTGGCAATGAGGCGTGCGGATGCCAGAAAGAACGTATTTCATGCACATCATATTGCTACTGCTCCAGCAAAGAAAGGTGTTTAAATCCATTCACTAACAGAGTAACATCTGTAGCAACGAACGAAAATTGTTCAGCGGGTGGAGTTGATCAAGACGAGTCTGAAGATATGCACCAGGATGTCGATGTTGATTGTCCTGATGATGGGGATTATCATGGGGATTGAAATCAAGATGAATCTGCTGAATCTGATTACTTGGATGATGAATGGGAGTAAATGCATTATTATTATTTACTGTAGCAAATGCTTCTTTTGTGTTTAATTCAGAATAAATACTGATTTTGTATTTACAGTTTAATTAGTATCGCTTTTTAAATTAAACTCAATATGACTGTATGGTTCATAAAGTCTCACATGTACATTATACTTCTAGGGCGGCCATGCCATGTTTTCTTTTGTTCGTAAATGATGCAAAATGAAATGCTTGCTGAAAACCTGAATAGATTTAAAACAAAAATGGCCTTTCTAGGTGCATTAAAAGGCAAGATAATTAAATTTACACTATTTTGGGCCGCCACCTCGTATTTATGGATATTGCTGTAGTTGCCCAAAGATGTAGATACTCTACAACCTGTTTGAATTTGTTCAAGGACCCCTTCGGAGTACAAATCAATCATAAAATTTTGCAGGATACAACATTTCTAGGTTTGCTGTCCACCAAATCGACTATATAGCACAGAGAAAGTATTTTTTCAATCCGATAATTAGAAACTGAGATGCCGTTTTTACTGACGGACAAGACATATCAAGAAAAGAAGGGACAGATACTGATTGGAAATATCATACCTTTCCATATAAGTCCCAAAACAAATTTCTTTGTTCAGGCCGTCATAAGCAGAGATGGAATTTCTGTGGGCAGACGGGCTGACAGACAGATCAATTGAGGAATAATTGGAAGGAAAGACTGATCTGTGATATATTGCGCTTACATTTTCCCTTATAGCTCAGAGACAGAATTTCTTCAATCCGATAATTACGAGCGTTGATATCATTTTCACTGACGGATAGACAGACCAAGCAACGGATAGACAGACATTGGTAATAGCATGCTCATGCTTTTCACTATAAGCCACGAAACGAATTTCTTTGATCTGACTGTCAAAAGCGCTGTTTGAATTTCTGCGGACTGGCGGACAGACAGACAAAGTGAAGAATTAATGGTTGGATGAATAGAAGACCAGATTTGTGAAATTTTGCGCTGATTTTTCTTCCTTTGGGGAAGAGAATGATTTTTTCTGATTAACATTTCTAAGCGGAAGTATTATTTCTGCAGACGGACAGACAGGCGGGAGCGGAAGAACAGACATTGATAATCTTGCCGATCTCTCTCAGCAAATCACATAAAGAATTGCTTCGATCTGAATGTAAGAAAGGGAGATATGGCTGCTGCGGATGGACGGATAGATTGATGGACATGTGGATTGACAGCGATAACCTCGTATGCATGCCTGTATCTATCAGTCACAGACCGAGTGTCTTCCCTATCCGGTAAATACAGAAAAATATTTTCTGTGGACGGACACACAGAGAAACTGACTGGAAAAAAGACGGAAGGAATAATCTAGAATCTTATGCAGTTCTTTCCGTCCATGAGAAAGAAAAAATGAGCAGATCAACATTTCAAAGCTTAAGTACAGTTCTTGCAGGGTAGAGAGACGGATGGAAAGACAACCGAAACCGTATTTTTCCTCCATGCGATTCGCAATAATACTAACTTGACTTTGTGTTTGAACTTTATGAATATGAAAACTATGGAAGAAAATCTGTTAAAAAGGCCTAGGCCAAGGTATTAATATCTATTGCCTAAGTAAAAGTGCAATAATACTAACTTGTCTTGGTGTCTAAACCTTATAGATATGAACACGATGGAATAAAAACTGTTTAAAAGGCCTAGGTTTAGGCCAAGGTATTAATATTTAATGCCTAAGTAAAAGCGCAATAATACTAACTTGGCTTGGTGTCTAAACCTTATAGATATGAACACGATGGAATAAAAATTGTTAAAAAGCCTAGGCCTAGGCCAAGGTATTAATATTTATTGCCTAAGTAAAATCGCAGTAATACTAACTTGACTTGATGTTCAAAATGTATGAATATGAGCACGATGGAATAAAAACTGTTAAAAAGGCCCAAGCTTAGGCGTTATGCATAGAATTAGTTTATTTTTAGTGCCAAAGAAAACGCGTAATATTCCTAGCCTGTCTGAGTGTCCAAACCTTATAAATACGATCCCCTGCGGAAGCCGTTCGAAATCGTACGTTTTTCTGGATGCTTTTCGTGTGTAACGAAAATTTGTAAACGCGGCGAATTGACGGAGTCGACGAATTTGTCCGCGACGAATGGACGTAGTCGACGAATTGAAGCAGGCGACGAATTGACGTATAACCATTATTCTTCGAGCCTTGATTCTATTATGGAACGAACTAAAACAAAATTATCTGACGGCTGTCGCTGGATCGCGGCTACGATGAGAAAGAGCTAGAAAGGAGCGAGAGTCGTTAGAACGAGTCTTTCCTGTATTGCGCCTATCAATGCTTCGTATACGTCTGAATCATTTGCGGTGAGGTGGTTTATAAAGCCATCTCAGCGTCATAGTCCGTATGTAAGTGATATAACGAAGTAAATTTCTCCGTCATTTCTGTCCACGCCAGGATTCGAACCCGGATCCCCTCATTCCGGAATAAGTCACTCTACCAATTGAGCTACGCGGACGTTTTATTCTGACTACTATCTGCCTTTATGTCGTGTGCGTCCTTCTGGCAGGTACGTCACATCTCCTGGTACGTTACATCATCTCCCCCTTATTTTATTTTTTTTTTTTTTTTTTTCGAAGTGCTGGAGAAGGGAATTCTCTTATTTTTCCTATCTCGCGGTGTGGAAAGAACATCACACCAATGCGAGATTTTGAACGGTCGGGTCATCCGGATAGTTCGGGCGCCATTATAACGAAGTAAATTTCTCCGTCATTTCTGGTCTACGCCGCGATTCGAACCCGAGTCCGCTTATTCCGGAATAAGTCACTCTACCGATTGAGCTACGCGGACGTTTTATTCTGACTACTATCTGCCTTTATGTCATGTGCGTCCTCTGCTGGCAGGTACGTCACATCTCCCCCCCGAAAGAGGGCCGGGGCATGGCCCACGGGTCAGCCGTGACCATGAATCGTTGCAGGCAGCCATCCACTGTAGAACGTGCACTTGAGAACTCCCAGTCAATTTTTTTTTCGAAGTGCTGGAGAAGGGATTCTTTGATTTTTCCTATCTCGCGGTGTGCAAATAACATCACACCATTGCGAGATTTCGAACGGTCGGGTCATCCGGATAGTTCGGGCGCCATTATAACGAAGTAAGTTTCTCCGTCATTTTTATCCGCGCCAGGATTCGAACCCGGATCCCCTCATTCCGGAATGAGTCACTCTACCAATTGAGCTACGCGGACGTTTTATTCTGACTCCTATCTGCCTTTATGTCGTGTGCGTCTTTCTGGCAGGTACGTCACATCTCCTGGTACGTTACAGTGATAGTGGCCCCTTCTAATTATTATTTGGTGTTCCTAACAATATGTTACTTCAGTGTACACTGACGAACATTTCTTTTTATTCTTCTGCTCCGCTTTTTCTTTTTTATATGTCCTTATTAATTGATCATCCTTCCTATGTTATGCAGGCTTTTACATTTTAATCACGTCAGATACCATGTATTTCTTTCCTGAGCTGACAGCTGTTTTTGGATTTGGTCGAGCGAAAGAAAATCACTCCTAGAGTTCGAAATTCAGTCATATCTATGCTACATCCTGGCAGTTGATGGGTTTCGTGATCGTTGCTGGAACAGGAATTAAGTCTCTTCTTAGACACTAACAAACTATAAATCAGCAACTGTTTGCGTCAAATAGCCGCAGTCGTCTTCATTTGCATACGGTTCATTCGTTTTCGTGCATCAGAGAAGACACTTGTATTTGTCCTCTGACCTGATTGCCGATGTGATGGCCGATGATCAGTTAGTTATCCAGCCCTGAGAACTGATTGATGAAGCTCTTACGAATCGTGACGTTAAAATAAAAATAGGCGATCACGGATAATCAGGACACAGAGAGACCTTTAACGTTCGTGTTTCGAAACGGTAATAGTTCATTTATCTTTTCTTTACTTTTTCTTTGACGCATGTTGTGTGAAAACAAGACCGGAACGACCCACGCTCAGATACATTACTATTGCATGCTTAACCTCATAAGAGCAAAGGCTTACCAATAGCTCAGATAAAATTAAAACATGCAGTAATGGAGTAAAAGCCTGTCTATAGCTCAAATTTAGTATTTATCATTGTAGGGCAAAATTTAGAATGGGTTTTAAAGTATTAACTGGGATAACACAACGCATTTTTTTTATTTAAATTTAGACTTCTAATCGAAGAAATTTGTCAGAAATAACGTCAGCGCGTAATCAGAGCCGGCTGGACCAACAGGGCAACCGGGCAGGTTGCTTCGGGCCCCGCAGTTTAGGAAGTAAGAACAAAATCATTTTCGGAAGAAATTATTATTTTTATTATTATTCATATTATTATTGTTATTGGAAGATGATTCTAACATTCCCTGGGGAGATATTTTTCTCATTCTTTCGATACGAATACGACGTACCAAATCAGCGAATGGATATTTCTTTCTAAAGGTAGTTAGTTGTCCAGGAACTTCCGCACTATCCTACAAGTGTTCAGGATAGCTACCTTCTGTAGTTCCATGTAGGTGTTAGGTTGAAGGTCTAGCGTCTGTATAGAACTTATTATTATTATTATTATTATTATCATCATCATCTTCTTTATTCGAAATGTACGACGCACAGCCTATGACAATCAAACAAAAACAACAAAATTATCATTGACTGGTGTTGAGCTGATGCGAGCTTCCACCGGAGACCTATATAGGTATCAGTCAAGAATCGGCGTAAATTATATGATGTCCCAAGTAAAGCTATTTCCTGCAGTTCTATAGGTAGTATATCAGAAAGCAACAATTTTTTCAAATGATTCATAAATTTTTTTTGACATAGTTCCAAATGCCCCCGATGGCAATGGGGACTACCGTTGTGTGTTTAGTCCATAAGCTGGTTACTTTTATGGACAGGCCTCTGTAGTCATTTTTTTTTCAGTTCTTTTTCATCGACTCTGGCATCTCCAGGTATTGCTATATCAGTTATCCAGACTTTACGATTCTCTATGACTGTTATGTCTGGTGTATTTTGTTCTAGATGCCGATAGGTTTGAATTTGAAAATCCCACAAGATTTTGAACTGATCATTTTCTACGACTTTTTCAGCATGATGTTCCCATGAGTTTTTCGATGCTGGCAAATTGTGCTTTCTGCATAATGAACAGTGAATCAATTTTAAATCCTACCGGGTCTAGCTTTGTAATCTGTCTGTGCAATTTTGCTACATTCACATATAAGATGTGACAGTTTCATCTTTTTCTTGATAAAGTCGACACTTCGGATTTTCACCGACTTTCTGGATTTTAGTCTTCATAACATTTGTTTGCAATGCTTTTTCTTGTGCAGCAAAAATCAGACCTTCTGTTTCTTTCTTAATGGAACCCAATTTCAGCCATGCCCAAGACAAGTTGTTGTCAATCTTTCCTTCAATATTTTCTAGAAATTGTCCATGCAGAGGCTTGTTCTTCCAACCATCTAATTATTATAATATATGAGCTTCTACCTCTTTCTGAGGTTTTCTTCCCTTCCTTCAGAGACGGGTACGAGGTACCAAGTCTAGGAAGTAGTATTTCTTTTTCTCAGTTGTCCAGAAACTACCTTAATATTCTACTGGAGTTCATGATAGCTCCCTTCTGTAGTTCCATTTAGGTTTTAAATTTAAGGTCTAGTGTCTGTATATAGCTGTGAATGGTCTTAGGTACAACTCCTGTGGCTGATATTACAATGGGGACGGTGGTGACGTTCTCCATGTGCCACATTTCCTTGACTTCGTTCCGTAGGTCGTTAAACTTTGACAGCTTTTCTCCGTGCGTCTTTTGGATGTTGCACGTGTTGGGCACGGCTATCTCAATCAGGTATGTTGACTTCTGCTTCTTATCGACCAGGACGATGTCGGGCCGATTGCGGGGATGGTCTTATCTGTTCTGATCGATTTGTCCCAGTACATCTCGTGGGTGTTGTTCTCTAGAAGCGTTGTTGGCTCATACTTGTAGCAGGGGACAGCCATAGCTGTAATGAGGTGGTGCTTTCTTGCCAACATCTGATGGACAATTTTGGATACTTGAATGTGCCTGTTCGTGTATTCTGTTTGTGTGAGGACTCTGCATCCTGCTGAAATATGTTGGATGGTCTCTGGTGCTTGATGGTATTGCCGATATGTGTCGCTTTTCACTGACGTGACCTTCGGGATATTCTTCCGGTAGTTTCTGGTGTTTACAAATTGATATTGTATAACCATCAGGAACCCTTTGGTCACTGGGAAGAGTGATCCCGTTTGCTAGCCATGCATTGGAGGCAGTCTTATCCACATGGTCCGATTGCAGATCATTGTAGTGCCTTCTGTGTAGGACTTTCTATCCCCAAGTTTCTTCTTTTGACACCCTCCTTCCAATCTCGATGTGCTGAGTAGAGAGGTCTAGGGCTGTGTACTTCACTTCTTGTCACTGTGGTTTATCACTTGGTGAAGGGGCCATTTGCTCTGATGGAAGTATTTTCTGAGGCTTCTGATTTCTTTGTCTCGGTGTTTCAGGAGATTCATTATTCACCTTTTTCTTCAGCCCGTCCAATGGTCAGTCTTTCTACTGCTGACTTCGGGTGGTGCTGGCGATGTCTAGTGATGGTTGTCCTGGTAGTGCGCATTATTTCCTCAAGTTCTGTTGTGGTTCACTTGATGATTCCGAAGGAATACGTGAGGACTGGAACTGCATATGTGTTGATAGCCCTAGTGATATTGGGAGCGTTGAGCTTGGTCTTCATTAGTTTCCTCAGTCTTTGTTTGTATTTGGCGTCTAGATTGTTTTTGATTTCTTTGTGCTATAGGCGTTGTGCTTGAAGTATTCCAAGGCAGTTATAGGCTTCTCTTTCCTCCATAGCTGCGATCTTTTCTCCGGTCTTCAACTGGTAGCTACGTGCATCATGCTCTCTTTGGTTCATACCTTGTACCCTGCATATATCTAGGCCAAATTCCATCCCGATGTCGTTGCTGAAGCCCTCTGTGATCTGGATTAATTGCTGGAGTTAGTTCTGCGACGATGTGTACAGCTTGATGTCATCCATGTACATGAGGTAGGTGAGCTGGTACTTTATAGTTCTGTTGCACTTGATGGTAAACCCATACTTGCTTTCGTTGTACATGATTGACAACGGGTTGAGTGCTAGACAGAACCACAGTGGGCTAAGTGAACGGGCTTGTTCGGTATATTCTTGACTTTGATTGTTGTCTTCCTTGGTCGCTATGTTCTCGACTTTGATTGTTGTCTTCCATCCAGTCATGACTGCCTTAAGGAAGTTGATGACTTCAGGACTTACTCTGTAGATCTCAAGTACCTCTATCAACCAGCTGTGGGGTACGGAATCGTAGGCTTTACGGTAATCGATGTGCATCTTGAAAGCTTGATCCATTACAAGAGCGTCGATGGAAAGCTATTCCTTGCATCCTCTACAGTCCAGTTGGTATCCTTTTTGCTGTTCTGCCATAATTGCTTGTCCTTCTATGTGCCTCATTATCTGATTGGCGACACACGCTGTTAGGGTCTTATACAGCGTAGGTAGGCAGGCTATTGGTCGGCTGGATTTCTTGTGTTTTTATCTTTAGCCTTTAGTATCGTTACTCCCTGGGTGAGGAAATCCGGGATTAAGGATTGGTTTTGGAACCTGTTGGTCAGCTGATCTGCCAGATATTTTTATATACAGGTGAACCTCTTGTACCGGTAGTTGTGGATGTTATCAACACCTGGTGCTTTCCAGCTGTGTGTGTCTTAGCTGTGGCTTGCTGAAGGTCCTGTGCTGTGATCTTCCAGCGGGCCATTTTCTGATATTGGCTCGCTGTCCTTTTTCTCGCTGTAGCCGTGAGGCTTTGCTGTTGCAGTTCCTATTCCTTGCTCAGAGGCTACTCCAGAATTTTCTACCGCATCACATTCTGGTGGTCCTTCGCCTTTGACGTCTTTCTTGGTAATGTTACGATAGAAGCTTTTCTCGTCGTTTCCGAAGGTGCTATTGTCCATAAGTAGCTGTGTGTTCTCTTTGTATCGTCTTAGTCTCTTGCTGATAGCTAGTAAACTTTGTTTTAGCGTGTCTAAGTATTCTTCCATTTGTTGGTTTTCTTCGAACCTGCAGTGGATTTTGGCGCTCTTCAGGATGAGCTTTACTTTTCCTACCAGCTTCTTGGACCTATTTCCCTTTATATACTGTGTGAGTTGTACGATTTTATCCCGGAGTTCATGAACTTGGCCCTGCAGTCTTCTTTTCCATGCTGGTAGAATGGGCTTCTTTGTCCTCTGTTCCTTCTGATGGTTGGTGTTTTTCACGTTTAGTCTTGTGGCTGCAACTGCGGCACAGTACACAACAGTGTGGATAGATTCTAACGTGGTGCCATTTTCCTCTAGGTAGGCTGGTAGCACAGACTTGTTGAGAATTTTCTGTTATTTGCCATAGATCTCTGTTAGGTCTTTGCCTCGGTATTCTATGTCTCATGGTAGGGTCCATTCTCTGGAACTCTAGGATGGCTGTCCTGAATTCGTTGGCAACCGCTGACGATACCCGCTGGCTTTGTTCTGTCCGATTTTCTGACTCTGTCTCATGTTTGTCATCAGACACTGTGTTTCCTTCTGCAGAATGCTGCTCGCTACTCTGAGGTTGATCACCTAGTTCTTGCTTGATGGCTTCCAGGACGTCAGATGGTATCATATTCTTCCCGACAATGGTCTGTCTCTGATCCGCTAGTCGCTGTTCGCTGACCTGAACGTCTGGGTATTGCTGTTGCCATTTGTCATACAGTCTCTTAATTATTATTATTATTAATAATTGTATCATTTTAGAGCGCGATGCCCTTAAAATAATGTTTGACCTTTTTTTCTTTTTAGTCTTCAACCCCTTCTTCCAATAGAACTATCGCCATCGAGTGTAAATACCGAGATTTGCAAACTTCAAATGACTATTATTACCACCTTAATCATTTCCACATTCATGAAATAGCAAATTGAATTTCATCATTTAGTGGCTTCCTACCTTTATATATTCAACAATTTGTGTGCGAACAAGATACTTAAATTAAAAAAAAAATTAAAAAATAATGTCGAAGTTGTGTTGGGTTTATTTATGAATGCCAATGGTTCAGCGAATTTAGAAGCAGTACGGAAAATTAAAAAAAAACAAGCAATTTTCATATATGAGCGTTTATAAAAGTTAAAAATTCACTAAATTATCAGTTACTCCACCTTGCATGAAAAATCAATAACTAAAACCCCATATCAGAGACAAAGCAATAGATACAAATTTATTTAAGTCGAATCCTTATTACTTGATTCGTAAAAATATTAGTTATACAAATTAGTTATTTTTTCAGCATTTTCTAAGGAAGTTTTAATAAGAATTACAATACAACCTTAACTCCCTCTCCTCAGATAAAACACAGATTTTAACAATTTTTACTTCCACTCTCTCTAAACTTTCAATCCATATTATAATCGTTTTCTTAAACTTAAAGCAAATAATTTTTTGAGTTAATAATTTTAGGCCATATTCTCGCTTTTTCCCCCGAAATTTTTTCCCTTTGCTTTAAAGAAAATGTTTTTTTTTTTTTCTTTATGATAGTTTTTGTGTGTGTTCTTTATGGATGACATTTTTCATGTGACAACTTTATTAAAATATGAGATTTACTTTCTAGACCCGGCAATGAAATTTTGCTCCGGAGCCCGCAAAAGTCCCATCCGGCACTGCGCATTGTATTTCCCCAAAAGATTCATCCGACTCCGCTCATAATATTTCCCCAAAAGTTTCATTCGGCCCTGCGGACAGTATTTCCCCAAAATTTCCATCCGGCCCTGCTCATAATATTTCTCCAAAAGTTTCATCCAGCCCTGTGCAAAATATATCCCCAAAAAGCTCCATTTGGCCCTGTGCACAATATTTCCCCAAAAGTTACATCCAGCATTGCGCATTATATATCCCCAAAAGTTCTATCCGGCTCTACGAATAATATTTCCACAAAAGTTACGTTTCAACTTATTTTCTGATTCAGATGCCTGGACATAACTTCGATATTGAAAGGATTTTGCGAATTCTGGTTTTCTCCAACTTCTCTGTGGGAATCTTGCAAATATGCTTCCAGTGATATTGCGGTGCAGTGAAGATTACAAAATGCTTCCCGTGATATGGGCTTGATACGCGTACTGAGCAATGGTGTTTAAACATGTTTTGATCTCCAGATGTTTGAAGATTGATTTGATTATTTTCTGCTCCATAGATTTTCAGTTGGTGAAAAAACAAATATATAACCGTATCGTATTAACCGTTTAAACGGCCGATTTACCTGAAACAAACACAGCCAAAAAATTTCTGCGCTACCCAAACAGAAATGTTAACGTAATGGAAATGTTCACGCCTGCTGTGTAAGCAAAAACAGCAGTACCTCACATCTCAGCAGTACCGGCCATAAGCCTGTCATTAGTGATATGCGGTCATTTGTAGTCCCTTATTTTCTGCTCTATGATCTAAGGCCTAATGTGGAAGGGATACTCCCCCTGACATGGACATCATGTCACCGGGTGGATACAAGTGACTGAAATATCTTTTTTCTCTCTCTCTCTCTCTTAGGTTACTCATCATTTTAGCATGTGATCAGACAGAAATGATTAGTGTTTTTAGCTCTTTTCTTTGGTTTCTTGTCATTGTACCATGTTGCTATGCCCCGGGGCGCCAGATTATCGAATAAAAGTAAGCTTCAAGAATTTAGATGTCAGGATGTCAGGCAATGGCTGAGGACCCGGATGTAGACATTAGAATTTAGAATAAATATTTGTGAGCTCTTGTATCGCCGAAATCTTATGTAGTGGTGAAAAGAATTTAGCCTGCAATTTAGCCAATTAAAACCCAGAAATTCTGACACTCATTAATTATTCATACAACTTCAGGACTGGCACGAGACAAAAACATTTAATCAATTAAACATAAAGTTAATGATGAAGGCGTCAATATACAGAGGATTGTGAAGGAGGGGCGTCAATGACTCACCCCTTTTGGGATAGCTCTGAGGCTGAATTTATCATCAAAGTTCAATGATTACTCATTGGCCTATACAGTCCGGCTTTAAAAACAGTTCTCAGCCGACGGAAGTCTATTGGCTGACCGGAGCCAATAGACTGGCATGCATACATAAATTCAGAACTTACAGATATGCAGTTTTTCCTCGGGTATCTATATATGGTGCACTCACTTTGTTATATGCACTCACTAATATTTGATGTATTTTCGCTTTGGAATCGCACCTGTGTGACGACACGCCCATTTCAGAGCGCGCACTATAACCAATGGAGAGGGGAGTCGAACCCCATCTCTCACTTTCTCTCGTGCACGGCATTCAACTGCATGAAATCAGGGATGCATTTGTGCGCTCCAATGTCGTGGTGGAACGAAGCCGTTGACGTGATAAAAGGATCCGTTCGTATGTTCGTTCCAGCTGATCCGTCCGTCTGTCCAACGGTGATTCGCCTTACATCACGGGTCGTGTATCTCAGTCACTTAGGGCTGCAATTCCATCACTTCGTGTGACCTCCACGATGCTGCTTGCTTTCTCTTACGTGCAATCTAGCACCAGGAAAAGAGGTATATTCCTCCTTCCTATTTCCTCGCGGTAACATCAACCGCTCGGCAGCTCTTTGTATAGCTGGCCGACTTCTTTGGGCAGAAGCTTTTCTTTCCGCCGTTAACTCCGAGCTGGATCAATCCCGACCCGCTCCCCGAGTCTAGTTCCCTTCACGGCTCGGAACCAGACTACCCCTTTTCGCTTTTTCACATTTCGTCAACAAATTCCTTGCTCTGTCGTTAGGGGTTTTTTTTAACTCTCCTGTCAGTCTTATTTTTTCCTGAAAGCATTCGGCGCGATGAAGAGGTAAAAAATGCATGCCTCTGCATTCGGAATGTGTGGTGGGTCTACTCACCGATAAGTACGGAAAACACATAACTTAACCAACAGTTCTTTGTCCTGCCAAGTTTCGGACTAGCAAACGCCAGAACTTTCCCGATCGGGTGACACTCTAGCGGTTTCTCCAAACATCCCACATCGCACTTAGGGGGCGACGCATCGCGTTCCCCACAGCGAACGACGCCTGTTCCACTTCAGAATTTTCCCTTCCTAGAAAAGGCGCTCTTATCTCTTCTCTTCTTTCGCAATGCGGGAAACCACTACCTGTTAATTTTTGCACACAACAATTAGCACTGTACCCGCCTCTTGCAAAACCTGCTAATCGAATTCATTACGGCACCCCAAAGTCGTAACAATGTGATCAGACAGAAGGGATTAGTGTTTTTAGCTCTTTTCTTAGGTTTCTGGTCATTTTAGCATGTGATCAGACAGAAAGGATTAGTGTTTTTAGCTCTTTTCTTAGGTTTCTGGTCATTTTACCATGTAATCAGACAGAAAGGATTAGTGTTTTTAGCTCTTTTCTTAGGTTTCTCGTCATTTTAGCATGTGATCAGACTGAAAGGATTAGTGTTTTTAGCTTTTTTTCTTAGGTTTCTTGTCATTTTAGCAGGTAATCAGAAAGAAAGGATTAGTGACAATTATTCCCCTTTAAATGACCACATTGGAAAGGTAAGGGAAAAGCAGCGCGTTTTGCTATGTGCTGTTTCACCCGTTCCAGTCGCATTCGGTCCACTTCTTAGAAAGCGAATATATTCATTCGACCTGATTTCAGTCCAATTTATGAACACCGAATTAATTCATTCCACCTTGTTAAATGGTTAAGGAACGAGCATGTATATGAAACATAATCCCCTCAAGAAAGTGGTCTGCCACAACTTAATGGGCTAATCAAAATCATCGGTTAGATACCACTCGTCAGCTGAGTGTCGTGTTTTTTACTTTATAGGAAGCATGAAAACGTCAAATACCTGAAAAGAAACAAAAGCTTTCCGGTTAAGTAAAGCATTGATATCCAGAAAGCAAACAGAAAATTGTTTCAAAGGAATCGGGAAGCACTTAAATGAAAAGTCCAAACCAAAAAAAGGAACAGATGCAAAGGAAGAAATTTTCTAGGTGCGTAGAGAGCCATGAGGCAAAACACAACGTCACAAATAAACTATTTCGTTATGCACAATGACATTAAGAATCAGAAATTATCTGATAAGTTTTACTTGTGTAAAAATGTAGCGAAGTGACTGTTTACTATCTATGTCTTTATCAAAAAGAAAGTAACAATAAAAGGATGACTTCGCACAATCTGATAAGTTTTACTTGTGTAAAAATGTAGCGAAGTGACTGTTTACTATCTATGTCTTTATCAAAAAGAAAGTAACAATAAAAGGATGACTTCGCACAATACGTTAAATGAAATGAGAAACTCGCCGTCAGATTAGGCTACTGGACACTCTAGCAAATATACATTCGCTGCATTTTGTTGAAAGTATGTATATCGAAGCTTTAGGGGACAAATGCTGTAATTACTACTTGCCTGTGGACATATCAAGAATTTGGAAAGATCGTATTACTAACCTGAACTTTAAATTATAGTAATATATATTTATAATTCCAACAATATATAAAATTGATCATAACTTTGTATTTGTAGCGAATCCTTGTACTGATATGTTAAACTAATAACTTGTGAAATTATACTCTTTACGCTGTTATAATGGCAACGGTCACGACCCATGCGACGTGGGATGACTTATACCCATAATGCATCGTTGCACAACTATATAAAGGAGTACTACATTGCCTCTGTTCCACCTGATGATGGGGTAAATGTTACCCCGAAAGTGCTAGTGGGGCATTTTAACTGTAAATACGTTTCGTATTTTATTAAATATCGTACATAGACGGTGAGTTTCTCATTTCATTTAAAAAGAAAGTAGTTTATGTTTATATGATGTAAATAAGGAACAAATTCTTATTGTGTTCTAATCTTTCATTTGAAACTTTCTGCTGTTACGCTTGACTATGGCAAATGGAATTTAGAGATTTATGTTGAGGATTTTAGGAAGGTAGTGTCCAACCTCAGGTCGTAACCTTTTACCCGGCTGGAACGAATTAACTCGGGGTTAACAAAATTTGACTACAATCAGCTCGAATGAATATATTCGTTGTCTAAAAGATGTGTCGAACGCGTTTCAAATGAGTAAACTTGCTCGTCGGAGAGCGATGCTTTCTCCTTAGCTTCTCAAAGTGGTCATTTAGGGGATGGCTGACACTAAATGATCACCCCTAAAGGACCACTTTGTTTTTCCAAACTGGTCATTTAAAAGGATGATTGCCACTAATCCTTTCTAACTGATTTATCTCCTAAGAGGGCTATAGCAATGTCGACTAATCTAAGAAAAGAAAGAGAGATGTTCGAGGCACTTGTGTCTACCCAGTAGGACGTAGTCCCTTTCACGGGATCAAGCCTTTGCGTGTTATGTCTAGGGTCATGGAGCAGAGAACATATAGATGACTATAGAAGCGAGATCTTATCACTAGCGACAAGTTTCTGCCGACGTGGGAGAGGTAAATGAATTGTTTTTTTTTTTTTTTCGTAGCTGTCGTAGAAGCAAGTTCTTATGTGAACAATTTCTGTTTGGGAAGCTTAGAAAAGTGTGGGCACCATTCGATTCAGAAATATCCGCCGATTAAAGGGTTAAAACACCCTTAGAAGAAGGTAACTAGGAGATTTGAGCTAGAGTGCCAGGTAGGAAAGAAACGTGGAAGCGACTTAGAAAGCTGGAGGAAGATGCCACCATTTGTAATCGGTGGACCAGTACCCAGGGTCCGACGACTTAATGTGCCCATCCAACGCACGGCGGATATTTAGTGGTTCCAGAGTTCGTACCTTCCTGGGGTTAGATCCTGAGACTTTTCCATGGCAGTCGCGAGCGTTGACCATTAGGCCATCCACTGCCCCTTAAAAATGAGCGAGGCAATGAAAGGGTGTCTCGTGAGCTCTGGTAAGTGGAGCTGCTAGCAGTCACTGACGCCCTCAGGCAAGGTATAGGATTTGCGCCCCTCGAAAAACAAAAATACCGACGTTTGAGAAAGTGGTTTCGGGAAATGACGTGAATATCGGTAAGCACCTACGTGAGAATAGTTTTTTTTTTTTTTTTTTTATATATTTCGATTTTGAATATATTCTGGTTTATATTGCCAGAACAGACCACCGATGGACAACTGATATTTTAGATTGGATTCCAAGGGACGGAAAAAGACCCAGAAGAAGATTCCATTGGAGATAGATGAATGAAATTCGAAAGCATGCCGGGGGGACATGGAGGAGACAGATTTGTGGAAGAAACTTGAGGAGACCTTCATCCAGCAGTGGATTGATAATGGTTGGCAATGATGATGATTCAAACCAAACTGAATTTTATATTATAATATGCTTAAAAACATTTACCTAGATTAGACAGCGAAAAAATGAATCAATGCTACACTGTTAAAAATTGTGTGGAAGGTTACATCAAAAAGTGGTGCTACACCAGCTGCACCACTTTCTGAGAAAAGATACAACATCGTGTTCTGCGAACAAAACCCAACAACGTGGTTCAACTTTTCCCCACGTTATGTTACTCGGCTGCACCATGTTGTTGGCTTTATTTTGCGTCACAGAATGATGTATCTTTTCTAAGAAAATGGTGCAGTTTCTGTTGCAACCTATCACAAAATATTTAACAGTGTAGGATAAATTAAGCACCACCAAAAACGCATATCACCTAATCAAATGGAGAATTTTAAAAATTAAGAAAAAATTAGAAAATCTATCGCCTTCCCTGACCCCGGGAACCGGATGGTCTGCGGAGCTATCCCTAATTTATGGCGAGCTGGGTTTAAAAGTTCCGGGTGTGGAATGGGGGCTATGTATGTCTAATGGCATTAGCACTTTCCTTAACTTGGAGCCAGTCACCCTAAATTAGGGACAAGTGACTGCCTATATCTTTAAATTACTCACAGTGATCGATAAATAAAAAAACAAAATAAAAAAAAACAAGTTAGTAAAATCATGCAGTGCATTAATTATGATACGCTTTCCTACGTACCAGGAATCATTACTCAAGTTATTACTCAAGTCATGAGGATAATGGCTGTTGAATAAATCTCGCTCCTGTGCCCTGACCTTTCAGTACCTTGGTGTTTGATTTGAATTATTTAACTGGAATACGCATGTTCAGTTTGTTTCAAAAAGAGTTTCCTTACAGGTTGGCCTACTTGGTAAAATTAAGCATCTCTTCCCTCTCAATGTCCTAAAAACATTTTACTATGCTTTTATTTATACCCATCTCTCCTATTGTCTGGAATCCTAGTTTTCAAATATAAGTGCAAACAATAAGTTACGCTTGCTCAAATTACAGAAGAAATCTGTTCGCTGTACGCTGAACACAGATTACCTGTCTCATTCAAAACCATTATTTCTAAAACTAAATATTCTAAAAATGCATGAAATTTTTACCTTGAAACTAGGCATCATGTTTTTTTTAAATAATGCATCTTAAACTGCCTATTTTTCAATCTGACATCAAATATCTGGATTATTCTATCTTCACCAGATCTGTTACTAACAACAAATTATGTCAGCCGTGTGTTAGACTTAATTATGGTTTAAACAGCATACTGTATAAAGTCATTATCCTATGGAATGACCTCCTAGAGAGCATCAGATCTCTGGAAAATATCAAAACGTTTTCCTTGTCTCTGCGGAATCACATTGTAAATCACCCTGATCTCCATAACGATTCTCAATCCTATCATTAAATTGTAGTTCCAAGCATGCTGCTAACAGTGGTGCTTTTGTTATAACCATCTTACTTGCTCTTATATATGCCATATGTTTTATTCCTTTTCTTACATATGATAGGGGAAATCGCCTCACAACCAATGTGTTCAGATTCCTCCTGGTGTATGGCATTTTCATATAACTGTAAGTTTTAAATGTGTGCAATAAAATAATTGTAAAAAAACTGTAATTGAACCCATTTTGATGATATTCAACAGAACCAGTTCAGTATGCTTCCGGAACAACATACTAAAGTTTTGTCGCAATAGAAGCATTTTTATTAAAGTTATGAGGATAATGGCTGGGAAATAAATCTCGCTCCTGTGTCCTGATATTTAACCTCATTTCAATGATATTAAACAGAACTAGTTCAGTACGTCCTTGGAACAACATGATAAAGTTTTGTTGCAATCGAAGTATTTTTACGTAAGTTATGACGCATAAAAGCTGGAATGGAGCCTGCTTCTATGTCCTGACCTTTGACTCCATTTCGTCCATTTTCAATAGGGTCCGTCCCCAGTGGTCCCCTACCACATACTAAAATCTCACAGAAATCGAACAATTTTTACGCCAGTTATTGTACGGACAAGCATACAGATAGACAGACGGACATGGCTGGTGCACATACGCTTCTTTAATCTACGGTTGGAAAGCGTAAATAAATAGAAAATGGAATACCAGACATCAAAAAGAAAGCTTAGCCATAAACAGGTGATGGCCTTAAAGACAGTATTAAGAACAAATGTTATAATGAATGCAAGAATCCAGCACAGAATCGACGGGACTGAAAAGACGTAATTGTTGACCTTCAAATTAAAGATGACACATGGCGATTGTAATGATAATGATTAGCATGACGGGGAATTCTATCTCGTGCATCAATAACCGTAATAACTTACGTAGAAGCAAAATTATCATAAAGATTGCAAGTAAGTACACTTCTTATTCATCACGCTAATTTCAAAGGAACACTGTTTCCTGATTCTCAAAGATTTCATGACAATGTGAGGAAATCCTTTTTCGAAAATATGAAGCAAACATAAATTTTGCCAGTCAGTTATATTCCAACATAATACTAAAGAAAATCATTAAAGTGAAAATCATTAAATTTATAAAAAATAAATTTAATGAAAATCATTAATTTTTTTTTAAAAGTTGCGATGCGCAGATGAGAAAATATTAAATATAGCATCCAAAGAATTTTAATGTATTAAAATTCATAAGGAAAATGTCAAGAGTGAAAGACATCATTATCAGAGTAAAATCCCTGAAATGGCAATGTGCTGGACATGTGTTCCAGAAAAACGGGCCACCGATGGACAACCGAAATTTTAGACTGGATATCAAGGAGCAAAACAAGACGCAGAAGAAGACCACATGAGAAATGGATGGGTGAAATTCGAAAGCATGCAGGAGTAATATGAAGATGACTCACATTCATTAGACAGGCTCAAGACAGACCATTGTGGAAGAAACTTGGGGAGACCTTCATTCAGCGGTGGATTGATAACGGTTGACGATAATGATGCTGCTGATGAATTGCATATAAAGGTAATCCGTGCAAATGGATATTACTTCCCCTCTATCCCCATTTGGTGCACTAGCTAATGTATATTGTGTTACCGTAAGAAATCGAGTACTTAACTATTGTACTGGTGATTGTACAGTCATTTGCAAAAGTTTAAGATCACCTGTTGTTACAAGGAAATTCCTGCCGATTGCATCAGCTACTCTCTGTATTACTCAACTTCCTGTCGGTGTTGCATCATCCTACAGCGTCAGCTGTTGATAGAGTTGAGGGAACCGTGAGAGCATCAGTTTGCTTCTGGTTTTCATGCTGAGAGGGTTTGTACGTATTTTTTGTATAGCAAAAGATTGGAAAAATAGCGTCATTAAGACTTACTCAGAAAGCACAAATAGTTAGTTTATATCATGAAGGATACTACGAAGGTGATATAAGCAGAATGGTGAAAGTGAGCAGGACTGCTATTCATAATACGATCATAAAATATCAAGGTACAGGTAAATTTAGCGACCGAAAGAGAAGCGGACGTGCAAGGGAAACTACCCCACGTGATGAAATTACCACTAGGAGAATAGTTATGTGCTCTCCGAGGAGTTCATGCAAGAAAATCAAGGCCTTTCTACATTGAAAAGGGTCTGATATTAATATCGGCACTGTTTCCCGACGCCTTAGCAAAGATTTTTGGATTAAAGTCTTACAAACCTGTCTTGAAAAAGAAGAGACTCCACTTTGCAAAGCGTCGTCAATGGTGGACTGCTGAAAATTGGAGCCCAGTTTTTTTATTCGATGAATCGACTGTGCGTCAATTTGAGCCACGTGAAGAACATGTTTGACAACAAAAAGGCAAAAGATTTTATGAAAAATATGTTAGCAGCGAGAGACATCCTCCTAGTCAGATGATATGGAGTACTATGTCAGCATCCGGTACTACTTCATTATACTTTTCACCGACAGGCACTACCATGACTGGTCCTTTTCATGAGGAAATATTACATGAGGAGCTGTTAACTCATATGAAAGTGCACAGATGCACAATCTTTATGCAGGATGGTGCTCCATGCCACAGATCAAAGAAAAAACATTCTTAATAAAGATCAAAGGAAAACATAACTGTGCTTTCTAAAGATCAAAGGAAAACATAACTGTGCTTGACTGGTCCAGCGCCCAGTAATAGTCCCAACCTTAACCCCATTAAAAATGTGTGGACCATTTTAAAACACAAGGTAGCAGAAAAACAGCCATCAAATTCCCAAGCTTTGATTGACGCGATAAAGTACGTCTGCTGCAAAGACATTTCGAGTGACTACTGCAAATCTCTCATTAAGAGTATGCCACATCGTATTCTGTCCATTATAAAAAACAAAGGTTGCCACGCAAAGTGCAGATTTCGGCCTTTTTGTATTCTAAAGAATGTAAGTATTGATCTATGGTGTCATTTTTTTAAATATGTCTGACTAGTAATTAAATGTTTCTTTGAAAATCTTAATTTTCAATAAATCTGCGCGTACACCTCTTAAGACAAAAACTATTATGGCCATCAAGAGTAAATTTTATATTCAGGAATTTTGCTGAATAATATTATATTAATAAAACAAGACATTTCGCCTTTTCTTGAAGATAATTGAAAGTCATTGTCAGTTTGATAAGGTTTCATGTGCAAAAGTTATTCTATTGCTTCGAAAAATTACGACGAAAAAACTGCGTAATCTACAATAAGTCCTGGTACATAAAAAATAAAATTTTGCAAGCCTATTCAGAAGAACAAATAAGCTCCAACCGAAAATTAAAAGACTAATTCACCCACATTAATAACGAACAAATTTCATCATCGCGCGATTAGTTCTACTTTATTCGTGACAGTTAGATACGTCTTTCAGGCTCAACTGTAGCACTTGCAGTTCCGGTAGAAAAGATCCGTGCTTCGATACCCACCAGGGCTAAATGGAAGAGATTTGTAAAAAAAAATGCCGAAAAAGTCACAATCGAAGATATTGCAAAATTTCTGTATAAAAACGGGAAACTAACTATTCTGAAATAAACGGAATTACTCACTACGAAAAATTCTGCCAAATACTGAAGTCAGAAGAAAGGAAAGCTCTTGAAAACGCTTTAAAACACGAACCTGCAACTTTGCTGCACGTTATTTTCAGGAATTTTCCGTATCACTTATATTTTAATTTTTCGTGAATAAGGGCATCTTAAAAGTAATGCCTCGTCCCTCATAAGATTTTTATTTGTTGCAGCAAAAATGTGAAACTTGGTGGCAAAATACTTGGACATAGTGTTAATAATGCTAGCCTATTCAAAGTATTGTCTATCACTTCCTATACATTTCCGCCATCTTTGAAACCATTGGTAAAATCCATTTTGGAAAAATTCCTGAGGCTGTTGTTTCATCAATGAGTTCACAGCCAGTTTAACATCTGTCACACCGTCGAAACGTTCCCCATGAAAAGTGTTTTTCAAAGAGACAAACAGGGAAAAGTCTGATGGAGACAAATCATGACTGTAGGGGTTGGAGCATCGCCATCCACCCCATTTTGGCAATAGCTTCTGAAGTCTCCATTGTGGGGTGGGGACGTGCGTTATCGTGGTGTAAAACAACACTATGAAGTGGAATGTCACGTTTCTTCTTTCTGATAGCTTCCTTTAGCTTCTTCAATATCTGAACATAGTGAGCACTGTTTAATATTTGCACCCCGTCTTACGGAAATCAGTCAAAATGACACCACGTGTCTTCCAGAAAATTGTCACTATCACTTTTTCTGCGGAACGAGTTGTGTTCACCTTTTTCTGTTGAGCGAAGATGTGCGGTGGCATTCCATTGAAGCACGTTTTGTTTCTGGGTCATGAAAGAACACCCAGGTTTCATCTCCCGTCACAACATTGGAGAAAAACACCTCGGCCACCCTCTCATTACAGTCCAAGAGGTTCCTGCACATGTCCATCCTTTGCTCACACTGTTCACGGATTAGGGGTCTTGGAATTCACTTTGAACAATTTTTTCTGTAGCCCATATCCATTATTAATGTTTCCATAGCATTATGACCGCAATGAATTTCATCACACAACTCCTGGATGGTGACACGACGATCAGCTGTGATGAGGTCTTTCACTCGTTGCCTGTTGGCATCTGTCACTGCAGTTGCGGGTCTTCCACTCCGTTGTTTGTCGACACTGAAATTTCTCCCTCTCGAAACCTTTTCATCCATCTTCGGACATTACTGATATCGATCGTGGCAGCTCCATACACTGCCAGGGGTCTTCTGTGGATTTCTGGAACCTCACATCCCTCTTTTTCAAGGAATTCAATTATGGCTCGCTGCTTTTCTTTGTCATTCATGATCTTTATTTCCGATTCTGAAAAAAAAAAATTCCCACATTGGTAACATATCATAGACATGTCAGCGCAGTTTCATTAAAATCACTTCAAAATTTCAAAAGTTATTAAAGAGGTGGCATTACTTTCAGGATGCCCTTTGTATTTTCATGCCGCTGCATAAAATCCTCTATGTTCTTTCCTTGATTATTTCATTTATTTATTTGCAGTTAATTGTCGTTCTTAGAGAGGAATACTCACTATGAATTTCAGTTGGTGAATGGAATTTTCAAGGTATTAATTACTGGTGTTATTTTCAGTCAACGAGACTGACTTGTTGTATCGAAAAATATCTGAACGAAAATTAAGTGAGAAAATTTAAATAACCATTTCTTATAGAAGAATGTTTACAAAAAAGCATAAAAATGAATGAATGAAGCGGTAACGTACTGAACAGAAGAAACAAAAATCAATTATATTTCTTATTTCCAATAAAAACCAAGGATAAATTCACGGCTACTTGTTGTGAGAGTGACATCTCACACAAATTTACAATTGCTGTTCTATGAACAGTTGTTAAAATGAAAAAAAAAAAAATCGCGGTAAGCGCCGCATCGTCATAAAAGCCGCAGGGCGGGCAAACTGCATATTTTTACCATAACGGCCGTGGATCTTAGCCCGAAAATTACGGCACTTGAAAACAACAGGAGCGAACATGCCAGGGCTTCCACTTTCAGGAAAAATTTCCCTTTTTAGGGAAATTTCATGAAAATTGGGCCTCATCAGGGAAAAGAAGGTGAAAGGGAAAATAAAAAAGGGGGAAATTCTCTTTCGAGAAATGTAAAAATTTGAACGATAACTGAAATAAAAATCGCCCAAGAATTCGTGGATCAGCCAAAGGAAAGAATAGATGGGGCTTACTATTCCGGACTCAAATTCATTACCTTTGAAGCTGCAATAAGCAAATTGCAAGTACAGAGTAAGAAATGCACTGTGTCAGTCCCGTACCACCCATATGGCTTAATACAGCACATACGCCCTGTACTTTGGGGAACCCAGGAATCGGAAATAAAAGTTAAGAAAACACCAGAAGCCTGCAGATGTGAGAAAAGGATTGCCGACAAATTGGTAAGCAAACCTCCCCATTTCTATTACGTTAACTGTATGCACCTATCTTTCCCCCAGTCGCTTTCCAGTTTCCTCTCTAACCTACCATTAATTTATTTTCATTTCTTGCTCTCTCTGCCACCACGCAAGACAAACGATATTTTGCTCTTTTAGCTTTCAAATTTCTTTTTCGATTTTAGGAGGCTGACATTCTTGCGTTTATGTTATGTTTACTTCATGCGTTAATTTTTTGAATTTCCACATCGGAACTAATCGTATTTAGGTATCTATGCAACATATTTAGCATTTCATTTTGCAACTTTTAAATAACCATTTCCTTTATATATTTCGCTTCATATATGAAAAACAAAAAACATGATTTCGATTTTAATTTTCACAGATGTAGCGCTGAATTCTGAGTAATTTCTCGTTCCATGTCTCTGATTGCTTGGCAAATATTTGGTGACGTACCGTATAAATAAGTCACGATTAGCTATATCACAGAAGTATGCCATTATCATTCCCTCAATAAACAGAAGGACAATTATATTACAGAAGTATGCACCTATCATTCCCATATAACAGAAGGGCAGTTATTCTTTGCTTACAATAATGCACTAAAATGTGCTTTTTAACAGTATACAATCTCGGTTTTTCTCCTTGTATTTTTTTAAAATACATGTCTTTTCACATGTAGGAAAAAAAAAAGAGATGTGAGGTACTACAGAGGTGAAAACATTTGTAAAGACGACAAATCTCCAGCGAGACATTCTGTCCGTGTAGCTCAGTTGGGAGAGCGACTTACTCCGGAGTGAGGGGGAAACGGGCTCGATGCCCGTCGCGAATAAATTTGTGTTTTCACCTTGGCGCCCGATTGTGAAAAATGGATCCTCTGGCCGTTGGGTTCTTTGAAAAATGTGTGATGTTTGTTCCGCACATTGTTTGGAATTAATGAAAAAGTCCTACTTCGCTTCAAAAAAAGAGGGAGATGATGTGAAGTACCACAGAGGAAAAAACATGTGTCAAGACGACAAATCTTCAGCGAGACATTCTGTCCGCGTAGCTCAGTTGGGAGAGCAACTTACTCCAGAGTGAGGGGAAACGAACAAGCTTGTGTTTTCACAGAGACAGAAAATAATAAATATACTTCTATTTTTTATGGTGATAAAAGGGAAATCTCTTCTGTTTTCAGGAAAAAAAGGGAAGAAACGGAAATTTTTGCTCCTTAAAAGGGAAAAAGTGCAAAGTGGAAGAGGAAGTCCTGGTCTACACACCACATTTATTAACATGCGGGGATAATCATTATTTATATATTATTTTTCGTGATTTTTGGCCGATGTTTTTCAGTCTGTGGACACTTTTCACTTCACCTATTTCTTAAGCCGCTTTATATTTTCCCAGTGACTTCCAACATTTGTGAACCCTTTCCCTTTACTCGTTTCATATAGCAACTTGATTTCTGTAACTGCAAGGAAACTAGAAATGTATCATACGTGCATAACTCTCTATCTTTCCATATTTAAAGCTTATTTGGACTTGTGTCTACTTCTTAAGTGCAATTCCTCCGTTTTTAAATAATGGTACTATCCGATTTCCGTTTTTCTCTTTTTCATGGTACTTTATCTGCCGTTCAGAGGCGACTTTAGGTCTTTTGGGTCCCTAGGCGCTAAAACATCCAGGCCACCCCTTTAACCCCTTCTTAACGCCTCATAAATTTTCATCCGTCAGATTTAAAGAAAAAAAAGCCAAGAAAAAGTTTTTACCTTTTTCAAAATGACATTCCACTTTTCTATATTATTAGAAAGTGTTGTAAGAAACAGTACTAATGTAATCACTTTGTCTGTCTGTGCAAATCGAACTTTTTTGTTTTCAGAGATATTTCAAAAATTAATTTTGCGGAGAGTAGGAAATCAAAAGATATTACGTTTGGCACTTTAAATATTCCATATACTTCACGAAGGGCTGTCAAAATCGAAAATATAAAAAAATTAAGTTCTGTTGTGAAGAAACTATTCAACTAAAAGGAAGGCTGAATGATTTTAACTGTTCTTTGCAAAACAAGTACATCGAAAAGAAGAACTCGAAAAATTGGAGTGTCAACAACAGAATGAAAAAAATACAGAATATGTTACTAATATGAGAGAGCAACATATCAATTGATATTACAAATAACGTGATCGATTTAAGGATTGACTAGTTTCAGTCTGTGAAAACCAAAACAAAACTGGCAATCCAATTATATATTTTCGGGGCCCCTCACGCTCTAGGGCCCTAGGCGCGGGCCTAGTTGGAAATCCACCCTTGATCCCGTTAACAGCTGCTGAGATGTTTTAAATTCCTTACTTGCTTAAGGAATTGCTGTAGTCAAATTTTCTATAATTAAAAAAGGCACTCTAAAAAAATTTCTGAAATTCACGAGCTACTTTCCGTCATTGCTTTCGTGGATTAACGAAGCATATTTCCGGAAAGACACTTGGATTTCACGGATTTTTCGTATACCAGGAAAATTCAGAATTTTCAGAAACCTTTCCGCAATTCCTTTTGAATATTAACCGAAAATCTCCTTTCTCACTTTTTTCGTATCCATATGATGAAAACTTTCCGGTAATACGAGCGATTCCCGAAAATACGTGAGGTTTGATTAACTGTTAAATTTCCATAGTTTGTGGAAGAATGTGATTCTGAAGTTCTGAAGCGATATCGGATATTGTGGATAGCATATCGCATGCTTTTTTGTTATTGTGGCACATGTTATTTCTTCTCTCCCCGATTTTGTGTACTAGTAATTACAATAGCGAACAAAAGTATTTGGCGAAACACTTTTTCGACCATATTTTTTGTTCTGCTGGACAAAATCGGGTCATTTTGGGATATGATATGTGTTGATTCGTGGGTTACAATGCCGCGTAGTTTGTATTTCGCTCAGAGCGAACTTGTCATTCGAAATGGGCCATATTCAAGAATCGCCAATTATTACCCATTTGTTTGCTGCATGTATTAATGTTTTTCTTGTGATTTTTGTGGGTTTTGTGATGTGTAGTGTGATAATAAGTCAATCTTAGGTTTTCAGAAATGCGTAAAAAAACGGAGATCCCTGTTGGAGCTCGCCAGGCGGCCGTGAACATGATGGAATCCGGAATGCGCGTCACCGACATTGCAAAGGCCCTGAAGATCCGACACCAGCTCATTTCAGCTATCCTGCAACGTTATAAGAAGACTGGGACCGTCGAAAAACAGTCCGCGATGTGGTAGGCCTCGTTCCACTACGTTGCGTCAGGATAGACGCATTATTCCGTCGATCTCGTGCTGATCCCACCTTGACTGCTGTGGACATCGCCACCGAATTCCGCGACAGTGACGACCTGAACGTCAGCCGAATGACCATCTCCCGTCGTCTCATTGCTGGTGGATTGAATGGAAGACGCCCCGCCAAGAAACCACTCATCGGAGTCAAGAATCGACGAGCCAGAGTCGCGTTTTCGCGCCGTCATCGACACTGGACCGCGGCAGACTGGAGTAAGGTGCTTTTCACCGACGAGAGCAAGTTCAACTTGTTCGTAAGTGATGGCATCCAATACGTACGACGTCCGTGTGGCCAGAGATTCAACCCCAGTTCATTCAGCCGACTGTCGAGCACGGAGGAGGATCGCTCATGGTTTGCGGCGCCTTCTCTCGCAATGGAATGGGCCCCATCATCAAGATTGACGGAATAATGACCGGCCAGAGCTACACGAACATGCTCATCAACGATGTCTTCCCATGGACAAACCAGAACATGCCACCCGGATGGATCATGCAGCAAGACAACGACCCGAAGCACACCTAGAGTAGCGAAGGCAGCCTTCCAGCAGCAACAGGTCACACTTCTATAGACTGGCCAAGCCAATCTCCAGACCTCAACCCCATCGAGCACACGTGGGAGGAGCTGGAGAGACGATGTGCGAAGAAAACCTGCCGGAATAGGGCCCAGAAGTTCGACCAGCTGTCTGCAGAATACGCGCGAATTCCGCAGGTCACCGTCGAGAACCTAGTGGACTCGATGCCGGTCCGTTGTGCAGCTGTTATTAAGTCTCGTGGTTATTCCACTAAGTATTAGTTATTGTTTGTCGTTTTCTTGTACTTGCTTTCTGTTATCGTTGCATTGAATGAATGTGATACACACCTACTTTATTGGTCAATTTGTATGATCTTTGCGATTAAGCTCGGTACCTGATCTGTGTTAAGGTTTCCGATCCATCTGCATATGGGTCATGTTTACAATTGAATAACGCATATCATATCCCAAAATGACCCGATTTGGTCCAGCAAACAAAAAAAAAAAAATACGGTCGAAAATGTGTTTCGCCAAATACTTTTGTTCGCTACTGTATATATCATGTTATGTAAGAAAACAAGTATAGCTAAATTATTGTACAGGGGATTTGTACGGTGTTCTTGTATCCGTCTGTGGAGTCCTTATGACAAAACCTATATGGCTATCAAGAGTAAATTTTGTATTCAGTAGTTTTGTGAAATAATATTATAAAACAGTACGTTTCACATTTTCTTAAAGGCAATTGAAACTTATTGTCAGTTAAAAAAGAGATCTCAAGTTCCAAAGCATTCTGTTACTTCGAAAAATCACGATGAAAAAAAATACTTAATTTGTGATAAGTCCTTTTCTAGAAAAATAAAATGATTCCAAACCCATTCAAAAAAGTAACAAGCTCCGACAGTAAACAAAATGATTAAATCAATCGAATTAATAAAAAAAAATCATTATTAAGTTTTATTTGAACGTGAGTAAGATTCAGAAGATATTCTGGCTCAGTGGTTAAGATGCGCGGTTTGTAGTCCAAACGACCTCAGTTCAACCACAATCACAGGCGCGAAAGCATTATCTTGCGTAAGGACTGAAAAACTGACCATATTCGATTCTGCGAAATTTCTGTATAAATACGGAAAATTTTGAAACGGACTTTTCTAAAATAAACGCGATTACTACTACCAAAAATCTGCGAAAATACAGAAGTTATAAAAAACGGGATTTTAAAAAAAGGAAAATTGCGTTAAAAGACGGACACTTACTGGCAGCTTTGCTGCACGCTATTTTCAGAAATTTTCCGTGAATTCACATTACTTATTTATTACAGTGTACTAATACACCAACACTTGAAGGAATACCCTGACGGACAGGATAAGACACGCTCAGGAACTTACAACATTGTTCTGTCCTCAGTTATTAGTTACACTTCACTTGTCACAAAACAACCTTCAAATTTCGAACATGAACAATTTGAAATTATAGAAACGATTTGAACTACAGCTAAATTATTCACATTCGTAACTTAAATAACAGCAGATTTGTACTAGGTAAACAGACGAGAACGGCGCACAGATAATTTTCCTTTTACAAGACTATACACTGTACAAAATTTTCGGAAATTCACGATCCACTTTCCGTGATTCCTTTCGCAAATTAACGAAGCATATTTCTGATAAAACCTTTTCCGTGAAATAACGGAAAGAAACCTGAATTTCTCGTGTTCGAGGAAAATTGTGAATTTTCAAAAAGTTTTCCGCAATTTCTTTCTTATGTTAACGGTAAATTTTTGTTTCTAAGATGTGTTAACGGAAAATTATAAATTTTCAGAAACCATTCCGCAATTCCTTTTTTATATTAACGGAAAAACTCTGTTTTCACTATTTCCGCACCAATATGACGAGAAATTTCCGGTAATAGGAGAGATTCGCGGAAACACTTGAGGTTTGATTGACTGTTAAATTTCAGTAGTTTGCCGAAGGATCTGATTTTGAAGTTCTGTAGCGAGATCGGATATTGTGGATAGCATATCGTATGAATTTTGGTTATTTTGGCACAGGATATTTCTTATTCTCTCTCCCATGCTGTGCACCAACTATTATATATTGTGCTACTGAAAGAAACCGAGTACTTAAATTATTGAACAATTTATTATTGTACACTGATGTCTATGTATCAGTAACGTTATTTTTTCGTACAGTATAATGTCAGCAACCACAAAATCACCTAGTAAGGCAATGGGGTACGCAGGATCCATCTCATATATCCCAGGCTTTGCATATTGGTTAAAGAATTTGTTACGTAAATACAAAATATTAATAACAATGAAGTCCCTGACCTCATTATCGCATATAGTATCAAGCTGTAAGGAGAGACAGTGTGAAAAAGAAAAAGCGGGTGTGTACGCTATACGGTTGGTATATCCTGACAACACGGAAAATATATATATCGGAATGACAAGCGATCCTTGGACACTAGATGTAAAGAACACTTGCGAAGTGTCAACAAGGACATGCGGAATACAGCCCTCGCCAGAGAAGTCATGCGCTCATCGGCCGCTCCAGTATGGAATAATATTAGAAGAATTTCCTCTTACACTGACTTTAAAGAGACTGCCATCAGGGAAACTGTCCAAATCCTCTCAAGCAAAGTAGCATGCAATGACATGATCTCCACTGAACTGCCAATGGTTTGCCATGCGTTATTAAAAGACGGGAACACGTCACGTCGAACAGTGTAATTACGTGCTAAAAAATTTCATGAAATATGATCGTAATGTCACCCACGTAATTTTCAAAAATCATCTTTGTTTCTTATGTGTTCCAATTCCCTGCATTTTGTGTTTACCATTGCCTTGAAATAGCATCCCAGTGGAGTGCGAAAGCTTGGCGAATATCTGTGTTCATTAGATCATAAAAATAAACTGATTTAATACGCTTTATGCGTTTCTTTGAGTCTATGTATCAGTTTGTGGAGTCCTTAAGACAAAAGCTATTACAGCTTTCAAGTGTAAATTTTATATTTAAGAGTTTTGTGAAATAATACTATAAAACTGTACATTTAACCTTTTCTTAAAGATAATTGATAGTCATTTTGAGTTTTTGAAAAAGATATGAAAGCACTCTGTTGTTTCGAAATATCACGATGAAAAGAAAATACTTAATTTGTGATAAGTCCTCCAACGGAAAAAATAATATTATAACAACCCTATTTAAAAAATGATAAACTCCAGGAGAACATAAAATGACTAAATTCGCAATAATGACAAAAAAAAAAAAAAAAAAAAAAAATTTCAGCATCGCACTATTAGTTTTACCATGAACGTGAGTCACATTTCCGAGTCTTTCTGGCTTAGTGGGTAAGACGCGCGGTAGTGCTGAACCAACCCGATCCCCACCGATGAGAAAGGATTATCTGGTGTCATCATCATCATCATCATTGTCAACAATTATCAATCCACTGCTGGATGAAGGTCTCCCCAAGTTTCTTCCACAACGGTCTGTATTGTGCCGGTCTCCTCCATGTCACTCCCGCATACTTTCGAATTTCATCCACCCATCTCCCATGTGATCTTCTTCTGGGTCTTTTCCTGTCACTTGGAATCCAATCTAAAATTTCAGCTGTCCATCGATGGTCTGTCCTTCGCAGTATGTCCAGCCCATTGCCATTTCAGGGATTTAACTCTGATCATGATGTCTTCCACTCTTGTCATTTTTCGGAACCACGAGTTCCTCTTCTTATCTCTCCTGGTTACACCAAGCATGCACCTCTCCATGCTGCTTTGAGTTGTCTGCAGCCTTTGTATGTCTCTTTTAGTTAAGGTCCACGTCTCTGCACCATACGTAAGCACTGGAAGGATGCATTGATCAAACACTTTTCTTTTAAGACATAATGACATATTGCTCTTGAAAATTATGCTGTTTCTTCCAAAAGCTCTCCAGGCAAGTTTTGTACGCCGATTTATTTCTTCATCAATGCGACCCTCACTTGATATCTGCTGTCCAAGATAAACGTACGTGTCTGTTATCTCCAGCTTTTCTCCATCAATGTAAGAGCTGAAAAATTCAGCGTCTTCGATTTTGCGAAATTTCCGTATAAATACCGATAAACCTAAAACACACTTTTCTAAAATAAACGGAATTACTGGCTTCAGAAATTCTGGCAAATACGGAAGTTACGAAAAAAAACAAAAAAAACCTGCACTTTAAAAATGAAAATTTCCTTTAAAGACTGACACCTACCGTTCACTTTGCTGCACGTTATTTTAAGAAATTTTCCGTCAAATTACGTCAGTTATTTCTTACAGTGTAGTGATATCTTCCCACCATTTACTTACCACATCATTGTCGACTATCCTCACACCGAGAGTATCAGCCTTAACCAAATGGCGTCGAAAATTTTGAGCATTCCCTATAGCGACAACGTTTTCCAAAAGCTATGGCACAATAATTGTTTTCTCCTTGTCATCTCAGCAGTACTGCCGATAAACCTTCTACAAACGCTAAACACTTCCTTGTACAGGGTCCCTTCTATTCTTTGTCCTTTGCTCCACAACCCAAAGCACAATAGGGTAAGAATGGTTCCCCTGGTACAGACAGCATACCACTGAGTAGAAATAAGTAACTCAAAAATATTTTCTATCCTTTCTTTGATTCGTTGCAATTGTTATACTTCTTTAGCAGGTAATCAGTGAAAAAGGAATAGTGTCAATCAGTCATACCCTTAAATGACCACTTTGAATAACAAAACTAAGAGGAAGATAACGCTTTCTGGTGCTCAGGTTCAGTCGCATTCGACTCACACATCGAATATATTCGTTCGAGTTGATTTAAGGCCATTTTGTTAAAAACTTGTAGGTTCCGATGTGACGTTCGAAATGAAAACAAGCGTGAAAAGTTAAAAAACTTATATAAAAAGAAGAAACTCGAAAATGTGGTAAAAATAGAATTATACTTCATATAGTCCTCCTTTCGTTTTTCCAACAGTGGGATTCGACGCCACATCTTCCTACTCTGTAGCGCCTGTTCTCCCAATCGAACTATGCCGGCAGGATTTACGCTAGTTGCTTGTCCGTTTGTCTCATACGTGATACCATACCCCCTTGAGGAAGGCGAAATCACTCATCTGGTTTCGGGTCAACCGATAGCAACACTCGGCAACCATTTCATTACAGAGGTATTTATTTATTACGAGGGTCATTTCAGTAGTCATTTTTTCACACTGCGTAGGCGCTACTCATAGAATGATTCAATTTCTCCAATCGTTGCGCCAGTTGCGAGTCAGACTTCAGTATACAAAGTGGTGTCTACGTTTGCTGGCTAATTTGTTCCTGTTCTGAAAATTCTGCCTAGAAATGCAGGAAGAAAGTAAGTCAGGTCAGATCTCGCCTAGCTACCAGCGATCCTACATTAAAATTGAAATTTTGCGAGGAAATCCCCTACCGAGAAATTTATAAATCTTTGTGTGAAGTGTGTGGGTTTAGTGTAGTTGATCGTAACACAGTAAAACGTTGGGCTTCTCGTTTCCGCCAAGGTTGGGAAAGCATCGAAGACAACCCAAGATGCAACGGACGACACTTCTGTAGTTATCGTCAACTGCATTTTGGAAGAAGATCGACGGAAAACATGTGGAGAGACTGCATATGAAGGAAACATGTCTACCGCTTCGGTTTTCAGAATCCTAACTAAAAAATTACAGAAGAGAAAATCCGCTGCCGAAGGGGTTCCGCATAATCTGAGTGAAGAGCAGCAAGCAGTTCGCAAAAGAATTGCAGAAGAACTGCTCCACCCGTACGAGACAGAAGGCGAGCAGTTTTGAGACAGAATTGTTGCTAGAGACGAAAGCTGGATACGAAATTTTGAACCAGAACTGAAATCTCATTCCGCTCAGTGGAAACATCCAGAATCACCTCGCCAGAAAAAATTCCGCCGCCAACAATCGAAGGTTAAGCAGATGATGATTATGGCTTATGACAAGTTTGGAGTGATAGCAACAGACAGAGTACCTGAGGGGACCACTGTAACAGCGGTACAACAGAAGGTTCCTGCAAAAAATTTTGCGCCCAAAGATTCGCCAATGAAGGCCCGAGATGCTCGAATATGGTGTCATCATTTTGCACGGCAATGCGAGGAAGAATGTTGCCGGTACTGCAAAAGCCATTCTGGAAAAGTATGGATGGGAATTACTTCCCCATGCGCCACACAATGCTGACTTGAGCCCACCAGACTATGACTTGTTCCCAAAAACTGAAGAAGACACTCCGCGGGAAACGATTCCGATTGTTTCTAATGAAGTGACCCGAGTAATCCAACGTCTCAGCAATGAAGGTGTCCTGACTGGAATACAAGACTTGTCCAAAGGTTGTGCCAGTGTCATAGAGAAACATGAAGGTTACTTCGAAAGCCTGTAAAGGTACGTTGTGAAATAAATTCGGTTTTTTTCTTTGTTTTTTGAGAGATAACCTACAGTGTGCAAAACTTTTGTTATGACCCCCGTATTTACGCACCCCGGGCGGAAGAGCCTTTATACAATTTTTAGTTTCTAATCAATCTTCAATTCCAAAAAAAAGACCTTTTTTGTTTTGGAGCCAATATAACCTTGACAGTGAGATACGAACTCACATCTTTCAACTCCGGAGTGGCTCTTCTCCTGATTCAACTACGCGAGCAGGGCTTATCGCAGTTTGTTGTCCATTTGATTAATAACTCACAAGTTTCACAACTCCATCTCATTTATTTATTTATATTCTGCACTGTAAAAAAATTAATTGTGCGAATTCGCAGAAAACTTCTTTAAATAACGTGCAGCAAAGTTGCCGGTAAGTGTCCGTCTTTTAACAACATTTATTTTTTAAAAGTGCCCGTTTTTTTTTTTTAATTTCAGTATTTTCACAGATTTTCCGTTGTCAGTAATTCCGTTTATCTCAGAAAAGTACGTTTCAAGTTTTTCCGTATTTATACAGAAATTTCACAAAATCGAATGAGCTGAATTTTACAGCCCTTACGCCAGAGAATCATTTTGTGCCTGGGATCAAACTGTTGGGTTGGCTCAAAAGAAACCAAGTGTCTTAGCCACTGAGCTAGGAAGCCTCAAAAATCACACTGACGTTCAAGGTAAAACTAGTTACAGGATAATGAATTTCTTTATTTTTTTTTAATGTGAATGATTTAGTCAGTTTATTTTCCGTTAAAGCTAATTATTTTTTGAATAGGTTTGAAATAATTTTATTTCTTCTGCATGAGGATTTATCACAAATTAAGTTTTTTTTTTTCATCGGTTCTTTTCAAAACAACTGAATGCTTTGGAACTTAAGATCTTTTTTCGGAACTGACAATAACTTTTATTATCTTTAAGAAAAGGTGAATTGCATCGTTTTAGAGTATTATTTCACAAAACTCCTGAATACAAAACTTACTCTGATAGCTATAATAACCTTTGTCCCAGAGGATACATAGACACCGCACAATTACCTGTACAATAATTTAAATACCCGGTTTCTTACGGTAACACAATATATAACAGGTGGTGCACAAACTGGGGGAGAGGAGAAGAAATATCCTGTGCCACAATAACAAAAATTCATGTGATATACTATCCACAATATCCGATCTCGCTACAGAACTTCGAAATCAGATTCTTTGACAGACTATGGAAATTTAACAGTTAATCAAACCTCAAATATTCCATGGAATCTCTCCTATTATCGGAAAACTTTTTGTTCTATGGATACGGGAGAAATGAGAACGAAGTTTTTCCGTTAATATACGAAAGTAATTGCGTTAAGGTTTCTGAAAATGCAGAATTTTCTAAATACACATCTTAACAAGTTAGTAAAATCATGCAATGCATTGATTATGATTCGCTTTCCAACATACCAGAAATCATTACTCAAGTTATTACTCAAGTTATGAGGATAATGGCTGTAGAATAAATCTCGCTCCTATATGACCTGACTTTTGACCCCATTTCGATGATATTCAACAGAACCGGTAAAGTATACTTAGGGAACAACATGAAAAGTTTTGTCTCAATCAAAGCATTTTACGTAAGTTATGACGCATAACGGCAATGGAATGGATCCCGATCCTATGCCCTGACCTTTGACCTCATTTCACCCATTTTCAATAGAGTTTGTTCCCAGATGGTTCCCTACCACATATTAACATTTCATCCAAGTCGAACCATTTTTACGCAAGTTATGACGCATAATGGCAATGGATTGCATCCCGCTCCTATGTCCTGAACTCTGACCCCACTTCACCCATTTTCAACAGGGTTGGTCCCCAGGTGATTCCCTACTACATGCTAAAATTTCATCGAAATCGAACCATTTTTACGCGAGTTATCGTGCGGACAGACGAACAAAGCTGGAGCATATGCGCTTCTTCAACCTACGGTTGGAAAGCGTACAAAACGGCAATTTACTGTCAATGTAAGAAAGGAATTCTGGAAAGGTTCCTTAAAATTCAGAATTTTTCCTGGCGTACGAAATATCCGTTAAATTCAGGTTTCTTTCCGTCATTTCACGGAAAAGGTTGTATCAGAAAAATGCTTTGTTAATTTGTGAAAATACAAGTTTGTCCGCGACGGGAATCAAATCTGTGTCCCCCTCACTCCGGAGTGAGTCGCTCTTCCAACTGAGCTACGCGGGCAGAATGTCTTGCTGCAGATTTGTCATCTTGACACATGTTTTCACCTCTGTAGTACGTCTCAAATTCACAAAAGGAATCGTGGAAATTGGCGCTCGCGAATTTTAGAATTTTTTTTACTGTGTCTTCCATTGTTTTCATTTTCCTTTCTCTTATTCTACTTATCCTACGTTTTCCACAGGATGCAGTGTTTGTCGTAATGTTTATTTGTTTATTTGTTTTCGCATATTACGTGAAAATTTCTTTTTGTGTGATTTAACTGCTACAGAAGGATATTTAAGCAGATACGAATAATTTAAATTGAAGTATGAAGGATTTACTGAAAAATACAAAATGTTAAAGTATTTTACTCAACCCTTTTCTTCAATTTTTTCTATATAACGAAGTAAATTTCTCCGTCATTTTTGGTCTACGCCGGGATTTGAACCCGGGTCTACTCATTCCGGAATAAGTTGCTCTACCAATTGAGCTACGCAGACATTTTATTCTGATTCCTATCTGCCTTTATGTCGTGTGCGTCCTGTTGGCAGGTACGTCACATCTCCTGGTACGTTACATCATCTTCCCCTTATTTTTTTGTCGAAGTGCTGGAGAAAGGATTCTCTTATTTTTCCTATCTCGCGGTGTGGAAATAACATCACACCAATGCGAGATTTTGAACGGTCCGGATAGTTCGGGCGCCATTATAACGAAGCAAATTTCTCCGTCATTTTTGGTCTACGCCGGGATTTGAACCAGGGTCCACTCATTCCGGAATAACTTGCTCTACCAATTGAGCTACGCAGACATTTTATTCTGATTCCTATCTGCCTTTATGTCGTGTGCGTCCTGCTGGCAGGTACGTCACATCTCCTGGTACGTTACATCTAGTCTGTCAATCATCTTTCTTTAAAGAACTATATCTGTAGCCTCAGTGGATGTTCATCATATAGTTTTGAAAACATCCTTGTGAAATCGAGCTATTAAAAAATTTGCATCACATCATATCAAGTAAACAAGATTGAAATTACGTCTTCACCGATAGGAAGTTGGTGAATGCTTTATCAGTAATATCGTGCTCTATGATACATGCTTATTATACCCAATTTCTTTTTCGTGCTTTTCTTACTGATAGAAAAAAGATTCTACGTAGTTTCGAATAAGACTTATTTTTCATGGATTCTTTCTGCTCGTTCGTTTCGTGGAAACCGCAAACGTACCATCAAATGCATGGATGCCATTTGTGGTTTCATCTGAGGTTTAACCTCGAGCATGGTAAGAGGAATTTAACATCATGCATGGCAAGAAATAATAATCTTGCTTTCAAATCCTCAACCAGTTGATCGGTCACACCCGGTAATTATTGTGTCTTGTGCTTACCGCATGCATTCCTTTTTACAATATTTTAAAACATAATGAAGTTTGAAGTGAGCTTTAATGAAGTACTTCTTCTGAGAAGCAGACGTCCGTTTACATCTCGAAGCAGTATCCCGATAAAAATGCGTCAGGGAACATTAATGAATATGCAGACTGACATTCAGGATTGCATTAAATGTTGCACTGGAAAGTTTACGAAGCCTAACAATTAACGGACCAGACTCAAAATAGTTTCGCTCTCCTTTTGTCGTTGTAGTATAAAGAGCGAATTACGAGACAGGCTTTCGGAGAATAACTTGTGAAAGTAAGTTTACGAAAATGCTCTTACACTGACGACAGACTGCTCCGAATGTCATCGAAGAATTCGCAAGTGAAAAGGACTCCTATTATTAGTTTTCTATTTTTCAAATTCAAGTAATGACAGAGACAAGGAATGTTCCAAGTTGATATATCTTGTCTGTATATATCAACATCATCATCGTCAACCATTATGAATCCACTGCTTGATGAAGGTTTCCGCATTCTGCTTCGCGTAGGGAGAAGAATTAGTACGGCATTATGTCGAATTGAATGTTATTAATGCTTTCAAGTCAATGGAAGCTCCTAGGGAAGAATATATTTTTCTATTCATAGACCATATTACAAATATTGCTTTCGAACTTCATCACACTGCAATTTCTGAATGGAATTTCAGCATCTTCAAGAAGTGTAAGGCGAAGTTTATGAAGTTATTATTTTTCAAAAAATTTCAACACTTTCTCAGAAAGAAAAAGAAATTTAGTTCTCACTTTAAAAAAGGTTTATAGAATACTAATACCTCAAACGTTCTCAGGGAGAGTAAGACACTCAAATCACTAGAAAGCTGATCAATTTCTCTAAGAAATTTCATCAACACCTTATTAAAATAAGTAAAGCTTTCCGACTTCACATCAAAATTTATCCTTTGGAATTCAAACTGGAATTTGTCATGACTTGCAAATCGTTTAGTGACTTTTTCTTACTTCCATAAGGAAATTATTGAGAATGAAGCCAACAGAAACGAACGGCTCTTTAAGTAATTTTTTATACAAAGTTTGAAGATGACAATCCGATTTTTGGTGTAAATGTGACAAGGATGGTAAGTCAGATAATATCCGAAAACTTGAAAATTTTCATCGTCCTGGAACGGGACTCGAATCCGCGTTTCCCAGATAGCACCCGGGTATGCTAACCAATACACCACCCAGAACGACCAAATCTCAAGTTTCCGATTAATGTGAATATAACCATCACAGGATTCGCTAGTCGAAGCAACCGGCATTCATGTTTAGCGAATCTGGAGGTAAAGAATCCTATCCCGTGATTGCCCGGAGGAGCAGATAAATCATGAAAGAAATACGGGATTACATCATTTAATACAAATTTTGAAGATGACAATCCGATTTTTTGCGTAAATGTGACAAGGATGGTAAGTCAGATAATATCCGAAAATTAATACACTTATAAACGTGGAAAGAGCGAAGATCTTTGTTTGATGTTCCTGGTCCACGTTAAATTTCTGTATTAATTATTCATTCGCCTTCTAATTATTTCTTCAGTTGCTGCTTACCATCTTTGGTGAATCCCCAGCGTTGTGCGGGGCTCCAAGAAGCAACCTGCCAAATTGGCTTGGCAGTTAGCGTGTGTGAGTCTTTAGGAATTCGAGGCCGCTGTGGTGTAGCGGAAGCATATGCGCGCCGTAAGTGGAAGACCGTGAGTTCGACTCCCGGTGGTGGCCAAATAGGAAATTTTCCGTGACTCACTTGTAAATGTGGAAAGAGCGAAGATCTTTGTTTGACGAATATCCGAAAACTTGATTTTTTTTTTTTTTTTTTCATCGTCCTGGAGCGGAACTCGAATCCGCGTCTCTCAGATAGCGACCTGGTATACTAACTACTATACACCACCGGATTTTCATCTTCAAATTTTGTATTAAATGGTGTAATCCCGTATTTCTTTCATAAAAGTAATTTAATTTCGCATAATCTTTGAAACAGTTCCCGAAACCTAAATTCGCATGAATGAATGATCTTTTAGCTGATAAACAGTTGTCTACTAATTTATTTATTTATTTATTTTTTACAAAAAGACGCAGCAAATGTTCGAAGTTGTTTATTTGTTTCACGTTTAGAGAGAAAGGAAGCTCCAAGTGTTTGGAGACATCAAATGTTTTATTTTCTTGGATCCCGTTCCTTGAACTGAAGTTTTCGAATAGGTGTTGCGATCATACCATCAGAGTTTTAATGGTAACCTATCGCATATTAGACTTCATATAAGGTGTCGCCTATCTTCCAGTTTTATTCATCTCTTCCACTCTGAATAGAATTATCAGCACACGTTTCCAAGTTTCGGAACTATTGCTTCAGAGAGTATATATACGAGCATTTACTGTACCTCTCTGCTTCATTTTTTTAGCAATGCAATCTCCAAAAACCGCATTGCTACTATTTACATCGCACAAATTTTATTTCCAGCCTACCAAACACTTTGAGATTCCTAAAGTTGCAGTTGCTTTTGAAGCATTTCAGTTTTCACTCTAAGTAATGTAAAAGAGCAGTCTGAGCATGATACAAACTAATGCATTTTCAGCTTTGCCACTTAAAAGATTAAAATTATTTACAGCTAAAAATTACACAAGTTCATATAAAAGGCAAGATCTATCGAGGTTACTATAATCTCATCATCAGGCCTAGTGCTGTAAGGAACGAGCATACGCATGAATATGTACTGTATGGAAAGGCCGAAATGCAATAGTAATCCGAAAAACTGTTGCCAACAGGTATTCTGTTAAAACAAGGTATTGTGAGAAAAAAGTTATTTAAAAAAAAAAAAAATATTGAGGTATTTTGTCAATTTATTTTGTTGCTTTAGCCAAACCATCAGAATTGTTTTGTTGGCAACACAAAATTATTTTGTTGGCTATATTTTATTAATTCAACTAAATGTTTTTTCACGATAACAATACATATTGTTGGATTAAACAAATTCCCAAAAATCGACCTAGGCATTTTGCTAAATGAACAAAAATTTGTCATGATAACAATAAATTTTGTTGAATCAACAATAATTTTCAGCAAAATACATTTGTAATTTCAACAAACATTTTTGTTGACTGCATGTAGACAAATTTTTTTTGGTTGATTCAACAATTTTTTTGTTGAATTAACAAAACGTTTTTCTCAGTGTAACTGTTGCCAACAAGTAGACTTTCCTGTTGGCAACAGTTTTTGTGATTACTCTTGCATTTCGGTCTTTCCGTACTGTATATATTCATGTGTATGCTCTTTCCTTACAGCACTCGGCCTGATGATGAGGTTATATATAGTAACCTCGAAAGATCTTGCCTTTTATTATTTTAACTTGTGTAATTTTTAGCTGTAAATTTCATCTTTTAACTGGCAAAGCTAAAATGCATTAGTTTGTATCGTGCTCAGACAGTTCTTTTAACATTGCTTAGTGTAACTTTAGCATGAATTCGGTGATACTTGCATCAGTTTTCATTTATTTTGGTTAAAAACTGTAAAGGGAACCTACTGTATTCTGGTGCTATTTAAAAACGAAACTTACTCTAACTGCAGACATCACCTTTCCACGTAATCAATGAATTTAGATAAAAGGTTTCTTACATTCCACAGTTTCTTTCAGCAGTGTTTTTTTTTTAATTATTGGAGGTTTAATGACCACCGTGAGCAACTCAATAGGCTATAAGCAGTCGCCCGTCCCTAATTTAGGGTCACTGGTTCCAGGGAAGGGAGAGAGCCAGTGTCGTAAGACAAAAACAACATCCATGCCTCACCGGGAATCGAACCCTGACCCCTTTCGGACGAATGATCCGAAGCCATCGCATAGACCCCTACGGCACCGAGGCATCTCAGCAGTGTCTCATGTTTGCTAAACATTATGTGTAGCATATATGACTGCTGAAACTAAATGAATAATGCATTTGCTATTGACTTGAATGTTCGAGTAATATCCTGGCATTCATTTTTGCACATGTATTATATACACTGCTGGCCACCCAAATTGCAACACCAAGAAGGAAGCATCCGATTGGCTTGAAATTCGCAGCATACGTCGTCCGCAAGAGGACATGCAGACGATTAGCATTGCAGGGCATATGCAAATCATGTGCGCCCGGCACGACATCGAGAAGCACTATAAGAAGGGTGCACAGAAGGCGGGGTGTAAATAGTAGAAGTGTGTTGTGCTGCCGGACATGTGCGTGTGAAGCATCCTGATGCCTCGTCGCAGAATACGGCAGTCATTCCAGCACTTTTCGGAGTTCGACAGAGGACAAATAGTGGCTTATCGCGGCAGCGGTTTATCGTACCGAGACATCAGTGCCCGTGTGGGACGACATCCAGCCACAGTGAGACGAGTATGGATTCGGTGGGTGCAAGAGGGACGGACGGACCGACGTGAGCGATTGCCGCAGCCGTGGCACACCACCGAACGGGAGGACTGGCATGTTGTGCGGCGGGCATTGACGGCTCGCACCGCCACATCACGAACGTTAGCGCACGAATTAGGGTGTGTTGCACTACAACCTGTGTCAGCACGTACCGATCGACGTCGTCTGCAGGAGCGCAGACTTGACGCAAGGCGCCCATTGCTCCGATTATCATTGACGTTACACCCCCGGCGTGTGCGACGGCAGTGGGCCGTTGAACGCCGCACCTGGACTACGGAATGGCACTACATTGTCTTCTCCGACGAATCCCGCTTCTGCCTGCAACACCACGATGGTCGGATCCGCGTGTGGCGGCACCGCGGCGAGAGACTGTATTACGCCTGCATTATGCGTCGCCATATCGGTCCGTCGCCTGGCGTTATGGTTTGGGGCCAAATTGGATATGACACCCGCACCCCTCTGGTACGCATTGCCGGTACACTCAACATCCACCGCACCATCTCCGACGTTTTGGAGCCTGTAGTCCTCCCTTACCTGCAGGACCTGCCAGCGGCCACGTTTCAACAGGACAGTGCGCACCCGCACGTGCCGCACGCATCGTGCAACAATTCTTCACGGCCCACCAGGTGTCACTGCTGCCGTTTCCCGTCTGTTCTCCCGATATGTCGCCCAGAGGACACGTCTGGTCGCTGATCAGCAACCGAGTGGCCCTGCAAGCACCACCCGCGGCTACGCCTGATGAACTGTGGCAACGTGCGGAAGCAGCCTGGACCGACATACCCCAAGCCCACATCCAAAGTCTCTTTCGTTCAATGCCGCGGCGTGTAGCGGCCGTTATTGCCAGCCATGGGGGCCACACGAACTATTAATGTGTGCGTGTTCCGCAAGTCGCACGGGCCTGTAAGCTCAATCGTTTCATCTTTGTATCTGTTGTTATGTGTCCAGTAAATCTGGCTTTGCTATCTCGTGTCCTTCTTGGTGTTGTATTTTGGGTGGCCAGCAGTGTATTATCATTCTATTTGACTTTGTTGTGAACGTTCACTTTAAAACACTAGTGCTTTGAATTCACAGAATATTTATGAAAATAATGTGCTACAAATTTACTGGTAGATGTCAGTCTTTTAACGAAATTTCCGTTTTAAAAGTTTCCGTTTCTTCAAACTTCTGCATTCAGACAGAATTTCTGTAGTCAGTGATTCCATTTATTTTAGAAAATATCACTTTCGGGTTGTAGTTTTTTTTTTGTTTTTTTTTCCCTGTGTTTTTACGGAAACTTCGCATAATCTTCGATTTTGACTTTTCCAATCCATTTTCTTTCCGACGTACCAATCAACGAGCCCTTTCTTGTTCGTTTCTAGTGAGACCTTCTGAACGTGCCTTACCGCTCAGCCAGTAGGTCGCGTAAAGACATTTCACGTATAAAGTAGAACTCTAATTATTCGATGATGAAATATTTTTGTTTATTAATTTGGGTAAATTAGTCATTTTATTGGAGGAGCTTATTATTTTTCTAAATACGTTTGTAATAATTTAATTTTCTCTGAAGAAGGACTTATTAGATATTACGAATGTTTTTCATCGTGATTTTTCGAAGTAACAGAACACATTGGAACTTGAGATCTTATGAAATTGACAATGACCTTCAATTATGTTTAGCAAAAAACGAAATGTACTGCTTTACAATATTATTTCACAAAACTCTTCAATATACCAGTTTCTCTCAGCTATTACAGCTTTTGTCTTCAGGGCTCCACAGATTGATATGCGGACATTATGTAATCAATTTAATCTTTAATCAAACCTCAAGTATTCCTGTGAATTGCTCACTACCGGGAATTTTTCTTCATATGGACACAGTAAACGTGAGAACAGAATTTTTCTCTTAATATACGAAAGGAATTGCGGAAAAGTTTCTGGAAATTCATAATTTTCCGTTAACAGCTCTGAAGAACTGTAATTTACATTCAATATACGTAAGGAATCGGGCAAAGGTTTCTAAAAATTTAGAAGTTTCCGTTAATACCTGTTAAAAACGGAAATTTACCTTCAGTATTTGAAAGGAATTGCGGAAAGGTTTCGGAAAATTCAAAATTTTCCTGGGGTATGAAAAGTCCATGAAATTCAAGTTTCTTTCCATCATCTCATAGAAAAGGTTGAATCAGAAATATGCATCGTTAACTTAGGAAAGGCATCATAGAAAAATGACTCGTGAATTTGAGAAAAAAATTTATAGTGTTATTTGCATGTAGAAGGAAAAATCACGATCGAAGCATGACTAAAACATATATTTTCCACTTTTTCACATACGGTAACTGTACTTCAGTATATAAACAACCAAGCATTATAAACAATAATCGCGCTCGTGTTTTTTCTGCAACAATTTTCAGAACCAAGCCAAATCGTGTGGTGAGTTGACCTTTGAACTACGAAAGCAGGAAGGAGAAAAAATCGAAGTCTTGCTCACGATCGAGCAGGGTAAGGGGGCATGTACTAAAAAATCTCTGTTCAAGTAAAAAATAAAACGTGAAGATGAAAAAAAATATATGACCTAGAATTTCATGGTTGTACTGGACCCCCTCCCCTCCCCCTACCACTGCTCCTTTCTTTCCTTTCTGCACAAAAGGACCCAAAGCGCGCGCCGTGATTTCGACAAATTATAACTTGGCCCAGAGTAACAATTATGAGAGATGCAGCAGCTTTCTCGGTTGATGCTGCTTGAGAACTGAACTGCGGTCACTGGAAGGCGCTGGAGCTTCGATGATGGCAAGTTGAGGGGTTTCGCGACATGCTAATCACTAGAGTCACAGACTTGACGGGGGGCCCATTGATGTGTGTCTTCCCATCCCCCGCTATTTTTTTTTCCTATTTTTTTCTTCAAAAGATTCTACCTCTGCCTGCCACCACTGTCCCCGCTTATCCTGTTTGGCGCCAGCAGTTGTAATGATATGGATGAAGGTTGTAATCTGGAATTTCTTCAAGTACTCAGAATAAGCCTCATTCCACCATTCACATGCTCATTCTTGTGTCTGTTCGACTCACTCGTGCATATAACCCCTGCTACAACTGTGATCTCTCTGTCTGTCTGCTCCCCCCCCCCCATCCCCTTGCGCAAATGCGAGCCCTTCTTTTGGAAGAGACGGTGTACCTTTGATGATTTCACCGTCTACTGGAACAATAGGCGCAGCTGACCAGACTTAATCTCAGTATTACGTCAATGACATTCATTAAAAGACATTCTGGGCCGCATCATAATTATGACATTCGGAAGAAAAAAATGTAAAAATGGAAAGGGAGCAGTAATTGCCCGTACGTCCCTTACTTCTCTTTCCCTCCCAGTCCTCAATCTTCTGGAAAAACGTCCGGATTCTATGGCAAACTTCACAGTCATTTACCAAATGATATCACATGTGAAGGTGGAGCGTGGGGACCTACACTTATCATGAAAATCAACTTAGGAAGATAAGACCTCTGCTTAAATAATCTAAACGAAAACGGAAAAAAAATGTAAAGAAAGCATGGGTCTCGTTGAGCAGAAAAGCGGAATGGTTTCTATATCTAATTAAAATGTTTACTAAACTACTATCATTAACTTCTAACCCACTAGCAGCAGTTAAAAAAATATCAGTGAGCTTTTTATTTTTTTTATTTTTTTTTCAAATTGAAAATGCAGTTAATGGAAATTAAAGGAATTTGGTTAAAAAAAATCTCAGCTAGAGAAAGTAGAAGAAAAAGCAGATTACGACTTCGCAAACGAGCGTACTTAAAAGAATCAGACTCAAGAAAAATGATTCTATGATTTCCAAAATGCCATTTTGTCTGGAGGAAAAGGGTAAATATACGCACTAAAAAATTATGTGGTACGTTGCACTAAAAAGTGGTACTATAATCAGCTGCACAACCTTTTGAGGAAAGGTACATAAACATGTGGTGCGCGGAGACTCAATGATATGGTGCAAGCAAAAAACGTGTATAGCCTAGTAAAATCCGTTTATTTACTGGCGTTAGACGTATGCTGATCCTCCAAGCTTTCGCTCTCCACTGTAAGGCTTTTCCAAGGCAATAAGTAGACATAAAATGCCTTAATGTCTACTATGATTATAAACTGTCTAATATGATGATTAAACACTAATATCTACAACATATTATTAAACTCTAATTATACAATATATTATTAACCCCAAATATCTACAATATATTATTAGACTCTAAAATGTACAGTATATTATTAAACTCTAATATCTACAATATATTATTAAACTAACATCTACAATATATTATTAAATTCAAATATCTACGATATATTATTAAACTGACATTTACAATATATCATTAAACTCAAATATATATAATGTATTATTAAACTAATGTCTACAATATATTATTAAACTAATGTCTACAATATATTATTAAACTAATGTCTACAATATATTATCAAACTAATGTCTACAATATATTATTAAACTCTAATATTTACAATAGATAGATATTAGAGTTTAATAATAAACAAATATGATTTTTAAGCTCTATCTACAATAGGTAAATATTAATGCATTTATGTCTACCTATTGACTTGAAAAAGCCTTCCAGTGCAGAACGAAAGCTTTGCGAATCTACATCTTACGCCAGTAAATAAACGGATTTTACTACACCATAAGCGCTTTTTGATTGTGCATAATCTGGTGTGCTAACTAATGATAAGGGACAATCATGCACAATATTATTGTTCGAAAGTGGTGTAGAGTTACATCATTTTATGGTGCAAAGTTTAGCAATAATATGGTGCAAGATTGCCCCATATTATAGCGTGGTTCCACCTATTAGGACATGTTGGAGATCTGGTTGTTTACTCAACTGGACAGTGATTAAAACGACTACATTTTACAACAAGACGGCACCCCCCCCCCCCAATTCAATCTTGATCTGAGACGCCTCCTCAGTCATGTTCTTCCACAGCCCTGGATTAGACGTGCTGCAGATGCGGACAACCACATCCTCCGGCAGCCACGCCTGTCCCCGGACCTAACATGATTTAACTTCTTCCCGTGGAAGTACGTGAAAGACACAGTTTACGAACCCCCCGATGCCCCGATTCTTCCGGATTGCATGTGCAACTTCTGCTGGGAGGACTGCAAGAACTCTGGTACTGGTACCTTTCATGATGTCTGGAGTACATGTATCATCCCTTTCATATAATTTGGAATAGAAATCTTTCACTATTGTCAAAATTTCGGCTCTATTTCTTGTTACAGAACCATCTTCTTTTCTCAGTGCCATAATCTGTTTTCTTCCCTTACTGAGATGTCCCTTTGCTATCTTTAGGCTTTGGTTGCTTTCAATTGCTTTCCTCACTAGTTCACACTTGAATTTCCTTACGTCTTCAGTGATACTTTTTCGTACTGTCTTGCATAGCTCTATATATTCCACTTTGGAAGTCACATCTTCTTTAGTTGTCCTCATCTCACTTCTTTTTTGCATCAACATTTTGGTTTTTCCTGATAATTTGTTCACATGCAACTTGTTCTTAGACCCAGCTAATTTTTTTGTTGTTTCCATAAGAGCTTTGGTTACTTTTCTGTTAACTTCAGAAATATCTATACTTCTTCCGATGTTAGGCCTTCTAACGCAGAGAATCTGTTCTTCAGTTCCAACTAGAAGGTATTATGGTGTTTTTTAAGATTGGCTATGTCAATACATTTTGTTTGTCTTATGAGCTTGCCTCGTTCGAGTTTAGTGTTGAGGTGCATCTTAAATCTCACCAATCTATAGTCACTACCTGTGTTGAACTTGTTTAGCACACTGCAGTCTTCTATGATGAATTTTTTGTTATACATAATAAAATCAATTTCACTTCTCGTCCCATTTGGATGTCGCCATGTCCATTTCCTGTGTGGCTTTTTCTTGAAAAAGGAGTTCAAGATGAAAACCCTTCTGCCTCTGCAAACTCAACGAGAGTATTTCCACGCTGGTTTCTGTTGCCGTGACCGAATTTACCTACTGAAGTTTCATTCTGTTTCCGTTGCCCTATTTTTTCATTTAAATCTCCCATAATTATCTTCACGTGCTGCTTACCTTTATTATTTAGATCACGAATTTCCTCATAAAATTCTTCAATTTCTTCTTCAGGATGACTTGTGGTGGGTGCATAAGTTCCAATAATCTGAGCTTGGTATGTTCTTGAGAGTTGGATAACGTGTCGTGCAGCTCTGTCAGAGGAACTCTCAACTTCTACAACTTTATCCTTCAGTTTCTTGTTTATTATAAATCCAACACCACTAGTTCTGCCAGTATCTGTCCCACGATAGTAGAAGAGATGTCCACTTTTCAGTTCAATGAGATCTTCTCCTTTTCTCCTTACCTCACTTAGCCCGACGATGTCCCACTTGATCCTTTGTAGTTCCTCTTCCAATTCAAGAAGCCTTAAATCAGAAGATAGGGACGCTCCTAATTATACGTAGCCAAGGTCAGCATCAGATGGCATCTTAGTCCGGTCCTCCGAGGATTCTTAGCACCCTATGCCTTCATGTCGCACTGGCCGCTGCATTGGCCAGGTACATTCCAGCTGCCGGAGACTGAGGGCCAAGATTTAAGTTGTGGAGTCATTTTGGAGGGGTTTGGCCATAACTTACCACGCTGGCCAAGCGGGTTGGTGAGTGTGATATAGCATTTCCTCTAATCCCGATGGTATAGTTATACCGCTATTGACGGTCGTCAATTTAGTGGGAACAGGATGCACCACGAGAGGGCGGGGTTGACATTTGTCAAGGAGAGGCTGTGATGTTACGCATCACCTGACCTTACATCCCTGTATGTATATATACCTAAGTATATATATATACACAAGAGCAGAGTCAAAGACTTAATGTTACAACAAGGGATTTAAAACTAAATTTGGACTATTTCTGCACGAATTCGAATTCTCCTAATCTTGTTAAATAATTTTTTTTACTGTCCCTACTTAGTAGGTATATATATATATCATCATCATCATCATCATCATCATTGTCAACCATTATCAATCCACTGCTGGACGAAGGTCTCCCCAAGTTTCCTCCACAACGGTCTGTCTTGTGCCAGTCTCCTCCATGTCACCCCTGCATACTTTCGAATTTCATCCACCCATATCCCATGTGGTCTTCTTCTGGGTCTTTTCCTGTCCCTTGGAATCCAATCTAAAATTTCGGCTGTCCATCGATGATCTGTCCTTCTGGCAGTATGTCCAGCCCATTGCCATTTCAGGGATTTAATTCTGATCATGATGTCTTCCACTCTTGTCATTTTTCGGATCCACGAGTTCCTCTTCTTATCTCTCCTAGTTACACCAAGTATGCACCTCTGCATGCCTCTTTGAGTTGTATGCAGCCTTTGTATGTCTCTTTTAGTTAAGGTCCACGTCTCTGCACCATAGGTAAGCATTGGAAGGATGCATTGATCAAACACTTTTCTTTTAAGACATAATGTCATATTGCTCTTGAAAATTATGCTGTTTCTTCCAAAAGCTCTCCTGGCAAGTTTTGTACGCCGATTAATTTCTTCATCAATGTGACCCTCACTTGATATCTGCTGTCCAAGATAAACGTACGTGTCTGTTATCTCCAGCTTTTCTCCATCAATCGATAAATCTTCATTTCTTGTAAAAGCATTGAACATCACTTTTGTCTTCTGAAAGTTCATTTTTAATCCCACTTCTTTACTCTTGTCAGCAAGTTCCTGGATCATACTCTGTAGCTCTGATGGGGTAGTTGCAAAAATGACTACGTCATCAGCAAAACGAAGGTGGGTTAGATAATCTCCATTAATCTTTATCCCCTTGTTTTCCCAGCGACTGAAAAACACCCTCCAATGTGGCATTAAAGAGCTTCGGAGATATGGTGTCACCTTGTCTCACTCCCTTTCCAATTTTTACGTGTGTTGTATTTTCAAACAGCCGAATCTTTGCACTTGCATTTTCATAGATGTTATTAATAATATTAATGTATGCATCTTCAATACCGCTGGTTTTCAGAGCCATTGTAACTGCTTATGGTTTCACCGAATCAAAGGCTTTTTCATAATCGATAAAAGCCATGCACAATGGAAGTTCATATTCCCTCGCTCTTTCAATTAGTTCTCTCAGTACGTGGATATAATCTATTGTGCTGTAGCCACTCCTGAATGCAGCTTGTTTTCTCGGTTGAGCCATGTCCAGTGTTACCTTCAAGCGGTGTGAAAGAACTTTAGTGAAGATTTTATAAACTACTGATAGGAGGCTGATAGGTCTGTAGTTTCCGAGATCCTCAATGTCACCTTTCTTATGTAGCAGGATCATTGTAGCGGTGTTCCAATCCTCAGGAATCTTCCCTTCATTAAGGCATCGAGTGAAAATTTGGGCGAGTACTGTTTCGATTTCTCCTCTTGCTTCTTGTATGATGTCTACAGTAATTCCATCTTCTCCTGGAGCTTTTCCCCGCTTCATGTTCTTGATTGCATGTGCAACTTCTGCTGGAAGGACTGGAGGAACTCTGGTACTGGTATCTTTCATGATGTCTGGAGTGCATGTATCATCCCTTTCATATAATTTGGAGTAGAAATCTTTCACTCTTGTCAAAATTTCGCCTCTATTTCTTGTTACAGAACCATCTTCTTTTCTCAGTGCCATAATCTGTTTTCTTCCCTTACTGAGATGTCCCTTTGCTATCTTTAGGCTTTGGTTGTTTTCAATTGCTTTCCTCACTAGTTCACAGTTGAATTTTCTTACGTCTTCAGTGATACTTTTTATATGGAGAGAGAGAGAGAGAGAGAGAGAGAGAGAGAGAGAGACTATAGTAAGAGAAAGAGACTATAATAAGAGAAAAGAGAGAGAGAGAGAGAGAGAGAGACTATAGTAAGAGAAAGAGACTATAATAAGAGAAAGAGAGAGAGACTATGATAAGAGAAAGAGAGACTATAATAAGAGAAAGAGAATATATTAAGAGAAAGAGACTATAATAAGAGAGAGAGATACTATGAAAGAGAGAGAGAGATTCTATGAAAGAGAGAGATAGAGAGAAAGAATGAGAGAGACACTATGATAAGAGAAAGTGAGAGATTATAATAAGAGAAAGAATGAGAGAGACACTATGATAAGAGAAAGTGAGAGATTATAATAAGAGAGAGAAAGACTATAATTTAATTAAATCATTATAAAGTTTACTCAAGACTACTAGATCAACGTATAGCGTGCGCTGCCACTATTGGCCAAACTAGTTAATGTTTGAAGAGCTGAAAATTTAAATTGGCTGAATTCAAACTATTGGTAATTACGTGTCAAAAGTATGAAATAAATTTTCCATATGATGTAATCATTTATACTTTCCCGTTCTGTAGGCTTTACTAATTTTCCTAGAATTACTTTTATTTTATTTCAATGAAAACTAGGGAACACTCACGATAAATTTAGGATCGTTTACTCCGGAGAAGGGTAAAATCCATGGCAAAAGAAAAATCACAAAACTGATGCAATATGAATATACTCTTTCAGCGAAAAAACTGATTCGTAGCTCAAGCAATCCAAGGCATTCAATTCATTTCCAGTGCAACAGCTTTTCTACTAATACTGTGTTCAGTGTCCAACAATTTCTCTGATTCTCCAAGAAACGATTACTCCGCACTTCTTCTCCGAAGCTGGATAATTGCCTAATCGTCTCTTAATAAAAACCAAATAAGAGATTTGTATTTTAGTAGCGTTTGGGCGTGTGTACAATAAAAGATAGATACAGAAGTAATTTGGAAACGCTTTCCCCTTTCAACTCGTGTGTCCCTCTCCTTAACACCCAATGCCACATTTCTGTTCTCCTGCCTTTAATTCCATTTCTCTTCGCGGGATCAATTTCAAACAGCGGGAATCCCGCTGATGAATTGCGTATCACGATGACGCCATGACAACAGCGAGGGGTGGTTTAAAAAGAACTATTCGAATAAAGGAGAAACATTCCGCGAGAAATTTTGCCGAGGGAGCGTGCTCTGGTATTTAGGAGTTCATTTCGTTTCATTTGGTGAAGAGTACTTCATCAATTCCTCGTTAAACTCTCCATAACTGGAATTTCTACAAGCACAGGCTGATAGAAGAGCCAATGAACATTTTCTGACACGCAACTCGTTTCAGATCTCTGACGACGAAACCTGGTCGGCAGAATTTCTCTCGAAAAGGAATGCTGAAACCCAGCAGCTTCCATTTCTTTCGTTTATTTCCGTGAATAGAAGCTCGCCCACCGGCGGTGCTATAAATTTCATCAAAGGATATATGTTCCCATAGCGTACCGACGAAACCGCGAATAAATGTCCAATTCATATCCTTTGAAATGCCTTCGTCTGAAAAGTATTTTCTTCCGCAAAATTTTCAATACATTGCAATCAGGCTAATGAAAAAGATCCGAGCAACACAGAAAATGTACTAAGTTATCGCTAAGCAACAACTGATTCGGAACTCGCCGTAAGGAAAGAAAAAGGAGAAATAAATGAGAGCATCAACAACTTCCCAAGCAGTAGCATGACGCTTAAAGGCCAAATATTACCTAAATGAAGCTGACAAGAGAGCTAATGAGTTCGGTTTGCTCAGAGGGAGAGAGATGTTCCGTTTCGAGCGTGGAATGTTACGTAATGCGCCCTTTGATGCACAAAATATGACGTACATGTAAAGACATGTAAAGCAGCAAATAAATTTTAATGACTGAGATGCAAAAATTCTTACTGAACGAGAGCTATTGGCACGAATTTAGCACAAGTTCTTCATTGAGTCACCAAAAATCAAACGGAGTAGGCAATTAAAGGTATTACACTTAACATTCAAAATATTTCGATAGCCTTTCATCAGAGTCATATAAATACATCAATTAGTAGCATTAGTTTCTTTTTTCTTTCTTCCTTCCTTTATTTATTTATTTATATTTTTGTGATATCGCTAAGCCCCTCACTAAACAACTAATTCAATTTACAATTCCGAAAACACTACAGCAAACTTCATAGATCAAGCCTTAATGTATTAACTTTGTTCAAGACTTTGTTCAAGGTTCGAATGTATATCAGCAATTACGATACACTTATTTTCTTCTTTAAACTTTGAAAATGATATAATGCATAATTCGGTTAAGACAACTAAAATGAGCGTTATTCGGCAAAAATAGAGTATAATAATGTTTGGTTCTATTAGAGTACGCGGTTTACCGACAGGCGCGAAGGTACGTGTGGGAGCCCATCCAACTTTTCTTTGAGGCCACCCCCCCCCACCCCCGTCCAAAATATTTAAGCAGTTGGAATACATACCGAGTGCAACCATCTGAAATTTTAGGGAACTCAGATAAAAGTACGTGAAATTTTTGAACTCACAAAAAAATTTTGTTACATTTTTTTTTTTTTTTTTTTTTGTTAAATTTAGTGTTTGTACGTCTGGGAAATGGAGAGAGTCCTCTAAGCGAAATAGAGCAGTAGAAAGACACCATTTTGTAATTATAGTTTAAAAAGATGAGAGACAGAGAGAGGAAAAGGAGGAGGAGAGAGAGAGAGACAAAGAGATATTCCCTGTAATGTTACAAATTGAAATTCATAAACAGTCTTATGACAACAAATATTAAAAGAAAGATTTAACATAAAGAAAAAAGCGACGTAAGGGAACTGAAATTGCTGAGAAAGAAATATTAACTTGTTAAAAGCCACGGAAATTCTTATCCATGATTCTGAGATCATATCAGATCCTATGTAGAGGATTTCAGAAAGGAAGTGACTGCCTCCAGGCCTTAAACAACCCTTAGAAATAAGAAGCTAGGAGATTTGGGCTAGAGTGCCCGATAGGAAAGTGACACGGAAGTGAAATAGAAAGGGGGAGGAAGACGCCCTTATTTATTACTAGGGGGCCAGTACCCGGGGTCCGACGGCTTAATGTGCCCATCCGACGCGTGGCGGATATTTAGTGGATCGAGCGTTCGTACCTGGCTGGGATCAAACCTGAGGTCATTTCCGTAGCAGTCGTGAACGTTGCCCACTAGTCCACCCGCGGCCCTCCATGATTCTCAGTACTACATACGTTGAATAAATACTACGCCCAGAACGTACTGGAAGACGTTTTACTGGAACAGCATCAACAGCGTCGGGAAAAATCTATGTAAACGGGATTTTTTGCCAAAATTTCTGACAAGTACTTCAAAATATTTACTCCCCCCATATGATACTTAGCCACCCCTCCTTAATAGCCTCCCCAGTTCTGAGCTGCTGGTGTCGCCTCTGTCTACCGGCAAACCCACTTAGCTTGACGTTATTCCGTTCCCTGTGTGTTACACGGATCTTTTCACACTGAGATTTATAAGAACTAAAAGGATTAAATTTCTTTGTACTGCAGTTGAATTGTGGAAGATTGTTTATCGGCGACTAAGCTCTCCAGTCCGAAGATGGTGATGTGAAAGTTCAAAATAATAACCATTTTGATAGGATTATTGAGCCTTGGGGCCTTAAACAAGGATTGGACTGCCGATACTTTTACGTGAAACTTCTGAACGGAAACAGTTTGGTTTCCGTAATCCAACGTGAACGTGAAATAGGTTCGGTTAGTAAATAGTAACACTATACTACTGATCCGATTTGTTGGCGTAGGAAATAGACACATAAACGTTTCCAAGCTTTCGCACATCAACCAAATGGCTTTTTCGAGGAAGTTAGACAGAACTGCAAACTGAATAATAGAACGTATTAACAATTTGATTAATGCGCATTAACATTTTCAAATTGCTAATGCGTTCAGTTTGCAGTTTCTGTCTAACTTCCTTGAAAAAGCCATCTGGTTGATGTGCGAAAGCTTGAAAATGCTTATATGTCTATTTCCTACGCCAATAAATCGGATCACTAGTATAGTGTTACTGTTTACTACTTAATTGGTGTACTGTTTCTCGTTATCAGTACGTTCGGTTATTTATTCAGATCAACGGCTGGCATAAGCAAATCTAAATACCATTGGCTATAGACATTTTACGGTCAATCATCATGAAAATTGCGCTGATCCTACCACGGCAGCAAATACTCAAGCGATTAAAAAGTCTTAGTTTGACCCTAAAATACACATCCTTAAAAGAAAGCAGAGGGTTGAGAAAGAAACTTTTGCAATCTCTCTTTGATAATTCTTATTTGAAAAAAAAAAAGATGCAGATGACTTATTTCTATCATTTTTAAATGATATTCGAAATGCATACCGTTTAGAAAAGATCAAATGACATATGAAGTGTATACTGCCAAATGAGTAAATTATTATCTAAGTAAAAAGTTGTTCTTACTGTAAACAGATGGTAGACTGCTTACTATCGTGACAATAGGTGATATACCACATACTCTATTATATTTCCTTATAAATAAAACAAAATGAAACACAAGTTTTCTTCCTGTTACTATGTCACATAAATCTTTTACGAAAAAATTCACTGACTATTCTCGGTATGAATATATTTCTTCCATCCTATATTTCTCCATAGTTAAAATCTCGTTCTAACACTTGATTTTCAGTTACACGACACTTTTCTCTTGAAGAGGTTTTGGTTGTAACGTCCACGTATCTAAAAAACAATTTCTTTACATTTTTGTGTTCTATTTGCATGACATATTGGATGGATCAGGGTACACGAACTTCTAGTACACTAAATTCTTCTCTTTGAAGAAGCAAAATTAATTGACAAGCCAGACTCAACCACCAAACTTGATATTTTGGAAGCTTTCCATATATATATATATATATCAGAAGTCTTGGCAACTTGTTAATGACATGGCATCAAGCGCATGGAAGCAACTAACCAAAACCCGTGACTGTAAACACCATTTATGATATCATATACAATTTGGATCCGAAAAATGACAAGAGTGGAAGACATCATGATCAGAATTAAATCCTTGAAATGGCAATGGGCTGGACATACTGCCAGAAGGACAGATCATCGATGGACAGCCGAAATTTTAGATTGGATTCCAAGGGACAGGAAAGGACCCAGAAGAAGACCACATGGGAGATGGGTGGATGAAATTCGAAAGTGTGCAGGGGTGACATGGAGGAGACTGGCACAAGATAGACCGTTGTGGAGGAAACTTGGGGAGACCTTCGTCCAGCAGTGGATTGATAATGGTTGACAATGATGATGAAGATGATGATACAATTTGAATATTTGCTTGCCATTCGTCCTGATAAAGCTAGGTTAATACCCAACGAAACCATGGTCGACTCGGAAAAACAAATATTTGCGACAAACCAAGTTGTATTCTCTTAATATATATAATGGTCACAAGACTGTAGTCTTTAAGATCAAGAATCCTAAAACGTCTTGCACGTTGATTCTAAGCAAAAAGCTGGGAAGCCACTTCGACGGAAATTAAAAATAACTACACAGAACTGTCACTCTGAAAAACTTAGAGACCCCACCGATGGAGAATGTCGGAAATTAAAAATTCCAGTTTAACTATACTGAACTGTCACTCTGAAAAAACTGGGGACGCTACCGATAAAGAATCAAAGCCGGATTCAAGGAAAACGCTTACGACAGAGAAGAATCAGGAATTACTTGTTTTCGCTTGGAATCAAATCTAAAAATAGTATTTACGTCCACTTTGTGGTTTTGTTTGCAAACTGAATTCGGATGTCTTGCCTGCCCGACTTTGCGTACGTTAGCAACGCATTAACATTAATGAAGAACTGATTCAATTTATTTGATTCACTTTCACAGTCGAAATTGGTAAATTTCAAGATGTTCAAATAAAATTACTGGAAACTAAGTAAACGTTCCAGTATACGGTTTTTAAACGTTACTTAATGACATATGAGAGACGACAAAGCAAATAGTCACTCGAGTTTGTGAGGGGATAAAATTGTTTACATTTTGACTTTTAAAAGCATGTATTAGTCTGCAAAAGAAATAGTCCCTCGAATTTAAGAGCCGTAAAAGAATTTAAAATTTATTTTTTCGCTATTTAATTCAGTTTTATAGAAAAGAAAAGTTGTGGTCTTTCGAAGCACGACGATTTTGGTACCGAGGGTTACGGTTCTGTTAACGCTGTATTTTCCACATTGTTTACGTTTTAAATCTTAACGGCATGTATCAGCAACAGAAAAAAATGCCCCTGTAGAGGAAAAATTCGAAATTTTGTTTGACTAAAGTCTCTCAGTGACCTCGATCCATGTGCAAAGATTATCGTCAGCTGGTCAAGGAGGAGCAGAGTTTTGAAATAGAAGTCACATATATAAAAGGGTAGTTCTGCTTGCTTCGCTCCAAAATTCTCAGAACTCATTATCTTTGTTCCAAAGCTTAGGATTCATAAGAAGCAGCATGTATCATATTCTATCAATAAAAACTTTCACAGGATTTATAATGGTTTGAAAAAGAAGATTAAAAGTGCTGCACTTCCTTCGAACCGAAAAGAAGAAACATAATTTTTACCCTAACAAATTCACACAAGCAATATTTTGTTACTAATCTTGATGAAAGCACGCAAGGATAGCAAATGATAAGATCGCTTTATTAACAGGAACATTCCTTCAAAGCCTGAAGCGAGAAGTGGAATGCTGAGATCTCTTGAAAAACGGAGTGTATGAGATAAATTTGATAGTTTTTTTAGAAATCTTATTTGGCATATCATTATATAATACACTCAACCTTCTTTGTTGAACAAAAAAATTCTAAATGCCAGAAAATTCTTCACGATTGCAAATGGGGAAGACAGTCAGTTATGCAGAAGATAAGCATAAACGATCTTTCCATTTTCGCTAGCAGAATAGTTAAAATATATTTTACCAGCTAGAGACCAAAAGCTCTAACTTCAAGGCGCATAGCTTCCTTTTCCGAGGAATATTGAAAGACATGAAAGAAAGGTCTAATTTGTTAGACGAGAAAACCAAACTACTCATATAAAAAGAAACAGTCAAGCCTATATAGTTAAACCGCCATATTTTTTTCATCGTGCTAACTGGAAGCAAACTAGGGTGTAGGTTTAAAAAGATTCATATAAAAAAATTAATTGAATGAAAGCATAACGAAGAAATAAAACAAATATATATTCTTACATATCGCATCTCAAATTCTTGGAGCATAATGATTGAAAATATGGCGATTAAGTAAAGTTCAAGACAAAAATTCTTGAAACAACGTGTTTTTGTTTTATATCCTTTATATAAGATCAGTACTTGGTTTCTCAGTACAATCGGCATTTACACAGTGAAATGTTGTTATTCAATATTTCATCTTTTTGTAACCTTTCTCGTTTTTGTTCGAAATCGATTTTCGGGTTGTGACTTATACTCTGATTTAACTTTCCTTTTTAGTTTCTTTCTCTATTTAAATTTGAATTCATTCTCATTAGCGTTTTTCAAACATAACGTGATATCTTCTCTCTCGCAAGAGTATGGCTGGCAACACCTTGAGGTCGGAACGTATGACGTGTGTATGTATCCGATGAGAACTGAATATTATATAATGTTTGAGCAGCAGCAAAAGTGTGGAGAGTGATGGCGGAAGTTATAATGTTAATTGCAGAAGAGACGTTGTCTAATTGAAGTTTGAGCTATATGAAGGCTGCGTGTTACATTCTAGTGTTGTTGTTGTTTTATTAACCAAGTGTTATTATTATTAACTCACGTTCGTTTTATTAAGATAGTAATATTAAAAAAGAGTTGTAGTTATGCCTTGTTGAGTGCTAAAGGAATAGTGGATGAAAAAAAAACTAATCGTAAGTAACCTTTTCTCAACGTTTTCTAGAATGACTCCTGTTTCTCTGTAGGTGAAGTTCTTGAGAACTAATCGTAAGTAACCTTTTCTTAACATTTTCTAGAATGACTCCTGTTTCTCTGTAGGTGAAGTTCTTGAGAACTAATCGTAAGTAACCTTTTCTCAACATTTTCTGGAATGACTCCTGTTTCTCTGTAGGTGAAGTTCTTGAGAACTAATCGTAAGTAACCTTTTCTCAACATTTTCTAGAATGACTCCTGTTTCTCTGTAGGTGAAGTTCTTGAGAACTAATCGTAAGTAACCTTTTCTCAACATTTTCTAGAATAACTCCTGTTTCTCTGTAGGTGAAGTTCTTGAGAACTAATCGTAAGTAACCTTTTCTCAACATTTTCTAGAATGACTCCTGTTTCTCTGTAGGTGAAGTTCTTGAGAACTAATCGTAAGTAACCTTTTCTCAACATTTTCTAGAATGACTCCTGTTTCTCTGTAGGTGAAGTTCTTGAGAACTAATCGTAAGTAACCTTTTCTCAACATTTTCTAGAATGACTCCTGTTTCTCTGTAGGCGAAGTTCTTGAGAACTAATCGTAAGTAACCTTTTCTCAACATTTTCTAGAATGACTCCTGTTTCTCTGTAGGTGAAGTTCTTGAGAACTAATCGTAAGTAACCTTTTCTCAACATTTTCTAGAATGACTCCTGTTTCTCTGTAGGTGAAGTTCTTGAGAACCAATCGTAAATAACCTTTTCTCAACATTTTCTAGAATGACTCCTGTTTCTCTGTAGGTGAAGTTCTTGAGAACTGATTTATGTAGTGTTCAGTCAGCTCTATCTACACGAATATCGCAGGGTATCATCATGCAAACAAACTATCTATGCTGAAACGCGTTACGAAAAACATGTGCCTCCGCATGGATATTTGCCTCCAGCAACAGGGAGATCATTTCCAGCAAAACTTTCTTTAGGTCAGCATCAGTTGCTCAAAAGTCGATGGAAGATATATCACAGCTGGAAGAAAACTTTATGTATATGTATAATGCGAATAGAAGTTGTTCAAATTGGGGTTCGGGAACTTTTCGACCGCCCTGTATAAATGATGCAGCTTCAAACGTTCATTTGTATCACCAAAAATAAAGAAAAGACACTCTACAACCAGAGCCAGCTGAAAGCGCGTTCGACTCAAGATGTCGTTACCGCACCTCTTAAATTCCGTGTAGCAGTGATCTTAATGAACTCCTTCTCCCAATGAATAGCTCATTGAATGTATTTCAAATCTTTTAGCAGGTTAATTGAAAGCAATTAATGTAGCAGAAGATAAGTTCCAAATTAGCTGTTTTCTCATTTAAAAGGTAGCGCATTGTAGTCATGAGATTTGATGAAAAATTACAAAACGAGATCTAGAAACCTCATTTTGTTTCAAGTTAAGATGTTTTAACATTTTAACGTATTTTTCAAATTTTATAATACCTGATACATTTTCTGCCTGGTAATAATCAACGATTCAGATTTTAGGAGTCATACCAATGGCAGAAACGTAAGGTTTCTACTAGACTGGACCGGTAGTATAGGGAATGGTTCAAATTCAATAATAATGCCACGTGTCAGGTCTGAATTTATATCCAAGTCTCAGTCAGCCCCGTGGAAATCTCGCGTGGTGAACAAAAAAAAGTTGTTTTGTTTTGTTCTGCATTTTATTCCTTTGGAGTAACTACTTGACTCTAGTAATCTGTTATTAACTAGGAAATAGGAAAAATAATTCAACAAACGAATTGTTTCAGTATTTTGAACTGAATTAGCAATTTATGCTTTTGTTTGAACACATTTTATTTGATACACCACACTTGCTAGCCTGTTTGAAAATTATCTGAGGAAAGAAATGAGAAGGAAAGAATTATAGATTAACTAGCACATTCAAGCGGTGCAATTTATTTAGAAATCTGGTGAAACTACTTTTTCAGTGAATAAGGTTCTATTAATACTTTGAGTCAGCCTATGGGTGTGAGTCTTATTTCTCGTTAATGCAGATTATCGGTTCCGGAGGCGTGAAAATCGTATAGACGACTATCCAATAAGAGGAACATCCTACTGAATGGACTATTAGCTAATAATGGTCTACCTACTAACACTGACTATGAAATATCCATTCACTTTGGGTGTATTTCTTCAGCAAATTAAATCCAAAATTACACTGTTAAAAATTCTGTAGTAGGTTGGGTGCTACCACAACTGCACCACTTTTGGGGAAAAGGTAAACCGTTGTGTGGTGCATGAAACACATAAATATGGCGAAATAGGTTGGAAACTATACTGGGTGCATAATTTCATCATTTTGTGTGTGTGTGTGTGTGTGTGTACTTCACGCATCACATAATAGTTTACCTCTGCCCCAAAAGTGGTGCAGCTGGTGTAGCACCAATATTTGTTTCAACCTTTTTAACAGTGTAGCATTAAACTTAAATTCATGTATTTCATTCTTTAATTGAGGATACTGCTTGCTAAACTGTACATTAAAATTCAAAAATCTTTGTTAATTATTTGTAATTTATTAACCTACATTTTTTCACTTCCCTTTTTAAGCAATATTCTCTAAAGGGAGTAATGGCTAAAACTTTTAACCAGTGTTATTTAAAAATTTAAATACCTTCCATTTAGACAGCATAAGTTTGTCAACATCACACGTGTCCTCAGGAGCTCTCTCTTTCTCTCTCTCACGCACGCACGCGCACACACAAACAAACAAACAAACCATTAAACATCGTCTGATAAAAGTGGATGGATCATCAAGAAATTAAAAATTTGATTGATTTTTTGTTGCAATATGTTCCAAATCACTTAAGTTGGTTTTGGCTTTTACTGAGTTTATGTATGTTAAAGAATACTTAATGTTGGTTTGTATTTGTGACTTGTTTATACTTCTTACTCCGGACCAAATCTTTAATCTCTGAAAATATTGGTTCACAAACTGTAAACTGAAATAACGTACAATCACTGAAATAGTTATTGTTTTCCGCTTTCTGATGCTATGCAACTTTATCGAGAGTAGTAAAGTAAATTCCAGGTAAAAAAATCGATGTAACGAAAATGGGTAACGGAAGTATTCGGTGAACCACATGGATTCATTTTCTTAAATATCTTGAAAACGTACGTCGTAGAGAAATTCGGCTCCCTCTCCGCCCGCACAGGGAAGGTTACCTGCTATTGACGAGAGCTTTAAAATGATACATAACACGATGGAGTGTAACCTGTACATATCGTGCACCAAAAGTTGGCAATCTCACTCACTAGCACAGTTACGATTCCGCTTTTCTTTCTACCTTGAGGTTGCATTTTAGTTTGTGCATAGCAGTAGTGGCGACGCCAGCAGTTCATAACCTGGTGGACTGTTAGGGGGCCTAAGCATGATGGGGCGCGGCCACAAATTTTGAAATGTTTGGCAGAAATTTTGTCAAAAAATTCCGGTCATGTGCATTTTACCCGACGCTGATAATGTTATCCCTAGTAAAAAAAAAGTGTTCTAGTAAATACTGTACGTAGTATTTATTCAATGTATGTAGTACAGGAACCATGGATATGAATCTCTACGGCAAGTTACTATTTTTTTGTAATCTTAGCTTATGTACTTAAGTCGCATTTTCTTTGGGGTTTTCTTTTCTTTCATAAGGCTGTTTATGAATTTTAGTTTGTGTAACCTAAAGGTACATCTATTTCTCTCTCTCTCCCTCTCTCCCCGTATTCTATCTCTTTCTCTCTGTCGCTTTCTCCCTATATTTTCTCTCTTTCTCTCTGTCACTTTTTCCCTATATTCTCTCTCTGTCCCTCTCTCTTTCTCTCCCTCTCTGTCTCTCTCCCTATATTCTCTGTCTGTCTCTCTCTCACTCTTTCCCTATATTATTTGTCTGTCTAACTCTCTCTCTCCCTATATTCTCTCTCTTTTCACTCTCTCTTCTCTTTCTCTCTCTCTCTGTCTCTCTCTGTATTTCTCTTCTCCCTCTTTCTCTCTCTCTGTATCTCTCCCACTCTCTCCCTGTATTCTCTCTCTTTCTCTGTGTCTCTCTCTCACTCTCTTCCTGTATTCTCTCTCTTTCTCTGTGTCTCTCTCTCACTCTCTGTCTCTTTCTCACTATATCCTCTCTCTGTCTCTTTCTCTCTATATTCTCTCCCTGTCTCTCTCTCCCTGTCTTTCTCTCACTCTTTCTCCCCCTATCTTCTCTCTCTCTCTATCTTTCTCTCACTCTATCTTTCTCTATCTCTCTCTATCTTTCTCTCTCTCTCTTCATCTCTTTCCCTCTCTCACTCTCTGTCTCTTTCTCCCTATATTATCCGTCTGTCCCTCTCTCCTTACATTGTCTGTCTGTCTCTCTCTCACTCTTCCCCTATATTATTTGTCTGTCTGACTCTCTCTCCCTATATTCTCTCCCTTTTCATTCTCTCTCTGTCTCTCTCTTTCTCTGTATTTCTCTTCTCCCCCTCTCTCTCTCTGTATCTCTTTCACTCTCTCCCTGTATTCTCTCTCTTTCTCTGTGTCTCTCTCTCCCTCTCTTCCTGTATTCTCTCTCTTTCTCTATGTCTCTCTCTCACTCTCTGTCTCTTTCTCCCTACATCCTCTCTCTGTCTCTTTCTCTCTATATTCTCTCCCTGTCTCTCTCTCTCCCTGTTTTCTCTCTTTCTCTCTTCCTATCTTCTCTCTCTGTCTCTTTCTCACTCTCTCCCCTATCTTCTCTCTCTCCCCTATCTTCTCTCTCTCCCCTATCTTCTCTCTCTCCCCTATCTTCTCTCTCTCTCTCTATCTCTCTCACTCCCCTATCTTCTCTCTCTCTTTCTCTCTCTCTTCATCTCTTCCCTCTCTCCCTCTCAGTCTTCTTTCTCCCTACATTCTCTCTCTGTCCCTCTCTCTTTCTCTCCCTCCCTGTCTCTCTCTCCCTATATTCTCCGTCTGTCCCTCTCTCCCTATATTGTCTGCCTGTCTCTCTCTCACTCTATCTCCCTATATTGTCTTCCTCTCTCTCTCTCTCACTTTATCTCCCTATATTGTCTGCCTGTCTCTCTCTCACTCTCTCTCCCTATATTCTCTCTCTGTCTCTTTCTCTCTTCTCTTCCTATCTTCTCTCCCCTCTTCTCTCTCTTTTCACTCTCTTTTCTCTTTCTCTCTCTTCTCTTCCTATCTTATCTCCCCTCTTCTCTCTCTTTCTATCTCTGTCTCTCTCTTCTTTCTCTCTCTGTCTCTCTCTCTCAAATCTTTCTCTCTGTGTGTCTTTCTCTTCTCTCTCTCTTTCTTTCTCTTCTCTCTCTTTCTCTCTCTCTGCATCTATCTCTCCCTGTATTCTCTCTTTTTCTCTGTGTCTCTCTCTCACTCTCTCCCTATATTCTCTCTCTCACTATCTTCTCTCTCTCTCTCTCCTTATATTATCTCTCACTATCTTCTCTCTCTCTCTCTCCTTATATTCTCTCTCACTATCTTCTCTCTCTCTCTCTTTCTCTCTCTCTCTCTCTTAATCTCTCGTTATTTTAAACTATAATTACAAAAATGATTTGTGTCAACTTAGGAGGTTAGAATAAGACTTGGTTTCTACTGCTGTCTGAGAAATTCATTCAGAGGACTCCGTCCATTTTCAAGAAATACAAACACTAAATTTAACCAAAAATTCATTTTACATAACAGAATTTCAGTAAATTCGAGAAAGTCACATACGTTTATCCAAGTTCCCTAAAATTTTAGATGGCTGCACCCGCCATATGTTCCAACTGCTTAAATATTTGATGGGGCGGGGAGCTAAAGGGTGAGCTCAAAGAAACGTTGGGTGGGCTGAAGCCCACCCAACGTTTCGATAAGCAGATGGACTTTCGTAGCTACATCACTGTTAATGGGTGTACATAATATTAATAATAAATGCTGCTTTTGAAAAACTAAACAATCTAAATATTTACTATTCCCACCGCCATAGTTTAATATAAATATTTACTTTTATTGCTCACATGTCTTCTTTCATTGGTTTTACGAAAATAACATGCATTAATCCACATACTTAAGTACCGCTAAATGTCGGGAATTAGTAAACCTTATTGTTTGTTGTTATGATTTAATTGCACTCAGTATGTGCCGGATTGTGACTCGGTGTGGTCGTGTGTGACGCAAATAAATGCCATGTGTTATACGTAAACAAATGTAACTCTCGAATCACTCGTTTTATTTCACATCCACAAATATCTTAGCATGCGGAAGATGTATAGCATAGATTATCTATACAAAGAGTACCAGGGTATTTTTTTCGATCTTTTTTTTTTTAGCTCTGCCTTTTTATTCACGTTTTGTTTCGTTGTCATAGTAATGTCTCTGTTTGCCACCTGCCGTGAGCCTTGATCAGTAAAGTCACTTTGTAGGCGTTCCCCAAGGTTTACTTTGTGTATTTTCGAAACAGTTACTAACGAAACAATTACTTCATTGCTATTATGTTGACCAGCAAGCCAACATTGCAGACACTAAGTTTTTCGTCTAAATTTTCAGAAAACTTGTTACTGTCTCGATCAAAAGGGTAACTTTGCAGACATGCTTCTATGTTCAGTAACTGCGTATTTTCTAAACAGCCTGAAACTGTTATAATATTGCTATCGTCTAGATAATGGTTCTCAAACTTTTTGGTCTCAGGACAGTTTACAATCTTTAATGTTATTGAGGACGCTAAAGAGCTTTTCTTTATGTGTGTTTAATCGATCAGTATTTAATATATTATAAATTAAAACAGAAATCTCTGAAATATTTATTCGTTAATTCATTTAAAAATAACAATATTAAACGAATTACATTTGAACATAAATAACATTTTCTCCAAAAAATAAATATAGTTTTTGAAACAAAATAAAATTACTTAGAAGAATGGCATAGTTTTGCATGTTTTTCAAATCACTTTAATGTGAAGTCAGCTATTTTTTTCTCATATTTACTTCGCATTCATTCTGTTGTGGTATGTCGTTTTGGTTGGAGTATATGAAGAAAATCTGACCTGACAAAAATTATTTTAAAAGCAATTTCCGAAAATTGTGAATGTCCTCTTTTGATACTACACCAAAACTCTACAACTGGTAATTTCGTAAATATTAGTTGCAATGTAAAATCTGGAACCGTATCAATTCACTTTTCGTACTTTGTTGCATTAAAATTCATTGTTCTATCTTACACTAGTAACAGCACAGGAGAAGTACTGAGAACAAAATAAGTTAATTTCTGAAAGTGCATACGTATGTTTATACCCTGAACCTAATAACACAAGTGCATAGGTATGTTTATACCCTAAACCTAATAACACAAGTGCATAGGTATGTTTATACCCTAAACCTAATAACACAAGTGCATAGTTATGTCTATACCCTAAACCTACAAACACATATTAAGTATTGTATTTTAACCTGGGGACAAACTACACAATATAATATCAATAAACTACAGATATTTCAAAACAGATTTATAAGACTAATAGACCTTAAAACATCAAATAATTTTCAATTAATATCATTTATTCAGTCAAAGGTGAACCCCAGTATATATAATATTTTAACTACAAAGCAATTATATGACTATAACTTGGGGGAAATAATGTATAAAATAATTAAAAATGGTTTATATAATGATATAATAACACTAAATATATATACTCATTCCCACAATTTTAAGTTTCTCAGTTTGTGTTTCCACAAACTGCGAAACTTAAAATAAGCATAAATTATAGTGGCCCAGAAATTTGGAACTCATTGCCTCAAGAATTAACATCTATTAATAATTTTAACTTATTTAAAGTATAATTAAAAGCACATAAAATTGTCAATTGTTTATTAATTATTTCATAAAGAAATAATGAGCCAGTTCCTGTTTTGTTCACATATTAACCTGCCATATATGTGTTGGCTTGTCTTTTTTGTTAAGCTTCATGTTTTTGTATTCTAGTGAGAGAAGGACTATATCAGTCCTTACAACCTTCCCCCCACCCCCACCCTTTTTCCTAGTTACTCCAGTACATATATTGCGTACAGATAAATCATTATGTGTAAGACAATGTGGCAACTGAAGGCATTACAAAGTAACACTTTTTCGTGTGGGAGATTGGTGTTACGCTATGTCTAAAACCATGACTAAGGAAATGTTAAACTAAATGAGAATACGATGCAATAATTGCACGGGATTAAGGTTGTATGGCCAGACGAAACATATACAGAAGTCAAACTTACGATAACCTTTTATTGGTCCATCACAGTAAACGAAATCCAAAAAATTTCACTGAGAGTTTTACAATTATCTGTCGTATAATCTAGCTTAACAACGATCGAACATATCCACACACACACACACACACACATACAATAAGCAACTGCTGTGCCGTCTTTTTATCAAACGTTCTTATCACATTCGTACGTCTCTCTCTCTCTGACCTCAAAGGTGTTGCCAACCTCATTCATGTGAGAGAGAAGATATCACGTTAAGTTTGGAAAGTGCAAAAGAGAACGAACTCAAATTTACATAGGAAAAGGAACTAAAAATGAAAGTTAAATTCAATATACGTCATAGAATAAATAAATGAAATGGAATGAATACCTTAAAATTCTAGAAAACCTAAAAATACACCTAGTGGCGTACTGGAAAAACTTGGGGAAATATCTCCCACGCAAAAAATATCTTCGAGGCTCTTTTGCAAAAATATGATTACCTTCCAATTACTGAAATTTTTAAACTTCAGATTGATAACTAGGTTTTATCGGAGTATTAATCATTCAAATTCTTTTGAACCTATAGGTATATTTCGTAAAACCAAAATTATTGCACTTTATTGCATGTAACATAAGTGTGTACATTACATTAAAATGACTGTCCTAGTTATATACTAATACAAAGTACTACAAAAACATTTACGCCAAAGTTAATCATATTATGTCACGTAAATTTTATTCTTTTAGAGAACTAAGGCCAACCTCTTTGAAATGTCTGACGATCATACATACAAAACATGTAACTGCCATGTGACAGTACCTGATTTCCTTTTCCGATTTACACGAAAATACAGAACATTAAGTAAGCAAGTAAAAATAATAATAAAGAATTATGGCGTACAAAAAGGTAAAACTACTTAAACATATAAAAAACACTTAATATAATGCCACAATGTTTTGCACACAGTATAAAAAATTTTCCTTGGACTTTGTTAAAAAAAATGACACAAATCTTTGTTTCTTCTCCCCCCTCCCGAAGAACACCTCTCAGTTCATTATATTCTGAAGGATGAGAAGGTCATGAGCAAGCCACTGTAATAAATATCACCTTATCCTCATTGGTATAAACATTTCATTTATCCAACTAACATTTCTTTAACATTCTCTTGTTAATATACGTATATACAGTATGTGTGTAGGGACTATTGTATGGCTGTGAAAAAGGGCTTCAAGTCGTTTCGAATAACTGCTTTTCCGTCATCCAATTTTTACAAACTGGAACCGCAAAAATGACTTTCAAATATTTTAGTAATTTATTAAATAAAATACCAAAAATTCCTTTTCTTTTTAATACTTCTGTTACAGAGATTTTATACAGGGTTTTATGATTTCATATAAAATCTGAAAATGCAACCTTTTTCCATCTCGTGCTAGCTTTCCTTTGTTTCCACAAAGCGTGAGATAAATTTCTCGGAGTCAGTTCCCCATTAGACACCGGATGCACGGTTAATTTGCTAAGACGACAGTGTTGTCTGAGCTTAGTTTCTGCACATTGTTTGTTGAATGGAGATTAACTCTATCGCGCCTCTTTTGATGCTTTTCAGGTTTAAATTTCAATGCGGCCGACTAATGCACTAGCCGCTCACATTTTACTTTGAGGTTTGAGATTTACCGAGGGCGGTGTAGTTGTTTCTCACGGGGAATTTTAGGATATGCTTAAGGGCATTTTTTAGAGGCTAGAGAGGGGAGGCGAGAAGACAGTTGTCTCTGGTCTAGGAGAGCGAACGGTCACGAAAAATACGAAGAGGTAATTGCCCTAGGGTAGGTCTTAGGTGGACCAGGGGATTTCACGACAGCACGAGAGATGAAGGAAAGCAGGACTTAAGAAAAATGGAATTGGAGTTTTAAGCGGGGGAGTTAGGAAATATAGCACAGCTAACGGACAGCCTTTGCAGGCAATTAAATGAAGAAAAGCATAAAAGTTTCTTAGACATATTTACGAATCGCAAGAATTATTTGCATACAATTATTATCATTTGGTTATCACGTGTTAATTACTATCATCATCAACCACTACGGAGTTATTAGCAATTACAAGTTAACAACAGGAAACAAAGATATATAATGAAATTGCTAACACTTCATTGCTGCCGTCAAAAATCCCTGCTATTTCTTCAAATGAAGTTTCCGCAAAAAAAAAAAAAAAAAAATGTAAAACTTTTTTTTTCTGAGGTTAGCTGTGATCCCAAGGCTATCAGTACGCCCTTGAATACACAAACATACAGTACATTTGCCTTCAGAGCGATTACTTCATTGCATGTCATTGTAGCCTCTGGAAAATTTCTCTGCACACTCGTGACAATATGACATTGAAATAAGCAAAATAACGTCTCAGGATTATTATAAAAATAGTTCGGGTCTCACCGACACCCAGCAGGGATCAGCGGACTACACTTTTGGAACCGCTGTTCAGGATAAGAAAGATTAACTTTGCGGACACTCCTCAAGGTTAAATCCATGAATATTTTGGAAACAGCAAAAAACGCATGCTTAATTGCTTTTGCTTAAAACTGCATTGTAGACACTCACCGAGGTTATCTTTGGGTATATTTTCGATACCGCCTTGAAACCCTCACTTGGGGTTTGTTGTTTTGAATCAATTGAGTCACTTTTTGGGTTCTCCTCAAGAATAACTTTGAGTGCATTCACTACATTGCTATTATCTTGAAACAGTAGAATCATGTTGACACTTATCAAGGGTTTTTGGTAGGTCTATCAAATATTGTCAGATAACAAGGAAATCTTGAATTATAACAGTCACTATGAGGACCTCAGTGCAAATGATACCTCATTCATTATTTAAATGACACTTATGCATTGCTTTTAGTTCATATGTAAATAAAGTTTGGGTTGCAGTGATGAATTTGTACTTTTTTGGGTCAAAGTTTAAGTGACAGTAGTAATGCACAATGCATGTGAAATGACAATTCTATACTTTTCTGAAAGACTGCTCACCATCTTCGGAAGACTTTTCCGAAGGAAGCCATTTTGAATAGTAGTTCCCGAAGATAGTTGTTTCTACTTGCATAGATAGTTTCGGTTGGCCTGTCATGTGCATGAAGGCCGTACTAAACGGCGAACTGTCAAGGAAGCAAGCCCACGATAGGTTCGCTGAAGAGGGAGAGACAGATAGGGAGATGCTGAACACAGAAACAGAGGTCGTTGCTTTTTGCGTTCTATGAGATACAACCCATGACATGTGTAAATATTGCACTCAATGGGCAAAACCTCAGAGATACCTACCTAATATCTTGTTTGTTCTCATCTAGCTCGCCTGCATACGAGGAAGCATCGACTCCACAAGATGCCGGAGGGTTTCTGGAGGTAATACCAGCAATGCCTCTTGCAGCGTTGTCCACAACTCCGCCCGAGACATTCAGGATCCATAGGTCTGACGCTCGGCCCGACGGCATACCAGAGAGCTTCCACAAGGCTTAATTCAGGCACCTGCCACTGGATGATTCCAAACTCAGATGAGCGTTCTCCGAGCCATGGCTGGGTTGTTGCTCCGCCGTGGGACGGCGCATTGTCTTGCTGAAATAGGCCATCGGCCACAAGATGCGCCAAGGCCATGAAAGCGTGCTGGTGATGAGCCAACAAGCGATGGTAGCTGTCGGCTGTTAAGGACCTCTCCAGACTTAATGAGTCCCATGGGATGGCTCCCCAGTCGATTACAGAGCCACCACTGCCTTGAATAGAGCAGGTCTGGCCCGACAGGACCATATCCTCATGCTGTTGACGCTAGAGCTGTACCCTACCGTCAGCTCGGTACAACTGAAAACAGGATTCATTGGACCACAAGACGTGACGTCACTCTGCAGAGGTCTAGTTCTGATGCTCCCGGTACAAGGCGAGCCGTAATGTTTGATGGCGATCAGTCAACATTGACACGTGAGCATGGCGTAGGCTCGTAGCCCATGGTATGCAAGGTGCGTCATACCATTCGCTTGTTACCCCTACTTGGGCCTCCGACATTTAACCTGGATGCAATTTGCACCTCCGTTGGCAAGAGTTAGATCTATATGAGCTTGGACAGTCTACGTTGACGCCCGTCCTCAGTGGCGTGTGGTCGGTCATCCCTTGCTCTCTGGGCGCTGGTACGTCCGTTGATGGTATACTTGGGGTACACCCTTGATAGGTTTGCCCACGAAAACCCCAGGGTTATCATCCGCTGTACGATTCAATAACCCATCTGTCTTGTGCCGACAATGGGTCCATGGCCAAAGTCGCTCAGATCACCACGTTTACGCATACGATTATGAAGCCCTGCAGTCCGCTATTTATCGCCTGCGTTCGGTTTGGATCTCTTCCACTTTGCGCGGGGGATGCCCATGTCAACGGCTCATCTCCCAACTGCTCATCTCCCCTACCTCTAATGCTTTGTTTACCGAGCGTATATCAAAATACATTGTAAGCAATGATGATTCAGTTAGTCCTGCCCCGTCTAACTGCGGACTTCGCAGGGTTTAGCGGAACTCTCTTAGTGCGCTTACTGACCGTAAGCGCTGCAATACCATTCCCATCGGTGTATCACGAAAAAGAGCCGGACACAAGCACGGGTGGCGCGAATGGGAGAGCATTCAGATGGACCGTGTTTCCATCGAGACCTCCCTGGGAGATTCGCTAGCCACGCGAACTGTGGGCCGGCGACCTTTAATTCACACAATCACAAGTACAGACACAAGAAAATATAAAATAAAATTGAAAGAACACCTCTGATATTCACTTCTGGGCTTGCACGCCATATCACCTATGATATGGCGTGCAAGCCCAGAAGTGAATTACATCGAATGGTTTATTTACAGGCACACATTTTCGGGTAGACAATCCCGTTTTAAACTGGAGATCAGCCATAATCGACCCGTTTCCTTTGTTGCTCGATTTCCCTCTGGAGACTTGGGCATTTTGTCCCCAGACTGGAGTGTTTTGTGTCGAGCTTTAGGTGGAAGCGCTCATTTGCCTTCCGGGAGTTGGGGCAGTTAGTGTCATTGGAACATTCTCTATGCCGGTGCCCTGCCTGGCCGCAACGGGCACACGATTCGAGCTACTCGGAGCACTTTGATTTATGGTGCCCAAAACCGTTGCAACGAAAGCAACGGATTTCCCTAAGGAATTCTCTGCACCCGAGAATCCTCCAACCAAGCGGAACCTTGGCTTTTTTTAGGCACATTTTAAAGTCGTCTGGGGCCATTTCGAACACCCAGCGGACTGTGCCCTTCTTCTCCCGAGGTTTGATGGGGAAGAGAGCCCGGTACTTCTCAGGGTCCGTAAGCTCATTTTGACTTCGGAAATCATTTTCAACAGACTCGGAGTCCTGATTGGTTTCACCATAGACTATAAGCCATGGCAGCTTTCGTTCCGAACACTTTAGATGGTACAGGTTCTGCATGTAAGTAGTTTGATTGTAGGTTTCAACAATCCTTTCGACCCCTTCCGCCTTCTGGCATTCTATGAGCACACCATTAAGTGTGGTTAATAAATGCTTCTAAAACCATAACGATTCGATTCATAGGAACTTTCAATAGGGGTATGCATCCTAAAACCGAACCGCAAGGATTGGGCATGAACCCAACGCCCGCTGTATTGCACTCACTTTGAGAACACTCTGACTCAACAAGGCAATTACGTGTAGGACTTCCGTCCACAGAGAAAGTTTAGGCCCAAACTAACTACAGTAGGTCCGCCTCTTGGGCAGGGCACAAAAACGGAAGGAGTGAGAGCAGGTTTAGCTACTTCGACAGAACGTTTGTAAGTGAGAGAGGGCACCGTAGATGGCGCCACCGTACAAGTACGATTTTGCTCATAGAGGGGTCAGAGAAATTAGGGGGAGCTTAGGAATGCACACCTTTATATGTAACCCGGGGACCGTTATTTAACGTACTCGTACGACGCACGGCGGATATTCAGTGATGTTAGCAAATCGCACCACCGCTGGAAGATCAGCCCAGGCTTGAACCTGGGGACCCTCCTTCAGTAGTCTGCATTGCTAACCACTAAGCCATCCGCGGCTCTCACTTTGAAAACACTACTCTTGGATAGCTACGTATGTATTTTCCGAACCGCCTGGAAAGCCAACTACAATGTTATTGCCTCTTACAATCATATTATGGACACTCATAAAAGTTTACGTCGGGACTAGTTATCTCCCAGTTAAATACCCCAAGCCAGAATTTGGCACTTGTGAGAGACGAGTGTTCTGCATGCGCATGCGCATTGCTCCTGGCTTTCGGAACTCTCATTGGTCACTTGCGTAACATGATCTGACTCGGTTCGTGTTGAGCGGTAAAGAGTTGTTACAGTAGCTGCATCAGTATCCAGCCATTGGTAGTAAGAACAAACATGTTTACTTAAAAACTGCATTTTTTGCTGTGTTTTTTTCTACTCCGTGGCGTGTGTTTTCGAGGAAAATTAAACAGAAGCATCCATAGATCAGCAAAGAAAAAATCAAGCAGGTTCTATGTTATCGAGGGAGTATTTTGGAATAAAGTTCTGTGCAGTAGTGATGAACTTTCGTCCGTAAAAAGTCATGTAGTTTTTGGGATTTTTTTGTATTATATTCTACTTCAAGGCGTAAGTTTGCAAAGCAAAATAAAGGGGCTTGCATCAATAAATAAGGAGGCAAATGGTAAAATAGGATGAAAGTTGTCGCTTGTCAGATCAACATTAACAAAGCAGCTTTGATCTACTTCACTCTCATACAGTGCAGCTACAATCGCGAAGGAAAGGATTGCATCATGTCGAGTAGGAATAAAAAGATCACTTAAAAGGTCTCCGTTTGCAATTGAAACTGTGGGGACCTAATAACGCGTATTTAGATTATAGAACCTTTGTGGTAATGATGAAAATAACAGTATTTGGTGATGTGACTCATGATGACAAGGCTGTAGAAAAATCAGACTGAAAAATTATGTGACAGCTCACACTAATATTGTAGCTATCTGATGTCTCAATTTGGAACGTTTCTCGTTGATTTGGCCACCTAGCTCTAAAAAGATTAAACAGGAGTTTGTTACATTACGTCACACGCTTGATCTAGACGAAAACACTCTGGCCACATGACACCCAAGCCTAATAAAAAGCAATGGGTGTAATTTACTTGTAGTATAACAGTCAATCACGAATTATTTCGTACTTCCGTAAAATTAGACCGTATATACGTGAATCACACAATTTTAGTTCATAATTTTGGTCTTCAAAACTCGACCGATACATGAGCATATGCAGTATTTAAAGGCTGTGATGTTCAATAAAAATATAATTTAGGAAGAATTCTTTAAAGATTTTGATTTAGAGCAGTGGTTTCCAACCTGGGGCGCACGCCCCACAAGGGGGCAATTTGATTTTTAAGGGGGGCAATTCGAGAATGAGCACACTAAATAATTTTTTACTTTCTTCTGAGATCGCCAGAAGAAAGCAAAAAAAATCACAGGCAAACCTGAGATTTTGGTTTTCTGAAAACCAGAGCAAGAAGAATGCCCCGAAACTTCTAAAATTTCTCCCCGCTTGCAATCTCCTAGCGCATGCTCACTTCCGCTCCACTAAGAGAAGAAAAACCCTTGAAACTGGAGGAACGTGGAGGATAGGAGTTACATATAATTCTTTTTTGAATAATAAGAATTATATATAACTCTTATCCTCCACGTGAACAGGAGTTCATTTTTTGAATAATAAGAATTATATGTCACAGAATTATACGTGGAGGATAGGAGTTCATTTTTTGAATAATAAGAATTATACGTCACAGGGCGTGCGTCTCGATTTTTGAGATGCTTAGGTTGGGCATGTCCAAAAAAAGATTGGGAACCACTGATTTCGAGGAACCGAAGTCGTTATCAAAGGTGCAGTTGCGACACTTTATGATATAGAGACAAAGCAGGAGTTGAATGAGGGTATTTAATTAGTGCTATTGATAACTGCAGGAATGAGTGCATGTGCGCTTATTTCGGCGAGGGAGGGGGAGTAGACACTTGCCCTCCCCGGAAAATCGGATCATGTCGTTATATGCCTTGGAAGGTACTATAGAGATTTTCTCGATAACACAAATTCTGATCGCTAATTATTATGTAGAACTCTAGAAGCGCGTTCATGAAAAAAAAATTAGGGGAAACATTAGAAATTTCCAGTAAAAAAAGCGGAAATTCACAATAAAAAGAAATAATGAAATTTCCCATCGCATGTTGCGGAACATAGTATATACGTGCAGTATAAGAAAGTATGAAAGGCGAAGAAGTGAAAATTATATCATCCTCTGTGGGCAGCAACTGTTTACTATCACTGTAAAAAATAAGTGGTGTGAATTCACGGAAAATTTCTGAAAATAACGTGCAGCAAATTTGGCGGTAAGTGTCCGTCTTTTAACGACTGCATTTGACAATAAAATACTCAAACTTTTTTTTTTCAAGCTACCTGTTAAGTGATCGCTTTCTGGAGAGCATGACTAAATTTTCTTTTTATTGTATTACATATTATCAAGACTTCTTACCACCGAATGGGGTCGTGGCCTCCATTAGGATTCTCATCCCGGAATATACCAGATTAGGTGGCCCCCATCAATGCTGGGGGAAGGGTATAAATCGTAAGAGTAACCGAGAGAAAAGCGGCTATACTGGCAATGACGCATTCGTGTTACAGTCGGAGATATCCCCGGAAGAGAAGCGAATTGGATGGATGGCGATAGGAATCGAACCCATCGCAGTCTCCAATAACACACGCGGTGGTGCATGAAAACGTCAGTTAGTTTCATTCTGTACTGCAGTATTTTGCATTACGTTTCCTTCGTCTGATCACTTACGGTCATTTGCAGAAGTTAAAGACTAAAAATGTACACTGTAAAAAAAATTCTGAAATTACCTACACTGTAAAAAAAATTCTGAAATTCACGATCCACTTTCGGTCATTCCTTTCTTGAATTAACGAAACATATTTCTGATACAACCTTTTCCGTGAAATGACGGAAAAAAACCTGAATTTCACGGATATTTCGTACCACCGGAAAATTCTGAATTTTCAGAAACCTTTCCCCAATTCCTTTCTTATATTGACGGTAAATTTTCTTTTTTAAGATGTTGTAACGGAAAATTCTGAATTTTCAGAAACCTTTCCGTGATTCCTTTGGTATATTAACGGAAAAGCTCCGTTCTCACTTTTTCCGTATCCGTATGACGAGAAATTACCAGTATAATAGGAGCGATTGGTGAGAATACTTGACGTTTGATTAACTTTTAAATTTCAATCATGTGTCGAATTTTGAAGTTCCGCAGCGAGATCGGATATTGTGAATAGCATATCGCATGAATTTTGTTTATTGTGGCACAGGATATTTCTTCTCCGGTCCCCTATTTGGTGCACCAGCTATTTATTATACACTATATTGACAGAATTTTATGAGGAAATTTGTCATCTAAATAATAAAGGTAAGCAGCACTTGAAAGTACTTATGGGAGATTTCAATGCAAAAATAGGGCAACGGCAACAGAATGAAACTTCAGTAGGTAAATTCGGTCATGGCAACAGAAACCAGCGTGGAAATACTCTCGTTGAGTTTGCAGAGGCAGAAGGGTTTTTCATCTTGAACTAATTCTTCATGAAAAAGCCACACAGGAAATGGACATGGAGACATCCAAATGGGACGACAAGTGAAATTGATTTTATTATGTGTAACAAAAAATTCGTCATAGAAGACTGCAGTGTGCTAAACAAGTTCAACACAGGTAGTGACCATAGATTGGTGAGATGTAAGATGCACCTCAACACTAAACTTGAACGTGGCAAGCTCATAAGACAAACAAAATCTATTGACATAACCAACCTTAAAAAACACCATAATACCTTCAAGTTGGAACTGAAGAACAGGTTCTCTGCTTTAGAAGGCCTAACATCGGAAGAAGTGGACATCTCTGAAGTTAACAGAAAAGTAACCAAAGCTCTTATGGAAACAGCAACAAAATTAGCTGGGTCTAAGAACAAGTTTCATGTAAATAAATTATCAGGAAAAACGAAAATGTTGATGCAAAAAAGAAGAGAGATGAGGACAACTAAAGAAGATGTGACTTCCAAAGTGGAATATATAGAGCTATGCAAGACAGTACGAAAAAGTATCACTGAAGACGTAAGAAAATTCAACTGTGAACTAGTGAGAAAAGCAATTGAAAACAACCAAAGCCTAAAGATAGCAAAGGGACATCTCAGTAAGGGAAGAAAACAGATTATGGCACTAAGAAAAGAAGATGGTTCTGTAACAAGAAATAGAGGCGAAATTTTGACAAGAGTGAAAGATTTCTACTCCAAATTATATGAAAGTGATGATACATGCACTCCAGACATCATGAAAGATAAAAGTACCAGAGTTCCACCAGTCCTTCCAGCAGAAGTTGCACATGCAATTAAGAACATGAAGCGGGGAAAAGCTCCAGGAGAAGATGGAATTACTGTAGACATCATACAAGAAACAAGTGGAGAAATCGAAACAGTACTCGCCCAAATTTTCACTCGATGCCTTAATGAAGGAAAGATTCCTGAGGATTGGAACACCGCTACAATGATCCTGCTACATAAGAAAGGTGACATTGAGGATCTCGGAAACTACAGACCTATCAGCCTCCTATCAGTAGTTTATAAAATCTTCACTTAAGTTCTTTCACACCGCTTGAAGGTAACACTGGACATGGCTCAACCGAGAGAACAAGCTGGATTCAGGAGTGGCTACAGCACAATAGATCATATCCATGTGCTGAGAGAACTAATTGAAAGAGCGAGGGAATATGAACTTCCATTGTGCATGGCTTTTATCGATTATGAAAATGCCTTTGATTCGGTGAAATCATCAGCAGTTACAATGGCTCTGAAAACCTGCGGTATTGAAGATGCATACATTAATATTATTAATAACATCTATGAAAATGCAAGTGCAAAGATTAGGCTGTTTGAAAATACAACACACATAAAAATTGAAAAGGGAGTGAGACAAGGTGACACCATATCTCCGAAGCTCTTTAATGCCACATTGGAGGGTGTTTTTCAGTCACTGAGCTGGGAAAACAAGGGGATAAAGATTAATGGAGATTATCTAACCCACCTTCGTTTTGCTGATGACGTAGTCATTTTTGCAACTAGCCCATCAGAGCTGCAGAGTATGATCCAGGAACTTGCTGACAAGAGTAAAGAAGTGGGATTAAAAATGAACTTTCAGAAGACAAAAGTGATGTTCAATGCTTTTACAAGAAATGAAGATTTATCGATTGATGGAGAAAAGCTGGAGATAACAGACACGTACGTTTATCTTGGACAGCAGATATCAAGAGAGGGTCACATTGATGAAGAAATTAATCGGCGTACAAAACTTGCCTGGAGAGCTTTTGGGAGAAACAGCATAATTTTCAAGAGCAATATGCCATTATGTCTTAAAAGAAAAGTGTTTGATCAATGCATCCTTCCAGTGCTTACGTATGGTGCAGAGACGTGGACCTTAACTAAAAGAGACATACAAAGGCTGCAGACAACTCAAAGCAGCATGGAGAGGTGCATACTTGGTGTAACCAGGAGAGATAAGAAGAGGAACTCGTGGATCCGAAAAATGACAAGAGTGGAAGACATCATGATCAGAGTTAAATCCCTGAAATGGCAATGGGCTGGACATACTGCCAGAAGGACAGATCATCGATGGACAGCCGAAATTTTAGATTGGATTCCAAGGGACAGGAAAAGACCCAGAAGAAGACCGCATGGGAGATGGGTGGATGAAATTCGAAAGTATGCAGGGGTGACATGGAGGAGACTGGCACAAGACAGACCGTTGTGGAGGAAACTTGGGGAGACCTTCGTCCAGCAGTGGATTGATAATGGTTGACAATGATGATGATGATGATGATGATATTGACAAAGGTCACCGGACATCTAGAAGAGAAACACAACATAGCATTTATTGGCATACTATATTAGTACGGTGTCGGTCCACCTTTTGCCTTAATGCATGCACTAACCATTCGAGACATGCTTTCGACAAAGTTTTGGAACACAGCGATAGGTATGCGCTTCCATTCAGTACATAATGCTGCCGCTAACTGTTGCTTAGTAGAAGGCCTTGGTTCGAAACTTCTTATGTGGCGCTCTAGTTCATTCCATAGGTGCTCGATGGGATAAAGACCAGGGCTCTGTGCTGGCCAGTCTACACACGTTACGGAATTATTGTCAAACCACGACGTACAGTCCTTGCTTTATGGCTCAGTGCATTGTCGTGCTGGTACCAACAAGGCACTGTTCCATAGTATTGCCACAGAGTTGGTAGGGCATAATTATTCAGAATATCTACGTAGACGTGCTGGTTGACAGGTTTGTCCACGATAACCAAATGGCCGGAACCATACCACGAAAAACACCCCCATACGAGTACACTGCCAGCTCCAAACTTGACCGTATCATCAGTACACCGTGGTAAATAGCATTCCACCTGCTGCCGCTATACCCACACACGGCCATCAGACTGATGTATAGTGTATCTGGATTCATCAGTCCATGGGACCCGTTTCCATTGATCTACGGTTCACGATAAATGTTCTTTACAAAATGCTAAACGACGAGTAGAATTCCGAATAGAGATGAAAATCTTACGAGTAGCCGCACGACCACGGTAACCCATGGAATGAAGTTCTCTGCGAATGGTACGTGTACATACCGATATTCCAGCATTTTTATCATTTTTTCTCTGAGGTCTGTAACGACTTTCCTGAGGCTTCGACGTCCTCTATCACTGATTTTATTTGATCTGCCGGTACGTTTCGCTGCTTCAGGCACGCCATGTGTCTTCCACTTATTCAGTGCATCCAAAACAGTTGGCTTGGGTATGTTTAAACGCCTCTCGATTTCTCTTATGGACAAACGACTAACATAACACCCAACAATCTTTCCTTTCTCAAAGTCAGTTCTCTCCCGCCGTGACATTTTCACTCAACTTCACAGTGCGATATGATCGCGGTCACCTGCAAGCTTGTTTTTATACCGTTTGCAACTGTACTGTGCATCTTAACAAGAAACCGGGTACTTCACTTTTGTTTGCGGTCAGCTGCAAGCTTGTTTTTATACCGTTTGCAACTGTACTGTGCATCTTAACAAGAAACCGGGTACTTAACGTTTGTTTGCGGTCAGCTGCAAGCTTGTTTTTATACCGTTTGCAACTGTATTGTGCATCTTAACAAGAAACCGGGTACTTAACGTTTGTTTGCGGTCAGCTGCAAGCTTGTTTTTATACCGTTTTCAACAGTATCGCGCATTTTAACAAGAAACCGGGTATTTAACTTTTTGTACAAATGATTATACGATCTCTATGTATCAGTCTTTAGATAACTTAAGAAAAAATCTATTATAGCTATTAAAACTAAATTTTATATTTAGTAGGGTTTTTTTGTCAAATAATGCTATAAAAGTACATTTCACCTTTTTTTAAAAACAACTGAAAGTCATTGTCAGTTGTTGTTTTTTTTATTGGAGGTTTAACGACCACCGTGAGCAACTAAATGGGCTAGAAACAGTCGCCCGTCCCTAATTTAGGGCCACAGTTTTCAGGGAAGGGAGAGAGCCAGTGCCGTAAGACGAACGCAACATCCATGCCTCACGGGATTCGAACCCTGACCCCTTTCGGACGAATGATCAGAAGCATTCGCTTAGACCACTGCGCCAAAAGGGAGGCCTTGTTGGTTTAGCAGTGGCGTAACTTGTCGTATACATGTGTGTGCGCGCGCGCGTGTGTGTGTGTGCGTGTGTGTGTGCCGAAGTGGGGTTGCACGAATTCCTTTGTATCCGGTAGTAAAAAGCATTAAAAAAATTTCCTTGCAGTATTTCCTAAATAAAGTTGTCATCAAAATTGCCCCAGAAAAACCAATATTCGCCCCCCCCCCGTTGGCCACCCTAATGTCGAAGTCTAACGACGTCCCTGGTTTCAAGAAATGGAACAACCACCGTACTCTCCTGATTTCGCCCCGAGTGGCATTTTATGTTTCCAAAATTAAAAAAAAAACTCCCAGAAAGATGTTTCGGATTAGATAAGGGCATTTATTTAGTACAACGCCACAGCAATATTTAAAGAGGCTACTAGCAATATTCACATACGTTTCAGATTTGATTACTGGTGGGTGTAATTTCAGAACATGAATCATTTGAAAGGGATCACATCAAGTTGAATGTTTACGAAAATGTTTAGTTTTTTTCTTTTTAATCTCCTTTTGAAAATCAGTTTGCTTTAATGCACAACCTCGTTTAAAAGAATCCAACAGGTACGTTTGTTTCCTCATTTTCAATGAAGTTTTCAAAACTTTTTATTGAAAAATCTAAAAGTCAGTGCGAATTTAGCTCTCAAGCACGTAGACGTAACAGCATCAATTTAACACCTGGTCTCCTTCCAGTGATTAGACAATCACTAGTATACTGTTAACTGAGGCGTATTCTGGCACATAACAGTAGTTTAACAGGTGCCAATTTTCTGTAACCTATCAGGAGTAGAACAAATATTGCTTTCTCTTTCTCTGCACCATGAATTTGTGATAATAACGTTTCTGACGTGAGTATCAATTATTTAATAGTTGATTTCATTTACCTGTGCCTATGGCTATTCCTACGAATAGCGTTAAAAACAAGGCTTGTCGCCCTAATCAATCAACAGCTGGTGATTGGGGTTACGACAAGAAACTTGCAAAACAAATTACAAGTTGACAGCTTTTGTTTCTTCCAGCAAAATTTGATTATTTCAAAGGGGCGGCTTGAGTTGTCAACGAAACCGGAGGTACACAAATCTTTCTCTGTCGCTTTAATGAAACGACTTGACGATATTCCATGCCAGGTGCCGGCATATCCCCCAGAACAGAACCGATACAGTCGACATTCGTCTAACACAGCCCTTAGGCGTCCTATTCCTTCTGCATTCTGAATGTATTAAATTAAATAACGAACGCACAAAAACAAAATGGAAATGTCAGAGTGACGCTTGGATAGTTCGCTAAATTATTCATGAGAGTATCAACTTAATCGTGTCAAATTACCCTTTATGTACATTTCCATTGTCATTTATGCATCGAGCAATGCATTTGCATTAAAAATAACCCCTCATTCTCGCATAATTCATGCGCCTATTAATAAAGAGGGCGGAGGACACACAAATAAGAGATTTAGACTCACATTTCTCTGAGTGCAATCTGAACCATGTGGTCTTAATTACACAAGCTATTTTCCGAAGTCGGTAAGAAACGTTTTGCTTGACGATTCGTAAGATGTGATTGTGATTTCCATTTCCAAGGTTGATGTTGCTATACGAGTTTAACATGAGGCAAACGGTGCCGATGGAAAATAAAGAATTTAAAAGTGGAGAATAGCATATTTCAGATAGAGGAGAAACCTGTGTTTTTTAGTATCATGGGAAATAAAATTCACACTAAAGCTAGGCACATGAAATCATCATCATCATGGCGCGTATGGTACCATACTTCTAAAGGTCGTCGCTCACTACGTCGGAACGAGAGGCTTCAGAAGACTTCGGAACGGAAACGAACATTTAGCATCGGAACACCTAGAAAACGAAACGAACTTTTCGTATCGGAACATTTAGGAACGGAAACGAACTTCTAGCATCTGAACACCTAGGAAACGAAACGAACTTTTCGTATCGGAACGGAAACGAAGTTTTCTCACCGGAACACTTCAAAACGGAAACGGACTTTTCGCATCGGAACACTTAGGAACGGAAATCAACTTTTTGCATCGGAACACTTAGGGACGGAAACGAACTTTTAGCATCGGAACACCTAGGAAACGAAACGAACTTTTCGTATCGGAACACTTAGGAATGGAAAGAAAGTTTTCTCACCGGAACACTTCAAAACGGAAACGGACTTTTCGCATGGGAACACTTAGGAACGGAAACGAACTTTTAATATCGGAACACCTAGGTAACGAAACGAACTTTTCGTATCGGAACACTTAGGAACGGAAACGAACTTTTAATATCGGAACACCTAGGTAACGAAACGAACTTTTCGTATCGGAACACTTAGGAACGGAAACGAACTTTTAGCATCGGAACCCCTGGGAAACGAAACGAACTTTTCGTATCGGAACACTTAGGAACGGAAACGAACTTTAAGCATCTGAACACCTAGGAAACGAAACGAACTTTTCGTATCGGAACACTTAGGAACGGAAACGAAGTTTTCTCACCGGAGCACTTCAAAACGGAAACGGACTTTTCGTATCGGAACACTTAGGAAAGGAAATCAACTTTTTGCATCGGAACACTGAGGGAAGGAAACGAACTTTTAGCATCGGAACACCTAGGAAACGAAACGAACTTTTCGTATCGGAACACTTAGGAACGGAAACGAACTTTTAGCATCTGAACACCTAGGAAACGAAACGAACTTTTCGTATCGGAACACTTAAAACGGAAACGAACTTTTAGCATCTGAACACCTAGGAAACGAAACGAACTTTTCGTATCGGAACACTTAGGAACGGAAACGAAGTTTTCTCACCGGAACACTTCAAAACGGAAACGGACTTTTTGTATCGGAACACTTAGGAACGGAAATCAACTTTTTACATCGGAACACTGAGGGACGGAAACGAACTTTTAGCATCGGAACACCTAGGAAACGAAACGAACTTTTCGTATCGGAACACTTAGGAATGGAAACGAAGTTTTCTCACCGGAACACTTCAAAACGGAAACGGACTTTTCGTATCGGAACACTTAGGAACGGAAATCAACTTTTTACATCGGAACACTGAGGGACGGAAACGAACTTTTAGCATCGGAACACCTAGGAAACGAAACGAACTTTTAGCATCGGAACACTTAGGAAACGAAACGAACTTTTCGTATCGAAACACTTAGGAACGGAAACGAACTTTTCGCGCCGGAACACTTCAAAACGAAAACGGACTTTTCGCATCGGAACACTTCGGAACGGAAACCAACTCTTCGCACCGGAACACTTTGGAACCGAAATGAACTTTTCGCATCCGAACACTTTGGAACGGAAACGAAATTTTCACACCGGAACACTCCAGAAGGATGCGAACTTTTCGAATCGGAACATTTCGGAACGGAAACAAAGTTTGCCCACATGCTTGGTGGGCACTACGCAGACGGAATCGGAATCATTATTTGGAAGATGTCGACTGCGGTGGAAGTAGTCTTGCGCATAGTGTAATTATACAATTGTTATCATATTTCTTAATTAACTTAACTGATAATTTGCAAGATGAGTGATGGTAGCAGTTCTGAATTCCTTACTTTATTTACGGAAAGCCTGATTATCATTAATCACACCAACAATAGCTGTAATGAAGATACTCCTCTTGTAATTCCACTACCATGAAAACATACTATTGAACCCTGTGCTTCGACGGATTATTTCTTCTTGACCAACCTCATTCATCAGTACTTCCATCAACGTTATATCCTCGCACTGAATCGGCGCTATTTGGACCTATCTACGTTACCTTTGGAATTTGGACATTATATCTAGCAACTAATAGTATGCATGCTCGCCCCTTACTACATCTGATGATGATCCCGCCGCGGGAATGAAAGGACCTAATGTGCGTTTAGCTACCATCTTTTAACTTGTGATTATTATATGTGTTATGTGTCTTCTTTTATAAATCACCATTTTTATCATCATCATTTTATTACGCGATAAACGGCTTAAATTTTCAATTCTCTTTTATAGTAGCAGTGAGGAAGAGGCAGTGGCATTTGCGCAGGCCGCGGCTGATAGTTAAATTCCACCTCCCCCTCCCCCAAGAAAAACATTCAGTATAAGAATATAATAAAGTGGTGCTATAGCAGCGATATGTGATGACTTATGAACCCAATTTTACTTGTGAATATATTTTTTTGATTAATAAACATAATTTGACTAAATCCGAAAAGCAGTAAAGAGTCATATTTTACTTTCCAGATTCAGTGAAATTTTCTGCAATTTCCTCTCACACGTTTTGTTTCATCACACTATTATAGGAATGTTTATACCCAATGACGTACAAAATTGGATTTTTTGCATAGCATGGTTTAATTCTTCGCCAAAAGACATTGCAGAAGGAATCAAATAATAAATCAATTAAAATAGCAGAACCAGTAAACGCAGATAGAAAATTATAGATCGCGGCAAGAGCTTGCACGTCTACCGATGCGATAAAGTGAACAGCGGGAGCTGATATTCTTGACTTAACGCATGCGCAAATGCTTCGGCAGAAATGTTGAGTGATATCCAAAATTCCGTTGTTCGGTTCCGAATCAAGAATTCCAAGGCATTTCCGGCGTAATGTGCGGGCTTGTATTGGAAATAACGGTTATTAGTTTTTTACCGGGGATTCTGCTCGACATTTCGTTTCCATTCGGAAGTAATATGTGTCAAGTTTAACACTCTTCATCAGAATTTTTGGACTTCGGCCAATACTCTACACTCAGTTCTTCCCATCGTAACTTTCACATCTTCCTGACACAATGTTTCATCCTAATCATTGGTCTTTCTAAATATTTCCTAATTCTAAGTCTGTAGTCCAACGCAAGTCTGGGAAACTTATCCTCCCTTGGTATTCTAGCCACACGTCCGGCTCTCTACTGTCACCTGTGCTTCATTTCTTTATTGCTCTTTTTTTCCATACACTAAGTTCGCTTTGCACTAGGACCCCCCCCCCTCTCCACTTTACGTATTCGGAGATATAAAGAAATGACACGTGATATCACCTTCCAGTGCAGTTACAATAAATTGTGGATGTAATCAGTAAACGTGGCAACTTATGGCAATTCGACAGTGACCAGATTGTTGAGGCTCGGAGGGCAGGTGCGGGTGTTTCGGAAACAGCCGCACTTGTTGGCTTCTCTCGTACTACTGTATCAAGGGGTACTGTACTAGGACTGGATTAACCATGCACATACACTATATTGACAAAAGTCACCTGACACCTTGAAGAGAAACACAAGATAGCATTTATTGACATACATTAATACAGTGTTGGTCCACCTTTGGCCTTAATGCATGCACTGACCCTTAGAGACATGCTTTCGACAAGGTTTTGCAACACAGCGATAGGTAAGCTCTTCCATTCAGTACATAATGCTGCCGCTAACTGTTGCTTAGTAGAAGGCCTCGGTTTCAAACTTCTTATGCTGCGCTATAATTCATCCCATAAATGCTCTATAGGATAAAGATCAGGGCTCTGTGCTGGCCAGTCTACACACGATATGGAATTATCTTGAAACCACGCCGCAACAGCAATGGCTGTTGCTGCGTGGTTTCAAGATTTCGCTCGTTGCATTATCCTGCTGGTACCAACAAGGCACGATTCCATAGTATTGCCACAGAATTGGTTGGGTATAATTGTCCAGAATCTCGAGGGAGACCACGATAACCAATGGGCTGGGACCATACCACAAAAAACACCCGCACACGAGTACACTGCCAGCTCCAAACTTGACCGTAGGAACAGTAAACTGTGGTAAATAGCGTTCCGCCTGCTACCGCCATACCCACACACGGCCATCAGACTGATGGATCGTGTATCTGGATTCATCAGTCCATAGGACCCGTTTCCATTGATCTACGGTCCACGATAAATGTTCTTTACACCATGCTAAACGACGAGTAGCATTCCGAGTGGAGATGAAAGGCTTATGAGCAGCCGCACGACCACGGTAACTCATGGAAGGAAGTTCTTTGCGAATGGTACGTGTACATACCGAGGTTCCAGCATTTTTATTCGCCTCTACCCTGAGGTCTTGTGCAGTTCTCCGTCGATTAGCTGTAATGACTCTCCTGTGGTTCGACGTCCTCTGTCACTGATTTTCTTTGGTCAGCAGGTACGTTTTGCTGCTTCAGGCACGCCATGTGTCTCCTACTTATTCAGTACACCCAAAACAGTTGACTTGGGTATGTTTAAACGTCTCTCGGTTTCTCTCATGGACAACCCACTAATATAACACCCAACAATCTTTCCTTTCTCAAAGTCAGTTCTCTCCCGCCGCGATATTTTCACTCAATCTCACAGTGCGATATGTTCGCGGTCAGCTGCAAGATTGTTTTTATACCGTTTGTTGCTGTACCGCGCATCTCAACAACGCAGCGCATTCATTCATTTGCTTTTGAAGGGGTGTCCGGTGACTTTTGTCAATATAGTGTATATGTATAGCCAATTCTCCTAAAGCGCGTACTCAAACCAAAGTCCTGCACATATAAAATTTACGCATGTATAGTCAGATTTAAATTTTCTTCTATTAAATTTTTTATTTTAGTTTGTAAGCAAATATTTGTGTTACTTTCAAAAATAATTATAATTATTGATATGTGATAGTTCACAAGGTAGATTGCTCCATAATGCCAACCCCTGGTAATCAATAAATCTTTGTAGGGTTAAAGTGTTAGGCATTGGTAACAAAAAATGTATTGTAGTTCGATAGTCGTGACCCACAGTGTTCAGCTGAATTAAATGTTGATAATTATTGTCCTCTATTCTTTTATACATAAATCCTAATAATTGATATAATTTCTCAATATATAAAAATACGTAGATAGTAATCCTTACCCCCATATTCAAATTAATTCCCTATAACTTATTTAAAATTTTGAACATCCTATTTTGAAGCAATTGTAATTTATATAAATCAGTCTTAGTAGTTTGACCCCATACTGATAAACAATAAATCAAATATGGATAAATCAGAGTGTACATTTTTAATATTTAATTGTTAAATTATTATTTACAATGTTTTGTATATTAATATTTTATGTCCGTCTCATTGCCATTTGAGGGTCTTCACTTTGATCCCGATTCCAAGTGTAAATCTACCAATCATTCCTGATTACACCAAGGACGCATTCTCCTTGCTTTCATGCTTTATTGAATTGCCTGCTGCTTTTATATCTCTTTTTTATTTTATTCTTTTATTTCTACCACTTCAAAATGTAACCCAAACTCACTTATTTCAATGCAATATTTGTGTATATAGTGATAATTTTGTTGACGAAATGTTTCGCATGTTAGTTTCCAGTTGATCGCTATTCGTCTTGATAAAGTGTATGAACAATGAGTCGTATATAAGATATGGTCTGAAATGTCAAATTTGTTATTTAGTTATTGTTCATTTTTCTGAAAAATTATTAATCTTCAAAATAACGAAGAAAGTCTTAATCACGGTTTTTTTTTTTTTTTTTTTTTTTTCTGGGAAAGCTTTTTATTCTTTTTGTTTCTCTAAGTTGTAATAGTAATTTTTACTTTTGCCGGCTTCCCAAAGTTTAGCCCTTAATATTAATTTATTTGCTTATTACAAATTTAATAGGAATTTACAAATTTCACATAGCAGAAACCCACACCTGCTTGGTCTGTGTAGACATGAGAGATCTGTGATTTGTGCTGCCCTTTGCGGAAGCCACAAAGGATAATTATATTATCTATCCACTGCTGGATTAAAATATCCGCAAGTCTCTTCTACAACGGTCTGTCTTCAGCCAGTTTCCTTCATGTTACTCCCCAGTCGAAAATTTCGGTTATCCATCCGTGGTCTGTCCATCTGGCAGTATGTCCAGCCCATTGCTCGTTCGTGATAGACGTAGTGTTGGTGGCTCCAATATTTTATGCGTTTTAGTGTGGAATACCTTGTCCCTCCCTCACCTGTTGCGTGTCCCGGCTGTCTAAAGGTACTGTGTACGTTTTGAGCTACTTTTCTAGCGTTCTCATCCTCATATTAGTTCATATTCATCCGTTTTCTTATCGTTTGCTCGTTTGTTTACGTTTGGAAGCTGCCAACATGGCGGCTTCCGGTATTTCGTTATCATCTATGGGCGTGGCGGATGCACGTCACGTCACACTTCCCACGTCCATGGAAGTTAACATACTCTCGTCCTCAGATGTGTCTGCTCAGATGCCTTCCCAGCTTTCTAGTACTCCTGCACCGGTGCCTTCACTGGACTTGGCTGCGCTTTCTTCTTCAGCTCCTGCATCTGTCTCGGTGCCCTCCCTGGGAACTACTGATTCTACTGCCTTGCCTTCGGCCTGTGCTTCTCTTCCCTCACAGCCTTCTGTGCCTGCCGGATCCGCACAGACTTCTCTTCCGAGGATGTCATTTGCCTCTAAAGTGCAACGAGGCGCTACTTCTACGTCCGATTCCTCTCAACCAGATGGTCTTTTGCAAGCAACACCTATTATTCAGGTATCCAACCACAAGGTGAAGGTAACGATTGATGACAATTCGCAGATTGGCCGTGAGTTCCATAACCTCCTGGATAGAGGTGTGCTCTTTCATGCTTTACCAAATACTCCATTGCCACGCTACATGGAAGCCCTCTCTGTACATCTGTCGTCTGCGCCCATTGCAGGAATTTCCCGTACTCCTCGGGGTATTTCGGTACAGTTCAATCACAAGGAGGATGCTGACTTTTTTCTAGCTAACGGACTTTCGATTGGGACAAACCATCTCATCCCGTCGCCTCTTTCCAAGAGACCGGTGAACATCACGTTCTATCCTGTTCCACAGGAAGTGCCGGATACTGCACTTCCTCTCCTTGTCAGTCATGTTTGTAAAATTGTTGGCAAGGTCCGTCGCCTTTCTGACGCTCCCCGCGGAACTCGATTTGCACATGCTACAGGACCTCGCCGTCAGTTATTGGTCGTCTTTCCCACCGAGAAAGCCTTGGCGGATTGCCCTACAGAAGCTACTGTTGAAATTGGCGCACGAACGTACAGTTTCAAGATTTTCACTGCTCACTATTGTACACACTGTTTAACACAAAATCACACCACTGCCTCCTGTGACCGCGTTCGACGTGGACGTTCATCAAGTTCGCATCCCACTGCTGACCACATTGGTCTTTCTACTATCCCCACTACCGGTAGTTTGCCTGACGCGAATTCTTCGTTTCTCCGTCAGACGAACATTTCCGTCACGGACAATGCTGCCTTTCCTCCTCTCCCGACCCGTACGATTGTGCATCCACCTTCAAGGTTGACAGAGTTGTCTTCGACTACAGATGTGTCTACAGCGGAGTGTTCCGATCCGGGTGTGTTGAGTGGTGGTTTGGCGGATCGGCCGTCTGGCTCTTCTCCTAGCCTCTCGGATATCGGATCTCCATTTACAACCTTGTCTACCATACCCTTGTTGCAACATCTTCCTGAAGCCTCGGCTGTTGTACCAGTCTCCACTAAGGCAGCTCAGCTACGTACTGCTTCTTCGGCGACGTTCGTTTCCTCGTCTCCTGACTTGGGAGGTGAGCCTGATCCACTAATGGATACATCCGCCTCAGCTACTTCTTCGAAGCGGATTGGAACTTCCAAAGGCGCTGTTAAACAGAAAAAGTTAAAACAACTTTCTGTGCCACATTCTGAGGATTCATCTAGTATTCCCGAGGTTTCCGGTTCCGGTGTTTCTCCACCTGATGTTTCTTCAAACAGTATGCTTCTCCGCTCAGGTCCTGTCAATCCTCTCTCTGATGCTGAGGTTCTACAGGCAGTTGATACGTTTCCTCCAGTTCCTGGCCCACTGTCCAGACAGCAACTTTTGCGTCTTTTTCAACCTGCACGTACGATTGTTGGTTCTGAAGAATTCCTTCACTCAACTGATCTGGACCTGTATGCAGCGGTAACGCAATTCGAAGCTTATGTGTCACTTTTTAAATCTCTGTGTGCCACCGATCCTCGGTATCAACCTTTTTGAGACGTTACACGCGCCGTCTCGCCTCCTTGAAGGATCTCCTTGAGAAGCATATATGTGATACCTTCTATCCTTTTACCGATGACCTTTAGCTCTCATCCTCACACCGATTACTTTTTGTTCTCTCAATGCTAGAGGATTTGCGAACCCGTTCGCAGATTCTCAATGCTAGAGGATTTGCGAACCCGTTCGCAGATTCCCTGGTTTTGCAGACTTAGTGCATGTTGTTTCAGATGTTTTCCATGTGTGTTTTTACTGTGATTCACAAGTCATGTATTGTAAATTTGCTTTATTTGTGTGTTTGGCTGTGTTTCACAAGTAATGTATTTTACATTTGCGATAATTGCGTGTTTTTGCTGTGTTTTCACAACTAATCGGTCTCGTTACTTGTGTGATCTCCTCATTATCTCATCATTATCTTATCTGTTGTTTCCTGAATTTGTGCCTGTTTTTAAATTACCTATAATTGTGAGTGTTTGCTGTGTTAGTGCTTTCCTCTATCGCAGATTAGTATAGTGGTACGTTTGTTACCTTTGTTATTTTTATATAGTTGCTGAGGTACTCCATGTTGTTTTGCTCTCTAACCACATTTCAGTTCCGTTCGGTTGATTTATGATAGCATAGTACATTTCATGCATTTGTGCACATGTGTTATAGTGTTTGACATGCCGTTAGGTCTTTCATTGTTCGTGTGCATATTCATTTCCTTTCTGTGTAACGTTGTGCTGCATCGTGGATATACTTACTTTCCGCACTGTTGTTTTCTGTACTGCAGCTTTTAATGTATCTCCTATGTCTGTATTTCGTTATAGCAATAAACTGGGTACCACTATGATACCCACAGTTACCAATACCAATACCATTGCCATTTCAGGGATTTTACTGTGATCATGATGTCTTCTACTCCTTTCATTTTCCTTATATACGAGTTCCTCTTATGTTTCCTGTTCACACTAAGCAAGCACCTCTTCATACTTCTTTTAGCTATCTGCAACCTTTGTATGTCTTTTCTATTTCTGAGGTCCACGTCTGTGCTTCTTACGTAAGCACTGGAAGGATTCATTGATTAAACACTTTTTTTAAAGACATAATGTCATGTTGCTCTTGAACATTGCGCTGTTTCTTCCAAAAGCTATCCATCCAAGTTTTATATGTCAATAAATTTCTTAATCAATGGAACCCTCGCTTGATATCTGTTGCCCAAGGCAAATGTAAATATCGGTTATCTCCAGCTTTTCCCCATCAATCGATAAATCTTCATTTCTTGTAAAAGATTTTCACCTCAATTTAGTTTTGTGAAAGCTCGTTTTTAATCCAACATCTTTACACTTGTCAGCATGTTCCTGGATCATACTCTGAAGGCGTAGTTGCAACAAAAATGACCACGACATCAGCAAAACGGTGGTGAGTTAAGTAATCTCCATTAAACCGTATCCCCTTATTTTCCCACTTTCAATGTTTGAAAGACATTTTGTGAAGTGGCATTTAAGAGTTTGGGAGATGTGTTGTCCCTTTGTCCCACTTCCTTTCTAAATTTTATTGCTATCGTATCCTCAAATAGCTGAACCTCTGCACTTGCGTTTTCATAGATGTTTTTAATAATGCTAATGTATGCATCTTCAGCACTGCAGGATTTCAGACACATAATAACTGCTGATGGTTTCATGAAACCAAATGCCTTTTCATAATGGGAGTTCATATTCCCGCTTTCTTTCAGCTAGTTCTCTCACTGCATAGACATGATCTATAGCGGTACATAGACATGATCTATGGCGCTGTAGGCAATCCCGAATCTCGCTTCTTCTCTCGGTTGAGCCATGTTCAATATTACCTTCATGTGATGTGAAAGATCCTTAGTGAAGATTTTAAAAACCACTGATAAAAGGCTCATGGGTCAAAAGTTCCTTAGAGCCTCAATGTCATATTTTTTTAGGTACCAGGATCATTGTAGCATTGTCGCAATCATCAGGAATCTTCCCTTCATTGAGATATCTAGGGAAAATTTGGGCGTGCCTACCATGTTTTGGGGTTTTGTTTACATCACGCAATGGTATATATTTTCTGAGAAAGTGGTGTAGCACCATTTATTGGTGCACCCTACTACAAATTTTTTAACAGTGTAGCTCTACATATTCCTTATTTATCCTCAACTTCCTTCTTTATACAAATACACTATATTGACAAAAGTCACCGGACATCCCTGCAAAAGCAAATACACGGATTCGCTGCGTTGTTAAGATGCGCTGTACAGCTGCAAACGGTACAAAAATAAGCCTGCAGCTGCAATCATATCGCAATGTGAGGTTGAGTGAAACTGTCGCCGTGGGGGAGAACTGATTTTGAGAAAGGAAAGATTGCTGAGTATTATATTACTGGGTTGTCCATAAGAGAAACCGAGAGGCGTTTAAACATACCCAAGTCAACTGTTTTGGATGTACTGAATAAGTGGAAGACACGTGGCGTGCTTGAAGCAGCGAAACGTACCGGCAGATCAAAGAAAATCAGTGATAGAGGACGTCGAAGCCTCAGGAGAGTCGTTATGGCTAATCAAAGGTGTACTGCACAAGACATCAGTGCATGTGAGTAAAAATGCTGGAACCTCGGTATGAACACTTATCATTCGCAGAGAACTTCATTCCATGGGTTACCGTGGTGGTGCGGATACTCATAAGGCTTTCATCTCTACTCGTAATGCTACTCGTCGTTTAGCATGGTGTAAAGAACATTTATCGTGGACCGTAGATCAATGGAAACGGGTCCTATGGACTTATGAATCCAGATACACGAACCATCAGTCTGATAGCCGTGTGTTGGTACGGCGGAACCCGGGGGAACGCTATTTACCACAGTGTACTGTTCCTACGGTCAAGTTTGGAGCTGGCAGTGTACTCACGTGGGGGTGTTTCTCGTGGTATGGTCCCAGTCCATTTGTTATCGCGGACAAACCTGTTAACCAGCCCGTCTACCACGATATTCTGGACAATTATGCTCTATCAACTCTGTGGCAATACTATGGAACCGAGCCTTGTTGGTACCAGCAGGATAATGCCCCGAAGCATAAAGCAAGGACTGTTACGGCGAGGTTTGACGATAATTCCATATAGTGTGTGCACTGGCCAGCACAGAGCCCTGATCTTAATCCCATAGAGTACTTATGGGAACCATTAGAGCACCGCATAAGAAGTTTGGAACCAAGGCGTACTACTAAGCAGCAGTTAGCGGCAGCATTATGTACTGAATGGAAGCGCATACCTATTGCTGTTTTCCAAAACCTTGTCGAAAGCATGTCTCGAAGGGTGAGTGCATGCATTAAGGCCAAAGGTGGACCGACATCGTACTAATTTATGTCAATAAATGCTATGTTGTGTGTCTCTTCTATGTGTCCGGTGACTTTTGTCAATATAGTGTATATATCAGATACAGAAGTGTAACAAATCAGTACGTTGAAGCACCACCTCTAACTCGAGTACAAGCGGTTTCCCGGCGTCACATAAACGCATAATACTTCACTGATACTGTCATGAGGATATGCATGTCAGATGGTGTCCAAATTGCGAGCTAGTTTACTGACATTCCGGGAATGGCGCTCATGACCTAAACATGTCTGATCGGTGAGAAGTCGGGCAATCGGGTGGCCATGGAAGGGTGCCGAAATTACGGTGGCAGTCCTGGAAAAGCCGTGCCTCGTTGGGCGGCCAATATACTGTCCTTTTGAGAAGTTGCTCCGTGATGCTGCGACAGGAGTGGCGACACAACAGGTCGTAGAATGTCGTCGACGTACCGTTGAACAGTGAGGGTGGTACGGAGGACTACCAAGAGTGACCTGCTATCGTAGGAAATGACTCCCCAAACAGTAAATCTTGGTGTACGAGCAGTGTGCCGTTCCACAGTAAAAGCAGGATTTGTGCGCTGCTCTGATCGTCTCCAGACATGTGCGCTGGTCATCGGTGCCAAGTACAAACTGTGGCACATCACTGAAGACAACACAACACCACTGGACGTCATCCCACGTTGATCGGGGTCGACACCACAGCAACGTGTGCCGGAGATGCTCACTCGTAAATGGTAGCCGGCGGAGTGGCCTCCTCGAATGTAGTCGCCGTGCCACAAGTCGTCTGGCACCCTTTCGGATGACCACATCCGTACTTGCAGGGTACGCAGCATGATCACAGATGGTTGAGAGCAACAAATTCGGTTCTGTTTGTGCAGCTCTCACAATTCCTCGATCGTCGCGTTCTTTCGTTGCCCTCGGCAGTCCAGTACCCGCGTACCTCTAGGTTGTGTCCTCTTCGACGCATTGGCGTCAGCATCGTTCTATCGCCGCATCGCTCCAATCGAAATGCCTGGCGATACAACGACTTAACCAACCGGCCTTAATGCATTCTCACGGACCATGGAGATTAATTCAACAGCAATCCTCTGTCACAATTGTCCCTGTGTGGAAGCTTTGCTCTTGATAAACCCTCCTCGGCGCGCAGTTCCCATGCGCTGTGGCAGGCCACGATTCAGGCATTGGTCGTTATTTTTTAATCATTTGTATATTAGTCCCTGAGGTACTTGCAAGCGGAGTTTCATCAGGATCGAACGACTTTTATCGAGGTACTTCGGGTTTTTTTTTTTTTTTTTTTTGGCAAAGTGTGTATATATACGGAGCACTGTCTTGAATATGAAAAACACGTTAGCGAATGTAAACGCATTTTGTTTTCTGCATTTCGGAAAGTCAGCTTTGAAAAATTATGAAATTATTTCAATGTAGGAAAGGATCTTTCTTTTTGTTTTATATGTATAAAAAACGGAGCACTTCCTTTTTCCTCTTCAAAGTGCAAATGAACGAAAATCGTCGGAATTTTTTCAAAATCGAGTGATGCCTCCAATTTCTGCGAGATTAAGGCATTTTTCTTCTTGCCGCCTTTGAGAAACAAGCAACTGGTAACAATTTTTATCGTAGCAGTGAGTGTAGCTATCAACAGCGCAACCCTTGTGTGGTCTTGTAAGGGTAAATCTTGCTTTTACATGCCATTTACTGCGGCTGAGAGGCACCCTATGGACAGAGACCTACAGATTTCTGCAAATAATGTTTTCTTTAAACGTCTCAGGAATTTAAAAAAATGCTTTCTTTTATCACTACATAACACTTCAAGTTATATTACACTGCTGGACAATTGCTAAGGACGGATCATAAATGGCTATATACTGCATGAAAAAGTAAGTGTGGTTAGATGCCAAGTGAAATAAAATAATGTCAGAATGCCAGGACATTACAAGAAAGACAATTTATTGTGCTCTGAAATCCAGAAGGCTTTGAAACGTGTTCAAGGGACAAACAGGCCATTTTGCGCAGAATACGTAAACGTGAAAAAATGCAATTACCGTCCACAGGCGTTCCGGCGTAAGATGTCAATACGGGATATGGCCACCATGGAGGGCGATGCAAGATTCCACACGTCGTGTCATGCTTTGCACAACATTATCAAGCAGCTGTTGGGGTAATTTATCCCATTCCTCTGTCAGTGCACGGATGAGGGTGTCCTTGTTTATTGGAGGGCATTGGCGACCAGCAACACTCCTCCCCAAAGCATCCCACACATTTTCAATGGGATTCAGATCTGGAGAACGTGCTGGCCATACGAGGCATTGAATATCCTCGCTCTGAAGACACTCCTGGACAGCGACTGTTCGATGACATGTTGCGTTGTCGTCCATGAAAATGAATCTATCACCGACAGCACCACGGAACATGCGAACATGAGGTAGCAGAATATCATTAATGTATCGTTGGCCAGTCATAGTCCCAGTTGGAAGCACATAGAGAAACGTGCAGCCATTGATCATGATGCCAGCCCATACCATGACACTACATGTCGGATATCGGTCCCTTTTCTGTATGTTTGCTGGACAATATACAGTACCACTATCTCGCCAGATCAGTTGTTGTCGACAATCAGACGATAGACTGTATCTACTCTCATCTGAGAAGAGGACAACAGACCAGTCGTTATCAGTCCAATTGCGATGTTGATGGTACCATTGCAAACGGGCGGTACGGTGACGTTTGGACAACGGGAGGCACACAACATGACGGCGGGCGTATACTCCACCTTCATGCGAACGTGTAGCGACAGTTTTTCGGGAGATCCACTTGCCAGTAACAGCCATAAACTGATTTGCTACCTCACTAGCTAAGCTGCGCCGGTGTCTTTTTGTTGATTGCACTATGTACCGATCTTCTGCAGGTGTTGTACTGCGAAACACATAGAGAGACCCCGTGACGTTTGCTACACTCTCCATTTGTTTGAAATGATTTCCAAAGCCTTGAAACAACACTGTGGCTGACGTCGAACTCCCTATCAACATCTGTTATTTTTCGCCCTTCTTCAATCTTGCCAATAATACGGCCACGCGTAAAATCATCTAGGTGATGTCGGGAAGACATACTGAAAATTGAAAATTCGTCAGTTGATTCTTTCTCTTTCAACTTTGCGTTTGAACAACAGCGGTCAATACGTGTCAAATCCTTTATATCTCTTATCAGCGCTATGACGTCACGAACAAGTTCGGCAATCCAAAATTTGCATGCGCACAACACGTCTTACTGTATCCCGCAGTTATGCTAATTTCCACATTTTCCTGCCTTCCATTTTATGGTTGCTATCGTTGCTATTGTCATCCGTCCTTAGCAATTGTCCGGCAGTGTAATACGAGGGTTGTACCAAAAGTAATGCAAAAGTGGACATAACTTTTTGATTAACTGAGAGAGGTCGTTCAAATTGCACATGTTGGTAGAGTAACTCTTTCTCTGTACAAATGTACTAAACATTATCTCCATCACAAGCCATGCATTTGCGCCAGTTTTTATTTCATTTTATTTTATTTTTTGATTGGAGGTTTAACGACCACCGTGAGCAACTCAGTGGGCTATAAGCAGTCGCCCGTCCCTGATTTAAAGCCACTGACTCCAAGGAAGAGAGAGATCCAGAGCCGTAAGACAAACACAACATCCATGCCTCACCGGGATTTGAACCCGGACCCATCTAGGACGAATGACCAGAAGTCATTGCTTAGACCACTGCGTCACCGGGGCGACGCATTTGCGCCTTCGTTGTACCCAACTCTCGAATCCTTCTCGAAAAAAATAAGGTGTGGTCTCTTGTGCCCACTTCTTCACAGCCACTTTCATCTCGTCTGTGTCATCAAATCCTTGCCCCCAGAGACTATCCTTCATTGTACCAAACAGGTGGAAGTCGGAGGGTGCCAGATGTGGGCTGTACGTTGGATGGCGAACCACCGACACCCTAATTTGCTGATCCCTTGATTTGTTGCCAGGGATGTGTGTGGTCTCGCATTGTCATGGTGAAAGTGGATCCTTTTCAGATTCTTGTTTGATCTCTTCTTCCTTACGGCTTCTCTAACCTTCTTGAGAGTTTCGATGTACCGCTCGCTGGTCACGGTACTGCCACGTACCAGAAATTCGAGGAGAATGACACCCCTATCATCCCAAAATAACAGTCACCTTGACTTTTTGTGCTGATCGCTGGCTCTTGAATTTCTTGGACTTTGGTGAAGAGGTGTGCCATTCCATGATTTGAAACTTCGTTTCCGAATCGTAAAGATACGCCCATGTTTCATCCCCTGCCACCAGATCGAAAAGAAACGTGTCTTCATTGGCTTCAAACGCTTCCAGCAGGTCAGAGCAGACTTCCATCCTTCTCTCCTTCAAATCGGGCGTCAACTGCCGAGGTACCGACTTTGCACACCCTTTCTGATACCCTAAGTCTTCCTTCGTCTTCCGTATGACATTGTGACCGCAGCCCAGTTGTGCAACAAGTTCACAGATTGTGACTTGCTAACGATTCGTGTCAGTGGTCGCAGATGATTGTCTACCACTGCGTGGTTTGTTAAACTTCTTCATCCATCTATGTACATTGCTCTTGTCAATGGTGTCATCTCCATAAACATTATGCAGCCTTCTGGGGATGTCAGGTAGCCTGCACCTTTCTTTCGACAAGAACTGGGGGACAGCACGTTGCTTCTTCTTGAAATCCATTATTTACCTGCAATGAAGATTTACTTGCAATAAAAACTGGGCATAACTTTTTTATTAACTGACAGATGTCGTTCAAATTGCACATGTTGCTAGAGTAACTCTTCCTCTATAGTAACCCTTCTGGGTTACTATAGAATAGTAACCCTTTTTAAACGAATTATAACCCTTCTTAGTAATCCTTCTGGTTACTATAGAATAGTAGTAACCCTTCTGGGTTACTATAGAATAGTAACCCTTTTTAATTGAATAGTAACCCTTCTGGGTTACTATAGAATAGTAACCCAGAAGGGGTTACTATTCTTACTATAGAATAGTAACCCTTTTTAAACGAATAGTAACCCTTCTGGGTTACTATAGAATAGTAACCCTTTTTAAACGAATAGTAACCCTTCTGGGTTACTATAGAGGAGTTACTCTAGCAATATGTGCAATTTGAACGGCTTCTGTCAGTTAATAAAAAAGTTATGCCCAGTTTTGTATTACTTGGGGTACAACCCTCATACATTTTTGTTAAACACAAATATGCATCGCTTATGTATGATAAAATGTTGCCACGGTTTATTCGAAGTAACCGGAAGTACGCAAAACTATATTTTGTTGGAAGAGGAGCCCCCTAAATAATTTTTTCACTTCCCCTCCTCCTCACTTTTGCCGTACGCTATTGCCGGCATGGTTTGTGCATTAATCTTTAGTAAATTTTGAAATGTACAAAAACCTTCTATGCCGGCATGGTTTGTGCATTAATCTTTAGTAAGTTTTGAAATGTACAAAAACCTTCTATGCCGTCATGGTTTGTGCATTAATCTTTAGTAAGTTTTGAAATGTACAAAAACCTTCTAAAGATGCTGCCTTTGAGAAGTTGAAAGACGAAGTGGCAGTGTGCAGAGTTCGACCATGCGAGATTTATACACACACAGTGAAGTCATGTTACAATTCTTGCGTGCTCACAAACTTCCACGAAAGGGTTTTTGTACTTTATGTGGACGCAGTTTCTTCAAATGCTTCTGTTGAATTTATTACCAGAGCCGACGAACAAGAGTGATGGCTTTGTTTATGTTGTTCGTAAAAAGGCGAATGAATGATTACCTGTTGGCAAAGCATTTTTATTTGTCCCCATCTCCGTCTATTCATAGTAGTCCCTGATCTTTGGCCCCTGTTTTCACATGAGCGACCCCCTGAAAACTTGTATATACACGCGTTCAGCCATTTAGTAAATACGTCTTGTGGCTTGGTGATGAATGATACCTGATTCAAACATCACACATCGCCCGCTCCAGTGGTCACCCACCCCAGTTTCGGCAAGAGAAACCTTCGGGTTCTTTGAAACCGAAGGCTTCCTTTCCCTCCCAACATCCCACCTCCTTATTCGGGCTCTTTGCAACCTCCGCCAACCCCCGTAACCGCCTTTATTGTGTTTTCTATGAGACCTTGTCCGCTTAGGCCAAACACCGGGAATTGTGATGTCGGTCGTGTTTGTACAGCATGGCCTCAACATCCCTTACGTAGAGAGCTGAGGAGAACAAATGGAGCTGATTTTTTCCTCTCTAACCCCTGGTGATAGGTGCAAAAGATCCCGACGCTTTGCTACGAAGACCTCCTGTGGTTCGGGCTTTCAACGGGCCCTGAGACCCCGCAACGTCAGCGCACCCCCAGGTGCCGAAGAAGCAGCTGCCCTATGCAACGAGTTTTCAGGAACTCATCATGGACTACTATTCCTCGTCTTCATGCACCTGAAAGCGCCACAAAGTGTAGCTCATCAGGCAACAATGAAGGTGATTTGGAAAGTCACATGGGAGATTTTAATGACCAGGTGCCTAAGAGGTCCATTATACGACCATGACAATTCTTGGCAGGCTCTAGAAGAGATTCACAAGCTTTCTTACTTTCTCGGTGCATTTAAGCAGCAAGAAAACTGAAGCTGGCACAAGGACTTGCAGAACGTCCGTTAGTAGCATTTTTCGAACTACAGTTAATCAAAATAACGATGCGGCTGCGCATTGATTTGTACATCTGTCCGTAAGTCTGCCATATCTTCCAAAAGACGTTCTCACACAAGGCTAATTTGAAGATACTCAGCAATTTTACCGATATCTAAACTAGTTCTGGAGATGTGCTTTATCAGTAGAGAATCTGTTCCCAGTTGCGTATTGCTCTTGTAGTAAAATTCACGCAAACGTCCTTAAAAATACTCAAAACTACAACTTGTTCAGTAATTTTCTACTTACACCTTCCTGGATCGTTTTTAACTCATCCCGTTTTCATAAGGAAGAAGAAAGAGTGATTTTCCTTTACGTCTTAAACGAAAAGTGTTTTATCAGTGCCTCATTCCAGTTTTTTATACATTACCGGATCGTTTTTAACTCATTCCATTTTCACGCGGAAGAAGCAAGAGTAATATTTCTTTGCATCTGAAACGGAAAATGCTTAATCAGTGTATCATTCATGTTCTTTATACCTTCCTGAATCACTTTTAACTCATCCATTTTCACGAGGATGAAGAAAGAGTGATTTTCCTTTACGTCTTAAACGAAAAGTGTTTTATCAGTGCATCATTCCAGTTATTTTTACCTTCCCGGATCGTTTTTTAACTCATTCCATTTTCATGACGAAGAAACAAGAATAAATTTCCTTTGCGTCTTAAACGAAAAGTGTTTTATCAGTGCATCATTCCAGTTTTTTATACATTCACGGACCGTTTTTAACGCATTCCATTTTCACGAGGAAGAAGCAAGTTCCTTTGCATCTAAAACGGAAAATGTTTTATCAGTGCATCATTCCAGTTATTTATACCTTCCCGGATCGTTTTTAACTCATTCCATTTTCACGAGGAAGAAGCAAGAGTAATTTTCCTTTGCGTAGCAAACGAAAAGTGTTTTATCAGTGCAACATTCCAGTTCTTTATACCTTCCCGGATGGTTTTTAACGCATTCCGTTTTCATGAGGAAGAATCAAGAGTAATTTTCCTTTGCGTCGTAAACGAAAAGTGTTTTATCAGTGCATCATTCCAGTTCTTACTTATGGATCAGAAATATGGACTTCAACGATAATAGAATGAAAAGGCATGCCGAGGATACGGGCAACTCAAAGAAGTATGGAGAGATTCAATAGCGCCTAACTCTTTTTTGTTTTTTTTTGTTTTTTTGTTTTTTCTGGGAGGCATATGCTTCCAAATTTATACCATCATCAACATATATTACAGTTAATTGGGACACCGGCTAATCGGGCAGCCGTTTATTTAGGGTAGTTCTTGAAGAACGTCCCAAACTAGCTCTTTAGAATACAGTTTCACATAATTGGGGCAGCCGTTTTATTGGGCCAAGGTTTTCTAATCCCGATGTGTTCCAATTAACCGGAATCTACTGCATTTATTTTCTAAATTCAGAGAGAGAATTTCTCTTCATCAAAAAATTATACTGTATTATCAAGTAAATATTTAAATGTTTTCATTCATGTGATTCTTACCTATATGAATGAAGGTGCTTATCTGAACTGTACAGTGCTATCATATTACACTTCATTCGGAATTATTAGTATTTTGAAAAGCTTTTGCGACCGAGGCTGTTGGGCTACAACAAAAAGAAGTTTGTGCTGTTAAGGCTATTTTAATAAATATTTTACCGAGGTAAAGAGAAAGACATAATAATTCTAGTATTTTAAAATATAGAATTTACAGGAATGGATGTTACGTATAAAATATTAGAATTTCTCGAAGACTCATTCTAGGAACAGTTCGGACACGTGAGTCCTGGCTACATCATCCAGTTTCATTTCAACTGTTAGGTTTCGGTGAGTGTACAGCATAGACATAAGTGTTAGACGGTTTTGTGAAATTGCGGATCAAAGTTAAGTTTTCAGTTGTTTCAACTGCAAAAACATCCAGTGACTTGAGGATTCCGTGGTAGTCAATTCCCATAGACGATTTAATCTGTTTGGTCAACATAAACCCCTTAGGTTACGTTCAGAATTGCATATCGGTTCATCAGCCTTCTTGCAATTTATTTCTCATATGCAAAGTAACTCAAGGACTCCAAAGAAGCATTACAATAACATTTAGGCGAAATTCATTATTGCAAATATTTCATCGTATCACCCTATTGTGGGGGCCAGAAAAGATCTTTTCTCAGTAAATCAATTAAAAATTACTGCTTACAAAATTAATCTGGTCAATATCACAGAACTTGATTTGCCTCACTTTACATGTTTGGAACCTCTTCATTAAAAAAGAATGCTTGTTTAATATGAAAAAATATCTGAGAAACAAAATATTGACTGTTCGGCATTCTGTGATTTAACAATAGCAATATCCCAACCCAATTTTGTGAGGAGTGATGTTATTCTGGGATATTTCTCTTGCTAAAGTTGAAATTTAGAAAAGTGCAGGACGATTTTCTGAGTTAAGCAGTATGGTTTTAAGAAGGAAGTTGAAGTACCGGTATAAATTTTTATTTACCTCAAGCAACGTTTCGGAAAATTGTCTGAAATTCAATATGTTGAAAAATATGAAGTGAAAGCAAGCTACTGCCTAATGAAGCGATAGATCCTTCTTGCCAGCAGGGTACTCTTCAAGCTTGTGGGGGTGGCATTCTCGTCTGGGGACTGTTTACGTGGACTGAAATGGGACCCCTGGTACGTGTGACATCGTCCCTCACAGGTCAACGTTACCGGGATATCGTGGACGACCATTTGCTCCCGTTTGTGCATCTTCAACATCCCACTAGGGACCTCATCCTGCAACAAGACAATGCACCGTGCCATCGCTCCCGAATTGTATCCGAATGGTTGGATGAACACTCCACCGACGTGACCTCGCTTCCTTGGCCAGCTAAGTAACCTGACCTCAATCCCATCGAGCACATCTGGGATGCCATCGAGGATACAACCCTTCCATTATAGACAAGGCTCTAACAAAATTCTGGAAACCGACGCCTATCTCCACGTTAACTCCTGTGATGAGCCCATTGCTAGAGAATTTTGCCATTATTCCATTTCCCCGTGACACTGCCTTCAAAATTTCAAAAATTCTCAAAACCTTCAATTTTAAGGTGATTTTTAAACCCATGAACAAAATGAGATTTTTAGGAACAAAGGACTATGTTAAAGACCAAAACTCGTGGGGAATTTATCAAATTCCATGTGAATGTGGCTCTTCGTACGTAGGACAGAGCCTTGAGTTTTCGATTGAAGGAGCACAAGACCTACATTCGGAACCGTGACCTAAAGAAGTCATCGATGGCTAAACACTGTTACGAAAAGGACCATAAATTGCTCTTTGAAGAATCAAAACTAATTGACAAGCCAGATTCAAACACCAAACTGGATATTTTGGAAACTTTCCATATATATCAGAAGACTTCGGAACTTGTTAATGACATGGCATCTACCCCATTTCTATCAAGCGCATGGAAGCATCTAACCAAATACGTGACTGTAAACACCATTTATTTTATATCATACACAATTTGAATATTTTCGTGCCATTCTTCCTGATGAAGTAGGTCAATACCCAGCGAAACCATGGTCGACTTGAAAACATAAATATTTGTGACAAACCCTGTTGTATTCTCTTAATATATACTACGTATAATAGTCACAAGACTGTAGTCTTTGAAATCAAGAATATCAACATATTGTTTTCTATGTCTCCATTCACTGTTTTGGAAGGTTACCTTCATGGGTATGAGATGTTTGCACCTCATAGTGTATGTTACTCTCTACCCTGGTTAGCTGCAAGGGATACTGTATGAGACTAACCAAAGTCTTTAAAAAGATAAATGAAGGATGTAACTTTCTTTTTTAGTTACAATTTCAATTTTTTACATCCCCAGAGCATTAATTTTCGCCTCTGGAATGACAATTTTGGGGGACAACCGCCCTTCTTGCCCACCCGGTAGCTATGGCCCTGGCTACTGTACTGGTTGAATGTCATCATCATCATCATCATTGTCAACCATTATCAATCCACTGCTGGACGAAGGTCTCCCCAAGTTTCCTCCACAACGGTCTGTCTTGTGCCAGTCTCCTCCATGTCACTCCCGCATATTTACGAATTTCATCCACCCATCTCCCATGTGGTCTTTTTCTGGGTCTTTTCCTGTCCCTTGGAATCCAATCTAAAATTTCGGCTGTCCATCTATGGTCTGTCCTTCTGGCAGTATGTCCAGCCCATTGCCATTTCAGGGATTTAACCCTGATCATGATGTCTTCCACTCTCGTCATTTTTCGGATCCACGAGTTTCTCTTCTTATCTCTCCTGGTTATACCAAGCATGCACCTCTCCATGCTTCTTTGAGTTGTCTGCAGCCTTTGTATGTCTCTTTTAGTTAAGGTCCACGTCTCTGCACCATACGTAAGCACTGGAAGGATGCATTGATCAAACACTTTTCTTTTAAGACATAATGGCATATTGCTCTTGAAAATTATGCTGTTTCTTCCAAAAGCTCTCCAGGCAAGTTTTGTACGCCGATTAATTTCTTCATCAATGTGACCCTCACTTGATATCTGCTGTCCAAGATAAACATACGTATCTGTTATCTCCAGTTTTTCTCCATCAATCGATAAATCTTCATTTCTTGTAAAAGCATTGAACATCACTTTTGTCTTCTGAAAGTTTATTTTTAATCCCACTTCTTTACTCTTGTCAGCAAGTTCCTGGATCATACTCTGCAGCTCTGATGGGGTAGTTGCAAAAATGACTACGTCATCAGCAAAACGAAGGTGGGTTAGATAATCTCCATTAATCTTTATCCCTTTGTTTTCCCAGTTCAGTGATTGAAAGACATTTTCCAATGTGGCATTAAAGAGCTTCGGAGATATGGTGTCACCTTGTCTCACTCCCTTTCCAATTTTTATGTGTGTTGTATTTTTCAAACAGCCGAATCTTTGCACTTGCATTTTCATAGATGTTATTAATAATATTAATGTATGCATCTTCAATACTGCAGGATTTCAGAGCCGTGGTAACTGCCGATGGTTTCACCGAATCAAAGGCTTTTTCATAATCGATAAAAGCCATGCACAATGGAAGTTCATATTCCCTCGCTCTTTCAATTAGTTCTCTCAGTACGTGGATATGATCTATTGTGCTGTAGCCACTCCTGAATCCAGCTTGTTCTCTCGGTTGAGCCATGTCCAGTGTTACCTTCAAGCGGTGTGAAAGAACTTTAGTGAAGATTTTATAAACTACTGATAGGAGGCTGATAGGTCTGTAGTTTCCGAGATCCTCAATGTCACCTTTCTTATGTAGCAGGATCATTGTAGCGGTGTTCCAATCCTCAGGAATCTTTCCTTCATTAAGGCATCGAGTGAAGATTTGGGCGAGTACTGTTTCGATTTCTCCACTTGCTTCTTGTATGATGTCTATAGTAATTCCATCTTCTCCTGGAGCTTTCCCCCGCTTCATGTTCTTGATTGCATGAGCAACTTCTGCTGGGAGGACTGGAAGAACTCTGGTACCTTTCATGATGTCTGGAGTACATGTATCATCCCTTTCATATAATTTGGAGTAGAAATCTTTCACTCTTGTCAAAATTTCGCCTCTATTTCTTGTTATAGAACCATCTTCTTTCTCAGAGCCATAATCTGTTTTCTTCCCTTACTGAGATGTCCCTTTGCTATCTTAAGGCTTTGGTTGTTTTCAATTGCTTTCCTCACTAGCTCACAGTTGAATTTCCTTACGTCTTCAGTGATACTTTTTCGTGTTGTCTTGCATAGCTCTATATATTCCACTTTGGAAGTCACATCTTCTTTAGTTGTCCTCATCTCTCTTCTTTTTTGCATCAACATTTTGGTTTTTCCTGATAATTTGTTCACATGCAACTTGTTCTTAGACCCAGCTAATTTTGTTGCTGTTTCCATTAGAGCTTTGGTTACTTTTCTGTTAACTTCCGAAATATCCACTTCTTCCGATGTTAGGCCTTCTAAAGCAGAGAATCTGTTCTTCAGTTCTAACTTGAAAGTATTATGGTGTTTTTTAAGGTTGGTTATGTCAATACATTTTGTTTGTCTTATGAGCTTGCCACGTTCCAGTTTAGTGTTGAGGTGCATCTTACATCTCACCAATCTATGGTCACTACCTGTGTTGAACTTGTTCAGCACACTGCAGTCTTCGATGACGAATTTTTTGTTACACATAATAAAATCAATTTCACTTGTCGTTCCAATTGGATGTCTCCATGTCCATTTCCTGTGTGGCTTTTTCTTGAAAAAGGAGTTCAAGATGAAAAATCCTTCTGCCTCTGCAAACTCAACGAGAGTATTTCCACGCTGGTTTCTGTTGCCGTGACCGAATTTACCTACTGAAGTTTCATTCTGTTGCCGTTGCCCTATTTTTGCATTGAAATCTCCCATAATTATCTTCAAGTGCTGCTTACCTTTATTATTTAGATGACGAATTTCCTCATAAAATTCTTCAATTTCTTCTTCAGGATGACTTGTGGTGGGTGCATAAGTTTGAATAATCTGAGCCTGGTATCTTCTCGATAGTTGGATAACGAGTCGTGCAGCTCTGTCAGAGGAACTTTCAACTTCTACCACTTTATCCTTCAGTTTCTTGTTTATTATAAATCCAACACCACTAGTTCTGCCAGTATCTGTCCCACGATAATAGAGGAGATGTCCACTTTTCAGTTCAATGAGATCTTCTCCTTTTCTCCTTACCTCACTTAGCCCGACGATGTCCCACTTGATCCTTTGTAGTTCCTCTTCCAATTCAAGAAGCCTTGAATCAGAAGATAGGGAGCGTCCGTTATAGGTAGCCAAGGTCAGCATCAAATGGCAGCCTAGTCCGGTCCTCCGGGGATTCTTAGCACCTCTGCCTTCATGTCGCACTGGCCGCTGCCTTGGCCAGGTACATTCCAGCTGCCGGAGACTGAGGGCCAAGATTTAAGTTGTAGAGTCATTTTGGAGGTGTTTGGCCATAACTCACCACGCTGGCCAAGCGGGTTGGTGAGTGTGGGAAAGGAAGAAGTCCGATGAGTCATTAGCTTCTTGTAGGCAAGAGCGATGCCTCCTATTGAAATTCACTGTGTGCGGCCCAAACGTGATGACAATGCAACAGGTACGAAAGTGGTGTTTCGATTTCAGTGGTGATAGAGCGGGTGTCCGTGGTGAACCAAGGACCGGACGTCCTTCCACATCAGCAGATCATATCGATACAATTGAGAAGTGCTTATGTGAAGATCGCCGTGTAACCAGTGGCGTACCAGAAAAACTCGATGCCCTCGCAAAATATGTTTTCGATGCCCTTTTGCGAAAGTCCATTAGCTTTCAATTATTCAAAATTTTGACTTGCATATTATTACCTAGGCTTTGCCAGTTATAACGAAGTAAATTTCTCCGTCATTTCTGTCCACGCAGGATTCGAACCCGGATCCCCTCATTCCGGAATAAGTCACTCTACCAATTGAGCTACGCGGACGTTTTATTCTGATTCCTATCTGCCTTTATGTCGTGTGCGTCCTTCGGGCAGGTACGTCACATCTCCTGGTACGTTACACAGTGTTTTAATAAATCAAATTCTTTGGAACCTACGAGTATTTTTCGTAAAATCAAAATTATTACACTTTATTGCGTAAAACACAAATGTGTACGTTGTAATAATTAAAATGATTGCCCTTGTTACCGATACAAATTACTACGCAAAATACTTAGGTCAAAGTTTATCATGTAATACAAAATTTATTATTTTAAAGAACTAACCCCGGCTTTTTGAAATGCCTCACGGTTGCACACACAAATCATACAACTGCCGGACGACAGTGTCTAATGACTTTACCGATTCATACGAAATGTCACAATAAGTAAGAAAATAACTAAATAGCGGATAAGAACTGTTGAACAAAAAACGTAAAACTACTCAAATTATTCACTCTGGAAAATAAAAAACACACTTAACATAATACCACAATGTTTTGCAGATAGTAAAAACAAAATATCTTCTGTTATAAAAAAAATGACACAGGTCTCTGATTTCTCGCTCCCGCGAAGAACGCCTTTTAGTTCATTATATTCGGAAGGATTCAAAGTTTTGTGCAAACAACTGTAATACTGTACATAACACTTATCTTCATTGGTATAAATATTCCCGTCATTGAACTGATATTTCTCTCACATTTTCTTGTTAACATACCTGAGGGCTGTGAATTTGAGGCCCCTTGTAACAAAGTGGGCTATTAAAAGGGGCCTCAAGTGGTTTCTAATGGCTGCTTTCCCGTCGTCTAGTTGTTATGAACTAAAGCAACGAAAATGGTTTCTAAATATTTTACATAGTTACTGAGAAAAAATGCATTTCTTCACAACACTTCGTTTAAAGCTGCCTTAAATTTTGGCTATTTCTTTAACCAGTTTCATGCGAAGTTCCCGTTCCCGCAAAACATTTTATAAAATCTTTTTGCTCAGGCTAGAAGCCCTTTTAACCATGAGGGACCCCGCACTACGGGGGCTATCAGTACACCCCTGCGTCTGACAGTGCATCACCTGGAAGAAAAATTCCATCTTTCACATGGCATCGTATGGGACATTGTTCATGACCGTTTGGGCTATCGAGAAGAGTGCAGTAGTTATGTTCTCAGACAACTGGCAGACGAACCCAAGGATAAAACATTGGCTGTATGGACAACCACCAAATTTTTATACACAAGGTTTCGACGCATGGATCTCCCAGCTTGACAAGTGTCTCAACAGACAAGGTGGCTACGGTGAGAAGTAGTGTACAGATGTCCATATCTCAGAGACGCACATACTTTTTTTCATACTGATTAATACAAAATATATTATGTTGGGAAATTTACTTTCTGACTTTCCCTCGTACTTTTGTGATTTCTGTTGACATAAAGAAAGTCTTTCTTTCGCATCACCTATTGCAACTGGGAAATAGTTGCAAAACAGTTAGGGAAGTCATTCCTTTCAAATCGGGTTTTTTGGACATCAAATTACTGAGCTAGATGCAAATATGCATTCAGACCTCCAAACAGAAATATACAATTTCGCCATCTGAAAGTAAAACTGTCCAGCCTAAAAGAAAACAGGGGGTGGAAATGTGTTGCCCTTAATCCAACAATTGAATGAAAGCAAAACTTTTCGAACCTGTCTTGTGGCAAGAATAGTGTAGAACGTAAAAATGCGTTTATGCCACCTATCGGGAAAATTGTGCATCGAAAAAATTCAAAAGGATGTGAATCACTGTCCACATAATACAGATATCTTTTGAAAAAAAAAATTTCGAATCTGACTAACAGATAAGGAGATATCGTGTCAACAGGCTGAGGAAAAGGCGGACAGCTTTCTTTGGGGGGGGGGGGAGAGAAGTATGATTAATAACAACCGCGAGCAACTCTGAGGCTTATAGGCAGTTGGCCGTCCTTAATTTGGGGCCAACGGTACTGGAGAGGGGAAAGAAACAGCGCCACCGAATAAACACACCACCCAATCCTTATGCGGGACTCGAATTCGAACCCATATCGAAGGAATGGTCAGAAGCCAGTGCTTCAGACTACCCCACCGTGGCGGCGCGGCGTTGCTTACTTCAAAAGACAATTTTTCTGATCAAATTATGTGACGAACAACAACGCATCACTGTAGCATCATCTCTTCATCGTTATCATCAACCATTCTCAATCCGCAGTCTAGTATTGCAGTTTTCCATTGATAGTCAGTTCTGCTATCAGTTTATTCAGCCTATTGAGGGTCTTTATTTCAACAGTGATGTCAACTCTTATCATTTACCTGATCCTTATAACACAGCGTGATCCGTTTGGGTAGGGATAATTTAAAAACTGTTGTGGTTTGGCCAGGGCCTGATTTACACCTAGGCACGCAAGGCACATGCCTAGGGCCTTCAAATTGAAGGGGCTTGATTGAAAATCTTGGTTTAAAAAAAAAAAAAAACTTTCCCTTTTTCAAAATATTTATACGTGGGTAGATGTGATATGGAGTAACTATATATAAATCGCTGGCAAAACAGAAGCAAGTACTGGCAATATAATATGTGATATTTCTAGTTAATATCAGTAACATTTTCCAGATAATTTGCGGAGGGGTTTTGTGTGAGATTAAACAAAAAATTGTCGTGTTGTGTAATAAAAACTAGCAGTATGTGTATGTTTGTAATTATGGCTTACTAAGATCAACTATATACTTCAATTTCAAATACTGCATGGTTCTGAAGCAATAATTAAACATTTTGACATTTTAGCTCCCAAAAGTTATATTTGAAAAATCTTTGGACTTAATTCGGGCAGGGTTTGAATCCCCCCAAACCTCTCTCTTAAATACACCCCTGGTTAATATGGTAATAGTATAGTTTAGACACACCTGGCAAAAAATCCAATGTCCAATTGAATTTTACCTGTCATATGGCTTTGTCACACACAACTGTTTCATCGATGAAGGTTCAAGTCTTTTCACATGCAAATCAGTAGGACAGCCTAAAAATCTAAGAGAAAACAATATTTTTACTAGGTAGTACCGTAATTTAATGTCAGTCTTATAAATGTATTGTGTTTATTAAATTTTTACTCTGGATTGTAATACAGTCGCCCAAAATGGTCACACTACCAACTCGACTCCGTAAAGTAAATGTCGATTGGAGGGGGCCTCGTTTTGGGTTGTGCCTAGGGCCCAATTCTGTGTAAGTCGGGCCCTGGGTTTGGCTTGCAACAGATATAATAAGTCAGTATTTGGCAAAATTACCTTTATGGATGAGAGTTTGTCTAGATCTATACATTACCCCCTTTGAGGACTCGGCAGAATTTATACCGGGTGCTCAATCCTTGCCACGTGTTTTCTAACATCTGCGGAGTGATTTGTGCGAACACTGCAGAAAATCCCACCTTAAGTTATCCAGGCTTTGAGGTCGTTGTGCGTAGACGATGTTCTTTACAAAATTTCACACGAAGAAATCGGGGGAAGTAAGATGCGGGGCTGTTTGCAGGCAAATGAATAGGGCCATTGCAGCCACACCAGTTGTCACTGAATGTGTTGTTGAGGAAGTTCCTGACTTCCAGTGACCAGTGGGGTGGAACCTTATCTTGCTGTAAAATGGTATCGTTATCCAGTTGTTGTACCAAGAAGATTTGTAGCATGTCCAGGTATGGTCCTGAACATGAAACTCCAATCTTTCCTCACTCTTCGGGCAGAATTTGACCTCCGTACTGCAGCATTCGCACAAATCACTCCGCATATGTTAGAAAACACGTGGCAAGAACTGAGCACCCGATATGAATTCTATCGAGTCTACAGAAAGGGTCATATAGAGGCCTGGTCAAACTCCCATTCATAAATGTAATTTCTACCTAATATTGACCTATTATATCTGTTACAAGCCATACCAAAGGACTTTTAAATTATCCCTACTCAAACGGATTACCTTGTATATATTTTCATTAGTGGGTGACTTCTAAACCGTTTATGTATGTTTTTTATTTTTTTATTTTTTTATTTTGTGAACCTAACTTTACAAACTTGATATTTTGTCAGGAAATTTAAGTCCCGATTTAATGTTACTACATTTTTCTTTCTTCAGCATTCCATGCTGTTTTTCTCAAGCTCGATTTTCTATAAGATTTAAAGTTGACTCTTCTAGATCGGCTAATACTTCTTAATACAGAACAGACTTGCTGAGGCAAGAATTTTGGTCTCAAGTTGTGTCAGGCATAAACTTTGCAATCTGCCCTGCAGCAGCCACGAATTCCTACTTTCTACCTGCTCTATCGATTTAAATGCACTTCTCTATCGATTTAATTGCACTTCTATATCGATTTAAGCGCATTTCTCAATCGATTTACATGAACTTCGCTATCGCTTTAAATGCATTTCTCTATCGATTTAAATGTACTTCTCTATCGATTTAAATGCAATTGCAGCATATATTTTGTGCAACAAATAAATGCTTGACAATGTGGGGGATGAAAAAACGCCTCAGCTAACGATCAAATTGTGTTAATATCTGTGCCAAAAATTTGCAATATCTCGTCTCTTTTCGATTTTTGTTAATAGGGACAATAAAGTCAACAAACGGAAATGGTTAACATGGTAACTTTCTCGGAAGCAATACTAGCATTTATAAAAATCCATAGCTTCTTCCAGTCTACAGATACTGATGTGTGACTCCGTATATCTTTCTATTGAAGGAAATTATTTCTCTGCCGGAAATCTTAAAGAAATCACTTTGATCTTTCCAAAATATCTTCAGACAGTGTAAATAATTTGACAATTAATCTGCTATGACGAATAAAACCGGTTGGCGCGGATTTTGAATTAAATGCAGATTAAAATTTTAGGAAAAATTCAAGTAATAGTTATTAGCTATGATTTTGCTTAGTAAAATAATAAAAAGTCGAATGAATCATATCTCTAAAGGTTTCATGTTAGCTTAAAGCCTAAAAAATTAATATTTATGTTTCCTGAAGCACAAAAAATGATGCAAACCGATGAATTAACGCTTGCTCGCATTTAGTTTTCAAACTTCTAACTCCATACCAGATGCTGAACTGCGATTTCAAAAGTACATTACATGCCGTATTAAATTGCTTTTAGTTCGCTGTGCTTCGTGGAACATCTCCTCAGTAAAGTTGAAAATAACCTCATATTAGAGCGGGAATGTTATCGATATCTCCTGATTTCCGCTCAAGAATGCTATAATTCCACTGCTAAGGAATATTAAGTTCTAGTTAGCTGGAGCTAAGCAATTATAGTTTACGAATCTGAAGAACTTTAGAATCGCGCAAATCGAAGCAAGCCAAAGTTATCTTGTGGCGTCGGCACTTTTTAAATCCCGGAATAGATAAAAGAGTAACTTCGTACAAATGTGTCAAATGAAATAAAAAAAAAAAAAACTTCACGGTCTTGGTACGATATTTAATAAAAGATTAAACTATTTACAAATTAAAATATCCCACTAGCACTTTCGGTGCAACGTTCACCCCATCATCAGGTAGAACAGAGGGGTAATTCAGCACTCGCTTAGCTTTTTATAGGAGTGCAGCGATGCACTATGGGTAAGAATCTTGAGTGTCGTGTGGGTCGTGACTGTTGCCGTTACATCGAAACAAAAGATACAATTCCCAAAGAGTAATTTCACATAATATAGAAATTTTGTTACAAATGAAGGTTATTGTCAAATTAATAAATTGTTGGTAATATTTAATTTTTTACTACTGTAATTTAAAGTTCAAGTTGGTAATATGGTCTTTCCAAATTTTTTAAATGTCCGTAGGTGGGTAGTCATTGCAGCATTTGTCCCCCCAGGGCTACGATATACATGATTTCAACATAATGCAGCGAGTGTGTGTACATTAGAGTGTACAGTAGTTAAATGTTCACCCAGTCTGGTTGTAGTATTTCATTAGCGACATTCCTTGATAATGCCGTGTTGTTACTACTGGTTCCCGGAATGGATATAATTATTATGATTCCTAAGCTGTAACTCCTCAGCTCCAGTTGCTTGAAACTTCTTTGTCATGGCTGATGTAATGGTAGCATGCTCGAGCGGAGATGCTGGTGCACTTCCTGCACCAGCACGATGTAATTTTAAAGTTTTCTGAGAAGATGTTTTATCGAGCATAGTGAACTAAAAGCAATTCCGTTACTACAATGTGATTAAAGAAAACAATATACTTGTGAATTCCCGTTGTATTTTTGAACAATATTTCTTCCTTACTTTCAATGAGATACACTGAGTGATCCCTGAATTATGACCACCTACCTAATACTTCGCAGGTTTTCCTCTTGGCTTCAGTACAGCAGCTATCCGACGTGGCATCGATTCAATATACACTGAGTGATCATTAAATTATGACCACCTACCTAATACTTCGTAGGTTCTCCTTTCGCCCTCAGTACAGCAGCTATCTGACTTGACATCGATTCAACATACACTGAGTGATCACTGAATTATGACCACCTACCTAATACTTCGTAGTTTCTCCTTTCGCCCTCAGTACAGCTGCTATCTGACTTGACATCGATTCAACATACACTGAGTGATCACTGAATTATGACCACCTACCTAATACTTCGTAGGTTCTCCTTTCGCCCTCAGTACAGCAGCTATCTTACTTGGTATCGATTCAACATACATTGAGTGATCACTGAATTATGACCACCTAACTAATATTTCGTAGGTCCTCCTTTCGCCCTCACTACAGTAGCTATCTGACTTGACATCGATTCAACATACACTGAGTGATCACTGAATTATGACCACCTACCTAATACTTCGTAGTTTCTCCTTTCGCCCTCAGTACAGCTGCTATCTGACTTGACATCGATTCAACATACACTGAGTGATCACTGAATTATGACCACCTACCTAATACTTCGTAGGTTGTCCTTTCGCCCTCAGTACAGCAGCTATCTTACTTGGTATCGATTCAACATACATTGAGTGATCACTGAATTATGACCACCTACCTAATATTTCGTAGGTCCTCCTTTCGCCCTCAGTACAGTAGCTATCTGACTTGACATCGATTCAACATACACTGAGTGATCACTGAATTATGACCACCTACCTAATACTTCGTAGGTTCTCCTTTCGCCCTCAGTACAGCAGCTATCTTACTTGGTATCGATTCAACATACATTGAGTGATCACTGAATTATGGCCACCTACCTAATATTTCGTAGGTTCTCCTTTCGCCCTCATTACAGCAGCTATCTGATTTGACATCGATCCAACATACACTGAGTGATCACTGAATTATGACTACCTAACTAATACGTCGTAGGTCATCGTTTCGCTCTCAGTACAGCAGCTATCTGACTTGACATCAATTCAACATACACTGAGTGATCCCTGAATTATGACCACCTACCTAATTCTTCGCAGGTTCTCCTCTTGGCTTCAGTACAGCAGCTATTCGACGTGACATAGATTCAATATGATGCCGGAAGCAGTTGGGAGTAATGGCCAACCACGCTGCACGTAAAGCGGCCTTGGATGCACGTATGGAGGTGATTGATGCATCCAGACGCCTGATATGCTTTTTCATAATGTCCCACAAGTGCTCTATGGGATTGATATCGGGGGAGTTCGGAGGACAATTGGTATGCTGAAAGTCTGTACTGAGTTCCTCAAACCATTCCTGCAGAACATTGGACCTGTGGCTGGACGCCTTGTCATCTTGGAAGACCCCGTCGCCATTCGGGAAAGAGTACAACATTTCTGGGTGTACAGTGTCAGCAAGCAATTCACGATAGTGGGCAGTATGTTATTCTACATACACCAGGGATCCAAGTCCCTGCCGGATAAACATGTCCCACACCACACAACCTCCTCCACCGGCTTGCGATCTGGAAACCATGCAGGATGGATCGAGTGCCTCATATTGTTTTCGCCAAATGCGTACACGATGATTGATGGAGTAGAGTAAAAAGCGGGTCTCATCATACCAGCACATTTTTCTCCAGTCATCCGAAGTCCAACTTGCATTATCTTTGCACCAGTCGAGTCTTGTTCACCGACGAACCATGGTTAGGAGAGGATATAATCGGGGTCGTCTGCTGTGCGAGCGTGTGACGAATGCTAATCGCGGACACTGTTCTGGGTTGACCTCTGTTCCATTGGGAAGTCAACTGCTGACCTGTACGAGTCCCCGGACCAGGCGCTCACCTCTCACACCAACCTTTCGCTTTGCTGTGCAGTTTTGTCCTCGGGTCGTTGTTTGACCATTTCACGCCAGTCCTGATACACTTTGACTACGTGGGCTTGCGAATAATCCACCAGTTCAGCCGTCTCACAGCTTCCACAATCAGTCCCTTCTTAAAGACCGATAAATCCTTTCGTTTAACCATGACGCTTCAAATTTTACTACCTACTGCTCCACTCACATCGTACATATACTATATTGAGAAACGTAACCGGACACCTAGAAGAGAAACACAACATAGCATTTATTGACATACATTAGTACGGTGTCAGTCCACCTTTGGCCTTAATGCATGCACTGACCCTTCGAGACATGCTTTCGACAAAGTTTTGGAACACAGCGATAGGTATGCGCTTCCATTCAGTACATAATGCTGCCGCTAATTGTTGCTCAGTAGTAGGCCTTGGTTCCAAATTTTTTATGCGGGCCTCTAATTCAACCCATAGGTGCCCTATGGGATTAAGATGAGGACTCTGTGCTGGCCAGTCCACACGCGGTACGGAATTATCGTCAAACCACGTCCTAACAGTCCTTGCTTTCCGCTCTGTGCATTATCCTGCTGGTACCAACAAGGCTCGGTTCCATAGTATTGCCACAGAATTGGTAGGTCATAATTGTCTAGAACATCGAGGTAGACGTGCTGGTTAATAGGTTTGTCCACGAAAACCAATGGGCCGAGACAATACCGTTAAAAACACCCCCACATTAGTATACTGCCAGCTCCAAACTTGACCTATGAACAGTACACTGTGGTGTATAGCGATCCCTATACACCGCGCCCGCTCGGAAATCACGTGATCAACAAGCCGCTCCAATTTTGATTGGGTGGTCATAATTTAGTGATCAATAGCGTAATTTCATTGCTTTTAAAATAAACGTTTTAATGACATTAATGAATGTATTTAAAGGTACAGTGTTTCCTAATACTTGCATATATAATTTTTTTCTTACAGGTATTACCAATGAAATCCTCACCCATTATCAGTACACTGCTGGATAAAGTTCTGTCCAAGTCTCTTCCTTAACTTTCTGTCTTGTGTCAGTCTCTTCTAAGTCACTCCAGCATACTTACGAATTTCATGTATCCGTCTTAAACGTGCTTTTTTTCCTGATCGTTTCTTGCCCCTTGGTAACCAATCTAGAATTTCTGTTGTCTGGTGGTGGTCAGTTCTAGCAATATATCTTTCCCATCGTCACTTGAGCGTCTTTGCCTTGTTCATTATTCTTGTCATTTCCCTGATGCATGTGCTCCTCTTCTTATCTTTTCTGGTTATGCCAAGCATATATCTCTCAATGCTCCTTTCTGTTGCCTGCAGTCTCTGTTTATCTCTTTCAAGTTCCGTGTCTCTCATCCATAGGCAGAAGCGTAACTAGGGTAGGGGGGACAGGCGGGGCAGGGCGGCTGCCCCGGGCGCAAAAAAAAATCTCATTGAAACTGTAATTGAAACTTCTGCACCTGTTTCTAGTACATCCTTTTAGCACCATACTGTTACAGTGGACACCCCCCCCCCCCATCGTAAAACCTGAAGAAAACTCTAAAATTTGTCCGCCATGTTGCGTATGGTATGAGGCAGCTAGGAATCACAGTTCGGCAGGCTCACATGTTCTTTTACAGTTCACAGCTTTTTTTATTTATTTCTCATTTACGTTGTTTTTTTTCTTTCGGCTGTTCTCTAAAATTAATTAACAAAATTGCGGGATAATTAGGAAGTCGCTCCAATGCTCTTGAAGGCAAGAAACGCAATATTTTTGCCATTTTGAATTGTTTCTACCTGTGGGAAAAGGTAGCACTCAATGGTTGCTCTGGAAATTGATAAGAGCAAAGCGATAGGCCCAGAAGAGGACTTCTGGATTTCTTGAGGAGGGGCCGATGTTACGACCCACCCCCGCCATTAATTTAGTAATTAATGGGCGTGGTTGATGTGTGAAATTAATTAAGTATTAATTATGTTCGAGGCTTGATTGGAGTTTAAAAGTGTAAACAGCAGATAAAGTTTTATCTGGGGGTTTGGAAAGAAAAGAGGCGAAGAATTCTCTCTCTGGCTGGGTGGTCTCAGAATAGCTCTGTTAGGTCATAAATATCAGGGCGCAGCTGACGGGAGCCTAAGCGACACGGAAAGGGAAAGTGGTACCTTTCGAAGAAGGGTCCACTTGAGTAAATGAATGAAGATGGGGACAAAAGGTTTAGCGAATAATCGTAAATTCGTCGATTGTTTGGGGCATTTTCGAGAACAATTGCTCTCTGTGTGGTCCGTGCAGAAAAATAAGAGTTCACACTTGGCATGAACATAAGGAAGAAAGTTCAGTTGTCTGTACGCTCTCCGATGTGAAAGGCTGGATGCCTTGGATCTGCAAAATGAATTGGGAAAAATGAAGCAGCGAACCTCCCCGCATTTGGTAAAAAAAAAAACGGAGACGACAACTCGAGGCAGCTGGAGATGCCAGTTTGCCATAAAGACAGCAGAATGCCTAAATCCGCGTGATAACGCAGAAATTTCTAGGCTGGAGCGTAATGGAAATCAGCGACTGTTTGGCCTAATGAAAGCCAAGTTACAGGCAAATTAAGAAGTCTGCGAGTGGACAGTGGTCATTCCAATGAGAAGCGAAGCCAAGCAAAGTCGGGTTCGGATGCCAACCACTGCAGTGTGGAATCGTCACCCCCATTCATCCCCTACTGTGGAGGAAGTGAAGAGACGCGCTTGTCTTACGGGGCGAAGCGAGGCCCCATGTGTGCGTGTGTATGGTCACGTAAGCAGCGAAGCCACTACGTGTAAGTGCGACGGGATAAAAACATGGCGAAAGAAAAATATGAGCGTAAGAGCGGTGGCTTCGATACCTAACAAATATACAGGTGAAATGTTGAGTTGCCGATATACGCTTAAGGTAAAAGCACGTCTGATTTCGCTCGGCCGAGAAAATTAATCTCAGGGCTGGCGGTCGCAACTCGATAAAAAAAATGGAAACAAAACCTGCGAGGGACATATTTGAACTGCGTACTCAGGCAGGGTAGATGTTATGCTAATGGAAAGGAACTGACTGAATTGGGAATGAACGGTCAAAAAGGACGGAAGGTTGCGACGGACGGAATCTACTATGTGTCCCACTCTCCAAACAGTTGATGGTCAGAAATTATTTCTTCACGACAACAGAAATCATTTCCCAGGAACACAGAAAATCAGTCTCGGAAACTGCAACAGCAGATGTGAGAGGGGCTATTTTTTTTAACGGCCACCTTTAAATCTTCACAAGAGTGGATCCGTGTATACTCGCATCAGCGCAACAAAGTGCGGCGTGATATTACCATTTTAATTATGTGCTTCATTTACATCAAGCGTCAAAGTGAAGTGTTGAATCATCGGTGCTGCCACATGGTGCAAGTGTCTGTGTGTGTGTGCGTGTTTTTTTTTGTCTTGTGATATTATGTGATGCACAACGGATTTGCACAGCAAAGTCACGAAACTGTAAGTAGATGAATATTTCCTTTTTCTTTCTTCGCACATCTGCTAACTTGTGCCATCCCGACACCCAAAGCTGCATGGACATAGATGCAGTAATGCTGAGTGACTGAACCTCAGAGGAAATACCTGCACATACAGATTTCAATTTCTTACCGGGCCCATTTCCTGATTATTTTTTACATGAATAAGGGAGAAGGTGTGGCCACAAATTCCGCTGGGCGGAACAGTTTCTTTTAACTTTGGTTCAGGGCCAAAGCGAGCGGGAAAGGGATCTGCATGTGCATGCTTATTAGATTTAGTTAATTAACTTTGGCAGTATTTCGCATCTATAATCTTATACCGCAAATTAACGTGCTTGTGTATTTTGTGTCGCTAGTATTTTTAATGTGATCGTTTGCATATAATTTTTTTTTCATTCTCTAAGCAATTGTATATGAATATCACCTGCAGCTCTATTTAGTGTGTAAACGAGTAGATCTCTTGTTCAGATAGTCCGGTGGAGACTCAGTCGGCTGCGTCTTCCGACAGTAAAGTGTGACACCGTATGCTGCCCACATATGAGGGGCAATTGTCTATGCGCCTAGAGAGCGCCGTATCTGTTTAAATCTCGCAGAACGTTATTAAATGTTGTGTTGTGTATTTGAGAATCATGTGTTAGTTGCGAAAGTGAGTGTTGTACTGGCTGGTTGGGGATTGAATGTACCGGAGTAAGATCCGGACCACTACACTCAGTCACGAATTGGTGATTGCGGGTGAACCTCATCACAACTCTGATCCCAAAGTATCATTTTTTTTAGTTTATTTTATTTTTTATTTGTTGTTGTTATTTTGTTCACACGGTGGATTCACACAAGCCTTGTGCTTCGGGTCATTCTTCAACTTTTCATTTTTTATGTTCTGGTGTGAATCTTTGAGTGCAGCAGTGCACCTGAGATTCTCACCTGGTGCCGCGGCCAACTAAATTGTACTTCAGGTCCCAAGCACCGTTACCGGCAGACTCGGCAGGAACACTGCTAGTGCCGTGTAACAATACTTTGTCATTTGTCCATTTACAGAATTTGCTCATAACATGGCTCGATAGTTTTGATAGCCTCTACAGCGTAAAATCCGCATTTCTACTTCAGAATATTTAGGCGATGCTAGTTGCTTACATTAAGGGATGAAGATGAGGTTGTATAGGCCGTTCAACTAAAGAAGAACCACGGCCTTTGTCGTCAACAATAGATTCTGCTGATTTTCTTTAGTTGGGTATGTTGCAAGTAAGAATGTCGTTCATATTGTTAAAGATTCTCTGGAGACTGTTCGATATTTGCCATGGTTTTTAGCCTTGCTGCCATTTGCATTAGGTTCGTTTGATGTCGTATACCGAAGGTCTGAACTCCGAAGCAGTCAGCAAAAGTTGCTTGATATAACTTCAATTTTAATTTGAGAGAGAGAGAGAGAGAGAGAGAGAGAGAGAACTGTTAAATTGGTAGTATAAGACAGATTAATACAGACATTTAACGTAGACCAGCAACATGAAACAAAGATCTTCGCTCTTTCCACGTTTATAAGTGAGTCACGGAAAAATTCTCATTGGCCGCCACCGGGAATCGAACCCAGGTCTTTCAGTTACACACCGGATATGCTTCCACTACACCACAGCGGACTCGAATTCCTCCAGACTCACACATGCTAACTGCCAAGCCAATTTGGCAGGTTGCTTCTTGGAGCCCCGCACAATGCTGGGGATTCACCAAAGATGGTAAGCAGCAACTGAAGAAATAATCAGAAGGCGAATGAATAATTAATACAGACATCTGACGTGGACCAGGAACATCAAACAAAGGTTTTCGCTCTTTCCACGTGTACAAGTGAGTCACGGAAAAATTATCATTGGCCGCCACCGGGAATCGAACCCAGGGTCTTCCAGTTACGCGCCGGATATGCTTCCACTACACCACAGTGGCCTCGAATTCCTCCAGACTCACACACGCTAACTGCCAAGCCAATTTGGCAGGTTGCTTCTTGGAGCCCCGCACAATGCTGGGGATTCACCAAAGATGGTAAGCAGCAACTGAAGAAATAATTAGAAGGCGAATGAATAATTAATACAGACATCTGACGTGGACCAGGAACATCAAACACAGGTTTTCGCTCTTTCCCCGTTTACAAGTGAGTCACGGAAAAATTCTCATTGGCCGCCACCGGGAGTCGAACCCAGGGTCTTCCAGTTACGCGCCGGTATGCTAAATTTCTTGGTTAGTTACAGCATATCCGGCGCGTAACTGGAAGACCCTGGGTTCGACTCCCGGTGGCGGCCAATGAGAATTTTTCCGTGACTCATTCATAAACGTGGAAAGAGCGAAGGTCTTGTTTCATATAAGACGGAAATGCAGATGGGGGCGCAATATCTTATGGTTGCCCCGGGCGTAGAAATGCCTAGTTACGCGGTCCATAAGTAAGAACTGGAAGTATACATTGATTAAATACTTTTCTTTTCAGACATAATGGTAAATTTTTCTTGAAAATTGTATTGTTTCTTCTCCAACCATGTTTTATACACCCGTACATTTCTCCTTCTACGTGACTCTCGCTTGATATGCAGATATAATTTTTTTTTAACTCAGAGAAATTTCACTTTTGAAGAAGAAAGTGCTACAGTTTTTTTTTTTTTTTTTTTTTGTACGTTAGAAAAGTAATTTTACTTATTTTCAGACGTAGAAAGAAAAAAGAAAGAAAGAGATTGAAGAAGAACCAACGGTATTGTATGAACGTGTTTTCTGTAATCATTGTGTAATTTGCTTTAGTAACTTCGAGAAAACTGTTAAATTTCTCGGTTAGTCATATGTTTGCAGAAGTTTATGTTCCTTTTGGTTTTGTTATTTGTGTTATTTCTTTACGCTAGATTTTATTATTGTAGAATAGTAAAAGTAACTGTATTATAATTATTCATCTGATTAAAATGGATTGATTGAAACTATTGGCTTTCAGTGTTTGTCATGAGCATTGATAATTCTCAGAAATTATGATTTTACACTAAAACAAAAGGAAATTTTAGGAAAAAGCACCTGTTAACACTTTGGAGAAAACATCCCGCGTAATAATTCAATTTAATTAATTGCTTCAGTTGTACGTAGAAACTTACACGGATATTCTTACAATTACAGAGCACGTAGCAGGTCTTTTTTAGAATACAGAGAAAAGCAAGGTTTTCAGCAAACATTTTGTTGCACGCGTACGACGACAGAAACTTAAATTATTCCTGCGAAACAACATACGATTTAGTAGAGCCTTTGTTCGATAGATGGAGCTGGTACCTCGTTTTTCGCGAAGGCTGCAGTTGCTAGTGGAAATGCCGTGAAGCCGACGATCGCGCGGCGCCGGTAAGGCTGAATCCGCGGTCAGGCTTCAGTGGCAGCGAGACAGAATCTGCGGATGAATTGCCGCTCTGACTGCCCATGGATGATATTTTGTGAATCATTTCTGTTTCCACCTCTTTTGCTTTATTCAGCCCATAGCCCTTCTTATCTGCTTTCTTACTCTAAATGCCTCACGGGGCAGAAACTCGGACAAACAGCGACGAAAAAAAAAAAATAGAGAAAAGAAAAATAGAGACTTCAGTTCTACGGAAGTGTCCCTTGATTTAGTAGGTCACGGTTTTGAATTTAAATTACACGGTACTCCAACGTCTTATCATCTTACGTTTTATTCAAAAAATGGTGACAGAAATAAAAAAAAAATAAGATAGCAGGAATGAAAAAAAAAATACTTTTCGGCATCTCACGCTGGACGTTTTTTTTTTGTTTTTTTTTTCTTCCTGTTAGAAAACTGCAAGTGTTTCACGCTTCTTTTTTTTTTTTCTCACATCGCGCAGACGATTCAAAATAATATGTTTCATCTGAGCACTCTTCTTTGAAGAATTCGCGGCTTCTTTTAAACTGATTTCTTCAAACAAAGCACACTTTTATTAAACAAAAGAAAACCGCAGTTTCCCACCCATGGAAAAAAAAATAGGGTTTTTTTCTTTTCTTTTTTTTTCATTGAGAACAACATGAAATTTTCAAAATGAAATTCGAGACACAGTTTTTCTTTCTTTCCGTATTCAATTATTTTCAGACATTTCCGCAAAGCGCAGATAAATATTACCATTATAACAAAAAATTCGGATCAGGAAAATTGTCGAACAAACTTTTGTCAGCATCCAAATTTGAAAAAAATAGATACAATAAGACCTCGGTTAGTTTTTTTCTAATGGATGGGCTTAAAAAGACGTATACATGTAAAAAATGATGTTTTCAAAATGTTGAACACTATTGTAAAATTTATGCTTTAAAAGAGCATAACATGTTCCTTAATATTGATATATTTAACGTCAAATCGGCGGAAAAATAAAAATAAAGGGTTACTAATTATAACACATTCGGCTGATGCATAAGTTCATGTCGTTTTATTTCACGAGTGTTTCCCAGGTCAATAGTGACGGTGCAAATGGCCAGTTGTAAATCAAAATGTAGCCAGTACTATAGTGTATCTAAATCATATTGCGTTGTGTGATTGTGACTGATGGTTTCTTGGTTTTCAGATCCAGAAGTATGGAGTGTCAAGTAGAGAGGAATGAACATTTCCGACATCTGCTCCTCTACGAGTTTAGCAAGGGATCCACAGCCGCCGAGGCTACTCGACAAATTTGTGCTGCGTATGGGGAGGATGCTCTTGCTCCGAGGAGAGCCAGCAAATGGTTTGAGCGCTGGAAATTTTGATTACAACGACCGTCCACGCTCAGGTCGTCCGTCTCACTTTGATGAGGATCGTTTGAACCATCTCATCCACTTGGATCCGCGTCAAACCACACGCGAATTGACCACTGAGATGGACTGTGATCAAGCCACAGTGGAGCGACACCTGGAACGTATGGAAAAGGTCCAGAAATTGGGGCCTTGGGTGCCTCACACTCTCACCGAGGACAACAAGATTCAGCGTGTTGCCATATGTGGTTCCTTGCTCGCCCGTTATCGCGAATGTTCTCAGCAACACAAACCTTTTCTGTCTCGTATTGTTACTAAAGATGAAAAGTACGTGAATTTCAGGCATCGGAGGGAACGGTTAAGCCCCAACAAGATTCCTACACCACGTACAAAGACATGACCTTCGTCCTACGAAGATCATGTTGTGTGTCTGGTGGGACATGGAAGGCTTTTTTCACTGGGGAATGCTGCCGAGGAATCGGACGATCAACGATGCTCTCTATTGTTAGCAACTCCGCCGTGTGGAGGGAACAATTCAGCAGAAACGGTCACATCGACGCCATGGTGTCCTCCAACATGATAACGCACACCCTCACAGTGCAAACATGACCAAAATGGCCATTCAGGACATGAAATAGGAGATCCTTCCACATCCGGCCTATTCCCCAGATGTTGCTCATCCATTTCAGACCATCACTTGTTTCGATCTCTGTCGAATTCACTCCTTGGCAGAACGTTCAACAATCATGTTGATCTCCAAAATTTCCTTGATGATTTCTTCGCAGCAAAACCTGCATCTTTTTTTCAAGAATGGAATTGCAGACTAGAGCTCTGCACGGGCCGGGCTGACCCATCAAGCCCGAGCTCGAGCCATGCCCGCGGGCCTGGTCGGGCCTTTTTTTAGTTTAGACAGCGAAGCAACGGGCCGGGCCGGGCAGGGCTTTTCCCCAGACACTTACAACCGAGCCGCTCCGGCCCAAGTCGACTTATTCTTTTTATCGCAATGGTAAAGAAAGAAAAAAGTCGTGTTTCCGGATTTCCTGGTGTGTTTAACTGTTCCCATTAACTGTTTGTCGAACTGTTCCTAGAGTCACTCACAGAGTTTTTACCAATCTGTAGGTATTAAAATGGTAAAACCATTTTGGGGCTTGTTGACAACAAAAAGATTCGACCCCGAGCGAGTGTATGTGTTGTGTAGAGTGAGAGACGGAGGATGTCTACAGTGGGGTGAGGGTGCGTGTGTTTATTTGTGTGAGAGAGTAGGACGACATGGATTTCTTCTTCTATCCCTAATCTGTATAAGGATTGACTTTTGTAGTGTTATACTAGTTCAGAGAAAGGGAGATTCTGAACGCGCTTAGTCTTCCTTTTTCTCTCTTTTTAAAGGTTATATTTTTCGGAAATTGTCAAAGTTTAGTTAATATTTTTAGGCTTACATTCAACTAAATATTTTCAATAATGGCTCATTTCATTATTTCATTTTCACATTTTAATAAAATACAATAGAAAGACAAAATAATACCAAATGGCACATCACGGGCCGGACCTAAATAAGAGCTTGAATTGACGGGCCCGGGCCGTTTGTCTGATATTTGAAATGGGCCAGGCCAGGCCAGGCCGGCCCTTAAACGCACGGTCTTGGGCCGGGCCGGGATTACCAAATTAGGCCCATGCAGACCTATTCAGACGTTGGGACACCATCGTAAACAACGGGGGGGGGGCATAGTTGATTGATTCCGTTTTCCCTTCTAATGTAACACATTCCTGCAGTGCGGTGAAAAAAAACGGCATGAACTTATGCATCAATCATATTTTAGCGCATTGTAGAAATCATAAAATCTACGAAAATCAGGCTTCTCTTTTGATTACTCTATCTGCGTATAAAAAAACCTGATTCAGATTCTGGAAGAATCAGGGATGTAGAATGGGCTTAGCGGGGCTAAGCCACTTTTTTACGCTTTCCAACCGTAGGTTGAAGAAGCGTATATGCTCCAGCTTTGTCCGTCCGTCTATCCGCACAATAACTCGCGTAAAAATGGTTCGATTTCGATGAAATTTTAGTATGTGGTAGGGGACCACCTGGGGACGAACCCTATTGAAAATGGACAAAATGGGGTTAAAGGTCACGACATAGGAGCGGGATTCTTTCCACCAAACTTATGCGTCATAACATGGTAAAAATGGTTCGATTTCGATGAAATTTTATTATGTGGTAAGTGACCAACTGGGGACGAACCCTATTAAAATGAGTGAAATGGGGTCAAAGGTCGCGACATAGGAGCGGGATCCATTCCACCACCCTTATGCGTCATAACTTGCGTAAAAACGGTTCGATTTCGATTAAATTTTAGTATGTGGTAAGGGACTAACTGGGGACGAATCCCATTAAAAATGATCGAAACGGGGTCAAAGGTCAGTACATAGAAGCGGGATTCATTCCACCACCCTTATGCGTTATAACTTAGGTAAAAATGCGTCGATTGAGACAAAACTTTATCATGTTGTTCCGGAAGTATGCTTTACCGGTTTTGTTGAATATCATCGAGATGGGGTCAAAGGTCAGGTCATAGGAGCGAGATTTATTTTACAGCCATTATCCTCATAACTTGAATAATAACTGGAGTAATTATATCTGGTATGTTGGAAAGCATGTCACAATCAATGCATTGCATGATTTTACTAACTTTTTGTGGTTAGATGGTACGAGAAGCTAGGCAAAGATTTTTTGCAAATGATCGTGTGTACAAAAATAGGTAAATCTGTGTTCCGTATGCAAACATAATGCTATCTTAACCAAATGTTTATACCACAAAGATGATCGTCCCGGTGCTAGCCGGGCATTGGCTTGAGTCCATGAAGAGGTATGGGTGGATGCGCTTGGTCAAGGTGCTGGATGTGTCGTTACCCGAAACTAGGTGAGCCAAATTAGGGACGGGCGACTCCTTATTGCCCTCATGGTGATAAAAAAAAAAACTAACAAAAAACACTGTATGGATGAAACAAGCGATACAGTGTAATTATGCAGTAGGAGTTTCTCGGATCCTAAGGATTCGAGAGCACAAAGTCATTGTGTATTCGTTATTCTTGACGACAGTTAAAAGAAAGTTATAGGTGATGGATATTCCGTGGGGTTAAGTATGCACTGCCCCGAGAGAAAACAACGTTAATTAAGGGTATTTCTATTAAACTGCTCCATATCGGCTCTTATAAAAGTTATTCATTGAGCTCACTCCCTGCTTCCTTACGAGCAACGAAAAGGCATATCGTGCATCCACATCATAATCTTAAAAAAAGAACTTCGCATAAGTCACACTGAGTTGATGTAACTATGTTAGTTGCATTTGTTCAATGTGATTAGTATGCATTATTCACAATAAATATTTGGAATGGCGCAGAACGACAGAGTGGTATTTAAATAAAAATTTAGTATTCTTAAATGATGACCACGTAACATTATTTTTAGCACGTCTTTTGTAAAAAAAGATCGTGCTTATGTTACCGGTTTGTCCGTCCGTCTGTACCCACGGTATCTCTGCAACTATTAGTCCGATTTGAAAAATTCATTTTGCATCGGGGAGCCTGAAATATGCGAATGATGATCCTTTATTTCGTTTCTTTTTTTACGATGTACAATTTCGCCACTAAAGGGCGTAAACGCAGATGATGCCGAATTCAAAAATACGTTTTATTTTACATATTTGCTTCTAAACAACCGATTGAATTTTTTTTTTTAATCTTTCGATTCCCTTTATATCGAAGAGTACTTTAGATATAGTTACTTTTTCAAATTTTGCATAGATTTTCCGCTAGGGGGCGTAAAAGTAAATTACAGTTTTCCCGATAACTCTTCTTTTTTTTTTTTTTTTTGATTGGAGGTTTAACGACCACCGTGAGCAACTCAAATGGGCTATAAGCAGTCGCCCGTCCCTAATTTAGGGTCACTGGTTCCAGGGAAGGGAGAGAGCCAGTGCCGAAAGACAAACACAACATCCATGCCTGACCGGGATTCGAACCCGGACCCCTTACGGACGAATGATCAGAGGCCAACGCCTTAGACCACTGCGCCACCGGGGCCGGCTAACTCTTCTTCTAAAACTCCGATTTGAATTTTTTTTTCAGCGGGTACACCTTCTGATGGAAAATATTTTGCATATAATTTCAAATTTTTGGTAAAGAATACTTTGGCCACCAGGGGGCGTAAGTGCTAATTTTTGCTTCTGATGTATTTGCCATAAAATCTGAGCTTCTCAAATATCGATTGAAAAAATTCTTTCGTGGACTGATGCCACTCACATCGATAAACCTTTTCGGAATATTTTCTTCTTAAAAGATTCCACAGTTTCTCCGCCAAGGGGCGTAGATGTATATCTTATTTTTGTCAATATCTCTACTTCTAGGAGTCCGATTTGAAAAATTCCTTCTTTGTTGGATAGTGTTTTCAGTGTGAAATGTTTTTTTCAAAATTTTGAAGTAATTCGTAGACTTTCTGCTAAATTGCTTTTCGCCCTATATCCCTGCTTCTAAATCTCCGATTTGAAAAATTCTTTCTGCACCGGATACAGCTCCTGACGGGAAATCCTTTGCACGTAATTTCTAATTTTTGTAAAAAATGGTTTGGCCACCAGGTGGCGTAAGTCTTAATTTCCGCTTCGGATGTATTTGCAGCAAAATATGAGCTTCTAAAATCTCGATTGCAAAAAAAGTCCTGTGTTGACCGATACTACTCATGTCGACAAACATTTTAGGAACATTTTCTTCTTGGAATAATGCATGGTTTCTACTCCAGGTGGCATAGATGTGTATTTTATGTTTGTCAATATCTCTACTTCTAGGAGTCCGATTTGAAAAATTCCTTCTTTGTTGGATAGTGTTTCCGATGTGAAATGGTTTTCCTATAAATTCAAAATTTTCAAGTAAATCATAGACTTTCCGCTAGGGGCACAAAGGTAAATTGTGTTTTCTGCGTTATTTCTGCTTCTAAAACTCCGATTTGAAAAATTCTTCCTGTATCGCATACAAGACCTGATGGAAAATATTTTTCACATAATTTCTAATGTTTGGTAAAGAATAGTTTGGCCACCAGGGGGCATACTTGTTATTTTATGCTTCTGATGTATTTGCAGCAAAACCCAGGCTCCTGGAAACTCGACTAATTTTTTTTTCTTGGACCGATAGCGCTCATATGGAAAAAAACTTTTGAGAATACTTTCTTCCTAAAATAATGCATGGTTTTCCCTCCAGGGGACATAAAGTCACATCTTATTTTAGTCGATATCTCTGTTTCTAAGAGTCGGATTTGAAAAATTATTTCTGTGTTGGAGAGCGTTTTCGGTTCGAAATATTTCTCATATAAATTCATGTTTTTCTTAACGCACAAGTCTGCAACCAGAAGACGTAAGGTCATAATTCCGTTTACGGCAATATCTGAGGGATTAAAAACCCGATTGAAAAACTTCTTTCCTCCGTCAGATACTACTGTTTTCCATACCGGTTTCAGTGACTTTGAATAGCTTTGATAAATTTAATTTGCGTTAGAACGGATTCAAAAACTTGCTTACTACACCCGAAAATTTGGTGTCATCGTTTTTGTTTTAAAATATTACTAGATGAACCTAAGTTGTAAACATCGCAGAAAACCACAGAGAAGTGATCTCCAGTTTACATGGAAAACACAGATACACTACTGTTTGTGAAAATTGCAACAAAAAGAAAGAATCGGGCTATTCAAATGAAATTTATAATACAGATTCCTGGTGTTACGGGCGATAACTGATTGCATTTGTATAGCTACACAAGATTTTACCGATTCGAAACTCAGTATCGTGAGAAGCCATCTCAAGCAACGATAACAGACTCTACACGACATGATACTGAATGGAAGAGGTTTTTGTTATCGTCCTGGAGAATAGCCTTCCAGGCTGTTTCTATGCGAGATCAGAGTTCATTTGTGGTGACTTGCGGAGGCGATTGACTGGCAAGTCACTTAGCTATACCATGTATGTTCGATATGAAACATATCCGGCGAACGTGCAGGCCAGGGAAGAAGTGGTATCTGCATTACATGGAAGAGGTCTTGGACATTCAGGAGCACATGGAGTCGAGCATTGTTCTGTTAGAATATAGTGCCAGGACAACTCTGAAGGAAGGGTATCACCTCTGCCTATAAAACATCGCTGATGTACCGCTGGCGGTTGTAAAAATGGAAGTTTTAGGACATCCTCCCCTCCTACAAAACAATTGGAGTGGGTCAGCTCTCTTCTTTTTTCAATGTGAATGTGGTCCCTCCTCTCTCTCTCTCTCTCTCTCTCTCTCTCTCTCTCTCTTTAACCTCCACCTTTCTCTCATGCTTCAGGGCAGGCTATTAACTGCAGCATTTCTAAACCGTGCCACCCGCTGGCAGACGATCTTTTTTTATTGTTCTGGTCGGCGGCACTTTGTTCTCTAGATGTTTGAAAAGCTTTTAAGTTGTCTTAAATGGTACGGGAGAAATGGGCTGGGAGAAACTTACTTTTGTGTATAAATATGTGCAGTATTTTCCCCATTTGTACTCTCAGGCAGCCGTTTTCAAAACTTCTGTGACACTGATTAGCTGGACAGTCTGTCGTTGTTTTCCCTTAGCGTATGCTCAGCTCAGTGTTGCTGATAAATACTCTTTCATACTTATTATGAAGTTTAAGAAAGCGAAAGATTTTCGCGAAACATCGCTTCCGGAGAATATGTGCTTGTAGACAATGTAAAGGGGAAAAGCGATATTTGGAAATATTTTAAATTACTGTTCCGTTCTGAAACTAGTCGGTCGGAAAACGTTGTTCAGTGCACTAAATGCAAAAACTTTTTGAGTTACGATAGCACAAAATCTGGAACATCGCATCTTAAGCGGCACAAATGTGCTCCCCACACACACACGAGAGACATATTGGGTTCCAGCGATATAATATGCCAGTAGAGATAGGTGTAGTTTGTAAAGCCATAAAATCTTCTACCAGTAGAACGATCGGACTCATAATTCTGGCCATTTTGTACTTTTTGAATTAACTCCCCCTTCTCCTCCCCCGCTCCTAATCCCCAAGGATATTTCCGGGTCCGGCGGTAAGGGATGATAAGTTGAAAACCCAGAAAATTTGAAAGGCATGGAAATTGTCTTTTTCGTGCATTATTTCTGAGTATACAAGCCCCCCCCCCTCCTCCATCCTCGGACGTCACGTGACTTATACAGAGTCTCAGAAATATTGTGAATTAACGTTTATTGTAATAGAATACGTGTAGCAATTAAGAAAACGAAAACTCTTCAGGAGTCGAATGACCGAGTGCACCAGGTGTCAAATTCGTGTTTTGGTAATTGTTGAAATTTTACGGGCCAGGCCGGGCTTTGGAAGCAGGAGAAATATACGGGCCAGGGCGGGCTTTGGAAACAGGAGACATATACGGGCCGGGCCGGGACGGGCGGGGCTTTAATTAAAAAATTTGAAACGGGCCGGGCTTTCCAAATTAAGGCCCGTGCAGACCTTTAAGACGCATCACAATGTGTTCAACTTTTCAGAAAAATTTAAAGTTGTGTCTTCTTGCAAAGGGGCCCAAAATATTCTAGGCCCTGTTTCAGCTAACAACTAGCTGCTGTGAGGGCATATGCGCTTTGAATAAGTACACGTTCCTTCTGCCATTTCACGAATAATCTGCCATTTTGCACTAAAGTCCAACGGGAATTCGTTACCATTTAACAGGAGAGAACCTCTCAAAAACTACTCATTGTAACGCCCATAAATGCAGCTTGCTTCACTTGGGGAGTTTTAGGGATCTGCTCTCTCGCTTCTTTCTCAAACTTTGATATATACACATGTGTCCAAAATTAACGTGACAAGCGCAAGAACATTGCGCAAAATCCACACGACATTGTTTAATGACAGTTTGTACAGACACACATGCATCGATAATAGAGAGTACACGACAGAAAAGAATTCCGTCACGGAATACGAACATGGGTACCACAGCATTGCAGTCCAAAAGTGATGCTTCGAGTGACGCGGATTTCGAGGAGCTAATAGGGAGTGTGATTACTCCGAACAGCGATAGAGCTTGCACAACTTGCCCTCATGCTATTTACAAGGCTGTGAATGAAATTTTGGGACAATAATGCCACTCCTCCATCAAGGCGCATCGGAGTCCTGTGAGAATTCAGGCAGGATGCTGCTAGCTTGCAATTGTACCAGCTAGGGCATCCCAAACATAGTCGATCGGGTTCAAGCCAGGAGATTTATAAGGCCACATTTTCCTGTGAATATCCTCGCTCTTCGGATATTCGTCGACTAGCTGAGCCCTATGTGGACGGGCTGTATCGTCCACAAAAATGGAATTGTAAGCCAACAGCTCCCTGAAAACTCATAGGGTTCTAGGATGTCATCCCTGTCTCGTGCAGCACTCAGAGTTTCTCCTGGAAACACGTGCAACGACGTACGTCCATCCAACATGATGCCAGCCCAAACCAGGAGTCCTCCACTATCGTAGGGGTCAATTTTTGTAATGCTGAAGGGAAGATTTAGGCTTCCCGCGTCTCTCCAAATGTGCACACGTCAAGAATCAGTGTTTAGGATGTACCGCGACTCGTACCGTGAAGAGAGCACAGGCCCATTGATCAGGGGTATGAGGGTGCTACTCTCGGGCCCAATTCAGGCAAATTCTTCTGTGCGATGTGGCTAGTGGGATACACACCATTTGTCTTTTTCCATGCGAACCTCTCTCGTAGAGTCTTCTATAAATGGTTAGCCTTGATATCGGGGTTCCCGTAGCAGAGGAGAGCTCCTGCGAGGGTCTCTTGGCTGTCAACTACCTATGGCGGCGAGTTGTTAGAAACAAATACAGGTCGTCTTTACTTGCTGTGGCTCGTGGGCGTTCTTATCCTGGCTCTCTGGTTATTGTTCCGGTTTCCTGTTACTGTATCCAGAGATTGGAGACCACTGGCCTCGACATCTTGCTACATCAGCATGCGATTGCTCTGCTTCCAATCGCTCTCTTCCGTAAAGAGTCTATGATCTACGTTATGTCACATAGTAAGTTTTAAATCATGGGCTGCAACACCACCCGAACCTTTCCAATACATTGTAGAGCCCATACCACGATAAGTTGCTGCTGTTGTTAGGGCCAAATGTGGCCCGATTCTTTATTTTTTTGTTTATGTTTGGGCGTTTAATGACCACTTTTAGCAACTCAGTGGGCTATAAGCAGTCGCCCATCCCTAATTTAGGGTCATTGGTTCCAGGGAAAGGAGTAAGCCAGTGGCGTAAGACAAACACAGCATCCGTGCCTCACCGGTATTCGAACCCGGACCTATCTCGGACGAATGGTCAGAAGCCAGCGCTTAGACCACTGTGTTACCGGGGAGGCTCTCATTGTTTGGTGGGTAGGTATCAGAAATCGTCCTTCATATCACTTCTGAAGTGCGACTTGGAAATTCTTTTTGTGTGGGATAGTCTGCTACGAGAAACGTTTTGCCTACACGCTTTACTTTTCCTTAAAGCACATCTCTGACACTAGGGCGAGGATGTGAACATTTGTATCAGAAGTAATTATTTGGCATTTAACGAGAAAATTTCTCTGGCATCGAATACTGGCCGGTGTGGCAAGCATTTACGTAGTTTTTCAACTTCTAATGATGCACAATTCACCCATTAAAGAGTAAATATACACTGAAGTGCCAGAAAAACTGGTACACCAGTCTAATACTTGGTAGGTCCCCCACAGGAGCGCAGGATTGCAGAAATTCGACGGGGTATGGACTCTAATAGCTTCTGAAAATATGCTGTAGGCTATACACACCATCCTTCCTGCAGAGCGTTCCACAATTCGGGTGCATTCCGAGGTAGCGCGTTGCATGTCATCCTAAATGTGTTCTATCACGTTCAGATCTGGGGACTTGGGTGGAAATGGCAACACCCCAAACTCAGATGAATGCTCCTCTAACCATATTGTGGCGTCCCGACACTTGTGTGGAGGTGCATTGTCTGTTGGAACAGGCCCAACTCATCAGCATGAATGCAGGACAAGAACGGGTGTACCTCGTCAGAAAGTATACGCACACAGCGTTGGCCGGTCACAGACGTTTGTAGACGTACCAGTGGTCCCAGTGAAGTCCATCTAAACACACCCCATGCCATTACGGACCCCCCACCAGCCGGTACAGTTCCCTGTTGACAGGCGGGATACATGGCTTCATGGGGTTTGCGCCACACACGAATCCTTCCATCTGCTCGATACAGTTGGAAACGCGACTCGTCAGACCAGGCTACTTATTTTCAGTCATCAAATGTCCAGTGGCGGGGTTGTCGTGCCCAAGCGAGGCGCATAGCTCTGTGTCGTGCACCCATCAATGGGACTCGAGTTGGGCGTCGGCTTCCAAAGCCCATATCGTGCAAGATACGTTGTACAGTCCGGACGCTGATGCTTATATTGAGGCTCCAGCATTGAATTACGATGATACCTGCGAGAGTGTTGCACGCCTATCGCGTGAAATGATTCTTGATAGCCGACGATGGTCACGGTCACCCAATGTCTTTTTACGGCCACACTGGTGTCGTAGGTTGGAGGTTTGGCCGGAATTCTTGTAGTCATGGTACACCCTTGCAATGGCCGTCCGTGAAAATCCGATCATCGTTTCTACCTCCGAAATACTATGGCCCATCGCACGAGCACCAACTATATGACACCGCGTTGAAAATCGCTTAAATCGTTATTTCTTGTCATTCTCATGCCGAAAACAGCTCTGACAGCTGACAAGGATGTCTATCGCTTCATATACGCACTGGCGGACGCAACCGAGTACGCGCAAAGGTGACGTTGCTATGTATTTTGCATAAGCTCGTCTGTACTAGTTTTTTGGCACTTCAGTGCATATGTTTCTATTTGGAACCATCAAGCCAAAAATTTTTACCGAACTTTCTTCCAGTTCCTTCGCTAGGAACAAATATATGTATATTTTGATATGCTTCATTTTCGATTCAAAAGACCGGACAAAAAACTATTTCTCAATTAATTTTATTTCCTACGCTTAACATTTTGTTAATTATCTCAGTTATACCCTACTAAATGTTTAATGATCTACAATTTATATAACTGTACTTTCTTTTGACTAAAACGTCCTCCACATGACCCCGAAAATTCGATAGAACCTGTCTTGTTTATCTGGTACATGTAGGTGCAATATCTACTTATAAGTCCAATATCAGCACCTCTGTTGGTGAAACTATTTAGTCCTGTTATGGCACTTGAGTTGGCGAATGTCCATTTATGAGTGCCGCATAAGTACATCAAATGGTTCAAATTTCTATTAGTTCCATGTGTGAGCATCTCCGGTTGTTGCAAATATCTATTGTCCCACTATTGTGTGAGGGGAAGGAGGGGGACAAACAATTATAAATCCCATATAAACAAATCTGTTGGGTGTAAACATCTAATTATAAGTCCCGTATAAGCCCCTCTGTTGGTGCAAATACCTAATTATAAGTCTCATATATGCGCCATGCTGGTGCATTTACCTAACTAGAAAATCTTATTTAAGCAAATCTGTTGGTGCAAATATCTAATTATATGTACCATATAAGCACCAAGTGGGTGCAATTACCTAACTAGAAAATCTTACATAAGCAACTCTGTTGGTGCAAATATCTTTTACGGTAACATATAAGCACCTCTTTTGGTCCAAATATTAATAAGATCCAGATAGAAGCCCCTGGTGCTGTTTCAAACATCTATAAATCCCATATAAGCACCTTTCTTGACCCAAATTCGATTTATATGTACCATATAAGCACCTTAGTTGGTCCAAATATCTATAAGTCCGACATAAGCACCTTAGTTGGTCCAAATATCTATAAGTCCGACATAAGCACCTCTGTTTGTGCAAATATCTATAAATTCCATACAAACGCCTCTATTGGTGCAAATATCTATTTATAAGTTCCCTATAAGCTGTTGGCACAAATACCTAATTAGAAGTCTAATGCATGTATCTTTGTTGGCCCAAATACTTATAAGTCTCAAATAAGCACTTGTGTTCGCACAAATATCGATCTATAAGGCCCATATAATCACGTTTGTTGGTCCAGATATCAGTTTATAGGTACCATACACACTCTTATGTTTCCGGTGTCAAATAAAATGTGACCTAATAGCCGACCTGAGCTACTAGAATGAGATGATGTCCTCCTGTCATATCTTTTAACAGTCAAAACCTGGTTTTGGAAGGATTACAGCAAAGTTGACAGATTAGAAGTATCAAATAAAGCCTACAAGTCACACGAGAAACATCACGCAGAACATCCACCTAGTCTTTCTTCAGAGCTGATATTTGATATCTGGCATATAACAGCTTCCCTTGTCATGCTTTCCGCAGTCATTTTCTGGCTGTTGTGATCGCAAGAATGAAACGTCTGGTTGGATCAGAAGACAGACGAAGCGGTTATCTTTCGTTTTCTCCATTCAGCTGGGTCCTTAAGGGTGGAATTTTTGGAGCTGTCATTCGAGTTGATGAGAGAGCTACGTCTTCGCTGTCATTTGTCGACTAGCACTCTCGCTGCCAAAGACTTCGAAGTATTTTGACACTTAATTCATTTACTCTGACGCTCATTAGGAGCGCACAACCTCTTCCTGGCCACCCTACGGATTCCTCTTGCATTTGTGTTTTATTCTCACTGAACTTTATCTAAATTTAAATACAGGATTATTTTTATAGACCACCCAAGGCAGATAGTGGAGTTGTTACAAACCCTTAATGAAAAACGACAATTAGAAGAATATTTTTAGGTACAATGCTACGAGTCTAACGGCGAGGAAATTCTAAAATAAGTTTATTAGCCCTCCTTTGCTTTTAAATCATTTGCGTTCGTGCCTCATCCAGGACCTTTCTTCCGGTCCTTCTAATCATATGTGATGTCAAAGTCAGAATAATGTACAGAAATTTGTATAGTAAAATTGCATGACAGTGTATAGTTTAATCTCATAAATGAAAGTCATAAAATTAGCAAGATCTAATTTGCAGTCAAAACATTTCTGCTCAGTTCACTACAAAAACATTTTTTCAGATTGATGGGGCCACTTTCTGTGATTTCTTTCGTCAATTAACGAAACATATTTCTGGTAAAACCAATTTTTGGTGGTCCTTAAAATAACGGAAAAAATTCACGGACTTTTCGTATGCCATATAAATCCTGAATTTTCAGAAACATTTTCGCAATTGCTTTCTCCTGTTAACGGAAAATTTCCGTTCTCACTTGTTTTTCACATCTATATGACGAAAATTTTCTGGTAATAAGAGAGATCTAAGGGAATACTTGGGGGTTGATTATCTATTGAATTTCAATGGTTGGTCGGAGTATTTAATTTTCAAATCCTGCAGCGAGAGCTAATATTGTGGATAGCATATTGCATACATTTTGCATACTGTGAAATATTTCTTTCTTCTCTTCCCCATTTTTGTGTACCAGCCATTATACACTATATTGACAAAATTCACCGGACACCCTTCAAAAGCAAATGAACGGATCCGCTGCGTTGTTAAGATGCACGGTACAGCTCCAAACGGTATAAAAACAAGCCTGCAGCTGACCGCGATCATATCGCACTGTGAGGTCGAGTGAAAATGTCGCGACGGGAGAGAACTGACTTTGAGAAAGGAAAGATTGTTGGGTGTTATATTAGTGGGTGTCCATAAGAGAAACCGAGAGGGGTCTAAACATACCCAAGTCAACTGTTTTGGATGTACTGAATGAGTGGAAGACACATGGCGTACCTGAAGCAGCAAAACGTGCCGGCAAACCAAAGAAAATCAGTGATACAGGACGTCGAAGCCTCAGAAGATTCGTTACAGCTAATCGACGGAGTACTGCACAAGACCTCAGTGCACAGGGGAGTAAAAAAAAATGCTGTAACCTCGGTATGTACACATGCCATTCGTATAGAACTTCATTTCATGTGTTACCGTGGTCAAGCGGCTGCTAATATGTCTTTCATCTCCACTCGGAATGCTACTCGTTGTTTAGCATGGTGTAAAGAACATTTATCGTGGACCGTAGGTAAATGGAAATGGGTGCTATGGACTGATGAATCAAGATGCACGATCCATCAGTCTGATGGCCATGCGTGGGTATGGCGGCAGCAGGGGGAACTGTGTTTACCACAGTGTACTGTTCCTACGGTCAAGTATGGAGCTGGCAGTGTACTTGTGTGGGGGTGTTTTTTGTGGAATGGTCCCGGCCCATTGGTTATCGTGGGCAAATCTGTTAACCAGGACGTCTACCTTGATATTCTGGACAATTATGCCCTACCAATTCTGTGGCAACACTATAGAACTGAGCCTTTTTGGTACCTGCAGGATAGTGCACCCAGCCATAAAGCAAGGACTGTTACGGCGTTGTTTGACGATAATTCTGTATCGTGTGTGTATTGGCCAGCAGAGAGCCCTGATCTTTATCCTATAGAGCATCTATGGGATGAATTGCAGCGCAGCATAAGAAGTTTGAAACCAAGGCCTTTTACTAAGCAACAGTTAGCGGCAGCATTATGTACTGAATGGAAGCGCATACTTATCGCTGTGAGCCAAAACCTTGTCGAAAGCATGTCTCGAAGGGTCAGTGCATGCATTAAGGCCAAAGGTGGACCGACACCGTACTAATGTATGTCAATAAATGCTATGTTGTGTTTCTCTTCTAGGTGTCCGGTGACTCAATATGGTGTATATTGTGTTACTGTAGCAAACCGGGTGCTTAATTTAATTTACAAGTCATTCTACGATGTCTATATATCAGTCTGTAAAGACACCCGCCATATTTCTTCAGACCTCGCACCTTCAGATTACCACCTATTCCGGTCCCTACATAATTGCTTTAATGGGAAGAACTTCAATTCCCTGGAAGCCTGTGAAAACCACCTTGAACAGTTCATCGCCCAGCAAGATGGCAAGTTCTGGGAGGATGCAATCCTGCAGCTGCCGCACAGATGGCGACAGGATGTGGAACAAAATTGCACATATGTAGTTCATTAAATCTATGTGCAGGTTTGTCAACACTGTCTTTTAATTTCACCGAACCTACGATACGAGCTTTTGTTACAACACAATATCTTCTGCTTAAAATAATGCATAGTTTTTCCGCTATGAGTGAAAAAACTGTGCATCAAAAACTCTCTCTCAGGCTGAATAATTAAATTTTCAAAATTTATAGTATCAAATTATGCACGAAGCAAAGAGTACTACGGTACTTTCTCGATTTCTTTAGCAAATATTTTAGCTGAAAATTATGTCAGTACTAGATGCTCTCTCTCTCTCTCTCTCTCTCTCTCTCTCTCTCTCTCTCTCTCTCTCTCTCTCTCTCTCTCTCTCTCTAAGGCTGAATAATAAATTATTTCCAAAATTTATAGTATCAAATTATGCACAAAGCAAAGAGTACTACGGTACTCTCTCGATATCTTATTTTTGTCAATATCTCTGCTTCTAACAGTCCGATTTAAAAATTCCTTTGTCGGAGAGCGCTTCTAGCGCGAAATGTTTTGCTTATAATTTTAAATTTTTGTTTACGTACATATTTGACACCAGAGGGCATATGTTCACGTTTTTCTTTACAGCATATTTACAGCCATATCTGGGCGCCTAAAAAGCGGATTTAAAAAATCGTTTTTCAGTCAGATGTTACTAATTACGAAAAATAGTTGTGGTCATTTCATTCCCGAAATAATGCACGGTTTTCCTGTTAAAGACGTAAAAGGCAATCTTTCTCTTTACCTCTGCTTCCAGGAGACGTATTTCAAAAAAATATTTTCTTACCATACCTTATACTATGAAGAATACTTTTCGCATGTTTTCTACCTTTCCATTACTCAAAATTCTTCCACTAGGTGGAGTAAATTTATATCACGTTTTTACCTATATCTCTTCTAACTTTTCAACGTTAAACTCCCTTTGTTTCTAATATCCACCTTTATCTACGAGAGACGTTTTGTGCCCAATTTGTTAATTTTCGTGATATACTTTTCAGCCGACAGTGGGAGAAAGTAAGGATAGGTAATTCAAAACGATTGCCCCGATTACTAATGACAATAACGGGTTTATGAAGATAAATAGACATACTATAAACGACAAACCGTCTTCACACGATATATAAAAGAGTTTTATGATGGAATAAAGACTTTAATGATAGTTAAAAATTTAAAAGCGTGACACCTTTCGGTTCCTGCCAACAAGCACCCATCCTCAGACGCAATGAACACATACAGTGGAAGAGGTAGCTTATAAATACATAGATACATGAATGAACAGGTGACATACTATCAGTCGTCATGACTGTATGTGATGACTGTATGTGTTCATTGCGTCTGAGGATGGGTGCCTGTTGGCAGGACCCGAAAGGTCTCACGCTTTTAAATTTTAACTATCATTAAAGTTTTTATTCCATCATAAAACTCTTTTATACAGTATATCGTGCGAAGCCGATTTGTCGTTTATAGTATGACTTTTTTAGCACGAGTTACCTCTGTTTTATAGATAAATAGACAGCTGATATCCCTACACAAGAAAGAAGGAATTTTAGAATATTATTGGAACACGCATTGGAAGGTGCACGTTCGCCAATTTTTGAACGAAATTCTTCCGAACCGTTGGATTGGTCGTTGTGGACAAGACGACAGGGTTTTCTGCAAGTGTCCCTCCAGGTCACCGGACCTTACTCCTTGTTACTTCTTTTTGTGGGGGTATGTCAAAGACCATGTGTATCTGCCATCTTTGCCAAGAACACTGCAAGAACTAAAGATGCGCAATCAGCTTGCACTGGCTTTAGTGACTATAGACATGTTTCATAATGTATGGAGTGAAATGTATTAGTGTTTAGATGTTGTTCACGTGTCCCAGGGGAGTCATATAGAACATTTGTAAGGTATGAAAACAAAATTCCAAACTTCCTTTTTCATTGTGTAACAGTGTGATTTCTGTATCTATGTTCATAAACCAGGTATTGCCATTTATAATCCGGGCAATCATTTTGAATTACCCTGTATTTCGATTACTAAATGTATTATTGATTCTAAAAAGCTGCTCGTTTTTTTTAAGGGGTTCCGTTGACTATGAATGACTTTGAAATATTTTATCCATGTCGTAAAGAATTCAAAAGACGTGCTGCTAAAGATGCGAAGCAATTAACTAATAACAAGGAAATGTACACCAATTACACTTAAAATATAATAACTATATTAGTAATCCGAATTTTTTGGCTTGGATTATGAATCAGTTTCCAAGCTTTCGCCCATTAACCAGATGGCATTTTTCAAAGAAGGTAGACAGCAAACTGCAGACTGAATAATAGAATGCTTCAACAACTTAAATGCCGCCCAGGTGGCGCAGTGGTCTACGCGATGGACTCTGATCATTCGTCCGAAAGGGGTCCGGGTTTGAATCCCGTGAGGCATGGATGTTGTGTTTGTCTTACGGCACTGGCTCTTTCCCTTCCCTGGAACCAGTGACCATAAATTAGGGACGGGCTACTGCTTATAGCCCATTGAGTTGCTCACGGTAGTCGTTAAACCCCCAATAAAAAAAAAAAAAAAAAAAACTTGGACGCGGTGACTTGACTTGACAATAAACGAACAGATGCGAACGTAAGTAGGCATTCAAAAACGCGAGGCGTTATGCTCGTTCAGCACGCGGAATCATGGAAGGAAAACAAAAGGTATTCTCTACTTGAAGAACTGGTTCTAAACCCGTGGAAACTCCATAGAGACGCTATCATTGCATGACTCGTTGTTGGTAATGATCTCCAAAAGTTTCACGAATGGCGGTAGATTTTGGGGTGGAGTAGGAAGCTAATTTCTTTACGTCATCCCGCATAGGAGTAGCGGACTTGAACTTGACTTCTTTGGATAGGGCCGTGGTTACTTTGCCGTACTTAATGTTTATTTTGTGTTCGTTGACTCTAATTCTAAATGAATGTTTGGTCATTCCAATGTAGTATCGCTTAGAGCCGTCCGGATATCGTAGGGGAATGACATAAACACATGTTTCATCGGAAAGTGTGGTCTTGTCAGCGTTTCCCTTAAGCATGGCGTATAAAGACGTAGGAGACATGATGCCAACACCGAGGTTCATCTTCTAGAGTGCGTTCTTGAGCCGATAGGAAACATTTGGTATGTAAGGAATTGAGCCTAGGTAGCGTAGCTGCGGTATAGACAGATTATTATAAGGCAGGATACGCCCCGAACCTGGTACATAGCTAGATCGAGTTAATCAGAACCAGTCATATTAAATTTACTCAAAACCAGAGTTATTAACTACCAACGGACACAAAAGTTACGTTTTTGGCGCCGGGCAGCAAAAGCGACGGCGCCGTCGCGAAGGTAATTTCATTGGTTCGACAGAAACGGGCTCCGCCCTTTTAACAGTTCCAATATCTATAATTGTTGCGAATTTCGGTTACCGTAATTAATTCTATTAGCTGGATTTAAAGGAGGCGCACAGCACGTCATTCTGGGGGGATTCTCTCTGAAAAGCTGGCATTATTCGGCTACTTGTGGAGTTTCAGCAGTAAGCATCCTGAAATTCTAGCCGTTAGTAAATCTGGTTGATGCCGGGATATTGGAGCGAAACTACAGAGCAGCGTTCCAGAGATCAGTCTATGATAGCCCCCGAGTGACTAGACGTCGGACAACTGGTGATGCCAAGAAAGACAGCCCGATGGCAACGAGAACTTACGGATTCCTCTATTAAATCAACGGCATTGGTTCATCATGATGTAAGTGAGCGACATCTTGTAGTTCCATGCCTTAAGTCAACTACAGTGTGTGTGTAGATGCGCGCGCTAGCACACACGCACACGCACACACTATATGCACGGTCGAGTCACATTATTGTGACTAATATAGCCAATATCCAGGGTAACCGCCGTGTGCAGGGCGGACAGCAGCTATAGACGGGCTGGGAGTGTCTCAACAGACACTCCCAGCCCGTCTAGCTGCTGGGTTCTGGAAGTTGTTCACGGGTAATGTGGAGGCATGTCGACTGCAGTGCATCTGACAGCTGCTGGAGGGATCCACAGAGCGAACAACACGATTGAGGTGGTCCCACAGATGCTCAATTGGGTTTTGAGTCTGGGGAATTAGGGGGCCAGGGAAGTATTTTGAAGTCTTCATCGTGCTCTTCCAACCACGTTTGGACACTTCTAGTTGTATAACACGTCGCATTATCGTTCTGGAAAATTCCATCCTCCCCAGAGAGGACAATCAACATGTATGGGTGTACGTGGTTCGCAAGGATGTATTCATAACGAATTCGGTTCATAGTGCCTTCCACAGGTATGAGTGAACCCAGAGAGTGCACGAAAACATTCCCCAGGCCCTAACGTTGCCCCCATCAGCTTGTGTTCTTCCTGCAATGGTTGAAGAGTGTTTGTTCTCCGATGTTTCTCGCCTTATATGCCAACGTCCATCCGATCGATGAAGCAGAAAAGGTGATTCATCGGAGAAGGTAATCCTTTGCCAATCAGCGGAGGTCCAATTCCGATACTGCCGTGCAACTGTAAGCCTTTTCTGCCAATGCACCTTCGTTAGTATAAGTGCAGTTACCATCCGTCTGCATCGGAGTCCCATACGCAGCAGTGTTCGCTGAACTGTTGTTTTAGTCACATTTCTGGTAGCCCCCTTGTTTATTCGGCCAGTTAGTTGCTCCATTGTAGCGTGTCGATCGGCCCTCACGCACCTTCCCAGCCGACGATTACTTCTCACATCAATGGACGTGGTGCTCGGCAGTTTCCACATCGCTTATTGGCAATGGTGCCATTTCTCCAATCACGATACACTTTAACCACAGCAGCACGCGAACAGTTAACAAACTGCGCTGTTTCAGAAACTGTCACTCTTGTCCCGAAAGCCGATAATCATCCCTTTTTGAAAATCTGATAAATCGCTCCTTTTATCCATGACGGCAACGAGTGATATGTTTTCATATTGCGTACAGCACACCTTACATACCCTCCAAGCCAGCTCACGATACGAGCCTTCTTTCATTGGCTACGCGCTGTTGACGTCAAAAGTAGGAGGTGGTAATGTGACTCGACTGTGTATATATATACGCATTGTTTTTGAGGGTTTGAGGACTACCGTGAGCAACTCAGTGAGCTATATAAGCAGTGGTCCGTGCCGTAAGACAAACGCAACATCCTAACCTCACTAGGATTCAAACCCGGACCCTCCTAGGACGAATTTTCATGAGCCAGGCCTTTTACCTCTGCGACACCTGGGCGGCCCTTTCTGTATATAGAACATTCTTTAATTTTTTTTGTATTATCTTTATCATTAATTTTGTTTTAAAGAACGCTATGTATTTCGTTAGATTCTTATATTTCCTTGATTTATTTTAGTCTTACCATACGGGGCATCATAACATCCATTATTCCATATAGCGGGAACCCCTGCTTGTGTCATTGAAACATGACCCCCAAAATCCTGGTATCTGCCAGTAATTACCAAAAGTCTCGAGACTTTCCTTCAAACAATATCTGAAACTTTTTGCATGTTAAACCTAAGCTGTGAACAGCTGGATTCGGGCATCTTGCACTGAGGGATTGATTTCAAAGATATGTTTAGTTAACACCTTTTTTCTGGCACCAATGAACCATTTAGCCTTTGATGTTCATGTGGGACATTCAAGTGATCCTCCCTTTAAAAAAAGAGAATCATTCTTTTAAATCGATTGATACAGAAAGGGAGAGAGAGAGAGACAGAGAGCGAAAAAGAGAGAGACTAAGAGAAAGTGAGAAAGAAAGAGAGAGAGACACAGAGCAAAAAGTGAGAGACTAAGAGAGAGAGAGAGAGAGAAAGAGAGAGACTAACAGAGAGGGAGAGGGAGAAAAAAAGAGTGACTAAGAGAGAAAGAGAGAGAGAAAAAAAGAGAGACTAAAAGAGAAAGAGAAAGTGAGAAAGAAAGACAGAGACAGACTAAAAGAAATAGAAAAACAGAGAAAGAAAGAGAGAGATAGACTAAGAGAAATAGAAAGAAAGAGAGAGATAGACTAAGAGAAATAGAAAGAAAGAGAGAAATAGACTAAGATAAATAGAAAGACAGAGAGAGAAAGAGCAAATGAGAAAGAGAGAGAGTGAAAGAGCGAGAGAGAAAAAGGGAGAGAAAGAACAAAAGAATCAATTTGTGCAACCTTTTTTATCTAGTTCCTAAATAAAAGAATTTTATCCTGCTTTTTTTAAGAATAATCTTCAAAAAGAACAAAAAGAAAAACTGAAAAAAATCTCCTTTGCTCAACACTCAAGAAAACTAAAAATCACCCCCCCCCCCCTCTGTTTTCTTTTTTCTTTTTGAATAAACAAATGTTGTAAAATTTAACTCAGCTAGTAAACTGGCATTTGGATAGCTTTTCTTATTTTTCAAACCATCTATATAGACGGAACTTTTAATCCTCAGATCGTTGTCTCTCAATTTCCGAACACACCTTTTAAACTGCAACTTGCTATTTCTCACATGCACGGCTTTTGACTTACAGTTAAGTCAAGTTTGTCCTAGACTTGAGCGTTTTTCTCGCATTTCGGTTGGCACGCCCAAATCAACAACAGAACTCTTTTGTGTCAGGATGAAAGGTGCTTTCTTATGAACAACAATTGCATTTCTCCTTTATTTTCCTATCCCTTTTCCATTATATAACTGCGTGTACTTTTTATTCTTATTAACAGGAAAACTATTTCCTGTTTTGTGACCCCCTGAATAAATTTGAATAAGGGCCATATATACTGTTTTGCAGTTCATCCATATCCAAAATAAAATATTATATCAGCTAATCTTTTAGTTGTATATAATAACATCAGCTCTTAATTTCGATCAATATCTGCATAGTTCCATGCTAATCATTGAGGGTTTTGCCTTTTCCTTGATACTCCACCGGTGGCCAAGTGGTACGGAGCGCTGGCTTTTGATCATTCGTCCGAGATAAGTCCCGGCTCAAAAGCCGGGGGGGGGTCACGGATGATATGTTTGTCTTTTTCCCTCTCCTGGAACCAATGACACCGAATTTGGGACGGAATATTTATTGAGCAAAAGACTCCGTTACCTCGCTCCTAAGTTATTGCTTCCAACTTAATTTTTCCTTCGTTTTTCCGTTTCGAACATCCGAGAAATATTCATCTCTTTGTTTGGGGAGCCACAAATTCTTCTCGTCGCGTGGAGCATCACTAAATCTACTTATTACCTCCTTCGAGAGCAAGATCCAAACTTCCTTTTCTTTTTCGACCTTTTCTCTAAGAAAAAGAGCTGGCTGTTTTCAATGGAATCACTTCCTCTCTCTGACCATCCGGGAAGTTGCTGAATCATCATTGTTGCTGCTTTCACCCTCCTCATGAGAATTCCCTCATTAAAACCTAAAACTCTAAGAAAAAATCATGTGCTAGGATCTCTTTCTACACTGCATGTGTACCATAAAACGATAAAAAAAAACCCATTGACTCGAACTGTGAAGTTCATGAACAGCAGTTTCATGCGACGACAAGTAATATTGCTTTTTTCGAACATCGGAAACACTGCAGGGTTGTGGGCATCTCGGCTCTCGTATTAGCGGCTGTATGAAACCTAGCAGAGCGTCCATCTTAATACTGCCCTAAAAAATACCAACGGAAAGGGAAATAATTTTAACTCATGAGATGTGTTAAAGAAAGGTAATTAAAACGCTTTTACTGAAATTGATGATCCCTAAATAACAACGCACTGATCTAAGCTCTGGCTTCTGGCCGTTCGTCTGAGTGGGCCTGGATTCGAGTCCGATCCTGGCATGGTGGTGTATTTTTCTTACGGCATCAACCCCCCCCCCCCCCCCATAAACCAGTGTCCCAAATTAGAGACGAATGACTGTTTACAGCCCACTGAGTTTATGACGTATATTCTAATTCAATTTCAACTTTCAGCGCGTCTTTTGTAAAAAAGATCGTGCTACCGTGCTTCTGTTATCGGTTTGTACGATAACAGAAGCACGGTAGCTGAAAATTATGTTAGTACTAGATGCTCTCTCTCTCTCGCTCTGGCTGAATAGTTAAATTTTTAAAATTTATAGTGTCAAATTATGCACAAAGCAAAGAGTACTACGGTACTATCTCGATTTCTTTAGCAAATATTTTAGCTGAACATTTTGTTGGTACTAGATTCTCTCTCTCTCTCTCTCTCTCTCTCTCTAAGGCCGAATAATAATTTTTTTCAAAATTTATAGTAACAAATTATGTACAAAGCAAAGAGTACGGTACTCTCTCGATTTCTTCAGCAAATATTTTAGCTCAAAATTAAAATTATATTAATACTAGATGCTCTCTCTCTCTCTCTCACTCTCTCTCTCTCTCTCTCTTTCTTTAAGGCTGAATAATAAAACTATTTCAAAATTTACAGCATCAAATTATGTACAAAGCAAAGAGTACCATGGTACTCTTTCGATTTCGTTTTTTAAAAAGTGCAGCATCGGAAAAGAATGATTAAATTTTCAAAATTTATAGTCGATTGCCTTTGTTGCAAATATTTTAGCTGACAATTATGTTAGTACTAGATGATCTCTCTCTCTCTCTCTCTCTCTCTCTCTCTCTCTCTCTCTCTCTCTCTCTCTCTCTCTCTCTCTCTCTCTCTCTCTCTCTTTAAGGCTGAATAATAAAAAAAAATCAGAATTGATAGCATTATAGCATCAAATTATGTACAAAGCAAAGAGTACCACGGTACTCTCTCGATTTGATTTCGTTTTTAAAAAAGTGCAGGATCGGAACAGAATGATTAAATTTTCAAAATTTATAGTTGATTATATTTGTTGTAAATATTTTAGCTGAAAATTATGTTAGTTCTGGATGCTCTCGTCCTCTCTCTCACTTTTTAAGGCTGCAAAAACTCTTTCACTCTACGGAAATCCTGATATTTCCCTACTCATTTTTTTCATTTTGCAGCACTATTAATTGGCGTGGAAAAGAATGCGATAAACTGATGAAGACGATATGTGATGCTAGTTACCAAGGGGTAAAAAAAGAATTACAAGAGGAAGTTAAGAAGCTGATCCTGAGGGATGTCGGAAGATCAGTGAAGAGTATCATCATCATCACTCAACTAGTGGATCATGTGCATGACCTGCAGGTTAAGGGAACTTCACGATAATAGAGTAAGCGACAAAAAAAGGAGTTGCGATACTCACTTAGCTCCCAGATGTCATAATATGTGGGTTGCGAAGGAAAAAGGCTCCGACTAATGCTTCTTATTCACAGTTAGACACCGACACGCAGGGAGGGCTCGGGCAGGGGAAGGCGAGCCCAAAAATAGCGGGAATACTTTCTCGCCAAAGCGACTGACACCCTGTCCCATCCGCGTAACTCGTCGGTAATCACTTCCATGTGTCTGTGGAATTCGCGACTCGACAGTCTATGTGTCAGGTGACACATTAGTTTTGGTGTTTACACCTAAGGGGGACTCATGGTCTAAGAGAGCAACCTAGCTTGGGCTTTGCCATGGCACATTTCCTTGCCCCCGCTGTTCCCCCCTTTTTCTCCGCGTAGAAAGTTGACTCTTCGATGGATGAGCAGACGAGAATAAAGAGCTCTTCAGGTCCGGGATGCTAATCAGAACTTAAGGAGCTGACAACTCACGTACGTACGCAAAGACGGGACGGTGGAAAATATCCGTTCCAGCATCTTTCGCCGGCTTATTGTGTTTCAGTGAAAGAGGATGTTTCGTTACGGCCCCAAGTGGGGTGACTTCTTAAAACATAGTTTCGACTTTCTGCTCTTCTATTTATGCTCCTGCTGTCTCATGTCTCTTTAGAATGGATGCTGCAAAGGGTGGTTGGTAGCTCGATTCCGAGACAAAGAATCCTTGTACCCTGCTACAAAATAAATGGCGTGTTTAAATATCCACGAAAGTGCAGCGGAAGCAACTAAAGTTCTTACAGCTTAGTCTGACTTTCACCGAAACGTTAACCTTTTATTTTAATAATTTGTGGGAGGCTGCAACCCCCCAAGAACATCTAAATCTATAAGCAATCACCAGTACTTTAGATTCCATGAAAGGGGCAAAACTGGCGCCTTATAACAAATACGAGACCTCATTTCGTGCTCTAACACAGGCTCAACTACAATGAAAAGCCAGAAGCCCGAGCCTCTGGCCACTCAGGCAGCTTGGAATCTTTTAAAAAAACAGGTGAGAAATCAATATCTACACTGTAAAAAATTGCCGTGAATAGTCAGGGTTTCACCCGGATTAAGACGGTTTAAGCACGCCACCTAGCGGTGAACCATACATTTTCGGTAGATGAACAACATGTTCACGGTGTTTAAACTTTTTGAACTGTTACTGTATTTTAACCTTGACAATATGGTCACGTTCTTTTTTCTTAAAGTGGTTATATACCTGTTTTTTCAAGTACAATCAGTCGACTGGTAACACCTCTATGGGCAACACGTTTTTATTTTCCTGTCAGTAGGCATATTATTTATACCCGGTCATTAGACATATTAATGAATATTACAGCATTAGACGTTTCTATTTCCCATTAGACATGCCCATGAACATAGCATGCATTATTATTTATTTGTCAGTAGACATGTTAATCAACATTATGGTCATTAGACGTTTTTGTTTCCCGGTCATTAGACATATTAATGAACATTACGGTTTATTGACTGGCTATTCAGCTGCCGGTGTATCTACCGTAATTTGACCCTGCAATTTTTACAGTGTATTCTGCTACATCGTTTTCGCTTTAGTTATTAGTCATTTTTAGAATGTAAAGACTCCCACGAGAATACAAGGAGTCGACCATCCTTCATTTAAGGTAATTAGTTCCAGAGAAGAAGGAGCCGGAAGGAACTCCTCAAAAACTAAGATGACATTTTGCTTTGGTCTAGAGGTAAGGAGAGTGAGAAACCAGAGGCATGTAGCTCCGATGGCCAAGTGGCCAGAGCCGTAGGCGTGTGGGCAGTCCTCTGAATACGGTCATTGCCCGAGTCCTGGATAAGGCATGAGCGGATTGTGTGTTTAGCGACCGCCGTGAGCAACTGAATGAGGTATAGGCAAACGGCAGCCCCTAATTTAATGCAGCTATTCCAGGAAAGGGAGAGAGAGTGTGACGTGCTTGGCCAGAAGGACGCACACGACATAAAGGAAGATAGCAGCGATAACTAACGTCCGCGTAGCTCAATTGGTAGAGCGACTGATTTCGGAATGAGGGGACCCGGGTTCGAGCCCCGGCGTGGACTAAACATGACGGAGAATTTTACTTCGTTATAATGGCGCCGGAATTTTTCGGATGACCCGGCCGTTCAAGATCTCGCAATGGTGTGATGCTCTTTCCACACCGCGAGAGAGGAAAAATAAGAGAATCCCTTCTCCAGCGCTTCGAAAAATAAATGTGTGTGACGTTGCATTCCACACACCAGATTGACTGGGAGTTCTCAAGTGCACGTTCTACAGCGGATGGCTGCCTACGACGATTCATGGTCACGGCTGACCCGTGGACCATGCCCCCGGCCCTCTTTCGGGGGGGCATGTGACGTGCCTGCCCAGCAGGAGGCACACGACATAAAGGCAGAGAGCAGCGATTACGAACGTCTGCGTAGCTAAATTGGTAGAACGACTTATTCCGGAATGAGGGGACCCAGGTTTGAGCCCCGGCGTGGACAAAAATGACGGAGAAATTTACTAGAAACACACCATCCATTCCTCTCTCGGGATTCGAACCAGGACCAATATTGGACGACAGATTAGAAACCAGCACGTTGTACCACTCCGCCGCCGGGAGGAAAGATATTGCTTAGTGAACTGTCTTACGACAATGGCTCTTCGCCATCTACCCCCCCCCCTTCTTTTCTTCCTGGAACCAGCTGCCCCAAAATAGGGACCTCAGACTGCTTATCCTTTAAGTCATGTGCAACAATATGAGGTGGGGGGGCGAGAGGGAGCATTGCCCTTCCCTGGAAATTGAACTACGCCCTTTTTGCTCTTGAAATTACAGGGATTTTCGCCATAACACTAATTCTTCCTGTGAATTTTTCTGGATATGTGTGCATGCAGAAATAAATAGCCAAAAGTTGGGAATTTGAGTAGAAAGTGAAACTGCATTTTGGAGAACAACGTACAAACGTACAGTATGGAAAAGCATGAAAGGCGGAGAAATGAAAAAAAATATCTTCCTCTTGGAGCAGCTATTCCCTGCTGGACAAAGAGCTCTGTAAGTTATTCCCAGAAATTTGTCTTGAGGACCTTATTTCATTCTTGATGACCAATTCAGTGATCTGTGAGGTTTCGTGGGTCATGTGACACAAGTGGCCAAAAGAATCAAAACAACGACAAAGAAATTTAACTTATCAATTTTTTTAAAGTAGTTTGTGGGTCTTCTGGTTTCCATTAAATTTGTGTTCAGAGTGAGGTGAAACGGTTAAATAACAAAAAGGCACAGTGGAAATTTGTATATTTGTACATGTTATTCGTAGTTATAACGTAATTTTATTTCCTCTGTAACTTAGTCCTTACGTCGGTAATTACGTTATATTGGCGCCCGAACTTTCCTGTGGACTGCACCCTGTTTTTCGTAGCAAATTATGACGCAACAAGAAGTGCAATATACAATACCACATTCGAGCAGGCGTGCAATACGGCCTTGCTGGCATCTCTGGACAATATCAGACGCCAGCAGCTTTATGAAGCCTGTGTCTCCAATCTTTCACTTGATGACTTCAATGAGTTTGCATACCATGGACCAGGCAGTTCAACCCCTAATTTGAATGCCAATGTCAATCCAGATATGCATACGGAGCTCAGACAGGAGCAAACTTATACCCCAACCTCTACGACCAGGCGGAGTAAAAAAAATTCCCACTATTACCTCAGGCTGGCTCAATTATTTTAAATGGTACGGGTGGTTCTCTAAAATTCCTGAAAGATATTGAGGACCATTTCAACCTCTACAATATCCCAGAAGATGAAAGATGCAGCTAAAACTAGGTACCGGCAATGGCGCACAATAAACCAGGAAATCTCTTATGCTCAATTTCGAGCCGACTTTCTTGAGGTTTTCCATTACGGCCTTAATAAAGCGGGCATTGCTCGGAAGCTGTTTTGTCTCTTTCGCTCTGGAAACAGCTTGGCCACACCACAGGTGCCGACTTCTGAAAATTTCAAGGGATGCTGAAATTCAAAGCTCAGGTACCGTTAAATTTTTTATGCTTAAATGTATCTTGTCTTCCTTGTAAACGCAAACAAACTGATACATGATTTCATAATAAAGATATTACATTTTTTTATAGCAACCAAATTCTTGAACTCCGTTTTAATTCTATATTTCAGCTCCTATAATTTTTTTCTTTTGGAAAAAATTTGAGCATTTTTTGGGGACTACTACCAGAATACCCAAACCTGTTGAAAAAAGCTGAGATTGGCGGTATACAGTATATCATTAGTCAAAACAGACAATAGGCTGATAGCGATACCTTTGAGGAGCTCGCTCTAGCAGTAGCAAACAAACTGACTCAGTGTTGGAATGGAACGCGCTTCATAATCATTGCACGGTATTATTTTCCATACTTGTTATTGTTAGCATTTAGCGTATAACACAGCATATATCACAGTAAAATTTTTGCTTTGATCAACAAGTGTAACTTGGAAATCTCCATCCCCACCCCGCCATCATTCATCTTGCAGTTCATGTGAACCGGTTGTTATCGATTTGGCATATCACCCCAGCGTGGATTTGATTGGTGTTACTATTGGTGACTGCTTATGTTTCATAAAGCAAGGGAGAAAAAAAGCCTCAACAGAATTATGTCAAACAACAAAACAAAAAAACTTCCAAATAATCCTTTGAGCGAGAAAAGATCATTGCAGTCTCGCTGGGTGTCTTCTGCTCTCGGACGGTAATTCATTACTCCCGTTCTGACATTTTTGGCTTTATGACCCTACCGAAGCTCATTGCGTGTGGTGAATTGCTGACAACTTACTGATGTGCTAGGAACGTGATTGCGAGAGAAAAAATTGGGTAGCTTTAAAACATTAGGAAGGTAGGGTACAAACCGCATCCCTCATCCCCGATTCTCGCTTGCTTGGCTGTCTTATTTCTGAAGTGTTTATTCAGTATCGGTACTTTAAACACGATTTTTTTAAGATATTGTTTTTTTTTTATAGAAACAAAATACTTGCGCTATATTCCGATTATCTTATTTAATTTTATGTAAAGTGGAACTAAATATTTAAGTATGAATCCAGCACATATAATAAAAATTCGGAGAGGTGCGGAGCATCCCTAAATGCTTTCAAGAGTGGTGCTCAAGCCGCTGAGCGCCCCCATATTGGGCGCCAGTGGGCTATACCGGCTATGGGACCCCAATGCCTCTGATGCAGACATACTGTACACCCTCTTGCAGCGGGTCTGGTACGATTCGTCCAACGACGATTGGTCCAATGCCGATTCGTCCAATGGACAATTGGTACAAAGGTGCGATTCGTCCAATGGTACGATTGGTCCAATGCCGATTCGTCCAATGGTACGATTGGTCCAATGCCGATTCGTCCAATGAGACGATTGGTCCAATGCCGATTCGTCCAATGCGTCCTATCTGTCCGAAGTGCTACTCGTGCTCTAAAAGTCTCATCTGTTATGATTCTATCTCCGATGTTATACGAAAGTACCGGTAGTCCAAAGAATGTAAAATAATGTTACATTTCAAACGTAATATTGTGGTTACAGATTTATTTATTTTTTTATTTTTTTTGGAATCGCGTATTTTTTTTTTTTTTTTTTTGTTATACTGTCCTTGTTGCCGTATGAAGTTACTGATGTACGAGCCGTTCAATCAAATTCAATGTTTCTCTTTCGCATGAAATAATAAAAAATACTAGTTTTCTGTTTCTGTTTGTAGAATGCAGTGGGGTTCCGCCAACTGCCCAATGGAAACAACTGGTCGGGGTTTGGACAGAGGCCTTTTCAACAGTTTTTATTCCAGCGATGTCATATTCATAACGTTTACATATCAAATCAAGTTAATAATATTGCGCTTTTACTTAAACACGAAATATAAATTCATAGGCCATAGGCCTAGGCCTTTTCAACAGTTTTTATTCCAGCGATGTCATATTCATAACGTTTACATCTCAAATCAAGTTAATAATATTGAACTTTTACTTAGGCACGAAATATTAATTCATACGCTCTAGGCCTGTGCCTTTTTTGGACTTTTTATTCTACCCATGTCACATTCATAACGTTTACATATTAAATCAAGTTAATAATATTGCGCTTTCACTTAAACACGAAATATTAATTCATAGGCCTGAGGCCTAGGTGCTTTGCAAAAACCCCAGAAATGATACGATGAGTGCCTTTTATTAGGTTTTATAAAATGTTTACAAATACCAAATATCTAGGTTGTAACTTCAAATCTTCTAGAAAGGTCCGCGGCCTAGGTGTCTTGTAAAGACCTGGGAAAGGATTCGATGAGTGCCTTTTATAAGGTTTTATAGAATGTTTACAAATACCAAATATCTAGGTTGTAACTCAAAATCTTTTAAAAAGGCCAGCGGCCTAGGTGCTTTGCAAACAGCTGAGAAATGCTCCATTGAGTGCCTTTTAAGAGGTTTATGTAAAATGTTTACAATTACCAAATATACGGAAATTATCTTTCAAAAGGATATAAAGAGGAGAATAATTTAAATTATTATTCCTTTCTGGAAAATAAAACTGATTACCGTTGGTAAGATGATACCATTGGACGAATCGGCGTTGGACCAATCGTACCATTGGACGAATCGGCATTGGACCAATCGTCGTTGGACGAATCGTCCGGGACCGCTTGCAGCAGCTCAATCCATTCTTTCAAGACTTTCTGGAGGTTCGTAAACCCATTAGGATGATACGAATTTATGAGGTCGGAACAAGTGTGACGTATGTGTGGCCGGATAACAGCGATAGATAAAAAGGTAGTTGTGCGGTTGTTTAAAGGGATTGATGATAGTGATGATAGACGTGCTGTTATACTGTGTTTTAATGTTAAATCGCTGATACTGTATAGAGTAAACCTGTAATCTATATGTGAGTGTGGAGTACAACCCAAGCAAGCAAACTAAAAGTATTTGTAAATAATACTTGACCTCTTTCTTGTAAAGTGTTTGAGTACCTCCTAATATTGCATTAACTTAGCACACATAACGTAATTACTGACTTAAGGACTAAGTTACAGCGGAAAGAAAATTACGTTATGTATAGTTACAATTTTGGTTCGGCCCCTCTGGAAAATTAAGCTATGGGCTACTATTCTTACAGTTGTTCATGATGGTCGTTAATTCATATTTAATATCCCCCCCCATCCCCCAAGAAAAAAGAAAACAGGGTACTCGAAGTTACCAAAGTTAAAGTTACCCGAAGTCGCGAACTTTAGGGAGATCCTAGTCGTTATATACTAACAGCTCTGTTACAGTGCTGTTTTGTCTCGTGGGTGGTTAATACAGCTATTTGGTTACCTCAGAAGATTGTCGGGTTCGAAAAGCACCGTTAATATAATAAAAAAGTCATACTTGAATAAAAGAGATTTTGTGTCTGATATGACATTCTTTATTTCAGTGATTTAATCCTTTTCATCCCAGGTCACCGGAGATTATGGAAGTGAGTTTTCAGCTACACTCAAGTGTGAAAACACAAATTTGTCGGTGATGGAGATCGAACCTGTGCCTCCTCGCTCCGGAGCCAGTTGTTCTAACCGACTAAACTACACCGACGGAATGTATCGCTAAAGATATGTCGTCTTTACGCCTGTTTCGCCTCTGTAGAACGTCACACAAGTTCCTGGATCCTTTAAGAGACCGCGTCCGTAATATTTTTCCAAGGTTGGCCCGCCGGTGGCCTAGTGGTAAGCGTTCGTGACTGCCACGGAGAAGACCTCGGGTTCGAATCCAGGAATTTACGAACGCTCGAACCCTTAAATATCCGTCGTGGGTCGGATGGGCACGTTGAGCCGTCGTGCCCCAGGTACTGTCCCCTTGGTAATAAATAAGGGCGTCATGCTCCCCCTTTCAACCTTGCTTCCGTGTCACTGCTCCTATCGTGCACTCTAGCCGAAATCTCCTAGCTTCCTATTTCTAAGGGTTGTTTAAGACCTAGGGTCAGACACTCCCTTCCTAAAATCCTCTGCATATGATCTGATCTGATTTTCCCATGCTTGCTTAGAGACAATCGCCTCCATCTAAAAATCAGTTCGCCTTTCACTCTCCCCCTTGCATCCACACTTCCTCACGCTCTCTGTCACCATCTCCTCCTAGTTAAACGTCATATTTCTCCTTCATTTCTCTCGATATCCCGTATCAACGACTCCTCTAAAAATAACCCTTCTTCACCGGACATGTCTTTCACAGATATGTCCCCAACCGCTAAACTGTAGCATGTGGCACTGACCACAAAGTCCGAAACAAATTCGTAAGGATTTTTACCTAACCACTAAATGTCCTCTGTCGCATGCTAAAGAAAGGAAATCCTGGCCCTAAAAAAGCAATCTTCTGTTGTAAAAACAGGCGCCTAATGAAATATAATACTCAAAGAATCTCACCACATTCCAACAGTTTTGGGATACCAGCTTGCACCCAGGAAAACAAAGAAATATCTTGCTTAAAAAGAATGTAAATTTCCACGTCTTCCAGCATTCAAAACGTTCTTAAAATGTAAGGTACTTAACTATTTACATACAATAGCGTAATGACGCGAATTTGGTTTTATACACGGCCTTTTCTTATATACTATACCAGTAATTCATCATGCAATCGGAAGGACAGAATATAAGGTTGCCTACCCCCATTAATATTCAGATCAACAACGGAGGAAGCAAGGACGTCGTCAAGGGGGTGCGAGGGTGGGCTAAAGTCCATCCTGCCGCCCACCCAGTTCAAAATGGACCATTTTCCAGTATATTTAACTTTAAAATACACTCATCGTCAAAATATTTGCATCCAGAAGGAACCAACCGACAGGAATGAAACTTGATGAGTAAGTGTGACGTCGTGAGACATGCGAATGATTTAAATATCAAGCTCGGCTGCGCATGTGACGCAAGCAAGGAGGGGTCGTAGCGCTGTGCCTGACCGGCTATAAAAGGTCATCCTGTTGCGCGCGCTTGCCGTTCTTACTCGTGTTGTTGTGTTGGTTGCATCCTTTGCAAGAGAAGTATGCCTTGGAGAAAAGTTCGGAAGCAATTCGAACAGTTGGATGAGTTCGAGAGGGGCAGAATCATCGGGCTACGGGAAGTGCGATGGTCTTATCGCCGTATTGCGCGCCATACCGGTCGTGCGCATATTAACATAACACGCTGTTGGATGCAGTGGATAGAACAAGGCACGCAGCAGCGACAGGAAGGGTCTGGGAGACCTAGACGAACCATGGAGAGAGAGAGGACCGACGGGTTGTCCAACATGCACGGAGTGACCCAACGGCTTTGATTGCGGACATTCAGCGAGCAGTCGTGCCTTCCATGCATTGTGTGATTAGTGCCAACACCATTGTGTGACGGCTGCACGACGTAGGACTACACGCACGCAGACTGTTATGACGACTGCCCTTAACACCACTGCATCATCGCCAAAGACTGCAATGGTTTCGTGCCAGAGTGACATGGAGCCACGCAGAATGGCAGCGGGTGATCTTCCATGACGAATCCCACTTTTTTTCTTGAAGGAGACGATCGCCGAATCCGTGTGTGGAGGCACCGTGGTCAGAGCCAAGATGAAAGGTTTGTTTTCGAGCGTCACACGTCCAGAAGGCCTGGTGTCATGGTGTGGGGTGCAATTGCCTACGGTGCGAGAACACCTTTAGTGTTCATTATAGGCACTTTAACGGCCGAACGTTACGTTAATGAGGTCCTGCAACCAGTTGCCCTACCTTTTCAAAACACTCACTCCAGTGCGATTTTCCAACAGGACAACGCTCGTCCGCATTCTGCTGCTGCCTCGGGAGCTTGCCTTCAAGGCACTGACACTCTGCCATGACCAGCAGCATCGCCAGATCTATCGCATATTGAAAATATGTGAGATGCTATTGGACGCGCTATCCACACTCCACCCCTACCGCACAATCTGCGGGAACTGCGTGATAAGATTCAAGCTGCAGGACACCATTAGGAACCTATACAAATCCATGCCGCGACGTCTGGCGTGCTGTGTGAGCAAACATGGCGGCCCGACGCCATACTGAGAGACACTACTTATTGGCGTGTAGCTCACTAAATGTTTCACATATACGTCTCATAGTTTAATCATTTATTGCTCTTGGTAACTTTAACTTTCTCCCGAATGGCATTGCAATCCGACTCGTCCTTCTGGGTGAAACTATTTTTTTTGACGGTGAGTGTATAATCTGCATTTTGCCAAGTAATAAGTCTTGTGTTTTATTTTGTGTTGTCCTACGTATTTTCCCCTAGGAAGTGAGTCGTTTACTTTTCCGTAGAAAAGTTATCGAAATATCACCCGCAAGGCCATAAAGATTCAATTGTTCTCCATTCTTCTTTTTCATTTAGTATGGCCAGGAGAGAATGGGGAGAGTGGACAGAAATTTAGTGAGGGAGATCATTACTAATTGCTCTACTGATTGTTTCAGTTTCTAAATATGTGATTCCAACACGGAAAGTGTAGTCTAAAGACACACTAGCGCTCTCAAGTCTGCCCCGGGTACAAGGCAACGTTACTGGCTGGAAGTCAAGGAAGACGGGATGGGGGGGGGGGGGGGATTGTGCGGCATGATGTTAAAATTTTGTTTAAATAAACAAAAGCTATATTTTTCTTTTAAGTATATTGTTCTAGTACAGGACTATTTTCGTAAGCAAAAATGCAAAATTTTAAAAAGCAGTTTAACACAATGCATTCAGAGCAAGCAAAATGTTGAAGACGACATTCTCCCAACACTTGTATCTTACACCAGTAGCGTAACTAGTCAGATCCGTGGATGTACAGTTTGTGCATTTAGATGGGGGGGGATTGCACGAATTACTTTGTAGCCTGTAGTGAAAAGCATTGGCGCAGTGGTCTCAGAGCTGGCTTATGACCATTCGTCCAAGAAAAGGTCCGGGTTCAAATCCCGGTGAGGCATGGATGACCAATCGTCCGAGAAGGGTCCGGGTTCGAATCACGATGTAGCATGGATGACCATTTGTCCGAGAAGAGTCCGGGTCCGAATCCCGGTGAGCCATGGATGACCATTCGAAGCCTGGATCTACCTAAACCAATGCAACAAAAAAAGTCGATTTACTGTCGCAAAAAAACAGAAAAAGACTTACAAATTTGATTCTAAGAATCCAAGTTTCAGTAAAGAACTCAAATTGGTTCTAAGAATCCGAGTTTCAGTAAAGGACTCATGATTATTTAATATAAATAATTGTTCAAATATACTGTATATTATATTCATTTCATTTCATTTATTTCGTTATGGGGTTACATTTGACTATATTACATTTCAAAATAAATTTTATAACATGTAGTATTAAGAAAAACAACATATATAATGTGAATACTTATGTACAGGGTAACCACAGAACAAGAAATTGAGTAAAAGGCTATATATGTATAACCTGAGTGAATCCCAATTCCCCTAAAGTACGTAGTCAAGTCAAACGTTCTGCACATATAAAATTTACTCATATGAGGTCTGATTAATAAATTTTACCTTAGAATTTTATATTTTAATTTGTTAGCAAATATTTTTTTAGTTGCTTTCGAAAATAATTATAATTATTAATATGTGTTAATTGACAAGGTAGGTTATTCCATAACATCAATCCCTGGTAATCAATAAATCTTTTTTGGGTTAAGTGTTAGGCATTGGTAACAAAAATGCATGACAAAAGTAACCGGACACCTGGAAGAGAAACACAACATAGAATTTATTGTCATAGATTAGTACGGTGTCGATCCACCTTTGGCCTTAATGCATGCACTGACCCTTCGAGACAGGCTTGCGACAAGGTTTTAATGCTGCCGCTAACTGTTGCTTAGTAGTAGGCCTTGGTTCCAAACTTCTTATGCGGCGCTCTAATTCATCCATGTGAATTGAATTTTGCTCTATGAGATTAAGATCAGGGCTCTGTGCTGGCAAGTCCACACACGATACGGAATTATCGTCAAACCACGACGTAACAGTCCTTGCTTTATGGCTCGGTGCATTATTCTGCTGGTACTAACAAGGCTCGGTTCCATAGTATTGCCACATAGTTCGTAGGTCATAGTTGTCCAGAATATTGAGGTAGACGTGCTGGTTAACAGGCATTGTCCACGATAACCGATGGGCCGGGACTGTACCACGAAAAACACCCCCACACGAGTGCATTGCCAGCTCCAAACTTGACCATAGGAACAGTACACTGTGGTAAATAGCGTTCTCCCGGTTGCCGCCATACCCACACACGGCCATCGCAACTCATTTCGTAAAATACGAAGCAAATAAATAGCTGAGAAAGTTATAGGCTCAAATTGTTTATTAACTTATTCGTTACACGAGTAGATTTTCCAGGGTTGATCTTAGACGAAAATTGTTCGCTCTCTCTTATTCATTCTACGATTCTTCCTAATTTCTCTTCTACTTCACTTTCTTATTACTCACTCGCGTTTTCAATTTCGGACGGAGACAATTCTCCTTCGCTCCCCGAAGTCGTAACCGCTTTACCTCTAGTTCTTAGATTCTTCTCCCTTTGTGTGTCCGTCCAAGGGCAAAGCCCCGGACGCCTCTGATGCAATAAAACAATCACGCTCGTCCCCAATTGCTAGCTGATGACAATGCCCATGATTGCAGCGTATGGCAATAAAACGATTTAAGCACTTAAGGTTTTCTAAAACGGCTTTTTCATACAAAGAACGATTCCCTGAGAAACACATTTTTACAACCTCTAATCATCGAGACAGCTCCTTTCGATTTTACCAAAAAAATATTTCTTGCCTGGTAATAAATTAATACAATTTTTTTTTAAAATCTGCTAGAATCCACGTAACATGAGACAAGTGGGGCACCTATGCCTTATCTGAACTCGAACTCGAGCCCATTTCGGACGAACGGTCAGAAGGCAACGTTTAGATCATTGTACCACCGGGGCGTCCTTGGAAGTTTAGGAACCAATCTGCTAAGCACTGTACAGCGCCTTTGCTTTATTGGAACTTCGAACGAACACATATTGGAGAAAAGTATATACACTGAAGAGCAATTGAATTAGAGACAGCTGGCGTTATGCAAATGTGGTGCTGTGGGCCGCCCTGTAAACGGAAACGACATGACGTATGTTGCGATCCGACAATATTAGGAGTGATGCGACGGGAATAAGTAAGAGTCGGACGCAGTATGGGTAAGACGAAGGATCTAAGCGATTTTGATCGTGGGCAAATTGTCAGGGCTCGACGAATGGACCATTCCATCTTGGAAGTCGCGCAGGCACTGGGATTTTCACGAGCCACTGTGTCACGGGTGCACCGTGAGTACATCGAATCCGGTAAAACCATCCCTGCAAGGGCCAACTGCCGTGGACAACAGCGTGTGAATGAGCTGTGTCATCGTCGGCTAGCTCGCATTGTAACAGCGGATAGACGGGCCACAGTGCAAGAAATCACTCGGCAATTTAACGCTGGTGCACAAAAACGTGTAAGCAGCTACACCATCCAGAATCATCTCCTCGCCATGGGGTACAGAAGTCATCGTCTCACGAGGGTACTCCTGCTGACCGCACATACAGGGTGCGAAGATTAGCATGGGCGCGGGAATATCGCCAATGGACCCTAGACATGTGGGAAAATGTTGCCTGGACTGATGAGTCGAGATTCACGTTGGTTACATGCGGATGGCAGGATACGAGTACGGCGCAAACCACATGAAGCGATGGATCATTCTTGCCAGCAGAATACTCTTCAAGCTGCTGGGGGTGGCATTTTCGTCTGGGGACTGTTTACGTGGACTGAAATGGGGCCCCTGGCACGTGTGACATCGTCCCTCACAGGTCAACGTTACCAGGATATGCTGAGCGACCATTTGCTCTCGTTTGTGCGTCTTCAAAATCCCACTGGGGACCTCATCCTGCAACAAGACAATGCACCGTGTCATCGCTCCCGAATTGTATCCGAATGGTTGGATGAACACTCCACCGACGTGAGCTTGCTTCCTTGGCCAGTTAGGTCACCTGGCCTCAATCCCATCGAGCACATCTGGGATGCCATCGAGAGAGATGTTCGACGCTCTGACCCCCCTCCATCAAATCTTCGTGAACTGAGGGAGCATATTTAGGTGTCATGGATCCGTATGGCTTCCCAAGGCTTCCGGTGTCTTGTCGAGTCCATGCCGAGACGAATCGCTACCGTCATCAGGGCGAAAGGTGGTGCTACACGTTACTAGACAGGTATCTCTAAATCAATTGCTCTTCAGTGTATAAATATATATATATTTCATTGGAGTTTTGGAAATTTACAGTTGAAAATTCGTAAAATATAACCCGAAGACCTTTCGTATACCGATTCTTTTGTTTAAAAAGAAATAAGTGAAGAAAGTTTTCCTGGGGATTTGATAATCTGGGAAGAGTAAGTTTTCACGAGTAAGATTGCTCTTTCCAATCAATCAACGAGAGAGCACACCACTTCTAAATCAATTTCTAACTCAAGATAAAACGGTAAAGTAAAAAAAAAAAAAAAAAAAAAAAAATCTTTATATCGTTCCAATAAATTTCTAAAACTTCGCAAAAATAGAGAGTTGGAGTACATTTCTCATGTCGGAAACTTCAGACAAATTGCACAAAGAATCTTCTGTTGAGAAAAATAACAAATAAATAAAAAAAAAAAAAAGGAGAAACAAATAAGTAATTCGGTGCATTTGCGGCAAAGACAGATCAAAAGTGGTTGATGTTGGAGAGACGGGGTCCACAGAAAGAAGAATTTAATAAAAGACCAACTCTCAAGTCTAAACCGTAGTTTTCGTAAATCCTGAAGGCCACTATAAATCCTGGCTCTGTGAGGTATATAAAATGAAAGTGGGGGGGGGGTGGCCCTGGGAATGTGGAGATGAAAGAACAGAAACAGGCAATTTTCCAGTGCTGGTATATTTCAGTTTCAAACGGATGTTTCCTTAACTGTGTGTTTGTGTACCTACCACGTTCACTTTCTCTCTCTCTCTCTCTCTCTCCCTCCAGTCGGCTCGATTCGATTTGAAACTCACGGCTCCCCCTCAAAATCGCCTTCCCCCTTGTGCACATACACAATAGTGGACACCATGTAGGGGTCCTCACTGTTCAAAATTACACCCGCAAATTCCACACCTCCCCGCTGTAATCTGAAGGGTACTTGCCTTTGATCTGAGCCGCCCCCACTGTGAATTCAATCGTGCCACTTTATTAGAATTTTAATACCTCTCGTCACATTGTCCCGGGTTTTATAAAATTTCAAACAGAGTAGAGTTTCATTATCGGAACAGTGGTGGCGGGGCGTAAATCCGCCCTTTTCCCCTCCCTCCACCTTCTTCGTAACCCCACATTCTCCACACTAACCTCCATCCTCCCCTCTGCCCAGTTTCTTCTTCCTTTCCTATCTCTCCCCCTCTACAGGTTCACCATCTCCCCCTTTCGTATTCGTAGGAGTCTTCCCGGGGTTATTACAGGAAAGCCGATATTTGCTTCTGCAGTGGCGCCCTCTTCTGCTCCATTCCCAAAGTGAACCGCCTCATTTGGAATTCGTCAGGTCAAAGCAATCTGCTTGCGAGATTAACATATAATGAACTTGGAAAGCACCGTGCGGTTGATTTGATGATCTCGACCCCTTTGCAATTCATTCACCCCCTCCCTCCTCTCCTTAGTCCCTACATATACAGCATCGTTCTCTATATATCAGATACGTATGTGCTGACTGAAGAAAAAGTAAAAAAAAAAATCTCTACAGATTCCCTGCGCGGTGCGCGTTCTTTTCCTAAATCCTTCCACAAAGAACGGCGTATGTTATGTTATTACACAGCGATTAGGGATTTTGCTTTGTCTTTCATAGAACTTTTCTTTAATAAAGAAAATAATTCTTACCACGATTTAAGCGGAACATCTCGCATGTATTATTCTGCCTAATAAAACAAGTCCAGGATAGATGCGCTGAGTAAAGTGACTAGATGGTGGTGGCCTAAAAGACGAGATGGCGACCGATTGGACTGAGTAATGATGTTCATGGCATTCGTTTTTTTTTTCAAATCCGGATATATTATTGTTCAAAATCCATATTTTTGGTATTAGAATATCGAATACACTGCCTCACCGTTAATATCAGGACACCTTTCATAAAGCTTTTTTTTTTTTTTTCATCAAGAAAATAATTCTTGCCACGATTTAAGCGGATCATCTCGCATGTACAGAGAGTGTGTCGAAAGTTTTGCAATATTTGGATCACTTTATGTTTTCATACGTACCTTGACGACAAAAGATGCCTAGCGTTCAAAGTATAGGTCATCGTGTTGCACCGTCTTTAGCCATTTGTCTGCCAGCTCTTCGATTCCGCGGCGGTATCAGTTCTTGTCTTTCGAGGCGAAGAACTCCTTCACCCCATCTGCCACCTCCTCCTGGTTGTTGAAGTGCCGCCAGCGAAGGAAGTGGACTATGGACCGGAGCAAGTAATAATCCGACGGTGCAAAATCCGGACTATATGCTGGTTGTGGCATCAGTTCGATGCTTTCAAGTTCCTGGAGTTTTACCCGGGTCGTTCGCGCGGTGTGAGGCCGAGCGTTGTCCTCCTCTAGGATAGCGTGCTTTCTGTCCACAAGTACCCGGTACTTCTCCTCCAAAATGACATACATCCGCTCCAGCTGTTCTGAGTAGATGTTGCAGTTGATGGTCCGACCGTCTGGAACAAATTCGTAATGGATTATCCCCTCGAATTTCCCCCAGACGCAAAACTTCATCCTGTGCTCGAAGCTCCCACGTTTGGCAACAGGTTCAGGAAGCTGTCCCGGGCTCAACCACTGCCGTTGTGTGTTAGGATTACGGAAATGCACCCACTTTTCATCGCACGTAACAATTTTCTTGATGAAACGTACATCGCACTGGTTTTTTAGGAGTTTCATGCACATTTCCACTCGGCGGTTTGCTTCAGCTGGCGTCAGTTCGTGAGGGACAATGCGGCAGCTCCTGTAGACCTTGCCGAGGTCCTCAAGGTGCCGAACCACGGTGGTTTGTGATATGCCCTGCACGCCTGATAATCTCCAGAGTGCTGGTTGTTGGATTTGTCTCTAACGCCTGGCGCACGGCCACCGAATCCGCGATTTGCGGCCTACTTGACCTTGGCTGATCGTCGAGGTTTCTGTTACCTGAGCGAAATTTCTTGAACCATCTGGCTGCGGTGCTATGGTCCACGGAACCTTCCCCTTTCACATGACAAATGTCTCTTGTTGCTTGAGCAGCGTTATGGCCGAGTTCAAACTCGTAAAGCAAAAGTTACCCGATTAGCCGTTTGTAGTTTTTCATCTATTAGGCGTCCCAACCACTGGCATGCAATGCTGTTCACAGCAACGACTACCACTTTATATCCCACTCGACTGACTGCAGTGCGCGACTTGAACTAGTTTAAACACGTGATATACCCACCGCAGAAGATGCGTTTATGCAAATATTGCAAAACATTCGACTCACCCTCAGTATTCTTCTGTCTAGTAAAGCAAGTCCAGGATAGATGCTTTAAGTCAAGTGGCTCAATAGTGGTGGTCGAAAAGGCGAGATGGCCACCGATTGTACCAGTAATTCTGAATGATCCTTATTAGAGAAAAATTAAAATTACGTGCCCAATCTTTGTTTCTTATGGTTGCTTCTAGTCTTCCTGAATTATTCTCCATTATAGTTTTTTGTAAGTGTCAGCCGATATGTTCCGTCATTCGGCTCTCAAAATAGTGACCAGTTCCATCTGTATTTGTTGGATGATCTCTTCTCCCACGCACCCGATGACCCAATTCAAACTACACATTCTAAATAGGCTTCGGATCAGGACTTTTGAATGGCCATTTCGACTTTTCTACGACCACGAGAACAAACAAATCTGTGACAACACTAACTGTATGACATGATACGTTGTCCTGCCGTTAGATGTACCGGCCTTTCCCAAAGTACTGCCACAACATTGGTGGTGCATAATTGTCCAGGACGTCTAGGTAGAGCTCATAAACCAGCATTGATGGTTTTGTCTAAAACGACTAATGTTCCCTAGCAGATCACGAAAAAGAGCTCCATGAAACTTGACTGTCGGAACGATTCAGTCAGGAAGGAACCATTCTCCCAGTTCCCGCCACACCCAGGAACTACAAACAGCGGCTACTGAATTACAAACCTTTATGCAGATATATGAAAATGTCACTTACTCAGGGTATATGCAAAATACGAGGTCACGTGCGTCGCCAAGTGATCAAGGCAACTATTAACACGGCTGCTTGTCAGTAATCATCAGTGGTGTTGATCACTATGGGAAGAGCATAGGGTTTTTTGGAGTTCGTTAAAAGGCGTATTCTGGCTGGAGCGACGACTTCGATAACTGACTGATTTCTCAAAAGGTGAGATATCTTTTAATCACTGGAAAAAATAACCCACATTGATTGTCTAAGAGGCGTAACTGTGTTGCAACGACAGCCTGTCAATAAAGAGATCGCAGTCGTCTGAGAAGGCTTGTGCGGAGAAACGGAACCTCCTATGTGCAGCAATTGATTGAAGCATTCAATGAAGGCTGTTCCCGACCCATATTTCAGCGAACTATGCGCAGGGAATTGAAGTGGGTTGGTATTGGCAGTCGCATCCCTATACAAAAGCCACTGATATCTGCGAAGAACCGAAAAGTTCGTCTGAAATGGTGTCGGCAACACCGTGACTGGAACCTGGAATACTGGAAAAAAAGGCATGTGGTCCGACGATTCGCGGTACTCCTTGTTCTGTAGTGACGGTAAGCAGAGCTTTAGGCGGGATCCCCATGAAGCCAAGGACCCAGCTTGCCTTGTAAACATAACTCAAGTTTCCGGAGGTGGTGTCATGGTGTGGGGCAGGTTCTGTTGGTTCAGAATGGTTCCCCTGATATTTTCAAGGAAAGTCGGCTTTCATCCAAGGATTATCTGAATTTTGTTGCAGATCAAGTCCATCCTGCAATGTTGACTTTTTTATCCAGTATATGGCTGCTGTTTCGTGGACGACAGTGTTATTTGTCCATCGCGCAAGATGTGCTCAGCGAGCATGACAGAAACTTCCACCATCTTCCCTACCCATAAAAAACCCCGGATCTGAACATAATTGAGAATGTAAGGGACATATTAGAAAAACAGGTGTGGAATATATGCCAAACCGCACACGCTGCAATTCGGAGAAAAGGAGTTCCAACCCGCTATTGAATAAAAGTTTCTAGTTCAGTGGCCGGTATGTGTACTACCGTTAATAAAAGTTTCTAGTTCAGTGGCCGGTATGTGTACCAGTGTTGCTGACTATTGAATCCATATCCTGCAGCTTCGTGTACACTGTATACGGATGCTAACATTTGTCCCAATAGTCTCACATAGGGTTTGTGGGATGTGGTACATTGTTGATTTCCATTCTGAGCTGGCAGCCCGTTGTACATGGTGTCTCAAAATTCCTTGACACATTTTAAAAATTTATTAAAATGAAACTACTCGGGATACGAACATAATGTTTGCAGATTTTGTTAACTTACTTAACAAATTAGTTTTCCTGTTTCCCAAATAGGTCCCTAGATGGCGCTACTAATCCAATATCCAGGCTAGTTGAAAAATGTCTGCTCCAGCAGAGAAAGCACTATGTGTTGGTTGATGTTTCGAAACGAAAGCTGTTACCCAAGTTCAAAGAAATTTTCGTTCGAAATTTGGAAAAGATCCTCCAAATCGTAATAACATCTTAGCTTCCTAAAAAAGTTTCTGGAAAATGAAAGTGTCCTTGATAGGCCAAGATTCGGAAGACCAAGCACGCGTGAGGGCGACGTCGAAAGCATTCGTGAAGCCTTTTCACGTAGCCCTACAAAATCGATGCGACCTGCCGCAAAGGAATTGGTGATTCCTCGTGCAATAGTGCCTGCAGTCTTGCACCCAAAACTCTGCCTACATGCCTACAAAGTGCAGTTATAGCAAGCTTTACAGCCGAGCAAAAAGCACACCGTTTTGACTTTGCTGTGGGCAAGCCAAATCATCTAGAGACAGATAATGATTCCTATGAAACGTTACAGATGAAGCAACTTTTCATGCTTCGGGTAAATTCAACCGCCACAATATCAGAATCTGGGGGTCTCAGAATCCACATCACTTCATCTAACATGTCCGGAGCAGTCTTAAAGTGAATGTGTGGTGTCTTAATGTCTGACCGTGTGATCAGACCTTTCTTTCTTGCAGAATTCACAATGACAAAAGACATTTATTTGTACATGATTCAAATGAATGCTGTCCCTCAAATTACCATTTGCAGCCTAAAATCATTTGGCAACAAGATGGTGCACCGCCACATTCGGGTAAGTTTGTGCGATTTTTTTTTTTTTTTATAAAGAACTTCCAATCAGATGAATTGGACGAGATGGATCCATCCCATGGACTCCTCTTCTTCAAATATCACACCTCTAGACTTCTTCTTGTGAGGACATGTGAAAGACAAAGTTTATTAATCAAAAATGCAAAGTGTTGACGAACTGAAACCTCGCATATTTGCTGCAACTGCATCTGTTACAGAATCCATTTCGACACGTACATCGGCAGAGATTGAATATCGGCACGATGTACTCCGCGCAACAAAATGTGCACTTACTGAAGTTTATTAACTGCCATTTGATGCTGACCTTGGCTACCTATAACGGACGCTCCCTATCTTCTGATTCAAGGCTCCTTGAATTGGAAGAGGAACTACAAAGGATCAAGTGGGACATCGTGGGGCTAACTGAGGTAAGGAGAAAAGGAGAAGATCACATTGAACTGAAAAGTGGACATCTCTTCTATTATCGTGGGACAGATACTGGCAGAACTAGTGGTGTTGGATTTATAATAAACAAGAAACTGAAGGATAAAGTGGTAGAAGTTGAAAGTTCCTATGACAGAGCTGCACGACTCATTATCCAACTCTCGAGAAGATACCAGGCTCAGATTATTCAAACTTATGCACCCACCACAAGTCATCCTGAAGAAGAAATTGAAGAATTTTATGAGGAAATTCGTCATCTAAATAATAAAGGTAAGCAGCACTTGAAGATAATTATGGGAGATTTCAATGCAAAAATAGGGCACCGGCAACAGAATGAAACTTCAGTAGGTAAATTCGGTCATGGCAACAGAAACCAGCGTGGAAATACTCTCGTTGAGTTTGCAGAGGCTGAAGGATTTTTCATCTTGAACTCCTTTTTCAAGAAAAAGCCACACAGGAAATGGACATGGAGACATCCAATTGGGACGACAAGTGAAATTGATTTTATTATGTGTAACAAAAAATTCGTCATCAAAGACTGCAGTGTGCTGAACAAGTTCAACACAGGTAGTGACCATAGATTGGTGAGATGTAAGATGCACCTCAACACTAAACTGGAACGTGGCAAGCTCATAAGACAAACAAAATGTATTGACATAACCAACCTTAAAAAACAAAATAATACTTTCAAGTTGGAACTGAAGAACAGATTCTCTGCTTTAGAAGGCCTAACATCAGAAGAAGTGGATATTTCGGAAGTTAACAGAAAAGTAACCAAAGCTCTTATGGAAACAGCAACAAAATTAGCTGGGTCTAAGAACAAGTTGCATGTGATCAAATTATCAGGAAAAACCAAAATGTTGATGCAAAAAAGAAGAGAGATGAGGACAACTAAAGAAGATGTGACTTCCAAAGTGGAATATATAGAGCTATGCAAGACAGCACGAAAAAGTATCACTGAAGACGTAAGGAAATTCAACTGTGAGCTAGTAAGGAAAGCAATTGAAAACAACCAAAGCCTAAAGATAGCAAAGGGACATCTCAGTAAGGGAAGAAAACAGATTATGGCTCTGAGAAAAGAAGATGGTTCTATAACAAGAAATAGAGGCGAAATTTTGACAAGAGTGAAAGATTTCTACTCCAAATTATATGAAAGGGATGATACATGTACTCCAGACATCATGAAAGGTACCAAAGTTCTTCCAGTCCTCCCAGCAGAAGTTGCTCATGCAATCAAGAACATGAAGCGGGGGAAAGCTCCAGGAGAAGATGGAATTACTATAGATATCATGCAAGAAGCAAGTGGAGAAATTGAAACAGTACTCGCCCAAATTTTCACTCGATGCCTTAATGAAGGGAAGATTCCTGAGGATTGGAACAATGCTACAATGATCCCTGCTACATAAAAAAGGTGACATTGAGGATCTCAGGAACTACAGACCTATCAGCCTCCTATCAGTGGTTTATAAAATCTTCACTAAAGTTCTTTCTCACCGCTTGAAGGTAACACTGGACATGGCTCAACCGAGAGAACAAGCTGGATTCAGGAGTGGCTACAGCACAATAGATCATATCCACGTACTGAGAGAACTAATTGAAAGAGCGAGGGAATATGAACTTCCATTGTGCATGGCTTTTATCGATTATAAAAAAGCCTTTGATTCGGTGAAACCATCAGCAGTTACCACGGCTCTGAAATCCTGCGGTATTGAAGATGCATACATTAATATTATTAATAACATCTATGAAAATGCAAGTGCAAAGATTCGGCTGTTTGAAAATACAACACACATAAAAATTGGAAAGGGAGTGAGACAAGGTGACACCATATCTCCGAAGCTCTTTAATGCCACATTGGAAAATGTCTTTCAATCACTGAACTGGGAAAACAAAGGGATAAAGATTAATGGAGATTATCTAACTCACCTTCGTTTTGCTGATGACGTAGTCATTTTTGCAACTACCCCATCAGAGCTGCAGAGTATGATCCAGGAACTTGCTGACAAGAGTAAAGAAGTGGGATTAAAAATGAACTTTCAGAAGACAAAAGTGATGTTCAATGCTTTTACAAGAAATGAAGATTTATCGATTGATGGAGAAAAACTGGAGATAACAGATACGTATGTTTATCTTGGACAGCAGATATCAAGTGAGGGTCACATTGATGAAGAAATTAATCGGCGTACAAAACTTGCCTGGAGAGCTTTTGGAAGAAACAGCATAATTTTCAAGAGCAATATGCCATTATGTCTTAAAAGAAAAGTGTTTGATCAATGCATCCTTCCAGTGCTTACGTATGGTGCAGAGACGTGGACCTTAACTAAAAGAGACATACAAAGGCTGCAGACAACTCAAAGGAGCATGGAGAGGTGCATGCTTGGTATAACCAGGAGAGATAAGAAGAGGAACTCGTGGATCCGAAAAATGACGAGAGTAGAAGACATCATGATCAGAGTTAAATCACTGAAATGGCAATGGGCTGGACATACTGCCAGAAGGACAGACCATAGATGGACAGCCGAAATTTTAGATTGGATTCCAAGGGACAGGAAAAGACCCAGAAAAAGACCACATGGGAGATGGGTGGATGAAATTCGTAAATATGCGGGAGTGACATGGAGGAGACTGGCACAAGATAGACCGTTGTGGAGGAAACTTGGGGAGACCTTCGTCCAGCAGTGGATTGATAATGGTTGACAATGATGATGATGATTAACTACAAGAAAAAAAAAATATTTTTGGAGTAAACTGACAAGATCTGAAAATGTTGTGTTCTTATCCCGAACAGTTTTTTTTTTATGCTTTCCAACCGTAGGTTGAAGAAGCGTATGTACTCCAGGTTTGTCCGTCTGTCTGTCCGTCCGCACGATAACTCACGTACAAATGGTTCGATTTCGATGAAATTTTAGTATGTGGTAGGGGACCACCGGGGGACGAACCCTATTGAAAATGGACGAAATAGGGTCAAAGGTCAGGACACAGGAGCGGGAGCCATTCCATTTCCTTTATGCGTCATAACTTACGTAAAAAGGCTTCGACTGCGACAAAACTTTAACATGTTGTTTCGGAGATATACTGAAACGGTTCGGTTGAAAATCGTCGAAACGAGGTCAAAGGTGAGGACACAGCAGCTAGATTTATTCCACAGCCATTATCCTCATAACTTGATTAAAAGTGCTTCTGTTTCGACAAAACTTTAGTATAGTGTTTCGAAGTTGTACTGAACGAATTATGTTTAGTATCATTGAAATGGGGTCAAAGGTCAGGACACAGGAGCGAGATTTATTCCTCATACAACTTGAGTAATGATTTCTGGTATGTTGGAAAGCGTATCATAATCAATGCATTGCATGATTTTACCACCTAGTTTTAATAAATGTTTAAAATGTGCCAAAGACTTTTAGGGACTCCCTGTATTAGTTTCGGGAGTTTGCAGGTTCGTTTCCTGTCAGATTTAGCCCCAACCCTCCAACATTTGCAATTCACATCACCAACCGTGCATCTAGGATCTTCAATTCCGTTGAAATGTCACATATAGATTTATTGCTTATGTTGTACCTTCTTAATAATCCCCGCTGGAAATCAGTTAAATCTATTGATCGAGACCTCTTGCATTCGTGGTCGTGCTATTGCCTCATCGCAGCCTTATGAGCATATTTGTAGTTAGATTTGTGATATTGTGCTTGTGTACAGACTACAGAGATGTAAACGGGTCAGACTGGTCAGTGGGTCAACTGGTCAACAACTTCTATCGGGTCAAACGGTCGGGTTGGTGTGTTCATGACCCGATTTTGACCTGGTATTATTTCCGTTTTATTTTTGAAAAGGAAAAAAAAATTTGTTTTCAAGGAAAGATGCACAATGTGGAATTGTGTGCTTGATACTGGTGCCCACGGACTGAAAAATGATTTGTATATGACGTAAAAGTGTCTTCAGAAGGAAAAGTGTCCCTTCCTTCTGAGGGGCAATGACGAAAACAACATCCACATTTTGGAAACTTTCAACTCATCATTGGCTTGTGAAAATTGGTGTTGCCGTGAAACATATTCTGAAGCTTGATATGTTATCAAGAAAACAGCAAAAACGGAAATTAGACACACAACAATTTGCTTAGTTCCAAAAATTTGACTGTATCGCCATCAAAATAAGCAGTCTTAACAATACTGCGCAGGCACACATGTGTAAAACAGTTAAGTAATGTTTTGCGGATGAAGTACGACAGTTTCAATACAGTGAGTAAATTATGTGTTCCTATAACACATTTGTTTGATTTCCATATAACCTAAGATACTCACTGCGGAGAGACATTTTGAACGCCCTGTATGTATACTGTATCACAGTTCAAAGCAGACTTGCCCAGGTCAATTAGAGATCAGGGTCAGGTCCTGTCCGATGCCAATTATGTGGTATTTTTTGACCCGTTTTCAACTCTGTTTGAGTAGAACAGAATTCTCTATCAACAGAGTGATGTACGGATATTTAAACGTAGGACAGTTCATTTTTGTTCCTCAGGTGATTTTCCATTACCTTAAGATATCCCACTATGTTGGAGGCACTTTTTTTGAAAAAATGCAAGAATTTTTTTTTTAGGAAGGCTAACACACAAAAGCACATAAACGTTGAAAAAAATGTTATCGATATAAATTTTCAAGAAATTGGGAAATTTGTAAAACAATTTAAGGAAATATGTCGTTTACGGTAAACACTCTAAATAAAAAAGTTACAGATATATGATGGCATTTTTTTTTGCATCAGTAAACGCGCATGACTCTTATCTATGCCGTGAACCAAAAGGTAAGTGATGTTCCTAAACACTGCTGAGATACACTCATTCCTACATGCATTAGAGTGAATTTTCGACAAATTTCTTCACTATGTGAGTGTAAATAGCTATAACCTAACTTTGAACAGACAAACAGCAAAACCTTTAGTTCATTGTATGCACAGCATTGTAAGAAAGATGTATACCAAGTTTCATCAATTTATTTAAATACCTTTTGAAGTTATCAGGTTCTCCGTAAAGAGTTCGGGACGAAAATCTCATCCTGCAAAAACCGCGATTAAAGTTTGAAAGACACGGTTTTGATGGGATCAAAAAGTATGTTTATGTTTGCCACTCTCGCAAACATAAATTGCATCACATAATTGTATCCAAATTATTGCCAGATCCGTAAAACCTTGTACAAAATATCTTCTACTACAATTTTATGCCCAAATAGTAGGACTGATCTAATTATTTCCCAACTTCCAGCTTTTCAAGTGTCACTTCCCGTTTGTTTGACACATTTGTTTAGATATTCCGATTGCTATAACTCTGTATCTATTCAGCGTAGACAAGAAACAAAGGCAGTTTTGGAATCCTAAAGAATGGGACTTCAAAATGAACGCATTTTAACAAAATGTGAAATTTGGCCCAAAACATCCTTTTCAACGTAATGGATACCTTAAGAGGGAAACATTTTCTCTTTCATTTAAAGACTTATGAGCCTCATGAAGAAATACCCTACAGTCCAAATTTATTAGATGAAGAATGTTTATCTTTTATACAGAATGATATCACTTAATGTGCTTCCGACTTTTCATCGCAACTTTGACTTCTGTGAAAGAAAATAACATCTGTTTTCTTTTTTTCGACGTACGGAGTCGAACTTTGGAGAGAACGGATTGTGTCAGAAGATTAAGAATAGGGGAATGTTTTGTTTATTAGCTGATATTTAATTAATTTTGTGAATTTGCAATTGAACCGTGCTTAGCATAAACACTAATTTCTTGTACTTCCAGAGAAGCTAAATCATGAACGTGTTGGAACCGGTTCGTGCGGCTCTGTACTTTAAATGTATGGCAACTCGATGAAACGGTGCCTAAAAATTCGAAAGAGAAAAGCAAAAAAAAAAAAAAGATAGGCTGATTGAGAAACATAAGGAAAGCAATGAAAGGAAGAAAAACAGAATAGATGAAATGAAGATAAAAAGCAAAGGAAAGAAATGAAAATCAGTAAGAAAAATACGGATCAGCTAAATATCCGAAAATACGGATATTCGAAGTTTTAAGATTGGGAAATACCCGTTCCTTTACCCATTTCAGTTTGGCTCACAACAAATGCTTTTACGCATCTGTTGAAACAGTAATGGATAAAAAATTGAACAGTTATATCGGATACGCTGATGATTTTTGTTGAGTTTGGGGAAATACTGAGAATGTCAGGAAGTATTTGGAATCTATTCATTTCAAATATTTAAAGTCAAGGCTGAAAAAAAATTTATCAAGAAAAAAAAACTGAATATTTGAAAATTTCTATAAATATTTAAAACAAGGTACAGGTAAATATTTTCAAATAGATAACACGCAGTTCAAAAATGTTACATTATTGAAATATTACCACCATCATAAGTTGGTTTAGGAGCTATGCGTGTGTAGGAGAGGGACGTTTCTGACGGGTATCCGAGTTTCGGCCCCTGCCGGCCATTTAGTCTGCGGTTTTTCCGGGGTTTTCCCTGTGTTTGGGGACGCGAATGCGTAGATGGTTCCTTGTGAAGTCGACCCCGGACTCACTTTGTCCCTTTCCCGTATGCAGCAGAGGAATGCCGGCTGCATTAATTTGACAGTAACCCTCAATGGCGCATGTTCGTCTTTGCGGAACTCAACCCGCCATGAGTGGACGAAATGGATGGATGGACGGATGGATTGAAATATTTGGTAGATATAATGACTTCAAAGAATAATAATAATAAGAAAAACAAGCATGGCCATTCAAGCCAGAGTACATGCAGCGAATTGAGCTTACTGTACATTAAGACATATGCTCTGTCTTTCGTCAAAGACCGTCTCAACTAAATTCAAAATACATGTGCAAATACACAAAACCATTATCAGACCCACAGTAATGAATGGGACAGAAAACTGGAGCACAACAGTTGGTGATGAAAGATGCATACAAAGATTTGAAACAAGAATACTTGAAGATATTTGGATCCACAAAATTCAGTGAAAATGGAGAATAGAGACAAAGGTAAAGAAAATGCGCGAAATCAAGACGACCTACCCAATAGTTTGTAAGCCCTGCTCTTTTTTCAGGAAAACTGTCTCCAACCGGCGTGGGATTGACTACACGAGTGGTCTGTATAATTTTGTGGGAATTTAAAATTAAAATGTATTGCGATCTACAATTCTGGCACAGAACAGGGTGGTGTGACCAACTGCCACATCTGACGTTCCGCAACATCCCACAGATGTTCAACTGAGTGGAGATCAGGCGAGTTTCGGGACAATTTGAGATGTCTCATGCCAGCACTGCGTTCGTCGAATCATTCTTGTATGTACTGGAACTGACGACGTGGGGTATTCAAGCGTTCTGGAAGAACCCATCTCCCGCCTGATGGATATATATCGATGAGCCATTACATTATGACCACCTAATCAATAAGCTGTTGGACCCCCTTTAGCCCGCAAAACAGCTGCCACCCAGCAAGGCATCGACTCGATTAGGTGGCTATAGTTATCCTGTGATATCTGGTACTATAATGTCAACAGCAGGTCGTCCAGTTTCCGTACATTTCGGGGTGGTGTGATTTAGCGTGAACCTGCTTTTCCAAGTCGAACTACAAATGTTCGAATGGGTTCATGTCAGGTGAATTTGGAGCTCACGGCATTAACAGAAAATCACCAGCATGTTCCTCGAACCACTCCTTGACGATTCTGACAGTGTGGCATGGCGCATTATTCTGTTGGTCATGGCCATCACCAGATGGGAACACAGTTGCCATTAATGGGTGAACTTGGTCCGCAACGATGTTCAGATACCTGACAGCTGTCAGGGATTGTGATATTGTAATAATGGGGGCTTACAATTTCCCCAGAACACATCGCTAACAGCATAACACCACCGCCGGCGGCCTGTTTCCGCCCAGAAGTACATCCAGGTGCCATTGCCTCCGTTGGTAATCGGCGTATCCGCGCTCGGCCGTATACGTGATGCACCAAGAAACTTGAATCGAGGCCACTTTCTTCCAATCATCCACGGTCCAATCTCGATTATCTTGGGCCCATTTCACGCGTTGTTGGAGATGACGTGCAGTGAGCATGAGGACCCAGCTGGTTCTTCGGCTACGCAGGCCCATGCGCAGAAAGCTGCGATGAACTGTGGGCTGTGTCACATTGCTCTGATCACAAGTTGCGGGTGATTTGTCGCACTGTGGCCCTGCGGTTGCTGTAAACAATGCACTACAATCTCCGGCTCCCCTCCGGCATCAATGAACTGCTGGCGACGTACGGATGGACGATAGTTCACCGTTTGGCCATCTGTGCACCACTTTTGATACGTACCCACTGCAGTGGCAACTGAACAACCCACAAACCGCACCGTTTCCGAGATCGTAGCTCCGAGGCGCCGTGCCTTCAGAATTTGTCCTTTTATCAAAATCCGATAAATCGGCAGCTTTTCCCATTCTGACTCCGAACACTCTACTAACCGAAAGCCGGTTCTTGGAATGTATATATACTGCTCTGTGAACATCACCTGCCCCACCGTTCGGTCTCCAAACCCGCTCATTTTTCTAGGCTGGGGGTGGTCATAATGTAATGGCTCATCGGTTGTCAACGCTACAACACTGTGGGAGTGCACAAAATACGCAAGCGGTCCCTGGTAGCAGCTGGCGTCCGTACGTCCTCACGCAAGAGGGGTATCCGTTCATACCGGCTAAAACATACCCTATATCGTACAGCAGCCCCCATTGACCTGGACAGTCAATGTCATGCATGAGTAATCCATAGCCTTGTGCTGCTGTTGCCCAATGCGGATTCGACCCGGAACCACGCACCTGCTTCCATTCCCCTGTCGCTCAATCATCGCACCAGGAGAATTGCTTATGTCTATGGACTGTTGCTAAGAGAGGGTGGCATATGGAGAGTCTGGATTATAACCTACTCGAGCGAGTGTGTGACACATAGTCGCACGGAGTATTGTTTCTGGTTGATCCACATGGTATTGAGCCGTCAACCGCAAAATTATGCTGGACTAATGGCACTGTGCATGGACGACACACATCCGTTGCTCATCTCTCGAATCCACCTTGTGTCACCGGTTGGTTATTTCGCCATTTTATCGCAACTCCTGGCATACTTTAACCACGGAGGTCCTTGAACAGCCCACAAGTTCCACCGATTCCGAAGTGATCATTTAGGTGGATAGTGGTACACTAATCCTTTCTGATTGGTTACCTGCAAAAAGGGCTATGGCGGAGGATCTAAGAAAGAACAGATAACATGTTCAAGTAACTTGTCTATGCGTAGTGGCATGGTGTTCGTGACAGGAGGACTAGTCCTTCCCCATCATGCACTGGGTCACAGAGAAAAAATAGAGAATTAGAAGCGAGCTGTTATCGCCAGTGACAGGTTTATGGTTGGTACTGCTGAGATGAGAGATGCAAGGAATTGATTTGCCGTAGCTTTCGTAAAACCCGGCCGCTATGTGAACTTTTCTGTTTGGGGAGCGCAGAGAATTTTGAGCACCATTTGGTTCCGGTACATCAGCCGCTTAAAGAGTTAAAAACATTGATTTTCCCCCCATCTTTTCCTTAAGGGATCATGATTAAAATTTGTCGTCACTTGTCAGACGAACCTCTACTTTAACTTTCCTTTTGAGTTCCTGTGTTCTTACATAAATTTCATTTTCCCTCGTTAAAGATTTTCTGACTTAACGCCACAAAGTTTCTCCCGACGAGCTGGTTAAAGCTGGCAACCTGACAGCGGATCAAAGGACAATTAACGTCGATAAAATGTTCTGAAATGAGAGCTTAGTGGGCAATGTTAGTTCCAACAGATAACAAGCGGTTCTTGTAAAAATGGACTGTCTTGAGGGAGCTGGATTTTATTCGAATAGAATAAGTCCAAACGTTCATTGTGATACACTTTTGATTGAATTCTATTCAGCGTATTGTGTTACGAAAGATTTGTTAATAGCTGAACTATAGGTACATAACGTGCTTAAAAATGAAGTGGATGTCGCTTGTTTATGGCTGAACTACCTAACATGTATAAATACATACTAACGAAGTGGAATTGGCTTATTTATGGCTGAACTACCAAACGAGATTAAATGTCATTGCAGTGGAAGTGGCTTGTTTATGGCTGAACTATACCTAACGTGCTTAAATACTAATGAAGTGGAAGTGGCTTGTTTATGTATGGCTGAACTACTTAACGTACTTAAATACTAACGAAGTGGAAGTGGAAGTGGATTGTTTATGGCTGAACTACTTAACGTGCTCTTAAATGCTAATGAAGTGGAAGTGGCTTCTTTTTTTTTTTTTTTTTTTTTTTTTTTTTTGATTGAAGATTTAACGACCACCGTGAGCAACTCAATGAGCTATAAGCAGTCGCCCGTCCCTAATTTAGGGCCACTGACTCTAGGGAAGGGAGAGATCCAGTGCTGTAAGACAAAACAAAATAAGCCACTTCCACTTCATTAGTATTTAAGCACGTTAAGCAGTTCAGCCATAACAGCTACGTTACCTAACGTGCTTAAATGGCTCGTTTATGGGCGAACTACCTAACGGACTTAAATATTTAATTAAGTGGAAGTGGTTTGTTTATGGCTGAACTGCCTAACGTGCTTAAATACTAATGAAGTGGAAGTGGCTTATTTATGGCTGAACTACCTAACGTGCTTTAATACTAATGAAGTAAACAAAGACATCGCTCTTTCCACGTTTTAGCAACACACAGCAACCGAAAAATTGTTATTCGGCCACTGCTGACGCCACCCACGTATTTAGAGGATTTTCGCTTATGAAATAGAAGTGGCTTCTTTATGGCTGAACTACCTAACGTGCTTTAATACTAATGAAGTAAACAAAGACATCGCTCTTTTCACGTTTTAGCAACACACAGCAACCGAAAAATTGTTATTCGGCCACTGCTGACGCCACCCACGTATTTGGAGGATGTTCGCTAATGAAATAGAAGTGGCTTGTTTATGGCTGAACTACCTAACGTGCTTTAATACTAATGAAGTAAACAAAGACATCGCTCTTTCCACGTTTTAGCAACACACAGCAACCGAAAAATTGTGTTTCGGCCACTGCTGACGCCACCCACGTATTTGGAGGATTTTCGCTTATGAAATAGAAGTGGCTTGTTTATGGCTGAACTACCTAACGTGCTTTAATACTAATGAAGTAAACAAAGACATCGCTCTTTCCACGTTTTAGCAACACACAGCAACCGAAAAATTGTGTTTCGGCCACTGCTGACGCCACCCACGTATTTGGAGGATGTTCGCTAATGAAATAGAAGTGGCTTGTTTATGGCTGAACTACCTAACGTGCTTTAATACTAATGAAGTAAACAAAGACATCGCTCTTTCCACGTTTTAGCAACACACAGCAACCGAAAAATTGTGTTTCGGCCACTGCTGACGCCACCCACGTATTTGGAGGATGTTCGCTAATGAAATAGAAGTTGCTTGTTTATGGCTGAACTACCTAAAGTGCTTTAATACTAATGAAGTAAACAAAGACATCGCTCTTTCCACGTTTTAGCAACACACAGCAACCGAAAAATTGTTATTCGGCCACTGCTGACGCCACCCACGTATTTGGAGGATGTTCGCTAATGAAATAGAAGTGGCTTGTTTATGGCTGAACTACCTAACGTGCTTTAATACTAATGAAGTAAACAAAGACATCGCTCTTTCCACGTTTTAGCAACACACAGCAACCGAAAAATTGTTATTCGGCCACTGCTGACGCCACCCGCGTATTTGGAGGATTTTCGCTAATGAAGTAGAAGTGGCTTGTTTATGGCTGAACTACCTAACGTGCTTTAATACTAATGAAGTAAACAAAGACATCGCTCTTTTCAAGTTTTAGCAACACACAGCAACCGAAAAATTGTTATTCGGCCACTGCTGACGCCACCCACGTATTTGGAGGATGTTCGCTAATGAAATAGAAGTGGCTTGTTTTGTTTATGGCTGAACTACCTAACGTGCTTTAATACTAATGAAGTAAACAAAGACATCGCTCTTTCCACGTTTTAGCAACACAGAGCAACCGAAAAATTGTTATTCGGCCACTGCTGACGCCACCCACGTATTTGGAGGATGTTCGCTAATGAAATAGAAGTGGCTTGTTTATGGCTGAACTACCTAACGTGCTTTAATACTAATGAAGTAAACAAAGACATCGCTCTTTCCACGTTTTAGCAACACACAGCAACCGAAAAATTGTTATTCGGCCACTGCTGACGCCACCCGCGTATTTGGAGGATTTTCGCTAATGAAGTAGAAGTGGCTTGTTTATGTCTGAACTACCTAACGTGCTTTAATACTAATGAAGTAAACAAAGACATCGCTCTTTTCAAGTTTTAGCAACACACAGCAACCGAAAAATTGTTATTCGGCCACTGCTGACGCCACCCACGTATTTGGAGGATTTTCGCTAATGAAATAGAAGTGGCTTGTTTATGGCTGAACTACCTAACGTGCTTTAATACTAATGAAGTAAACAAAGACATCGCTCTTTTCAAGTTTTAGCAACACACAGCAACCGAAAAATTGTTATTCGGCCACTGCTGACGCCTCCCACGTATTTGGAGGATGTTCGCTAATGAAATAGAAGTGGCTTGTTTATGGCTGAACTACCTAACGTGCTTTAGTACTAATGAAGTAAACAAAGACATCGCTCTTTCCACGTTTTAGCAACACACAGCAACCGAAAAATTGTGTTTCGGCCACTGCTGACGCCACCCACGTATTTGGAGGATGTTCGCTAATGAAATAGAAGTGGCTTGTTTATGGCTGAACTACCTAACGTGCTTTAATACTAATGAAGTAAACAAAGACATCGCTCTTTCCACGTTTTAGCAACACACAGCAACCGAAAAATTGTGTTTCGGCCACTGCTGACGCCACCCACGTATTTGGAGGATGTTCGCTAATGAAATAGAAGTGGCTTGTTTATGGCTGAACTACCTAACGTGCTTTAATACTAATGAAGTAAACAAAGACATCGCTCTTTCCACGTTTTAGCAACACACAGCAACCGAAAAATTGTGTTTCGGCCACTGCTGACGCCACCCACGTATTTGGAGGATGTTCGCTAATGAAATAGAAGTGGCTTGTTTATGGCTGAACTACCTAAAGTGCTTTAATACTAATGAAGTAAACAAAGACATCGCTCTTTCCACGTTTTAGCAACACACAGCAACCGAAAAATTGTTATTCGGCCACTGCTGACGCCACCCACGTATTTGGAGGATGTTCGCTAATGAAATAGAAGTGGCTTGTTTATGGCTGAACTACCTAACGTGCTTTAATACTAATGAAGTAAACAAAGACATCGCTCTTTCCACGTTTTAGCAACACACAGCAACCGAAAAATTGTTATTCGGCCACTGCTGACGCCACCCGCGTATTTGGAGGATTTTCGCTAATGAAGTAGAAGTGGCTTGTTTATGGCTGAACTACCTAACGTGCTTTAATACTAATGAAGTAAACAAAGACATCGCTCTTTTCAAGTTTTAGCAACACACAGCAACCGAAAAATTGTTATTCGGCCACTGCTGACGCCACCCACGTATTTGGAGGATGTTCGCTAATGAAATAGAAGTGGTTTGTTTATGGCTGAACTACCTAACGTGCTTTAATACTAATGAAGTAAACAAAGACATCGCTCTTTCCACGTTTTAGCAACACAGAGCAACCGAAAAATTGTTATTCGGCCACTGCTGACGCCACCCACGTATTTGGAGGATGTTCGCTAATGAAATAGAAGTGGCTTGTTTATGGCTGAACTACCTAACGTGCTTTAATACTAATGAAGTAAACAAAGACATCGCTCTTTCCACGTTTTAGCAACACACAGCAACCGAAAAATTGTTATTCGGCCACTGCTGACGCCACCCGCGTATTTGGAGGATTTTCGCTAATGAAGTAGAAGTGGCTTGTTTATGTCTGAACTACCTAACGTGCTTTAATACTAATGAAGTAAACAAAGACATCGCTCTTTTCAAGTTTTAGCAACACACAGCAACCGAAAAATTGTTATTCGGCCACTGCTGACGCCACCCACGTATTTGGAGGATTTTCGCTAATGAAATAGAAGTGGCTTGTTTATGGCTGAACTACCTAACGTGCTTTAATACTAATGAAGTAAACAAAGACATCGCTCTTTTCAAGTTTTAGCAACACACAGCAACCGAAAAATTGTTATTCGGCCACTGCTGACGCCACCCACGTATTTGGAGGATGTTCGCTAATGAAATAGAAGTGGCTTGTTTATGGCTGAACTACCTAACGTGCTTTAATACTAATGAAGTAAACAAAGACATCGCTCTTTCCACGTTTTAGCAACACACAGCAACCGAAAAATTGTTATTCGGCCACTGCTGACGCCACCCGCGTATTTGGAGGATTTTCGCTAATGAAGTAGAAGTGGCTTGTTTATGGCTGAACTACCTAACGTGCTTTAATACTAATGAAGTAAACAAAGACATCGCTCTTTTCAAGTTTTAGCAACACACAGCAACCGAAAAATTGTTATTCGGCCACTGCTGACGCCACCCACGTATTTGGAGGATTTTCGCTAATGAAATAGAAGTGGCTTGTTTATGGCTGAACTACCTAACGTGCTTTAATACTAATGAAGTAAACAAAGACATCGCTCTTTCCACGTTTTAGCAACACACAGCAACCGAAAAATTGTTATTCGGCCACTGCTGACGCCACCCGCGTATTTGGAGGATTTTCGCTAATGAAGTAGAAGTGGCTTGTTTATGGCTGAACTACCTAACGTGCTTTAATACTAATGAAGTAAACAAAGACATCGCTCTTTTCAAGTTTTAGCAACACACAGCAACCGAAAAATTGTTATTCGGCCACTGCTGACGCCACCCACGTATTTGGAGGATTTTCGCTAATGAAATAGAAGTGGCTTGTTTATGGCTGAACTACCTAACGTGCTTTAATACTAATGAAGTAAACAAAGACATCGGTCTTTTCACGTTTTAGCAACACACAGCAACCGAAAAATTGTTATTCGGCCACTGCTGACGCCACCCACGTATTTGGAGGATGTTCGCTAATGAAATAGAAGTGGCTTGTTTATGGCTGAACTACCTAACGTGCTTTAATACTAATGAAGTAAACAAAGACATCGCTCTTTCCACGTTTTAGCAACACACAGCAACCGAAAAATTGTTATTCGGCCACTGCTGACGCCACCCACGTATTTGGAGGATGTTCGCTAATGAAATAGAAGTGGCTTGTTTATGGCTGAACTACCTAACGTGCTTTAATACTAATGAAGTAAACAAAGACATCGCTCTTTCCACGTTTTAGCAACACACAGCAACCGAAAAATTGTTATTCGGCCACTGCTGACGCCACCCGCGTATTTGGAGGATTTTCGCTAATGAAATAGAAGTGGCTTGTTTATGGCTGAACTACCTAACGTGCTTTAATACTAATGAAGTAAACAAAGACATCGCTCTTTTCAAGTTTTAGCAACACACAGCAACCGAAAAATTGTTATTCGGCCACTGCTGACGCCACCCACGTATTTGGAGGATGTTCGCTAATGAAATAGAAGTGGCTTGTTTATGGCTGAACTACCTAACGTGCTTTAATACTAATGAAGTAAACAAAGACATCGCTCTTTCCACGTTTTAGCAACACACAGCAACCGAAAAATTGTTATTCGGCCACTGCTGACGCCACCCGCGTATTTGGAGGATTTTCGCTAATGAAATAGAAGTGGCTTGTTTATGGCTGAACTACCTAACGTGCTTTAATACTAATGAAGTAAACAAAGACATCGCTCTTTTCAAGTTTTAGCAACACACAGCAACCGAAAAATTGTTATTCGGCCACTGCTGACGCCACCCACGTATTTGGAGGATGTTCGCTAATGAAATAGAAGTGGCTTGTTTATGGCTGAACTACCTAACGTGCTTTAATACTAATGAAGTAAACAAAGACATCGCTCTTTCCACGTTTTAGCAACACACAGCAACCGAAAAATTGTTATTCGGCCACTGCTGACGCCACCCACGTATTTGGAGGATGTTCGCTAATGAAATAGAAGTGGCTTGTTTATGGCTGAACTACCTAACGTGCTTTAATACTAATGAAGTAAACAAAGACATCGCTCTTTTCACGTTTTAGCAACACACAGCAACCGAAAAATTGTTATTCGGCCACTGCTGACGCCACCCACGTATTTGGAGGATTTTCGCTAATGAAATAGAAGTGGCTTGTTTATGGCTGAACTACCTAACGTGCTTTAATACTAATGAAGTAAACAAAGACATCGCTCTTTCCACGTTTTAGCAACACACAGCAACCGAAAAATTGTTATTCGGCCACTGCTGACGCCACCCACGTATTTGGAGGATTTTCGCTAATGAAATAGAAGTGGCTTGTTTATGGCTGAACTACCTAACGTGCTTTAATACTAATGAAGTAAACAAAGACATCGCTCTTTCCACGTTTTAGCAACACACAGCAACCGAAAAATTGTTATTCGGCCACTGCTGACGCCACCCACGTATTTGGAGGATTTTCGCTAATGAAATAGAAGTGGCTTGTTTATGGCTGAACTACCTAACGTGCTTTAATACTAATGAAGTAAACAAAGACATCGCTCTTTCCACGTTTTAGCAACACACAGCAACCGAAAAATTGTTATTCGGCCACTGCTGACGCCACCCACGTATTTGGAGGATGTTCGCTAATGAAATAGAAGTGGCTTGTTTATGGCTGAACTACCTAACGTGCTTTAATACTAATGAAGTAAACAAAGACATCGCTCTTTCCACGTTTTAGCAACACACAGCAACCGAAAAATTGTTATTCGGCCACTGCTGACGCCACCCACGTATTTGGAGGATGTTCGCTAATGAAATAGAAGTGGCTTGTTTATGGCTGAACTACCTAACGTGCTTTAATACTAATGAAGTAAACAAAGACATCGCTCTTTCCACGTTTTAGCAACACACAGCAACCGAAAAATTGTTATTCGGCCACTGCTGACGCCACCCACGTATTTGGAGGATGTTCGCTAATGAAATAGAAGTGGCTTGTTTATGGCTGAACTACCTAACGTGCTTTAATACTAATGAAGTAAACAAAGACATCGCTCTTTCCACGTTTTAGCAACACACAGCAACCGAAAAATTGTTATTCGGCCACTGCTGACGCCACCCACGTATTTGGAGGATGTTCGCTAATGAAATAGAAGTGGCTTGTTTATGGCTGAACTACCTAACGTGCTTTAATACTAATGAAGTAAACAAAGACATCGCTCTTTCCACGTTTTAGCAACACACAGCAACCGAAAAATTGTTATTCGGCCACTGCTGACGCCACCCACGTATTTGGAGGATGTTCGCTAATGAAATAGAAGTGGCTTGTTTATGGCTGAACTACCTAACGTGCTTTAATACTAATGAAGTAAACAAAGACATCGCTCTTTCCACGTTTTAGCAACACACAGCAACCGAAAAATTGTTATTCGGCCACTGCTGACGCCACCCACGTATTTGGAGGATGTTCGCTAATGAAATAGAAGTGGCTTGTTTATGGCTGAACTACCTAACGTGCTTTAATACTAATGAAGTAAACAAAGACATCGCTCTTTCCACGTTTTAGCAACACACAGCAACCGAAAAATTGTTATTCGGCCACTGCTGACGCCACCCACGTATTTGGAGGATGTTCGCTAATGAAATAGAAGTGGCTTGTTTATGGCTGAACTACCTAACGTGCTTTAATACTAATGAAGTAAACAAAGACATCGCTCTTTTCAAGTTTTAGCAACACACAGCAACCGAAAAATTGTTATTCGGCCACTGCTGACGCCACCCACGTATTTGGAGGATGTTCGCTAATGAAATAGAAGTGGCTTGTTTATGGCTGAACTACCTAACGTGCTTAAATATTAATGAAGTGGAGGTGGTTTTCAGTAAGCATTATTATTTGGCAATTATACTAAAAGTAATATTCATGTATAATTAAGATTTTCAACAACAATGCGAACGACAGAGCCTAATTCAGGTGCAGCAAATAGTAAAGACTTTGAATTAAAGTTGAAATTGCAGTGACTTAAACGTAAATCAGATCCACGAACTGCATGACAACTTTTATTTTATACACTCATCTGGCGTGTAATTATACTTCTTAATAATAAAAATAATAACGAGAAGAATTTAGAATTACCAAAAAATGTATATGCTCTCTTCGCATTACATTGTGTTTACTTGTTTCTTGATGAATAATGTTCGAAAGTGACTATCTCTGATTCAAAGGGCGACGTCCCAAGTAAAAAATTCAATTTCCATTAAAGGCAGCTAGAATCTCTTCTGAAAAATATTTGTACTGTATCGCATTTATCGTTTCCTTGTAGAATGTTGTTCGCAGTTGGCTATCACGATTTGAAAGACGAGAATCTTGCCTCTGTTATTTGAAAGAATAAAGACATACGACTTTTCTCCACTGTGAAGTTGGCATTATGTTCATACATAGATGTTATAGGTTCCAAGTGTTTACTCGTGCTACATCTGAAAAACTGGAAAACAGTCATTATATTCTGGCTAGAGCTTTTAGAGTAAATCACTTCTGAGAGGTGCGTTGTGATACATATAGAAAACATCAGTTCGCGATAAAAAAGGAAAAGCACGGATATGAAAGAGTAAATTTAGAGAGAACAGATAATCCACTAGGCTAAGCGGTTCCTCCCAAAGAGACAATTACTTGGATGACGTAACAATCGACGATTAGCTCTATGAGGCTCATGTTTCTTTTGAAAGGTGACGCGGATCGATATTCATCCTTTTCAATTAATGTGGGTGGAGTCCGCCAGAAACGTATGTGCGATCGGAGAATAAAGACTCTTGAAGTATTTATGAAGAGTTCTACAACCTCAGTCTACACTGCCTCTGAATCCAGATTATAAATTGGTGGCTCAAATCTGCCCTATTCATATGGGAAATAAAAAAAATCATACTCACACCTGCTACATTTTCTTTTTAAATACACTATAGATCATCACTTTTTTAAAAAAAAACAAGATACTGATAAATGTAATTTGTTGTATCACTTAAAAATTAGTGTTTTTAGCTGCAGGTAGAAGAAAAGTTTCCGTTCCAGCATTGATTTCCTGTCTGTCAGTCCAATGACAGTTAGAAACTTAGAAATTGTCGTGTTTCAGTTTAATTAAAACATTATATTTATTTAAAGTTCATAGTATATCTGATATGCAGCAGTGATGGACTTGTGGTACAAAGGCCAGAGGTGGCCGTAATATTTGTGACGTATATTCTAATATAACTTTAATTTTTAGTTCCTTTTCCTATGTAAATTTGAGTTTGTTCTCCTTTATACTTCCAAACTTAACGTGATATCTTCTCTCTCACAAGAATGAGGTTGGCAACACATTTGAGGTCAGAGAGAAAGTGGCGTATGGATGTGATAAGAACGATGGATAAAAAGGACGATACAACAGTTGCTCAAGGATATATGTGTGTGTGTAACGTTTGATCGCTAAGATAAATGTGAAGTTTACCTGCTGTGTTATGCACTGGAGAGCAATTGAATTAGAGACAGCTGGCGTTACGCAAATGTGGCGCTGTGGGCGGCCCTGTAAAGGGAAACTACATGACGTATGCAGCGATCCGACAATATAAGGACCGATGCGACGGGAATCAGTAAGAGTCGGACGCAGTATGGGTAAGACAAAGGATCTAAGGGCATTTGATCGTGGACAAATTGTCGGGGCCCGACGAATGGGTCACTCCATCTCGGAAGTCGTGCAGGCACTGGGATTTTCACGAGCCATTGTATCACGGGTGCACCGTAAGTACATCGAATCCGATAAAACCATCCCTGCAAGGGCCAACTGCCGTGGACAACAACGTGTCGATGAGCGGGGTCATCGTCGGCTAGCTCTCATTGTAACAGCGGATAGACGGGCAACAGTGCAAGAAATCACTCGGCAATTTAACGCTGGTGCACAAAAACGTGTAAGCAGCCACACCATCCAGAACCATCTCCTCGCTATGAGGTAAAGAAGCCATCGTCCCACGAGGGTACCGCTGCTGACCGCACATCACAGGGTGCAAATATTAGCATGGGCACAGGAACATCGCCACTGGACCCTAGACATGTGGAAAACTATTGCCTGGACTGATGAGTCGAGATTCACGTTGGTTACATACGGATAGCAGGATGCGAGTACGGCACAAACCACATGAAGCGATGGATCCTTCTTGCCAGCAGGGTACTCTTCAAGCTGCTGGGGGTGGCATTCTCGTCTGGGGACTGTTTACGTGGACTGAAATGGGACCCCTGGTACGTGTGACATCGTCACTCGCAGGTCAAAGTTACCGGGATATCCTGGACGACCATTTGCTCCTGTTTGTGCGTCTTCAACATCCCACTGGGGACCTCATCCTACAACAAGACAATGCACCGTGCCATCGCTCCCGAATTGTATCCGTATGGTTGAATGAACACTCCACCGACGTTAGCTCGCTTCCTTGGCCAGCTAGGTCACCTGACCTCAATCCCATCGATCACATCTGGGATGCCATCGAGAGAGTTGTTCGAGGATCTGACCCTTTTTCCATCAAATCTTCGTGAACTGAGGGAGCTTATTTAGGTGTCATGGATCCGCATGGCTTCCCAACACTTCCGGTGTCTTGTCGAGTCCATGCTGAGACGAATCGCCGCCGTCATCAGGACGAAAGGTGGTGCTACACGTTACTAGACAGGTATCTCTAATTTAATTACTCTTTAGTGTATGTTGGATTAACTGAAAGAGTGCTGGACCAATGGCATTGAGTGAGATTCTGTGTACACCTGTTTGCGTAGGTCCTCTCCACCCCACACCCCAAGGGTCAATCGCTTTGAATGGGATGCTACATACACCACAAAAGTGATTGACCGTTTTGGTGTTGACCAAGAGTACATCGGTTTCACTTCTAGATCTTTGAATACCAGAGTGAAGGAACACGTGTACAATGTCCGAGTGGGTGCCAAAAACAACGGCTATCTCCCGATTAGTTGACTCTGGAACACGTGTACCAATCTGGACAGATGCGGATGTCCTCGCCACCCCAAGTAAGAGGTCTCAATTAACATGTACTGAAAGTCTATTTATTGCATGCATGGAAGGGGCATCTGTGTTGTAATGACTCTGTTCCATATGTCATACCTACACCTTGGACTTTTTAGTTTACGGATAACAGTGTATATAACTGTCCAATTGAATATGTTACTACTTAATCCCAATTGTATCGTAATCGTACGTTTTATTTGTACACCAGATGACAATTCGCAATTGCGTCACATGTGATTATTATAAATTGTCTGTATTCAGTCGACATTACCTCTTTTTATGTATCTGACGATGGACCCCGGTGAGGGGTGTCCGAAAGATCTTATACGTTCTTTTATACTCAGGGTATATTTTTATTAAACGTAACTGGAGGTTTCACGGTGAGCCCTAGTGTATATCGTGCATTGATGGCGTTATTTTATTATTATAGTTACTTTACACGAGGATTGTGTTCTTACTTATTAGATTTCGACGCAGAAGTATGTTCGTCTTAGAAGTTATTGAAAACCTCTTCTTAGAAATGTTTTTTCTCCTTTGATCTCTCTCTCTCTCTGTGTCTCTGTTTCTAAATTTTAAAAATTTTCAAGATCATACTTCCAAATCTCATTTAATAGAAACGGAGGTGACACTGAAATCATTGTCTAAAGAATTCAGAGTATATTCAATCTGACACTGAATTCATTGTCTAAGGAATTGAGTGCATGTTCAATGTGATACTGAAGTCATTTTCTGCAAGAATTCAGCAATGTTCTGACATGAGGTAAGTACAATATTGATAATTTAATTTCATAATTTTTTGTCAGGATAGTGTAAACATATAAGATTATTACACATTTCACGCATTAATTTCTCATGAAATACCCTTTCTGCGCGTTAACGATGAGGCTTCGTATGGTGAATACCGATAGGCACCTCATACAAGTATTGCGTATTGCAGGTTACACAGTAGTACTATAACATTGTCCTTAACTTTGAAAAAAAATGGTGTGTTACATGACTGAAAATATTACTGAAAGTTTGTGTTCCATCACTGAAACATTACTGAAAAATACCCTATTGATTACTGATAGGTTCTGCTAGAGGTTGGCACCTCTGTGTTCAGTATCTGGTAGACAACTTCTCCCCCCGCCAGTTTCTAACCCATCACTTTTCAAGTTTTATTCTTGAACAACTTGTTCCAAAAGTTTAAGTCCCTGTATCCTCGCAATTTGCTGAACAAGTGACACTGTGATGATAAAATACAAAGGTGAGTCAATAATTATGAGCAAAGAAGTTGTATTTTGTATTTCTGCTGGCAGCACTATCGTTTTTGCGCTCGTCGCTAGGCGAGGTTGCCGCCTCATTACTGCTGCCCTAGTTTGAAGTTGATATAAGCTGTTCCTATAAGGTCTGAGATACACATGTATCATTACAGAGTAACTAGAGCGGGGCAGTTGAAGAAACTGGCACAAGCATTGGAGGTCTGCACGGACCTTAATTTGGAAAGCCCGGCCCCGTTTCAAATTTTTCAATTAAAGCCCGGCCCGTATATTTCTCCTGTTTACAAGGCCCGGACCGGTCCGTAAAATTTCATCAATTACCAAAACACGAATTTGACACATGGTGCACTCGGTCATTCGACTCCTGAAGAGTTTTCGTTTTCTTAATTGCTACACGTATTCTATTACAATAAACGTTAATTCACAATATTTCTGAGACTCTGTATAAGTCACGTGACGTCTGAGGAGGAGGGGGGGAGCTTGTATACACAAAAATATTGCATGAAAAGGAAAATTTCCATGCCTTTCAAATTTTCTGGGTTTTCAAATTATATCATCCCCTACCGCCGGACCCGGAAATATCATTGGCGATAAGGAAGGAGTGGGGTTCATTTTTATGGCTTTATAAACTGCAACTATCTCTACTGGCATTTCATATCGCTGGAACCCAATATGTCTCTCGTGTGTGTGTGTGTGTGTGCAGCGCATTTGTGCCGCTTAAGATGCGATGTTCCAGACTTTGTTCTATCGTAACTCAAAAACTTTTTGCTTTTAGTGCACTGCACAACGTTTACCGGCCGACTAATTTCAGAACGGGACAGTAAAATACACTGACGGAAAAAAAAATCCCAACACCACGAAAAAATAGTTATAGAGGAATGAAATGGCGGCAATACATTTGTATAAGTAACATATTTAATCGATTAAGGTTTCAAGATCACAGCTTAATGTAAGTGCGAGAAGAGCCATTTTAAATGTGAAATGCTGGTACCTTAATAACCGGTGTAACCGCCAGAATGTTGAATGCAAGCACGCAAACGTTCATGCATTGTGTCGTACAGGTGCTGGATGTCAGTTTGTGGGATGGAGTTCCATGCCTGTTGCACTTGGTCGGTCAATCAAGGGACGGTTAATGCTGGTTGGGGGTGACGCTGGAGTTGTCATCCAATGATGTCCCATACGTGCTCGATTGGTGAAAGATCTGGTGATCTGGCAGGCCACGGCAACATTTCGACACTCTGTAGAGCATGTTGTGTTACAACAGCGGTATGCGGGCGAGCGTTATCCTGTTGGAAAACTCCTCCTGGAATGCTGTTCATGAATGGCAGCACAACAGGTTGAATCACCAGACCGACGTACAACTGTGCCGTCAGGGTGCGTGGGATAACCACGAGAGTGCTCCTGCTGTCATAGGAAATTGCTCCCCAGACCATAACTCCAGGTGTAGGTCCAGTGAGTCTCGGCCGCAAACAGGTTGGTTGCAGGCGCTCACCTGGCCTCCTTCAAACCAACACACGGGCCATCACTGGCACCCAGGCAGAACCGGCTTTCATCAGAAAACACAACAGATCTCCACTCCGTCCTTCAATGAGCTCTAGCTTGACACCACTGACGTCGCAAACGGCAATGGTTTGGAGTAAGTGGAATGCACGCTACAGGGCGTCTGGCTCAAAGCTGTCCTTCAAGTAACCGATTTGTAACAGTTCTTTGTGTCACTGTGGTGGCAACTGCAGCTCAAATTGTTGCCGCAGACGCCTTACGATGCGCCACGGCCATACGCCGTACACGGCGGTCTTCCCTCTCAGTAGTGCCACGTGGCCGGCCGGAACCCGGTCTTCTTGAGGCAGTACCTTCCCTTGACCACCGCTGCCAACAATCATGCACAGTGGCTAGATTCCTGCCAAGTCGTTCTGCAATATTGCGGAACGAAAATCCACCTTCTCGTAGCCGTATTACACGACCTCGTTCAAACTCCGTGAGCTGTTAGTAATGGCTTTTTCGTCTTCTTAAAGGCATTCTTGACTAACATCAACACACTACGTCGAATCTCAACGATAACTAACGCTCACGAACGTTACAGCGCGTATTTACAGCAAACCTGCTTTGCATGTTCCGAGGGTGCTACTAGCGCCACACATATGCGCCGAGCGCGAAATTTGCATAGACGTCATCTTACAGATGTACTCTCACCGCCTACCAACTGTCGTTTATCTAACACAACCCCTTCTTGGTGTTGGGATTTTTTTTTCCGTCAGTGTATTTCCAAATGTAGCTTTTCATCTTTATATTGTCTACAAGCACATATTCTCCGGAAGCGATTTTCTAGCGAAAATCTTTCACTTTCTTAAACTCCAAAATAAGTATGGAAGAGTATTTATCAACAGCCCAGCTAATCAGTGTCACAGAAGTTTTGAAACCGGCTGCCTGATAGTACAAATGATGAAAACACGACACAGATTTATACACAGAAGTAAGTTTCTCCCAGCCCATTTCTCCCGTGTCATTTAAGACAACTTAAAAGCTTTTCACTCATCTAGAGAACAAAGTGCCGCCGACCAGAACAATAAAAAATATCGTCTGCGACAGCCCTAGTCTGCGAGCGGGTGACTCGGTTTAGAAATGCTGAAATTAATAGCCTGCCCTGAAGCATGAGAGGAGGGTAAAAGTTAGGGATAGAAAGAAGGGACCACATTCACATTGAAAAACTAAGGGAGCTGACCCACTCCAATTGTTTTGTAGGAGGGGAGGATGTCGTAAAACTTCTATTTCTTTCATTAGCGGAAATTATTCAATCTTATCCTGCTGCTGTATGTTGCGAGTTTTCCAAACGAGAAAGACACCGTACAGGGATTGTTTTACTCATAAAAAAGAAAAACCCTGCTCGGCTCGTTCTGTTTTACATTAAATATTGAAGATCCGGCCCGGCCCGTTTTCCCAATTTAGAAATGAGCGAAGGCCCAACCCGGTCCGGGCCCGTGCAGACCTCTAGCAAACATATTGATCTCGCTACGGAACTTCAAAATGCACAGGGCGCAGTTCAACGGAGGGAGCAAAATTCATTGCTTACAATCTGATTAAAACTGGAAACAAAACTTTTACACTAGTTTCTGCTATATTTTTGTAGCTCCAGCTCTGTCATTTGTCCATTAACGGAATCTGCTTACATGCGGCCAGTTTCAGTAACCTTGGCGACTTAAAATTCACATTTCTTCTTCAAAATGTTTAGATGTTAGTTGCTCGTATTCAACAAGTTAGTAATATCGTGCAATGCATTGATTATGATACGTTTTCCAACATACCAGAAATCATTACTCAAGTTATTGCTCAAGTTATGAGGATAATGATGTGGAATAAATCTCGCTCCTGTGCCCTGACCTTTGTCCCCATTTCGATGATATTAAACAGAATTGGTTAAGTATACCTCCAAAACAACATGATAAAGTTTTGTCGCAATCGTAGCATTTTTATGTAAGTTATGACGTATAAGGGCAATGGAATGAATCCCGCTCCTGTGTCCTGACCTTTGCTCCCATTTCTTCCATTTTCAACAGGGTTTGTTTCTAGGTTATCCTCTACCACCTACTAAAATTTCATCGAAATTGAACCATTTTACGCGAGTTATCGTGCGGACAGACAGACAGACGGACAAAGCTGGAGCATGTACGCTTCTTCAACCTACGGTTGGAAAGCGTAGAAAATGAAGGCAGGGTTGTACGTACGTTGCAAAATAAGGATGTAGTCTCATTGGTGAGGGTTCTCTGGGAGATATCCGATCATTAGTGCAACTGGGAGCCACGACTGCCAGATGAATTCGATCAGCCTGATGTGTGTTACAGTAGGTTGTAAATCCGAAGCAGTACACTGTAAAAAATAAGTGGAGTGAATTCACGGAAAATTTCTGAAAATTACGTGCAGAAAAGTTGCCAATAGGTATCCATGTTTTTTTAGAAATTTCCGTTTTTAAAAGTACCCGTTTATTTTAACTTCCGTATTTTCACAGTGATTCCGTATAGACAGGAATTTTGTTTATTTCAGAAAAGTCCATTTCAGGTTTTTCCGTATTTAAACTGAAAATCCGCAAAATCGACGACGCTGTACTTTTCAGCATTTACCCCACAGATTATCCTTCCGCTCAGGTCAGGATCGGACCCCCGTCGTTACAGCTAACTCAACAGGTAACTTGCGCCTTTAACAACTGAACCACAAACACACGGCAAGCCGGGTCACGTACATCGTAAAACAAATTTCGCGACGATGAAATTTTGTTTTTTGTCATTAATGTGAGTGATTTAGTCATTTTATTTTCTGTTGGAGCTTATTGTTTCTCTGAATAGGTTTGTAATATTTTTTTTATCTATAGGAGGACTGTTCACAAATTAAGCATTTTTCATCGTGATTTTTCGAAGCACCAAAATGCTTTGCAACCTGATTTTTTGAACTGACAATGACTTTCAGTTATCTTTAAGAAAGGTGAAATGTAATTTTTTATAGTATTACTTCACAAAAAAAAAAAAAAAAAGAAAGAAAGAAAACTAAATATAAAATTTACTTTTGATAGCCATAATAGCTTTTGTCATAAGTTCTCCAAAGACTGATACACAGACATCGAGGTATATCGTGTTACTGTAAGAAACCGGGTACAATAAGTACCCGGTTTCTTACAGTAACACAATATATAAGTCGCTGGTGCACCAAATAGGGGAAAGGAGAAATATCCTGTGCCACAATAAACAAATTCCATGCGATATGCTATCTACAATATCCGATCTCGCTACGGAACTTCATAATTCGATAGACGATTGAAATTTAGAAGTTAATCAAACCTAAAGTATTCTCACCAATCGCTCCTATTACTCGTCATAATTTCTCATCATACGAATACGGAGCAAGTGAGAACGCTGATTTTCCGTTAACATACGAAAGGAATTTCTGAAAGGTTTCTGAAAATTCAGAGTTTTCCGTTAACACATCTCTAAAACGGTAATTTGTCCGTCAATATAAGAAAGAAACTGAGGAAAGGTTTCCGGATATTCAGAATTTTCCCGTGATTCGAAAAATCCGTTAAATTCAGGTTCTTTTCTGGCATTTCACGGCAGTATGCTTCGTTAAATGACGGGAAATTGTCCGTGAATTTCAGAAAAATGTTTGCAGTGTAGAGAAAAGCAGTCACAATTTGGTTGTGCCTCTCATATAGAGATAACAGATAATATTGGAGTGTGACATTAATTTTGTTTTGACGAACAGTGTGCATGTGTGCGCGCGCGCTCGTGTCTCTGTGAGGAGAGAGAGATGTGCCCGGTGACGCAGTGGGCTAAGCGCTGGCTCTCTCCCTTCCGTGGAAACAATGGCCATAAATCAGGGTGGGTGATTATTTATATACAATTAAGTTTCTCACGGTGATTTTTTTTTTTTTTTTTTTTTGATTGGAGGTTTAACGACCACCGTGAGCAACTCAATGGACTATAAGCAGTCGTCCGTCCCTAATTTAGGGTCACTGGTTCCAGGGAAGGGAGAGAGCCAGTGCCGTAAGACAAACACAACATCTATGCCTCACCGGGATTCGAACCCGGACCCCAGACGGACGAATGATCAGAGGCCAGCGCCTTAGACCACTGCGCCACCGGGGCGGCTCTCACGGTGATCATGGAAACCACAAACAAACAAACAAAAACATACACACATAAGATAAAAAGACGCATTGCCCGGTGGCATAGTGGCCCTAGCCTTGTCCTCTGGCAGCTGGTTTGAGGGTGCCCAAGTCGGAGTCTCAGATGAGGAATGGAGGGTGCCCTGCCTTCCGGCAATGGTGGCTTAGGGACGGGGTCTGCTTATAGCCCTTAAAACTGCTCACGGTGGTCGTAAAACCCTGAAAAAAAAAAAAAAAAAGATGTTGGGCGCAATAGTTTGTGGTTTTCCCCGGGCGTAGTTACGCCTCTGAGTAACAATGACGAAAACACACTCTCAGCACGACAGGTACTCTTTCAAAAAAGAAGCTAGGGAGTAGGGTGGGTCGCGAATGAATGGATTTTTTTTTTTTGTCCAATATAGGTTTGTAATAGTGATAAAACGGTGCTAAATGATGTCTTAAAATCACGTACAAAATTTTGTAACCGTTCCATATCATCTTCTGCCTCCGGATTGACCTTAAAATTTCATAAAATTGGAAAACATCGTCTGCTGTTAAAACTCAAAAGGGGGTTCCAACAACAATTTGAAATGCACTAATATATAATTCAATAAAACACTAATTTGCAATAAAACATAAAATACTCTGTACATATATTATATTTAATTAGCAGCAAAATCGTTCTTGCTGTCCAATTTCAGCATTTCTTTGCACGACTCTATCTTCGTCTTAATTGCGACTCTATCTTCGCCTTCTCTTTTCGATTTTGTGCATAAAGTACTCGAGGTTTCTGTCACAGTCTTTAATGAACTGACACCTCACAATATCATGTAAGACTTCCGTCCACAGAGAAGGTTTAGGCCTAAACCACCTACAGCGGGTCCGTTCCTTATGTAGGGCACAAAAACATTGAGAGCAAGTCTAGCAACTTTGACATAACAGTTTGTAAGTGAGAGAGAGAGCGCAGTAGATGGCGCCACCGTACAAGTACGCTTTTGCTCCTGGAGGGTTGAGAGAAATTAGAGTGGAGGCTAGGAAATCGATACTTTTTATGTAACCGGGGGGTCCGTCATTTAACGGCTCACCCGATTTTCAGTGAGGTTAGCAAATAACACCACCTTTGGAAAATCAGCCCAAGCTTGAACTCGAGGACCCTCCGTTAGTAGTCCGGTTTGCTGACCACTAGGCCATCCGTGGCCACAGTCTTCACAGCTTTTCCTCCTTGTGCGACAGTTGACTGAAGAACTTCATCAGATACATTTTTCAGTATTGGGGGTTCGGTTATATTTTGCAGCCAATTAATGTGATCATAGTAAGCTGATGCATCAAGGTTTATATTTCGGAGTTGGAAGAGCCTGGTTTTACTTGGTTTCATGTTGCGAGCTTTCAGAATATGACGCGCAACTAATTCTCCGGCATGCTTCTGGGGGTCAGTTAACATTGCCAGTAACAAATTCTTGGGGTGTCGAAGTAACTATTTCTTTCTATGACAGGATCGATTATGATTTTAAGTTCGGCTGACAGGTATCTAGACGCTGAGATTAATTTCCATAGGTGTCGTGCTCCATCTTTACAAGTGTAACTTCTTCATTCCTCGGAAATGGAACAATATTTTACACGCCTCGTTCACACCCAATTCTAAATTTCAAGGTCAATCCTGAGGCAGAAGATGATATGCAATTGTTACAAAATTTTATATGTGATTTTAAGACATTATTTAGCACCCTTTTATTACTATTATAAACCGATATTGGACAAAAAAATCTCCATGCATTCGTGACCAATAGACGATTTTTCTCAGTTTCATGAAATTTCGAGGTTAATTCGGAAGCAGAAGATAATATGCAATTGTTACAAAATTTCATATGTGATTTTAAGACATCGTTTAGCACCCTTTTATCGCTATTAGAATAGAAGAATGGAAAAAAATTAACCAACCCTACTGGGGAGCCAATGGCATGAAGTGATATTACTACTGTTTATCTGAAGCTTTTATGAAAGACTTCGACCTCTGATTTCGTTAGAAGTCTTAGAAACATGAAGAGCGTGAAATAAGCTTCTTTTTTTTAATTGGAGGTTTAACGACCATCGTGAGCAACTCAATGGGTTATCGTCCCTAATTTTAGGTCACTGCTTCCAGGGAAGGGAGAGAGCCAGCGCCGAAAGACAAACACAACATCCTTGCCTCACCGGGATTCGAACCCGGACCCCTTTCGGACGAATGATCAGAGTCCATCGCTTAGACCACTGCGCCACTGGGGCGGCAAAATAAGCTTCACTGGACTTTTGTGCACTTCTATTCATCAAATTTTACATACAGATTTGTGTGACAAAAAAGAAAAAAAAGTTAGCAACAGGTATTAATGCGTAGTCGCTGAGGAAACAAATATTTTGCAGTTGTTTAAGGAAGCATCTTATTTTTATTTAGAAGTGATTGCACTGTGAGGAAAAAGAGAGAAGCAAAGGATATTTGTTTAAGAGGACTTTCCCCATTAAATTTCTTGTGCTTTGCATGCAAAATCAACTTTCTTTCAGACATTAGTTCCAGTTTGATGATGTTGCTTTTAAGTTGTCAAAGACTGTTCGCTAAATAATTTATAAGCTTCCTAATTTCCGCTGGCAAATTGTTTTAAGAGGAGGTACATTGTTTCGCTCCTAAGGCGGATGCAGATGACGGAATTTTCTCTAGCTCAGTATGAGTTTGCAGCTGTTTTTTTTTTATTGTAGTCGTAAAATTTCCATCACACGCCACACAAAGACCTCATCCACTTTGCTGATGTCTCTTCATTACGGTTGGGAACTTATTCGCCTAAGTGGAGTTTCGACGCTTGGCCAGTATTATGACCACTTAACGAGTCATTGTTGCCCTTATCCAGCATCTTTGACCAAAAAAGCAGTCACTTAAAACACGAACACAGATATAATGTGATCCTTGAAGCCCATGAGAAACAGCTGGACAAATTCACAGGAGTGTGACGGGACAATAGATGATAAAGGTTTTTATTGCTGTTGTGAATTTAGGCTTACAGCATGCCTCTCGCTGAATAAATTGAGATATCTGAAATCTATCTGCAGTCAGTTATGTAACACCGCATTCCCCTAAGATGAACAGCAATAAAAGCATTTTGCCAATGCGATAACTACATTAGATAGCGTTTGTAAAACAAGTGGGAGTGTAGATTCAATGTCCTCTTCCTTTCCTGCTTTCCTTTTGTTTTTGTTCTTTTTTTTTCTAGTGTAAAAACTTCCATGACCATAAGACTAAGAAGAGAATGAAAGATAAAGAAATGCTTTCAAAGTACAGCACCAGAGGCATAACAAGGCATTTCTGCCCCCGGGGAAAACCACAAAATATTGCTTCCTCCATACAGACGACTGAAAGCAGCATGGAGAGATGCATGTTTGGTGTAACCAGGAAAGATAAGAAAAGGAACTCGTGAATAAGTAAAATGACAAGAGCGGAAAACATCATAATCAGAGTAAATGCCTTGAAATGACAATGGGCTGGGCATACTGCCATAAAAACGGACCACAGATGGACAAACGAAGTTCTAGACTAAAGGCTAAGGGACAGGAAAAGACGCAGAAAAAGACTTATAACGTAAAGTTCCTTTCGTACTGAAATCTTGTCGTTCTTACGTTATGTCTATATCATTAGGTATGAATACGATGGAACACTTCCTAAATTAAACCTTAAGGGCCAGACGAAACATAAGACAAAGTCAACTGACGTTAATTGATTTATTCCACCACTATATCATCAGCACAACATTGCACTTCACATTTTACTTAACAAATCAGTATCAACCACACATCCAACACCCCATACGAGCAACTGTTTTATCGTAGTTTTTATCTATCGTTCTTATCTCATACAACCATACGTTTGAGAGAGAAGATGTCACGTTAAGTTGTGAAGTATAACTGAGAACAAACTCAAAATTTACATAAGGAAAGAAACTAAAAAGGAAAGTTAATTTAGAATATACGTCACAGACTACATGGGGAAATGGGTAGATGAAATTCGGGGTAACATGGAGGAGGCTGGCTCAAGACAGACCGTTGTGGAAGAAACTTGGGGTGACTTTCATCCAGCAGTGGATTAATAATGGTTGACAATATACATTCAATAGACAAAATATTAGCGGTAGGGGTGATGAGCATCTGACATGGCCATGCACTGCGCAGAAAAGAGCAGACCCAAACCGAACTCATGCGATAAATTGGCGAACAACAGGACTTCCCAACAGTGTATAGTAATCGACAAACATGGGTAAACGTGGTGGTCTGAGCGATTTTGATCGTGGACGCATTGTCTCGGCACAAGACAGATCGGTCATTCTATCGCTCAAATGGTAAGGACCCTTATGGTTCCCGAGGGCAACCATATCAAGGATGTACCGTGTGTATACAATTGACGGACGTACCAGCGCCCAGAGAGCAAGCGGTGGCCGGCCACACGCCATTGATGACCGGGGTGGAAGTAGACATTCCAGGCTCGTACAGACCAACCGCTTGGTAACGGTGGAGCAAATCACATCCAGGTTAAAGGTAAGAGGACCAATCAGCGTGAGCGAGCGAACGGTACGACGCACTCTTCATGCCCCGGGCTACGGGAGCCGACGCCCTACTCGAGTCCCACTGTTGACTGCTCGTCATCGGACATTACGGCTGGCCTGATGCCGGGAATATCACAACTGGACCTCTGCAGAGTAGCACCGCGTCATGTGGTCAGATGAGTCCCGTTTCCAGCTGACGGGAGGGTCTGGGTCTGGCGTCGACAGCATGAGGCCATGACTCCTTCGTGTCAGGTCGGCTCTGTTGAAGGCAGTGGTGGCTCTGCGATGACTTGGAGAGCCTTCTCATGGCCCACATTACGTTCCTTTGTGTGTCGAGAGGGGTATTCAATTGCTGCGCACTACCAGCATGTGCTTGCTGATCACCTACACACTTTCATGTCCTTCGCGCATCCTGCGGCCGATGGTCTGTTTCTGCAGAACAATGCGCCGCCCCACCAGGCAGCAACTACCCAAATATAGCTCGAGGAGCAGTCATCTGAGTTTGGAGCCATGCAGTGGATTTAAACCCTGCGGAAGCTCTCTGTGATGCCGTGGAATGGACATCAGATTCATGAACCCGAACCGACATCTCGGGGGAGTTGTGGACAATGCTGCAACAAGCAAACCCTCTAGCATATCGTGGAGTCGATGCCTTGGCGTGTACATGCTGTTATTCGCGCTAGAGGAGGACCATCATGCTAATAGATAGGTATCCCTAGCGTTTTGTCTACTGACTATATATATATATATATATACATTATAGCGAACTTGCCCTGTTCTTTCGGTGATTTGAATCCACATCTTCCTTCTCCGGAGTCAGACATTCTACCAATTGAACTAAGCCGGCAAAGGCTAATTATTGGTAATTTTACCTTCGTCACATGTGACGCACAAGTCAAAGCGTCAAGTTGCAGCAATCAGCTTTGCTGGACTAGTTCAGTTGGTAGAATGCCCGACTTCGGACAAGGCAGATGATGGTTCGAATCTGCTCACTGGCAGAAAAGGGCTAGTTTGCCATATTGGCGCCTGGACAAAAAAATGAATCTCCTGGCCGTGAGGTCCAAAAAAAAACAAGAAAAAAATACATGTGTTATGATTTTTCCACACATCGACTGGTATTACTCAGAAATCCTTCTAGTACAGAGAGATCCTTTAAGCAGGGTTATTCGACTAACCCGAAAGCCTGCGATTTCGTGTACTCGCCTTTTTCAAGGAAAGGATGGGATATATATGTGACGTACCACTCAGGTGACACAAGAGTAAATAGTGCAAGTTGCAGCGATAAGCTTTGCCGGCGTAGTTCACTCGGGAGAATGTCAGACTCCGGAGAAGGAAGATATGGTTTCGAACTGCATCACCTGCATAAAAGGGAGGGTTCAACGTAACATGCGCGCGCGCGCGCTTTTGTATTTCTGATCAAGGTAAAATCCCATTGCCCTTTCAGCAATTTTTCATCTGGAACATGATGGATGTCATCAAATCTTTTCATTCTTCATATAAGAAGAGGAACTTGAGATTCAGGAATATGACAAGAATGAAAGACATCATGATGAAGGTAAAAACCTGGAAATGGTAATGAGCTAGAAAAATATCGCTAGAAGCACTTACTACCATTGAACGACTGAAATGCCAGACTGGATTCCAATTGACAAGAAAAGAGTCAAAAGAAAACCACTTGGGATACGATGGCTGAAATACTGAAGTAGACTGGCTCAAGGCAGAAATTTGTGGGAAAACATGGGGAGACCTACATCCAGAAGTGGACTGATAATTGTTGATGATGATGGCGATGGTGATTACTATTATTATTATTATTATTATTATTGTTATTATTATTGAGTGAAGCGAGGCCGAAGGCCGAGCGGAGCTCTCTTTACGAGACTGCAGACAATTAGTTGTTCGGGCATAGGTACGAGATAAAACATCCGATCACCGTGATTTTTTGCATACGATTGGACATCACCCAATATCAGGTTTTAACGCCTTCCGATTCGCGAAATTCCGTGTCATTGAGGAATAATCGTCCAAAAACTTGTATTTTTAGGGATTCTTCCGGGTTTTGAGAAGGTGTTGTTTGTTACCTATCTCCTCCAAAGATCTTCAGCCGATCGCGGTGACAATCGCCACACAGAAAGGGAAGGACACGGTGAGTGACATGGGGTTCGTATTATGGTGATTGGTCGTGTCGTATAAAAATAATTATCATTAAAATCTGACCAATTTTAATAATAATTGAAAAAATCCGCTCTCTATACGAGACTCGGGACAATTAGTTGTTCGAGCATAGCTACGACATGACACATCCGATCACCGTGATTTTTGGCCTGCGATTGGACATCGTCCATGATCAGAATTTGACGCTTTCCGATTCCCGAAATTCCGTTTCATTGAGGAATTTCAATTAAAACTAGATGGTCTTTTACTTAAACCCTTTCACGAAAGTCGACTCATTAACATTAATTTAAAAAAATCGTTTGAGTTGAGAAACTAAGAAATGGAAGGAGTCCGTCTGTTAGCTCAACACTTGCTTAATCTATAATGTTAAAAGTAAGTGTGTGTGTGTGTGTGTGTGTGTGTATCTTTCGCGATACAAATTAAAAAACGTGGTTCCCGATCTGAGTGTGTCTTTTCGCTTTGTTTACATGCAACCTGATCACAACCAACGTGAAGGCGTGAAGGAAAGTTTTTCATGATAAATTTCGGGCATTTTTTTTTTAGAATGTTTCGTATTTTGTTCTGGAAGTCATAAATTTTATGCGTTCGTTTCTTAGAATTTGTTATAATTAATGAGCTTAGATTTTGCAATAGCGTTGCTCAAAATTTGCCAACTGTACAAGAGTTATCCGTTACCGTTGGCGACTTGGCCTAGTACACATAAATATACACTGCTCGACAAAAGAAGACAAATAACACATTCCAATGGCATCTATTACCTCTATATAGAAGACACAATCAAACTGTGACTGTTTGCAGACTTTCCCCAACTGCTTCGGAGTTGGGGTTTCGGTACCACATCAAACGGACTGAATGCAGCTGTGGATCGTAGGTCGCAGTCTCAATAATGAACGAATAGCAACCGAAGGGTATTCAACAACGCTAAAAACATCCTTATTTTGCAACGTACGTACAACCGCGCCATCATTTCTGAATGTTAACAGCTAAATATTTTTTTCTAAACATTTTCAGGAAAATATTTGAATTTTAAGCTGCCAACGCTACTGAAACTGGCGAAGCATAGTAAAAGAAAATTATGTAAATAGACAAATGACATAGGCGCGAAAAAAGTGCACCAGAAACTGGTGAGAAAGTTTCAATTCCAGTTTTGATCTGGTCGTAAGCAGTGATTTTTAGTTACGCCTCTCAACAATATCCACGAGTCTCCTAGATTTGAACAGCATCTACACCGATCTAAAGAATGATCAAGGCACAGCTGTAAGTTTATAAAATAATTTACGCAGCTTGTTAATTAATGTTCGTAGTGAACTTTGTTGAACCTATATTTTACTTCAGTAATGGTCACAAAGGCAGGGGTAAAAGAATGAGCATTTACTATTTAAATAACTCTTTGCTTTCATGGTTCCACGCAAGGGAAGATCCAATCGGCATCAGTACAGACATCAATCTCACAATAATGACATTCGTTCGCCGATCACATAGACCTCAATCGCTTTCATGACAACACCTACTCGCCAACAACCACAAGTCTCGAACATATAAATCTCGCCTCTATCTCATGCGAAGTCCACCTCAACTTCTAACTACGCACTTATACGTTCAACCTAATCATTACATGTTACTGTGTGTCACTGTCTGTGTTGCCAAATTGTAAAAGCTCTTCGGAAAGTAATGTATCGTACAGCAAGAAAACGTTTAACCAAGAAGTGACTAAATCTACATAAGAAAGCAGAAATTCAAAATGAAGGATAAATGGAAGTATCCCAGGTAACACAGCCTTGCACCTTAACGTAGGCGCAATACATTAGTTTCCCGAAGAGCTTTTACAATTTAGTCACTGAGCCACCGTCTTCTATTTCTAAAACACACTGAGCCACCGTCTTTTAGAAATAGAAAACGGTGGCTTAGTATTGGGCACACGTTCAATTGCAAGGCTGTGCTACCTGGAATACTCAGGGGCGGGTTTACCATAGAACCAATCTTTGCCATAGCCTAGGACGCTGGAAGTAGAGTGGCGCCAAAATTTTGGGAACACATGTATAACAAAAGCCCTTTTACTTTATTATGGAAACAAAACTTGCAATGAAATAGCATTTTACATTTCTACAAATAAAACTGCATAGCATAATACTTCATTTAATTGTATTGGTACTGTTTCAATGCATTTAATTATTAAAAATATTAACTTTTATTCGAAACAAGGACGACCAGAACCACGAAATAAGGTGAGTTCGGAAAGCCAGCGAAGTTACTTTTTCCTCTCAAGGTCAAACTTATAGGGCATTGCTTTGACACAGCCGGCAAACAGCCGGGAATGTGTGGAGACTTGTAGGCTCTGAGCAAAGCATTTTAGCAAATTTCAGGGTGACAATGAGAAGGCCGAAATCGGAATGGTTTACCCCATGAAGCTGATTTCTACAAGCTCAAGGCCCTCAGGGTAGTGCAGGTAACACGGAAGGAGTCATTTCTCTCAGTCATTCAAACGATTTACAATGAACATTGGTAGTAGCACTTATATTAAAAATAAAATCCGAAAAATAGTATTGCTTGCGTTCAAAATTTAAATGCAAAATTTGTAGGCAAATATTTCATAAGTAGGTTCAAACCAGACGATTCTATTTGCAAATATAAAAGTTGACGGTGAAATGAAGTTTCAAAAGTGTGCAAATTAAACTTTGCGAGAAAATGATATTTTAGATTTTTATTTAGTTTTAAATAATACATGTGCTAAAAATTTTACTCAGTTGTTCATGAGAATAATTATGCTTCTTCTTTTTTTTTTTTTTATTTGATAAGAAAAAATACTATATATAACTAAAATATGAAATTTGAATTGGAAGTAAATTTTCTACCTAGGGCGTTGTAATGTTTTAAACCCTCCTCTCGGAATGCATCACAAATAATTTTTGGATGTAATGTGTCAAAATCACATCCAAAAATTATTTGTGATGCATTCGAGAGGAGGACATATGTAACGGAAACACTAAAAATGAAATCAAAGGGGAAAAAGAAACGTGTCGCATTCTTTTTTATGGAAGGTCACTAATTCACTCCCTTTTGCTACGAAAGTGAAAGACATTTTGTGAAAGAGCTGGTAACTGAAATGCATCATTAATAGAGAAAACCTGAAAAAGAATAGTCCGCCCCGGAGGAGCATAGGTCTAAGCGATGGCTTCTGGTCATTCGTCCGAGGTGGTTCGAATCCCGGTGAGGCATGCATGTTGTGTTTGTCTTACGGTGCTTCTCTCTCTCCCTTCCCTGAAACCAGTGGTCCTAAATTAGGGCGCGCGACCGCTTATAGCCCACTGAGTTACTCACGGTGGTCGTTAAACCTCCAATAAAAAAAAAAAAAAAAAAAAAAAAAAAAAAAAGAATAGTAGAAATTGAATAAAACGAAATTGGATTAAAAATGTTTACTTTTAATTTATTCTAAAACTTTTTATGCCAAAGTACATAATAAACCTTTGAAATATTAAGCGCCCCATCCCGGTGGCTCAACGGTCTAAGCGATGGTTTCTGACTATTCCTCCGAGATGGGTCTGGGTTTCAATCCCGCTGAGACATGGATGTTGTGTTTGTCTAATAGCACTAGCTCCATCTCTTCCCTGGAGCCAGTGGCCCTAAATTCCGACTGCTTATAGCCCATCGAGTTGCTCACGGTGGTCGTTAAAACCCAAACGAAAAAATAAATATATATATCATCATCATCATTGTCAACCATTATCAATCCACTGCTGGACGAAGGTCTCCCCAAGTTTCCTCCACAACGGTCTGTCTTGTGCCAGTCTCCTCCATGTCACTCCCGCATATTTACGAATTTCATCCACCCATCTCCCATGTGGTCTTTTTCTGGGTCTTTTCCTGTCCCTTGGAATCCATCTAAAATTTCGGCTGTCCATCTATGGTCTGTCCTTCTGGCAGTATGTCCAGCCCATTGCCATTTCAGGGATTTAACTCTGATCATGATGTCTTCCACTCTCGTCATTTTTCGGATCCACGAGTTCCTCTTCTTATCTCTCCTGGTTATACCAAGCATGCACCTCTGCATGCCTCTTTGAGTTGTCTGCAGCTTTTGTATGTCTCTTTTAGTTAAGGTCCACGTCTCTGCACCATACGTAAGCACTGGAAGGATGCATTGATCAAACACTTTTCTTTTAAGACATAATGGCATATTGCTCTTGAAAATTATGCTGTTTCTTCCAAAAGCTCTCCAGGCAAGTTTTGTACGCCGATTAATTTCTTCATCAATGTGACCCTCACTTGATATCTGCTGTCCAAGATAAACATACGTATCTGTTATCTCCAGTTTTTCTCCATCAATCGATAAATCTTCATTTCTTGTAAAAGCATTGAACATCACTTTTGTCTTCTGAAAGTTCATTTTTAATCCCACTTCTTTACTCTTGTCAGCAAGTTCCTGGATCATACACTGCAGCTCTGATGGGGTAGTTGCAAAAATGACTATGTCATCAGCAAAACGAAGGTGGGTTAGATAATCTCCATTAATTTTTATCCCTTTGTTTTCCCAGTTCAGTGATTGAAAGACAGTTTCCAATGTGGCATTAAAGAGCTTCGGAGATATGGTGTCACCTTGTCTCTCTCCCTTTCCAATTTTTATGTGTGTTGTATTTTCAAACAGCCGAATCTTTGCACTTGCATTTTCATAGATGTTATTAATAATATTAATGTATGCATCTTCAATACCGCAGGATTTCAGAGCCGTGGTAACTGCTGATGGTTTCACCGAATCAAAGGCTTTTTCATAATCGATAAAAGCCATGCACAATGGAAGTTCATATTCCCTCGCTCTTTCAATCAGTTCTCTCAGTACGTGGATATGATCTATTGTGCTGTAGCCACTCCTGAATCCAGCTTGTTCTCTCGGTTGAGCCATGTCCAGTGTTACCTTCAAGCGGTGTGAAAGAACTTTAGTGAAAGATTTTATAAACCACTGATAGAAGGCTGATAGGTCTGTAGTTCCTGAGATCCTCAATGTCACCTTTTTTATGTAGCAGGATCATTGTAGCATTGTTCCAATCCTCAGGAATCTTCCCTTCATTAAGGCATCGAGTGAAAATTTGGGCGAGTACTGTTTCAATTTCTCCACTTGCTTCTTGTATGATGTCTATAGTAATTCCATCTTCTCCTGGAGCTTTCCCTCGCTTCATGTTCTTGATTGCATGAGCAACTTCTGCTGGGAGGACTGGAAGAACTCTGGTACCTTTCATGATGTCTGGAGTACATGTATTATCCCTTTCATATAATTTGGAGTAGAAATCTTTCACTCTTGTCAAAATTTCACCTCTATTTCTTGTTATAGAACCATCTTCTTTTCTCAGAGCCATAATCTGTTTTCTTCCCTTACTGAGATGTCCCTTTGCTATCTTAAGGCTTTGGTTGTTTTCAATTGCTTTCCTCACTAGCTCACAGTTGAATTTCCTTACGTCTTCAGTGATACTTTTTCGTGTTGTCTTGCATAGCTCTATATATTCCACTTTGGAAGTCACATCTACTTTAGTTGTCCTCATCTCTCTTCTTTTTTGCATCAACATTTTGGTTTTTCCTGATAATTTGTTCACATGCAACTTGTTCTTAGACCCAGCTAATTTTGTTGCTGTTTCCATTAGAGCTTTGGTTACTTTTCTGTTAACTTCCGAAATATCCACTTCTTCCGATGTTAGGCCTTCTAAAGCAGAGAATCTGTTCTTCAGTTCCAACTTGAAAGTATTATGGTGTTTTTTAAGGTTGGTTATGTCAATACATTTTGTTTGTCTTATGAGCTTGCCACGTTCCAGTTTAGTGTTGAGTTTTGTCTTATGAGCTTGCCACGTTCCAGTTTAGTGTTATGGCCAAACACCTCCAAAATGACTCCACAACTTAAATCTTGGCCCTCAGTCTCCGGCAGCTGGAATGTACCTGGCCAAGGCAGCGGCCAGTGCGACATGAAGGCAGAGGGTGCTAAGAATCCCCGGAGGACCGGACTAGGCTGCCATTTGATGCTGACCTTGGCTACCTATAACGGACGCTCCCTATCTTCTGATTCAAGGCTTCTTGAATTGGAAGAGGAACTACAAAGGATCAAGTGGGACATCGTCGGGCTAAGTGAGGTAAGGAGAAAAGGAGAAGATCTCATTGAACTGAAAAGTGGACATCTCTTCTATTATCGTGGGACAGATACTGGCAGAACTATTGGTGTTGGATTTATAATAAACAAGAAACTGAAGGATAAAGTGGTAGAAGTTGAAAGTTCCACTGACAGAGCTGCACGACTCGTTATCCAACTATCGAGAAGATACCAGGCTCAGATTATTCAAACTTATGCACCCACCACAAGTCATCCTCAAGAAGAAATTGAAGAATTTTATGAGGAAATTCGTCATCTAAATAATAATGGTAAGCAGCACTTGAAGATAATTATGGGAGATTTCAATGCAAAAATAGGGCACCGGCAACAGAATGAAACTTCAGTAGGTAAATTCGGTCACGGCAACAGAAACCAGCGTGGAAATACTCTCGTTGAGTTTGCAGAGGCAGAAGGATTTTTCATCTTCAATTCCTTTTTCAAGAAAAAGCCACACAGGAAATGGACATGGAGACATCCAATTGGGACGACAAGTGAAATTGATTTTATTATGTGTAACAAAAAAATCGTCATCGAAGACTGCAGTGTGCTGAACAAGTTCAACACAGGTAGTGACCATAGATTGGTGAGATGTAGGATGCACCTCAACACTAAACTGGAACGTGGCAAGCTCATAAGACAAACAAAATGTATTGACATAACCAACCTTAAAAATCACCATAATACTTTCAAGTTGGAACTGAAGAACAGATTCTCTGCTTTAGAAGGCCTAACATCGGAAGAAGTGGATATTTCGGAAGTTAACAGAAAAGTAACCAAAGCTCTTATGGAAACAGCAACAAAATTAGCTGGGTCTAAGAACAAGTTGCATGTGAAAAAATTATCAGGAAAAACCAAAATGTTGATGCAAAAAAGAAGAGAGATGAGAACAACTAAAGAAGATGTGACTTGCAAAGTGGAATATATAGAGCTATGCAAGACAGCACGAAAAAGTATCACTGAAGACGTAAGGAAATTCAACTGTGAGCTAGTGAGGAAAGCAATTGAAAACAACCAAAGCCTTAAGATAGCAAAGGAACATCTCAGTAAGGGAAGAAAACAGATTATGGCTCTGATGAAAGAAGATGGTTCTATAACAAGAAATAGAGGCGAAATTTTGACAAGAGTGAAAGATTTCTACTCCAAATTATACGAAAGGGATGATACATGTACTCCAGACATCATGAAAGGTACCAGAGTTCTTCCAGTCCTCCCAGCAGAAGTTGCTCATTCAATCAAGAACATGAAGCGGGGAAAAGCTCCAGGAGAAGATGGAATTACTGTAGACATCATACAAGAAGCAAGTGGAGAAATCGAAACAATACTCGCCCAAATTTTCACTCGATGCCTTAATGAAGGGAAAATTCCTGAGGATTGGAACAACGCTACAATGATCTTGCTACATAAAAAAGGTGACATTGAGGATCTCAGGAACTACACACCTATCAGCCTCCTATCAGTGGTTTATAAAATCTTCACTAAAGTTCTTTCACACCGCTTGAAGGTGACACTGGACATGGCTCAACCGAGAGAACAAGCTGGATTCAGGAGTGGCTACAGCACAATAGATCATATCCACGTACTGAGAGAACTAATTGAAAGAGCGAGGGAATATGAACTTCCATTGTGCATGGCTTTTATCGATTATGAAAAAGCCTTTGATTCGGTGAAACCATCAGCAGTTACCACGGCTCTGAAATCCTGCGGTATTGAAGATGCATACATTAATATTATTAATAACATCTATGAAAATGCAAGTGCAAAGATTTGGCTGTTTGAAAATACAACACACATAAAAATTGGAAAGGGAGTGAGACAAGGTGACACCATATCTCCGAAGCTCTTTAAAGCCACATTGGAAAATGTCTTTCAATCACTGAACTGGGAAAACAAAGAGATAAAGATTAATGGAGATTATCTAACACACCTTCGTTTTGCTGATGACGTAGTCATTTTTGCAACTACCCCATCAGAGCTGCAGAGTATGATACAGGAACTTGCTGACAAGAGTAAAGAAGTGGGATTAAAAATGAAATTTCAGAAGACAAAAGTGATGTTCAATGCTTTTACAAGCAATGAACATTTATCGTTTGATGGAGAAAAACTGGAGATAACAGATACGTATGTTTATCTTGGACAGCAGATATCAAGTGAGGGTCACATTGATGAAGAAATTAATCGGCGTACAAAACTTGCCTCGAGAGCTTTTGGAAGAAACAGCATAATTTTCAAGAGCAATATGCCATTATGTCTTAAAAGAAAAGTGTTTGATCAATGCATCCTTCCAGTGCTTACGTATGGTGCAGAGACGTGGACCTTAGCTAAAAGAGACATACAAAGGCTGCAGACAACTCAAAGAAGCATGCAGAGGTGCATGCTTGGTATAACCAGGAGAGATAAGAAGAGGAACTCGTGGATCCGAAAAATGACGAGAGTGGAAGACATCATGATCAGAGTTAAATCCCTGAAATGGCAATGGGCTGGACATACTGCCAGGAGGACAGACCATAGATGGACAGCCGAAATTTTAGATTGGATTCCAAGGGACAGGAAAAGACCCAGAAAAAGACCACATGGGAGATGGGTGGATAAAATTCGTAAATATGCGGGAGTGACATGGAGGAGACTGGCACAAGACAGACCGTTGTGGAGGAAACTTGGGGAGACCTTCGTCTAGCAGTGGATTGATAATGGTTGACAATGATGATGATGATCTTTGTCAACCAATATCAATCCACTGCTGGACGAAAGTCTCTCCAAGCCTCTTCCACAACGGTCTGTCTTGTGCCAGTCTCCATGGTACTCCCGCATACTTTCGAATTTCATCCACCCATCTCCCATGTGGTCTTCTTCTGGGTCTTTTTCTATCCCTCGATATCCAACCTAAAATTTTGGCTGTCCATCGATGGCCTGTTTTTCTAGAAGTATGTCCAGCCCATTGCCATTTCAGGGATTTTACTCTGATCATGATGCCTTCCACTCTTGCCATTTTTCTGATCCACGAGTTCCTCTTCTTATCTCTCCTGGTTACACCAAGCATGCACCTATCCATGCTTCTTTGAGTTGTCTGCAGCCTTTGTATGTCTCTTTTAGTTAAGGTCCACGTCTCTGCACCATATGTAAGCACTGGAAGGATGCATTGATCAAACACTTTTCTTTTAAGACATAATTGCCTATTGCTCTTCAAAATTATGCTGTTTCTTCCAAAAGCTCTCCAGGCAAGTTTTATACGCCGATTAATTTCGTCATCAATGTGACCCTCACTTGATATCTGCTGTCCAAGATAAACGTACGTATCTGTTATCTCCAGCTTTTCTCCATCAATCGATAAATCTTCATTTCTTGTAAAAGCATTGTACAACACTTTTGTCTTCTGAAAGTTCATTTTTAATCCCAATTCTTTACTCTTGTCAGCAAGTTCCTGGATCATACTCTGCTGCTCTGATGGTGTAGTTGCAAAAATGACTATGTCATCAGCAAAACGAAGGTGAGTTAGATAATCTGCATTAATCTTTACCCCTTTGTTTTCCCAGTTCAGTGATTGAAAGACTTTTTCTAATGTGGCATTAAAAAGCTTGGGATATATATTGTCACCTTGTCTCACTCCCTTTCCAATTTTTATGTGTGCTGTATTCTCAAACAGCCGAATCTTTTCACTAGCAATTTCATAGATGTTATTAATAATATTAATGTATGCATCTTCAATACCGCAGGATTTCAAAGCCATTGTAACTGTTGATGGTTTCACCGAATTAAAGGCCGTTTCATAAGGCCTTTGATTCGGTGAAACCATCAACAGTTACAATAACGATAACAGCCATGCACTATGGAAATTCATATTCATAACGATAAAAGCCATGCACAATGTAAGTTCATATTCATAACGATAAAAGCCATGCACAATGGAAGTTCATATTCCCTCGCTCTTTCAATTAGTTCTCTTAGTACGTGGATATGATTTATAGTGCTGTAGCTACTCCTGAATTCAGCTTGTTCTCTCGGTTGAGCCATGTCCAGTGTTGCCTTCAAGCGGTGTGAAGGAACTTTAGTGAAGATTTTATAAACCACTGATAGGAGGCTGATAGGTCTGTAGTTCTTGATATCCTCAATGTCACCTTTTTTATGTAGCAGGATCATTGTAGCGTTGTTCCAATCCTCAGGAATCTTCCCTTCATAAGGCATCGAGTGAAAACTTGGGCGAGTACTGTTTCGATTTCTCCACTTGCTTCTTGTATGATGTCTACAATAATTCCATCTTCTCCTGGAGCTTTTCCCCGCTTCATGTTCTTGATTGCATGTGCAACTTCTGCTGGGGGGACTGGAAGAACACTGGTACCTTTCATGGTGTATGGTGTGCATGTATCATCCCTTTCATATAATTTGGAGTAGAAATCTTTCACTCTTGTCAAAATTTCGCCTCTATTTCTTGTTACAGAATCATCTCCTTTCTCAGTGTCATAATCTGTTTTCTTTCCTTACTGAGATGTCTCTTTGCTATCTTCACGTTTTCGTTGTTTTCAATTGCTTTCCTCACTAGTTCACAGTTTAATTTCCTTATGTCATCAGTGATACGTTTTCGTACTGTCTTGCATAGCTCTATATATTCCACTTTGGACGTCACATCTTCTTTAGTTGTCCTCATCTCTCTTCTTTTTTTGCATTCACATTTTGGGTTTTCCTGATAATTTGTTCACATGCAACTTGTTCTTAGACCCAGCTAATTTTGTTACTGTTTCCATAAGAGCTGTGGTTATTTTTCTGTTAACTTCAGAGATGTCCACTTTTTCTGATGTTAGACCTTCTAGAATAGAGAATCTGTTCCTCAGTACTAATTTGAAGGTATTATGATGCTTTTTAAGGTTGGTCACATCAATACACTTTGTTTGTTTTATGAGCTTGCCACGCTCGAGTTTCGCATTGAGGTGTGCATCTTACTTTTTATCATTCTATGGTCACTACCTGTGTTGAATTTGTTCAGCACAATGCAGTCTTCAATGACAAATTTCTTGTTACACATAATAAAATCGAATTCACTTGTCAATCCATTGGGATGCCTCCATGTCTATTTCCATTGCGGCTTTTTCTAGAAAAAAAAAATATATATATATATACATAAGACCTTCATCCACTGCTGGATGAAGGTCTCCCCAAGTTTCTTCCACAACGGTCTGTCTTGTGCCAGACTCGTCCATGTTACTCCCGCATACTTTGGAGTTTCATCCACCCATTCTCCCATGTGGTCTTCTTCTGGTTCTTTTCCTGTCCCTTGGACTCTAGTCTAAAATTTCAGCTATCCATCGATGGTCTCTCCTTCTGGCAACATGCCCAGGCTCTTGCCATTACAGGGATTTTACTCTGATCTTCTACTCTTGTCATTTTTCTGATCCACGAGTTCCTCTTCGTATCTCTCCTGGTTACACCAAGAATGCATCTCTCCATGATGCTTTGAGTTGTCTGCAGTATTTTTTTAATGCCTCTTTCAGTTAAGGTCCACGTCTCTGCACCATATGTAAGCACTGGAAGGATGCATTGATCAAACACTTTTCTTTTAAAACACAATGACATATTGCTGTTGAAAATTCTATTGTTTCTCTTAAAAGCTCTGCAGGCAAGTTTTATTCGCCGATTAATTTATTCATCAATATGACCCTCACTTGATATCTACTGTCCAAGATAAAGGTAGGTATCGGCTATCTCCAGCTTTTCCCCATCAATCGATAAATCTTCATTTCTTGTAAAAGCATTATACATCACTTTTGTTTTCTGAAAGTTCGTTTTAATCCCACTTTTTTACTCTTGTCAGCAAGTTCCTGGATCATACTCTGCAGCTCTGATGGGGTAGTTGCAAAAATTATTACTTTATCAACAAAACGAAGGGGAGTTAGATAATCTATAATATATAGAGAGAGAGAAAGAGAGAGAGAGAGAGAGAGAGGGTGAGGGAGAGAGAGAGAGAGAGAGAGAGAGAGAGAGAGAGAGAGATATGTATTAAGCCCAAAATTTCTTTGTATGGATAGTCATTGTACTTGTAGTAATGGTTTTTTATTTCTAGAAATGAAAAAAAGAGTGACAGCAATAACCACAAGGCAATATATTGTATTAATTTATTTGCCAGTTAATCCATTAGACTCTCAGTGTCACGAAAACCGTTTTACTTGTATAATTCGTAGGAAGAAAAAATATATTTGATAACCATGAAATAATCACAGGACATTGGAGAATTCATTTGGAGCACCGGTGGTGCAATGCTCTAAGCGTTGTGTTCCTACCATTCGTCTGAGGTGGGTATGTAACCCCGGTAAGGCATACCCGTTGCGTTTGTCTGGCGGCACTGGCACTCTCCCTTCCCTGGAATCAGTGACCCTAAATTAGGGACAAGCGACTTCTTATATCCCATCGAGTTGCTCAGGGTGGGCTTTAAAACCTCCCCCATTTATTTATTTTTTATACGATAGCAAACAAAAAGAAAAAGGCAGATTGACTTGACGTGCTTGATAACGTACATCAGCAATCAGTTGTTAATCCATGTGTTTAAATATCTCATTTAAAAGCACTTGAATTTGCTGAATAAATTTCACGAATTAAGTTTTTGTTTCTCCTGGAATTATCTTATGTAACAGTCGTTATTTAATTTTCCTTCACATGATTTTTATTTCTTGAAAAGAACAAAATGATAAAGAAAAGAAGAAAAGAAGCATCTGTTCATGACCTACTATGTCCCGAGTTCTGTGTTCTAAGTCTATTCATGGAACATACCTTTTAACCTGCCATAAGGACCTAGAAATCTTTGAATTTCTTGATGTTTTGTATTCATGACAATCTACGAATTTGGATATCTTCGGATCTTGAAAATTAAAAGAATTGCTGTGTCTGACATGTAGAAACCTATTGATTCTGATCTCTTTGAGAAACCTAGAAGTTTAGCATTTCAGTTGTGAGAAAACCAGTGAGTTATAATATTTACGGATTTCATATTCATAATGAAAACCACTGACAAAGTTTTATGCATCAGAACTTACTGATTAATATCGGAATATCTGAAACTAATTATTATGAATATCTTCTTTTATAAATGATAGTCGATAGGCCGTGAGAACATAGTGCTATGGACCCTCTCGTGTTTCTAATTTGTTTTGCAATTTGTAATTTTCATGTCCAGTACATCGAGAAATGCTATTTTGGGGGGACATCTCTCTCTCTCTCTCTCACTCTCTCTCTCTCTCTCTCTCTCTCTCTCTCTCTCTCTCTCTCTCTCTCTCTCTCTCTCTCTCTCTCTCTCTCTCTCTCTCTCTCTCTCTCTCTCTCTCTCTTTCTGTTGAGTAAACTAGATAAAATGCATTTGGTTCGCACGAGACCGCACAATTTGGAAAATTTCGTTTCACCAAGTTCTTGGATCACGACTGTCATTTGAAAGGGTTATTTACAACACTAACAAAGTTATCAGCAAAATAAAAGTGTTTCAAATGGGTCTCATCGTTTTTCTATTCCCATTTGTCGTTTGAAAGGGTTATTTGCAACACTAACAAAGCTATCAGCAAAATAAAAGTGTTTCAAATGGGTCTTATCGTTTTTCTATTCCAATGTGCTCAGATTTGCTCAAATGATTCACTGTAAGTTATTGAAACGTGCTGCTTTACTTCAATTTTCTTTTTGCTGTTTGTGTGTGAGGGAGGGGGGCTGTTTGTGCCTTTAAACATTAGCATTTTGCTACTTGCCTATGTTCTTTTATTAATTTTACTTTATAATAAACTTGTTCTTTTATTAATTTTACTTTATAATAAACTTGTTCTTTTATTGTAGCATGTACACTAGTTTCCACAAGCCGTCTGACAGTTCTCCAGTGATTTTGAAATAGTACAAAGCCGAATTTTCAGTCGCATATTCTCAAATCCTCTTTTACCTATGGCTTCAGTGATTAGATAAAAACGCTTAAACATGAAGCTTTCAAATTTCTCATCTTATCAAGGACCTCATTAGAAACAGAACTAGTATTGGTCCATCTTCTCCACCGATGTTTCATAGGATTGCCAATAAGAATACAGTCTCCATACAAGAGGCTTTTTTTCCTAGTCCCTTTTTCTCACACAGTAAAAAAATTGCCTCAAATTCACGAGCTATTTTCCCTGATTACTTTTGTGAATTAACGAAGCATATTTGTGTTTTAACTTTTTCCGTGAAATGACGGAGAAAAATCTGAATTTAACGGATTTTTTATACGTGAATTTGCAGAAATACTCTTTTTCATCTTTCTCCCGTTAAAAAAGGAAAATTACCGTTTTTTTAATGTGTTAACGGATAATTCTGAATTTTCAGAGACCTTTCCGCAACTCCTTTCGTATATTATCGGAAAATTGCCGTTTTTAAGAGTGGTTAACGAATAATTCTCAATTTTCAGAGACCTTTCCGCAACTCCTTTTGTATCATATATTAACGAAAAATTGGCGTTTTTAAATGAGTTAACAAAAAATTCTAAATTTTCAGAAACTTTTCAGCAATTCCTTTTAATATTTACGGAAAAACTCTGTTCGCACTTTTTTGTATCAGTATGATGGGAAATTTTCGGTAATAGGAGCTGTTTTCAGGAAAATTTAAGGTTTGATTAACTACTGAATTTCAATCGTTTGTGGGAGGACCTGATTTTAACTTTCTGCAAGGAAATAAAATATTGTGGATATAGCATATCACATGATATCAGGTTATTGTCGCAACGATATTCCTCCCCTGTTCTCACATTTTGTGCACCAGCAATTGTATATTGTGTTACCGTGAGAGACTGGGTACTTAAATTATCATACGGATGATTGTATGATGCCTTTTTATCTGTCTGTGGACCACTTAAAACAAAAGCTATTATAGCTATCAATAATAAATTTTATATTTAGAGGTTTTGTGAAATATTACTATGAAACAATACATTTCACTATTTCTTAAACATAATTGAAAGTCATCGTGAGTTCAAAAAAGTCTCGAGTTCCAAAACATTCTGTTGCTTACAGAATCATGATGGGGGAAAAAAAGCAATTTGTAGCAAGTCGTCCTACAGGAAAAAAATTAAACTATTATAGAACTATTCAAACAAAGTAATAAACTACTACCAAACATAAAATAAGTGATTAACCCGTACAGACTGCGAAAAACATTTCACCACGGTGCTATTCGAGTAATCATCATTTCTACCTTAAACGTGACCAAGTGGTAAGTGTATTTCTAGGCTGTAAAGGGTTCGATCTCTACCAGGGACAAAGAGGAAGGTGAAGTTCTTTCCCTTCGTACATCAGGAAGGAATTCTTACTAAAAAAGGACTGAAAAAGTCAAACTCGAAATTTAGGGGAAAGTTCTGCACAAAAAAAGGAACAAAAGTAACTTTTCTGGAAAAATAAAAAAAAAATCACTGCCCACGAAAAATCTGTCAAAATAGTGAATTAAGAAAAAAACTTTTCAAAATAGAAATTCGTTAAAAGTCGGGACCTGTCGCCAAAGTTGCCATTCTACTTATTTTGACTCCTGTCTGCTGATCTACTAATATACACTGCTGACCACCCAATATGCAACACCAAGAAGGACACGAGATAGCAAAACCAGATTTACTGGACGCATAACAACAGATACAAAGATGAAACGATTTAGCTTACAGGCCCGTGCGACTTGCGGAACACGCAGACACCAATAGTTCGTGTGGCCGCCAATGGCCGGCAATAACGGCCGCTACACGCCGCGGCATCGAACGAAAGGGGCTTTGGATGTGGGCTTGGGGTATGTCTGTCCAGGCTGCTTCCACTCGTTGCCACAGTTCATCAGGCGTAGCCGCGGGTGGTGCTCGCCGGGCCAATCGGTTGCCGATCAGCGAACAGACGTGTTCGATGGGCGACATATCGGGAGAACAGGTGGGCCACGGCTGCAGTGACACCTGGTGGGCCGTGAAGAATTGTTGCACGATGGGCGGGCAACAATTCTTCACGGCCCACGTGGCTGCTGGCATGTCCTGCAGGTAAGGGAGGTCTACAGGCTATAAAACGCCGGAGATGTAGTGGTGGCTGTTGAGTGTACCGGCGATGCGTACCAGAAGGGTGCGGGTGTCATATCCAATTGCGCCCCAAACCATAACGCCAGGAGACGGACCGATGTGGTGATTGCAGAATGCAGGCGTCATACAGTCTCTCGCCGCGGTGCCGCCACACGCGGATCCGACCATCGTGGTGTTGCAGGCAGAAGCGGGATTCGTCGGAGAAGAAAATGTCGTGCTATTCCGTAGTCCAGGTGCGGCGTTCAATGGCCCACTGCCGCCGCACTCGTCGGTGGTGTAACGTCAATGGTAATCGGAGAAAATGGCGCCATGCGACAAGTCCCCGCTCCTGCAGACGACGTCGAACGGTACGTGTTGACACAGGTTGTTGCGCAACACACCCTAATTCCTACGCTAACGTTCGTGATGGGGCGGTGCGAGCCGTCAATGCCCGCCGCACGACATGCCGGTCCTCTCGTTTGGTGGACCAGCATGTTGTGCGGCGGGCGGACGGACGGACCGACGTTCCGTCCGTCTCTCTTGCACCCACCGAATCCATACTCGCCTCACTGTGACTGGATGTCGTTCCACACGGACGCCGATGTCTCGGTACGATAAACCGCTCTCGCGGTAAGCCACTATTCGTCCTGTGTCGAACTCCGAAACGTGCTGGAATGACTGCCGTATTCTGCGACGTGGCATCAGAAAGCTTCCCACGCACAGGTCTGGCAGCACAACATACTTCCACTACTTACACCCCGCCTTCTGTGCACCCTTCTTATAGTGCTTCTCGGTGGCGTGCCGGGCGCACATGATTTGCATATGCCCTGCAATGCTAATCGTTTGCATGTCCTCTCGCGGGCGACGCAAGCTGCGAATTTCAGGCCAATCGGATGCTTCCTTCTTGGTGTTGCATTTTGAGTGGCAACAGTGTATTTTGGTATAGCACTGCATGGAATCTACTGATTTTTTTTTTTTTTTTCAGTTTTAAGGTAATCTTCTGCATTTTCAACTGTTATGCCTAAATTCTTGGCATATGACACAATTTTTTGACAGATATTTTTCTCTATAAACTCTAAAAATAACTTGCATGATGCACATGCTAATGTTATATAATTTTTTCACGCATTTTATTATGGTGGCTTTCAGCGAATGTCTATAAAAGTAAAAAAATTCCAGTTGTTCGACGGAATCCAATTTTTTTTTTTTTTTTTTTTTGTGTGTGTGTGTGTGTGTGTGTAAGTTGGTTAAGAATGAATGCTGCTGGAGAGAACTTTAGGAAGGGAGAGTCTGACTTCAGGTATTAAATAGCCCTTGGAATAGGATGGTAGAATATTTAACTTAGGTTTCCCGGTAGAAAGGGCACATAGAAATGACGTGGAGAAAGCTGCGTGTTTGTCAGTCATTTCTTTCTTCCACCCAGATTTCACAAGGTGAAAATATTTTGGTTACGAGTCACTAGATGACCAGAGAAGGAAACACTGAAAAGAGAGCCCCAATGTGGTTTATCTAACACCACTGAAGAACATGCTGTCTTGAAGATTATGTCTGCATCCTTTACGTACTCGCTGTCAACTAGTTCAATTGATATAATATGCAAAGCAGCACTCGTCTGAGAAGAAAAGGCTAACGGGGCTTGAAAATTTTACAGTACCTTCTGTCCAAATTATATCTTTTTCCAAATCCACACTAATTATCATGAACTGTTCTTCAAACCTAAATAGTTAATTAATCTGTTATACAAAGATTTACTCTCTCCAGTATTTTGCTAAAACTCAAAATATTTCAAAAGGTTTATGGTTAGACATTTGTGTTAATGATACTTTTTTAAGTATAGAAGTCATTTTACCTATTTTGAGAACATCTGGGTATTGTACAAAAAGAAATTTAAGTTTATAAATATACACCATATTGACAAAAGTTACAGGAAACTCCTTCGAAAGTAAATGAACGGATCCGCTGCGTTGTTAAGATGCGCGGTACAGCTGCAAACGGTATAAAACAAGCTTACAGCTGACCGCGATCATATCGCACTGTGACGTTGAGTGAAAACGTAGCGGCGGGAGAGAACCGACTTTGAGAAAGGAAAGATTGTTGGGTGTTATGTTAGTGGGTTGTCCATGAGAGAAACCGATAAGCGTTTAAACATACCCAAGTTAACTGCTTTGGATGTACTAAATAAGTGGAAGACACATGGCGTGCCTAAAGCAGCAAAACATACCGGCAGACCAAAGAAAATCAGTGATAGAGGACGTCGAAGCCTCAGGAGAGTCATTAAAGCTAATCGACGAAGTACTGCAGAAGACCTCAGTGTACAGGTGGGTAAAAATTCTGGAACCTCGGTATGTACAAATAGCATTCGCAGAGAACTTCATTCCATAGGTTACCATGGTCGTTCGGCTGCTCATAAGCCTTTCATCTCCACTCGGAATGCTACTCGTCGTTTAGCATGGTGTAAAGAACTTTTATCGTGGACCGTAGATCAATGGAAACGGGTCCTATGGACTGATGAATCCAGATACACGATCCATCAGTCCCATGGCCATGTGTGGGTATGGCGGCAGCCGGGGAACTTTATTTATCACAGTGTACTGTTCCTACGGTCAAATTTGGAGCTAGCAGCATACTCGTGTGAGGGTGTTTTCCATGGTATGGTCCCGTTCCATTGGTTATCATGGACTAACTTGTTAACCAGCACGTCTACCTCGATATTCTGGACAGTTATGCCCTACAAATATTGTGGAAATACTATGGAGCCGAGCCATGTTGGTACTAGCAGGATAATGCACCGAGCCATAAAGCAAGGACTGTTACGGCGTGATCTGACTATAATTCCGTATCGTGTGTGTACTGGCCAGCTCAGAGGCCTTATCTTAATCCCATAGAGAAGCTTTTATGGATTAGAACGCCGCATAAGAAGTTTGGAACCAAGGCCTACTACTAAGCAACAGTTAGCGGCAGCATTATGTACTGAATGGAAGCACATACCTATCGCTGTGTTACAAAACTTTGTCAAAAGCATGTCTGGAAGGGTCAGTTTTCACACAGTATTTATTAGAAGAAAGATACAGGAGATGTGCTTGAATAAATCATCTCAAATGATGTATGACAAAAAAATATTTACAGATGCTTGTAGCTTACGCTACTGCTTATTTACACGGTTCTGTACATTGATGATAGTAAAAAAACAGTTAATTACACTCGAGTGTCTGGTGAGGCAACAAAAGTCTCAGACAAAGCAAGGAATAGGAACAATTCAGCTTGAAGAGCGTTATACAATATTAATTTTGCACAGTATTGATGCAAGGAATAATACAGAATTCGAGCTTGCAGACATAGATTCAAAAGACAGGTGATGAGAAATTAACAGAATGTGCAGCTTGCGCTACGTTAATTACAGGATTCGGTGCAACGTTTGCATGACAACAGTTAAGTGCAGTAGAAATCTGGCGAGGCAATATGAATCTCTGGTAATCATCATCATCATCATCATTGTCAACCATTACCAATCCACTGCTGGACGAAGGTCTCCCCAAGTTTCCTCCACAACGGTCTGTCTTGTGCCAGTCTCCTCCATGTCACTCCCGCATATTTACGAATTTCATCCACCCATCTCCCATGTGGTCTTTTTCTGGGTCTTTTCCTGTCCCTTGGAATCCAATCTAAAATTTCGGCTGTCCATCTATGGTCTGTCCTTCTGGCAGTATGTCCAGCCCATTGCCATTTCAGGGATTTAACTCTGATCATGATGTCTTCCACTCTCGTCATTTTTCGGATCCACGAGTTCCTCTTCTTATCTCTCCTGGTTTCACCATGCATGCACCTCTGCATGCTTCTTTGAGTTGTCTGCAGCCTTTGTATGTCTCTTTTAGTTAAGGTCCACGTCTCTGCACCATACGTAAGCACTGGAAGGATGCATTAATCAAACACTTTTCTTTTAAGACATAACGGCATATTGCTCTTGAAAATTATGCTGTTTCTTCCAAAAGCTCTCCAGGCAAGTTTTGAACGCCGATTAATTTCTTCATCAATGTGACCCTCACTTGATATCTGCTGTCCAAGATAAACATACGTATCTGTTATCTCCAGTTTTTCTCCATCAATCGATAAATCTTCATTTCTTGTAAAAGCATTGAACATCACTTTTGTCTTCTGAAAGTTCATTTTTAATCCCACTTCTTTACTCTTGTCAGCAAGTTCCTGGATCATACTCTGCAGCTCTGATGGGGTAGTTGCAAAAATGACTACGTCATCAGCAAAACGAAGGTGGGTTAGATAATCTCCATTAATCTTTATCCCTTTGTTTTCCCAGTTCAGTGATTGAAAGACATTTTCCAATGTGGCATTAAAGAGCTTCGGAGATATGGTGTCACCTTGTCTCACTCCCTTTCCAATTTTTATGTGTGTTGTATTTTCAAACAGCCGAATCTTTGCACTTGCATTTTCATAGATGTTATTAATAATATTAATGTATGCATCTTCAATACCGCAGTATTTCAGAGCCATTGCAACTGCTGATGGTTTCACCGAATCAAAGGCTTTTTCATAATCGATAAAAGCCATGCACAATGGAAGTTCATATTCCCTCGCTCTTTCAATTAGTTCTCTCAGTACGTGGATATGATCTATTGTGCTGTAGCCACTCCTGAATCCAGCTTGTTCTCTCGGTTGAGCCATGTCCAGTGTTACCTTCAAGCGGTGTGAAAGAACTTTAGTGAAGATTTTATAAACCACTGATAGGAGGCTGATAGGTCTGTAGTTCCTGAGATCCTCAATGTCACCTTTTTTATGTAGCAGGATCATTGTAGCATTGTTCCAATCCTCAGGAATCTTCCCTTCATTAAGGCATCGAGTGAAAATTTGGGCGAGTACTGTTTCAATTTCTCCACTTGCTTCTTGTATGATGTCTATAGTAATTCCATCTTCTCCTGGAGCTTTCCCCCGCTTCATGTTCTTGATTGCATGAGCAACTTCTGCTGGGAGGACTGGAAGAACTCTGGTACCTTTCATGATGTCTGGAGTACATGTATCATCCCTTTCATATAGTTTGGAGTAGAAATCTTTCACTCTTGTCAAAATTTCGCCTCTATTTCTTGTTATAGAACCATCTTCTTTTCTCAGAGCCATAATCTGTTTTCTTCCCTTACTGAGATGTCCCTTTGCTATCTTTAGGCTTTGGTTGTTTTCAATTGCTTTCCTTACTAGTTCACAGTTGAATTTTCTTACGTCTTCAGTGATACTTTTTCTTACTGTCTTGCATAGCTCTATATATTCCACTTTGGAAGTCACATCTTCTTTAGTTGTCCTCATCTCTCTTCTTTTTTGCATTCACATTTTGGTTTTTCCTGATAATTTGTTTCACATGCAACTTGTTCTTAGACCCAGCTAATTTTGTTGCTGTTTCCATAAGAGCTTTGGTTACTTTTCTGTTAACTTCAGAAATATCCACTTCTTCCGATGTTAGGCCTTCTAAAGCAGAGAATCTGTTCTTCAGTTCCAACTTGAAAGTATTATTGTGTTTTTTAAGGTTGGTTATGTCAATACATTTTGTTTGTCTTATGAGCTTGCCACGTTCCAGTTTAGTGTTGAGGTGCATCTTACATCTCACCAATCTATGGTCACTACCTGTGTTGAACTTGTTTAGCACACTGCAGTCTTCGATGACGAATTTTTTGTTACACATAATAAAATCAATTTCACTTGTCGTCCCAATTGGATGTCTCCATGTCCATTTCCTGTGTGGCTTTTTCTTGAAGAAGGAATTCAAGATGAAAAATCCTTCTGCCTCTGCAAACTCAACGAGAGTATTTCCACGCTGGTTTCTGTTGCCGTGACCGAATTTACCTACTGAAGTTTCATTCTGTTGCCGGTGCCCTATTTTTGCATTGTAATATCCCATGATTATCTTCAAGTGCTGCTTACCTTTATTATTTAGATGACGAATTTCCTCATAAAATTCTTCAATTTCTTCTTCAGGATGACTTGTGGTGGGTGCATAAGTTTGAATAATCTGAGCCTGGTATCTTCTCGATAGTTGGATAACGAGTCGTGGCAGCTCTGTCAGAGGAACTTTCAACTTCTACCACTTAATCCTTCAGTTTCTTGTTTATTATAAATCCAACACCACTAGTTCTGCCAGTATCTGTCCCACGATAATAGAAGAGATGTCCACTTTTCAGTTCAATGAGATCTTCTCCTTTTCTCCTTACCTCACTCAGCCCGACGATGTCCCACTTGATCCTTTGTAGTTCCTCTTCCAATTCAAGAAGCCTTGAATCAGAAGATAGGGAGCGTCCGTTGTAGGTAGCCAAGGTCAGCATCAAATGGCAGCCTAGGTAATACAGAGAGTAAAATCAGTCCAGAATGATGAGCACTATAGAGTATAAATTTTACACAATATTGATGAAAAAAAAAAAAGTTCTGACCGAAAGGTGATACATTGTGGGTGACCTGGAAAACCAGGAGGTTGCAGGTGATCAAGGGACAAACGTGAAATCGAAAGTTCGAAAGACAGATGATGAAAAATTTACAGACGAATGTGGCTCACGGTACTACATGTTACATACAACGGTGATATGAAAAATAGTTATATACAATAATTTTCCTAAGAATACAAAAGAAAAAATAATCTCTCAAAATACAGAGAGAAGACACAACTCATCACAGTGAGTATTGGAGAACACAAATTTACACAGTTGAAAAGTAAAATTACACTGTTGAATCAGGAATTGAAGATAAGAATATACTGTAAAAACGACAAAATTTACAGATGTCTGTGGTTCGTGAAACGACCTATATACATGATTCTGTACAATGAGAAGTTACAATTTATATTTATTGGTTTGTCAGAGGTGGTAAAAGAAATAGTCTCTGACATCGCAGAGAGAATACATAATTCAGCAAGATGAGTAATGAAAAACAAAAAATTTACACATGAGTTATACACGAAATGATACATGTGAAGAGGATGAGAACAGAGTCTTAAAAAAAGCGTGAAAAGAAATTGACAATTATAAGTAGCTCATGTTTCGAACAATTCATAGGATTCTATACAATAATTGATCTACTAAAAGTGATGTACAATAGTGAGAAAAACAAAAAAATTCTGATAAAATAGAGAGTACAAATAATATAGTACAGTGAATGTTGAGGAACAAGATTGCACTCAGTTGCGAAGCGAGAAAAAAACAGGAAATGTGTATAGAAAAATCGTCTCAAAATGACATATGAAAAGAAGATTTAACAGGTGCTTGTAGCTGACGCAACGACCTATTCACAAAGCTCAATATAGTGGTGAGAGAATACAGTTTATGTATGATAATTTGTCGGAAAAGACAAAAAATAGTCTCTGATGAAGCAGAGATTGAAGACAAATCAGTATGGCAAAAATTGTATCTATCAGGAGGTAGGTGAAACAAAAGTTCCGACTGTAAGGTGAAGCGTTGTGGGCGAACCTGCAAACCAAGTGGTTGCTGGTGACCAAGTTGATAGGAACTGTGGTTCACTGCAGCGTGCAACTGCAGTGGTAAGTTCTAGTCGAAGGCGGGAGAGTAGGCGATTACGAAAATGACAAAGTAACGCAGTACTGACTTTATTTATGTCAGTAGAAGCTTCGGGGGACGCTGAAGATGATACACGTGAATTATATGTTTTACAAGCACGAAGATGTAGGAGCAGACTGCCGGAAGGTGAATAGGGCGAGAAGAGTTCAGAAGTAGTGTTCGGTAGGCGCTGAAGGTGAGGACGATCTCACAGGATCGTTGCGCTAGCGTGAAAGCGAGATGGAGTATTGGCAATAATACTGTGCAATACATGAAGACATGCTGAACGTCAGCCTCCTCGCCACAATACGACAGGAGGGTGAAGATAAAATGGTCATGCGATGTAAAATCGACGGCACAGGGAGGCGGTTGTGTAAGAAATGCCAATGTGAATTGACTTCAAGGGGTGCTGAAAGTGGGGAAAGCGCAGCGGACCACATTGCGGAGGTAGAAGAAAGTGGAATACCAGAAATGGGAAGAGGTGCGGAAGAGCGAGAGAGAAAACGGTAGAGATCAGCTGTTGAGAAAGAGACAAGAGGAAGAGGTGGACCAATGGACGACAGAAAAAATGGGAGAAGGAGAGAGGCAGAGTGAACAGAAATGAGACCTGAGGGAGTAGCAAGCTCAGGGAACATTGAGATTATAGTAGAAATAAGAGAGTTGTGAACAAAGTGAGCGTTGGCATTGAAACGGAGAGCAGAGGGTAGAGAAGAGAAGGGGAGCCAGGAAAGATCGGTGTTAACAAGATCGCTGACAGTAACGACTCCAGCTCTGAGCCATGAAGGAAAAGCAAAACATGGGAGATGGGGAGGGTGTAGCAGAGAAGAAAAAAAAAGAGGTTCGGAAAGTAGGTCATTTGTGGAGGCAGGGAGAGAGCGAGAAAGAGGGAGGGAACGAAGAAAGGAGATAGCCTCTTTGTAGACAGGAGGGAAAAGTGTGAGAAGGGGACAGTGGTCCATGAGTAAGAACGAAAGGAGAGTAAAGCGTGGGTTATGCGGAGAGACTATGACATCACGAGCAGCAACTGCAGAGGGAGCAGGTGCCGCAAGTGATCGTAAAAACGTAGACACACGATAAGCCTTGTAATAGGATCTGACGTCGGGTAGACTAATGCCTCCGTTGGAAGGAGACAGGCTGAGTTGAGGTGCTCCGACCCAGTGATGGCCGGGCCAGATAATCTGAGTTTGACAGCGGGTGAGTTCAAGAAGACGTAGTGCTGGTTGCTTCGAAGCCAACCAGGAATACGTGCACATTGAAAGCAGGTAAGAGTGCGTTAGACGTGCTCTTTGAAAGACGAAGGTGCAGAATTGTGCGCGCCGCCAGATTGCGACCGAGCGATGTAGGCGTGGCCGGAGAGTCATCCAAGTGACGAGTGAAGCAGTTGCTGGTTTTCCAAGGTGGACTCCTAGGAATCGTTGAGAGGTGTTGGACCACTCTGCTCCCCAAGGAGAGTCAGTGCGGTTAGTCCACGAACCGGTCCATAGGCCTGTGCTTTTCGTTGTGTTTAGCGCTGCTCCGGAACATGAGGCGTAGGTATTGTAGAGATTGTGGAGATCGTGAAATTGTGAGTCTTGCCGAATGCAGAATGTAATATCGTCGGCGTAGGCAACATAGGTAGCAACATGATGACGTGTGCTGGCTACCACCGGTGGTAGTGAAGCAAAGAAGGATCGATGGACTGCGCGTAAAAAAGGTTCTATTGCGAGGGCGAAGAGCTGCCCGGATAAGGGGCAACCCTGACGCACGCCGCGACGAAAGGGTATGGGAGCTGTGAGAAGGTTGAGCAGCTTGACGTGGAAAACTGCGTCCCGGTAGAGGGAGATGAGAAGAGAAGCAAAGGAAGGAGGAAATCCGAAATTTAGTAATGTAGCAAGAAGGTAATCATGAGAAATATTATCGAACGCTGAGCGTTGATCGAGGGAAAGAACAGCAAGGGGTTCTGAGCGAGAGCGGGAGAGGTGAATTAGATCATTAAGAAGCTGAATATTATGGGAGATGGAGCGCCCGGGTACAGTATAGGTTTGATTAGTGGAGAGAATATGAGGGAGTATGGGGTTAAGCCGGCGGGACAGAAATTTAGTATAGAGTTTATAATCAGTATTTAAGAGTGAGATGGGACGCCAATTCCCCAAGTCAAGCGGATCACCCTTCTTGGGGAAAAGTACAACATGTGCGAGCGCGAAACTCCTTGGAAGAGATGTAAGATGCATGGCAGTAGAAAAGGCACAGAGGAGAAATGGAAGGAGGGCAGGAAGAAAAGCCTTATAGAAAGAAACAGGGAGACCGTCCGGGCCAGGTGAAGCCCGGGGATTGAGGGACGAGAAAGTGTCAGAGAGCTCAGTTAAAGTGGGAGGATGGAGGAGGCTGGCTGAAAGATGAGAAGGAACCTGAGGCAAAGAAGAGAACAGAAGAGCAGAAGCCGTAGGGGAGGGAGGAGGAGTTTCACAAAATTTTGAAATGTAGTAATTACGTACCATAGAACAAATTGGAACTGGTTCGGATGAAACTACTCCAGTTGGAAGACGAAGGAGCTGTAGAACAGAAGAGGATCGGCGAGTTGACTCAAGTGACGTAAGGAATTCGTACGAACAAGCATCAGGTTTCAGGTGTTGTAGTTTAAGGCGTTGAAGGACTTGTTTTGCAAGTGGCACCAAAAGTGAATGTAATTCTGCCTGGTAGACTTGAAATAGGGGATCAGCAAGATTGAGCAAAGAAAGCATTTGCCTAGTATGATCAAGTCGCATCCTCCGTTGTGTCATGATCGAGTATGACAGGTTTCGTACCAGTAATATGAGGTGGCGTTTTACTTCCAACCAAACGTTGAGGAGGCACGGTGCAGAATGAAGCCTTGTACGCCAATCCGCAAGAAAATCTCGCACCGATGAGCAGAAGGCTGAGTCATCTAAAAGAGTGTCGTCAAAAGTCCAAGGCCGGATTGTACGTGGCTGTGTTGAAGTAGCAAAAACTGTTATGGCAATGGCGCAATGATCCGAGGAAGCTGTGGGTGTACAGCATGAATCTGATATTGCTGGTAGATGAAGAGAAGTTGCATAAAAGCGATCCAATCTTGCTGTAGGAGGATCAATAGCTCTTGGTGCACGCCATGTATGTGTAGTCTGGGTTGGTGACAAATGGCGTTGAACATCTACGAGTGAGAAGTCTGAAGTGATAGACTGTAAGAGATGTACTACTTCCGTACGGTGTTCTCTGGAAGAAGAAGAGCGATCAGTTAGGGGATGTAGAGTGCAATTGTAGTCACCTCCGATAAGTACCCGGTCGGTGATGGGAATACGTGACAGAGCCCGTCGAAGTTTTGCAAACAACTCTGGCACGTGAGTAGGAGTGCAAGGAACATAAATGTTGAATACATTAAATTTTTCAGCTGCGACGGTGAAAGAGACTCGTTGTAATAAGTCTCGACATAAGTTTTTCACTGAGAAGGAGGAAAGAGTTGAACGAAAACGTGAGTGAACACCAACTGCCATGCCACCACGCGACAGTTGGCTGTAGGCGTGATGGAAAGTATGATCCCACTGACGCCATTGATGAAATTGAGTGGTGGAAGTACAGTTTGTTTCCTGCAGAAGTAATATATCAGCATTCAGCGGAGCAAGATCCTCTCGTACCAGCGCATTCGCAAGAGGTGTCGCAAAACCGCGACAATTAAGTGACACCACCTTGAATGTCTAGGTTGGTTGTGGGATGCAGTAGGAATTGACTGGCTGTAGTGATGGAGTGGAGTCGACGGAGAAAACAAGCACTCCACGGGACCTCGTCCGCAGTGCGCCGAAGAGTGTTTTCGAGTGAGTGTAATTGAACCAGCACTTGTGGAAGAGCTGCTTCATACTGCTGAATGGAAGTGCGTGCTGAGGAAGGGCTAGAGGACCCTAAAAAGCAATCCAGCACGTCCTCGTATGGCAGAGGCTCAGCAGGGAAAGCATTTTCAGCAAGAAAAGTTGTGAATTCTTCTAGTGAGGGAAAGGCACCCTCACATGCTGTCTCAGAGGAAGTGTGTAGAGGCGACCTGGAGAACGGTCGTCGAGAGCTGACGGAGCGAGTGGATGAGCGGGTAGAAGAGCGAGATGATCTTCGGGACGCCAGAGTCTTTGACTTCTTCGTCTTGGAGCGAGTAGCACCACTGCGTTTTCCAGCAACCACTAAAGCTTCATGATCGTCTGGAGAGTCTGAACCCGAAGCGTTACCTGTGACTCGTGTCATGGAGCCAACGGTAAAAGCTGAGGAGTGGTCAACATGTACATCAGCAGTGGTTGTAAAAGTACAAGGGGGAGTCGATTTTGGAAGCCTGGGAAAATTCTTAGGATCAGCAGGAGGTGGAGGCATCAAAGTCGTTTGTTGACCAATGGCAGTAAGCTGACTTTTGGAAGATCTTGATTCCGCGACTTTCCTCGAATAGGAAGAAGTCTGTAAAGCGTTGGTGGACAAAGTAGAAGAAGATGTAGTGTGTGGAGCTGTTTGCAGGGAGGCACGTGGGCACTGAGCCCTTATGTGACTTTCGCTCTGACATATAGTGCAATACTGTGAAGTGATTATCTCAACTCTTCGGCGTTGCTGTCCACAACGGATGTGCAAAACATTCGGAACCGCTTCCAGCTGAGCATCAGATGAAAAGAGGACTCGAGCAGTGCGGCGAAAACCTCGAATCGATTTGTCTTCAGGGTCTCTGGGAGCCGCAGAGAGAGTTGTTATGGAGCCAACAACTCTGCCGTACCTGCTGAGCAAGGTGCAAAGTGCAGCGTCGGATACTTCTGGTGGTACGGGGTAGAAGGTCACCTGCACCGGGCGGTGCGCAACCGGTTGTGCTAACAGATGCACGTCATTGATGGTTAGACCTTCCGTAAGGACCTGGTCAGCATGCGCTTTATCCTTAAAATAGACCAAGACAGATCTGGGTTTTCGAGCTACAAAGTCTATTGCATCCTTTGGTAAGATAGTTTTGAGGGCTCGGCTATATTGCCACAGCTTAGTGTCGGGAAGCGCATCAAAATAGACGCCCCGTTCCATAGTAGAGGAAAAAAGGTGACCAGCTCGGGAATCCTCTGGTATGTCAATTGTAGCAGTAGAACCGACGACAGTGACATAGGATTCAGGAAAAGGCATAGCAGATGAAACTGGGGGTGTGAGGACCCCAGAAGTTGCAGAAGCATAGGATGCTTGGGCAGGCATGGGTCGAGAATTCGATGAAGCGGCTCCTAGCAGTGAGGGCGGATCAGAAAGTTGATGAAAAGTAGAAGCTATGAGCTCAGTATTGCTGATAACGGATACGTCATCATCTGCTGAGATGTAGATAGGAGACTTGGCACCACCGCACTTGGTGGGAGTAATAGCTGGAGAAGAAGAGGTGTCCATGACGTCGCAATGACGCTCGGGAGCCACCTCATTAAGCTGAGTGGTAGAAGAAGAAGAGGAAGCTGGCTGATCTGCCAAGATAAGGATGTGGGCGTCACCCTTGTCTGCCTCCGCCATCGAAGCAATAGCGAGACTTTAACGAAAAAAGACCAGCTTGGTTGAAAAATAAAACAGTGAATAATGAAAAAATATGGCACTCACCAACCTGGGAGATACACGAACGTAAAGCGTAGAACTTCAACTTGAAGATACACGCAACCACAGAAACTAAAGCACTCAATAAACACCTTATAGCAACGAAAATCACGGAGCTCAAAACCCAACCACTTCGAGCTTCAAAGGGTCAGTGCATGCATTAAGGCCAAAGGTGGGCCGACACAGTACTAGTGTATGTTAATAAATGCTATGTCGTGTTTCTGTTCTAAGTGTCCGGTGGCTTTTATCAATATAGAGTCTTCCAAGAAGAATATATATAGTCTTCTTGGAAGACAACTGATGAGGTCGATACAGTTGTGGCTATGTTAGGGCAAATGTCCTCATTATCTACATCATTATTAGTTTTAATGATGTGCATTATTTTGCAAAGCTGATTATCAGTAATATCTTGTAAAAAAGTGAAACGGGTCATGTTAGTTTCATTTTGAATAAAGATGCTAAATAAAATTGTGTACGGTACTGGCATCATTTGAAATATCAATAGTCTTTAACGTTCCCTCACATTGAGATTACATCCAATACTACTCGTACTTTAAATTTATCGAGTGGTGTATATTTCAAGCAAAAAACCAGATTTACTGCTTTCAGGCAAAGGTCTCTAGCAACACTGTCTGCCAGCAATTTTCTTGCACGTTATTTTCAGGAATTTTCTGTGTTTATATACCACTTATTTTTCACAATGCAGTAGCTTAAAGAAATAATTTAAGAACTTTCAAAGTTGCCAAAGTTGCATTTTCCCATATGAATGCTAAAGAGCATATTTTCTGTTTTTCATAGTTTTGTGTAGCACAATTCAGATCCCTTTACATGTATAATTATTCCTCTAACAATCTAAGTTGCAGTGCCATCTAGTGTTCATTCTGCCAGTAGTATGCTTTGTAGTGTTATTTAAGTAATATACGTATTTTCAGCGTCAGCACCAAAAAGGAATCATTCAATCGAGATGAAAATTGGTATGTGTAATGTACGCATAGGAAAGAAAATGATAGCAATTCCTGAGCAGTTGTCCCATTCATTCGGATAAAACAACTACACAAGGTGGAATAAATCAGTACATTGTAGCTCCACCTCTGGCTCGGACACAAGCGGTTACCCGGCGTGACATAGACGCACACAGTTCACGGATACTTTCCTGAGGTATAACATGCCACATGGTGTCCAAATTACGGGACAGTTCGCCGACATTCCGGGATGGGTGTAGATGGCGTGCCATCATGTCCTAAACATGTTCGATCAATGAGAGGTTGGGTAATCAGGCCAGCCCAATCGCTCTACCTCTGTCGACAGTACGAAAGCAATCCTAGGAGAGGCTTTTGTTACGGAGGCAACCTGGGATTACCCGTTTGGAAAATTGCTCGGTGATTCTGCGACAGAAATTGCAACACAACAGGTCGTAGAATATCGCCGTCGTACAGTTGAGCCGTGAGTGTGGTACAGAGGTCTAAGAAGGATATACGGCTATCGTAGGAAATAGCTCCCCAGGCAGTCACTCCTAGTGTGCCCGTCGTGTGTCGTTCCATGGTAAAGGCAAGATCCGTGCTCCTGCCGGCTCGTCTCCAGACACGTATGAGCTGTTCATAGGCAACTGCAAACCGTGACTCATCACTGAAGACAGTACGACGCCACTGGACACTATTCCACGTTGTTCGGGCTCTACAGCAATGCAATCTGTGACGGAGATGCTCGCTGGTCAGTACTAGGCGGCGTAGTGACCTTCTCAAATGTAGTTCCCGTGCCGCAAGTCGTCTGGCAACGGTCCGAATGTCCACTTCCGTATCTGTAGAAGACGCTGCATGTCCGCGGATGGTTGAAAGCGAAGTATTCAAATCCGTTCATGCGGCTCTCACAATCGTTCGATCCTCGCATTCGGTCGTTGCCTCGGCCGTCCACTGCCCGCTAGGTTGTGCCCTCCTTGACCCATTGGTGCCAACATCGTTCGATTGCCACGTGGCTCCAACCCAAATACCTGGCGATACGGCGACTTGTCTAATAGGCCTTTCTCAGCACAGTTATTCGTCCTGTCTTGAACTCGCCCAACTGCTCGTAGTGCTCACGGATCCGACGTCGAGGCATTCTCACAGTCCATGAAGGTTAATGCAAACACAATCCATTGTCACAATTGTCCCTGCGTGCGACCTTGCTCTTGATATACCATTCCTAGATGCGCGATTCCCATGCGCTGTGTCTGGCCACTATTTTGTGATTGGTCTTTATTTTTAAGGTATACTACTACGTTCAGGACAATATTTTTTAAAAAATGCCAGAATGGGTAATTTTTTTTTTTAGGAAGGCTAACACACAACAAAAAAGCACATAAACGTTGAAATTAAACATGTGTAGCGTAAAAGTCTTTTGTACTTCTACGCTGTTTTAACACATCAATACACTAGGAAATAGTTCCTAAATGAAAGAAAACCTTAACGGCCAGACGAAACAACAGAAGTCAACTTACGGAAAAGCTTTATTCAGGCTGTAGTAGCACTTTCATAACTGAACGATAACATCACAATGTACTCCACACACCACACATTATCGCAACACTCCTTTCAATAATCAGTTTACAATCCAACGCTCTTAATAATCGCTCTCTCACAACGCTCTCCAAGCAACTCTCTCGTACAACGCTCTCTTACAACGCCCTCAAGCAATCGATCAGTCGTCGTTTTTATCTCTTGCTCTTATCACGGTCAGGCATACGTCACGTGCATTCAACCTCAATTGTGTTGCCAAACGTATTCGTTTGTGGGAAAAGATATTTCTTTAAGCGTGAAGAATACCGAGAATAAACTCAAGATTTACATAGGGAAAGAAACTAAAAAAGGAAAGTTAATCTAGAATATACGTCGCAAATGATATCAAAATAAATTTTCAAGAAATTGGGAAATTTGTGAAAGAATTTAGGGAAATATGTCGTTTACGGTAAACGATCTAAATAAAAACGTTACAGATATATGACGGCATTTTTTGCATCAGTATATGCGCATGACTGTTATCTATGCAGTGAACTAAAAGTTAAGTGATGTTACTAAACACTGCTGAGATACACTCATAGTCTTTAACGTTCATGCATTAGAGTTAATTTTCGCCAAATTTCTTCACAATGTTGAATGTAAATAGCTATAACCTTACTTTGAACTGACAAACAGCAAAACTTTTGGTTCATTTGCATGCACACCATTGTAAGAAAGATATATACCAAGTTTCATCAATTTATTTGCATACCTTTTGCAGTTATCAGGTTTTCCGTAAGTAGTTCAGAACGAAAATCTGATCCGGCAAAAAACGCGTTACAAGTATCACTTCCCGTTCATTTGACACCTGGGTTTGGATATTCCGATTGCTATAACTCTGTATCTATTCATCGTAGACAAGACACAAATGCAGTTTTGGAATCCTAAAGAATGGGGCTTTAAAATGAACGCATTTTTACAAAATGTGAAATTCGGCCCAAAACCACCTTTTCAACGTGTGGGATACCTTAAATAATTTGGATATTCAGCCCTGCGGAGTTTCATCAGGATCCAACGACTTACTCGGATTGCTTCCCTTTTCTTTTTGGCAAAGAGTGTATATCAGAAAACACAAATGATGTCACGTAGCTTAAGCGACTCTAATACTTGTTAATTCTTTTGTAGTTGATGCAGGAAGCGCTGAATAAGTTGGTAAAAACATTAAACCATTACTTTTGGCAAGGAAAGAAAATGAAGTAGCTATTATTATGAGCCAACCATTTTGCATTGCACGGATAATCACGCCTGCAGAGTTGCTAAGAGAAAAGGTTCGAACTGCCTTTCCGGTTGCCGAGGGTTCTGAGGCGTTGGCCTTGGATTTTTTTGTGCCTGAGTTCGAGTTCCGGATGAGGCATGGGTGGCATGTCTGTCCGATGCCGCTGGCTCTCTCCCCTTCATTGAACTAACGGCTTCCAATTAGGTACGGGTGACTACAGAACTCCGAGTTGTTTGCTTATGACTGCCGTTAAATCACAAAGGAGAAAAAAAGGTTCAAATTCCATTTTCCTTTTATGACAAGTGACGATTTATATCATTTGCTTTGAGAATCAGTAGCGGATCCAACCGGGCGCAACACGGACGATAGCCCAAAATGCAGGTTTTCTTTTTTTTAAATAACCAATACCGTACAAAATTGATGTATTGATTTTTTGTAAAATTAAAGTAATAAATGCACAGATTTTCGTGAACATTTTGTTTACTAAAAATTTGGAGAGAAAATATTATGTACTAGCTGAATCAGAAAAGAAAAACAACAACAAGAAAAAAAAAACAAAAAAAAAAAAAACATGGAGGTTCAGAAACAGAGGAAGCGAAAGAGAGGAAGTGAAAAGAGATTTTGGCTGATCATGCAAAGCAATGTGTGTGTGTGCGTTCTCTTCTGTCCAGTAGTATTGTCTGACACCACTGTAATTGGAAGTATAGGCAAAGTCACCGTCTGTGGTAGCTTTTAAAGTGTGTGTGAAATAGTGTATGAGACAGAGCGAAGTACGCCTCGACTGGGCCAAAAACAAAAACTTGCGAAATATTTCCAAGTTGGTAATTGTTTGTATTAAATTAGCCCATCTGAATAGAAAGGATCAGATTTTATTTTGAAAGGTTCTATCCAGACGTGAGTTTAAAAAGCAAGCTGGTTTTCGCGAAAAGCAAGAAATCGAATACCATGAAAAATAGAGCTGGTTTTTCAGTTCTTCTTCGTAGGTTGTGATATACATGCAAAGTTTCGAATAATTATTTTTATGGGAAACATGTTTAAAAAGCGTTACAACGCTGTAAGTTTATCGTGCGTGTGTTCCCTTCACAAAGTCTCTCGCTTTTTCTTTAGACCGGAGCATTGCCCTCCTCCCCCCTACCGCAAGATACACTTCTGGAACCTTTCCTATGGAGAATGAGGAATTATGACGAGATAGTAAGTCATAACTTTGAACTCTTGGCGAGTCGTGTTTTAAAAAAATCAAAATCTCCTGCATTCCTTATAGACAGTTATTCTTAGACAGCTGATTACATTCAGAAAAACTGTTTCACTACATATTCGGAAAAGTTCTCCCTGTAAGAGTGAGAGAGAGAGAGAGAGATGTGATTCACATTTTTAAGGTTCTAAATGCTTACTGCATTGAAAGGGAATCAACATAATTAGCTACATATGCCGGCACGACGTACACGAACAATAGACAAATATAAAGGCTTTTGACAACTGGCACTTAAATAAATAACATAAAACTCCGAGATTTATTTTTATTAAGAACGAGTTAAATATCAAACCCAAGTCGTTATATCCTGGTAACTTGAAGTTTAGCTGATAGATACAAATCCACTATAACATTAACAATGATATATCACCGTGAAACAGCATTTTAACACCTATTCTGCGAACTTATTATTGTTGACTCTCGTACTATCAAACTATCAAGATAACATGTAGCCCTATTCGAAGCAGTAAATTATTTTACGTTCACCGACCCACACAGCCACACACACTTCTTTACAAAGGATGTGGCATTTTATTTACCTCTGAGTTGCTGTCGGCCGTTGTCAAAATGTATAAGGAAAATCGGAGGTTTCTACGTGGCGTTCAGGAAGAAATATGTATAAAGAAAAAGTAACAATGTAAATAAGAACAGAAACTCAAAATGAATGGTTAATTTAGATACATGTGTCACACACTTAAGTGAATTACGCATATTTCATTCGCTTTTGTTAACCGGAAAACACACAAGAACGGCTTGCCTTATTATACTAGAATTGTTTTTCTATTTGCCGTAGTTTCTCTCAATTTTGAGTTAACTTTGAGAGATATTTTGCAAAAAATTTTATTCTTTTGTTTATTCAGCTTACAAAGTTAAATATTTCCATTGATCTTGAGTTCTCGTCTTGATTTTAACGAACCAATAGTCCCGTGTGACCCAGTCTTTTCTTGACATTACATCCACCAATCTTTTCTTTCCTTTTCTGTGTTTCCGTGCGAGTGCCTTCGAGTTTTCCAGACTCTCATCTATATCACATTTTTTTTTTTTCGGAAGAACTGTGACAGAAAGTGAGCTCGACGTCTTCTGGACGCATCTAAGGCTAGTAGGAGGTCCTGGACTTAATTTATGACTGTCGATTGTTTCAAAACTACCAAAATAAGTGGCATAAGAAACATCACAGTACCTATGCATATTTCCAGAAAATAATCCAAGCACAACCATATGAGTATCCAAAAACTCCCACTCTAGTTTATTAGACCACTAATAGATATCACAAAGACCTTGCCAGCTTTTCTTTTCAATGTTCTCTAAGTAAAATGATTTATAGCTTCACTGTTAAGACTTTCATGCCTCTACTTCAACTCAAAACAAAAAATAAAAGGCTGTTTTACCGGACTACTTAATTTCTGCATGTCCATTTAGCACATGCAGTGCAACAACTGTATGGATGTATTTCCCACCTTTACCATCTGGTCTCGAAGATATTCCACCATAACCATTTGGTCTTCAAGATATTTCTTTCTTCACCATTTGGTAATCAAGATACATGTGTATACTCCAGCTTTACCATTTGGTCTAGAAAATATTTACAGCTCTGAATTGCTTAAGAAACTCAGAGCTGTAAAATTAGGTTTTCTGACTTTTTTTGTTCCTAATTCTACCAGTAAAAGAATTTATTGCTTCGCTGTTAAGACTTTTCATACTTCTGTTTCAACTACTTCTCAAAACAAGAAATAGAAGGCTGTTTTACCGGAGTTCTTTAACTTGGGCATGTCCATATAACACATGCCGGTGCAACAATTGTATGAATGTATTTCACACTTCTGCCATTTAGTCTCAATGATATTCCAGCTTTCACATTTTGTCTCGAAGATATTTCTTTCTTTAACATTTTGCCTCGAAAATTTTCTGGCTTTATCATTTCGTCTTGAAAACTTTCGCTTTTTACCGTTCGGTCTCGGAAGTATTCTGACTTTACCATTTGGTCTCGAAGATGTTTCGTTCTTTACCTTTCAGTCTCGAAGATATTTCGTTCTTTACCATTTGGTCTCGAAGATGTTTTGTTCTTTACCTTTTGGTTTTGAAGGTATTTTGTTCTTTACAATTCCGTCTCGAAGACATTTCGTTCTTTACCTTTTCTTCTCGAAGATATTTTGCTATTTATCTTTTGGTCTCGAAGATATTTCGTTCTTTACCTTTTAGTCTCGAAGATACTCTGACTCTACCATTTGCTCTCGGAGATATTTCGTACCAGTATTTCATTTTACCAGTTTTGTTTCGAAGATATTTGCAGCTCTAATGTTCTTAAGGAACTCAGAGCTGTAGAATTAGGTTTTTTGATTTTGCCTGAAAATTTTTTATGTCAATGAGGATATAATTTTTTTTAATTGAAGAGAACATACCTTTTCTTCACTTCGCTCGACAAACTGGTACTGTTTAGCTAACTTCGCGAATTTTCATGTTTAATCAGAATGCAAATGATCATGTTTTCATTTTGTACTAACACGACATACTAAGTAAGCCCTATATGAAACATACAAAAACTCTTAATATTCTTCTTAAAGATATTCATAAGACGCACATCGTGTGTTGAACTTCATGAAGAGAGAATTATACCGTGAATGGAAACGACTAATCATTTTTTTTTTTTTTGCCGAAAATAAAAAAAAATTATAACCCGGAGAAAGAAGAAAACAAGAAAGATGACACCGAATTTTCGGGTGTAATAAGCACGTCTTTTGAATCCGTTCTGACGCAATTTAAATTTATCAAAGCTATTCAAAGTCAATGGGACCGGTATGGAAAACAATAGTATCTGACGTAAGAAAGAAGATTTTCAGTCGGATTTTCAATCCCTCAGATATTGCTGTAAGCGGAATCGTGAGCTTACGAACTCTTAGAAAAAGATACATCGACCAAAATAAGATTGACTTAACGTCCCCTGGTGGGAAAACCATGCATTGTTTTAGGAAGAAAGTATTCTCAAAAGGTTTATCCATATGAGCGGTATCGGTCCAAGAAAAAAATATTTAGTCGAGTTTTCAGGAGCCCAGATTTTGCTACAAATACATCAGAAGCAGAAATTAACACTTATGACCCCTGGTGGCCTAACCATTCTTTACCAAACATTAGAAATTATGTGAAAAATATTTTCTATCAGATCTTGTATGCGATACAGGTTGAATTTTTCAAATCGGAGTTTTAGGAGCAGAAATAACGCAGAAAACGCAATTTGTTTTGTGCCCCTAGCGGAAAGTCTATGATTTATTTGAAAATTTGGAATTTATAGGAAACACATTTCGCATCGAGAACACTATCTAACAAAGAAGGAATTTTTCAAATCGGACTCTTGGAAGTAGAGATATTGACAAACATAAAATATGCATCTACGCTCCCTGGCGTAGAAACCGTGCATTATTTGAAGAAGAAAATGTTCTTAAAAGGTTTGTCGACATCAGTAGTATCGGTCAACAAACGAATTTTTTTTCAATCGAGATTTTAGAAACTCATATTTTGCTGCAAATACATCAGAAGCGGAAATTAAGACTTACGCCACCTGGTGGCAAAACTATTTTTTACAAAAATTAGAAATTGCGTGCAAAGAATTTCTAATTAGGAGCTGTATCCGGTGCAGAAATAATTTTTCAAATCGGAGATTTTGAAGCAAAGATATAGAGGGAAACGCAATTTACCTTTACGCCCCCTAACGGAAAGTCTATGAATTACTTGAAAATTTTGAAGTTATGTGAACCACATGTCACATTGGAAACACTATCCAACACAGAAGGAATTTTTAAATCGGACTCCTAGAAGTAGACATATTGACAAAAATAAGATATACATCTACGCCCCCTGGCGTAGAAGCCATGCATTATTTTAAGAACAAAATGTTTCTAAAAGGTTTGTCGATATGAGTAGTATCGATCTACAAACGACTTTTTTTCTCGATCGAGAATTTAGAAGCTCATATTTTGCTGCAAATACATCAGAAGCGGAAATTAAGATTTATGCCTTCCCCCCCCCCCCGTAGCCAAAGTATTCTTTACCAAAAATTTTAAATTATATGCAAAATATTTTCCGTCAGGAGGTGTATCTGCTGGAGGAAAAAGTTTTCAAATCGGAGATTTAGAAGCAGAAACATAGGGGGAAACGCAATTTACCTTTACGCCCCCTAGCGGGAAGTCTATGAATTACTTGAAAATTTTGAAACTATATATGAAACACATGTCACATTGGAAACACTATCCACTATCCAAAAAAAAAGGAATTTTCAAATCGGACTCCTATAAGTAGAGATATCGACAAAAATAAGGTATGCATCTACGCCCCCTGGCATAAAAACCATGCACTATTTAAAGAAGAAAGTGTTTCTAAAAGGTTTGTCGACATGAGTAGTATCGTCTACAAACGATGTGTTTTTTAATCGAGAATTTAAAAGCTCATATTTTGCTACAAATACATCAGAAGCGGAAATTAAGATTTACGTCCCTGGTGGCCAAACCATTTTTTACAAAAATTATAAATGTGCAAACGATTTCCTAACAGGAGCTGTATCCGGTGCAAAAAGAATTTTTCAAATCGGAGATTTAGAAGCAGAGATATAGGGAGAAACGCAATTTACCGCTACGCCCCCTAGCGAAAAGTCTAGCACTATACAACAAAGAAGGAATTTTTGAAATCGGACTCCTAGAAGTAGAGATATTGACAAAAATAAGATATACGTCTACGCCCCCTGGCGGAGAAACTGTGGAATATTTTAGGAAGAAAATATTCCGAAAAGGTTTATCGATGTAAGTGGCATTAGTCCACGAAAAAAGTTTTTCAATCGATATTTTAGAAGCTCAGATTTTATGGCAAACACATCAGAGGCAAAAATTAATCATTACGCCTTCTGGTAGCCAAAGTATTCTTTACCAAAAATTAGAAATTATATGCAAAAGATTTCCCATCAGGAGATGTATCCACTGAAGAAAAAAATTTTCAAATCGGAGTTTTAGAAGAAGAGTTATCGGGAGAAATGTAATTTACTTTTACGCCCCCTAGCGGAAAATCTGTGCTTAATTTGAAAAAGTAACTGTATCTAAAATACTCTTCGAGCTAAATGGAATCGAAAGATAAAATAATTTTTTCAATCGGATGTTTAGAAGCAAATATGTGGAATAAAACATATTTTTGAATTCGACATTATCTGCATTTACGCCCTCTACCGGCAAAATTGTTAATCGTAAAAAAAAACGAAATAAAGGATCATCATTCGCATATTTCAAGCTTCCCAATGCAAAAAGAATTTTTCAAATCGGATAAATAGTTGCAGAGAAATCGTGGGCACAGACGAACGGACGGACTGAAGGACAATCCGATAACATAAGCACGATCTTTTTATACAAAAGACGTGCTAAAAAGTAGAAAAAATGCAAACAAACATTGCAATTAAAATAGTACTAGTGATCCGAATTTCTTGGCGTAGAATATAAATCAAAGTTTCCTATTTCGCACATCAACCAGATGGCTTTTTCAAGGAAGGTAGGCAGCTAACTGCAAACTGGATGATGGAACACTTCAACAATTTGAACGTGGTGACTTGACTAGACAATAAATGAATAGGCGCAAATGTGATCAGTCATTCTAAGAAACGAGGTTACCTTGGTTGGGGGCGTGGTACTGTGGTAGAAAACACAGCATTATTTGAAGAATTGATTCCAAATGCGTGGCAACTCGAGAGAGACGCTGTCATTGCAAGCCTCGCTGCTGGTCAGCATTTCCGAGGTTTCGCGAATGGCAGTACATTTGGTTGTAGAGTGTGAAGCTAATTTCTTGATATGATTAAAGACCATACGTAGAGGATTTTAGAAGGGAGTGTCTGACTCTAGGCCTTAAACAAACCTTAGAAATAGGAAGCAAGGGTGCCCGAGAGGAAAGTGACACGGAAGCGAGGTAGAAAGAGAGAGAAAAACGCCCTTATTTATTACCGAGGCCAGTACCCGGGGTACGACGGCTTAACGTACCCATCCGAGCCACGGTAGTTATTTAGTGGTTCGAGCGTTGGTGCCTTCCTGGGATCGAACCTGAGGTTATATCCGTGGCAGTCACGAACGCTGACCGCTAGGCCAACCGCGGCCCTTCTTGATATGATTCCCCATAGGATCAGTTTTATACTATACACCCAAATCTACTGCCATTCGCGAAACCTTGGAAATGCTGACCAGCAGCGAGGCTTGCAATTATAGCGTCTCTCTCGAGTTGTCACGCATTTGGAATCAATTCTTCAAATAATGCTACGTTTTCTACCACAGTACCGCGCGCCCAACCAACGTGACCTCGTTTCTACGAATGACAGATCACATTTACGCCTATTCATTTATTGTCTAGTCAAGTCACCACGTTCAAATTGTTGAAGTGTTCCATTATCCAGTCTGCAGTTGGCTGTCTACTTTCCTTGAAAAAGCCATCTGGTAAATGTGCGAAAGCTTGGACACTTTGATTTATATTCCACGCCAAGAAATTCGGATCACTAGTACTATTTTAAATGTAACTGGTGTACAGTTCGTTGTTATTAATAAACATTACAATATTTTCTTGAAATGCCACGACATTATTGATGTGATTCTTTTCATTCAATAATGTTTTCACATTAAAACCAAATTGCTTCACATTTTCCTTTCCTGCTTGCATATTATTTATACAAAAATTCTGATGAGACGTGCGATTTCTATACGACTATACATTTTTTCATTTCTCTTTACGTGGTATTTTTAACTTGTAACGTGACTTTTCCTATGTACATTTTATCCTTTTAGCTTTCAACATTGCTCATTTTTTATTATTTTGCAATTTTTACTAGATTTCGGAGTGATTAATTTTTATTTTTCTGACATCGTAATTTTTTAAATCTGAAATTTCTGACAGAATTCAGCAGATTGAAAAGCTTTTTAAGAAAACACAGCGCTTCTTTATTTTGTCTTTGAACACAAATAAATAAAGAAATGAACGAAAAATAGAAAAAATACGTGGCTTCTATCGAATGCCGAATGTTTAACTGAAATACTATTTCTTTTTTTTTTTTTTACAAAATAGTCAACTCGATATGAAAATACCCAAACTTTTTAAAACATTTTTTTTATTCGAAATTGTAGTAAAATTGTCTTTCACGTTAAGAGATTTGTCATCTATAAATTTTTGTTCCTTAAATGTGACGTACTACAGAGGTAAAGCACGTGTCGAGACGACAAATCTGCAGCGATGCATTTTGTCGGGCCGTCGATGGCCTAGTGGTCAACGTTCGTGACTGTCACCGAGAAACCTCAGGTACGAATGCTCGAACCACTAAATATACAACATGCGTCAGATGGGCGCGTGCAACCGTCGGGCACCGGGTACTCCCCCCCTGGTAATAAATAAGGGCGTCTTCCTCTTCTTTCTACCTCGCTTCAGTGTCATTTTCCTATCGGGCACTTTAGTCCAAACTTCTAGCTTCCTATTTCTAAGGGTTGTTTAAGACCTGGGGTCAGACACTCCCTTCCTAAAATCCTCTAGATATGATCTGATCTGATCTGATCTGATACATTCTGTGCGTGTAGCTTAGTTGGGAAAGCAACTTACTCCGGAGTGAGGGGGAGGGGTTTCGATCCCCGTCATGGACAAATTTATGTTTTCACATTGGTACCCGAATGTAAAAATGAATGTAATTGCCATTGGGCTCTTCGAAAAATGTGTGATGTTTGTTCCGCACATCGTCTGGAAACAATGGAAAAAGAAAATTCCTACTTCGCTTCAAATAATAAAAAAAAAAATTAAGAGGGAGATGATGTGACGTACTACAGAGGTAAAGCACGTGTCAAGACCACAAATCTGCAGCGACACATTCTATCCGTGTGGTTTAGCTGGGAGAGCAACTTACTCCGGAGTGAGGGGGGCGTGAGTTCAATCTCCGTCACGGACAAATTTGTGGGCCATTCTCGATTAAATACTTTATGAAAAAACGACCTCTTAGGAGAATTTTCCTACTTAAATAAATAGTGTAACAAAAAAGAAAAAAAGTTTGGGACTTGAAGAACTGATTTTTAAGGAATGTATATGCATCTTCAATAAAAATAAAGTGAAGAGCGTAAGCTGTTTTCCTATTCTTGCAGTGTTCTCACGCTTTGCTTGTTGAGAGTATTTATACATTTTACATTACCCTCCCATATCTCTGGGGAAGGTATTAGTATTCCTTCTCACCTTCGCAACATACAAGCATTTAAGAAAAATACTGCGTGATAATAAGGAAAAACTATCCTGTCTTCATTCCAAGGTTCATGATCGCCCACTCAAGGAAAGGGAAAACACAGAGGCCTCCTAATTTTGTCTATTAACATATTTCATTCGACGCTTTTTTATAGGGCTATTAGTCAATTTTTTAAGTGCGCCTCGAGAAAAATCATCAATCCTTTACCATGGCATTAAATGCTATTGAAGCCAAGCGATTTATCTCACTGAGGCTTGAATACCAAAATCGTTGTGTAATCATGCATCATGGGTAATGATAAGGTGTCAGGTTGTTTAGGGTCGTGCAGGGGAGGATATGGTGCGACACTCTCAGACCATGTGCTCCAACAGGTTCCTGACACGTGACTAGGATGATAACTCCCATATATCACGTGTTCGACGACTTGACCAAGAAAACCACGGGGTCTAGCAAAAGCTGGTCATTTCAATCCGACAAAGCGAGATTAATCGTCGCATTAGTGTTTGTATAAATTATATTGTTTAATGGCTATTTTCGCATTAAATCCAGTACACATTAAGAGCTACCCACTGGGCACACTGTCTCGTAGAAATTATTACGTGTCTGTTGCCACATTCTAACAAGTTTATTAGACAAGGAATCACAGAATGAAGTCGTAGTGATTACCGGATCACAGTTTGTACATCGTGCATGATCATTACATTGCCTTTTGTTGTGTGATTTAGCTGTCTGAAACTTCAATCGGAAAATGTTTACACTTCTATTATTTACAAACTTGAAACGCTTTTTCTTATTACCGGGAGTTTGGCACTTTGTTTCGCGTCAACAACAGGCTGTAAAACGCTGTTTCAGTAAAGTCCGGAGAGAAGCTTTTTTTTTTTTTTTTTTTTTTTATCGCGATACTACATGGTCGAGTCACATTATTGTAACCACCAACTAATATCCCGAATGACTACCGTGTGCAGCGCGGACATCAGCTAGACAGGCTGGGAGTGACTCAATAAGGTGCTGGAAGGTGATCACAGGTATGTGGAGCCATGCTGACTGCAGTGCATCTGACAGATGCTGGAGGGTGCGTGGGGGAGGATCCGTAGAGCGAACAACACGATCGAGATGGTCCCACAGATGCTCGATTGGGTTTAAATCAAGGAGGTTAGAAGAAGAGGAGGTGAAGGGACCCGTTTTGAGTGATGCCGAAACAGATCAGCTATTTCTGTCCTCTCTCTGAGGTGGTAGGAGTATGCACTGCGAGAGTTCGGGAACGTGACGTCACTTCCTGTGGCTTAAGCAGTTTCGTTTAGCGCATGCAAACCAAGGATGGAAAGCAGGAATATATCGGACTTCTTATTTCTTAACATTAGGCTTTTGGTTATATTTTAAACTTGGTTACTTGCACATCAGCAGTAGGCAAGTAACCATGCGCACTATGCACTTCCACTCAAAAAATCATTATTTTTTTCAATTGCTTAAAGAAATACCAACACATATTTTCCTGTTTTTTTTCTGGAAATCTTTTATTATGGGAATGAATATTTCAGCCTCAATTTTTTTTCATGCCTGTATGGGTAGAGTAAGGGTCCGAAAAACCCGTTCAAAATCGCGATTTCCCCATAGAGATATACAGGAGATTCTCAGGTTGGGCGCATTGGCGTAGTCAGCTGATAAAAAGGGGCGTCACGCCAGAAGCACAGGGAGTGGGGATGTTGCCATCTCCTCCTATTTCTAACCTCCTTGGTTTAAGTCTGGGGAATTAGGGGGCCAGTGAAGTACTTTGAAGTCTTCATCGTGCTCTTCCAACCACTCTCGGACATTTCTAACTTTGTGACAAGTCGCGTTGTCGTTCTGGAAAATCCCATCCACCACAGGGAAGACAATCAGCATGCATGGGTGTACGTGGTCTGCAAGGATGGATTCATAACGAATTCGGTCCATAGTGCCTTCCACGGGTATGAGTGGACCCAGAGAATGCCATGAAAACATTCCCCAGACCATAACGCTGCTTCCACCAGCTTGTGTTCTTCCAGCAATGGTTGAAAAGTATTTGTTCCCCAATGTTTCTCGCCTTATACGCGAACGCCCATCCGTTCATTGAAGCAGAGAACGTGACTCATCCGAGAAGACAATCTTTTGCTAATCATCGGAGGTTGAATTCTGATACTGCTGTGCAAATGTAAGCCTTTTCTGCCGATACACCCTTCATAGCATAAGTGCAATGACCATCCGTCAGCATCAAAGCTTCATACGCAGCAGGGTTCTCTGAACTGTCGCTTTAGACACACTTCCGGTTGCCCCCTGGTTCATTCGGCCAGTGAGTTGCTCCACTGCAGCATGTCGATCAGCCCTCACGCACCTTCTCAGCCGACGTTCACCTCTCACATCAATGGCACGTGGTGCTCCGCAGTTTCCACATCGCCTATTCGCAAAGGTGCCATTTCTCCAATCACGATACACTTTAACCACAGCAGCATGTCAACAATTCACGAACTGCGCTGTTTCAGAAATACTGCCACCCTCGGCCCGAAATCCGATAATCATCCCTTTTTGCAAATCTAATAAATCGCTCCTTTTATCCATGACAGCAACGAGTGATATATTTTCAAAATGCCTACAGCACACCTTATATACCCACCAAGCCAGCTCACGACACGTGCCTTCTTTCATTCGCTATGCGCTGTTGACGTCGAAAGTAGGAGGTGGTCACATTAATGTGACTCGACTGTGTAGATAAGGCAAATATACGATGTCATCGCTCTGTCCACGTTATTTTATAAACAACGAATAGCAACTGAAAAATTGTTCTACCGACACCGATGGGATCGAACCCCAGATCTCTCGATAACTAGCCGAGTGTGTTCGCTTTACGCTACGGTGCCAACAATTCACAGCGCAATTCGTGGTTTATCAGTCAGCATCTGACTACACAAATCCATATTGATGGACTCAGCAACTGATGTGTCGCCATCTAGTGGCATTCAACAAAGCAAGCTGTTTTTTTAATTACAGCTGATAAATCCATAGGGCGATAGAAATGGTGAATATATCTCAAATACGTGGAGATAACGTAAATATACGATGTCATCGCACTGTCCACGTTATTTTATAAACAGGGAATAGAAACGAATAGCAACTGTTCTACCGACACCGCTGGGATTGAACTGGGGTTCGATCCCAGCGGTGTCGGTAGAACAATTTTTCAGTTGCTATTCGTTGTTTATAAAATAACGTGGACAGAGCTATGACATCGTATATTTACATTATCTCCACGTATTTTAAATGTGTAGATAAGGTAATAGTCTTGCTGTGAAATAATACTCCTTAAGTAATTTTTTATTCGTTCCAAACAGGAAAAACGTCTTTCTACTGGTTGAGAGCAAAGTGAGAACTAGAGAAAACGATTTACAAGGCTGAGTCAAATGGAAACCTTAAATAATTTTTTTCTTATAATTTATCGAAAGAAACTGGTGCAATCCTGTATCATTGTTAATGCAATCTCCATTTTTGCAACACAAGTGCTCCATCGCTTGCAAAGTGCATAGATTCCTGTAGAAAAGAATGATTTCAGTAGCGTTTGCAACCACTCGTGCACCACCTGCTGCACCTCTTCAGCAGACCTGAAAGTCTTTCCTCCCATTGCATGTTTAAGTGGTACAAAGATGTGGTAATCACTTGGGGCAAGATCTGGTGAATACGAGGGATGTGGAAGACACTCGAAGTACAGATCTTGTATGGTTGCAACCGTTGCACAGGCAGTATGGGGCTGAGCGTTGTCGTATTGCAACAAGACACCAGTGCTCAGAAATCCACGCCGTTTGGATTTCATGGAAGGCCGAAGATGATTCTTGAAAAGGCCTGCATACGTGTCACTGGTTACAGTGTTCCTCCTGAGCATGTAATGTTCCAAAAGTACGCCTCGTTCATCCCAAAGAGAGTCAGCATAACCTTCCTTGCAGTTGGCTGCGTGCGGAACGTCTTCGGTTTTGATGAGAAGGAATGCCGCCATTTCTTGTTCCTTCTCTTGGTTTCTAGCTGATGATAGTGAACCCAAGTTTCATCACCAGTAACAATTATCTGTAGGAAGCCATCACCTTCTGCTTCAAAGCGCCGCAAAAGTTCTTGACAGGCATCAACATGTCGTTGCTTCAATTCTGGAGTCAACTGGCGTAGCACCCGCCTTACAGACACTTTGTTGGACTGGACATGGCTGATATGGTGCGCTGAACCATGACTGATGTCCAAAAGTGCGGCTATTTCACCCACCGTCCCTTGGCAATTTCACATCACAATGCCTTCAACTGCTGTAATGGACTCTGGTGTCACAACTCTGTGTACTTGACCCGGTCGAGGAGAATCTGTCACAGAACTCACACCGTTTCGGAACGTCCTAGTCCATTCGTACACTAGCTGGAGTAACAGACATGCATCACCATAATGCAACTTCATCCCAAGGTGAATTTCAATAAATTTCACGCCTGCGTTACTCAAAAAACGGATTACATAACGTTGCTCCTGTTTGGTGCATGTGCCAAGTTGGGCGGCCATCATTGCACTGCTGTTGTGACGTCACTAAGCTTGCCTGCAGTGTTCTGTCACCTGTAAGAAAATCTTCTAGCTATTGGTAACGATACTGCTAAGTTACATGCCAATGACACTGTACCGTGAATTTTTTATCGCACGTTTAAGGTTTTCATTTAAGTCATGTGATGTACCCTTCTTGGAATGCATCCTTACGCATATTCTATGTGTGCAACAAAGTGCACGCTGTATCATTTTCCGGGTTCATTTTTTTTAAAAATAAAAGCCTGGATCCAGAACACTCGGATAACACTAAAGAAACAGTGCTTAAACTGAAGTTCACAGTCGCAGTTACTGTATAAACACAAGGGGACGACCCCAAGTACCGTATAGAGTCAAAATCGCACTGGCGAGAAGTGGCGGCAGCTGTCACATCACGTCGATCGTTGATGTCATTGGTTGCCATGGCACCCCTTTATTAAGTGAAGTCCGGGTTCTTACGTTGGCGCTCTTCACAGTCTTGGAGTGAAGTGATTTGAAACTGCGTCTCTTAACTCTTCACATGGCCTACGCGCAGTTACAAGCTCGCCTGTTCATCAGTTTGTGGAGCCATTTGAAACGTCATGCTCACACTTCTAGCTTACTTTTAGAAGCGGGAGAGCTTACGTTTCAAAGCCACACCATTTTCCAAAAAGCATTCTTGTAAACGAAAGAATGACTAATTTTAAGAGTCCGCTAAAACATTCGAAGAATTTTTTGTTATATAAATTTTAGGTAAAGTGCACTTCACTCACTTGGCCCGACGAGCCACGACTGAGTACTAAATACAGAAATGGAAACATTTTTACACCAAAATCAACACCTTTCTCTTTAACCTACGACCTGGGAAGCGACAGAAATCACTTGCTCTCAAAATTTGTGCAAAGGCTCGATGCCACCAAAATTGCCCTCAGTATTTTGTTCATTTTTTTGACCAGCATGAGCAACTCTAAGAGCTTTAATCGGTCTATCATCTCTAATTAATACATATAAGGCCACTAGTCCCAGGAAAGCAACAGATCCACCCGCGATTAAACAAACACACCACCCATGCCCCTCATTCGGAACGCAACCCGGTCCCATTTTGGCTGGATGGTCAGAAGCTAGCGCCTCAAACCTTACAACTTCGGGTGTGGCGCCTTTTTTTTTTTTTTTTTTTTGAGAGTAGAGGAGGTGTATTCACCACCATAAGAAACTCTAAACATTATAAGCAGTCGTCTATCTCTAATTGGTTTCCACTGTTTCTAGGTAAGGGACAGATCCAGAGCCAACAGATAAGCCCACCTCCCGTGCCTCATCTAAGACTTGAACAAGAGCCCATAGTAGACGAATGGCCGAGACAAGTGACGTACATATAACTTGAGGGTAAGTTGTACGTACTGCAGAGGTCCCATAGTGGACGAATGGCCGAGACAAGCGACGTACATACAACTTGAGGGTAAGTTGTAAGTACTACAGAGGTGCCCATAGTGGACGAATGGCCGAGACAAGTGACGTACTTACGACTTGAGGGTAAGACTTGAACAACAGCCCATAGTGGACGAATGGCCGAGAAAAGTGACTTACCTACAACTTGGGGGGAAGACTTGAACAAGAGCCCATAGTGGGCGAATGGCCGAGACACGTGACATACATACAACTTGAGGGTAACACTTGAACAAGAGATGATGTGACGCACTAAAGTGGTGAAAGCATGTGTCAAGACGACAAATCTGCAGCGAGACATTCTGTCCGCGTAGCTTAGTTGCGAGAGCGACATGCTCAGGAGTGAAGGAGCGCGAATTCGATGTCCGTTGCGGAAAAACTTGTGTTTTCACACACTATGGCAACGTTATGTTCTATGAGAAGTCGCCCGTCCCTAATTTGGGTGCACTGGTCCATGGGAAGGGAAAGAGCCAGTCACCTAAGACACATCTTAAAATCGGCAATTTACCGTCATTATGAGAAAGGAATTGTGGAAATGCTTAAAAAATCCGTGCAATTCAGGAGTTTTTCCGTCATTTCACGGAGAAAATTGTATCAGGAATATAGTTCGTTAATGTATGAAAGGAATCACGGAAGACGGCTCGTGAATTTTAGAAATATTTTTTTATAGTGTAGTCGTAGCTGTCCAATGTCTCGATGCTCCAGCGCCCAGTGGAGCTCCCCGCGCTTTCGTGTTCGCAAAATCGTCACTCAACTTGGTTCTCGGATGTTGTAACCTATTCGTGACATGGTCCGATAGGTATTGCGTTCAGAGATGACTGGACACACTAACGTTGAATTCTACAGCGAAAGCTATTCTCGACGTGGTCCAATATAGAAACGACTAGGCACACTAACGTTGCATTGCACAGTGAAACCTAATCGTGACATGGTCCGATAGGTATTGCTTTCAGAGATGACTAGGCTCACTAACGTTGCATTCTACAGCGAAAGCTATTCGCGACGTGGTCCAATATATAGACGACTGGGCACACTAACGTTGCATTGCACAGTGAAACCTATTCGTGACATGGTCCGATAGGTATTGCGTTCAGAGATGACTAGGCACACTAACGTTGCATTCTACAGCGAAAGCTATTCGCAATGTGGTCCAATATAGAGACGACTAGACACACTAACGTTGAATTGCACAGTGAAACCTATTCGTGACATGGTCCGATACGTATTGCTTTCAGAGATGACTAGACACACTAACGTTGAATCCAGAGCGAAACCTATTTGTGGCATGGTCCGATATAGAGATAACTAGGCACCCTAACGTTGAATTCCACAGTGAAACCTATTTGTGGCATGGTCCCATATAGAGATGACTTGGCACCCTAACGTTGAATTCCACAGTGAAACTTATTCGTGACATGGTCCGATACGTATTGCTTTCAGAGATGACTAGACACACTAACGTTGAATTCTACGGTGAAACCTATTCGTGAGATGGTCCGGAAGGCACTGCTTTCAGAGATGACTAAGCACACAAATGTTGAATTCTTCAATGATTAGCCGCGATGCGACCCATTTATCGGCAGTTTTCTGTGATGCCTTTGATCTTTTTGATCCACCAGATCTTTTCGTTCGCGAAACAGCCCATTGCTAAAAGTGTTTTGCATGTCGCATCATTCACAGCTCTGCATTAATAACCCCGGAGGACGGTCGCTTGGAAGATGCTTAAAGCAACACTCGTGACGCCAACTGTCATGCCACAGTCAACGTCTTTCAAATCACTCGTTTTGCCCATTCCGTTTAGAATGTACATTCCAATTTGACTTTCATTTTAGTTTTTTACGTTAATTTTGAGAGTGTTCTCGTTAAGCGTTTCAACCTTAATGTTTTATTTTCTCATTTACTCGATAATATTAGGCAACGGTCTCAAGGTTAGGTCTAAATGACGTACATGCACTGAAGAGCAATTGAATTAGAGAAACCTGTCTAGTAACGTGTGGCACCACCTTTCGCCCTGATGACGGTGGCGATTCTTCTCGGCATGGACTCGACAAGACACCGGAAGTGTTGGGAAGCCATACGGATCCACGATCCCTGAACAAGCTCCGACAGTTCACGAAGATTTGATGGGGGAGGAGGGGGTCAGAGCCTCGAACATCTCTCTCGATGGCATCCCAGATGTGCTCGATTGGATTTAGGTCAGGTGACCTAGCTGGCCAAGGAAGCGAGGTCACGTCGGTGGAGTGTTCATTCAACCATTTGGATACAATTCGGGAGCAATGGCACGGTGCATTGTCTTGTTGCAGGATGAGGTCCCCAGTGGGATGTTGAAGACGCACAAACGGGAGCAAATTGTCGCCTAGGATATCACGGTAACGTTGACCTGTGATGGACGATGTCACACGTACCAGGGGTCCCATTTCATTCCACGTAAACAGTCCCTAGACGAGAATGCCACCCCCACCAGCTTAAAGATTACCCTGCTGGCAAGAAGGATCCATCGCTTCATGTGATTTGCGCCGTACTCGTATCCTGCCATCCGCATGTACCAACGTGAATCTCGTCTCATCAGTAAATGCAACATTTTTCCACATGTCTAGGGCCCAGTGGCGATGTTTCCGCTCCCATGCTAATCTTTGCACCCTGTGATGTGCGGTCAGCAGCGGTACCCTCGTGGGACGATGGCTTCTGCACCCCATAGCGAGGAGATGGTTCTGGATGGTGTGGCTGCTTACACGTTTTTGTGCACTAGCGTTAAATTGCCGTGTGATTTCTTGCACTGTGGCCCATCTATCCGCTGTTACAATGCGAGCTAGCCGACGATGACCCCGCTCATCCACAAGCTGTTGTCCACGGCAGTTGGCCCTTGCAGGGATGGTTTTACCGGATTCGATGTACTCACGGTGCACCCGCGATACAGTGGCTCGTGAAAATCCCAGTGCCTGCACGACTTTCGAGATGGAGTGACCCATTCGTCGGGCCCCGACAATTTGCCCACAATCAAATGCGCTTAGATCCTTCGTCTTACCCATACTGCATGCGACTCTTACTGATTCCCGTCGCGTCACTCCTTATATTGTCGGATAGCTGCATACGTCATGTCGTTTCCGTTTACAGGGCCGCCCACAGCACCACATTTGCATAACGCCAGCCGTCTCTAATTCAATTGCTCTTCAGTGTATAAGGACGATTAATATAATGTGTAGAGCAAGCACTGTTAGTGTGAGGAGATTAGTGCAGCTTGCCTTGTGGCCTACGCTGTACCTTCAAGACAAGATACTGTATACGCAATACTGTTTGTGAAAATTGCAACACCAAGAAACAAATCGCACTATTCAAATGAAATTTATATCACAGATTCTTCATGTTACTTGAGATAACTGATTACATTTGTAGAGTCAAGATGTTTTTGCTTCAAAACTCAGTATCACGTGATGCCTCCTCGAGCACCAATCACATCCTCTACACGGGGTGGCATTGAATGGAAGAGGTTTTTTATATCATCCTGGGAAATAGCCTGCTAGGCTGTTACTATGCCAGACTAGAGTTCATTTGCGGTGACTGGCGGAAGTGCTTGACGTGCCAGTTGCTTAGCTACCATGTCCCAGACATATTCGGTTTTGACATGTCCAACGAACGTGCAGGCCAGGAAAGAAACGCTATCTGACGTGCATGAACAAGGTCATGCACATCAGATACCGCTGGTTATTATTCCGGAACACATATGGCCAAGCATTGTCTTGATGGAATACAGCCCAAGGACAACTCTGAACGAAGGGTATCACCTCTGTCTCTAAAACAACCCTGAGGTATTGCGGGTTGTTGAAGGTTACCTCAATTCGTATTAGTTCGCGAAGGCGGATTGAACCCAATAGCAACCTTCATCAACTGAACACAATGGAGGCGCGTGGCGTTGGACCGGTGATACGCTGCAAGGTGTGGTTCACCACGATGTCTACGAACACGTATGCGACCATCATGGTGCATAAAGTTCAATGGTGACTCGTCAGAAAACACAACCTGTTGCCAATCAGCGCGGCAATCTCTTTCTTCGAGACCTCGTTGCAACCTGAAGCTTATGTGGTTGAGGGTCAAAGGAATGTGTAGCAATGGGCTGCTAGCCACCGGGTATGTAACGATTGGTCGACAAGCGGTTGGTCGACATAACGATTGGCCGACACACGATTGGCCGACAGTAACGACTGGTCGAGATAACGATTGATCGGCATAACGATTGGTAGACAGTAATGATTAGGCGACAATAACGATTGGTCGACATAAAATGGTCAACGGAACTTGGAAAAAAATAATTTGAATAAGTGCAAACAGTTTGGCGGTAAATTGCCCCACCGGAAGATTACCACACATCTTTCAGCAACCCGGAAAATTGCCACACACAGAAATTTGCCGCACCGGAAAATTGCTCATGGTTTTCATTAAGGGGACGAGCACAAATCGCCGTTCGTCCAAGAAACGCTTTGAATGTGTGGCAATTTTCGGGTGGGGCAACTTTCCGAGGTTCCGAATTATGTGTGGCAGTTTCCCCAAGGTGCCTATACCTAAAGTGCCCCTGGGCCCTTTCGGAAATAACATCGTTCAGAAGGCCCTCTATATATATTTCACTTAGAGTACAAAAGATGACACAGGGGCCTATTTGGAAATAATATGCTATAATGATGTATACGCTCTGAGGACTACATTCTAAAAGATACTCTTTCCAAAAAGGAACGTTACGTTTTGAGAGGTCAGTACGTTCTGAGAGGTACCGGTGCGAATGTAAACCATAACCCTCTGAACCAATGGTTATCTCGACCAGTCGTTACTGTCGACTAGTCGTTACGGTCAACTGATCGTTATTTCGACCAATCGTTAATGTCGACTAGTCGTTACGGTCGACTGATCGTTATGTCGACCAATCGTACTGCCGACCAATCGTTACTGTCACCAATCGGGTGTCGACTAATCGTTATGTCGACCAATCGTTATTCGACCAATCGTGCGACACCGTAGCGACCAGTCCTCTGTTAAGCATTCGATGTCGAACTGTGTGGGAGGACAAAGCTTGACCTGTGAGAGTACACCACTGCTGCGTTAACACCGTGGATTTCGCAAGCAGAGACACCTCAGACGACAATGGGGTCTCAAACACAGACATTAGTGCACTGTTTAGCAACAGGTTGTGTTTTCTGCCGAGTAAAGATCCAACTTAATGAACCATGATGTTCGCACTACTTGTTCAAAGACATCGTGGTGAATGGCACCTTGCAGCGTCCATTTTGTAGCGTCACACCTTTCCAACGCCAAGCACCACGGTTTGGGGCACCATTGCCTTCAATTCGCGATCTCGCTTGATATTAATTAAGGGAACACTCAACAACCAGCGATATATCATGGATGTTTTGGAGGCATAGACCAGAGTTTTCCAAAGATGCTGTATTCGAGTAAGACAATGCTCGTCCACATGAGGCCCGAAATGTCCAAGACCTCTTCCATGCACGGCAAATATTGCTTCTTTCCTGGCCTGCACGTAGGCCGGATATGTTTCCGATTGAACGTGTCTGGGACGTGGTAGCTGTAAGCGACTGACCCGTCAAGTTCCTCCTCCAGTTACCACAAATAAACTCTGGTCTTGCATAGAAGCAGCTTGGCAGGCTCTTTCCCAGAAAGATATGAAAAACCTTTCCCATTCAATGCCACACCCTGTAGAAGCTGTTATTGTTGCTCGAGGTGCACACGATACAGTGTACTGAAGCGAAAAAATATTGTATAGCTCTACAAATATTGGGTTGATGGGTAAGTTCGTGCCGTTTCTTTCACCGCACTACAGGAATGTGTTGCATCAGAAGGGAAAACAGAATCAATCAACTATGTATCCCCTCCCCCGTTGTTTACACTGTTTAATATTTGTAATATGTTGCACCAAAAAGTGGTGCAACAAAAAGTGGTGCAACACCAAAAAGTGGTGCAACACCAGCTGCACCACATTTTGGAGCAATGTTAAAACATCGTTTGGTGCATGAAATACTCAAAAACATGACGCAATTTTGTAATATGTTATGGTATTCCATCTGATAGATGCCAAGCTGCACCCATTACCCATGCATTCTTCTGTTTCGTGCACCTCAAACCAAAACTTTAACTGCAAAATGTGGTGCAGCTGGTGTAGCACCTCTTTATGGTGCAACCTACCACACAATTTTTAACAGTGTACGATGGTGACCCAACGTCTGGATAGGTCTGCAATGCATATTCTTGAAAAAAAAGTGCAGGTTTTGCTGCTAAGACATTATCAAGGAAATTCTGGAAATCAGCATCATTGTTGAACGTTCTGCCACGGAGTGCATTCGATAGAGATCTGAACAATTGATAGTCTGAAGGGGAGACATCTGAGGACATTTTGGTTATGTTTGCACTGTGAGGGCGTGCGTTATCATGTTGGAGAAGGACACCATTGCTCCGATGTGGGCGTTTCTTCTTAATTGATCCCTCCACACGGCGCAATTGCGCGCAATAGAGTGCAGCGTTGATGGTCCGATTCCTGGGCAGCATTTCCCAGTGAATAATGTCTTCCATGTCCCACCAGACACACAACATTATCTTCGCAGGATGAAGGTCATGTTTTGGACGTGGTGTGGGCGTCTTGTTTGGCTTAATCATTCCCACCGATGCCTGAAATTCACGTACAGGCACCACTTTTCATCTCCAGTAACAATACGTTACAGAAAGGGTTTGTGTTGCTTAATGAGAACATTCGCGATAACGGGCGAGCAAGGAACCACATATGGCAACACGCTGATTCTTGTTGTCCTCGGTGAGAGTGTGAGGCACCCAAGACCAAAATTTCTGGACCTTTCCCATACGTTCCAAGTCTCGCACCACTGTGCCCTGATCACAGTCCATCTCAGTGGGCAACTCGCGTGTGGTTTGACGCGGATCCAAGTGGATGAGATGGTTTAAACGATCCTCATCAAAGTGAGATGGACGACCTGAGCGTAGAGAGGCGTTGAGGTCGAAATTGCCACCTCGGAACAGCTCAAAATATTTGCGGCCTGTACTAGGAGCAACAGCATCCTACCCACCCGCAGCACAAATTTGTCGAATAGCCTCGTCGGCTGTGGATCCTTTGTTAAACTCGTAGAGGAGCAGATGTCGGAAATGTTCATTCCTCTCTACTTAATACTCCATACTTCCGCACCTGAAAACCAAGAAACCATTAGCCACAATCACACAACGCAATATGATTTAGATGTACAATATAGGTGAAATTTTCACAAGAGCGAAAGATTTCTACTCAAAACTATATGAAAAGTGTGATGCATGTACTCCAGACATTACGAAAGGTACTGAAGTTCTTCCAGTCTTCCCAGCAGAAATTGCACATGCAATCAAGAACATGAAACGGGGGAAAGCTCCAGGAGAAGATGGAATTACCGTAGATATCATACAAGAAGCAAGTGGAGAAATTGAAACAGTACTCGCCCAAGTTTTCACTCGATGCCTTAATGAAGGGAAGATTCCTGAGGATTGGAACAATGCTACAATGATCCTGCTACATAAAAAAGATGATATTGAGGATCTCAGGAACTACAGACCTATCAGCCTCCTATCAGTGGTTTTTAAAATAGTTACTAAAGTTCTTTCACACCGCTTGAAAGTGACACTGGACATGGCTCAACCGAGAGAACAAGCTGGATTCCGGAGTGGCTTCAGCACTATAGATCATATCCACGTACTAAGAGAACTAATTGAAAGAGCGAGCAAATATGAACTTCCATCGTGCATGGCTTTTATCGATTATGAAAAGGCCTTTGATTCGGTGAAACCATCAGCAGTTACAATGGCTTTGAAATATTGCGGTATTGAAGATGCATACATTAAAATTATTAATAACATCTATGAAAATGTAAGTGCAAAAATTCTGCTATATGAGAATACATCACCCATAAAAATTGGAAAAGGAGTGAGACAAGGTGACACTATATCTCCCAAACTCTTTAATGCCACATTGGAAAATGTCTTTCAATCACTGAACTGGGAAAACAAAGGGATGACGATTAATGGAGATTATCTAACTCACCTTCGTTTTGCTGATGACGTAGTCATTTTTGCAACTACCCCATCAGAGCTGCAGAGTATGACCCAGGAACTTGCTGACAAGAGTAAAGAAGTGGGATTAAAAATGAACTTTCAGAAGGCAAAAGTGATGTTCAATGCTTTTACAAAAAATGAAGATGTGTCGATTGATAAGAAAAAGCTGGAGATAACCAATACGTACGTTTATCTTGGACAGCAGATATCAAGTGAGGGTCACATTGATGAAGAAATTAATCGGCGTATAAAACTTGCCTCCAGAGCTTTCGGAAGAAACAGTATAAGTTTCAAGAGCAATATGCCATTATGTTTTTTAAAAAAAGTGTTTGATCAATGTATCCTTCCAGTGCTTACGTATGGTGCAGAGACGTGGACCTTAACTAAAAGAGACATACAAAGTCTGCAGACAACTCAAAGTAGCATGGAGAGGTGCATGCTTGGTGTAACCAGGAGAGATAAGAAGAGGAACTCGTGGATCCGAAAAATGACAAGACTGGAAGACATCATGATCAGAGTTAAATCCCTGAAATGGCAATGGGCTGGACATACTGTCAGAAGGACAGACCATCGATGGGCAGCCGAAATTTTAGACTGGATTCCAAGGGACAGGAAAAGACCCAGAAGAAGACCACATGGGCGATGGGTGGATGAAATTCGAAAGTATGCGGGAGTAACATGGAGAGACTGGCACAAGACAGACCTTTGTGAAAGAAACTTGGGGAGACCTTCGTCCAGCAGTGGATTGATAATGGTAGACAATGGTGATTACTGGCTATATTTTGATATACAGCTGGGCATCTGCACCGTCACTGCTGACATAGGTAACACTCGTGAAATAAAATGATATGAACTTATGCATCAACCCAATATAAGCAGTTATCTCCTTTAAAGGAGGAATGTTCGATATAAATTTCATTTGAACAGAGCGATTCTTTCTTGGAGCTGCAATTTTGTTTAACAGTAGTGTAGGTATTTCGTAAAAAAACAGAAAGAAAGAGATACTTATATGATGGATGGAACAGCGATTTTAGTTTAAAATATAATGTTGCAAGTGGAGTGAACTCACACTTTAATTACGTACGGTAATATTTGAAGTAAATTAATTCCCACCAAAGCGTTTATGAGATTTGAGAAGGGAACAGAGGACCGTTTTCACTCTCACGTCGAAAATACCGAATTAACACGTTTAAGAAATAAATATTTTTTGTTCATAATTCCGTGATAAAATATTTTCAAAAATATCACGTTTACTAAGTTAATTAAAGAATGCATTAAACAGGAAATATTGCATGCGCTATTTTTTATTGCCTGGCTGAACAACTATTTCTAAAGAAATGAAAATTTATGCAGATGTCATCATTCGATATAAACTTTTCTCTTCTTTGAAATCCAATTACTTCCAAAATAGACAAAGAGATGCGGTTGTAGCTCAAATAAAGCAGCAGTAGGAAAAAAATAATAATTGCAAAAATGAGCAATGAATCAAATTAGACCTTAATGAGGAAAAATGATCCTCAGTGCGATGCGTAATTAAAATCGAGATCTGAATGCGTAATACCGCGAGAAAAGGTAATAATCACTCTGGTTAATAAAATGAGATCTATGCCTTGGTAAAATAAGAGGAAGTCCCCATTTTTGAAGTAAAATTCACTGAGGATTATGTAATTAAGTAAAATACTCGATCTACTAGAAAGGATTTTAATTGAGCACTGTTTTGTTTTTTTCGTTGTTGTCATCGAGAATAACTTAAAATACAGTATCTTAACCTAAACTCCTGTAAATGTACGAAAAATAACGTTTTACACACACACACACACGCGCGCACATGTACAGTACTTTTAAAAGATTCTAAGCAAAATTAGCTAAAAAAAAAAAAATTTTGCCTAACTGGATATGAAACTTAGTCTTCTCCGGTAACATTGATGCCAAAGGAAATCGGAGCATGGGTGCCATGTTGTACTAACAAGGGGACCTTACGACATTACCGTCAGAGATCTCAATAATACTGTTTGTGTGGATAAACCTTGCTATGAATTTCTTTATTGAGCAAAAGGGAGAAAGGGCGCTTCTCAAATCTCTTCGAGGAAAACGAAGTTGCAGCTCTGGTGCCGCAGTGGTCTAAGCGATGGCCTCTGATCTTTCATCCGAAAGGGGTCCGGGTTCGAATCCCGATAGATGTAGTGTTTGTCCTACAGCACTGGCTCTCTCCCTTCCCTGGAACCAGTGACCCTAAACTAGAGACGGGCGACTGCTTATAACCCATGGAGTTGCTCACGGTAGTCGTTAAAATTCCAATCAAAAAATGAAAAAAACAAGTTAGTAAAATCATGCAATGCATTGATTATGATACGCTTTCCAACATACCAAAAATTATTACTCAAGTTATGTGGATAATAGCTGTGGAATAAATATCGCTCCTGTGTCCTGACCTTTGATCCCATTTCGATGATATTCAACAGAACCGGTTCAGTATACCTCTGGAATAGCATACTAAAGGTTTGTCGCAATAGAACCAGTTTTACGCAAGTTATAAGAATAATGGCTGTGGAATAAATCTTGCTTTTGTGCAATGACCTTTGACCCCATTTCGTTGACATTCAACTGAAACGGTTTACTATACCTCAGGAACAACATGATAACGTTTTGTCGCAATCGGAGCATTTTTGTGATGCATAAGGGCAATGGAATGGATCCCACTCCAGTGTCCTAACCTTTAACCCCATTTCGCCCATTTTCAATAGGGTTCGTACCCAGGTGGTTTCCTACCACATACTAAAATTTCATCAAAATCGAACCATATTTACGCATGCTATGACACATATAGGCAATGGAATGGATCCCACTTTTATGCCCTGACCTTTGATCCCATACCGCCCATTTTTAATAGGGTTCGTCCTCAGTTGGTTCTCTACCACATACTAAAACTTCATCGAAATCGAATCATTTTTACGCAAGTTATGCCGTATAAGGGCATTGGAAGAAATCCCGCTCTTATGTCCTGCCTGACCTTTGACCGCATTTCGCCCATTTTCAATAGGGCTCGTGCCCAGGTGGTTCCCTACCACATACTAGAATTTCATCGAAATCGAACCATTTTTACGCAAATTATGACGCATAAAGGCAATGGAATGGATCCAGCTCCTATGTCCTGACCTTTGACCCTATTTCACCCATTTTCAATAGGGATCGTCCCCAGTGATTCCCTACCACTACTAAAATTTCGTCGAAATCGAACCATTTTCACGTGAGTTATCGTGCGGAAGGACGGACAAAGCTGGAGCATACACGCTTCTTCAACCTACGGTTGGAAAGCGTTAAAAAAAGGGAGTTATAAAATCCTGAGAGAATTATCTGTAAGTCGCGGAGGGTTTTAACAAGGTCACGTGTGACTCGTCGCAGCGTACGTCGCTCTTTTTCGCGAGGTCGGTGGTTCGACGCTCAATGAGTAACCTTTCTGTTTTAATTTTTCAAATCATTAGTATGTCTTCCTCTTGATGTTCTGAACAAACTCTTGAGAGTATAAAACAAGAAATATGACACAGAATTTTCGGGTGTAATAAGCACGTCTTTTGAATCCGTTCTGACGCAAATTAAATTTATCAAAGCTATTCAAACTCAATGGAACCGGTATGGAAAACAATAGATCTGACGAAAGATAAAAGATTTTCAATCGGGATTTTAATCCCTCAGATATTGATGTCAAGGGAATCGTGAGGTTACGAACTCTTAGAAACAGAGATATCGACAAAAATAAGATGTGACTTTACGTCCCCTGGCGGGAAAACGATACATTATTTTAGGAAGAAAGTATTCTCAAAAGGTATATAAGTATTCTCAAAAAATATATAAGTATTCTCAAAAGGAAGAAAGTATTCCATATAAGCGGTATCGGTCCAAGAAAAAAAATTAGTCGAGTTTTCAGGAGTCCAGATTTTGCTACAAATACATCAGAAGCAGAAATTAACACTTATGACCCCTGGTGGCCAAACCATTCTTTACCAAACCTTAGAAATTATGTGAAAAATATTTTTCATCTTGTATGTGATACAGCAATAATTTTTCAAATCGGACCTGTAGGAGCAGAAATAACGCAGTAAAGGCAATTTATATTTGTGCTCCCTAGCGGAAAGTCTATGATTTACTTGAAAATTTTGAATTTATGGGGAAAACATTTCGCATCGGAAGCACTATCCAACAAAGAAAGAATTTTTCAAATCAGATTCTTAGAAGTAGAGATATTATCAAAAATATGATATACATCTACGCCCCCTGGCGTAGAAACCATGCATTATTTCAAGAACAAACTGCTCCTAAAAGGTTCGACATGAGTAGTATCGGTCAACAAACGACTTTTTTTTCAATCGAAATTTTAGAAGCTCATATTTTGCTGCAATTACATCAGGAGCGGAAATTAAGATATACGCCACCTGATTTCCAAACCATTATTTACATAAATTAGAAATTATGTGCAAACGATTTGCCATCAGGAGCTGTATCCGGTGCAGAAATAATTTTTCAAATCGGAGATTTAGGAGCAGAGATATAAGGGGAAACACAATTTACGGTTACGCCCCCTAGCGGAAAGTTTATGAATTACTTGAAAATTTTGAAATTATATGAAACACATGTCACAATGGGAAACACTATCCGACAAAGAAGGGATTTTTCAAATCGTACTCCTAGAAGTGAGATATTGACAAAAATAGGATATACATCTACGCCCCCTGGCGTAGAAACCATGCACTATTTTAAGAAGAAAATGTTTCTAAAAGGTTTATCGATATGAGTAGTATCGGTCAACAAAAGACGTTTTTTTCAATCGAGAATTTAGAAGCTCATATTTTGCTGCAAATCCATCAGAAGCGGAAATTAAGATTTACGCCCCCTGGTGGCGAAACCATTTTTCTACAAATATTAGAAATTATGTGCAAACGATTCCCCATCCGGAGCTGTATCCGGTGCAGAAAGAGTTTTTCAAATCGGAGATTTAGAAGCAGAGATATAGGGGGAAACGCTATTTACCGCTGCGACCCCTAGCAGAAACTATGAATTACTTGAAAATTTTGAAATTATATGAAAAACATGTCACACGGAAAACACTATCCAACAAAGAAGGAATTTTTCAAATCGGACTCCTAGAATTAGGGACATTGACAAAAATAGGATGTACATCTACGCCCCCTGGGGGAGAAACTGTGTAATATTTTAGGAAAAAAATATTCCAAAAAGGTTTATCGATGTGAGTGGCATCAGTCCAAGAAAGAATTTTTTCAATCTATATTTTAGAAGCTCAGGTTTTATGGCAGATACATCAGAAGCAAAAATTAACACTTACGCCCCCTGGTGGACAAAGTATTCTTTACCAAAAATTTGAAATTATATGCAAAAGATTTTCCATCAGGAGATGTATCCGCTGAAGAAAAAAATTTCAAAACGGAGTTTTAGAAGAAGAGTTATCGGGAAAAATGTAATTTACTTTTACGCCCCCTAGCGGAAACTCTATGCGTAATTTGAAAAAAGTAACTATATCTAAAACACTCTTCGACATAAATAGAATCGAAAGATAAAAAAATGTTTTCAATCGGATGTTTAGAAGCAAATATGTGGAATAAAACGTATTTTTGAATTCGCCATCATCTGCATATACGCCCTCTAGCGGCGAAATGGTACATCGTAAAAAAAAAAAAAAAAAAAACGAAATGTAGGATCATCATTCGCATATTTCAAGCTTCCCAATGCAAAAATAATTTTTCAAATCGGGCTAATAGTTGCAGAGATATCGTGGGAACAGGCAGACGGACGGACAGACAAACCGATAACATAAGCACTATCTTTTTTTACAAAAGACGTGCTAAAAAGCAGCTTTTGTATGATGTGTGAAATATCGTGACTTATTGTTTCACAAATACAGGCAGAAACAGCACTTTTGGGTGGAAGGAATTTGAACCACTAAGAATCCCCGCCAGCTAATTTTTTTAGGATTTCTTTAAAATCTATTATCTATCCACTGCTGGATGAAGGTCTCCTCGAATTTCCTCCGCAGCTTTGTATTTTGAGTAAGTCTCCTCCAGGTCACCCATGTTCTCCTTGAATTTATCAAGATGAACATCGAGGATATGGACTTTGAGGGACAACCTGCAGCCCATTTTGCTTTAGTTTTTCACCCCCTGTCTATTAAAATTGCTACACCCGAGTCTGAACCAACTCTGCATAGTTTTCGGCCTTGTGATAGCCCAGGAAGCCCCTAACGACTGCGACAAAGCTGTTCCAAGCCACTTTCGCATTTGTACTGAGCATATTGAGAATTCCTTGCAATGCAAATTCTTCTTTATCTGTGGTCCGAAAAGACATCGGCTTTGACCTTTACCTCAGAAAGCTTAGGGGAGAAGTTTCGCAGGCTGCCGATTTCTTATTTAGAACTGCAACAAATTGTTTCATAAGACCCAATTTGATGTGCAGTGGTGGCATCAGCACCTTCTGGGGGTCTACCACTGTCTTCCACGTGACAGTATTCTTCCTCACAGAGAACTCGGGCCGCTATGATCAGCCTCGCCTCTGCCCCTTGGTCCCCGCAGTCCCAAAGGCAAAGATAGCAGGGAAATTTGGTATAACCGCCTTGGACCCATCAGTAATGCCACCATTTTGAAGTCCCCGATGACCTCCCAGCCGTACCCATCATACTTCAAGGCGTCTAGTAAGTTCCTGGTGCTATTGTATTCAATTTTTTGAGGTGCACCAAGTGAGCTAGGGAAAAAGACTGGTACTTGTTCCCGCTCAAGGCAGGCTTTAGGCAGTACGAAGGCTTTCAGGCTCCTGGATGAGCAGTCAATGAAGAGGCGCCACTTGCTCGTGTTACAAGCAATTGCATCGAACAGGCAGGTCACATTTTGACAGCAGCAGAGCCTGTCTTGGCGGATGAAGAAGGTGGAAAAAGCTTGATGACGCTTCGTCTGATCTAGACTTGCGCGCTTTCATCCAGCAAGTTCCACTACTAGAGCCTAGACGTCAAAATCTTGGCATTGCACTTGGTAAGACCAAGATATACTTGTATGCTAAAGTCTGTGAAAACAAGAATTTGTCCGAGACAGGGATCTAACCTCATTCCCTCTCTCCAGAGTAAGTTGCTTTCCCACCTAAGCTACACGGACGGAATGTATCGCCGCAGATTTGTCGTCTTGACACGTGCTTTACCTCTGTAGTACGTTACAAGTCATTGAGTTCTTTTTGGTTGAGATAGTGTGAGATTCTCTCGGTTTTCATTTTACCTTCCGGAGTTTTTTTGCTGTGTTCGCAGGTGAATAACTTGTTCGTCTTGATACGCAATAGGCATGCCGAAATATGCCTTATAGGCCTCACACATCTTAGCAGATCCTTCCACGGAGTACCTGTTTGCCCTTGTCTTTATAAATTAACCGCATACATAGAAAAATGCGTCTGCTGAACGCTTTTAGCGTCTTGATGCCATCTCATAAAATTGCAGATGTGTATCCACTTAGCTGAAACTGAACTAAACTGGTGGGCTTTGGGCCCTTGTATTTATACCACTATTTACAGGGCCGGATTTAACTTTTGCGGGGACCGGGACGAAATTTCATTGCAAGGCCCCGGATTAAAATTTTATTGCTTGCACTAGGAAATAAATCTCATATTTTGATAAAGTCGTTACGTGAAAGATGTCCGTAAAGAATACACAGGATGTGAAACCCACAAATTTGCCTGTGACGGCGACGAATTCGCATCCCTCTGCGCTCCGGAGCTGAATGCTTTACCGATTAAGGTACACCGACGGAATTTATCTCTGTAACTTTTCCTTTTTGACATGTGCTTCACTTCTGTAGGACTTCAAACCGAAAACTGTCGTAAAAACAAAATGATTATCTCAAAGAAGCATTTGCTTTTTAAGCTCAAGAAAAAGACCAGAATATGCAATGAAAGTTCAGAGAGAGTAAAACTGTTAAAATCTACGATTTTCTTTCCGAAGAGATGGGGTTGAGGTTGTATTTTCATTTATTGTATAAAAACTGCTTCAGAAAATGAAAAAAAAGCTACGTGCGTAGCGAAACTTTTTGGATTGCGAATATTTTAGTGTATAAATAATAAAATCGTATAAATAGTTTTTTCTCCTGATGCACGTTTTAGTGATTGATTTTGAATGCAAAATGGAGTAACTGACAAATTAGTGACTTTTTCAAACGCGCTCATATATGATTTTTTAAAGAAAAATTCCTGTAATGTTTTTAAAGTCACTGAATAAATGGCCTCCATGTGTAGCCCGAAACCAACTTTGATATTGTTCTTTTTTATTTTATTTAAATTTAAGTACCTGGCTTGCACGCAAATTGTTAAATATATAAAAGCAAGGGCCACAAAATGATGAAATTAAATTTGCGATTTCATGAATTTGAAAAATATCAAGGTCGTTACAATAATCACTTGAAATCTACAGATATCCGGATTTGTACGGCGAAGGGCGACAATCTATTCGAAAACCGGGGGATTGGAAACAAACAAGCAAAAGAACTTTAAAAAAGAAACATCTTTTTAAGGACCTCGCACCCGAAAACTTACACACAAAAAATAATAATTGTAAAAAATTCTAACTAATTTTTTTTTCTTAAATTGCGGGGCCCCTTAAAGGCGCGAGGCCCGGGGCGACCACCCCGGTTGCCCCTATGGTCCAGCCGGTCCTGACTATTTAATCACTCGAAAGTTCTAGAAAGTTCTGGAAGGTTCTTGAGAGTTCTACAAAAGTTTCAGAAGTTACTCCAAGTTTACTCAGTACTGAATCCATCTGGAAGGTTCTGAAAACAGGTAAATTTCAAAACATCACCTTCCTGACCACAAAAGCAGTCTGTGGGGAATAAAACCCATTTCCTATATTTTTGAGGCATAAGCAATTAGAAAGTAACAGTTACTACCCAGGAACAAATTAAAAATAACATTTTGTCACATTGTGTTATTTGCATGTTGGTGACGGGAGTAATGTGTAACAACACACGTACATCAAACCCTGCTGAAAATGGGGCTGGCAGCCGCAGACCGCTCTAAGAAAGAGCCCATCAACATCTAACCATCTTCAAAACTGAACCTTGAATGATTGGAAGACGGTCGTCCGGTACGATGAATCTCGTTTCCTGTTTCACCATGTGGACGGCTGTGTATCTGTGCGTAATTTACCTGGGGTATTGTTGGCAGCAGGATGCACCGTGGGACGAAAACAAGCCCGCGGAGGAAGTGTAATGCTTTGGAAAATGTTCTGCAGGGAAACCCTGGGTCCAGTCGTTCATGTGCAGAAAACTATGACGTCCACCGCCAATCAAAACATCATTGCAGACTAGGTATATTCTTTCATGGCAGCAGTATTTCCGTCTAGTAGTGCTTTCTCTCAAGAAGGTAATGCACCATGCCACACTACCTGAATTATTTGCGAATGGTTCGAGTAACATGAGGAAGATTTCCAGGTACTGCCCAGTCCTCCTAATTCCCCAGGTATCAATCCAATTGAGCATTTGTGGTTCTTGTTGGAACAGTAAATCCCATATGAGGCGGGCTAACCTCGTAACCTACAAGAGTAAAAGTATCATTGTTAATAAAAATCTACTTAAAAATGAGAACCTAAACCTACTCGGTGTTTTTTGTTTTTTGTTTTTTTTAGTACAATCGTATCGTAAACGAGTACATGACATGCTCAAATATAAGCAATCGTACGTACTTACAAATAACTGCGTCAATAAATGTAAATATAATCTCGTATTTCTTCATTTTAGATATAATACATTTCAAGAGAAATTGTTTAATAAATGTGTAAAGTGACACACATAAATAATTAGTACAACTAAGTCACTTATCACAAGTAATGTAATTATGCATAAAGTATCTTTGTGTACGTTTTTACATTAACTGTAATTGTTCCAATCTCATAAATAATATATTGCGCTTCATCACTATATTTGTCATAAAATTGTGCGATCCATTTACCCATCATGTGATAACGCGTATATCTATTATCTCAGAAGTGCCATCGAATAATAAACTTCCAGTTGATTCTATGAATAAATTAGTATGTGTATCTGAAATCGTAACGCGAATGGCTTAGTGGTTAGAGATTCAGGCTGCTGATGCAGGGACCGCAGGTTCAAACCTGGTGTGGTGGTGTGAATTCCCCCGGTTAAAGTTCCTAAGTTTATCTCTGCCTTCTGTGTGCAAAATAGTACGGTGGCGCCATCTAGTCTGCTCTCTCTCATTTGCAAACTAGCCTGTCCGAATCGCTAGGTTCATTTTTGAGTACATATATTTGAAAAATATGTACTCAGAAATGAGTACATATATTTCAAATTAGAAATACCAAATATACTCACAATTGATTCCCTGTTTGTACTCAAAAATGAGTGCGTGTCTTTTTCAAAAATGAGACGCAAGTACTCGGAGCTATTATAAGCCCAGAATGTACTCAAAAATGCGTACATTTTGCTTATTTTGAAGTACCGATTTTCAACGGTGATCTTCCGGCAAAGTATTGGCACCAGTTACTACAAGACACGTTTATAAATTTTGTAACGTCTACGCCTCGCCGGGTAAGAGCTGTTTCGGCGGCACATAGAGGACCAGCATCATATTAGGCAGGTGGTCACAATGTTTTAGATCTTGCCGCGGGTGGTCTAGTGGGCAACTTTCGTGACTGCCGCGGAAAGGACTTCAGGTTCGATCCCAGGCAGGTTAGCCGCCCCGGTGGCGCAGTGGTCTAAGCGATGGCCTCTGATCATTCGTCCGAACGGGGTCCGGGTTTGAATCCCGGTGAGGCATGGATGTTGTGTTTGTCTTACGGTACTGGCTCTCTCCCTTCCCTGGAACCAGTGAGCCTAAATCAGGGACGGGCGACTGCTTATAGCCCATTGAGTCGCTCACGGTGGTCATTAAACCTCCAATCAAAAAAAAAAAAAAAAAAAAAAAAAGTGATCCCGCAGGCAGGTACGAACGCTCGATCCACTAAATATCCTCCGTGCGTCGGATGAGCACGTTAAGCCGTCGGACCCGGGTACTGTCCCCCCCCCCCCGGTAATAAATAAGCGCGTCTTCCTCCCCCTTTTTACTTCGTTTCCGTGTCACTTTCCTATCAAGCACTCTAGCCCAAATCTCCTAGCTTCCTATTTCTAAGGGTTGTTTAAGACCTGGGGTCTGACACTCCCTTCCAAAAATCCTCTACATATGATCATTTGTTTTAGATCTTCGGTAAAGAAGCGTCCTTTACATCTATAATTGCTCCATCAATTGCTAAATCTTCAGTTCTTGTAAAAGCATTGTCCATGAATTCCTTTCCAGTAAGTTCGCTTTTAAACCCACTGCTTTACTCCCGTCAAAAGTTCTTGATCCATAGTCGGTAGTTGTGATGTGGTACTTGCACATACTCGTGTAAAAATGGTTGTACTAAACTATATAGAAATTTTAAGTGTACTTCTCGTCCAGATCATAGAGACATTCCCCCTTATCAGCTACAAGTGGACGCGTCTCAAAGAGGACGAAGATCAGCGGCATCATCCACACGCATACAATAAACGTATGAAGCTTTGCGCCAATTTTTCCTGTTCCATGGGTCAAGAAAAGCTCGTGCAAAATGGTTTGAAATTACTATATAACTTGCTAGCTCACTCATTTCAAACAGTAACGTATTTGTAGGATATTTTGCAGGATATTCACCGACCCAGTATCAGCGGCTGCACTATAATTCACTTCAGAACATAAAAAACAGTAGACTTCACTTTTTTTTTTTTTTAATCTTAAAATATCACATTATAACGCGAGTACAACTCTATGCGATTCCGTTTGACCCGCTCGACAATTCCAACTAGATTCCAGAAGAAAAAGCAAGTGTAACGAACATTAAACAGAAACGGTTGCGGATAACACGGTGTGATCACCGGAATATAAAATGTTCGTCTTCTTCTGTTGAACTGCGTACGAAGTTGTCGCAACAGTATTGTTTGCATGTTTTCTTTGTGTTCCATACATTAAAAACCCCATCCTGTGATGAGTGAAAGTGAAACCTAGGCAACGGTTTCTTTGTTACAGCAATAAAGCAGATATTTCGAAATTATCTTTAAAAATTGTTATTTCAATAAACAAAATCAAGGAAGGCTATGATGTCATAAACCAGATTGAAAATTTCGCTCACGAGTTTTCAAGAATTCCATCGGTTCTCGAAAAAACAAGCACTTTCGAATTTCGGAAAAACGAAGAATGATTTGCTTGGGGAAGTTGTAAGCCAATTAATTGTATATAAAATATGAGATAAAAAAGATACGGGTCTTTATAATAAAAGAGTATTTCATTTTTAATATAAATAATGTTTCGATTTTTTTTGTAATTTTCTTTTACACTGAAGAGCAATTGAATTAGAGATACCTGTCTGGTAACGTGTAGCACCACCTTTCGCCCTGATGACGGCGGCGGCGATTAGTCTCGGCATGGACTCGACAAGATACCGGAAGCGTTGGTAAGCCATACGAATCCACGACCCCTGAACAAGCTCCCACAGTTCACGAAGATTTGATGGAGGGGGTCAGAGTCTCGAACATCTCTCTCGGTGGCATCCCAAATGTGATCGATGGGATTGGGGTCAGGTGACCTAGCTGGCCAAGGAAGCGAGGTCACGTCGGTGGAGTGTTCATCCAACCATTCGGATACAATTCGGGAGCGATGGTACGGTGCATTGTCTTGTAGCAGGATGAGGTCCCCAGTGTGATGTTGAAGACGCATAAACGGGAGCAAATGGTCGTCCAGAATATCCCGGTAACGTTGACATGTGAGAGACGATATCACACGTACCAGGGGTCCCATTTCAGTCCACGTAAACAGTCCTCAGACGATAATGCCACCTCACCAGCTTGAAGAGTACCCTGCTGGCAAAAAAGATCCATCGCTTCATGTGGTTTGCGCCGTACTCGTATCCTGTCATCCGCATGTACCAACGTGAATCTCGACTATCAGTCCAGGCAACATTTTTCCACATGTCTAGGGTCCAGTGGCGATGTTCCCGCGCCCATGCTAATCTTTGCACCCTGTGATGTGCAGTCAGCAGCGGTACCCTCGTGGGACGATGGCTTTTGTACCCCATAGCGAGGAGATGGTTCTGGATGGTGTGGCTGCTTACACGTTTTTGTGCGCCAGCGTTAAATTGCCGAGTGATTTCTTGCACTGTGGCCCGTCTATGCGCTGTCACAATGCGAGCTATCCGACGATGACCTCGCTCATCCACACGCTGTTGTCCACGGCAGTTGGCCCTTGCAGGGATGGTTTTACCGGATTCGATGTACTCACGGTGCACCCGTGATACAGTGGCTCGTGAAAATCACAGTGCATGCACGACTTCCGAGATGAAGTGACCCATTCGTCTGGCCCCGACAATTTTCCTACGATCAATTGCGCTTAGATCCTCCGTCGTACCCATACTGCGTCCGACTCTTACTGATTCCCGTCGCATCACTCCTTATATTGTCGGATCGCTGCATACGTCATGTCCTTTCCGTTTACAAGGCCGCCCACAGCGCCAGATTAGCATAACGCCAGCTGTCTCTAATTCAATTGTTTTTCAGTGTATATTTAAATCCACCGTACAAGGTTTGCAAATGTTCAGTTTCCTTGGTTCCAGAACTCGGCAAATAGTACAAAAGCAACACTTCTGGATAGAATATTATTTCAAAAATTCGATTTAATGACTGAAGCAATATAATTTGTTTCACCATAACGTACACTCCATGGACAAAATATGAGAGATACCTACCTAACAACGTGTTGGTCCTCTTCAAGCCCGAATAACAGCCTACGCGCCAAGGTATCGACTCCACAAGATGCCGGAGGGTTTCAGGAGGTAATGCCAGCTATGTCCATTGCAGCATTGTCCACCGCTCCGCCTGATACCTGTTGCCAGGATCCATGAATCTGATATTCCCCTCCACGGCAGCCCAGAGAGCTTCAACAGGGTTTTAATCGGGGGACCATGCGAGACACTGGAAGATTGCAAACTCAGATTAGTATTTCCCGAAACATACCTGTTTGATTGCGGCCCGGTGGGGTGGCGCATTGTCCTGCAAAAACAGACCGTCGTCCGCGGGATGTGAGAAGGCCATGAAAGTGTGTAGGTTATCAGCCAGCACATTCTGGTAGCGCTCAGCGGTTGAACTCCTTTCTAGACATACTGACGGACCTAATGTACCCCGTGAGAAGGCTCCCAGAATCATTACAGAGTCTTGAACAGTCATGGTCTCATGCTCTCGACGCCACACCCGCACCCTCCCGTTAGCCTGGTACAGCTGAAGCGGGACTCATCTGATCACACGAAGCCGCGCCACTCTGCAGGGGCCCAATTTTGATGTTCTCGGCACCAGGTGAGGCGAAATGTCCGATGACGAGTTGTCAACAGCAGCGCACGAGTAGTGCGTTAGTACACGTAGCTCATGGTATGCAGCATTCGCCGTGCCTTTCGCTTGCTGAATCTGCTTGGGCCATCGATATTCAAGGTGGGTAGGATTTGCACTGCCGTTGCCCAGCGATGGGTCTGTACGAGCCTGGATAAATAAACTAGGTCTACCCTGGTCATCAGTGGCGTGTTGTTGGCCACCGCTTGCTCGCTGGGCACTGGTACGCCGGTTGATGGTATGCTTGCGGTACAGCCTTGATACGTGTACCCCTCCCCTGGAACCCGATGTTTCTTACCTATTGAGCGATAGAATTACCCATCTGCCTTGCGCCGACAATGCGTCCACGATCGAAGTCTCTCATATCACCACATTTTTTATTTCATTTATTTATTTATTTTTGTTTTTACATGCTCTTAGAAAAAAGAAAAGCATGGGAAAAAAATTGACAATTCAAATGATGAACATAGACTTAACAACAGGGAAGACAAGGGAAAAGGCCAGTAGAAGAAACAAATGAAACAACAGATAGACACATCAAGTCAGACAATCAGACGTTTTGCCAATATTTTCCTTTTTTTTTAATTATTGAAGAAGATAGAGTTTGATTTTTTTAATTAATTAAAATTATTTAAGTTAGTCAGGTTGCTAGGTATAGAATTGCAGTACTGAGGGCCTCTGTAATTTAAAGTAAGTTTAATTGATTCCGTTTTTGAAAAAAATAGGTTGTAATTGTAGTTTATTCCTTGTTTCGTACGAAAGTGCAAGTGTATTGAGAAATATGAGATCTGAATATAAGTTTTATTTAATTCGTTTGAACATAATTTTACCAAGATTAAAATACTATATCATGAAGAGAAATACGGGATTACGCCATATAATACAAATTTTGAAGATGACAATCCGATTTTTGGCGTAAATGTGACAAGGATGGTAAGTCAGGTAATATCCGAAAACTTGAAACTTTTCATCGTCCTGGAGCGGGACTCGAACCCGCGTCTCCCAGAAAACGCCCGGTTGCTTCGACTAGCGAATCCTGTCATGGTTACATTTCAAATTGATCGGAAACTGGTCGTTCTGGGTGGTATAGTTGTTAGCATACCCGAGCGTTTTCTGGGAGACGCGGATTCGAGTCCCGCTTCAGAACAATGAAATGTTTCAAGTTTTCGGATATTATCTGACTTACCATCCTTGTCACATTTACGCCAAAAATCGGATTGTCATCTTCAAAATTTGTATTAAAGTACTATAGTTGAGTAATAGTAAGTATATTATATTTATTAGGAGATACTTCTGTTCTGAAATTTATTAAAGGTCGAGTATGAGGACATGATTTGAGATCAATTAGTCTAATAAATATATTTTGTAAAATTTGTAATTTATTAATATTGTATTGTGTCGTTTGTCCCCATGATAGTATACAGTAATTAATATGAGTTTAGATAAAAGCACAATTCGTACAATATGTCATACAAAACAAATACCACCGTCTATGTACGATATTTTATTAAAATATGAAATCTATTTACAAATTAAAACCTCCACTTACACTTTCGGGGTAACACTTACCCCATCATCAGGTGCAACAGAGAGGTTAATGCAGTACTCGCGTGCACCTTTATAGGAGTGCAGCAATGCACCATGGTATAGTTCTCAAGCGTCACAAGTTAAGGTGTTGCCATCGCAGCCGTGCAATCGATACAATTTCCGACTTTAATTACACATAATACAGATTGTGTTGCACAGTTAAAATTGTCAAATTTACATAACATTGTTTTTTTTAAATCTATTTAATAATTATAATTTAAAGTTCAAAACGGCGACGTGGTTTTTCCAAACTTTTGGTATGTCCACTGGCGTGTTATCATTATAGCACCTGTCACCCAAGGCTTCAATGTACAGGCTTTCAGCAAGGTGCAGTGAGTGTACGTACGCAGGGATGTTCAGCAGTCTAATGTTCACCCAGTCTGGTTGCAAAGTTCCATTTACGACGTTTCTAGATAATGCCGTATTATTGCGGAAAGTTCGAATATCATACTTATGTTCCTGAACACGAATACCCAAACTTCTCCGTGTCGAGCCTATATAGTTACTAACGTGTTCTCCTGTTGAGGTGTCAAACAGCGGTATGTTGTACACTCCCCATTTGCTCAAAATATCGGTTGCTGCCCGATCTTTTCTAACAGATGATATGAGATTCTTTGATCGAGTACTGAATTGTATGTCATGCTTTGAGCAAAGGCCTGACAATGCGTTAGTGCTGGTCCAATACTCCCACAAACCGTTTGCTAGGCTTTGGGTCTTGTTCTAGACTTCTGGTTCTTTCGGTACTAATTCTACAGAATAATCTATTAACCAATGTCCTTGGATATCCGTGTTTATCCGCCAATTTAAAAATAAACTTTATTTCAGACTGTGTACACGATTGCTCACCGCGTAACCCGGATAATAATTCACTGTCTTTTTCAGTTTATCGTAAGCCAACTGATTGCAATAGCCTTATTCCATTCCATTCCTCACATCCAACTCCACAAAAACTATCTGCTATTAACTTTCTTATAAGAAAAGCCCACACGCATTCTTCAAGCGAGATTGCTCGTTGGATTACCCCAAGTGCTTCAGCAAGCTCTGACTGCGTCTGATACGGATTTTCGGCCAACAGCCCTTCCAAATTGTCGTCGTCCACCTTTTTGGGTTGGCCGGGACGAGCATTATCCACGAGATCGGCATTTCCTTCCCGAAACCTCTGAAACCACTTTTTACACATGCTGTAGGACACATCAGCTTCCCCTAAGGCTGAGCAAATTATTTTCTTAGGCTCGCTAGCATTTTTTAGCACGTCTTTTGTAAAAAAAGATCGTGCTTATGTTATCGGTTTGTCCGTCCGTCCGTCCGTCCATCTGTACCCACGATATCTCTGAAACTATTAGTCCGATTTGAAAAATTCTTTTTGCATTGGTAAGCTTGAAATATGAGAATGGTGATCCTTTATTTCGTTGTTGTTTTTTGTACGATGTACCATTTCGCCGCTAGCGGGCGTAAATACAGATGATGTCGAATTCAAAAATACGTTTTATTCCACATATTTGCTTCTAAAATTCCGATTGAAAAAATTCTTTTATTTTTCGATTCCATTTATGTCGAAGAGAATTTTAGATCTAGTTGCTTTTTTCAAATTACGCATTGATTTCCCGCTAAGGGGCGTAAAAGTAAATTACATTTTTCCCGATAACTCTTCTTCTAAAACTTCGATTTGAAATTTTTTTCTTCAGCGGATACACCTCCTGATAGAAAATCATTTTCATATAATTTCTAATTTTTGGTAATAAATCCTTTGGCCACCAGGTGGCGTAAGTGTTAATTTTTGTTTCTGATGTATTTGCCATTAAATCTGAGCTTATAAAATATCGATTGAAAAAATTCTTTCGTGAACTGATGCCACTCACATCGATAAACGTTTTCGGAATATTTTGTTCTTAAAATATTCCACAGTTTCTCCGCTAGAGGGCGTAAACGTTTATCTTATTTTTGTCAATATCTTTACTTCTACGACTCCGATTTGAAAAATTCCTTATTTGTTGGATAGTGTTTTCAGTGTGACATGGTTTCATATAATTTCAAAAATTTCAAGTAATTCATAGACTTTCCGCTAGGGGGCGTAGAGGTAAATTGCGTTTCCCCCTATATCTCTGCTTCTAAATCTCAGATTTGAAAATTCTTTCTGCACAGGATACAGCTCCTGATGGGAAATTGTTTGCATATAATTTCTATTTTTTGTAAAAAAATGGTTTGGCCACCAGGTGGCGTAAATCTTAATTTCCGCTTCTGATGTATTTGCAGCAAAATATGAGCTTCTAAATTCTCGATTGAAAAAAACGCCGTTTATAGACCGATACTACTCATGTTGACAAACCTTTTAGAAACAGTTTCTACTTAAAATAATGCATGGTTTCTACGAATATTTCTACTTCCAGGAGTCCGATTTTAAAAATTCCTTCTTTGTTGGATAGTGTTTCCAGTCTGGCATGCTTTTCATATAATTTCAAAACTTTCAAGTAATTCATAGATTTTCCGCTAGGGGTGTAAAGGTAAATTGATTTCCCCCTATATCTCTATTTCTAAATCTCCGATTTGAAAATTTCTTTCTGCACCGGATACAGCTCCTAATGGGAAATCCTTTGCACATAGTTTCTAATTTTTGTAAAAAATGGTTTAGCCACCAGGTGGCGTAAGTCTCAATTTCCGCTTCTGATGTACTTGCAGCAAAATATGAGCTTCTAAAATCTCGATTGAAAAAAAGTCGTTTGTTGACCGATACTACTCATGTCGACAAACCTTTTAGGAACATTTTCTTCTTGAAATAATGCACAGTTTCTACGCCAGGGAGGCGTAGATATATATTTTATGTTTGTCAATATCTCTACTTCTAAGAGTCCGATTTGAAAAATTCCCTCTTTGTTGGATAGTGTTTCCGATGCGAAACGTTTTTCCTATAAATTCAAAATTTTCAAGTAAATCATAGACTTTTCGCTAGGGGGCACAAAAGTAAATTGCGTTTTCTGCGTTTTTTCCGCTTCTAAAACTTCGATTTGAAAAATTCTTCCTGTATCGCATACAAGACCTAATGGAAAATATTTTTCACATAATTTCTAATGTTTGGTAAAGAATGGTTTGGCCACCAGGGGGCATAAGTGTTAAAATCTGCTTCTGATGTATTCGTAGCAAAATCTGAGTTCCTGAAAACTCAACTAAATTTTTTTTTCTTGGACCGATACCGCTCATATGGATAAACCTTTTGAGAATAATTTCCTCCTAAAATAATGCATGGTTTTCCCACCTGGGGACGTAAAGTCACATCTTATTTTTGTCGATATGTCTGTTTCTAAGAGTCAGATTTGAAAAATTATTTCTGTGTTGGAGAGCGCTCCCGGTGCGAAATGTTTCTCATATAAATTCGTGTTTTTCTTAACGCAGAAGTCTGCAACCAAAGGGCATAAGCTCACGATTCCGTTTACAGCAATATATGAGGGATTAAAAACCCGATTGAAAAACTTCTTTCTTCTGTCAGACACTATTGTTTTCCATACCGGTTCCATTGACTTTGAATAGCTATGATAAATTTAATTTGCGTCAGAACGGATTCAAAAGACGTGCTAGTTACACTCGAAAATTCGGTGTCATCTTTCTTGTTTTTTTTTTTGTTTGTTTGTTTTTTTTTAACTGGAAAGTGAAAAGCGTGCAATGTCCCACATGCTACATATCGGACATCATTGTGCTTACTCCACTTTTCGCCTACTTTGTGAGGTTCTGTCAGCTGCACCGTCGGGTTTTATGGCGTCGTCAGTTGATCTTGCACAACCCTCACATGGCGGCGTCACACGTTCAATTTACATAAGTGCTACGGTGAATTGTATTTAAGGGCCGATAATTAATTTGTATACTAAACACATTGTTAAAAATTGTGTGGTATGTGGCACCAAAAAGTGGTGCTACACCAGCTGCGCCATATTTTGGGGTAAAATTAAACCATCGTATAATGTATGAAATACACAAAAACATGATGTGATGCAGTGATGTAACAGAATATGGTATCACGTGATTGGTGCGAAGTTTCCCACAGCGCACCATGCTTATTTGAGAGAGCCGCTCTCTGGCCCCGACGTTTTTGCATTTTATTTTTATATAAAAGTGTCAGCCATCTTGTCCTGTCTTTCAAAAGCTGCAGTAGAAAACAAAAAAATGAAACGACTACACTTTCAATATTTCGTTCGGAAAAATATTTCCTGTTATACCACCAAATAAAAAAAAAAGTTTTGTCGTGAAAATAAATTTATTTGACAACTGTTGTAGCACGTCTGACGCACATTTGGCCACTAGCCATGTGTGATGAAAAGAATTGAGAGGGAAATGTTGACAGCTATTTCACGTCTTCCTTTGCGGAGAAGATCACCTTCATAAAATCAAATAAGGAAATACGAGCAAACGTCCATTTGGAGAGTTAGATTTCCCTGAAATATTGGTGACTGTATCCTTGAAGTGTGTGGATCTGTTAATTATGGTACAAATGACCAAAGGCATCTCAACTGAGAAAATAAAACGATCTCTTGCATCAGGAAAAAGTTGCGTATTCTACTGTGTTAGGCATTCGATGTAAGTGGACAATATTGTCAAAACCTTTTCATTAAAAAGTGGTTATAAGCGGGATAATAAAATGCACGTACAAAAAGAGCAGCATTGCGCTCTAAAACGTGGAAAGAGCGATGTATTTGTTTATTTACTGACGCCACGTATTTGGAGGATTTTCACATTGCGCTCAAAATTGTGTTTCCGATAGACGAGCCTCTAAATAAAGCCAAATGTAAAATTATGGTTGCAAACCAAAGCCATCCTTTCCGTCATTTTATTTTTACATAGCAATCTTCTCCACAATGAGTGGTGCAAAGGTGAAAAACGAAGAAAGATGACACCAAATTCTCGGGTGTAATGAGCACATCTTTTGAATCCTTTCCGACACGAAGAAAATGTATTTCAAAGCAGATATTTAGAAGCAAAAAAATCAGCGAAAAAGAGATTTCTTCCATGTGAAAATATGCGCGTAATTTAAAATCTGCAATGAAAGTAGTGCTCGTCATAGCGTATTGAACCGGTTAAAAAAAAAAAGAAGAAAAGTATCAACCAGATTTTTACACAATTGGTAACACATACAGAAATGGAAATAGCTACATTTAGCTACTAGCTATTGAAATGTGTGATACGAAAAATTACAAACTGTGCGCAAAACATTTCACATAAGGAAACGTATCCAAAGTAAAGGGGATTTTTCACATTGGACCTTTAGAATTAAGATACGGGTTATGGTACAAATACAAGTGAACGCTTACACCCCCTAGTGTCATAACACTGTAAAAAAAATTCTGAATTTCACGATCCACTTTCCGTACTTCCTTTCATGAATAAACGAAGTATATTTCTGATTCAGCCTTTTCCGTGAAATATAGGAAACAAACCTGAATTTCATAGTTTTTTCGTACGCCAGGAAAATTCTGAATTTTCAGAAACCTTTCCGCAACTCCTTTCTTATATTGACGGTAAATTGCCGTTTTTAAGATGTGTTAGCGGAAAATTCTGAATTTTCAGAAACCTTTGCGCAATTCCTTTCTTATATTGACGGTAAATTGCCGTTTTTAAGATGTGGAAGTGGAAATTATTGCGATGTTCCCGCTCCCATGCTAATCTTTGAACCCTGTGATGTGCGGTCAGCAGCGGTACCCTCGTGGGACGATGGCTTCTGTACCCCATAGCGAGGAGATGGTTCTGGATGGTGTGGCTGCTTACACGTTTTTGTGCACCAGCGTTAAATTGCCGAGTGATTTCTTGCACAGTGGCCCGTCTATCCGCTGTTACAATGCGAGTTGTCCGACGATGACCCCGCTCATTCACACGCTGTTGTCCACGGCAGTTAGCCCTAACAGGGATGGTTTTACCGGATCCGATGTACTCACGGTGCACCCGTGAGACAGTGGCTCGTGAAAATCCCACTGCCTGCACGACTTCCGAGATGGAGTGACCCATTCGTCGGGTCCCGACAATTTGCCCACAATCAAATGCGCTTAGATCCTTCGTCTTACCCATACTGCGTCCGACTCTTACTGATTGCCGTCGTACGACTCCTTATATTGTCGGATCGCTGCATACGTCATTTCGTTTCCGTTTACAGGGCCGCCCACATCGCCAGATTTGCATAACGCCAGCTGTCTCTAATTCAATTGCTCTTCAGTGTATATCTAGTGCAAAACGAATTTTTAAAATGCAAATTTAATTAAAAAGCCGGGATTTCGGGAAAAATGCAAAATACATTTACGCCTCCAAGCGGGGACACCATACATTATTTCAAAAAGAAACAGTACGTAAAATAGTTTTCGTGGTAAAAGGTATCGGAAGGTAAAAAGAAATTTTTGAATCGGTTTCTTGGAAGCAATTGTATAGAGTAAAATATATTTTGAATTTAGTAGCATATGCATTTACGCCCCCTAACGGAGAGGTTATGAATTAGGAAAACCTCAATGCGTGTGGATCAGCGTTCACACAATTCAGGCTTCCGATTGCAAAAAACAGAATTTTTCAAATCCGGATAACATTTTCAGAGATACAGGGCCCACGGGCCGACAGATGAACATAGTAATATCATAAGCACCTGCTTTTGTTTCTTCAAAAGATGTTCTAAAATTACTGCGGCATGCATTTCACATCTTCTACTAGACTCGAAAGTCATTGCAGGGTGAAAGAAAGTTCTTAACTTTCTGCGGGAAGGCGTTCTGAGTAGAAATCTAAACGAAGGCACAAATGCAGTTTTTTAGTTTTTTTCAATTTTTTTTTGTTTATTTACTTTATTAAAGTTTAATTTCTCTTTACGAAAAAAAAAAAGGTGAAGAGGAAATTGATTTCTTCATTCAAATGCGATCAAGTTCAATTTACAACGTAAAACTATTCTGGTTGCTAAAAGTTATGCGTTTGATAGTAGAAACCAAAGAAAATGATTGCACTACAAGTTTTCTTTTTTATTTTTCATTTTTTTATAATACTTGTCTGGAAGTTTGCCAAATTAACTGGAATATTTTCGATTATAAAGCTTCGTAAACTAAAGAAATGTTTCGGAAGAAATATCCACATCGAAATGGCGTATTTGTGTGCACGCAGAATAAATATTTCACACCCAGTTTACGTTAGACATCAATACACAATACCTTAAGCATTTGTCTTTCTTGCTAAACACACTCAGCAGATGAAACATTAGAGGGTTATGGGCAGTTGATATGGTCATCTCCGTGCAAAATGAACAGACCCAAAACGAACGCAGGAGACACATAGGCGAACAGCAGGGCTTCCCATTAAAACGAAGTAAATTTCTCCGTCATTTTTATCCGCGCCAGGATTCGAACCCGGGTCCCCTCATTCCGGAATAAGTTGCTCTACCAATTGAGCTACGCGGACGTTTTATTCTGATTCCTATCTGCCTTTATGTCGTGTGCGTCCTTCTGGCAGGTACGACACATCTTCTGGTACGTTACATCATCTCCCCCTTATTTTTTTTTTTTTTTTTTTTTTTCGAAGTGCTGGAGAAGGGATTCTCTGATATTTCCTATCTCGCGGTGTGGAAATAACATCACACCATTGCGAGATTTTGAGCGGTCGGGTCATCCGGATAGTTCGGGCGCCATTATAACGAAGTAAATTTCTCCGTCATTTTTATCCGCGCCAGGATTCGAACCCGGGTCCCCTCATTCCGGAATAAGTTGCTCTACCAATTGAGCTACGCGGACGTTTTATTCTGATTCCTATCTGCCTTTATGTCGTGTGCGTTCTTCTGGCAGGTACGACACATCTTCTGGTACGTTACACGATCAGTGCATTGCAATAAACGAACATGAGTAAACGTGGTGATCTAATGCCGAAATACAAGCATTTATGCAATAAAATTATATTTCAAAACAATACTGGACAGTTACAGTTTCGCGAGGAAAAAGAAATTATGGTTACGAGGGAAAATTGCACCCATTTAACTTCTGCATTCGAAAATTTCGAAAGACAAAATACCGTCCCCAAACGGAAAACGTCCCCCCTCCTCCCACTAATCCCCACAAAATTTCTCTTCAGTTTTGCATCGATCTTGAAATGACTCAAATGATGACAAAAAAAAAATAAATAAATAAAAGCTTAATTCCGCGAATCAAAGGAAGAATCTCATGTATGCGGTGTTATCAAGCGAATTTTGGGGGAAATGGATGTAAAAACCTGGAACGGCATCCACAATGTCTACAGCACGCTACTGGAATATGGTAACTGTCAAATACGGCAGTTGTAAGCCGGAAAGGGATAATACCTGTATGACAGTCTTGTATTTGCAAAAGCCCATTCTTACCCAACACTTAAAGAACTGGATATTCCTCGACTGGATCTGTTTCTAGATTAAACGGGTTGCCGACGGTGCGCGGCGGAATCACATGCTTCGAGTAATGCAGTAATTTGCAGGCGTAGGGGTCAGGCACTCTAAAATATTGGCTTTACTTTTGTTACCCAGCACACTATGCTTCCCTAAATACACTGCTGTTAATAGTAATTGCAACCCCAAGAAAGAAACAAGCAATCACAATGAAATTTATGGGAGTGATTAGTTATGGTGCAAGCTACAAACGATCACAGTTAAATAACGGTTCGTAAAGTGGAAGGCCAAAGACATAGTAATGAGTAAATGCACCATGAGCGGAGATAACCGACAACATACGCTGTGGGATGAAATGAAACAGAGTTTGGATGGTCTTTTGCTGTATTTTATTCCATTCTGCTTCGACACGCATCCATAATTCGTTGGTTGTGACAGGGAGAGAGGCAATGCAAATCAGTCGTTCCGCTATGACACCCCAGACGTTCTCTATAGGCGACAAATCTGGCGAGCGAGCAAGTCAGGGAAGACAGGTGACTTGATGCGCACTCGGTACGTCTTGGACAGTACGAGCAGCATGGGTTCGGGCATTGTCTTGTTGGAAGACGGTTTTCGGGATTGTCTGAAGAAAGGATAGAAGTTCAGCTTCCAACACATCCGTGATGTAGCGTTGCCTGTTGAATGTGCCTGCGATGCGTAGTAGGCGAATGCGTGAATGAAACGCAATAGCACCCCAGACCATCACGCTTGGCGTGGGAACGGTATGGTTCTGCACAATGCAGTCTTCCAGACACCGTTCACCACGGTATCTGCGAACAAGTATTCGCCCGTCGTGATGCGTTAGATTAAATCTGGACTCGTCCGAATACACCAATATGCTTTCACTCAGAACTATACAGTTTCGACGTTCTCGGCACCACTGCAATCGCTGGCGCCTATGGTTCAGAGTCAAGGTAAGTCCCAGCAATGGACGGTGAGAAACTAGGCCTACCTGCAGCAATCGATGACGAATAGTGCTTGCAGAAATCGGACGATGTTTGACCATCCTCCATTGCTGCGCATGTGTCGTGGATGGTGTTTTGCATGACGTCACTGTCATACTGTGCAAGTGCCTATTTTCCCGCTTGGTCGCGAGATTTCGAGCTCCAGACCCTGCATGGCGACGCGTAGAACCTTCTGCTGTTCATAGACGTCATGTACGCATAACGGTAGTTGGGTTACGCCTAACGCGTGCAGCAATATCACGGTATGATAAACCACCTTTTCTGAGTCCAACGATTCTACCTCGTCAAGTGTTTGTACGGTTATCTCGTCCTCCTACGTGTCCTCTAAGCTCATTTTTTATAAAATTAAAATTAAGAATAATTCAGTATTACATTTTTAATACTAAACGAATCGTCGTGAGGTTATTTTTGCTTTCATACCAATGTGTGAAATGTAATCGCAGGGGATTTGCTGGATGACGTAGATGAGCAGGGCACCTTCCGAGCTCTGAAACTCCATCCTCCGACATTGCTTCCTTAGTAATTCTTCGTGATTGCTCAGGACGTCTTATGCAATCTGTAGACCCAGAGCAACATTTATATTTTAAGGTACATCATTCAGTTAGCCCCTTCGTTCGACAACCTTATCATTCTTAACCACAGTGTGAATGACCGCAATGGTTATCTTCACTCTTCTGAGGAATTTTGAAGTTTGAAGCTTTGGCTTGTTGCTTTTGTTGTGTTCCTAATTTTATGGCATGTCAACAGTTGTAGCGTGAAAGTCTCTTCGACTTCTACGCTGTTTTAACACGTCAATACACTGGGAAATAGTTCCATAAATGAAAGAAAACCTTAACGGCCAGACGAAACAACGTAAACAGAAGTCAACTTACGGAAAATGTCCTTTATTCACGATGGAATGCACTTCACTCTCCACACATTATCACAACACTCTTTTAAATATCCATCAGTTCATAATACAACGTGCTCATACAACTCTCTCGACGGTACAATGCTCGTAATAATCGCTCTTAATACTCGTTCCCTTCAACACCTTTCTTGCAATTGATCAGTCGTCGCTTTTTATCTCTTGTTCTTATCTTATCTCAGACATACGTCACGTGCATTCAACCTCAATTATTGCCAAACGTATTCGTTTGAGGAAAAAGATATTTCGTTAAGCGTGAAGAATACTGAGAATGAACTCAAGATTTACATAGGGAAAGAAACTAAAAAAGGAAAGTTAATCTAGAATATACGTCACACAGTAATTGCGCCATATCTATTCAGGAAGTCAATACATCTCAATTTTTCTGTTATTATAGGTGTACTATAACTTGTGTGGCAAGCAGAACAATACATCTGCTTCCCATTCACTCCGATAAAAACTGAGCATGCTCACTGCAATAGAAATATCTCAGTAGTTTGTTAGCCTAACGAAAGAAGATTGTTAACATTTGTAATTGTTTCGCAAGAAAATGCGTGCACCCACTTACAACGAAGAGCTCGGGACCGACAGAAATTCTCGTTAAATCCGGGGGCTCGCTAAATCCTATTTTCGGCGAAAATTCCCACCATGGAAAAATATGCGTACGTGACAATATGCACATATATATTTATATTATATATACTTGTATAATTTATCATACAGCAACATTTTTTAACCGTTTTCGAGCTCACTAATTGTTGGCTACTTTCTCGTTTAAGAATAACAGTTTCTTCTAAGATATTTTGCCACTTATAAAAGTTTAGGATTTCGTACTTGACGCCTACGTGAGACTGACCGCTATTTATCGACACATGTGTAGCAAAAGCAGCACCAATCTTCCCAATGCAACGCTCATTTGGAAGGTGAAATGAGCAATGGACATAATTCCATGAATTTTTATCCCCAGTTTCCCTTCAGACCACATCCCCATTTCATTACTTCCCTATTCCTTTCTTCAATCGTCGCTCAGAAATCCACTAAAGACATGTACGTGAACTCCGATCTTCTCAATGCAACGCTCACTTAGATGGTGAAAGGAGAAGTGGACATACAGTAATTCCAGGAATTGTTATTCCCAGTTTCTCCCAGCAGGCCACGTCCCCATTAAATTACTTTCTTATTCCTCTCTGAAATTGTCGTCCAGAAATCTACTTAATACATGTACGTGAAGTCTACCCGTCCTCTTTTCCTCTAGGAGTAGGGCACTTGTTGTCAGTTCTGCTGATACGATACTCCCGAGGCATAGCCCTTTGGAGCGGGTGGAGGAGGTTTTCTTGCACAACTCTCTCGTTAAATATCTGATGTACTCCTTTCCCATTGTTTTTCAATCAGCATTCTTCCACTAACACAGCAAGACTCCACTGCATTGCTGCAGTTTCGTCTTGTCTACCACATTTCCATTCCTCTATGGAGTTTCATTAAAGTTTGTTACTTTGCTTCTTAAAAGTCGTCAATTCAGCCATTCAGCTTCCCCCCCCTCTCTCTCTCTTTCTCTCACTCTTTCTCTCTCTCTCTTTCTCTTTCTCTCTCTCACTCTCTCTCTCTCTCTCTCTCTCTCTCTCTCTCTCTCTCTATATATATATATATAATTTTCTCTTTCTCTCTCTCTCACACACTCTGCCTCTCTCTCTCACTCTTCCTCTCTCTCTCTCTCTCTCTCTCTCTCTCTTCTCTCTCTCTCTCTCTCTCTCTCTCTCTCTCTCTCTCTCTCTCTCTCTCACACACACACACACGCTCTGTCTCTCTCTCTCACTCTTCCTCTCTCTTTCTCTCTCTCTCTCTCTCTCTCTCTCTCTCTCTCTCTCTCTCTCTCTCTCTCTCTCTCTCTCTTAAATCCGGGGATTTAAATAAATGTTGTTAGTTGAAACGATCAAATTATCTCTGAATTAACTTTATACCAAACAACTGTTTCTGATTTGTGTCAGCCACGATGCTTCGAATCGCGAAACACTGGTGCTTACTGCAGGTGGTGAAGATTGCAGTGTAAAAAGGGTCATTGACCTTTCTCTGTTCTTCGAAGATGCCGTGTTGTTTATATGTAGCAGTGCTGCCAACCCTAGGGTAATTACCCTATTTTAGGGTAATTCCTCACTTCTCAGGGCTTAGGGTAGGTAATTTGCACATCGCAGAAAATTTAGGGTAATTTTTGTATTCTTCGTTTTTTTTTTTTTTTTATAATTATTATTATTCTTCCCGTTCGTAAAATTTTGATCTCAGCATTCGGTATCCGTAACCGATCTCCGGTTGTTTAGTCTTCGGCTCGCCCGTTCACGACGCTGATTTTTACTTATCAGAGCAGACAGGCACAGGCAATGAGCAGAGCCGACGCCTGATCACTTCCTGTTCTTTGTTTGACACCGTGAGAAACATTACACTGTTTGAGGCAGCTCCTGGCATTTGATTCTGTTGATTTTGAGAACTTCAGCACAGAAATGGAGTACTCTTTTGATGCTCATGATCCTCAACAACCTGCAGACTGTAGCAAAAATTCAGGTAAGAAAACAATTTCTGCCAAATCCTACAAACAAAAATATTCCCAAAAATGGGAAGTACTTCCAGAATTTAAAATCTGGCTCTGTCAAAGTTCTCGAGACGCACAGTATGTATATTGCAAAGCATGTGATATGCATTTAACAGCTGGGCGGTCAGAACTTTGAGACATACTCGCAGTCAAAGACACGTGAAGAACTGCAAGGAGCTAGCAACAAACCAACCGTTGTTTTCGTTGCCATGCATGAAATCCAATGCCAAACGCGAAAGAGCAGTAAAAGAATCTGTTGCATGCTTGGTTGCCTATATTGTTGAGCATAATCTGCCATTTGCAGCTTTAGACCATTTGACAAACTTAGTGCAAAGAGTTTGCCCTGATTCCAAAATCGCTAAAGAATTGTCTTGTGCACGGACAAAGGGTACGGCCATCACTAAGAATGTTCTGGGAAAGACCAGTTTAAACAGCCTAATTCGCCTTCTGCAAACAGAAAAGTTTTCTCTGATAATTGATGAGTCAACAGATGTTAGCTGTGCCAAGCATATTGCACTCCTAGTACGTGTTGTGGAGAACGATGAAATGATCGATGCATTCCTGGGACTTGTTGAAGTCACAAATGCCACAGCCAGAGTTTTATTTGATTGAATTCTGAGGGAATTTGAAGCACTCAACATCCCGTGGAAGGAGAACTTGGTAGAGTTTTCCGCAGACGGTGCTAATACAATGATGAGCAGAAACAATTCTGTTGCTGACCTGTTCAAGGAGCAGCTGCCTCATTTGTTTGTGATGAAATGCATTTGTCACTCGTTTCACCTCTGTGCATCGCATGCATGTGCAACTTTGCCAAGGGTAGCAGAAGATTTGGCACGTGATATTTATAGCTACTTTAGATTAAGTCCGAAGAGAAATGCCCTCCTGAAGGAATTTCAAGAATTTTTCTCTGTGAAACCTCAGAAGATGTTGCATCCATCACAAACCCGATGGCTGTCCCTGCATGATGTAATTAAGAGAGTCCTACAAAACTGGGAGGCATTGAAATTATTTTTTATCGATGCAGTGGCATCTGACAGACTATTGTCTGGCGATTTGATCCTCCAACGCTTAAATGCTCCTGAAACAAAAGCGTACTATTTTTTCTTGGACTTTGTACTGCCGTTGTTCATTGATCTGAACAGGGAGATGCAGTCTTCCGAACCGAAGATTCACGTATTACATGGCAATGTAAACATGGTGTTTAAGACACTGCTACAGTGTTTCATGAATCCCAGATACTTGCACGAAACGCCACTTGCAAAGATTGATTGCCGAAATCCAAGGAATTTTCTGGATTATGAGAAGATGTACGTTGGTTCCCATTTGTGCATCTTGTTTGAGAGCAGTACCTTGACAACTGAAAGCAAGCAGCATATTCGCAGTCGATGCTTGCAGTTTTACCAGGAAGCCTGCAGTCAGATCCTAAAACGGTTTCCGTTTGAGGATAAAACTTTACCAAATTTGAAATTTGAAAGCAATTGACCCACGAAGCATTGCTAATAAAGTGTTCATGTCTCTATCGCCGTTAGCTACCCAGTTTCCGAATCTAGTTAAGTGCGAAAACCTCCAGGATCTTGATACAGAATGGCGCATGTTAATGAATAATGACATGGTGGAGAACGAAAATTGCAATGTCAAGGTGTTCTGGTCAAAAGTAAGATCCCTAAAACGTGGAGATGGCACACAAATGTATCCAATGTTGTCTAGATTTGTTTTTCGCTTTTCACCCTGCCACACTCCAGTGCTGCAGTTGAGAGGATTTTTAGCTCTGTGAACCTGTTGAAAACTAAGCAAAAGAACTCACTATTCACTGAAGCCTTGATTGGACTGTTGCATTCAAAGCGATTGTTTTCAAAACAAGCATGCTACAAATTTCATGTGACTGATGAAATGATAAACCTGATGACAAAAGACATGTATTGATTAATAGATTAACCTGTCTGTCTTTCACTCCCTGTTGTATCTTGCTTTGGTAATAAATTTCTACTTGTATTAGTATATATTGTTATAATTACTGTATTTTTGCGTTCTTTTGTACTTTTAGGGTAATTTGACCCTCATTTTAGGGTAGGTATAATAAAACAGTTGGCAGCACTGATATGTAGTAAAGTCACCAGACAAGTAATACCTTTTGAAAGGGATTGTCTAAAACGCTACACCATCAAAAGTTTCCGAACAAAGCATTCGAAATACTGCAGTCTGCAAAATGCTCTTACTCAGTGAAGAAACTTTTTAGGGATTGCCACTCTTAAGTGAAAACAAATCCGCAATATAATTATTCATTCACGCCGATTAGCTATTACATTATAACCACCTATCTAATAAGATGTAGGATCCCCCTTGAGTCCGCAAAACAGCGGCCTGGGGTATCTCGTACTATTAGGTATCCTGTGGTATCTGGTACCATAATGTGAATAGCAAATCCAGTTGTCGTACATTTTGGGTGGTGGTGATTTAGCGTGAACCCGCTTTTCCAAATCAAACTCAAATGTTCGATTGGGTTCATTTCAGGTGAATTTGGAATCCAGGGCATTAAAAGAAAGTCACCACCATGTTTCTCGAATCCATCACCAACAGGGAACACAGTTGCCATGAATGGGTGAACTTGGCCCGCAACGATGTTCGGAACCTAACAGCTGTCAGGGATCGTGCTATTGAGATAATGGGGCCTAAAGTGTCCCAAGAAAACATCGCCCACGGCATAACACCGCCGCCGCCGGCCTGTTTCCTCTCAACAGTGCATCCAGGTGCCATAGCTTCCGTTGGTAATCGGCGTATCCGCGCTCTACCTTCTACGTGATACATCAGGTATCTTGTTTCGTCAGACCAGGCCACTTTCTTCCGATCATCCACGGTCCAATCTCGATTATGCTGGGCCCATTTCCTACGTTGTTGACGATGACGTGCAGTGAGCATGGGGCCCCGACTGGGTCTTCGGCTACGCAGACCCATGCGCAGAAGGCTGCGCTGTAACACAGCGGGAGATTTGTCACACTGTGGCCATGCGGTCGCTGTGAACAATGCGCGACAGTCTCCGCTCCTTTCTGGCATCAATGAGTTGCGCACGACACACAGCTGGATGACGGTTTGTCGTTTGGTCATTTGTGCACCACATTTTATACGTACTCACTACAGCGGCACGTGAACAACCCACTACCGCGCCGTTTCCGAGATAAATCGGCAGCTTTTCTCATTCTGACTCCGAACAATCTACTAAATGAAAGCCGTTCCTCGGGCTGTATATATACTGCTCTGTGAACTTCACCTGTGCCACCGTTCGGTCTCCAGGCGCGTTCATTTCTCTAGTCTGGGGTAGTCATAATCTAATGGCTCATCGATGTGTGTATCTGCCGTTCAGATATCTTCATTTCTGCCACATACTATGTATTTGTTGTCATCTTTATTAGTGCGAGTTTCACCAATTAAAGGATTTTATCATTACATGGATGCAGTCAAGGTACGTTACGTTAAGTTTTATTTCTTTTTCCGTTTGCAATCTGTGATGTCGTTATAAGATTCACGCTTCGCCGTTCTTCTATACGATTTACTCAATCTTCACTGTTAGTATCGTTGCCGTCCAACAATTTGCTCGTAAAATTTGGAGTCGCGCTAAATACGGACTCGTTTTAAGCGGGTTCTTCTGTATATCTATTACTACTGTTAAATCAAAGCTAACATTCCTTCTTATTATTTAATAAGAAAAACCTACCTTTTTATATCTCAGAAGATATGCTCATTAAACGAATGGAATCTGGTTAAATGCAAGTTCGTTACAAGCTTGTCCTACTGCATATTACTTCTATACAGTAAATATGTTTAATTATTATTTTTACCTTGCTGATCAGGCATTTATGCCCTTCAGTTGTGTGAATGAAACAAAATACTAAACTGATAATTACGGTAATTTTTTCAAGAAAAACAGGTATTTCTGTATACGTGTGTGCAGATTACTTTAAATGTGAAACCCTCACTACCACCACCACCACCCCAGTTTTGGGGCAAGTCTACCAGAGTTGAGTTCGGGCTAATTTTAAGAGTCCGAGCCCGTCTGAGCCAAAAGTATGCCACCTCGAGCCCGTCCGATCCCGAAGTATGGTAACCCGATCCCGTCCGAGCCCGAAGTATGCCATCTCGAGCCCGTCCGAGCCCAAAGTATGTCAATCCGAGCCCATCCGAGTAAGAAATATATCAGCCCGAGCCGTCCGAGCCCAAAGTATGTCAACCCGAGCCCGTCCAAGCCCGAAGTATATCAGCCCGAGCCGTCTGAGCCCGAAGTATGCCATCTCGAGCCCGTCCGAGTCTAAAGTATGTCAACCCAAGCCCGTCTGAGCCCGAAGTATATCAGCCCGAGACGTCTGAGCCCGAAGTATGCCATCTCGAGTCCGTCCGAGTCTAAAGTATGTCAACCCAAGCCCGAAGTATATCAGTCCGAGACGTCTGAGCCCGAAGTATGCCATCTCGAGCCCGTCAGAGTCTAAAGTATGTCAACCCAAGCCCGTCCGAGCCCGAAGTATATCAGCCCGAGACGTCTGAGCCCGAAGTATGCCATCTCGAGTCCGTCCGAGTCTAAAGTATGTCAACCCAAGCCAGTCCGAGCCCGAAGTATATCAGCCCGAGACGCCTGAGCCCGAAGTATGCCATCTCGAGCCCGTCCGAGTCTAAAGTATGTCAACCCAAGCCCGTCCGAGCACGAACTATATCAGCCCGAGACGTCTGAGCCCGAAGTATGCCATCTCGAGCCCGTCCGAGTCTACAGAATGTCAACCCAAGCCCGAAGTATATCAGCCCGAGACGTCTGAGCCCGTAGTATGCCATCTCGAGCCCGTCCGAGTCTAAAGTATGTCAACCCAAGCCCGTCCAAGCCCGAAGTATATCAGCCCGAGACGTCTGAGCCCGAAGTATGCCATCTCGAGCCCGTCCGAGTCTAAAGTATGTCAACCCAAGCCCGAAGTATATCAGCCCGAGACGTCTGAGCCCGAAATATGCCATCTCGAGCCCGTCCGAGTCTACAGTATGTCAACCCAAGCCCGTCCAAGCCCGAAGTATATCAGCCCGAGACGTCTGAGCCCGAAGTATGCCATCTCGAGCCCGTCCGAGTCTAAAGTATGTCAACCCAAGCCCGAAGTATATCAGCCCAAGACGTCTGAGCAGGAAATATGCCATCTCGAGCCCGTGCGAGTCTACAGTATGTCAACCCAAGCCCGTCCGAGCCCGAAGTATATCAGCCCGAGACGTCTGACCCCGAAGTATGCCATCTCGAGCCCGTCCGAGTCTACAGTATGTCAAACCAAGCCCGTCCGAGCACGAAGTACATCAGCCCGAGACGTCTGAGCCCGAAGTATGCCATCTCGAGCCCGTCCGAGTCTAAAGTATGTCAACCCAAGCCCGTCCAAGCCCGAAGTATATCAGCCCGAGACGTCTGAGCCCGAAGTATGCCATCTCGAGCCCGTCCGAGTCTAAAGTATGTCAACCCAAGCCCGAAGTATATCAGCCCTAGACGTCTGAGCCCGAAATATGCCATCTCGAGCCCGTCCGAGTCTAAAGTATGTCAACCCAAGCCCGTCCAAGCCCGAAGTATATCAGCCCGAGACGTCTGAGCCCGAAGTATGCCATCTCGAGCCCGTCCGAGTCTAAAGTATGTCAACCCAAGCCCGAAGTATATCAGCCCGAGACGTCTGAGCCCGAAATATGCCATCTCGAGCCCGTCCGAGTCTACAGTATGTCAACCCAAGCCCGTCCGAGCCCGAAGTATATCAGCCCGAGACGTCTGACCCCGAAGTATGCCATCTCGAGCCCGTCCGAGTCTAAAGTATGTCAACCCAAGCCCGTCCGAGCCCGAAGTATATAAGCCCGAGACGTCTGAGCCCGTAGTATGCCATCTCGAGCCCGTCCGAGTCTAAAGTATGTCAACCCAAGCCCGTCCGAGCCCGAAGTATATCAGCCCGAGACGTCTGAGCTCGAAGTATGCCATCTCGAGCCCGTCCGAGTCTAAAGTATGTCAACCCAAGTCCGTCCGAGCCCGAAGTATATCAGCCCGAGACGTCTGAGCCCGAAGTATGCCATCTCGAGCCCGTCCGAGTCTAAAGTATGTCAACCCAAGCCCGTCCGAGCCCGAAGTATATCAGCCCGAGACGTCTGAGCCCGAAGTATGCCATCTCGAGCCCGTCCGAGACTAAAGTATGTCAACCCAAGCCCGTCCGAGCCCGAAGTATATCAGCCCGAGACGTCTGAGCCCGAATTATGACAGCCCGGGCACGAAGTATGTCAGTATGAACCCTTCCGTGCCCAAAGTATATCAGCCCGAGTCCGTCCGAGCCCGAAAACTATGATTAACCTGTTTAGGTATTAAAAAAATATCTTCTTCCAGACTTTCACTCTTTCCTCTCTTTGCATTTAACGGGTGTCTTTCTCAACTGCGGAGTGGGGAAGGGATGTCTACCTATTTGTATAATTTCTTTGACCGTTCATTTCTTCCAGAAAGGTTTCGGGGGCCGGGCATCAAGAAAAATGGGGAGACACAACAATCTACGTCGTATGTTACTCAACAGAATTAGTAGGAAGCAAAATTTCATCAGCTTGCTATCTGCTATCTATAGTTCTTAAATAATCTTTTCGTTCGCAGAAATTCAGTAATTCATGACTTATGGTATTTGTTACCCATGCCCGGAATGAATGGCCCTGCGGAGTTTCCACTCCTCATCCAGACCCAGCCGCCAAAAAATTCCATTTAACAACTTGAATGTGTAAAAATGTCTCGTGTGCTAAATAATACAAAATCAGATTTAAAAAAAAAAAAAAGAAAAAAAAAGTGAAGGAAATTCTCACCCTCTCTTGGAGCCGGAGCCCGATTTCAACTTCGGGCTCGACACGTCTCAGCACTGAAATTTACGCGCCCACACTTCAGATCTTTTGATATTCGTTATCCTCAGTGTTGTAAGTGTGAACTGGAAAGGGATGTCAATCACAGGACGATGCACTCTCTAGTTTTCTGAGAAACTGTCAATATGGTAACGTTTACACATTGCACTTCAAATCAATTACCAAGGCTAGTTTAACAATTTGTAAACTAGCCTTGGTAATTGATTTCTCCTGCGTATATTTGGTAATGGATTTCTCCTGTGCTATTCTACTTAAACGTGGAAATATGGATATACCAGCTTTTCCAAGAAATCCACTAACTGTCAGTTAATTAACCTTTGTCAAGTTTCTTGAAATTTCATAACCATCACTTAGCATGACATAATCATTCACCAAGAAATGTACCCCTTTTACGTTTTTTTGCCGTACATTCTTCAACGTACGTAGGTCGTTCAAAAAGTAACGAGACTGACGTCATAGCGACAAAAAAAGAACACGCAGAAAAATGCAGCTGGCTGTGTAAGAATACCTGTAAGGTCGGTCACGTGATGACGCGTCGTTATAGCGCTCCGCTAGTGCATCCATGTACTAGACGGCGTAGAGTTCAGACGTGTTTCTGTAAGCTACAAAATGTTGCGTGCGTTTGAATAAAACCGCAACAGAAACGCACGAAATGATTAAAACAGATTATAAGGAAGACGCTTTGTCTCGTGTAAGAGTTTCTAAGTGGCACACGAAATTTGCGGATGTTGAAGAGTGTCTTTAAGATGCACCACGCTCCAATAGGCCTTTGACATCGATTACGAAGGTTAATGTCAACACTATCGAGGCACTACTACGCGAAGACCGCCGCATGACCATTGAGGAGGTTGCAAATGTGATGCAGATGTCTTTCGACTCAGTTGATGACATTGTAAGAAACCGGTTGGGATACCGAAAGGTCGTCGCTGCAAAGTGGATTCCCCATTTGCTCACGGATGAACACAAGGCAAATCGGGTTACCACTTGTCGCCAGTGGAAGTGCCAGCTACGACGTGAGCCACGCTTTTTGAATTGAGTCGTGACATGTGATGAAACATTTTTTCGCCATTTCGATCCAGAAACAAATAACAGAGCACCCAGTGGAAACACCCCGATCCAAGAAAGCAAAGGTTCAAGCAAGTGCAGGGAAGGTCATGCACCTGATATTATTCGATAATAAGGTAGTTGTGTATGACTATATTGCCATACACAACTATATTGTTCCACAAGAGAAAACTGTTACCGGTGCCTATTATTATGATGTTCTCAAAGGTCCTCTAAAGAAAAAAAAATTCCTCAAAACGCCCAGAATATGCACATACTGGTTGGATTTTGCATCAAGATAATGCCCCCGCACATTGTGTTTTGATTACCCATTAGGTTCTCCAAGATCTAGGCATCGAATTGATGGCGCACCCTCCATGTTCACCGGATCTGGTGCCGTGTGACTTCCACCTGTTCCTTGAAGTGAAAAACAGCAACCTCGTGGGCGTCCGTTTGCGTCAAATACTGAACAATGCTGTGATGAGTATCCTGAACCACATATCGAGGAAGGGCTTCAAGCACACTTTCCGCAAGTGGATAGAAAGGTGGGGCCTGTGTATTCAGGTTGAGGAGAATACTTCGAATGTATTTAAGTGTAAGTGTGTCTACTGCATTACACTTCCGCCCCATGTAAAATCAGTCTCGTCACTTTTTTAACCACCCTCGTATATCCGTCCCACGCTTATTTTCGTTGCACCCAAATCTGGTGCTACAACAGCTGCACCACTTTTAGGGAAAAGGTAAATCATTGTTCGGTGCATGAAACGTAAAAAGCATTTTGCAATGGGTGTAACTGTGCACCGTCCAAGTTGGATACCATTTCATGGTTCATATAATTTCATCATGATTTTGTGTGTGTCATACACCACACAATGCCCCTTTCGTTTGACACAAAACTGGTGCCGCTGATGAAGAACCACTTTGTGGTGCTACCGACTGCAAAAGTTTTATCAGTGCTACAGTCTTGTTTTCCGAGATGAAAATGAACTGCTGGAATAGAATGTATCACTGTGTTTAAAATTTAAAATGAGCATAAGGCAATGAAAACACACAGCCTCTACTAGACAAATGTCAATCCCTCTTTCTCCTGGTGCATCTTTTTCTTTGGGAAGGCACTGAGACGACCGACCAGGTGCTGATCCAGAAGTTTACTCTAGGGAGAGCGGATTTTTCGGGTACAAAAGGGGGAGCAGAAGCCATTATGAAATTATTTTTTTTTTAATATAACGTTAGTACATATACAGTGTATACATGAATATATAATCATCATCATCATTGTCAACCATTATCACTCCACTGCTGGATGAAGGTCTCCCCAAGTTTTATCCACAACGGTCACATATATATATATATATATTTATATGTTTTAGACTGGATTCCAAGGGACAGGAAAAGACCCAGAAAAAGACCACATGGGAGATAGGTGGATGAAATTCGAAAGTATGCGGGAGTAACATGGAGGAGACTGGCACAAGACAGACCGTTGTGGAGGAAACTTGAGGAGACCTTCGTCCAGCAGTGGATTGATAATGGTTGACAATGATGATGATGATTATATGAATGAAGTGTACATTATGACGATTCACAAAACCTCAACGGATAGATAAAGAACAAATGATGAAACATAAAGAAAAGCTGCTCTCGCCATGTACTGGTACTCTCCTGATGAAGACAGTTCATGGTACACCTTTATGTTTCATCATTTGTTCTTTATCTATCCGTTGAGGTTTTTTGAATCGTCATAATGCACACTTCATATGTTGCTCCACTGTTTGATCAACTGCTGTATGCGCTACCTTCGGACGTAAGCTATTTTATTATATATTTTATCGTTCATTGTGTCTCATTTCTGTTTCGTTTCTGGCGGTTATAGTTTTGACTCGTTATATATATATATATATATAAGAGTGAGTGGAACAACGGGAAGTGCCCGTGATGCGTAACGGAGCAGGAAAGATAAGGAAAAAGAAAGAAGTCCTAAAAAGACCATCTGGGAGGACGCGATGGTAACATTTTTACTAATTTTCGTTATGACCCAATTAAGATGCGTACGTAGAATAGATTGTTTTTCACAGTTTCTCCCACCTACTCTGATTTCAGTATAAAGCTCTGCCTTACCCTGTTTTGGGAAGTTTAAGATGCTAGGCAATGTGACAATAGCAAAGAACTAACAAAGAATATCCCCATGTTTTTTACCCCTGCTGTTCCTTATTTTCCCTTTATCTTTTACGCACGCTCTCTCTCTCTCTCTCTCTCTCTCTTTATTCTATTCACTTCTCTATCTTTTTTTACTGAACCTTAATCAATGTAATAATATTTTAAATCCTCCGTACTAAGTTTAATTGTTAATTTTTTTTAGAAAAACTGAAAACAAAATATGCAAAGTTAATCATTTACAATCTTTGCTACTTTAAACGTAAAAACTTCGTTAGGGTTTAGGGGGGGGGGGGGCGATTGCCCCAATCGCCCTCCGCTGAAACCGCCAATGCGACCGTCTAATAGAGGTATAACTATACAACGGGATTAATGCGAACACTGACCAACCCAAATGACCAGCGTAGTGAGTTAAGGACAACCCTCCAATGCTTTCACAACACATGGGTCCTGAAAACGACAAAGGTTATGTCATTATAATCAAAGTAAAGCCTCAAGTAGCAGTGGACTGGGCACATTGTTAGAAGAACACACCATACTAGACTGGCCACATTGCTAGTAGAACACACCGTACTAGACTCGCCACATTGCTAAAAGAACACACCGTACTAGATTGAGCACATTGCTAGAAGAACATACCGTACTAGATTGGGCACATTGTTAGAAGAACACGTAATACTAGACTAGCCACATTGCTAGAAGAACACACCGTACTAGACTGGGCACATTGCTAGAAGAACACGCCATACTAGATTGGGCACATTGTTAGAAGAACACACCATACTAGACTGGCCATATTGCTAGAAGAACACACCATACTAGACTGGCCACATTGCTAGAAGAACACACCGTACTAGACTGGGCACATTGCTAGAAGAACACACCGTACTAAATTGGGCACATTGCTAGAAGAACACACCGTACTAGATTGGGCACATTGCTAGAAAACACACCATACTAGACTGGACGCCAATAGACAGGAAAAGATCCAGAAGACTGCGCGAGGTTGAGTGAATGAAATTCGGTAACATGCCGAAGTACGTGAAAGAGAACTGCTCAAAACAGAGTTGTGGGGAAACTTTCCTCTAACAGCTGAATGATAATGGTTGATGATGATGAAAAGAATTACAAATCTCAAGTCGCCAGTTTTCGATCAAGATACCATCAGATCGGAAGGCAGAATGAACCTCGGTGATACGAACTTAAAACAAGGCAGTTAGTTTTGGTAACAATGTTTGAAGGTGATAAAGATAAAATAACGAAATTTTTCCAAAGTGATTTCAGTGTTGAAACTCGTTTCTTCTTAAAATGGGTTTTACAAAACCCACTACCGCGGATGGCAATGTAAACAGCTCTGCTGTATAGCTGTGAAATTTCGGTAATGCAGAAAAAGCGCAGGAGTCAGTGGACTGCTAATGAGATGCATTACCTACGAGATGTTTACTGCAAGATAGTGCTGAGTTTGAGCTAAATTTTAAGATCCAGAGCCCGAAAACTGTGACTAACCTGTTTTGACATTATTAAAAAAGAAAATTTTCTTACACAGACTTCCGCTCTCTCCTCCCCCTTCAATTACCCAATGACTTTCCCAACTGTGGAGTGCGGAAGGGGTACCTATCAGTTTCTATAGTACAGCCGCACAATTTTCTTCGATCATTCGTTTCCTCCTAAAATGCCATCCAGCAAATTCGGGCTGCACTGCAATCTACATAGATTGCTCAATAAAATTAGCAGGAGGAAAATTAAAAAAGTTTTATTCGGAATTCCTTTGTTTCCGCAATTCCTTTCGCATATTAACGGTGAATTACCGTTTTTTAGAGTGGTTTACGGAAAATTCTGAATTTTCAGAAACCCTTCTGGAATTATTTTCGTATATAAACGAAAAAATTCTGCTTGCAATTTTTTAGTTATCCGTATAACGGAAAATTTCCGGAGCGATTCGCGAGATTACTTGAAGTTTGATAACTATTAGATTTCAGTGGTCTGTAACGAGATCAGATATTGTGGATTGTGAATAGCATAGCGTATGATACTTATGTTACTGAGGCAACTGATATTCCTTTTCCTCTTCAATCCAACTAGTGAACCAGCTATTTGGTATACTGTGTTATCATGTAAGAAACCGGGTGCTTAAATTATTTTATGAATCAGTCTGCGGATTCCTTAATACAAAAGCTGTCTATAGCTATCAACAATAAATCTTATATTTAGACGTTTTGTGAAATTATACTACAAAGCAGTACATTTCAACTTTTTTTAAACATAATTGAAAGTCCTTGTCAGCTTAAAAAATCTCTAGATCCCGAAACATGTGGCTTCAAAAAAATCGCGGCGTAGAAAAAAATGCAATATGTATGTAGTAAATCTTTCTACAGAAAAAATGAAATTATTTTAAACCTATTCAGAAAAATGGTAAGCTCCGACAGAAATTAAAATAGCTAATTAACCCGCATCGATAGCAAAAAAAAAAAAAATGTAATCATGACACGATTCAGGTCTTTTTAATTTCTACCTTATGCGTAATCAAATGTTAAGTTGTCATAGGTCAGACGGTAGCGCACCACGTTTAGGTTGAAGCCGTATCCTGTTCGATTCCTACCAGGAGCAAAGGGAGGGCAATCATTCACTTCGTGTGCCAGAAAAAGATATCTTTTAAAAAGACTGGCCGCAGTGGTCTAAGTGCTGGCTTCTGATAATTCGTCCGAGTTGGGTCCGGGTTCGAATCTCGGTAAGGCATGGATGTTGTGTTTGTCTTACGGCACTGGCTCTCTCCCTTTCCTGGAACCAGTGACCCTAAATTAGGGACGGGCGACTGAGTTGCTCACAGTGGTCGTTAAACCTCCAACGAATAAAAAAAAAAAAGGACTGGAAAAAGTAATCTAAGATTTTGGGAAATTTCTGCAAGCAAGTGGGGAAAACCGACTTTTCGGAAAAAACACAAAAAAGCAGAATTACGAACAACAGAAGTCTGTGTAAATACTGAAATTAGAAACGGTATCTTTTCAAAACGGAAATTCTATTAAAAGTTTGAGACCTATAGGCAACTTTGCTGTACATTATTTTTAGGAATTTCCGGGAAGTCACATCCATAGGCACTGACTATAGAGAGGGTAAGGTGAATCTTGCCCCTCCAATGATTTTATGAGGGTTGGCCAGTTCCTACCCAATATTTTTGGTTCCGTTCAATTACATAATCGCTTTAGCCTCATAAGGTGGACCAGGCTCCACCTCATAAGGCCAAATCGATATATTTCCAAAATATTAATAAATAATTAAATAAATAAAAACATTTTTCCCGTTCTCAGCATTGCTCATTCGATAAGAAACTGGATTGCCAGGCCCCGTATTAATAGTGTTTAACGTGTTCTCGTGATGTGTGGCAAATGATTAAAGCAATTTTATAATAAATAAAATACAAACGTATAATCTAGCGCCTTTATTTAACTATTTATTTTTTACGCTTCTTGTTCTTTGTATGAGTAACCCAACTAATTTCTCATTTTTTTTACTAAACTTTGGAAATAAAATCTCTCTGGATATCTTTATAAAATCACAGGCAGAATTTTATTTTTAAAAATATTAATATTCAGCGAAAGCATATTTGTTTCCTTGTTCATTTGCTGCGTGAAATCTCATAGTTTATCGTTTCGCCCCTTTTTTTTTATTTTCCTCCTGACAATGGAAGAGATATGCCCCTCCCACGTCTGATCTCTTCACGCTTGCCCCCCCCCCCCCCCAATAATTTGGAGAAGTCGGTGTCACTGGTCACACCATTTATTTTTTTACAGTACAAAAGGTAAATTAGTCCTATACACTAAATAAGAGGATGTGCCCTTGGTTTAGAGATGTGACGACGATATAGGCTGTAAATAAATCTTATCTGTGCGACGTTCTATACTTCGATTCACCCTAAGATGACACTGAAGGGGAAAGGTACGTCAAAGCTATCGCCGCGACTAAAAATAGTTCCTAACATTTTCCGTGAAAACTAACGCATTTATTGCCTAGAATCATACTTTATATTACCCTTGCTCTTTAATTATAAGTACATATAGTTATTTTAGACAAATCTAAAAATGATCTATTTTCAGAAATTAAGTTTTAAAATTAGACCAACACACGCATGCGTATATAGATATGCAGTGTTTGGGAGACAAGGATGCCAATGCGTTTATTGGGGAAGTGATTGGCAGCTGCTAACAGCAGGACACAGTGGGGAGCGACGCGGATGAACATAACTCTCGGCCGTACCCGAAGGCTCGGTGAGTGCGTAGATTCTAGAATATTAAACTGCAGTGTCATCTTAGGATGAATCGAAGTATATAGTGTGTTTGGCAAGCATAGCCTGCCCAGTGGCGTATCTTGGGTCCGAAACCTGGGCTATCTCCCCCTCCCCCCGTACTTTTTTTTTTACTAATTTCGAAGTTTAATTTTTAATTGTTAAGTAATAGAAGTAACTTTTTTCTAAATTTTAGGTACATGCCATTGCTAACATGATACCAAATAATTATGAAAATTAGGATTTGAATACTTATTTGTACATGAACTCCATTCTTCTTCTGAATATTTTATTTGCACATGAATTCCATTCTTCTTTCCTTTTGTGTGAACTTGAGTGCTACGTTTTCATAAAATGTTTCTCCTGAGTACTTTTTCACATTTAAAAAGAATGTATTTCTTTATTGACAAAACAGCCAAGTTTTTCGAATGTGCACGTCCTTGTGTGGCTCTAAGATATATCTTGATTCTTTTTAATGCTGAAAAACTTTCGGCAGTTGCAGTTGTTGATGGAAAGTTTAATATGAGGTCTGCTAATTTGTGCACCTCACTAAACACTATGTCCAATTTATTCAACTTTATGTAACACGTAGTGTCTCTTACTGATTTGTTTTTGTATTCATCAAAGGAATAAAACACCTTCAGTTCATTTTTTAGTCGAGCTGTATCAAAATTTGAAGCATAGAGTTCTTTAAGTTCTGACAGTAGATGTTCAGGGAAGCTTCACAAAATTTATCAAAACAGTTCGAATCCAACAAAGCGACGAATTTAAGATATAACATCTCTGATTTTAATTCATTGACACTTCACAAAAACTGAAACAACTCTCGCGAAACACTCTTATGGCGGGAGTATGCGAGTGACTGAGATAGTCTGTCTTCTTTTTTCTGGGCGAACCGTATCCCAAAGCAATGGGCCAATCCCCTCTACCAGCTGATTCATGTTGTCATGGAAACTCTAGCAGGCGATTGCACGGGGAGGTTTTCGCATCAGAACTGCGAAGACTCTGGAAGAGCTGCTTGCGTTATGCCGTTGGTTTTCGCTCGCCAGACTGAGTCAAAGAAGCGAATCCGCACCCGTTTTTTTTCGCAGCGAAAGCATCGACAAGTTTTAATACCGTTGATAATTGACTTTTATTTGTGTATATTAAATTCAGTTTTATTTGTGCATTCTCTGGGCTTCGCAGCTAGCCTAGCTAGTCTCGAATAAACGCCACTGAACCTGCCGTTATACAAGTTTTAATCGTGAATATTTCAGCAAACGATATAGTTCAAGTTGTTTTTCTACTAGTTCATGTTGTTCATGTTAGAGTTCTAAGAATTGTGTGACAAGTGAAGTGTAACCAACAGCTGAAGTCAGAATTGTAAGTTCCATTTGCTTAGTCTCTTTTCTCTTGCCCGTAGGTATATTCTTTCAAATGATAGTTGTGTTGCCACGTACCTACCTCAGAGGTGAGCATATGTCAGAACGGCAAAGTTGTAGCGATAAACTTCGTCGGTGTAGTTCAATTGGGAAAGCATTCGGCTCAGGAGCAGAAGACGCTGATTCGATTTCCGCTACCGACAAACGGCTTTTAAGCTGTGTACTAGTAGTATTAGCGTATTAAGTGACTATTTAACGACAGCAATTTAATAAGCAAGTAACAATTTAAAAGGTATTTTAGATGTTAGAATAGCATTAACACTTTACACAAAAACAACTCGTTTTCAAGCGAACACATCAATGTCAAATGAAGACAGAAAGACAGTTTTATCCTGGAACAGAAGTTTTTATTCACATCTTTTTAACATTACACAGACTGTATATAGCTACGCCATGATGAGGTGAAATCGTTCATATTCTTTTGTTATTTTCACAGTCTCCGATTTCTGTCAACAACACATTTGTTTGGTTTTCTCTCAGTAACAAAAGACCTAGCGTAGCCAAAACTTAGTTGTAAAACCTAGCCTACATTGCTCTGCATGAGTATCACATTTTGTACTCATTCACGTCTTAAATTACCGGAGATCTTCAGATGCATCTTTGGCGGAAGTCTCGGGTTTGCATTTTCTCCATTTTTTTTTTTTTCGAGTCAGTTCCAGGCAACACGCGACGAGAAACGAAGTTAAGAGCCTTTTTGTTGTGTGTAAACAACGCTATCCTTCGTTTCTCTAGCTCTCACTTTTAAATTCAAGAGTTATCCTGCGTTCTGTAGTGTCAGTTGGAATGTGGGACAATAAAGCTCGTTCATCATCTCAAAGAAACTTTCCAGTTTTCACATAGGATGTCACCTTAATATGAAAAAAGAAAATATTTCTGTTTTAATCACCTTCACGATTAACTCTCTCATGCATTTGGAGTCACGTATTTATCACGTTTGATTTATTTGCCCAGCTGTAGTGCAAAATATGTACTTTAATTGAGATACATACATAGGATAGCTGAAATACCTTAAGTAGATTTTAGTAGTGGACAAATTTTTTTGTAAGGGCCTGATATGTTGCCCTCATGACTGTCGCTACTCGAGGGAGGAAAGGGATTGTAGCCCTCAAAGAATAGTTCTATTACGGGAGTAAATTCATGCTTTGTGAGGCATAAAATACAGAAATACAGAACGTGTGAATAAATTTATTGAACACAACTGAAAAAAAAAAGTTGTACACTTTAAGTATTTTCTTTTTTTAAAGACTTTAGTTAGCCGTATGCAGTATACCGCGCAGCTAACCGGGACCTTAATTCCACTAACTGGTGACAAGTGGGGCCCGAACGGCGCTTCTTTTCCAACCGGCACGCGTTTCGGTAAACCCTATACAGCATAATGTGTTTTCTTTTTTAAAATGCAAATGTCCTATAATTCTTTTCCAATAAAAAAAATATGCAACAGAAAAGCTGCAGTTAGTGGAAAAAACGTCCCGTTTTTGTTTGAAGGTAGAATTAGTCTCTAAATCCATTTTCACTTGGCCGTCCCTTGAAACTCCTTTTTCTACTGTTGTTAAGAACGTTGAGATGGGGATATTACAGTGGAGAAATTATTGTCATTGGGAATTTAATTAATATAGTCATTATTGAGGTGCCTGGGTGTGGGTCTCAGTGAATTTAGTCCAGTTACGAGTGTCCCTTAATTACGCTGGAAGCAGAAGAGATTATTTTTCTCTTTGGAGTTTCGGTCCGTTTCACACAGGCGGAAAATATCCGTCGAAGCAACAAGTCTCCCGGCTGCTCTACCGCTTATTTTCAGGCGGACTATAGAATCGTACTTACTGTACCCAAACTGCCCCTGTACCAATATCTCGAGAACTAAGCACTCGCATCAAACAGATGTTACGTCATTTCTTTGAAGATGAATTTAAATGTACCTCTGTCTATTCGCAGTCACCGTTTCTGAGAATGGTTACACTGTGGTCTTGAACTTTTAACATATTTTATTTTTAGTCATTTAGTGTTCCTGACTTGGTGTATTTTAATTTCAAGTTTAATCGTGCAAAGACGGTTCTGTACCTAGTGTAATTATCTATACTTTTAGCACGAAGTAAAACACTCTTTTGGATTAAGACTCCCAGTAATAAAAGGTTTTTACCATTGCATTCTAAATTAATTTCGGCTTCCAATGACATCTTACTTGATAATATGGGGTTGATTTTAGTTTTTACACCCCAAAACGTCCCCAATTTGAACCCCAACATTTTAGTGTTTTCTTACCAAAATGGTGGAATCGTTTTCCTTGAATGCCAAAACGTGTAAATCCGGAAGTCTGATTTCGATCGATCACTATACTTTCTTGTACTATAAATATAAGAAAGCAAAAAGGTTAGAGGCGGAATGGGGGAAGGGAGGAAAAGGTACTGAGGAAGTGAAGGCACATTCCTGTACTTTTTAATCATCACCACTGAGGGTGACGTGCTCTGTGAGGTGTGGCCCCCGCATATGCATGAAAGGAATGTCCGAAATAACGAAGAAAGGCATATACAGCAATTACGGATATGCCTGACCTTCGTGTCCCTTCCGAATACGCAAATGTCCTCTCCGTCGCAAAAAGCCTCTCCGAGTATTTAACCTTCAACGGAATTTTTCCAAGCCCCCTATCGCAAAAGTGTTTTCCTATTGTTACGTTCACTTTCTAGTACTCATTCGTATTGTGTTGTGTTAGCTTGCTGTCGTAAGCGGGATTTGGACTTCCCGTTCCGTTTCGATATTTAAGCCTAATTGTTACAGAAAATATAAAAAGGAGGAATAGATGAGAAAAGTTGCAGCTTCAATGAATTTATTACGAGATAAAGCTTATTATGCTGGTTGTCCCGAAATTGCCTTAGTTATTTATTTCTCAAAGCTTTCAGTTCTCTCGCTACTTATTCTGTTTCTTAATTGCTCGCTCTTTCGTACTAACTCCGATTCCATGTATCTTTTCATTCTTTCGCACTGGCCATTCGGAAGAACATATATATCCTGTACAGTCCGGTGTCACCCGAACTCAGTTTCCGACTCCGTGTGTGTGTGTCTGTGTGTGGTATGTGACCCCCTGTTTTTTCTCAGCTCCTCTTTGTATCCTCTCTGTTTTCGGGCCCTCGCTTTTCCCTTCTCTGTCGCCAAGAAGAGCAACAAACTCATTATGCAGTCTGATAGCCTCCTTTCGGATTATAATGTACTGATCGATGCAGAAAGCAGTAAAAATAAAAAAATATTTAGCCAACGTACTAGGCTCGATTGCTTGAGAAATGCTGTTTTACAACTCTACTAATAACAGTTGTCGCCCTGATAGAAAGCGTCTTGAACGCGCCCTCGATTCTTGATTCTCACGACAAAAAACCTACTGCTGAATGTTCCCCATTCCTTGAAAACGAATGAATTCTAAAGTCTCCGTAACAGCTGATTCGTTTGTTATTCTGCATTTGTCGGCGTTCTTATAACTTTCACGTTTTACTTGACGCTTGGGTATTTACGTAGTTTCATTGTTTTAGCAAAATTTTGCCGAAAAAGTCGGAAAAACGATTTTTGAACGACCATAATGTTTTTCTATAACGGAGGCACGAGAAATTAAAAATTGCGTAGTATATGAGTGGAAGTAAGGAAATTCCGAATTCGGAAAGGGCGTAATTTCAAACTAACCCCCACCCCCTGCACATCTGATAATGAAAGCTTGCACCCGCCTTGGTTGCACTTCAAGGTCAGTAAAGAGTGACTCGCGTTTGCTTTTTTTTAGTTCCGGAATACAGGTCTACTAATGCTGTAATACTGAGCAGGGTATGCCGAACTTCGGTAAATAAATAACTCTTCAAAGAGCTCTGAAGTATACACTTTAAAATTTTTACGGTGATATAAAATTTCCTATGCGAAAGCTTTTTTTTATTACTTTTTTCTTTCTCTTTCTCTTTTTTTTTTTTTTTTTTTTTCTTTTTCGGCGTGCTAAGCGTCCGCTAGATGTTGCGACTGGAATTTGGTTCATCGAAGCTTTGGATTCTGTCCAAGAATTTAAGAATCAACGAAGTATCTTGGAATGATGTGGAAAGTTCCCAGCAGCGCCGCTTTTCCCAATTGTGCTTTTGTTATGCTGTCGATTCTAATTTCTTCTAGATATATTGTATATATATATATATATTTATTTTGCTCACTTTTCTTCGACTTTCTTCTAACGTACATACTAAGCACTACTATGGCTGCAGCTTGCTCTTTTTTCTGAAGGGTCAAACTTCAATTTCCAAATCTCAATATTTTGCAATCTTTTTTATTTCTTTTTCCTTAAGACAAATATTTCCTGAGATTTCAACATTTATAAAGGAAACCTTCTATTTTCAATTAAAGTAATACCATGTGTGTTATTGAATTTTTTTCTGTTTGGAATTTAAAATCCGAAAATGCTAAGTTTAGCGTTTTCTACATTTTTTTTAAAGTAATTCTTCCACCAATTGTTATTTTGACTGTTTTTACTATTACTTACAAATATGATCTTTCTTTTTTTTTTTCCCCCTTTTTCTTTTTTTAAATCAGAAGTTTCATGTAAATTTGTAGAAACGCATTACCCCTGACAGAGCTCTTTAAAGACCTTTATTTCCTGTTAAATTCCGTTCAAGGCACTTTAGATATCCTGTGTATATATATTTTAATGAAAACATCTTCTCTAAAAACTAATTAAACGAGATTTAGTTTCATTTCTTCACAGTTGGCGAGTTCAATGCTAATCCCTCCGGGATTTACCTAGCCGGTTTAATGTCTTTTTATCAGATTCCTCAGGTTTCGTGAAAAACTTTTAAGACCAAGATGTTAATGCTGCTATGCATTTATTTTTCAATTTCGAAGTTATAATATAAGATTAAGTTAACTGAGATATAAAAAAAAATAACTTTGTAAACTTGAAGTATTCTGAAGTGAGTTACAGTAATGTAAAATTATACATGTTCGAGGAAGAATCATATGAAATGAAGGAAAAGTGCAAATCTAATTGAGGAAAGAAAGCGGACCGTCCCGGGGGCGCAGTGGTCTAAGCGCTGCCTTCTGACCATTCGTCCGAGATTGCCAGTGTTCGAATCCCGGTGAGGCATAAATGTTGTGTTATCTTATGGCACCAGCTCTCTCTCTCTCTCTCTCTTCCCTGGAGTACGTTCGATCCCAGGCAGGTATGAACGCTCGAACCACTAATTATCTGCCGTGGGTCGGATGGGAACGTTAAGCCGGACCCCGGGTACTGTTCGCCTGGTAATAAATAAGGGCGTCTTCCTCCCCCTTTCTACCTCGCTTCCGTGTCACTTTCCTACTCGGTACTCAAGCCCAAATCTCCTAGCTCAGACACTCTCTTCCGAAAATCCTCTGTATATGATCTGATCTGATCCTTCCCTGGATTCAGTGGCCCTAAATTAGAGACAGGCGACTGCTTATAGCCCACCGAGTCGCTCACGGTGGTCGTTAAACCTCCAATCAAAGAAAAAAACAAGGAAGCGGTTATGGAAGAAATATTGGAGTTGTACTGCAAATAAAAAACAACTGGAATGTAAAATAACAATCGTGAAAATCCATACTGGAAAAATTTTGGTTCTGACATTAAATTTAGCAATTATTAAGCTGCTCGGCATTAAATAAACGAATTCATACTACATAGTATGCAAAAACCATGATTAATGTTTGAGATAACATGAAGCAAAAATTCACTATCTGAATATTGCTTTTTATATATTTATTAACAATGAATATATTTTTGTAGTAAAGCAAAAATATTGTTAAGGAGAAATGAAGTTTAATTTTTTTTTCAAAAATTGCTTGAAATTTAAACTTTATTATTATTATTATTATTTTTTAGAAGATGGTGACCGTCATTTTGACGAGATTTCAAATATGTGTTCACAGGGTGAAAAAATAGATGCGAAAAAGTTAAGATGTGAAAAATAATAACTTATATAAAAACAAAATAGTATAACTATGCTGGCGATCCGAAGTTACTGGCGTAAAATACAAATCAAAGTTTCTAAGCTTTCGCACATCAACTAGATGCCTTTTTCGAAGAAGGAATTTAAAAAAGGTTGATATGCGATAGCCTGGAAACCTTGATTTCTATTTTTACGCCAATAATTTCGGATTACTAGTATAGTTATGCTATTTTAAGTGCAGTTGGTGTACAGTTGCTTGTTATTGATTGGCAACACAGAGTATAACTCAGTGATCTGGCTTTAAGAACTTAATTCAAAATTTAACTTTTATTTTCGTCAAGTATTTTTTTTTCATCACATGCATATGTAAACAAACTGTTCTGCCTAGAAGTAAGTAATCTACCTATATCAAGTTCAATATCCTCTCACTAAAACTTCTGGACAAATTTGTCTTCAGCCTTCAATTACATGAAAATTATCAATTATCCCGCACGCATGCCTTTATCAGATTTTTCGAGCAAGAAACAATTACCAGAGGGCATACCACAGATGTAAGTCAGTCCATTGAATTAATCAAAACGACATCCCACGAATACCGGATGGACTAAGAGTGAATTTTGGATGAACAGGTGTGTACCTTGCTGCATCCATTAAAGCCAGTCCTGAGTTGTCAAGATCATGGTATCCGTGAATTATGTTGTCTGCTAATGACGAATTCAGAAATATCAGATTGAACTACGCGAACGCGAGTTTGTTTTTGTTTTTTATCTTGTGTCCAGACTGACATACCTCATCCAATGAAATCGAAACGTGATTTTCAAAACCTATTTACTGATTTTAGGGAAACGCATTTTTGAGCTTATGCGTTATTGGACTTTAAAAACTCGGTGCACGTCTGTCATGATTTGAAAGCTGGATCTCAGAAGTTGATAAATCAAGTAATATTTCGTTAAGTAAGCAAGTAGAAAAGCTTTTAATTATATATCAGTTTTATTTTGGAGCCTAGGCTTGCTAGATACGATGTCCTTGCCAGCATTCTGGTATTAGGAAAGCGCAGCATCTGTTTGTCGTGTTATTTTTAAGCAAGCTTGTCTAGAATCTCTAGGGTCAGCTGCAATTTCAGCTAACTTTTGGTTGCCAGTCCCACTGCCCAAGACGGCCTTTTGACCAATTTTCTGTACATTTTAATTTTCCGCTTTTCTTTGCCGTACCTTATGTAAATTTTGGTTTTCTCTCGTTATACTTGCCGTACTTCACGTCTGAACTCTCATGTTTTCGTCTATATATGGCAACACTGGTAGTCAATCAAAGGTCAGGCAAAAAATGAAAACAGATGTCGTGATTTATTATGGTTGGATTGCTTGCTTTCAACGTGTTGCGAAATATATCTTCGCTCTTCACAAGAGTTTTTGACAAATCAACGTTAGTTGTTACGTATCCATCGTTAAATAACCTTGTTCCGAGTTTATTCTAATTTAACTAATCTTCTAATTAGTTGTGTTAAATTGGTATAAAAGTAAACGAACTCATAATAAAGAGTAGAGTTCTACAATGTGCATGTCATTATTTTTAGTCTTCAATTTATTGCCTAGCTGTTATAATAACATTATTAGCCGGTAATCTACCACCAAATATTAACCGGCACTCTACCACCAAATATGTGTGGCTTTTGCACCAACGATCCTAATAAACAAAGAGTTAGCTTTCAGAAATCAGAGAATGAAAAATTTCACGATTTCAAAGTAAGAGGCGAAAAGGTACAGAAACAACATAACCATTAATGGATAATTAATTCTCTTGTATTTATTACTCAATGGCTTGCTATTAATGCGCTTAGTGACCACAAACGCTACAACTGTAAAATGAAGGAATTTGGACTTTTTTAAAGTCATTATATGAAAAGAAAATATTCACCATCGTTCGTGCGGGCGTGCTTTAACGCATAAAATACGGAACTTCTTTGAGTTCATAAATTTATAAATGAAATTTACCTCATATAATTTAGAGAGTCAGCTAATTGTTCCAGTGAGGCTTTGGTAAAAATGTTTTTTTCAATTGTCAATTATAGGACGAAATGAAAAAATGACAGAAAGAAGGAGGGAAAGGTTCTGCGATCATGGGTACTTAACGTCAGAGAAAAAATATGGAAGCCAAATTTTTTTATAAACACCCAATCACACAGAACTTTGCGAAACTCAATCCTGTAATCGTGGTGCGAAAGAGAATATCCCATCCGAAAAAAAGAAAGACAATCCTCAAACGTAACAAAACATACGAGGACATAGAAACTGTTTTCATTATGTGTATCAGGACGTAGTTTTAAACCTAATAATTAAATAACTTGTAATGCCGTCTGTAGAAATTAGAAAACGTATTAAACAAGAAAAACAAACCACTCGAAACAAAATAATTCGGTTAATCAACCGTATTGCTAAGTTCCTAGTAAGATTTTATTTTTCTGTTCTGTTGGCGTGGAGTTTCCCCCGTTCCTGAAGCTAATTGCCCTTAATTAGGAAAGGATAACCCCTCCTAGCATTAGATGCGCTGGAAGTAGTTGAAGTCCAGAGAAAAACAAAAAGAAAGGTAAAATAAACGGTGATATCTCACAAAATGTTTCCAGATTTTTCATATTGTTCTTTCGCCTCAACATTTATCTTCAGCGACAGTTTCTTGCAAATCGAATTTTTATATATTTATTTATCTATATATTAGGTTTAAAAGCTTAAAACCTGAGGTTCGAATTCGCATATTTCAAAAAATCATCGCGCTTTGTCATTTCCACACTATCTCTTTACGTCAAATACAATGCAAATGGCACTCTGTCTTCAATTTCATGCTTACGTGGGACTGTGTTCAATATTTCATGGTTTTTTTATATGAAGTTTATAAAATGTTTATCTAATTTAAAGAACATGATAAATCGTTAATATTTCCTGATTTTGAAGGAATTTCTTATTTTGTAAAATTGTTTCAGAACGCGTTAAAATTAATGATGTAATCTCCGGCAGAACTGTAAAACTACTAATTTATTTAAATGCAAATCCAAGAAAAAGTACTGGAATATTATGTTCTGTGCTTAGGAAATAAAGATGCTTTAGATATTATATATAATCTATAATATAATGAAGATGATTGGGATCAGATGTTATTCGTATAGTGCTAGCAAATACAGTGAAAAAGGTACGAAGTTAATAATTATGGAATTATTCTCACAGCATGAAAGACTTAATCGTGAAGTTTACCTAATTACAGGAAAGGGATTGTTTAGTAAGAACGCAAGCACACTCACTTAATTTTACGTGGACAAGGGAAATGAATAAATTGATCTGTGATTTACTAAAAGCGCAGTTAAAGATGAATTCACCCTGGCATTTACGGGTTTGAGTTTAGATTTGAAGGCTACACATTTGATTTCAACTGATTTGATAGATGCTCGTTGGATATTCGGAATTTCGAAGCATTCGTTCTTGTTCGAACAGTTGTAGTCCAAGTACTATAACGAAAAACCACGAATTGAAAAGTTGACGAAACTGAATACTGATCTCATACAAGAGTTGCAAGGGAATTGGGCTCCGTTGAGCTTATCTTGATTAACATGTTCAGACGTGTTTACAATTTATTTAGTCGTTCGAGATCCTGTTTTAAATTCAGAGTGCTCCTCTTATTTAACAGATCTATTGCACAAACGTCCGCAATCAGAAAATTAACAACGAAATTCATCAGCTGACGTTGTGAAATAAAATCATTTTTTAAGAGATAACCCACAGTGATTTAACAGATCTATTGCATAAACGTCCGCAATCAGAAAATTAACAACGAAATTCATCAGCTGACGCAAACAATGTTTAGGCGTAAAACAGCAAATAATATGTACAGCTTCTGAATGGGTTCCTCTGCTTTAAAGACAAGCGAATGTTGTCCCCACGGAATGATCACTGTGGATAGTGATCGTTGCACAGGAATTATGCAAATGTCGTGTGTATCACTCGATGTGCAGATCTTGAAATTTGTTGTACTTCGCTGAAGCGATGAAAGATTTCCGTCTTTAGCACGATTTAATGATTAAAAGATGAGAAATATATACAATTAAAAACAATTAAAACCATGAGCACTTTCGAGGCTGCGGCTGCCTCTTCTTCAGATGTGAAGAGGCAGCCGCTGCCTCGAAAGTGCTCTGAAGAAGAGGCAGCCGCAGCCTCGAAAGTGCTCATGGTTTTAATTGTTTTTAATTGTATATATTTCTCATCTTTTAATCATTAAATCGTGCTAAAGACGGAAATCTTTCATCGCTTCAGTGATTAATGTCGCACGAGTCTTCAATATTTGTTGCTCGTTGTACTTCGTTTAAAGATTTGCCAAGAATGGACTTAAAGATTTTGCAAAAGGGACGTCAGCGGAGCAAAGGACATGTGCTAAAGTAGATAAAACTTTAATCGGATGAATCTTAGTATGACCATCATAAAGAAATTAAAAGGCGAGGGATTTACGTAGGTCATTTTAAAAGTTTTGCATACTGCGCAAGCGCTGACCGTAGTATGATGCAATCGCTCCAATTGTTGCATCAGTTGTGAGCGAGACTTCAGTATACAAAGTTGTGTCTATACGTTTGCTGGCTAATTTGTTCCTGTTCCGAAAAATTCTGCCTAGAAATGCAGCAAGAAAGTGAATCAGGTCAGATCTCCCGAAACTTTGCGAAGAAAATACTTTCAGCGGTACGAGACAGAAGGCGAGCAGTCTTTAGACAGAATTTTTGCTGTAGACGAAACCTGGATACGAGGTTTTGAACCAGAACTGAAATCTCAGTCCTCTCAGTGGAAACATCCAGAATCACCTGGCCAGAAAAAATTCCGCCGCCAACAATCGAAGGCTAAGCTGATGATTATTATGGCCTATGACAAGGTTGGAGTGATAGCAACAGACCTGCAGGGACCACTGTAAAAGTGGAATACTACAGAAGATTTCTGCAAAATGTTTTGCGCCCAAAGATTCGCCAAAGAAGGCCCGACATGCTCGGAGCTGGTGTCATCATTTTGCACGACAACGCGAGGCGCCATGTTGCCCGTACAGTAAGAGACATTCTGGAAAAGTACAGATAGGTATTGCTTCACCACGCGCTATACAGTCCTGACATGAGACTACTAGACTATGATGACTTGCTTCTAAAACTGAAGAGGACACTCAGCGGGAAACGATCCCGGATGTTTCTAATGAAGTGACCCGAGTAAGCCGACGCCTCGACAATGGAGGCGTCATGACTGGAATACAAGACTTGCCCAAACTTTGGGTCGCTGACATAAAGAAACATGGAGATTACCTCGAAGGCCTGTAAAGCTATGTTGTGAAATAAAATCATTTTTTAAGAGATAACCCACAGTGTGCAAAACTTTTGAAATGACCCTCGTATTTATGTGGGAACATGTACGCAGAATATTACAACGATTACAGCAATCGCGTTTTAGCACTTTTGCAAATTCTATTATACATATATACATACTTTTTTTTAGATTAATGACTACTAGAATCACTTAATGCTGGGACGATTCGTCCATCTCTAATTCCGAGTCATCTCTAAATTAGAGAGAGCCGACTTCATTGTTAAACTTGACCAAACACTGCTTACACTACGTAATAGTTCTATATAGCTCGGAAAAAGACACCAGGGGAAAAAGAGGGATAGGCTTTTCATAACTAGGAGTCTTTATCCCGAGACTAACGGCAATGTAACTTCCGAACCACGGCGGGTGTTTACATCCAACTCCAGCCCGCTAACTAATACTAGGACATTATGAGCATCCATCTCCTCCGTTCCTTACATTTAGTTTGAGCCGTGTTTCAAAGAGAACGGTGGAAAAGTGCTTGTATTGCTAAAAGACATCTTTAAAGAGAATAACTGTAAGCGGAATTTTCTTCTCGAAACGTACGGTTTAGCCGCCTTTATTAAAATTGAATACCTTACTTACATAAAGACTAATGGTGACTCAGAAGATAGTAGTTAAATATGCGTATATGGGGCAGGATAGTTGTGTTTTTACAGCGATGCGCTTAATCATTTATTTAATCTCCTTTCCTCCTAAGAAACTGTGGAATTTCAGGGTGAATTCATCTTTACACAGAAGACTGTTAATATTATCTGCCAGCTTTCATCAGATCATCACTCACATTCTAATTAGTGTAAAGCAAGTGTCAATTTTATTATTATTATTTTTTTAACAACCCGTTTGAGTTTGCACACAGATATGCTGCATATTTCTCTTACACATTCAGTTTCTAAACGTTTGCTGTTTCCTATTGGCTACTTTTGCTTTTTTTTTTTTTTTTTTTTTAACCAGTGTTCCTCCATAACACAGGATGAAAAACATTTAGTGTGTATTCATATACATTCCGTAAGAAGTGGTTTTTTACAACAAAAACCGGGTGCATGTGGTGAATCGATTTATAAACACTTCCTTGAGTTGCACTTTTTTTTACACTCTATTCACACTACATTGTGCTCGAAAATAATAGGTATGTCTGTACAATGTACAAGTAAATTAATGTTGTCGGTCTTTTTTTTTTTCTTCTCTTTTGTTAATGTTACAGATACACACCTGAGGACTGCACTGTACTTTCGGATGGTTCAATCTAAAGTTTCTTCTGTTGAAGAGGGATGTTAGGAGCAACATAAGCAATACATCCATGCTAACAACGAAAGTACTTACTAGAAACGTATCTGGATTAGCAGGAGATGGATAGGCGAGGTATGACGCACTGAAGCTTCACGCACACTCAAACACACGTACACAATATACAATGTACAGCTAAAGTGACACATTTTGGTAACATTTTTGGCCACTTTTTTTTTATTATTATTATTTTCAAAGGTTTCAACACACTATACATTGCAGCATTTGTTGAACAAGCTCTATGGAGGATATCAGGAGAGCATTCGCGTCCTCTATGTTGACTTTTATCATTTTTTTTTTTTACTTGGCAGCCACAGCTGAGTTGGGGGCATCCGGTGCCATGGGTCCAGGTCCAAGTGGTGGAGTACTCACAGAAGCTGGGGAACTAACACTTGGTGGTTCACTCTGGCTGTTTTCGGAATCGCTGCAACTCCCACTGCTGGAACCTTTCTTGTCACTTCCGTTGCCATTGTGGGTCTTAACATGCTTGCTAAGGTGGTCGGAACGCATGAATCGCTTATTGCAGATGGGGCAAGCGAATCGCTTCTCCCCGGTATGGGTTCGGAGGTGTCGCTGTAGTTCGTCCGACCGTGTGAATCGTTTCCCGCAGAAAAGCCAATTACAGACAAACGGCCGTTCTCCCGTATGCCAACGAAGGTGGGCTTTCAGATGGGACGTTTTTCCATAGACTTTTCCGCATCCTGGAATGTGACAACTATGAATGTTCTTTTTCCTGAGGTGGGCACCTGCGGGCCCAGAGTCTCTCTGCCTCTTGACAATTTGGGCAGTCACACGTCGCCCTTCCACTATAACGCCTCTGTGACCTGGGTGAAGGCATTTGTGGTAGGGTGGGTTGACTGAGGCTGAAGGGAGAGGTGACCGACGGACCCACACCCTGGGCCGACGGTAGCATAGACTTGTAGGTGTCTTGGAGTAGATGCTGTCCCGAAGACAGGAGATGCGCCGTGTTCGACGCTGCGAGACTCGGTCCGAGTCCGTAATCAGAGCTTGGATAGTTTGCCGGTAGTTGTGAATGCAGACCCGTGGTGGCACCGGACATGTCCAGCCAGGATCCGGGACTTGGTGCCGTGTGCATGTCCCACCAAGTGGTGGAGTTGAGGGTATTCACTGAAGACACTTCCGTCTTGATGCCCGTATGCGTGGCTCCAGCGACGTTCATGTTGAAAGGCCAGCTCTCGTATGGGTGAGCGGCTACGCTCACGCGGGAATACATGGTGCCCAGGTGCGAGGAATCGCCGTGGACCTTCCCCAGAAGGGGTTGTCCTGCTTCGGATTGTGGAGAAGTGACTGCAGCTCCTGGGTAAAATAAGTTCTCTCCTCCGTAGGACGTTGAGCTGCAAGCGGATGTGACTGTCGGTCTCTGGTAGTTCAGAGACGGGGCACCACTGTTGGCTAGAGTTGTTACTCTTTGCGCGCTTAAGGAGTGCGATGTGCCTCCGGGAGAAGATGTTGGCTGCGTGCCTTTCTTCCAAGGATGAAAACCTTTGCCCACAGCGGCGTCGGCGAGTGGAGGAGGACTTTTGCTTGCCAGTTTGTTGCACTGGGCAGCAAGCATGGCGAGAGGTGTTCCCCCAGACGAGGATGTTCCTGAAACAAATGAGAAAAAAAGGAGAAAAATCATTAAACAAATCCACAAAATGAGACAGTGCAGCACCGTAAAAAAATTACTAAGAAATAGCACTGAAGGTAATTCATAACAAATGTTCACACATATGGGCAAAATCTGTTGCACTTTTTAAGACTATTAACATATTTAATCATTTTATAACAGGCAGAAAAAAAAGAAACTTTTATATTGTTTTGTACTAATTTTGAAAATGATAATCAATGATTGCACTCATGAATGGAATACCGGATTACACCATACAATACAAATTTTGAAGATGGCAATTCGTTTTTTGGTGTAAATATGGCAAGAATGGTAAGTCAGATACTATCCGAAAACTTAAAAATTTCGTCGTCCTGAAGCGGGAATCGAATCCGCGTCTCCCGGATAGCGCCCGGGTATGCTAACCACTACACCACCCAAAACGCCCAAATCTCATCCTGTAATAGTTTATTCAAATTAATCGGAAACTTGAGATTTCGTCGTTCTGGGTGGTGTAGTGGTCAGCATACCCAGGTGCTATCTGGGAGACGCGGGTTCGATTCCCGCTCTAAGACGACGAAATTTTCAAGTTTTCGGATATTATCTGACTTGCTATATTTACACAAAAAAAAATGGATTGTCATCTTCAAAATTTTTTATAATTGCACTGTTAGTTTTACGTGGGGCATTTGTACAAATTATCTTGAAAATTATCTAATCTGACTCGTAAAACTTATTGCCAAAACAAAACGTAAAGCACAGAAACGTATTTTTAAAGTATTTACCCATCTATCTCGTCCACCCATGATGGGTTGAGTCACGAAAAGACGACTATCCGCCCTTGAGGGTTACTGGCTAATTAATGCAGCCGGCTTGTCATTCCTCTGCTGCATACGGATAAGGGACAAAGTGCGTCCGGGAACGACTTCACAGGGAACCATCTAAAAGTTCGCGTCCCCAACCACAGAGAGCCTGCGGAAAACCCCAGAAAAACCAGAGGCCAGATGGCCTGGAGGAAGAGAATTCGAACACTTCTTAGAAACGTCCACCGCACACAGAGCGCATAGAGACTTAACCAACTGAGCTATGCCGGTGGTAAGATATTTTCAAAATAAGATATTTATAGGCACTTTTAAATTCAAAGGGAACTAGTTATAAACGTCATGGCGAAGACTAAAATACAAAAGCAGCTATAAACACAAAACTACACTATTTATGAAAGAAAAAGAAGGCTGAAAAAGTAAAATTGCAATTTTTAACTCAAATAACGGTTGTGTAAAGTATATGTTCAAATAAATATAAAAGCAAGAAACTGTTCGTGTTGATTCGGAAGTTTTCAATTTTTTTATTATAAGGCGTAGTCTCATAGCTTTGTCTCAAAACTAAATATATAAGTCATTGAGAGCGACCTTGATAGTATATTTTAAAGACATTATCATCCGACATTGTGGAAAATGAGGTATCAGATACAAAATAATTCGTTCACTTTAAATCAGTACCAGTGGCGTACTCAGTTGAGATGGCCATCCCCACGACGTATCACTTGATCTTTCGTTCTTTGTTATTGGCTGCCTTAGTTTAAATATATTTTTATGAATTTTCAAATATATATTTTACTAATAACTGGAAATGCACTTTAATATGGCTGAGATATTCTATGAGTTTCCATTATTTTGGGAAATCTTTTCTCCAGAGCATTTTTATTTTCATCTTCAACATTTTAGGACCAACGCCGTAAAGAAATCCTGTATGCGCCACTGACCAGTTGCATGCAAGATACTAAAAGTCGTATAAATGTGAGTGTTTAAGAGAAGCGAGGTCGAAAATAAAAGTTGTGACGGACACTATATTGATAAACGTCACTGAACACCCCTTCAAAAGCAAATGAACGGATCCACTGCATTGTTAAGATGCGCGGTACAGCTGCAAACGGTGCAAAAACAAGCCTGCAGCTGACCGCGGTCATATCCCACTGTGAGGTTGAGTGAAAACGTCGCGAACTGACTTTGAGAAAGGAAAGATTGCTGGGTGTTATACTAGTGGGTTGTCCATAAGAGAAACCGAGGTGCGTTTAAACATACCCAAGTCAACTGTTTTGGATGTACTGAATAAGTGTAAGGCACATGAGGTGCCTGAAGCACCAAAACTTACCGGCAGACCAAAGAAAATCTGTGATAGAGGACGTTGAAGCCACGGGACAGTCCTTACAGCTAATCGACGGAGTACTGCACAAGTCCTCAGTGTACAGGTGAGTAAAAATGCTGGAACCTGGGTATGTACACGTACCATTCGCAGAAAACTTCATTCCATGGGTTACCATGGTCGTGCGGCTGCTCATAAGCCTTTCATCTCCACTCGGAATGTTACTCGTCGTTTAGCATGGTGTAAAGAACATTTATTGTAAACCGTAGATCAATGGAAACGGGTCCTATGGACTAATGAATCCATATACACGATCCATCAGTCTGATGGCCGTGTGTGAGCATGGCGGCAGCCGGAGAAATGCTATTTACCACAGTGTACTGTTCCAAAGGCCAAGTTTGGAGCTGGCAGTGTACTCGTGTGTGGGTGTTTTTCGTGGTATGGTCCCTGCCCTTTGGTTATTATGGATAAACCTATTAGCTAGCACGTCTACCTCGATATTCTGGACAATTATGCCCTACCAACTCTATGGTAATACTGTGGAACCGAGCCTTGTTGGTACCAGAAAGATAATGCACCCAGCCATAAAGCAAAGACTGTTACCGCGTGGTTTGACAATAATTCCGTATCGTGTGTGAACTGGCCAGCACAGAGCCCTGATCTTAATCCCATAGAGCACCTATGGGATGAATTAGAAGCACCGCAAAAGAAATTTGTAACGAAGGCCTACTACTAAGCAACAGCTAGCTACACAATTGTGTACTAAATGAAAGCTCATACCTATCGCTGTGTTCCAAAACCTTGTCAAAAGCATATGTCGAAAGGTTAGTGCATGCTTTAAAGCCAAAGGTGGACATACACCGTACTAATGTGTGTCAATAAATGCTATGTTGTGTTTCTCTTCTAGGTGTCCGGTGACTTTTGTCAATATAGTGTATATCTCTAAATAATCTTCCTTTTGAGTTTTTGTTCTTTTATGTAAATTTAGTTACTTCATGGTAAAACATTTTCTTACTGAACGGCACATTACTTCTCCAAAGAGCTTTTACAATTTGACCACAGTGAATAAGAGCAACATAAAGTAACTGCGTTGAGTTGGAAGTTGAGCGGAGCAGTTGATGCAATGGAGTTGACGTGGAGTTGTCGAGAGATTTATGTGAGATAGAGATATAGCAATTAGATTTATGTACCGGAGAATGTTATGAAGCGTTGTTATTGACATTAATGTGATCAAGAAACGAATATAATCACTGGCGAATATAATGTATGAGTTACCTGACTTCCCAGTAATGGACGAATAAAGGGCGTGGAACTGTTCATAAGTTATCCTCTTGATTCCTTTCCTGGCCGTTTGGTTATAGTTTTGACAAAGTGTGATTGATATATGTTCACGAAGTTGATTACGAACATTAGCAGAGAACACATAGTTAAGCAAATGCGCATTTAAAGCTGCAGCAATTTAAGCTTAATATCATAAAGTATCGTATAGCTAAGAAAAATTGCCTAGTTACTGTTGATCACTGACTATCATATATTTCATTTCTTTCATATTAAAGTATCCTATACGGTGTTGCTGTAAACCGATTGATTGATTCATAAGTAATAAAGCATTTTTTTGAAATCGATATATGTGTCGGAAGTGAGCTGGTAGAAATCGAGATTCTCTTTCTTCTCCATACGTATATCGTAGTCAAGTTTTCATCTGAACGCACCCCACTCAACGGAGAGATATTGGCATACAGGTCTACATGGGCTGCATTTTGATAAAACCAGCCCTTTTCAGATTTTTATCACGCATTCTCAGCCACTTATTGCAAACAGCGCATTAAAGAAACAAAGCTGTTCTCCACTGAGCTGAACTACTTCAGTAGTAAGCGGAATGTAACGCAGAGAGACGTGCGATTTCTCGTAGGAATTCATCCGACAGATGAGGTTTAGATCTGACTATCTACTTCTGTTTCAAATGCAAACGCATTTCATCTCCCACTCTTAAGTATAGACGCCCATAAGCTTCGATATCAGGTTTTCCTGCCTATTTTAGGCTTTCATCTTACAGTCCGTCTCGTCTCTTTCAGCTGAAATTAATCAACGTACCCGGTGGCGACGTACTTCCATGTCTTTCGTTTCACTCAGTGATCTTCGCCTTCTTGATTACTTCACAAATAAGTCTTTGAGTCGAAACGTTTTTCTTTAATCCAGGAGCAAAATCCTAAACCTTCCAGCACATGTCCGACCCGAGCCAAAAAAAATGTCACTTAACTGATAAAAAGAAAACAAGGTCGGATGAGGGAATTCCGAGCGGACGCAGGCGCGTGAAGATTTCTATAGTAGCATATCCGCACTGAGAATGCGCACAGCCATCGAACTCATGAGAAAGTCAAGTCTACAATTCTAAAATTCTAAAACCAGTGGATTCAAAAACATAAGCGAATAAATACTCTGAACAAATATTTCAGCCTTACATATCGGAAGATCGAACTCCCGACGAGCAAAATCATCGGATATTCGCGATTCAGTTGGATTTATTTTACAATTATATCAGTGAAAACACTGTATTCCAGTGAGTGCTTTATCAAAATGCAAACTTTCGATATACCAATCCTTAGGTGAAATGATTTTTAGATGGAATGAACTTTCGAGTGAAGTAACCCTTCGATGAAATGAACTTTGAAGTGAAGTAATCCTTCGATGAAATGAACTTTGAAGTGAAGTAACACTTCGATTAAATGAACTTTGAAGTGAAGTAACACTTCGATGAAATGAATTTTGAAGTGAAGTAACCCTTTGATGAAATGAACTTTGAAGTGAAGTAATCCTTCGATGAAATGAACTTTGAAGTGAAGTAACACTTCGATTAAATGAACTTTGAAGTGAAGTAACACTTCGATGAAATGAATTTTGAAGTGAAGTAACCCTTTGATGAAATGAACTTTGAAGTGAAGTAACTTTTCGATGAAATGAACTTTGAAGTGAAGTAACCCTTCGATGAAATGAACTTAGAAGTGAAGTAACCCTTCGATTAAATGAACTTTGAAGTGAAGCAACCCTTCGATTAAATGAACTTTGAAGTGAAGTAACCCTTCAATGAAATGAACTTTGAAGGGAAGTAATTTCGGTGAAATGAACTTTGAAGTGAAGTAAACTTCAATGAAATGAAGTAACCATTCGAAGAAACGAACTTTCAAGTGAAGTAACCCTTCGATGAAATGAACTTTCGAGTGAAGTAACCTTTCGTTTCTCCTTTATGTAAAAGGTCTATTTTTCTTCTCCCACACCGCAAATTCACAGCAAATATCATTCTAATCTCTTTCTTTTTTACCATTATACTTTTATGGATTTTTTTTCTCACGTTAAATAGCCACGACACACATAGAGAATATTATAATTCACTCGCATGAAAATTAGTAATACGGAAATTATAAACAATTAATAATCAAAATAAAAGATAATTATACTAGAAAGCTAAGAACTATATGAAAACAATATACGACGCATGAGATTTATTTCAAAACATTAAAAGATTTTTGTAAAGCTTTGCTTTACGTCATAGTGATTGACATCATGCCACACAAAAGAGTTAAAAAGCTCCTCAAAGTTCAGTTCCTTGTTTTAATTTAAATAAAATTTAAGATCGTTATATTTTAATCGAAAAACTTATACAGGAAAAAATCGTATGTAAGCAATGTCCGCTGATATATATATATATATATTTTTTTTCTGGCTAGTAACAAAAATTCTATCAAAACAGAAAATTTCCACGGTATTCCATCGATTCGGAGGACGAAATGAATGTGGACAAAGTGAACGGTGGACGAAATGTACTGGACCAGGTGAACGTGGACGAAATGAACTGGACCAAGTGAACGTGGACGAAATGAACTGGACCAAGTGAACGTGGACGAAATAAACTGGACCAAGTGAATGTGTGGACGAAATGAACTGGACAAAGTGAACGTGGACGAAATGAACTGGACCAAGTGAATGTGTGGACGAAATGAACTGGACCAAGTGAACATGGACAAAATGAACTTAGACAAAAGTGATAGAGAACCGTAAAAATTTACATCACAAGCTTAATCATCGTCACATTTACGGGAAATTGTTCTAACCACGGTTACACAGCTTCCATCGAAAGAAGCAAATTAAAAAATGACTCGTATTGAGTTAATGGAGAAAATTAAGGCATTGACTGTGAATACGTCGGCTTGCGATTTACTAAGGGCAGCTAGCGACGCCTAGAAATGACCATGAAGCTCAGAGTTATTCGAAATGTTTACAGTTGGTTTCCGAAACTGTTAATTGGTGAAACAATACTCGGTAGGACTTTCTTTTCTGAAAGAAAAGCAGAATTTGTGTTTATGGTTACGCAGAAAACTCTCATTCCTACGATAGTTACATATAAACGGTCTTTAATACAATGTATTTGAACATTATAAATACTTTATTACAAATGTTTGAAAATTCTACAAGCTGAGTATAATAAGAATGAATCTTTCACCCATGAATATTCCATTTAAGAAACGTCAGATCAATGAGTAATTATTGTTGATAACCTTAACTTTTTTTCAGGTTACTTTAAATGGTGCAATTTGCAATAAAAATAATTTTATAAAGTACAAGCAAGACAGAGCTGTATGTACTATTTGCTGTTAAAAAATGCTTCGTACCCCAAATGAACTAATGCTGCTTAATACTTTTGACATAGCTGGGTTAAACAGATTTATTCGATTTTACTCGCTTGTTGGTTACAAAAAATTAATCAGTGCAATTGTATTTGAAGTCTTTTCATCAGCTGACCTTCTATTCGATCAAAAAAGAAAAGAGTAAATAATAATAATAATAATATTGCCACATTTGCTTAATGCGACATACTTTCCTTTTTCTTTTGCAGACTTGAAATCAATATTCTTTGAAAAACATGCTGAGTATGAGGTTTCACGCCTTTATGAGCAAAAACTATGATTAAAACAAAAAATCATATGAGTCTTTCATACTGAAGCGGGGTGATCTGCTTTATAAAAAAAAACAATGAGGACAGATACCTTATCACCTGTATTCTTTTCCATTTTTGTTGAGGTTTTAATTACTTTAACAATACTCAAGTTTTTATTAATTCGCTTACAATTATTTTTACCTGACTAGCTCCGCAACGTTCGTAAAGCGTATGAGAAGGAAACAGCTAAGAAAAAACTCACCTTTTAATATTTTTATTGAATGTTAGGAATTAAACTGTTTTTCTTTTTGTGGTTTTCCTGTTTGTTTATAGAGAAATATTAAATTTGTTTTATTGTGTTAAGAATTTTAAACATTCGGTTGTTTTAAAGAAATATTTCTGTAGTTTTTGTATTAGTCCTTTTACACAATCCAGTCAACTATAGGCAGAATTTTCAGAAGACGTAAAGCAAAATGATTTCTAAATCATGAAGCAAATGTGAATGAGTTTCTGCTTTAGCAAAATGCAAAAGTGAGTTTACTCGACTCTAAATGTGACAGCCATTGAGAAAGCTTCACCAGATGCACTGTAGTATCAGATAAACCACTACAGACGAAATACTTTATTCTTTTTCGTGATCACAATTTGCATTAGTGACATCTTGTCCGTTTTCTGTTACTGTGGAATTATTGGTAATGTTCCTTTAAAGAACGAAGGACAGATAGATAGATAGAATAGATAGATAGAAGAGACAGAGAGCGAGAGAGAAAGAGCACAGAGGAAAAGGTCAAAGGTAAAGCTGACCTGACCCAACGGGTGGTCAAATTATTAGGTGTGCAACTTAATTATCCGCTCCTATAACCGCAAGCCATCATAGAACGTCGGCAAATGCAATTAGCTGTGTGCGATAATGGCAGATTGCGACGCCATTCAACAGCTTTCCAGGCAACCGTAACCGCTCACAGCTGTAGTGAGAAAAGGGACGAAAGTTGACGGTGAAACCAGTGTCGTTCGAGAAGCAACATTTGGGGCACTGCCTCCTGTTCGCGTTTCAGCTAAAAAAAAGTGCCGCGAAAGCCCAGCAAATGATCTGTGCTGCTTTGAGTGAGGCTACTGTATCCTACAGTACGCGTAAGAAGTGGTTCCAGCGGTTTAAGCAGGGAAATTTCGATCTCCGTGATGCAGAACGTCCGGGACAGCCACAGAAAGTTGACGATGAGGAACTGGAACAACTGTTGGACGCGGATCCCTATCGCACACAGTCAGAGATCGCCCAGGAACTCGGAGTAACACGGCATGCCATTGCAAAGCGCCTGCACAAGCTTGGACGGATTCACAAGGAGGGCCGTTGGGTGCCCCACCAACTCACAGCTGCGAACAAGTCTAGGTGCTACGATATTGCTGTGTCCTTGCTCTTCAGATTCAAGAAAAAGGATTTCCTCCACAAGATTTTGACCTGGGATGAGAAGTGGATTCTCTATGATAATCCTAAGCGGTGCAAATCGTGGGTTTATCCAGGTCAGCCTACCACCAGTACCGCCAAACCGAATATCCATGCCAGGAAGTTGTTGCTGTGCATATGGTGGGATCAGCGCGGTTTCGTACACTATGAGTTGCTCAAACCTAGTGAAACGGTCAATGCTGAGCGATATTGTCAGCAACTCATTCGTGTGAGTGACGCAATGAAGGCGAAAAAGCCATGCACAGGCAAGGGCAGAAGGTCGATCCTGTTGCTTCAGGATAACGCGGGTCCTCACACCGCGAAAACGACTTTAAACACGATCACCGACCTGGGATGGGAGATTTTGTCCCACACGGCGTATTGTCCAGACTTTGCCCCGTCGGACAATCCCCTCTTTCGCTCCCTGCAACATCACCTGAGTGATACGCACTTCACTTCTGTCGAGGAGGATGACTTTATCAACTCGAAACAGCCCTCTTTTTTTGCAGTGACATTCAGCAGCTCCCTGACCGATGGCTCAAATATATCCAACACGACGGGGATTATTTCCCTGATTAGGTAAAAAAAGAATTAAGTTGCACAGCTAATAATAATGACATAGAAGCTTGCGAGTTAGGCGTGACGAAGGAAACATTAAGTACGCAATGACACATGGTGAAGAGGAATATTGGACATAATTTTATAAAAAGTCCACCAGTTCCACTTTTACATATTTTCGGTAGCATAATATGGCATATTTTTTCACTTTCTAAGTCTAGGTTCAAGTTCCAGATGAATATTGGAGACCTCGTGAATATTTGAGCTGAAAGAACTCTACTTAATTTAAGAACAGTTGTCTTTCTTTGAGGCAACAGCCTTAAATTTAGTCAATTTTTTCTGGCATTTGATATTCGTCAGAGTTCGCTTCAGTTTCAAAATTATCACACATCGAGTTGATATGAATTTAGGCTTTAGTTACAATCCAAGATTTTAAAAACCATTTTTAACTAAAACCCCATATCAGTACATGTAATTTAATTTGCTTCGAAACCTATTCCATTACTTTGCTTCTTAAGAATTTGGGTAAATATCGACGAGTTCTTGCAACACAGTAACATTTTGCAAAAGAGAACAGAAATAATTTATCACTGATTAAATAATGTTTCATTAGTTGCAGTTAATTACAAGTATTTCTGACTTAGCGCCCCAACATCTCTGCCATTCCTAGAAGTTTTGCTAGAAATTATAGTTTCTCAGAGGCGTACCTCCGTTACGGCCTATTACTGTGAATGTCTTCAGCTATTAATAATGTTACACGGCACTAGCAGTGTTCCTGCCGAGTCTGCCGGTAACGGTGCTTGAGACCTGAAGTACAATTTAGTTGGCCACGGCACCAGGTGAGAATCTCAGGTGCACTGCTGCACTCAAAGATTCACACCAGAACATAAAAAATGAAAAGTTGAAGAATGACCCGAAGCATAAGGCTTGGGTGAATCCACCTTGTGAACAAAATAACAACAACAAATAAAAAAATAAAATAATCTAAAAAAAAAAAATGATACTTTGGGATCAGAGTTGTGATGAGGTTCACCCGCAATCACCAATTCGTGACTGAGTGTAGTGGTCCGGATCTTACTCCGGTACATTCAATCCCCAACCAGCCAGTACAACACTCACTTTCGCAAATAACACATGATTCTCAAATACACAACACAACATTTAATAACGTTCTGCGAGATTTAAACAGATACGGCGCTCTCTAGGCGCATAGACAATTGCCCCTCTTATGAGGGCAGCATACGGTGTCACACTTTACTGTCGGATAACGCAGCCGACTGAGTCTCCACCGGACTATCTGAACAAGAGATACTACTCGTTTACACACTAAATAGAGCTGCAGGTGATATTCATATACAATTGCTTAGAGAATGAAAAAAAAATTATATGCAAACGATCACATTAAAAATACTCGCGACACAAAATACACAAGCACGTTAATTTGCGGTATAAGATTATAGGTGCGAAATACTGCCAAAGTTAATTAACTAAATCTAATAAGCATGCACATGCAGATCCCTTCCCCGCTCGCTTTGGCCCTGAACCAAAGTTAAAAGAAACTGTCCCGCCCAGCGGAATTTGTGGCCACACCTTCTCCCTTATTCATGTAAAAAAAGTAATCAGGAAATGGGCCCTGTAAGAAATTGAAATCTGTATGTGCAGGTATTTCCTCTGAGGTTCAGTCACTCAGCATTACTGCATCTATGTCCATGCAGCTTCGGATGTCGGAATGGCACAAGTTCGCAGATGTGCGAAGAAAGAAAAAGGAAATATTCATCTACTTACAGTTACGTGACTTTGCTGTGCAAATCCGTTGTGCATCACATAATATCACACGGCAAAAAAAAAAAAACACACACACAGACACTTGCACCATGTGGCAGCACCGATGATTCAACACTTCACTTTGACGCTTGATGTAAATGAAGCACACAATTAAAAATGGTAATATCACGCCGCCCTTTGTTGCAATGATTAGAGTGCACACTGATCTATTCTCGTGACGATTTGAAGGTGGCCGTTAAGCAAAATAGGCCCTCTCACATCTGATGTTGCGGTTTCCAAGATTAATTTTCTCGGCCGAGCGAAATCAGACGTGCTTTTACCTTAAGCGTATATCGGCAACTCAACATTTCACCTGTATATTTGTTAGGTATCGAAGCCACCGCTCTTACGCTCATATTTTTCTTTCGACATGTTTTTATCCCGTCGCACTTACACGTAGTGGCTTCGCTGCTTACGCGACCACACACACGCACACATGGGGCCTCGCTTCGCCCCGTAAGACAAGCGCATCTCTTCACTTCCTCCACAGTAGGGGATGAATGATGGTGACGATTCCACACTGCAGTGGTTGGCATCCGAACCCGACTTTTGCTTGGCTTCGCTTCTCATTGGAATGACCACTGTCCACTCGCAGACTTCTTAATTCCCCTGTAACTTGGCTTTCATTAGGCCAAACAGTCGCTGAGTTCCATTACGCTCCAGCCTAGAAATTTCTGCTTTATCCTGCGGATTTAGGCATTCTGCTGTCTTTATGGCAAACTGGCATCTCCAGCTGCCTCGAGTTGTCTCCATTTCTTACCAAATGCGGGGAGGTTTGCTGCTTCATTTTTCCCAATTCATTTTTTGCAGATCCAAGGCATCCAGCCTTTCACATCGGAGAGCATACAGACAACTAACTTTCTTCCTTATGTTCATGCCAAGTGCGAACTCTTATTTTTCTGCACGGACCACACAGAGAGCAATTGTTCTCGAAAATGCCCCAAACAATCGACGAATTTACGATTATTCGCTAAACCTTTCGTCCCCTATCTTCATTCATTCCTACTCAAGTGGCTCATTCGATACGTATTCCTCTTTCCCTTTCCGTGTTGCATAGGCTGCCCGTCAGCTGCGCCCTGATATTTATGACCTAACAGAGCTATTCTGAGACCACCCAGCCAGAGAGAGAATTCTTCGCCTCTTTTCTTTCCAAACCCCCAGATAAAACTTTATCTGCTGTTTACACTTTTAAACTCCAATCAAGCCTCGAACAATTAATACTTAATTAATTTCACACATCAACCACGCCCATTAATTACTAAATTAATGGCGGGGGTGGGTCGTAACATCGGCCCCTCCTCAAGAAATCTAGAAGTCCTCTTCTGGGCCTATCGCTTTGCTCTTATCAATTTCCAGAGCAACCATTGAGTGCTACCTTTTCCCACAGGTAGAAATAATTCAAAATGGCAAAAATATTGCGTTTCTTGCCTTCAAGAGCATTGGAGCGACTTCCCAATTATCCCGCAATTTTGTTAATTAATTTAGAGAACATCCGAAAGAAAAAACAACGTAAATGAGAAATAAATAAAAAAAACTGAACTGTAAAAGAACATGTGAGCCTGCCGAACTGTGATTCCTAGCTACCTCATACCATACGCGACATGGCGGACAAATTTTAGAGTTTTCTTCAGGTTTTAGGATGGGGGGGGGGTGTCCACTGTAACAATAATAAGGTCCTATTTAAATTTTCCAGATTTTGGAATTCAGGTGATTTGCTTCTGAGCCGTAACTTATATTTCGTTATCGGTAATATTTTGTTTTCACAAGAAAGACACGGTAACCTTAAAAATATTCTTAAAATTTTAAAATGATTTCTCATGCTTTCGGCTTTAATTTATGTGTGCTTGTGTGCGTGAAGGAGGGGGGCGTCTTAAATATATTTTGGAGTGTCTAAATGCACACTTTCTTCTTATTGACGCTTTGAATCAAAGTAAAGCAAACCGTTTATTCGCTCATGATCTGTTATTTAGAAAACTTCCTAGCCGGTGATCTGTGATAATTTCTGAATACTTGAGTCACTTTTTCCATATTTCAATCAACTTTTGAAGATACCTGAAATTGCTTTCCTTCTTAAAATCTCCTAAAGAATGAAGAACGCGTATATGTAAGCAATGTGTTGGCCCGTCGACATGATACTATTACTAAGCATAAGACACACATAAACACGAACTAACTGCGCAATCAGCCTAAGGAACATAGAAATATTTACCTGTACGTACTGTGCAATCGGTATAAGGAATATAGCAATCTGTACGTATACCAGAGGTGATTGTGAAGGGACACAATAAACCCTGAAACGCTGAGCTCAGTTCCAATATAATGTATCAGAAGTGATGTACAATGCTTTTACAAGAAATGAAGATTTATCGATTGATGGAGAAAAGCTGGAGATAACAGATACGTACGTTTATCTTGGACAGCAGATATCAAGTGAGGGTCACATTGATGAAGAAATTAAGCGGCGTATAAAACTTGCCTGGAGAGCTTTTGGAAGAAACAACGTAATTTTCAAGAGCAATATCCCATTATGTCTTAAAAGAAAAGTGTTTGATCAATGCATCCTTCCAGTGCTTACGTATGGTGCAGAGACGTGGACCTTAACTAAAAGAGACATACAAAAGCTGCAGACAACTGAAAGAGGCATGGAGAGGTGCATGCTTGGTGTAATAAGGTGAGATAAGAAGAGGAACTCGTGGATCCGAAAAATGACAAGAGTGGAAGACATCATGATCAGAGTAAAATCCTTGAAATGGCAATGGGCTGGACATACTGCCAGAAGGACAGACCATCGATGGACAGCCGAAATTTTAGATTGGATTCCAAGGGACAGGAAAAGACCCAGAAGAAGACCACAGGGCAGATGGGTGGCTGAAATTCGAAAGTATGCGGGAGTAACATGGAGGAGACTGGCACAAGACAGACCGTTGTGGAAGAGGCTTGGAGAGACCTTCGTCCAGCAGTGGATTGATAATGGTTGACAATGATGATGATGACGGTAATGCATATTACACGAGTATGTATGCATTACACAGGTATTAACCAGATATGTTTCATCGCTTGGGCGTACCCGGCGTTCGCCGTGCGCCTCAGGCTTTCGGGGGCTTCGTCAAACACCGTTTTGACTGAGTCGCCCAAGATATCTGTGTTACGCCATTTTCCCACTCCGATTCACACTGCAGAGAGCGTATTTTCTATTTCCCTTTTAAGATTTGCCGAATCTAAAAGAGAAGAAGAGAAAAGAAATACGGAAATGGGAAAAAATAAAAAAATAAAAACACTTGTAGTTTAAAGAAAATTTAAACACATTATTCGGGTTTTTTGTAGGCCTTTTGGGGATATCATTCCCATTTTAAAAAGGACGCAACGCAACCAAGCTTATTGCCCCGTGGGCGGTTGTGGAAAATGTGCAAACTCGCATGGTATCAGCTGAAGCATCAACTGATTGAGGAATATCGTCCCCACGGTCCTATCTGGATATGTAACAGTTGTTTTACTGTACCTGGAGCTCTCTGGCCAACCCTGGCTTTGCGCCATTAATCCCAATAAAACAAATAAACAAACAAAATGAGCAAAAACGGTAAGTTTATAGCCAATCTTGAACCACACATTATTCTCCTCCCTCAAAACGGCTTTAGTCTGGATCACTAAATTAACCATACCACAGATGTGCCACATACTTGAAGACATTCAGATGCTTTTGCTGAGAACAATTTTTCTTCAATATATGTTTACAAATTCATTTCTTTCTTTCTTTCTTTGATATATTTATAATAAAAACTTTTATTTTACTGCGGATCTACTGAAAATCAGAAAAGTGCACAATCGCTTGAATCTCACTTGACTTTGATGCAAACTGCGTGCTTCTAACTAGCCTCCACTTTTTCAAAGTGCCGGATCAATGTCGCATAATTATTCCCTCTTTTCCGATCTTATTTATATGATGGGCTTTTTACGCAAAGGTAATAGTATTTATCAATTGCATATGGAAATGTATTGCTAAAAAAGATATACCTAGCGATATTTTTAGGTTTTAGGTGATTAAATGAAATTGCGCGCGGGACTGGGGGGGGGGGGGGCTCGTGCCACAACGCGCCGGGGGCCTCAGAGGTTCTTAAAACGTCCGTGGTATTAACTAGCTGCACAACAAATAGGTACTGGTGTCCGTGCAGTTTAATTTCGCATCTTTTCTTATACCAAATTTAATTTCAGTGTGCTGGAAATCCTTCAGATATTGCATTTTTGAAATCAAATTTCGCACTTCATATGATATATTAATTAAGCAGCCTATGGAGATCAGTTCAGTTCTGGAAGCCTACAGTGGTTTCCTTTCAATTTCTAAATGCAGCTAACTGGATTGACATAACCTAATATAAGCAAATTATTTGATATCTAGATGCAACTTACAAAATGATGAAAAAAGCCTTCCTTTCAGCATGCTGCTGTCTTGAGAGCTTGTTTGATAACAAAAGAAACTCTCAAGGTGTCACAGATCATCTGCATTTTTACGGAATGCGGTGTTTTCAGTCAAACACTGTAAATCCCAAAGAAAATGGAACTCGAAAGGAACTTTTAGTTTTCATTTCGTAGCTTTTTCGAAAATGAAATGAATGAGAAATCTGAAATTGTTCTTAACCTAAGAAACCCGTATTACAAACAGGTCTGCTACACGTACAGTGGGACAAAGAAACATGTACCTATAGGACCGCGCAACCCACATGAGTAATATAAAAAAGTGTCCCTATAGATACTGGGTAATTGGCCTAAAAAGCACACAGATATATACCTATATTTACTGCGCAACCAGCATAGCGAACATAGAAATATGTACCTATTGAATTGCACCACGAGCATAAAGAATATGGAAATGTATCCCTGTACTTACTACGAAGTTGAAATGAGAAACACAGAAACGTGTACCTATACATACTGTGTATTCGGTATAAAGAACAGAAAAATATGCATCCACACGTACTGCGCAATTAGCTTGAGAAGCACAGAAATAATAACTACACGCAATGTGCAGTCAGCCAAAGGAGAACAGCAAGTGACTACGTACTGAGCAATTAGCCTAAGGTCCACTGAAATATTGCCTATAACAAACTGTGCAGTCAGCCAAAGGAGAACAGCAAGTGACTACGTACTGAGCAATTAGCCTAAGGTCCACTGAAATATTGCCTATAACAAACTGTGCAGTCAGTCTAAGAAGAAATGAAACATGAACCTATATGTGCTACACAATCGGTATTAAAAAGAAATAAAAAAGAAATGCGTAGAAATGTATTTCTTCGTCTTCGGAAGGAATATGAAAACGTGTAACTGTACACACGATACCACATTTCAATAAGGGCACTATACCAGTCAGCAATTTTTTATTTTCCAGATTTCACTAAAACTTGTACGTTGATTTTCTGTTCAAACAGTTCGGTATTCACTTGTTCCGGGTATTATTTAAGGTAAATCCCTATTCAGTGCACACTATTCGCAGGGCGTAAATTTTTCTTTGAAAACAAATTTTGTGTGTCAAGAAGTTTAAGCAGTACATTAAAGCAATAAACTTCAAAGGAATTCTTCAATGTTAGAAAACCTTATTCTTGCAGTTAGCAAATTAATAGTATCACATTTTAAGCGAACATGAAATTGAAATCATTTGTGACTGTCTGTCGGAAATGTTGATGTGAAAATATAAATGTTCTGCAAATGTCAATATATATTTGAGGTGACATTAGGATTTTTGCTGCGGCTGAGTAACAGTTCTGTTGGAGCGAGACTTGTAACGTATATTCTCTTTTAATTTTCGTTTTTGAGTTCCTTTTTATTTGTAAATTCGAGTTCGTTCTCTTAGACATTTTCAAACCTTAATGTTATGTCTTTTCCCTCAAACGAGAATGATGTTGGCAACACACTGAGATCGGAACAAGAGTGACGTATGTGTGGCCGGATAAGAACGACAGATAAAAAGGCAAAGCAGCGGTTGTTTAAGGGGATTGATGTTAGTGAGGATCGACGTGCTGTTATGCGATGAATGGATATTGATGTTAAATCACTGATATTGTTAATTCATACACTCGACGTGGATCAGGAACACCAAACAGAAGTCATCGCTCTTTCCACGTTGATAAGTAAGTCACGGAAAAATTTTCATTGGCCTCCACCGGGAATCGAACCCAGGGTCTTCCAGTTACGCGCCAGACATGCTACCACTGCACCACAGCGGCCTCGAATTATCCAGACTCACAAGTGATTAACTTCCAAACCACATGACAGGTTGCTTCATGGAGCCCTGCACAATGCTGGGAATTCACCAAAGATGGAAAGCAGCAACTGAACAAATAACTAAGAGGCGATTGAATAATTAATTCATACATTCGACGTGGATCAGGAACACCAAACAGGAGTCATCACCCTTTCCACGTTAATAAGTGAGTTACGGAGAAATTATCATCGGCCGCCACCGGGAATCGAACCCAAAGTCGTCCAGTTACGCGCCGGACATGCTACCACTGCACCATATATGGCTTACTCGATACAATATCAATTTGATATTGTATCGAGTAAGCCATATCATATATGAGTGTGGAGTCAACATATGCAAGCACAATAAAAGTACCTGTAAGTTTGTTTTTTTATTGGAGATTTAACGACCACCGTGAGCAACTCAATGGCTATAAGCAGTCGCCCGTCCTTAATTTAGGGTCACTGGTTCCAGGGAAGGGAGAGAGCCAAACATAGCATCCATGCCTCACCGGGTTTCGAACCGGGACATCTTTCGGACGAATGATCAGAGGCCATCGCTTAGACCACTGCGCCACCGGGGGCGGCTTTATAAGTTCTACTTGATCTCTTTCTTGAAAAATGTACGGATACCTTCTAATATTGCATTAACTTAGCACACATAACGTATTTACCGACGCAAGGACTAAATTACAAAGGAAAGAAAATTACGTTATAGACTTAGTTCATTTTTGTAGGAAATGCTTTAGTGATCCAATTATTGCAATTATCATTTATACCATTTCGTAGTCTCTTTGTACTTAGCAGAACATACAAATAAAAGTCCAATCAGTTACACTCTTTAACACATCTTTCCCTCCGTTGTACATGCTGGTAAGCCATTCTATAAGGTAATAAATGAAAGAAACAAGATAGTGTTGTGAAATTTTTATGAGCTCAAAATTTCCCACTGAATGGTATAGAAGACCCTTTTGATACAAACGAGGGAAACGGGTTTCCTGAAATCACATAAAAGCTAGAGCAGTGTTTACACCTTCAGAATTTTTAGAAACACGCTTTGAGACTTCGAACACGATGCGGTACGACAAACGAAGAAATGCCGGCAGACTTTCTACGTTAGTCTGGTAAAGGACAGGCAAGCTACTAAATGGTAAACTGTAGTAAATAATTCACTATATCAATAAATATTTTCCAATAAAAAGTCGATTGAGTTTCACCATAGTATTAGACCGAACTTTTTGTTGGATCTATTGAAAAGACTTTGATAAAAAAAAATTTCTTGAGATATGAAAGTTGAGTCTCCCTTGCCACCTAGACACAGCGCGTTAGCGATAGTTTTTCAAAATTGCATTCGATCAAATGATCATATGTAGAGGATTTTAGGAAGGGAGTGTCTGACCCCAGGTCTTAAACAACCCTTAGAAATAGGAAGCTAGGAGATTTGGGCTAGAGTGCCCGATAGGAAAGTGACACGGAAGCGAGGTAGAGAGGGGGAGGAAGACGCCCTTATTTATTACCGGGGGGCAGTACCCGGGGTCCGACGGCTTAACGTGCCCATCCGACGCACGGCGGATATTTAGTGAATCGAGCGTTCGTACCTGCCTGGGATCGAACCTGAAGTCCTTTCCGTGGCAGTCACGAACGTTGCCCACTAGGCCACCCGCGGCCCAAATTGCATTTGAGTCACTTCATAAAAGGTTCAATGTTATTTTTACAAATAAATTACTTTCATTTGCGACACCTCATAAACGGTTCAATGTTATTTATTCGAATAAATTTCTTTCATTTGCGGCACCTCATAAGCGGTTCAATGTTATTATTCGAATAAATACATTCAGTTTAAGGCACCTCATAGAGGATCCAGAATTTTCGTGATGGGGGAGGTGCAACTGTCGAGAATAACCGGTGACCTTTCTCTTATTTTCCCGCAAAATGAAAAAGTGTTCTTAGTATGTCTTTAAATTCTTCCAATTAATTAACGGAATAAATATACTTTTAAGTAATACTTTCTTTCACGAAAAAATACTCAATTTGTTATTAAAACCTAACAAATCGAAGCTTTTCCTTGGTTTCTGAGAGAGGGCAGCACACCCCCCTCCCTTCTTAATCCGTCCGTGCCTCATAAACGGTTCAATGTTATTTATACGAACAATTTGGATGTTATTATACGTCAGAACTCCCAAAAGATTTTTCTTCTCTGGGTTACGACTGTCAGTCAGTCAAGTTGTGAAGTGCTACACAGGTGTAGCACGTATGAAGACGACAAATCTTTAGCTATACATTCCGTCGGTGTAGTATAGTCGGTTAGAACAGCTGGCTTCGGAGCGAGGAGGCGCAACTTTGATTTTCGTCACTGACAAATTTGTGAATTTCACAAATTCCTGATGACAAGTATAAATACAGGAAGAAGGCCACTCATCTTTCACGCTATATTGATTAAGTACCTACCGCACTTTAGAATATGTAATATTACACGCTGTCTATGAATATGTACTATTACATGATATCGATGAATATGTGTTATTACATGCTGTCTATGAATGCGAACTATTACTGTCTGTGAATATGTACTATTACATGCTGTATGTGAATAGCTAGTATTATATGATGTCAATGAATATGTGTTATTACATGCTGTCTATGAATACGAACTATTACATGTTATCTGTGAATATGTACTATGATATGCTATCTACGAATAGCTAGTATTATATGTTGTCTATGAATATGTGCTATTACATGTTGTCTATGAATACAGTATGTGCTATTACATGTTGTCTATGAATACAGTATGTGCTATTACGTGTTGTCTATGAATACAGTATGTGCTATTACATGTTGTCTATGAATATGTGTTGCTACATGCTTCTATGAATATGTACTATTACATGTTGTCTACGAATATGTACTATTATATGCTGACCATGAATGTGTACTATTTCATGCTGTCTACGAATATGTACTATTATACATACTGCCTATGAGTATGAACTAATACATGCTGTTAAATATTTGACTTAGTCAAGAAATGAAATCTGTTACTCCGAAGGCCATGCTATAAGTTACTTTAGTGACTCTATCTTACTTTAGTGTACTTTCGAAACTTAGTTCATCATAGCAACCTGATGTTAGATTTTCAAGCTGTCTTCAAACCATTGTTGATATAAAGAACAAAGTGTAACACGGTAGCACTTTTCCATTTGAGTAGATTCGCACAGGTCTGGTTCATTTGCCCGACGTTTACTTCACCGAAGGGTCACTTGACCGAAAATCACTTCACCGAAAAGATTGTTTCACCGAAAGGTCACTTGATCGAAACATTCATTCCACCGAAGGGTCACTTGATCGAAAAGTTAATTTCACTGAAAGGTCTCTTTACCTGAAAGTTCATTTCATCGAAGGGTGAGTTTATCGAAAACTTTGGATTTCAATACAGGATCTGTTGAAGCATGGTGACAGTTCGGAAGACAGACCACCGAAACGTTAAGGGATCATACTCAAATTGCAGTTTTGATTTCTCCGTGTCACAAAGAGCGCAAAGATTTAGTTTAAAGACAAAAATAATTAATTTTAAGTCCCTATGCCTCGGCTTAGGTCTTCTTAGCAAATTTTAATCGTGCGTGCTCATGTTCATAAGGTTTACATAAAAACCTTATGAACATTAAAAATTCCCAGATCTAGGTCTAAGGCCTTACTTAAAATTAATGTTTTAGGCTTGAGCAAGAGTGCAACATATTTTACTTTAAATATTATGTAATGCTTATGAATATGAGTAGGGCTAAAATCTATTAAAATGGCCTGAATCTAGGCCTACGGTCAAAAAGTTAATGTTTTGTGGTTGAGTAAAAGATGGAACATTATTTACTTGACTTGCTATGTAACCCTTATGAGCATGAGCTAGGAGGATTAAAATTTGATAAAAAGGACCAGATCTTGACCTTATAATTAATGGTATATTTCGAACAACATACTTATGGAGAGGTGTTTCATAGAAATTAAAAGCACATTTTTTGTTCACTCCAATAACGTTTAGGTGGCCAGTTTTTCAAAAACCAGCACCACACTCCAACAGATCTCTAACAACAAAATTCGAAGTTTTCGATAAGCTGACCATTCGGTGAAATGATTTTCCATATAATGAATTTTTAGGTGAAGTAATTCTTCGGTGAAATGAACTTTTCGATCAAATGACCCTTCGGCGAAATGTACCTTTCGATCAAGTGATTTTCGGGGAACTGATTTTCGGTCAAATGATCTTTCGAACAAGTAAAGGATACCCGATTCGCACGCTGCACAGGTAGTCGAATAAACAAACAACAGAACTTGGGAGGGATTAATTCTTTTACTTTCATAATCTATGGCAATTCATCCGACAGCTTCTACTGTGTACAATCATTTTAAAGGTATCGTAGCTTTTATGTTATTCCATCTCCATGAGATACGTTTGCTTTTTGTCTTAGAAACTTGACAGAAATTATCTCATGAGCAATTCAATGATTCGTGCAAGATGAGAAACTTACGTTTCTTTCAAAGTAGCACGGTGACTCTAGTTTACCTGTATTTTATAAAAAACAAACTTGTGTCGGCTAATGCCGCGATCATGCTTTCTTATTATCGGAAAAAACGATCACAGTACTTCTTAATAAATATCTTACCCTAACAGAGTGAAAAAAATGAAGCTGCTGCCGCGGAGGCCAAGTGGTCAGAGCGCTAGTTTCTGACTAGTTATCTGAACTGGGTGCAGTTTCGAGACGCGGATGAGGCAAAGGACTTGTGTCTGTCTTATAGAGATGGCTCTTTCCCTTCCTGGAACCAGGGGCGCTAAATTAGCGACTGTTAATTGCCCTTCGAGATGTTCGTGGTGGTCGTTAAACCTCGAAATGAAAAATTATGTATATACAGTGATACCTTCTTTAAGGAAAACCTCCGAATAAGGGATACCTCTATGTAAGCGACAATTCTCCCAGTCCCAATCCCTTGGTATAGGGATCTTAGTGTATTTATCTCCGAATAAGGACCACCTTTATTTAAGGGGCAATTCTCCTAGTCCCAGTGCTTTGGTACAGAGATCCTAATGTACTTACTTCCGAATAAGGGACATTTCTATTTAAGGGACAATTCTCCTAAACCCAGTCCCTTGGTATAGGGATCCTAATGTATTTACCTCCGAATAAGGGCCGCCTCTATTTAAGGGACAATTCTCCTAGTCCCAGTCCCTTGGTATAGGGATCCTAATGTATTTACCTCTGAATAAGAGACACTCTATTTTAGGGACACTTATAGAAACCAAAAATTTCTTTAAAAATAAATTACTCCCCTCAAAAATCAGGAAATTTAAAGCTAAAATCTGTGTAATTTGTATTCTTTCCACCTAACACAACATCAGATTACAACCAATGGACCAAGGTACCATCAGAAGCTTCTGTTCATACGACAAGTTCTTTTTCAAAGTTTTTGTAAAATCAACGAACAACTTGTCTGGACTGTTAATGTATTGAATGCAATACAGTGGATAACTGCGGCTGTTAAAGCTATACATCTAAGTTGTATTAAACAATGTTTTAAAAAAGGCAGGCTTCACTCTTTCAGTTTCCATTGTAAGTGAACTGAGTGAGTACTCTGAAGAAAATACAGAATTGTGTGAACTTGTCAAAGATAGTGGTAATAATGTTGTGATAGAGGAAAATATTGCAATCGATGAAGAGTTGTGTAGCGATGGTACTAATGAAGACATTATAGCTTTTATTCCTGTAGTTGATAATGAACGCATAACAGAAAAGTGCTTAGAGGATTCGGAAAGTGATGAGGAAAGAATAGGAGAAAAGCTGTGATATATCAAAAAGCTTTAAGGAAGTTTTAAAATATGCAGGACAGTTGCATAAGTTCTTTTAAATGTCGGTGACAGTTAAGGACTCAATTTATTTAGTAAACTAAATATTCATGTGAAGAAAAATGCCTATAAATTGAAAGTTTCAAAACAAACCCTAATATCGAATTATTTCAAATAAATACGTATTACAAATGCATTCCACTATTTCTTATGCAGGTACTGTATTTCCGTTTTATTCATGTGTAATTTATATTTTTATCGTATTTAAGATTTACTGTTATTTACATAGGAAATTTACATTCCTCATTAAGATGAAATGTGTATTACGTATTTGTTTAATAGATATTTCGTTAGGAACCTCCCAATAAGGGGCACCTCTATCTAAGGGACAAAAGACCTGTCTCTTATTGAGAGGTACTACTCTATATGAGACTATAATGTCAGTGTAGGTTTTCAATAACTTACAAATAATTCGGAAGAAAGTTCAGATCAAAAAAAAAAAAAACGTCCTCAGAAAACCCTGTTTTTAAAGGGTTGCCAGAATCTCGAAAAACGCTTTTAAGTACTCTGTTAAGTGTTTCACCGCAGTTTTTGAAAGCAGTGAAGCACGCAGAAATGCAAGAAAGTTCTGTCAACGCTTGTGGCGTACTACAGAGGTAAAACACGTATCAAAACGACAAATATGCAGTGATACATTCCGTCGGTGTAGCTTAGTCGGTTAGAGCGATTCACTCCGGAGCGAGGAGATGTTTAGGTTCAATATTTAAGAATAATTGTAGCTCGTTGTATGAGAAAGACATATGGAGGAAGATTGAAGCTTTAATTAATTTACTGACAGCTAAATCATGCTATACAGGTTGTCCCCTGAATGAACTTACTGCATATTCACAATTCCTTTCTATTACTCTATTTTCTACTTTAATCTGAAAAGTCTACCAATCTCTTCACTGTTTCATTTCCTCACTCATACATGTTCGGATAAAGAAAGTTTGAAAAAGAACTTGATTTCCTTAAACGTGTTTCAGTAAAGCGAGGACACAGCCTTCCATTATAGACAAGGCTCTAACAAAATTCTGCAAACCGAAGCCCATTTCCACGTTGACTCCTATGATGCACCCACTACGATAGAATTTTTCCATTGTTCCATTTTTCCGTGATTTTGCCTTCAAAATTTTAAAAATTCACAAAGCTTTTAATTTTAAAGTGATTCCCAAGCCCTTAAACAAGATAAACTTTTTTGGATCAAAGGACTATGTTGAAACAAAAACCTCGTGGGGAATTTATCAAATCCCATGTGAACGTGGCGCTTCGTATATAAGGCGTAGACCCGTAGAGCCTTGAGTTTTCGGTTGAAGGAACACAAGACCTATATTCGGAACTGTGACCTAAAGCAGTCTTCGATGGTTAAACACTGTTACGAAAATGACCATACATTTCTCTTTGAAAAAGTGAAACTAATCGACAAGCCAGATTCAACTACCAAATTTGATACTCTGGAAGCTTTCCACATATATCAGAATTCTTCGCAACTTGTGAATGACACGGCATCCACACCATTTCTATCAAGCGTGTGGAAGCAACTAACCAAAACCCGTGCCTGTAAACACCGTTGATGATGTCACATACGATTTTAATATTTTACGTGCCATTCGTCCTGATGAAGCTAGGTCAGAGCCCAGCGAAACCATGGTCGACTTGAATAATAAAACATTTGTGAGGAACGTTGCATGTCCTTAATATACACAATCTCTTCACTGTTTCATTTCCTCATCATCTTTTTCATTCTCTTTCTCGCTTCCACAGGATGACGAGTCCACACCTCTTGCTGCCTCCAAACTTCTCTCAGCCCCGTGTCAACCATAATCCTCGTAACCCTGTTCCATCTCTTTCTCTCGACCCCTTGCTATTCCTAGCTTGAAGGAAAGGCCTTGTCGCCAAGAAGAGCAATAAACTCATTACGTAGTCTGGGTATGGCATTATGTCACAATATTACTGATCGCTGCAGAGAGCAATAAAATAATTAAACATCCAACGTACTAAGCTCAATTGCCCGGGAACTGCTGTTTTATAGATCTACCAATGACGATTTCGCTGATAACATCTTCTTGAAAGCGTAGTCGAAGTTGCCCATGCTAACAAAGATATCTACTGCTGAAATTTCCATACTGTTCTTGGAAACGCATATTTTCTAAATTCCCCGTAACAGCTCCCGAAACAGCAATGGCTAAGTGAGAGATATCGATTGCTGAAAGGGAAGTTTGCTACTAAGCACTTCATCCGACTTCTCGATTACAGAAACCTACAGAAAATCCTTACCCTTACATAACTCAGAAATAATAATGGACATTGGAGTGATATCTGAGTTTGTCAAGCTTGAGGGGTTCAGTCAACTGCAAAAGCAGTCGCAGCATTAATCAAAAGCAGCGTGTGGAGACAAATAACATTATCCCACCCTATCTAGGGTTTGAGAAGAAACAAGTAAATCTTAGCCACCTTGTCCTGTGCAATGAAAGTGTAAAAAAAAATGTAATGAAAACAAAATTAATTATAGAGGCTGCTTTAGTAAATGTGATTTTTTTTCCGTAATGGAAATTTAAGTACTATGCAATGATAAAAGAAATATTTTTTTAAAAATTGTAACAAATGTTAAAAGGCTTGTTAGTTTGCTAGCTAAAAGAAATAAAATATTATTTATAGGGATCTCGAGGTCCCTGTACGTCAGAGGATAAAATGACGTACACTGCCATTTTAACCTTCCGTTTTTGTTGACCTTTCACTTATGTAAAGTTTGCTACTCGATATGTCTCCTATACTAAATTTTGCTGCTCGATATGTTTCCGTCTGAACTCTCATAAGAGTTTCTTCTTGGGGCTATGACTGGTAGTTAATAAGGTCACCATAATTGGTTTGAATACAGGGAAGGGCTCATGCAACTTGAAAGTCTGTGCCAGGGCCGCCGAGAGGGAATTTCCATCCCTTCGAGCGAATTGAATCCCCCGCGTTTTTTTACAGTGCATATATAATAAATTATAACGTAAAGAATCGAATATCATGATCTCATAGATGATTTTCTCTACTGTTAAAGCAAAAATGTTTTGCTTCAATTGAAAAACAATATTTATAACCGGGAATTTTTGCGCGGTTTCACATCTTCCTTTGATGTCACAGGAATTTTCATTCAGCAACAAGCCCTGTAACACAACAGCGTTAGCTAGGAAGAAGGATAATTTAGCTGTAAAATTATTCCACCAATCAAAAGGGCTTGATAGTTTGTTAGCTAAAGGAAGAAATGTAAAAAAAAGCTTCTTTCACACAAACTTTTTTAGAACGCTTCGGAAATTCTGTGATAATTACCTAGTGAGCATGTGGGATATCAATTACATTCTGAGTATAGACCAAATATTCCTATATGAAAAATGGCAAAAATGTTATTCAAAAAACTTTTTTCAGACAATTTCTAACATAAGCTTCACATACTTTATATTTTTAACCATTCGATTGCCTTTAATATTCTTTAATTTTATTTGCATTATTATTATTACTATTTATTATTGTTTTAATGAACGTTTTATGTCTTATTAACTGTCCCGATTGCGCTATGATCTCCTTATAAGATTAAATTGAAAAATCTTTTTGCCGTTAGCTTTCGCCTTCTTCTTTCTTACAGCCCCTTTTAGAATTTATAGATCCAAAGAAAGCTGCAAGGTTCGTTCATGCTGTTATAGATAAATATAAGCACATTCACGCATACTGTTATTATACTAATTTACACATGAAATAAACAGTGAGTCAAACGATTTGGCTTTATGATTACCCAGTGACCTTATTTGTCTTTAGTGCGCTTTTGAACGCCATACTTATACTACGCCACTTGAAAAATCCAAATCTAATGTTCTCACGACATTTATGGTAAGTTGCTTAAATGGAGTATTTGAAAACCGTTTGTACGTTTCCTCCTTCGCTCATTTCGCAGGAAAATAGGCGTATACAAACATCATTAAAGTGTCGATGATACCTTACAGATCGAGTAACGATTTACATACAAATAGTTTGGCGGAATTCTAAAAACTGTGAATCATTCTTTAGGTAGAAACTTTTTTTATTTAAATGAAGATGTGATTGCAAATTTTTGAAAGCAAAGGGTAATTTTCTCATTTCAAGCTACTAAATTTCCAAAGTGAATGAAATACACCTGTGGTTCTTTTCGTTTGGTGATAATCGGCAGTAACGTTATCCTCTCTCTATTCATCGGTACATCATGTACTTGTAAAATCTGAGAGAATTTCGTCTCAAGAAATGGAAGGGTTACGTCTCTACATTTTTCTTTTTACTTCTCACACAAGTTTTCACGAAGCTCTTGAACTATCTTGTGTTCTATTCAGAAATACTCTGACTGCTTTTTTTTTTTTTTTTTTTATTCCGTGTATCGAGGGGGGGGAATGTTTGGAACTGCTATATGGGCATCAGTTCATAGTAGTTGCATTTTGGTATTTAAAAAGTAATTTACCTTTTACGCTTGATTTCCGTGCTGCTCTTTACAATACTTTGAGACTTCCTTTCAGAATGCATCACGAGAAGGAATTTGTTGGCGGGGGTGGGGGGGTCAAGAGAATTTGTTTTAACGTTAAACCGTTTCATTTAATGTGCTATGACATTCCATAGCAATTTCTGCGCGCATAACTTAGTTTCACTTATATTTTATATAATTTTAGTACCATAAATTTATTTGTGTCACGAACATTAATTCGGTATAAACAGTTCGGCTAGGTTGCAATCTGTTCTTTCTTTCTTTTTCATTTGTTTAACGAGAAACTCCTATTTATAATATTATGGCATTTGATAGAAATAAGTCTGATACAATTTTTATGATATTTATAGTAATACGGATTCATAGTAATAACATGACTTTTTCCCGATGTAAACAATTCATTTTTTAGGTATCAGCACCAGAAACATTTCACTTAGGCAATTTACTGCACTTTTTTTTTTATGAAATATCCTGCTTGAGAGCTTTTTATTCTGATAAAATAAATTTACTGTTATGCTGGTCTTTCCAAGATACAAACTGTAGAAATAATTACGTGATGTTCAAACCGTACACAAATTTATCAACTAAATCAGTTAGCGGTCTTTCTCAGAATAATGTAAACAAACATACAACACCATAGTGCCCTAACTACACATGTACTTGATCTCATGTAAAAAGTGCTTTACAATAATGTTACTAAGAAGTCATGAAAGGCTTATTAAGAACACTTTTTTGATTTTCTTTTTCTGCATATTCCATTAAAAATCTGCATTTCATGTTAAGTATTGAGTTTTGCGGAACTGAAACTAAAATTGTAATTCTACATTAGCGGATTAAAATACTCGTGTTTTGAATGCTTGCTTTTTTACTGATAAGCAAGACATTTCTCAGCAGGATGGTATAATAACATTTAATAACACGTATTTATAATAATAATAATACAACTTCTTTCGATATAGGCAATCCCGATTCCACACTTACGTCTTGGGTATCAGCGAGGAAAACATTATGTACGTTTCAGTTTGATTATTTTGCGCCCTGTTTTACCACAGAATATTCGTTCGTGAATATTTCCTTCAAGAATTCCTTTAATGACTGCATGTTTCTCACTGATGAACAAACCACCTTTCAATATACCATGATGTGACCTATGCAACTCAATAACATGAATTTATAGTAATAATACAACTTCTTTCGATACAGACAAGGTTCTACACTATTCACGCCTTAGGTATGAGCCAGGGAAACGTTCTGTACGTTTCAATTTGACTATTTTGTGCACTGTTTTACCGGAGAATATTCTTTCGAGAATATTGCTTCAAGAAATCCTTTCATAACTGGATGTTTCATATTGATGAATAAACCAATTTTCAATACCATGGTGTGAATTATTCCATTTTAATGATATGAATTTATGGTTATAGTATAACTTCTTTCGATATAGACAATTCTACAGTGCTCGTACTTTAAGTATAGACGTCAGAAAGATTCTGTACATTTGAAGCTCAAAATGCTTATAGCGAGTATAAATCCGTTTACTCAGTAGCGTGATGCATTATTTTCAAGTAGCCAATATGCGTTTTCAACTTGCATTAGTTTGATGAACTAATTTCAATTTGACAATATTTACTCAAGCTCGGATAATATTTGTTTCAGGTACAAGAATATCCGTTTCGAAGTATTTGTTTGAGGTACGAGATAATATCCATTTCAGAATATGCGCTTGCGGAATGAGAAGTTTATTTTAAAATATTTGTATCAAAAGCCAAAATACTTTTCTAAGAAAATTAGATACCTGTTGAGGATAGTTTGGGAAAATATTAAGAAACTAGAGTATTTATTTAAGTAAAAACATTTATTTTGGAGAATATTTGTTTAAAATGTACTAGCGATTTTTCAAATAATAGTTTCAGTCAAATTTCCGAACCATGGAATACACGTACACTTTCCCCCGCATTATTTCTATTAATGTAATTATTATTTTCGCAGCCAGACAATGCGTAAATGAAGAGCGTATGTGAAAAATATGCTGCGATGAGGTGACAATTCCAACCGAAAGTACCGATTGTTGAAGATTTAAACGCACTAGGGAGAAATAAAAGAATGGATACATACACATATACTTCCTTGAATGTCTAATTCCCTCATTTATCACCTTGTGAGACAAGAGACACCACACATCCGTAATTGAAGAGACAAACAGATGAAATCTTGCGGCGGGATGATATCCTTGGGAGTGGCGGGTCTCACTGCCACGACAGCCGATCTGCCGGGTGATCCTCTGAGGTCGAGCGGTTGAAGGGGAAGCCTCCGAATCCCGCTGCGACCGTCGTGTGTTGATCGGCGATCTGCCGTCTCTTCTCATTGGGCACGCACACACACGTGTTCACAGTTGTCGATGGCAGCTGGTCCAGCCTCCCTGCAGGGCCGCGGAACACCGTGCCGAATGAGCATGCCTTTGTTGAATCCGACGTCCGCCCGCCCGTTTGCCCGCCCCTTCTTCTGCCGGTCACCCCCTCCACCGGCAAATTAGCATTTCAACCGCAGAGAAAGGGTAGCATGTCTATCCGCGGCTACAAATCATACGCTGCTGTAGAAAAACCAAGAAGCCGGGGTGGGCTACAGAAGAAAGAGGGCGGCATGGAGGGGTGGGGGGAGGCAGTTCACGGTCTCATATGCGCTTTTGTGTGGAGTACCACTCCAGGAGATATAATAGCCATGCTAAACGCATTTATCGATACAATCAGATCGATTTCTTCTGCTGCAACTTCACAGTCGAGGGTTTTAGGAATAGTGTCCAAGAAAACTTCCCAACCTTTTTAGTTTTCTTTTTTTTTCGGGGTTTGACAACCAAACGAGCAACACTCACGCGGTCACCCGTCCCTAATTTGGGGTCACTGGTTCCAGGAAAAGCCAGCTCCATCAACCTTCACGACTTATCCGGGATTCTAACCCGAGACAATCTCGGACGAATTGGCACAACTTCGCCGATGAAAGTTTGATCAGATTCTCAAAAATCAGACGCCATCGGAAAAACTAATTTTGAGATATGATTAAATTTTTTTATTCAAACAGTTAAGACACCGTTCCCGTTTTATAAAAATTTTTATGAGTTCTTTTTTCCATGTTTTTTTATAAAAGAGTTAGTTCCGTGAGATGAGTATGCTAAACAACGATTTTTGATAGGAATCAGGTCTTCTTCTCTTGCTGTGTTTAGCGACCTTTGCCCATCTGTAATTTAGTAAGCCTTGGAAATTATTCGTCTTTACAGTAGACTTTTTAAGAGAAAATGCTCAGAAATTAATAATGACCTAGTTTTAATCGTAACACAACAGTAATGGCTGCTATCCCTCTTTCTTTATATTTCGGGGTCTATGTAAAAGAAATAAAAGTTATCTTCCAAGTGTATTTAAATAAAAACAAACAAAAAAACATCATCTATGTAATAAAGAACACAGGTGGTGTTTATTTCCTCTTTTTCTGTTTTTTAATGTAATCAATGAATATCGAAAGCAAAAAGAAACATTCGCAGCAAATTTGTTATAGCAAAAAGGAGAACCCAAAATACTAGCACAGCATCGAAGTATCAGTTAATCATACAGCATAATGACAGATGTACTAATGTGATATTTAGTGTTAAATCATTGAAAAATGACAACGCGCCTGGAGCTTTGCGTGCCATATTTGTGCAACTCATTGTTGCAAACAAGAACTACAAGTACACATTATAGTAGTCGTGCTTTTTTCCCCCGTTAATTATTCGGTGCTATTATCTGAAACTGTCATTGTTAATCTAAGTATGCAGCTACAGTATTATCGACATCAAGAATTTTCTTAGCAATGACCAAACTCCAACACTGGTGCAATTTTTGTCTTGTACACGATATTAAAAGTAATCATGTAAAGGTCAACTTAAATATTATTTCATTATTGTTTTGCCTGGGTGTCGTCCTTTTTACTTTCTTTGCAATATTGGAGTTCTTAGTAAAAAAAAAATGAGAGTTTCCGTCGTTGTAAAAAAATCCTAAATTTCTGGGAAGGGAAGTGGAAATCACAGATTTTTAATAGTTACTCAGGTTTTAATTACTTGGGACTCCCATGCGCCAGAAGACGACTTTACACTTCGAGCCCCTGATAAGTTAAGAATTAAAGCAAGTCATACGATCATCTCGGGTTGTGGGAGCGCATTTCCCGAACAACTGCAGTACGATTAGCATCGTACATATGAATCTCTAGAAAGAAAAAAATCTTCCGATCAAAAATTACATATATATTTTAAAGGCGCTTCAGTAACACATGATAAAGATCGAATTTTTATAAATTACAAACTGCTTTCACTTGGACAACTGAAAGGCATATTCTCCCTCTTTGCTAGGGTTGTGAAACCAGTTTAGATATAGGCCATCCCATCTTTAGCTCTTGTAGTTTTTCACGTACTATTTCTTATTTCTTCTTTGAGACCCGAAGGTTGTGTTCTTCCGAAATGTTTTGGAGCATCTTATGATATCATGTGTCAGTTACATTAGGTCCACATATTTAAATTATATCCTTCTGAAGTTAGTAAGACTAACGTAGAAACCTTGATCTCTGTGACAGCTTTTAACTGGCGTTATTTTACTCCTAAACTAAATAGCTTTGCTACAGATAGTGAAATTATATGCGCTGTTTGCAATTGAAAGCATGGGTATTCGTTGTCGATAGCTTTCGTGGCATAAATTTAACTATCCCACTTGATTCAAAAATAGGTAGAGTCCCACGCCCTAATTTGGGGGTTACTGCCTCTAAGAAAGGGAGAGAACAAATTTACTAGAACTCAGATCTATAAAGCAAGATGGTAACATTAACGACTTGTTCACTGAGCTCGCCAAAAAGAGACGGAGAAACGGAGAAAGGTTAAGGAACGCAGGGCCGAATTAAAGGCGGGGAGGTCTATAGGGGTTATAGCCACTTTGCCCAAATGCCCAGGAGACATTCCTGAGCAAATAATAGACAGATAGAGAGAGAGAGAGAGTTTGTAAAATAATTTTACTTTTGTCTCGTATGATTTGCCCTTAGTCGGAAACAGGGGCTGGTAGACGAACATATTTCAAGGCAATGACTTATAAAGGGTAAAGGTTTCATGTCGCTGTGTACAGCGGAGTCGGCGAAACTGTTTCAATTTTTTCAATACCATCCAGTTTGCACTTGGAACCATTAATGGTCGAAGTCCCCCGTGGATTCACATTGCATAACAAAAAAGATGCACCAAGAAAAATATACAGTGGAAAACCATTAAAAAATTCAAGACAAAATTTAGGAATTGTAAGCATTTAACACGTGTTCTTGTAACGGATTTCGTAAAAATCCGAAAACATGAAAACCTCGTCATAATTCTTTGAGGGCCCACACAGGTGTCTTAGCCTTGGGGCCCACTAAAATATCATAGCCTATGGACAAACTAAATAATCCTGCCCTGAAGGAACGTAAACTGAATATAGAGAGCTGTGTAAGCGTCTCATTTTCCAAATCGAAGAAGTAACAAAATTCCTAGTTCAAATGCATCACGTGATGAAAATCATATGGTTTTCCAAATGCAGCTTACATATAAAAGTGACAGCTTGATTCATTAAAGAGCGTAATAAATTTAAAAAAGGAGATGCATAAAAAAAGATTGCTCTTGAAATTTATTTAATATTGCAATTGAATCAAATTTATAGTGCGGTTACCACAAAAAAAAAAGTACCGTTGGGTAAAACTGATTCTAATTTGGTATCTTACTAGCTGAGAGAACGGCAACAGCTGCTAAAAGCAAAGAAAAATATGAGGGGAAAATATGTCTTGGGCGCAAATTCGGTATGGTGCGGAACAGCAGTGGGAAAAAATTGACGTAACAGATAAGTTACAAAAGCGGATCATAGAGGGCGCCAGTGTGCACAGCAGCTCGCGTTGAAATTGTGGCATGCCGTGAAGAAACACAAACGATCTGCAGTGCCGTAACAAAAAGCAAAGACTCCGCCTGGAATTTTTTCGGAAAGCGACGCATGGGTTTCACAGATTTCGTCTCTTCAACCTCTGCTTTCTTTCCTTTTTCTTTTCTTTTCTTTCTTTTTTTTCCGATCCTTTGTTGTAAAACTTATCTTATGCTATTCAAAAAGCGAACTGTTCTTACCTGGAGTTTATACAGGGATTTCAAATTGCGGGGAGTGTTAAAAAAATGTTTAGGTATTGAATAAAAACAAATTTTTCGAACCTCATTTTATTTTATTGTAAAATATAAACAAAAAAATAACTATAACTTTTCACTTCGGATTAAAAATGAGAAAAGCTTAAAAAAAACTGTTGATATTTTTATAGTTAGAATAAATAAAACCGAGAAATCTTTTTTTTTTTTTTTTTTTCAAAACTACACGTGGTTACTTATAGGTTTTACGTTGTTCTTATTCTTAGATCTCTCATGTATAAATGCTTCCTTAAGGCAAAAGGAACAGCGATTGCTGAAGCTGTAGATATTGATATTTTCACATACCTTCAACCATATTTTCACTAATTTGTAGCAGACTAAAATGAAATACGTGGATAAAATGAAGACATATGTTTTGTGGTTGCAATGACTGACTTTAAGGGTATGACTTAAACAAGAAACACTAAAAAGGAAGTAATATTAAAGTAATACATAGACTTCAAACTGAAAAGAAAAGAAAAATTATTGCGTTATAGTCATGTCAGTTCTAACTGCTTCGGACAACTGTATGCTACAAAATGACAAAAGGACTGATACTAAAAAATAAAGTGTGTGTGTGTGTGTGTGTGTGTTACACACCTTCTAAAGGGGGTTCTGAGATTTTTATAGAGGTGATGTTGGAAGGCTGTCGGGAGCCTTGTATAATCGTTCTTACGATCCGTTTTGGGTCGTATGTAGTGGTATAATTTTTGTATGATCGTTCTTACGATCCGTTTTGGGTCGTATGTAGTGGTATAATTTTTGTATGATTGTTTTTACGATCTGTTTTGGGTTGTATGTAGTGGTATCATTTTTGTATGATCGTTCTTACGATCCGTTTTGGGTCGTATGTAGTAGTATAATTTTTGTATGATCGTTCTACGATTTATTTTGGGTCGTATGTAGTGGTATAATTTTTGTATGATGGTTCTTACGATCCGTTTTGGGTCGTATGTAGTGGTATAATTTTTGTATGATCGTTCATACGATCCGTTTTGGGTCGTATGTAGTGGTATAATTTTTGTATGACCGTTCTTACGATCCCTTTTGGGTCGTCTGTGAAAGAGGTCTGCACGGGGCCGGGCTGGCTCGCCAAGCTCGATCCCGGGTCGGGCCTTTTTTCTTTTTTTTTTTTTTTTTTAGTTTAGAGAACAAAGCAACGGACCGGGCTGGGCCAAGTCAACCCATTCTTTTTATCGCAATGATAAAGAAAAAAACAGTCGTGTTCCCCGATTTCCTGGTGTGTTTCACTGGCTTTACTTACTTTCGTGACATAGCCGTAATCACAAAAGAAAGAAGAGGCACTCACAGTGTTTTTATCAATCTGTAGGCATTGAGATGGTAAAACCATTTGTGGGCTTGTTGACAGCAAAAAGATTCGACCCCGACTGAGTGTGTGTGTTGTGAGTGAGGTACGGATTGTGTCTACAGTGAAGTGAGGATTTGGGAGTTTTTGTATGAGAGAGTGGGACGGAGATTCTGAACGCCCTTAGTCTTCCTTTTTCTCTCTTTTAAAAGGTTATTTTTTTGGTAATTGTCAAAGTTTAGTAAATATTTTTAGGCATACATTCAACTAAATATTTTCAATAATATCTCATTTCATTATTTAATTTTCACATTTCAATAAAATGCAATAGAAAGACAAAATAATACCAAATGCCACTTCATGGGCCGGGCTAGGCCTAAATAAGAGGTGCAATTGACGGGCTCGGGCCGTGCCGGGCTAACTAAATTAGACCCGTGCAGACCTCTAGTCTGTGGCGGTATAATTTTTGTACGATCATTCTTACTATCCGTTTTGGGTTGTCTGTTGTGGTATATATACATCGCCGCTTGCGATTACAAGAAATAGTTTCCAAGCATAGCTTACATAGATCCAAAGAAAGAAAAATAAGTCTCGGAAGATTTCCGGTTGTTATTAGAGCTAAAAGTTGACACTTTCTATTACTGAGATTTGCTGCAAATGCACCTTCACAAAATTTTTACTGACAAATCTGAAGTTGTATCGGAACATCATCTACCTGTTACTTCTGCTAAATCAAAGCTACCACTTTTGTTATGATTTAATACGATAAAACTACCTTTCACATCTCACCAAAATTCTCATTATATATGGAATCATATACATCTCACCAGAAATTCTCATTATATATGGAATCTTGTCACATATATGTACATATATCTTAAAGCATTTTCGTTGCTTTCAGTGAGGTTTGGGACCCTTTAAATAAACAGAAAATATTTCAAAATCCCTACTTTGCAATGATTAATTACTAATTCCATCGACAGCACATAGCGAAAAGACACATCTTTTAAATATAAAAAAATTTAAACAACTTAAATCAAAATCTACTCCAATGATATGTTTAACGTTATATGAATTACACATAAAAATTTCATCCCATGAGAACTTCAAGATGAGTATGTATTGAATAAACAAGTTAGTAAAATCATGCAATGCATTGATTATAATGATACGCTTTTCAACATACCAGAAATCATTACTCAAGTTATGAGGATAATGGCTGTGTAATAAACCTCGCTCCTGTGCCCTGACCTTTAACCCCATTTTGATGATATTAAACAGCATTTGTTCAGTATACCTCCGGAGCAGCATACAAAAGTTTTGTCGCAATCGAAGCATTTTTACGTAAGTTATGACGCATAAGGTTAATGGAATGGATCCCGCTCCTATGTCCTGACCTTTGATTTCATTTCGCCCATTTTCAATAGGGTTCGTCCTCAGGTGGTCCCCTACCACATAGTGAAATTTCATCGAAATCGAACCTTTTTTACGCAAGTTATGGTGCAGACGGATGGACGGACGGACGGGCAGACGGACGGACAGCCGGACAAAGCTGGAGCATATACGCTTCTTCAACCTACTGTTGGAAAGCGTTAAAAAGGAGGGGCTTTAGAACCATGCTAAGGGTAAGCATAAACAGCTGCATTGATTAGTTGGTATATATTTTGAGATTAGAAATGTCGTACATACGCTTGTAAGTTTATTCTTGTCGTATACGCTTTTATAAGCTCAGAACTCTACAATATAACGGTTACGGATGGAAACTATTTCCAGTAGAATACGTCATGGAACGCTGGCTATCCGTTACAAAATTATTTCCGTTAACTTGAGAATGGATTTTCTTTCATTTGGAGTTTTTCGCTGCTTTTATTCTTGTGAAAACCTGAAGTAAATCCATCCTTACTTAAGCAAATAGCAAAGAGGGGGAAGGAAAGCTTAACTGCTTTGTCGCTCATGAATGGAAAACCACGATTTCTCTCAGACTGAGGTACTCTGAATTCTGCATAAACTATTAGAATAAACTATACCAATCCTTAGTTGTCTTCACGAACGTTTTGCAGGTAGTGTCTGAGCTAATTACAATATGCTCCAGCTATCTTTTGATAAATTATAATGAGAGTAATTACAGCAGATATTAGTACATAATAATGATGTTTAATATCTTAACCTCATCATTTAAAGTTGTTTAAATACAAATTTTCAAAACAAAAAAAGCAAGTTAAAACAAAGCATAGTCGCATATCTCTATGCACGACAGTTTAAGAGTAATCAGTTTTTGGGATGTACTGAAAGCAACAAGGTGTTGTTAATTTTATGATTCTAAATCCCGTTATCAAAGAAATGCCATGCAGAGGAACGCCATAACACAGTCGTCTGTGTTTACTCTTTCCATTTGAGTGTTGAAATCATGTTTTTCAGAAAAGAAATTTTGAAATTAATTCAGTAGTTTGCATTTCTTGCTTATTTGCTACTGAAGAAGTGAGTTTCATAATTTCGATATATTTAGTACTCGTCCTTAAACGTAGTTAATTCTTGAAGCAGAACGGTTTAAAATTGTGAAATGAAAAGACTGAAAATATCGGTAAAGAGTAGAGTCGTCTTCCCAGTTTATTTGAATCACCTTCACATTACATCTATGGAAGACGTTTAATAACAGTACGTCTGAGTAGAACATCATAAAATAACAGTTACATGAGGATGAATGCTTTAAAGACATATTGAGCTTCACACAAAGAGAAAAAAATTCCGAAATATAGATACATATATTACATCAAATGTTTAGTAAACTTCAAGAACGTAGGTGATTGAATATGTGAGACTAATTATCCAAGAGATTATTTCCCTTATACACACACACACACACGCGCGCGCGCGTGCGCGAGCGCGAAAAAGAGATCAATCATTCTCGCATATGGTGATGAATTCACTGAAGTAACCTTGGTGTCTTTTTGTCCTAACTTTTCAAACGGAATTTCTGAAACACAGAACTGAGTATTGCAAAAGTATGGTTTAGTATACTTGCGCGCGCACGTGCGTGTATGTGTATGTATGTGTGTTTGTGCGTGTTTAAGTTTCTTTATACTCGAAGTGCGATAAGTAATGGATATATTTGAGAGGTTTTTACTGGTTCACATTTATGTATGCATTAACTATAGCTCCTCTTACTAACATTATTTCAATAACTGCATCAATTACGCATTCTCCATTTTATAAGCATAAAGTTATCTTGACTACTAAAATAGCCAGGCAATGCTTGTGCATGTGCGTGCGTGCGGGTGTCTGTGGGCAGAGACAAAATGAGAGAAGGTTCTTATAATTCAAACAAAAAATCACAAGATGGAACAGAATAGCATAGCATGTAAGCTGAAAATTTCAGAAATTCAATGAAATCATAATCGATACAATCAACAAAATGTGATAGAATGTACGATACGATAAGAGGAAGTAGAAGAATAGCAACAACGACAACAAGAAATGTACCAGAAAAAGAAAAGAAAGAAAATGAAAGATATAGATTTAACATGTGCAAACTACGAATTTAAATACAAGCAAATATATATTTAAAAAAAATTGTATATCCTCTTGCCTACCTTGATCCCAAATGCTTTGAGTACCTGAAACGACAGCCACTTTTTAAGTTTAGCATTTAAACACCGCATTTAAGTTCCACATACGGGACACAAAAGGCAGGAATTTAATTTTAGCATGTTTCAATTTATCTCACTCTCCAACATAAAAATGTCCTGCGTAAAAATTTCTGATGAAAACGTTCAAATATGCGCACTATTCTAAGGAGAATAGCACGATTATGCAGCAAAAGAAAACAATAAAATTTGCAGATTTAGTGAGAAATCATAACAAATGAAATCTATAGTTATTTATATTTGTTAGAATTTTTTTACGCTGTGTTTTATTTTTTAATTTGAAAATTTATTCTGATGACGACTCGCACACATGAGTTCACGTAAGTTTGGGTAAGTACTGTTCACTGAATGGCACTTCTCGAAGTTCAGAAAGCTGTGTGTGTTTCAATTAAAATATATGTTCCTTTTCCCTTCATTCTGACGTTATTTTGCTTTATCATAGGTGTAAAAACAACAGTTTGTGGGACTGTAATAGGTTAAGTTGTGTCTTATATTCTCTTAACCCTATTTTTTTGGTAAGATCTTAATTTTATCAACCTCAAGAATTTTTGCCGAAGAAATTCAGGATGTTAGCAAGAAGCTGCTGTGCATTTATTGGGCAAAAATTTGGAGGATTCTCTGCTGAATGGGTGCTGTGCTAAAAGAAAGGTTTCCGAGGGGCAGTTAGAACCGACTTCCGTTATTCCCGATTGCACTTCAATTTGTGAAAATATATTTTCAGTAATGTTTCGGTATCGCAAATCATGGCACAGAAATATTTTTACAATCAAATAAATACGAGGATAAAAAATAATTTGTGGCTTTGCGTGAATTGTACCGAGACTCGGATTTGCATTGACTGCAGCATAATTGGAATCATTTGTTTGCCTTTCTGCTTGTAAGACGAGAACTTTTTGCTCAACATTGAGACCTGCCAACTTTCAAGAATTGAAACCCATAAAAAATGTTCAGTGAACGTTTAATCGGTATGTTCGATTAATGCATCGAGCGCATTGATTAAATGTATCGAATATATCGATTAAAAGCCGATTGATTTTGCACATGCGTGATTTTTCGAATTGAATAAGTTTCATGTGCTATAAATAAGATATTTGGCACGGTTCAGCTTACAGCGGTTGAAAATTGCAATCGGTGCATAACTTCGTTGGCACTTCATCATTAGGTTGCAAATACACACAATTTTATTTGTAATTCCAAAATTATTGCGATATATTGCAATACATTTTTACTTAACTGAGGTTTGGAACTTAAATTTTTGTGCCAACATGTTAGAACACCTTTTAAAAAAACGTAATTTTGAATCTTCTACGTAAGGCTGATACTTTTAATTTCTTGCTCTCTCTCTCTCTCTCTCTCTCTCTCTCTCTCTCTCTCTCTTCTCTCTCCCTCCCTCTCTCTCTCTCTCTCTCTTCTCTCTCCCTCCCTCTCTTCTTTCTCTCTCCCTCCCTCTCTTCTTCTCTCTCTCTCTCTCTCTCTTGTGTAGCAGTTAACTCTTTCCCACTCGGCTGCGAGCAGAGAGGGTTAGGACGCAGAAATGGGAGCGAATATGATCAGGTAGATCTGAATATACAGGCGACGTGGTCCTCATTCTTTTTAAATTGCAATAACCTGGAGGGAATAATCTAAAATCTAAAATATGTCGTCCGTAAAAAACCGTAAAACAAGTAGAAATTCTGTGAATTTTATGAGTAAACCGTAAAACTTTGCAGGTATGATATGAACATTCCTTAAAATCAGTGTTGCAGTGGCACCGGAATAACGTTCCGGTACTTCTGTTTTCTAGCTGACACACGTTCCTGTAAACCCTATACAGAACACTGGTTTCGATCGATCACTACACTTTCTTACACTGTAAGTGTAAGAAAGTGTGACCGTAACCAATGGTGAAGTGAGGGATTGTCTCCCACTTCCGTATACTGTAAATACAAGAAAGTAAAAAGGGAAGGACTGGAATGCGGGGCTTTAAGTAGAAAGAGTATGTCTGTGTTAGTAGAGAAAGGTATTGAAGGCGTAAAGGCACAGCGCGTTCCTGTACTTTTTCAATTAGCACATCACTGCTTAAAATTATGGTATAGTGTGAACGTTCCTTAAAATTTCAGAAAAAATACGATCCCAAATTATACTTCGTTTTGTGCGTTTACCATTGTTACGACTTTTTTCTTGACAAAATTTTGCTTCTTAATTGGCCTATTGGATGAATCAGAAATGTTTTCCCCTTGGGGCTCTTTTTCTCGGAGGAGAGACTTAATGACCACCTTAAGCAACTCTAAGGGGCTGTCCCCAATCCCTAATTTGGAGCCAATAGTGAAGTGAGGGATGTCTCCCATTTCCGTACGGGCCATTTCCGTACAAAGGGAATTTTGTCCCGTTTCCGTACATAGGAGATGGGTTAGTGCCAAGCAAGCTGTCCGTTAATGCCATCTTTACCATCTTCGACATTCGTCGCAGATGTTTAATTTTAAAACCGCGGAAAAAAATTGCTTTCCGTTTTAATAATTCCTTCAAAACTGCCGTCAACACATCCGAACTTTTTCTTTAACAAGTTTAGTGTGAGATTTCCACAAAAGTGTTTGCAAAATCTTTTTCCTGACGCTAGAGGATCTTGTAGCCGTGAACCCTCTCGCAGTAGGGAGTGGGTTGCAGGGTCTATCAGTACGCCCTTGATCCTCTGTCTTTCTTGACGCATATCTCACTGCTTACGGATCATGACATCTGTGTATGGAAATGGCACTAGATGATCTGAATATGTACGGAAGTGGAACGACACGGAGGTGAGAAATTGCGCAAGCGGACCACCCATCCCTATTTCGGGGCCGCTGAATCCAGGAGCGAGGGAATCAGTGCCGTAAGACAAGAGCACCAACCATGCTTCATCCAGGGATCGAACCCAGGTACTCTCGGATGAACAGTCAGAGAGGAACCGGGCGGCACTTGGGTTTTGAATAGGGAAGACAGATAGTTGGGGACATTTGTTTGCCTTTCGTTGTGTAGGTCAGGGCTTTTCGTGCTCCATTACTTGAAATTTCAGAAGCATGTTCAACACTAAATTCTACTCTGTTATGCTTTTATTGTTATTATTCTTTTCTTTCTGACGAAATTTCTTATTCTCATTGATCTGTTTGATGAAGAAGAAATGTTTTCTCCTTGGGGTCCGAATAGGGACGACGGAGGTGGGCTGGGAGTGGTTATTGATGGGCGTGTGCCAATCACCTCAGCGTTCTCCCAGATCCATTAAACGAGTGACTTGCGGGGAGGGATGTTCAGGTTTTGCAAGACACCTTGCCTTTCTTTAGCGAGAACAGATAACGATCCGGAGTCATCTTTTATGCATGAGGAAATTATCATACTGGCTTTTATTCTTCTTTCTCATCACATCTTGATTCCTTTCGATCTGATAAGAACCGAGAAACCGAACGGAGATTTAGAAGAACGCGCTTTCGAGTTCCACATGCTGTTTTGTCGGCAAAGGATCACGATACGTCAAGACTCTTATCAGGCATCAATGGATTCGAACGGCGCTTCACATATTTTTACCGCAAAGGATGTGAAAAATATATCATATTGGAGATTTTGATTTTCATGCTAAACGTTCCGGAGGCTTCGGATGTTTTCGGGCGATCCTGAAATAAGATAAGTTATGCATAAAACCATTATTTGCTGATCTCTTAAAGTGGTTCGCTTTTCTTTCCTGCTTAAAATCGTTCAGAAAACACGATGGCAATCTAATTTCTTGATAGCAGGACGGGGGTCATTTGGAATACAGATCAGATTTTTATTTTTGAGAATATTTTTAAGCCAATAAAAAATATTAAAATACTGCAACGTTTTGCTGCTGAATCAGACTGTGAGAAGCAAATTGTACTTGGAAATGGCTGTTGGTGAATGCTTTTGATTCATTGCTTCTCTGTTTACGATATATCAAAGTAAAGAAACCTGTTGAATTTCTTTACTTAACAACTCAACTTGGTTTCAGCTTCGGAAAGAAAACAGCCGAAGTTCTTAAAATACTCCTAAAAAACACATGTGATGAATATGATGAGTCAATTTTTTGAAGCCATCTCATTTTGATGTGTTCAACCGTTCTTGTTCATTATTTTCGGCTCAACAAAAAATCGCTTAACGGAACTTTGTTTGGCCTAAGGCAAGAAGTAGTCTCAACTATTAACGTACCCGTACAATTTTGATTAAAAGTGGCCACAAATTTAGGTACATCAGATAATTTCAATGAGTTCTAAAACTCTTGTTCAGTGAAACTTTCTCTTTTCTTTTAAAATGAAAGTGCTATTCTGCTAATTAAAAGTTACTTTTACATGTCATTTTCTACAGCTGAAAATGGAAATGTGCAGAGAGAGAGAGAAAGAGAGATAAAAAACGTTCCCGATTTTTGTAGTTGTTCTTACTTGTCGCTCACAAATTTACGTATGAAAGACTACTTATTTAATCACCCTGGGTGAAAATCAGAATATGACTTTTACTCATGCTTCAGGAAAAGAATAAGACTTTTGCTACAGTGCTCATTTTGCTGGAAAAGGGCTACAATGCACTTGCTTGTCTAATTCCGCTGAAGGAAAGGAAAAGGACAAGGTATTCGCTGCAAGATATAGAAAAGAAAAAGACATTGACTGCGAGACAGGAAGGAAAAGAGTAAGATGCTTGCCACGAGACAAGAAAACAAAAAGAACAAGACACTGACTGCGAAACAGGAAGGGAAGGAGCAAGACACTTGCTACGAGACAAGAAAGAAAAGAACACATACATTGACTAGGGAGACAGGAAGGAAAAGAAGTAAGACAGTTGCTACAAGACAAGAGAAAAAGAACAAGACACTGACTGCCAGACAGGAAGGAAAAGAGCAAGACATTTGCGACGAGACAAGAAAAAAAAAGAACAACACACTTGTCGCGAGACAGGAAGAAAAATACTTGCTAGTTTAATCATGCAACAGGAAAAGAGACTCGGCTCACTTAATCATACAATAGGGAAAGAGACTCAGCTCACTTAATCATTCAACAGGAAAAGAGACTCAGCTCACTTAATCATACAACAGGAAGAGAACGAGACACACTCTCATCTAGTCATGCAAGAGGAAAAGAATAAGACTTCTACTGTTCTTATCATGTAACAGAAAAAGGAACAAAACTATATGATTACATCAGCATGTACCTTGCTCATCAAATCATGCTGCAAGAAAAGGAAGAACAGAACATGGCGTCTGCAGATCTAACGATGCAACAAGAAAGGAAGAAGAAGAAAACTTGTTAGTCGTATTATGCTGCAGGAAAGGAAAAATAAAATTCATGCTGCAAGAAAAAACTTTCAAGCATACTGTCAAAATAGAAAAAAAATCACCATGATTAGTTCACAGAAACCTATCCGATAATTGTTATCTGATTTATCATTTTATTCTTTGTGACGACACAGCACATTCAATTCGGCGTCTTTATCTACGTAGCACTTTACCCATTTTCCACATATCTTGCCACTGGCTATAAACACTTTTTAGAAGTGCTGGTGTCGAAAAAATCTGGAAAAACTTGCTTTACAGCCTGTCTGACACCACCCTTATCTCACAGCGTAGACCTAATGTTTACCTAACTCTATTCCATCTCTTACTATATTATTTACTTCCTCTTTCATTTATACATATTCTTCGATTACAATTAAAATTAGGTTTAAATGTCTTTAGGTTCCTCTCGGGTATTTAGATCTTTTCACTATTTTTATAACTTCTTACTAGCTCTTTACCTTTATATTCTGTTAAGTTATAAAAAAACACCTTTGTTATAATCAGTAAAACTGAGTTTACACAAATCTTTTTGAGAGCTAGAGCTAAAGAAACCGAATGTTTTAACAGCATACCTAAAATTTCCTTTTCAGGATAATAATAGATTATTCCTTTTTTAACTTCATGACAGGTACAGCAGAATTTCTCATTCTTTCACTCTCTGTATCACGTGCCTGCATAAAGTGCGAATGTGATTACACTAGGTTCATCAATGTTCATCAATGTTCATCAACGTTCATCAAATTCGTACTCATGAATATACACCTATTCTTGGTAGGTTGGTTCGAATTGAATATTATGACAATCGATTTTCGCGTTTGATTTCCAATCTAAATCAAAATTTTCGAAGAGTCAACGAGGATTAAAATTACTGCAGTGGTTGAAATACATACATACACACACACCATTGATTCTAGACCTCGGTATAACGCCTGATATTATTTCAGCCCCGTGTTTGCGAATACACGTGTTCAGTTAATACAACCACACACTTGTCAAGTTAATGTAACCTGCGATACATTATCTTTGACAGATCAGAATAGGTCATGTAATCTGAGTCTTATCGTACGTGGGACAATAGCACTACATTGCGCTGTGGTCCAGAGGTGAATATATCATCACTACACGAATCTGCGTGTTTTAATCCAGGATGTGTGAAAGTATTATATTAAATTTAAGGCTCGTGTGTGATCTTCCCGTTATCTGAAGCCATTACACTTGAATTAAAAGTTGACGAATGACTCCCTCTGCGTACAATGCTCATAGAAATCCTTTAGAAAAATCCTATTAGGCATGATATATTTATTTAGGTCTTCGTAAGTAGAAAAGTATGTTTTGGAAAATATTTAGTAGAATCAATTAAAGTCTCCGTTTTTTATAAAGCAAACACGTGTAATAAAACACAACGACAAAAAAAGTATATGTTTTCATCACTAGCGTACATAATGGGGGAATAAGAGAAGTGAAATATAAATGTGCAGTCAGAATTCTTTTTGCGTGAGCAGCGAACAGAGTTCCCTAAGGGGATCGGAAGATTGACGCAGAACGCAATAAGTCTTGGTGAATAATATGCATAAGAGTATCAAACTCCTCCTACTAGTTATCCGTCAAAAAATAAAAATAAAATAAAATAAAATAAAAAAAAAGTGAGGAACGCTCTTAACACACATCAGGCAGCATTTAGCTGAGGCTGATTTCGCTTGAAATTTTTAATGAAGTGGCGAAGAGGCGAGGTTCGATGTCAAGTTTGGTGTGAAAAAAATGGTAAAAATAGTAATAAACCAAACTGTTTAATTGTTGTAATCATGTTTTGACTGAAACGTTACTAACTGAAACAGGCTTTTCATGACCACCCTTTCTCAAAAAGAAATTTTATTTATACGCCATTGTATGTTTTAATACACTAGTATACATAACGGAAAGAATAAAAGAGGAATCACTGATTTTTCTGTTTGCCTCTCTCTTTATCTTTATCTCTCTGTCTCTATCTCTTTTCCAGTCTCTCGCTATATCTCATAATCTCTCTCCGAGTTTCTCTCTCAGTCTCTTTGTTTTTCTCTCTCTATCTCCCTCTATCCATCTCAGTCTCTCTCTCTCTCTCTCTCTCTCTCTCTCTCTCTCTGTATCTCTCTTTATTTTAACTCTCTGTCTCTCTATCTCTCTTCCAGTCTATCTCTCTCAGTCTGTCTCTCTTTATTTCTCTCAATCTCACTTTATCTCTCAGTCTCTCTCTCTCTTAATCTCTCGCTCATTCTCTTTCTAGCTCTCCTAATCTCTCTCTATCTCTCCTAAATATCTCTATCTCTCCTAATCTCTCTCCCAGTCTTTCTCTATCTCTCCCCAGTATCTCTCGATCTCTTCTAATCTCTCTCCCAGTCTCTCTCTATCTCTCCTAATCTATATATCTCTCTCAGTCTCTTTGTCTTTTTCTCTATCTATCTATCTCCCTCTAACCATCTCAGTCACTCTCTCTGTCTATCCGTCTCTCTCTCTCTCTCTCTCTCTCTCTCTCTCTCTCTCTCTCTCTCTCTCTCTCTCTCTCTCTCTCTCTCTCTCTCACTTAGAAATATATTGGTTCAGTTCATCAAAAAAATTATGAATATGCTAAAAAAAGTTTGAAATTCTTACCACATTTTGCCCTTGTTTGGCATGCCCCGCGGATATAGTATAAGTTGTTTTTTATTGCTATTTTATGCATCTGAATTTTTAAATGATCAATAAAATGTTGTCTTATTTTTAGTTGCTTTTTCCTTTTTAACGAACCCTAAAGTTGTATATATTCTCCCCATGCACATACCACCGTACAAGACGTTTACACTGGTTGATTCTAGATTAAGTTGTGGTCTTTTTAAACATAAGTTGAGGTTACATCAAAAATAATCCACCGTCTTCTACGTAGAATCAACAAATATGAGTGTAACAAGCTTGGAGAGTTGCATGCTTGTTGTAACCAGGAAAGATAAGGAGAGAAACTCCTAGATCAGGAAAATGACAAGAGTAGCAGACATTACGATCAAAATTAATTCCTGGGTGTATTGCTAGAAGAACGGACCACCGATGGACAACTGAAATATTAGACTGGATACCAAGAGACAGAAAAACACCCAGTAGAAGATCATGTGGGAGATGGGTGGATGAAATGCAAAAGCATGTCATAATGCTATGGAGTACTCAGGCTCAAGATAGAAAACTGTGGAAGAACATTTGGGAGACCTTCATCCAGCAGTGGATTAAGAATTGTTGATGATGATGATATGCGCATATGCACTCGCGCATATGTGGGCGTGTGTATGTGCACCCAGACATATAAGCTTCCCAGGGAATCAATGTGAAACGCTAGTATGTCAACCAACGCCCTTGTCACTAAACAACACATGTGTACGTGATATTCAAATTTCGGTACCGTTTAAGCACTTCTAGAAGAAATTCAGCATTAGGTAAACGCGTAAAAAATATACTTTTGTTAGAACATTACGGAAACGTTAAACGTATCTTTCGTGGAATTTTGAAGCTGATGAGCACATATTTCTGTGTTTCCTACAAAGTTCTTGCGATATACCAGGTCATTTATTCCCTATGATTCAAAACCCTATTTACGTTTTCATTGAAAGGTAGTGGTATCCAGTTACATGGATTCACCCGGCGAGAACAAATAGACAAGGACATAAGCACGGGTTACATTTTGTAATCTCACACATGTTCCGTGGCTCGCACGGTTAGAGAAGAGGTGTGGCTGCCTTAATCGCGAGATCCCCCGTCTCTTCGGGATCATATTTCATGCTGGCTCCGCATACGTGACGGACATGATGAGTGTGGGGATGAAAACGCAGACCACTCATAATCCTGTTAATCGGATTTATGGCGCGAGATAATTACTCGCACTTCACCATCATGGAAACCCCATTGTTACTCACCCTGTACTCTTCTTCTCCTTCCACTTCTTCTTCTTCTTCTTCTTCTTCATGACGCCGAACGTCATGAACGTATTCAAATATTTACTCCTTTATGGTTTTGCAAATGAAATGCATACATATTCAGAAATAATGACCAGAAAACGTGTAAATACATTCATTAAAACGCTTCAGGAGTTACTTTAGAATCTTTTCCCTCTGGCTTCATCAGCATTCTTTTCTTCTAAGCTTGCATGATTTGTAAACTCTCTTTTTTTTTTTTTTTTTTCTTATTTCTTTTTCACTTCACTTGGCTAAACACTGTTATTATTTCTTTTTCTTTCTGTCTTCATCACTGGCTGCTGTCACGATCTAGCCACGTAGGAACCACGATCACCAGACGTAAGTTACCAGATATCTACAGTTAAGTGGTAAATTTCCTACCTGGATTTGCTACAAATATTTCCTTACAGGCGTAAAACAGAATCCGGAGATAATGTTTTCATGCGAACGCGCGTATCCATGGCTATCCAACTGAAACAAAGCGATGGGTTTCGTTCAGGATTTCTCTTCCGAGGAGTTAAGGTGTTTTACGAGTAAATAAATACAACACTTTTACGCTGTTCAACTTCCCCTATAGGTACTTGAAAAATAGGATGTACAGATATGATTCAAGCAAAAAAAAAAAAAAAAAAAAAAGAGCTGCTCATCTTTTGATTTTGCCTGACGTACTTTTGTTACTGCGCCTCCCGCACATGCTTATACGAGGGTAGTACCGAAAGTAATGCAAAAGTGGGCACAACTTTTTTCGGCATTAAGTCGTTCAAATTGCACATGTTGGTAGAGTAACTCATTCTCCGTACGAAGGTACTACTCAACATAGTATCCATCACAAGTTATGCATTTCCGCCATCGTTGAACTCAAATTTCGAATCCTCTTTGAAAAAATTCAGGTGTGGACTGTTGTGCCCACTTCTTCACAGCCATTTTCATCTCCTGTGTGTCATCAAATCCTTGTCCCTGGAAACTATCCTTCATTGGATAGAATAGGTGGAAGTCAGAGGGCACCAGATCTGCGCTGTACGATGAATGGGGAACCACCAACTAGCTTAATTTGCTGGTCGCCTGATTTGTTGCCCAAAATGTGTGTGGTCTCACATTGTCATGGTGAATATGCATCCTTTTCAGCTCTTTGTTTTGGTCTCTTCCTCCTTATGTCTTCTCTAAGCTTCTTGAGTGTTTCAATGTTCCGCTCGTTGGTTACGGTACGGCCACGTTCCAGAAAGTTAAGGAGATTGACACCCTTGTCATCCCAAAAAACAGTTACCTTGGCATTCTGGGATGATCGCTGGCTCTTGAACTTCTTAGGCCTTGGTGAAGAGGTGTGACGTCATTCCACGCATCGTAAAGATACGCCCACGTTTCATCCCCTGTCACCAGATCGAAAAAAGAACGTGTCTTCGTTGGCTTCAAACGCTTCCAGCAGATTAGAGCAGACTTCCTCCTTCAAATCGGGTGTCAACTCACTTTGCACAGGCATTTCCGATACCCTAAGTCTTCTACCATCTTCTGTATGGCATTGTCATCACAGTCCAGTTGTGCAACAAGCTCACGGGTTGTGAATCGTCTCTCCGTGCGACTCAATTCATCCACTCGCTGAAGATTCGTTTTAGTGGTTGCAGATGACGGTCTCCCACTGCGCGGTTTGTCTTCAATGCTGATTTCCACCTCTTTAAACTTCTTCATCCATCTGTACCCATTACTCTTGTCAATGGTGTCATCTCCGTAAACATTCTGTAGCCTTCTGTGGATGTCGGACAGCCTGCATCCTTCCTTCGTCAAGAACTCAATGACTGCACTTTGCTTCTGTTTGAAATTCATTACTTACCTGCAATGAAGAAGAATGGTTATTATAGAGGAAGAGTTACTCTATCAACATGTGCAATTTGAACGACCTCTGTCAGTTAATAAAATAGTTATGCCTACTTTTGCATTATTTTCGGTACAACCCTCGTAGAATGGAGTAGTAGGAACTAACTTCGTGCAGTAGACTACGATCAAAAAGGATGGTTTGACAGATGGAAGTCTAATGAAAGCGGAAAATCTGTCCAGTTGATACCACTCATTTAAAAATTAACCTACTTCTTCTTCTCTTAGAGGGACTTGGGAGGTCATGGAAATACTGTCTGTATTCGTTGATCCGAAGTACTGCCCAAATTCTCTGAAAAAATAATCGCTGACGAGTGATTCATATTTAGTTGAGCATACTGTGTACCGGTTTCTTTTTGCATTACACAAGCTTTCAGATAGTAAAGTGAGAAGACGATCTCTCAGTTGGATACCGCAACACGAGTCAAGTAAATAGTTATCTGTGAAATAAAGTAACAGACTGCAAACTTAACGAAATGCACAATACATGAAAATCCTTGCAGAAAGCATCGACAAATTTCCAACAACAGATTGTAGTTCGTAGGCAACATAGCAACAGATTGCACCATTAGATGGTAATCTTTGAGAAACATAGCTCGACTCCGACAATACACTTGTTACTGTCCTTGCGACCTTTGAAGGACAAAAACTTGTTGCAAGCAGGGCTCCAAAGTTTCAGCGACGAACCAACAGATGGTGCTGCACGCACGCAGTTCCTCCATTGTTGTTCGTGTTTCTGATTTGGTTACATTTAGCCTTTTCTGTCCAGTGATGGGATTGTGTCACCCGTAAACCATGTTTGCGATGCTCAAGAATGTCGATGTTGAACACGTGTGAGGCAGAACAAAGAGGCGAAGCATCACGATGGATACAAAAATGGAGTTTGTTGAGAAGATCGACGCTGGAGAGAAGATCGTGGACATACTGCATGAATAAAGCGGCGAGGAAAGCTGAATGAAGAGATAAGCAAACATTATGCAGTAAGTCTTTCTATGGATATTTTTGTTTATATTGGCCTTTTTACTCAACTTTTTGCTTCTGTTGATATGTTCACTAATAATTTGCGCATATATGGCCTCGGGAATCAGTTAGCTTGGATTTATAAACTTTTCAAGTTAGGTATCTAATCTTAAGTTCGTTAGTACTGTTCTTTTGTGCATGGCAATATTCGCTTGAAGCAGAAAGATTTCAGTGACTGGATGGCAATGTTTGAGAAAAACGCAGCAACAACCTCTAGTACTAAAGAGCGAGTCTTGTAAGATTCATGAGCAGGATGTTCCAAAATTTTTCAGTATTTAGGCTAAACAACAACAGACTTCAAAACCAGTCTCCACTGTTAAAAATGATGTGGTAGGTTACACCAAAAATTGGTGCTATACCAGCTGCACCACTTTCTGAGAAAAGATACACCATTGTTTAATTCAAACAAAACACAGCAACATGGTACAACCTTGCAACATAATGTGCTGCAACCTTGTACCATAACATGGTGCAAAGACAAAATACAACATGGTGCAATCTTGCACCATAATATGTTGCAACCTTGTACCATAACGTGGTGCAAAGACAAAACACAACATCATGGTGCAACCTTGCACCATAAGGTCATGAAATGTTGCACCATGTTGTTGTGTTTTGTTTGAATTACACAATTATGTATCTTTTCTCAGAAAGTGGTGCAGCACCACTTTTTGGTGCAACCTACCACACAATTTTTAATAGTGTATTTCCAGAATTTTGTGCTATACAATTTATTCATTATCACCTGTGTTCAACGCAGGTGATAATGAATAAATGCTGATAAAAAAATATATATTGCCGTGGAAATGTAATAAATGACTTCATTTTACTTAAATGTTGATGAAATTGTTTTACAAAAATTTTGAGCGGAAATGAATTGTTCCCATTGCTCCTTTTTCATTTTGCATAGATACACACTCTTACCACCACAGACTCACTGCGCCCACACGACTGGCAATGCAGTCTCTCATGCAGTTGAACTCACTGATGTGATTGTACGACTGTCTTACACGACGACGAGGCATTCTTAGCCACTGCTGACCAAGCACTGACATGCCGACCGAGCCAAGCGCCACTTATAACATAAAAACGGCAGATTTCAGGACTGTTACGCTATGCAATCTGATTTCTCTATAGGCAAGGTACGCAAGGACCTATAATGATTTCTGCGATATTACTGTATTAACATCGATATTACTGTATTAAAATAAAAGACGTAGCTCCACTGCTTTCAGGTGTTTTGTATTTTATGAACATGAGTGTATTTAAAATAATCATCTCGTATTATAAGGTGGTTCAATAAAGTTCGGTGAATGCACGCTAAAATAATAAAAAAAATTAATATTAGGGAAACTTACTTTATTGGCCTTCAAAAAAATAATAATAATAACCGGCTATCGGTATGCAATACACTTTTGACATAGTTTGTATAACTGCTAGAAGAAAAGCCCTTTTATATGAAAAGCCCTTTTTTATCGTCTGCAGCTGGATCGTCACTTTCACTTGAATGTCCAAAACGTCCGCAAATCTTTTCTCTTTCAGCGCTAATTTCAAATAGTCAGCCGGTGCTAGATCAGGAGGGCACGGTGGCTATTTCAACGTAGTAATGGCTCAATTTGTAGCAGATATTTGATATTAGTTCTGCGCTACATTTTTGCCCGTTAACAACGTGAATGGCAATAAGCTAAGTGTTCTGCGTTACTTCACACTGTTCTCAAAAATGGACAGCATGCAGAACTTTTGTTAGGACCACCGTATGTATCACAACCAGAGCTCAGTGGACTATTAGTGGTCAAACGAAAAGTATGTCACGTTCATGTTATGCATTAATATCATGAGGAATTTCAAGAAAATCAAGCGCATGATTACCAAATGATCGGCTGTATGATCACGTGTGGCAATAATCACCTACAATGTATTAATAGTTCTAATTTCTTTTCGGTTGGCTATACGCACAATGGCCGTTAAACACCAAAGCAAATAAAAATCCCCATAACAAACTACCAACTCATGAATGAAATAAGGGATTACACCATACAATACAAATTTTGAAGATTACAATCCATTTTTTGGTGTAAATATGACAAGGATGGTAAGTCAGATAATATCCGAAAACTTGAAAATTTCGTCGTCCTGGAGCGGAAATCGAATCCGCGTCTCCCAGACAGCGTCAGGGTATGCTAATTCAGGTATCCTGTGATGCTTATATTCAAATTAATCGGAAACTTGAGACTTGGTCGTTATGGGTGGTGTAGTGGTTAGCATACCCGGGCGCTGTCAGGGAGACGCGGATTCGATTCCCGCTCCAGGACGACAAAATTTTCAAGTTTTCGGATATTATCTGACTTACCATCCTTGTCATATTTACACCAAAAAAAAATGGATTGTCATCTTCAAATTTTGTACTGTATGGTGTAATCCCGTATTCCATTCATGATTTATCTGATCCTCCGGGCAATCACGGGATAGGATTCTTAACCTCCAGATTCGCTAAACATGAATGCCGGTTGCTTCGACTAAAGAATCCTGTGATAGTTATATTCAAATTAATCGAAAACTTGAGACTTGGTCGTTTTGGGTGGTGTAGTGGTTAGCATACCCGGACGCTGTCTAGGAGACGCGAGTTCGATTCCCGCGTCAGGACGACAGAATTTTCAAGTTTTCGGATATTATCTGACTTTCCTTCCTCGTCATATTTACACCAGAAAACGGATTGTCATCTACAAAATTTGTAAACTATCAAATGTTCGACGCATTGATAAATAAAATCAAAGACCCAATAGCAAAATAATGAATAATTGTTACAGGAGGAGAGATTTTGCGCTTTTGTTTTAAAACAATGAACTCAATTTTTGCTCTTGAATTAGTTTAGTGATTTATTCAACACTCGCTTATTTATCTATCATGCGTACATTATGTAAACAGGAGAAGATACTTCGCCTTCAGACTAGAGACCGAAAAGGTCAATCCAAACATTTATAATCTGAACAATACATAGATATTTCACAAATTTTGATTAACTAACATATTTCATCACGAGTTCTTTATAAGATAATAATATGAGTTTGCCCAAGTATAAATTAAACCGTGCTTTTTCATTATGTGTTGACAGGAATTATTTATGCCGCAATTAACAGCGGGTAATAATTTTTAATTTCCTTTAGCTTCTCTGTTAGTAGCCTTAGTTTTATTTATTTTTTCAAGACAGTAATATGCAAATTTGTGTTTTCAAAAGTGTTTAATAACTTTTAAGGCCAAGTTGGTTTCTACATAGAGTTTTATTATCCGCATTTTGTGTACATACAGAAGTTTTGACACAGGCCATACTACTATCTCACTATCATCCTCATTCATCTCATTCTGCTCGTGGTACCAAATATCAAATAATCGGCAAGCTCTCTCTGGTCAGCTGCAATTCATCACGAACAATTTTTTGAAATTTTGGCCACTTATCTGATCGAAGTTCGGAAATAAATCGTGACAACCTGGTCGGCCGATCAAAGCTCCTCCTCTCTCTCTCTCTCTCTCTCTCTCTCTCTCTCTCTCTCTCTCTCTCTCTCTCTCTCGCGATGTTGTCCCCAGATGGCCCAGCGCAAAATGCGCCATCAAACCAGCGATCAAATTGCTGAAATTACGGCGCCGTGTTGGAGCGGATGGAGGAAGGGAGGGAAAGGAAAAATGGTGGGGGAGTCAGTCCAGAAAGAAGGTCTCTGGCGTTATCATAATTTTCGAGGAAACCAGCAACTCGTGTAGAGTGTGTAATTAAAGCTCCATGGAGTAATTTACAGGCCAAGGGAAGATTTTGTCTTAACGAGAAAGGTCCCATCTTCGACCGAGAATTATGCGTGAGCAGTAAATTGTGCAACGAGGCACCCTATGCCTAAAGACCTATTTTTTCTTTCACTTTATTTATTTATTTTTTTTTTTTGATGTATGGGAAGGACGAAACTAATAAATTTCACGCTTCACATATAGGCCCCAAACAAAAAAATATATATCAGCTTACACATCAGCCAGGCATATATACTGGCTGTTGTGTTTGCAATGTGCACTACATATGGTGGTATCTCTGGTAATATTTATCCGTTATTATCCAGTAATCGTGCAAATTGGATATCAGGGGTCGAAAAATTGACTATTCCGGCGCCCGAGACTGTGGGTTTTTATGTTCTGACTAGAGCAAAATAGTTGTTGTTAGCCCGAGACTACCGTTTACAAATTTGTTTTCTTCGGAGCTGTGACACTTAAGCCGGTGTTTTTTATCAACTATTTTACGTTTATATATCATCATCATTGTCAACCATTATAAATCCACTGCTGGACGAAGGTCTACCCAAGTTTCTTCCACAACGGTCTGTCTTGTGCCAGTCTCCTCCATGTCACACCCGCATACTTTCGAGTTTCATCCACCCATCTCCCATGTGGTCTTCTTCTGGGTCTTTTCCTATCCCTCGGAATCCATTCTGAAATTTCGGCTGTCCACCGATGGTCTGTCCTTCTGGCAGTATGTCCAGCCCATTGCCATTTCAGGGATTTAACTCTGATCATGATGTCTTCCACTCTTGTCATTTTTCGGATGCACGAGTTCCTCTTCTTATCTCTCCTGGTTACACCATGCATACACCTCTGCATGCTTCTTTGAGTTGTCTGCAGCCTTTTTATGTCTCTTTTAGTTGATGTCCACGTCTCTGCACCATGCCTAAGCACTGGAAGGATGCATTGATCAAACACTTTTCTTTTAAGACATAATGGCATATTGCTCTTGAAAATTCGGCTGTTTCTTCCAAAAGCTCTCCAGGCAAGTTTTATACGCCGATTGATTTCTTCATCAATGTGACCATCACTTGATATCTGCTGTCCAAAATAAACGTACGTATCTGTTATCTCCAGCTTTTCTCCATCAATCGATAAATCTTCATTTCTTGTAAAAGCATTGAACATCACTTTTGTCTTCTAAAAGTTCATTTTTATACCCACTTCTTTACTCTTGTCAGCAAGTTCCTGGATCATACTCTGCAGCTCTGATGCGGTAGTTGCAAAAATGACTACGTCATCAGCAAAACGAAGGTGAGTTAGATAATCTCCATTAATCTTTATCCCTTTGTTTTCCCAGTTCAGTGATTGAAAGATATTTTCCAATGTGGCATTAAAGAGCTTGGGATATATGGTGTCACCTTGTCTCACTCCCTTTCCGATTTTTATGTGTGTTGTATTTTCAAACAGCCGAATCTTAGCACTTGCATTTTCATAGATGTTATTAATAATATTAATGTATGCATCTTCAATACCGCAGGATTTCAAAGCCATTGTAACTGCTGATGGTTTCACCGAATCAAAGGCCTTTTCATAATCGATAAAAGCCATGGACAATGGAAGTTCATATTCCCTCGCTCTTTCAATTAGTTCTCTCAGTACGTGGATATGATCTTTAGTGCTGTAGCCACTCCTGAATCCAGCTTGTTCTCTCGGTTGAGCCATGTCCAGTGTTACCTTCAAGCGGCGTGAAATAACTTTAGTGAAGATTTTATAAACCACTGATAGGAGGCTGGTAGGTCTGTAGTTCATGAGATTCTCAATGTCACCCTTTTTATGTAGCAGGATCATTGTAGCGTTGTTCCAATCCTCAGGAATCTTCCCTTCAGTAAGGCATCTAGTAAAAATTTGGGCGAGTACTGTTTCAATTTCTCCACTTGCTTCTTGTATGATGTCTATAGTAATTCTATCTTCTCCTTGATCTTTCCACCGCTTCATGTTCTTGATTGCATGTGCAACTTCTGCTGGAAGGACTGGAAGAGCTCTGGTACTGGTACCTTTCATGATGTCTGGAGTACATGTATCATCCCTTTCATATAATTTGTAGCAGAAATCTTTCACTCTTGTCAGAATTTCGCCTCTATTTCTTGTTCCAGACCCATCTTCTTTTCTCAGTGCCATAATCTGCTTTATTCCCTTACTGATATGTCCCTTTGCTATCTTTAGGCTTTGGTTGTTTTCAATTGCTTTCCTCACTAGTTCACAGTTGAATTTCCTTACGTCTTCAGTGATACTTTTTCGTACTGTCTTGCATAGCTCTATATACTCCACTTTGGAAGTCACATCTTCTTTAGTTGTCCTCATCTCTCTTCTTTTTTGCATCAACATTTTGGCGTTTTTTTATAATTTGTTCACATGCAACTTGTTCTTAGACCCAGCTAATTTTGTTGCTGTTTCCATAAGAGCTTTGGTTACTTTTCTGTTAACTTCAGAAATATCCACTTCTTCCGACGTTAGGCCTTCTAAAGCAGAGAATCTGTTCTTCAGTTCCAACTTGAAGGTATTATGGTGTTTTTAAAGGTTGGTTATGTCAATACATTGTGTTTGTCTTATGAGCTTGCCACGGTCGAGTTTAGTGTTGAGGTGCATCTTACATCTCACCAATCTATGGTATATATATATATATACTAGAATGATTGATATAGTGAGACTGCGAAATAGGAGACCAACGCCCAGCTGCACAACTGCAGCACACCAGAACATGTCTCAAAATAGGCAACAATATAGTATACACTAAAATATATATATATACCTCCTTCTTACCCTGACTATTTATTCGTTCAGTATACCTCCGGAACAACATACTAAAGTTTTGTCGCAATAGAAGCATTTTTAGTCAAGTTATCAGGATAATGGCTGTGGAATAAATCTAGCTGCTGTGTCCTTACCTTTGACCTCGTTTCAATGATTTTCAACAGAACCGGTTCAGTATAAATTCGGAACAACATGATGAAGTTTTGTTGCAATCGGAGCATTTTTACGTAAGTTATGACGCCTAACAGCGATGGAATGGATCCCGCTCCTATGTCCAGACATTTGACCCCATTTCGCCCATTTTCAATTGGGTTCGTTCCCAGGTTGTCGTCTACCACATACTAAAATTTCATCGAAACCGAACAGTTTTTACACGAGTTATCGTGCGGACAGACAGACAAAGCTGGAGCATATACACATGGAGTAACGTCTGACTGGCGCAGCGTACCACGTGTTTCTAGAGCAAGTGCTTGCCGGTCTGTTGCAGGATGTTCCGCTTACCACACGGAGGGACATGTGGTTTATGCATGATGGGGCCCCAGCGCACTTTGCCACCGAGGTTCGATACCTTCTAAATACGACATATCCCAGGCGGTGGATTGGACGCAGTGGACATGTGGCTTGGCCTCCACGCTCCCCGGACCTTAATCCACAGGACTTCTTCATCTGAGGCCACATGAAAACATTGGCGTACGAGACACCTGTGGACTCCATAGAAGATCTCGTCGCGCGAATCGCTGTTGCTGCGAACAAGATCAATACCACACCGGGAGTCTACGAGAGGGTGCGACAGTCCTTCATACGCCGGTGTGGGCTCTACAACGACGCCCTTGGACGCCAGTTTGAGCAGCTCCTTTGAGTCTTTCTCTGATGCGACTGGAATTGTGCAACTCATAAATTAGGTATGTCTCTTTGTTTTCACTGTTGAAAGCTCAACGTGGATATGTAACTTTACTCTTTTCTGGCACAAGGAGTGGAATGCGGCCCTGGGTTCCATTGCAAATATTGTTCATCTTGATGTGTACTATCACCCCTCTTGTTTTGTTGAAGGAGTTTACAATCACCCTGTATTTTAGCAACAAATATGTAACCGAAAACAGCTTAGGCAGCATATGATATGCATTGCAGGAGATTCAAGCCAAAAAACATTTGCCAGGCAGATGATAAGTGCAGCATTTTAAAGTACGAAATACTGTGCGGTACTTTTTCCAATTGAAACTTCTTATGTTTATAAGCTATGCGTGTGTGGGAGTGGGTTAGCATATAACCCAACTAGGTTGTTTCCAAGAGTTTTGGTCTCTCAAAGTGGCGCACGAAAATGAGACTTTTAGTTATGGCTTACTAGAAATGACATTTGTAACAGTCAGACGGCGTGGCAATCTTTATTATACCTTGTTATGCCTGATCTTTTGAAGTAAAAAGCCGTAATATTCAGCAGCACCCAATATTCAGATAGTAAGTTTAAGTCCAACAGAATATATTTGCTTATCTCAGGAGCGCCTGTTACAAAATTTGAAGGCAGAAAATATGGAATTCGTTAAATTTCGTGCTTAATGTGATGAGAATGTTATTTGGAAACGATAATTTTTATTTTTAAACACAAAAGACAGTAAGCTATGAAATTTAAAAAACATTAAAGCGCTCTACATGTTTCGACAAAACTGCAATTCTCTCCTCATCAGGAGCAGGTCCATCAATACGTTCAGTTAGCGAAAAGGTGTTTTGCAAAGGAAACGGTACAAATAGACTTGTTGTGAAGTAATACAAATAAGGTGCGTTCATTATCCCGGTGTTTCAAGGACATGTTCCCAGAAGTTCAGAATAAGTGAATCAGCGTGGCCTAAATCTTTGTTTAAAACCTGATTTTTGTTCTTGAAGTTCTCTAAAGACTCTATTACGTTGAGGTGACGAAAGAAAGAAGACTAAAAAATTAATTTCGCACCTCTTCATTCAATGCGAAATTAATTTTCAGATTTCTTTTAAGTCCGTTCCTTCGATGAGAAGAACATGTGCACCTTTCCTTACCATTCTTCCGAAAGTTTGCATGTTTACAGTGGAACGTTTCACAAAATCTGTCTGGCAGGTACTTCAGACTTCTTCAAAAATGTGTGGAATATTTGTTGGAATTTTTTGCATGTTTTCAATATTGTTGAAGTATCTGAGCTTATGTAATGTTCCACACTTTTTCTTGCAGTGTGCGGTAAAATTTTGAAATGGCACTAGAGTTGCTTGGGACGTAGATTTACGACTTGGGTCTATCTGGACAGCATACTACAAGAAGAACTAAAGCAAGATGGAAGAACTGAGTCAATAGTGAAACCAGGGAAACTAAGTTCAAGAGAGAGTTGACGCAAGAAAAGAAAGCGTAGAAGAGAAGGAGTATCCGTAGCAACGACTCCACTTAAATCGATGAGCCATTACATTATGACCACCCCCATCCTAGAAAAATGAATGCGCCTGAAGACCGAACGGTGGCGCAGGTGAAGTTCACAGAGCAGTATATATACAAACCGAGGACCGGGTTTTGGTTAGTAGAGTGTTCGGAGTCAGAATGGGAAAAAACTGCCGATTTATTGGAGTTTGATAAAGGTCAAATTGTGATGGCACGGCCCTTAGGAACTACGATATTGGAAATGGTGCGGCTTGTGGGTTGTTGAAGTGCCGCTGTAGTGAGCACGTATCAAAAGTGGTGAACAGATGGCCAAACGACGAACCGTCGTCCAGCCGTGTATCGTTCGCAACTCATTGATGCCAGAGGGGAGAGGAGACTGTAGCGCATTGTTCACAGCGACAGCAGGGCCACAGTGTGACAAATCACCCTCAGCTACAACAGAGGTGATCAGAGCAATGTGTTCCAGCACACAGTTCATCGCAGCCTTCTGCGCATGGGCCAGCGTAGCCGAAGACCCAGCCGAGTCTCTAACAACGCATGAAACGGGCCCCAAATCGTCGCGATGATTGGAAGAAAGTGGCCTGGTCTGACGAATCAAGATACCTGGTGCATCACGTAGACGGACGAATGCGGATATGCCGATTACCCACGGTGATTATGGCACCTTGATGCAGTGTTGGGCTGAAACAGGCAGGTGGCAGTGGTGTTATGCTGTGGGCAATGTTTTCTTGGGACCCATTATCCCAATAGCCCAATCGCTAACAGCTGACAGGTTTCTAAACATCGTTGCGGACCAAATTTATCCATTCATGGCAACTATGCTCCCTGCTGATGATGGCCATTGCCAACAGGATAATGCACCATGCCACACTGCCAAAACTGTCAAAGAGTGGTTCGAGGAACATGCTGGTGAATTTCTGTTAAAGTCCTGTCACCCAAATTCACCTGACATGAACCAAATTTAACATTTGTGGTTCGACTTGGAAAAGTGGGTTCGCGCTAAATCACCACCACCCCTAAATGTACGGGAACTGCAGGACCTTCTGTTGATATTATGGTACCAGGCACCCCAGGATATCTATCGCCACCTCATCGAATCGATGCCTCGCCGATTGGCAGCTGTTTTGCAGGCTAAATGGGGTCCTAGAGCTTATTACGTAGGTGGTCATAATGTAATGGTTCATCGGTGCATATGTTGGACTAATCGTGTCGTAGAAGATTTACTTTTTGTGATGCAAAAAAAGGTTTGAAGTGCACGTTTAGCGCTTTAAAGCAAAGGTTGAGCAGCACCCAATATACAAAGCAACAGTGTTAAAAATTGTGTGGTAGGTTGTACCAAAAAGTGGTACTACACCAGCTGCACCACTTTTTGAGAAAGGATACATCATCGTGTAGTGCAAACAAAATTCAACAAACTGGTGCAACTTTGCACCACCTTATGATACAAGGCTGCACCATGCTGATAGTTTTGTTTGCACACTATTAATGTTGTTTTTTTGCATCATGTTGATTGCTTTGTTTGCATTACAAAATATCTTATCTCAGAAAGTGGTGCAGGTAGTGAAGTACAACTTTTTGGTGCAACGTACCACAAAATTTTTAACAGTGGATCACACGAAACCCAGCGAAGGCGGTTAGTTTAGCAATTCGTAGCTATTACAGCTTATTATGCACATTTTTCAGCTCATGATTAGAAACGATCACAGCTTTAGTTACTGCTTGCAACTGTTCTGTGACATCTAAGTTCAAAGAAGAGAAAGAACTGGCAAAGAGTCTGTTATTCGTAGTCGGCCTCGTAAACTGCGCAAAAAAAGGAAAACCACACCGAATCCAACCACCACAACCACATAATGAAATGCTGTTACAGCACACTTACCATCGCTGGGTTGTTCGCTGGATTTGACTGCAGATGCATTTATGTCGGAACAAGGATTTTGGAACAACCACCACATACAGCTGCACTTGCCACCAGTTCTACTGCCGTGGAATCCAATCTTTCGTCTCGAGTACAGCAAGTTGGTCCAGGAGATTCCCCGGAACGATCTAGCAACTGGTGTACAACCACCCAGATTACTACTACGTTCTTCTTATTAGTTCAATAAATTGCAATGAACATCACGCAGTTCAAAATACAATCAACGAAAAAAGTAAACACTGTTTTTATCTAGGAAGTTGCTCTAATTTTTAAATCTGCACTGTAAATATGCATAAAATATTGCGCAAGCATTATTTCTAACACACTGAATAAAAAAATGATGAATTACACTAAAATCTCTATTCAGATTTTGAATAACAGCATAAAATAATTCATTTACAGGCAAAGAGCATATGTTGAAATTTCTCCAATACTATTTCGTTCTTGCTAATTGTACGCAAAACAATTTAAAATTTTTGTTTATCTATTAAAACTGTCTGCGGATTGAGCGCTCCTGTACAACCGTCTTACAGTTCCTGTGTTTTGTATTCTACAGGTTTTAAGGAATGGGCGTTACCCTATAAAAGAGGCGCCTCTCTCCCGGTAGATTATTTTTTATTAAGTTTAACGACCATCGTGGGCAACTCCGTGTGCTATAAGCAGTCTCCAGTCCCTATTTAGGGTCACTGGTTCCCGGGAAGGGACAAATCCAGTGCCATAAGACAAACACAATATCCATACCACACCGGTATTCGAACCCAGACCCATTTCAGACGAATGGTCATAAGCCAGCGCTCAAATTACTAGGCCACCGATGCGGCTACCGGTAAAATCCGATAGATTAAGAATCGAACTAATCTCAAAGAAAAGATTAGAATCATAAAAAAGGAGTTTTCAACAAGAATTAGGCATTGGTCATGCTTCAAGCCTAACTGACCCTCTGGATGAGTTAGACTTTCTTTTTCGTTAATTAAAAGAAAAAATCCTCCTCGAGGAAGGCAGTTAGAAGATTTAGCATTTCGATGCTGAATTAAAGAAAAACCACGTCGGCCAGTAAAATAAGAACTAACTTGTGACATAACCAGTTGTTCCTTATATGGCCTCCCGTAATGGTGATCGAAATTAGCAAATAAAGAGAAATCAAAATATGATTTTTGTAAAGGAAAACATCAAATTGAATTTAGACTCGAAAGGGGCTTTCCTCGAAATAAATATATACACTTTAAGAGGCATTTCATTTAGATTTTTTCGGAAATATTACAGCCTTACAGAAGTGATGCACTTAGTGGAAAAATCCCAGGGCCCCGCTCCATGAGGTATAACTTAGCCCTTCGTTCTTTTTTATTGGCTGCTTATTTTTAAATATATTAGTACATATTTTTAAGTATGAATCACTGGAAACGCACTTTAATGTGCCGGATATAAATATTTTTACCGCTTATCAATGTTTTAAAAGACGCTTTCACTGCGGAATTTTTATTTGCACCTCAATATTTTGATTCACCCCATAAAGAAATCCTCGATGTGCCTCTTTCTTAGTGTCTTTCTCTTTTTCATCGCCACCACCTATACCCTGTTCACATCCATTTGAAAAAAGCGAACTCGTTGAAATGAAATTTGGTTTGTGGTGCAGTTATCTAAGCGCTGGCTTCTGACTATTCGTCAGAGATGGGTCAGGGTCCAAATCCCGTGAGGCTCGGATGTTGTGTTTGTCTTACAGCACCTTTTCCTGAAAACAGTGCTCTTAAATTAAGGACTCGCAACTGCTTATACCATATGGAATTGCTCACAGTAGTCGTTAAACCCTCAAACAAACAAATTTTGTTTACACCGTGCGATCCTTTCCATTTGCTTTAATTACACTTAAGAAGATCTAGTAGTGACGAAGATTACCAAGCAAAACGGAATTAAGAAAGTGCAATAAGAACTAAGCTCTTTCATTAATTATATTTGAAATTAGTTATACAATATCTACTAACAAGTAATTGGACAACTGTGATAGCAAAGGAAAACGAAGTTTATTCACCTTCAATAGTTGGTGGAGCCTTCACAAGCGGCGATTACAGCTGCGACCCTCCGGGGCATACTCTCAACCAGGCGTTGTACGACGGCTAGCGGTATTTTTTTCGACTCGGCTTGGAGAAGACAGGTCAGTTCCTTCACCGATTTCGGACGGTGGGGGCACCCTTTAGGTCGACGCACCAACTCGTCCCAGAGGTACTCGATAGGGTTAAGGTCCGGGCTCTGCGCAGGCCAGTCCACTCGATTAACCTCATTGTCACCATACCAAGCAATGGTGGACGTCGCAACATGACAGGTGGCATTGTCATCCTGAAAGTAACATGGGTCCATCACGTAAAACTGCCACAACGTAGGAAGCGCATGGTCATCTAAAATGGTGCAGTAAGTCTCGGCGTTGAGTCAACCAGAAATTGCGAACAAGGGTCCCGTGCTATACCAGGAGAAACACCCCCATAGCATAATTCCACCGCCGCCGAACTTCACAGTTGGCACAATACATTCCAACAGGAGTTGTTCTCCAGGCAGACGCCAAACGCAAACCCTGCCATCCGAACGGTAGAGGGTGAACCATGATTCGTCGCTCCAGAGAAACTGTTTCCACTATTCAACGGTCCACTGTCGACGTTCTTTGCACTACATTAGCCGAGCAGCGCTATTGGACTTGATGATCAAAGGCTTGTGGGCGGCAGCACGTCCATGATAACCGAGCAGATGGGCTTCCTTACGGATGGTATTCATCGAAAGAACACTCCCGGATGCCTTTTGAAACTCCTAGCGGATGTGGCCCATCGATTTGGTGCGGTTCTTCCGAATTTCTCTGGCCAGCACCCGTCGGCCTCTAAATCCCAGTTTTGTGGGTCTGCCGGGTCGGGGCACATTCCGACAGTCACCTCTCATCTTCCACTTACCAATCACATAAGCCACTGTCGATTTTGGGTACTTCAACTCGCTGAATATGTCACGTATGGATCGGCCATTTCTGTGATACCCGACGATTACACCTTTCTCGAAATCAGAGAGATGCGAACTGCGTGGCATCTTGCATGCGTCTGGTTGCGTTGTTGTTTCCCACACGATATTTAACGGCGGCGGCAGTGACGTGTATCAGGACCGCAGATATCGTCGATTGCAGGGGTGTCCAATTACTTGTTGGTAGATAGTGTAGCTTAGACATGACAGATTATTAGTTTCAAATATTGAACGAGCTAAACAGAAAACAATGCAAAATATCGTGATTCGGATTGGGAGGTTATGATTCTACCTCTCGTGCTTGTCAAGCATTGTCTTCGATTACTATTTAGCAAGACCTGTTTCATTCTTTCATAGTGACAACGCACATTTAAAATAGTACTAGTGATCCGAATTTCTTGGTGTAGAATATAAATATAAGTTTCCTAGCTTTCGCACATCAACCACATTCCTTTTTCAAGGAAAGTAGACAGCTAACTGCAAACTGGATAATGGAACACTTCAACAATTTGAACGTGGTGACTTGACTAAACAATAAATGAATAGGCGCAAATGTGATCAGTCATTCGAAGAAACAAGGTCACGTTGGTTGGGGGCGCGGTACTGTGGTAGAAAACACAGCATTATTTAAAGAATCGATTCCAAATGCTTGGCAACTCGAGAGAGACGCTATCATTGCAAGCCTCGCTGCTGGTCAAGATTTCCAAGGTTTCGCGAATGACAGTAGATTTACGTGTGGAGTATGAAGCTAATTTCTTGATATCATCCCACATAGGATCAGCGGACTAGAAATTGACCTTTCTTGACAGGGCAGTGGTTGTTTTACCGTCTTTTGTACCCCTTTTATGTTTGTTGATTCTAATTCCAAGCGAACGCTTGGTCATTCCGATGTAGTATCGCCTGGAGCCGTCCCGATATTGTAGTGAGATGGCATAAACACCTGCCTCATTGAGAAGAGGGGGCTTGTCAATATTTCTCTTAAGCATCGTATATAAAGATGCCGGAGACCTTATGCCGACACCGAAGCTTATCCTCCTGAGCGCATTGATAGGAAACTTTTGGCATGTAGGAAACTTTTGGTATGACAACGCACATACTATAGAGATTAATGTTATAAGAATTGCTACCTCTCCGTCCTATGCACCATAGCCAAAAGTTTTTTACAGAAAAGATATTGAAGATCTGGTAAAAGATGTTGTTAACGTCTTTGAAAACAAAGGAAATTGCACATTTCATCAAAAACAATCCTTAAAGAAACCCAAAGCACTTTTTTTTTTTTTTGCACTCCTGTCCCCCTGTTGCATCTATAAAAAGTCACTAAATGAAGAAAAGGAATTTTCGATGTGGATGTTTAAACTTTATTTACAGTTCTTACTGATTCTGTCGCTTATACTTTGAGGATAACCACGGATACTGAGATTGATAAAAGGAGAAATTTCATTCCACCAAAATGGAATTTTTGTCAATAGTCGACTGTCCCAGATTCCAATTCTTCTTTTACATTTCTTTTTCTTCTCTTTTCTTTCTTTCTCGTTTGTAAGTAGAGGGAAAGAATGTGCTCGAATGAACACCAAAAGAAGCTCCGACAAACGTTTCAAAACAGAAAAGAATAGGAGATCCCATTTCTAACTTGGCTCGTCGTAACCCAAATCAATTTGAAGAGAGGAAAACACTGAATTAGGTAAGGATCATGTTGCCGGAAGGGGGTATATGGCTACAATGGGTCTGAATGTGAGTCTTAAGCTATAAAACAAAGTAAAACACTTCGGAAGAAGGGAAATCCTCGAACCTTATGGTCACCTTTTAAAGGTTTGGTTTATAGTAACAATTGTTTAATGAATGTTAATTTTATGCATGAAAAGCAGCATTACAATCTTTATGCTTCGTTTACATAATCCATAAATGTCCGAAAAAATACTGTAATCGTTAATGTATTAAAGAAAATGTAATTTAACAGTTTTAGATGAAAATAAATTTTAAATACGATTTTAAAGCTGTCTAAACATCACAAAATAGAGACATGAAATCAATGGATTTACTTCAAACACTCTAGTTGTTTGTTTGATTAAATGTTTGATATTAGTGCTCTAGAACGATTTTAATAAGTTCCATAACGACTGCTTAATATACCTTCTTAATGAAGACGTCATGAAAAAATTACAGACCATTGAATGACTTCACCGTAGACAAAGCATGAATCAAGTGAATCATGACAATCCGATTTTTGGTGTAAATTTGTCATCTTCAAAATTTGTATTATATGGTGTAATCCCGTATTTCTTTCATGACAAGTGAAACTTATTTTACAAAACTGCACTGTTAAAAATTTTGTAGTAGGTTGCACCAAAAGGTAGTGCTACATCAGCTGCACCGCTTAAAGGCAAAGGTAAATCATCGTGTGATGCATGAAACATACATAAACATGGTACAGTGGGTGAAACTTTGCACCATTCAGGTTGAATGCCTTACCGTGGTGCATAATTGCATCACGTTTTCTTGTATCTCCTGCATCACACAGTGGTTTACCTTTCCCCCCAAATGTAGTGCAGGTGATGCAGCACAATTTTTTGGTTCAACCTACTGAAATTTTTTTAACTGCGTGTGTCCGATTCCCAGAAGGCATTTATCTAATTTGTTTATAAGAGAAAAGATGTTGTTTATGAGAATTTTTTGAGACAGTTCCTGTTACCGAACGGCTCGTCATAACTACGTGTGGTAAAATACCGTATTTCGTTACGTCTGACAGAATAAAGTAGAAAAGTCACGACTTTGAGCCTGCAATTTCGTTTTTCTCCAACCCCTGCATTGATTAAAAACAAAAAAATGTTGAACAGAGCATCCATGTAACCATTGGAGCTTTATATCAATGTAAGTTTCTTTCGTGCTTTGCAGTAGTGCAATCAAAATCTTTTAGATACTGAGGTGAAAGCGAAAGGTAATAAGAAAAGCTTATGAATGTTTTTTAAGTCAATGAGGATTTCAACAATCGATCCAAAATCATGTGCGAACTAATACCGTATCATGATTTCCGTAGGATTCAAATGAAATCTTTAAGCGAGGGGTACTGAAATTTCAGTAAATATTCCCTCCCATGCATTCCTTTCAATCTTCTTCCATTCCCAGGTTTTGTCTTTGTCCTTTACTGTTAACCTCTCTCTTTTTCATTCCCTCTTTTCTTAGGGATTCTGAAATTCTTAATCACTATTTCTGCTGTCGTTACTCTTTCTCTCTCTATCTCTCTTTCATTTTATTACTCTGATTTGTGGGATAGTAGTTGTTTTACTGAATATGTTAATGTTCCCGACTATTACCTTAACATAAAACTTCTTTGTAAAGATGAAGACGATCACAGACTAAAGCTTAACTTGCAGAAGAAAAATTGCTTAACCGTAAAGCTTACTGAATTACTTTAGATGATCCCAGATAGCCTCACTTCGTTACAACTGTGTACTTAATTAAACCTGAATTAACTACTTAAGCACTAGGAATAGTACCGACCAGATGAAAGCCAAATAAATCGTAGTTACTGAGTCTACTATTTATTTAACTTTCATCAAAAATATTGGTAGCACGGCAAAGACTGCTTAGTCAAATAACTCACAAACATAACATCACATTAGACACAATCTTCTCTAATTAACAATTTGTACAACTCATAAAGCTCTGCTTTATCACACACACACACACACAGAGGGCCGTAACTAGACTTTAGCTTCGGACGAGGGGGGGGGGTAAAAATATTCCACAGCAAAAATGTAATCTATCTGTCTATTTTACTTTCATTTTCAACCAAGATGGCCGATACACTTTACTTTCATTTCAACCAACATGGCCGATATATCTCTTTTTCTCTTTTATTCTGGTATCTTTTTTTTTTTAGAATCCTTTGACATTTTCTGTTAATTGTTAATTACTGATTTAGTTTTGTTTCTTATGCAGTTATCTTTAATTTCTGTTACTTATCGATGTTTATTCTGGTTCGTTTTTAAGTTGGGTATTCTTCCGCAACTTCAGTGATTCTCCTGTTCCCTTTTACCGTGCCTGTTTATTTCGTGGGCATCCTTCCTAATCTCTAGTGTCTACCCCCCCCCCCCCACACACACACACACACACACACACACACACACACACACACACATGCACCATTCTTCATTTCTGTTTCGTTCTAATATAGGGTAATCTTCATCACATTCAGTACCTCTTTTTTTCTCCAAACTGGTTCGTTCTCATTTCGCACATTCGTCCTCACCTTTCACGCTTCTTTTTCTCTTTTTCTTCCCCCAACACTGCGCCTTTCTTCCTAGACAAATATTCTCTCTTTTGCTTAGCTTTCTTTCTTGACTGGTTTATCATCCATTTTTAATTCCATCTTAAACTCTTTCCCGGTCTCACAAATTACCTGCTGTTTAATTTCCTTCTTTTGCTATCAGTGTTAATTTACGAAGCACCCTTTTTTCTTTATTTCTTACATATTTTTCCAAAACAGCGAAGCTTCGCATCGCAATGAACTGAGGTTATTGTATAACGAAGTAAATTTCTCCGTCATTTTTATCCGCGCCGGGGCTCGAACCCGGGTCCCCTCATTCCGGAATAAGTTGCTCTACCAATTGAGCTACGCGGACGTTTTATTCTGATTCCTATCTGCCTTTATGTCGTGTGCGTCCTTCGGGCAGGTACGTCACAATTGTTACCATGAACATAATACAGTACTAGGTTATTCTGTCACTATCTCACAGTCAGCAAAAAGGGAAGTTTACAATGGTCATAAAGGGAACACTCGTAACGATAATAATCATCAGTAACCGTTCAAAAGTGTTTCCCAGCGTAATCGTGTATTATCCATTAGAGGAGTTCATGCAGCTAAGCCGTTTATAGCACCCCTCCCTCAGTAATGAGTCTAGATTTCTTACATATTTTTCCAAAACAGTTATGAGTTTGCCACCTTAACGGCGTGACTAACCGTTCCATTCAGAGCAAGATGAACAGGGAAAGTCTGAACGAAGAATCAAAAGGTCGGATCATCACGTTACGAGGGGGAATACAGCGAGGGAGAAAGTTTTCGAGGAAATCAGCGAAATTACGAAAGGATGATAAGTAAGGAATAGAAAGTGAAGTAACTGAAAATGAACGGAGTAACTGAGATAATCTTAGAACCACACCTGATAGCCTAATAAAAAGATTTTAGTGTTAATACAATTGGTAGAAAAAAGCAACTATCTCTGTTGTTTCTTCGTGACATATTTTTCTTTCTCAGTTAAAAACTGCAAATAGATCAAACCCAAATTGGGAGAAAGAAAAAATCAGCATGCGTATGCAGTCCTTTAACTGATAAGTTAAGTTTTTAAACTTCTCTCTCTCTCTCTCTCTCTCTCTCTATGTCTCCTCAGAATTTCAATTCCAGTACACGAAAAAAAGTTTCTTCATTTTTAACAAAATTAAAATTGGAGAAAAAAAAAATACGCAGATATGAAAATTTATTTTTTATTTAATAAATGTCCAGTAAAATTTCCTAATTCCTTGTTAGAATATTAAGCACGTACATTGCATTTTACGATGCTGAGCGTCGAATATAAATTCTTGAAATTTTAGTACTTAATATGTGTCTCACTACAAAAAAAAAATTCGTGATTTCTTGATATTCCTAGTGTAAATTTAATATATATTTTCTAGCAGAAAAGGCGATGGAAAATACAAATCTGTCTGTTTCTAAATTTTGCGTTTCATTTTCTTTAAGTGTTTTTACGTGTATTATTTCTTTTGGATTGTGTGTTCAGTGTCTTTGTACCATCAATTTATTGCTGCTTCTTTGTTCTTTGAGCGGCACTGAGCCTGTTTCTACCTAAAAGTCCAGCCATCAATCAAAAAACCAAGCCTTTAAAAAAAGTGCTTAAAACTCTTGAAAACAAGCGTATCACTAATTTCTTTTCTTTTTTTACGATGCAGGAAAAAAAATGTCATCACTACCCACTATTTATGTACAAAAATAATTAATTCCATTTATACGCTTCAGTTCCCTCACGAACGGCTTTACGATTCCGAAGAGTAGACGCTGATGGCTCGGCACAATCCGCCCAAAGACCTCTCTCTGTAGGGTAAATCACATACCGTGTCAGGTAACAGGTCTTAATGCCTCGTCTTGTCGAAAGATGGCGCTGAAAGCGAAAGCGAGTGTCTGAAAGGATCTCAGGCGGAAAATAACGAGGATCCGATCAACAAGGATAACACGGGAAATGTAGATCGCATCGCGATCTTAAAGAGGTGAGGGAGATGATAAAAGAAATAGAACTCGAAGGAAGAATTCAGAGCTAAATTTAATTGCTGCATTGGAAATATATTTAGCAAGCGAGATCAATATGATTAACAAATATTTCTTGATGTATGAATTAGTCGGCAAACAAATTACTTAACATCCAGTCACTGAAGAAGCATTTCGCAAAAAAAAAAAAAAAAAAAATCAGCACAAGGAACTAAACCTGAAGCATCACAAAAAAATTTCAGAAACAAAAAATAGAAAAAAGAAAGCAGAAGAAAAGAATGCACCGACGAACCCAATCTCTCACAAAATTTCTTAATTTATTTCAAATTCTGTTTAATTTAACTTCAAATTCTATTTGAATTTTGTTGTGAAATACTTCTGCTTAAACTATTGCGCATCTTGTTTGTATGAAGAATACTTATAAAACACCTTTGACATGTGATCATTAATTCTCATTCACTTTCAAAATAAGTAATATCAGGATAACACTTTCCGTATTGTTAATAACAATTCAAACTTAAAGAAATTGACAGAATGGACAAAAAAGTTTCCACTTGATTTATGTTGGTGTCTCTGTTGTGTGTATCCATGGTGATGTTTATTCATGACACTTACGTTACACAAAAGCCACTTTGAGGAGAGCGAAAGTTGGACCCGGAACAAAGAAACGGGGTGTTAGAGCTGTTGCAGCATATCTTGCTTCGTAGACCTCATTGCCAACCCTATCACCAGATCAGTACGTTGGAGAGGAAGGATCGTAAGTGTTACGAGGTTTTGGAGATTTTAAAGGATTTTAGTATTAATCCATTTTCAAGCAAGCTCAGGTGACATAGGGGGTGGGGAGATATTCTGGGACCAGGAGGCGGCAATCGGTAATTAGACGTTGTAAAGCAGTATTCACGAGCAGCCTTTTCTTAAGTTCTTAAGTGCTAAAATCGTTTTATTGCCCTACGCTGCGATCATAGGAATTGTCATCAACAAAGCGATCGGGACAGCCAAATTGTTTTATTGCATCAGAGGCGTCCCGCGCTTCGGCCTTTAGATCTAGGAGGGACACAGAAGGAGGATTTTGGAGAGACAGACAGACACATAGACAGCGAGGAGTCTAAAAAGGCAGCATTGTTATAAGGAAATATTCAAACCATATTTAAATTGTAACTTTTGTCATTTTGTGGGCCAACGACAGTAAGAAATTTCCTCCCCAGTCAGAAAGACGCCCAGCACAAATTCATTACGGAGAAAGGTCATTCTCTCGTCGAACCCCTCCCACGGACAAAAGGACATCTCCTTTTCCCCCAGCAGGTAGCCAGAATCTCTCTCAGAGCCGACGAGTACAACGTCCCCCACAATACATGAAATAAATCAAGCCAAACAGCACACGTCAAGGAAGGAGTGCTGGCAGTATGGTACGTGGACGAGAAATGTTATCCGGAGCTTCCGAAGAGGACAGAGAAAGATAATGCAAAGCGGATAGTTGCATTGGAGATGAATAGGAAACAAGTAATACGGAAGAGCGAACACACAGACATCTCAGATATAAAGCAGGCAGCTCAGAAATGTTGAGATATAATTTTCATCTAAGATCAGTTCGGTACAACCTGAAGGTATAAGTTAATAAAGAATTTGAAACTACAACTTTCTCAATTATTCATTTGCTACGCATTTTCCGTAATGAGTTGCAACAAGGCATAAACAATCGGATTGCATAACAGCCTCGTAACATAAGACTCTGTGAAGCTCGTTGGTCTATTCGCCGAATAGCTGCCCATGAGCACCAGAATGCTAGAACAGCTAGACGCTGTTAGCAACACTGTCGCAAGAAAGCACCGCCAGTTGTCATTGCAGGCCCGGTGCTGTCAGACGGACGTCAGCACTCATCAAACGGCGTATTCGTCTTCAAGCATTTGCCAAAACACCAGCTGCTTCTGAGAGCATTCGACGATCTGCACGGACTACTGTGGATATCCCCATCACGACCCAGACGGCGAACCGAAGATTTCCGGTGGTAGGTCGGCGCCTCCGGCAGCCATTGAGTCAACAAACAATGATCGTAGGGCATCGGTTGGAGTGGTGTCGAAGTAGATACGCGAGGCGACAAGAATTTCACCATGTCGTGTTCAGCGATGAGTCCTGATTCTTCCTCGGTGCCAATAATCGTCGAGTGGGCGTTTGGCTAAGACGGGACAACAAAGACAATTTCAGCTGTCGTCCGCGCACAGAAAATCTGGGGTATTGTGTTTAAAGATTATGTACTAGAGAAACGTTTATTGTTCTTCTGTATTTTAAATAAGTATATCGCAAAGTCGCAATGTTAATTAAATACTGTGTATATTTTAACAAATTTTATTTTATTTAATACATTTGAGTATTTTGGATTGATTTACTCCTGTACAACCGCGTTATTCCTCAGAAGAAAAACAAAAGAACATAAAGTGGTGGGGGGAGCTAAAGAAAGAATGTTCCCTGTCTTAATAGCTTTTTGACTATCATAATTTCCTTCCGCTGAAATGAATTTGATATCTAAGAAACGAAATTTTATAGAGAATATTTTTTACCTGTTTAGAGCAAAAAGGGTACAGCTAGCTGTATAATAGGTGAATCACTGTAAAGGAAAGTGCAGTGCATAGAAAGTTTATCATGAAATACAAAATTAACAATTCTATAGAAATCAGCCAATTGAGAAAGAAAGCGACAGAGGTGTAAACGGTGGATGATAAAATGCAAAATCGATCAGATTTACATAAGTAAATAAGACACAAAATCAGCACAGTGTACAGCGAGGTTTCTAAATAAAAAAAAAAAAAAAAAAAGACTGCGAGAAATGGAAAAGAAAATCTGACATATGAAGAAAGTGCCACAGTCAGACACGCACAAGTTATTGTGATGGTCGCATTATACTCGGGCGGAGAATTGCATGAGGATGGGGGACGTGTACTCCACAGCTTTTTCTGTTCTTTAAGTAGGGACCGTTCCACTCAACTTCTGGCTTTAGTTTGTTATCCGACATATTATGATTCACTAAATTTTTCAGTTACAAATGCTCGCTATTTTAAGAATTCAAATTAAACTTCAGAACAATTTTGTATACGTTTTTCTAATGCCAAACGTACCGATGGAGGCTATTTCTGTCTTCATACCAGTGTGTAGGATCGCTCGATGATCTTGTCACAGCACGCCGCAGATATTTTTTATTACTTCTGCATTTCAGGTATTTATGCTCTTCAGTTCTCTGAATGAAACAAAATATTTTATTTATTTCTTATTACAATAATAGTAATTACGGTAATTCTTTAAAGAAAAATAATTACACACACTCTCTCTCTCTTTGTCTCTCACTGTCTGTCTGTCTCTCTCTCTCACACTCACTCTTTCTCTCGAAAAACCCTCTTTCTCTGTGTCTCACTGTCTCTCTCTCTCTCTCTCTCTCTCTCTCTCTCTCTCTCTCTCTCTCTCTCTCTCACTCACTCTTTCTCTCGAAAAACCCTCTCTCTCTGTCTCTCACTGTCTGTCTGTCTCTCTCTCTCACACTCACTCTTTCTCTGTGTCTCACTGTCTGTCTGTGTCTCTCTCTCTCTCTCTCTCTCTCTCTCTCTCTCTCTCTCACTCACTCTTTCTCTCGAAAAACCCTCTCTCTCTGTCTCTCACTGTCTGTCTCTCTTTCTCACTTACTCTCTCTCTCTCTCTCTCTCTCTCTCACTCTCTCTCTCTCTCTCTCTCTCTCTCGCTGTAAAAACCCTCTCTCTTTGTCTATCTCTCTCTCTAAAAACTCTCTATATATAAAAACCCTCTCTCTTTGTCTATCTCTCTCTCTAAAAACTCTCTATATATAAAAACCCTCTCTCTTTGTCTATCTCTCTCTCTAAAAACTCTATATATATAAAAACCCTCTCTCTCTGTGTCTCTTTCTCTAAAAATCCTCTCTCTCTGTCTATCTATCTCTCTCTCTTTAAAAACCCTCTCTCTCTGTCCATCTCTCTTGCTCTAAAAACCCTCTCTCCCTAAAAACCCTCTCTCTCTGTCTATCTCTCTCTCTCTTTAAAAACCCCTCTCTCTCTCTGTTTCTCACTGTCTGTCCGTCTCTCTCACTCACTCTCTCTCTCTCTAAAAACCCACTCTCTCTCTCTGTTTCTCACTGTCTGTCTCTCTCACTCACTCTCTCTCTCTAAAAACCCTCTCTCTCTCTAAAACCCTCTCTCTCACTCACTCTCTCTCTAAAAACCCTCTCCCTCACTCACTCACTCTCTCTCTAAAAACCCCCTCTCTCTCACTCACTCTCTCTCTGTCTCTCTCACTCACTCTCTCTCTAAAAACCCTCTATCTCACTCACTCTTTCTCTAAAAACCCTCTCTCTCTCACTTACTCTCTCTCTGTCACTCACTTTCTCTGTCTCTCACTGTCTGTCTCTCTCACTCACTCTCTCTCTCTAAAAACCCTCTCTCTCTCACTCACTCTCTCTCTCTCACTCACTCTCTCTCTAAAAACCCTCTCTCTCTCACTCACTCTCTCTCTAAAAACCCTCTCTCTCACTCACTCTCTCTCTAAAAACCCCCTCTCTCTCACTCACTCTCTCTCTAAAAACCCTCTATCTCACTCACTCTCTCTCTAAAAACCCTCTCTCTCTCACTTACTCTCTCTCTGTCACTCACTTTCTCTGTCTCTCACTGTCTGTCTCTCTCACTCACTCTCTCTCTCTAAAAACCCTCTCTCTCTCTAAAAACCATCTCTCTCCCTCTCTCTCTCTAAAAACCCTCTCTCTGTGTTTTTCTCTCTCTCTCTCTGTTTCTCACTGTCTGTCTCTCTCTCCCTTTCTCTAAAAAGCTCTCTCTCACTCACGCTCTCTCTTCCTTTCTCTAAAAAGCTCTCTCTCACTCACGCTCTCTCTTCCTTTCTCTAAAAAGCTCTCTCTCTTCCTTTCTCTAAAAAGCTCTCTCTCTAAAAAAGTCTCTCTCACCCACTCACTCTCTCTTTGACTCGCTCACTCTCTCTCTCTCTCACTCACTCACTTTCTTTTTCACTAACTCACTCTCTCACTCAATCTCTCTCTAAAAAAACCCTATCCTAAAACTCTCTCTCTCTCTCTCTCAGAGAGAGAGAAAGAGAGAGAGAGAGACAGAGCGAAAGAGAGATAACATGGCGTAATTTGATGTTTAATCACAATAAATCTCACCTCTCTCAACTACTGGGACAAGTCTACGCCCATGTCATTACGTATTGACAGTATTTAACGTATGTTTTTTTTAGATATAATTTTCTTTTTCTTTAGACAACGTATTCTTTCCAGAACTGAGAAACCATTTATTAGTCTAATTTGTCATTGCTCGTAATCACGGATAGTACTAGAGAAGTGTGTGTGTGGTAAAAAGCCTTACAAATCTGAAAAGGATTTTTGTATTTCAAAGTTTAAAAGAAGCAGCAAACGTTGTAAAACTACTTCGTTCGTAAAAAAAAAAAAAAAGTTGCTTTTATCTATTCATCTGAATTTTTTCCCCTCAGTAATTCTCTTTGTCCCTCACTCCACACTCCTTCTTTGTGCTCCCTCCCCTTTCTAGGACATATTTTACGGATAACTTCTAGCTTTAGGCTTTACAAGAACACTTAAGGTTACACGTGCGTTAAATAAGTGTGAATTTTGACGCTCTTCTCCATATTGTGACCAGTCCTTAAAAGAACAGGAAAAACAAAACAAAAAATATAATAATATAGTTCGATCACTGATACAAACTAGATTAAGCATTAAGAAAGAAAAAGCAAATTCTGTGTCAAACGGTTAAATCCATCACCATCACGTCAGTTTAAATATGGCTAAAGGAAGCAGTAACGTTTTCCTTTATTTTATTTTTCCCCCTTGCTCCTTCGTGTAGAATGCTTATCTGAAAGACTGAGATCGTCTTCCTACCGGATAAATACAAGCATTTCGTACTTACCAAAAACTGACAGGTTCTTCCTCCCCACCCCACTCTTGAAAGAGAGAGGGAGGGGGAGGATGATCCAAGGTCTGCTCAAGAATTTCTTAATCCATCATCTGCATTAATTTCCATGCACCGCTATTAAGAGAGGTATTCGTCACCAGGTGGCGCGAAATAAAGAGTAACGTGATGTGCAAAAAAAACCGGAGTCGGGCTCTGTGTCTGGGATGGGGGGAGAAACTGGTGGGAAGATCTTAGAAGACTTCGTAACAGCAACCGGTCTAACGAGTCCACGCTCTTCAGTCGCGGCTATTTTATTTATTTACTTTTTATAAGTTTTTGCTTTTGTTTTGTTTTTTTTAAATAGGAAAAAATCAAACTAGAAATATGACCAGTCAAAAATCTCGGAGGTTTCTGATTTATAGACGTTCTGTTTAACGGACATCGGGCGGAGGTAAATGTAAAAATGGGCGCCATTACGGGGGAAGGAAATGTGTGTAAATTACTGAAAATTACACCACCGCGCGTAAAGACTATGTGTAATGAAAAGGCAGGGATAAATACGCCTCATTTCCTTTCGAAGATAATTTATCGGCGAAAACGCGACAAAGTTACTTGAGAGCGACATGGAATCCTTCAGAGCTAGGGAGATTTTTTTTTTTTTCAAGTTTTTTAATACATTCAAAGCAGAATAGGGGAAAGACAGCACGTTTTTAACGAAAAAAGAAAAAGAAAATATTGGTGATAAACTTGAAACTGCAACATATAATGTATTTGCTTCATTCTTTTCTTGAAGACCCTTAGGTGCCCGAAATCAGTTTATTTGTTTAAAACTGATTCTAAGTTTTTCAGCCTCAGATGTAGCTGAAAAAATTGCTGCCGGATAGCGCATACTATTTTACAACTTCACTATGTACATTGAATTTTGTTCTGCTGAGATCTGAGAAAGAATTCCAAATATGAACTTCGAAGCATTTAAAAAATAAAACGTGACATTCTGAAAATAAATTCATTTTGTATAGGGAAAACTTCCTGGGGGGGGGGGGGGGGTTAAAATTTAATTTAACTAGCCTGATTATAACCGCAAATCAGAAAATTCCTAATTGCCCTGTTTATATCTATTTTTCTATATTGCAAAAACTTTGAAGAATATTTGGGGGGCTTGTTATCCTTAAGGAAGATGTGATTAACGTTGCTCTTTGAAGAAGTTACATGGCACCAAAAAGTAAAAGCTTTATACGATGTGTTTCTCCAAGCAGGATTTTTGAAGAAGTTTCATTAAACTAAAAAATAAAAGTTTTATACAGAGAGAGAGAGAGAGAGAGAGAGAATCTCAAAGTAGCGTAACTATACTAATGATCCTAATTTCTTGGTGTAGAATACAAAGTCGTTCCATAAAAACTGAGAGTAATTCTTTTTTGTGTGTTGGTAGCAGTTCAAAGGGGGGAATAACCACGCAGACGACTAACCGAATTAAGAAAGTATCTGTGGCAACAGTTATTAGCCGTGGCAGACAATTCTGGTTTTGTTATCGAGCTGTTGTTGAAGGTACGTCTGCATTTCGCCATACAGCTGAGGATCCATGTGAGTGATTCAGAGTTAAGAAGTGAAATACGTAGTGCAATAAAATTTTGCCATCGTTTGGGTAAAATGGCTCCAGAAACAGTTGATTTAATTGAAAAAGCTTACAGAGATAAGTGTTTGGGTGAGTCAGCGATTTTTAGATGTCAACCTGATTTCAAAAAAGGACTTCTGTCGGCAGAACTCGCTCTTAAACCTAGTGGACCTGAAAATGTTGTTCACACTGTTTGGGCAATCCTGCAAGAAGGTCGACGAATGACGTGTGGAGACATAGCGGCGTCAACTAATATTTCAAAAACTCCATCATTCCGCATTCTACGCGACAAATTAGTGCTCATCGTGTGTTCCAGATGGTCACTTGACGAGAGAACAATTATTAGCCCCATGAGTGAAAATAAGTTATTGCAAAGGATCCAAACTTTCTAAACACAGTAATAACTGCCGATGAAACATGGATCCACTATTTTGACCCCTCCGCGAAGCGTGTGTCTGGAAACACACAGGCTGGCCTCCTCCGAAAAAAAGTCCGTCAAACCAAATCAGCTGGGAAGGTGATAATGATAATTTTCTTTGTTCATAAAGGTGCTGTCTACCAGCATGCCGTTCCTCCACAAATTACTGTCAATGCTGAGTATTACATTTCAGTCTTGAAGCGTCTGCGACGACACAAATCGATTAATCGACTGGAACTAGTGGGCAAGAGGGCCCTACACCATGATAACGCCCGTCCACATGTGAATGCTTGTGTTCAACAGCTTCTTACGAAATGCAGTACTGAAATCATGCCACAGCCTGCCACAGTCCTAACTCGCCCCGTGCGATTTCTGGTTGTTTCCAACAATGAAAGAGAAGTTCCGTGGGGTAACATTCAACACAGATGCTGGCGTTATTCAAGTTGTACAGGGGTCGCTAAAGCAGCTTCCACAAAATGCCTTCGCCACATGCTTTGGAAAGTGGACTGAACGATAGGACCGTTGCATATCATCCGAGGGAAGGTACTTTGAGAAAGAATAGCATATATTTTACTCTAGCTATATTTCTTCATTTTGTGTGATTTTACTCTCAGTTTTTACGGAAGGGCCGTTGTAGAAATCAAAGTTTCCAAGCTTTCGCACATCAACCAGATGGCTTTTTCAAGTAAGGTAGACATCAAACTGCAAACTGTGTGTGAATAATAGAACACTCAGTTTGAACGCGGTGATTTGACTAGACAATAAACGAATAGATGCAAATGTGATTATTCATTCGAAGAAAGGAGGAGTTATGTTGGTTGGGCACGCGGTATCGTGGAAGAAAGCGCAGCATTATTTGACGAGCTGGTTCCAAACTCGTGGCAATTCTAGAGAGCTTGCAAATGATAGCGTCTCTCTAGAGGCCTTATGAGGCTTGCAATGATAGCATCTCTCTAGAATTGCCACGAGTTTGAAACCAGTTCGTCAAATAATGCTGCGTTTTCTCCCACGATGCCGCGTGCCCAACCAACATGGCTGCTCGTTTCTTCGAATGAATAATCACATTTGCATCTATTCGTTTATTGTCTAGTCAAGTCACCGCGTTCAAGTTGTTAAAATGTTCTTTTATTCACAGTTTGCAGTTAGCTGTCTAACTTCCTTGAAAAAGCCATCTGGTTGATGTGCGAAAGCTTGGAACTTTGATTTCTATTTTACGCCAAGGAATTCGGATCATTAGTACAGTTGTACTTTTTTTAGTATAATAGGTGTACAGTTTCTATTTATTAATTGAAAGAAAATCGTCCTCCAGTTCTCCATTTAGATAACAATCCAAATCCATAACAGCATAATATGAGGTGTAAGACAAACATACCATCCATGTTTTAGAAGTCTGCACGAGGCGTGACAAGATTTTCCCCAGACAACTACGGACGGGCTGTGCCAAGTCGACCCATTCATTTTATCGCAACGGTAAAGAAAGAAAGAGGTCGTGTTTTTGCTGGCTTTACTTACTTCTTTGACATAGCCTAGGGCATAATCTCAGAGGCAGGGAGAGGGACTCACGGTGATTTTACCATCTTGTGGAGTGGGAACGGGGCGGGTTGCAGTGGTGTAGGGGACGTGTGTATGTGTATTGGTGGTATGAGAGAGTGGGACGACGTTTTTCTTGTACCTAATTCGCATAGGGATTAACTTTTGTAGTGTTACTGCTTGCTAGTTCAGAGGAAGGGAGATTTTGAATGCGCTCAGCTTCCCCCCCCCCCCTCACTCTCTTTTAATGTTATATTCTGCGATAATTGCCAAAGTTTAATTAACATTTTTAGGCTTACATTGAACTAAATATTTTCAATAGTATCTTATTTCGTTATTTATTGTTCACAATTTAATAAAATACTGTAGAAAGACAAAAAAAAAAAAAAAAAAATCAAAATCGCACATGACGGGCTGGGCCAAGTATATAATACCTGAAACCGGCCGGGCTCTAAACGCATGGGCTTGAGCCGTGCCGGGCTCATCAAATAAGGCCCGTGCAGACCTTTACTATGTCTCAACCAGGATCGGAACCCAGGTCCATTTGGGTCGAATAATCAGAAGCCAACGCTTCGTGTCATTCGGCCACCCAAGACGGCCTGCCAGAAATAACCCTCCAACCTCTCAGCTCATTTATGTTTATTTTACTTCCTTTTACACTTTTGTACTTTTCTTACACCACTTTTGTACTTTTCTTATACCATTTTTTTACTTTTCTTACACCACTTTTGTACTTTCCTTGCACTTTTGTACTTTTCTTTACAGTTTTGTACTTTTCTTTTACTTTCCTTTTACTTTTCATAGTGTACTTTTCTTTTACTTTCCTTTTACTTTTCATAGTGTACTTTTCTTTTACTTTCCTTTTATTTTTCATAGTGTACATTTCTTTTACTTTCCTTTTACTTTTCATGGTGTACTTTTTCTTTTACTTTCCTTTTACTTTTCATGGTGTACTTTCCTTTTACTTTTCATGGTGTACTTTCCTTTTACTTTTCTTGGTAATATACAAAATCCAAGACAAATCTAATTCCGAGATTTTGTCTTAAAAGTTTTAATAATTCAGCATTGTGTACTTTTCTTTTGTTGCATCTTTTTTGTTACGTAATGTGAAGTCACAATGTATTTCGCCCATTAATAGTTCCCAGTGCTAAAAGGGATGTTTTGGTGGATGGTAGTGAAAAAGTGGAAACTGTCTCGCCGACTCCGCTGTACACAGCGACATGGTAGGTTTACTGTTAGGGAGTCTCTGCCTTGAAAGCTGTTCGTCTTCAAGCTACTGTTTCTGATCTAATGGAAATCAAACGAGACAAAAAATAATAAAGCTATTTTACTTCTCTATTTATAAATATATAAGCTGTGTGTTATTTGCGGTGTTTTTTTTTTGATTGGAGGTTTAACGACCACCGTGAGCAACTCAATGGGCTATAAGCAGTCGCCCGTCCCTAATTTAGGGTCACTGGTTCCAGGGAAGGGAGAGAGCCAGTGCCGTAAGACAAACACAACATCCATGCCTCACCGGGATTCGAACCCAGACCCCTGACGGGCGAATGATCAGAGGCCAGCGCCTTAGACCACTGCGCCACCGGGGCGGCTATTTGCGGTGTTGCGGCACGCCACTTGGGCCTTTGGTAATGGTGGGTCCCAAGGTTATAGTGCCGCCCCGGTGGCGCAGTGGCCTAAGGCGTTAGCCTCTGATCATTCGTCCGTAAGGGGTCCGGGTTCGAATCCTGGTCAGGCATGGATGTTGTGTTTGTCTTACGGTACTGGCTCTCTCCCTTCCCTGGAACCAGTGACCCTAAATTAGGGACGGGCGACTGTTATAGCCCATTGAGTTGCTCACGGTGGCCGTTAAACCTCCAAACAAAAAAAACAAAAAAAAAAGGTTATAGTTCCGTTAGACACTCAGATAAGTCATTGAAGGAAGAAATATTCCTCATAATGCACTGGTGTGCAAAAATTAAAGACGAAGAGCAGAAATTTGCATAACAGCGGAACGAGCAGGCAGAACGGACAGAAAGACCACTCAGTAGATATACTAGGGTCCGGTACGGTAAGGCATGCGCATATATGCAGCATGACGTACGGGGGAGTGTCGGAAGGGTATAAGGCACACGGGCGGTGTACGCTCAGCAATTCGGTGAAAGCTATTGCACGGTGTACATCGGTTTGAACGACGTCGAGTTGCTGCCACCGTGTGATATGGCCAACAGGCAATCCAGTAGACGACATCTGGATGACTTTACCCGAGGTCGCGTCATTGGGAAGTTGGAAGAAGGTCGAAGTGTGACTAGTGTCGCCGAGGAGTTCGGGATCGCTCACAGCATCGTTTCACGAGATTGGAGAGCATTTCAAACGACAGGAACAGCTGTCCGCAGTGGTCGTCCACGAGCAACCACGGCAGCGGTTGACCGGTATATTGTCCTACAGGCGAGAAGAGACAGACGGCAGACAGCGGGAGAAATCGCAAGGCACATGCAACAGACAACTGAACGTCCGTTATCGCGTTTTACCGTGGCCAGGAGGCTGCACAAAGATGGTTCATTTGCACGACGACCAGTACGGTGTGTGCCATTAACGCATGCTCATCGGAGACGGCGGTTTCTGTGGTGCCAGGAACACAAGAACTGGACACATCAGCAATGGGGTCGAGTTCTATTTTCGGATGAGAACCGATTTAGTCTGACGAGCGATTCTGGACGTATGCACATCTGGAGAAAGCAGGGAACACGCAATCACACCTCCAACATCATCGAAAGGGACAGGTTTGGAGGTGGAGGAGTTCTCGTTTCGGGTTGTATCATGCTTGGTAGCCGTACTGACCTCCACATCTTCCAAGGAGGCTCAGTCATTGGTGTCAGCTATTGTACCGATGTTCTCCTGCCTCACGTGCTTCTGTTTTGAGGTGCTGTGGGTCCTGAGTTCTTCTTCATGGACGACAGCGCTACACCTCATCGTACAGTGGCTGTCTCAGAGCTATTGGAGAGTAAAGATATTCGACGCATGGATTAGCCTGCAAGGTCCCCGGACCTAAATCCAATCGAACACGTGTGGGACCTTCCCGGGAAACGCTTGGCAGCACGTCACCAGCCGCCAGCAACGATTCCGCAGCTGCGATTGGCGCTACAAGAGGAATGCGCCGCGATTCTTCAACAGCTTCTTGACAACCTCGTCCTCAGCATGGACAGACGTTATGAATCCTGCAACGCAGTCAGGGGTGATCATATCCCCTACTAAAGACTGGATTTTTCTTGGCAGCCGCCTGTCACATGGACGTTTCTGTCTTCTGTCCAGTTGTGCTCGAAGCTACCTTTTCAATAAAGTGCCTTTGTATCCTTTGGATTCCTTGTTTGGACGGTTTTGCTCACTTGTCCCATATTCTTGCATCTTGGGGATCTTATGATATGATTTGAGTCGATGTGGAGCACTTCTGCACGACGTTACATTCCAAAAACCGTCTCGTTCTTAATTTTTGCACGCCAGTGTACATGAGAAATCGATAGAAGATTCAAAGCAAACAGAATATAAACTCTAAATTTGCTTCTGCCACTTACTGGCCATCCATGTAACATCTCTCAGAAAATTTGAAAATCCCCCTTAATCCAGCCCTGCGTAGGATTCGTGAGCGTCCTTGTAAATCCGCCCTTGTGTTTTTGTATTAATGCATATAGGTTTATATTTTGTGTTGAATTTGCGAATGCTGTAACGGTGGTTCATGTTATAACTGACGTCAAGATTAGTATTATTCTGCTACACAGACGTTTGTATACGTGCTTTGATTGCTTTCGGCTAACACAAGTAAGCTTCTACTAAAGTAATATTCTATGAGTTTTTTAAAAAATGTTATTGAAAGATTCTTATGAGGTAAAGCTATAATTTGATTGGGGAGATGACATGAGTTAATAGAAAGGAGCACGGTGAGTTTCTTTTTCTTTGGGGAGGGCTGCTCGCTAATGGTAAAACATTACAGTACAGAACACCATGATTAGATTTATTTCTCTGAGCTGAAATTTGGAACTTCACAAAAGTAGTTTATATTACAGATCCGTACGGGCCATTATTTGAAATGCTTGGCCATACCCAAACCTGAACGTTCAAAGCCCTGCCCATATCAAATATGTCAACTATTTGCCCTGCCCGTTGATTTAAAGTATAATTAATGAATGCGCCTGGTTCGTGTTTCAGTTCCGTGCCTTAAGTTCCACTTTGTGATCTATGTAGTAGCCACACCTAACATAAACTAAAATCAAAAGAAAAAAATTACAGATAGAAAACGAAATTCCATTTCAGCGTGTTATCTGTTTATGGAAGACTGATGTTTCTTGAAATACGTATATATTTAAACGGACTTTTCGAGGTAAATCAATGAAATTTTCTTACAGATCAGGTCTGATTTCATTTACTTTGCTGATACGAATCAGTAATGCAAGAAAGTAAGGAACACCTTGTTATGTCACAAATTGGCCTTCATTTGGCCAACCATGTTTTTAGCACGTCTTTTGTAAAAAAAGATCGTGCTTATGTTATCGGTTTGTCCGTCCGTCTGTAGACTCCATATCTCTGCAACTATTAGTCCGATTTGAAAAATTATTTTTGCATTGGGAAGCTTGAAATGTACGAATGATGATCCTTCATTTCGTTTTTTTTTTTTTTTTTACAATGTACAATTTCGCCGCTAGAGGGCGTAAATGCAGATGATGTCAAAATCAAAAATACATTTTATTCCACATATTTGCTTCTAAACACACGATTGAAAAAATTATTTTATCTTTCGATTCCATTTATGTCGAAGAGTATTTTAGGAATGGCTACTTTTCCAAATTATGCATAGATCTTCCGCTAGGAGGCGTAAAAGTAAATTACGTTTTTTCCGGATAACTCTTCTTTTAAAACTCCGATATGAAAAAAAAATTTTAGCGGATACAGCTCCTCGTGGGAAATCTTTTGCATATAATTTCAAATGTTTGCTAAAGAATGCTTTGGCTACCAGGGGGCGTAAGCGTTAATTTTTGCTTCTGATGTATTTGTCATAAAATCTGAGCTTCTACAACTCGATTGAAAAACTTCTTCCGTGGACCGATGCCACTCACGTCGATAAACCTTTTCGGAATATTTTCTTTTTAAAATATTTCATGGTATCTCCTCCAGGGGGCGTAGATGTATATCTTACTTTTGTCAATATCTCTGCTTCTAATGGTCCGATTTGGAAAATTCTTTCTTACCTTTACTAGCGTCCTCAATATTTTACACCACCCCACGGTGAAATCCATAGTCCATTACTGAATTAAAGCAAAGGTGTAACATTTTTACATTTTTAATCACTTGTGCGTGTAGATTTCTTGGAATCTGCATTTGCGATATAAGAGCATAAGAAAATTTGTGTACTCTATTTAAAATGTTTATATATATTAATATATATATATAATAACACAATTGTGATTATATATATATATATATATATATATAATCAGTTAAGAAGTCTTAGCTCCCTCGTAATTTGTAATTGCCCCCCCCCCCCCCCACAGAATAAACTCTCAGAATGCAACTCTGTGTGTGTGCGAGTAAGACGAGATACTGCATAAGTCAAACCGCATGTTATCTTCGATATTACTTCGCAGGATGAATAAACGATACGTCAAATGAATGTTATCTCATGATAAATTGCTACGCTATTGGTGTTATCGTTTGAAAGTGGATTTGTATCTACAATCTTTATGTCGACAAGTAAAGAAGAATAAAAGCTTGATGTGTTATCAGGGTTCTTACTGAAACTTAAAAAAAGCATTTTCTGATTTTTCTAGGATTTTCAGACGGTTTTGAAAGCTTTCCCAGAGCGTCAACCCAAATCATTTGCGATAAATCGCTACGTTTCCGTCTCTTCTTGCATTTTCTAACCAAGCCGACTTCCCATGTATACATACATTTGTAATTTCTTTAAATAACTGATCTTCATACAGTTTACCTGCCTTTCATTAATAAAAATTAAATGCATGAGGCATATATTATCCATAATACCACGATTTGCGAACCTGAATGATATACTGCCTTACTTATAATTTTTTAATACATTCCCATAGAAACGGTTCATATGGAAGAAAAAATCTGCCAGCGAACTAGTTTCAGTTTTACTATAAATTTTCTATAGCATAATGCAACTAAGCTGAATAACCAAAAGGCACCTGCTCAAGAGAAACATGTCGCAAGGGAGCTTACCAACAAAGGGCTTTGATCCATAAGTTAGTTGGTTCTCTTGTTATGTGTTTCTCCAAGCAGGAGTGTATCAGGCCATTGTGCCTAATTTCTCCGTGTTATAAGACGCGACGCACAAACTGACTGCAGTAACGACTGAAAACTTAACTGACAATTTTTATAATACGATTTTGATCGTTTTGCAGTAAATTAATGTAATTGTATTGAACGTAAGATCTATCATATTCTAGGCAGGCAGTAATTGCAAATAAATGTCTGAAATACGATAAAAAGAAAAGCTTTTTGACAAATTAAAAAAAATAAAAAATTCCCTGATATTTGGAACTATTTGCAAATTCCCTGAGAGAGATTTCCAGGTTTCTCCATGAGTTTTTCCCTGATTTTTGGAAACATTTCCAAATTCTTTGAGAATTTCAGATTTTCCCTGATTTTTGAAACCATTTTCAAATTCTCTGAGTTCACCCGATGCTTGGAACCATTTTCAAATTCCCTGAGAATTTCTGGCTTTCTCCGTTTTCTAGAAGAAAAAGAAATGAAAATGATGGGATTTTTTTTTTCATTTTGCCCGTTAATAAGATAACAGTTCCTGTGGTATGAGGTCAAGATTTGATACAGCTGTAGAAATGTACAAGATTTTTTTGTGTTTTACCCCTTCCTTTTTGTAGCTGATAAGACGACTGTTGCGGTGGGAAGTTCTACACAGGCAAGGGGAAATAAAAATTAAAAGAAAAATGGAAAATTACGTAATTTATTCTCTCTCTCGCTCTCTCGCCCGCTCTCTGTCTCTCTCTTTCTCGCTTTCGTGCTCTGTCTGTCTCTCTCTCTCTCTCTTTCTCTCCTCGCGCGCGCTCTCTGTCTATCTGTCTGTCTCTCTCTATTTCTCTCCTCGCGCGCGCTCTCTGTCTGTCTGTCTCTCTTTCTCCTCGCGCACGCGCTCTCTCTGTCTGTCCCTCTCTTTCTCGCTCTCGCGCTCTCTTTCTCCCGCACGCTCTCTGTCTGACTGTCTCTCTCTGTCTGTCTGTCTTTCTCTCTCGCGCGCGCGCTCTGTCTCTGTCTCTCTCTCTCTCTCTCTCTCTCTCTCTCTTTTTCTTTCTCTGAATTCATAAAAAATGCCACCTGTCAGAATTCTAAATGCTTTACTTATCACATCTCATTTATTAAGAAATTTCTTTACCAAATCTCTTTGAATCCTTTAAACCCCCTATGTAATTAAACCAAATGGTGCCCAAAATTTTCTGCTCTCTACAAACAAAAATATTTACATAGCAGCTCAGTTTTACGAAAGCTACGGGAAAAGCAATTTTCTCCTTTTCATCGCAGTACCGACCATAATCTAATATCATCGTAGTACCGACCGTGAATCTAATCTGATCTTAGCAGTACCTCTACCCAGGGATGTCACTAGACTTCGAAATCAGGATGGACGACGTGTGGGCGAGCATTTTTTTTTTTTTTTTGGTAGGGCAAGCTTGATAGCAATTGCTTTTACGAAACACTGAAAGAACGAATGTTTAATGCTTTCACTACCCGCTGTAAAGGAATTCCTGAAATCCTCACCTTCTTGACCTGGACACATACGCAGATCTGACTAGTTACGCCATTGGTGTAAGATACATACAAGTATTACTAGAATGTCGCCTTCGACTTTTAGTTTGCTCTGAATGCATTGTCTTAAAGTGCTTTTCAAAATTTTGCATTTTTGCTTGCGAAAATAGTACTGTACTTGGAAAATGTAAAGGGAAATGTCGGTTTTGTTTATCTAAATTAAATTTTAACGTCGTGGCACGCAGACGCAGTACCTCCCCTCTCCTTAACTTCCTTCAAGCCAGCGACTTTGCCTTACACTTCTCTCCTACAAAGCAGTTTTAGGCCTCTTCCTGTATTTTCACTGTCCCTGGGCAGTCTTAACAAAGCTGATGTAGCTTTAAACTCCACTATCCGTGTTGAAATCTCCTATTTTGCAAACAGCAGAGCAATTAGTAATGTTTCGCTCAGTGAATTCCTATCCACCCTCCTCATTAACACTCTGGCAATACAAACATGAAAATGAGGCTTAAACTAAGGAATTGGAAGAGTGGAGAACAACTGAAGTTTCATGGCCCTGCGGTGTTATTTTGGTAACTTTCTACGGAGACGTAAACAACGTATATCATAGGGGGAAATACGTAGGGACTACATCATATAAAACGCAAGAATTGTTACTTTTTTTTTTTTTTTTGATTGGAGGTTTAACGACCACCGTGAGCAACTCAATGGGCTATAAGCAGTCGCCCGTCCCTAATTTAGGGTCACTGGTTCCAGGGAAGGGAAAGAGCCAGTGCCGTAAGACAAACACAACATCCATGCCTCACCGGGATTCGAATTGTTACTTGAAAAAGTCCAGATTATATTTTAAAGTTAAATATATTGAAAACTGGCACATTTTGAACTAGGTGGGCAAGACAAAATTTTCAGGGTGGGCTGAAGCCCACCCTCGCACCCACTGGGCGACGTCCCCTCTACCATAATCTAATTTCAGCAGTATACACCATAATCCGATAAGCGCTCCATTCTAGTTTTTTATTCTCTATTGTATGACCCAAGATATGACAGGAAAGGACTAGCTCCTCCTGACACGAACATCCCGCCACTGGATTGAAACAAATTTCTTAGATATCTTCAATCTTTTTTTTTTTTTTTTGCTTAGGTACATCGCCATTGGTATAATCCTTTTAGTGAAAAAGGTAATCAGACAGAAAATGTTAGAGTCAATCATACCTTTAAACTACCATTTTGAATAACAAAGCTAAGGGGGAAGCATTGCTTTCTGATGCGCCTTTTCACTAGCTCCAGCAGAGTTCTGCTAACTTCTTATACAGCGAATATATTCTTTCGAGCGGATTGCAGTCTATTTTGCCATTGAATAACAAAGTTTTGAATCAGAAAGCGATGCTCCCGCTTAGCTTTGTTATTTAAAATTCCATTTTGAATAACGAAGCTAAGAGGGGAGCAGATTTCAGTCTAAATTGAGCAGATTTCAGTCTATATTGAGCAGATTTCAATCTATATTGAGCAGATTTCAGTCTATTTTACCATTGAATAACAAAGTTTTGAATCAGAAAGCGATGCTTCCCCTTAGCTTTGTTATTCAAAATTCCATTTTGAATAACGAAGCTAAGAGGGGAGCAGATTTCAGTCTAAATTGAGCAGATTTCAATCTATATTGAGCAGATTTCAGTCTATTTTGCCATTGAATAACAAAGTTTTGAATCAGAAAGAAATGCTCCCCCTTAGCTTTGTTATTCGAAATTTCATTTTGAATAACAAAGCTAAGAGGGGAGCAGATTTCAGTCTAAATTGAGCAGATTTCAGTCTATATTGAGCAGATTTCAGTCTGTATTGAGCAGATTTCAATCTATATTGAGCAGATTTCAGTCTATTTTACCATTGAATAACAAAGTTTTGAATCAGAAAGCGATGCTCCCCCTTAGCTTTGTTATTTAAAATTCCATTTTGAATAACGAAGCTAAGAGAGGAGCAGATTTCAGTCTAAATTGAGCAGATTTCAGTCTGTATTGAGCATATTTCAATCTATATTCAGCAGATTTCAGTCTATTTTGCCATTGAATTACAAAGTTTTGAATCAGAAAGAAATGCTCCCCCTTAGCTTTGTTATTTACAATTCCATTTTGAATAACGAAGCTAAGAGGGGAGCAGATTTCAGTCTAAATTGAGCAGATTTCAGTCTATATTGAGCAGATTTCAGTCTATATTGAGCAGATTTCAATCTATATTGAGCAGATTTCAGTCTATTTTGCCATTGAATAACAAAGTTTTGAATCAGAAAGAAATTCTCCCCCTTAGCTTTGTTATTCGAAATTTCATTTTGAATAACAAAGCTAAGAGAGGAGCAGATTCCAGTCTAAATTGAGCAGATTTCAATTTATTTTGCCATGGAATAACACAATTTTGATCAGAAAGCGATGATCAAAATTTTCGAGCAGATTTCAGTCTATTTTGTCGTTGAACAACAAAATTTTAAATCACAAAGCGATGCTTTCCTTAGCTTCGTAATTCAAAATTCCGTTTTGAATAACGAAGCTAAGAGAGGAGCAGATTTCAGTCTATACTGAGCAGACTTCAGTCTATATTGCCATTGAATAACAAAATTTTGAATCCTAAAACAATGCTCTCCCCCCTTAGCTTTGTTGTTCAAAATTCCATTTTGAATAACAAAGCTAAATGGGGAGCATCGTTTTCTGATGCGCATTTTCACTAGCTCCAGTAGAGTTCGGCTAACTTCTTAGACAGCGAATATATTCTTTCGAGCAGATTTCAGTCTATTTTGCAGCCCTGAATTAATTCGCTCCAGCCATTTTAAGGGATATTTACTTTCCGTCATTAGGATATTATTGCTGCCATCGCACTGCGATATAAAATTCCATAAACAAAAGCCCACAACCGTTTATCAGAAAAGGGAATTAAAATTCCCGATAACAAGAAATCGTTAACCGTTTCTAATCTAATATCCCACATTATGCGAAATTTTGCGAAACACTGCCATGAAATGAACGATCGTCGACCGCAGGCATACACAGAACGAGTTTAAGATAATCACTCAACTCCAAAGTAACGCAATATTTACGGGAACCAGTTCCCCCTCAGGAACGAAAACCGATGTTCTCAGATAGGTACAACGCACTAAGAAATGTCCAAAATGGCGGCCATTGGATTTATAGATAAAAGACAATCCCTCCTTTTCCCCCTTACTCTCGCGCACTCACACATAAATCACGTGGTTTGGTTTCGAGATACGTTGGTCTCGAAGACAGCATCTGAACGCAATCAATGAGCTATTTGTCATGATTGTGATGGAGCAAACAACCCAGAGGCGCGCACCGCATTCGTCATATCGGCCACAGAGACAGAAATTGCGTTGCTACGTTCGTTAGGTAACCAAACCGTGTGACGTAATACTGATTGGAGTGCGCTTCGGCATACTAATTAGGCTTACCGGGCGTATGATTTGGGAATAAATGCTCTCGAGGGTTGGCGACTTTTTTTTTTTTTTTTTAATCTCCTTATTTCTCCTCTCATTACTTCTCTTCTTTCGCTCACAGCCATCGTTGTTTCTACTCATCTTTAACTAATGGTTTTGCAACTGCATATTTTTTTTCCAGTCTCATGCACTTTTTCATTGATCCAGATCTGAGACGATAAATGACCCCCTGCCGGGTTCTGTCATCGTAACTTAAAATGGTGATAAGCTCACAGTAACCGACTAGTGTTTGAAACTTTATATAAAGATCTCATCTTTTCCTGGTATATTAAATGGGCGAGAATTGTGAAAACGGAGCCCCCCCCACTCCCAAAATATGAGATAGCCATGAATAGAAGCATGTAGAAGTTTAAACAAGTTAGTAAAATCATGTAATGCATTGATTATGATATGCTTTCCAACATACCACAAGTCAACAGTAATTAATTTCGTGCATCAGAGATCCTAGTTATATTTTTTATTTTACCGTCTATACACGATGAAGATTTTGAATCTAAATATTCAAATCCGAAAAAGATCTTAAAACCACCTGCAACAAGATAAATATCTTTATTTGATCATTCACACACTACTAGATCTTTCAAAACGCCAAGCGTTTCATCTTCAGGTATTAGCTGATCAACAAAATTAGAAACATTATGTTCTAATTATGTTCTAACTGCTGTAATATAAACATAACGTTTCTAATTTTGTTGATCAGCTAATACCTGAAGATGAAACGCTTGGCGTTTCGAAAGATCTAGTAGTGTGTGAATGATCAAATAAATATATTTATCTGGTTGCAGGTGGTTTTAAGATCTGTTTTGCGATTTGAATATTTAGATTCAAAATCTTCATCGTGTATAGACGGTAAAATAAAAAAAATAAAAAAATATATAACTAGGATACCACAAGTCATTACTCAAGTTATTACTTAAGTTATGACGATACTGGCTGTAGAATAATTCTCGCTCCTGTGCTCTGACCTTTGACCCCATGTTAATGATATTAAACAGAATTGGTTCGGTATACGTCCGGAACAACATACTAAAGTTGTGTGGCAATCGAAGCATTTTTAGTCAAGTTATGAGGATAATGGCTGTGGAAAAAATCTCACTCCTGTGCTCTTGTGTCCTAACCTTTGACCCCCATTTCGATGATATTAAACAGAATTGGTTCAGTATACCTCTGGAACAACATACTAAAGTTTTATCGCAATAGAAGCATTTTTAGTCAACTTATGAGGATAATGGCGGTGGAATAAATCTCGCTCGTGTGCCCTGACCTAAAGCCATTTCGATGGTATTCAACAGAACCGGTACAGTATACCTACGGTACAACATGATAAAATTTTGTCGCAATCGAAGCATTTTTACGTAAGTTATGATGCATAAAAGCGATGGAATGGATCCCGCTCCTATGTCCTGACCTTTGATCTCAGTTCTCCCATTTTCAATAGGGGTTGCCCTGATGTTGTCCCATACTAAAAATTTTATTGAAATCGAACCATTTTTAGTCGAGTTATCGTGTGGATAGGCAGACAGACAGACGGACAAAGCTCGAACATATACGCTTCTTCAACGTACGATTAGAAAGCGTAAAAAACAGAAGAGGAAATGTGTTCTTGGTCTGTGTTAAAGGAATAAAAATTTTCTCTCTCATTTCATAGGTTTTAGTTCTTGTTTTGTCACTGACACAACAAAGATCCTTAAATACAACCTACGTCTGAAAAGTTCCAAGACAGACTCGATAAAAAATATAAAAATGTGCCATACGCGCAGTTATTGCTGTTCACCTTCAAAATACCGCCCTTCTGAATCAACACACAGTTTCCAGTGTTTCTAATGATCCTGAAAACAGTTCTGGAAGGCACTTTCCGGAATTTCCGTAAGTTGTTCTGTCAGGGCTCCTTGGATAGATGTAATGTCTGCATGATACTGTGAGTGGGTACGTCTTCATTCAGCATTTTGTCGTTTGGTTTGTGGATCATACTGCAGGGACCATGTTTCATCTTCTGCAATAATTCTGGAACAAAAATCAGGATCCTCAGCTGCAGCAGATCGGAACAGATCGATGAGCGAGCATCCTTTTGGTCATCATTCAGAATGCGGGGTACCAATCTGGTGTTAAGTTTTCCTTTTTCCCAGATCCTCGCGTAGAATCTCATGACAGATATAGACTTACTGATGCCCACCCAATCAGCCCATAGTCTCATTGTAATTCGGCGATCTTTCTTTAACTGATTCCTCAACTCTTCGATTTTTTTCCGCTGTCCACACCAGAGTCAAGAACGGTCAAAAATTTTGGGCCTGTACCCGACCCGGACAAATCTGCTTTGCTCTATCTATATATATAAAACTGAAAGTTTGTATATTTTTGTCTGTTTGTATGTTTGTTTGTCCGCTTTACAAATCTACAGTCTTCAACTAATTTGATCCGGGAGGGGGGAATCAAGAAGGCCCCCATACAAAATTTTCGTTTATTTTAGTCAAAATTTCTACAGTTTTCAATTTAGAACCACCTTCGAAGTCATGGTACTCTGACTTCAAAGAAGCAACCTGGCAAGTTACTCTTAAGAAGCCTGGCAGGTTGCTCCAAGCAACCTGCCAGGTGGTTGGCAGTTTGCCGTATGTGTCTGGAAGATTTTGAAGCAGCTGTGGGGCAGTACAGGGTGTCCACAATGTCTTGTCACCCCCCCTGTAATAAGAAATGTAAGTGAGCTATGTATCTGTTGTATCATGTATATGTTGAGTTATGGTCTGTATTGTGTTCATTTACAGATTAGGTACCGGAACCATGTGTGGTACCAGCGAATACACCCTGGAACAGCGGATTGTTGTCAGTGTCTGGGTATACGAACGTCCACACACAGGGAAGACAATGCGTGACGTGCGTGCCGATTTCCAACAACGATTCGGCAAAGAGGCCCCTGCAAAACAGACTCTTCTGCGGTGGGAACTTAAACTCTTCGAAGCAGGCAACATCAAGGATAAACCACGAACGGGAAGACCATCAACCAGAGTGCAACAGTGTCAAGCGGTCGAGGAATCAGTTACCAGTTCACCGACGAAGACGCTCCGCAAACGATCAGCGGAGCTTGGAATACCATGATAGACACTGCATAAGCACATGAAGAATGACCTGAATTTGCACGCATATCGCTCGATGTTCGTTCAGGAGTTATCAGACATCGATTTAAACCGCAGACGGGATGCATGTGCAATGATGCTTCAGACATTTGCCACAATCCCAAAACATGGAAAGGTCATTTTCAGCGATAAATGTGCGATATACCGCAGCTGTTGACCACGGAACGTTGTGTTCTGGTCCAAGGAAAACCCACATTATGTCGAAGAACTGGAACCTCATCCTCCGCATGTCATGATATGGGCTGCAATGAATAGTCGACATCTGTTTGGACCGTATTTCTTTGATGGTCCAGTGAATCAGACAACTTATCTGGACATGCTGCAAACCTTTGTACCACAACTTGGAAATCTTGGCATTCTGAATGACGCATGGTTCCAACGGGATGGGGCACCATTACGCAATCGCTGTTCCGGAATACCTTGGTGAGGTCTTTCGGGATCGTTGGATCGGCCGAGGTTCGGCAGTGTTGCCCGCTCCACTTGAACGGCCACCTTGAAGCCCAGATCTCTCAACGTGTGATAACTTCCTTTGGGGTTTCATAAAGGAGGTTGTTGCACAGCAGCGCTAACAAACCACTAATGAACTTAAACATGCAGTGAGACGTGCTTTCTCTCGTATCACTCCGCAACTGCTTCGGAAAATGTCCCACAGAACATGGCGTAAAATTATCCTATGTCGCGAGAATGACGGAGCCCAAACGGATCCACTGGATGTTTAAGGATGCCTCAATATATACCTCAACATATACATCATACAACAGTTACATAGCTCACTTACATTTCTTATTACAGGGGGGGGGTAACAAGACATTGTGGACACCCTGCAGAAACATGTCCGGCGCGTAACTGGAAGACCCTGGGCTCGATTCCCGGTGGCGGCTAATGAGAATTTTTCCGTGACTCATTTATAAACGTGGAGAGAGCGATGACTTCTGTTTAATGTTCCCGATCTACGTCAATTGAGTTTAGTTCCGATTTCGGTCACCGGGTAAAAGCAGATGGCGCTACAAATACTGAACGACGTCAGAGCATTAGGGACAGACGTAGCTTATTAATATAGGTTTCACATATCTCTTAAAATATATGTATGAGTGAACCACCTCGCCTGTAAATCATTTTCTTTTTTACAAGATGAAAATTTATTCCATTTTACCGGCTAATTTGAATAAGTAATAAAGTTAGGTAACTGCTGATTGTGTCACAAATTGGCCTTCATTTTGCGAGCCGAAACATTTTACTTTAATCGGCTTCCCAGTGGTAAGGTTTTGTATTTCCTACGTTAACGCGTCATAGCGGTAGCTATACTCCGAGTCAACCAAAGAGTGTACCGCTATGTAGGGTGCAAAACAGCTACCTCCGCTACAAAAAATAATCCCTAGCATTTAGAGCGAAAAGCAATAGAATCCGTTTCTGTTTTCTCAGAAGTTTATCGGAAAGAATTCCTATTTAAAAGAAAAAAAAAGTTCCAAAAGTTGGATAGCTTTTAGAAATAAATTTGATATGAGAAATTACTCAAACAAGAGCTTCGGACATTTGGTTGCTTTTGCCCATTTGGGATATAACTTGGAAGGAAGTGGGGAAGGGGTGGAAGACTTCTCCTAACATTCACAAGACAATTGACAAAACTCGAAGGGAAGATTAATTAAAGAGGCAGTAGGGGAAGAAGTTAGGACTCCACCACACCCACATTTACAATCCCCACTGCTTGTGTGATGTGTGCGTGTGTGTGGGGGGAGAGTCAGTGCGACCGTTATTGTTTGACAGAAAGGAAACAGCAGGAAGCAGATAAAGCGGATGGATAGCCTTCTTGCATTCCACGACGAGTTCTGGTAAGGCTTCCCCACCTTTAACAACAGTACACTCTTAGAGCGATTTGAAGTTTAGACAAAGAATCACCTACATCAAGCACTGTTACATGTCATTCTGGCTCCGGCTGTGAGTGTGTAAACATATAAACTCCTTCTGTTTGCACCATTGTTGAAGAGCATTTCGTAATAAGGGTACTTTGGAAAGAATGCTTCAAGCCAAGTCTGTCTAGAAAACGCAAGGCCATAACATTAGACAGATGTGTTCCCTCCGTTTGTGACGTCACTCTCATTTTACATTGACTGATACGTCGGTGTCGCGTTTGACATCACACACGATAGCGTTGTAAACCAATCGAGAGCCTTGGTTTCTTCGTGACGTCACAATAGGTGGGAACTCATCTCTCTAATGTCACGGCCTTGTGTTTTATAGACGGCCTTGGTGAAGGTCGCTGAAATTCACAAAAGAATAATACCACTGTATGGTGATAAGTGTATGGGTCAAAGGAAAGCTTACGAATGGTTTGAATCCGGCAAAACAGGTGGTTAGGAACAATAAGAAAGATATGAATTCGATAAAACGGTTGGGCCTGATGAAGCTCAACGAGATCGCCCGTCAACGTCGCGAACTCAGGACCGTTTCCATCACATTAACCCTGTCATTCAAGAAGACCGACGGGTTGCTGTGTCCGCTGTAACTGATGTTTAAGACAGGTCATGTTTCTGCCTGTGTAATGGCGTATGACGACTTAGGTAACCGGAAAGCTTGTGCCAGATGAGTCTCAAAACAGATGACCGATCAACATAGTCAATTAGGTATGAAAATTTCCTCCCTGTTTTTCCAGGGTTATGAAGAAGATCCATATTTACCATTTCTGAATGGAATATCACTGGGGCGAGACTTAGATGTACCATTTCACCCTGAAAGCAAGAGGCAAAGCATGGAGTAAAAACACCATTCATCATCAGCAAAAAAGATTTTCAAAAGTGTCCTCTCTCTCAAAATAATATCTCTAAACTTGTTTTATGATATGCATGGGCTTATTTTGGATCATTATCGGAAAAACTGACGAACTGTTAGCAGCGCAACATACTCAGCAAAGCTTAAACACAAGCTGAAACCAGGGAGGATCCAGAATTTTACTCGAGGGAAGGCGGTTTTTCGGGTACAAAAAGGGGGACAGAAGCCATCATAAAATGTTTTTTTTAATATAACGTTAGTGTATATATATACACTTAGTGGCCACTTTATTATGACCACCCCCTCAGTACTTCGTTGGGCCACCTTTTGCCTTTAATACTGAGTCGATTCTTCGTGGCATGGACTCCACGAGATGTTGATAGGTGGTTTGTGGAATCTGAGACCATGCTCGATGAATAGCACTTTCCAGGAGTGTGAGATTGAAGGGTTGTGGATCCAGCTGTCTGATGGCTCGTTCAACTTCATCCCACAAATTCTCAATGGGGTTGAGATCTGGACATTGTGGGGGCCACCTAAGCAAAGTAAACTCACCGGCATGTTCCTGAAACCAATCCTGTACAATACGAGCACTATGGCAAGACAAAGTAGCCATCGCCATTGAGATAAACCATCCACATGACAGGATGCACTTGGTCCGCAACGATGTCTTGATATGATGTACCAGTCAGACGTCGATCAACAAGAATTTAAAAGGCCCAAAGCATGCCAGGAAAACATTCCCCAAACCATAACGTTGCATCCACCAGCTTGAAGGGTTGTAGCAATGCATTTGGGGTCCATGCTTTCGTGCTGTTTCACCAAATTCTCACTCGGCCATCATCATGGTGCAACTGAAAACGTGATTCATCGGACCACATAATTTGTTTCCAATTATCGACTGTCCAATCCTTGTGCTCCTGTGCGAACTGGAGACATTTTCTCTTGTTAACTGCAAACAGCAAAAGTGTTCGAGCAGGTCTTCGGCTGCCATATCCCATCGGATGCAGTGTACGGCGAACAGTGCGTGCAGAGATCATTTGAGGGGATCCTTGATTAAGATGGTATGTAATTTGCTGCACTGTTTCCCTTCTGTTGTCTGTTACCAGTCTGGACACTCTCCGTTCCGCCCGAGCAGTCACTAGTCGATGACGACCACACGTTGCACGCAGAGACCCAGTTTTTTGGCTGACAGTCCAATCTTTAAATACTTTAACAACAGCTGCTCTGGAACATTTCACGAATGCGGCGAGTTTCGGTGATACTCGCTCCATGGCTCCGAGCTCCTACAATCATCCCACGTTGAAAATCCGTCAAATCGCATTTTTTACCCATCTCGTCACCCAAAAACCACTTCTACTACTGTCGCAAGCAATAAGCTTTCCCTTTTTATACTAGCCTCGCCCTCTGGCGGCAACAGCGTGCAGCCATAGCTCGTTTGCATAAAAATGTCAGTTGGTCATAAAGTAGCCACTCAGTGTATATATATATATATATACATGTGCCACATGGGAGATGGGTGGATGAAATTCGAAAGTATGCGGGAGTAACATGGAGGAGACTGGCACAAGACAGACCGTTGTGGAAGAAACTTGGGGAGACCTTAGTCCAGCAGTGGGTTGATAATGGTTGACAATGATGATGATGATATATATATATATATATAATGTTAATAGTAGGAGATGCCGAAAATTACCTGGTATTAGCAACGTTGCGTCCCTCCCAGCCCACCCCACCCAAGCGGGAATTGACTTCGGAGTGGGTGGAACAACGGGAAGCGCCCGTGAGGCGTGAGGGAGCTGGAAAAATAAGAAAAAAGAAAGAAGTCATAAAAAGACCATCGGGGAGGAAGCGGTAAGGGACATTTTGATGAATTTTCTTTATGACCCAATTAAGATAGGTATGTAGATCAGGTTGTCAGTCACAGTTTCTCCCACCTACTCTGATTTCGGTACCAAGCTCTGCCTTACCCTGTTTCGAGACGTCACAGATGCTAGACAATATGACAATAACAAAGAACTGACAATGAGTATCCCCATGATTTTTACCCCCGCTGATATTTTTTCCCTTTATCTTTTGCTCTCTCTCTCTCTCTCTCTCTCTCTCTCTCTCTTTCTCTTTTTATTATATTCCCTTCTCTTTCTCTTTTTATTGAACCTAAATCAATGTAATAAGTATTTTAAATCCTCCGTACTAAGTTTAATTGTTAATTTTTTTTAGAAAAACTGAAAACAAAATATGCAAAGTTAATCATTTACGATCTTTGCTATTTTAAACATAGAAACGTAGTTAGGGTTTGGGGGCTGGCGATCGCCCCAGTCATACCCCGCTTTATCCGCCACTGGCTGAAACCTGTAATTCGACACAGAAAAAGAAGATTGTTGTCGAAGACAATTCTTTTGTTGAACGACATGTGACTATCTACCACAGGGGTGACGCACATGTCAAGATGGCAAAGTTGCAGCGACGCACTTGGTCGGTGTAGCTCAATTAGGAAAGCATTGGCTCCGGAGCAGAAAGATGAAGGTTCGAGCCCGATCACCGGCAAATTTGTGTTTCGCTATAGACAGTCGGGCTGCAACAATGGTTACAATTAAAAACCTCAAGTTTGAGTTTTTTTCGCGTCCACCTTACAGCACGGAGCTCGAACCATGCGATTTTCATAACTTCGGTTTGCTTAAAGAATCATTACGAGGTCGTTGGCTATGTAGTGATGAAAGAGTGAAAGAAGTGGGGCATACATGACAGCCGGAAACCTTCGTCCCCGATGGAATCAAGAAGTTTTCGCACTATTACAAAAAGTATGAGGAACTTCAGAGGTATTACATTGAAAATTAATGCTGTAGTTATGTAAATTTCACTTTGTTTCTGATAAACATAAAGACATTGCGACTACTTTTTAATTTACCCCCGCACATTGTTTATAGGCATGTTCAAGACTGGATTTTGGAAAATGGAATAAATTTATATCTACCAAAAAAAAAAAAAAAAAAAAAAAAAAAGGAACTTCTGTTGCTTCAAATACAACATTCAAAATCAAGAACTGAATCTTTGCTTTAAAAAAAAATGCGTTCCGATGAAAGTGTGGAACAATATTTTTTTCTTTTATTTCATCTGAAGTTAGATTCACGAGATATTTGCTTTCCAATTCAAAACAAAATTCAATCGCTGTGAAATTTTGGGCAAAAATTTGAAAACAAAATGAAAAATTTCAAAATTATTTACTTTCGGTCTTGACTAACAAAATTAAATACGAATATTGCACCCCAGTCGCCCCCCTTTCTGGCGGCTACTTCCTTATAAATCTATCAGTTATTTGCATACGGGAGAAATCCCTATGTCGTATTATCGCAGAGATAAGAAGTTAGTAAAAGCATGAAATGCATTGATTGTTATACGCTTTCCAACATACCAAAAATCATTACTCAAGCTATTGCTCAAGTTATGAGAATAATGGCTGTGGAACATATCTCGCTCCTGTGCCCTGACCTCTGACCCCATTTTGATGATATTAAACAGAATTGGTTCAGTATATCTCCGGAACAACATACTAAAGTTTTGTCACAATCGCAGCATTTTTACATAAGTTATGACGCATAAGTGCAATGGAATGGATCCGGCTCATATGTCCTGACCTTTGACCTCATTTCGTCCATTTTCAATAGTGTTCGTCCCCAGTGGTCCCCTACCACATACTAAAATTTCATCGAAATCGAACCATTTTTACGCGAGTTATTGTGTTGACGGACAGACAGACAGACGGACAAAGCCGGATACGCTTCTTCAAGCTACGGTTGGAAAGCGTAGATAACAAGTTAGTAAAATCATGCAATGCATTGATTATGATACGCTTTCCAACATTCCAGAAATCATTACTCAAGTAATGAGGATAATGGCTGTAGAATAAATCTCCCTCCTATGTCCTGACCTTTGACCCCATTTCGCCCAATCTCAACAGGGCTCGTCCCAAGTGTTCCCCTACCACATACTATAATTTCATCGAAATCGAACCATTTTTACGCAAGTTATGACGCATAAGAGCAATGGAATGGATCCCACTCCTATGTCCTGACCTTTGACCCCTTAAAGCGTAAATAAAAAGGCAAACAAATAGTAATTAGCAACTAACCGTTATTTCTTAAGGGACAGAATGGCTAGTCATCCAGGCTGGGTGGCTACTGCCTCGAAAATCTATCGGTTGTCTGTATATGAGAGTAATTTCCTATTCCTATTATCATAGAGAAAATAAAAGGTAAACAAATAAAAAATGCAGTTAACCATTAGCCCTTGGGGGGGGGGGGGGTCAGCCCAATCGTCCACGCTGGGTCTCTACTGGTATGAAAATTTTTCAGTTATGTTTATACCGAAAAAATATCTACATCGTTTGATCATAGAGACCGTGAAGAAACAAACAAATAAAAATTTGCAGCTACCGTTATCTCCATTTAACGTTTCCGTTCCTTGAGGAACTGATGAAAATTCATGTTAACTTTCATACGTGGCCGAAACGAAGGAATAATACGTAGATACTTCGATGTAGGCCGAGTGAAATGGGTTCTTTATCGTATATTCATATGTTTTCTAATCACCACCCTGTATAGTTTATGTAAGAAAACTCTTCGATATCATGAAAAATGTATCTTACAGAAAATGCTCTACTGATCGTGTTACGATGTCGCCATGATAGTTGCAACACTTGCGCTTACAACAGAAACATGAAAACGTAACCAATGCTTGGTCTGCCATGCAACTACAACTGAGCTTTTATTCCTTTCTTTCTTTCTTTCTTTGTCATTTCAATCAGTACACATGGGATAACATTCCGCACATTTAATTTTGCGTAGCATTTGATAAACCATGAGATATAATGCGATTTTAATGGAAATTTGCGGCCCAGGCGTTACGCTTCCATCGCGAGGAAAATTGAAATGTAAGTGTCCAGCCACATGACTCAGTTGAAGATTAGGCGTACATTTTAACTTTGTCTCGGGTCACTGATGGTTTAACAGGGTGTTTAAAAGCATTCGAAAATCTTTGACCAGGATTCTTGACAAACACTGCTGAGATAGAGTGGTGACATTTATCCAGATATCATCCGGACAATTTTCTAAGCATCGGTTTGTGGCACTCGGATAGCAATTACGACACCGGAAATTGCAATCGAAATTTGTTACCACCTGTGCTGAAGGTTTTGATAAATCAAAAAGATGTTTGGTTGAAAATTTGGTTTTCTGACATCACTTTTGGAAAATTAAACTGCTCACAGTTTTGTGGCCAACAATTATTCTGATTTCACGTATGAAATTACTTTGTAACCGGATGAAAATCAGTCTATCTTACGGAAATTAAGGAAAATTTTAAAGTGTAAACAAAGAGGTAAGAAAGATGGAGTGAAACGGTATTCAAAATTCAAGAAAAGAGATTGCGCTGCAAATGGTCAACCGATAATGGAAGAAAAACACCTCTTCTTACCGGTGTCTGAACAGCCATTCCCTCTGACTTTTCCACTCAAAAATCAAGAGACCTCAGATTCTCTCCTAGAAATCCCTTTCCTCCTGCGCAAGCATCAGAAAACCACTCCAACTGATCACATGCCGATGTACAGGAAGAAGTTGAAAGATCTTTCTCTCTGCCTCCAGCAAAAAGTTTTCTTTAACGACAATTTCCAATGCTAAGGGTTACATTTAGTTAAAGCGTCCAAAGCGCAACACTTCTTTGTAAGTAATTAACTACCCAAATTTCTTTTGACTACAGTTTAATGTCACATAAACATTGCCACTTACAAAATGATGAGCAGTGTATTATTAGCCTTCTGCGTAAATACGCCTCCAGATTAGTCTCTTTTTATTTTTAGGGGAGGATTTATGCTCTTCCATATATTAAATTTTAAAGCCTCCCAAAACAATCAAAAAAAGCATTTCTGTCTTCCCTGAACCTTACCACTAACAAGACCTGTGCCCATATGGCAGAGAATCGTCGACGCAGATGCCCCTACCGCTTCCCATCGATAAATAATTTCTTCTATTATTTCCGTGGTCCGTGCTATATCATTTCAGTTTTGCCTCCCCCATCCTTTTTTTTTTTCAAAGTGCAATACACTAGTAAATAAGGCAAAGTAATCGTATTTATACTTATAATGTAATAAGAAATTAATTTTCATAAACTACTGCTAAACTGAAATTCCAAGATAACAGTTCATTAGGTCGTTTTCGCGCAAAGTCAGGTATTACGAATTTGTGTGCAATTTCAATATTACCTAGTCTTAGCATAAATACTGTTACAAACGCTCGACAGATGGCGCGCAACCGGTGTGCAACGACACCGATCAGCCAGCAGGCATGAAGCAGCTAGTGAATCATTGTGCGTTAAGTCACAGAGGAGATTACATGTTTCGTGAAGTACCTGTCATGGAGTGGGGCGATTATGAGAATCGTGTTGTTGTAATAGCGCTGCACAAAGTTGGAACATCAGCTTCCGAGATTTTCAACATGTTGAAGAAGTTGAAAATCAGCCGATTTTTTGTTTACTGGACCATAAACAAGTTCCTTGAGACTGGGGCCGTCGCTGACCACCCCAGAAAGGGTTGGCTGCGTACCGTGAGGACTGCTGGCCTGGTGAAAGCGCTAGCAGCCCGTATTAGACGAAATCGTGTCAGAAAACAATCAGTGATGGCTCGTGAGCTGAAGATTTCAAGAATGTCCATGTCACGCGTGTTGCGGAGTGACCTAAGGGTAAGAGCTTACCGGTGGCGTACAGGGCACTTCCTCACCCCACAAATGATCAGCAGAGAGCGCTAAAAGAGAAATGTTTGCAGCAGCGTTGCGCGGAAAATCGCCGAAGACAGATCCTTTCCGCTGATGAAAAAAATTTCACTATTGAAGAGGTTTTCAACAGCCAAAATGACAGAGTGTATGCGTCAACCTCGCGAGAAGCTCAGGAGAAAGCTCCAATGATCATGAGGGGACATCATCCTGCTTCTGTCATGGTTTGGAAGGGAGTCTCCTAAGAAGGTACCACGGAGCTCCATTTCTGTGTGAAAGGAGTGAAAACATCTGCCAAAGTCTACGAGGGCAGGGTTTTGGCGCGACTGTGGGGCTTTCAGCAGGATTCCACACATGTCCACAAAGCCAAGTTAAACCAGGAATGGCTTCAGACGAATTCGCCAGACTTCACTTCTCCAGCTGATCGGCCTTCAAACAGCCCAGATCTCAGCCCATTGGACTACACGTTTGGGCCACCCTGGAGAACATGGGGTGTACAAAGAGACACACAGTATTGACAGTCTCAAATGCTCTTTGGTGCGGTGTGGAGACTCTGCGTAAAGCTATTGATGAGGGGCTACAGAAACTGAAGAACTATGGGAAGTCAAAAGGTTGCCGTTTTGAAAAGTGATTGATACCATGTATTCACAAGTGTACTACTTACGTCATATCACACTTACATTAACATATCTTTAAATTTCTTTTGTTATTTCATTGAATACTTTGTAACAGTATTTATGGTAAGACTAGGTAACAATTACAATTTTAAACAGACACTATACCATTGTTTTAACATGAAATGTGTTTGCTTTCATTTCGGACTTGACAGACACTCTACTCACCGCAAAGCCAAAACATTATGATCACCTGCCTAATATGATGTTCTAATCCTCCACGTGCCGCTAAAACAGCTCTTACCCGGCAAGACGTTGACGTTAAAAGATTTCTAAAGGTGTCTTGCGGTATCTGGCACTAATACATTACCAAGCGGATCCTTTAATTCTAGTACGTTACGTTGTGGAGACCCCTGCAGATCGGATTTTTTCGTTCCAACACAAACCACAGATGCTCGATTGGATTGATGTCTGGGATATTTGGAGGCCAGAGCAATACTAGGAAGAATTCCTCATGTTCCTTGAACCATTGTCGAACAATCCATGGTATATTATCCTTCCGAAAGAAGGCACTATTAGAGGGTAATACCGTTGACGTGAAAGATTGTACCTCGTTTTCAGTTATGTTTAGACGTCACAATTTCCTGCACATAAATAACTGGACCCAGGGTTTCCCAGCAGAATGTTGCCTAAAGCATTAAACTTCCTTCACCGGCTTATTTTCGTCCCACGGTGTATCCTGGTGCAAACACTCCCCAAACAAACGGCGCACACGAATCCGGCCGTCCACATGGTGCAACAGAAAACGAGATTCATCGGACCAGATGAGCTTCTTCCAATCATCCAAGCTCCAGTTTTGATGATCTCATGTCCATTGCAGGCGCTCTCAACTGTGAAACGAGGTTAGCATGGGCACTCGAAGCGGCCTGTAGCTGGCTGCCCCATTTTCAGCAGTGTTCGATGTGCTCTTTGTTGTGACACATTACTCCCGTCACCAGCATTCAAACTACCTGAGAGTTGCGACACAACCTTCTGTTGTCTCGTACCATACGGGAAGGTAACCTTAGCTCACCTGCAGCATCGATGAGCCGTGATCGGTTCACACCTTGCCGGCGGTTCTTGATTTATCCCTCCTCGGACCACTTTTTGAAGGTACTAACCACGGCTGGCCGTGAGAACCCCACAAGCCTGGCCGTCTCGGAAATGCTCTGACTCAGTTGTCTGGCCATTACACTTTGGCCATTGTTAAACTCGTTTAAGCCCGCTGCCTTTCCCATCTGAAGAACAAGAATAACATTGATTAACAGAGCTGAGTATAAGGTGTTATTTACACCGTTTTGTGACCTTCGCACGCCCCGCCGTTTACTTGCAATTGCTTCAATTTGCATAAAGACGCGCTGCCCATAATGTTCTAGATCTTCGGTGTATGCAAGTTGATAACCACTGAGTGGCCACTTTATTATGACCACCTCCTCGGTACTTCGTTGGGCTACCTTTTGCCTTTAACACTGCGTCGATTCTTCGTGGCATGGACTCCACGAGATGTTGATAGGTGGTTTGTAGAATCTGAGATCATGCTTGATGAATAGCAGTTTGCAGGAGTGTGAGATTGCAGGGTTGTGGATCCAGCTGTCTGATGGCTCGTTCAACTTCATCCCACAAATTCTCAATGGGGTTGAGATCTGGAGATTGTGGGGGCCACCTACGTAAAGTAAACTCACCGGCATGTTCCTGAATCCAATCCTGTACACTACGAGCACTATGGCGGGACGCATTATCTTGTTGAAAGTAACCATCGCCATTGGGATAAACCATCCACATGACAGGATGCACTTGGTCCGCAACGATGTTTAGATATGATGTGCCAGTCAGACGTCGATCAACAAGAATCTGTCAGCGTAGCTCATTTGGGAGAGCGACGTACACCGGACTGAGGGGACATGGGTTCGATGCCGTTGCGAACAAACTTGTGTGTTCAGACTTCATAAAATGGCAGTTAATAATAAAGCTACTTTAAATTGATTTACTTCTCAATGCAATTTTCTCTTAAAAAGACTTTTTTTTTTTCTGGCAAGAGTCGTGTAGTAAATGGTAAAGCATGTAAAATTTATAAAATAACGAATAAAAGAAAAAAGAACCTAACAAATTCGGTTTTACATTCTTCTCGACAGCTACAAATCCAGACAATGCAGTTCGATGTCTTTAATAGATATCCTTTACAAATATTCAACTCAGGTGATTCATAAATTTAACTTTCATGAATAATAATTATCAATTAAGTCAAAACTTCCTTGACTGCGCATTCCCATGTAATTAAAATATGTCAAATGATATTGAGAAAATTGGCAACACTTAATTCAAGAAGAAACTGTTTTCGTAATCAATCATGGAAGCTTATTATCTTTTATTTCTTAAAACGGGCGTGAGTTTGACTGTGAATGAGAAACATTTCATTCTACTGAGCAGCACAACAAATTAAGAAACAAAAAGAATTTTCGTGCAGCATTTTCTTAGGAAGCGTTGAACAATAAAAAGAAAAAATAATAAGGCAAGTAATATTATACAGGTTGTTAAGTTGGTATTATTAGATACTAAATGCGAAATTTTATCCATTTACATGATCATTTTTCGTTTGTTTTGGGAATAATGACTAGCATGAGCAACTCTAAGTTGCCCGTTTCTAATTTGGGGCCACAGATTCCAGAGAGGAGAGAGAGCCAGTGCCATATGACAAACACACTACACATGCCCATAGCCGGTACTCAAACCCAGCTTGAACGACTAGCCAGAAACCCCCGCCTCTGACCACTCTGCCAGCAGGGTGACCACACGATCATGACAATACACTATTCTTGACAGCCTAAGTCAGTCGAAACCAATTTAATTATTTTTGTATTTACATAAACTGATTTACTACAAAAGCCACGCATACGATTTGAATTTCCTGAAACAATATAGCTGTTTTACAGATGCAATTCTTAGTTTTTATTTCTTTATTTATTTAGTTATATATTTATTCTATTTTATTTTCGTTGCATTACGCACTTTGAGTACTTCTTCTGGGAGCATGTTTATGATCCTTAATTTGAAACAAAACTACTGATTAAACAGTTTCCCTTTGCCACATAATGGTGTTTTGCTCTTTAAAACTGCCAAATTCCTCTCAAATGTACTCTATCCACGTTTTTTGTCTTATTATTGTTATTTTATAAGTCTGTTGCTATTCCCGTTAATGTTCTTAGCTGATACTTCTTAATTAAGCCATTCTCAGTCATCAGTCGCTTTAGCACGGAATGGTAGATTTCCTTATTTATAAATGCGCAGAATATGAGCTCCTTAAGTTCATCTGTGAAACCACTTCTTTACGTTTGGGTAACGGTTTTAAATTTTAAAAAGCTATATGTAAAGCAACTGCGTTTTTGATCATTTTTAATATTTATTCTTTTGTCACACCGGTTCACATGTAGATAAATATTTTGAAGATTATCATTCAAAGTTCAGAACAGTGCCAACCCTTTTCATTATTATTATTTATTTATTTATTTTGCTTTATCTTCAGAATTTGAATTTAAATATGCTTCTTTAAGCACATCTATCTTCAAAAAAGACATAAAGAAATAAAATAAGAAAAATAGAAAACAGAGAACTTGAAAACGGACGGGAAGAAGATAGAAAGAAAATGAGAAAGGTAGGAGAGAAAGAATATATGAATGAATAGAAAATGACAAAGAAGGTAGAATGGAAAGCAAGTGGGAAATAAGGAAGATAGGAAGGAATGATCTGATGTAAAAATTAAAGAATTAATTAATTTGTGTGTGAATGAAAAAAAAAATCATGAATAAATAAAGAACTTAAGAAAGAACGAGGGAAGCTATGTATAAATTGAAAAACGAATTTATGAATGAATGAATGCATACATGAATAAATAAAGAGTTTATGAAAGAACGAGTGAACCTATGCAGAAATTAAAAAACGAATTTAAGAATGAATGAATGTATACATGAATGGAAAAATTATAAATGAATGAATGCATTTATATATGAATGAAGAAAATAATTTATAAAACAATAAATTTATACAGGAATGTACAAAGAATTTATTAAAGAATGAATGAATTTGTGTAAGAGTGGTAAAAAATGTATGAAAGAATGAGTAAATTTATACGTAAACTGAAAAATGAATTTGTACATGAATAGAAAAAAACTTATAAATGAATGAATGACTTTCCATATGAATGAAGAAAATAATTTATGAAAAAATGAATTTACACATGAATGCACAGAGAATTTATGAAAGAATGAACACATTTATATATGAATGGGAAAAAGAATGTATGAATGGATGAATTAATACATGAATGGAAAAAGGAATTCATGAATGGATGAATTAATACTTGAATAGAAAAAATAATTTATGAACAAATGAATTTGCATATCAATGGGAAAATAATTTATGAACAAATGAATTTGCATATCAATGGGAAAATAATTTATGAAAGAATACATTCACATGTGAATGGTAGATGAATTTATAGCAAAAATAATTTATGAATGAATGAAAGAGAAAGAAAGGAAGAAAAAGAGAAAAAATAGAAAGAAGGAAAGAAGATGTGTGTGTCATCGTTTATTCCACCTAATCACAAAAAGCTTTATACATGTTATATCATCTTGTAGCGTTTGTTGTAGTTCAAAGAAAAACTTAAGAAACGGTGATGAATGTCTCAAGCAAATGTCCGCTATGACCCCGTATGCCTCATATGTCCGTTAAATATAATCGTCAAGTGGAGAGGAAATCCAATCTCCAATGATATCTGACAGATTCGGTGACCATGTAAAAAGCTAATTGGTCGAACCCAGTCTTCAAAAACATATCGCTCACATATATTGAGCCGCTGAACATAAAGGCAAATTCGGAAACAGTGTCTGAAGTGGTTTCAGACGAGATAAGAGCGAAAAATTATGAGTTTGAGTCATGCTTCGCAGGTATTAGGTGGGTAGGAACAAAAACGAGAGAGAAACAGACAGTCTAGTAGGCAAGGGGAAGGGGGAGAAGAAAAGGTTGACTGGTATTAACAGCCAGTCGTCGAAGAAGGCCGTATGCGTGCAAGATAGAGTTCGCAGATTTGGTCTGGTGATCAGAGATTGTTGCGTAACGAAAGAGACAATGAAAAGCTTAAGATGGAGGTATCATGGCGAGCACAACACTCTTGACAGCAAGTCTATTCCCTCCCCTACTTTTCGTGAAAAGAAGTATGTGTGCACGGAAAGTCAATAACCCCCCCCTGCACCCCGACAACGTGATCATTCAAACCCGCTAAAAAGAGGAGTCAGCGTTTTGTTTTAGGCCAGCACGATAATAATCACTCCGTCTTTACCTGACTGCTATGGTGTTTACAGGGGGAAAGTACGCTGGGTCACAAAAAAGGATTTCGAAAGAAGATATACTAGGGCAGGTCTCTTTGTAACAACTAAATTATGCAGATCATTGTGATCAATTTAGTTAGACGTATTGTAGTCGAAATAGATTTATACATTTATTAGCGTTTTTCATCACAGTATGCGCGAATGTATATTTTCGTAAGAGACACAAGAGCGGAAATCAAACCTATGTATCAACATAACGTTCAGTACGTACTCGTGCAAACGATAGCATATCTTTGAAACATGATTTCACTCTCTCCCTAGGGATGGAAAAATTTTGCAACACAGACATAGATGATTCGTACGCACTTTATCCAGGCCCGAAGTGGACCAGACATTACTTTACTAGAACTGATTTGAACTATCAATAGAATAAGATTAAATTGCAGTTACTGTATGTACACTGCTGGACAATTGCTAAGGACGGATCATAAACGGCTATATAGCGCATAAAAAAAGTAAGTGTGGTTGGATGCCAAGTGAAATAAAATAATGTCAGAATGCCAGGACATTACAAGAAAGACAATTTATTGTGCTCTCAAATCCAGAAGGCTTTGGAACGTGTTCAAGAAACAAACAGGCCATTTTGTGCAGAATACGTAAACGTGAAAAAAATGCAATTACAGTCCGCAGGCGTTTTGGCGTAAGATGTCAACACGGGATATGGCCACCATGGAGGGCGATGCAAGATTCCACACGTCGTGTCATGCTTTGCACAACATTATCAAGCAGCTGTTGGGGTAATTTATCCCATTCCTCTGTCAGTGCACGGATGAGGGTGTCCTTGTTTATTGAAGGGCATTGGCGACCAGCAAGACTCCTCCCCAAAGCATCCCACACATTTTCAATGGGATTCACATCAGGAGAACGTGCTGGCCATACGAGGCGTTGAATATCCTCGCTCTCAAGACACTCCTGGACAGCGACTGTTCGATGACATGTTGCGTTGTCTTCCATGAAAATGAATCTATCACCGAGAGCACCACGGAACATGCGAACATGAGGTAGCAGAACATCATTAATGTATCGTTGGCCAGTCATAATCCCAGTTGGAAGCACATAGAGGGACGTACGGCCGTTGATCATTATGCCAGCCCATACCATGACACTACATGTCGGATATCGGTCCCTTTCCTCTATGTTTGCTGGACAATATGCAGTACCACTATCATGCCAGATCAGTTGTCGTCGACAATCAGACGATAGACTGTATCTACTCTCATCTGAGAAGAGGACAGCAGACCAGTCGTTATCAGTCCAATTGCGATGTTGATGGCACCATTGCAAACGGGCGGTACGGTGTCGTCTGGACAATGGGATGCATACAACAGGACGGCGGGCGTATAGTCCTCCTTCATGCAAACATCTGGCGACAGTTTTTCTGGAGATCCGCTTGCCAGTAGCAGCCATAAACTGATTTGCTACCTCACTAGCTGTGCTGCGCCGGTGTCTTTTTGTTGATAGCACTATGTACCGATCTTCTGCAGGTGTCGTACTGCGAACACGGCCTCCCCCGTGACGTTTGCTAAACTCTCCATTTGTTTGAAATGATTTCCAAAGCCTTGAAACAACACTGTGGCTGACGTCGAACTCCCTGGCAGCATCTGCAATTTTTCGCCCTTCTTCAATCTTGCCAATAATACGGCCACGCGTAAAATCATCTAGGTGATGTCGGGAAGACATACTGAAAATTGGCCGCCCCGGTGGCGCAGTGGTCTAAGCGATGGCCTCTGATCATTCGTCCGAACGCGGTCCGGGTTCGAATCCTGGTGAGGCATGGATGTTGTGTTTGTCTTACGGCACTGGCTCTCTCCCTTCTCTGGAACCAGTGACCCTAAATTAGGGACGGGCGACTACTTATAGCCCATTGAGTTGCTCACGGTGGTCGTTAAACCTCCAATCAAAAAAAAAAAAAAAAATACTGAAAATTGCAAGTTCGTCAATTGATTATTTCCCTTTCAACTTTGCGTTTGAACAACAATGGTCAATATGCATCAAATCCTTTATATCTCTTATCAGCGCTATGACGTCATGAACAAGTTCGGCAATCCAAAATTTGCATACGCACAACACGTCTTACTGTATCCCGCACTTATGCTAATTTCCACATTTTCCTGCCTTCCATTTTATGGTTGCTATCGTTGCTATTGTCATCCGTCCTTAGCAATTGCCCGGCAGTGTATAAATGTACACAGACTTACTGATTTAGCTTAGCAATCTGATTTTGTCATATATCAGCCGAGCACCTTTCGGTACTTCATTGTGCATAACAATATTTGATATAATATGCGCATATATTAAAGCAAATGAAAAAATATATGGAATCACAAGAGATGTAAACTAAAGGTCAATAAATAAATATCATCATCATCATCATTGTCAACCATTATCAATCCACTGCTGGACGAAGGTCTCCCCAAGTTTCCTCCACAACGGTCTGTCTTGTGCCAGTCTACTCCATGTCACCCCTGCATACTTTCGAATTTCATCCACCCATCTCCCATGTGGTCTTCTTCTGGGTCTTTTCCTGTCCCTTGGAATCCAATCTAAAATTTCGGCTGTCCATCGATGATCTGTCCTTCTGGCAGTATGTCCAGCCCATTGCCATTTCAGGGATTTAACTCTGATCATGATGTCTTCCACTCTTGTCATTTTTCGGATCCACGAGTTCCTCTTCTTATCTCTCCTGGTTACACCAAGTATGCACCTCTCCATGCTTCTTTGAGTTGTCTGCAGCCTTTGTATGTCTCTTTTAGTTAAGGTCCACGTCTCTGCACCATACGTAAGCACTGGAAGGATGCATTGATCAAACACTTTTCTTTTAAGACATAATGGCATATTGCTCTTGAAAATTATGCTGTTTCTTCCAAAAGCTCTCCAGGCAAGTTTTGTACGCCGATTAATTTCTTCATCAATGTGACCCTCACTTGATATCTGCTGTCCAAGATAAACGTACGTGTCTGTTATCTCCAGCTTTTCTCCATCAATCGATAAATCTTCATTTCTTGTAAAAGCATTGAACATCACTTTTGTCTTCTGAAAGTTCATTTTTAATCCCACTTCTTTACTCTTGTCAGCAAGTTCCTGGATCATACTCTGCAGCTCTGATGGGCTAGTTGCAAAAATGACTACGTCATCAGCAAAACGAAGGTGGGTTAGATAATCTCCATTAATCTTTATCCCCTTGTTTTCCCAGCTCAGTGACTGAAAAACACCCTCCAATGTGGCATTAAAGAGCTTCGGAGATATGGTGTCACCTTGTCTCACTCCCTTTCCAATTTTTATATGTGTTGTATTTTCAAACAGCCTAATCTTTGCACTTGCATTTTCATAGATGTTATTAATAATATTAATGTATGCATCTTCAATACCGCAGGTTTTCAGAGCCCTTGTAACTGCTGATGGTTTCACCGAATCAAAGGCTTTTTCATAATCGATAAAAGCCATGCACAATGGAAGTTCATATTCCCTCGCTCTTTCAATTAGTTCTCTCAGCACATGGATATGATCTATTGTGCTGTAGCCACTCCTGAATCCAGCTTGTTCTCTCGGTTGAGCCATGTCCAGTGTTACCTTCAAGCGGTGTGAAAGAACTTTAGTGAAGATTTTATAAACTACTGATAGGAGGCTGATAGGTCTGTAGTTTCCGAGATCCTCAATGTCACCTTTCTTATGTAGCAGGATCATTGTAGCGGTGTTCCAATCCTCAGGAATCTTTCCTTCATTAAGGCATCGAGTGAAAATTTGGGCGAGTACTGTTTCGATTTCTCCACTTGCTTCTTGTATGATGTCTACAGTAATTCCATCTTCTCCTGGAGCTTTTCCCCGTTTCATGTTCTTGATTGCATGTGCAACTTCTGTTGGAAGGACTGGAGGAACTCTGGTACTGGTATCTTTCATGATGTCTGGAGTGCATGTATCATCCCTTTCATATAATTTGGAGTAGAAATCTTTCACTCTTGTCAAAATTTCGCCTCTATTTCTTGTTACAGAACCATCTTCTTTTCTCAGTGCCATAATCTGTTTTCTTCCCTTACTGAGATGTCCCTTTGCTATCTTTAGGCTTTGGTTGTTTTCAATTGCTTTCCTCACTAGTTCACAGTTGAATTTTCTTATGTCTTCAGTGATACTTTTTCGTACTGTCTTGCATAGCTCTATATATTCCACTTTGGAAGTCACATCTTCTTTAGTTGTCCTCATCTCTCTTCTTTTTTGCATCAACATTTTTGTTTTTCCTGATAATTTATTTACATGCAACTTGTTCTTAGACCCAGCTAATTTTGTTGCTGTTTCCATAAGAGCTTTGGTTACTTTTCTGTTAACTTCAGAGATGTCCACTTCTTCAGATGTTAGGCCTTCTAAAGCAGAGAACCTGTTCTTCAGTTCCAACTTGAAGGTATTATGGTGTTTTTTAAGGTTGGTTATGTCAATAGATTTTGTTTGTCTTATGAGCTTGCTACGTTCAAGTTTAGTGTTGAGGTGCATCTTACATCTCACCAATCTATGGTCACTACCTGTGTTGAACTTGTTTAGCACACTGCAGTCTTCTATGACGAATTTTTTGTTACACATAATAAAATCAATTTCACTTGTCGTCCCATTTGGATGTATCCATGTCCATTTCCTGTGTGGCTTTTTCTTGAAGAAGGAGTTCAAGATGAAAAACCCTTCTGCCTCTGCAAACTCAACGAGAGTATTTCCACGCTGGTTTCTGTTGCCGTGACCGAATTTACCTACTGAAGTTTCATTCTGTTGCCGTTGCCCTATTTTTGCATTGAAATCTCCCATAATTATTTTCAAGTGCTGCTTACCTTTATTATTTAGATGACAAATTTCCTCATAAAATTCTTCAATTTCTTCTTCAGGATGACTTGTGGTGGGTGCATAAGTTTGAATAATCTGAGCCTGGTATCTTCTCGATAGTTGGATAACGAGTCGTGCAGCTCTGTCAGAGGAACTTTCAACTTCTACCACTTTATCCTTCAGTTTCTTGTTTATTATAAATCCAACACCACTAGTTCTGCCAGTATCTGTCCCACGATAGTAGAAGAGATGTCCACTTTTCAGTTCGATGAGATCTTCTCCTTTTCTCCTTACCTCACTTAGCCCCACGATGTCCCACTTGATCCTTTGTAGTTCCTCTTCCAATTCAAGAAGCCTTGAATCAGAAGATAGGGAGCGTCCATTGTACGTTGCCAAGGTCAGCATCAGATGGCAGCCTAGTCCGGTCCTCCGGGGATTCTTAGCACCCTCTGCCTTCATGTCGCACTGGCCGCTGCCTTGGCCAGGTACATTCCAGCTGCCGGAGACTGAGGGCCAAGATTTAAGTTGTGGAGTCATTTTGGAGGGGTTTGGCCATAACTCACCACGCTGGCCAAGCGGGTTGGTGAGTGTGGGATAGAATTTCCTCTAATCCCGATGGTATAGTTATACCGCTATTGGCGGTCGTCAGAGCCCCTTTAGTGGGAACAGGATGCACCACGAGAAGGCGGGGTTGACATTTGTCAGGGAGAGGCTGTGATGTTACGCATCACCTGACCTTACATCCCAAATAAATAAATATATGCAACTATATATATATATTTCATCAGTGCCAACCATTATCAATCCATTGCCAGGCGAAGGTTTCGTAAATTTCTTCCACAATGATCTGCCTGGAACCAGTCTTCTCCAGGTCACTTCAGCTTGCTTTCGAATATCATCCACACATTTCCCACGTGGACTTCCAGGTCTTTTTCTGTCTCATTATACCAAGTCTAATATTTCAGTTGTCCATTGGTGGTCCATTCTTCTAGCAACGTAACCAGCCCGTTGCCCTTTCAGGGATTTCAGCTTCTCTCAACCCGCTTGGTCAGACTCAGAGTGGTGAGTTATGGCCACCCACTCCTACTGATATATATACGTATATACAATATATAAATGTTTGGAGCTGTGTGAAGAAAACAAAATAAACTGCCAATTAAAAATTGTGCAAATAATTCAATAAAGCCAAATATGCAAGTTGCGCAATCAAGCAAACCAAAAGCTAAGCTTGATAACAAGAACTTAGGCAACCAAAATTTTACCATTCGACAAACCTTCAAAACCTTCAAGAATCCAAAAAAACAAACAATACCAAGAACTTCCTTCATCAATATATATATATATATATATATTGTATATATATCAACCGAGAGAACAAGCTGAATTTAGGAGTGGCTACAGCACAATAGATCATATCCACGTATTGAGAGAACTAATTGAAAGAGCGAGGGCATATGAACTTCCATTGTGCATGGCTTTTATCGATTATGAAAAAGCCTTTGATTCGGTGAAACCATCAGCAGTTACAATGGCTCTGAAATCCTGCGGTATTGAAGATGCATACATTAATATTATTAATAACATCTATGAAAATGCAAGTGCAAAGATTCGGCTGTTTGAAAATACAACACACATAAAAATTGGAAAGGGAGTGAGACAAGGTGACACCATATCTCCGAAGCTCTTTAATGCCACATTGGAAAATGTCTTTCAATCACTGAACTGGGAAAACAAAGGGATAAAGATTAATGGAGATTATCTAACCCACCTTCGTTTTACTGATGCCATAGTCATTTTTGCAACTACCCCATCAGAGCTGCAGAGTGTGATCCAGAAACTTGCTGACAAGAGTAAAGAAGTGGGATTAAAAATGAACTTTCAGAAGACAAAAGTGATGTTCAATGCTTTTACAAGAAATGAAGATTTATCGACTGATGGAGAAAAGCTGGAGATAACAGACACTTACATTTATCTTGGACAGCAGATATCTTGTGAGGGTCACATTGATGAAGAAATTAATCGGCATACAAAACTTGCCTCCAGAGCTTTTGGAAGAAACAGCATAATTTTCAAGAGCAATATGCTATTATGTCTTAAAAGAAAAGTGTTTGATCAATGCATCCTTCCAGTGCTTACGTATGGTGCAGAAACGTGGACCTTAACTAAAAGAGACATACAAAGGCTGCAGACAACTCAAAGTAGCATGGAGAGGTGCATGCTTGGTGTAACCAGGAGAGATAAGAAGAGGAACTCGTGAATCAGAAAAATGACAAGAGTGGAAGACATCATGATCAGAGTTAAATCCCTGAAATGGCAATGGGCTGGGCATACTGCCAGAAGGACAGACCATCGATGGAGAGCCGAAATTTTAGATTGGATTCCAAGGGACAGGAAACGACCCAAAAGAAGACCACATGGGAGATGGGTGGAAGAAATTCGAAAGTATGCGGGAGTAACATGGAGGAGACTGGCACAAGACAGACCGTTGTGGAGGAAACTTGGGGAGACCTTCGTCCAGCAGTGGATTGATAATGGTTGACAATGATGATGATGACATATATTACAGATATATATATATATATACGGTAAGTTACAGTTACCCTTTGGCTGGCTTTTCAGTAAATGTTTTTTTTTTTTTTCTATTTTATTTATTTTATTTTTTTTCTTTCAGCTAAGGTTTCCTTATATAGTACTGCTTTGCAAACTGAATAATGCAGAAAGCCACACTTTGGTCTGTGTAGAGCAATGAGAGCTGTGATCTGTGTCTGCTCCTGATGAAGCCGTAGGTGACAGCTGAGATTTTGTTTTACAATCCTTCTTTATTTTCTCCGATTTGCGACACCAGTTTCCAGTTCTGTGAATTTTTTTCCTGGGTATTTTTAGGTTTACAAAAAAAGATTACTTAAAATGTACTGTTTGTTAGTTAGCTTTCGACTGAGTGACAGAGTGAGCAAAATGGGTGATCTGAGCAGCTTTAAACGTAGCATGATACAGTTGGTGCCAGGCGTGCTTCATAGATAAGGAAAATTACGTCAGTGAATGAAGTCATGATCAGAGTAAAGATCCTGCAGTGGTAATGGGCTGAATATATTGCCTAGAGAACTGGCCACCGTTTGGCAACTAAACTGAACTCAAGGGATAGCAGCAGATTGGTGGAGGAAATTCGATAGCATGCTGGAAGTACATGGAAGAGAACTGCTCATGACTTAGTGTTACAAAAGACACTTGAGTGGCCTTCATCCAGCATGGCATAGAGAATGACTCTTGAGATGATGTTGATATGATGATGATATATATTAAGGATTCGTAACAGACAGATTCATCATTTTTATAATTTTAAAATATGTGCTACAATCAAAATGCGCAGTTTTAATTTCATTTACATGTAAATGAGATATGTATGTAAACAAATATGAAGCACAACTATTATGATGTTATCAGTTAATGAAAGGAAAGTTTCAAAAGTAGCTGTTGACGATACACCTGCGCTGTTTACGTCGTCAGATGGGTGCAAAACAAGGTAATTTTGTTTTCCGCACACCGCTGCTCAACATACGATGAGAAAAGGAGTGAAAGCCTAGCACATTGTTATATAAAGGTATTTTATTCTGGTTTAAGTAATCAGTAAAACAAAGCATCAATGAAAACGGACCCATGCCGCCCCGGTGGCGCAGTGGTCTAAGCGATGGCCTCTGATCATTCGTCCGAAAGGGGTCCGGGTTCGAATCCAGGTGAGGCATGGATGTTGTGTTTGTCTTACGGCACTGGCTCTCTCCCTTCCCTGGAACCAGTGACCCTAAATTAGGGACGGGCGACTGCTTATAGCCCATTGAGTTGCTTACGGTGATCGTTAAACCTCCAATAAAAAAAAAAAAAACGGACCCATACCGGGCCAGGAAGCTGTTCTACGGATCTCTACCGGTTTCCGGAAACTATTCTCAACCCGTAACTCGTGAGATGACCACATTGACTGGATTATCGGTGAAACGTTTCTGTGCCTTCCCTATCGAACTCGTGTGTCTGCGCGAAGTACTACGTGAATGCATTTTACTTCGGTATCATTCTCACTATTGATATTTCATTTAATGACCGTGCCTTCAATACAGTAGTTTTATTTTGCATTAAAATTTTTTTTCTATTATATTTAAATATGAGGGTACGAATATCAAATAACGTTCTCGTTGTATGCTCTTCCCCTTCCCCCAACCCATAGCACAATATGAGTTCAAAGACAGTTTCATCAACAAAAACCTTTCACAATTAAATCTTCGGTATGTGGTAATGAAAATGAATTAGGCTAGACAAACCCATAAACAATATCTTAAAGGTAGTTCTTATGATATATGCAAGTTTTGGGCGAACGCTATCCAAAAATGAAGGCTGAATCAGTGTTTATGGACCATACCATCGCACATTCACGTGAGAGCCAGGGTTCAACGTCTGAACTTAAAAATTAGCAAATGAGTGTGAGATAGATGATCGAATTACAGCTCAAACAAACTACCGAAGGGCGAAATTTCGGGGAGGGGGGAAGCAAACCGTGAACCATTATTACAGTTTATACGTTCTTGTAGCAGCCAGCGCCGTGTTTATGTGTATGTGTGTGTGTGTGTTTATACATTCGTCCGCATTTTAAGCAGGCCGGTGTTCAATCTAGCAGAGAATTCATTGGGAGGGACAGCTGTTATCAAGAAAACACCTCACATACATTGTGGAAACAGATTTTTATGCCTCTGGGTGGAAGCTGCAGGCGGTTCAGTATGATAACTTCATAATCTTCGCGGGCGATTTCGCTCGAGTGGTTGCCGACGGCTGTCAGCACGCACATTCTGCTGCTGGAAGAGTCACGCGACCCTCACAGAGTTCTCGATACGCCACAAAAAAGCGCTGGCTTGTTTTACGGCGCCATTGCAAACGTTGTTAATCGCTCGGTTCTGACACGGAGAAAGCGAAGATTTGTCTCCTACCCACCAGTCTTCCTTTCCTGTCAGCCGTTTTTCGTGGATTTCCCGTGCGCAAGCCGAAGCAAGTACGGTAGTCCGGGTATCTGCTTTACGTCCCGTCCCATGAATAGCCCATAAGATTTTTTTTTTTTTTTAATGTAATAGAAGATACAGTGAGAAAAAAAGTTAGTTTGAAACAACAAAATAGTTTTGTTGAGCTGTTTTGTCGATTTATTTTGTTGCTTTAGCCAAACTCCATCGGAATAGTTTTGTTGGCAATATTTTGTTAATTCAACTATATGGAGACCTTACGCCAAAGCGCACGTGTTAACTAGTAACTCGATATGGGCACTACCAGATTACCACTGAGCAGAAGAATCTCATTTTCCGCTCAAGATTTCGTTTTGAATTACGGCTGACTGCGAATTTTTATTTGCTATCGGTTCCTGATCGCAAATAAAAATTTGCCCATGAGGTAATGATAAAAGTTGTAATTTATGTATAGCGCTTGATTTCATGTATAGGCTATATGTACAGGGTGTTTCAAAATTGGTACGGCAACCAAACATTGCTTGGTGATAGTACCCTGGAACGTATAGAACGTTAAGAAAATATTACGATTTATTTATTTATTTATTTTTGTCTAACCAGAAATGTCAATAATTTGTTTCATCAGAAAGCTAAGAAAAACATTTAAAAAGAAATCGGATTTAGAAACATGTTACACACGCACCAAAAGAGTGTCAATACATCGTTTTGTCAAGTATTAATGTCCGTGAACATTCCAGAAGGTAATAACCGACCTTCAAATGCTGAATTCGCAGATAAGAACTTACTCGGAAGAACAGGTATAGGTCTCAGGAACGAATCCGCTCGTAAGAGATTTTTCGCTGGTTCTGAAAAATTCCCTCTTGACGTAACACCGTCCAAATTCATTTAAATCATAAATAAATGAATGCATTTTATTATAAATTAATGAATGCAAATGAATGAATTGGCATTAGAGGAATGAGTTCCCTCCGTTTGTGACGTCACTCTCATTTACGCGGCCTGATACACTGGTGTCATGTTTGACGTCAAACACAACAGCGTTGGAAACCAAAAGGAAAGCTTGGTTTCCTCGAGACATCACTAAAAGAGGGAACTCATCCCTCTCATGTCATGGCCCTGTGTTTCCCAAACGGCCTTTGGAAGTCCCCCCCCCAGCGCACTTGTAACGTCACGCCTGGTGTAAGAAATTTTGCCATTTTGCTGTGCATACATAATACATACTGGCTGTTCATTTCCTAAAGTCTTCCTGTGTCTAAAAAATGCATGATACTTTCAAAGTTAAGTAAACAACCTGCCTGTAACTTCGAGTACATATAAGCACAGTGCTTTTACTTCCAAAATTACAGCTGTTTTGTAAGTATATAGCGTGTTTGCCAAAGTGCAAAGATGATTGTAAAATTGGAAATACTGAAAATTGAATTTTTTAATTGAGTGTGCTTGAAAATCTGACAACTTTTGAAATGTGGTCATCATAAAATTAAATGCTCGATACCAAATGTATGCGAAGTTCAAGGAGGTCTTTGCGTGACTGTTGGAAATGCAATTTGTGTTTTTCTTCTCTTCAGAAATGGCGTTGGAGCCCCTTTTACACCACGTTTTATGAGGTCATATACAAGAACAACTGACGTTTATTCATCATTCATACGCCGAATTCAAGAAAATGAATGAAGAAAAGCTGTGTGATTCATTATCAGCATAATGCTATTAAATTTACTTCCTCTTCGATTTTTTTCTGTAAGTGAAGTTAAACTGACCTTCAGAACATGGACAGGCTCCAGGCTAAAAGTTAATTAGACGGCAGAATAAAACAAAATAATTAGGTATTAATAAAACGCATTAATTAATTAAAAACAAGTGTCTAAATAAAAATTAATTAAAGCCTAATATAAATATAAATTAATTAAATATTGTATGTTAAAATAATTAATTAAATTTTCAGGCGAAAAGAACTGTTTTTTTATTAAAGCACGATAGGCAACAAGATAATTTTCTCAGTCGTTAAAGACTTATATCAAAATCAAACAAGTTAGTAAAATCATGCACTGCATTAATTATGATACGCTTTCCAACATGCCAGAAATCATTACTCAAGTTATTACTAAAGTTATGAGGATAATAGCTGTAGAATAAATCTCGCACCTATGACCTGACCTTTGACTCCATTTCGATGATATTCAACAGAACCGGTAAAGTATACTTCCTGAAAAACATGATAAAGTTTTGTATCAATCGAAGCATTTTTACGTAAGTGGAATGGATCCCGATCCCATGTCAATGGATCCCGATCCCATGGAATGGATCCCGATCCCATGTCCTGAATTTGACACCACTTCATCCATTTTCAATAGGGTTCGTCCCCAGGTGGTCCCCTACGACATACTAAAATTTCATCGAAATCTAACCATTTTTACGCAAGTTATGACGCATAAAGGCTATGGAATTGATCCCGCTCCTATGTCGTGAGCTTTGACCTCATTTGTCCCATTTTCAATAGGGTTCGTTCACGGGTGGTCCCCTACCACATACTAAAATTTCATCGAAATCAAACCATTTTTACGCGAGTTATTGTGCGGACAGACGGACAAAGCTGGAGCATATACGCTTCTTCAACCTACGGTTGGAAAGCGCAACAAAGTTTCGCTGCTATTATTAAAGCCAGATATCAGAATCTAAAATCTGAAGTCATCTTTTTATAATTTAAGGTTACAGATAGTAGGAAAAGCAGGGAAACAGAAATGTGCGACACCCATATACATACCAAGTTCAAATGTAAGAATCATGCATGAGGTTGAAGAAGCAAAAAAAAAAAAAAAAATTTAAAAAAAAATGAGCTGAACGCTGAACTTTTTATCAGGCTGAAGAATCAGAACAAGCAGCGAAACTGTGTGAACAGCAGGCTGCATGAGCAAGACAGAACTGTTCATGCTAATTTATTTGTGTGAATTTTAAACTGGAGCACATTGCTCTATTCAAGATATAAAATTACTGACGTTTAATAGCAACACAGGAGAGAGCGAACAAACATCGCGCAGAAAGAAAAAAAAAAATTCGACTGCGCGAGGAATCTTCGCTCCGTCCAACTTTCGTTTTCGGAAATTTCCCCTCCATTTTCAAGATGATACACAAATATTTATGGAATGAAACCTATGTAACAGGCTTCGTCTGTCCCTGACACTCTGACGTCATTTAATACTTGCAGCGCTATCTGCCTTTATTCGGTGGCTGAAATCAGAACTAAGCTTATTGCACCATACGTAAAATCAAGGAGAAATACCGGAAAATAAAATAAAGTTAGTAAGACAAACGACTTCATCTGTGGCAACACGCAGGTGCTCGAACAACTGTATGCGACGTTTGTTCTGTTATGTAGGTGCTCTGTCGTGTTTTACTTCATTTTCTTTGCATTACAGAGTAATGTTATAAAAAAGAACAGTGTTATTATAAATATAAATATCCAGATCTATTTAAAACGCTCTAACCTGCAATAAAAACTGAAATTTTGAGGTCAGGGTGAGCAAAATGGCATCTAAAAACATTTTGTTCACTTTATTTTGTCAATGAGTGTTTACTATATTTCTTTACAGAAATCCGGCGTCCATTTGATATGCTCCCAATCAGCTTCAATTAAAAATTTCTGCCCGTCCTAGGTCGGACAATATCCCTTATATTTGAATATAATTATGAAAAGTTTAAAAGCAGCTGTCCTAGAGCGTGCTGCAGGCTAGTGAAATTATATTTAACAACAAGACGGGCAGTTGGGCATCCCGAGAGAAAAAATAACGATCACGGGAGAAATCTTCACTCCGTCTAACTTCCAATTTCGAAAATGGAATTCCCTTCTCTGACGGAAAATGCTAACCATAAGTGTTACATCTTTTTGCGAAAAAAACCTTACGTGATAGAGTAACATTAAAAGCGTATTCCCTTTGTTTGTTGGGGAAACGGGTTATTGACCTTAGTGCCCGTCCCTAATTTAGAGCCACTGGTTCCAGGCAAGGAAGATAGCCAGTGTTGTAAGGCAAACACAACATCCATGCCCACCGGGACTCGAATCCCGACCGGTCTCTTATGAACGAAGTCAGAAGCCAGCGTTTAGACGTGGCCTTCGAGATGGAGAAGGCCCTGGCACTTCATTTATGGCGTTACGCTTTCAGTCAATTAGTATCATTTAAAATTTCTTTTTCAAAGTAAATAGTGGTCACTACGCAATACTTTAATTTAATCTTGCTAGATTATTATTTATTTCGAATTAAAAGATATGAGAACGAAAATTTCACGTTAACTTTATCTTTCTAATGTCTTTTTTCTTCGAAATAAATGATAATCAAGCTAAATAAAAATATTTTGTGATTGCCGCTATTTATTTTGAAAAACAATTTGTATTACTGGATCTGACGGAAAGATGAACTAAAGGGTGTTTAATTCCCTTGGTGAATACAAAACAAGTCTGTAACAGACATTACTTGTTACATAAAGTTGAATAATCGGACATAGTGTTTATCGAGGTGTACAAAACAGCAGATCTAATATTAAATTTTCCATCAACAACTGCAACTGCCGAAAGAAGTTCTTCCGTATTAAAAAGAATCAAGATATCTTAGACCCACACAAGGACATGCACGTTCGATCAACTTGGCTGGTTTGTTAATAGAGAAAAACATTATTTTTAAATATGAAAAAGTACTCGGAAGAAACATTTTTTGTGAAAACGTAACACTTAAGTTCACACAAAAGGGAAAAAAGTGTGCAGTTCATGTACAAATAAGTGTTCAAATCCTAATCCTCATAATTATTTGGTGTCATGTGAGCAATAGCATGTACCTGAAATTTAGAAAAAAAAAATGCTACTTTTATTACTTAACAATTAAAAAATAAACTTCGCAATTAAAAAAAGAAAACAATACTGTGTGTGTGTGGGGGGGGGGATAGCCCAGGTCTCGGACCCAAGCACCACTGTTACAGTTAATACCATTTAATCTGTTGATCATCATCATCATTGCCAACCATTATCAATCCACTGCTGGACGAAGGTCTCCCCTAAGTTTCCTCCACAACGGTCTGTCTTGTGCCAGTCTCCTCCATGTCACTCCCGCATACTTTCGAATTTCACCCACCCATCTCCCATGTGGTCTTCTTCTGGGTCTTTTCCTGTCCCTTGGAATCCAATCTAAAATTTCGTCTGTCCATCAATGATCTGCCCTTCTGACAGTATGTCCAGCCCATTGCCATTTCAGGGATTTAACTCTGATCATGATGTCTTCCACTCTTGTCATTTTTCGGATCCACGAGTTACTCTTCTTATCTCTCCTGGTTACACCAAGCATGCACCTCTCCATGCTACTTTGAGTTGTCTGCAGCCTTTGTATGTCTCTTTTAGTTAAGGTCCACGTCTCTGCACCATACGTAAGCACTGGAAGGATGCATTGATCAAACACTTTTCTTTTAAGACATAATGGCATATTGCTCTTGAAAATTATGCTGTTTCTTCCAAAAGCTCTCCAGGCAAGTTTTGTACGCCGATTAATTTCTTCATGAGTGTGACTCTCACTTGATATCTGCTGTCCAAGATAAACGTACGTCTCTGTTATCTCCAGCTTTTCTCCGTCAATCGATAAATCCTCATTTCTTGTAAAAGCATTGAACATCACTTTTATCTTATGAAAGTTCATTTTTAATCCCACTTCTTTACTTCTTATCAGCAAGTTCCTGGATCATACTCTGCAGCTTTGATGGGGTAGTTGCAAAAATGACTACGTCATCAGCAAAACGAAGTTGGGTTAGATAATCTCCATTAATCTTTATCCCCTTGTTTACCCAGTTCAGCGACTGAAAGACACCCTCCAATGTGGCATTAAAGAGCTTGGGAGATATAGTGTCACCTTGTCTAATTCCCTTTCCAGTTTTTATGTGTGTTGTATTTTCAAACAGCCGAATCTTTGCACTTGCATTTTCATAGATGTTATTAATAATAATAATGTATGCATCTTCAATACCGCAGGATTTCAGAGCCATTGTAACTGCTGATGGTTTCACCGAATCAAAGGCTTTTTCATAATCTGTTGATATTCTTTAATTAATAATAAGAGCAATCCATAATCAATATATCACAATAATCTCCTTGCCGTTAATGCGTATAATTTTTTTTTCTTCTGGGGTCAATGCGACGTCTGTTACTGCTGCATAACGGTAGTCTTCTCAAGCCGTAGTTCCAGCGTCGTCTCCGCAAGGCGCAGAGCAGCATTAATGTCCATTATATTCCTGTGCTTTGTTTCGAATAACGAAAGGGCTTGAAAAGTTTTCTCGCAATAAATAAGTGGTCGAAAAAGTTACCAATAATTGTCGAGCTTTGTCGCTGAGACTTAGATATTCGTTCTCCGTAATACCCCAAAACTGAGTCAGAGGATCTGAATATCGATACTAGACTGGCGATCTGAATATCGATACTAGACTGGCGATCTGAATATCGATACTAAACTGGCATCAGAACGAAGTTCAGTAAAGCTTTCCTTTTCCTGGTGAGTTAGGCTTAAGAAGTTTAGATCTTCTGTGAAGAGATTAGCGGTCCAAGCTCCCTTTAATCGTCCGCAACAGGTGTTGAAATAAATTTAGATCTAGATTTCCTTTTACTTGGACTCCATTTCGATTCAATCGAAAAATAAATAAATTCACTCGTTTTTCGCTGACGGGCAGAAAAAAAACCTCGTGGACCGCGGTTGGTGGATTAGAGGCCAGTAGGGCACCGGATTGGCAAATCGTTTTTGTGACCGCAAATATAAGCAACATTTGCCAAAGTAATTCAACTTTTAATACGTAACATTTTGTTGACTAGTGAAGCATTACTGATATAGCGTTAAAACCAATCGATCAACAGTGTTCAAGATTCATAGAATGTGAGAAAAATATACCAACAGAGGTAAAAACGAATTAGCATCAACTTCAGAAAGAAGATCAGATTCCGAAAATGAAAGTGTGAACTATGATTCTGCTGATTCACCATCCTTGCTAGACGTTAATAAATCACTGAATGTTATTCAAAGTTATTCTGGTGTTCATGCGCAAATTAGGCGTATCCGATCCGGTGACGCAGTGGTCTTAACAATGGCTTCTGATCATTTGTCCGAGATGGGTCCGGGTTTGAATCCCGGTGAGGCATGGATGTTGTGTTTGTCTTACGGCATTGGCTCTCTCCCTTCCCTGGAATCAGTGGCCCTAAATTAGGGACGGGCGACTGCTTATAGCCTACTGAGTTGCTGACGGTAGTCGTGTCGTTAAAGCCCCAATATAAAAAAAAAAAAAAAATTAGGCGTACTTTAGGAATTTTTCGAACGTAGGCAGCTTTAAAGTAGTAGTTTATTATTGAACATTCGCTAATAATGCAACTAACTATACGTATATCTGTGACGTACTACAGAGGACAGACGGCAAAGTTGCAGCGATGAATTCCGTCGGTGTAGCTTAATTGGGAAAGCATTCGGCTCCGGAGCAGAAGGAAGGGTGTGGGGGCTTCGATCGCCATTATAGGCAGAATTTGGTGTTTTCCGATTGGGAGCCCTGTTGTGGAAATAGATTTACTGTCCGTTATGTTCTCCAAAAAATGTGTGATGTTTCTTCCCCACAGCGTCTGGAATTAATCAGAATTCCTTCTTCTTCAGCGAGATACTTCAAAGCATGGTTTACCGGCTGACCCGGAAACTGATTATTCCGTCTCAGCACTTTCTCCAGGGGGGGGGGGATATGTATGGCGTTCTACAGAAGTGAAGAACTTCTCAAGACAGTAAAGTTGCAGTGATAAATACTGTGGGTGTAGCTTAATTGGGAAAGCATTCGGCTCCGGAGCAGAAGGATGCTGGTTCAATCATCGTCACAATCAAAATTTGTGTTTTCACATATGCAGCATAATGTTGCTGCAACCTAAGCAAAACTTACCTTTTTTTTTTTTGACGAATCAAAAACATAAGCAACCATACCGGTGCTCGAGTAAACAGAGGCGTAGGGTTTTGAATGATCAACCGAGCAGGAGTCGGGTTCGAGTCCTGGTTGCGGTATCGGTTGTGTACTGTGTACTTATCCCGCGGCTCTGGTTCTCTCTCTGTCTGACTGTCTGTCGGTATCTCACTCTCTCTCTCTCTCCGTCTGTCTGTCTGTCCGGTCACTGTCTGTCGGTCCCCCTCTCTCTCTTTCTCTCTCTGTCTGTCTGTCTGTTGGTTAATCTCTTTCTCTCTCTCTCTCTCTCTCTCTCTGTCTGTTGGTTAATCTCTTTCTCTCTCTCTCTCTGTCTGTCTGTATGTTTCTCTCTCTCTCTCTCTCTCTCCCTCTCTCTCTTCCCGTAAACCCAAGTAAGGGACGAGCAACTTCTTATAGCCCGTCATGGTGCTCGTTAACTCCCCCCCCCTTCCCCAACAAAGAAGATAAGCCCATTTAATTATTCATTTCACGTTTTAATTAGCAGGTACGTATGATAACTTCTCCATAATTGCGTAGAATAAACAGAAGTCATGCGAATGCAAATAAAAACCCAGTTTTCTTTATTGCGTTTATGGATAAACGAAAACCTTCCTCAGAAATTCGTTCACAAATCATGGTGCTGTTCGGCACCTTTATCGTTTAGTCCAGCACAAAGAAAGGCGGAGCAGGAGAAAGTTCATCCATCCCTCCTGAATGACAGTCTCCTCCTGCAACGGAGATCAGTGTCATCTGAGATAGCGTAGCCGATACGGAGATCTCTGATCTTGTTCCGGCGATGATCGCTGGCAGTGGCTTCCACAGGAGAGAAAGGTCTAACCGGAAAGAATAGAAGAGGCCGGCAGTTCACTTCACCACCTCCTACTGGGCCTGCGGAAACAGATGACAAGACCGCAGGACTAACACCGTGGATGAAATGCTGGCCCTCCTTTCCAACCCCACATTCTGTGCTTGTCGAGTCCCTCCTACAGCACCGTTATCTTGCTCTCAGTCAACAAGGACATGCAGACGTGCGTCACTGACACGATGCCGTTTTATTTTGTCAAACGGCTTAACGCCGCGGACAGATAACATCTCCGCCAAACTGCCACTTTAGGGTTTTGCCTACATCACTTAAACCTTCACCATTTGTAACCGAACCTTCTCTGAGTGATCTAAGTAGGGGGTGGAAGATCATTTTTTTAAAGGATTGCCTCAGGCACTGTCCCATACTCTTTTATGTGTCCATCAAGGAGTCACGATATCTAAAACACAGGCGGAAACAGTCTTACAAACTTGGGGTAAAAGCCCTGGGGTAAAAGTAACTAAATTTAAGGGACTTTAAATTGGAGTTAGCAAGAAAAATATTGTTTTGGGATTGGCGCGGATTTTATTGTTTTTGACGGTTTCGTGACTTTTTATATTTACAGTTTAAAACATTTAAAATATTGTTCTTAAATTAAGGGAATATCTTCACTTTCCGTAGTTCTCATAACCATAACAGTGAATCATAACGCTCGTATATTTTTGTTTTATTGTTTCAGAGTTTAACAGCCACCGCGAGCAACTCCATGAGCTATAAGCAGTATCCCGTCTCTAACTTAAGGGTCCTCCATACCTCGTGAAAAATCGCTCAAAACACGCGTTTGCAGAACGAAATTACATATATAAAAAAACAATTTAGAAATCCGGTTTTTTTTCACATGTAAAATAAATATTGAACCATCTTTCTGCGTTTCTATATTAGCGTCACTTTGCTGAGTAATATTTTAATTATTAGGGCAGATTGACAATTATTTTTAAAAAGTTCTAATTTTGATATCTGCTAGGTTAAAAAGCAGAAAAATAGTTTGATATTTTCTCTCGAAATATAAAAATTTGGGAACACATACGAGTGGTATTATATATTAATATTTCCATCTGTATGATGCTATATTTGTTTCAATTTCGCATTCGGCGGAATTGAAACAATACAGGGTATGGATGACTCTTATTAAGTCTGTAATAGTGATAACGTAAATAATCTTCTAATAATAGCGTAATGGAACGAGAATGTTTATTTTATGAAATGTAATGTAATGTAAATATCTTTTAATTGTGGAATTTTAATGAATATGTAAATAATTAAGAATTCTTGCAGTTTTAGAAGGTTTGAAAAGTAATCGTGGGAAACTTCTTAAGATTTGGTAGAGCCAGTAAGTCAGCGGAAACGATTAATTTATCGAAGGACTTCCTGGAGAAGGACAACACACAGGGTTTCGTGTATAGATAGCTACACTATCTACCAACAAGTAATTGGACCCCTGTGATAGCAAAGGAAAACGAAGTTTATTCACCTTCAATAGTTGGTGGAGCCTCCACGAGCGGCAATTACAGCTACGACCCTCCGGAACATACTCTCAACCAGACGTTGTATGACGGCTAGCGGTATTTTCTTCCACTCGGCTTGGAGAAGACAAGACAGTTCCTTCACCGATTTCGGACGGTGGGGGCACACCTTAAGTCGACACTCCAACTCGCCCCAGAGGTGCTCGATAGGGTTAAGGTCCGACCTCTGCGCAGGCCAGTCCATTCGATTAACCCCATAGTCACCATACCAAGCCATGGTGGACCTCGCAACATGACAGGTGGCATTGTCATCCTGAAAGTAACATGGGTCCACCCCGTGAAACTGCCACAACGTAGGAAGCGCATGGTCATCCAAAATAGTGCAGTAGGTCTCGGCGTTGAGTCTACCAGGAATTGCGACCAAGGGTCCCGTGCCATACCAGGAGAAACACCCCCATAGCATAATTCCCCCGCCGCCGAATTCACAGTTGGCACAATACATTCCGGCAGGAGGCGTTCTGCAGGCAGACGCCAAACCCAGACCCTGCCATCCGAACGGTAGAGGGTGAACCTTGATTCGTAGCTCCAGAGAACCTGTTTCCACTGTTCAACGGTCCACTGTCGACGTTCTTTGCACCACGTTAGCCGAGCAGCGCTATTGGTCTTGGTGATCAAAGGCTTGTGGGCGGCAGCACGTCCATGATAACCGAGCAGATGGGCTTCCTTATGGATGGTATTCATCGAAAGAACACTCCCGGATGCCTGTTGAAACTCCTCGCGGATGTGGCCCATCGATTTGGTGCGGTTCTTTCGAATTTCTCTGGCCAGCACCCGTCGGTCTCTAACTCCCAGTTTTGGTGGGTCTGCCGGGTCGGGGCACATTCCTACAGTCACCTCTCCTCTTCCACTTACCAATCACGTAGGTCACTGTCTATTTTGGGCACTTCAACTCGCTGGATATGTCACGTATGGATCGGCCATTTCTGTGATACCCGACGATTACATCTTTCTCGAAATCAGAGAGCTCCGAACTGCGTGGCATCCTGAATGCGACTAGTTGCGTTGTTGTTTCCCACACGATATTTAACGGCGGCGGCCGTGACGTGTGTTAGGAACGCAGATATCGTCGATTGCAGGGGTGTCCAATTAATTTTTGGTAGATAGTGTACAATAGAAGAAGGCTTTTTTTAGTGTTTTAAAGTGACTGATTAGGAAGGACTTCCGGTCCTTCGAGGTGATGGCATTAGACATCGGACGTGGTGCCACAGGGAAAGGAGTGTTTTTTCGGACGGGAGTGCTGAAGGGCGTTTTGTGAAGCAGTTACGGAGACGAAAGAGGAACGCTTCTTCTGAAGGTATAATGATGACGTGTCTTTAGGGAGAAGGTGACAGACGGTAGTAGAGAGACGTTGGGAGGTTTTCGGAGGATGGAGTAGAATTTTGAGAAGGAGTGCGTGGTCTCCGCGTCCGAGCAAAAAGAATGAATGAATGTAGCGAGAGTTAGAACGTCTCACGGTGATCCGGAGTAATTATTAAATTAAGCAAAATCCCGAAAATAAAGGATTTCATCAAACGTCAAATCGCTTCTGTTGAATGATCTATTGCTATTCTATTGATGTTTACAGTGCTCAAGGAACCTCGCAATTTTCTGATTATAATACATTTCGGTAACGAGGGAAAGAGCTGAAACAGTACTGTTACAAGGCTATGGTTCCAGGAAAAGGAAAGAACCAATGACGTCATACAAAGACAATACCCAACAAAGCCTCATCGGGATTCAAAGCCAAGCCGATCTAGGATGAATGTTCAAAAGCTACACTGTAAAAAAAATTCCGAAATTCATGAGGCCTCCCCGGTGGCGCAGTGGTCTAAGCGATGGCCTCTGATCATTCGTCCGAAAGGGGTCCGGGTTCGAATCCCTGTGAGGCATGGATGTTGTGTTTGTCTTACGGCACTGGCTCTCTCCCTTCCCTGGAACCAGTGAACCTAAATTAGGGACGGGAGACTGCTTATAGCCCATTGAGTTGCTCACGGTGGTCGTTAAACCTCTAATTAAAAAAAAAAAAAAAAATTAGGAGCCACTTTCCGTCATTTCTTTCGTGAATTAACCAAGCATATCTTTGATACAACTCTCTTCTTGAAATGACCGAAAGAAACCTGAATTTCACGAACTTTTGGTACCACGGAAAAAATCCTGAATTTTCAGAAACCTGTCCGCAGTTTCTTTCTTATATTGACGGTAAGTTATCGTTTTAGAGTGGTCTTAAGGGAAAATTCTGAATTTTCAGAAACCTTTTCCGCAACTCGTTTCGTATATTAACGGAAAAACTCCGTTCTTCACTTTTTCCAATATCCGTATAACGAGAAATTACCGGTAATAGGAGTGACTGGGGAGAAAACTTGAAGTTTGTTAACTTTTAATTTTCAATTGACTGTCGAATTTTGAAGTTTCGTAACGAGATCGGATATTGTGGATAGCATATCGCATGAATTTTGTTTATTGTGACACATGATATTTCTTTTCCTCTCCGCTATTTTGTGCACCAGCTATTTATTATACATTGTGTTACTGTAAGAAACCGAGTACTTAACTTATTGTACAGATTATTATACGATGTCTATGTATTAGTCTTTGGACAACTTAAGACAAAAGCTGTTGTAGCAATCAAGAGTAAATTATAGATTTAGGACTTTTTTTGCTAAATAATACTGTAAAAAAAGTACATTTCACCTGAAGTGACGTAATCGAAGTATGCCGTATCTGCACGATCTATCAGTAGATAAAAGGTACCGATGACTACAACAATCACTAAAATTTATTAAAATCACAAGTTGAAAAACACATTTACAAGTAAAAACCAGCATGAGATTTTTCGGCTTTACTAAATAATTTTTTAACTTGTGATTTTAATAAATTTTAGTGATTTTTATGGTCATCGGTATCTTATATCTACTGTATAGATCGTGCAGATACGGCTTACTTTGATTACCTCAGTTACTGCTTGTACGAGGATTAAACTTAAGTTCATACATTTCCCCTTTTTTAAAGGTAAATGAAAGTCGTTGTCAGTTTAAAAAAATCAATTTGCAAAAAATTTTGTTGCTTCGAAAAGTCACGGTGAAAACTGCTTAATTTGTTGAAAGCCCTCCCTTCGAAAAAAAAAAAAAATTATTACAAACCTATTCAGAAAAATAATAACCTCCAACACAAAATAAAATGATTAAATCACTCGCATTAATGACAAAAAAACAAAAAAAAACACATCGTCTCGCAATTTGTTTTATGATGTACGTGACGACGGTTCCCGAGCGTTTGTGGCGACTCAGTGGTTAAACGCGGGCGTTACCTTTTTGATCCAAACCAAACGTCGCCTGTTCGATCCTGACTGCAGTGGAAGGATTATCTGAGGTAAGAGCTGAGTAATGCAGGGTTTTCGATTTTGAAGAATTTCAGTTCAAATACGGATAAACCTGAAATGAACTGGATTTCTGACTACGAAAAATCTGTGAAAATACGGAAGTTAAAATAGATGGGCACTTTTAAAAACGGAAATTTCTGAAAAAGACGGTCACCTACCGGCAACTTTGTTGAACGTTATTTTTAGAATTTTTACGTGAATTCACACCACTTATTTTGTACAGTGTAGTGCTTAGACCACTGTTGCCACGGGTCAGGTACTTGTGGAATATAACAACACATTCCCGTGTACCTTCTGCGTTTATCGGATACAAGAAGATACCCTGCGTCTGCTGAGTTGGTATGGGAGAAAATTCTTTTCTGAGATCTATTAGAGGCTGCGAACGTGATGGTGGTGGGACACAGAATTGTAGCCAGGGAACAGGCGGACCCGAGGACCACCCCCTCCCTTAAGTAATTTCTGGCTACGACATTGGTGGGACCTACTTCAGTGTCTCCATTAGCAGAAACATTTTATTATTAAAGCAAAAGTTGTTTCATATATATCAAAACATTAGTAACACATAACTGAGAATAAAAATAAAACATGTTTTTGTTTCAAGAAATGATTTTATCTTCAACTCTGTAACTTATTGATCATCGTTCACACTACATTTTACATAAGATATACTAAGTTTTTTTAACTGTGTAAAAATTCTTTTACGATATTTCTTTTCCCTAAATATTCTATTTAAGCAAAGAAAGGAGGAAAGTGGAAAGAATGTTATCCCATTTACTTCGCTTTACATTATTAATTTAAAGTATAAAATAAATAACAACGCATGATATATATTACATTTTAAATGGCACAAAAACAAGTCTAAATATTTTGCATAATTTAAATCTTATTTTTACAGACTTTTTTTATTCATTGTTGGAGACTTTTAATGACAGATTTGGATACTTTCAGAATGAGTGAGTTGGCAACACTGGCCAAAACTCCTCTCTCTTCCAGTCCGAGTAGTTTTCGATGCTAAATCTTCATCATCGTTTAAAACACTGGAGAAGCAGTAGAACGTAGGACGAGTTGTGTCAACGTTCATTTACTCCCTTTGTTCATTCAATGCAAGATATTTGTAGCCTACACAGAAGCCCTTGCGTAGCTTCAAAATCTCGGGTCTCATAGAAAACGCTTAAGTTTCGATCTAATTTTCAGGCTATGCGCAGCGTACACTGAAATTTTGCAACCTCTTAGACATCGATATAAGAGTTTTGACAAATAACATTGTATCCATCGATATAAGAGCATTGAAAAATAACATCGTATTCATCGATGTAAGAGCTTTGACATATAACATCATAGCCATCGATGTAAAAGCTTTGACAATTAACATCGTAGCCATCGATATAAGAGTATTGGCAAATCACATCGTAGCCACCGATGTAAGAGCTTTGACAGATAACATCGTAGCCATTAATGTGAGAGCTTTGACAAATAACATCGTAGCCATCGATGTAAGAGCATTGACAGATAGCATCGTACCCATTAATGTGAGAGCTTTGAGAAATAACATCGTAGCCATCGATGTAAGAGCTTTGACAAATGATATCCTAATTTATGGATGTAAGAGCACTATTGACAAATAACATCGTAGACATCGATGTAAGAGCTTTGACAAATGATATCGTAGCCATGGATGTAAGAGCAGTACTGGCAAATAACATCGTAGACATCGATGTAAGAGCTTTGACAAATGATATCGTAGCCATGGATGTAAGAGCACTACTGACAAATAACATCGTAGACATCGATGTAAGAGCTTTGACAAATGATATCGTAGCCATGGATGTAAGAGCACTACTGACAAATAACATCGTAGACATCGATGTAAGAGCTTTGACAGATGATATCGTAGCCATGGATGTAAGAGCACTACTAACAAATAACATCGTAGACATCGATGTAAGAGCTTTGACAAATGATATGGTAGCCATGGATGTAAGAGCAGTGCTGACAAATAACATCGTAGACATCGATGTAAGAGCTTTGACAAATGATATCGCAGCCATGGATGTAAGAGCACTACTGACAAATAACATCGTAGACATCGACGTAAGAGCTTTGACAAATGATATCGTAGCCATGGATGTAAGAGCACTACTGACAAATAACATCGTAGACATCGATGTAAGAGCTTTGACAAATGATATCGTAGCCATGGATGTAAGTACAGTTTTCATGGCATGAATTACCGGCGTTATTTTTTAGCTGAAAAAATTGATTAAGACTATCAAAAAGTGTCTAAACGACAATAAAATTAGAAATATTAAATTGCCATTTCTTAAAAAATGTTCGTGAAAACTATGTAAATAATGAAGGAAGGAAGCAGAAACGCGCTGTGGAAAGGAAAAATAAAAATAATCTTTTTTTACTCTCAAGTACTTTCGCTTTTTGCATGAAAACCACGAATGCTATTTTTGATAACAATGTTTCAGGGGAAAACACTTCAAAAATTTTATAAATATTCAGTTCAAACCCATATGGTGCCCCTTCCCATGGTCTCACCTAACCAATCAAAATCAAATTAATGTGGGGCAGCAACCTATCAATTTATACTGCAAATAGAACAATAGATGTTATGTATCTTTTTTCATTTACAAGTCCTGCAACTGAGTGAAAAAGTCAATAGGAGACAGAAGGTTAAAGGTTTGTTGCTGCTAACATGGATGAATATTCGATAGAACGCTCACTGTACAATAAGGGAAGTTTTCCTCCGTAAGTTCTAAGACTCCAATGGGATTAATACAAATATCAGAATGAAATTCCTGCAGAATTTGATAGGCTTCAACCTATTAACAGCAATTGATACTCAATGATGAAAAATGTTGAAATATGTGTATGTGGGTGTGCGCATCGGTCGTTTTTCTTTTTTTTTCGCGGGGGGGGGGGGGGTTAACGACCACCGTGAGCATTGTCAATGCCCGAAGGGGCAGGTAAATCATGAAATAAAAATCGGATTGTCATCTTCAAAATGTTATTATATGGTGTAATCTCGTATTTATTTCATGATTTACCTGCTCCTCCGGGCAATCACGGGATAGGATTCTTAACCTCCAGATTCGCTAAACACGAATGCCGGTTGCTTCGACTAGCGAATCCTGTGATGGTTATATTCAAATTAATCGGAAACTTGAAACTTGGTCGTTCTGGGTGATGTAGTGGTTAGCATACCCGGGGGCTATCTGGGAGACGCGGTTCGAGTCCCATCCAGGACGATGAAATTTTCAAGTTTTCGGATATTATCTGACTTACCATCCTTGTCACATTTACACCAAAATCGATTGTCATCTTCAAAATTTGTATTATATGGTGTAATCCCGTACTTATTTCATGGTCTTCACTCTTATTTTATGTGTATGGTCCTGCTTTGTTGAAAGAAGTTGGCTTCCGCAGATACAATCAGAAAAAGAAAAGGTATTAACCTCATGCTATCGTAGGAGGAACAAACTGAAATCAAAGTAACCTCATCGTATCTTAGAAGGAACAAACTGAAATCAAAATATCTCACAGGATTTCAACACCAACTAGTCGACATATAAAGGGGCGAAAAGATGCGAGGGGGGCGTTGCCACATGCTTGGAAAATGCATCACATGCAACCACTAAAACTTGCAAATCCCGGAAAGGAAGCGATTATAATTTCTTGTGTAAAAATTTTGGTGACGTAAAGCAGCCTCAAAAAATACAATGAATTCCATTCTGTGAATCGTTGTGCCATAGCAAACGTTGCTTGCCCAACGGTAGACTAGGTAGCAGAAGAACCTGAAAATGAGTCAAGTACCGCTCCTGGAATTTGGATGTGCAATTCTTGAAATGCAGGCAATTAAGAATTCTTCTCAGGCACGTCAGATAATAGATGACTTTTTGTATTAATTAATGTTTTTGTTTTCTGTTCCGTCTTTGTAAATCCTTGTCATATATATATATATATATATATATACTTAAGAGCAAAACTGAAGGCTAAGGAAAAAATTTTAGAATTTAAAACGAAGGGTGCAAAATACTTGCATCTATGGCCTTGCAGAAACCCATTTCCAACTAGGTCTTTGTGGAAGTGAGAAAATGCAGAGTTTTTGCTGGTCCTTGATAAAGCCAAGGCTCAGTATTCTCGACACCTTCTACATTCAGTTGTTTTATTTTATTTTTTTATCTTTTCTCCTTTTACTCACACAGGTAGATACATAACCTTTTCTATGTTGTACTAGGTGTGAGTCAAAATTATATATGTATTTTTTTGCTTAGGTATCTTCTTTATAGAATATATATATATATATATATATATATATATATATACATCATATATATATATATATATACATCATACAAGAAGCAAGTGGAGAAATTGAAACAGTACTCGCCCAAATTTTCACTCGATGCCTTAATGAAGGGAAGATTCCTGAGGATTGGAACAATGCTACAATGATCCTGCTACATAAAAAAGGTGACATTGAGGATCTCAGGAACTACAGACCTATCAGCCTCCTATCAGTGGTTTATAAAATCTTCACTAAAGTTCTTTCACACCGCTTGAAGGTAACACTGGACATGGCTCAACCGAGAGAACAAGCTGGATTCAGGAGTGGCTACAGCACAATAGATCATATCCACGTACTGAGAGAACTAATTGAAAGAGCGAGGGAATATGAACTTCCATTGTGCATGGCTTTTATCGATTATGAAAAAGCCTTTGATTCGGTGAAACCATCAGCAGTTACCACGGCTCTGAAATCCTGCGGTATTGAAGATGCATACATTAATATTATTAATAACATCTATGAAAATGCAAGTGCAAAGATTCGGCTGTTTGAAAATACAACACACATAAAAATTGGAAAGGGAGTGAGACAAGGTGACACCATATCTCCGAAGCTCTTTAATGCCACATTGGAAAATGTCTTTCAATCACTGAACTGGGAAAACAAAGGGATAAAGATTAATGGAGATTATCTAACCCACCTTCGTTTTGCTGATGACGTAGTCATTTTTGCAACTACCCCATCAGAGCTGCAGAGTATGATTCAGGAACTTGCTGACAAGAGTAAAGAAGTGGGATTAAAAATGAACTTTCAGAAGACAAAAAGTGATGTTCAATGCTTTTACAAGAAATGAAGATTTATCGATTGATGGAGAAAAACTGGAGATAACAGATACATATGTTTATCTTGGACAGCAGATATCAAGTGAGGGTCACATTGATGAAGAAATTAATCGGCGTACAAAACTTGCCTGGAGAGCTTTTGGAAGAAACAGCATAATTTTCAAGAGCAATATGCCATTATGTCTTAAAAGAAAAGTGTTTGATCAATGCATCCTTCCAGTGCTTACGTATGGTGCAGAGACGTGGACCTTAACTAAAAGAGACATACAAAGGCTGCAGACAACTCAAAGTAGCATGGAGAGGTGCATGCTTGGTGTAACCAGAAGAGATAAGAAAAGGAACTCGTGAATCAGAAAAATGACGAGAGTGGAAGACATCATGATCAGAGTTAAATCCCTGAAATGGCAATGGGCTGGACATACTGCCAGAAGGACAGACCATAGATGGACAGCCGAAATTTTAGATTGGATTCCAAGGGACAGGAAAAGACCCAGAAAAAGACCACATGGGAGATGGGTGGATGAAATTCGTAAATATGCGGGAGTGACATGGAGGAGACTGGCACAAGACAGACCGTTGTGGAGGAAACTTGGGGAGACCTTCGTCCAGCAGTGGATTGATAATGGTTGACAATGATGATGATGATGATATATATATATATATATATACACACATATATATATATATATATATATATATATATATATATATATATATATATATATGTGTGTGTGTGTGTTTATTCTAGTTATGATTTTCATTTTTTTTTTTTTTTTACCTGACGTCGAAAACAGCATATCCTACTTCAAAAATCCAAGCTACGCTGCATTCCAGTTAATTGAATCTTTGATGTATGGGCGTTGGCAAAAAATAATTTTAAGACGGGCGGGGGAAACAAATCATTTGAGGCTGCTTTGCCTTACTTTTCATTTCCTCTGCGGATACCAGTGAGAGTGGAATGCGCAATTCCCGCCCTTTCAGATTGGTCTGTTTCTTGTAGGAAACCATATTACAATTCGAAGTCTTGAAAAACAGTACCGAAATATGACCCCTTGAAAATCCAGTCAGTTGACTCGTGGTAGTTTTGTAAACGAAAGCTGAAACTTCACTTATTTTCCCTCCTTTTCTTTCTTTTTTTTTTTATTCAAAGCGTTATAATTTATTATTACAAATAAAACGATTTAATGAATTTACATGGGTGTGCTTTATTATAAAGCAGTAAGAACTGAAAAAATAATGAAAGACAAGAGAAAATTTTGTTCCACCAAATTCTTCTTGGAGGGTAGGGGGCCATAATAGGCCTGGTAACGCCGAAAACATCTAACGAGGCTACCTCTCCGTGACCCCCAGCACTGTTTCCTGGAAACTTAATTGTTTGAAAACGCAGGGGAGTAGAATCGATAAATCAACTAGATGATGACCTGCTTTATTTATTCTTTAATTTATTTATTCGTTTAGTTTTACCAGCAATGTTGGGGTTTTTTTTTTCAGCAAACGAAAAAAAAAAAAAAAAAAGAGAGAGCAATATCTTGATTTTGTGGAGTCTTTGAATAACCCCGAAGGTGTATTTTGTTTTTCATCCCAAGTTCTGAAATTCTGGAACAATGAAACAAAGGACTAGCAGCTGCATGAAACATTTTTGAGAAAGGTATTATAGGATGCAGGTGTGTGCGTGTGTGTGTGTGTGTCCTACAGCGCAGGCCAACATTCAAACTGAAAACCCTCAAGAGGCAAAAGAAAATATTTATTGGCCATTTGTAGTCTCTTAAATATCGGTCGCAGAAAAATCAAATTGACGAGGGTTCTATTCCCGGATGAAAACGCTGATATTCGGAAAAGAAGATATCCAACAGGTTGTTTGTTCCCCCAAGGAGCATGTGTGCTTTCGGAATGTATACCAACACGAGAACTGTAACGTACGTATGAATAAGGATCACATATATCAAAAGTGAACAGCTTGAAAGAAAAGCACACATAACTTCTTCTTTGTCTGAGGGCACCCACTGTAGGGTATAGGCCTTTCCCAGTCTTTTCTATCTTCCTCGATCATTAGCCGCAGCCACCATTTAGCACCTATAAATTTCTGAAGGTCATCTCTCCATCTTGTTCTCTGGCGCCCCCTTCGTCTCTTGCCATCTCTCGGTTGCCATTCTGTTATTAATCGTGTCTATCTTTCATCTTTCAGTCTTCTAACATGTCCAGGCCATCTTCGCTTTAATACTTTTATTATTTTTATAATATCTATTATTCCTGTTCTTTCTCTTATAATTTCATTTCTAATTCTATCTCTTGTTATTCCTAACATTCTTCTCTCTAATTTTCTTACCGATACTCTTATTATTTTTTCGCATTGTCGTTCTGTGATACTCCACGTTTCACTGCCATAAGTAAATACAGACTGAAGATTTTTCTTTTTAAACACAACGGAAGATCGTGGGTTAAATAGTCTTTAAGTCTCCAAAAGGCTCTATTAACTTGGATAATTCTTCTATTGGTTTCTCTTTCTTTTCTTTCTTTAAAACTGATTACTTGACCTAAATGAATGTGTTCATCTACTTTTTTTATTTCTTTTCCTTCTATCAAAATATTTTCTGTTGTAACGTATACTCTATATTCACTTTCCTTTTGATTTTACTATCTCTGGTTATTTTATTTTACTATGTAAATTATCTTCCTACTGAACGAAATATTATTTCACCCGCTGAATGAGATCTGGCAATGAGTGTAAGTCATGACGTGGTGGTAGCTAGTATATAGGCGCGTTCATCGAGGGAGCTTGTGTGTTGTTATGAGGAGCGTTGTGTGTTGTTATGAGGGGCTTTTGTGTTGTTATGAGGAGAGCTTGTGGTCGTTAAGCGAGAGCGTGTATAATACGAGGAGTGATTATTTATTATTGTTCTACAAGTGTTGTGTGTGCCTTAGTTGACCAAGAGTCTTAGAAATAAAGAAGTTTTCAGTAAGTTCAGTCTTTCTCAATTCATAGTTTTTGTCAGACCTCTGTCTGGCTGTTAGGTTTATAACATTTATTTGATTCCAATAAATAACCAGCGTTGAGACTTTGTTTACGTTCATAATTAACTAGTAACAACACCCTTTTGAATTCATTATTTTGAAGCTTAGTACAAGTATATCATTAGCTAGCTGGTAGGAAGAGAATCATTCATAATAATTAGCTTAGCGGAAAGTAAATAAAGCTAATACATTATACTGTATCCTTTTCTGTATTGTTCATATATTTAGTTTTTGCTGTGTTTATTTTCAGTCTTTCTAAGACTTTCCATCCATAAATCCTCTATCATATTTTGCATTCACTATTGCTGGTTGTAATGATGACTACGTCATCAGGAAATCTTAAGTGATTTAGGTACCTTCCATTTATGTTTAATCCTTTTTTATCCCGGTTTAAATTTCTTTTGACACAGAGCTTACTGATCTACAAATCCTGCCCCAACTTGAAATTTAGCAAAGTGATGCTGTGTACATCGAACGACTTTGGGCGTTGTACAAGAAATTCTGCTGCCTCATGCGCAGCTCTCTCTCTCTCTCTCTCTCTCTCTCTCTCTCTCTCTTCGCCTCACTCAAACTTCCATCATCTTGGAATTGTTTTTAGAATATCCAAGGGCTAAAAATTACATAACTAGAAGTCAGGATTCTGGACAGACTGTTCCAGAGACACAACGACACGTGAAACGGAAGTTCTGGTCTTGAAGGAACCAGAGAGCTCAGACTATGTGAATTTGAAGTACTATTGAAAAAAATGTTTTGTCACTTGGTATTGGCTTCGAAATTTTATTTAGAATAGTAGCAGCACTTTTATCTTTCATATCATGGTGACTGGACCTAAAATAAGTTTATCAGCTTTCACGCCTTATGTGGGATTTCGTACACCAGTTGTACATGGCTGTTCTACCCAAAAATATTCATTACGCTCCTTCTTTATAAGCCTGTCAACGTCCGATGGCATCCCTACCGTGAAACCAAAGCTGAAAAACAAAGGCATAGATTTTCGCCTAAAGGCATATCACTATGTTTTCCTACTTATTAACTGACTTCGGTGAACATACGTACGCTAATTAAAAAGGATGATTATAAGGCATATATTTCCTACCAGTATATTTTGTGTTTTGACTAACATGTACAAAATTAGGCGTCTATTCATACACTATTTTTCAACACCCAGTTATTGCTTCCTCCATAAATTTTAAGAATACAGAATTGAGACATTTAACTGTACAATAATACGCAGTCTGTTTAAGTGCAAACTTCCGCACGTCTGGCAAAGCTTTTACTCAGAACTATAAAGACGCCTGTATATGGAAAATCTACAACATCTTGTTTTCATTTAATTGATTTACTTCAGGAATTTAAATGATTTACACCCTAACAAACTCAAAAACCATAGCAATGAACCACGTTAAGACGGCAATTCCGTTAGGTATGCCAAACAATGTACTTCCCCTCAGAGAAGACAGTTACGGGCCGTTAATACACTCGTTACATTTGGTAAAATGGACACTTCCCCTCGCTTAAACCGAGTCACAAATAAAAGTGGCACGATCCTCCGCGCCATTAGCGTCAAGGGTGTCATAACTAATTCTGATCATTAGTGGAACTTGTGGCACTGTTAACGGCGTACTTCTGCAGATGGCCTTCGAAAAGACTGCAGACACCGTTGATCCTGCTTAGTAAAGCCCACCCGGTGAGCAGATGTGAGAAAAAGGGGGCATAAATTCCGGTATGGCCGCGAGCATCGACCAATATTATGCACATTTTCTATCCCCACAACTTATCTACCAGGGAACTTCGTCACGAAAAGACCATATTTCTTGGCAATGTTCGTTCGTTCCTATCCAAAGACATTCCCCCACCCCACACATCCACCTTTCCGGCCTCTATTCTTACCTATAGCTTCGTAACCAGCCGCTGATACAGCGGAACACTATCAGATCGGGTCGCTATGTTTTCCTACTTATAAACAGGTTACTCGAAACAAGAATATCCAGCGTCTTTGGGGATTAAAAAGAAAACATTTTGAGTAGAACACTTCTCCAAGAAAACAAGAAAGAGCAAGGCTAAATTACACGAGATAAGCCAAGAAATGCTGACGTTGGTAATCACAACAGAGAATGAGCTCCCGGATTTCTATTTTGGATTTATTCCCCCCCCCCCTAATAAATCTCATTAAAATGCAATGTGCTAAAAGAATTTCTAATTTCGCTCATCTGCATATCTTTTTTTAATATTCAACTATTTCATTAACTTTTTATTACGATTGTTTCCGAAAAATTCCTTTCTCAAAGTTTTTTTTTTTTTATATCTTTGAAGTTAATATATGCCCTAAAAAAATGTGCCAAATGAGCATTGGGGCGCAAGTCACTCCGAAGTAAATGTACTGTACCGTGAACGGGTACTAGTCTGACCGTAGCCAGTATTTGTCATGAATAACTATTTGGGCCCAAGTTATATCGAAGTTAATGCGTATGTGAATAAGCATTGGGACCGAAGTTAATGTGGGTCGTGAATAGGCATTCAGACCGAAGCTAGCTAGTACGTGGGCGCAAATCATATCGAAACTAATGTGTATCATGAATAAACAGTTGGGACCGAAGCAGACAGAAACTAGTATGTGGGCCCAGGTCAGATCGAATCTAATGAAGGTCATGAATAGGCATTAGGGCCCAAATCACTCAGAAGCTAATAAATGGGCACAAGTCAGATCTAAGATAATGTGAGGCGTGAATATAGACACCAAGGTTAATACATGGGCACAAGTCAGATGAAAGATCAAAGTTAATACATGGGCACAAGTCAGATGAAAGTTAATCTGGGTCGTGAATGGGCATTAGGGCCCAAGTCAGATCAAAGTTAATACAAGGGCACAAGTCAGATCGAAGTTAATCTGGGACGTGAATAGGCATTAGAGCCCACGTCTTTCAGAAGCTAATATGGGTCGTGAATAGGAATTAGGGCCCAAGTCAGACCAAAACTAATGCATTGACACAAGTCAGATCGAAGCTAATGTAGGTTGTGAATAGGCATTCGGGCCCAAGTCAGACAGAAGTTAATACTTGGGCACAAATCAGATCGAAGCTAATGAGGGGGTCATGAATAGGCATTAGGACCGAAGTCAGGCCGAAGCTAATGCGTGGCATAAAAGTCAGATCGAAGTTAATATGGTGTCATAAACAGGCATTAGGACCCAAGTCAGGCCAAAGCTAATGCATGGCATAAAAGTAAGATCGAAGTTAATGTGGGGTCGTGAACAGGCATTAGGACCCAAGTCAGGCCAAAGCTAATTCGTGGCATAAAAGTCAGATCGAAGCTAATGTAGGAATCGTGAACAGGCATTAGTACCGAAGTCAGACCGAAGCTAATGCGTGGCATAAAAGTCAGATCGAAGTTAATGTGATAATCGTGAACAGGCATTAGTACCGAAGTCAGACCGAAGCTAATGCGTGGCATAAAAGCCAGATCGAAGCTAATGCGGGGTTGTGAACAGGCATTAGTACCGAAGTCAGACCGAAGCTAATGCGTGGCATAAAAGCCAGATCGAAGCTAATGCGGGGGTTGTGAACAGGCATTAGGACCCAGGTCAGACAGAAGCTAATGCGTGGCATAAAAGCCAGATCGAAGCTAATGCGGGGGTTGTGAACAGGCATTAGTACCGAAGTCAGACCGAAGCTAATGCGTGGCATAAAAGCCAGATCGAAGCTAATGTGGGCTCGTGAACAGGCATTAGGACCCAGGTCAGACAGAAGCTAATGCGTGGCATAAAAGTCAGATCGAAGCAAATGTGGGGTCGTGAACAGGCATTAAGGCCCAAGTCAGACCGAAGCTAATGCGTGGAAAAAAGTCAGATCGAAGCTAATGTGGGTCGTGCATAGGTAATAGAGCCCAAGTCAGACGAAAGCCAGTATGTATCGTGAACGAACATTAGAACCCAAGTCCCGCATAAACTAATATATGTCATGAGAAGGCAGAGAACGAGTCAATATATGTCATGAATAAGCATTCTAGCCTAAGTTAGACCGACGCGAATATGTGTCATGAATGAGCTTATAAAAGCCCAACTTAAACCAAGGCTGTTCTGTTTCATGAATGAGAATTAGGGCCTTAGTTAAACCGGCCAGATGTGGCCTCATACCATACAGCGCAACCATAGGACCAGTTTAGATAAGAGGAAGAGAAAAAAAGGATCAACATAAAACTCAGATAACAGAACCTCATGCCATTAAAAAAAAAAATACTATAAATGTGCATCGCACGCCTGGTAGAAGTAACATATCTAAAAATGTTTCACTACACAAAATTTGGGTAAACCTAGGATGTATTTCTTAATACTTTAAATAAGAAATTCCAGTGGATTATGAGTAGGTTAGTAATTGTTTCGTGGCGCGAATTTCCGCGATTTTTTTCACGAATGTTAGTGGGTTGTCTGTTAATTTTGCGAATATCAAATATATCCGCGAATTTCAGATCTTGTTCTTATTTGTGTTTGAGTTTCGCAGACGCTTAGCTTAGAAAATTTGTGTGCTTTCGTGTGAGTATTTAATTTATAAAGTTTCCAGATATTGTTTGTTAATTTTGAGAATGAACCACGTGAGTAAAATGAATGCATCTTTTAGATGCAAGCAGTACAGCAAAGAAACGCTTCATGTGAACGCAAAATCTATTGTTCTGTTCGTGTTGCAACATACCAGTTAAATTTTCAAGAAAAGACAGTTGTGAAAAGCATTTACAAAGCAAACTGCATAAAAAAAAATTGTGTCTGAACGGTCAACCGTAAATAGTGCAGAAATGTGTTGATCAATTTATTGACACAAGAACTAAACAAGAACAGCATCGCTCAACTAAACTTTCGAAATTAACTGGTGCCTTTTGTGCAGCTAATATCCCACTTTCCACACTGTATAACCCTATATTAAAAAATTATTTGGAAAATTCGTTGAGAGATATTGGTGTTATTCCAAGTGCAAATTGGATGCCGAAATGTTATTTGCCAAAAACTTTGTGAAAACATAAATTTGTCTATGACGGAGTTCGAACTCGCGCCCTCTCACTCAGGAGTAAGTTGCTCTCCTAATTAAGCTATACGGATAGAATGTATCGCTGCAGATTTGTCGTCTTGACACGTGCTTTATTTCTGTAGTACGTCACATCATCTCCCATTTAATTTTTTTTTTTTTTCAATTTAAAGCGGAGAACAAATTTTTTTACATTGATTCTAGACGATGTGTGGAACGAACATAACACAATTTTCGAAGAACCCAACGGTCAGTACATTCATTTATTTTTACGTTCGAGCGTCAATGTGATAACACAAGTTTGTCCGTGACGGAGATAGAAGCAGTACCCCCTCACTCGGGAGTAAGTTGCTCTCCCAACTAAGCTACATGGACGGAATGTATCACTGCAGATTTGTCGTCTTCACACGTGCTTTACCTCTGTAGTACGTCACAACATATGCTATTCACAAGCAACAAGTGAAAGATTTCTTTAAAATCAGCATTTGATGATAGCATCGTAGCAGACGAAACAACTGATTCAGAAGATAGATACATTTTGAATATTATTGCTATTCAGCTGAAACGAATGCTGAAAGCTGCAATGCTGAAACCTCTTTGAACGCAGTCTTCCTCGAGTGCGTCACTTTGGAATGCATAAAATTTAATAACACATCTTACATATCCAAAGTGTGAGGAAAGAGCCTGGAATCAAATTTTTTGGGGAAATACTTTATTTATCGAAATTTCGGGGTAAATCTCGAAATTTCTCGAAAAGCCGTGAACTTTACGCAAAATTTCGCAATTTACCTCCCGACCGATCAGCGAATTTTGCCCTTTTTTTCTTCCGCAATAAAAATACTAATCTAGTTATGAATGTTTACGTAGTGCCTTAACAAAAAACATGGTTTATTTAGTTGAAGAATTCATTGCCATCATTACTCTTTTACAAACATACATTTTTCTTTGAATCGTGAAACGCTTAACAATCGCGTACTAAACGTTGCATTTCTGCGGCATAATCTCGTATTCAAAACTCAGTGTTTTAGTTTAGCGTACTCTGATATGTAAGTAACCCTGACAAAAAAAAAAAAAAAAAAAAAAAGAAGAAGAAGAAGAAGAACTTATTTCAAAAGACACACGTCAGGCGTATAAGTCATTTGCATTCAGTGTGATTAATTTTATTTGTTCACACTGACTATTTGGAATTGTGTAGAATAACAGATCTGTATTCAAAAGACAGAGAAAAGAGGTATCACTATTAGAGGAAAAACAATACAAAGTATAATATTTGCAGATGACCAAGCAATATTAGTTAATATTGAAGGTGAACTACAACATATATTGCAAAAATTTGAAAGTGAATGCATAAAATATGGTATGAAAATTAACACAAAGAAAACAAAAACGATGAGAGTCTCTACGAGACCAGGAAACGTGGAGGTGATGCTGAATGGAGATCATGTAGAGCAAGTAAGACTATATAAATACTTCGGTAGCATAATCCAAGAAAATGGAAAATGTGACATGAAAATAAAAGAAAGAATTAATAGAGGAAAATATGCATTTTACAGCAAGAAAAATTTGTTTCGTAATAAAATGAATAACAATTAAAAAAAAAGGCTTATTAAGTGCTATATTTGGAGCATAACTTTATATGGGGCAGAAACCTGGACAATCGGGAAGAGAGAAGCTAAAATGTTGGAGGCATTTGAAATGTGGTTATGGAGAATAATGGAAAAAATAAAGTGGATTGAAAAAATTACCAATGATGAAGTGTTACAAAGATTTGAGGAAGAAGGGAATATTCTAAAGACCATAGGAAAAAGAAAATATAACTGGATAGGACATGTGTTAAGAAAAGATAGCTTACTGAAAAAAATAATAGAAGGGAAAATTGAAGGAAAGCGACCAAGTGGATGGAGACGACTAATGATGCTTGATGGTATCATGGGCACAGGAAGCTATCAAGTATTGAAGGAGGAAACAAGAGGCAGAGAAAACTGGAGGAAGAGAACTTGTTGAGTTACCGTTGGACCTGTCAAAAAACAGAACACTAATTATGATGATTTAAAAGACAAACTCAATATTCATAGAATCTGATTTCCACGTAACATTCTCTTATTTAAAATTTTCCAAATTAAGTGATATTGATAGAAATTGACAAAAAAGTTAGCAATAAAAGTTAAATAAAAAATGCTGAAAGACAAAAAAGTAAAGCAAATCAACTTTTAAATTGTTTTCGAGATTTAACTAGCCTTCTTTCCGAGTTGGTTTTGTCCAACACTGTTCCCGCTTAAGCACTTGTTTATTAAAACTTCACCATTGGGTGTCTGTTTCCTTAACTTTGTCTTGTCGCTGTTTAGCTTAGGAAAACATGGTGGACATACATTACGTCTTCCCAAATATGCAATCTACACTGTTTGGAGAGTATATCAGAGCCACCTTCGTATTATGTTTATGATTACAGAAGAATACATAAGCTTGCTAATGTCAAGCTGAATTTGGTATAACCAATCAGAAGATAAAAATAAATAAAAGACATGGCACCAGTTATTTATTATTCTCTGAGAGACTAGGGTATTCAGCCGCTCAGACCAATTACTTTATGGTAGCAATTTTTCTCCTTATTTTAAATTCGTACACACACTAAACGACTTCCATATAGTTTTGAAGTTTTAATCCAATTACTAACAAAATCGCCGAGGCAGAAAATAATTTATGTATTCTACTTCTGACATGAGAAAGTAATTAGGGATAAATTTGAACATTGTATGAAGATTTTATATATTCATTTAAGTGCAATTCTTGATTTTATATATTCTTTTAAGTGCAATTCTTGATTTTATATATTCTGTTAAGTGCAATTCTTGATTTTATATATTCTTTTTAGTGCAATTCTTGATTTTATATATTCTTTTAAGTGCAATTCTTGATTTTATATAATATTTTAAGTACAATTATTACTCCCAACTGTGACTTCAACAGTTACACCATTTGTTAATGTTTTATTTTTTTTTTTTCTAAAAAAAATATATGTCAGGGTCGCCCCCAAAAAACGTCTAGGCAAAGTACACAATATTTTCTTTTCTTGCCTATGATATGAAAGGGTTCAACCCACTTACCGTGATGAGATATTCGCGTTAATATTTTAGATGAAGAACCTGTAAAAGGTTTGTCATTTAACTTCATTACGTTAGAGATTAAAGTGCCGAATTAAGAAAGTACTATGTGCTCAGTACTAGTTTTTTTTTTTTTTTTTTTTTTTTTGTTATGAGTGGAGTCGTTGTTAACATGTATGTACTTAATATGAACCATTATACTGAGAAGTCATCTGCGGGGTCCAGACGAAGTTCATGAAAAGCGTCGTTGTGTTCAGTAAAAGGATTTGTATCAAAGGTATGGTAGTTATGGTGGTTACGAAACGTGCTGACTTAATGGACCACGAAGAAATTAAACGGAAGTGAAAGTTCATCAGATGATTAGATTGAACAATAACGTACGAATCAGTCAAGTAAATATATATTGGCTGTAGAACGTTAGTTGTCCGAATTCTTGTAACGAATATTTCAGACGAATACAATAAAAGAAGTAATCATGTTCAGAATTAGAGATGCTGAGGAAGTAGTGGTAGTGATTATATTAAAAGAAAACGGGCTTACAACTGGATTCTAATCAAAGCGAAAATCCATTTATTTTATGAAACAGTTCCCGGTTTGTTAATCTAATTGATGAAGTAAGAAGTACTTTACCTCCTGAAAATTACAAGTACACATCATGCGAATTAAAATGAAAGTTAAATCTAGAAATTTAACTTGTATTTCGAAACTTCTTGCTTTCTGGCAATAGTGCCTTACAAACGGGTGTGGGAAAAGGTCGGCATTAACTGAATGTATAAGCAAAAACATTATCCTCTCGTACATTCTCGATAGTTTTCCTTCTTTCTTTCAACTCTCTTTTTTCTTCTCTCTCACTTCCTCTTTCCTTTCCTGTTCCGCTCTCATCTCTGTCTTTAACTCTTTTTGTTTCCGTTTCCCAACGAGTCTTTTCCATTCTATCCCATATATTTTATCTTTCACCGTGTCTTCGAGCTTTCCAGTTTTCTCACTATCTTTCTCATCCCTTTCCGGTTTTTCTCTATTTTGCCATCTATTCTGGCCTCTTTCACTTTTTCTAATTCTTGTTACTTTCTTTTTATCATTCCTGTTGTCTCCAACCTTTCTTGTTATTTCTCAATTTCTGTTTTCTCTCACGAGGTTCAGTCCACTGCTTTCTCTCTATATATCTCTCTGTCTATGTCTCTCTATATATATCTCTTTCTATATCTTTCTTTCTCTCTCTCTCTCTCTCTCTCTATATATATATATATATATCGCTCTCTTTCTATATCTTTCTTTCTCTCTCTCTTTCTATATATATATCACTCTCTTTCTCTCTCTCTCTCTCTCATTCGCCTAATTCTTCGTCTTCTACTTTCTTGCTCTTTTGCTCTCTGATTCCTTAACTTTCTCTCCCCATTTGTTTCCTGGATTTCTATTTATTTCTCATTCTTCTTTCTTTCTCTTCTTTTGTTTTGTTTTACTCTTTTCTTTTATACGTCCTGTTCTTTCTTGTATTGTTCACTATCTTACAGTTTCCAGCCTATGCTTTCCTCTTCCTCTCCCGTGGTTTTATTCCGCCCCCTCCTCTACCGCTTTCTTTATCTTCTCTTTCTCTCTCTCCCGCTTTCTTTATCTTCTCTTTCTCTCTCTCATTCTCGTCTTTTAATAACTTTGGTTTCGCCTTCAGACTCTATAGTAACTCTTCTCTCTCTCTCTCTCTCTCTCTCTCTCTCTCTCTCTCTCTCTCTCTCTCTCTCTCTCCAGTTTACTGTCTTTCTTCCTTTCAAATCATTGTTTTGTGATCAAAATACGACAGTTAATACATTAGTACATGGTTTCTGTGGACTTATAAAGAGGCAGGTCTCTTACACCTGCATTTAAAAAAGCTGCTTTTCTTTCTTCCTTTTATGTATATTTTTAAAAATGTATTTCATGCTTCTTGTCACCCACAATACAAGTATCCTTAATTCAATAACCGAACGAGACCTGCGTTTTGCAGGACAGTCCATAATTCGCGGAGGGTTAGATAATAACATAATAATACTTAAATGAACATGATGCGAATGAACGGAAAGGTATTCAAATTTTCGGCTGGAGTGCTCGAGTGACGTATATTTAAAGTGTTCCACTTGAGGAAACAATGTTATTGTTTGACAATATACGGCGAATTTCGAATAGAGACACTGAACAAATGATCAAAGACTGACCCTGGCAGGCAACACGAGTTGCCATTCTAATTCAACAAGCGGGAACCCGGCTGCCCAAAATGTCTGCCAATCGAGAAACAACGATTTGTCAGTGCCGGACAATCCCTCCCCTGTTGCGTTGGGTGTTGTTCACACTTACCTGTCATCTGCTTGGCAGTTATGGCGGCCAACTTTCCGGTTGCTATTACGCGCTACACACGCCTACACTGTCACAAATTTGTCAACCCCGGAAATCGAATACTGGCGAGATTCCTCTCATCTGTGCATGCACACACATACACACACAGTCGCGAAGTGTGGATGGATACTGACAACTGACGCGGGAGTTAGGGGGAGAAATTAACAGGAGGGCATAGATTGGCAGAGTGTGTGGCAGCAGCGCAAAGGGATTACTGGTATATTGCGCATTGTAAATTGAAAGTATATTTGTCGCGGAACTGTTGCCCCATTTCTGCCCGCCAGCTAACTCGTCGGTCTCCAGTGATTTGCTTTGCCGTATCTTAAAACAGCTTCTGTTTAATTAACAACAGCTGCTAGTGGAAAGGATCACATAATACCAGGAAAGTACACTGACCACCTTAAATTAAATTTCATGCAGATTACTTCTTTATTTCGCGTACTAGTAAAGCTCCATGCTTTCTTAAAATTATCATACGTAATACCTATTTATTTTGTAGACCAGGAAAGTGCCATACTCTCCTTAAATTAACACTAATTCACCCAGAATAACTATTTATGTCGTTGACTTAGAAAGTGCACACCACTACTCTCAAATGCAGTTAAGATTAATTTACACGGAATAACTATTCATTTCGTATACCAGGAAAGTTAACATAAATTCAGACAGATTACTTCTTAGAGTAACCCTCCTCACATTAAGTTGAAAACTCATAATGCTTCTTGCTGTCTTTAAATTAACATACTATTTATTTCGTAGACCAGGAAAATGCCATACTCTCTTTAAATTAACATTTATTCACTCAGAATTCTCGTTTGTTCTGTCGACTGGGAAATTATCTTGAACTCTTATGGTTTCATTAACATTAATTTATGCAGAATACGTAGACCAGTAAAGCGTACAACTTCCCTCAACTTAAGTTAACATTAATTCATGCAGAATTCCTATTTATTTCGTAAACCAGGAAAGTGCACTGCCGTATTCAACTAAAGTTAACATTAATCCTATCATATCATATGTAGAGGATTTCAAGAAGGGAGTGTCTGACCCCAGGTGTTAAACAACCCTTAGAAATAGGAATCTAAGAGATTTGGGCTAGAGTGCCCGATAGGAAAGTGAAATGGAAGCGAAGTAGAAAGGGAGAAGAAGACGCCCTTATTTATTACCGGGGAGCAAGTACCCGGGGTCCGACGGCTTAACGTGCCCATCCGACGTACGGCGGATATTTAGTGGATCGAACCTGAGGTCATTTCCGTGGCAGTCACGAACGTAAGTTAACAATAATTCGTGCAGAATTCCTGTTTATTTCGCAAACCAGGAAAGTGCACTGCCGTATTCAACTAAAGTTAACATTAATTCATACAGAGTACTAATTTATTTCGTAGACCAATGAGGTATCCTGCCTTCCTTAAATTAATGCAAATCTACATAATACCTATTTATTTCGTAGACCAATGAGGTATCCTGCCTTCCTTAAATTAATGCAAATCTACATAATACCTATTTATTTCGTAGATAAATGAGCTAACTTGCCTTCTTCAAATTAATATATATTCATACATAGTACCTATTTATTTCATAAGGCCGCGGATGGCCTAGTAGTTAGCAAACCAGACTACTAATGGAGGGTCCCCGGGTTCAAGCCTGGGCTGATCTTCCGGAGGTGGTGTGATTTGCTAACATCACTGAATATCCGCCGTGCATCAGACGTTAAATGACCACCGCCGGGTAAGGACCCCCGGTTACATGTAAAGGTGTCCATTTCCTAGTCCCCTCAAATTTCTCTCACCCCTCTATGAGCAAAATCGTATTTGTACTGTGGCGCCATCTACTGTGCTCTCTCTCTCACTTACAAGCTGTTCTGTCAAAATCGCTAGACTTGCTCTCAACTTTTCCGTTTCTGTGCCCTACTCACGAGGCAGACAAGTTCTGCTGCAGATGGTTTGGGCCTAAACCTTCTCTGTGGACGGAAGTCCTACATGAAATTGTAAGGCATCAGTCAACAACAACAGGTATTTATTTCGTAGACCAATGTCGTATCCTGCCTTCCTTAAATGAATATAAATCCATACGTAGTACCTATTTATTTCGTAGACCATGAAAGTACAATATCCTTCTCAAATTAAACTTGAAATTCATACAGAGTAGTAGTGGATTATTCGTCTTTTCCTTCTTCTCTTTGTCCTTCATGAGTGATCATTCATTTAGCCATTTCAGCGACCACACTGTAGTCGCAGCACGTTTTACTTTCTTTCGCCCCATGAGTTCGGAAACGAATTCCCAGTAAGAAAGTAATGTCGGGAATTAATAAATGCCAACCGTTGTATGATTGGACAATGAGCTGTCACCTAGGAAATATGGTGAAACTTAAGAATGGGAGTGAAACGTGAATGGCATTCATTTGAATGATGTGTTCGCAACGAGCGGAGATATCGCGAATGGTGAATGGATAACTAAGCTCTAGCTCTTTAGGGCAGTTCGCCAATATCCGCTATCCTCGCAGGCTCATTGTAGCAAAGAAAGATCTGCTCAGTAAATGTAATAAGACAACCGAGAGTGGAAGGTCAATGAGTATTCGTGAATGATGAATGAACTCCGATGGAGGAATGATCTATGACGTTACTAACTCAGAGTGCCCACTCTTTTCGTAGACTGCGAAAGTGTCCTGCCCTCCTCAGGTTCAATTACTATTAATTCATATAGAATGCCTATTTACATCATGGACTTGGAAAGGGAACTTCTCTCCACAAATTAAGTTAAAATCAACTCAAGAAGGTTACCTATAAATTAAGTACATATACTCATTCTTCTTGACTAGTGTTTAATTTGTTCTTTATATTTCAAAAGATGAATTAAAATTTGCTGAAGATAACCTTTCAATCTATTTCGTTACTATACCTGGTCTATTAGCACCAAATGTCTTTTACTGCTGTTAACTCAGTTTGCGCATCTTGCTTTTATTTTCTTTAACCTCCAATAAAAACTCCTACTTTTCGATCGGAGTTTGAAAAAGTGAAAAGAAAGATGAAAGAAAGACAGAAAGAAAGGGAGCCGAATCTATTTATAGATAGATAGATAGAGGTTCTTCAAAGCTTCAGAAAAATTAGGACGGTGTTTCACAAACATCCTACAACCTGAAACAAAAAATTTATTTGGTAACTTTAGTTGTTTCATAAAAGCTACACCGGAAGCGAATTTTTCTAATCATTTCTCAAGTTTTTAGTACTATAACCACATTGGAAAATGTCTTTCAATCACTGAGCTGGGAAAACAAAGGGGTAAAGATTAATGGAGATTATCTAACTCACCTTCGTTTTGCTGATGACATAGTCATTTTGCAACTACCCCACCAGAGCTGTAGAGTATGATCCAGGAACTTGCTGACAAGAGTAAAGAAGTGGGATTAAAAATGAACTTTCAGAAGACAAAAGTGATGTTCAATGCTTTTACAAGAAATGAAGATTTATCGATTGATGGAGAAAAGCTGGAGATAACAGATGCGTACGTTTATCTTGGACAGCAGATAGCAAGTGAGGGTCGCATTAATGAAGAAATTAATCGGCGTACAAAATTTGCCTGGAGAGCTTTTGGAAGAAACAGCATAATTTTCAAGAGCAATATGCCATTATGTCTTAAAAGAAAAGTGTTTGATCAATGCATCCTTCCAGTGCTTACGTATGGTGCAGAGTCGTGGACTTTAACTAAAAGAGACGTACAAAGGCTGCAGACAACTCAAAGTAGCATGGAGAGGTGCATGCTTGGTGTAACCAGAAGAGATAAGAAAACGAACTCGTGAATCAGAAAAATGACAAGAGTGGAAGACATCATGATCAGAGTTAAATCCCTGAAATGGCAATGGGCTGGGCATACTGCCAGAAGGACAGACCATCGATGGACAGCCGAAATTTTATATTGGATTCCAAGGGACAGGAAAAGACGCAGAAGAAGACCACATGGAAGATGGGTGGATGAAATTCGAAAGTATGTGGGAGCAACATAGAGGAGACTGGTACAAGACAGGCCGTTGTGGAAGAGGCTTGGAGAGACCTTCGTCCAGCAGTGGATTGATAATGGTTGACAATGATGATGATTACGATGATACCTGGATTCTTGAGGACAGTCCTCGAATTTAGTTTACTGTCCACAAAAACATCTGATGCCTTTGGGGACGAAAACTGTCATCAAATTTTGATGTTTCTCCTAAAGTTTCCTGGAATTTACACTTCCTCACTAACTCGTTAGATTTCTAATGAAAAATGTTTTTAAAAATAGTTTCCGTTGTACTAATTTTCCAACATGCTTCTCGTGAAATCAAATTTTGACTGTTTTATTTATTTATTTATTTATTTTCCTTTTTTCCGAGTTTAACGACCACAGTGAGCAACTCTAAAGACCTGTCCCTAATTTGTGGACATTCGTTCCAGGGAAGGGAGAGAGCTAGTGCTGTAAGACAAACACACCACCCATGCTTCATTCGGGACTCGAACCCGTACCAACGTATACGAAAGGTCTGTGGTCAGCACTAAGAGCACTGGGGTGGGCAAGTTTCGAATGTACTTGTTCTAAGTTCCTCTAGAAACTTTGCCAAAATGAAAATTTCGCCATGCGATTCGTTCATCACTCTGCAGTTATCATAATTAAGCAGATATACCTAAGGTAAAATATTTCACTTTTGCTAATATGTTGTCGCCATCATAGCTCTGCTTTGTCAGTACAAATTACCAACATTATGCAAGCTATAATCTTTTAAGACATACATTTTCATATATAATATCACACTTATATCAACAATACAATTTTATGACAAAACAAATTTCATATTTATTTTGAGTATGTACGTGTCCCCAAGCGATCTGCTGATTTGGGGACGCCACGCCATTTTGTCCTCAAATCAGTGTTCTAATATCTAGTCACCTTATATATACACCCATAAACTTGCGAATGTACTTTTGCATGAACTTTATGTTGAAATGAAAAGTTGAGAAATTAATTAACAAAAAAAAAAAAAGCAGTTTGCAAAATATACGTTATTCTTCGTTCTATTCAAAATATGATAAGCATATAATAACTGTTTTACGTTAAGCACTAATGTTTCATTAGATACTTGTTCAACGCCAAGGGTGGTACACTCATTTAATTTCCCGGTTAACATGTAGTAAGTTTCAACGCAATTAATTTTCCGCTTAAAACACAATTGTACTAGATCATATCACTGTAAATATAATAGTTAAGAGGCATTTACTGAATCATTTCTATATGATTCCATGCATTTGTTAGCGCAACTAGTTCAATTAAAAGATTATAAAATATATTTAGGTAACTTAGAAGCGTTCATTGATATCTTCACCAAAACTACCTATCTTTCTTTTTCTCTCAGATCCGAGTTAATAATGCTTTTGCTCCCCATGTTTTCCTTTTTTCCATCTAGCAAAGGAGTTTCCCACAAGGTGGAAATAATTTTTTGATTTCAATTATGCTTTCATTTAACTGAAGTTCAAAATATGCATAATGTTTTTCAATTATATTAAATGCTTTATGGTTTTTATTCCCATATTTTTAATGAATTAATTTTGCTTAGGGATGCATGTAGATTTACTTCACCTGGGTTAGTAGCGCACTCAGTGGGGGTGGCACAGATGCCCGGATCCTATAATGAGGCAGCATTTGCTCATTCGTTCTTTGTTATTGGCTGCTTATTTTTAAATATATTTGTATATGTTCTTAAATATACAATAATTGGAAACGCACTTTAATATAGCGGAGCTATTTTTATCGATTCCCAATATTTTGGGAGATGTTTTCTCCGAGGCATTTTTATTTGCATCTTCAATATTTTCGGTCACCCCGATAAAGAAATTGAGGGTGCGCCATTGATTTCACGAATAATTCAATCCAAGTGATAGAAGAAACAAGTTAGTAAAATCATGCAATGCATTGATTATGATACGCTTTCCAACATACCGGAAATCATTACTCAAGTTATGAGGATAATGGCTGTAGAATAAATCTAGCTCCTATGCCCTGGCCCTGACCTTTGATCCCATTTCGATGATATTCAACAGAACCAGTTAAGTATACTTCCGTAACAATATGATAAGGTTTTGTCGCAATCGAAGCGTTTTTACATAAGTTATAACGCATAAGGGGGCTGTAATAGATTCCGCTCCTATATCCTGACCTTTGACCCCATTTTACCTATTTTCAGTAAGGTTTATCCCCAGGCAATCCCCCACCACATGCTAAAATTTCATCGAAATCGAACCATGTTTACACAAGTTAGGACGTATAAGGGCGATGGAATGGATCCCGCTCTTATGTTCTGACCTTTGACTCCATTTCGCCCATTCATTTTCAATACGGTTCGTCCCCAGGCCTGTCCCTTACCACATACTAAAATCGAACCATTTTTACGCGACTTATCGTGCGGACAGGCAGACAGACAGACGGACAAAGCTGGAGCATATAAGCTTCTTCAACCTACCGCTGGAAAGCGTAAAAAAGGAAAAATTCATGTCTGAAGGAATGCCACGATCAAGAACACTAGTAAAAACTAAACGCTAACGTACAACCAAGTATATTTGTATTATACGCATCGATGTCCCGAAAACTGATAAGCATTATCACCTAAATTTTGGAATTCTTCTTTCGTAAATCTGCGGAAATCAAAAATTCGAATCCACGAAGCGGGAAAGGAACCCCAGAATGCTAAAGTAGCGCCGACACATGTTGGAGAGGGGGAAGGGAGGAGTCAAATCTTACGGTCGACCCAGCGTGACCAAGTGCGCCCCCAAAAACTACCAAGATAAATAATGACCATAATATGCATATCAAACTGGGTTCTTCGTCGTCACAAGTATGTTATCTAGCGGACAAGGTAATTTATTATTTCTTCCCGTGTCACTGATACCAACTCTAGATACTAAACACGAGTGTACAGCGAACCAGGGTGGGGCGGGGGAGATGTCTCGGGGGATAAGGGGTAAGAAAAGGCGGGACTGTATGTGTGTGGACAACTAAACGCATGGAGCAGGTACAAGGGGGATGGTAGAACAAAATAACATGCGCCGTGACATCACACATGGACGTCTTCCACCAAGATCAGGAAGATATCGTCCTGTTACAAGATCCTGTCATCCCGCCAAATTTTTCCCCCTTCTCATTCTTTTCCTTTGCTATTTTTCCCCCGTCTTAGTTCCTTTTTCTTTTTTCTTTTCTTTTTAGATGTAATTATCATTCCGATGTTCTTCTATCATCTAAGTGAATATGACCGACATCTGAAGGCCATATTATATAGGTTGATAACATCAGGCGGGTTTTTAGTGCAAAAGCAGTGAAACAAGTAGACTTCTTTTTTGCCGCACACCTCCGGTTTCTTATGCACCTTTTTCAGCATTTTTTTAAACTCTTTCTCACTTTAAGTTTTCTTTCTTCATTTCTTTTAAATTCCATAAAAATGCACACCGTTATTTTGTTCATCGAACTTGCAGAGCTTGGGGACTTGGAGAAAACTGGAATTAAACCATTCTTGCTAGACAGGTGCAAAAGGGGGACAGAGAGGGGAGGGTTCGGAAATGATGTCGCATACAGCTGCCCAGCTATGCATTACGCAGAATGTGGCTTTAAAAGTACACTATGTGTTTGGAAGTTCCGTCTTCCCACGTGGTTGGCATTAAACAGTGCAAAAGAAATACATGGTCTTACGCGTACGAAGTGTTTTTTTTTTTTTATTCCATTGCATTTGATCGTATTTTACGATGTATAACGAAGTAAATTTCTCCGTCATTTCTGTCCACTCCAGGATTCGAACCCGGGTCCCTTCATTCCGGAATAAGTTGCTCTACCAATTGAGCTACGCGGACGTTTTATTCTGATTCCTATCTGCCTTTATGTCGTGTGTGTCCTTCTGGCAAGTACGTCACATCTGGTACGTTACAGATGTTTCGGAATAGATCCTTACACTAGAGGTCTGGACTAGCCGGGCAGCCTGCCTAGCCCAGGCCCGGCCAGGCCCGAGGGCCGGATCGTGCTTTTTTTAGTTTAGAGAACAAAGCAGTTGGCCGGGCTGGGCTTTTTCCCAAACACTTACAACCAGGCCGGGCCAAGTAGACCCATTCTTTATCGCAATGGTAAAGAATGAAAATAGCCATGCTTCCCAATTTCCTGCTATTACTTCCATGACATAGCCCAGGGCGTAATCACAAAAGCAAGGAGAGGCACTCAAAGTGTTTTTACCATATGTAAGTATCAAACCACATGGGTCTTGTTGACAACAAAAAGATTCGACCCCAGAGAGTGTCTGTGTTGTACGGAGTAGGGGACGGAGGGTGTCTGCAACGCACGTGTGTGTGTGTGTTTGTATGAGAGAGTGAGACGACATCGATTTTTTCTCCTGTCCCTAATCTGTATAGGGAATGACTTTTGAAATGTTACCGCTTATTAGTTCAGAGAAAAGGAGATTCTGAAACAGCTTAGTCTTCCTTTTTCTCTTTCTTTAAAGGTCATATTCTTCGATAATTGTCAAAGTTTAGTTAATATTTTTAAGCTTACATCCAACTAAATATTTTTATAATAACTCATTTCATTATTTAATTTTCACAATTTAATGAAATACAATAGAAAGACAAAAATACCAAATGGCACATCACGAGCCAGGCCGGATCTAAAAAACGAGCTCCAATTGACGGGCCCGAGCCGGGACAGGCCGAGCATCTGATATTTGAAACGGGCCAGGACGGGCTGGGCCTTAAACGAACGGGCTTAAGCCGGGCCTGGCTCACCAAATAATGCCCGTGCAAAGCCTCTCACACTCACCTTACACTAAACATCGAGAATGTCATTGAATTCTACGATATAAAAAGTGCGTCTGGTAGGTCAATAGTATTTCAGAGTTTCAAAGTACGTTTAAATTGGGTATCTATCATTCAGTAATTTCCAAAAACTGAAGTTTTTGGGGGTGAAGAGTGGGGGTCTGCGTTGTAAGGTGCACGTGTAAAAGCACCAGGGGCGTATATGGAAGAAGGGACAAGGACCCCTCCGAAAGTGTTCCATTCTTTTATACGCAATTTTTTCTAGTATTTGTCATTAACATTTGTTTTGTCCTGGTGGATTTTTTAAAACTTCCATTTTTTGTACACCCCCCCCCCCCTTCCAAAAAAAAAATTCTATATGCGTTTCTGAAAGACACGGTGTACCAAATCTATTATCAGGTGCAAAAAGAAACGCACTGATGATGTAATTACAAATCGGTGAAAGGGGAACAAGACTTGAGTTTTAATGCGAATGTGGTAAATTGGTGATATCTCCCTCCCCTTCCCCCCTCTCTCTCACTCTTACTCTATGTCTCTCACACTCTCAGTTACACTCGGTCTCTCACTCTCTCCATCTCACTACCTCTATCTCTCTCTCTCTCGGTCTCTCACTTTCTGTCTCTCACTCACTCTCTCTTAATCTGATTTTCACTCTCTCTCATTCTCTTTCTGTCTTTCTCTCTGTCTCTGACACTCACTCTCTCTTACTCTGATTTTCACTCTCTCTCATTCTCTCTCTCTGTCTTTCTCTCTGTCTCTGACACTCACTCTCTCTTACTCTGATTTTCACTAGAGCTCTCTCTCTCTCTCTCTCTCTTTCTGTCCCTCTGTGTCTTTCTCTCTGTCTCTCACACTCACTATCTCTTACTCTGATTTTCACTCTCTCTTTCTCTCTCTCTCTCTCTCTCTGTCTTTCTCTCTGTCTCTCACACTCACTCTCTCTTACTCTGATTTTTACTAGAGCTCTCTCTCTCTCTCTCTCTGTCTGTCATACTCACTCTCTCTTACTCTGATTTTCAATCTCTCTCTGTCTCTCTGTGTCTTTCTCTCTGTCTCTTATACTCACTCCGTCTCTCTCTCTCTCTCTCTCTCTCTCTCTCTCTGTATATAAAACTTTTATTATTTGGCTTAAATTTCAAGTTTGAAATTTTAATGATTGTCTGTTCTCTTTAGCGTCGCGTCGGGACTGTATATCGCATGGTTGTATACGTTAAAATATATTATTGTGAAGATAATTAGGAATATGTACGTATACATTTTAAATATTTCAAGATTTGTGGGGTTTGAGCTGGTTCTATTTCAGGCTATTACGAACTGGAAGCGTAGTTACCCGTTTTTGTGGAGTTGTGTCTGTTGTAATTACATGAAATTAATATTGTTTTTTGGGCCCTCTAAAAAAATGCGATGTAGTACAAACCCACGTTCACTAGGTTTATATAGAAATCAGGGAGGAAACATTTGTGCTGGAATTTGAAAGTCCGCAAATGACTGCTCTCAATATTTTCAGCATTTCTTCCAGTTTATTCCTGCTTAAATTAAACGACCGCCGTGAGCAACTCGGTAGGCTATAAGCAGTCCATGGTTCCCAATTTAAGGCTCCTACTTCTGAGGAAAGGAGAGAGGCCTCACTGGGATTCGAACAAGGACCTTTTCAGTGGAATGGTCAGAAAACAGCGCTTGGAGCACTGCACCACAGGGGCGGCCAGAGGTTTTTCCACAAGGTAAAAATGGTACAGTTATATACATATATGCAATTGTCTCTGCTTTTCCCATTTTTGAATTTTGAAACTTTATTCTTGAAATTTTTTCTCTGTGGCTCTTGCGCGCTTATATTTGAGCGGACTGAGTATTTTCTTTTTCTTTTTTTTTTTCTTTTTTTCTTCTTTTCTCTCGCGAACCTTCGAATTTTCAAGCGATATGAGAGAATAATATGTGTTATAATTTGTTAACAATACTGTTACCTTTATAACAAAATTTTGAGTTGTCTGCTTAAGAAAAATTCAATTCCAGTTATTGTATATAAAATATGTAACGTAAGAAAAACATATTGAGTTTCTTTACTTTTTCAATTTATTTGTTTCGGTGTATAACGACACGTCACCAAATCTGAGGGTTACAAGCAGTCGGCCATCCCTTATTTGGGGCTACCCGTCTCAGGGAAGAACAGATCCATCGCTGTTAATCAAATTCACCACCCATGCCTCACCCTGAATTCGGCCCTTTGCCCCAATCTCAGAAGGATGGCCAGGAGTCAGCACATCAGACCACTCGACCACCGAGGTAGTTTGTGAAAATACTGGAACGCATTTTTCATGCAGAAAATTCGGATTTCACACTTGCTGACCATGAAACAAAAAGGGGAGGGGCAACCTTTTTCTTTTTGCCCATCTTTTTGAAGGAAATTTTACTCAAATTCTTATCTACAGTTATAACGCTAATCGTAAAAGATTTCTATACTTCATTTTCGCATACGAAGCAACAAACTGTCTTGACGGCTATTACTGCATCGCTGACAGAAGAAACAGGTTCGGAATCTGAAAGATCGTATTCATAGGTATCAGAGCTGTCGTAATCAGCACTTTGATTTTCAAGATTCGCGCAATAGAAGTTCAGCTGCTCAAAACCTTTGCCTTTTTAATCCCAATTTCAACAGTACTGGCCTTTATAAAGGTCAAGTTTCCTGGCTGGGCACAGACAACTGAGGTTAGAGCTATGAATCCACGCTACATCATCCTTCTTCCTCGCTGCCTCACTCTGAACGTCACATTTTATATTGCTTTATTGTACGACTACGATCTTCCCAACATGCGCGCGAAGAAAAGCAGAGATACTGTAACTCCACAACTTTAGTCAGCTGGCTGATGCATCCTCGTTTCCGTAAACCAGCGTTTGGCTTATTGGACGGCAGCGTTTCTATTCTAGACATGAACTGAAAGTTTTGTAACACTTCTACAGCTATCACTTCTCACGCCCTTACCTCTCAGAATTTCTTAGAATTTTTAACGGCGTACATTTCTTTTTATCAATGACGATTTTTGCATCAACTTATAGGGACGTAATTCCTTTTGGGACATTATGTAATTTCAATATTAATTATAATGATGGAACTTGGCAGATCAATGTTAATTTTAATAATTGTGATGCTATTTTACATTTGGCAGTCGACGATACTTATAAAATCTTCTTTGTTTCATAGGGGGCTGGAATGCCGTTTTTCGTTGACCTTAGCATTTAACGGAATCCTTTGTTGCCATTCTTTCCTTCTCTGCTTCCTTCTTTCTTTCTTTATTGATGTACGCCGTCGTTGATACGCATTGATTTTTTTTTACGGGGATAATCAGTGTATGATAAGAGCAAGATCGTTCCAACCGACCAGATGTCCCGAATCACTAAGAAGAAAATCGTTCTGGACAGGAAACGGAATTATTTTTCAGTGTCGATGCTGTAGGCTTTCGCATTGGTTTTTCAGTGGTTTCCCGGAAACTGAAAAGTGATGATGAGAAAGAGAGTGGGGGCTAAAAGGGATTTGGGCCGCCCCGGTGGCGCAGTGGTCTCAGAGATGGCTTCTGACCATTCGTCCGAAATGGGTCCGCGTTCGAATCCCGGTGAGGCATGGATGTTGTGTTCGGGTGGCCTAGTGATCAGCGTTCGTGACTGCCACGGATATAACCACAGGTTCGATCCTAGGCAGGTACGAACGTTCGAACCACTAAATACCCGCCGTGCGTCGGATGAGCACGTTAAGCCGTCGGACCCCTGGTGCTACCCCCCTGCAATAAGTAAGGGCGTCTTCCTCCCCCTTTCTACCTCACTTCCGTGTCACTTACCTATCGGGCACTCTGGCCTCCTAGCTTCCTATTTCTAATTGTTGTTTAAGACCTGGGGTCGGACACTCCCTTCCTAAAATCCTCTACATATGATCTGATCTGATCTGTCTTACGTCACTGGCTCTCCGTTTTCCCTGGAACCAGTGGCCCTAAATTAGGGACGAGCTATTGTTTATAGCCCACTGAGTTGCTCACGGTGGTCGTTAAACCTCCAATAAAAAAAATGGAGGGGGCGCTAGGGGGGCTGGTGGTTCTGACAGAAGCAATAAATTGAACCCCGCCTCTCCAGTGACGCATTGATCTAAGTGCTGGCTTCGGATCATTCGTCTGAGATGGGCTCGGGTTCGAATCCCGGTGAGGCATGGATGTTGTGTTTGTCAAACGGCACTGGCTCTCTCCCTTCCCTGGAACCAGTGACCTTAATTTTTTTTTTTATTGAAGGTTTAACGACCACCGTGAGCAACTCAATAGGCTATAAGCAGGCGCTCGTCCCTAATTTAGGGTCACTGGTTCCAGGAAAGGGAGAGAGCCAGTTCCCTAAAAGACAAACACAACATCCATGCATTGCTGGGAAGCAAACCCGGACCCCTTTCGAAAGAATGATCAGAGGCCATCGCTTAAACTAGGAGCCGAGTGTTCAGAGGAATAAGTTTCTGGTTAGTAGTCCGAGTTGGACTGGGTTTGAGTACAGGGATGAGACATGTGTATATGGTGTTTGCCTTACAGTGCTGGTTTTCTCTCCCTCCCTGTAACCAGCAACCCCAAATTGGGGATGGGTGACTGCTTATGGCATTCAGAGTAGCTCATGGAGATCAATAAATTCAAAAACATAAGAAAAAAATTGAAAAAAAAAAAAAAAAGTAAACCGAGCAGGAAATTGAGCTCCAGGTATGTGTAGACGTTCAGCGGTTGGGAGCGGAATTGAAAACAATGGTTAGGCACAAAACTGAGAACGTCGGCCGTGTAGCTCAGTCCCTGAGATTTAATGTAAGCATTAAGAATACAAAATAAACAACGAATTCGATTGCGATAGTACTCGTTTACTTATTGTTGCGAAATCGCCGCAGCGCTTTATAAAACCTACAAGCAACTAACAGTAAAACCTTAATAATACATAGTATGCATACAGCAACGAACTCGACCATCAAAACAAGTTGAAACGTTTGAACAATATATATACAAGGGCTCCCTAGCAACCTCACGGCAAGCCCTGATTGATTTTTCAATTAAGACGCAGAACGGACTAAAAGAAGATAACTATGTGTTAAGCTGAAAAATGTGCTTATTCAAAAGGTACTAGGATATGACTATGATATCTAGCGTTACCCCATTATCAATATCATCAACCATTATCAATCTACTGCTGGATATAGGTCTCCTAAAGTTTCTTCCAGAAGTGTCTGTCTTGAGCCAGCCTTCTCCATGTCGCTGCAGCATGCTTTTGAATTTTATCCACACATCTTCCACGCTGCCTATGGTATTCAGTCTAATATTTCAGTTGTCCATTGGTGGTTCGTTCTTTTAGCAATGTGCCCTTTCCGTGATTTCATTTTAATCATGTCTTGTCATTTTTCTGATCCACGAGTTCCTCTTCCTATCTTTCACTCGATCCACGAGTTCCTCTTCCTATCTTTCACTCGATCCACGAGATCATCTTCCTATCTCATTCTTGTCATTTTCTTGATACACGAGTTCCTCTTCCTATCTCACTCTTGTCATTTTCCTGATCCACGAGCTCCTCTTCCTATCTTTCCTGTTTACACCAAGCACGCATCTCTCCATGCTCCTTTCAGCTGTCTGCAGCCATTGTATGTCTTTTTTTTTTTATTAAGATCCGGGTCTTTGCTCCGAAAGTAAGATCTGGAAAGATTTATTGATTAAATACTTTTCTTTTAACACATAATGGTATATTGCTCTTGAAAAATGTACTGTTTCTATCATAAAGCTCTCCAACCAAGTTTTATACTCCGATTAATTTCTTCATCAATGTGACCCTCGCTTGACATCTGTTGTTCACGGTAAATGTAGGTGTCGATTATCTCCAGATTTTCTTCATTAATCGATAAACACACACACACACACACACAAACACACACACACACACACACACACACACACACATCGTTAGAAACCATTTTTTTCTATTGTTGGATGAAGGTCCCCTAAGTTTCTTGCAGAACTTTCTGTCTCGAGCCATTCTCCTCCATATCACTCCGACATGCGTTCGTTTGTCTGTTATTCAGCCATCTCTCACATGGTCTTCAGCTGGGTCTTTTCCCATCCTTTGAATTCCAGTCAAGTATTTCGGTTGTCCAAAAGCTATCAGTTCTTCTTCTAGCATAAATAAATCCAGCTCATTGCCATTACAGGGATTTTAATTTAATTATGATGTCCTCCACTCTGGTCATTTTCCCGATCCCCGAGTTCCTCTTCTTATCTTTTCTGATTACACCAAGCATGCTTCTTCCTATGCTCCTTTCAATTGTCTGCAGCCTCTGTATGTCTTTTTTAGTTAAAATCCATGCCTCTGCTTCATACATAAGAACTGGAAGGATGCACCGATTAAGCACTTTTCTTTAAAGACAAAATGGTAAATTGTTCTTGAAAACTGCGCTGTGCTTTCTTAACTCTCTTCAACCAAGTTTCATAAGCCGATTAATTTCTTCTTCGAAGGCCCTTGCATTATCTACAGTGAGTTTACTGTTACAACAGCCATATACAGTATGTCCTTAAGCTGAAGCAACCATGAGGCATCAGAGGATAAGGGTGTGTGTGTGTGTGTATTACCTAAGCAAACAGTGATAGCATAAAATGTCAACACTCTCTCACCTTTCTCACTTACTCCTGCTCATCAAATCTTCCGACACACGAGATGGCTCCCACGGATTTTTATCACCAGTGCATATTTTTTTCAACATGCGGAAAAAATAAATAAATCATTTACCAGGAACTGGTTAATGTGTCATTACGAGGGGCGTATTTAGAAGGGGAAGGCCCAAGGATTCTCATTGTTCCAGAGAAAGTGTTCCATTTTTTTTCGGGGGGAGGGGGGGTTGATTAAAATGCGACTTGCATTAGAAAAAAAAACCGCTTTAATTTAACAAAAATGCATCGAATTACATCAGAAAAAAATGCCATCATTTTTTCTTCTAATTTTCATTAACTTTCATGTTGGTCTGGTTCATTTCAAAAACTTCCATTTTTCGTCGGCCCTCCCCGTAAAACAGATATTCTGTGTACGCCCCTGGTCATTTCGGTAAATTTTATCTGATAGGATTTACCATCTTTCCACAGCCATGCTCATTCTGCTTTCGAGGTTATATTTACACGCTCTTTTATCTACAGTTGGACACGGCTTTCTGCGGCGATGTCATGTTTTTCAACAACTCTCGCAAACGGTGAAAAGCGAAAGAAAAAAAATATTAATAAATAATAATGATAATAAATTTAGGTAAATGGGCGGAAAGGAACTATAGAAACGACGAGACAACAAAAACCCATCGCGTTCCATCACGCAGGCAAGCACACTATCGAAGCAGCAGCATTCAGATGTTCAAAAGAAGACATAATAGCTACACAGCATTAAACAACGTAATGTCAGAAAACCGACTCTCCAACCGGAATCGCAACCAAAACCCATTAGCCATAACACGCGCAAAAACGGATGGAGAGAGAAAGAAAACATATTTGCATAGCAAGATCAGTAATGACACATACGCCCATTAAAGGAATTACCGCACACTTCGAAATACATATTATGAAGCCATGCTGAATGGCTGATTCAGACATAGGAGCTTGATATTGACACACAAAGCAAATACATTAAAGATTTTGCTTATAGTATCTGTTCTGTCGTAATCACATGAGAACAGTGAGTTTAGTAACTGAGGGCATATGACATAGATCTTCGTCATCAGTTATGAAAATCTAAAGGTGAAAGCTCCTGGTTTCTGGCACTGCTTGGTCTAATTCTGAGCCCCATAAATGCTGTGCTTGTCCTGCCGACGCTGATTCTCTTCCTTCCCTGGCGCGAGTAGGTCTGAAGAGCCGATAGTCTTTGATTAGAATATTCAAGCAAAGCAAACTGAATTTGCTTGAACCACTTACATGCAACACTTCGCAGAAAACTTGAAAATTTCATCGTCCTGGAGCAGGAATCGAACCCCGCATCTCCCGATCACCGGTCGAGTAGGCTAACCATTACACCACTTAGAACAGTGAAGCTCCAAGCAACTGAGACTTGGGAATCTGAAAGTCCTCAGATTTTTGCTAGTCGAAGCATCCAGGGCGATGAAATTTTCAAGTTTTCTGAGAAGTGCTATATCGATGACCTGTAAGTGGTACAAGCAAATTAAATTTGCTTTGAATATTCTGTCGACCTTCCATGTATTATGAAGAATATTTCTTCCTTCATTGATTTATCTGTGGTACTGATGACCTCTGACCTACATCCGTCCGGATGGGAATTGGGTCAAAGCGCTATGAGGAAGCATGGATGCATCGACTAGCAAAAAATCTGAGGACTTTCAGATTCCCAAGTCTCAGTTGCTTGGAACTTCACAGTCCTGGGTGGTGTAACGGTTAGCATACTCGACTGGTAATCGGGAGATGCAGGGTTCGATTCCCGCTCCGGGACGATGGCATTTTCAAGTTTTCTGAGAAGTGTTACATGGATGACCAGTAAGTGGTTACAAGCAAATTCCGTTTGCGTTGCTTGAATATTCTGTGGATTTTACATGTGTTATGAAGAATATTTCTTCCTTCGTTGTTTTAGCCATAGATTAGATTTTGAGTATGCATCTTTCCCAACAGTAGCAAAATGAATCCCAAGTAAAAAAAAATTCGATGTAACGAAAATGGGTAACGGAAGTAGTCAAAACCATTGTTGAAATGTGATTTTTGAATGCTATCCCATGAAGTGATGCAACAATAGTTAATTTCATTGTTACTCAACAATATATTTTACTAAATATTTCTTCCTTCGTTGTTTTAGCCATAGATTAGATTTTGAGTATGCATCTTTCCCAACAGTAGCAAAATGAGTCCCAAGTAAAAAAAATTCGATGTAACGAAAATGGGTAACGGAAGTAGTCAAAACCATTGTTGAAATGTGATTTTTGAATGCTATCCCATGAAGTGATGCAACAATAGTTAATTTCATTGTTACTCAACAATATATTTTACTAAACTATTGCCGAACATTATTTCATCGTGTTTCATCGTAACAATATCCCATTGCAATCTGCGTAAATTACGTAAATCTCATGCTAAATGTGATTAAAACCATTACAAAAACGCATTTTTTTAGTAAAATATGCGTCGTAGGGAATTTGGCTTCCTCTCAACCCTCCCAAGAAGGGATTGCTTTCTGTTGACGAGAGTTTTCAAATGATGCATAACACGATGCGGTTCAGTGTTGCCAGATACTTTTACCTGAAATCACTAGACTAGAGCTCAAAAAAAAAAAAAAAAAAAATAGAACAGTAGAAATTAATAGATCAGATATTTCTTGCTTGAAATATGCACCACCTTAAAAATGTAATACCGTATTGCATGTAATCTCAATACGAAGCAAAAATTACATCTATTAGTATTTCAAATAATAGCAGTACTCCACAAACTGCTGTTAAACACCGAAATAAAATTCAAATCTCCTGTCGCTTTCCTATAAGATATTACTGATGATCAGCTTTATAAAATAATGGTCATCATTAAAAATTAATGTTTGTGAAAATGATCATGGCATTTGCCTTTTAATGTAGTCACAGTTGGATTTGTCCCACTTGTCTTCCAAAAAAAAAAAAAAAAAGAAGAAGAAGAGTTATATACAAATACTTACGCTTCTTACTAAACGATACCCGGATGTTCCCAAAGTACGTCAAATAAGTGCTATACCAAAAAAAAAAAAAAAAAAAAAAGGTACCATTAACCCAAATATCGTACTACACACGTTTTTCTAATGCTCTGCGTTTTAACAAAACTAGGAAAAATCTTGTACAACTGAGCAATTTGTTACCTAAAATAAAATACTATTTCATGGCATCCAGTTACGAATTAAAAAAAAAAACACTAGGTAGCATGTGTTGAATAATTTTAGTCTTCGGCTGAATTTTCTTTGCAGAATGTGAAAACACAAACTTGTCCGTGTCGGAGATCTAAACTGTGCGCCCCTCACTCAGGAGTAAGTTGCCCTTCGAACTAAGCTACACGGACGGAATGTATCGCTGCAGATTTGTCGTTTAAACACGTGATTCACCTCTGTAGTACGTCACATCATCTCCATTTTAATTTTTTTTTTTTTTTTTTGATGCAAAGTAGGAATTTTTCATTAATTCCAGACGATGTGCGGAACAAACATCACGCATTTTTCGAAGAACCCAACTGCCATTTTTACATTCGGGTGCCAATGCGGAAACACAAATTTGTCCATGACGGGAATCGAATCGCGCCCTCTCACTCCGGAGTAAGTTGTTCTCCCAACTAAGCTACGCCGCCCCGGTGGCGCAGTGGTCTAAGCGATGGCCTCTGATTATTCGTCCGGTTCGAATCCCGGTGAGGCATGGATGTTGTGCTTGTCTTACGGCACTGGCTTTCTCCCTTACCTGGAACCAGTGACCCTAAATTAGGGACGGGCGACTGCTTATAGCCCATTGAGTTGCTCACGGTGGTCTTTAAACCTCAAATAAAAAAAAAAAACAAAAAAAAAACTAAGCTACACGGACGGAATGTATCGCTGCAGATTTGTCGTCTTGACACGTGATTCACTTCTGTATTACGTCACAAGACCAGTTCTGAGGTGAGTCTTGTCGATTGGATTAGTAGATGGCGAGTACTGAAAGAATGCAGACATTCTTAGACAACATATCCCTGATTGTGTAGGTGGTATTAAAACAGGGAAAAGTCCGTAGATTACGAAAATCTATCAGTGGACTGGATTTGAAATCAGTAGATCTGCTGATAAATCAGAAGAATGGCAACTCTAGTGTAACCTGTATATATTCTAGACCAAAAGTTACCAATTCCCCTTTCTAACATACTTCCGATTCAGGTTTTCATTCTATATTGTGGACAGAATTTAGTTTGTGTATGCGCGGAAGGACTATTGTATCTACATCATATTTCATCGGTGTCAGGGTCGTTTCTTACGTTCGTGTAAATCTAAATAATAATAATACATATTGTTTTTGATAAACTGAACAGTCGAAACACTTACTATTACTGCTGCTATAGTTTGGTATATATTAACTTTTATGACTCACATATCTTCTTTCATTAGTTTTACGACAATAACATTCATTAATTCACCTAGTACAGTTAAATGACAGGAATTAGTAAATCTTATTGTTTGTTGTTATGATTTAGTTCCACTTAATATGTAACAGATTGTGACTCGGTGCGGTCGTGAGTGAGACGAATAAATGCAAAGTGTTGTATGTAAACAAATGTATGCTATCGAACCACTCGTAATATTTCACATCCACAATATTCTTGGCATTCGAAAGATGCATAACATAGATTATCTACAAAGAGTACCAGGGTACTTTCTCATTTTTTTTTTTTTTTATTCACTTGCGAGTCAATTTTAAGATCACACAATTTGTACTTTTTTTCCATTGAGGACTTTCATTCCTTTGTTTATTATTTCCGTTCCTAAACATTATCTTCTTTCCAATTTTCTTCCGGAAACCAATTTAACTACTGTTTCTAAAGGTACTGTAATAAAGCTCTCTGGAACATTTTCTACCTCACTGAGGTGGCTATTTGAGTGGTCAGAGGTGCTGATTTCTGGCCAGTTTTCGAAATAGTTAAGACCAGAGCTTCGGATAAGGTGCGGATGGTGTATCTGTCTTAAAGCGTGGTCTTTCCTTTTCTTGGAACCAGTGGACCTAAATGTCATTGTCAAGGCCCCTCGATTTTCTTCCATTGCGAACTTTTATTTTTTTTTATTTTTGTTATTCCCATTCCTAAAATATCTTCAGCTTGCCAATATACATCTGTACACAAATCTGGCTATTGTTCAAACTTATAATATTCAAATTAGGTTGTCTGAAGCATCTGCTACTTTTAGAATGTCCACCAATCTCTACGCCCTCTACTGACTGACCACAATGTTACTGTGGTTGTCAGCGATTGCATTCTGCTGAAAATCTGTTACTCTAAATGTACGGCATGTTTGCTAATTCTTTTCATGGTGTTACACCATGGTGAACGGTATCATCATTTTTACCTCGGATGCCTGTGCCATTGTCTTGAGCCCTTTAGAGGTTGAATTTAGAATACTGCTTCGTTTTGAATATCGCTTATCCCTATATGCGAGTGTTAAATTTTGTTGTTTTGCCCAATCAAACAGTATCTATTGTCTACATCAGACAGTATTGTTCCGAAACTTCTACTCGTTTAGCTCACTAAAAAATATCGCATAGGCAGAAAAAGTCGTTTAATCTTTCGTCGAACGATACAATTGAACAGTGGTTACAAACATCTCTGAAAATGGCTAAAGTTAAAAAATATTGGATCCAGCGTTTGGCCTGCTTTGCCATAGGGTAAAGAAAAAAAAAAGCTGTTCAACGGATTGCAATAAATTAATTTTCTGTATCTTACTGGCGATATCTTAAATTTACCACCAAGAAAATTTTAAAAACCAGAATCCTTCTCATTAACTATGGGCAAATGTGCTTATCTGCAGAGTGCCTTCGTCATGTGAAAGCCCTATCGAAACTCTGATATGTACCTCGACTAATAGAGCTGAGAAACGGTTCTGATACACCGAAGTCACTCTAAATCATCATTCTAAAAATAACTTTAAATCATCATTCTAAAAGTCATTCTAAAAGTAACTAAATCATCATTCTAAAATTCATTCTAAAAAATAACTAAATCATCATTATAAAAGTCATTCTAAAGATAACTAAATCATTCTAAAAGTAACTCTAAGTCATTATTCTAAAAGAATTCAAAAGTAACTAAATCATCATTCCAAAAATCACTCTAAATCACCATTTTAAAAGTCATTCTAAAAGTAACCCTTAACCGTCATTCTAAAAATCACTCTAAATCACCATTTTAAAAGTCATTCTAAAAGTAGCCCTTAACCGTCATTCTAAAAATCATCTAAATCATCATTCTAAAAGTAGCCCTTAACTGTCATTCTAAAAATCATCTAAATCATCATTCTAAAAGTAGCCCTTAACCGTCATTCTAAAAAACACTATAAATCATCATTCTAAAAGTCGCTGTAAATAATCATCCTAAAAGTATTTCTAAATCATAATATAAAAGTAACTGTAAATTATCATTTTAAAAGTCATTCTTAATCATCATTCTAAAAGTAATTCTAAATCACCACTTAAAAGTAACTTTAGATCCTAATTCTAAAGTGATTCTGAATCAATTCTTAAAGTAACTCTACATTATCATTCTAAAAGTCATTCTCAATCATCATTTTAAAAGTCATTCTATAAATAACTCTAAGACATCATTCTAAAAGTCATTCTAAATCATCATTCTAAAAGTAATTATGAATCATCATTTTAAAAGTAACTCTAAATCATCATTCTAAAAGTCACTATAAATCATCATCCTAAAAGACCTTCTAAATTATAATTCTAAAAGTAATTCTTCATCAGCATTCTAAATCATAATCTTAAAGTAACTGTAAATTATTATTCTAAAAGTCATTCTAAACCATCATTCTAAAAGTTGTTCTAAATTGTGATTTTAAAAGTCACCCTAAATCATCATTCGAAACGTCATCCTAAATCACCATTTAAAAGTAACTTTAAATCGTTACTCTAAAGTTGTTCTAAATCATAGTTTTTCAAGTAACTGTGAATTATCATTCTAAAAGTAATTCTAAATCATAATCCTTAAAATTACGTAAAATCATAATTCTTAAAAAACTCTAAATTGTCATTCTATAAGAGTCGTTCCAAATCATCATTCTAAAAGTCACTCTAAATTTTCCCTCCGTTTTTATTATTTTTGTTGCAGTTGTTAGCTGAAGTAAAATACCTCAAGTATTCAGTAATTTATGAATTGACTCATTTCATCCAGTTATTGCCTTTTTGGGGGGAAACGATAACCATGCAATAGCTCCATATTTTACAATCATTCAAAGCTTACGGTATGAAAAAGTTATGTTTCGTTTTATTTAATCAAAACGACACCGAGCGATTTATTGAAAAGGTGGAAATCTTCGACAAGATTAGTTAATGAGAGAGGCCGAATCATTTCATGCATCTTGCGTTTAATTAGTGGAGCATGAATATTTTGAGTTTCATTACTCACTTGAGTTCTTGGAGCGCAGCAAACAAATTCCCCAAACCGAAAAATCATTAATATCCCATCCCGAGGACGCAAAGCCTGAGGAACAAATGAAGTAATAAGGCGTGTGACGTTGGGTTGTGTAACAACATGAAGTGAGGAGTGATTCGCGAAAGGCTTGCCTGCTAGATTGATTAAGCCACAACCAGTGGTCAAAAACATTATCCCCGCCCGGGTCATGTTGGAGAAATGTAGCTTTGTCACGAAACCTTCTGGTTTAACGTATTATTTTGCCTAACCGCACGTTTACTTTTGTGAGTGAGTGCTATCATTATTAAACCCGATTACTTGTGCTTGACTCGTCGATTTCGTACAAGTGGCTTTCGCAAATCAAATTAACAATCGCTCAGGCGAAGTAATTATTGTAAAAATACTGTTTGCACAAATACAGCATACATACGTCTTTGTGAAAGGGGTCTTTCTGAGAACGAGAGTAGCTCTTTTATTCAGCAGTGGGGAAAGAAGAGAAGAGCTTCAGGGCAACACACAGGGAAGACCAAACTGAGAAATAAAAAAACGCGGAAAACGTGTCAAAGTAAGAAAACAGAAAGACACAGAGAGATGAAAGAAATTTAAGAAGAAAAAACAGCAAGCAAGTAAACTAAACTAAAACAAGCTATTTAAAAAATCCATTTTTATTGACGTAAACAAAGCTTTTGCGCACCAGCAGGTCGCTTTATCGCGGGTAGACTGATACTAACCTATGCGGAGAAGACTTACAAGAAATAAATACTTAAGAAATTCTTGTAATTCTAGAGAATTTTCTGTTACTTGATTTAATTTTTACAGTACGTATTAAGGGAAATATTTCCCAGCAGGAATGCAATCGGGTCAAAACTTTATCTCCCGGATCCTACACCAATACCGACAGCTTCGAACTATGAAGAACCCTGAGTTACATATAACGTACGTGGTACTCAAACTGTTTTAGTTTGCCTAACATGCTAATTTTTTTATTCATTTTCCTTATGGTTTTAATTCTTTTCTTTTAGAGCACAAAATGCACGTTTTGTTAAAGTTACATTTATATTGTCTTGATACGGCATTCCCAAAGTAAAAGATAATTCTATTGAATCTAAGTAATAGATTTTTTAAATATTCACTAAAGTAGTAAATTATTCTAGTTTATGCAAACACATAAATTTTGGAATACCTGCAGGCTCCAAATAAAAGGACATATTTTTTTGTAATTTACATAAGTGTTGTCTCACATATTCATTTTCACAAACTTAATCTAATTTCCCATCAGAAAACTTAACGGTATTGCGATGTTATCGCTTGACGACGATATGGGCAAATCAAAGAAAAAAACTGACTAAATAATATAAAAAATGACTATGTCAAATCCATATGCACATAAAAAAAACTAAATGCATACATTTTTGCAACTCAAGTATGAATAATAATATGGATAATAAAATCGCAGTACATCAGATGAAACTGAAGATATCTGAACGTGTTTTTTAAATTTTCTCGATACAGTTTTTAAAGCATTTTTATTCTCTTAATTATATGCATTTTTAATATAATGCATACAATTTATATATTATACTGTATACATATGTAGTGCCCAATACGGGCGCGCATTGTTTATATATCGCACACGCATTATATTAACTAGCTACACAATTAACCAATTTAACTTCATCATTTTTGTACAATTTTTTTCTCAGTATATTAGAAATATTTCGAAAATTGCATTTTTCAACTTTATGTGTGATGTTAGTAGTCTTATAGATCTCTCAGAAATTGATAATTTTTGAATTGACTTCAAAAATTTCATTTTTTGAAATCAGTTTCATTTTTGAAGTTAAATTTTGCACTTCAGAACATTTAGGCAAACATAGAAATCAGTTCATCTCCGGATGCTTGTAAGTCCTGCTGCCATAACATCCTACAGTGATTTTTGTCAATTCTGCAATTAGCTCATTGGATTCATTGAACTTTATGTAACGAAATTATTTGATATAAATACAGCTGCAAAAATGATAAAAGTAACCTTTTTTTCAGCATGCACGTCAGTTTAGAATATGGAAAGGCACTTTTAATTAATTACCGCTTCGTAACATTTTCAGGAATTACATGATTTGAGGATTCTCAAATTCCTACACAAAACATAAAAACCCAGATTCCCGATTTTAAAATATTACAAAACCCCCCAGGAATACACCCAGACGACAAACAGGCCTGCATTAATAAATTCAGATAGTCAGTGACTTCCTTGCCGTTTTCAAATTTTAAAAAATTCAGAATTTTCCTTATGTCTCCCATTTCTTCTCAAAAACTCCCCAAGTACAGTTGTCAGCTACAAGTGTGATTTCAGTTCTTGCATCATCTTTTAAGTCCAGCTCAGTACAGGCATAAATAACGGTCACCTCTGATCTTGTGTTTTTATTATCACCAGGCGGTGTACAGTAAAAACTCAAGACCAGAAGGAAAGTTAGTCAGTCTTGATTTTACTGCAAACTGGTATTTCTGTGAAACAAAAAAATCGTACAGGAAATTTTTTGTCCACGGAATGTATTTCAGCATCCAAGGTCACGAGATAATTTCGAAAGAAAATTCAATATATAGATACAGCTGCAAAAATGATAAAAGTAATTTATTTTGGCAAGAACTGAAATCACACTTGTGGCTGACAACTGTACTCGCGGATGTTTTAAGAAGAAAAGAGGGAAATAAGGAAAATTATGTTCATAGTTGAGGCAGAATATTCCAATAATTGTGCTTGGTATTTGAGATAGCTGTTCCTCTGAAATGTGCATCGAAAGATACGAAAAATACCACACAATAAACGCGCTACGTATGTTTCACACAGGACTTTAACTCAGATATTAGCAACTAATTATGGCCATAAAACAGTAAGACGGTGAGGTCGAAAAATATATAAATAAATAAAAGCATTTTAGTCGCAACTTACAAACCCCTTCCTCCTCCCCCAGGGGGTAGGGTTGATACTTCACTCGCATATTGAAAAATTGAAAATAAATCATGTATTCGCATACTATAATCATTTCCACAGCAAAAATTAAAAAAAAATTCTAAAAATCCCTAATATATATAGAAAGATATTACTTGACAAATTATTAAATTACTTACGGACTCAGACGTTGCACACACACTGAGCATTTGCAGGCTTTGATCCCAGCTAAGCGGCCGTAGTCCTTGGGTTTCAAAACCCAACCAGAACACGATTAGAGAACTACCGTGCTAAGAAACTGAACTCGAACTGTGGTTGTAGAGTATCATCACCAGAGAGCTCCCACTCTAACCTATGACCCCCCACAGTCGCTAGAATTAACGCCAGGCGAGGTAGGGGGAGGGACGGGGTCGCCGTAACATGTCGATCGTATACATGTCAAGGGGTCATTGCAGTCAAAGGTCCACATAATGATGGTGTCCTTTCGTTTTAGTCCCAGAGTAGAATTAATAGAGTGTGGAGGGTCATCATGCCTTCTTGCTGATGACTGTGTCGCAGTAAACGGGTCTCCCAATCTTATTATAAGGGGTATCTCAGTTAAAGGAAGTTGAACAGGCCTTCGGGGGAAAAGATGAGAGGAAGAAACAACAAAAACCCTCCTGTCCAGAAGGTACCTACCCCACTCTTCTCACCAATACTCCCTGCTCCCCTAGCCCCAAGAATCGTAAGATGGTGAGAACTTCCACATTGTCCTACTCCAGTCTCATCAGGTGTCCGTGATCTCCACACAATGGACACGAAGTTCGCCTCAATACTTCTTTACACTCGTGTTTTTGTTCCTCCTGCCTTCGAGCAGTGGAAATGAATTAAAACTCTGTAATGCATGATGGGACACTATTCTATGGATAAGGGAACAAATCCGTATTGGTTAATGGCCTTAATTTCCGGTAGAAGCAGAAATAACTAACGAAACCCTGTGCTGTGCTTAACTGAAGAACAGCAGGTAAAAATCACTAATGGCATGAAATATTTCCATTCGATAATTTCGCAGATCGACGAAAAAAAGGAAAAAAAAAAAAGAAAAAAGAAAGAAAGAAAGAAAAGGTAATGTATGATATATTTTTTTCTTCCTTCCTTTTTTTTTTTTTTTTTTTTTCTTTCCAGTGGTGCACGTTTGCCGGAATCCGGAATCGCCCGCCCCTTGTTAAATTCATAGGGGAAACGGTGTTTGCCTAAGTGAAACAATTGTAAACAAAAGGTACATAGAAATTTTATATTATCACTCACTCAGACAATAAAATTATTGGCCCTTCAATCCATCAGCTACCGAGGATGCTTTTTTTATTGCTTTGCTTACTATCCAGAGGCGTGTTTAGATCTTTTGGGGCAATAGGGGTTAAAAGATTCAGCCGCCCCCATCCACCCCTTCTTATCACATCAGAAATTTTCATCCGTCAGAGTAAAAATAAAATAAATTCAAGATAAAAGTTTTTACCTTTTGTAAAATGACATTCTATCTTTCTATTATTAGAACGTTTTGTAAGAAGCGGTACTAACATAATCACTTTGTCCGTGCAAAACGAATTGTTTTGTTTTTAGTGATATTTCAAAAATATTAAGTTTGGCAATTTAAACGTCCTATATACTTCATGAATTTACCCCTAACGACTGTCAAAGTCGAAAATTCGAAAAAAATTGAAGATCTGTTGTGAAGAAACTATTCAACTAAAAGAAAGACTAAATAATTTTAACTGCTTCTTTCAACAAGTACGTCCATAAGAACTCAAAAATTTAGAATATCAACAAGAGCAAAAAAAAAAAAAAAAAAAAAAAAAAGAAGAAAAATACAGAATATGTTACTAATATGAGAAAGCAAAATATCAGTTTGATAATACAAATAAAGTGACCGCTTTAAGGAATGATTTGTTTCATAGTCCGTGAAAACCAAAACAAAACTGGAAATCCAATTATACTTTTTCGGGGCCCCTCACACTCTGGGGCCCTAGGCTCTCACCTAGTGCGTTTATTTAGAAATCCGCCCCTTATTCATTCCATACATTAAGCTCCATTGGGAAATCTTGAAACACTGACGAAGTTGTTGGCCAGATTTAAAGATTGAAGATTGAAGACACAATACAGAAGTCCAATTCGAAAATACAAAAGAGAACTTAAAGTCGAAAGTTACAAAACAGAACTCATAGTTGAAAGTGCATCACCAGTTAGGAAAACAGTCATTGAATTACTAACATTCAAAAAAGTAAGGTTTTCTGTCGTAGCTAGAAGGCTTTGTGATGCTGTATCTTTAAGATGAATTGCTAGTTTATTAATTGTTACGTTTTATCCGTTTTATTTACGCATAAAATGGGTGTTCGTGTGTGTTTAAAAAGATATGTATATTATCATCACATACCATTTTCAACGCATTGCTGGATGAAAGCCTCCGAAAATATTTTCCACAACACTGCCTTAAACAAATATCTTTCTGTCACTCCGACATGCAATTAGAGTTCATCTACCCATCTCCTACGTGGTTTTCTTGTTATTTTCCTGCCCCGTAGTGTCCAACCTAATATTTCAGTTGTTCCACGGTGGTCAGTTCTAACAATATATCCAGCTCATTACCACCTGAGGGTCTTTACTTTTATCATAATATCAGCAATTCTTGTTTTGTTTTTTGTTTTTTCTTGTTTCAAGGGGGGATCTAGAAAATTTACAAAAGGAAGCCATAAAAATGAAACTTAAATTCACAGAAACAGAATTATGATGTGGTGAAATAACGAATGCACTGTGTGATAGCTTTAATTTTGAGCACCACTGTAGTTTGTTTCTACAGCATAGTGGCAAATAAATTATTAGTAGTACTTTTCATTGCACATTTAACAGGGAAAAAAAAGCCCTTATTTCATAATTATTAGAAAGATAAGTTTTTGTGTAAGTTGCTCTTTCAGCTGTGGTAATGAAGTTTTTCACTTGTAGTAACGAAGCAGTCATCTTGGAAATGCATGTATTTTACGTTTTGTTACGTTTCAATTCCGCACGTTAACGCATGAAACAAAAACAAGCTTAAAAAACATCGAAACCAAATCACTAGAAAATATCAGTTGTCTCTGCTTATAATCTCGCAATACCGATCCTTCATCGGAAGACATTTCCTAAATTAGAACTGCTATTCCAGATCATGTGACAACGTCCTAAAAATGGAACCACTTTAAAATATATGCGCATTATCGTCATATGACTATTAAAGTATTATCAGGCTTTACGAGAAATGTACAGCTGCTTTACCTTCTGAGAAATGTGAGTGGTAGTAAATCACAGTTCATTTTATTAACGAATTGCAATTTTTAAGCAATTTATTTTAAATACATTTTAAATGTTTTTTAAAAGTATTTTAGCCGCCCCGGTGGCGCAGTGGTCCAAGCGATGGCTTATGACAATTCGCCCGAGATGGGTCTGGGTTCGGATCCCGGTGAGGCATGGATTTTGTGCTTGTCTTTAGGCACTGGTTCTCTCACTTCCTTGGAGCCAGTGGCCCTAAATTAGGGACGGGCGACTGCTTAGTTGCTCACGGTGGTTGTTAAACCACCAGTTTAAAAAAAAAGTATTTCACATGCCAGTCTGGCGTAAGTTCTGTGAAAACGTCACAGTGCTGTTTTGGCTGATTTACAATTACCACAATTACAAACACACAAATTTGTCCATGACGGGGATCGAAGCCTTCCCTCACTCCGGAGTAGGTTGCTCTCCCAACTAAGCTACACGGGCGGAATGTATCGCTGCAGATATGTCGTCTTGATACGTGATTCACCTCTGTACTACGTCACAGTACATTTTAATTATTCCTATTTTTTTAATGTAGTTTTACTCGACTTTCTTTCAATAGATTAATAAGACTGAATGCGTTTTCCACGATACAAGCCATCATGTAATTTTTTGCAACTAGTACATTTTGCGTTAACGATTCTTAAAGAAAATTCAATACGCACTTGCGGCTTAATGCCTTCTACACCAGCTTTTCTTTTCACTTCTGAATCGGAATTTCTCAAGATATTTCAAAGAGTATTTTTGAGAGTGATTTAAGGACACCCCCATGACCGAGAGCTACGAGATGGGTCCCGATACGAGTCCCAGGTGAAGCATAGCCGGTGTGTTTACCTAACTGCACTGGCCTTCTCCACTCCCTGGAACGGCTCCAGAAAAATTCGTACACAAGAAAACTCGCACACCGCAAAGCTCGTACACTTATACATCCTGCTGAGCAAAGTGCAAATGGCGGAAAACTCGTACACCTTCTCAAGTGAGGGGATGTACACAAATTGCGTTTCGTTACGAGATCATGTCAAAGTGTACGAGTTTTCCTAGCTGAACAAAACGAAATGTACCAGTTTCCCAAGGGATCTCAATGGGTATGTGATTAAAATGACACAAGGTTTATGCAGAACCTTTCTGACTCCTAATCTTGAGTTGTGATATTAATATTTCCCACGTGATAACAAACAATAAAGGCTAATTAATAGGGGCTCAACAATTCGATTTTCAGGTGCTGATCTTTTTAGAAGATTTTAATTTACAACTTTGATATTCCGTATTTCTAAACATTTTAAAAAATCTAATAAAAGGCACTCAACTGATTATTCCTCACCTATTTACAAGCCACCTAGGCGGCGGGCCCTTTTAGAAGATTTTAAGTTACAACCTGGATATTTCCTATTGGTAAACATTTTATAAAACCTAATAAAAGGCACTCAACGGATTATTCCTCAACTCTTTACAAGCCACCTAGGTCTTTTTAGCAGTTTTCATTCCGTCGAGCTCATGTTCATAACGTTTACGAACCATGTCCAGTTGATAATATTGCGCCTTTACCTTGGCACCAAATATTCATCAATAAGCCCTAGGCCTAGGCACAGGGCATATGAATTAATATACAATGCCTAAGCGAAACCGCAGGTATAAAACACAACGCTTATGTAAATGTCATGAATATCAGGGTGGTAGATTTAAAACTGCTTTAAAGGCCCGCGGCCTAGGTGCCTTGTAAAGATTTGAGAAATGATCCATTAAATACCTTTCACTATGTTTAATAAAATGTTTACACATACGAAATATCTAGGTTGTAATTTAAAATTTTCTAAAATGGTCCAAGGCCTATGTGTCTAGTAAACAGCTGACGATTTGTCCATTGGGCGCCTTTTATTGGGTTTTATAAAATGTTTACGAATACGGTATATCTAGGTTGTTACTTAAAATCTTCTATAAAGGCCCACGGCCTAGGTTCCTTGTAAATAGGTGAGAAATAATCCGTTGAGTGCCTTTTATTAGGCAATATGAAATGTTTACAAATGTGAAATATCTGTGTTTTAACTTAAAATCTTCTAAAAAGGCCCGCCGCCTAGGTGCCTTGTAAATAGATGAAGAATAATTCGTTGAGTGCCTTTTATTAGGTTGTATGTTTAGAAATACGGAATATCAAGGTTGTGACTTAAGATCTAAAAATATCAGCACCTGAAGATCGATTTGTTGATCCCCTGTTCATTATCCATTATTGCTTGTTATCACATGAGAAATATTGAAATCATAACTCAAGATTTAAAGATTCAGAAAGGTTCTGCATAAACCTTGTGTCATTTCAATCTTACATACCCATTGAGATCCCTTGGGAAACTGGTACATTTCGTTTTGTTCAGCTAGGAAAACTCGCACACTTTGACAAGATCTCGGAACGAAACGCAATTTGTGTACGTCCCCTTACTTGAGAAGGTATACGAGTTTTCCCGTGTGCGAGTATTCCGGTGTACGACTTTTCCGCTCTTTGCTCTTTGCTCAGTTGGACGAGAAAGTGTACGAGTTTTCCGGTGTGCGAGTCACCCCCCCTCCCCCGCCGGAACCCGTGATCCCAAATTAGGGAGAGGCAACTGCTTACGGCCTAATCAGTTATTGGTCGTTAAACTCCAAAATAAACAAAGAAAAGGGGGAAAGGGGGGGAACAGTCTTGCTGTACGCAATATCAGAAACTTTTCTTCTACCATGACACGTTTTTTTTTATTAATTTAAAAGAATTAATTACAAAAGTTAAAACAATAAAAGTGATAAGAGAAAGAAGTGATGCTCACTTTTATCATACACACTTATCATACACACTCAGAAGCATTTCTTCATCGCATCTGCTTGCGCTTCAGGTAGCAAAACAAAACAATCAGTGACATCAGAACGCTTTTGACAGCATTTAAAACGCAATCCCCATCGGAAATGTTTTTTTTTCAACCATTGGTATTTGCCATTTATGAATTAAAAATTTAAATAAATCCTACCAGTGAGGCTGGTTATCAAAAATAATGTAAGTCAGTATTGATACGGTGCTTGTTCCACCGTTAACAACAACAACAAAAACTACAGAAACAGTGAAAGACCGCTACCATTCTTTTTTCTGCAGTAATCAGAGAGAAAGGGAGGCTCGTGTCATTTTTTTGTTGCCGTGAGCAAATCGTCCTTCCGGCTGATTAAACGAAACAGCTACTCGGGAGATGAAGGCAAGAGCGGAGAACTTCCTCTACAGACCAATGACGAGCGCAGACGGTCTTCAGTTCTTGGAAAAGTGGCCGCAATTATGAGCGCCTCTAACTTACCGTTGGGCTCAATTCCTGCGTAATGGCAGTCTGACCCCACGACGGAAGAGAAAAGAGAGAGAGAAAAGGGAGGAGAGAGAAAAAGAACAAACAAAAATTTTAAATTAAATGAGGTAAAAATACTATTGTTCAGTTCCTGTAATGAAGGTGAAGTTGTGAGAGAAATGAATGACGTGGCCCCAGTTTTAACTAAAGGTTGAAATTTAATCCCGAAACACGAACAATGGTGTTAACCCTAGCAAAAAGTCAAACGGAATTCAGTGAAAATAAAGAAGCCTAGAATTTCCTTTGTTTATTCAAAAGTAAGATTATTGCAATTGAAAGCGCTACAAAGTAGATGGAAAGTGTATCCCAATTCCCAAGGACTTCTGTGAGGTGGTCCAACTCGCCTTGTTAAGAATAAAAATGGATCTGTGTATGTGTGTGTGGCCGATCTTTCTTGATATGCAAACCCCTTTTTATTTAATTCCTTCCCTCCGAAACCAAATTTCGAAAGAGCAACCTGCTAAAAGTTGGATTTTTTTTTTCTTTTATTTCGGTTTTGACGAGCCACGTGAACAGTTGAGGCATCGTACAGCTCTAATTTAGAGTCACTTGTTTCAAAGAAGGAACAGGAAATGTCCCACAACCCATGTCTCATCCAGAAATTCAGTCCGGGCCCTGTCTAGACCGTTTACTAAATGCCAACGCCTCTGGACACTCTCCCACCTGGAAAATTTTGTGGGGTCGAACCTACCACCTAAATATGAAGTTAAACACATTGAACCGAAACATTGGGGAATATTAAATTTATGCTGTGTTTTTCATTCAAAATACACTATATGATCAAAAGTATCCGCACAACCCTTTCGAATAAAGGATTTGCCTGTATATACGTCACAGCCATGGAGGTCGCCCATTTCACCAAGAATGCCGATTTTTACCACCACCCCACGCCCCAATCTGAGAGCCCAATTCCGCACCATCTCTAGCAAGGAAATAAAATTTATTTTGTCTGGTAGGGATTATTTATCCGTTATGCACTTTCTCATTGATTGAACATACGCAGCACGCCCTTCCACAGAAACTTCTCATTGACACAACATATACAGTACACAACAAATATTTTCTCATTGACACAAGACATACAGTACGCACAGTACGCACTTCCACAGAAACGAATGCATGTAAAAATTCAGGGATTCCAACTTCTCAAACAACGGTCCGAGAATTTTTGTAAAATTATATTCTCAAGATTTGCGCACGATTAAATCCTTTGCTTTTGCAAATCCTTGCTCATTGATTGAACATATGCACTTCCACAGAAACTTCTGACTATAAAACCCATGCGGAATCGGGCTGTAAAAACCATAGAGAATTGTTCCGTAAAACGTAAAACTCATGCTGAATTGGGCCATCAGTTGGGGGGTAAAAATCGGTATTTTTGCAGAAATGGGAACCTCGACAGCCATGACCCATACAGATACAAAAAAACGCACGTGGCATGATAAACATCATAGACAAACATGAACAGTAAAATAGGTCGTATGGTAGAGCTCAGTGACATTCAGCATGGTGTGATCATAGGGTGCCATCTTAGCAACAAGTCAGTTCGGGAGATTTATATCCAGCTGCAGCTGCCCCGTTCATTTTTAAGTAATGCAATTGTGAAGTGGAAACATCTAAGAGCAGCAAGAGCGCAAGCGCGATCTGATCGGCCGCACAAAATGTGAGATCGGGACCTCCCAGCACTGAAATGAGTGGTGCGATAAAATACCCTGTCCTCGATTGCAACACTCATCACTGAGTTCCAAAATGTCTCTGGAAGCAACGCCAGCACCATTTCAGTTCGTCGAGAGCTGAGGGAAATTGGGTTTCTATGTCCGAGCGGTTGCGTAGAAGCAGAATATCAGCAAGTTGATGCTACGCGTCGGTTGGAGTTGTGTAAAGCTCGGCACCAGTGGACTCTGGCGCAGTGAAACTGCGTTCTCTGGGGTGATGAATCACACTTCACCATCTGACAATCCGATAGACGGGTCTGGGTATGGAGGACGCCAAGCGAACGCTACCTGACCGATGTGCAACGTCAATTCTGAAGTTTGGTAAAAGAGACATCGTGGTGTACGACTATTTTTCACGGTTTGCGTTGTGCTCCAATATTCCCTCTAAGTGGCCTTGGGCAATGCTTGCCTAACCCAATAAGTTGGGCAAGCATCAAAGCCACTTGGGTAAAAAAAAATATTTTCTCAGTTTCTCTTACTAATGCAGTTCAAGTTGGAACTTGGATTGGAACCCTTATTTTTTTCTAATCCCCCATTTTTATCACCGTGCCTTCCGCAATTGATTTTAAATTTTAAAAAATATTAAAAACTTTTCATTTATTTAGATTTTTATTTTATAAAAAGTGAGCTCAAACTTACTTCTGGAATGCTTACAATTTAACTGACCGGCGGCTTACAATTTAACTGACCAGCGGCTTACAATTTAACTGACCGGAATGCTTTTCACCCGCCAACTAACATAGGTGCATTACTTAATACAATGAACTTGGTTACGGTTTGTTGTGATTGGCTGGCGCTGATGTTTTGTTTTGAGAAAAGACTCTATATCTGGATCTTTCTCGGCGTGGAAAAATCACCAATCCGCATTCTCGAGTTCACTATCTGCTCGCACGAGGCTACTTTGCAAGAAGCCTTTGAGAATGAAGAGGACAATGAGACGAACTGAGGAGGAGGCGAACGGCGTTTAAGAAAAGTGTTGTTTTGACTTTTGAGAGCGCTAATTTTATTTTCTTATTATTATTTTTGCAGGTAATCGATTTTCGATTTTTGAAAATTAATTAGCGATTTGGGAATTTTAATCTAAAATGCTTACTGCGTGGAAGATATTTCAGCAGCGCGGAGGAAGTTAAGTAGCTGCGCCGCCTCACGTGCGCGCAGCTTAAAAGGAGACATTGCTGACCGCCCTAGTTCGAACACCGGGGAATCTTAAGACTGTGGTCTATAAGGATATTCTCGACTATTCTCTGCTTCCAACAATATGGCAACAGTTCGGTGGAGACTCTTTTCTTTGTCAACAACAGCACAATGCTCCCCGTCTACCAACGAAGGATCCCTGCAGGAACGGTTTTATCAGATGAATATGAAGAACTTGCGAACACACAAATTTGCCGGTGACGAGATCAAAGTCGCATCCTTCTGCTCCGGAGCCGAATGCTTTGCCAATTAAGCTACACTGAGGGAATTTATCGCTGCAACTTTGCCGTCTTGACCTCTGTAGTATGTCACAGACTTGACTGACCTGCACAGATTCCCCAGTCTCAACTTTTTGGGATGAAATGGAACTTTAGCAGCGAGCCAGTCCGAACCACCCAACATCGGTGACTCAGCTGACTTGTGGCAGAATGGATGACAATTTCCGCAGCAATGTACAAGAATTTAGTGGAAAACTTCTTCAGTACAGTGGAAGCTGTGATAGCAATAGAGTGTAGTCCAACTCGATACTAATCCCTTTTTTTTACTCTTTCCAACCGTAGGTTGAAGAAGCGGAAGCGTATATGCTCCAGCTTTGTCCGTCTGTCTGTTTGTCTAACTAACTGTCTGTCCATCCCTCCGTCCGTTTGCCCGTCTGCACGATAACTTGCGTAAAAGTGGTTCGATTTCGATGAAATTTTAGTATGTGGTAGGGGACCACCTAGGAACGAACCTTATTAAAAATGGGCGAAATGGGGTCAAGAGGTCAGGATATAGGAGCGGGATCCATTCCATCGCCTTCATGCGTCATAATTTATGTAAAAATGCTTCGATTGAAACAAAACTTTATCATATTGTTCCGGAAGTATACTTAACCGGTTCTGTTGAATATTATCGAAAGTGGGGTCAAAGGTCAGGGAACAGGAGCGAGATTTATTCGACAGCCAATATCCTCATAACTTGAGTAATGATTTCTGGTATGTTGGAAAGCGTATCATAACCAATGCATGATTTTACTCACTTTTTGTTACAAGAAGTTTGTGGATAGGCAAGTGTCTGGATACTCTTGATCAGTTAGTGTATCTGTAAGCACGTAGAATTTCAGAAAGTTCACACTTCCTAGATCTAAAAAGGGAAACAACAGGGTTTTTTTTGGGGGGGGGGTTCTGTTGTGCGCTACAATAGTGTTACTGGAACATGTAAGGGTAGCAACGGTTACACATTTTTCAGACATCGAAGGGGAAAACAAAAGGTGTTTTATTACTGCCTATACTATACAATGGTGTATCATATTTTGATAGTTCTACGAGGTTTTAATTTTGTGCGTTAATAGTGTTTAATGTTTATCACAACACTATCTAGAGGATCAACATAGCAAGAAAAGTAATAAATAGAACTTACAACGGCTTGTTTTATTAGATGTTGAATTGCAACTCGCTCGTAATCACAATTCCTCTTAGAACTCTAAAGGAGAGTATCATTGGCTTATTCATAGTATCTCTCTCGTAGAAACGCCTTGAGGAGGTCCTCAAAATAATATACAGCTAAACACAATCAGAAAAATCATCGAACCATCACCATACACATTCTTTACTGTCGACGTGGCTTTTTAAAATTTACCTTCGATTCACGGTCAGTTGTTTCCAAAAAGTATTAGGAAATAAGTGAAGTGATGTGCCGTTCAGAATAAAAATCTTACGGAGAAGTAACATAATTTGCATAGTAACAAAACCTTAAAAATGAAGGTTAAATTAGAGATATATGTCACAGATGTTATGGTACCCAGCAAAAACATAAGTGTTGGGAAATTGCTGGGCACTAGCTGGCAGTGATTGGTCACTGTTGGCTAAATCTGCCGTTCACGGCACGGTAGCGGTCCGTTGGTGGCAGCGCCATCAGTCGGCAGCCATTGATGGATCTGCAGCATCGCCGTGAATTGCGGGCCTCCAAGCAAGTGCCACTAGTGGCCCGTAGCTGGCAATCGAAGCAACCCCAATACGAGGTGGAAGCAACAGGACTGCGTTTGCGCAGAAGCAACACATGCGGTGTTTCTCATGGTACAAGTTAGTTGAAGATGACACTACCGCCATCGTGTTATTTTAGTGGATGTTAAGAAAAAAGCCATATGTAGAGAGGCAAATTAATTTCCCAATGAAATGCCACGTCGACGAAGATTACCATCGGAAGAAAATTATATAAATAATTAATGAACTGTAAGAAATAGTCAGTTACTCTCATGTATTTATAGAAACTCATTTTGTGTCTTTGGGAAACTACGGTTTCTCCACACACACACACACACACACACACACACACACCTTTTTTTATGGCTACTACTGGGAAATTGGTGGACAAGATTCGGCAAGCCACAAGTTACGTCACGAGATTGCCGGCTGTCACTGCCGGGAAACTAGCGGAACACATTAGGCTAGCCATCATTTATGGCACGTGCTTGCAGGGCCGCTTAAGGGCCGTTTGTGGCAGCCACTGCCAGTGATGGATAACTGATAGTCCTGTTCTGGCATATGACAAGTGATGGGGTGCCAGCTGCTGGCCTGAACTACTGACCCATATGGTGGCCGCCGGGACATTTTATTGACGGTTTGGCAGCGGCAACATAGTTCTGGGCCACTGCTGGCTTGAGTGTCAGCCCAGCAACACTATTTTTGCTGGGGTAACTTATAGGGTCAGCAGAAAAAAATTTGCTTAATTATGAAAGCATATACGAGGTAATTTTAAGGCAGTGTGTCAGTGAAAATTAGACCCAGACATTGCAACAGACTTCTGTTCTTCGTTTCCCTTAAGAATTTTCAACACCAAATGGAGGCCTTAACGCAGGTGATATTTTCAGGCATACCAAGCACAACTGAGATCAAGAGAGCAACTTACTTCAAAGTGAGGGAGCACGGAATCGACCCCTCTCACGGACAAATTTGTGTTTTCACAACTTGAGAAAGAAGTTTGAATATCAGGAAAACATCTTTTCGCAAGAGAAAAGAAACTTCAGCTAAGCTTTCTGGCTATTTGGTCTTATACGAACAAGAAAAAAAAAATTAGAAAAAATTAAAGTAAAAAAGAAAGAAAAACTTATTAAAACACGTTGTATTTTCAAATGTTATGATAATGAATTGTTATGGAGACAAAATGAAATTAAAAAAAAAATGAATCGACTCCTTTTATCTTTGGAGCTGTTACCAGAAAATATTTTGGAAGGAAGTTTTGTAGAAAATATGAACTTTAAAGCAAGATATTTTGAATTTCTCTTTACCTGTAAAGCGTCCCCTTGTTTTTTCAGACAAAAGGTTTACGCAGAATTCCCAGCCCGGACTCTAGTTTCCTTGAATGGACTTCCGTGTTTCCCAAGGTACTTAACGATCGCTGTGGGTGGTGCTTACTACGGTACGTTATCGCAATGGGTGAGGAAAGGGGAATTGGATTAGTTAAACACGATTTTAGTGAGCTCTTGCTGTTTCATTCTTGGAAATACACCAATCTACAACGTACTACTACTACTACTACTGCGCCTGGACGACTTCAATGACATTGAGCTGTCTAGTTTTCCCATGACTGTAATTGAAATCCTTTCACATAGTGTTTACAGCAAGTTGAAGCTAAATAAACTCTAAGATCACCTGGAAAGCATGTAGAAGTTTCTGATGTTCATGTACAAATGGAATCACTTTGTGTGTGTGTATGTGTGTGTGCCCGCCATGAACAACAAGGATTATAAACAGTACCTCGTCCCCACGGGCGGTTGAAAGGTAGGGAACTCGGGGGCTGACCCCCCCCCCGGAATTTCATGGTCCTCTTACTGCAGGAGTCTTCCTACGTTTTTATTATTATTATTATTATTATTATTAATAAAGATTTCCTGGAGACCATCACTATGTTTCGCAGTTTTCTGTAGCTGAAACCCCTCAATACTTTAACGTGCACAAGGAATTTCGAGTTTCCATCATAGATACCACTGATAGCATATTTGATTAGAATGCATTGATTATTTAACTGCAAATGCAAAAACGAAGTGGGAAGACGGTATATCAGCTTAAAGGGACAGGTCTTAAATTTGAAAATCAAGAAAGGGAAAGGCGGTGTTAGAGGTCTGCACGGGCAGAGCTTTTTTTAGTTTAGAAAACAAAGCAATGGGCCCAAGGTAGTTATTCTAACTACCTTGCAATGGGCCGGGCTCTTTCCCAGATACTTACAACTGAGATGGGTCAAGCCGGGTCGGGACAAGTCGACCCATTCCTTTTATCGCAATGGTAAAGGCAGAAAAAAAGCCGTGCTTCCCAATTTCCTGGTCTGTTTAAATGTTTTCCTGGCTTTACTTACTTCCATGACATAGAACAGGGCGTAATCACGAAAGTAAGGAGAAGTACTAGCAGTGTTTTTACCATCTGTAGGTATTAAGATGGAAAAAACACTATGGGGCTTGTTGACAACAAAAAGATTTGACCCCCAGCGAGTGTGTGTGTTGTGTGGGGTAGGGGACGGGGGTGTTTGCAGTGAGTGCGATGCCTTTTTATTTATTTATTTTTTTTTTTTTTTTGATTGGAGGTTTAACGACCACCGTGAGCAACTCAATGGGCTATAAGCAGTCGCCCGACCCTAATTTAGGACCAATGGTTCCAGGGATGGGAGAGAACCAGTGCCGTAAGGATGTGGGGCGTTGGGTGTCCGTGTGTGTTTATGTATGAGAGAGTGGGACCAAATCGATTATTTCTCCTATCCCTAATCTGTATGGGGATTGAATTTTGTAGTGTTTATGTATGAGAGTTGAACGCGCTTAATCTTCTTTTTTGTCTCTCTTTAAAGGTTATGTTCTTTGATAATTGTTAAAGTTTAGTTAATATTTTTAGGCATACATCCAACTAAATATTTTCAATAATATATAATTTCATCATTTAATTTTAATAAAACCCAATAGAAAGGCAAAATAATACCAAAAGGTACATCACGGGCCACGCCGGGCCGGGCCTAAATAACAAATGCAGCGGCCCGGGCCGAGGGTGAAATATTTTAAACGGGCCGTGCCAGGTTGGGCCTTAAACGCACGGGCTTGGACAGGGCCGGGCTCACCAAATAAGAGCCGTGCAGATCTCTAGGCGATTTATTAAAAACAGTGTTTGGCTCAATAGCACATTTGGTACGTAGTTTTTATTTTTATGTATTTGCTGAAACAGTCAGAATCATAACCAAACTTTGCCGTTTAAGTTTAATTGGTTTAAGAATATTGAGATGCAAGTACATATTTTTTTCCCCCATTGAGTTAGCATAAGGTCTACTGGTCCAGAATATGGCGGCCCTTCGGAAATTCTCGCGTTATCCCGGCAGCCCAGTCCCCGCATGTATATAGTTGTACTTTCCGAAGTTCTTCACTCACACATATCTCGAAAAAGTGCTGAATTTAAAAGCAACGAAGAGACTGGTACTCATTTCCTGGGTAGGACTTACGTATTTATTTATCATTTATATTGGTTTTAGTGATTTATGAAGTCCATGTGTGTGCACCAAATATTAAGAGATGCGTTTTTTTCCAGATTCAAGGCTCGTAGCTCCAGAGAACGGAGGAAACCAGAACCGAGGAATAAATGTGCATTAATGCAACATACAGGATTTGCACAAATGCACGTGGAGGAAGAGAAAACTTCTTGACAGTTAATCCAAGAACCACTGTCAGTTGCCATCACTCAGCCGAGGACGAGAACGAATGTCCGAAAAGTTCATCAGCAGACGACTTCCTCTGTTTGCTACGACACTGGTTGTTTCGCTTCTGAATAGCCGGTGTCCCTTAATTAGGAGCGGATATCTTCTTATAGCGTTAGAGCTGACTGGGGACGTTAAATCCCAAAATAAAATAAATAAAATAGAGGTAGTTGGTCATTTGTAAGTTTTCTTTTAGAAGCAACAAATAATAACTTCACGTAAGATAGCAGCCGCCCGTGTGGCGCAGTGGTCTAAGCGATGGCTTCTGATCCTTCGTCCGGGTTCGAATCCCGGTAAGGCATGGATGTTGCGTTTGTGTTACGGCCCTGGCTCTCTCTCCCTTCCCTGGAACCAGTGGCCCTAAATTAAGGACGGGCGACTTCTTATAGCCCACTGAGTTGCTCACGGTGGTCGTAAAACCTCCAATAAAGAAAAAAAGAAGTTCGCACAAAATATGAATTGGTAATCTTCTCAATGTTTTTCCACATTGTTAAACTAAAGTATATGCCGCCCCGGTGGCGTAGTGGTCTAAGGCGCTGGCCTCTGATCATTCGTCCGTAAGGGGTCCGGGTTCGAATCCCGGTGAGGCATGGATGTTGTGTTTGTCTTACGGCACTGGCTCTCTCCCTTCCCTGGAACCAGTGACCCTAAATTAGGGACGGGCGACTGCTTATAGCCCATTGAGTTGCTCACGGTGGTCGTTAAACCTCCAATCAAAAAAACAAAAAACTAAAGTATATTTCACCTGCTGACACATTCGTACAAATTACCAGAAAAGGAATGCATTAATGAGAACTGTAATACCAGTACTTCTCTGTAAACAAAAGAGACGGCGCATCCACAGAACCTCAAAAAGCGCCATCTACCATTAGGCAAACTCGACAGTGTGGAAAATGTGCAGTTACAAGCTGCGTCCTAAACAAGAGCATCGTACGACGTGATTATGACGTCATGACAGGCAGGGATCCCGAATCATATCGAAATCATCATTCGTGGTTTAAGGTAAATCTTAATCATATAACCGGCTTTGATTAGATACATACCTGAAATGACATTACTTGAAAGACCAAAAGACAGTCAGAGATTTTTCTTTTGTTCTGTTGCGTGCAAGACAACCACAGAAAAGCTCAACCGCAGGAGGATGGTTTTTCATCATTTTCATGGAAGTGTGTCCATTTATGGATAAGGAAAATGACAAGAGGAGATGACATCATAACCAAAGTAAAATCTCTCAACTGGCAATGGGCTGGGCGCTTTGCTAAAAGAACTGACCACCGTTGGACAACTGAAATACCACACTGAATATTAATGGATAGGAAAAGATCCTCAGTGGGAATATAGGCTGGACATACTGCTAGAAGAACTGATCACCGTCTGACAACTTAAATACTAACTGGATACAAAGAGACAGAAAAGCCAACGAGCTGGACACATTTCTAGAGGAACTGACCACAAATGGACAACTGAAATACTCCACTGGATGCCAAGGAAAAGGAAAAGACCCTCGAGTGGTAATGGGCTTGATTTATTGCTAAAAGAACTGATCACATCTGACAACTGAAATAATATACGGAATACAATGGAAGAGCAAAAAACCCAGATGACCCTGGAAAGTTTAGTAAGCGCTGCTTTAAACGATCGAGTGACAGATCATGGTCGCAACCTAGATTTCCCAATTTCATTTAATAAATATTATCCCGTGGCGTAAAACAAAACTAAATATTAACAAGAAAGATGGCACCGAATTTTCGGGTGTAATGAGCACGTCTTTTGAATCCGTTCTGATGCGAATTTAATTTACCAAAGCTATTCAAAATCAATGGAACCGGTATGGAAAACAATAGTATCTGACCGAAGGAAAAAAAAATTCAATTGGGTTTTTAATCCCGCATATATTGCTGTAAACGGAAACGTCAGCTTTCGCCCTCTGGTGGCAGACTTGTGCGTTAAGAAAATTTTGAATTTATATGAGAAGCATTTCGCAGCGGAAACGCTCTCCAACAAAGAAATAATTTTTCAACTCGAGCTCTTAGAAGCAGAGATATCGACAAATATAAAATATGCATTTACACTCCCGGCGGATAAGCCATGCATTATTTTAAAAAGAAAATATTTTCAAAAGGTTTTTCGATGTGAGCGATATCAGTTCATGTAAGAATTTTTTCAATCGAGTTTTCAGGAGCTCAGATTTTACTGCAAATGCATCAGACGCAGAAACTAACACTTACGCCCCCTGGTGGCCAAGCCATTCTGTATCAAATATTAGAAATTATGTGCTGAGAATTTCCTATCAGGTGCTGCATCCAGTGCAGAAAGAATTTTTCAAATCGGAGTTTTAGAACCAGAGATGTTGAGGAAAACGCAGTTTACCTTTACGCTCCCTAGCGGAAAGTCTATGTATTACTTGAAAATTGTGAACTTATATGAGAAACATTTTACACAGGATACGCTATCTAACAAAGAAGGAATTTTCCAAATCCGACTTTTAGAGGCAGAGATATTGACAGAAATAAGACAGATATCTACGCTCTCTGGTGGAGAAACCATGCATTATTTTAAGATGAAGATATTCTCAAATGCTTATCGACAGCTGCGGTATCGGTCTACCAAAGAATTTTTTCAATTGGGCCTTTAGAAGCTGAGATTTTACTGCAAATACCTACGAATCAGAAATTTAACGCTTACGCCCCCTGGTGGCCAAACCATATCTTATAAAAAAAAATAGAAATAACAATTAAAAAAAAATTCCCACCAGGAGTTGTATCCGGTGCTGGAAGAATTTTTAAAATCGGAGGTTTAGAAGCAGAGATATCCGGGAAAGCGCATTTTACCTTTACTCCCCCTAGCGGAAAGTCAATGAATTATTTGAAAATTTTGAAATTATATTAGAAACATGCCGCACCGGAAACTCAGCCCATAAAGAAGAATTTTTTCAAATCGGATCATTAGAAGCAGAGATATTGACAAAAAGAAGATATAAATCTACGCCCCCTGGCGGAGAAATCATACATTATTTTAAGAAGAAAATATTCCGAAAAGGTTTGTCTACGTGAGTAGTATCGGTCCACGGAAGAATTTTTTTAATCGAGATTTTAGAAGCTCAGATTTCGCTGCAAATACATTAGAAGCAGAAATCAACACTTACGTCCCCTGGTAGCCAAATCGTTTTATACCAAAAATTAAAAATTATATGCAAAATATTTCCCATCATGAGCTGTATCCGCTGAAGGGAACATTTTTCAAATCCAAATTTTAGAAACAGAGATATCTGGGGGAAAAGCAATTTACTTTTAGGCCTCTTAGCGGAGAACATATGCGTAACTTGGAAAAGTGACTATGCCTAAAATAATCTTCGACTTGAATGAAATCGAAAAGTAAAAGATCTTTTTTAATTGGATGTTCAGAAGCAAATATATGGATTAGAATGTGTTTCGAATTCTATATCATCTGCATTTACGCTCTCTAGCGGCTAAAGTTTGGCTCGTAAAACAAAAGCGAAATAAAGGATCATCATTCGCAAATTTCAAGCTTCCTAATGCAAAAAGAAGTTTTCAAATCGGACTATTAGTTGTAGAGATATCGTGTCTACAGAGGGACGGACGGACGGACAAACCGATAACAAAAGCACGTGTTTTTTGTTTTTTTTTGCAAAAGACGTGATAAAAAAGCAATGAAACGGAGCCAGAAGAAACGACATTTTGCCAGCATTTATATCCATAGAAGGGGATAATGGGATAATGTTATAACACAACCCTAAATAAAATTTCCCATAACAGATGAAGTACGGGAATTTTTTCGAGAACACGAGACACTTGTATGAGTATGCTGTTTCTAATAGATACAAAAGATCTACGCTAAGACTTATAAACTGTGCCAGGAAAAAAACAAATACACTCTTTGCAAAAAAAAAAAAAAAAATCGAACTCTAAGCATCCCGAGAAAGATTTGTTTAACGGCTTTGTTTAAATTGGAGAGAGACAAGGAAGTTACACTGACTGCCTGAGTTTAATAATGAAGACTTAGTATAGATGTGCTGTGTATTTTTTTTTCTTGTTTTTTTTAATCTTAAATTCCCTGTGCTGAAGAAACTGGCAGCAAAATTTGAGGCTTTGTCTTGATTAAATATAGTATGTAACTTGTGGTATTTTCAAGATTTAAATAAGTAACTCCAAGTTTTTCTTTCTCCTTTTCTTTTTTACCTTGCTTTCGTTGTATATACCTTCTCGCGATTGTGCAATTTAACTAGGATCCTGAATCGATTTTGCAATTTAATCTAGGATCCTGAAGCGATTGTGCAATTTAACCTAGGATCCTGAAGTCGTGTAGCCGCTCAGGTGGCGCAGTGCTGGCTTATGACCATTTGTCCGAGTTTTTTTTTTTTTTGAGGTTTAACGACCACCATGAGCAACTCAATGGGCTATAAGCAGTCGCCCGTCCCTAATTTAGAGTCACTGGTTCCAGGGAAGGGAGAGAGCCAGTGCCGTAAGACAAACACAACATCCATGCCTCACCGGGATTCGAACCCGGACCCCTTCCGACGAATGATCAGAGGCCAACGCCTTAGACCACTGCGCCATCGGGGCGGCTGTCCGAGTTCGAATCCCGGTGAGGCATGCATGCTGTGTTTGTCTTACGGCAGTGGTTCTCTCTCTCTCTCTCTGTCTCTCCTCTGGAGTCAGTGGCCCTAAATTAGGGACGAGCGACTGCTTATATCCCATTGAGTTGCTCACGGTGGTTGTTAAACCTCCAATCAGAAGAAGAAGAAGAAAAAAAAAGAAGTCGTGTATGATCTCATGACGCATTTACATCCAGGCAACATTTTTTTTTTTTTAGTTTCTACATAACGAGATTTTATTATTTTCATTCTTCCTCCCCCCCCCCCACACACAAACACGCACGCACGCACGTAGACAAACTGGCAAAGTCGATCGGACCAACCAAACAATTCTGTCCTAAACAACAGAAAATAATAATAATAATAATAATAATAATAATAATAACAATAATGCAATTCTACTCTCCTCTGGATGTGAAATAAAAAGAATTCTCAAAAGAGAATGGGAGTTCTTAAGCATTTCTTCACTCTTACCAATTTCAGAAAAGAAATTGGCAATAAAAATTAGGTGGACCAATCTATTCTCTCTACAAATCGCTGGTAAAATAAAATTGACAAAGAAAATAAGATGGGCCGATATATTATTCCCTCTACAAATCGTATTAGCAATGAGAATAGCATAAGTCTAAGACATCCTTTCTTCTTCAAATCACAGAAAATGAAACTGGCAAATGTGTGTCCGACATATCAAACCATTCTATTCTCAACAATTGTAATAAAAAAAAAAAACAACAAATGTTATTTGAATCGGATGAGTCGTTGTTCTGTTCTCCACAAAACGATAGAGAAAAAGAATTGGCGAAAGCGAATGGAACTTACTAAGCATTTCTACATCCTACAGATTAGAGAAAAAAAATGGCAATGAAAATAAGACAGTCAAGCTATTCGTTCCGCTACAAAATGTAGGCAAAATAGAACTGGCAAAGAGAATAGAGTGGACCGAGATGCTCTTCCCTCTGCAAATCAAAGTCTTTCCTGCTTCTACAAATCGCATTGGCAACGAGAAAAGGATGGACTAAGCTATCTTCTTTCTACACTTTTTTTATATGTGTATAAGTGATTATCCCATTGAGAATGTCAAGGCTTCAATCATCTTAAACTGCAAGTACCTCTCTTTCTTTTTCTTTTTTTTTTTTTTTTTCCTTTCCGTCATTTTTCACTGCGCAAGGCAGTTTTTAAGGATTGCTTTCAAAGCGTTTTTCCTAAGACAATGTGCATACTACTAACATTTTAAGAACTCGATGTGTTGAATTTAAAGCCCTTACGCATCCAGCATTCTTTACGTAGATATATCACGAAGCGTTTTGTGGCTGTTTTTTTTTTTAAACTGATTATGCCAGTATGAGTGCAGACCTATTAGTGAGCACCGTGCATAAACTAACAGTCTGCTTAAGCAAACATATACCAACACGTATAATCCGCTGATCCTTGAATTACACCACTTGGATGATCTCTGAAATCCATCGTGACCAAACAGTTCCCTCCCTAAAGTGCTTTCAAAAGGTCCTCTAACATTGTCAAATATCCCGGAGAAGAGCTCGAAAGTGTCTGCCGAATAGAAGGTAGAATAGAAAGAGCCCATATAGAACAAAAATGTTCCAACAGGCAGGGGCGTCAGTTTTAGTCAAAAGGAAGAACGGAGGGAGGGAAAGAGGTGGTTCGGGAGTATCCGAGAACATCTCCAGTGTTGTAAAGCGGCTAAAGCCATTCACCGCAACATATGTCCGACACGGGGAGGCTTCAACAGCCGGCCTCAAAGGTTGCCGCTCAGCGGGGGTGCCTGACGACCACAATCACTAGGCTCGGGCCTGAACACATCGTCGCCTTTTCACCACGTTGCTCCGGATCCACTATTTGTAAGTTCACACAACACACACACACACACTCTCACACCTTTTCTGCTGAATCTATAGTGCTGGCTTTATTTGTGCTCTGCCCCCACTAGATTTTTTTTTAAACAGATTCCTCAAAGAGACGAAGATGAAGGTATGACGGGTGGGGAGCACGCAGTTAGTTGAATCTCCGACCTCATGAAAGGAGAGACATTCTTCGTACCAGATCCAAATGTGGAGCGATCTCGGTTAGTGCTGTGGATATTCAGAGGCCCCGCAGAGTTCCATTTTGCACCGTCCGCCTTCTTTGCGGAGTCCAGTTTTGTTTGCGTACGTAGACACCACAACACCTTGTTGTACACGAAGTTCTCCTCGTAAAGATCCGCTTCCTCGCGAAGAATAGGAGAGCAGGAAAGGATCCTGCTTCCTTATGGGATATAACAGGACCATTAGCATGACAAATCTAATGTTGCTTTACTACCCAAAAAGAGGTAATGGTGGGATTAGAAAGTGTATCTCCAAGATTTCGAAGATTAGCTACAAAAGAATGCAAAGCAGGCGTCGATTTATTTATTTATTTTCTGGTAGACGAAAGCTCCACGGGCTATTTATGATGTATGAAGAGAAGTACGCAGCACAGAAAAGCTACCAAAAAAAAAAAAAAAAAAAAAAACATTTATTTTCATAGAAATCTGATACTAGTGGAAAGAAAATTGTCCTATGGGTTCAACCAGGCAGGATGGCATGCATAAATTTCTTACAAGGAGAGCCAAGCGGAAATTATAGATTCAGGAAATTATAGATTTCTACCCGGTCGAATCCATAGGATAATTTTCGTACCACTAGCTTATTCTCACCGCACATACATAAACAGAAATTTTTTATTGAAAATAAGCAGATCCAGACACTAAATAAAAGAGATGGGTAAATGAAATGAAGTTTGGTGGCTTATCGGAACAATAAGAAATTTTATTTTCCGTTTTGTGATATGTGTTATTTGTTAGCCGGAATTTTACTCTCTCGTTTTGGGTTTGATTTATATTGGAACTCATTTATAATACGAAAAAGCAGTACCCACCTGAAATTTTCCTTTGGTGTTTATTATCAGCTAAGGCCAATTTCTATACCAGTTACGGGTTTTCCCGCAATTGTCTTAGTTATCAATTAATTTACGATGACTTTGCTTTCACAACCGATTATTACTTCATGATTTCTTCCTCTCTGCACTTTCGATACTTTATAGCATCTCATCTCGGCAGCTCTCTTAATCCCCCCTCTCCTTCTCCCCCCTCTCTCTCGTAACTGTTGTTTGTCTTCCCTAAACTCTTTCTTCTATATCCCTTGCCCGGATGGAAGCAGCTAGTGACGCAGTAAGAGTTATAAACCAATAACGTAGTGTGGAATATCTTTACTCTCCGTGTTATTGTGGTCCGAGGCACAACAGATTATTGGCACTACAAAACTCACACCTTTAACTTTTCTTTGGTGTTTATTATATATAAGCTAAGACCCATTGCTATGCTAGCAATGGGTTTTTCTGGAATTGTCTTAGTTATCAATTAATTTACAATCACTTTACTTTTACAACCGATTATTACTTCCTGATTTCTTCTTTTCTGCACTTTCGATACTTTAACGCATCGCATCTCATCAGCTCTCCTGATTCTCCATTTCCTCCCCACTCCCCCCCCCTCTCTCTCTCTCTCTCTCTCTCTCTCTCTCTCTCTCTCTCTCTCTCTCTCTCTCGCAACTGTTGTTTGTCTCCCTTAAACTCTTTCTTCTGGATCACTTGCTCGGAAGGAAACAGCTAGTGACGCCGAAAGAGTTGTAAACCAATAGCGTAGTGTGGAATATCTTTATTCCGTGTTACTGTTGTCCGATGCACAGTAAATTTTTGGTACTACAAAACTCTTAGCTGAAGGAGTTCCTCTAACGTTCAATGCTCAAATGCTCTGGTAAACGCTTTTTGAACGGTCACTAACAATTATTAGTGTTGCAGATGTGCCTTTGATAGCCGTCATAAACTTCTCTTCTTGCTGACTGCAAGGTGGCGACAAAGAGACCTACTATCATATTTTTCGCAAAGAAGGTTTTTTGTTTTTATTTATTGTGTATGTATTTGCAGCAGAATCTCATACACACACGCACACACACAAAAAGCAATATAACTATCTTACTGCTTAAGCCATTTTAGTATAAATATTGTTACGTGATGTAGCGGTCTTGCAGTTTAACTCATTGCTGAAAGACACATGACTCAGTAGAAAATACATTAGAGACAGGGATGATGGGTAGTTGACACGGGCATTGCCCGCGCAGAGGAAACAGACGCAAATGAAACACAAGCGATAAAAAGGCTGACAGCAGGGCTTCCGAACAGCTTATCGCAATCGACGAACATGGGTAAACGTGGTGATCTGAGCGGCTTTGATCGTGGACGCATTGTCGGCGTAAGACAGATGGGTCATTCTATCACCCAAGTAGTAAGAAGCCTAGGGTTCCCAAGAGCAACCGTATCACGGGAGTACCGCGAGTATACCATCGACGGAACGCCCAGAGAGCAAGCGGTAGCCGACCACACGCCATTAATAAACGGGGTCGACGTAGACTATCGAAGCTCGTACAAACTGACCATTTGGCAATAGCGGCGCAAATCATATCCAGGTTAAATATCGGAGTCCCAAGCAACGTCAGCGAGCGAACGGTATGACGCACTCTGCATACAATGGGCTACGGGAGCCGACGCCCTACTCGTGTGTTACTGTTGACTGTTCGTCATCGGAAATTATCTCTCGCCTGGTGCCGAATCATCAAAACTGGAACTCTTCGGAGTAGCGCAGCGTCGTGTGGTCAGATGAGTCCCGTTCCCAGCTGCTCCGAGATGACGGGAGGGTGCGGGTGTGGCGTAGAGAGCATGAGGCCATGGCGCCGTCGTGCCAGGTCGGCTCTTGTTAAGGCGGTGGTGGCTCTGTGATGGCTTGGGGAGCTTTCTCATTGTCCTTGGTTTGAGACACATTAGGTTCCTTAAGGTGTCTGGAGGGGTCCTCAAACGCTGCGCGCTACCGGAATGTGCTGGCTGATGACCTACAAGCTTTCATGGCCTTCGCGCATCCTGCGGCCGATGGCTTGTTTCAGAAGGACAATGCACCTCCTCACCGGGCCAAAACCACCCAGGCATGGCTCGAGGAACACTCATCTCAGTTTGGAATCATCCAGTGGCTCCCAAGGTCCCCGGATTTAAACCCTGTGGAAGCTCTTTGGGACGAACATCTGATCCATGAATCCTGGACCATCGTCTCGGGCGGATTTGTGGACAATGATGCAACAGGCATTGCTGGCATTACCTCCGGAAACCCTCCAGCATTTAGTGGAGTCGATGCCTCACCGCGTAAAAGCTATTACAACAGGGGACAATAAACATGCTATTAGGTAGGTACCTTTAATGCTTTGTCCATTGTGTGTATATTCTTTTTATTGAAGGAGAGAGAAAAATCAGATGGCGTGTAAGGAGGCAAAAGTTCTCTTAAAGAGCTACAACTACGAAATGAAGAAGGTCGGATGTCGCATTTAAATTCCACCCATAGAGGCACAAACCAAGTGCGTAGACCGCCGAGAAATAGAAATCAGACGGTTCAGGAATTTAATTGAAAAAAATAAATGTGATTATTTCTATTTTATCTTTTGAAAACAGTCCTAAATTACTTAAAATATAGAGTTTACTATAAAATGCTTGATCGTTATCTGGTCGTCCCCGTGTTCGAATGTTGTGAGGCGTTGGCTTCTGAACATTCTCCCCAAATAAGCGCCAGCTGGAGTCCGGATGAAGCGTGGGTTTGTGCGCTTGCCTGGTGGCGCTGCTGTCCGTTCCCTGAAACTAGTGGCCCTACATTAGGGACGGGTGGCTGCTTATACCTCACAGAGTTGTTCATGGTGGTCGTCAAATCTCCCCCTTTATTCCAAAAAAAAAAAAAAAAAAAAAAAATCGTTGTTTTCTCCTTAAGCCCTTTCAACCTTTCAGCAGTTTCCGGTTAGTCTTATAGTCACTCTAACTATAAACCATGATTGTCTTACTGATGATATAAACGACGGTGACTTCCGTCATCGTCGAATGAAATATCATAATGCTGTTTAGAAATGCATTACCAGAAAGAAGTTTATTAAAAGCAAATAATGGCGCTGCTGTCCGTTCCCTGAAACTAGTGGCCCTACATTAGGGACGGGTGGCTGCTTATACCTCACAGAGTTGTTCATGGTGGTCGTCAAATCTCCCCCTTTATTCCAAAAAAAAAAAAAAAAAAAAAATCGTTGTTTTCTCCTTAAGCCCTTTCAACCTTTCAGCAGTTTCCGGTTAGTCTTATAGTCACTCTAACTATAAACCATGATTGTCTTACTGATGATATAAACGACGGTGACTTCCGTCATCGTCGAATGAAATATCATAATGCTGTTTAGAAATGCATTACCAGAAAGAAGTTTATTAAAAGCAAATAATCACTTGCCAGTACAATAGATAGAATGGAAGGTTCTTTTTCATTCCGTGTTATTGAAGATTTAATAAAATACAAGAAGATCTCTCTCTCTCTCTCTTTCTCTCTCTCTCTCTCACACACACACACACTTAAAAAAAAAAAGAAAAACGATTCGAGAAAGAACTAACCCCTTCTTATTCCGAATCCGTGTGACAAGGAGTCACCGTGATGTCATCGTTTGTGTTGTAAAAACAGATTTCACAGAGTGGTTTGTAATCGCTTCTGCGTATTTCGGAATATCCCTGTAATTCTAGGAATCCGAAAGATGGCGTAAATGGCAGACACACTTGACTTATTTGGTGCCTTTTGTGAACACATTTTCAGCAACTTCTCTGTCTTTTTACAGTTAAACGAAGCATTTAAATATCATTACAGCACTGAAAAAGAAAATAAACATGCTTAGTTCTAAATTGCAAGTGTGGAGTCTATGTAGTACCGGTATTAAGGTGGTTCCACCTAAAATCTCTGCCTTAGGTTTCCAACGGTAAAACTTCTGTGCAAATTTTCTTCGCAATTAATGTGTTCCCAAGAACGAAAATTTTCTCATCGATAAAACTAACTCTAAGTTATAGCATGGGTTACTTAATACTTGCTAAAAAAAACATAACCATAATTACATTAAAAATCAATCATTTTTCTTTGAGTAGTGTTCAGACCTGTTAATAGATGGCGCGACCTGTACATTGATGACGTCAGTAGACAAACAAATGTTGGACTGTTTAATTATTGTTATGTTTTAGCAAGCATTAAGTATTCCATGCTATAACTTGAAGTTGGTTTTATCAATGTGCAAATTTTTATTCTGGGGAATACACTAATTGCGAAGAAAATATGTATAGAAGTTTTACCATTGGAAATATAAGGCAGAGACTTTAGGTGGAACCACCTTAAGCATTTTTTTTTATTACTCTTGATTATTATGCTCTTGACTTATTTATTTATTTTTTTATTTATTTATTAATATTCTTGATTCAGTGTACTGATTTTACTGTTTCTAAATCATACTTCTTAAACGCCCTAAAAAGTGCTTAGAAACAAAGCTAAACTCAAGCACATAATAAACACAAACTTAAACGCCGGCCTATTTATGAAATAAAATTAAATTACTGTTTTCATAAACAGGTTAGCGCTCAAGTTTGTGCTTATTAGGTATGATGACCAGAGTTAAGACACTCAAGTAGCAATAAGCTGGACGTATTGCTAGAAGAACTGACCACCGTTCGACCGCCGAAATACTGAACTGAAGTGGGAGATGGGTGAATGAAATTCGAAATTTTGCTGTGGAGGTATGGAAGAAAACTTATCAAGACGGAGAGTTGAGGAAGACACTTGGCGAGACCTTTACCCAGCAGTTGTAACGTACCAGGAGATGTGACGTACCTGCCAGAAGAACGCACATGACATAAAGGCAGTTAGGAATCAGAATAAAACGTCCGCGTAGCTCAATTGGTAGAGTGACTTATTCCGGAATGAGGGGACTCGGGTTCGAATCCCGGCGTAGACCAGAAATGACGGAGGAATTTACTTCGTTATAATGGCGCCCGAACTATCCGAATGACCCGACCGTTCAAAATCTCGCATTGGTGTGATGTTATTTCCATACCGCGAGATAGGAAAAATAAGAGAATCCCTTCTCCAGCACTTCAAAAAAAAAAAAAAAAATGAAATAAGGGGGAGATGATGTAACGTACCAGGAGATGTGACGTACCTGCCAGAAGGACGCACACGACATAAAGGCAGATAGGAATCAGAATAAAACGTCCGCGTAGCTCAATTGGTAGAGTGACTTATTCTGGAATGAGGGGATCCGGGTTCGAATCCTGGCGTGGACAGAAATGACGGAGAAATTTACTTCGTTATACAGTGAATCGAGAATGGTTGTGGATGTTGAACACATGACTAACTACAAATGTGAGAAGTTACGAAATGGTCTCTGAGGAGGTACTGATCTTATAAAGTCAAAGAATAGAAAGAGGTTAATGGAAAACGGCATTTATGTGAAAGAGAAAATACCTGTCAAAGTAAAGTAGTTTCAGACACTTACTTTCCATGGAAAATTTCTAAGATTCCCGGCTAAACAGTTAATGCACTAGCAAAACTGTGAGAACTACCCCGATAAATTCATGCATATTTTGAGTGAGAGCATGTACTAAATAACTTAGCATGTCTTTTAACTAATTATTAGTTAAAAGATATGTCATATAATATATGACATATCTTTTAACTAATAATTTTAATACAAAATGTTCACCGCACTACTGTGTAGAGTCACTTTTAGTGTTGGCATATTAAACGTAGAATTGTTTTTCATATGTGAACGATGGAACGTCAAAAGTAGGACTGTTTCTCAAATGTGAGGTTATACACATTTTACCATGTTTTCTTAAAATAAATTTTGAATTTATTCGTTTTGCAAATCGGCGTGCAACCTTACAAATATAAGCAATCTTATTTTCGGTATTTGATAAAATAAATATCTGTAGCGTGTAATGATTGGCTTAAATGCCTTATGAAGCTGAAACTTTTCATTTTATATTATCTTGAAATTTCCTGCGTTACAATGAGGCCGTATTATAACGAAGTGAATTTCTCCGTCATTTTTATCCGCGCCAGGATTCGCTCCCGGGTCCACTCATTCCGGAATAAGTTGCTCTACCAATTAAGCTACGCGGACGTTTTATTCTGATTCCTATCTGCCTTTATGTCGTGGGCATCCTTCTGGCAGGTACGTCACATCTCCTTGTACGTTACAGTATGAAATGGAATAACGTCTATCTCTTTCAACAAATACTTGTATAACAGATATAAACATTGTACAATTTGTATTTGTTGTGTGTTGTTAATGTGTAGATCCGTACAATATTTGAGATAGTCGGCCAGAGAACACAGTACAGACCAAACTTTGTAACCGAATATATATACATATATTTATGACAAATGGGTGCATAAAATTCGAAAGTATACGGAAGTAACATTGGATTAATAATGGTTGACAATGATGACGATGATATATATAAATACACACTATATTAACAACAGTCACCAAAAACCCCTTCAAAAGCAAATGAACAGATCCGCTGCGTTGTTAAGATGCGTGGTACAGCCACAAACAGTATAAAAGCAAACCTGCAGCTGACAGCGATCATATCGCACTGTGAGATTGAGTGAAAATGTCACGGCGGCGAGAGAGAACTGACTTTGAGAAAGGAAAGATTGTTGGGTGTTATATTAGTGGATTATCCATAAGAGAAACCGAGAGACGTTTAAACATACCCACGTCAACTATTTTGGATGTACTGAATATGTGGAAGACACATGGCGTGTCTGAAGCAGCAAAATGTACCGGCAGAACAAGGAAAATCAGTGATATAGGAGCCTCAGGAGAGTCGTTAAAGCTAATCGACGGAGTTCTGCATAAGACCTCAGTGTACAGGTGAGTAAAATATTATACGCCAACATTCATCCTTTCGATGAAGCAGAAAACGTGACTCATCGAAGAAGTCAATCTTTTGCCAATCAGCGGAGGTCCACTCCTGATACTGTGTGATTGGAGGTTTAACGACCACCGTGAGCAACTCAATGGGCTATAAGCAGTCGCCCGTCCCTAATTTCGGGTCACTGGTTCCAGGGAAGGAAGAGAGCCAGCGCCGTAAGACAAACACAACACCCATGCCTCACCGGGATTCGAACCCGGACCCCTTTTGGACGAATGATCAGAGGCCATCGCTTAGAACACTGCGCCACCGGGGCGGTCTTCTGATACTGCCGTACAAATGTAAGCCTTTCCTGCAGATGCACCTTCGTCAGCATAGGTGCAGCGACCATCCGTCTGGATAGGAGCCCCCATACGCAGCAGGGTTCGCTAAATTGTCATTTTAGACACACTTCCGGTAGCCCCGGGGTTCATTCTCCGGTAGCCTCCTGGTTCATTCGGCCGGTGAGTTGCACCACTGCAGCGTGTCGATCGGCCTTCACCCAATTTTGCAACGGACGTTCACCTCTCACATCAATGGTACGTGGTGCTCCGCAGTTTCCACGTCGCTTATTCTCAGTGGAGCCATTTCTCCAATCACGATACACTTTAACCACAGCAGCACGCGAACAGCTCACAAACTGCGCTGTTTCAGAAATACTGTTATTCTTGGCCCAAAAGCCGATAAGCATCTCTTTTTGTAAATCTGATACTGATAAATCGCTCCTTTTGTTCATGACAGCAACCAGTTATATGTTTTCGGAATGCCTACAGCACACCTTATATGCCGTCCTAGCGAGCTCACGACACATGTCTCCTTTCATTGGCTACACACTGTTGACGTCGAGAGTAGGAGGTGGTCGCAATAATGTGACTCAACTGTGTGTGTGTGGGTGTGGGTGTGTCATCGTTATCATCATCATTGTCAACCATTATCAATGCACCTCTGGACGAAGGTCTCCCCAAGTTTCTTCCACAAAGATCTGTCTTGTGCCTGTCTTCTCCATGTTACTCCCGCATACTTTCGAATTTCATCCACCCATCTCCCATGTGGTCTTCTTCTGGGTCTTTTCCTGTCCCTTGGAATCCAATCTAAAATTTTGGCTGTCCATCGATGGTCTGTCCTTCTAGCAGTTGTCCAGCCCATTGCCATTTCAGGGATTTAACTCTGATCATGATGTCTTCCACTCTTGTCATTTTTCGGATCCACGAGTTTCACTTCTTATCTCTCCCGGTTACACCAAGCATGCACCTCTGCATGCTACTTTCAGTTGTCTGCAGCCTTTGTATGTCTCTTTTAGTTAAGGTCCATGAATCTGCATCATACGTAAGCACTGGAAGGATGCATTGATCAAACATTTTTCTTTTAAGACATAATGGCATATTGCTCTTGAAAATTATGCTGTTTCTACCAAAAGCTCTCCAGGCAAGTTTCACACGCCGATTAATTTCTTCATCAATGTGATCCTCACTTGATATCTGCTGTCCAAGATAAACGCACGTATCTGTTATCTCCAGCTTTTCTCCATCAATCGATAAATCTTCATTTCTGGTAAAAACATTGTATATCACTTTTGTCTTCTGAAAGTTCATTTTTAATCCCACTTCTTTACTCTTGTCAGCAAGTTCCTGGATCTTACTCTGCAGCTCTGATGGGGTAGTTGCAAAAATGACTACGTCATCAGCAAAACGAAGGTAAGTTAGATAATCTCCACTAATCTTTATCCCTTTGTTTTCCCAGTTCAATGACTGAAAGGCATTTTCCAATGTGGCATTAAAGAGCTTGGGAGATATGGTGTCACCTTGTCTCACTCCCTTTCCGATTTTCGTGTGTGTTGTATTTTCAAACAGTCGAATCTTTGCACTTGCATTTCCATAGATGTTATGAATAATATTAATGTATGTATCTTCAATACCGCAGGATTTCAAAGCCATTGTAACTGCTGATGGTTTCACCGAATCAAAGGCCTTTTCATAATCGATAAAAGCCATGCACAATGGAAGTTCATATTCCCTCGCTCTTTCAATTAGTTCTCTCAGTACGTGGATATGATCTATAGTACTGTAGCCACTTGAATCCAGCTTGTTCTCTCGGTTGAGCCATGTCCAGTGTTACCTTCAAGCGGTGTGAAAAAACTTTAGTGAAGATTTTATAAACCACTGATAGGAGGCTGACAGGTTTGCAGTTCCTGAGATCCTCAATGTAACCTTTTTTATGTAGCAGGATCATTGTAGCGTTGTTCCAATCTTCGGGATCTTCCCTTCCTAAGGCATCAAGTGAAAATTTGGGCGAGTACTGTTTCAATTTCTCCACTTGCTTCTTGTATGATGTCTACAGTAATTCCATATTCTCCTGCAGCTTTGCCCCGCTTCATGTTCTTGATTGCATGTGCAACTTCTTCTGGGAGGACTGGAAGAACTCTGGTACTGGTATCTTTCATGGTGTCTGGAGTACATATATCATCCCTTTCATATAATTTGGAGTAGAAATCTTTTACTCTTGTCAAAATTTCGCCTCTATTTCTTGTTACAGAACCATCTTCTTTTCTCAGTGCCATAATCTGTTTTTTTCCCTTACTGAGATGTCCCTTTGCTATCTTTAGGCTTTGGTTGTTTTCAATTGCTTTCCTCACTAGTTCACAGTTGAATTTCCTTACGTCTTCAGTGATACTTTTTCGTACTGTCTTGCATAGCTCTATATATTCCACTTCGGAAGTCACATTTTCTTTAGTTCTCCTCATCTCTCTTCTTTTTTACATCAACATTTTGGTTTTTCCTGATAATTTGTTTACATGCAACTTGTTCTTAGACCCAGCTAATTTTGTTGCTGTTTCCATAAGAGCTTTGGTTACTTTTCTGTTAACTTCAGAAATATCCACTTCTTCCGATGTTAGGCCTTCTAAAGCAGAGAATCTGTTCTTCAGTTCCAACTTGAAGGTATTAAGGTGTTTTTTAAGGTTGGTTATGTCAATACATTTTGTTTGTCTTATGAGCTTACCACATTCGAGTTTAGTGCTGAGGTGCATCTTACATCTCACCAATCTATGGTCACTACCTGTGTTGAACTTGTTTAGCACACTACAGTCTACTATAACGAATTTTTTGTTACACATAATAAAATCAATTTCACTTGTCGTCCAGTTTGGATGTCTCCATGTCCATTTCCTGAGTGGCTTTTTCTTGAAAAAGGAGTTCAAGATGAAAAACCCTTCTGCCTCTGCAAACTCAACGAGAGTATTTCCACGCTGGTTTCTGTTGACGTGACCGAATTTACCTACTGAAGTTTCGTTCTGTTGCTGTTGCCCTAGTTTTTCATTGAAATCTCCCATAATTATCTTCAAGTGCTGCTTGCGTTTATTATTTAGATGATAAACTTCCTTATGAAATTATTTAATTTCTTTTTCAGGATGACTTGTGGTGGGTGCATAAGTTTGAATAATCTGAGCCTGGTATCTTTTCGAGAGTTGGATAACGAGTCGTGCAGCTCTGTCAGAGGAACTTTCAACTTCTACAACTTTATCCTTCAGTTTCTTGTTTATTATAAATCCAACACCTCTAGTTCTGCCAGTATCTGTCCCACCATAGTAGAAGAGATGTCCACTTTTCAGTTCAATGAGATCTTCTCCTTTTCTCCTTACCTCACTTAGCCAGACGATGTCCCACTTGATTCTTTATAGTTCCTCTTCCAATTCAAGAAGCCTTGAATCAGCAGATAGGGAGCGTTCGTTATACGTAGCCAAGGTCAGAATCAGATGGCAGCCTAGTCCGGTCCTCCGGTGATTCTTAGCACCCTGTGCCTTCATGTCGCACTGGCCGCTGCCTTGGCCAGGTACATTCCAGCTGCCGGAGACTGAGGGCCAAGATATAAGTTGTGGAGTCATTTTGGAGGGGTTTGGCCATAACTCACCACGCTGGCCAAGCGGGTTGGTGAGTGTGGGATAGCATTTCCTCTAATCCCGATGGCATAGTTATACCGCTACTGGCGGTCGTCAGAGCCCCTTTAGTGGGAACAGGATGCACCACGAGAAGGCGGGGTTGGCATTTGTCAAGGAGAGGCTGTGATGTTGCGCATCATCTAACCTTACATACCTATATCATCATCATCATCATCATCAACCATTATCAATCCACTGCTGGACGAAGGTCTCCCCAAGTTTCTTCCACAACGGTCTGTCTTGTGCCAGTCTCCTCCATGTCACCCCTGCATACTTTCGAATTTCATCCACCCATCTCCCATGTGGTCTTCTTCTGGGTGTTTTCCTGTCCCTTGGAATCCAATCTAAAATTTCGGCTGTCCATCGATGATCTGTCCTTCTGGCAGTATGTCCAGCCCATTGCCATTTCAGGGATTTAACTCTGATCATGATGTCTTCCACTCTTGTCATTTTTCGGATCCACGAGTTCCTCTTCTTATCTCTCCTGGTTTCACCAAGCATGCACTTCTCCATGCTACTTTGAGTTGTCTGCAGCCTTTGTATGTCTCTTTTAGTTAAGGTCCACGTCTCTGCACCATACGTAAGCACTGGAAGGATGCATTGATCAAACACTTTTCTTTTAAGACATAATGGCATATTGCTCTTGAAAATTATGCTGTTTCTTCCAAAAGCTCTCCAGGCAAGTTTTGTACGCCGATTAATTTCTTCATCAATGTGACCCTCACTTGATATCTGCTGTCCAAGATAAACGTACGTGTCTGTTATCTCCAGCTTTTCTCCATCAATCGATAAATCTTCATTTCTTGTAAAAGCATTGTACATCACTTTTGTCTTCTGAAAGTTCATTTTTAATCCCACTTCTTTACTCTTGTCAGCAAGTTCTTGGATCATACTCTGCAGCTCTGATGGGGTAGTTGCAAAAATGACTACGTCATCAGCAAAACGAAGGTGGGTTAGATAATCTCCATTAATCTTTATCCCTTTGTTTTCCCAGCTCAGCGACTGAAAAACACCCTCCAAAGTGGCATTAAAGAACTTCGGAGATATGGTGTCACCTTGTCTCACTCCCTTTCCAATTTTTACGTGTGTTGTATTTTCAAACAGCCTAATCTTTGCACTTGCATTTTCATAGATGCTATTAATAATATTAATGTATGCATCTTCAATACCGCAGGTTTTCAGAGCCATTGTAACTGCTGATGGTTTCACCGAATCAAAGGCTTTTTCATAATCGATAAAAGCAATGCACAGTAGAAGTTCATATTCCCTCGCTCTTTCAATTAGTTCTCTCAGCACGTGGATATGATCTATTGTGCTGTAGCCACTCCTGAATCCAGCTTGTTCTCTCGGTTGAGCCATGTTCAGTGTTACCTTCAAGCGGTGTGAAAGAACTTTAGTGAAGATTTTATAAACTACTGATAGGAGGCTGATAGGTCTGTAGTTTCCGAGATCCTCAATGTCACCTTTCTTATGTAGCAGGATCATTGTAGCGGTGTTCCAATCCTCAGGAATCTTTCCTTCATTAAGGCATCGAGTGAAAATTTGGGCGAGTACTGTTTCGATTTCTCCACTTGCTTCTTGTATGATGTCTACAGTAAATCCATCTTCTCCTGGAGCTTTTCCTAGCTTCATGTTCTTGATTGCATGTGCAACTTCTGCTGGAAGGACTGGAGGAACTCTGGTACTGGTATCTTTCATGATGTCTGGAGTGCATATATCATCCCTTTCATATAATTTGGAGTAGAAATCTTTCACTCTTGTCAAAATTTCGCCTCTATTTCTTGTTACAGAACCATCTTCTTTTCTCAGTGCCATAATCTGTTTTCTTCCCTTACTGAGATGTCCCTTTGCTATCTTTAGGCTTTGGTTTGTTTTCAATTGCTTTCCTCACTAGTTCACAGTTGAATATCCTTACGTCTTCAGTGATACATTTTCTTACTGTCTTGCATAGCTCTATATATTCCACTTTGGAAGTCACATCTTCTTTAGTTGTCCTCATCTCTCTTCTTTTTTGCATCAACATTTTGGTTTTTCCTGATAATTTGTTCACATGCAACTTGTTCTTAGACCCAGCTAATTTTGTTGCTGTTTCCATAAGAGCTTTGGTTACTTTTCTGTTAACTTCAGAGATGTCCACTTCTTCCGATGTTAGGCCTTCTAAAGCAGAGAACCTGTTCTTCAGTTCTAACTTGAAGGTATTATGGTGTTTTTTAAGGTTGGTTATGTCAATAGATTTTGTTTGTCTTATGAGCTTGCCACGTTCAAGTTTAGTGTTGAGGTGCATCTTACATCTCACCAATCTATGGTCACTACCTGTGTTGAACTTGTTTAGCACACTGCAGTCTTCTATGACGAATTTTTTGTTACACATAATAAAATCAATTTCACTTGTCGTCCCATTTGGATGTCTCCATGTCCATTTCCTGTGTGGCTTTTTCTTGAAGAAGGAGTTCAAGATGAAAAACCCTTCTGCCTCTGCAAACTCAACGAGAGTATTTCCACGCTGATTTCTGTTGCCATGACCGAATTTACCTACTGAAGTTTCATTCTGTTGCCGTTGCCCTATTTTTGCATTGAAATCTCCCATAATTATTTTCAAGTGCTGCTTACCTTTATTATTTAGATGACAAATTTCCTCATAAAATTCTTCAATTTCTTCTTCAGGATGACTTGCGGTGGGTGCATAAGTTTGAATAATCTGAGCCTGGTATCTTTTCGAGAGTTGGATAACAAGTCGTGCAGCTCTGTCAGAGGAACTTTCAACTTCTACAACTTTATCCTTCAGTTTCTTGTTTATTATAAATCCAACACCACTAGTTCTGCCAGTATCTGTCCCACGATAGTAGAAGAGATGTCCACTTTTCAGTTCGATGAGATCTTCTACTTTTCTCCTTACCTCACTTAGCCCCACGATGTCCCACTTGATCCTTTGTAGTTCCTCTTCCAATTCAAGAAGCCTTGAATCAGCAGCCCCACCCTCACTGCCCCCCAGCGTCTAGGGAGTGGCGGAAGAGGTCAGCCATGTTCTCCTCTTGTGAGGAGAAAAGTTTTTGTAACACAAGAGGTAAGCTCTCTTCCTTGTTTTTGGGTTCTAGGTTTTATAAGTTCAATGTTTGTACTTCATGTACCTTTTCTCTGTCGTTTTTTAGCTTTTCAGCTTTTAAGCATTGTTTTGTCTGTTAACATTTATGCGGGTTTTAACTCTTACTTTTCTTTGTAACTTTGAGCGTCTTTTGGGGTACCTAGGAACAGAAGATGGCTAAGCTTGTTCCTTTTCTATGCGCTGTCTATGCGCTGTTTTTTCAAAGTAGTTAAGTTCTTAATAACTAATTAATTATGCACTTAAAGCACTGCTGAAATACTTTGTACATATTGCAACTAACTGTTTAAGGTATATAACTTTCACAAAGTTTTCTTTAGTTAATTATTATCTTTAACTTATTCTCGTTTTCGTGCTGTCATAAGTTGTAGAGTAGGGGGTTTTAGACTCAAGTTTTCTTTCAAAAATCTGTTCTTTATAAATTAACATTTCTTTTTTTAATTGCAATGTAAAATTTGGATTTCTTTTGCATTGTTTTTCAGGTTTAAATTCTCTCTCAAACGAACTTGGAATTTCGTTATAGCCGAAAATCATTTCTATTTATTATGTCACTCTCACAGCTTGAGTTCTCTTTAATCTTCTTCTCTCTGTTTAATAGTAACAGATGAAGAGCATGAATCGGGCCATGAAGGTTAATGGATGCAAGCGAAATTGTTAACTAGTGCTAGGTCATGCTACTCTACGGAGGATATGACTTATATATATATTTTTTAAACTATTTTAGGTGGGAATGTTACTTGCATCTATGGCCTTGCAGAAACCCATTTCCAACTAGGTCTTTGTGGAAGTGAGAAAATGCAGAGTTTTTGCTGGTCCTTGATAAAGCCAAGGCTCAGTATTCTCGACACCTTCTACATTCAGTTGTTTCATTTTATTTTTTTATCTTTTCTCCTTTTACTCACACAGGTAGATACATAACCTTTTCTATGCTGTACTAGGTGTGGGTCAAAATTATATATGTATTTTTTTGCTTAGGTATCTTCTTTATAGAATGTGAATTCTGAATTTTCAAAACTGCTGCGTTGCGCGTTTTGATTTTCAGGTTATTTTGCACCCTTCGTTTTAAATTCTAAAATTTTTTCCTTAGTCTTCAGTTTTGCTCTTAAGTATATATATATATATATATATATATATATAAACATCTATGAAAATGCAAGTGCAAATGTTCGGATATTTGAGGATACAGCACCAATAAAATTTGGAAAAAAAGTGAGACAAGGTGACACCATATCTCCCGAACTCTTTAATGCCACATTGCAAAATGTCTTTCAATCATTGAACTATGAAAACAAAGGGATAAAGATTAATGTAGATTACTTAACTCACCTTCGTTTTGCTGATGTTGTAGTTTTCTTTGTAACTACCCCTTCAGAGCTGCAGAGTATGATCCAAGAACTTGCTGACAAGAGTAAAGAAGTGGGATTAAAAATGAACTTTCAGAAGACAAAAGTGATGTACAATGCTTTTACAAGAAACGAAGATTTATCGATTGATGGAGAAAAGCTTGAGACAACCGATTCCTACATTTATCTTGGGCAGCAGATATTAAGTGAGGATCACATTGATGAAGAAATTAATCGGCGTATAAAACTCGGATGGAGAGCTTTTGGAAGAAACAGTATAATTTTAAGAGCAGTATGCCAGTATGTCTCAAAAGAAAAGTGTTTAATCAATGCATCCTGCCAGTGCTTACGTATGGAGCCGAGACATGGACCTTAACTAAAAGAGGCATACAAAGACTGCCGACAACTCAAAGTAGCATGGAGAGATGCACGCTTGGTGTAACCAGGAAAGATAAGAAGAATGACAGGCGTGGACGACATCATGACCAGAGTGAAATCACTGAAATGGCAACGGGCTGGACATGTTGCCAGAAGAACGGACCACCGATGGACAACCGAGATTTTAGACTGGATTCCGAGGGACAGGAAAAGACCCAGAAGAAGACCCCATGGGAGATGGAAGGATGAAATTCGAAAGTATGCTTTAGTGACGTGGAGGAGACAGGCCCAAGACAGACAATTGTGGAAGAAATTTTGGGAGACCTTCATCCAGGATTGATAATGGTTGTTGTTGATGATGATGATGATTATATATTTATATCGGGCGTATCTTATCTGGGAAATTACTAAATAGGGTAATACTCGTTTAATATACAGTCATTACAGCTTCATCGTGCATCATATTTACATGTCACGCTCGGTTTTCCTATGTTTTATTTTCTCTGGTAATATGTCTTTGTGTGAATGAGCTCTCTTACTGAAAACCTAGTTAGCGGAAAATACATCATGGTCGCATATTTGAGCATTGGAAGTCTTTCATTGTGGTCGCCGTTATCACTGATAAAACAATTCCTTTCCCTCAGCGGTCGCGTGTTAATGACTTCGCGTTTAATAGCTATAAAAACGCCCGCCTTCTCGACGCCCGTTTTCGGGTGGTGAAGGAATGCTTTTGGCAAGGTCACCGACGACTCCCTGCGGGTCTCAGGTCATGTGGAACAGCCCCCGAGTGAAGAGCGGGAAAAGGGCTGGCGGGGGTGTCTTCTCCGCACAGTCTACCCGTTCTTTTGCCTCCTCATCCATCGCGTGATCAACGAGCTGAAGGGATCTCGATGGACGCGTCAAGAACGTTTGTCGGCCGGGTATCGTCACTGACACTGCTATTCTTCCTGATCAACACCTATCGCGGCTGGTTGCACTCACGAGAGTAGTAGATAAAAGAAAAAGTGTGTGTGTGTGGGGGGGGGGTCCCCCACTACATGCAAGAGGGGGGGGGGTAAAAAAAACTTCTCAAAAGACGGGGTGGACTCCGAAAATGACACCAAAACTGCTTTTGACGGTGAAACAATTACTTCAGATAAGAGCAGAGTATAAGGCCTTATTAAAGGATAAAGATGAAAAGAAGTGTGGCTTTGATAAAGCTGTATAGAATAAATGTGATTCCATGCCAGAGCGCGTTTACAGCTGAATTTATTGCTTCTGTCGTTTGTTTTTAAATTCTGCTACTTCTCGTAGGATAAATTAACGCTTACTTCATCCAAGAGCACAGAACAACTTTAATTTTATGACAGAATCGGATTCAATCAAAAAATTTAAAATATGACCTCCGAAATTTAGTCCAATAAATAAAAAAATATTTTTTTTATTTTTATATTTTATTGGACCACCGTGAGCAACTCAATGAGCTATAAGCAGTCACCCGTCCCAAATTTAGGGCCACAGAGTCAGTGCCTAAGACAAACACAACATCCGTGCCTCACCGGGATTCGAACCCGGGCCCATCGCTTTGACCACTGCGTTACCGGGTCGGCCTATAGTTTCATTAGATCTTTTCTTATAAGGAATTTATAAGTTTCAGTTATATCCCCCCCCCAATGACGAAAACAAATGAAAATCCAGCTAAAATGAAGACTCGCTCCTTTGTAGTGAAAAGTAGGATTAATCAGTGGTGTACCCAGGATTTCTTAATTGGGGGGGGGGGGATGGTCAAAGTGTTCAAGATGTAAATAAAAATACTCGGGAGAAAATATCTCCCTAAATATTGGGAAGCGATAAAAACACGACCGTATTTAAGTGCGTTTCCAATTATTCTTAAAATATATATTTAAAAACATATAAAAATATATTTAAAAATGAGCAGCCAATAACAATATTTGTTCCCATCGTACTTAAAAAGTAGAAGTCTGAAAAAGATGTAAAACTATTTCCTGTGCAATAAAATGATGCACGCACTTCATGAGCAACCAATGTATAGAGAACTGCTAAATATGTAACGTTCGAGACGAAAGGGAATTGCCTGCCTCATTAACCCCAGCGAAAACACAAGTGTTGAGAAATTGCTGGCCACCAGCTGGCAGTGATGGGTCATTGCTAGCTGAAATCTGCCGCTCACGGCACGGTAGCTGTCCGTTGTTGGCAGCGCCATCAGTTGGCAGCCATTGATGGCACTGTATGCATAGCTGAGAATTTTGGGCCTCCGAGTAAGTGCCACTAGTGGCCCGTAGCTGGCAACCGAAGCAACCCCAACACGAAGTGGAAGCAACGGGGCTGCGCATGCGTATAAGCAACACGTGCTGTGTTTTTCATGGTACCAGGTAGTTGAAGACGACGCTATCGCCATTGTGTTATTTTAGTGGATGTAAAAAAAAAAAAAGAGCCATATGTAGAGAGGCGTATTAATTTCCTAATGAAATGCCACGTCCACGAAGATTACCGTCGGAAAAAAATTATAAAAATAATTATTAAATAACTGTAAGAAGCAGTTAGCTACTCTCATGTATTTATAGAAACTCATTTCGTAGCAAAATTCCTGCACTGACACACAAAGAATCGAGAATACAGACAGCCATGAAATACACCCACTCCATTCCCATGAATAACAAGAAATAATTTCTGTGTAATCTTTCGTTTTAACATACATTAAACCTCTGGAAACAAAAGGCGCGGAAAAACATTAAAAAATCGTTATGTTGAAAAAAAAAAAAAGAAATATACGCGTATAAAATTTATCAACTATTCAAAAAAAAAAAAAAAAAAAATCGCTACGTGGATATAATGTACTCATCCATGGGTTGAATGCACAAGACTGGAGGAATTCGCTGCTAAAAATAACGTCAAGTAAAATAAAATATCTTCCCTGTTCAGAACAAATGTAGCTTCGGACCGCGGAAAGGAAAGATGCAATGTTAAAAATGTAACAGAATGTGACATGAATGGGTAAATATATTAATTAAACAATCGCCTTTCAAGACCATAAGAACAGCACAAAACTTTGGAAAGCGTCTTTAAGTTGGTGCACTCGTTGAAAATGAGTGCAGTTCCCTTAAGGTAAATAAAAACAATCGTTACGTTGAAAAAATAAATGTATGAATTATATGAAACAGACATTTATGAAAAATACCTCGCAATACTGTAAAATTGAAAAGAGAACCATTAGTTTCACATCCCGCAGGAAAGATGCTCAGCTTCAAGCAAAGGCTCGTGCGTGGCCCATATGGTGGCCGCACGGACATTTTATTGACGGTTCGGCAGCGGCAACATAGTGCTGGGCCACTGTTGGCACTGCTGCCTGCTGCCAGTACTGGCTTGAGTGCTGGCCCGGCAACTCTTTTTTTTTTAGGTATGCAGAAAGCTGATGAAAAAAGGGACCGTCTCCATATTTCCCCATCGCACTAAGAGAAAGGAAAACGATTTTAACTTACAAGATATTTAGAATGGTTATTAAAGTTTTCCCACGCTAAAATCTATTATCCCAGGGTTACATAGCCCCTTAAGGAAAGGTAGTCTCCTAAACTATAATTTCTGCTGTTACTAAATTTTATTTAAGTCTGATGCATCAAAGTGTAGCGGCCTTTGTCCTTGTGTTTCACACGTATAAAGTTGGCAGACTGGTCAGAGGCGCGGACTCCAGGCCAATCGTTCAATCTAGTTCTTGATGAGGTGCATTCGTCCTAAGGATCTGGCTCTGTTCCTTTCCTGGAACAAATGGTCCTAAATAAGAGACGGGTGACTCCTTAGATGTTCAAAGATCTTTTTCGCTCAGAGACATTGCGGAATCTGACCCTTCCATATCTTTCAAAACCTAATATAAAATATTACGCAATGCTTCCACGAAAAAAAAATATTTTATTGTATGCGTCCTTCGTGATTTTTGAGGTAAATGTACATAACGAAAAGTAAAAAAGGGGTAAAAATAAATGTAACATTAGTTTCATGGTTTAATGTATCTAAAATGAAATACAAGAAATACAAAATGTTTCAAGATCTTTTAAGATTTAATTTTCGTTTCCAATTTCAGTCATAAATGTTCCCATATCTATTGCAAATAATAATGTGTTATTGTTATTACACATTATTCTAGGAAGAACATTGGCTGAACAACTGATTGAACAGGTTTGAATAATTTCCTGTTATTCACGTCGTTCAGTCGATGGCTTAGAAATAAGTTGTGCATTCGGTGACTTCTTTCTGTCTGCTGACAGAAAAGCAAACCACAGAACCATTGCCTGTAAGTTCTGCGCTGCTGTAATCAGCGGAAACTTATTTTTAAATAAAATGTTTTTAAACTTTGAATCCGGAAGCGTTCAATTAATGAAATAACCAGTTTAAAAAAAACTGTTGCTCTTTATCCTTTTTTCTCTAAGAGCATTAAGAGTTCAAATATTCAAAGAATAATTATAATTAAACAAAACGTGCGCGGAAGGAAGATGTTAGACGTTGAAAAAATTGAGCACAAAAAGTATTTCGGCAACTTTTTTTTAAAAGGTTTTTTTTTTTTTTCGAATTGTTCAACTTCCCATCATTTGCAAAATATCTGAGATTCTAGAGATTCGTTTCGATATTCTTGGAACTGAGTTTCGATATTTTTAATCGGAATACCTTTTAAATTGATTCTCGTGAAAGAAGGAAACTGAAAACCTTTTTCTTTTTTTCTTCGAATTTTAATGATTCCACTTTAGCATCTAAGGCTGCGAGTCGACCTTCCCTAATATAGGGCCGCTGATTATTCGTAAGGGACAGAAACAGCGCTGAAGAACAAAAACATCACCTGTGACTAATCCGAGACCAATTCGGAAACAGAAGCCCGCGCCTATTACCACAAGGTACATCCTTCCAAATTTTGTGGGAATACTTTATGTTCATCAAAGAAATAAATGAATAAAATTTAGGTAAACATATAAGGGTGTCAAAGAAGCATTCTCACGATATTTAAGTTTTAGGAATTTTATCTCCCAGAAGTTTATTCGGCTTCAAACAGAACTCGACACGAGGACAGAATTGCTATTGCACGTTAGCAAGAGTTCTTCCAAAATACGCTCTATGAATGCATTATGAAAAATTATACCCTTTTCGTATTCAAAAAGACTTCACACTGAGACTCACTGATAAGAAAACTGCGTTCAAGCACTATATGACAGGAGAACGTCGCGACACATACGCGCCTTTTTTATTTTTAAATTCCTTTTCCTTTCAATGCAGCTATAGTAGTGAACGTGCGGCTTCGCCGAATCATAAGCAATTACGACCAAAAATAATAATAATAAAAACAACTAAAACTAAAACATTTTTAAACATTCTGATAGCGCCCTCTAGTACAACTTCTAATACGAACAAGTTGTGGGTCTCAGAAAAACTTTAAAATATGTGTTATCGCTGATTGGAAGTTCTTGGCTTGATAATCACGTTGTTCATGAACATCTCTAAATTAGTCACATGTGCTGCGATAGCTCTTTTTTTTTTTTTTTTTTTTTTTGATTGGAGGTTTAACGACCACCGTGAGCAACTCAATGAGCTATAAGCAGTCGCCCGTCCCTAATTTAGGGTCACTGGTTCCAGGGAAGGGAGAGAGCCAGTGCCGTAAGACAAACACAACATCCATGCCTGACCGGGATTCGAACCCGAACCCCTTACGGACGAATGATCAGAGGCCAGCGCCTTAGACCACTGCGCCACCGGGGCGGCTGCGATAGCTCTCGGCGATCCAAAAGCACATTTCTCACATAGTGTATGTAGTTCTTGAAATCGCTAGAATTCCGCTAGGTGACATCTACCAACATCCAGAAAAACTTGAAAAGTCTTATGAATCCTAATAACGAGCAACAGTGTGCTAAAATACAACCACGTGCTGCTAAAGTTCTCTGGACCACAGTACTCCAACGGTGATTTTTCTTTGATTTTTAATGTATTTGTTCTCTCCCTCGCAATTACATTCAAAACGATGCGCATAAAAACAGAAAACACTTTTGGCAAATTTCAGAGAAACTTAATACGCACGATCTAATTAAGAGCTATCTCACACCACGAAACACGCCTAGTGTTCAAGAATCAATTCCCTAATGAAAAGTATACTAAATTAATTCGCTACATTCTGAAAGTTCTCTAAATGAAATAGCATTTTCTATTTTGAAAATTTCCCTTCGAGCACACACCCGAGCACAAATGATCTCTCGATGGTCAAACGGTTTATGGCTCCTTGAACTCCTTGAGGCAGGCCGGGTTTACGTATGTTCTGGCTGCACGGACTATCTCCTTTCTTGGAACTACTGTTCATAAATTAGGGATAGAGACTTTTCCTACTCTTCCTATAGACTTATACACTATATTGACAAAAGTCGTCGGACATCCCTTCAAAAGCAAACGAACGGATCCGCTCGCGTTGTTAAGATTCGCGGTACAGCTGCAAACGGTATAAAAACAAGCCTGCAGCTGACCGCGATCATATTGCTCTGTTAGGTGAGTGAAAATGTCGCGGCGGGAGAGAACTGACTTTGAGAAAGGAAAGATTGTTCGGTGTTATATTAGTGGGTTGCCCATTAGAGAAACCGAGAGGCGTTTAAACATACCCAAGTCAACTGTTTTGGATATACTGAATAAGTGGAAAACACATGGCCTGCATGAGCAGCAAAATGTACCGGCAGACCAAAGAAAATCAGTCATAGAGGACGTCGAAACCTCAGGAGAGTCGTTACAGCTAATCGACAGAGTTCTGCACAAGACCGCAGTGTACAGGAGAGTAAACATGCTGGAACTTCGGTATATACACGTACCATTCGCAGAGAACTTCATTCCATGTGTTACCGCGGTTATGCGGCTGCTCATAAGCTTTTCATCTCCACTCGGAATGTACTGGTCGTCCTGCATTGGGTAAAGGACATTTATCGTGGACCGTAGATCAATGGAAACGGGTCCTATGGACTGATGAATCCAGATACACGATCCATCAGTCTGATGGGCGGGTGTGGGTATGGCGGGAGCCGGGGAGAACTCTATTTACCACAGTATACTATTGCTACGGTCAAGTTTGGAGCTGGCAGTGTACTGTTGTGGGGGTGTTTTTCGTGGTAAGTTATGATCCCGGACCATTGGATATCATGGACAAACCTGTTAACCAGCACGTCTACCTCGATATTCTGGACAATTATGTCTTACCAACTCTGTGGCAATATTATGGAACCGAGCCTTGTTGGTACCAGCAGGATAATGCAGCGTGCCATAAAGCAAGGACTGTTACGGCGCAGTTTGACAATAACTGCGTATCGTGTGTGGAGTGGCGATCATAGAGCCCTGATCTTAATCCCATACAGCACCTATGGGATGAATTAGAGAGCCGCGTAAGAAGTTTGGAACCAAGGCCGACTACTAAGCAACAGTTAGCAGCAGCATCATGTACTGAACGGAAGCATATAGCTATCGCTGTGTTTCAAAACCTTGTCGAAAGCATGTCTCGAAGGGTCAGTGCATGCATTAAAACCAAAGGCGGACCAACACCGTACTAATGTATGTCAGTAAATGCTATGCTGTGTTTCTTTTCTAGGTGTCCGGTGACTTTTGTCAATATAGTGTATATCCATAAGGTGCAGGATTTACAAAACTAAAATAAAAGAGAAATACGCTGTCACTTTATGGTCGTATGATGTGTTTATAATGATGATTTTTAATGACTTATCATCTTCACGTATTTTTGTTTTTTGGGTTGAATTTTTAACGACTACCGTGAGCAACTCAGTGTATTATAAGCAGTCGCCCGTCCCTAATTTATGGTTACTGGTTCCAGGGAAGGAAGAGAGCCAGTGTTGTAAGACAAACACATCATCCATGCCTCACCGGGATTCGAACCCGGACCCCATTTCGGACGAATGATCAGAGGCCATTGCTTAGACCACTGCGCCACCGGGACGGCACCTTCTTCACATGTTCAAACAGGATTCTGCGGATACGTAATTCGCTCCATCGTGGCAACCTTAGCCTAGAGAAACTGCATTATAGTCAGTTAAAACCCATGAAGAACTTGTCGTCATGATAATTAGAATAAGAAGGTAAGATCACTCTGCTCACGTGGAGAAACGGCCATGTACGTTAAATAATGAATTCGATATGGGTTGTGAATTTGTGTTCAAGCCTAAAATTTGAAGATGTCCAGAACGTGATTCAGTGGCTTCAGAAGCACACTAGTAAGGTCGAAATGTGAGTCATACTTTCCAGTGAATCGGATTTTTTGTGTGTGTGTGTGTGTGTGTGTGTGTGTGTGTGTGTGTGTGTGTGTGTTTTTCACCTCGCACGTCGTCATTGTCAGTACGGCAGAGGTGAGCAGAAGAACGACTGCATTGCCTTGCTGTTACACAACTGCAAAATCGCGCATGCGCGCCTGCATGTGGTCGGTTTCGGTGGCCATAATAAACAGGAAGACTCCTACTTATCTTGACTCTTTTGTATAGGTAATTCTTGATTATTTTTTCCAATGAAAAATGTGACAGCCGACATACATTGCACTTTTTAGCCTATTCAAAAAACGCGAGTGTTCGACACCTGTTGATGAGAAAGTACTACTTTTACAGTTTACATTAATATTTCCGGTTGCGATAACACCTTTTACGCTGTTTTGCAGTTTGACAGTACATTTATATTTGAGCAAAAGAAAAAAAGTATCTTCTTCCGGTAAGCATTATTATGTATTTGTCATGACATTTGTGAATCTTTATTAATGCGTGTTAGAAACTGCGTGTTGTTTCACTCAGACTCTTCAAATTTGTATGAACTCATTTAGCTTTAATTCCTGAGCGACAACCGAGCCAGTTTGCATGACAGAACAATTGTTACAAGCACCTTTCTGGAATAGGAGTGAAAAAATGAATATTGTAAAACCTTGAGAACAATTCAAACTGCATTTTCAGTAACAAGACACATACACTTCTGTTTCTCCTGCGCTTACATCATTGCTCGTACCGAAGTAACCGAGCATTTCACAAAAATCTATTTCGAATGGCCGGTACTTGCACTTTGGCAATTTGCCATAAACAATGATAGAAAAAATACTGAAAAAAACAAGGCTTTTCTTTCGCATCCTTATTACAAATATATTTCACCTTAATACTTGTACACTGGCTTAGCAAGTTTATATTATCAGGTCTGGTGTACCTGAAGTACTGGGTTTCATATGACATATGAATATTTCGTTTGTAAAATAAAGGAGCTTACCGAAAAATCGGAAGCGTTTTCTACTTCAACGGCGTGTTTCACTGCATTGGAGAGGCGAAACTGTATATCTGGGAAGTCATACATCTTGAGGAAACCGGAATCCTACACTTTATCCTGCAATATAACGGATGACCATGCATTACATTACGCCATACCACAATGGCTTCAGCTAAAACAACCAAAAACAGAACACAACTAGTTCCAAATAGAACTTCTGTAATTTATTTAAAATATTTTGATCTCAAGGAGACTTTTGATTAATCAATTTATTTTTCACAAGCACTTTTATGTTGTAAAATTTTCTTGCTTAAGAAGGCATTTCAAATGTTTCAATCAACAATATCATTAAGGTGGATCCACCTAAAATCTTTGCCATGTATTTCCAATGGGCAAACTTCTGTAGCCATTTTCTTCACAATTAATGCCTTCCCAAAAATGAAAATTTAAACATCGATAAAAATATTTTCATATTATAGCCTAGTATACTTAATATTTTCTAAAATTTAACCATAATTGAGCAATCCAACATTTGCTTGTCTACTGACGTCATCAATGTACAGGTCGCGCCATCTATTTTCTAGTCTCAACACCACTAAAGGAAAAGTTATTGATTTTTATATAATTATGGTTACGTTTTAGAAAATATTAAATATACTAGGCTATAATATGGGTTGCGTGGCATATAGCATTGTTACAAAAGAAAAAAATGTAGTAGCAGTAGCACGCTACAAAATAAATTAGCTTGTAGCTTAAAATTGAGCTACAAATCGTGACGCTTTTTCAAAGAGGTTAAAGAAAATATTTCTTAAATCACGTGACCTTTTCAGACTTCCTGAAGAGAAATTAGCTGTAACCGGGAATCCGAGTGTACTCTGCCTATACACCAACGTGCCTGACTTAATTTACATGGTGAAAGCTCGCTAAATTGTTAACTGGGAAACCTGAATTAGCCTGTGAAAATAACGAGTACGAGGAGATCACCCTAGAGCTTCTTGTATTATTATTTTTTTTTCGGTTGGGGAGTTAATGACCACAATGAGCAACTCGATGAGCTATAAGCAGTTGCCCGTCCCTAATTTAGGGTCACTGGTTCAAGGAAAGGGAGGGAGTCAGTGCCATAAGACAAACTCAGCATCCATATCTCACCGAAATTCGAACCCAGAACCATCTCCGAAGAATGGTCAGAAATCAACGCTTAGACCACTGCCTACGGGATATGGATGCCGACAGTGGTTTTATTGAAGACCATACCTTGATTGCGAGATTCAAATTATTTTAGTCAAAAAGATGAATTCGCAGATATAGGAGATACACGGTCGAGTCATATTATTGTAACTACCAGCTAATATCCAGAGTAACCACCGTGTGCAGCGTGGACAGCAGTTAGACGGGTTGGCAGTGACTCAATAAGGTGCTGGAAGGGATTCGCAGGCATGTGGAGCCATGCTGACTGCAGTTCATCTGACAGCTGCTGGAGGATCCATAGAGCGAACAACACGATCGGGGTGGTTCCACAGATGCTTAATTGGGTTTAAGTCTGGGGAATTAGGGGGCCAGGGAAGTACTTTGAAGTCTTCATCGTGCTCTTCCAACCACTCTCAAACATTTCTAGCTGTGTGACACGTCGCATCGTCGTGCTAGAAGATCCCATCCGCCCCAGGGAAGACAATCAGCATGTATGGGTGTACATGGTCTGCAATGATGGATTCATATCGAATTAGGTCCATAGTGCCTTCCACGGGTATGAGTGAACCCAGAGAATGCCACGATAACTTTTCCAGACCATAATGCTGCCCCACCAGCTTGTGTTTTTCCAACAATGGTTGAATAGTGTTTGTTCTCCGATGTTTTTCGCCTTATATTCATCCGTTCGATGAAGCAAAAAACGTTACTCATCGAAGAAATCAATCCTTTGCCAATCAGCGGAGGTCCAATTCCAATACTGCTGTGCAAATGTAATGCCATAGTCAGCGAGATCATTGGACCTATCACCAATCGAGCATGTATGTGTCCCCACTGGACAAAGCTTGCAAGCCTCACCGTAGCCATCATGGATTGCTTTGAATTATGAGACCAGATAGAAGTTGCAGGGTCTCAGAAACCCCAGGACTCCATTAAAGAGCTGCAACACTCCATGCCACACCGTTTCTGACTGCATTGCGCAATACGGTAGTCGCATACAGCACTGACTGGTCTCACGTGACCCTGTCTTTTATCTGCCTTGTAGCCTTTCAATCCTGGAAATCAAATCATGCAATATTCACCCCCTATTCTACAATAAGTTTCTGACGAGTGTCGGTCCATCTGGTGCATTCTTTCTGGGTAGATCAATTTCAGTGTCGAGAGATGTACGAGGGTCGATCAGAAAAAAAGATTACACGTTCAAGTAGGAGGAAGGAAAACTCATCAACCGAGAAGTATTTGTGCGATGTGACAAAGTATACGCAGCACTATTTATCGACGAAATCACCGTGACGATTCAGACATTTGTCGAACCGCACGACCAGTTTGTCCATCCCGAACCGAAAAAAAAAATCAAGCCCTTGTTGATGTAGCTAGTATGTTGCAGATGTTTGCACGTCATCGTCACTCGTAAAGAGAGTTCAACACATGTGCTGTTCCAGGATAGAAAAGAAGAGAAAGTCACTATAGGAGCCAAGTCCGAGCTGTAGGCCGGGAGCTTCCACACGTCTCCCACCGGAATTTGTAGAGCAAGTGCTGCGTAATGTTGATGGTGTGCGTCCTCGTGTTATCGTGAAAGAGAATGACACCATTGCTCAGCAGACCTGGTCGTTTTCGTCGGATGGTCTCGTGCAATTTTTTAGCGTAATGCATTACCGATCAGCGTTGATGGTGCGTCCATGCTATAAGAAGTCCGGAAAAAAGCACACCCGAAGAATCCGAGAAAACGGATGCCATGACTTTTCCAACAGACGGTATGACTTTAAACTTTCTCCTTGGCTGTGAAGCAGCATGTTTCCATTGCATGGGAGCTCTCTTGCTGGTGGGAGCAAAGTGGTGGAGCCGCTTCTCGTCCCAGTCACAATACGGTCAAGAAAGCTCTTCAGCGTAACGCTCCAGGAACTTTTATTACTTTTTTCATATTGGAGGTTTAACGACCATCGTGAGCAACTCAATGGGCTATAAGCAGTCGCCCGTCCTTAATTTAGAGTCACTAGTTCCAGGGAAGGGAGAGAGCCAGTGCCATAAGACAAACACAACTTCCATGCCCTACCGGGATTCGAACCAGGACCCCTTTCAGACGAATGATAAGAGGCCATCGCTTAGACCACTGCGCCACCGGGGTGGCTCCAGGAACTTCAAACATGTCATCATTCGTGCTTGCTTTGTGATCGACAGATAATGAACGTGGCACACATCTGGAACAAACCATGGAATACTCCGAAACATCCACCACAAGATGTTATGAACAACGCCATAGCTCCAACCAGCTCGGATGCAATATGGCGCAAAATTACCCTTCGGTCGTCTTAAATCATTTTTCACACGTGCAGTCTGTTGTCGATGAACTTGGACGTCCATTGCTTTTGCGATGTCGGTTACCCATATAATCCCTGCCGGATTGAAACGAACGGCACAATTTCGCCACGTGTTGTCGAGACATCACGTTGGCACCACAAACTTCAACGAGCTGACGATGAATTTCTGCTGCGTGCATGTTTTTAGCCATTAAAAACCTTATCACTGCTCTCACTTCGACCTGAGACCACGTTTCCAACAGCGTCGCCATTTTCAAATGTCACTACGCATTTCACGTTGGGCACAGATGTTCACAGAGGTGCCTGGAACACTAGCACCATTTCTCGAATGTACATATCTTTTATGCCACTTTTACATCTGACATTTACTTTATAGCACGTGTTACCTATTTTCCTAACCGACCTACGTACTGCGCACCGACCATACTGCGCAAATGTTAGACTCACCGATACCATATCGTAAAACGGTACTTCCTTTGCGTTTGCTTTAAGTGCGATTGTCCGGAGCAAAATACAGACAAACGCCTGTCCCTGTTTCTCTGGTGATTCACTCTCTCACACCTTGCGTGTCATATTGTAAGAATGAGAGTTGTTACTTTTGAAATCGCATCTTTTGAATTGAGCATTCAGAAGTTTTCGTTTGACGTGCTAACATCCTGTTCCAATGCATGTCGTGTCAGAATTAATGCTTTATTTGTAAATATGGATGAAATTAATATTAAGGAGATTGAAAAAGGCGTCGAGACCAACAAACACGTGCATGTTGAAAACCAAAAGGGGAAGAGTGAATATTGGAAGTTGTTTCTGTTGGTCGCTAATGGCTCAGTGGACAAGTTTTTTTTTACCGCCACTGACGAACCACAGGTTCGAATCCCAGGCAGGTACGAACGCTCGAACCACTAAATATCCGCCGTGCATCGACTGGGCACATGAAGCCGTCGGACCCAGGATATTGGCCCCACGGTAATAAATAAGGGCGTCTTCCACCCACTTTTTACCTTTCTTCCGTGTCACTTTCCTATCAGGCGCTCTAGCCCAAATCTCCCAGCTTCCTATTTCTAAGGTTTGTTAAGACCTGGGGTCAGACACTGCTTTTCTAAAATCTTCTACATGTGATCTGATCTGGAAGTTGTTTCGTCTCATCAAGAAACCAGAATATGTTTCACAGCAACACCAATTTTTACAAGCTTGTGATGAGCTGATAGTTTCTAAAATGTGAATGTTGATTTCATGAATGCTGCTTCCTTCTGAGGAGCAATGATGAAATCTAAATCACCATTTTGGAATCGTAATTACAAACGATTGGTGTTGCTGTGAAACACATTCTGAAGTTTAACATGTTATCAAGAAAACAGCAAAAACTGAAGTTAAACATACAACAAGTTACTTAATTTAAATATTTTGACGGTAGCACCATCGAAATTAAGTGGAACAGTCTTAACATTGCTGCGGAGGGACGTTTTAACTCTCGCAGATATATTTGAAAACATTATGTATGTTGTAAAAAGGTTTCGAATTTATAATTCGAAGCAGATTTGTCCGGGTCAGGTCCGAGTCGGGTCCAATTATGTGACCTTCGGGTCCGTGTCCAAAATTTTTGACTCGATTCCAACTCTGTTTGTAACATCGTCGCTCTACAGTGGGTTGTAAATAATATGATTGCTGTCCAATCGCCCTACCTCTGTGATGCTGAGAAAAATTACGAAGCCACATTGGGATTTTCCGTGGAAGACGTGGGTAAGCAATCAGTCACCTAGGATTACGTACACGACAGGCGCCAACATTTATTCACAGCATCCGCAGATCTGAAAAGGCCGCCCAGGTGGCGCAGTGGTCTAAGCAATGGCCGCTGATCATTCCTCCGGAAGGGGCCCGGGTTCGAATCCCGGTGAGGCATGGAAGTTGTGTTTGTCTCACGGCACTGGCTCTCTCCCTTCCCTGGAACCAGTGACCCTAAATTAGGGATGAGCGGCTGCTTATAGTCCATTAAGTTGTCACGGTTGTCATTAAACCTCAAATAAAAAAAATATAAGATCTGCAATGTGTAAGAGGGTGATTTATTTTAGTTTTGGACAAAACAATAATGCTCTAGGTACCGCCCTTACTTTTCCAGAAACTTTCTTTGACTTCCTGACCCCCCCCTTCCCCAACCACCACCACCACACACACACACACATCGCGAAAAACGCATCCTCCTGTTCAAAATCCTAGGAAAATCATCAATGTGCTTAAGGGATGTAAAGTAAATATTGCCGGGAGGGGGGGGGGGGCACGCTGCGCTAGTTAGCCACTGAAGTTAACCATCAGATACTATAACGAAGTAATTTTGTCCGTCATTTTTGGTCCACACCGGGGATCGAACCCGAGTCCACTTATTGCGGAACAAGTTGCTCTACCAACTGAGCTACGCAGACGTTCGTTCTCGCTGCTAGCTGCCTTTACGTCGTGTGCGTCCTGCGGGGCAGGCACGTCACATCTCTCCCTCCCCGAAAGAGGGCCAGGGGCATGGCCCACGGGTCAGTCGTGACCATGAATTGCGGGGTAGGCAGCCATCCGCTGAAAAACGTGCACTTGAGAACTCCCAATCAATCTAGTGTGTAGAATGCAACAGCACACACCTTTATTTTTCGAAGCGCTGAAGAAGGGATTCTTTAATTTTCCCTGTCTCGCGGTGTGGAAAGAACATCGCACCATTGCGAGAACTTTAACTGCCGGGTCATCCGGGAAGTTCGGGCGCCATTATAACGAAGTAAATTTCTCCGTCATTTTTCGTCCACGCCGGGGATCGAACCCGAGTCCACTTGTTCCGGAATAAGTGGACACGGATTCGATCCCCGGCGTGGACCAAAAATGACGGGAAAAAGTTACTTCGTTATAATGCCTACAATGAAATTAAAGTTTTATCTAAAAAGAGCAGATAAACTACATAATAGGTGGATATCTGCAGAGTATGATCCAAGAACTTGCTGACAAGAGTAAAGAAGTGGGATTAAAAATTAACTTTCAGAAGACAAAAGTGATGTTCAATGCTTTTACAAGAAATGAAGATTTATCGATTGATGGAGAAAAGCTGGAGATAACAGACACGTACATTTATCTTGGACAGCAGATATCAAGTGAGGGTTACATTGATGAAGAAATTAATTGGCGTACAAAACTTGCCTGGAGAGCTTTTGGAAGAAACAGCATAATTTTCAAGAGCAATATGCTATTATGTCATAAAAGAAAAGTGTTTGATCAATGCATCCTTCCAGTGCTTACGTATGGTGCAGAGACGTGGACCTTAACTAAAAGAGACATACAAAGGCTGCAGACAACTCAAAGAAGCATGCAGAGGTGCATGCTTTGTGTAACCAGGAGAGATAAGAAGAGGGACTCGTGGATCCGAAAAATGACAAGAGTGGAAGACATCATGATCAGAGTTAAATCCCTGAAATGGCAATGGGCTGGACATACTGCCAGAAGACAGATCATCGATGGACAGCCAAAATTTTAGGTTGGATTCCAAGGGACAGGAAAAGACCCAGAAGAAGACCACATGGAAGATGGGTGGATGAAATTCGAAAGTATGCGGGAGTGACATGGAGGAGACTGGCACAAGACAGACCGTTGTAGAGGAAACTTGAGGAGACCTTCGTCCAGCAGTGGATTGATAATGGTTGACAATGATGATGATGAGGTGGATATTTGATTGATTATTTACTAAAAAGGAAATATAGAAAAGGAGTGAGACAAGGTGACACTGTATCTCCCAAGTATTTCAATGCCACCATAGATTGTCTTTCTAGTAATTGAACTCGGAAAACACAGGGATAAAAGTTATTGGAGATTGTTTAACCCACATTAACGTTTTACTGACGAGATAGTTACTTTCCGAAGTACCCCCTCAGGGCTGCATGTTAGATCCGGGAATTTTCGGACAAGACTGAAGAAGTGGGACAGAAAACACAATTGATGTACTGTTATATTGAAATATTTAAAGTATAATTAAATAGTGACTTTGGTTATTATGTGTGCACACAGCAGCTAGAAATTCGCCTTCAGTTAAAAAGGTGCTTAACAGATCCCTCGGGAAAACCCATTCCTTCGTGGACCACCCACGAACAAAAGGACCCCACCTCTCCTTTATCTCCCCGTCGTTGGAGGACACACTTGGTCTGAGAAACTCCTCAGCAATTAAGAGCAGTCAAGTTCTTACGTCAGGAGCATCTTCCTTCGAGCGGCGGAGAGTGAAAAGAAGAAATACAGCGTGGTCATAAAATGGGAGTCTTGTTCGAGATTTCTGGGAGTAAGGAACGACGTTTGCACAGGCATCCAAGCTAAAAAGAAAGTGAACAGATTTTAGAGGGAAATACGTAGAGAAAGCCATCCGTAATATCCATCTCCCGCTGGAAGTATATATTATTTATTTTCACTATCTGATATTTTCCCTATTCCCATCATTCAGAAACTGATCATATGTAGAGGATTTTAGGAAGGGAGTGTCTGACCCCAGGTCTTAAACAACCCTTAGAAGTAGGAAGCTAGGAGATTTGGGCTAGAGCGCCCGATAGGAAAGTGACACGAAAGCGAAGTGGAAAAGGGGAGGAAGACGCCCTTATTTATTACAGGGGGGGCAGTACCCGGGGTCCGACGGCTTAACGTGCCCATCCGACGCACGGCGGATATTTAGTGGATCGAGCGTTCGTACCTGCCGGGATCGAACCTGAGGTACTTCCCGCGGCAGTCACAAACGTTGCCCACTAGGCCACCCGCGGCCAATAGTTCAGAAAAATAAAGATCCAAGCGTGAGAGCGTAATCATATGTTGTTACGTTCTATTTGCTTAAATATTTATTTATTTGCTTCCCTCCTCCAATGACATAGGAACCTGCAAATACCGATTCTTCTGATAAGTTGGTGTCCACTTCAATACCTAACAACAACCACGTCAACAGTACAATGCCTTTACAAGAACTGAAGATTTAGATATTGATGGGGCAAATTTAACTGCAAATTCAACAGGTATCAAGAAAGGGTCACATTGAAGAAGAAAAAGGAAATGGTAATTCAGGAATGTTTTTAGTTATAATGAATGGAGGTGGGGATGTTATTGTAGCTTTGGCTCTGAAGATCGCTGGCATATTTTTAATTTCAGGTTTCAAGTATCATGATAGCCAATGCTGCACTGAATCTACTGAATTTTAAAAGATCTTAAAATGCTGAGCGCATCTTAAGTTGTTCTCCCCCTCTCATTTGTTTTCTCTTCTTTTTTTTTTTTTTTTCCTTTGCATCCTTCTTCTCTATCTTGATTAATTTCATGGCTTCCGCTATTTTTTATCCCGCTCTTTATTTCCCGGCTTTCTCTTTTCTCTACGCCTGTCCGGCTCATCTTGGAAGGCTTTCTCTTAATTTCCAAATGATTTTTCTGATTCTTTTCTATTTTGTTCTCATTTCGTCTATCTTCTTTTCATGATGTCCTTTTCATTCTTTTAAACATTCTTATTTCTGTTCTTCCGATTTTTTGTCCTGCCTATCCATGAACATATAAAGCAAGTCTTACAACTGTTCTCCCTAGTTCTGAATTCTTCTTCATTGGAGCTTTCTCGCCACAGATTACTGTCATTTCTTTCTGTTTATTTCATTCTGCTCTTATTTGTTTTCTTACTACCTTCTGGCAGATGCCACCTTTTTATAGGGTTAAACCCATATATTTAAACTATCCAGTTAGTCGCTTACCTTCTGTACAATTTTTTGTTCATTTGTTGAACTGCTCATCACCTCTGTTTAGAACAGCTTTTTTCAAGAGCCATTCCTCAGTTATTTTTTATTTTTTTATTGATTCCTGGTAATTAGCGCTTCGATTTACGGAGAAACGCTTCTTATTAGTGTCACAAATCATGTATAGCAGTGCTTTGGGAAACATTTCTCATTTTTAAGCATATGTGATCTGCGAAGGCTGCAAGTTCGTCACTATCCTTCCCACTAACACAGGGCTCGGGAAATCCCTGCGTCCATTAAAGGCCTTTAAGAAACTCCCGCCAACACCTCTGTGTCAGCAAGTTAAGCCCGAAACGACTATTCATTGTATCGGTGGACTCAGAAACTCGAGAGCCCACTGTTTTGACAAGCTTGGCGCAAAGTGTTCTTGACAAAATCATTGCTCCGAGATAAAGTAGCACGGGTGATCCGGAAGGGGAGATGGTTTGTAATATGAGACAAGCCATATGGTCCCAACTGGGCCGGAGAGTTGCGCGCAATCCTGTCGAGAGGAAGAATAGTTGTTTTCGTAGCTCCGCGAGGGAATCCTGTCCGATGGCTCCTAACTGCGAGGTGACAAGGATAAAAGGAATCGTTGGGATTTAGGGGTTGCATCTCGGTGGGGATTTAGTGCAACAGGGACAGTTAAATGCCTCTTTTGAAAAAAAAAAGGGGGGGGGGTGCAGAAAGAGAGAGAACGAGAGAGAGAGGTTTGGTTTTATCATAACTGGCTAGTAGCGAACGCGAAGATGGCAGTTAAGATATGCTTCCGAAGAAAAAGGAGGTGTTGAAGTGCGCATTAGCTCGTGTAAATCTATTGTACATCAAATTTCCTTATCATGATACAATCGAAAGTTTAAATACAATATTACTTTAAACGATACGTCCCAGCTTACACGCAGTTCTTCCTTAAGCTGCCGCGAATCTTCCAATCCTAGTCTTTTCAGAAGCGAATGTGTGTGTGTGGCAATATCTCCTAAGAAGATCATGCCCAACGACAGTGTACATATTATAGCGTGCTTTTCCTTTGATAGCTTATTTTATATCTGTCTCTCTCTTTTCATTTCAAATGTTTTTTACTGGCAGAGATGGAAACGGGTCACCGGGTCGGCAATTTTTTACGGGTCAAACGGGTCGTGTGAAGGTGTTCCTGACCCGATTGGGACTCGATTTTATTTCTGCCTTATATTTAAAAAGAAAAAAATATTTCAAAGAACCCTTCAGAGGTTTTTAAAATAATACTTCAGAGCTGCGGAGAATGATCCTGGAGCTTGCTGAGAAGGATAAAGAAATGGGATTAAAAATGAACTTTCGTAAGAAACACTGAAGTACAATGCTTTTACAGGGAATGAAGATTTATTAATTGATGGAGAAAAGCTGGAGATAACCAATTCCTACATTTACCTTGGGCAGCAGATATGAAGCAAAGGTCACATTGATGAAAAAAATTAATTGGCGTAAACATCTTGGGTGGAGAGCTTTTGGAAGAAACAGTACAATTTTTTAGAGCAGTGTGCCATTATGTCTTAAAAGAAAAGTGTTTAATTAATGAATCCTTCCAGTGCTTACGTACGGAGCAGAGACGTGGAACTTAACTAAAAAAGACAGACAAAGACTGCCAACAGCTGAAAGAAGCATGAAGTGCTTAGTGTAACCAAGAAAGATAAAAAGAGAAACTCCTGGATAAGGAAAATGACAAGAGTGGAAGACACCATGATGAAAGTAAAATCCCTGAAATGGCAATGGGCTGGACATATTACCAGGAGAACGGACCACCGATGAACAATCGAAATTTTAGACTGGATACCAAGGAACAGGAAAAGACCATGTAGGAGGTGAGTGGATGAAAGAGACTGGCCCAAGACAGTCCGTTGTTAAAGAAACTTGGGGAGATCTTCACCTAGCAGTTGATTGATAATGACGATGATGATATATTCGAATTTATAGTTCGAAGCAGATTTGTCCCGGTCGGGTCCAATTATGTGGCGTCCGAGTCCAGGTCGGATCCGGGTCCAAAATTTTTGACCCGCTGTTTTCTGGAACTCTCATACTCTATTGCAGTATTCGGTATTTTTAATTGTAAACGTGACAATTATCAAGCAACAGCCAAAACAAAGAAGAAATTTATAGACGAATAAATTTGGCTGAAGTGCATTTGGGAGGAAAAAGTACAGTTTTCAAGAGAAATTTGCCACTATGTCTTAAAATAAAAGTGTTTAATTAGAAATCATGAAATCTTGTTCAGTGTCAGTATATGTACATGTTATAACGTGCCTTTCCTTTGATAGACTACGTATGGCCTAGTGGTCAACTTTCGTGATTCCTATGGAGGGATCTCAGGTTCCATCCCAAGCAGGTATGAATGCTCGAACCACTAAATAGCCGCCGTGTGTCGGTTGGACACATTAAGCCGTCGGGCCCCTGGTACTGTCCCCCTCCCCCTTCCTTCCCGGTTATAAATAAGTACGTATTCCTTTCCCTTTCCAAAGAATATCTAACGAGAAGAAGTCAAGGCTCGGTGAGACGTAACTAGCGCCGCCATATCTTCAGAGAAAAAATGCAATGCACAGAAGCCAACATACAGGTTGATGCCGAAGCAGACTGCGCATGCGTATTGCTGTTGACTTCAATTATTTGGATAAAGAACACTCAGCCGAGCTACTCACAGCACATGATTGTTACCTTGTCGGTAGCATAATCACTTCGCAAATCGGATATGTTAGTTTTGTTACACCAATCGGGTTAGTTAAGGCTTTTGTTTGTCCTTCAGTTTTTCAGAAACATTTTCAGTTATGCCAGATACTAGGGAATGTCTGCATTTTGTACGGATCTTCAGGCCTAACTGTAATATTTGCTGAAATTTAATTTAAATAGTAATACTAATGTTATTGTATATTTTTCTCACCAAAATAAGGGATAGGCGGGATATCAGAAAAGAACAATAACAAAAAACTGCTCTAAGCAAATAGTTATCAGATCGAAGAAAACCATCGTGGATCAAAGAAAAGCTTCACTGCCGTTGTCCCCCTAACGTGTTTTGCTCCTGAATGTTAACTTTCCCGCAGAGCATGTTACCTCTTAAGATGTGGTGGCGCTGTTGCCGTCTGTTTTACGTTATCTCTGTGATAGTTGATCTTCTTTAAGCGTTAGATATTCTTTGCCCTTTCTACCTGGCTTCCATGTCACACTCCTGTAAAGCACTCTAGCCCAAATCTCCTAGCTTCTTATTCCTAAGGGTTGTTTAAGACCTGGGGTCAGACACTCCCTTCCTAAAATCATCTACATATCATCTGATCTTTTCTTTGATAGCCTATTTTTAATCTGAATCACTTTTTTCATTTCAAATGTTTTTTCTGTGACTGATATAATCTATTGCAGTATTCAGTACTTTTAATTGTATATGTGACAGATTTCATGCAACGGCCACATCAAAGTAGAAATTCATAAGGGTATAAGCTTGTTTGGAGTGCATTTGGAAGAAAAAGCACACTTTTCAAAAGAAATTTGCCACAGTGTCTTAAAAGAAAACAGTTTAATCAAAGCTTCCAGTTCTTAATTAGGGATTAGAAATATGGACCATGACTAAAAACAATGTACAGAGACAGTGGACAACTCAAAAAACCATGGACTGAAGCATGATTCGAATAACCAAGAAACAGAAGAAAAGGAACTGATGAATCAGGGAAATGACAAGAGTGAATGACAACATGGTTGAAATGGCAATGGCCTGACGTATTTCTAGAACTTACCACCGTTAGATAATTGAAATACTAAACTGGACACCAAAGGACAGGAAAATGCCCGAAAGAAGACCACGTTTAAGATGGGTGGATGAAATTCGAAAACATGAAGGAATAACATGGAAGATTAGTACTCATGAAAAAGACTTGTAGTTGTTATCATCACTTGAGGGGGAGGGGGGGGGCTGAGAATGGCTGATGATGATAAACATAATGTCAGATTGTGATAGGTGATGATATCAGAATTCTGTACTCAAACCATCAGCTAATTTGGAAAAGAACAGCATCAAGAATTACAGCATCGTTATGACCAACAACTGTTAAAATAATCTTTTCCGGTCATTTGGAATTCAAGAATGTATCTGTATTTTTCGATATTACCCGTGCTTCTAGTAACGCATATCCATCTGAAATTCTTCATACTGTGGGTGATGTCTACATTATAAAAGCATCACCATCATAATATATATATATATAAGCATGGCCAAGCGTACATGACACGCAAGCACGTAAACCCACATGTATGCATGTGGACGTACGTGTTTTTATTAGGGTACGATATATAACTCAGCGATAGATGTATGCGCTTCCATTCAGTACACAATGCTGCCGCTAACTGTTGCTTGGTAGTAGGCCTTCCAAACTTCTTATGCGAAGCTCTAATTCATCCCATAGGTGCTCTATGTGATTAAGATCAGGGCTCTGTGCTGGCCAGTCAACACACGATGTGGAATTATCTTCAAACCACGACGTAACAGTCCTTGCTGTATGGCTCGGTGCATTATTCTGCTGGTACCAATAAGCCTTGGTTCCATAGTATTGTCACAGAGTTGGAACAGCATAATTGTCCAGAATATCGAGGTAGACATGCTGGATAACAGGTTTGTCTACGACAACCAATGGGCCGGGACCATACCACGAAAAACACCCCCACACGAGTACACTGCCAGCTCCAAACTTGACCGTAGGAACAGTACACTGTGGTAAATAGTGTTACCCCGGCTGCCGCCACACCCACACACGACCATCAGACTGATGAATCGTGTATCAGGATTCATCAGTCCATAGGACCCGTTTCCATTGATCTAAGGTCCACGATAAACATTCTTTACACCATGCTAAACGACGAGTAGCATTCTGAGTGGAGATGAAAGACTTGTGAGCAGCCGCACGACCACGGTAACCCATGAAATGAAGTTCTCTGCGAATGGTACGAGTACATACCGAGGTTCCAGCATTTTTATTCACCTGTACGCTGAGGTCCTGTGCAGTACTCCGTCGATTAGCTGCAACGACTCTCCTGAGGCGTCGACGTCCTCTATCACTTTGGTCTTCCGGTACGTTTTGCTGCTTCAGGCACGCCATGTGTCTTCCACTTATTCAGTACATTCAAAACAGTTGACTTGGGTATGTTTCAACGCTTCTGGGTTTCTCTTAGAGTCAACCACTAATATAAACAATCTTTCCTTTCTCAGTATTTCACCAACAATCTTTCTTTTCTCAAAGTCAGTTTTCTCCCGCGGCGACATTTCACTCAACCTCACAGTGCGATATGATCGCGGTCAGCTACAGGCTTGTTTTTACACGGTTTGCAGTTGTACCGCGCATCTTAACAACGCAGCGTATTCGTTCATTTACTTTTGAAGGGTGCCCGGTGAATTTTGTCAATATAGTGTATATGACCACCACTTGGGGCCAACGATGCTTTAATCCCGTACCCACCAAGGAAAGGTTCCCACTTCCATCCTAAAGTAGGGAGAACAGTTCACAGTATTCTCGACGGGGAGCATAAATCAGAGACGTTGAACTACGACTACTTAAGAATGTCATACAATGGAGATCTGAACTGAAGAAAATACTTTTCTCTGCGGATATAAGAATGATCCTCCGGACACCGAAGGCGAAACCAGACAAATGAAAGACACCACGATTATTCAAAAATGCGTACCTCGAGAAAGTGAGAAAAAGAAAAGGGAAATCTGTTGATTTGGGATAGTAAAAAAGGATATACTCGATTTCCTAAGCCATAAGTACCCGAAAGAGCAATTCAAGATTGGCACGAAAATATTTAGTGGATGAGGAATAACTTTTCGAATACTCCTTCTCCTCGCTGGGGAATAACATATCCCATCGTCTTTTTTGTGGGGTTTTAGTGAGGTCGGAATATATGTTATTCTATTATAAGCCCCCTTTGAGTTCGATGTTTATGCCTAGACGCAGTTCGTTGCGGATGTTACGAAAGAATGGTATCTTACAGAAAGTATTAAAAGAGTTGCGATATTCAGTCTTTTTTTATTGCTATCTAAATCTCGTTATTGGTTGGTCCTTTAATCATCTTCCGCAAGTACTATTTGAATCTCTCAGTTCGTCACTTATTCTGTTTCCTAATCAATCACTCTTTAGCGCTTACTCTACAACTCTACACAAGTTATCGTTCTCTTTATCTGACGTTGCCCGGAGACCACCAAAAGTGTTTGTCCTCAAATCATATCTCATCTCTCCAGCTCAACTCGTAGACCTATGTGATCTCCATTCTTAGACTTCGTAGCTTGACCTCCTGTGTGTCCCTAGCGAGCGACCGACGCCTTCTCGGCAATGAAACGATTAAGATGTCTAGAATGCGCATTGCATATCACAATGTACATGATCGCAGCGTAGGCTAACAAAATGATAAAAGCCCTTATGGCTTTCGAACTGGCTCTAAGAAAAGAAACGACGGCCTGAAACACTGTTTTATGACTTCTAATTACTGTCGCCGCCTTTGAAAGCATCCCCGAACACGCACATGCCGGCTGACTTTACACGAAAACGAATTAATACCAAAATTGTTTAAAATCTCTTAAGCACTCGTAACAGGTTTAGCGGCCAACGTGAGCAATTCAAAGGGCTATAAGTAGTTGCCCGTCACAAATTTAGAGCAACTGGTTTCAGGGAAGAGAGAGAGAGAGAGAGAGAGAGAGAGAGAGGGCCATTGCCCGAAGATAAACACGACATCCACACCTTACTGGGATTCGAACCTGGACTACGATCATATTACAGATAGCAGTCTACCTGATGTGCAACTTTGCGCTCATTTTGCCTTCAGAGTATCCGTGGAATAAAATCGCGATTCGTGTCTTCTGGACTACGTTCGGTGCTACCTTTTTTGTCCATAATGCGGGATACAGAAAATGGAAATGTCAACCTCCCTGCATGTAAACCAGCGAACAACTAAGCTTCAAATGCTTTACCAACTCGATAAATATTTGTTGTAGACATATGACGCAGTTACAAAGTGAAATGGAGCAGTCAAGAAATGATATAGAGGGTGAGTCGAAAGTTTTGCCATATTTGGCAACAGATTCAGGAAGCTGGCTCGAGCTCAACCACTGCGGTTGTGTGTTAAGATTACGGAAATAGACCCACTTTTCATCGCACGTAACAATTCTCGTGATGAAACGTACATCGCGCGGGTTTTCTAAGAGTTTCGTGCACACTTCTACTAGGCGGTTTGCTTCAGCTGGCGTCAGTTCGTGAGGGACAATGCGGCAGATCCTGTAGACCTTGCCGAGGTCCTGAAGGTGACGAACCACGGTGGTCTGTGATATGCCCAGCTCGCCTGATAATCTCCGAGTGCTGGTTGTCGGATTCGCTTCTACGGCCTGCCGCACGGCCACCGAATCCGCGGTTCGCGGCCTACCTGACCTTGGCTGATCGTCGAGGTTTCTGTCCCCTGAGCGAAATTTCTTAAACCATATGGTTGTGGTGCTGTGGTCCAGAGAGCCTTCCCTTTTTACATGGCAAATGTTTCGTGTTGCTTGAGCAGCGTTATGGTCGAGTTCAAGCTCGTAAAGCAAAAGCTCGCTAATTAACCGGTTGTGGCTGTTCATCTTTTAGGCGTCGCAACCACAGACAGAACGACGACATGCAATGCTGTTCACAGCAGCGACTACCGCTTTATATTGCTTTTATATTGCTTGCAGAGCGCGACTTGAACTACACTGGTGTTCAAAATTAAAAGAATTTGCTTATTTTGTCGATTTTCACAAAAAGTAAGGAACCAAAGGTACAAATTATGCCGCCGAATAAGAATGAAAATTTGCAGTGTCGAATACGTAAGCGTACAAGTGCTTGTGGGCGGAGCTGTGACAGCGGAGAGCATGAAAAGCACACGCGGCTTTTTCCGCGATTATTTCGTTCGCACTCCTCGGCGATATTTGTTGTGTTTACTGCAGGAGTTGGTTCAATTCCATAAGCAGTGAGGTAAAATGAGTTGCCACGAACGTATTGATGACAGAATGAGGTGGATAATCGTTGGTAGATTGGAGGCCGGGCAATCGCAAGTGCAGGTTGCTACAGAGCTCAATGTAACGCCCAGTGTCGTCTGCAATTTGTGGAAACAATTTAAGGACACCGCATCCATATCGAGAAGGCCTGGACAAGGCTGTCCAAGAGCCGCGACGGCCAATGAAAATCGTTATTTGGCACTTTCAGCGAGGCACCACAGGACTACTACAGCTGCACAGCTATCTCGTGAGCTGCATGCCGCCACAGTAACCCGATTTTCAAGGGTAACTGTTTCCCGATGGCTTCATGAGAGAGGGCTTTTTGCCAGAAGACCCGCTGTTTGCGTCCCGCTCACTTCAGCACACAAGAGAGCGTGTTTCGCATGGTGCAGACATCAGCCTTGGACCAGACTTCAGTGGGGTAACGTTCTCTTCACAGACGAATCGCGATTCAGCCTGGAGACTTATTCTCGACGTACCTTCATCTGGAGAGTACCTGGGACCCCGATACCTTTCCTCCAACATCCGAGGAAGTGACCGCTGTGGCAGCGGAGGTATCATGGTCTGGGCAGGCACCATGTTGGACGGCCGCACACCTCTCCATGTATTTGACAAAGGCTCTCTGACTGCTGAGAGGTATAGGGATGAGATCTGACAGCCCTACGTTGGACTTTTCAGGGGCGCAGTTGGCCCTCGGTTCCTTTTTATGGACGACAACACTCGTCCACATAAGGCTCACCTGGTCGACGATTATCTTGAAAGTGAGGATATTCGCCGGATGAATTGGCCAGCCAGATCGCCATACCTAAACCCTATTGAACATGTATGGGACGCTCTTGGATGGGCAATTGAAGCTCGCCCCCCCCCCCCTCCGAGAACCATCCAGGGGCTGAAAATTGCGTTGCTGCAGGAGTGGGACCGACTGCCACAGGGACTCAGCAACTGCCTCGCTTCCAGTATGACGTCACGCTGTGAGAGCTGTATGACTGTGAGAGGGGACCATACCCCATATTAGAGTCATTTTATATTCGATCTTGCAACGTGGAGGTTGGACATTCCTGCGCTGATGAGCCTTACTGACGATCATCAGTGCGTACCATGACTGTTGTATGGTGTAATTATTTATATTATACACTGAGTGGCCACTTTAATATGACCACCCCCTCAGTACTTCGTTGGGCCACCTTTTGCCTTTAACACTGCGTCGATTCTTCGTGGCATGGACTCCACGAGATGTTGATAGGTGGTTTGTGGAATCTGAGACCATGCTTGATGAATATCACTTTCCAGGAGTGTGAGATTGCAGGGTCGTGGATCCAGCTGTCTGATGGCTCGTTCAACTTCATCCCACAAATTCTCAATGGGGTTGAGATCTGGAGATTGTGGGGGCCACCTAAGCAAAGTAAACTCACCGGCATGTTCCTGAAACCAATCCTGTACAATACGAGCACTATGGCAGGACGCATTATCTTGTTGAAAGTAGACATCGACATTGGGATAAACCATCCACATGACAGGATGCACTTGGTCCGCAACGATGTTTAGATATGATGTGCCAGTCAGACGTTGATCAACACGAAATAAAGGGCCCAAAGCCAGAAAAACATTCCCCAAACCATAACGTTGCCTCCACCAGCTTGAAGGGTTGTAGCAATGCATTTGGTGTCCATGCTTTCGTTCTGTTTCCGCTAAATTCTCACTCGGCCATCGGCATGGTGCAACTGAAAACGTGATTCATCGAACCACAATTTTTTTCCAATTATCGACTGTCCAATCCTTGTGCTCCTGTGCGAACTGGAGACGTTTTCTCTTGTTAAGTGCAGACAGCAAAGATGTTCGAACAGGCCTTCGGTTGCCATATCCCATCCGATGCAGTGTACGGCGAACAGTGCGTACAGAGATCATTTGAGGAAATCCTTGATTAAGATGGTCTGTAATTTGCTGCACTGTTGCAATTCTGTTCTGTGTTACAAGTCTAGACACTCTCCGTTCCGCCTGAGCAGTAACTGGTCGATGACGACCACACGTTGCACGTAGAGACCCAGTTTTTTGGCTGACAGTCCAGTCTTTAAACACTAACAACAGCTGCTCTGGAGTATTTCACGAATGCGGCGGCTTCGGTGATACTCTCTCCATGGCTCCGAGCTCCTACAGTCATTCCACGTTGAAAGTCCGCCGAATCGCATTTTTTACCCATCTCGTCACCCAAAAATTACTTCTACTACTGTCGCAAGTACTAAGCTCTCCCTTTTTATTCTAGCCTCGCCCTCTTGCGGCAACAGCGTGCAGCCATAGCTCATTTGCTTAAAACTGTCAGGTGGTCATAATGAAGTGGCCACTCAGTGTATAGCTGTGTATTCATGCCAAATTTCATTAAAATGTGTCCAATAGTTTTTCAGAAATTCGACCAAATGTGCAAATTCTCCTGATTTTGAACATCTGTGTAGTTTAAACACGTGATATACCCACCGCAGCACATACGTTTTTGCAAATATTGCAAAACTTTCGACTCATCCTCTGCAGCATGCAATGGCAGAAAAATTATTGGTTGCTTTGAATTTTAGCAAATGACGATAGAATAAAATCAGTCAAATGACAATAATACCTAAATGCAGAATCTCTGCAAAAGGGGTTTTTACTTTTTTTTTTTTTTTAATAACTACATAAGACGTTTTTGTTTTCCTTTCGAAAAGAAGTATTCTTTATACAGACTGCATAAAGATGAATGCTACGCTATATATAGTTAACATTTTTCCAAAACGCAGCATGGGATTCTATTTCGCAGTTGTTCATAAGGAAAGCCTAAAAAATAGACTAACACTTGCTTTCTTTTTTCTTCAGTGAGTTCCTCATTCCTTCGAAAGGAGCTGTTCTTTGTAAAGAATGTCTGAAGGTGGAAACTTTTAGTGTATCTTATCCTGTTTTTGAAAAAGCACGCCTTGTATACGCAGTACATAAAAATGTTGTGCTTCACAATGGTGCAAAAAGACATCTATTTTATTTTATTATATTTTCATCCAAGCAAGACGTTTGCCTTTCTACAGAACTTCTTGATAAAGAATCGCGGAAAATGGAATTTTGCCGTTCTTTCTTTGAAAGAAATTAATTATTCTGAAACATCCCTAAAATGTATACATGTACGCTGAATAAGTACATTTCACAGTACTTTATAAGCACAGGGCTCATTGGTTCAAGGAGGTGTTAATTCCTCCTCTTTTTCATTGTCTACTGACGGTTTTTGTGCCTTCTGGGGCGGGGAGTTTCCGCCAGGAATTTTTTTTAAGGCAAAATTGGTTGAGCAGACTTTATTGCGTTTTTAAGGCTTTCTCATAATATTTATTTATTTCAGACATTTTTGGCTAACACTTGGATTTTCTGTTTCTTGTACAAAAAGCTTCATGCTAGTGCAGCCTTGTCTGCTAACTTAAATTTTATTCATTTGTAGGGAGGAATTTTTTTTAGGCTTTTTAACATTAAATTTTTTAAAGTCCAATTTTAGTTCGCTATAACCATAGTACGACACCCTTGTTTAGTAAAAGGAGTTCTTTATAAAGAAACACGAAGTACGCTTTGCAAGTGCGTATCTTACTTTTTTTAACACACTTATTTTGGGACGAAACGCTTCTTTGAAAAGTATACCAAAAATGAAAGGAGGGATTTAGGAACATGTCCCGGTAACTAATGGATGCATTAAAAGTCCCAATAATGGTGAGTGCGATGCGTTTCTTAGTAAAAGGGGTGCTGTTCCCTCTCCATTTCCCCAGGATAACAAGCACCCAACCTCCGACCACAAGGCACTCACTATTCGAACTTCTCTGCAACAAAAAAGGTCCTTTTCGTTTTCCTCCCATTCAGCCTTTAGTAGGAGGTTTTTCTGCTCTTGACTAATCCCAGAGCTGTTATTCACGGGACTGGGATTGTTCCAATTCAAGCAGGAAGTCGACCTCTGATGGCACGGTGTCGTGACTACAATGTCCAAAGGCGTGGACGGGGTGGTAGCTAGTGTCAAAGTTAAGCGAGACTACCATTCTTTCCCTGCATACGTTTACCGCCAAAAGTTTGTAGGTTCTATTGTCGAATACTTAGCTTTCGCTGATGACGCGGAAGAAAAAATTGAGAGACTTTAGCTGTTCATTTTTACCGCTCTCTCTATCGCCATCTGTTGCAATGGTAATCCGATTGCTTATGGCTGATCAGCGGTTCAGCCTCGCTAGCTGGTTGCTCTGAGTGAGCGTGTTAGTGGTTATAATCCGCAAGAGAGAATTTGATTGAATAGGTGCCAACGAAGAACTGAAGAGCAGTCGTTTTTCAAAGTCTACCAACGACACATGTTTTTCACAACTAAGCACCACGTGCAAAATGTGGCGTGGGAAACCTTAAAAAAGCGGTTAAAAGCCGAAATCATAAAAAGCTTCAGAGTACATTATCCCAAAATACAAAGAACAGTAATTACCTTTCATTTTGTCTTATATGTTTCAGGGACACTTTTTTTTTTCAAACCGTCTCATGGTTGTTGAGTGATGCTTGTTGTCCTAGTGCAGTGGCGGTTCTAGACGAAAAAATTTGGGGTTGGCACCAACAAATTTTGGGGAGGAGGGCACAATTCCTGCACGTGCCCGTAAATAATCAAAATTAATATATAATCCCCCCCCCCAAAAAAAAAAAATCGGTTATGTTTGGAGGGGGGGGCACGGCCTAGAACCGCCACTGCGCGAGTATTTTGTTTTCACTTTTTATCCCAATTTTCATGACAGAAAAAATTGAGAGAATCCCTTATTCAGCGCTTCGAAAACTAAACGTGTGTGATGTTACGTTCCACACACCAAATTGACTGGGATTTCTCCAATACAGGTTCTTCAGCGGATGACTGCCTACAGCGATACACGGTCCCAGCTGACCTGTGGGCCATGCCCCCGGCCCTCTATCGGTGGGGGGGGTGTGACGTGCGCACATGAGATAAAGGCAGATAGCTGCGAGAACATACGTCCGCGTAGCTCAGTTGGGTGAACGACTTATTCTGGAATGAGGGGACCCAGGTTCGATGCCTGCAAAATGACGGAGAAATTTATTTCGTTATAACTTTTATATTTCCCGGTCATTAGACATGTTAATGCACATTACGGTATGGCACTGTAAAATTACGGTTTATTGACTGGCCACTCCGCTGCTGGTGTATCTACCTTAATTTGACCCTGCAATTTTTTACAGTGCACATACCATGCACGCATGTTCACACGCCCGAAAAAAAAACAAAAAAAAACAACTAAACTTTCTTAAAAAGTCGAGTGGCATAGGGCGATGTTTTTTTGTTATTTTTTTTAACTTCTTTAGCAGAATCGTAGCAAGCTTTTCTTATCTAGGAGGGCGAGCCTTGAAATTACGCCCCTTCGACTTCAAAATTAAGCCCCTTCGAGTTCCACTCAAATAAAACGTGGTTTTTACATTCTCACATACCGCCGTTATGGGGAAGCATTATGATCGTTCAAAAATCCCATTTCGGGGTTTCGACATAATTTTATTTAAAATGTAAAAACTAAGTAAATACCCAAGAACTACAGGTTGTAAATACCAAGTAAAGCGCAAACGTTATGTGAACGCCGACAACACAGCACTCCACAGAAATGTAGAACGAAAAATAAACCAGCGCAGAACGAATGAGTATCGGATAGTGAACATAAAAATTGGAAGAAGCTTTAGGGGTAAGGCTTGGAAAAATTCCATTCAAGGTTAAACACTCAGAGAACTTTCTCCGACAGAACACAAATGATTAATTAGCTCTTCATTCCGACAACACGTTCGGAAAGGTCATGGAGGTTAGTGTTTTCTATGTCTCCGTTCACTGTTTTGGAAAATTCCCTTCATGGATGAGGTGTTCAGACCTTACAGTGTATGATATGTTACTCTGTAATCTGGCTAACTGCATGGAATACTGTATGAGACTAAACAAAGTCCTTAAAAAGATAATACTGAAGGATGTAACTGTATTTTTTTAGTTACATTTCTATTTTTTACATCCCCCAGAGCATGAACTTACGCCCCTGGAATGATCATTCTATGGGAGGGCAACGGCTCTCCCTGCCTTCCCGGTAGCTACGCCCCTGTTCTTCAGAGAACAAGAAGAGTTTTTTTTTTTTTTTTTTTGAGAAATTGTACAGAAAAATATGTAGAACCCAAGAACAACCATATGCGTATCATAAAACTCATCATATCACAACAAACTTTCGAACATCATAAACAATACAGTTTTCTTTGTCTGAACGTTTGAACGTTTGTTCCAAGGCGCAGGGAAAAGAGCGCTTGCCTGTTTTAATTATCGAATCCCTGCCTCAACTAAATTACGTTTATACGTCTTTTTTTTAATTGTTGTAATGTTCATGAAACGTGCTTTCACACTTGGACATCACAAAGTAAAAGAATTCCTTGTTATTAAAAATTTATCTACATAACTTATTTTTTCCCGTCATTATTGACGGGCTAGTAAAACAATATTGACAGAAGATGTGATTTATTCTGTATTTATAGAATAGTTTTTCATGGGGGAAAAAAATCTAAATGCATGCAAATATGCAGAGTGATATTTGCATGTAAGAGTGATATTTGCGGAGTGATATTCGCACTTATGTGCAAATATCTCTCTGCAAATGCGATGAGCTGTATTATTATGAATTACGGTTGCTTCATGTGCAGAGTAAAATCTCTCGAAATTTATGAGATTTTTATACTTAATATGAAGCAGATAAATCCAGTTAAAGAGAAAATACGGGTATACGAATCCTGCATTCTGAGTGTTATGCAAATTTCGTGTGTTTCACTTTGTTTTTGTAGATTATTATTATTCTTACTAGATGCACAAAATATCGTGCTTTGTCCAGTATCATTATTATTTTTTCGTTCAATGAATGCAAAAGATCAGATGTGCATTTCCACCCTTAATCTAGGATTGCTGACTCCAAGAAAAGGAGAAAACCAGGACAGAAGAACCAGCCAGACAACCAAGCCTCAAACACGACTCTAACGTGTCTCTCAACTTTGAAGGTTACGAACGTAAATATTAGGTTGCCAGGTCATACATGAGGCTCTAACGGAGGGCAACGTATGGCCTGAAAGGATGGATATGAAAAAAAAGGCAATAAAATGTTATAGAAGTTCCTCATTAGCTTTTTGTGATAAAAAAAAAAGAAGAAGAAGAAGAAGAAATTTAAATGTCAGACTACCAGCACTAAAAATGTATTTGCATGTGCTTTTTTTTATTTATTTTTCAGTAGAAAAGAAGTAAGTTTCAAGTGCTAAATACCTGTCTTCAAGCATCATATAGCTAAGCGATCGTAACAGTTCCTCTTTTCTCAAACAAAAGTCGGAAGTAGTGAGGAAAGTGTCATGAATTACGATTCAAACGATATAATATTTGTAAATCCTCACAGCTTATGGCAATAAGAGAGATCACCATGGGCGCACACATGGAGGTGAGGGGGGATGGACAAGTGGCGGATTTGCTAAATATTTTGGCGATATATTATGATTGCTAATTTGTGTTGAACTTCTAGATACGTGTGTACGTGCAGTAGAAACAAGAAAAACGTTGATAATTTACAGTAGAAAAAGTGGAAATTTACAGATGAAAGTAGTAATATCGATTTTTTAAATAGAATGTTAAAGTATAGAGTACATACATACAGCTATGAAAGTCGAAGGAATGAAATTTATATCATCTCCTAAAGCAGTCATTCACTGCTGAACAAAGATCTCGAAAGCTTTTTTCAGAACTTTGTCTTGAGGTTGTGTCAGTGCGTGTGTGTGTGTGTGCTTCTTTTCCCTTCTTGGTAACCGATTGGTTGGTCTCTTGGGTTTCGTGGAGTAAACACAAGTGACCAAAATGATAAAAAAAAAAAAAAAAAAAAAGTTTCATACTGCTCCAATATACTCTCTAATTTCATTTATCCATCTGTTTTACGTAGTTTTGAAGTCTTCTAGTTTTCAATTAAATTTATGTGTTGAGAGTGTGGTAAACACGGTCAGAAAATGCGAAAGCACACTGGAAAGTTTGTACAATATATGGCGTTTGTGTATAACATTTGTAGTAACAACTTATGTATGTCCCTTCCTGAAAACTAAGAAATAGGCGCCCATGGATATCACACAAAATCGTGATTACATTTTTAAGTAATGTCCAGCATTTGAAAGGGAAGCCCTGTTCCCGACCACATTTAGGATTTCACACAGACGGCAGCGGAAACTTTCACGAATTCAAGTGGTGCATGTTTCCGGTGACAATTTACTTTGAAACGTAGAGATTTATTTACACCCACCCCCACTAAAAAAGGGGGAGCGGTAAATGAAAAAAAAAAAAAAAAAAAAAAAAAGGAATTGCCAGTTTGCACGCGTGTCTGCGTGTGTGAACGTCAAAAAAAAGACGAAAAGGTGAGAACTATGATTCAGTCTGTGACTCTGAAGCAAAGTATTTTAGAACGTCACACAGCAGCATTTTCACCAAGTACATATCCGGCTTCACCCAAAGCAACGAAACCGGCCATTAATTTAAGCGGGTTTTATTTCCGGTAGCACAGTCGCGCGCTATTACAAATTTATTTATCGTGGAAAAACATTTTTCCGAAATGTCGCCTTCAATAACACAACATTGTTAATAAGAAGTAAATCATAACTGGAACTGACGGGATAAAAACAGCAGAGACGCGCAAAATGTGGTGCTCCTTCAGACTTGCCACCAGTAACGATGCCAGCAGTTCGGAGCTGGTGGGCTATTAGGGGCTAAGAGTACCTATGGGGGGGGGGGGGGGGGGGTTGTAATATATTCAAGTGCGTGGAAGAAATTTTTTCAAAATATAAAAAATATTCTGCGCATCTTTCGCATGCCACGATCTTTGTGGGTGTGAAATAAAACGAGTGATTGGAGAATATACATTTACCTACGCACAATACATTGCTTTTAATCGCGTCCCTCACGACCATAACGAGCCATAGTCCGGTACATACTAAGTATAATTAAATCATGACAATATACAATAAGGTTTACTAATTCTGACATTGAACGGTACGTTGGCAGGTGCATTAATGAATGTTATTGTCGTGAAACCAATGAAATAAGATATGTGAGTCACAAAAGTAAATGTTTACCAAGCTATGGTGGTGGCAATACATAAGTATTTCGACTGTTAAGTTTTTCAAAAACAGGATTTATTATTATTATTATTATTATTATCTAGACGAACATTAAAAGCGACCCTGACATCCAGGGCCGTAGCCTGAGAGGGGTTTTGAGGGTTCAGATCCTCCCCGAAATGTTTAAAAATCTCAAAAATATAGTAATTGTTTTATAAATTTTTGTAAATAGTACACAGCACATAAGTCAGTATTTGAAAGATGGAGAGCATTAAATAAAAGAATTTCGGGTGCAAATAAAATGTGACAAAATTCACCATATGTGCAACGTACGGTGGAATTTGCCGCCCCGGTGGCGCAGTGGTCTAAGTGATGGCTTCTGATCATTCGTCCGAGATAGGTCCGGATTCGAATCCCGGTGAGACATGGTTGTTGTGTTTGTATTACGGCACTGGCTCTCTCCCTTCCCTGGAACCAGTGGCCCTAAATTAGGGACGGGCGACTGCTTATAGCCCATTGAGTTGCTCACGGTGGTCGTTAAACCTCCAATAAAAAAACAAACAAGGTGGAAATTATTTTCAAATTCAGACCCCCCCCCTCACACACACACACACACACATACACACACACACACACACATACACACATACACACACAAATTCTTTTCTGGCTACGGCCCTACTGATATCGATTAAATGTGATGTAGCTACAGGGCCATGGTCTCATGTGCTGTCCACGCCACACCCTCACGTCAGCTCTATACACCTGAAAACGAAATTCATCTGGCCACACGAAGCGGCATCACTCGGAAGAGGTCTAGTTTTGATGTTACCGAGGCGTAATGTCCAATGACGAGCAGTCAACAGTGGAGTCAACAGGGCGTCGGTTCCCGTGGTCCAGGGTATGCACCATGCTCCGTACTATTCACTCGCTGACTCTGCTTGGGCCTCCGACATTTAACCTGGATATGATTTGCGGCCCCGTTGCCAAGAGGACCGTCTGTACGAGTCTAGATAATCTACGTCGACCCCAGTCAACAACGGCATGTCGTCGGCCATCGCTTGCTTTCCGGGCGCTGGTACGTCTGTCGATGATATACTCGCGGTAAACCCTTGATACGGTTACCCTCGGAATCCCAAGGGTTCTTAACATTCGGGCGATAGAATGGTAAGAACCCTTGTCATTCTATCGTCCGAATCTGTCTTGCGCCGACAATGCGCACAATGAAAGTCTCTGAGATCACCACGTTCACCCGTATTCGTCGACTGCGATACACTGTTGGAAGATCAGATCATATCATATGTAGAAGCTTTTAGGAAGGGAGTGTCTGACCCCAGGTCTTAAGCAACCCTTATAGAAATAGGAAGCTAGCAGATTTCGGCTACAGTGCCCGATAGAAAAGAGGCACGGAAGCTAGGTAGAAAGCGGGAGGAAGACGCCCTTATTTATTACCAGGAAGGGGGGGCAGTACTCTGGGTCCGACGGCCTAACGTGCCCATCCGACGAGGATATTTAGTGGTTCGAGTGTTCGTACCTGACTGGGATCGAACCTGAGGTTTTCTCCGTGGCAGTCACGAATGTTGACCACTAGGCCATCCACGGCCCGCACTGTTGTAAGCCACTGCTGTCCGCATATTTATCGCCTGTGTTCAGTTAGGGTCTGACCCATTCTGCGCGGGGGAATGCCCATGTCAAATGATAATCACCCCTATCTCTAATGTTTTATCTACTGAGTGTAGTCACGAGTTCATTACGAACATTAACAAATACACATTGTTAAGTACGTAAGCAGAGTAAGTATTTAAGCTTACATCAATTTAATCTTAATCATCATGAATAATATTCTCATATAGGTTAATATCCTTCTCTAGTTCAAATCGTGAGTTCAATTTTCTTGCATGCAGGATGAAAGCTGGCCAAATTTAATAGATATATTTTTCTTTTCTAAGAAATAAAAAAAAGCACAATTCGATAGCCATCCAAGTAGCTAATTCCTGGGCACAAACAAAATATCCCCTTTTTTTTTCTTTTCGGGATTTTAAGGCTCATCACGAGCGACTCTATGGGCGAATCTCTTTTTTTTTTTTTTTTTTTTCAGGCTTTTAATGTTCATCATGAGCGATTCTATGTGCTATAAGCAATAGCCCGTCCCTAAATTAGGGTCACTAGTTCCGGAGACGGGGCAAAGCCATCAAACAAGCCCACTACCCATGCCTCATACGGAACCCTAACATTGGTTCAACTCAGGCGAATGATCTGAAGCCAGCTCTTCTGACCACTCGGTCATCGAGGCTGCTGCTACTAAAATGCAAACATCTCTTACATTGGATAAAACTAAATAACAATTACTTATTTTTCAGTTAATAAAATACTTGTAAATGTCTATTCATTAATCAGGAATCAGAAGTTTCTACGATTGGAAACAAAAGAAAGTTTTCAGTCCCACGACAAGTAAACACATGCAGACTTTCAATTTCTGAACGAGACGAGCTGCATTCTCTGATTCTGATTCTCCCCCTTTCTTGGAGCCAATGACTCTAAATTAGAATAAAAGACCATGTTTGCTCTCTTTTTTCTCATATGCTCATGGAATTTGCTGATGACTTAAAATAGAGCAGCATATCCAAATATTAAAGTGGCAGATGTTGCAGGATATTCCCAAAATCTCAATTAAATCAGAAATTCATGCTGTACTACAAGGCTCCAGAAAAGTAGGTTTATAGCAGGTAGTAGGTGAACCAGCAGAAAAAAACAAAAAAACAAATGGCTGCTTGACTCACTACTACATAGAAATTTCACGTGAATACGTGATACTTAGTTTCACAACTGATAGACTCAATGGCGTAGCCAGAAATTTCTTAAGCAATGGAGGTCCGTAAATTTGCATCGTTTTAGCCTCCCTAGGAAGATAGCCCAAATCTGACAATCATTAAAAACAGAAAAGAACCTTCCAGGGAGAATTACGCCGGGAAAGCCAAATTGTCACTGTGCGTGCCTGTTTAAGAAATATATTTTATTAAATGCAAATATTCAAATGAAAAGTAAAACATTGTTCAGATAATGGGTTGTATGCTTCTGGACTTGGCAATAAAAATCTAGCCTTAAAGGAGGAAAGGTGTTTGGAATCCGTTATCACTCCTTTGGATGGACCATTGCCCTACATTAGGTTTTCATTTCACATATTTGATCACAGTTTTTCGGGTCATTGCTGTGCAAAGTATTGTACATCCCTGTAGTTTATGGTAGAGACGTAATAAAATATTTTATAAGGAAATGCTTCTTTCTTTTATAGACAATTCGTAAATGTTCTAAAGGTTAGAAACCTGGTTACAAAGGTTCTCGAATATCTGTCGTCTCAATTCACGCAGAAGATTAAACCACTCATGCGGAACTACGTGCTAACTGTTTGCTAATCGAGAAATCCTAGTGTCGTCAACAATTGATGACTGTTTAAACAGTCTTCATCATTTTGCTGCAAAGAAATAAAAGCAGTCAAAAAAACATGTCAGTATATTACAGGAATTATAAGAGAGGTGTGGTTTCAATAAAATGCTGAAAACCTGTAATCCCCTTCTGAAGTTACATCAGTACCAGTAAAAGACTCTCTCCTTTATTAGAGGGAGAAGGTATGTTGACGCAGATAAGAGTATCCATAATATCATGCTGAGGTGACGAAATGAAACGTTGCAGGAGATATCCTATCGTCTTCAGGGTCAGCCCTCAATCCCCCTTTCTTCCTTTTGCTTTTCAGATCCTCCGTGAAGCTGCGCCAGGTAGGGGTCACGAAATGCTTCTGGTTGGTGGGTTTTCCCCTTAGGAAAATTTTCTGTGCAATCATCTCACCCTGGCCTCACGCACAGGCACAAACAGGATCCCCGCATATTTGGGCAAGCCTGCCTGCTTGCCTGCCTGCCTGCCTGCCTACCTTTTCCGAGAGACGATCGTTGCGTTGTGGTTATGTGAGACGAATGAAGAGGGCTGGTTCGGTTTCACGGTCAAACGCTTTTGTTTCAGCACGGGATTCGCAACCTAGACTAGAATTGTTTCCCAAGAAAGTGCATAAGTAAATATGACACAAAGGAAAAACAAAAAGAAAATTCACTTTAAATTCTTCGTTTAATGAATTTATGAAAGGCGAGGTTAGTCCTTCAGAAGAAGCACCAATAGATAGGACAACGCTCTCTCTACGTGAAGCGTTAATAACCAGGGCAGGATTAAGGCCTTAGTGAGACACTAAGCTAAGACATCTCCGTGGGCTACGACATCTGAGTGGGCCCCTAAAGAACTTATGACAGACAATCATTCAGTGCCGTCTTAACAGTTTGGGGTCCCCGGGCCGTCACATTTTCGGGGGCCCCTGATCTTTTATAGCATTGTCAACCATTATCAATCCACTGCTAGGTGAAGATCTCCCCAAATTTATTCCCCAACTGATATAGAAACATTCAATATCCAGTAACTATTTAATACCACTTGAATGAAAAATGGCTCATAACAAAAATTATAGAACTCCATGAAGTCTACCAAATGCACTCACATTTAGTTGCTTAGTAAATTACAATAAAATGGGTGCTGAAAGATGATGTTTCTTCCTTATTCTACAAATCATTCAACGAAAATGAAATTAAAACAGAAGAAAAAAATTAACCAACTAGCGCCGTTTCCAGACAATGACGCACTATACAAAAATTCCGATATGCAGCGCTGGTCACTGTTATTTATTTAAACACCGAAGATTGAACATATCTAAGTAGCCCTAGTGAGCAAACCCCAATGATAAACATACGTGCACTTCTTGGTATAGATAGACAACACAAATGACTGTTTAAATGGAAACAGTGATTCGGAAAAAAGCGATGTATGAGTGGAAGGAAAGAAAAAAAAGGCCTTGCTCACATGAACATGAGTTAATTTTAACGCATTTTACATCTAGCTCACTGAATGACATTTGGCCCTTAAATTATTTTGAAAATGAATCATCTGAGGTCGGGAAAAAGTTTGTGTTTGAAAAATCGGCAATTCTCCTGTGAGAGCATAAACACTTGGATATGCGCTTGTGGAAGTGTACTAGTTGCATTACATTCGGAATTCTAGAGATGTATGCCAAAAATAAGATAAAACAAAACACTTGCCCCAGACAGTCAAAAATAAAATCCCTGCACTCACGACATTTTCTTGAGAAATGCTTTTCGGATACCTCATACATGTTTACGAATTACACATTTTTACTTCCGTTCAGAATTTTCCATTTAATTGTTTTATCAAATCACAATCACCCCCACTAGGGACTGGAAGGGAGGTCGGCTTTCTTTGTTTCTTATTCTGTCGCAAAAGATCCATCCAAACACCTAACTTCACTCCTATTTCCTCGCTCGGGAAATCAAAACTACGAGCAAGGTTTGAAAAACAAGGCGGAATAACTTCCAACTTTCTGCATTGGTGGTTCTTCTTTTCATTAAATAATAATAATAATAATAATAATAATAAAAAAACAACTACTGATGGGTGGTGAAAGTGTTGGACTTTTTGTAAATCCATAAGGTACTTGGGGCGTTGGGGGCCCTAGTTCAGGTGGGGACCCTGGGCACCGGCCGAGTTGGCCCACCCCTTAAGACGGACATGCAATCATTATTGAGGTCAGTTAAAGCGCGAAACTCTAGCAATATGCATGTGATAATTAATACGTAGTGAATTCTTCAAACTAATAAATTACCTGCAGAGTTTTCATAAAAAAGTCACTGTATTTTCCACTGTTCTCACAAGACCATGAGTTAAAAACTTAATATTCAAAGTAATAATGAGGAACTGTACACCCATTACGTTATAGCAGAACTATAATATACTTGGGGCAAAGCTAACCTCACTAGACGGTAAAAAATGTTCGTGTAAGTAACAATAATTCTTAAAAGGCCGTCGATACACGATTAAAAATAAACTTGAAGAGATGGCATTTACAAGTTTAAAATCATTTAATTAAAAAACACACACAAGATCTTTCGGACCCTGACCCAAAAGGTCCTTCATCAGGTGAAAAACACTGTATAAACAGAAGTGCAATTGTCTTAAATAGGACAAGTAAATGGTAGAGACATGCGCAATGAAAAAAGTTTAAAGAGGGTGGATAGGTGGGTGGGCTTAAAGTTTAGCCAAGTTAAACTAAAAGTTTAAACAAAAAGTTTAAAGGCTCGTTAAACTAAAAGTTTAAACAAAAAGTTTAAAGGTTTGTTAAACTAAAAGTTTAAACAAAAAGTTTAAAGGCTCTTTAAACTTTTTTCATTTCACATGTCTCTATCATTGACTTGTCCTATTTAAGACAACTGCGCTTTTCTTTAAACAGTGTTTTTCACTGATGAAGGACCTGTTGTGATAGGGTCCGAAAGATCTTGTGTATGTTTTTTAATTAAATGATTTTAAACTTGTAAATGCCATCTCTTCAAGTTTAGTTTAATCGTGTATCGACGGCCTTTTAAGAATTACTATTAACCTGACTACACTGCTAATGCTGTGAAACCGATTTACCGGCAAGATATCTCTTGTGTTTCAGTATTTCTCCGAGCACTAATGGTGTGCTATGTGTCGTGGATCCTTCCCCCTAAGGATGATTTAAGGCAAGACAAAAGGAAACTTCCCGCGTTCCATCACGCTGTCCCCCTTCAAACCTCACACCTTCTCAACCTTGCCGACCACCAGCCAAACGATTTTTAAATGAATTTTTTAAAACAGTGACCACGAAAAAAAGGCCAAGTAATTATCTCCTCCTTACCGTCGGACTAATACAATTCTCCTCTCCCGCTCGCAGTAAATATCTCCACTGTATACCGTATAGCCTCTCTGAAGCAAACCAGATGTGGCAATGACGTCACCAAAATGCGAATATTTGTATTTTTTAGAAACGCGATCGAAACTGAGATCTCCGTTTTTCTTTTTTATGTACGTACGTACTTACAACATTTAGAACATCTATGTATCCATGCGCTATTTTAGGTCTCAGTTCAAGCTTGAACAGGAGTTTTTAAACTGGAACTATATTATACAGTGGAAGTGACTATGCAGTTAAAGCACTCCGTTGCTTTAACTGCATAGTCAGGTTAGCTTTGCCTTGAGTATAGTAAGCCGATTTGTTGGCGTTGGAATATATAAATATGCGTTTCCAAGCTTTCGCACATCAACCAGGTGGCTTTTCAAGGAAGTTAGGCAGAAATTTCTGTCTAACTTCGTTTATTTACACAGGGCGATTCATAAAGAAGTATACAGTTTCAACGCACTATAAAACAAGAACAATGTAAGATATTTTATGTTACCTGTAACAGAATTGTAGGGGAATGTTTCAAGTTCTTTTTAGAGACAGTCACAGATGTTCCATGTGTGCACCCTTAGTCACACGACACACATCGAGCCGGTAATCCATTTCCGCCCAAACGCAAAGGCAAGATATCTGAATCAAGTGTAGTGATAGTGGCTGTGATACGCTGTTTCAGCCCCGCTAGATCAACAGGAAGGGGAGGGATGAATACCATGTCCTTTACGTACCCCCACAGGAAAAAGTCACAAGGTATTAAGTCAGGGCTTCTGGGTGGCCATTGGGTCAGTGGCATGTTGTAGTCCGCGACTCGTCCAATCCATCGGTGAGGAAGATGTTCATCGAGATAATCTCACACGTCGCCTAATCAGTGCGGTGGTGCACCATCCAATTGGAGAATAAAGTTGTCACTGGCGTCCTGCAACTGTGGCATCAACCAAAGGCTTAACATATCCAGAAAAGAGCCTCCCGTGACAGTTTTCTCGTGAAAAAAGAAGGGGCCTTACACTTTATATTTGGACACAGCACAGAACACATTTACCTTAGGGGAATCTCGCACGTGTTGCACTGTAAATCCGGGATTCTCCGTTCCCCCAAAGCGAACATTGTGCTTGTTTACCTGACCACTCACGTGAAATGTAGCTTCATCTGTGAAAACTAAGTGAACGGCAAAATCGTCATTTTCAGAATGGTGTTGCATTTCGGCACAAAATTCAAAACGCTTTGTCTTGTCAAGGTCAGTGAGATTTTGCAACATCTGCACTTTGTATGGAATCATCTTCAGCTTCTTTGTCAAATTTCTCCAGACAGTGGGCTGTGAAATCTGCACTTCACGACTCACCCTTTGCGTTGATTTTCCCGGGCTTCGTTGAATGGCGGTGCAAACACTACAGACAACTTCTTCCGATACATGCAGTGGTCCAGGACTTTTAAGTTTGCACAAACAGCCCGTAGTTTCAAATTTTTTATGCCAATCGTTGATAGATTTTCTGGTTGGAGGTTCTTTTCCGAATCGTGATCGAAAATGCCGTTGCATAACAGTTACAGATTCCGTTTTGCTGAATTCAAGAACACAAAACGCCTTCACCACTGCGGACGCTGCTGTTTTGACTGACTAGTCACGTGACACGCGCGCTATCGCCTACGTCACTTCCCTCAGTAGCGGGACACAAATTTCATGAGTACATCTACCTAACGGTTCGCGGTTGTGGTCCGTGTTTTCAACTGTTACTGTTTTACAGCATCTGGAAACTATATAGTTCTTTATGAATCAGAGTATATATTCCTACTCCAGCAAATCGGAGTACTAGTATAGTTTTAATATTTATTAGCGTAAGATTCCTAGATTTGTCTTGGAAGTTTTAGTAATTTAGCATTATATGCTTTTGTTGGTGCATCATTTTTATTATGAAATGTAATATCACAGTAGATTTCGCCCATTAACGGTTCCAAGAGCAAACAGGGAGGTACGGCTGCGAGGTGGTGAAAAAGCTGAAACTGTCTCGCTGGCCCCGTTGTACACAGCGACATGAAACCTTCACCCTGATTGATTGATTAATTGGGGCTTGAACGACCACAGTAAGCAACTCAATGGGCTATATATAAGCAGTCGTCCGTCCCTAATTTAGAGTCACTGACTCCAGACAAGAGAAAGAGCCATTGTAGCGTCTCACGACCTCTTCTCACATCCAGGGTCAAATGTAGGTCACTCATTTTTTCATTAATGCCTAACCATATAATGAAGAAGTTTTAGGAAATTCCAAGCAACTGAATATGTACAATGAAGAATTATTTCTTCGGAGAAATTCGTTTCTCAAATGTATGATCTATTTCAATCACTAAAATGGGTGACCTACATTTAACGCTGGATGTGAGAAAAGGTTGTGAGACACTACAATGGGGCAGGAACAGCTTCGACTAACGCAAATCTGATGGTAATCAGATATACGCATATGTTCAGTTGCTTGAAATTTCCTTGTCTTGGGAAGTGTAATGACTAGTATCCTCGACCTGAAATCGGGAGGTGTGGGTTCGATTCCCGCTCCAGGACAGCGAAATTTTTCAAGTTTTCTGAATAAGTAAATACATGGAATAAAGTGAAAATATGCCAATAATCCGTGGAATATTCCTCTAGCCATGATTTGGTGTTTGTGGATGTGTGCGAAGGCATAAAACCAGCATTAATGCCAACCATGTATAATGAAGAAGTATTTCTTCGGCGAAATTCGTTTCTCAAATACACACATTGTCGTAGAAATCAGCTCACCAAGAAAAAGGCATGCGACTAACGCGAAACTCGGCGAATAACTACTGGGAAGGGCAGACATGCAAATGATTAAAGTTTCGTGCGATTTCGCATGCCCGCGCGTCCAAGACCAGCGCTGCAATCGCAATCCTTGGGGCTTATAAGGCACCGCGCAGGGGACTCCACATTCGTGCCGAACTGCACGGTAAGAGTCAGGTGAGATCCCTGAGCGATAGACATGCCGAGGAGACGCCGTAGATGTTCGTATGGGCAACTGATGGAGTTTCAACGAGGCCGTATCGTCGGGATGAGAGAGGCAAAGGTGGCCGGCGCACAGAATCGGTGGCCATTTGGGCAGGTCGGACAGTACGGTGCGAACGTGTTGGGAGTAATGGACACGGGAAGGCACCCAGACACGGAGGACTGGCTCTGCACGACCCAGACACAACCAGCAGGGAGGACCGTGGGATCGTGAGAGCGGCACGCACAGATGCAACAACGCCCTTGTCCAAAATCCAGTGAGATGTGGCGGCTGTACAAGGGACTCCTGTGTCCGCCAGAACCATTTCCAAAGGCCTGGCTGAGGCGAATCTGCAATCTCGACGGCTCTTACGTTTTATGCCATTAACACCTGACAATATTCGGCGTCGATTGCAGTGGTTTCAGCAGCGAGCAACATGGAATGCTACGGAATGGCGACGTATAATGTTCAGCGACGAATAACGCTTCTGTATGGGAACGGACAGCCACCGTGTCAGAGTGTGGAGGACCGCAGGTGAGCGCTGCAATCCCAACCTCACTGTACAGCGGCACACGTCCCGAACTGCAGGCATGATGGTCTAGAGAGCCATCGCATATGGCAGCCGGACTTCATTCTTAGTGATCCGAGGGACGTTAACAATCCAGCGCTACGTACAGAAGATCATGCGGCCCCATGTGCTGCTTTTTCTGGAGGGGTGCCTCGGAGCCATTTTCCAAAAAGATAACGTCCGTTCGCACACAGCTCGGGTTTTCCAGGACTGTCTACGTCATGCTTCGACGCCTCTGTGGCCTGACAGATTGCCTGATCTCTTTCCCATCGAGCACGTGCGGGACCAGATGGGACGCCAGCTTTCTCCATGACACAGTATTCGTGATTTAGAGGGTCAGTTGCAAGAAGTGTGGGCCAATCTATCCCAGAATAACATTCGGCGTCTCTTTGACTTCACCGCATGTATCCGAACACTAGGCAGTCCGACACGGTACTAACGCTGACCGGAATGTGCACCATGTGTCCGCGGGAGATCATCCTGATGCTGTGATATTGTAATCACTTCTGTCCTTGGTATGTACCATCTCACTAGCGAAATCTATTTCAATCCGACGCCTAATTCTTGGTGCGCGGATTTTTATAACAATGAATGCATATAGACCACTTTTTTTTTCGAGACTGCTCCACTGTGCTTCGTTAATTCACGAAAGAAATCATGGAAAGTGGCTCGTGAATTTCAGAATTTTTTTTTTTTTTAAGTGTATGACATTCCTGCTAAATGTTTCAAGCACCTAGCATGTCCCGACGAATTCAGGCTGTTTTGCAGACCAAAGGGGGCACAACGACACTGTTAAAAAAATCTACCTAAAAATGAGAACCTTATAACCTACTCGGGTATTTTTTTTTAAGTACAATCGTATCGCAAACGAGTACACGACATGCTCAAATATAAGTAATCATACGTACTTACAAATCCAATAAATATAATCTCGTATTCCTTCATTTTAGATATCATAGATTTCAAGAGAAATTGTTTAATAAATGTGTAAAGTGACACACATAAATAATTAGTACAACAAAGTCACTGATCACAAGTAATGTAATTATGCAAAAAGTATATTTGTGTACGTTTTTACATTAACTATATTTGTGTCAATCTTATAAATAATATATTGTCGCTTCATCACTATATTCGACATAAAATTGTGCTGTACATTTGCCCAGCATGTGACAACGAATATATACTATTATCCTTGATGTGCCATCGAATAATATACTCCCAGTTTATTCTATAAATAAATGAGTAAGTATGGAGCAAGCGTATTCCAAATTTGAAACCGAGGGCCGCATGTGGCCTAGTGGTCAACGTTCGTGACTGCCACGGAGATAACTTCAGGTTCGATCCCAAGCAGGTACGAACGCTCGAATCACTAAATATCCGCCGTGCGTCGGATGGGCGCGTCAAGCCGTCGGATCCCGGGTACTGGTCCCCCTGTAATAAATAAGAGCGACTTTCTACCTGACTTCCGTGTCACTTTCCTATCGGGTACTCTAGCTCATATCTCCTAGCTTCCTATTTCTAAGTGTTGTTTAAGACCTGGGGTCAGACACTCCCTTCCTAAAATCCTCTACATATGATCTGATATGAATTATGAAATCAAACCGCGGATAGCTTAGTGGTTAGCGATTCAGACTACTGACGAAAGACCACCCCCAGGTTGAAACCTAGCCTGATAGGCTTGAACCTGGGGGCTCTTAGTGGTGGTGTGAATTTCTAACAATCGCTGAATATCGGACGAGCACTGTAAGTGACGGCCCCAGGGTGGGAATTCCCCGGGTACATATAAAGGTGTTCATTCCCAAGGCCCCTAATTTCTCTCTGCTTTCTATGTGCAAAATGGTACGCTTGTATGGTGGCGCCATCTAGTGTGCTCTCTCTCACTTACAAACTATCTTATCAGAATCGCTAGATTAGCTTTAACTTCAGTTTCTGTGCCCTTTCGGGCAGGGCACAGAAACTGAATGAAATTAGAGCACATATATTTGAAAAAAATGGATTTTTTTGAGTACATATATTTGAAATACCAGATATACTCACAATTGATTCTTTGTATGCACTCAAAAATGAGTACATATATTTTAAATTAGAAATGCCACATATACTCACAATTGATTCCCTGTATGTACTCAAAAATAAGTACGTGTCTTTTCTAAAAATAAGACACAAGTACTCGGAGCTATTATAAGTCCAAAATGTACTCAAAAACGAGTACATTTTGCTTATTTCTAAATACCAATTTTTAGCAGTGGCGGTACTAGTTAGGTTATCAAATTAATTGGTATCGCAGTGTATAAGATATTCAGCTATCCCTACTAAAACGCAACATAAATTCTAGCCCTGTTCTGATTAAAGAACACTTTATCATATCTAAAATAAAAATAAATTTTTTATACCTACCTTGTTTTCATTCTTGAGAAGCAAGAATGCAAAACGAGGAAGCCTGCAAAGAAAGAGAATATAACTACAACAAACCCAGGCGGAGCTACGGAAATTCACGGAGTAACGAGAAAAAAGCACTTCGAATACCCTCCAGGGAAGGTGTCAACAGTTATATTCCGTAATAAAGTCACAAACTCTCTCCAAAAATGAAGAAATGGTGTTTCAAAATATATATTTTCTGTAAGAGCTTTCAATTTTGTACAGAGCTTGTTCTTAAAAAAAAAAACATTTTTTTTTCTAATTTTTATCTTTAAATGCAGACGCTGTTCCTTAGAATCATTCTTAAAAGCATCCTGTTTCTTTTTTTCTTTTCTTCCCCTTACCTCAGATCAACACTGTATTTTTTTAAACTCTAAAGTGAAGAATTTTCTATATTAGGAAAAGCAATGTTTGAAAGCTTCTGTCGTGTGAAATATCCACAGTTATACAGAGGGTGAGTCGAAAGTTTTGCAATATTTGCATAAACGCATGTGCTGCGCCGGGTATGTCACGTGTTTAAACTAGTTCAAGTCACGCAATGCAGTCAGTCAAAAGGGATATAAAGTGGTAGTCGTTGCTGTGAACAGCATTGCAAGTCGTCGCTCTCTCTGTAGTTGGGACCCCTAAAAGACACAAAAGTCACAACTGGCTAATTAGGGAACTTTTGCTTTACGAGTTTGAACTCGGCCATAATACTGCTCAAGCAACATGAAACGTTTGTCATGCAAAAGAGGAAGGTTCCGTGGACCACAGCACCGCAACCATATGGTTTAAAAAATTTCGCTCAGGTGACAGAAACCTCGAAGATCAGCCAAGGTCAAGTGGGCCGCGAACCGTGTATTTGGTGGTCGTGCGTCGGGCCGTAGAGACAAATCCGGCAACCAGCACTCGGTGATTATCAGGCGAGCTGGGCATGTCACAGACCACCGTGGTTCGTCACCTTCAGGACCTCGGCAAGGTCTACAGGAGCTGCCGCATTGTCCCTCACGAATTGACGCCAGCTGAAGCAAACCGCCGAGTGGAAGTGTGCACGAAACTCCTAGAAAACCCGCGAGATGAACGTTTTATCAAGATAATTGTTACGTGCGATGAAAAGTGGGTCTAACACACAACGGCAGTGGTTGAACCCGGGCCAGCTTCCTGAATCGGTTGCCAAAATGGGCGCTTCCAGCAAAAGGTGATGCTCTGCGTCTGGTGGAATTTCGAGAGGATAATCCATTACAAATTTGTTCCAGACGGTCGGAACATCAACTCCAACCTTTACATTGAACAGCTGGAGTGGATGTAAACCGTTTTGGAGAAGTACCCGGTACTGGTGAACAGAAAGCGCACTCTCCTATAGCAGGACAACGATCTGTCTCACACCGCGCGAACTACCCGGGTAAAATTCCAGGAACTTGAGGGCATCGAAGTGATGCCACACCCACCATATAGTCCGGACCTTGCCCCGTCAGATTATTACTTGTTCCTGTCCATGGCCCACTTCCTTCGCGGGCGGCACTTCAACAACCAGGAGGAGGCGGTAGCTGGGAAGAAGGAGATTTTTGCCTCGAAGGACAAGAACTGGTAACGCCGCGGAATCGAGGAACTGGCAGACAGATGGCTAAAGACGGTGCAACATGATGGCCTATACTTTGAATGCTAGTCAGCCTTCGTCGTAAAGGTACGTATGAAGACATAAAGTGATCCAAATATTGCAAAACTTTTGACTCATCCTCTGTTCATTCAATTCTTGTATGCAATATATATTGTTGAAAGTCTTTTATTACTCTCCTACTTCCTTTGCTTAGTTAGCTTTTCGCACGAGACGTGCAAAAGCTCGATGTTGTTTGTATATTATATTTTTACACCTATAAAATTACGGATCGGAACTTCCAGTTTTCCGAAGTATACATCTCTAAATAGTGTATTTTTGATTTTGATTTCCAACAGCTATTCTCAGGGTTTCCCGTTAAATTAAAATTTCACGTGTCATGGGTTTTTTATTTGTGCTACCTTTTGCAAAAGAGAGAAGCGAAGCGTTAAAATCTGCTAGATCCTCTGTTTACAGATGCTTTACTGCAAATAAATGGAACCGTGTTTCATTCCTACAAATCACAAAATTGCTGCGATCAAAAATACAATAATCATTTTCAGCTGTTTTTCAGGATCAATAGCGCTTTTCTTTTTCTCCAACTTGTTCTTGGGAATGATTGATCTTAACAAGATTTTCAAAAAGGCCGACAGAGCTATAGTAAAGGGTACGGCATAGCAGATACCTCTCTTTCGCCGTTCTTTCTCATTAATCTTAAGTAACTGCGTTGTTTTAAACCGAAGCTGCACCCATCGGAAATTACACCCCTATTGGATAAAGCCTAGCAGACATGAAATACATCTCTCCGTCTTTCTTACACTCTGTTTCATTCACAAGGAGAAAAAAATCCCTTTCTCCCTTGTTTAATTAATTTCTGTAATTACACAGTGGAACGTGATACCAATTGAAATATGAATTTTTGAATAGAGGGCCATAGTTATACGTCGAAAATGTGGCTGAGGACTAGGTAGCATTACCCATGTCTCTCTTTCTCTTTAGCATAATAGAAATAATATGATTGTAGTAAGTTCTTTCATTCTTACTGCTCCTGTGCGTACAAACTGCTGTCTCAATAAATAATATGTACGTTAAAGTCATCTGTGCCTACTATTTGAACGCAAGTCTAATATCGCAAACTGTGAAACAAACGGAATTTCATGCGAGATTTGATTTACAAAAAATATTCTGTAGGATAATAAATTAGCTTGATTTCCATGGCGAATAATAAGGTTTAATTCAAATTCATTAGATCTAACAGCAACACATGCATATCGATTACAGTTATATTAATATGTAGCGGTTTTTTTTTTGCAGTTGTTCATTAATTAATTAAAAGCTAAACGTATTGAAGATATAATTCACCAAATATGACTAACTGAAATTAATGGCCAAAACCAAATGTATCAGCAACTTAAGCAGAAGTTTTACTGGTTTTTTCTCCAAACAAACATGCAGTAGTGGCAGCAAATGCGTTTTATCCTTGCGTAGCTTTTAGTTGCCATATGAATATCCCCAATTCGTGAATCATCAGGTTATCGTATCACCAAACGCATGTAATAAAACAAAAAAAAAAAAAAAAAAAAAAAAACACGCACAGCAATGTATATCTACAATTTCAACTCTTTGTACTTTTTTTTACTCCACCCTCAACACTCTCGTCTTAACGTTTTATTTATTTTGACTCAGTGTCAGCGTTTGCTAAATCGTCCAAGTTGTTCGGAGAAGTAATGTGCTGCTCAGTAGGAAAATATTTAACCAGAACTAACGTAATTTAAGTAAGAAATAAGAAACAAGGACTCAAAAGGGAGGTTGAACTAGAAGTATATTAGTACAACGCAGATCGCTACATTGAAGAAAAAATAAAGGCAGTTGTAACAGTTTCCGTGAATCTCTTACGAAACGCAGCGAAGATCTTTTAAGAATTAGGCAAATGCTAATTTTTTTTGCATGAAAGGAAAAAGGAATAAATGTGTGGATTTGTTTTTCCTGTGTTTTCTACAAAAATCCTTATTGAAGCAATTTAGCATCTTATATTCAGCAAATAGTTTCCGTAAGATGAGAAGGTTTTTCACAGTAGATTTTGCTCTTTTGCCTCAATTTTTATGCCGGGATATTTTTGTTAAATGAGCGCTTTCCTTATTAGCTAATAATATCGTCATCAGCAAAGTCAAATATTATCGGTTCACTGCCGGATGAAGGTTATAGCCCTAGAGTTGCTCGTGGTGGTCGTTAAGCTCCCTCCCAAAAAGATAATGCGATATCTTCCGCCTAAAGAAGACACTGACATCTTGAAGAGACAGTTTAGTAATGTTGACAATGCGTATGTTGGTTTTTTCATGTGGATTGTCTTACAACTGTTCACAAACAAGAAAGTTGTCACATCCGATGCTTCCATAAAATGTTATAGCGGAAGTTCGTAATATGACTCTTCATACAGTCTTCGGTCCCTGTCTCGAGGGTCTTTTGACCATAACCCACATTGAGGTAGAAACAGATCTCATTAATAACATTAATAACCGCTATGGTGGACTCCCATCGATCAGTGCATAACGACTGAGGAGCAGAAACTTTGTGTGACTGGAGATATCAGTTTAGCATCCAGCAGAGGGCTTCAAACCATACGAAGGGTCACTTGGGTTTAAAAGTGCTTCTGTGTAATAATAGTGAGTGACCTAATTTTGAAAACTACCCGTGCGATACACCTGTCGACCTTTCCTTCAGCTCATGGTCTTCATCCAAAGAACTGGTCCCGTGGACCATATGATTCTAGGGACGGCAGAGGTATGGTCCCGTAAACCCTATGATTCTAGGAACGGCAAAGGGATGGCCTCATAGACTATGATTTTAGGTACGGCAAAGGACTGGCCATCTACAACAAGCAAATCCCCTTACTCCATCCGGGACTCGAGCCCGGTACCCAGTCTGGACGATGTACCAGGAGCCTGTTTCTCTGCCCTCTTGGTCTTCGGGTGTGGTCAGTGAAGCAGCCTCCTGGTGTGCTTTCATCCAACATGACCAACATCTCGGCATTTTTCCTACAAACCACTTATTGTCCTATCTTTAAGTCTGTAAGTTTGACACACCAAACAATGTCTTTTTTTTTTTTTCAGAGGACAACCCGCCCTTTCCCCATGAGTACATAAGATTATAAGGATTCGCCCGTCCCTAATGCAGGATCACCGATTCCCAGGAATGAACAGAGCGCGTGCCGTGAGACAAGCACATCGTCTGTGTCTTATCCGGGACTGGAAACCAATCCGAACTCGGACAATTAGCCCGAACCGTGCAGCTCCGACTCTCTACAACATGTGCGGCATGAAACAGTTGCAGATATCTTTAGCGCATTAGAGATGAACGAACAGATAGATAGATCGGAATGTAAATATTTCACAATTTCCATTACAGTCTGTCTATATACAGAGGAGCGAGATCCCTTATTTAAACTCGTAGTGAATCTAAACGAAATAAGTCATAATCATCTTGAACCAATCTCAGTCCGCTGCTGGATGAATGTCTTTCCTAGTCTCTTCCGCAACTCTGTTGTAAGCAAATCTCTTCCGTGCCATTCCACCATGCTTTCGAATTTCATCGAGCTATCTTCTACACGGTCGTCATTTGGTTTTTTTCCTGTTCCTTGGCATCCAGCCTATTTCAGTTGTTCAACGGATGGCTAGTAGCTCTAGCAATATATCCATCCCATTATACTTAAGGGCTTTTACTTTGATCATGATGCCTTCCACTTGTGCTATTTTCCCGATCCATGAGTTCTATTTCCTATCTTTCTTGTTTACAACAAGCATGCGTCTTTCCATGCTTCTTTGAGTTGTCCGCACATCTTCTTTAGTTAAGATACATGTCTATGATCCATAAGTATGTCTCAGAAGGATGCACTGAAGAAACAATTTTCTTTTAAAACATTATGGTAAATTGCTCTTGAAAATTCCACTGTTTCTTTTAAATGCATTCCAATAAAGCTATATAACCCTCTTAATTACGTACCGTAGTTTTTCAAATCATTTCAAGATCCATTCAATGCAAAAATGTATTGTCGTCGAAAGAATGTATATCAAAATAGAGTTAAGTGGTGTATTTCACGCGAGAGAGAATAGTATGTCATCTTTAAACTGAACGAGAAAGCCGAGTCCTGGAGATTTTGAAGAACAAATTGAATTCTAAAGCTGCATTCTTTTGTATAACCCTGCCGCTTTGAGTTGCGACAATTCCACAGAGATTGTATCTTAATCGTTTGGGTGCCTGAGAGAAACTTATTTCCAGGGAGTTATTTTCTTAGGTGTGGCAGAATTAAGTAACACCACAAAACAGCAGGGGCGTCTGTGCTCACACACACATGCTAGGCCGTCCTTCTAGAACTTGCTCATGAGTAAAGAACGTTTCATTCATATTGTATGCATGTCGTTATACCCATTAGAGGGAAAGAGAGAGAGAGAACGTGAACTGCATCTCAAACGAACAGAAGAACAGCGTATTCGCTATGTCACCAAAAGTAACAGTCCGGTTTTTTTTTCCGTCTATCAGCCGTTCTTCTATGTATTGCGTAACAGTTCAGAATACCATGTATCTTCATAAGCAAGAGAAATAACATACTAACCTATGGGTTTTTCGTAAGACCTCCACGGACTCAAAAATAAGCAAAAATAAATGGTAAGAAAAATGTGCACATGCATCCGCGTCGGTAACGTAATGGAGGCATATCAAACCATCCCCTTCGTTTCCATTCACCATTCCTATAAGATGATGCTTGTCAAGCTGTAAGGTAAGATTATGTGACTAGTAGAGCGTTGGCAACAAATCTGACATGCCGCCACTAAATAACGCACTATGGAAAACATACAGCAATCGGAATCAATGGTCTCTCTGTGAAGTACATGGTTCTCGTTTAAATAATAGATAGTTAACCAATAGTGGCACAATAAGTCGGTAGAAGATAAATGCTCTTATAGTCCAAAAAAATACTGCGCAACAAAGATGGTCCATCATATTCAGTAGATTAGTGAGAGGCTATCGACAGATGTATTTTCGAAAACTGCAGGTCATGCTCATGTTACGATGCCCAGCCAAGGAAGAATGCATTACGCTACGAAATGCGTTTTTTTAAGCGTGGTGAAAAGTCCATCGTTCTTACTGCACTGTGTAACGTATACTCTAGATTCAGTTTCTTTTTGATTTTACTATCTCTTGTTATTTTATTTTCCTATGCAAATTATCTTTACACTTAACGAGATGTTGTTTCTCCCGCTGAATTATATGTGGCAACGAGTGTAAGTCATGACGTGGTGGTATGCAGTATATATAGGCGCGCTCAAGTATACTAGAGAGCTTCGTTTTATATGTGGTAGGTTCTTCCTGATTATTGATATGCGATTTACCTACTTTTCTACGATATTACGATAGTACGAAAGTTCGGGCTATCAGTAGTTGTGTTATTTTGGAGTGTGTATTTGAGTAATGCCAGGAGCTCCTCAATAAAAGGCTTAAAAGTGAGTACGTTTTCTTAGTTCATTTTATTGTCAGACCTCTGTCTGGCCGTTAAGTCTATTTTCATTGAGTGTTTACGTTAAGTTCAGGATATATATTGTGTTTACCGCTCTAATAAGGAGCCTTCAAGGTACTAATGTACTAAAACCGAAGTTATATTACTGATATTCAAGATAATGAGGAACGCTGAGTAAAAATAAATTCCATATTCATGGAATTTATTGCACGTGCGTGTCTTACCTAAACAAACTCTAGCACTTTGAAGATTAAGCACACTTTAGCTACGTCAAGTAACCTTTCAATAACCCTAACGTGACTTAACGTAAGCTTTCCTGCACTACACGTCCAGCCGGAGAAGTTTATTCATTATAACTGTTAAAAAAAGGAAGGCGCTCCCCCCCCCCCACAGGAACCCAGCAAAAGCTTCGATTTGTTAGGTTTTAACAAGAAATTGAATATTTTTTCGTGAAAGAAAGCATTACTTAAGAATATACCATTTTCGTTAATTGATTGGAAGAATTTATAGACATACTAAGAACACTTTTTTCATTTTGCAGGAAAATATCAGAAAGGTCCCTGGTTATTCCCGACTCTTGCCCCCCCTTACGAAAATGCTGGATCAGCCAGAGGCGGATCCAGGATTTTCTATCTACACCACTTTTGGACAAATGTAAACCAGTGTGTGATGCATGAAACATACAAAAAATTAAAAATAGCGCAGAGGTTGTAATTTCTCCCCATTCAGTTTACGTGTTAATGTGATGTTTCTGTCTAATGATTTATATGCACACTAACAAGTACTACACACGAATTTTTTGTTTTTGCTGTTGAATTTCCCGGAATATCATATACACTATATTGACAAAAGTCACCCGACATCTAGAAGAGAAACATAACATAGCATTTATTGGCATACATTAGTACGGTATCGGTCCACCTTTGGCATTAATGCATGCACTGACCCTTCGAGACATGCTTACGACAAGGTTTTGGAACACAGCGATAGGTATGCGCTTCCATTCAGTACATAATGCTGCCGCTAACTGTTGCTTAGTAGTAGGCCTTGGTTCCAAACTTCTTATGCGGCGCTCGAAGTCATCCCATAGGGGCTCTGTGGGATTAAGATCAGGGCTATGTGCTGGCCAGTCCACACACGATACGGAATTATCGTCAAATCACGCCATTACAGTCCTAGTTTTATGACTCGGTGCATTATCCTGCTGCTACCAACAAGACTCGGTTCCATAGTATTGCCACAGAGTTGGTAGATCATAATTGTCCAGAATATCGAGGTAGGCGTGCTGGTTAACAGGTTTGTCTACGATAACCAATGGGCCGAGACCATACCACGAAAAACACCCTCACACGAGTACACTTCCAGCTCCAAACCTGACCCCAGGAACAGTACACTGTGGTAAATAGCATTCCCCCTGCTGCCGCCATACCCACACACAGCCATCAGAGTGATGGATCGTGTATCTGGATTCATCAGTCCATAGGACCCGTTTCCATTGATCTACGGTCCACGATAAATGTTCTTTACACCATGATAAACGACGACTAGCATTCCGAGTGCAGATGAAAGGCTTATGAGCGGCCGCACGACCACGGTAACCCATAGAATAAAGTTCTCTGCGAATGGTACGTGTACATACCGAGGTTCCATCATTTGTATTCACCTGCATACTGATGTCTTGTGCAGTACTCCGTCGATTAGCAGTAATGACTCTCCTGAGGCTTCAACATCCTCTATCACTGATTTTCTTTGGTCTGCTGGTACGTTTTGCTGCTTCAGGCACGCCATGTGTCTTCCACTTATTCAGTACATCCAAAACAGTTGACTTGGGTTTGTTTAAACGCCTCTCGGTTTCTCTTACGGACAACCCACTAATATGACACCCAACAATCTTTCATTTCTCAAAGTCAGTTCTCTCCCGCCGCGACATTTTCACTCAACCTCACAGTGCGATATGATCGCGGTCAGCTGTAGGCTTTTTTATATACCGTTTGCATTTCTACCACGCGTCTTAACAATGCAGTGGATCCGTTCATTTGATTTTGAAGGGGTGTCTGGTGACTTTTGTCAATATAGTGTATAATAGTGTAGCACAATATACGTAAAACATTTTTTTTTTTTTGCTGTTTCATTATCTGTGTATGTGTACGCGTGCGTAAATGTGTGAATTTTTCTATTCTTCACTTTTTTCTTTCTTTCTTTTTTTTCCTTTTTACCAAACATTTGGAACCGTCCGTATATTTGTGTACGTGATCCTTGGTGTTAAATGACTCTTCAAGTTTTACTAACCGCAATACATTTCGCGCAACGTATAGCCTAATTATCCCCTCCATTTTTTATTCTTTTACAGCCCATTCATGCCGTAAATTGATGGTCCGGATTGTCTTACCGATCGTAAATTCCGCTCGCCCGTCAGACAACGTACTCGGCGTATGGCAGTGATTTCCGCTTAGCAGTAGGAGTGCGTTCTTCTTCCTCCGGCGTCGGATCCACCGAAAAGGGAATTCGTTTTTACGTTTGGTGCGTGTGTAGGTGTTACATAATCCAGCAGAGCTGCCCTGCCTAACCGACCGTGAATGTTTTACAGCCTTTTGAGGGCACTGACAGACTCCACTGTCATTAATTACTACGCTCCAAGTTGCAAATTCGGCAAAGAAGCACAAGACCACATTTTTTAGCCTTCAAAACTCTTTCGCTGCATTCTTTTTTTTTTTTTTTTTCTTTACATGCAAGGTTCAGCATAATGGTGCACTGTATTTCTTAACCGGAAGACATGAAAGTAGAAAAACCATTGTAGAAGTATTCCCGTCATAAAAATATCTAGCAGCAACATATACAGCATATTTGTTCAACAATGCACCAACAGCAGAGTAGTGATCCTAACAAAGTTCTTATCATACTAAATCCAGTTAGTCTGTTCATTACTTTGAGTCAATCTCTGTTAAGTATGATTTTGACGTAGAACTACGTCTTTCTACGCGCTTTGTAGTGGGTAACATGGGGAGCACGGATGCAACGGAAACATGTCGCATTTTGAACGTTTATATCTTCGAAACTAATAATCGTAGAGTTATAAAGTAATACATCGTTAGATAGTTTATAGAGTCTCATTTACAACAAAACAAGTTTCAACCCTTCACACCTTAACACTTCGATGCAGCAGCGTTAGAAAGTTAAGCTAAATTTTGCGTGATTTTGCTTCGCCGAACGCCCTTTCAAGGTTGATAACTAGTGAATACATAATGATAGCGATGACCTCTGCCTCGCATTTCGTAGCTGATGGTCAGAGCTAACGGACGTATGTGATAAACCGAAATAAAGTGGATTTAAAATTTATTTATTTTTTAGATAAAAAAATGGTGACGGAAGTTCAGAAATGACGCGAAAATCCAGGAAAAATTACTATAAGAACCGGCGGAAGTTAAAGAAACAGCTAGAGGAGAACGAGAGGAATCCGAAAAGGCTTGCTAAGTCTTCAACCGAAATCTCACGGGAATGTAGGGAGCGTCAAAAGATCGAGATCAAGGATGCATTTCACTCGAGTTCGACTCTAGAGCCACAACCTTCCACTTCAACTACACAAATTGAGCCTGAACAGCAAGAACAGATGGAGATTGATGCCATCAATCCACATTTTTAAATGTTCACACCGAGAACGGAATACCAATGTACATCGCCAATCTTGACAACTTCGTTGGATGATGAATGTATTACGTCTCAAACCCTTACACCGCCGATGCATTCTGAATCTAGACAAGGACAAGAGCAACAAGAAGAATACATCACTAGTCTTCACAACTTCGCTGAATAATGAATGTATTACGTCTCAAAGCTTTACACCGCCGATGCATTCTGAATCTAGACAAGAACAAGAGCAACGAGTACATCACTGGTCTTCACAACTTCGCTGGATAATGAATGCATTACGTCTCAAACCTTTACACCACCGATGCATTCTGAATCTACTTCACAACTCAGATGGATAATGAATGTATTACGTCTCAAAGCTTTACACCGCTGATGCATTCTGAATCTAGACAAGAACAAGAGCAACAACAAGAAGAGTACATCACTAGTCTTCGCAACTTCGCTGGATAATGAATGCATTACGTCTCAAACCTTTACACCGCCGATGCTTTCTGAATCTGGACAAGAACAAGAGCAACAAGAAGAAGAGTACACCACTAGTCTTCAAAACTTCGCTGAATAATGAATGTATTACGTCTCAAAGCTTTACACCGCCGATGCATTCTGAATCTAGACAAGAACAAGAGCAACAACAAGAAGAGTACATCACTAGTATTCGCAACTTCGCTGGATAATGAATGCATTGCGTCTCAAACCTTTACACCACCGATGCATACTGAATCTAGACAAGAACAAGAGCAACAAAAAGAAGAGTACATTAGGCCCGAGACGTATCGCCAAATTTATAACAAAGCAACTAAGGAGTTTGAGAAATTGTTTCTGAAGAACGATTTCTTCAGAAACAATTTTAGCAATAACTACTGACAACGAAGATACTACGCCTTCTACTAACATTAATTTATAATCAGCATACGTTACTACGAATTGACGAATTGTGCATAGCATAAGCTGCTTTTAAGTAAATAAAGTAAAACATTTCTTTCGTTTTATATTTTAAAAATGTTGTATCTGAGAACGCAGTAGCAACTGTGCTGCAACCTACCACGTCGGACTACGTCAACTCTTCTTTTTTTTTTTTTTTTTTTTTTTTTTTTTGGTTGGAGGTTTAGCGACTACCATGTGCAACTGATGGGCTATAAGCAGTCGTCCGTCCCTAATTTAGGGTCCTGGTTTCAGGTAAGGGAGAGAGCCAGTGCCGTAAGACAAACATAACATCCATGCCTCTCCGGGATTCGAACCCGGACCTCTTTCGGACGAACGATCAGAAGCCATGGATTAGACCTCTGCGCCACCGAATGTTCTTCGCTGAATACTTTAAGAACGTATAGAACTAGTGAGATAGTGCCACGAAATAGTGACAGTTGACGTAGTCCTACGTTGTGGGTTGCTGCACAGTTGCTACTGTGCCCCTTTGATTTGATGTTTTTTTTTCTATCTTCACTATTGTGGTTAACTCTCAATAAGAGAAATGTTCGTTTTGATCAAGAAATTTATATTTCCTCTCTCCCCAGCAGGTCAAAACAGAAATGTCTTTTACAAATGAGAAAGCCTGTGTACTTTCCCTCTTATGTTCCCAAGGAATTCATTTAGAACTTAAGAACCGCAAGTTGTGAAAACAAAAATTTGTCGGTGACGAAGTTTGAACTCGCTTCTCCTCGCTCCGGAGTGAGTTTCTGTAACCGACTAAGCTACATCGGCCGAATGTATTGCTGCAGATTTGTCGTCTTGACGCGTGCTTCACCTCGCTGTAGTACGTCACAATATTCAGAGGCTAATGCACAGACCGTAGAGGGTATTGCGATTCTGAGGAATAGCCGATGTATTTTCAAAACCTGTTATCAGTAGAATGGAATGGGAAAATTATGCTGAAAACTGAGCACAGTGTGTTGATTCTTTTTTTTTTTTTTCGTGCTTTGCCTGAAAGAATAGTATCTTGGAATTAAAGAACTTTTGCTTACAAATAAGTTCCTATTTACACTCTTGCCAAAAAGATTGCTCCCCCCTTCAGAAATAAAAAAAAATTGTTTTTGCTTTTCTGCAATTATTTTACGAGATCGTGATTATTTTTATTGTATTGACCTGCCTTTTATTTTCATTGAAATGCAAAGTTTTAAAAGGAAAGCTGTTGTTTTTTGTTTCTTTCTGAAAAAATGTGGAACTCCAGAATAATCGTTTAACTTTTGCTTACAGATAAGTTCCTATTTTCCTATTTACACTCCTGCCACAAAGATTAACACCACACCCCCTCCTAGAAAAAAATAATATTTGCTTTTACTTTTCTGTAATTATTTTACGTGATGGCAACCCTATTTTTTTTTTTTTTTTTTTATTAATCCGCTTTTGTTTTCATTCAAAAATAATGTTTTAAAAGGAAAGTTGTGGCAGGTGATTCTTTGTTTCTTTCGAGAAAAACATAAAACTGCAGAATAATCGTTAAACCCCCCCCCCCCCCCCCCCGGAAAAAAGAAAATTTGTTTTTGCTTTTCTGTAATTATTTTACGGAATGGCGATTCTTTTAATGCATCAATCAGCTGTTTCTTCCTTCAAATACAAAGTTTTAAAAGGAAAGCTGTTGCAAGTGATTCTTTGTTTCTTTCGGGAAAAACGTGGAACTCCAGAATAATAACGCTCTTTCCACGTTTTAGCAAAACACAGCAACCGAAAAATTATTATTCGATTACCTCCGGGGAATTGAATCCTGGATTTCTCGATATCTACCCGAGCGCGTTAGCCTTTACACCACGGTGGCCAACAATCCACGGCACTATGTGTGTTTTTCTGTCAGCTTCTGACATCATAAATCCGTAAGATGGGTTCAGCTACAGAGACGTCTCCATCTGGTGGGCATTAACGGCACTGACTGTATATTAATTATAGCAGTTAAATCCAAAGGGCGAGATCGAAAGTGAAAATCCTCCAAATGGTGTAAGGCTAACGCGCTCGGCTAGATATAGGGAGATCCGTGATTCAATTCCACTGCGGTGACCGAATAACAATTTTTCGGTTGCTATGTGTTGCTAAAACGTGGAAAGAGCGATGTCTTTTTTTTTTTGGAAGATTTTCACTCCAGAATAATCATTTAACTTAAGTTAGAGAAAAAGTTCTTCTCTCCGTGGCATGTTCAGCTAATTCTCTGATTTTAGTGCCCTTCTTATTATATGATGGGAACTTCCTTTCTTCTGCTCAGCTTCTTTAAGTTCTCTCTACTTCCAGTGATGCAGAAGGGTCTTAGCGGGGCTTAGTGGCGCCAAGGCACTTTTCATGGTTACATGGTAAGAGAAATAGAGCTAGAGACCTTTCTTTTTTATAACCTTGTAGGCAAAAATAGCGAATGCTGTGTTTTATGTGCAAGTACTTTCATATATTAGTGGAATGTTCGTATTAAAGATGAGACTAAACAGTCGGTTCACACAGTTTCATGAATTAAAGAGTTCTAGTGTGAAGAGAATGGTAACTACTTCGTCAAGACCGCAGTTTTCAGAATGACATTATAGAAGGTGGGTTTTCCGTATGTTACTTCACCTACAGGAGGGAAATCGACACAGGGAAATTAAATAGGCATGTAGGCTGACCGACAGGCGATTTATGGTTGCAGTGGGCATTTCTGTTAAAGTCGCCATGGGCTTTAATAAAAGTAATCCCCTGAGCCCATCCCTTGGTTCCTTACGGGTAACACAAAAAGGAGCCACGGTTGACGAGTGGCCAGAGGCGCTGGAATCTGGCCAGAGGCGCTGGAATCTGGCCAGAGGCGCTGGAATGCTCCTCTCAGATCCCAGAATAGAAAGAAACATACACTGGCTCTAACCCTATATATATATATATATATATAGGAAACAGCAACAAAATTAGCTGGGTCTAAGAACAAGTTGCATGTAAACGAATTATCAGGAAAAACCAAAATGTTGATGCAAAAAAGAAGAGAGATGAGGACAACTAAAGAAGATGTGACTTCCAAAGTGGAATATATAGAGCTATGCAAGACAGCACGAAAAAGTATCACTGAAGACGTAAGGAAATTCAACTGTGAGCTAGTGAGGAAAGCAATTGAAAACAACCAAAGCCTAAAGATAGCAAAGGGACATCTCAGTAAGGGAAGAAAACAGATTATGGCTCTGAGAAAAGAAGATGGTTCTATAACAAGAAATAGAGGCGAAATTTTGACAAGAGTGAAAGATTTCTACTCCAAATTATATGAAAGGGATGATACATGTACTCCAGACATCATGAAAGGTACCAGAGTTCTTCCAGTCCTCCCAGCAGAAGTTGCTCATGCAATCAAGAACATGAAGCGGGGGAAAGCTCCAGGAGAAGATGGAATTACTATAGACATCATACAAGAAGCAAGTGGAGAAATTGAAACAGTACTCGCCCAAATTTTCACTCGATGCCTTAATGAAGGGAAGATTCCTGAGGATTGGAACAATGCTACAATGATCCTGCTACATAAAAAAGGTGACATTGAGGATCTCAGGAACTACAGACCTATCAGCCTCCTATCAGTGGTTTATAAAATCTTCACTAAAGTTCTTTCACACCGTTTGAAGGTAACACTGGACATGGCTCAACCGAGAGAACAAGCTGGATTCAGGAGTGGCTACAGCACAATAGATCATATCCACGTACTGAGAGAACTAATTGAAAGAGCGAGGGAATATGAACTTCCATTGTGCATGGCTTTTATCGATTATGAAAAAGCCTTTGATTCGGTGAAACCATCAGCAGTTACCACGGCTCTGAAATCCTGCGGTATTGAAGATGCATACATTAATATTATTAATAACATCTATGAAAATGCAAGTGCAAAGATTCGGCTGTTTGAAAATACAACACACATAAAAATTGGAAAGGGAGTGAGACAAGGTGACACCATATCTCCGAAGCTCTTTAATGCCACATTGGAAAATGTCTTTCAATCACTGAACTGGGAAAACAAAGGGATAAAGATTAATGGAGATTATCTAACCCACCTTCGTTTTGCTGATGACGTAGTCATTTTTGCAACTACCCCATCAGAGCTGCAGAGTATGATCCAGGAACTTGCTGACAAGAGTAAAGAAGTGGGATTAAAAATGAACTTTCAGAAGACAAAAGTGATGTTCAATGCTTTTACAAGAAATGAAGATTTATCGATTGATGGAGAAAAACTGGAGATAACAGATACGTATGTTTATCTTGGACAGCAGATATCAAGTGAGAGTCACATTGATGAAGAAATTAATAGGCGTACAAAACTTGCCTGGAGAGCTTTTGGAAGAAACAGCATAATTTTCAAGAGCAATATGCCATTATGTCTTAAAAGAAAAGTGTTTGATCAATGCATCCTTCCAGTGCTTACGTATGGTGCAGAGACGTGGACCTTAACTAAAAGAGACATACAAAGGCTGCAGACAACTCAAAGTAGCATGGAGAGGTGCATGCTTGGTATAACCAGGAGAGATAAGAAGAGGAACTCGTGGATCCGAAAAATGACGAGAGTGGAAGACATCATGATCAGAGTTAAATCCCTGAAATGGCAATGGGCTGGACATACTGCCAGAAGGACAGACCATAGATGGACAGCCGAAATTTTAGATTGGATTCCAAGGGACAGGAAAAGACCCAGAAAAAGACCACATGGGAGATGGGTGGATGAAATTCGTAAATATGCGGGAGTGACATGGAGGAGACTGGCACAAGACAGACCGTTGTGGAGGAAACTTGGGGAGACCTTCGTCCAGCAGTGGATTGATATTGGTTGACAATGATGATATCATCATTATCATCATTGTCAACCATTATCAATCCACTGCTGGACGAAGGTCTCCCCACGTTTCCTCCACAACGGTCTGTCTTGTGCCAGTCTCCTCCATGTCACTCCCGCATATTTACGAATTTCATCCACCCATCTCCCATGTGGTCTTTCTTCTGGGTCTTTTCCTGTCCCTTGGAATCCAATCTAAAATTTCGGCTGTCCATCGATGGTCTGTCCTTCTGGCAGTATGTCCAGCCCATTGCCATTTCAGGGATTTAACTCTGATCATGATGTCTTCCACTCTTGTCATTTTTCGGATCCACGAGTTCCTCTTCTTATCTCTCCTGGTTACACCAAGCATGCACCTCTGCATGCTACTTTGAGTTGTCTGCAGCCTTTGTATGTCTCTTTCAGTTAAGGTCCACGTCTCTGCACCATACGTAAGCACTGGAAAGATGCGTTGATCAAACACTTTTCCTTTAAGACATAATGGCATATTGCTCTTGAAAATTATGCTGTTTCTTCCAAAAGCTCTAAACGCAAGTTTCGTACGCCGATTAATTTCTTCATCAATGTGACCCTCACTTGATATCTGCTGTCCAAGATAAACGTACGTGTCTGTTATCTCCAGCTTTTCCCCATCAATTGATAAATATTCATTTCTTGTAAAAGCGTTGAACATCACTTTTGTCTTCTGAAAGTTCATTTTCAATCCCACTTCTTTACTCTTGTTAGCAAGTTCTTCGATCATACTCTGCAACTCTGATGGGGTAGTTGCAAAATGACTATGCCATCAGCAAAACGAAGGTTGGTTAGATAATCTCCATTAATCTTTACCCCTTTGTTTTCCCAGTTCAGTGATTAAAAGACATTTTCCAATGTGGCATTATAGAGCTTCGGAGATATGGTGTCACCTTGTCTCACTCCTTTTCCAATTTTTATGTGTGTTGTATTTTCAAATAGGCGAATCTTTGCACTTGCATTTTCATAGATGTTATTAAAAATATTAATGTACGCATCTTCAATATCCCAGGATTTCAGGGCCATTATAACTGCTGATGGTTTCACCGAATCAAAGGCTTTTTCATAATCGATAAAAGCCATGCACAAAGGAAGTTCATATTCCCTCGCTCTTTCAATTAGTTTTCTCAGTACGTGGATATGATCTATTGTACTGTAGCCACTCCTGAATCCAGCTTGTTCTCTCGGTTGAGCAATGTCCAGTGTCACTTTTAAGCGGTATATATATATATAAAACACAAAAGGTATCCATTACTTCCGCCACAAAATCACAGGAAAAGCGTCCTGTAATTTGCATGTATGCATTGTACTTAATTCGTATTATTCACACTGACTGTTTAAGATCGTCTAGAATGACTCCCACGTAACATTCTTTCTTTTGCTTTAAATTACCTAAATTAAGAAGTTCTGATCAAAATTGATAAAAAAAATTAATTAAAATTGCTAAATCATAAAAACAAGTCAAACTTTAATAAGATTTTGAAAGTTTGGAGAGTCTTTTTTCCAGGTTGTTTTTAACTGATACGTTCACCGCTTAGGCCCTTTTTCACTTAGAACTGCATCTCTGTCTACTTCTAATACTGCCGCCCAGGTGGCGCAGTGGTCTAAGCGATGGCTTCTGATCATTCGTCTGAGATGAGTCTGGGCTCGAATCTTGGTGAGGCATGGATGTTGTGTTTGTTTTACGACGCTGACTCTCTCCCTTCCCTGGAACCAGTACGGGCGACTACTTATAGCCCATTGAGTTGCTCACGGTGTTCGTTAAACTCTCAAACAAACCTGGCATAATTGAAGTACAGGGGTGCAAAATACTCCAGGAAATATCGGAATATTCCGTTCCTATTTTCACAAAATCAAGCGCATGAGTTCCTCTTATGGCCTGTAACAGAAATTAACACATTTTGGATTATAAGCTATAATGAAATGCTAGTGGCGATAACTGATATCTCCGTACACTGTGGACGGAAAACTTTTACGATAAAATACAATTTTCGATAGGTTATTCTCGTGTGTAAACGTTAAATACAAACTTTTCGATAAACTGATCTTTCGGTGAAATGATTCTTCCGATAAAAGAAAGTTTTAACTCTTCGATGAAATGAACTGTTCCATAGGTAAAAGAAAGTTTTAACTCTTCGATGAAATCACCTGTTGGTTAAATGAACAATTCGGTAAAACGATCTTTCAGCAAAAGCGAACATTTATATGAAACCACTCTTCGATGAAATCACCTGTTGGTTAAATGAACAATTCGGTAAAACGATCTTTCAGCAAAAGCGAACATTTATATGAAACCACTCTTCGATGAAGCGATCTGTTCTATAACATACTGTTGAAAATTTTGTGGTAGGTTGCACCAAAAAGTGGTGCTTGGCCTGCTGCACCATTTTCTGAGAAAAGATACACCATTGTGTAGTGCAAGCAAAACCCAAAAACATGCTGCAACTTTTTTTTTTTTTTTTTTTGGTTGGAGGTTTAACGACCACCGTGAGCAACTCAATGGGCTATAAGCAGTTGCCTGTCCCTAATTTAGGGTCACTGGCTCCAGGGAAGGGAGAGAGCCAGTGCCGTAAGACAAACACAACATCCGTGCCTCACCGGGATTCGAACAAGGACCCCGTTCGGACGAATGATCAGAGGCCATCGCTTAGACCACTGCGCCACCGGGGCGGCAACTGCAACTTTGAATCACGTTATGGCATAAGATTGCGCCATATTATGGATCAAGATTGCACCAAATTGTTGTGATTTGTTTGCGCCACTTAATGGTGCACCATTTTTTGCTGCAACCTACCCCACATTTTTGACATTGCTCGACTTGTCCGTTGAAGGAACAATTCGGTAGAATGGTCTTTCGCAAAAGCGATTTTTTCGATGAAAGTACCTTTCGATAAAGTGATCATTTCCATGAAACTACCTTTCCTTAAAGTGATCATTTCGATGAAAATATCTTTCGATTAAGTGGACATTTCGATAAGAATCCTTTTTTGATGCAATGAATTATTGTCGACCAACTAAACTTTCAGATGATGTAACCCTTCAATGAAATAATCCGTTGGATAACACAACCTGTTAGTGAAATAAAGAATTCATTAAAATGATCTTTCGATAAAGTGAGCATTTTGGTGTAGCTAAATGCGGTCAAGTGGTCACTTTGCTAATATGATTGAATATTATTAGATGAAGTGATCGCAAGGGAAACAAACGACATCCTCCAGAATATTATCTCCTTCTGACAAATTCATTTTAACATCTGTTTAATTACCGTCAGAATTTAATCGAGTTATTAAACTCGTGCCTAATGTTCTTTCAAAGATATAAGCATAGTACTGTACTTTCTCCTGCTCACACTGCTCTCTAAACATCAGTGAATTATATCTACTTCACTATTCTTAAAGCTCTACGTTATTACTTCGAAGCAAATCTTTAATTTCTACTATATGTTCCACTTTTGTTCTGACTTTCTTCTTCATGTGACTATTCATATTTATCATTTCTAATTAATGAAATAAACGAACGGAACAGAATTTTATGCATGGTTTAAACTGTGTACTAATGACAAAGACGAATAATGAATTTCTTCTTTTCTTTTTTTATAAACCGTTATGAACCAAAGCATGTCTTTCTCTCTATTGCTCTTTTTCTCTTGAGAAAGAATGCTGCATATCTCCAAATGTCAGTCGTTTACGAAATATCGTCAGTGCGTTCTTAAAATAGATCTTCTCCTTTTCCCCCTTTTTTTATGTTCTTATTTACGGCTTTCCAACATCGACAAATGCCTTCTCGACTGCATCTCTGACATTGTATAAATGCAAAAATGTTCGGGAGTATCTTCGAAGCGTTTATTAAGGACAACCGTTCCGATTTACGGTGAGGAGTTCGGCGAACTGGAGTCGTTAGTTCACTGGAATAACAAATAGGTTTTGCAGACGCATCAAGGTGGCTTTTTTTTTCTTTTTCGCCTTTTCTTTCTCTCTCATTATGGAGATCTCAGTTATACATGAATTTGTATTTCTTCACTTCCTATTTACATATTGGAGAGAACCGTCATCAAATCGGGAGAAAAAATTCTTCCAACCTCGAACTTCATTCCTCTGTAGGAAATGCAGTATTTCCGTGTCTCGTAAAAAGTTCCTGTCTGCAGCAAAAATGGACAGATATTCAACTGTTGCTACACAGAAATTCAGCTGCTTTGTTTCTCTGTCTCTAGAATAGCAGTTTTAATAACAATAGTTTTTTTATAATAAAACGTAATAATGATGACGAGAATATTTTGATAACAAACTGTGACTGTGGAACATGATGGCTGTGTTATGTCACACATCAGGACAATTCAGACGATTTCTAGGGCGAAAAATAATTAATAATCATTATAGAAATAAAAAATAGAAGCTCTTGAGCATAAACAGAAGCCCTGGACATAAAGAACATTAAGCATTTAACTTTATAACGGTTATACATTGTATAGTGGCCAGTTTTACTAAGAAAACGAAGGATTCTTTGACGTATTTAAGACCTTGACATCATTGTGTACTGAACTTTTAATTGAAAAGGCCCAAAGAGTGATGAGTATGAAAAAGCAATAATGTGTAACTGAATTTACAGAGCAAATTATAGCTAGAAGTCCTCACCTTTGCTCCAGTACAATGGCATTAAGGACACGACAAGGCGGTAAAAATCCTACATCAACGTTTCACTCGTATTGTGGTTAAATAGAAAGTTTCTCCCACCTTATTTGAACTCTAATGGCACTATGGCAACTTATTCTCGGAAATCATAAATTAAGAAGCACGGACTGGCTATAGCTCAAGTTGGGCCCCATATCAAATCCCAGATGAGACTTAAGTAGTGCGTTTGTCTTATGGCGTGGCCCTTTCCCTTTCCTCGAAGTAGTGACACAAAATCGGATATTACAGGTTTAGATACTCACAGTAGTAATTCAACAACAACAAAAAAAATGAAGAAATTTTTTATTATGTACAAGTACTTTTCGTGTCAAACGGAAACAGATTTGCAACTGAGATTTCCGGATAAGAAAAATAAATCAACCCGAAATTCAGTAGATATGGTAAAAGAATAAAGAATTGGCATTTCTAGACTTTCCGTGGTTAAATGTAGCATTCCCAAAACATCAAAAGATCTAGGATTTCCCCGCACATCTGTTTTACTTTATCTCAAAGTAGAGGTTTTACAAGCTTGCGGCATGACTAATAATCTAAATGTATAAGACTGGGATGCAGATTTCAGCCTATGCTGAACGACAGCAAATTTTAAACGACTGAGGATTGAAAGAAAAGGATGTTTAATACAGCCGGTTTGTCAGCGAACGCTGCATTAATGTGTCAGCAAAAGTATAAGATTTTCTGTGAACAAACACGATAGTGATCGAATATTGGACCTCTGCGGGGGAGCGAAGATGGCTGGCCATGATGTCTGATGTGCTGAGCGACTCCTAAACTGTTGAACAACTCAGACATAAGCTCGACTTCCCGGAAGGCATAGCTGACATAAATTACCCGTTTCAACAGGAAGCAGTTCGACGACCATCATCTAGATTTTTCTTAATAAGGAGCCGTAGTCGTCAAGCCCTTAGAATATCTGATTCTTCCTACAGTAGTTGAAAACCTGCTGAAAATCTCCAGTCTAACTTCCTGTTGCCACACTATCTTTTCATGTTTAGGAATATTCAGTGGGAAATTGAAATAATTTGCATTACTCAAATAGGAAATTGAAATTGTTAGTATGATTCAGATACGAAATTGAAATCCTTGGGATGATTCAGATAGGATATTGAAATCTTTAGAATGATTCAGATACGAAACTGAAATCATTAGTGTAATTCAGATAGGAAGTCGAAATCATTAGTATGATTCAATTAGAAAATTGAAATCAGTAACATGATTCAGATAGGAAACTGAAATCATTGGTTTGATTCAGACTGGAAATTGAAATAATTAATATGATTCAGATAGAAATTGAAATCATTAGTGTAATACAGATAGGAAGTCGAAATCATTAGTATGATTCAATTAGAAAATTGAAATCAGTAACATGATTCAGATAGGAAACTGAAATCATTGGTTTGATTCAGACTGGAAATTGAAATAATTAATATGATTCAGATAGAAATTGAAATCATTAGAATGATTCAGATAGGAAGTTGAAATCATTAGTATAATTCAGATAGGAAATCGAAATCATTAGTATGATTCAAATAGAAAATTGAAATCATTAATATCATTCAGATAGGAAAGTCGAATCATTGGTGTGATTCAAATAGGAAAGTCGAATCATTGGTGTGATTCAAATAGGAAATTGAAATCATTATTATGATTCAGAGAGAAATTGAAATCATTAGTATGATTAGATAGGAAATCGAAATAATTAGTGTGACACCGATAGGGAATTGAAATCATTGTAAGTGTGGAATAATTCAGATAACAAACTGAAATCATTAGTGTAATTTAGATAGAAAATTGGAATCATTAGTATGATTCAGATCAGAAATTGAAATCGTTGGTGTGATTCAGATATGAAATTAAAATCATTAGTATGTTTCAGATATGAAATCAAAATCATCTTCATGTTTTAGATAGAAAATTATGCAACTAATTCAGCCTTTTGGTGCAAATAAGAATAATTCTTTTTTTTTTTTTTTTTTATCATGTCTTTTGAAAACAAAAAGCAGTTTGTGCTTTATAGAACAACTATCTCCGCTCGTCCGTCAGTGGACACGATATCTTTGCAACTATTAATTAAATTAAGAAAAAATCTTTTTGCATGGAAAATATGAACCGTGAAAACAACGACAACTACGTTTCGGCTTTTCCCAATGCATAACCTTGCCGGTAGGGGCGCAAATGCACATGCTATTAAATCCAAAATATGTTTTACTCTATACAATTTCTTCAAAACACCGATTTGAAAAATTATTTTTTCCCACCAGAACCTTTTACCACGATGGTCATTTTACGTGCAGCTTCTATTTGAAATAATGCATGTGTGACCGTTAGGAGGCGTAAGTGTATATCGCATGTTTTTCGAAATCTGTGCTTTTAATGATTGAATTTTAAAAAAGTATGTTTGCCTTAGGTTGAAGTCACGAATACGAATCTTTTGCATGCATTTTACAATATTTGCTGCCAAAATGCTTACCTACGGGAGGCGTGAGGGCATAAAACTGTTTTTAATCCCTTTGCAAACTTATCTTAGATTTTAAAAATTTATTTGAAAATAACTTTTTCCGTAAGACTTCATTCGCAACGGAAAGCATTTGTTTTTCTCAAAATAATTTTTAATTTTCTTATTGGGGTTAATGTATTATAAATCAATGTAATGATGATATTTCTCCAAAACAAGTGCGATTTAAAAAATTCTATTTGTTACTGATATAGTTTGTGGCGAGGAATATCTTTCATATATTTGCCAATTTTAGTACTACGCAGTTTTTCCACTAAGTGTTCATTTTTGTTTTTACAATACTTGGAACCGTGTCTTCTATTCTAAAAAATGTGGCGTACCAGGGAGTTGACGCTCATGTCGAAACTGTAAGTTCTAGCCGTAAGCCTTGTCAGCGTAGTTCAATCGGTAAGATAGCTGCTCCGGAGTTGGAATATTTTTCATATCTTTGCCAATTTTTGTAACACGCAGTTTTTCCACTAAGTGTTCATTTTTGTTTTTACAATACTTCAAACCGTGTCTTCTATTCTAAAAACTGTGACCTACCAGAGAGTTGACACACATGACAAAATCGTAAGTTGAAGCGGTAAGCCTTCTCAGCGTAGTTCAATCGGTAGGATAGCCGCACCGGTGTAGGAATATTTTTCATATATTTTCCAATTTTAGTACCACGCAGTTTTGCCACAAAGTGTTCATTTTTGTTTTTACAATACTTGGAACCGTGTCTCGTATTTCAAAAACTGTGACGTACCAGAATGGTGACGCGTATGTCTAAACGGCAAGTTTCAAAACGTTAAGCCGTTCCAGCGTAGTTCAATCGGCAGGATAGTAGCTCCGGAGCAGAGATGGAAACGGGTCACATGTCAGCGGGCTAATGGGCCACATGTCAACAGGTCAACGGGTCACCGGGTCGACAATTTCTTGCGAATCAAATGGGTAGGGTTAAGGTATTCCTGACCCGATTTTGACCCGGTTTTATTTCCGTTTTATTTTTGAAATGAAAAAAATATCAAAGAACCTTTCAGAGGACTTTGAAATAATACTTCTCAGCTTCAGAGTATGATCCTGGAACTTGTTGAGAAGGGTAAAGAAATGGGATTAAAAATGAATTTTCAGAAGACAAAACTGAAGTGCAATGCTTTTTACAAGGAATGAAGATTTATCAATTAATGGGGAAAAGCTGGAGATAACCAATTCCTACATTTACCTTGGACAGCAGATATCAAGCTAGGGTCACATTGATGAAGACATTAAATGGGTTAAAAAACCTTGTTGGAGAGCTTTTGGAAGAAACAGTACAATTTCCAAGCGCAGTAAAGAAAAGTGTTTAATCAATGCATCCTTCCAGTGCTTACGTAGGGAGCAGAGAAGTGGATCTTAACTAGAAAAAGACATATAAAGACTGCAAACAACTGAAAGAGGCATGAAGAGATGCATACTTGGTGTAGCCAAGAAAGATAAAAAGAGGAGCTCGTGGATGAAGTAAATGATCAGAGTAAAATCCCTGAAATGGCAATGGACTGGACATATTGCCAGGAGAACGGACTACCGATGAGCAACCGAATTTTTAGACTGGATTCCAAGGGACAGGAAAAGACCAAGAAGAAGATTCCGTGGGAGGTGGGTGGATGGAGGAGACTGGCCCAAGACAGTCTGTTGTTGAAGAAACTTGGGGAGATCTTCATCGAGCAGTGGATTAATAATGACTGGAAATGATGATGAAGATGATGATGATGATGATTATATTAGAATTTATTGTTCAAAGCTGATTTGTCCGGGTCGGGTCCAATTATGTGACAGCCGGGTCCGAAATTTTTGACCCGTTTCTAACTCTGCTGTGGGGTACGAAAATGTAGGTTCGAATCCTACCACCGACAAGTAAAATGGGGTTGTTTTGCAATCGGACCAGATTTGCCTAAATGTCTTCTGTTCTGAGAACTGCTTTGCCTATAAGTTATGATGTTTCGTAGTACATATTTCAGCCGCTAGTGGCTGAAAGTAGCTTTTTGTGGAGGCTTTACCGATTGTGTAGAAATCCGGTTGATTTTTTTAACCGGTTCAATACACTATGAAGAACATTGTTCACATTATACATTTTAAATAACGCGCATGTTTTCTCTAGGAGGCGGAAACGCATTCTCTTTTTTGCTAAATTTTTTCTTCTAAAAATCTGCTTTGAGTATTTTCCCACTTGTCGGAAAGGAATCAAAAGACGTGCTCATTACACCCGAGAATTCGGTGTCATCTTTCTTGTTTTTCTTTTTTTTTTCATTTGTTCGGAAATTAAGGACATCTACGATCATCTAAGGCCATAAGAAGTATCCCGTTCCTAATTGAGGGCTCCTGGTTCCAAGGAAAGGGTACAACCGGCACCAAAGGACAAAAATGCCATCTATGCTTCACGTGGGACTCGAATAACGGATCTGGAAGTCCTGTAACCGGGGCTTCCATATTTATCAGAAGCGAGATTCTGTAGCCATTTTTGTGTTACTGAATTCGAATCATTTCCTTTCAATTCCCGCCATTTGGACGAAAGGCAAATAGAGTATTTCCTTTCCCACGCGACGCAGCAGATGGCAATTAGGGAATCTTGCGATTTTCGGAGAAGAGACATCTTAGGGTGTAGCCGGAGGGAACGCGGTGGCAGGGGTCGACGAAGCAAGATAGTGTTAGCAGGGGGCAGTATGCTTCGGGTCGAAAGGGACGGAGGAAGGAATAGTTTTTGAGTGGCCAGGAAAGAGAGAGAAGGATTTTCGGCGGTGTAGAATACTGAGGGAGAACGGAAAGAATGAAAGCACGAAAAGGACAGAAGCTTGGTGACATTCCCGTATGATCTGAATAAACGTTTTCCTCACTGCAAAATTTAGCTTCAGTCGATTCACTTTTCTACGGTTTGTATTGTTTTTATCTGCTCCAGTTGGAATAATTACGGATTAAACCACCGATACCGAACTTACGGCAAAGGAAGCACAAACGAATCCTCCACACAGGGTGCTGTTATAGAATTCAGCTCCAAGCCCTGTAACATTTAAATGGCGCCCGAACAGGGCTCTCTAGATCTTCCGTTCACCGGTACGGAACCCGAACATCTTTATTAAGCAGCGTGGAACTCGAGCATCGCCGATGAAAAGCAGAGCGGTTCTTCGGTATTTGGTTCTTCAGTGCAGCAACGTGGAGTCTTCAAGTCACCGACGTGGGGCCTGAGAGTATTTTATTCCTCATTGTGGAGACCTGTTCCTGTTCGAATTTTCCTACAGATTGGAACATTTTGGTTTTACCAGTGATAGTGCTACTAGACTTTGTGTGACAATCAAAACAGTGTGTGTCAAAAAACAACAACAAAAAAACCATTCTGGACTACGAAGTCAAGCGACGTGCTGTAAGTACAAAAAAATATTTTCTTCCATTTTTAAAGTGCACCCACTCTTTCTGTGAAATCCCACACCACCCGCCGCTGGTAGTTAAAACATTTTTATGCATCATAATTGCTGAACGTTAAAATTCGTTAACACAGAGCTTTCCATGAAAAACATTTTTCATTGATTCTTTACAGTGCGCATGATACTCGTAAGAGACAAGTGTGATATAAAAAACATTTTTAGCCATGATATAACAAGTATTTTCAGCAATTATATAACAAGCATTTTTTGGTATTTTCTGCAGCATCATGTATTGCATGAAACTCAATGCCGAGAATTCCACTTCGGAATGTTTTAACGCCACAGAGCCTTATAGCAGGGATGTACAGCCCCAATTAGATACTCAAGAAGAGAGCATGTTGCAACTAATGATGAAAAAACTTGAGGCTAGTGATAAAGCTATTAAAGCACTGACGGACGAAGTTATCGCGTTGAAAATGCAATTACAGAAAGAGAAGCGCCGTGAAACAGTGGGATACCGAGACCCTGATATTCAAAACAGGTATCAAAATAGGAAGAAATGTTGTTGGACCTGTGGTTCACATTTTCACCTGCGGCGGCATTGCAGGGAAAAGCCTCCCTCAAATTTCTTCGGCAGGCGTTATTACAGGCCTCAACCCAGGTCACCGCTTAGAGATGACCGACCGCGGTCGCAGAGAAGCGGAAACTTCGCGCCATCGGATACTGCTCAGAGTGCCCAAATAAAGAACTTGAGGGTCGAAGTCGATCGGAAAGATAAATCACCGCTGAGGAATTCTGTGCACTTCAGAGATGAGCAGCCGCCCAAGACTGAACATGTCGGCACCTGTTCCATCATTAAAAAACTTAGCTCTCCGAAGGCAAATATTGGGCAGAGTAAGAAATTTGAACATTTGTCGGAAGGTCCATATCGCATCATACGCATGATGGATGACGTCAGTGAGAATTTGCAATTAGTTTGCAATCCGAGAAAGAAGACAATCGCTCATTTTGGTCAGCTACGCCGATGCCCTACCGGGACATCCAGACAGACGGAAATGACAACAAAAACTCAAACAGCACGGCGAGATTCATCCAACGAACAAGATCGACATTTTCCTTACCGGCGTGGGAATATACCTGATGCAACCATGGAGACTTACATGGGAAAAGGTTATCAACCCCCCAAAACGTGGAACGAGATACAGCTGAACCATGTCGTCATTGATATGGAACCAGCAGATCCGGGTTACAATCTTAGGGTACGCGATATCTTTGGCAAGGTGCGACACACAAACAGGCAACGAGTGTGATTCTTCAGTGCTGTTGAAACTTTTCGACATGTTGAGTCATCGACTGCAAATAACGTGCCTGCAATATGTTGCGTAATCATTCATATTTTGTGATGAACTATTCACACCAAACGCATTTTTTTTTCCATTTGTATTTCAGGGATAAAAATAATTTGCAATTTGTGAATCGTGTACATACGAACATTTTGTGTTTACATGAACATTTCCCAAAAGACAATTTAAGTTTTTGTGCATCAAATTGATAATTTGCATAAAAATAATTTTTATATGCTGTAACGGACATTAATTTACGTTGCTCCTTTTAAGTGGTTAGATGGACAATGATCATCTATGATCTTATTGAACTTTAAGCGGAGTTATTCAAAAAACTGAAGAAATGCATTGATTATCTGCAGTGTTATTTATCTCAACTTGTTTTATTGTATATCATATTAGCGTAAGTAATTTTAGTATGTAGAAAATTGCAGTGTAAGTGTATATAAGATTTTGCGAAAATTATTCAAGTGTTCAATCGGTAGAAAATTGCAGTGTAAGTGTATATAAGGTTTGAGAAAATTATTGAAGTGTTTAATAAGTAACTTATCAGCATTGTCAAAATTAAAATTTTGCTGCATTTCATGTTTCAACTAATAGAAAATTTATGCATATTTTGTCGTACATTTTTCGGAAATTTTCAGCGTAGATCAGCATTATAAACTAAAATGAGGGATTAATACAAACTGGACAAGAATGGTTGTACAGAGGTAAATTTTGAGAATTAATTGCACCGTGAAGTTAAATTCTTGTAGAGATCAATAGTAAAATTGTAATGTAGGAATGAAGTGGAATGGAGATAGCGATGAAAGTATCAAGTGTAAAGTATTATTTGTGGTAGGTATCTGTACATGTATTTTTCAGGAGAAGTGTGATTAGCAACCATGTTTGTATATATGTAATATCAGAAAATGTTCTGGAACCCATCATACTAGTTATATTTCAACTGCTGGAAATCTTTCGTCAATTTTATCGTCAACTATGTTTTAAATTATTTTGCCATTAGGTCATCATCGTGAAGTGTATGGAAATATATTTATCAAAGAAATCAAGAAGAATAACTGAATGTAAACCTTAGCATGCAGGTACCTCTTCAAAATCATGTAAAATTGCCCGCCCAATATTGTATTGTCACAAGCTTGTCCTGATTCGAATCAATCGCGTTGGTTAATGTAGGCAAAAAAAAATTAGGCTGTCTAATGCCACCCTCATTTTTATTTTGGCGGGGGAGATTTTGTAACCGGGGCTTCCATATTTATCAGAAGCGAGATTCTGTAGCCATTTTTGTGTTACTGAATTCGAATCATTTCCTTTCAATTCCCGCCATTTGGACGAAAGGCAAATAGAGTATTTCCTTTCCCACGCGACGCAGCAGATGGCAATTAGGGAATCTTGCGATTTTCGGAGAAGAGACATCTTAGGGTGTAGCCGGAGGGAACGCGGTGGCAGGGGTCGACGAAGCAAGATAGTGTTAGCAGGGGGCAGTATGCTTCGGGTCGAAAGGGACGGAGGAAGGAATAGTTTTTGAGTGGCCAGGAAAGAGAGAGAAGGATTTTCGGCGGTGTAGAATACTGAGGGAGAACGGAAAGAATGAAAGCACGAAAAGGACAGAAGCTTGGTGACATTCCCCGTATGATCTGAATAAACGTTTTCCTCACTGCAAAATTTAGCTTCAGTCGATTCACTTTTCTACGGTTTGTATTGTTTTTATCTGCTCCAGTTGGAATAATTACGGATTAAACCACCGATACCGAACTTACGGCAAAGGAAGCACAAACGAATCCTCCACACAGGGTGCTGTTATAGAATTCAGCTCCAAGCCCTGTAACAGTCCACACCTCGTCAAGGCGGTGTCACAAGACTGTTCATCTCTTAAAATAGTACTAGTGATCTGAGTTTCTTGGCGTAGAATATAAATCAAAGTTTCCAAGCTTTCGCACATCAACCAGATGGCTTTTTCAAGCAAAGTAGACAGCTAACTGCACACTGGATAACGGAACACTCCAACAATTTGAACCTGATGACTTGATTAGACAATAAACGAATAGGCACAATTGTGATCAGACATTCGAAGAAACGAGGTCACGTTGGTTGAACGCGCGGTACTATGGTAGAAAACACAGCATTATTTGAAAAATTAATTCTAAATGCGTAGCAACTCGAGAGAGACGCTATCATTGCAAGCCTCGCTACTGGTCAAGATTTCCAAGGTTGGCAATATATTTAGGTGTGGAGTATGAAGCTAATTTCTTGATATCATTCCACATAGGATCAGCGGGCTTGAACTTTACCTATCTTGACAGAGCAGTGATTATTTTATCGTTTTTTGTATCCCTTTTCTGTTCAATGATTCTTATTCCAAACGAACGTTTGGTCATTCCGATGTAATATCGCCTGGAGCCGTCCGTATATTGTAGTGGGATTGCATTAACATCTGGTTGATGTGCGAAAGCTTGGAAACTTTTATTTATATTCAACGCCAAGAAATTCGGATCACTAGTAGTATTTTAAATGTAATTGGGGTACAGTTCCTTTTTATTAATTTGTTCATCTCTTGTTAAGAATGATGACATTTTTATGTTGCGCAATTTAAGTCACCCTTTACTGGCTGATACTCGACAAAAATTTAAAAATATATTTACTTGAAGCATCAGCAAAGAGAATATTTCACATTACAGTAGAGAAAGCACCATTTTCCGTTGCAGTAAGCGTGTCTGTAACAGAAAGTCTCTTTACCCGGAACTAACACGGAACTCCACCGACATAGACGAAAATGATGAAGTGTTCTGTCTTAACTAGTGGTAAATAAGGAATCTAGCTCTGCAAATAAGCAAACAAAAAATCCATCATGATCCTACAATGAAACGCTCGACAGCGGGAAATGAGAAAGCTGAGGCGGTAGACCTTGCAGCGAACCAGGGGGAGAAAAAAAAAAAAAAAAGAACGTAAACAAGAAACACCTCATACAAATGGATCCAGCTTTGGGGGATGAGATGATGGGGGGATATAGATGGAACTCTGGGGGAGCGAAGAAGACCGAGATAGATGGACGTTCGAACTGACCTCTGCTGGAGATCTCAACCAAGCTTAACTTAAAGCTCACAGGGAGGTGAAAAGGACACCGTTTTCAGAGTTTGTCCATTTCGCGGCTGGCGTGAAATCCCCGCTGAATCGCTGCGTCTTTGGGACCGCTTACGTAGGGTTCAAAGGTCAAAATTCAGAAGTCTGCCGGCGATCGTGACCCCTCTTCTACCTTCGGCTAGAGATAAAGCCCGAGTCAGTGTACACCGACCTACATCGCAGGATCAGAGTTCAGAAACGGTGCATTATTCTTCTGCGCGGTGCGTACACACCTCTGGAACGTGATCTTTGATTTTTCCGGTGGCCAGCAGTAACACTGCGAATGATACAGGTGTTCGAATCCGGATCAAAATTTGGGTGAAGGAGGAGCTAATGGAGATTCCAAATTATAACACGGCGTTTTTCACTTTTATAGGAACAGCTGAAATTGCTGATCGTTTACATTAGCTGATTTGTGATTCTTCAATTATGAGACCAAGAAAAAAAAATGTGCGAAAAGAGAATAGCTTCCTGACGGTATTTACAAACTGTGCGCAAGATACATCTAATGAGCAGGTGGCCAAGAGAAATCGTATGAAAGAACACCACTTACATAGCCAGTACAAAAGATCTTGTGCCAGAGCTGAACCACAGGGTTTAAGTTGCATTGTACCGAATGTGTTGTGAAGACACAATTTTGTCCGTGATGAGGATCGAAGTCGTGCCTCCTCACTCCGGAGTAAGTTGCTCTCCCAACTAAGCTATATGGATGGAATGTATTGCTGAATATTTGTCATCTTAACACGTACTTTACCTCTGTAATACGTCCCATCACCTCGCCCTTAATTTTTTTTTTTATTTGAAGCGAAGTCGGATTTTTTTTTTTTTTTTCATTAATTCCAGACGATGTATGGAACAAACATCACACATTTTTCGAAGAATCTAACGGCCAGTAGATCCATTTTTACGTTTGGGCGCCCATGTGAGAACACAAATTTATCCGTGACGAATATTGAAGCTGCACCCCATCGCTCCGGAGTGCGTTACTCTTCCAACTAAGCTACACGGACAGAATGAATTGCTTAAAATTGGTCGTTTTGACACGTGCTTTTCCTGTGTAGTACGCCACAATGTTGAATTAGCTTCCATATGAGATTTAGCTTGGTCAATATATTAAGTGTTGGTATAACTCGTTCGCATTTACTTAGACAGTATGCTGAGTTTTTGCTTGCCTTGGATTGAACACTAGGAGCTGGTTTAGCTTAGATTCTAGTCTATGTGTAGGTTGCTCTGCCACTGTGTATGATTACGGAAAAAGCAGCGAAGCACCTTTTCTGCCTTCTCCTTTTTTTTCTTTTCTCTTTTACTTTTCGTGCTGCATCTTCTTTTGATAGAAATATCAAAATGAACTTCCAAAGGAACCAATTATAAAAGAAGCAAAACTTCTGAAGATTGGTACAGGTTTAGGGATCAGATCAGATCAGATCACAAGTAGAGGATGTTAGGAAGGGACTGTCTGACCCCAGGTTTTAAACAACCCTTAGAAATAGGAAGCTAGGAGATTTGGGCTAGAGTGCCCGATAGGAAAGTGACACGGAAGCGAAGTAGAAAGGAGGAGGAAGACACTTTTATTTATTACCGGGGGGCAGTACTCGAGGTCCGACGGTTTAACGTGCCCATCCGACGCACGGCGGGTATTTAGGGGATAGAACCTGAGGTCATCCCCATGGCAGTCACGAACGCTGACCACTAAACCACCCGCGGCACAGATTTAGGGAGGAGTTGCAATATATATATACATATATATACACTGCTGGCCACCCAAAATGCAACACCAAGAAGGACACGAGATAGCAAAGCCAGGGTGAAAATATTCCAAATACGTGGCGACAGTTAATAAATAAATACATCGCTCCTTCCACGTTCCAGAAACACACAGCAACCGAAAAATTGTTTTTCAGCCGCCGCTGTGGAATCGAACCAACAGAACTCTCGGTATCGCGCCGAGTGCGTTACCTTTACGCAAAGGTAACGCACTCGGCGCGTAAAGGTAACGCACTCGGCGCGATACCGAGAGTTCTGTTGGTTCGATTCCACAGCGGCGGCTGGAAAACAATTTTTCGGTTGCTGTGTGTTTCTGGAACGTGGAAGGAGCGATGTATTTAGTTATTAGCAAAGCCAGATTTACTGGACACACAACAACAGATACAAAGATGAAACGATTGAGCTTACAGGCCCGCGCGACTTGCGGAACACGAAGACATCAATAGTTCGTGTGGCCCCCATGGCTGGCAATAATGGCAGCTACACGCCGCGGCATCGAACGAAAGAGGCTTTGTATGTGGGCTTGGCGTATGTCGGTCAAGGCTGCTTCCACACGTTGCTACAGTTCATCAGGCGTAGCCGCGGGTGCTGCTTGCCGGGCCACTCGGTTGCCGATCAGCGACCAGAATTGTTCGATGGGCGACATATCGGGAGAACAGGCGGGCCACGGCAGCAGTGACACCTGGTGGGCCGTGAAGAATTGTTGCACGATGCGTGCCACGTGTGGGCGCGCATTGTCCTGTTGAAACGTAGCCTCTGGCAGGCCCTGTAGGTAAGGCAGGACTACAGGCTCCAAAACGTCGGAGATGTAGCGGTGGCTGTTGAGTGTACCGGCGATGCGTACCAGAGGGGTGCGGGTGCCATGTCCAATTGCGCCCGAAACCATAACGTCAGGCGACGGACCGGTATGACGATGCATAGTGAAGGTGTTATACAGTCTCTCGCCGCGGTGCCGCCACACGCGGATCCGACCATCATGGTGTAGCAGGCAGAAGGGGATTCGTCGGAGAAGACAATGCCGAGCCATTCCGTAGTCCAGGTGCGGCGTTCAACGGCTCACTGCCGCCGCACTCGCCGGTGGTGTAACGTCAATGGTAATCGGAGCAATGAGCGCCGTGCAACAAGTCCCCGCTCCTGCAGACGACGTCGAACGGTACGTGCTGACACAGGTTGTTGCGCAACACACCCTAATTCCTGCGTTAACGTTCGTGACGTGGCGGTGCGAGCCGTCAATGCCCGACGCACAACATGACGGTTTACTCGTTCTGTGTGCCGCGGCTGTGGCAATCGCTCACGTCGGTCCATCCGTCCTTCCTGCACCCACCGAATCCATACTCGCCTCACTGTGGCTGGATGTCGTCCCACACGGTCGCCGATGTCTCGGTACGATAAACCGCTGTCGCGGTAAGCCACTATTCGTCCTCCGTTGAACTCCGAAATGTGCTGGAATGGCTGCCGTATTCTGCGACGAGGAATCAGGAAGCTTTCCACGCACAGGGGTGGCAGCACAACACACTTCCACTACTTACACCCCGTCTTCTGTGCGCCCTTCTTATAGTGCTTCTCGGTAGTGTGCCGGACGCACATGATTTGCATATGCCCTGCAATGCTAATCGTTTGCATGTACTCACGCGGGCGACGCATGCTGCGAATTTCAGGCCAATCGGATGTTTCCTTTTTGGTGTTGCATTTTGGGTGTCCAGCAGTGTATATATATATATATGTATATTATGCAATGACCTGCTCCCATCGTCTGGGCAGCTGTTGGATAGTCCCTGTAGAATTGTGGCGGCTTTGATGTCAAGAAATGAGTAAGTGCGCGCTCGACATCGCCCCAGTTGGTGAACCGCTGTCCGTTCCAGAAAATGCTGCAACGAGTGGGAAAAGTGGTGCTCGCTTGGGGGAATGCCCGCGGAATAGGCTTTGCGCCGCAGCAGCTCGCAGCACCGTTGTGTGGGAGGTCTCACTCCATCTAGCCGTAGGAGGACGCCCTTGTGGTTCAGCAGTGCTGGTAGGTTCGACGTCAGCGATGCGTGCAGATCGTGGACGCATCAAACTAGTGCACATCGGCGGTGATAGTGGTGTTATCCAGCAGAAGCTGAAAGAACGCGACACCCGCATATCCCACCAAACAGACAGAAGGACCTTAAGTGGGTGCAAGCCGGCTTTGGGGGTCGGCATGGGCTTCTGTTTTGGGTCCAACCACTGTTTCCTGGTGCTGACATTGTCATATAGGACCCATTTCTCGTCATTTTTCACAATGCGATCCAGGAACGGTTCTCACGTGCACGCAGGCAAATGCATGCACGCATGTTATTTGCTTTCGGCTCAACCGTGAGTTTGATGAGGTACCCAAACTCCCCTCTTGTACACTTTCCCAAATTGACGCAGGTGCGCGATAATGCTCGTGTCTGTAGTCCCCAGATGTTCGGCCGATTCCCACGTGGTCACACGTGGGCTGGTCTCTACTAAGGTCTTGAGCATGTCCTTATCCACAGTTACGGATCTCCTGGTTTTGGGATGGTCTAACGGGTCAAAATTTCCCCCTTGAAACCATTTGAACCAACGACATCACTGACGATGTGAAATGGTATTAGGGTACGCACTGCTAATGTTTCTTACAGCACTTGCGCGGGTGTTACCATGACAAAACTCATCATACAGCATACAATGGCGGATGTGTTCCTTCTCCACTTCCATGTTGGCTGGCACTTACATTCTTGGCCTTCTGATGGGCTAACTGCCACTGCCTTAAACCAGCTGCCTGCTGATGTCATGCCGGTGTGCTGCGCAATCTCGGTGGCCAATGTTCGCAGTGGCCGGTGCTTCGACTTCGGGTACCTCGTCATCGGACATTAGTTTCTTCCCAGCGCAATGTATCAGAACAACTCTTAAAGTAGTGAGCTAAAGCATTCATTGGATTTCTTGAAAGTTGGCTCTTACGATACTGTTACACGGAAACATTTAAACTTTAATCAAATTGCAACTTCGGTTATTTTTGTGGGCGAGAGACAGCTAGAGAAATTCACCCTCAGTTAATAAGGAGCTTAGCACAGATTCATTTCGGGGAAAGCCTTCTTTCACGGACTGGGGCCTCCCACGAACAAAAGGACACCCCGTCCTCGTTGGACACCACTTTCATTCAGAGAGAGCCCGCCAGGGACAATGGGAGTAAGCAATTAACAATCGACTTCTTACATCAAGAGCATTTCCCTAGAGGACAGATAGCGATAGGAAGGGAATGAGAGCGCATAGGAATCATAAACGGGCAGTTCTGTTGGAGATTTTGTGTGGAGAAGAGAGAAGGATTTTGCTCGGACAGAAGGCAAGGAAAAGGCTTCTGCACGGAATGAAGTAGAAAGAAATTTCGGCGGGAATTACATAAAGGAAGTCAACCGAGAATCTATCAACCCGCTGAAAGTTTTTACAATTCAATTAGACTAACTAATATTTCCCCTTTTTCCCCCAATCTGAAGAATAAAGAAGTGAGCGGACGAAATCATTTTCCATTACATTCAATTGGTTTAACTACTTATTTATTTGCTTCCCTGCTCCAACGACAGGAACCTGCAACCAACAACGATTCCTCTGATAAGTTGGCGTCCACCACAAAACATAAAATTAAAACAAGCCAACAATACTGTTCGTCTGTGCGTAGTTTAGTTAGAGCAGTGCTTTTGTATTTCAGATATCTAATGGTTTGCTGTCATTTTGATGTTATTATACTATAATAATGATTTAAAATGTTGTAAATGAGGTTTACCGTATATTCTAACTGAAAATTCTGATTCACCGCAAAAACCATTTGCTTTCGCGAAAGATATTATGGCATCTGCTGCTATGATATCGAGTTAAAATTTTTCGATCTTTGAAATAAGCAATTTTTTGCATTTGAGACGATTTGTGAAAGGAGCTTGTGTCATCATAAAGAGCGACCTTTCTCAGCCGACTTAGTAAAAAGCGCCGAACTTTCCTGTATATAGGTTAGTGTTGAACAATGATTTACTCAGTTGTACATCAGTTCACCTTCAGATCACACCCACCTACACACAGTCACAAGCACACGACACAGTGCGTGTTTCAGAACAAAAAGTACTCGACAGATGTCGACATGGTTTTACAAGACAAAAAATTATCGGAAGTACGACATGACAACGTCAGGAGATCGAGCAACATTATTTATTTACTTCCCATTGCAGGAAACGTCGTTTTATTTAGGGATAGAAATCTTTTTATCTTTTATTTATTTATTTATTTTTGGCAGAATTGGAATTCAGTAGAATGTCTTGTCATAGAAGGTCCAAACTCACAATAGTCGCAGCTTGAAAATTTAGAATTTCCAAGGAAGGAAATCTTTGAATAAAAGATTTTTCATCAGAACCATTTTAAATACAGAAATTTTAATCAAGTGTATTTTTAATCGCAACGAGGCTTCCCTAAATCTTTTACTGTTGGAGTAAACATTTGTTTTTATTGGAGGTTTAACCACATACCGTGAGATCAGATCATATCATATGTAGAGGATTTTAGGAAAGGAGTGTCTGACCCCAGGTCTTAAACAACCCTTAGAAATAGGAAGCTTGGAGATTTGGGCTAGAGTACCCGATAGGAAAATCACACGGAAGCGATGTAGAAAGGGGGGAGGAAGACGCCCATATTTATTACCGGGCGGCCAGTAGCCGGGGTCCAACGGCTTAACGTGCCCATCCGACGCACGGCAGATATTTAGTGGTTCGAGCGTTCGTACCTGCCTGGGATCGAACCCGAGGTCTTCTCCGTGGCAGTCACGAACGTTGATCACTAGGGCATCCGTGACTACCGTGAGCAACTCAGTGGGCTATATAAACAGTCGCACGTCCCTTAGGGCAACTGGTTCCAGAGAAAGGAGAGAGCCAGCGCCGAAAGGCAAACACAACATCCATGCTTCACGGGATTCGAGCCCGGGCCCATCTCCGACGATAGATCAGATGCCAACGTTTAGACCACTGCACCACCAGGACGGCACACAAAATGCATCGACTTGATCTTGGTTTGAGAAGCTGTTGAACAGCAGCACGGAATAGATAACTAGAATCTTCAATATCTTTCTTCTTCTTTCCAACTCTTTTTACAATCAATTGAGGCTAGAGGTTTCCCTCATATCTTTCCAAATGTTCCTGTTTTGGGCCTGTCTATTCCACAGCTTTCTTGCAGTTTTGTTTATATCATCCATCCATCTTCCCTCTGGTATTCCCACTCTTCTCTTTCCTTTGTATAGTTTCCATTCGGTTACTATTTTAATCCATTTCTTATTTTCCATTCTTGCTATAAGGCCAGCCCATTTCCATTTAAAATTGAGCATCTTTTAACCTATAGCTGAAAATTTTGTTCTGGATCTTATATTTGTATTCCTTATTTCATCTTGAAGTCCTATATTTAGTAGAGATCTTTCCATTTTACGTTGTGTTTTTTGCAATTTATTTAAGATGTGTATCTTGATAGGCCAGGTTTCAGCGTCATATGTCCTAATGGGTATTATATACATTGAAAAAGTTTGCTCTGTTTTTCGGCTTTATTTTACTACATAGAATCGTTTTTAACATTCCAAAAGCTGTAAACCATATTTTTATACTTCTGGCAATTTCTTCCATATTTCCCCGTTTTTTTCTGGTAATTAGTTTTCCTATGTATATGTATTCTTCTACATATTCAATTTCTTTATCATTTATACTAATATTTTATCGTGCTTCGCTATTATTAAATTGGTTTGACATTATTTTTGTTTTATCAATATTGATTTCTAACCCAATTTCTTTTGATAAATCTGTTAGTTCTTCTTCTTTTAATTCTTTTTCATTTTCTGAAATGAGGACTATGTCATCTGCAAATCTTAGATTGTTCAACCTTACTCCATTTATGTTGATCCCCTTTCTAACCAATTTAATTTGCTCATTATATGTTCCAGCGTTAATGTAAACAGCTTTTGCGAAATAGTATCTGATTGTCTTATTCCCCTATTTATTCTAAACTGTTCACTTTCTTCATTTAAGATAATATTATATGTTACGTTCTGGTAGATATACTTGATTAGGTTTATATAAGGTTGTTCAATGCCATAATTTTTCAGGGCGTCTATTATTGATGCAGTTTTCATGCTATCAAAAGCTTTTTCAAAGTCTATAAATGTTAAATATCAAAGGATGTTGTGTTCGTTGCATTTTTCAATAAGATCACTTATTTTTTTGTATATGATCTAGTGTACTAAATTTTTTTCTAAAGCCAGCTTGTTCAGGGGATTGTATGAAATAAAATTTGGCTTCTAATCTCATTGTAATGATTTTTGTAAATAGTTTATATATGTGCGATAACAAAAATCTTCAATATATTCGCAAGTAAAGGATACATATAGAAGACTTATGCTGCCGCTCCAAATATGCTACAGTCATGTATGGCGTAAAAACTCAAAGTTGCCAGTGATGGAATTCGAAACCATATCTTTCTCCTCCGGAGTCGGATATTCAACCGCTTAAATTGCGCCGACGAAGGCTTATCGCTGCAACTTGCGGTTTTGACACAAGCATCACCTCTGACGTTGGCACGTTATACATGTTTCAATCTCCCGACCAGCAATGTTTTTTTTTTTTGTTTTTTGTTTTTTTATTTATTGGAGGTTTAACGACCACCGTGAGCAACTCAATGGGCTATAAGCAGTCGCCCGTCCCTAATTTAGGGTCACTGGTTCCAGGGAAAGGAGAGAGCCAGTGCCGTAAGACAAACACAACATCCATGCCCCACCGAGATTCGAAACCGGACCCCTTTCGGACGAACGATCAAAAGCCATTGCTTAGACCACTGCGCCAACAGTACGGCCAGCAATGTTTTAGGTACACGAATGTGTTAACTTATTGGTATGTGATGAGCCTACGTATAAGAGAAGATGAAAAACAGTCGAGGTTCGAAATGCTTTCTGAGCTGAAGAAATGCATTACACACGCATAACTGTCTGAAGTGAGGACACTGTTCTTTTATAACTCTTGGAATTTTTCAAACATTTCCCTCATTTTTTTCTCTTTGCTTAAATAGTTGAAAGTTCTAATTTTAGTAAAAACTCGCATCACAGAGAATTCCAAATTATCCCACCGCTGTTCAAGTGTCAGAGAATATACTATAACAGTTGATTATTGAAAACGTTTATAACTATTGCATTAACTTAGTGTTTCACTCAATTAATTAGGTCTCCAGAATCTTTATATGCCATGCTTAAGAGAAATACTGACAAGCCCTCTCTTCTCAACGAAGCAGGTGTTTACGCCATCCTACTACAGTATCCAAACGGCACCAAGCGATACTTACATCTGAATGACCAAGCGTTCGTTTAGAATTAGACTCAACGAACATAAAAGAGGCACAAGCGACGGAAAAGTAAAAACTGCCCTATCCAGTTAAGTCAAGTTCAAACCTGCTGATCCTTGAAAGAATAGACTGGGTAGAAACGATGTTTAACGGCTAGCAAAAGTTAGTCGGGGTTGTACGCTTCCTTCGTCGTTTGCGAAACGTAAGCTCTCCCTGAAGTCGGAAAAAGTGTGAATGTTGATTCGTCAGACCAAATCACGTTTCCTATCGTCCAGGTTTTGTATGGTGACACCACTACATCTCCCTTTTTGCATTAGCGGTAGCGAGTGCGTTGGAAATTGCCATAAATCTGCCATAAATTGCAGCTTTGTGAAGTTTCCTGCAAACTATTTTGCTAGGTTCTAGATTGCCGCGACTGTCACAAATTTCTGCAATTATTTTTGTGGTAGTAGTTTAATGTATTCTGGGTCTACAAGCCCACTGCGGCAACCGGGGAGAAGTGTGTCCCGACATACAGTGCTCCGAAGATTGGACTCAAAATTGGACTCACCAAGAATGGGCTCTCGTACTCTTCACCGATGAGAGGAGATTCTGTTTGTAACCAAATTCTCGAATAACACCGGTACAGGAAGAGCATGTGGGCACGATATCCACAGATGAACATTCGGAATGAGATCATTTTGGAGATGGTGGAATAATGTTTTGGGCGAGAATCTACATCAACAGTTTTTCCCCTCTCCAAGTAACAACAAGAGGAAACTGTCAGGGTCTAGCGGCTGCCCGATGTCGCAACAAGATCCTTGCTTCTCAGGTTCTTCTTTTTAGAGGTGCAATAAGTCAGGATTTCCAGCTAGTAGAAGGTAACATCTGACCTCGTAGGGCTTTGCTGGTTAATGCTTTCCATAGTCCAGTCATTGTTTTAAGTCTACGTTTAGAAAGTCTTCTTTTTAGCAGTCCGAAGGCACAATAGTCCATTGGTGACACATCAGGGGACTTTGAAGGAATATGAGCAAAAGGTATAGACTTGATGGCAGTCTTTTTAGCAGTCCGAAGACAAATAGTCCATTGGTGACACATCAGTGGACTTTGAAGGAATATGAGCAAAAGGTATAGATACCAGTGATACCAGTCTTTTTAGCAGTCCGAAGGCACAATAGTCCATTGGTGAAACATCAGGGGACTTTGAAGGAATATGTGCAAAATGTATAGACTTGATGCCAGTCTTTTTAGCAGTCCGAAGGCACAATAGTCCATTGGTGACACATCAGGGGACTTTTGAAGGAATATGAGCAAAAGGTATAGACTTGATGCCAGTCTTTTTAGCAGTTCGAATGCACAATAGTCCATTGGTGACACATCAGGGGACTTTGAAGGAATATGAGCAAAAGGTATAGACTTGATGGCAGTCTTTTCAGCAGTCCGAAGACAAATAGTCCATTGGTGACACATCAGGGGACTTTGAAGGAATATGAGCAAAAGGTATAGACTTGACGCCAGTCTTTTTAGCAGTCCGAAGGCACAATAGTCCATTGGTGACACATCAGGGGACTTTGAAGGAATATGAGCAAAAGGTATAGACTTGATGCCAGTCTTTTTAGCAGTTCGAATGCACAATAGTCCATTGAGGACACATCAGAGGACTTTGAAAGAATATGAGCAAAGGGTATAGACATGACACCCGCGTCTTTTTTTTTTTCTTTTTTCAAGAAATAGAGTGGTGAATTTGGATGCATGACTGGTAGTCTTACTCTAATGGAGTTCTACTCTTTGAAAGCTCTGTGGATAAAGGAATGTTATTTCTTTTTTAAGTATAGAAGATAAAACATTAATCTGGTAATATGTAGAATTATTCAACTTCTCTGAACTTTAATTTCCAAAAAAAAATAAAGTTAACTTTAACATTCTGTTCAACTTCTCTTAACTTTAATTTCCCATTGTATGAGAAACCAGCTGTAATCATGAATCCTTTGCTGAAACTTTCTTTGAGTTTTTGGAACCAAGTTTGTAAGTCTTTTTCTGCTCTTTTGCGATAGTGAATAGACCTTTCTTGTTACAGCTGATTCACGCTTCATCCATAGTCACAATAAATTTCCATCTGTCTCCGGCTAAGTGATTTTCATAAAGAAGTCTACACCGTGTTCTGCGCTCAGCTCAGTCAGTTCTGCGCTCAGCTGGTTAATGCTTTCCATAGTCCAGTCATTGTTTTAAGTCTACGTTTAGAAAGTCTTCTTTTTAGCAGTCCGAAGGCACAATAGTCCATTGGTGACACATCAGGGGACTTTGAAGGAATATGAGCAAAAGGTATAGACTTGATGGCAGTCTTTTTAGCAGTCCGAAGACAAATAGTCCATTGGTGACACATCAGTGGACTTTGAAGGAATATGAGCAAAAGGTATAGATACCAGTGATACCAGTCTTTTTAGCAGTCCGAAGGCACAATAGTCCATTGGTGAAACATCAGGGGACTTTGAAGGAATATGTGCAAAATGTATAGACTTGATGCCAGTCTTTTTAGCAGTCCGAAGGCACAATAGTCCATTGGTGACACATCAGGGGACTTTGAAGGAATATGAGCAAAAGGTATAGACTTGATGCCAGTCTTTTTAGCAGTTCGAATGCACAATAGTCCATTGGTGACACATCAGGGGACTTTGAAGGAATATGAGCAAAAGGTATAGACTTGATGGCAGTCTTTTCAGCAGTCCGAAGACAAATAGTCCATTGGTGACACATCAGGGGACTTTGAAGGAATATGAGCAAAAGGTATAGACTTGACGCCAGTCTTTTTAGCAGTCCGAAGGCACAATAGTCCATTGGTGACACATCAGGGGACTTTGAAGGAATATGAGCAAAAGGTATAGATACCAGTGATACCAGTCTTTTTAGCAGTCCGAATGCACAATAGTCCATTGGTGAAACATCAGGGGACTTTGAAGGAATATGAGCAAAGGGTATAGACATGACACCCGCGTCTTTTTTTTTTCTTTTTTTCAAGAAATAGAGTGGTGAATTTGGATGCATGACTGGTAGTCTTGCTCTAATGGAGTTCTACTCTTTGAAAGCTCTGTGGATAAAGGAATGCTATTTCTTTTTTAAGTATAGAAGATAAAACATTAATCTGGTAATATGTAGAATTATTCAACTTCTCTGAACTTTAATTTCCAAAAAAAATAAAGTTAACTTTAACATTCTGTTCAACTTCTCTTAACTTTAATTTCCCATTGTATGAGAAACCAGCTGTAATCATGAATCCTTTGCTGAAACTTTCTTTGAGTTTTTGGAACCAAGTTTGTAAGTCTTTTTCTGCTCTTTTGCGATAGTGAATAGACCTTTCTTGTTACAGCTGATTCACGCTTCATCCATAGTCACAATAAATTTCCATCTGTCTCCGGCTAAGTGATTTTCATAAAGAAGTCTAAACCGTGTTCTGCGCTCAGCCACATGCCTAGGCAAAACGCAGTGAAAAATTATTTTTTTCAGGTTCAAATAATTGTTTATTGCTGTGTTTACAGTTAATACAGAGACTTTTAACGACTTAGCGATTGCTCTTTGGATCAGTGGATTTTTTACGGACCAGAGGGAGACCTATTGAAATAGTCGCAAAAGTACGTACCTTCTTTGGATATTCGTTTGGTGTTCTTTTACCTGTTAAAAACAAGTCTTGACGATTTCCCCCTCTATTATTAATAATAATATTGCTTATTTTGCATTCAGAATGGCTAATTTCATGATTTTCACAGCGTTTTTTAGTTACAAAACACGAATACTTCTCTTTGTATAGAGCAAAACCATATCCTTCTATCCAGGGCCGGATTAAGCGGTACCTACAGCGGCTATAGCCTTGGGGCCCAGGGCCGCTGGTGGCCTAGTAGGCAACGTTCGTGACTGCCACGGAAAGGGCCTCAGATTCGCTCCCAGGCAGGTACGAACGCTCGATCCACTAAATATCCGCCGTGCGTCGGATGGGCACGTTAAGCCGTCGGACCCCGGGTACTGGCCCTCCCAGTAATAAATAAGGGCGCCTTCCTCCCCCTTTCTACTTCGCTTCCGTGTCACTTTCCTATCGGGCGTTCTAGCCCAAATATCCTAGTTTCCTTATTCTAAGGGTTGTTTAAGACCTGGGGTCAGACACTCCTTCCTAAAATCCTCTTCATTTGATCAAAAAGCCTTGGGGCCCACCATGACCAAGGGCCCAGGATGCATGCCTGGGCAAATAATAGAGAGAGAGAGAGAGAGAGAGAGAGAGAAAGAGATATTTATAAAATGGCTTTACTTTTGTGTCTTATGATTTCCACTTGGTCAGAAACAGAAATTGGAAGACGAACAGATTTTTGCTCACCAAGGTTAAAGATTTCATGTCGCTGTACTTAGCAGGGTTAGGGAGAGTTTCTGCTTTTCCACTACCATCCACCCACACCTCCCAATTTGCCGTTGGAACCGTTAATAGTCGAAGATCCTTGTGTCTTCACATTGCATTCCAAAAAGGATGCGCTGAGAAAGTATACAATGCTAAATCATTAGAAAATCGAAAACAAAATCTAAGAATCTCCAGTTTTTAACTCATGTTCTTATGAGAATACTGGAAAATGCAGTGACTTATTATAATGAAAACCCTACATATAACTTATTACTTTTGTAACGTACCAGGAGATGTGACGTACCTGCCAGAAGGACGCACACGACATAAAGGCAGATAGGAATCAGAATAGAATGTCCGCGTAGCTCAATTGGTAGAGCAACTTATTCCGGAATGAGTGGACCCGGGTTCGAATCCTGGCGCGGATAAAAATGACGGAGAAATTCACTTCGTTATACTTTGAATAATGCACTGCGTATTAATTATTGCAAACATATCGCTACAGTTTCGCATTTTAACCGACTTCATAATGATTCTCCGTCATAATTTTTTGAGGGCCCAATCAGATGTCTTAGCCTTGGGATCCACTCAAATGGCTGGCTTAGATTAGGGGCCCACTAAGCCTTAATTCGGCCCAGCTTCTATCCGTAGTTTGTTTACGTGTGTCATTTTCTTAGCAGACAGTATTTAACTGCAGGAGATGTTTCTTTAGTGTTCATCTAACACGCTGTTGCCATTCTTTGAACGCCTTTTATTTTCTGTAATTTCTTATCAAAAACGTTCTAAAGTTGCGTGCACTTCCTCTGTAGGATGTTATTATGGCTCTAACATACTTCTTTAAGTTTCTAAACCAAGAAGTCAAAACTACATCAGCTTAATTGTCATTTCAAATCATGAGGAACTGGAATTATCATAGGAAGATGAAAATGCAATTCTAGATATCCAGTAATGCTCTCCCCAAAGAGCACGTTCGAGGCTTATCACTCGCCTGTTTTAAATCTCCCTCTCTGTTTCTTCTGGATATCCTCTAGATCCCTAAAGCCCTCTCACAAGATCTTGACCCTTGAATTATTTGGTCCGGAAGACCACATAAAAAATTAAGTTATCGGTAAAATCCATTTGTACGGGAAAACCTGGCTGGCTGAAGCCAGTAATTTAATTTTACCGCCAAAATCCGATGAAGACAATATAGCTGGATGGGTGAGGACAGCTGATAATGTTTTCACACACTCGGTGGCGGGAGGCTAAATCAAATTTATCAAGATGAGAATCACTCAGTGTTGAAAAACGGCTTGGATTTGCCAGAGATTTCGCGTGGAGCTGTGCGAGAAGGAACTATCCGTGGGAAGAGAATCTATACGGTATATACCACGCTGCCTCACACGCGGGCACGTACTAGGGTTGAAGAGGGAAAGTGGGGAGGGGGGGTAGAGCGGTTGGTAACTGCATCACCGGTGAAGGGAAAGAGTGGTGGTTGGCACCAGAAGATCTGTCGGTTATTGGTTATGATCTGTGAATAATATGATATCGTTGTGGGTTTTAAGAGGCCCGTGTTTGGGATTCGACATGGTTGGCGGGCGAACAGAGAATTATAACACTCTTCATCCAAGGTGGATGGTGGGGAGGCTGGTGGTTAACGGAGGATGTAATCATGCATATTAGGTGTCTCCCTCCGTTTTTCCGTTCCGGCGGCAACATGGAAGCGAAATTCAATTTGAAGCAGACTCTAAGCGCATGGCCGTGGTGTTACCCGAAATTTTTTTAAACCATCAGCTACTTTTAGAAGTCACTTTCACTGCTCCTTTCCTCCCATTTATTTCTTCCGCAGATCATATGGTGTATAAACAGCTCTTTTATTTTCCCTATAGAAATACTAGAATCTTTTGATAGATACTCTGCTGAACTATGTTTGAAAAAGCATCCTAAAGTAAAATAGAGTCGCTAAAGTAACTCCAAATATTTTTCGAGTCAATAATTATTATTCTTCAAACAGTACAGTCGAGGACTTAGTACCACTGCAGCTAAGCTTGTGGTGCTGCTTCTAGGCTTTTGTTTCTCTGTATTTTAAAAAAAGTAACTGCCGCCGCCGCCGCCGCTGTTTTAGAAATTTCGCTACACTCGCGCTTTTCTAGCTCGCAGCGCAAAACGTATTGAACACAAAATATGAAATTTACATCGTTTGTAGAGAATTGTTCGGAAAACGCGCTGAAATAAACCGTTTTTCAACTCTGGCGATATTTCAAGAGCTATTGTACTTCAAAATTAAGTAAGCAAAAAAGTGCTATCAGTTCGCGTTCCGGACACACTTACAGCAACAGAACCACGAAACTTTGGACCATGGCCGAATTTCCGCCCTTTTGTTAAATTTCCATTTAGTTTACGATAAATTAAATTTTTAAAATTCACAAAATTCTCTATTACCCGTTGGGATCTATTTTAAAAAACGTACATATGGCAAACTATAAATCATAACGCATTGGAATTTTTACAGCTTAAACTCACAACTATCATCCCTCTTTTACGAAAAGTTTTTTAAAAAAAAAAAGACATTTTCTGATTTTTAGTCATTTTTTAAAGACGCAAACGAAAGGGACGAGCGGCTTACTCTATCTTCAGCGTTAACAACACAGGGAAGTTCTGGTCCCGTGACCTGCTGCCACGGTGACAGCTATTTTTAGCTCTGTCTTCTCATTGGGTGAAAGGACAGGCTACAATCAAACTGGTAATGACGCAGTGCTTAATGACGTAGCGACGCTTTTAAGGTTCGGCGTTTTCCGACGACATACGTGAATACCTATGTAAATGTAGGCTTTCGCCTCGTATATAAAAAGCAAAGAGGGGAAAATGCGAGTGTGTTCGTCCGCTAATTGTTCGACCACTTCTAAATGACCTAGAGATCTGAAAATTGGCATGCTCATAGGTCTTAAGGTCCGTGTACCTAAAAACGTACGAAAGCCAAAAAAAAAAAAAAAAAAAAAAAAAAAAAAAAAAAGTCAGCTTTGGAACATTGTCTGCTTGAATTTTTTCGCGACTTGTTTGATCACTTCTAAATGGCCTAGAGATCTGAAAATTGGCATGCTGATAGGTTTTAAAGTAAAAAAAAAAAAAAAAAAAAAAGCAGCGCCTTGAAACATTGTCTGTTTGAATTTTTCTACCACTTCTACACCTAGAAAAAAGTCTGAAAACCAAAAAATTCAAAAAGGTGGCTTAGCTTTACTGTTTCAAAATGCTGATAGGTTTAAAGATAATTTTGTCAGAATCACTGAAATTCTTAAAAAAATTTAATTTTAATTTAAAATTAAGGGGCGCCAAAGCCTGCTTCGCTTTACGTCAAACCATATGCATTGACTGTTCTAAATCGTAAAACAATTACGGATTTTAAATTACTTTTCTTTCCTTTAATTACTTTTCCTCTTCTTTTAATTTTATGTTCAAAAAATGATTTTATAGATTCACCGTTCGGAGAAACGGCATGATTGCTAGTTCTTTAAGAAAATACTAGAATGTTTTGATGGATACTACGCTGAATAAGAGTTCGAAAAGCACCATAAAGTAAAATAGGGTCATTAAAGAAACTTTAAATCTGATCTTTGGAGTCAAGGATAATTATTTTTCAAACAGGTGAACTTAGTACCACTGCTGCTAGGCTCGTAGGGTCTGCTGCTAGGCATATTTTTTTTTTCCTAAGAATGCTTTGATGAATACTATGCTGAATTAGGGTTGCAAAACCACCCTAAAGTAAAATAGAGAACTTTAAATCATATCTTTGGAGTCAAGGATTATTGTTCTTTAAACAGCAGAGTCGAGACTTTGTCCGATTATTGCTAGGCTTGTGTTTTTCCTATGGAAATACTAGAATGTTTTGATGGATACTAGAGTTCAAAAAACACCCTAAAGTAGAATAGGGTGTCACTAAGTAACTCTAAATCAGCTTTTTGGAGTCTGGGATTATTATTCTTCAAACAGCACAGTCGAGGACTTAGTATCACTGTTGCCAGTCTTCTAGACTTAATAGTATATGATCATTGATTTTAGCAGCATATTGTCTTAGCAGTTCCTTTGGACAGTGTAAACTAGGTTTAAGGAAATACCTGTTCCGATAATATACCTCAAAGTGTAAAATCTGCCTTGAAAACTTTTTTCTCAGGTATTCAACTTGAATAACAGAAATGCGACTGAGTGATTCAAATATTCGTCTTGAAATGTAAAAAGCATGCATTATTCTTGTTCAAGTATCAAACTTGGACACAGTCCCGTTTCCAGTTCCTGATTTGAAACTTATGAATCCGAATTTTGGAGAGCTGCTTATTCCATATCTAAATGAAAAAGCGTAAGCTGGTTATTAGAAACTTGTTGACAGGAAATATCTGTTGGCTGTTCTGTGTCTAAGTCAAATAAAAAGCTGTTTGTTCTGCATTAATGCAGTGTGAACCAGCAGGCTTAAGTATTGTTTGTGCTATATCAGTCTGATTTAATTAGTATTAAATCCAGGATAGGAGCTACTTGTTCAAGTAGTTTTGTTAATGTAGACTAGCTTTTTAGAAAACATGCAAACATTTAAAACAAGAAACTCATACCCATTACAATTAAGTGCTTAGAAGTTTGGGATAAAGAAACAACTCGGGTAGTTCTGGATTTCGATCAGGATAAAGACAAAATGCACGTTCTGCTAAGTCAGAGTGATACTTGTAACTGCCGTCACTCTTTTTTCGCTACCAGACTCAATCAACCTTAGAAACCAACGGTAGCCATCACACATGAGTTGGTTTGTTCTTCTTTTTTTAAAATATATCTGATAAACTAACTTATTTTTTTCAAACTAGGGCTGTAATAAAAGGCCAAGTCAATTTTCTAAACTTTAAAATGAAATTTAATAGTTGCTCCAAGAGTATTAACTTCGGTTTCCGTGATTTTCTTTCGGCAGCAAATGGAGAAACATAAGCTTATTATCTCTCCGCGGTCTTATTAAATCTCAATAAAACGGACCCCGTCCAGTTTTTAGGGTACGAGTGTCGTTCTTTCCGCACTCAGTTCCGAAGCGCGGAACATCTGCCAGCTACCTCTAGCTGCTCAATGTATAGCTTCCCGTTTTACCAGGGACTACAAACGTCATTCGCTGACGGGATAAATTAGACCCCTTTCTTACATAGATTTATGTAGAGAATTTTAGGAAGGGAGTGTCTGACCACAGATTTTAAACAACCCTTAGAAGTAACGAGCTAGGAGATTTGGGCTAGAGTGCCCAACAGGAAAGTCATATGGTAGAGAGGTACAAAGGGGAAGGAAGACTCTCTTATTTATAACCGGAGGGTCAGTACCCGGGTGTCCGACGGCTTAACGTGCCCATCTGACGCACGGCAGATATTTAGCAATTCAAGCGTTCGTACCTGCTGGGATCTATCCTGAGACTTTTCAGTGGTAGTCACAACCGCTGACCACTACCATCCGCTGCCCAGAGCTATTTTTTCTGCCAAAACAATGTTTGTAGATCTCCTCAAAGCCTATGGCCGTGTGAATCCCTCTATTTAAGAGTTTTGAAGTTTTTTAATCCTTTACCCTTTCTTAGGAGTTACCCATCTATTAACGCAAAAATGACAAAAACGCTCAGACGACATTAAGACAACACTCTTAGAAATATACATTAACATATGCCACTATTCTACCGTGATACTGAACCCCTTTTCACTTGTAATTTCTGATTGCTTGGCGCCAGTTGTCTGAAACATTTTCCGTTCGCACGGATGCTGCACAAAATAGTACAAACAAAGATACCTTCTGTTTAAAAGGTGAAAATTAAAATGTTGATACATATTTAAACACCAACGGGGTTTGAGAGTTACAATACTGAATCTCAAAAACAGTTTTGGTTGCATACGGCTTTGATATTTAAATTATATTGAAGTATTTAATATGCAGTGGATAATACGCTGAAATATCCAATAGGTCTCAATGGTAAAGTCACTGAAATCCCAGTAATAATACATTTTAAATCCCCATCGTATTTGCAGAATCAAACATAAGGGACATCATAGGTTAAGCTGTAGAAAAAAAGATGTTCATGCTTTTGAGCTCTCGTAAAATCGTGACAAAAAGCCTTTAGGGAGAGTGGGAAAAAAATCTTGCAAATCTGTAAGCTGGGGATTGCCAAGTAACTGCACCAAAAGTGGAAAGAATGAATGAATCAGTCATCGAAATTTTCACGGAATGATTATGCAGACAAAAATGACATGTTTGCATGCAATTCCATTATTATTCAACGCATTTCTAATTCATGCATTCTCTGCATTTTTTTTTTTTTTTACCCCATGATACGGAACATAAGAACATTCGAGAAAAGGAAAACGAAATAATAAAAATAGTAAAGGAAAGAAATGAGGAGAAAAAACGGTCAATTTTCTATAAGTGCTGGTAATTTTCATTTTGATAACTATAAATGAGATTAATGTGGGCGTGTTTACTCTTATTTATGTGTGTACTGTAAAAGTTACTTCGCAAAACAAAGGTTCATCTCTGGATCTCTAGTCTGGGAAAGGTAAAAATTGAGAGAATAAAAGAAAAAAATCATGTATCAGAATTCTAGTGAAATTAGTATGCAGACAGAATGTCATATTTCCAGGTAATTTGCTCATTATTTTTGAGCATTTCTTATTCATGAAGAAGAGGAAATACCATTAACTTTATTTTACGGTTCTATCCGTTTGATTTTTGCTCTTGTAATTTTCGCATGTTAGGAAGACGAAGTTTGCCTGATTATTCAGCTTCTTTGGATGTGGCAAAACAGCAGGCATAGAAGGGAAAGGTGAGATAAAACAAACAAACATGTTGTAGGTATATACACAGGGTCTTGAAAAATGCGGTTGTCTGCGACGGGTTGAAAAGCTTTAGTTGACGAGTAAAAAATTCAGTGGAGTGCTTTAAATGTATTCGGCAATTATTTATACATTATAAATCGTTAACTGGGTTTATGGTAACTTTCATCGTCTTGAGTGGTTGTAGATAATAAAATAGCTATCAGTAATAATTGTCATGCAATGCTTTTAAATTTCTTAAGAAACACTTTATTCTTTTCTGTACTTAATCGCAGAAAGGTTGTCCTCAGCTTAGTAATTCTTCCTCCTTTTTCCTTTGAAACTAAAATTTCCTTCTCTAAATCTTTCCTCGGTAATTTCTTTCATCTCCCTTTTGCGCCTGCGGAGAACACCTCCATTCCCTCGGTAAGACCTGCTTCCCAACACCGCAGGCCTTTCCTGTCCTCGTCCTCCTGCGACCGCTCGCTTTCAATTCCCCGAGTCAACTCTCCTGGCACCTCCTTTGCTTCCACGCAAACTCACTCCTTTACCTCCACCAAACCCATGGGGAAAACGCCGGCGTCGGCTTACAAAGCATCAAGGTGGAAATTAAGAGGGCTTGCGGCTGCTTTGAAATTAACAAGGCAAAAGATCAAATGAGCCGAACAATACCAATGCGCCTACAAAATACAAAGGCGCAGACCCTTAAAACGCAACAAACTGGCGTCTCTAAATGAACCGTGCTTCCGATATTTCATAGCGGGGTGAAAAGGGAAAAATATTCTCACGCATCGTGGAAACAAAGAGAATGGAACACTAAAGCGAAATAAAAGTTGCGAAATGAGATGTAATATCATTGCCTAAAGTTACAGTATCAAATCTCCGTAACAAAATAATTGCCGATTGAATGCAGTGGTAGTGGAAATTTAGCAGCTTAAATTCAATGGGCAATTATTTATGCTTGATTGACTTGGTCTCCGTCTGTGCCACTGACATTAGACCCAAACTTCGTGTTTCCCGTAGCCGCCTCAGCTACACGACGCAATACCAATCACTCTCAGGAAACAAAATGTATCCGACGCCAATTTCAAGATCGGAACCTCTCTCTTCGAAACCAAGGTCCCGTCTATCGCTCTTCCATTTCCAAAGTGTCTCTTAAAAACTTCTTAAAATCTCCTCTCCCACTTCATCGGGTTTCGGCGTTAATCCTCCTCTACGTGGGGCAACCAGCAAACACTCTTAATATTGCGTTTCACTCATTAACCCGCTCTTGAAAATATCCCATTGCCACACAAGACAGGTACAATACACTTCAAATACTTATGTACTACGCCGATTGTAATGCGGCCAATCGCGTGTATCTGGCAACAGCCTTAAACATGCTGATTTCTTCCACTCTGCCCAAAAAGAGCGCGAACAAAGAAATTCCACATGGGGAATGAATATATACATACATATTTACAATTATTTTTATGACCTGGGTGCTAGCGAACTTACATTGATCTTAAACAAAAAAGCAATGCAAACGCTGCACAACTGACAGAAGCATGGAGAGATGCATGCTTGGTGTAACCAGGAAAGATAAGAAGAGAATCACGTGGAAAGGAAAATGACACGAGAGGAAGACAACATGATCAGAGTAAAATCCCTGAAATTGAAATTTCGGATAGGATGGACATATTGCCAGAAGAATGGACCACCGATTAACAACCGAAATTTTAGGTGGATAGCGAGGGACAGGAAAAGACCAAAAATTAGACTACTTTGGAGATGGGTGGATGAAATTCGAAAGCATGCTGGAGTGATCTGGAAGACACTGGCTCAAGACAGACCGTTGTAGATGAAACTTGGGGAGACTTTCATCCAGCAGTGAATTGATAATGGTTGACAATGATGATGGTGGCGGAAATTTTAAATATTACGGTCGCAAATTTTAATTATTGCTTTCACCATGAACTCCTTAAACTGCAGGGTGAAAGAAATAACTAAAATTTGCGGCCTGCGGTCATTCTCACTATGGTAACGGTGAGAAGATCATGAAATAGAGAGGTAAATTGAATAACGTGCCATAAAATAGGAGGGTCACTCTGGGTCTGCAGATTGCGTAAGACATATGGAGCATGCAAGGAGGATTAGGAAGAATGTAATGCAGGAGACGAAGGTTAAAAGCTGGGACCGCCGCCCCGGTGGCGCAGTGGTCTAAGGCGCTGGCCTCTGATCATTCGCCCGTAAGGGGTCCGGGTTCGAATCCCGGTGAGCCATGGATGTTGTGTTTGTCTTACGGCACTGGCTCTCTCCCTTCCCTGGAACCAGTGACCCTAAATTAGGGACGGGCGACTGCTTATAGCCGCCCGTCCCTAATTTTTTTTTTTTTTTTTTATTGTAGGTCGTTAAACCTACAATCAAAAAAAAAAAAAAAAAAAAGCTGGGACCATACCCTGCCCACCCACGAAATCCTGCAAACCCCGTTCCCATGCGATTAAATTACACATATGAAGACAAAAATAACCTCTCAACGATACATTTGGTATTAGTAAAACCTAGTACTCAGTTATTCTACATTTTAATTTAAATTCTAGAAATAATGTATCTTTGAAGTTGTAAACTTTTGGGAGGCATAGTATGTGAGAAGAAAAACTATAAAGCCATACGTTTAGATCCCCATACGATTCTAAGCCGAAAAAGAAACATTTGAAATGATTACTTTTAATATGAAACGTGCACTACGGAAAACAGAGGCTTTCTATCAAGTGATTTGCAGAACAGCCGGTACTCTGTTATGTGGATGAAGGAAAATCGCAGCAAGTACTGCTGATTGGGTCAGCTGCAGCCAATCACATGAACTGCAGAGCTGCCGATACTGTCAGTTATGTGAATGCAGCAAATTCTGTCTAGATAATATAACCGTAATTTTCGGACTATGCACCGCATCGGCGTAACAGCCACATTTGGCAGAAAACGTTATTTAGGAAAAAATATTAGTTGTAAGAGCCGCACCAGCATAAGCATCCCCTCCCCCACACACCAAAATTTTTTAATCACTTATCCACTAATGTAATAAGAGCTTCAACAAAATAACGTCGTAATACGTTTGGATCGCTATCTGAACTACTTGCATAATATTTAAAATAATTTTTCCATAATTTCATAATGCCTTTTAAGTTATTTTCGGTAATTATTAGCTAGCATAAAAATGAAATGGATGATGATATCGAAAATTCCGAATGTTTTCTCCTTTATCTGATTTACTTGTTTGAAGTTAATAGCCGTCCTTAGAGGGTGGCAACACATTCCCGACTTGTTGCCATTCCCGACTTGTCAACTCCTTTATCACGGCATGAATTACCTGTGTTATTTGTGTGGAAAAAACTAATTTGTGCAATCAAAAAATATCTGAAAGTAAAATAAAGAGAGAAATTAATTATAATAGAAGAATGTTCATGAGAAAGGTATAAATAGATGGATGAGTGAGTAGAAACTTCCTGGAAAGAAGGAAAAAAACGTCATTTCCGTTTCTAATTTCAAGAACTCAATTCCGTTTCTAATTTCAAGTTCTTTTACCGCCTGCGTGAAAACCCCGATTGTTATCTTTGACAAGTTTTCACCCTGTGTTATATAACAAGACTAAATTCTCAGAAGCGCTGCAGGTTGTGACATGAGAGAAACGTGGGATCACTGCTGCATAATTCCTGTTATTTATATTTGGCTTTTAAGTTACTGCTGATCTTGCGCATAAACGAAAGGCCGCCCAATATCATCATACTGTTCCTTTCGCATTGATATTGAATTTAGTGACGTACAGCTGCTGATTTTCGGTATTCTTGATACATTTCGCTGAGTTCTATTTCTTTTGCCCAGTGCTGGTTTGTAAGAAATGTTGAAAAGACAAATCACTTGGGGGAAATAGTGATGATATATCTTGCTCTCGTTCTCAACCTTCCATGGTTCAAAAAGAGAGGAAAATTCATGGCTGTTTAATGTGAGAGAGATTTCACACACACCAACTTACAACTGCTGTTTGCTCAGCAGTCAGCTAGAAAAAATTAAAGGTAAGCGTGGTATCAGCATAAGAGTCGAAGGACCGGCAAACAGTGCATTTTATTTTCATTATTAATATTTTATTATTATTAATATTTTATATAAGAACCACGATTCTCAGCCCGAAAATTAAGGTACTGACTGTGTGGACAGCAGATTAGCCGACGTCACCATGGCGAAAAGAGGAAAAATCATAGGTAGTATTGTAAACTGGGAACGCGTAGCCCCACTCTTCCTAATTACCTTCCCCTAATTCCAATTTGCCCTAATCACGTTTACCCTAAATCATTTTTATCCGAATTCCCACTTCCCCTAATGTTGTTAGCCCTAATCACTTTTGCCCTAAATCTAGTTTGTCCTAATTCACGTTTGCCCCAGTCGCTTTAACCCGAAATCACCTTTAGCCTAATTCCCAAATCCCCTAATTCCTTTTGTCCTAATCGTGTTTGCCATAAATATCGTTTGACCAAATTCAGGTTTGCCCTTATCGCGTTTACCAGAAATTGCTTTTACCCTGATTCCCATTTCCCTTAACTTCATTTGTCCTAATCACGTTTGCCCTAATGACGTTTATCCCAATCGCGTTCTCCGGAAATCGCTTTTGTCCTAATTCCCATTTCCCCTAATTTCATTTGCCCTAATCACGTTTATTCTAATCGCGTTCGCCGGAAATATATTTTACCTAATTCCCATTTCCCTTAGTTTCGTTTGTCCTAATCATGTTTGCCCTAAATCTCGTTTGCCCTAATCACTTTACCCAATCGCATTTACTTGCAATTGCTTTTACCCTGATTCCCATTCCCCTAACTTCAGTTGCCCTAATCACGTTTACCCAATCGCGTTCGCTCGAAATCGCTTTTACCCTAATTCGCATTTCTCGTAATTTGGTTTGTCCTAATGACGTTAATCCCAACCTTTTGGCCGAAATCACTTTTGCTCAAATTCCCATTTCCCTAATGTTGTTAGCCCTAATCACGTTTGCTCTAAAGCTCGTTCGTCCTAATTCACGTTGCCCTTATCACGTTTACCCCCAATCGCGTTCACCCGAAATCGCCTTTACCCTAATTCGAAAATCCCCTAATTTCGTTTGTCCTAATCATGTCTGCCCTAATTCACGTTTGCCCTAATTCACGTTTGCCCTAATCATGTTTACCCAATCGCATTTACCCGAAATTGCTTTTACCCTGATTCCCATTTCCACTAACTTCATTTGCCCTAATCACGTTTATCCCAATCGCGTTCACCCGAAATTGCTTTTACCATAATTTCCATTTCCCGTAATTTCGTTTGTCCTAATGACGTTTATCCCAATCGTTTGCCCGAAATCGCTTTTAGCCGAATTCCCATATCCCCTAATTTCGCTTGCCCTAATCACGTGTATCCAAATCGTATTCGCCCGAAATCGGTTTTACCGTAATTCCATTTCCCCTAATTCCGTTTGTCCTAATGACGTTTGCCCGAAATAGATTTCATCAGTATTCCCATTTCGCCTAATTTCATTTGCCTTAATCGCCGTTGCCATAAGGGTCCTAATCACCTTCGCTTTAAATCTGGTTTGCCCTAATTTCCGTTAGCAAGTATTAAGTTTGTCTTAATTCGCGGTTGCCCTAATTCATTTTTTTTTTTCCCCAATTCGTATTTGTCCTAATTTTAGTTAACCGAAATAAAACGATGAGTCTAGGTATTTCAAGAGAATCCGCCATACGTATAATAATGTGTTGCAAATCTGAAAAAAAAAAAAAAAAAAAAAAAATTACCTGAACACGTGCTTAAAAGATATTTCGTGGAGTGGTTTTAGTTGTTTCTGGTTTTTGTGTCCAAATGAGATGATATCTTCTTTTGTGTGTAAGGCTATTTGTCTTCAAGGATCTCTTATAATTCGACACGTGTCAAGGTCACAACGTTGTTGAGATCCAGGAAAACATTTCCTTTTTCTTTCTTTAATTAGCATATCGTTTTTTATTATTATTACTACTGCACTACCAAAAAGTTGAGTTCCGCTGACTACATTAATAGAATTTTCCAAATAACCCTGCCTAGAGGAGTGAACATGTTACACGGGAAGCAATCGCTTTTGCAGCCAGTGTTGAAAAGTGTAGCTTGTGCGGGGACTGGTACTTTACTCCCCTTTTTGAAATAGAACAAGGGCTGTCCCTTTGGGCATCATAAATTAAAGACAAAGATCCAAGTGTTCGTGCATTTTGTGTTGTTCCTCCACCACCGATTGTAAGATGGAGGCAAGACGTAAGTTTATAAATCCCTCAATTTGACGGGACACTTGGACTGACATTTCATTACAACTCATTTTGAGTGCACACCGTTTTGCATGCTTAACAATGGAATCATTTAAAGTAATTGAGACAACGAAAAATAAACCATGCGCTTTATCTTATGATTACCAATAAAGGATAACAAGAAAGAATCGGAATGGCACGACAAGGTTTGTACTCTTCCAAGCAAACTAAATTCAAGCACTTCTCAAGGACTCCTTAAAACCAAATCATCAATAGTGTATGCTGTCGGTCGGTCAGCAGGTAGGTATTTTTAGCAAATTCAAACCATTAAACTTAGCTGGGACGGGCACACCGTCGATCACCTGCATCTGTTACCCTTTGTCTCTATGTTGGTTTATTTTATTAACTTTGAATTGCCCTTCTCTTTTGGTGTTTGTCGAAATCATTTTGTTTTGTGGTATATTTTGAAATGGTACATTATTTTGGTATTCACCCTCTGGCAAAAACGTGTCTCTAACCAGTGCCCAACCATTAATTTACGGCCCCGGGAAAAAGCAATTGAGCGGGCCCCCTTCCCTCTTGAATGCCAATAAGCCCTTTCTATGAAAACAAAATTAGTTTGTGCAGTCGAAAAAAATGAAAAAAGTACATAACGGTGGTTTCCACTTTACTGTTGTTTATGAACAGCCTGAGAGATAAATAAAACCATTAAGATATATATTTTTTGCACATTTATAATCACGCAGCAAAAAATCTAGAAAAACCATTCGTTGACGAATACTTTTTTAAGTTTTACACATACTTCCCTCCTAAAATTTCTGTTCCAGATACGAAGTTTTATAATTTTACAGGCTTAGCCTCTGATTAATATGCAGTAAGCTGAATCTAATCGATAAGGATGCATGGTGTTGGCTGTTCCCGCTTAAGCCACTGGTATGAGCATCGGCACACGCTTTGAAGAGGCTACAAAACAAATAAATATGAAATTAATGCTTATCGGTAGAAGATCAGTTTAGAAAAGCCTTTCGTAGAAAAAAAAAGGAAAGAAAAATTTTGAAAGTAATAGAAACACCCATTTTTTGAGAAAAAGAAATCAGTTCTGCAATAAACACTAACTATGTTTGCCCCTTTCTCTCTCCTGCACAAAGAAATTTCCACTAAGTTTGATTTTTGCACAAGAGAAATTTCAGTTACTCACAACTTTACAAGCAATAGAATTTAAAGAGAATATTGATCAAATTAAAAACGAATAGCTATTTACCTGCTTCTTGCAAAACTATTTAAGAATCATTAAAAAAATGTCTACAGAACAAACATCCACACAAAAATGACCTCGGAAGAAATGCACATATCTGGAAAATATGCAAAAATGCCCAAAGCAATTCTACATAAACAATACTGCTTAGCTTTGATTCTCGTCCTAGTTTACTGGGTGCAATGTAACTTTAGTTTTGGGGATGTAAATCACTTAGTTTCTATTGATTCTTTTTGAATGCCTTCTGAATAACTGTACTTGTTAATGAAATATAGAAAAGAAAAAAGATTGACTTACGATGGACTACTCTCGCTGGAAAAACATGTACTACTCTCACACTCGCACGAAGATTTCCCTCTAGTACTATTTTCAAAAGCCAAGGGGTATACATTTAGCAGAAACCTCCTCACGACACATTTTTGAAAATAATGAACTACACCAGGAAGTTTTTTAATAGGGGCTTATCATTTCACTGTCCCTTACCCAGTGAGGAACGGTGTTTTATTATTTAGCGTGATTACGACTCCACCTTCGCTTCTTTTTTTTAATAATTCTCTTCCAAGTTTTGTTTTTTCTTAAAAAATAAAGGCATTTCTCTCTTCTCCAGCCCTTGATACCAAAAAGCCCTTTGTCCGTGTATTAGAGAATTATTGGCACAGCTGTTCGTACTGATTCACATCGGGAAGTTGAATTATCCATAATTTTCCCTCCTGTGGCATCCCAATTTTGCTTTCTTTAAGAAAAAAGTGCAATACGCTAATAAATAAGGTATTTATATAATGAAATACAAAGCTACGTGAATTATGATATGCTGATGTTCGCCAGGGTTTTACCATTCCTGCATTGTTTACACATTCTCACGGGTAGGAGGGGCAAAAATCCCTAGGAAAACTGCAATTGGCTATTGGCTGTTTCCAATGTTCAATCTTCATGGTTTTGTACAGTTGAAAATTTAGTTAAAAGTTTTTCAGTTTTATCCACATTTTTTGTTCATAATTTAAATTGTCACTTGACCTGCTTTGCTAACCCGCGTGCCCCCTGGATGCCCGGGCCCAGGGAATCTGTACCTCCCCTCCCCCTCCCATGGTTGGGGACTGTCCCTAACCCCAATCAACAGAAGCCCATTACGATTCGTGAATACATCATTCCACTTATTTTACTCCCATGGCTGACATTTTACTCCGTAGTGACGTCATAGCCAAAATACCAGTTGTCCACGCGCTCCTCTAAGTTGAACACAAGTTCTGCGTTATTTGATCAGCTTGGGGCTTTTGTGGGAACTGCATACAACTTTTTAGCACAAGCAAATATTTTACATATGCTCTTTCATATCATTACTTAAAAAACAAACCAAAAAAAATATGTCAAGTATTTTACTATATATGGAGTCCTAAACTTTTTCAAAGACATGAAAATGAATTTTCTTTTTCAAGGGCTTTTCAAGGTTTTCAAGGAGCGTACAAACCTTGCACAATAATGTGGAATTGCTCAAAAAAAAAAAAAAAAAAAAAACTGAAAAAATCTAACGGTCGAATTTCTTCAATGGATCAGCTTGTTTTGCAAGCAACAGATCATACTTTTCAAAAATTTAGCAGCATAAAAGATATTAAAAAATCACAAAATTCTTAAGTACAAAAAAAAAAAAAAAAAAAATTAAACCAGAAAATAAGTAAATAAATAAAAACATGACTTTTAAACACTCCAACGTTTCCTTATGAGTAGGGCTAGGATTTTTATGATGTAAAAACTGCTAGAAAATGCCTTTTAAAAATGCTTTTGTTACCCCAAAAAAGTAAAATAAAAATGCCCAATGAAACAAAAAAAATTACCTAAAAATACACATTTATTTTTTTATTTCCTTACAAAACTAATTGATTAAAAAAAGAGGTGCATGAAACAAAACTAAAAGACTCTAAAAAATATAATTTAATTATAATTTAATATGTTGACTGTTGCTGTGTCAACTTAAATTCTTTACTTTACTAACCAACACATGACTTCTAAAACAAAAAAAAAAATGAATAAACAAGAAACGCAAATTAATTGTTTTACAGTTTTTGTGCCTAACTAAAAATGTGCCAAACTGAGTAATTTTTTATTTGACAAAAATATGCCTTATAAAAGAAAACAATAAATAGACAAAAATGCAACTTAGATTTTCTGACAGATCCTGTGTCGAATTGGAAGTTTGAATTTTACTAACAAAATTTATTTGAATAATTTTAGTTTGCCATGGTAAACTTAAAGTTTTTATTTCATCAGTGTACACAACAAAAACCATTTGCAGATTTTTAAAAGAGAATGATTTTCTATTGTTTACCAACAAAGGTCTAAACACTGAAAAAAAAAACTGCTTTTCAACTCTATTGACACAATGATAGCATACTTGAAATAAACAACGTCACTTTGTTGAAAGTCTTGAAATTTCTCCAAGAGAAAAGCTCCTCGATAGCACATCTGCAATTAAGCACAGTTTTCATATCCTGCATTTTTTTTTAAGCTTGCTCAATTTTCTTTGGCACAGCGTTTTGCAGTCACAATGTCTAGGTCATTCACAACTTTCTTCATCAAACCTATTTGATGCACGAATATAACTGCTGCTTTCTCCAAGGAAGTAATGACACCAGGCAGAAATCCAAAATTAAACTTTATGTAGGAAAATTTACCAGCAATTTCAGTATCAGAAAAAAGACTCTGCGCAACTTTAATTGAGGCCACTTAGCTGCTGTCAAACAAGTCTATGTATGATCTTGTTCGTCCAAGGGACATTCATCCAAAATGGCTCATTTTATTAAAAATACTCAATTATGCAAAATGATGACTCAAAAATGCCTTAGAATGACTGAAAAATCTAAAAAAAATTCTAGATTGCGTAAAAATGACGAAAATGCAAAAAAATGCCTTAACAAATGTACTTAAATCAACTTAGTTCTGTATGAAACGCATTTGCATACACTTGAACAACGTTTTAGTATTGCCCTCCAAAAAATATAAAAAATCATAGCCCTATTTATGAGTATAATCGCTGCTAGTCCTAAGCCTGGTTAAAGGATGAAGGAAAGTTAACAATTTTGAAGCTTGTACTTTTCAGCTAAAAAACAAATGTTTAGCTGACACCACTATATGTACACCTGTTCTTATAGTGCGATAAGTATCGTTCCGCGGATGGCTTAGTGGTTAGCGATTCAGACGATCGATGCAAGGTCCTCAGGTTCGAATCTGGGCTGTTCTTTCAGAAATGGTGTGATTTACTAACAATCGCTGATACTAACGGACGAGCACGTTAAGGGACGCCCTTAACGTGCTCGTCTTAATGTGATGCCCATTTAACAAGTGCGTCCCGCCTGGGGGGCCAGGCGGGACGCACTTGTTAAATGGGTATCCTTTCATATGCCCCCCCCCTGAAATTCTTTCACCCCTCTGTGTGCATCATCGTACTTGTACGGTGGCGCCATCTACTGTACCTAATCTCACTACAAACTGTTCTGCTAAAGTCGCTAGACTTGCTCTCATTCCTTCCGTTTCTGTGTCCTGCCCAAAATGTGATCTCGCTGTTGGTGGCTGGGACCTAAACTCTACTCACTGTGGACGGAAGTCCTACAAGAAAATGACAAATGCTGCTGTGCGATAAGTAAGGGGCCGTAAAAGTGAATACAGGGTCAGTCCGGCTTAAAGTTTTACTTAAGACGGGTCAAAATTTTGGCAACTTTTTTTCCTTCGGAAAATCTTTAGTAGTAGATATTCTATAGTTCAGAAGAAAGACCGCTGAGCCTCACGTGCGGTTATCGTCTGGTTTACATTTTTTTCAAACTATTTATAGGACATGGGTGACATGTACATGTTGAAGTCATACACTGTTCCTCGTGAACACGTACAGTACATGATAATAGAAATACAGTACTGTGCGGCACAGGAGGGTACAACAATTACGCAAGGAAGTAACATCATCAAAAGACAAATTGAACATGCAATACAGAACATCATAGTTTCAAAGGACAGAGATAGCAAGCGCCGAAAGACAAACACAAACATCCATGCCTCGTCAGGATTCGAACCCGGACCCAACTAGGGCAAATGGTCCCAACCAAAAATTTTACATTTTTTTTGTTTGTAGGTTTAACCACCACAGTGAGTAATTCAACGGGCTATTATAAGAAGTCGCCCGTCCCTAATCAGGGCCACTGGTTCGCGGGAAGGGAGACAGCCAGTGCCGTAAGAAAAACACAACATCCATGCCTCTCCGGGATTCGAACCCGAACACTTCGTCATAAGCCAGCGCTTAGACCACTGCGCCACCGGGACGGCCGGTTTACATATGCCGAACACGTTGCTCAACTTCATCGTGAAGCAACAGAAAGTGGAACAAGTCTTTTTATTCTGCTCTGACAGATCAAACTCTTTTGTGGTCAGACAGAGACAGTGTATTTAAAGCTTATGTCTCGAATACACAGAAAAGGATTGAAGGAGTAAAACCCACGGCGCTCTAGAAATTTCAAAGCAACTACAACGTCGCTGCTGCCGGATTGCAGAATTCTGAAACCCGTGTGGCAGGATTGATATATTTCTGAGGAAAGCAGCGTCATTAGGCTGAATACCTTGCATTTATTATACGGTAATTGAATTGTTTGTTCTCTGTTGCAAATAAGTGTTTGGCAAAGGGCCTTGCGAGTTGTCAGGTACAACAGCATGCGCTCTGTGATACGGGAAGAATGGCAATTTATCCCCCTTTAGTTGAAACACAGAGCAAGAGAGAGAGAGAGAGAGAGAGAGTACTCCATCATTCTTCTTCCTCGTGACAGCTACAAAAAGTTGGCACACTCAATCACAAATGGGTGTCAAGAAGGTCACGAGGAAAGCGAGGCACAAAGTTGTCACGCCGAGCGACTGACCAGATGTTTGGGAGACCGACTCGAAAAATGATTTCGCCGCGCACTCTCTGTGCTGTGTTACGTATGAACACTATACGCACTGGCTTCATCAGGAACACCCAATAATAAGCAGTTATAAGAACAGGACGTTTATTTATTTGCTTTTTATTTTTGCTTAATGCTGTCTTTCTCGTACTCCTCCAACCCCCCCCCCCCGCCCCCTCTTGAGAAATATCATAAAACATTTGAAAGACACCCACACCAAAACAATTCTTCCTCCCCAGCTGTTAAAAAAGTATACAAAATAAGACAAGTAATTCATTTCAATATATCAGTTCTGAGCTTTTCATTCTGCATTGTTTTAGATCTTCTAACACCAACCGCAATAGGAAATTTTCACAGCATCCTGCTAGGAATGGACTGTTTCGAAGCTTTCACGAATAATTTCAAATAACCTCTTCCTCGTGGAAGGGAGGGAGATTATCATCAGTACTCGTTTAAGACATTTTGGGGCCCCTTGAAGAATATAATTTAGGGCTTTTGTTTGTATGCGATTGGTCATGAACGCAAAAATCGCACACACAACAAAATCTGCACTATGTGTACGTTGCCTGTTAACTTAACATACTCGAAAAATATAGACTATTCATGCTCTACAAATAATACTGCAGTTTGCTATAAAGCTCACTTTAAAATTTATTTTTTCCTATGTGTTCAGCAAATGTTCTCATTAGTTTTGCTACATCCGTAAAAACAGTGGGAACTGGCAATGTATTCATCTTCCATGGTTGAAACAACGGAGCTAGGTTTCCTAAGATGTACATAAACGACAGTGAAACATAATACGTCCAGAGCTCTCCAGAGATTTACAACGGAAATCCACCAATTAAATTTATCACAGAATGACATTTGTCCGATGCTTACTTAGTCCATGGCAATCAACTGCCAGCTTGCATTTTGCCAAATGCTGCTAGTAATGAATTTGAAAATCTTTAAGCATCGCTGTTTTCCGTTTGCAAACTCAGCAGGTTAAACACAAAAGAAACGTTCCAGAAAGTAATTTTTATACCAAACAGAAGTCATCGCTCTTTCCACGTTAATAAGCGAGTCACGGAAAAATGCTCATCTGCCGCCACCGGGAATCGAGCTCAGGGTTTTCCAGTTAAGCGCCGGACATGCTACCACTGCACCACAGCGACCTCGAATTCTCCAGACTCACATGGGATTAACTGCCAAACCACATGGCAGGTTGCTTCATGGAGCTCCGCACAATGCTGGGGATTCACCGAAGATGGAAAGCAGCAACTGAACAAATAACTAGGAGGCGAATGGATAATTAATTCATACACTCGACGTGGATCAGAAACACCAAACAGAAGTCATTCCCGTGGAAAGAGACTTCTGTTTGGTGTTTCTGATCCACGTCGAGTGTATGAACTGATTTCTTATTCGCCTCGTAATTTTTATAGTCGGACCATTGACGATGACACTGTTAAGAATTCTATTTACGGGAAATAAATCGCTGAAGGCGCTCTTTAGAAAGAAATTCCGTAGAAAACCCTTGAGAACGAAAATTTCACGGGACCCATAAGAATAAATATCTCGCGGATCACTCTGGAACGCGAGCAGTCACGAAGATCTTGGGAACGAACACTGCACGAAACCTTTAAGAACAAATCCCTGATGGAGCATTTGTGAACGATCATTTCACGGAACCTTTTGGAACAAATCCTTTACAGAGGAACTGGCAACGAGCTCACTCACAAAGCCCTTAGGAGTGAATACTGCGCGGAACCCTTAAGAACATATCCCTCACGGAACACTTAGGAAAGAACACTGTACGGAACCTTTAAGAACGAGTCCCTCATGGAGCACTTGGCTACGAGTTTTCTAACGAAGCCCATGGGACCGAACCCTTTATGTAAACACTAAGAACGAGTCCCTCATGGAGCACTTGGCGACGAGTTTTCTAACGAAGCCCATGGGAACGAACCCTTTATGTAAACACTAAGAACAAATCCTTCATGAAACACTTCGGAATGAGCTCCCTCAGGAAGACCTTGTGAGCAAACAGCTCGCGAAAACCTTAAGAACAAATTCCTCATGCAGTACTTGGAAACGAAAAAAACCCTTAAGAACCTATTCTTCACGAAACACTGCACGGAACATTTAAGAATAAATACTTCATGGGGCATTTCAGAACGAGCTCCTTCATGAAGCCCTTAAGAACGAACACTTCAGGTAACACTTAAGAACAAACCCCACAGAGCTCCCTCGCGAAACTTTTAAGGCCACACACACACACACACACACACACACACTTGAGTGTCACGTTTGAATGTCACACCAGAAACTCGGGGAGTTTTGGTGCCCGAGGCGAAGTGTGAGTTGGAGTGAAGAAGGAGTGAAGCTCTGCAGCGCCTGCCTGAAATCGTGACCTTGAGAGGGACAGAACTAAGCTTTTTTCTATCCGTTTCCAGCTTTTTACTTATCAAAATAGTCGTAGATAAAACTTTACGTTTTTTTTTTTTTTTATGAGAAATAAGGCATTTTCACTCTTTAAAGGATACGCAAATGAGACGTGTTTCACAGAAGTGTCACTCAAGAGTGACTGACGCCTGTCTGTGGCCAAAACCGAAACCCCAGATGGTCAGCGCTTGATCTTCCCACCCCGGAGTGACACTCAAGTCTCTCTGTGTTTGGGCACCTTTACAAACGAACACTTCCATGAACCTATAGGAACATATTTTTCATAGAGCACTTGGGAACGAGCTATCACACGAAACTTATGTGAACGAACACTGTATGGAACCCATAAGAACAAATCCCACATGAAGCACTTGACAACGAAGTTCCCCTCGAAGCATAAGTGAACGAACACTTCCATGATCCCTTAAGAACAAATCCCTCAGAGAGCACTTGGAAACGAATACCCTCAGATTGCTTTCAGAATGAAATCACACTCATCGTGCGCTTTGTAAAAACGTCAGCTATAGGAGTCTATGACAACCAAACATCACATTGTCTTTTAAAATCAATTCTTCACGAAGCACCAAGGAAAGAACCTTCTTCTTACAGAATCCTAAGGAATGAAATCCTCAGGCACTACTGGTGAACGAACCGTTCTCACGAAGCCCTTAAGAACCAGTGCTTCACTCTGTACTTTAGAAAAAACAGATACAGCCTTAAAAAGTATAAAACGCGTCCCGTTTCAATTGGAAATGAACCCTAGGGAGCACTGATGTTGATGTAGCGAATCGTTTATAGATTCCTTGAGAAAGAACTAGTCAAGTAAGTGGTAACGGGGAGCGAACCCTTCACTGAGTCCTCAAATTCACGTTCGCGATGTTACCAAAGCTTAAAATCATTTGCTATAATAGGAGCTTACATCTCGGATAGAGTTTTTAATCTTGGAATGCCGATGAAAAATTGGGCACTTCATTGCAAATTGGTTGCCATTACACTTGTTCATTTATTTATATGTAAGCTGTGATCACAAAAAAAAAAAAAAAGTGATTTCTATCTTTCCCTGTCCGCATTAGGCGTATCACTGGGATAAAAAAGGCATTGCATCTGGAAATTTAAAGATTTCTTAACTTATTTTAAAAAAAAATCGAATTTTTAATTTTCATTTTACAACTGTTCAAGCAACTCGATATTTTTTTTGAGAATATTCACCTTTTTTTGTATAAAATATTCACAATACACTTCAGAGAGTTTGCGTTAAATAATTTATGCTATGCTTTCATGAGTTTCTAACATTAAATTAAAAAAACTGTTCAAGGATTCTCAAAATAAATTTTATTTAAACATAACTGACATCAGCAAAAAAAAAAAAAAAAAAAACAGAAACATCAATTCAAAATGTGTACTAGAAATAACTTAAAAATTAGTTTAAAATTTCATTATTCTGCTTAAAAATTGCTAAGGCAGATACATTTTAAATAATACTGAATATATTTTTTTAATTTATGAATTTTTAAATGAAGAATTAATAATTATTTCGAACGAACTTTGGATATTGTAATCAGTGTTACTAAAAATTCGTTGAACTGATTTTCTGTTATTTTCGTGAAATTTCAAACTTTGGTGTGGTTTCAGAATTCCTTATACTGTGTGGGCTTTCAAATTAATCATGTTAACCATAGCATAATAAGAAAAGAAATAATATAATATATAATTATTAAATAACAGTAATTAGTTCATCATTTGCAATTAATAAATTCATGAAAGCCATATAAATAACAGGACATTTTCAAAACACACAATAAAAATGTATAACATAAATCAGAATATGAAATTAAAACATATAATAAAAATATAAATACTGATAACTTTATTTTTAATTGCATTAATTAATTACATGTAAATAATAAATTAATGTGTATATGTCTTTATGTTTAAGGCATCGTAGTGAAACGAGGCAAGAAGCTTTAGACAGTCTAGGGGGCAAAGGATAAAAATAGTGAGGTGGGAAATCTTACTACAGCAAAGTTTAACTTCCATCAGCCGTAAAATAATTGTTCTTAGAAAACCAGGAATTCGTGTTGAAATTCGCATTTGAGAAAATAATTTTGCAGCGGATAATTCCCACTCAGCTACGATTATGCACAAATTTTCCAGTTTTATTTCATGCAAAAGATTTCTTGCTAAAGTTTTCACGCACACTTGAATTCTTCATGAAAACTGGTAGCTGGTAAAAATTAAGTCCACAACTAGAACGGTGAATCTTTCTTCCGGACTGAGGAAAAGAAAGGATTTTTCGATGCACTCAGTGTGTGCTGCATTCGTATCTGGCCCTTCAGGAAAACGTCTGCTCCACTTGCTAACACAGTTAGATATACTAGGGGGATCTTTTTCATGATACCTTTTGACCTTACGTTGAACAATAAATATATATAATTTTGGTTGGAGGTTTAACGACCACCGCGAGCGACTCAGTGGGCTAGAAGCAGTCTCCAGTCCTTAATTTTGGGCCAATGGTTTCAGGGAAAGGCGACAACGAGTGCCATAAAACAAATACAGCATCCATGCCTCATCGAGATCATAGCCCAGACTCATCTCCGACGAATAGTCAGAAGCCAGCTCTTAAGCCACTGCGCCCCCGGGGCGGGTGCAATTTGTTTGATGATGCTGTTGTTATAGGGATCTTTCAGATGTGCTGTTATAAGCCCCATTCGAGTTCAATATTTAAGCCTGATTGCAGCTCATAGTGATTGAAAGCATGTCTGGAAGAAAGGATTTAAGCCAGTTGCGGCATTTAAGCTATTATTTATTACTATCTAATTCTCGTTATGCGTTTGTCCTGGAACTTTTCTTAGTCCTTTATTCCTAAAGTTCCAGTTGCCTCGCTACTTATTCTGTTTCCCAGTTATTCGCTCTTTCGCACTTACTGTAATTCTATGTAACTTTTCATTCTTTCATGATTGCCACCTCGTAGACCCGAAATGGTTCTCCTTCTCATATCATTCTCTCGCGACCTCTCCTTAAACTTCTGTTTTTCTGGCGTTATCTTTGTGTCGTGTCGCCGATCGTCTCTCGACCCTCCTGTATCTCGACCCCTAGCTTGAAGCAAAGAGCATTCCTCGGCTCTAAGAGAAATAAAATCATTCAGCCCTCAGATAGGGCTTTCGGATCACAATGTAGTAATCCCTGCGTGGGCCAATAAAAAGATACAACAATTAAACACTTAGGCAACGGAACAAAACCTATACTGAAGACCATTGCCCGACCTGAGAGATAGCATCATGTACACTGTTTACAATTTCATGGTAGGTTGCACCAAAAAGTGGTGCTACACCAGCTGCACCACTTTCTGAGGAAAGATACACCATTGTGTGGTTCAAACCCAACTTGGTGCAATCTTGCACCGTAATGTAGTCCCAGCCTGTACCATGTTGTTGGATTATGTTTGTACCACACAATGGTGTATCTTTCCTCAGAAAATGATGCAGCTGGTGTAGCACCACTTTTTGCTGCAAACTACCACAAGATTTTTAACAGCGATAAACGCCGTTTCCCATGCTGACTGAAAAAGGAGACCTACTGCTGAATAGTCCCTACTATTTCTGAAAAACGGATTAATTGTAAAGTTCAAGAAACCTTCCTAGCAATGCACTGGTTAATGAATACCCTCTTCGTTTATAAACAAAGACATCGCTCTTTTCATGTTTAACCAACACATAGCAACCGAAAAATTGTTATTCGGTCACCGCTGGGGATCGGAATCCCAGATCTCTCGACATCTAGACGAGTGCGTTATCCTTACGCTACGGTGGTCAACAATCAACGGCGCTATGTGTGTTTTTCTGTCAGCTTCTGACGTCATAAATCCGCAAAATGGGCTCTGCTACTGAGACGTCTCGATCTGATGGGCATTAACGGCACTGGATATATATTTATTACAGCAGTTAAATCCAAAGGGCGAGATCCAAACTGAAAATCCTCCAAATACGTGGCTCAGTGAATACACAAAGACATCACTCTTTCCACGTTTTATCAACACATAGCAAGCGAAAAATTGTTATCCGGTTATCGCTGGGAATCCGAACACCTGATTTCTCGATACCTAGCCGAGTGCGTTATCCTTACGCTACGGTGGCTAACAATCAACGGCGCTATGTGTGTTTTCAGTTCGATATCCAGAGATCTGGGATTCGGATCCCCAGCCGTGACCAGATAGCAATTTTTCGGTTGCAATGTGTTGATAAAACGTGGAAAGAGTGATGTCTTTGTTTATTCACTGACGCCACGTATTGGGAGGATTTTCACCTTTTTTCATGAAAGAAATACATTCTGGGTGGTGTAGTGGTTAGCATACCTAGTCGTTTTCTGGGAGACGCGGGTTCGAGTCCCGCTCCAGGACGATGAAAATTTTCAAGTTTTCAGATATTATCTGACTTACCATCCTTGTCACATTTACGCCAAAAATCGGATTGTCATCTTCAAAATTTGTGTTTCACCTTCTTTTTTCCATTTTTTTTTCTTTAATAAGAAGACTTCTATTTGTTATTTCTTTTTTTATCATATCGGGTTTAACAATCTTCCATGAGCATGTAAGGTTATAAAAAGTAACCCGTCCATGTTTTAGGTTACTGGTTCCAAGGAAGGGAAAGAATTATCACTGTAGGACAAATCCCATGTCTCGCTCTATACTCGAACCAGAGCCCAGCTCTAGTTAGCCGGAAATCTGTATCTCTGATCTTTCAGCCACTGGTAGCATCTTGCTACTTCTAATCATCTTGTACAAAATCCTTATTCCCTATTATATGAAAGGTACTGAAGGGGATTCAGTCGGTGTAACTGTATTGGCTACAAGAAATGCTATTTATTCCACTGCACTAAATCTTTTAAGATAAAATTGTGCGCATTACACTAAATGCGAGAAAAATTCTCCAAGATGCAACGAAACTCAGAATTACAACGTTTCAATGGTAAGAAGAAGAATCTTGAAAGAGAAGTCTCAATTTCTTGGAATTAGATCTTGCAAGGGAGGAGATGCTGTTATGTTATGTCAAATTGGAAGAAATATTCAGAGCAAGAAAATAGAGAGAGCTGCTCTGGGTCGATGTTAGCTCACATAATAAGACAGTGAGTTTCGGATAGTTTATGGTGCAGGAGCCACACGTCGCTGTAGAATGCCAGACATGAAAGAATTTAGCCGCTCGTAGCTTTCGTCTGAGACTGAAGTGCGGGCTTACGGTCCGTAACAGGAGAAAGAATTTGAACTATTTTGTTACTCTCAAGAAAGTCTCGGTTTTACAATAATGGAACTCAACAAAGTAAACGTATCATGAAAGAAATACGGGATTACACCATACAATACAAATTTTGAAGATGACAATCCGATGTTTTGTCTAAATGTGACAAGGATGGTAAGTCAGATAATATCCGAAAACTTCATCGTCCTGGAGCAGGACTCGAACCCGCGTCTCCCAGATAGCGCCCAGGTATGCTAACCACTACACCACCCAGAAAGACCAAGTTTCAAGTTTCCGATTAATTTGAATTCACACGATTCGCTAGTCAAAGAAACCGGAATTCATGTTTAGCGAATCTAGAGGTTAAGAATCCTATCCCGTGATTGCCCGGAGGAGCAGATAAATCATGAAATAAATACGGGATTACACCATATAATGCAAATTTTGAAGATGACAATCCGATTTTTGCTGCAAATGTGAAAAGGATAGTTAGTCAGATAATATCCGAAAACTTCATCGTCCTGGAGCGGGACTCGATTCCGCGTCTCCCAGATAGCACCCGGGTATGCTAACCACTGTAGTGGTTAGCTACTACCAGATAGCACCCGGGTATGCTAACCACTGTAGTGGTTAGCAAGTCCCACTCCAGGACGATGAAATTTTCAAGTTTTCGGATATTATCTGACTTACCATCCTTGTCACATTTACACCAAAAATCGGATTGACATCTTCAAAAAGTAAACATAATTTACCATTCAGAAATCAATGTGTTGTGAAGAACATTTTTTGGTTATGGTACACTTTCATGACGTGTCAAAATCCGGAAGTGCAACACAAGACAACGAAATACATAAACATGCTATGAAAGGTCTGTTTTTTTTTCAGGCAATCGTTGTACTACTAAAAACTTTGCTGTCGTCATTCAAGTCGGCCGTTTGCAAAGAAGAAACACATATAGAAAATATTTATTATATCTCTTCCTCTCCCAATCCCTCCTCCTTCCACACACATATTTTCTTAGAAATAATGAGAGGAACCTCAATACTCATGCTGCTTTTGTTGGCGAAGACTCACCCATTCAGTAATTCTTATTTCTCCGTTCGAGTCAGAATTCTTAACTCTTGCTCTTTCCTGGTTTTGGAGTTGCGAATTAACTGCTTGGAACTATTTCTTTATTCCTTCGTTTTTCAAGGGATGGAGGAAGTTAAATTACCAGAACATGTCAAGTCCATTATCAATTTCTTTTTCTCTCTGGGACAGCATTATTGGCGCATGCTGTGAATGAGCGGAAATCATGCCTTTCAATGGCTGTGAATGAGCGGAAATCATGCCTTTCAATGGCTGTGAATGAGCGGAAATCATGCCTTTCAATGGCTGTGAATGAGCGGAAATCATGCCTTTGAATTCCTGTGAACATTTCACCTTTTATTTCAGTCTGTCAACAGAAATGTGATATCTTTATCTTCATACAAGACCCTGTTTCATACGTACTTTTTTTGTTTGTTTCTTTTTTCTCTTTTTCGTAGTAAATGCTTTCATGTATATTCTGTATAAGTTAGTTAAGTCGTTGATGATAATTATATGAATAGTAATGTTTCTCTTTTAAAATATCATTACTTAATCATTACTTTCGTACCATCAGATGTCCTACTCGAACTTCGCACTGCTAAGCCTCAGAGAGTTAGTTCATAAACAGTTCTTAAGTACACACTGAGCTCAATTAGGCGGCCTAACGGTCAGAAGAAAAAGGGCGTGAAAGCACTTACGAGGAAAAGGTCTTTATTGTCAACCTTGCACTACACTCCTGGATATACATACACTGACGGGAAAAAAAAACCCAACACCAAGAAGGGGTTGTGTTAGATAAACGATAGTTGGTAGGCGGTGAGAGTACATCTGTAAGATGACGTCTATGCAAATTTCGCGCTCGGCGCATACGTGTGGCGCTAGTAGCGCCCCTCGGAACATCCAAAGCAGGTTTGCTGTAAATACGCTCTGTAACGTTCGTGAGCGTTATTTATCGTTGAGATTCGACGTAGTGTGTTGATCTTAGTCAAGAATGCCTTTAAGAAGACGAAGAAGCCATTATCAACAGCTCACGGAGTTTGAACGAGGCCGTGTAATAGGGCTACGAGAAGGTGTATTTTCTTTCCGCAATATTGCAGAACGACTTGGCAGGAATGTAGCCACTGTGCATGATTGTTGGCAGCGGTGGTCAAGGGAAGGTACTGCCTCAAGAAGACCGGGTTCCGGCAGGCCACGTGACACTTCTTAGAGGGAAAACCGCCGTGTACGGCGTATGGCCGTGGCGCATCGTACTGCGTCTGCGGCAGCAATTCGAGCTGCAGTTGCCACCACAGTGACACAACGAACTGTTACAAATCGGTTACTTGAAGGACAGCTCCGAGCCAGACGCCCTGTAGCGTGCATTCCACTTACTCCAAGCCACTGCCTTTTGCGACGTCAGTGGTGTCAAGCTAGAGCTCATTGGAGGACGGAGTGGAGATCTGTTGTGTTTTCTGATGAAAGCCGGTTCTGCCTGGGTGCCAGTAATGGCCGTGTGTTGGTTAGAAGGAGACCAGGTGAGCGCCTGCAACCAACCTGTCTGCGGCCGAGACACACTGGACCTACACCTGGAGTTATGGTCTGGGGAGCAATTTCCTATGACAGCAGGAGCACTCTCGTGGTTATCCCACGCACCCTGACGGCACAGTTGTACGTCGGTCTGGTGATTCAACCTGTTGTGCTGCCATTCATGAACAGCATTCCAGGAGGTGTTTTCCAACAGGATAACGCTAGCCCGCATACCGCTGTAGTAACCCAACATGCTCTACAGAGTGTCGACATGTTGCCGTGGCTTGCTAGATCACCAGATCTTTCTCCAATCGAGCACGTATGGGACATCATTGGACGACAACTCCAGCGTCACCCCCAACCAGCATTAACCGTCCCTGTATTGACCGACCAAGTGCAACAGGCATGGAACTCCATCTCACAAACTGACATCCAGCACCTGTACGACACAATGCATGACCGTTTGCATGATTGCATTCAACATTCTGGCGGTTACACCTGTTATTAATGTACCAGAATTTCCCATTTAAAAATGACTCTTCTCGCGCTTACATTACGCTGTGATATTGAAACCTTAATCGATTAAATATGTTACTTATACAAATGTATTGCCGCCATTTCATTCCTCTACAACTATTTTTTCGTGGTGTTGGGATTTTTTTTTTCCGTCAGTGTATAACGTATGTACAAACAATATCGGCAACACCATTCAGTAAAGTGATCCGATATCAACTTTGATTCAGCATATAATATACTAATTATAACAATTTCCTACAGTGCTTTTTCAATAGCTCGCCACAGCATCTCACCACACTTTTCGCTGTTTGCTCCAACACTATATCTCTCGCTCTTACCGGTCAACACGCACACGTTACGCACTCTGACCTCAAGAACGTTGCCAACATCATTCCGTGAGCGAGAAAAATGTAACGTTAAGGTTGAAACACTTAAAGAGAATGAACAAAAATTTTACATAGAGAAAGAAACTGAAAATGTAAGTTAAATTAGAGTATATGTCATAGAATGTACAAGCTGCCCTGGTAGTTAAGCGGTCTGTGGTGCGGACTTGAAATCTCTTGCCGAAATCTCAAGCACCTGGACACAGAGACCACCTCAGACCTGTAATGTGAAACCGCGGTGGCACCGTGGGTCCTATGAAATATTATCTTTTATTTACTATGGAATACTTGCTATTATTGGGTTCGTTCAATCGGTTTGCGTTTAACTTGTGACGTACTACCTTAGAAGTGACCCACATGTCAAAATGGCAAGTTGAAGCGATAAGCCTTCTTCGGCGTAGTTGAAGCGGTAGAATATTAGATTCCGGAGAAAGCAGATGTCGTGTTCGAATCCCATCACTGGCAAATTTGGGGCCCCTTTAGTGTAAAATCCCAAATCTGCCGGTGATGGAATTCGATCCACATCTGCCTCCTCTGGAGTCTAATATTCTTCCACTTGAACTACACCGACGAAAACTTATTGCTGCAACTTGCCATTTTGACATGTGCATTACATCTGAGGTACAAACCCACTGCAACTTCAATTTTAACTAAAAGCCCAGAGCTTTGCATTGAACCGGAATTAGTTCCAGTCGTTCTTCCCTACCGTTGCCGAAAATCTTAATTGTACGTGAATATCCCTTTCAAAATATCCCGTCAGAAATCAAGGACAACTGAAAAACACTTATGGAAAGTTACTTACATTTTGTTCGTAATTATACACGTCACAAATCCAGAATCACCAACAACAGGGCTCGACTTAAGCGGTATCGCGTCGCAAACTGCGAATCAAATAGACCTGAATTGCTCCGCAGATGGGATTTTGCTTCGTATGCATTGCGATACATTTCATTTTGAACTCCCGTTACGCTGAACTTCAATGAACTTTTTGAACTTTTATGGTGGTTGCTGTGGCCCTTATGTCAATATTACTTCCCCCCCCCCAAAGATGATTTCCTCTTATTTTTAAAGTGTTTCGGCGGACAGAAGTTTTTCAAGGTTAATTGCTGTTAATAGGTGAACGTCAAAGACCCGAAGGAGAGAACCAGTCATAGATTTTTTAGACATGATAAGTGATACAGTGAAGTGTCTGAAGGTTTTAGATATGGCACGATGGCCAAAACGTCGTGATTCCCTTAAAAGATTTTGATCAGGACGAAATTAAGCACATGATTTAACATTCTGAATGGGGGAAGCTTAAGGGACCCTGGGTCCAGAATATGAAAACTTCATAAAGAGAAGACTTGTGGTTCTTCATTTTAAAATCCAAAAGAAATATCAACTGTAATATTTCTCATTTTTTTTAAATACTTCCAGTTTTTCCAGTGTCTAATGCCATTGTAGAGAGGGGATTTTTCCTACATGAGTCGCATAAAGAGTGACTATCTCACGAGTGTTAGTGAATCTTCGTTGAAAAATTTATTGCGCATATCTGTTGTAGGACAAAAATTTTCACCTGAGGAGACTCTAAAAATTGTTTTTCCCAACCACGTAAGCCCAATACACAGCCATATGGGGGAAAAAAATTGTGAGGCTGAACAGGAGCAGCATTAAAAAAGGTAGTAAATAAATAATGTATCTGAAATGTCTTTCTAGTTCGTTTTCGAGCGTTGAACTGCCATTATAGCGTAATGTCTTAGTGCTTTTCAAAAGTTTCTCATTGCTACACAAAATTTAATTTGTATGGCAAATGTTGTTACACATTGTGACGTGCCTGCCCCTCAGGACGCACGTGAGATAAAGGCAGATAGCAGTGAGAGCACATGTCAGTGTAGTATAATTCATAGCACTCGGGCTCCGGACCCGAGAGTTGTCGAATCTCGGCACCTGGCATAAAAATGACGTACAAACTTACTTCGTCATATTAGCGCCCGAACTTCCAGGATGCTCTGGCTGTTAGGTCTCTCGCAATGGTGTGACGTTCTTTCCACACCGCGAGATAGGAAAAATGAGATTTCCTCTTTCAGTGCTTCGAAAAAATAAATCAGTGTGATGTTACGTTCCACACACCAAATTGTCTTGGATTTCTCAAATGCATGTTCTTCATGGGATGACTGCCTGCAGCGACACATGGTCCGGGCTGACCCGTTGGCCGTGCCCCTGGCCCTCTTTCGGGGAGGGGTGATGTGAGGTGCCTGCCCCGCAGGACGCACATGTGATAAAGGCAGATAGCAGTGAGAGCACATGCCAGTGTAGTAAAGTGGATAGCACACGGAGCTCCGGAGCCGAGAGTTGGGGGTTCGAATCCCGCCCTGACATAAAAATGATGGGGAAATTTTTTTCGTCATAACATTTATTTTTTTCTAAATCAAGCCCTGATCTACAATGTCCGAAACGAATAACAAAAAAGCTTGATTTTTCCGTGAACTTTTGAAAAGAAATGTGTGAACTTATTTAGGAAATCCCAAGGCCTTACACATATTTTTATGTGTATATATGATGTACACGGCATTGTGAATCGCGAAAGTTTCGTTTCGAACAAAACATGTGTGTTACACACACACACACACACACACACACACACACACACACATCTGTGCATGTGCATTAATACACTGATACATATATATGTATCTGCATACGTGTAATGTACACTGAAGAGCAACTGAATTAGAGACAGCTGGCGTTATGCAAATGTGACGCTGTGGGCAGCTCTGTAAACGGAAACGACATGACGTATGCAGCGATCCAACAATATAAGGAGTGATGCGACGGGAATCAGTAAGAGTCGGACGCTGTATGGGTAAGACGAAGGATCTAAGCGCATTTGATCGAGAGCAAATTGTAGGGGCCCGACGAATTGGTCACTCCATCTCGGAAGTCGTGCAGGCACTGGGATTTTCACGAGCCACTGTGTCACGGGTGCACCGTTAGTACATCGAATCTCGTAAAACTATCCCTGCAAGGACCAACTACCGTGGACAACAGCGAGCGGATGAGCGGGGTCATCGTCGGCTAGATCGCATTGTAACAGCGGATAGACGGGCCACAGTACAAGAAATCACTCGGCAGTTTAACGCTGGTGCACAAAAACGTGTAAGCAGCCACACCATCCAGAACCATCTCCTTGCTATGGGGTACAGAAGCCATCGTCCCGCGAGCGTACCGCTGCTGACCGCACATAACAGGGTGCAAAGGTTAGCATGGGCGCGGGAATATCGCCACTGGACCCTCGACATGTGGAAAAATGTTGCCTGGACTGATGAGTCGAGATTCACGTTGGTACATGCGGATGGCAGGATACGAGTACTGCGCAAACCACATGAAGTGATGGATCCTTCTTGCTAGCAGGGTACTCTTCAAGTTGGTGGGGGTGGCATTCTCGTCTGGGGACTGTTTACGTGGACTGAAATGGGACCCCTGGTACGTGTGACATCGTCCCTCACAGGTCAACGTTACCGGGATATCCTGGACGACCATTTGCTCCCGTTCGTGCGTCTTCAGCATCCCACTGAGGACTTCACCCTGCAACAAGACAATGCTCCGTGCCATCGCTCCCGAATTGTATCCGAATGGTTGGATGAACACTCCACCGACGTGACCTCGCTTCCTTGGCCAGCTAGGTCACCTGACCTCAATCCAATCGAGCACATCTGGAATGCCATCGAGAGAGATGTTTGAGGCTATGACCCCCTCCATCAAATCTTCGTGAACTGTGGGAGCTTGTTCATGGGTCGTGGATCCGTATGGCTTCCCAACACTTTAGGTGTCTTGTCGAGTCCATGCCGAGACGAATCACCGCAGTCATCAGGGCGAAAGGTGGTGCTACACGTTACTAGACAGGTATCTCTAAATCAATTGCTCTTCAGTGTATATCTATTCAATATTGATGATTTCTAAATTATGTACCACAAATAGATCAGTAGTTTCAGTTAACATCAAATCGTTTTGTTCAGTGTCACACTCGTTTTAAAAACAAACACGTCCTGAAACCGTGGCCCCTTTCCTTCTGCTCTTTTAACTTCATGTGAATAAATGGGGTAATGAGAGAGCATACATTTCAAGAGTATGCATTTCATAAAAAAACAATAGGAAGTATAGTAAAAGGAGTAATGAGAGGGTATACATAGAAAGTATAGTAATGAGTATAAAGTATACATAGGGTATACATAGAAAGTATAGCAATGCAGTAATGAGAGAGTATACGTTTTGAGAGTACACATTTCATGTGTTAACAATCGCGAGAGTACCCTCGCACTCTTTGTAGATAATTCATGCTATGCATCTTCCGCATGCCAAGATATTTGTGGGTGTGAAATAAAACGAGTGATTCGAGAGTATACATTTGTTTACGTACAACAAATGGCATTTATTCCCGTCACTTGCGACCACACCCAGTCACAGGCCGGTACATACTAAGCGGAATTAAATCATAAAAACAAACAATAAGGTTTACTAATTCCTGACATTGAGAAGTACTGAAGTAGAATGTCATTGATTAATGAATGTTATTGTCGTAAAACCAATGAAAGAAGATGTGAGTCATAAAGGTAAATATTTACTAAACTACGGCGGCGGCAATAGTAAGTATTTCGACTGTTTAGTTTGTCAAAAACAATATTTATTATTATTATTAGTAGTAATATTATTCAGATTTAGACGAACATAAGAAACGACTCTGACACCGATGAAATGTGATGTAGCTATGAAAGTCCATCAACGCATGCGCAAGCTGTAATCTTACCTCAAAATAGAAAGAAAAGCTGAATCGCAAATGTGTTATTGCGGGGGATTGGTAACTTTCCGTCTAGGATATACACGGTCGAGTCACATTATTGTGACCACCAGCTAATGTCCAGAGTAACCGCCGTGTGCAGCGCGGACAGCAGCTAGACGGGCTGGAAGTAACTCAATAAGATGCTGGAAGATGTTCACAGGTATGTGGAGTCATGAGGACTGCAGTGCATCTGACAGCTGCTGGAGGGTGCGTGGATGAGGATCCATAGACCGGGCAATACGATCGAGGTGGTCCCACAGATATACAATTGGGTTGAAGTCTGGGGAATTAGGGGGCTAGGGAAGTACTTTGAAGTCTTCATCGTGCTCTTGCAACCACTCTCGGACATTTTTTGCTGTACGACACGTCGCATTGCCGTGCTGGAAGATACCATTTGCCCCAGGGAAGACAGCCGGCATGTACGTCATCCGCAAAGATGGACTCATGACGAATTCGGTCCATAGTGCCTTCCACAGGTATGAGTGGACCCAGAGTATGCCACGAAAACATTCACCAGACCATAACGCAGCCCCCACCAGCTTGTATTCTTCCGGCAATGGTTAAAGAGTGTTTGTTCTCCAATTTTTCTCGCCTTATACGCTAACGTCCATCCGTTCGATGAAGCAGAAAACGTGACTCATCGGATGAGTCAACCTTTTGCTAACCAGCGGAGGTCCAATTCCGTTACTGCAGTGCACATGTAAGCCTTTTTAGCGATGCAGCGTCGTTAGCGTAGGTGCAGTGACCACCCGTCCGAATCGGAGCCCCACACGCAGCAGGGTTCGCTGAACTGTCGTTTTAGACATACGTTTGGTAGCCCCCGGGTTCATTCAGCCAGTGAGTTGCTCCACTGTAGCGTGTAAATCGGCCCTCACGCACCTTTGAAGCCGACGTCCACCTTTCACATCAATGGCACGTGGTGCTCCGCAATTCCCACGTCCCTTATTCGCAATGGTGCCATTTCCCCAAGCACGATACACTTTAACCACAGCAGCACGCGAACAGTTCACAAACTACGCTGCTTCAGAAATACTGTCACCCTTGGCTCGAAAGCCGATAATCAACACATTTTGCAAATCTGATAAATCGCTCCTTTTATCCGTGACAGCAACCAGTAATATGTTTTCAGAAGTAAGTAGTTGTCATTTTCTTGTAGGACTTCCGTCCACAGTGAGTAGAGTTTAGGTCCCAGCCACCTACAGCGAGTTCGCCTTTTGGACAGGACACAGAAACGGAAGGAAGGAAAGCAAGTCTAGCGACTTTGACAGAACAGTTTGTAGTGAGATTAGAGTACAGTAGATGGCGCCACCGTACAAGTACGATGTTGCACATAGAGGGGATGAGAGAATTTCAGGTGGGGGGGGGGCGTAGGAAAGGATACTCATTTAACCGGTGGGTCCAACCCGGGGGCCGTCATTTAACGTACTCGTCCGATGCACGGCAGATATTCAGCGATTGTTAGTAAATCACACCATCTCTGAAAGATCAGCCCAGGACGAACCTGAGGACATTGCATTGACAGTCTGACTCGCTAACCACTAAGCAATCCGCGGCTCTATGTTTTCAGAATGCCTACAGCACACCTTATATACCCTCCAAGCCATCTCACGCCACGTGCCTTCTTTAATTGGCTACGCGCTGTTGACGTCAAAAGTAGGAGGTGGTTACAATAATGTGACTTGACTGTGTTTGTACAGGTTACATCCCATCGTGTTATACATCATTTTAAAACTCTCCTAAATAGCACGTAACTCCCCTTTCCCCCTTTGGGGGAGTAGAGAGGAAGCCAATTTCGCTACGACGCATATACTTTTCTACTGTCGGGAAAGATGCATAGCATCAGAACACATTTTTGCTATGGCTTTCATCACATTTAGCATCAGGTTCTCGTAATTTGCGCACATTGCAATTAGATATCGTTGCATTTATGTAAAACGTGATGAATGTTCGGTGATAGTTTAGTAAAATATATTATTGAGTAACAATGGAATTGACTATTGTGACGTCACTGCATGGGATAGCACGTGACACGGTCCTATTTCAACAATGATTTAGACCAGAGGTGGGTAAACTTTTCATATTTGAAGGCCACATTAAGGTGGTTCCACCTAAAATCTCTTCCTTATGCTTCTAATGGTAAAATTTCTTTACATATTTTCTTCGCAATTAATGTATCCCCAAGGATCAAAATTTGCACATCGATAAAACTAACTTTAAGTTACAGCATGGGGTACTTAATACTTTCTAAAACATAACCATAACTAAGCAATCCAACATTTCGTTGTCTACTGACGTCATCAATGTACAGGTCGCGCCATCTATTAACAGGTCTAAATATTACTCAAAGAAAAATGATTGATCTTTAATATAATTATTGTTATGTTTTAGCAAGTATTAAGTATTCCATGCTATAACTTAAAGTTAGTTTTATCAATATGCAAAATTTCATCCTTGGGAATAAATGCGAAGAAAATATGTAAAGCAGTTTTACCATTGGAAACATAAGACAGAGATTTTAGGTGGAACCATCTTAGGTAAGCTGTAATCTAACAAGGCCGCATTCAAGAAACTTCAATTAGATGTACGCCGAAATGTACATTAATTTGTAAAAATCTTACTATTTACTAACTTCAAAAAATGAAAAAAAAAATTCTAAAGTTAATTAACCTTTTAATGACTTTGTTGTGACTGCTTTTTTGTTGGAAATCATTTGAATTTTTGGTTGTAACATTGAGTTCCGCACTTTTCGGTGATCCTCTTGATGGGTATCCGTCATTTGTGGCCTTAAGGGCGTCTTGATTTGGGTTAGGTACGAGAATGTAGATTCGTAGCAATTAGTGGTTGAAAAGCAAGAAAGCAGTTTTTGTGCATGTTGCCGAAGTTGTGGGTATTCTATTGCATTTTTTCAATTTTCAACTGGATCTTTCGTAGCGTCAGAAGATGACTTTAAAATGTCATCTTCTGAGAGCTCACTCAATTCAATCTGTAGTTCTTTATGACCCATAAAACAAAATCATGAGTGTAGCAGGTGTCAAAATAGCCCTTATGACTTACTAATGTTTTGCAGGGTGTTTTTTTATGTAAGGGCACCACTTTGTTTTGTAATAACTCGTAAATAAATAATGTTTAATGTAATATGTTTTTACAAGTGGTTTACTTACATAATGAAATTATGTATGGAATATATCGGCCAAATGACCAACTCTGGCTGCGCCGCAAATACGGGCTCTTTCGACCATATTTTCCATAACGTTTGCGCACATTTCGGAGGTAATTTGTTCAATTTCTTCGCAATGTTTTTGCTTAAGCAGTTGAATCGTTGTCGGCTTGTTAACGTAGACTCCTTCCTTTAAGTAGCCACAAAGGAGAAAATCTGGCGCGTTCAAATCAGGGGAACGAGGGTGTCAATCGACATCACCAGATTTTGACATGTGGTGTCATCATGTTGAAATCACATGTGCTGTAAACCTTGTCGATCAGTTTCAGGCAGGAAGAAAGTTTGAAACATTTTACAATATCGTTCAGAATTTACAGTAACCTCATTAGCATCCTCAAAAAAAAAAAAAGGGGTCCAATAATGCTTCCACTCCATATTGAACACCAAACAGTTGCCTTGCGGAGATGAAGAGGTCGTTCATGAATTACCCTTGGATTTTCTGATCTCCAATAACAGCTGTTATGTTTGCTAACGTGCCCACTGAAATCGAAATGAGCTTCGTCGCTCGCGCTTAACTTTTGAGGAAATGCAGGATTGTCATTATGGAACTGTAGCACTTTTGCACTCCATATATGACGACGTTCATGGTCATATTTTTAGCTGCTGTTGTGTTAATTGGATTTTGTACGGATGAAAATTCAAATCTTTCGTCAAAATTTTCCATACCGTGGCCGGAGAAACGCCGACCTTTTGTGCACGACGTCTAAAGGAGGTTCTGGGATTGTCACCAACACTTTCTCTTACGGCATCCATGTTTTTTTTTTTGGGGTACGTGTTAAACGCGGTCTGCCAGGCTTTTTTCACATCTTGCAGTGTATAGTGTTTCGAAATTTTTCAGTACACGCGGTATTTGCTTCGCTGAAGGCACACGATGCACAGCAAAGGCATTTCGTAATTTTCTTTGGGCCTCCACAATAGACGATCCATTTTCATAAAATGTTTTAATCACTAAAACACGTTGTTGCAGTGTCAAACTCGCCATAATGAATTGTCAGCTTCCGAACTCAACGACAATCAACTCACAACTGATGTCACACGCTTCAGAGAAAAATGGTGTAAAATCAAAATGGTGCCCTTATATATAATAAGCACCCTGTAATTGTGGCCGTCAGTCGGGGAGTATTATTTCGTTGAATCTTCTTTTACCCTTTGGTATTTTAAATACGGTCATTTTAAGATTAAAATAAAAATAACAAAAGACATATTAATGAAATTAAAAGGATTAGTCCTACAAAATTTGGATTCACTCAAAAAGTTTTCCACCCTTGATTTAGACAATGACTCACCGTTACCCATTTTCGTTACATCGAGATTTTTCACTTGGGATTTACTGCTGGCGGGAAAGATGCATGGCATCAAAATTCTTGGACCCTACACACGTCTGAAAGCAAACGACGAACGCTATCAAGGTTGGAGGGAGGTTATCGCTCGGGATTGAGAAAGCGACAGGCGGTGCTTTCCGCTACTGATCCCCGCAGAGGTAGGAGAGCAGCTCCGTCCCCGACATCGATCAAAAGTTGCGCCCATCGACTGATCTTCTTCCTTCCTTAATGCCGTAGCCGCCGCGAACGTGTTGGGCGCGATCCGCGTTGACGTAGAAGGCGGCGGCTGGCGATCCCAGTCACCGCTCCGCATCACGAGCGGATGTTGCTTGTCAAGGATACGAAGCAAATTATTAATTTCGGCCACTCGTTGTTGATGTTTCAGATGACAGGGTACAATGTCTGAAGGGTGGAGAATAAATGCTGTCCTCGCAACAAAAAAAAAAATATATATATATATAAAGGGGGAGGAAAATTGTCGTCACGCGCATAAGAAGAGGGACACGCATGTTTAATTAGCATTTAATACATGTGCGCTGTACACAGTGCTAGTTCAATTGGTATATGAGACAGCTTTTGTAACCGATAAGCCTTGTTGATTTACAACGAGAATCATGACTTCGTTATGGAATTTTTAGGTGTGAAGCCGTATTTTCTCGGTACAGTGTTTTAGCGAAAACACATCCTTCCTCTAGCATGCGCTGTTACTTGAAGTCGACGCAAACCGGAGCATTTATTCTTGCAAGAAATTAATATAAACGATAAATTTGTTCCGCAATTTTTTCTTTCCATAAAATTTACGTTTGCGATTTAATTACCCGGAAGAACAGTTTTTAATAGCATTGCCACGGGTTTAGAGATCAATAAAAGGGGGTGCAAGAATTTGCCTTTTGATTTGTGCAGGCGATATTGTTATTATAGCAGAAAACGAAGAAAGGATAAGAAATACATCCTCAAGTCTTGAAAATTCTTGAGTTGGGAAAAAATGAGGAAAAGACATACGTTCTTCTTCCGAGAAACAACGCTAACATGACGACCAACGTGAAGCTATTACAGTTGTGCACTAAACTCGGTGTCAAGTTCTCGAATACCAAAACAACGATAGTATAAATAAAGATTAGCTACAGTCTGAGAGGTTTGTATGAATGCGAGATATACTACAAGTGGTTTTGTATGAATGCGAGATATACTACAAGTGATTTTGTATGAATGCGAGAGATGTAACAAATGGAAAAAAAATCTACAACTCAAGGACTCTGAAAAAAATAATTTTGAAAGAAATTTATGACCCTGTATTTGACACTAAAACGGATGAGTGGAAAAGGAATGATGACGAACTTGAAAAACTGTATGGAAAAAAGAACATGAGGACCAGTGTCATGAAATAAAGTAATGAAAACCAGTCGACCGCAGAGTGGCGGTCATGTGACTAGAATTACACAGTATACGTTCCCTAGTCTTGTGCTGGACTACACACCTAGAAATGTGAGAACTTTAGGAAGATCAAACAGGGATTTATACACCTTCGCCAACACCCCCTCCCCATCACTCCTTCCCCCAGTTTTCTCCGATACCCCATAAAATCCTCAACACCCCTCCATTTCAGGGTGTATAACATACAAACAGATATACAGCAGAACAACATACAACAGATATACAGTTCCTCTCGGGGGTAAGGGTGGTGGTGGGGGGGGGGGGCACTGCTTATCTACTTGCAGGTGATTCAAATAATATTAGTAATTTTCTACAAGACTATTTTAAACAACTTTTCCTCTTTAAACTACTTTTCATCTTCAACACCGATTCATAATGCTTCACTTTCTTCGCAGCTCAATCAAACCATAAATATTTACACCAAAATCCAAACCATAAATATTTACACCAAACACCAAACCATAAATATTTACATCAGTTTAATAAATTGCATAAGCTCATGTTTAAATGCATTGGTTTTACGAGTAGTTTGTTTTGTAGTAGCATTGGGCTTGTGCTACTACAAAAAAATTATCTATAAGATGCACATTTAAACGTTTTGGGGGTTTCGGACACCTAGGTCTCCCTGGATATGTGCTTAGAAGCAGTTTTTTTTTTGTTTTTTTTTTAGGGGATGGCTTTAAAGAACTTATAAAAGAAATTTCAAACTTTTAAATACTACATTACAATTTTGAATGCCTACCAAAAAGCAAAAACAACAAGAAACATACAATGTTTGATAACGTTAATTTATTATAACATAAGCATGGATACTTTGTTTGCTATCTTAAGTCTATGTCTGTTTTGACTTCTGTGTTGTTGTTTTTGTTTTAATTTTATTATAAGAAATAGGTTAAGAAATTCTGTGCGATTTCATATTTCCGATATACAGTGTGTATGAAAACAAAACTTACCTTTGAAATACTACGTAATAAATATGAATTCGACTTTGGTTTATATTGAATAGCCCTATTACACATATTTTACTTAAAAACAAACCTTTATATAGTACATTATAAAACTCTTTTTCATAGCAATTCGTCCTCTAATTTATTTCGCATTAGTACAGAGTAAAATATCCACTAGTCTTTGCTAGTTTCAAATTTCTTGAATTCAAAATAAAAAAAGAGAACAGTCAAAGTTATTTAGTAAATTTTTAGTTTAATCGTCCACTTCATAGCTGAAAAAAAAAAAAAAAAAAAACGTTGTCTTGAATCTCTCAATGTTGAAATATACCAGGAAACGTATAAAAGAATGAAGGAACCGTGTGTTTTTGATAAACTAAGATTAAAATTTTGCATTTAATCGCCAAAAATGTATAAATGGATTACGTATAAACGAATTGAAAAAGCAATAGGAACTATAGTAAAATATCGGGACTAGCTCAGAACTCCGTACAAATAAATTACGTATAACCGAATTGAAAAAGGAATAGAAACTGCAGTAAAATATCGGAACTAGCTCAGAATTCCATATAATTGAATTACATGTAACCGAATCGAAAAAAGAATAAAAAACCTACAGTGAAATATCGGAACAAGTTCAAAATTCCGTATAATTGAATTACTTGCTACTGAATTGAAAAAGTATTAGAAACTACGGTAAAATATAGGAACTAGCTCGGAATTCCGTTCAAATGAATCACATATAACCAAATTGGAAAAGGAATAAAACCTACAGTAAAATATCGGGACTAGCGCAGAATTCCGTATAAATGAAAAAAAAAACGTATAACCGGGGTTCCACAAATTATTTTTAACTTTCAAGTATTAGCCCGTTAAGAGCTATAGCAAAAGAGAAGTTAAATGCAGTGTAAGATAACTGATAATACTCCAGCAATATGAAGGACGTTAAAACCTTTAATATTACACAAAGTAGTTTCCTGTAAAAATAATAAAAAAAACACTCATAATCTCTGCAGAATCTGCAGTTTTTCCAACTGTGAATATTATTCAAAATACTTTATAATACATAGAAATTAAATAGAAATTCGAATCGCTGAATGATGACAGAAGTTATATATAGCCTGAGAACACTTACATGTTTCTATTAATATAAACTAATATCCGTTATCTTTAAATTCAGTTTACGTGAAAATTATAGAAAGGTTAAAGATAACAATAATATTAGGAGATCGCATATCAAAAATAAAATGTAAAGGGATCACAATGAGGAAGCTCGCAAAGTACCTTTTTTCCATTCCATGGGAGAACATCAGAAATGTGTTTGGCAAAACAAAATTTGACGTGCTTAAGAAACGTTCCCTTTAATGTTGAACCATGTTTTGATAGTGGCTAATTCAATATATTCAAGTTTAAATAAATGCACTGGAAGGCTTTTAATAGTTTAATGAGAGCAAAAACACGGTTCGTTCTTATGGAATTGTTATTACAGTTTACTATATCGCTTGTAGGAAAGCCCTGCCTCCTGTTCGCTTAGGGGGCCCTGCCTCCTGTTCGCTTTTCAGCTGGAAAAAGGGCCGCGGAAGCCAAGGAAAGGATCTGTGCTGCTTTGGGTGAGGCTGCTGTGTCCTAGAGTACGTGTAAGAAGTGGTTCCAGCGGTTTAAACAGGGAAATTTCGATCTCCGTGATGCAGACCATCCGGGACAGCCAAATAAAGTTGACGATGAGGAACTGGAACAACTGTTGGACGCGGATCCCTGTCGCACGCAGTCGGAGTTCGCCCAGGAACTCGGAGTAACACGGCATGCCATTGCAAAGCGCCTGCACAAGCTTGGACGGATTCACAAGGAGGGCCGTTGGGTGCCCCACCAACTCACAGCTGAGAACAAGTCTAGGCGCTACGATGTTGCTGTATCCTTGCTCTTGAGATTCAAGAAGAAGGATTTCCTCCAAAAGATTTTGACCTGTGATGAGAAGTGGATCCTCTACGACAATCCTAAACGGCGCAAATCGTGTGTTTATCCAGGTCAGCCTACCACCAGTACCGCCAAACCGAATATCCATGCCAGGAAGTTGTTGCTGTGCGTATGGTGGGATCAGCGCGGTGTCATACACTATGAGTTGCTCAAACCTGGTGAATCGGTCAATGCTGAGCGTTATTGTCAGCAACTCGTTCGTGGTAGTGACGCAATGGAGGCGAAAAGGCCATACACCGGCAAAGGACAGAAGGTCGGTCCTGTTGCTTCAGGATAGCGCGCGTCCTCACACCGCGAAAACGAATTTAAACACGATCACCGACCTGGGATGGGAGATTTTGTGCCACACGGAGTATTCTTCAGACTTCGCTACTTCGGATTATTACCTCTTCGCTCCCTGCAACATCACCTGAGTGATGCGCACTTCATTTCTGTCGAGGAGGTCCACACAAGTATTGATGACTTTATCAATTCGAAACAGCCCTCTTTTTCCGCAGTGGCATTCGGCAGCTCCCTGACCAATGTCTCAAATGTATCCAACACGACGGGGATTATTTCCCTGATTAGGTACGTATTCGATTTGCTATAATTTGCTGTCAACTTGTCGGGCCTGTGGCCGAGAATTAAGTTGCACACCTAATAATAGTATTCAACCAGACTGGAGCGAAGTTGCACCAATAACGTTATGGTTTTGTGTGTTTCATACACCACAGAATGATTTACCTTTGCCCCAAAAGGTGCTGCTGCTAGAGCAGCTCATTCTTTAGTGCAACATACTCCACAAAATTTTAACAGTGTAGAAAACCTCGCAATACTGAAATCTGGAACAGAAATAGAAAGTACGAGTTAACACAATAGAAACAGCAGTTGTTATCAGGACAGTAGCAGCCGGGAGGGAAGGGAGGGCGGTTGCCGTCCCAGAATGGTCATTCCAGGGGTGTAAACTAATGCTCTGGGGGATGTAAAAATAGAAATGTAACTAAAAAAGAAAGTTACACCCTTCAGTTTTTTTCCTTTTAAAGACTTAAGTTAGTCTCATTCAGTATTCCATGAAGCTAATCAGGGTACAGAGTAACATACACTATGAGGTACGGACATCTTGTGGGCAGTCCATAAAGTACGTCCGTGAGTTTTTACTATTTTTAGACACTCTCCCTCCCCAATGTCACATTTTGTCCGATTGTTGAGACCCCTCGCCCTTAAAAGTACGTCCTAATTCCCGAAACAACCTTTATTTTTGATGACTGCTTTTCGAAGTCTGTTGAGAAACAGAAAGAAAACATGTAATTATTTAAAGGAATCTTCCATATATTTACACGTATGCTTCAGAAAATATTTATTATTTAGACATTAATTTGTTCCCAAATGCTACCCGAACTTTATCATTCTAAAATGAAGATCTACAAATGAACGCACGCATTAGAGGTTGTAACACTCCCGATTATACATATACAAAGCACGATAGATTTGGTAGTACAAATACGAGAACTTAATATTAATATTCTAATTTAGCTAAATATCATCTGAAATATTTCATGCTTTTTTTAACTATTAAAAGAAGAAGAAAAAAGAAAACAAAACGAAGAAATACCATCTACTATATTTTTGCCGCTGGACATCCGAATTACTAAACCTCCTCCTGCCTCATGTCACATTTGGTCCGCTTGTCAGGAACCATCCTCCCCCTGCAATCTCAGACGTACTTTATGGACGGCCCCGTATATCCATGAAGGTAATTTTACAAAACAGTGAATGGAGGCATAGAAAACAATATGCTGATATGCCTAACCTCCATGACCTTTCCGAACATGTCGTTGGGATGAAGAGATCATTAATCATTTGTGCTCTGTCGCAGAAAGTTCTCTAAGCGTTTAACCTTGAAAGGAATTTTTCCAAGCCCTACTCCTAAAGCTTCTTCCAATTGCTACGTTCACTATACGATACTCCTTCGTTCTGCCATGATTTGTTTTTCATTCTGCATTTTTTGTGGAATGTTGTGTTATCGGCGTTCACATAACGTTTACGGTGTGCTTGGTAGTTACAACCTGTGATGTGTGTGTGAGTGTGAAAGGGGGTTTAACGACCACCGTGAGCAACTCAATGGGCTATAAGCAATCGCCTGTCCTTAATTTAGGGTCACTGGTTCCAGGGAAGAGAGAGAGCCAGTGCCGCAAGACAAACACAACATCCATGCTTCACTGGGATTCGAACCCGGACCCTTCACGGACGAACGGTCATAAGCCAGCGCTTATACCACTGTACAACTGGGAATGAATGGTTCGCGGGTATTTACCTAGTTTTGATATTTTTAATAAAATTGCGTCAAACACCTGAAGTGCAATTTTTTAAACAATTATAATACTTTCTGATAACCGTGGTATGCGAGAAAGTAAAAACCATGTATTATTTTGAGTGGAACTCAGAGGGGCGTAATTTTGAACTCGAAGGGGCGTAATTTCGTCTCGCCCTCCCAGATAGGAAACGTTTGCTACAGTCCTGGTTGTTATTTATTTTAGAACTGCTAAACAAAAATTGAAAGAAAGAAAAGGAAAGAAAAACTTTCTGACTACCTAACAACAATTAGTTCTCCATTTCAAAAATGGCAGTTGTTACTTTGCGATCTTACTGTCAAGTCGAAAATTCCCGAATGCCCAGGTCGGAAAACAAATTTTCTGCTCTCAGCTTTCTAACCAATACCAAGAAAATTAAGAAAAATAACAGTGGTAATAACATTTATGGTATTAACTGCCTTCCTGACAAAACGATTTTGCTACGAAATTACAGCTTGCGAAGGATATTGAATAACACTGCCCTGTATTTTCACGAGAGAAAATTTTGAATGATATTTTGTTTTGATGAAATCCAATCTGAACATTTTGTCACGAAACATCGAACGACATTGGATTTTCCTTTTAATTTTGCTTTTTGTTGAAGTAACTTGAGGATTCCCAGAGTGGTCTGTCGCCATGATAATACATGCGCCCGAAGAAACAAAAGTTTCGGCATTTAATAGACTGCGATGGCGAAATATTTGCATAAATAACGCCAATGATTACTTTCCAAATAAAGTTACCTGCCACTTACCTACATGATTGTTCTGCTGTACGTATGTAATCCAACAGATCAATGAAACTTGTCAAATGCAAGTGAAAAGAAAGAATGCCTAATGTCATTGAAACTTTCGGAAACACGCATATTTACATCAGCCGCCTACAGCACATATAGCACTCCAACTTGTATATTTCAAACTGCAGCAGCGTGTTTCCCACGAAATGTAAGCAATGGCTTCTGAATGACTCAAGATAAAAACAGTGATCATTAGAAATGAATAAACGTTGACTTCATGGATATAGTTCATATTGAAAGGGAAAAAACAACGCGATTTTGATGGCTTTCGATTATTATAATTGAAATGAAGCAGAACTACGAAAACAGTTTAAACGTTTTAGGTTTACTTCTCGAGTATGTACTAGTTTTATCACATTAACTTGCGACCTGGAAATATAAAAAACGTTTTTCCTATCTCTGACACTCTATTTCTTCTGTTTTTTTATTCTCTGAACCAAGTTGTTTCTTATATTTATAAAAATGTAAAGGTTAAACTTATCATTTGACATATTAAGTCCACAAACATGCTTTTACCAGAAATTTCTATCATTGAAAGGATTGATATTTTAATTGGACCAGGAAAGGAAGGGGTGGGGGGTCATTGGTGGAATGGATCAGTTCAAGAATGTCGTGAGTCAGTTTCGATTCGTTTTTATCAAAGTATCATTTTCTTTTAATGAATAAAATAACTGTAAATTAAATCTAGCTCTCTACAATATGGTTTCAGGACTGTCGTTTTGCTTGTGATATGTAAACAAATTCCGCTCACCAATGTTTTCTTTGCGACACCAAAACAGAATAATCCCATCTACATATGAATCAATAATGTATATATATTTAATATTTCATTTTAATAAAAAGCACAAATATAATTGCCGTGCTTTGTAGATGTTTAAATGTTGCAAAATAAATACACAGAAAATCTTCCCTTAGTAAAACAATAATTTATGATGCAAAAAATTTTAAGATTGTGGCACATCGTAATTTCTTTTCCTAGCTCGCACATGGGAGTACCTTTCAAGCTTATTCTTTTCTTGCAGCATTATTAGCCGTACAGTATAGTTTTAATATTTTAGTTCCTTAACTTCACATCGTCACTCGTGGAGTCCTTGCATATCATCGAAGGACTTCCCCAATATGCATCCCCAGTAGTTGATTTTTCCTAACTCTACATCCTAAGTAGTTTTCCTTTCCGCTGAAGACAGGTCCCCGTCAGCATAATCTTGCCTTTTGGGACCTCTTCAGGGACGGATTAAAGCCTTAATGGGCCCTAGGCTAAGACATTTCAGTGTGCCCCAAGGCTAGAACCAATGAGTGGGTGGGCACCCAAAGAGCGTATGGTGGGGAATCATTATGAAGTCCATTAACAAAACGTGCTACAGTTTTACACGAAATTGTAGCAATATGCTTGTGATAATTAATACGTAGGGCATTCTTCAAACTAATAAATTATCTTCAAAGTTTTCATAGCAAGTCACTGTATTTTCTATTGTTATCATAAGTACTTGAGTTAAGCTTAGAATTCCTAGATTTGGTCTTGGATTTTCTAATGATTTAGCGTTGTATACTTTTCTTAGGGCATCTTTTTTGTTATGCAATGTGAATCCACAGGGGACTACGTCCATTAATGGTTCCAAGTGCAAACTGGGAGGTTTGGGCGGATAGTAGTGAACAAACTGAAACTGTCTCACACTCAGTACATAGTTCATGTTCCAAACTCAGTACATAGCAAATATCTCAAGCCTAGCACAAAGTACATGTCTGAAACTGAATTCCTGGCACAGAATGCATGTCTCTAAATAAATGCATGGCACACGTCTGGAACTTAACGTATAGTAGTACTGTCTCAAGCGCAGCATATTTAAAGTTTTAAAAGGGTCTAATTCGTAGTTATCCAAAATTTAAAGATTTCTTAAGCATTTAATGGATTTACTTCATGTTCCGCAAAGTATTTTCAAACGAATTTTTTTTCTCTCACCCAAGCAGTTATTCCTTGTGTCAGAAGCATCGTGAAAAACACGAATGCACATGTGAACTACTAAATAAGTACATTTTCTTCAGAGTGTATTGCGAAAGTTTTATTCGAAGTTTCAGGTACTGAACGAAAACATAATATTTCCATTCTTGCATTTTGAAACGAATATACCACTCAAAATATATCATACATGTGTTTCAGGATTTTGTCAGGGAAACTGGGCACCAGGGGGGTCGTCATTTTCGCATTTCCAACTTTCGAAAAATTGTGTCAACCGACAGATCGACGGAGGAAGTGATACCACAAGCAAGTCTTTTTCTTCTTACAAAAAGTTCTCCAAAAGGGCAAAAGGAAAGTAGAAGCGATAATCATTTTATCAGATTGTTTCATCTCAAATGTGCGACAGCTTCTGTAAGAACTCAGCAAAGCATGATATGTCTAATCAAATTAAATCCCCACTCGAAAGAAAAGAACAAATTTTAATTTTTTACAAAATTCTGATGATTTGGGATCATTGCAGAAGATGCTTTCAAATACCTACAGCATAGGTGACATAACCATAACGAGACCCAAGAAAAATGTAACAGACATTTGAATGCCTTTTGTATCAGTCCTTGGACAATCCTACCCTCTTGAGTGAGTCAACAGTATTTGTTGTTCAGCACGACGGGCGCCTGACAGCATCAAAGCTTGTGAAACAACAAAATCTCATCACTATCTTTGAATGCCATCTCACGCAGCAAACACAGGTGTGAAAATGATGCACAAAACAATGGCCTATCTTTTCTCAGCCAGCGCATTTTGATGATCAGTTCCCAATACTACGTACGTTTCATCCACACTCTCACTCAAATAGTGTTTCTCAGTAATTAAACTTTGACAAAAGAGCTCTACAACCAAGACAGTGAAACTGAAACAAAGAAATTGAAAACAAATTTATGTGCAGATAGATGTAAGATAAACATCTTTGCGCGTCAACAGATGATTCTTGCTTGGAGGAGGATGAGGATACAGATGGTACTTTCACGGCACGAGAGGTGATTTTATGATTGCTATTAACGTCTTGTTCTACTTTTCGAACTCGCACTAAGCGTGGCAATCTGTTTCCACTTTAAGCTATGCCCCCTTATTAATTGCTTAACCATAAATCTGAATTACGAACCAGTGACTATGCACATATTAACATATAAGTTGAGTGCTATAGTGTAACTGCTAAAAATCGGAACCTGAGTGCCCTGAAATTTCGAGAGTTTGAGAAACAACTTTTGCTGAAGTCTTCGCAATGCAAAAGGACGCTTTTGTGTAAAAAGTTTCGCAATGCAATACATTATCTAGCAGTTTCCTCTTACTACACCAAGCGACGGAGCAAATCTTTTTCCACTTGTTTTAAAGATAAATCGAAATTCAGATTTGGTTTTAATTCCGTCCATGCTAGCGTCCTATTTCATGGCAAATGAAGTTCTATTCACAGCAAAATGGGAAGTGGTAATACTGATTTTTGAGCTTAAATTTCACTTCAATACAGGATTTTCCATTTTTTATAGTCTCTTCTTACTTCACTAACCAACAAAGAATGCATTTTCTTGCTTTTTTGGAAAGCCAAACAAAAGGTAAAAATTACAACGGTTTGCCGGGAAAACAACTTCAGGGGTACAAGAGATAATAATGCAAGGAAATGCTTGCTCCATAGATTAATATACTAACAATAGGATTTTAGGACTGCAAGACGCGCATTTGATTGAGAAAATTCCCGAAAAAGTTATCAAATCGCCCACCACTACTAGCATTTATTGTACCATCTGATTCGTGTGTACATATAATTCGATCCTCCCTATTTTACAAACAAACAAACAAGTAAAAAATAAAAAAAATAAAAAAACTTAAAAAACTGGAAAATAAAAACAAAAAAAAAGATGGCACTGAATCATAGAAAAATTGCTCCTTATTTAAAATACACAATGTTCTCAGCATTCTTCATGTAACTTTATGGGGAAGTTCTAAGTTATTATAGAGAAAAGTTCTGCGTTATTTGAAAAAATGAAATGAATGCGAAATATCCTTCATAACGGGGTATTCTACCAAGGAGAGATGTTTTTAATGTGAGATATTCTTTCAAATTAAAACACACGCTGACACCCCTCCCCCCTGGGGGTAGACTAGTGCCGAATTAAGACCTTCGTTGGCTCCTAGCTAAGACATCTGAGAGGGCCCCCCAAAGAACTTATCTTGGGAATCATTACTGAAGTCCGTTAAAACATTAAACTCTAGCAACATGTTTGTGATATTTATGCAGAGTTTTCATAACAAGACCTCGTATTTTCCACTGTTCTCATAAGAACATGAGTTATTAAAATTCCTAGATTTTGTCTTGAAATTTCTAATGAAATTGTATACTTTTTAATGCATCTTTTTTGTTATGTGATGTGAAGTCACAGGGAACTTCGACCATTAACGGTCTCAAGTGGATAAGAAGATGTGGGTAGATGGTAGTGAAAAAGCCGAAACTGTCTCGCTGGCCTTGCTGTACAAGCGACATGAAAAGTTTACGCTTAGTGTTTACCCAATGCCTTGAAATCTGTTCCTCTTCTAGATACTGTTTATGAGCAAATGGAAATCATACCAGACAAAACTAAAATTATTTTACTTCCTATATACAGGGTGATTCAGAACTCTTGGGACAAACTTTAAGGGGTGGTAGAGCACACTGCAACAAACATTTTTTGTATAGGAATGTATGGACGCAAGTGACGCGTTGAGGCACAAACACAAGAAATAGACATGAAAGGAAACATAAATTGTGTACTATAAAGAAGTAAATTTCTCCGTCATTTTTGGTCCACGCCGGGGATCGAACTCGAGTCCACTTATTCCGGAACAAGTCGCTCTACCAACTGAGCTACGCAGACGTTCGCTCTTGCTGCTATCTGCCTTTATGTCGTGTGCGTCCTGCGGGGCAGGTACGTCACAGTACTTACAGCATCGTTGACAAGTGCTTCTTTACAGCAATGTTTACAATAATTGCTCAAAATTGCGTCCACCAACAGCAATACATGCGTGGCAGCGTCGACGTACCAATAACGATTATCTGTGAATGTGTGTGTGTGTGTGTGGGGGGGGGGTATTGTGAACGACTTCCTGCTTGGACCATATCTACTACCAACGCCACTCGATGGCAGATGTTATCGTATTTTTCTGGAAGAGGTTTCACCAGAACTGCTTCAAGATGTACCACTGGCCGTCCGACAAGGACTGTGATTTCAGCATGATGGGGCGCCAGCCCATTTCAGCATTAAAGTGCGCAATTACCTGGATGCCGCTTTTGGGGCGCGATGGATTGGCCGTGGTTGATCAGTCCGTGGCCACCCCGATCGCCCGATTTATCGAGCTTCGATTACTTCTTATGGGGACATCTGAAGGCCCTCGTTTACGAGACTCCAGTTGATTCTGTTGAATCAACTGTTTTATTACAAATTAAGTGCTTTTTTTAGTGATTTTTTGAAGTAACAGAATGATTTGGAGTTTGAGATCTTTTTTCAACTGACAATAACTTTCAGTTATCTTTAAGAGAAGGTGCAATGCACTATTTTATAATATTATTTAACAAAACTTCTAAATACAAAATTTACTATAGATAGCTATATAGCTTTTGTCTTAAGGACTGAACAGACCGATACATAGATGTGGTACAATCACCTGTACAATAAATTAAGTACCCGGTTTCTTACGGTAACACAATATACTAGGTATGATACCTGGTGCATAAAATGAGAGACAGGAGATGAAATATCCTGTGACACAGTAACCAAGATTCATGCGATATTCTATTCACAATATCCGATCTCGCTACAGAACTTCAAAATCACATACTTCGACAGACTATTGAAATTTAATAGTTAATCAGGTCCCCAAGTATTCTTGTGAATCTCTCCTATTACCGGAAATCTTTCGTCATATGGATACGAAAAAGTGAGAACGGAGTTTTCCCGTTAATACCAAGAAAGGAATGCGGAAAAGTTTCTGAAAATTCAGAATTTTTCTGGCGTACGAAAAATCCATAAAATTCAGAATTTTTGTGGTCATTAAATGGAAAAAGTTGTATAAGAAACATGCTTCGTTAATTTACGAAATAAATCACAGAAAGTGGCTCGTGAGTTTCAGAATTTTTTACAGTAAATATTCTCATGTACATATTCACATTACATGCGTAACGAGTTGTTACTGAACAAAATAATTGCGATTGTAAGGCAAGGGCATGTTTCATTAGGTTTTATAACTCCGATTATTTTAGTCTCAATCGTACGGAAACAGAAAATTAAATTTTGAAGCTTAATTAAAGTTATTTAAGATCATAAGAACGGGAAAATTCTGGTCATGGGGATCCCGACTCCGTTAAAGTGAGTCAGAATCGGTAAATAAAATTCAGCTCGCGGGAACATCGGTAAACAGATTTGTTTCAGGTTGCTGATCCTTGTTTGTTGAAAGAATCTTTCTTTCTTTGGCGAAGTGATGTACTTTGTTTAGAAAGCAAGATGAGGGTGTGGTGCTGGTATACGGTTGTCCTTTAACGCACACCAGAATTCGAACGTCGGGGGAAGAGGACGGGAGGCCCGTGCAACGTTTCGCCGCCCTTATCCGCTTTATTAGAAGTGTCATCTACACCCCCAAGGAGCTTTGGCACGCATCCCTGACAAAGTCTCATCGATCTGCGGGCTCTCTGAAGGGAGAGACATGGAGAAAGTACTCCACGATGCGGAGTAAGGATGATCCACCTACCACGCCCAAGAGCGACTTCAGTGGCTAGAAGACGAATGGTATGTGAATGAAGGATTTTTCTGTCTTTGTCTCTTTTACCCCTACTGCCCTACACCTTTCTTTCCTTATTTAATTCAGAACACTGACCCACAAAGTGCTTTCGTCTTATGCAAAATTCATTCCACTCATTGAGCTTCACGTCGGATGCATTAACGTGCGAAAGGAAATTTGTGAGAAAAAAAAAAAAAGAAATCCAACGCAGCCTTTCGAATAAGACTTGAATACAAATATAGTCGGCTTTTACCAATGTATCATGTGTTTATGTTTTTATTCTTCTAACACATTATTCTACTTTTATTTGTTTTCTTTTTGACTTGCAGAAGTGCAGCTCTTTTATTTTCTTATCCACTGCTGAGTGTGTTTTTCCTCAAGGTAGACTGTGACTCATTTCGACTCAGGATTTCCTTTGCAAACTCTCTCTCACTCTTTGTTTCGGGATTTAATGGCCACCGTGAACACCTAACACCATAAGCAGTTGCGCCCCCTTAATTTGGGTCAGATGCTTTCAAACGAGTGAGGGACAACGCAATGGGACAAATTTATCCCACGGGCTTCTTCAGGGACAAAACACCGGCCCAACTCAAACGATTAGCCAGAATCCTAAACCTCTAACCACTCGGCAACCATGCAGCCTTCCCTTTTATAAACGCGGTACTCGCTACGCTGGTTGTAGTGGGTAGAATGTAATGTTCTTTGGTTTTAAGAATGTAACTATACGTGAAAATGCTAGTTTGCAGCCCCGGTGGCTCAGCGGTCTAAGCGCTGGCTTGTGATCATTCGTTCGAGATGCGTCCGGGTTCGAATCCGGTAAAACATGGATGTTGTGTTTGTCTTACGGTACTGGTTCTCTCCTTTACCTGGAATCAGTGGCCTTAGATTAGGGACGGGCGACTGCGTATAACCCTTGCTCACAGTGGTCATTAAACCCCCAATAAAAAAAAAAAAAAAAAAAGGAAGAAAAGAAAGAAAATGCCAATTTGGCCACAACATTAACATTATGTGAAGCTTAATCCGTTTTAATTGATACCTTAGATAACCTAACAATCACTTAATACAGCAATATCATTTCAAGAGAGAGCTACTTACAGTTAAAGTTTTATTTACGTCTGCACATCAGAGGCCCCTTCAATTCAATAATGTATATAGAAGACCCTTAACCAGGCTTAGCGACGGTAAGGCACTTTTCCTGTCAGCTTAGCGGCGCTAAGGCACTTTTTCTGTCAGTTTACCGGCGTTAAGGCACTTTTTCTGCCAGCTTAGCGGCGGTAAGGCACTTTTTCTTTCAGCTTAGTGGCGCTAAGGCGCTTTTCGTGGTTAGTTGGGTAGAAAAGCAGGGCAAAGAAATTGTTTTTAGACGATCATGTAAAAAGAACACTGATTTATATGAAACCATACTTGTACCTTTACAGAACAATCGTCCGGCAAGCACGGTACTAAACTGTTTTTCTTTTTTATTGGAGGTTTACATCTTGAATTCATACATTTGTGCTGGTTAACACATACATTTTGAATTCAGACAAGTGCAGTATTGTGCGTCACACTGTACAACAATTATGCAATGCATTTACATCATCAAAGTACAGATCGAACATGTGATACATTATGCCAGATTTTCAAATAAAAGAGCGAGCCAATGCCGAAAGACAAACACAAATATCCATGCCTTACCAGGGATTCGAACACAGACCCCTACCTCCCTGGGTGAACTATCAGAAGCCATCGCTTTGACCACCGGTGCGGCCGGTACTAAACTGTCGGATCACGTAGTAAGACGTGATCATCCATTTAGATCGAGCGACAAGTAGCCGCTACGGTAACGAAGGCTACTCACCGTTCGTCTGAGTGGGCTTGTGTTCGTGTCGAAGTCGAGTCATAGGTAGTGTGCTTATCTTACAGCACTGTTTTTCTCCCTCCCCTGGAGCCAGTTTCCCTAAACTGGGAACGAACAGCTGTTATATCCATTAGAGTTCTTCATTGTGGTCGTTATCCCCCCTCCTCCTCTTTATCCTCACCACCGGCTCCAATGGAAGTATCTTCTAAGCCTATTCTGTGATTCCTTGTGAATAGCCCAAATGGACGGTCCGAGTGGTCAGAGGCACTGGCTTCTGGCCAATCGCTGGAGATGGGCTGGAAATCCGGGCGAGGCAGAGAGTATATATTCTTGTATGTCACTGTGTCAATTTTCAATGTAATAGATCCATTCGTTCTAGTGTGTGGGTGTGTGTGTGTGTGTTCAGGTAATTTTCTGAACTAAATCGTAGTGAAATGGAGAAATACGAACAACGGGGCAGGGGAATGTACCTGTCTTCGAAAAGCATGTCCCCTCAAGAGGCTCATGATGATATAATGTTGACACTGAAGGATAAAGCACCTGTATGTGCCTCCGATGTGAATATACACGTCGAGTTTTGATGTGGCAATGATCTCCCGATGAGATGCCGATCTTTCTGGACAGTCATGCAGAACCACCTCTAAGTAAAGCTTCAAGGAAGTGCATGACCTCGTGAAGCAAGACAGGCGAATAACTGCTCGGTGTATACAGCTGACTCTGAGGGTATTTCAATCGGAAGTTTCTATTGAAATCTGATGAATTCTTTGTCGATGAGAAAAGTCAGCCCGCTAATGTTGACGGATGATCAAAAGGAAAGACTCCAAACGAGTGTGCCTCACTACCTTGAGCATGCTTCGTGCGGCTGCAATAAATTTCAGTGGATTGTTACAACTGATCAATTATGTGTTTATCACTTTAACTAGGAGATTAAAAACCAAATTCTTATGTGGAAATATGTAACCTCTCCGCCTCCGAAATAGTTGCTCCGTCAGATAGCAAGGTGCGCTGGCATCAGTTCTTTTGAGGTACAGAAATCATCGTCATGATTAACTACCTGAAAAAGGACGCAGATGCCACTGATTCAAACTATGCCAACCAACTTCGTGCAACCACCAAGAAAAAAGGAGCGTGGAAAACTGTGAAGAGGTGTCTTCCTCTTTCAAGGCAACGCACAAAGTCGCACCTTCCAAACTGTCAAGACAGCCATACAGACTACGTGATTTGAGTTGCATCAGCACACACCTTATTCTCCGGATCTTACACCCAGTGACTTTTATTTGTTTCCCAAGCTGAAGGAAAACATCCTTGGAAAGGGAAATATCTCAAACCTAAAGTGGCCACAGTTGTGGGAACGTGTTTTGAAGATCAAGTTGAAGATATTTTTTTCCCAACGGGATCAAAACACTAAAACAACAGTGGGAGAAGTTCATTTCAATGGGTAGGGACTATGTAACAAAAATTAAAAAAAAAAGAATCACGGCTTTCGTGTATGTGTTAGAATGTCAATGTTTTGAACGACACTCATACGGGGAAGCAGGCGTGCTTCGGACTTCCATTGTTTCCGTCACGAACTTGACGTAAAGGACAGCACTTCAGTTTTTCGTATGACATCACGGAATACAACACGTCACAATCCACTTCCTCTCGCTTTTTTAAACTTGTGTTTTGTTTCGGGTTTTAATGATAACTATGAGCAACTCACAGCTACATGCCGTAGTCCGTCCTTAATTTGGGGTTGTTGTATTCATGGAAGGGAGGTCGTCTAGAGCTGTGGGATATACACACCACCATACCTTATCCCGGACTCGAACTCAGGCGAGTAGCCGGAAACCAGCGCCTCTGACCACTCGGTCACCGGGGCCACACGTCTCTTTTTAATTTTCATCAGGAGCGACAGCTTGTACAGGCTCCTTGCTGAAGATAATTACACTTACTATTTATTTTAAAGGACAATCTAACTTGTCTGCAATGCGAATCACAGGCGAAGTTATCTCGATTTACGGTTAAGATCAGTAAATAATTGTTTTAGAACTGTATATTCAATCATTAGCGATGATGGTTGTTTCCCAGGACCAAAGCATAAAATTTGTGCTTTTTAGAAGAAACAGCACAATATACCATAGATTATCTTTGTTTGTTTTAATGATCTTTTTTTTTTTTTTTTTTTTTTGAGGCTACTGATTCCATTAAAGTGGAGGCAAATTGCTTCGTAAAAGCAGTAGCATGATCCACATGAGATTAAAACCCAAGCTCAGCTTTACGGGTAGTACAGCGTCCACTAACTCAGCCACTCGACCATTCTTACACAGGCGGTTGTCAGCGAGATTTTGGGGAGGATACTTGAATAACGGCAAACGGATGTTTAAAAAATTCACAAAAAGCTGATTTCCAGTCGAGACAATAGCGGGGCCTTTTTATTTAAGTGTTTAAGTGGAGGGAAAAATTTTAACAACTCCCATGGACATCCAAGAAGTCTCCCGTTTCTATTTTAGAGCGGAAAGAAAGAGCCAAGACCAAAGATGCAAGAAGCAGATTCTCCGGAGGACCTATTTCTTTTACGTGCTAACAAATAAAAAAAGTACTCGTAGCCATTCATCTGTAAGGAAAAGTTGGTATTCTCAAATTGTTATATTCCTTATTGTGAGGCCCTTTTAACAGCAGCATCACGGTGCCCGAGAGCGACTACGCCTCCCCTTCTGGGCGTTACGACTCTGTATGTGAATTCGGTTTTTCTTTCTTAAATTATTTTCTTCTAGTGAAGCAAAAACAAAACTAATTAAAGAAAGTAAAACCAATTATCTGGTCATCATCCATTTTCATTCCAGTACTGCTGGATGAAGGTCTCCCAAGTCTCTTCCGCATAACTCTCTATTGTGAGCAATTCTTTTGCATGCCACTCCCTTATGCTTTCAAATTCCATCCAGCCATCTCCCACGTGGTCTTCTTCTGGACCTTTTCCTGTTCCTTTATAGCCAATCTAATATCTCCAATGTAGTATTTCAGTTGCCCAACGGTGGTCAGTTCTGCTAGCAATATGTCTATCTGATTCAAACTGTCTTTACTTCTATCATAATGTTATCCACACTTGTCATTTAATTTATCCATGAATTCCTTTTCCTTTCTATCCACTCTTGTCATTTTTCTTATCCACGAATTCATATTCCTTTACCTTTCTATCCACGCTTGTCCTTTTACTTATCCATGAATTCCTTTCCTTTTCTACCCATTCTTGACTTTTTACTTATCCACGAATACCTTTTCCTTTACCTTTCTACCTACTCTTGTCATTTTACTTATCCATGAATTCCTTTTCCTTTCTACCCACTCTTGTCTTTTTACTTATCCACGAATACCTTTTCCTTTATCTTTTTATCCACTCTTGTCATTTTACTTATGCATGAATTCCTTTTCCTTTCTACCCACTCTTGTCTTTTTACTTATCCACGAATACCTTTTCCTTTATCTTTTTATCCACTCTTGTCATTTTACTTATGCATGAATTCCTTTTCCTTTCTATCCACTATTGTCATTTTACTTATCCACTTACTTATCCACTTTTCCCTTACCTTTCTACCTACTCTTGTCATTTTACTTATCCATGAATTCCTTTTCCTTTCTACCCACTCTTGTCTTTTTACTTATCCACGAATACCTTTTCCTTTACCTTTTTATCCACTCTTGTCATTTTACTTATGCATGAATTCCTTTTCCTTTCTACCCACTCTTGTCTTTTTACTTATCCACGAATACCTTTTCCTTTACCTTTTTATCCACTCTTGTCATTTTACTTATGCATGAATTTCTTTTCCTTTCTACCCACTCTTGTCATTTTACTTATCCACGAATACCTTTTCGTTTACCTTTCTACCTACTCTTGTCATTTTACTTATCAATGAATTACATTTCCTATCTTTTTTGGCTACACCAAGCGTACATCTTTCCACACTTCTTTTAGTTACCTGTAGCCTTTTTTCGCTTCTTTTAGTTACCTGTATGTCCTTTTTAGTTAAGATACATGTTTCTAATAGATCAAGTAGGAACTGGAAGGATGCATGTTTTGATTAAAAACTTTTAAGATTTAATGGTAAATCGCTCTTGAAAATCGTACTGCTTCATCCACACGCAGCTCAGCCAAGTTTTTGAACTTCTTCCACACGCAGCTCAGCCAAGTTTTTGAACTTCTTCCACACGCAGCTCAGCCAAGTTTTTGAAGTCAATGAATTCCTATGTGGTTTTCGCTTGATATCTATGGTCCAATTACCTATATTTCAATATTTCGCACCAGGAGCGTATTTAGAGGGGGCAAGGGGCCTTCTCACCCCTCCCGAAAGCGCTTCATTTGTTTATATTTTTGGTTAAAATACGACTTCCTTTATAAAAAAAAAAGTGCTTTAATTTAATAAAAATGCCTCAACTTACATTAGAAAAAAATTCTTTAATTTTTTCTTCTATGTTTCATTACCTTTCAGCTTGTTTCGGCTCATTTCAAAAACTTCCATTTTTGAGGTCCCCACCCCAAAAAATATTCTACATACGCATCTGTTTCTCACAGTATGGATGTAGTGAATTTGAAACGCTTTTGTAATCGAAATCAGAGACTAAGAAATCTAAATTGCTTATTTCCAGCTTGCTTTTTTCAGAAGTAATTTCCGAATGATTAATAAAGCACATATTTAGTTTACTTTTGTTTTGTACTGATTTTTTAGACAAATTAATCTTAGGCAAAAGCATGTGCCCACCTAATCCCGATATACCTTTCGTCGGGAATGGGAGAATCTCCGCAGTAAAAAAATTTCACACAACCTCGTCAATTTAATAAAGTCCGAAAATTTCACACTCCACCACACACGCAGCACGCAGTGCATCCTCCAACACAGAAATCCCGTTGATCGCCCAACACCCCAACCTCCTACTTAGGGTAATTTTGCGACTCACCCGGCAAGTCCCCGAGCCTGGGCGGGCCGAGCTGCGCAGGCACGACCCGGTTCGCCGCCGCCGCCACTCACAGCGGACCCTGCTACCCGCCGCTAATCACATTATTCACTGGCTTAGCTTGATGTTATCGCCCGGCCAGAAAATACATTCTCAACTCTGACCTCTCAGCGCCGGGAACTCCGGGCCGGCACAAAAAGCCGACATAAGTGATGAGTGCAGACGCCGAAATAATAACGAAAAATGAATAATGAAAATGTTTTCACGATGCCTTTGAAGAACCATGCAGAAATAACCACCTGAATAAAAAAAGATGGAAGGAAGAAAGAAAAAAGGGAAGAGGGGAAAGCACTTACTAAACCCACTGTTGCATCATTTAAATGTAACGGATGATTTGAATTAAAATGCCATAGTGTTTACGACATTCCCGTGGTTTGTCGTAAAGCAAATAACACAAAAGCGCAACTTAAAAAGTGCTATTTGCCCTAATGCAGCGAGCAACGCCTGTCTCTCTCTTTTCTCTTTTTCTTTTCAATCTTTCTGTCACTTGAAGCGTAAAATTATAACTTAACAACCAAAGTTTATGTAGTTGAAGATGAAAGCTGAGGGCTGTAGCTGTTCAATTCCAGGCCGCGGGTGGCCTAGCGGTCAACGTTCGGGACTACCACAGAGAAGATCTCGGGTTCGATCCCAGGCAGGTACGAACGCTCGAACCACTAAATATCCGCCGTGCGTCGGATGGGCACGTTAAGCCGTCGGGCCCCGGGTACTGGCCCCCGGTAATAAATAAGGGCGTCTTCCTCCCCCTTTCTATTTCGCATCCGTGTCACTTTCCTATCGGGCACTCTAGCCCAAATCTCCTAGCTTCCTGTTTCTAAGAGTTGTTTAAGACCTGGGGTCAGACACTCCCTTCCTAAAATCCTCTACATATGATCTGTTCAATTCCAGGAGTGCTCTAAATGTTGTGACATACTACCAGAGCACATTTATGGAGCAGAGTTGGAAACAAGTCAAAAATTTTAGACTCTGACCCGACCCGGGGCAAATCTGCTTTGAACTATAAATTCGAATATATCATCATCATGATTGTAAATCATTATCAATCCAATGCTGGATGAAGGTCTCCCAAGTTTCTTCAACGATGGACTGTCTTGGGCCAGTCTCCTCCAGAGGCATCTATCCATCTACCCATTTCCCAGGTGGTCTTCTGGATCTTTTCCTGTCCCTTGGATTCCAGTCTAATACTTTGGTTGTTCATCGGTGGCCGTGGCAAATATGTCCAGCCCATTGCCATTTCAGGGATTTTACTCTGATCACGATGTCTTCCACTCTTGTCATTTTCCTTATCAACCAGTTCCTCTGTTTATCTTTCTTGGTTACGCAAAGCATGCAACTCTCCATGCTTTCTTCAGTTGTCTGCAGTCTTTGTGTGTCTTTTTTAGTTAAGCTCCGCGTCTCTGCTCCCCTACGTAAGTACTGGAAGGATGCATTTAAACACTTTTACTTTAAGACATAATGGCGTATTGCTGTTAAAAACCATACTGTTTCTTCCAAAAGCTCACCAAACAAGTTTTATACGAAGATTAATTTCTTCATCAATGTAACCTTTGCTGCTGTCCAAGGTATCGGTTATCTCCAGCTTTTCTCCATCAATCGATACATCTTCATTCCTTGTGAAAGCATTGTACACCAGTTTTGTTTTGTCTTCTGAAAGTTCATTTTTAATCCCATTTCTTTACTCTTGTCAGCAAGTTCCTGGATCATACTCTGCTGCTCTGAAGTATTATTTCAGAGTCCTCTGAGAGGTCCTTTGAATTTTCTTTTTTCTTTTCTAAAATAAAACGGAAATAAAATCGGGTCGAATACCTTGACCCGCAAGAACCCGGTGACCCATGACCAGTTTCCAATCTCTGTTAAGGAGACAAGGAGGCCCTGGGGCTGGACAGTATTTTGGGGCCCCGGGATTAGTGGCACATGTAGGATTTCAGTATGGGTGGATGAATAAAAATACCCAAGAGAAAACATTCCTAAAACGTGAGGAGGAAACCATATAAATATCCCCGCCATATTGAAGTATGTATCCCATGATTCATAGACGAATCAGTGTCAGCAAGAAAATCTAAAAATGCATGGTTGGAAACTGGACACCAGTTGAGTAATGCTTCAATCCCCCCCCCCCAATCCCTTCCCCAAGGTTTCAGCTTGTTGAAATTATATCAAAGTAGTGGGCAAAATAATAAGATTCAAATGAATTCTTAATGCATGAAAATTTCCCCCAATTACAGATGTGTACAAAAATACATCTGTAATGCTTTCGAAAGATTTGAGAATGGACTGTGGGTGACTATACTTTTTGCGGACTTCACCTAAAAAAGCTGAAAGAAATATATTTTTTTTTTCACCAGGAAGTTTTTCTCATAGCTTTTGCTGTGGTATCTGTAAAGAAAAAAAAAAAAAACAGAAAAAAACTGTAGAATTATCAATTCTTCAAGCATCCTGCATAGGGCCCTCTTGAAAATGTGGGGCCCGGGGCTTCAGTCTCCCTAGCCCCTTCTGAAATGAGCTCTGCGTACTACAGAGGTAACATGCATGTCAAAAGGCAAAGTTGCCGCAATTCCGTTGGTGTAGCTTAGTTCAGAAAGCATTCGGCTCCGGAGCAGAAGGATGCGAGCTCTGTCACCGGCAAAACGTTGTTTCACTATATTTGCGCCCTAACGTAAAAGTGGATCTACCGGCATTTGATGTTTTCGAAAAATGTGTGATGCTCCTTCCATACATTGTCTGGAATGAATGAAAATTCCTTCTTCGCTTCGAAAAATGTGCGATGCTTCTCCCACACATCGTCTGGAATTAGTGAGAATTTCTTCTTCTACAGAGAGTTACTTCAAGCACGGTTTGCTGCAGCCCCGAAACCTGCGATTCCGTGCCACCCGCCTTTCTGGGGGGGGGTGATATACCCTGAAGTGCCAGAAAAACTGGTACAGACGAGCTTATGCAAAATACATAGCAACGTCACCTATGCGCGTACTCGTTTGCGTCCGCCAGTGCGTATATAAAGCAATAGACATCTTGCCAGCTGTCAGAGCTGTTTTCTGCATGAGAATGACAAGTAATAACGATTTAAGCGATTTTCAACGCGGTGTCATAGTTGGTGCTCGTGAGATGGGCCATAGTATTTCGGAGGTAGAAACGAAGTTCGGATTTTCACGGACAACCATTGCAAGGGTGTACCGTGACTACAAGAATTCCGGCGAAACCTCCAACCTACGATACCAGTGTGGCCGTAAAAAGACATTGGGTGAACGTGACCATCGTCGACTGTCAAGAATCGTTTCACGCGATAGGCGTGCAACACTCTCGCAGGTATCATCGGAATTCAATGCTGGAGCCTCAACAAGCATCAGCGACCGGACTGTGCAACGTACCCTGTACGATATGGGCTTTGGGAACCGACGCCCAACTCGAGTCCCTTTGATAGGTGCATTACACAGAGCTATGCGCCTTGCTTGGGCGCGGCAACAGCGCCACTGGATACTTGATGACTGGAAACAAGTAGCCTGGTCTGACGAGTTGCGTTTCCAACTGTATCGGGCAGATGGAAGAATTCGTGTGTGGCGCAAACCCCATGAAGCCATGGATCCCGCCTGTCAACAGGGAACTATACCTGCTGTTCGGGGGTCCGTAATGGTAAGGGCTGTGTTTAGCTGGACTTCACTGGGATCCCTGGTACGTCTACAAACGTCTGTGACCGACCAACGTTATGTTCGCATCCTTTCTGACGAGGTACACCCGTTCATGTCCTGCATTCATGCTGATGGGTTGGGCCTGTTTCAACAGCACAATGCATCTCCACACAAGTGTCGGGACGCCACATTATGGTTAGAGGAGCATTCATCTGAGTTTGGGGTGTTGCCATTCCCACCCAAGTCCCCAGATCGGAACGTGATAGAACACATTTGAGATGCCATGCAATGCGCTATCGAACACAGGAATCCGAGACTTCGGAATACACCCGAATTGTGGAACGCTCTGCAGGAAGTATGATGTGCATTGCCTACAGCATATTTCCAGACGCTAGTGGAGTCCATGCTCCGTCGTATTTCTGCAGTCCTGCGTTCCCGTGGGGGACCTACGAAGTATTAGACTGGTGTACCAGTTTTTCTGGCACTTCAGGGTATATACGACGTACTACAGAGGTGACATACATGTCAAGACGGCAAAGTTTCAGCGACAAATTCCGCCAGCAGTCGTCCGTCTCTAATTTGGTGACGCTGAATCCAGGGAAGGCAATGAGTCAGCGCCATACGACAAACACACCACCAATGTCTCATCTGAGATCTAAGCCTGGGCTTAACTTGGGCGACTAGCCAGAAGCCAGCTGCTCTGAGCATTCGGGCACCGGAGAAGCTATAGGCACTCGCCCATTCGTAATTTGGTGCCAGTAGTTCCAGAGATGGGAGAGAACCAGCACTCTACAACAAACGAACCACCCATGCCTCATCCGGGACCAAATCGGAAGATTAACCAGAAACCCACGCTTCTGACCATTCAGCCACCAAGGTATCACAGTATGTCTTGCGGTGTTATAATGCTAACGGCAAAGTAAAGGAATATATGCACATTAATTTTTTTTTTTTTTATATTGGAGGTTTAACGACCACCGTGTACAACTCAATGGGCTATTAGCAGTCGCCCATCCCTAATTTAGGGTCACTGGTTCCAGGGAAGGGAGAGTGCCAGTGCCGTGAGACAAACACAACATCCATGCCTAACCGGGATTCGAACCCAGACCCCTTTTGGACCAATGATCAGAGGCCATCGCTTAGACCACTGCGCCACTGGGGCGGCACTATAATTTTGATCTTAATGGCTAGTGAGACGGAGGCAAACGGACGATAAAAGAAAATAAAGATAAGGTATGCAAACATAGCTTGAGAAAATCCTGCCGTGTCTTAATTACGACAGTGACAAAATCTATGATCGTTTGCCTGCTCGTTGTTTTCAATACAGATGAATTTTAAGATAAAAAATTAATGGCTGTGTCGGTTCCGCTTTTGGGTGCTGTTATTCATACAAACAAGACCACCATGCTACTGGAGTTAGTATCACCCCTCAAGAAGTCTTTGTTTCTTTGTAGCTGCCGTGTCTCGGTGCGATGTACTTTCCCTCGCATGCGTGTTCGTTTTGTGTGTGTGTGTGCGTGTGCGCGCGCGCGGTTTCATGCAAATGCGGTAGTCGATAAGACTGCAAATGGAATCCGTCCTTTCAACGCGGTTGGTAAAGGCGAATCTGCTCAAGTATGCATCTTGCGTAAAGTGGTGACATCGTGAATAACTAAAGACACACCCGCGTCGGTGCGTTTTATACGCCTTTGCTGTTTGCGCCCAATGTCAAAGCCATGATTAAGTCTGAATCTGCGCTAATCGGCAACACATCCTTGCCATTAAAATAGACGTTGACGGGCTGCAGTGTATGTCTATGTCTCTGAATGTGTGTGTAGAAAAAAAGCAAACAAAAAGTTTCTTTATTTATTCAAGAAGCGTTATATCGAGATATGTGTTGTCAAATTCAGAAGCTGACAACTAATGAAAGATTCTAGAGATTAGCTGACGCAATATACACTTGAAAGTACGTAATGTCCAGGCAGTAAATCTTGCAGTGTTGAGAGTGAATTATATAATGTTTTGTCGTGGTTTCTACTTTGACATTCTTTTTGTGTTTGAGTCAGAGAAGACAAAACAAGAACTAAAAGCAGCTTCAAAAAAAAAAAAAAAAAAAACTACCACAATAAATAGGTTCTGGTGATATTTCGAGGGAAAAGAAGTAAATGCTTTCCATACGATTCGACAGAGATCCAAGTAATTGGAAGTCCATTTCATACATCCTTTTACAATGGCGGACAAATTATTGGAAGCCTTTTGCGCTCCATACATGATTGACATTTGGGATACACTTGACCGCTCCGGTTGCTGTGGGGTTATAGGCGCTGGCTTCTGGCCATTTGTCCGAGATGAGTTCCGATTTAAGGCACAGATAATGTGCATGTCTTATGGCTATGGCTTTATCTCTTCTCTGCAACTAGTGGCTCTAAATTAGATACGAATGAGTACTTATAGACCTCAAAGTTGCTTGTTATGATCGTTAAACACTGAAAAAAAAAATTACTCTAGTTTTAATCTCCATCTTCTGCTCAAAAATATAGATTTTTCTAAACAATCACTTAAAGAGCAGTGTAACCCAATATGGAGAACAATATTTTTGTTGTTATTAACCTTCAAGATCTGGAAAACAGCTTCCCTGAAGAATGAATCAATGATTTCTTCAGTATTTTGAACACGTCGTTCATAGGAGCTGGCAAATCATCTGAAATCGGCCAGTGTTCGAATCCCGATGGAGCACAAACAGTAGGTTGTCCTACGACCCTCGTCCCCCCCCCCTTTAAAACCAAGGGCTCTAAATTACAGACGGGAAAATGCCTCCAAGGATGGGACTAACAGTCTCAGATGTTCAGGTGGTCTTCAACTACCCCCCCCCCCCAAGAAATTTTTCACAACGAATGTATATACGGAGTTTAGGCAGTCTTCGGTGTCGGAGTGGTCAGAGGCGCAGAATCCTGGCTAATAATTTCACGGACGATGACTCCTGGCCGTCGTTCTTGGAGGTCGTTAAACCCGGAGACAAAAGAAAAATATTAATTTTAGCTTACCGTGTCCACAGAATTTTTAATTTTCGCAATATCTCATATATCTTTTGTAAAATGCAATTTCCTCTTAAGATTAAATTTCTTCATTTAACCAAGTTGATTCGCCTCCGGTGTTACAAAAGAACTGGATCGAATTATTATTTTGGGTTTCCAAAGTTTCACACACTTATAAACTATCGGCAAATACATAAATACGTCATCAGGTCGAAAATTCTACGTTATGTGGAATGGGAAACAACAAATAAACAAAACTCAGTTCACATCAAAAGGATTATGCACTAAGTTCTCTTTTTAATCTAGTGGGCAGCATCTCAGAAACCATTTGAATTTGAATAAATTACACTTATCAGACAAACAGCAGTAACCTGAAAAGTCTGAAAGTCTTACATTTTTTCCTTTTAATTCAATATTTTAAAGAAAGCACTGACAGCATCTGTGTGTGTGTGTGTGGGGGGGGGAGGGTTATGTAAAAGAAACAGAGTTTCCAAGAGCAATTTACCACTGGCCGCTGCCATGTCTGAAACCAAAAAGTATTTCATCAATGCATGCTTTCAGTTCTTACACGTCAGAGACGTGAAATTTAAATGAAAAGTACAGTCAGAAGCTGCAACTTACTGAAAAAGAGTGGTGAGGTGCATGCTTGGTGTACTTAGGAAATATAGTAAGAAAAACTCATGGATCGAGAAATTGACATCAGCATACACCATGACGAAGGTAAAACCCCTGATATGGCAACGGACTGGACATGTTGTCGGAAGAACTGACTACCGTAGAACAACGGAAATACTTGACTAAATTGCAAAAGATAGGATAGGATGATGATGATGATGATGGGGATGATATATACACTATATTGACAAAAGTCACCGGACATCCCTTCGAAAGCAAATCAACAGATCAGCTGCGTTGTTAAAATGCGCGGTACAGCTGCAAACTGTATAAAAACAAGCCTGCAGCTGACCGCAATCATATCGCACTCTGACGTTGAGTGAAAATGCCGCGGCGGGAGAGAACTGACTCTGAGAAAGGAAAGATTGTTGGGTGTTATATTAGTGGGTTGTCCATAAGAGAAACCGAGAGGCGTTTAAACATACCCAAGCCAACTGATTTGGATATACTGAATAAGTGGAAGACACATGGCGTGCCTGAAGCAGCAAAGCGTACCGGCAGACCAAAGAAAATCAGTGATAGAGGACGTTGAAGCCTCAGGAGAGTCGTTACAGCTAATCGAGAGAGTATTGCACAAGACCTCAGTGTACAGGTGAGTAAAAATGCTGGAACCTCGGTATGTACACGTACCATTCGTAGAGAACTTCATTCCATGGGTTACCGTGGTCATGAGGCTGCTCATAAGCCTTTCATCTCCACTCGGAAAGCTACTGGTCGTTCAGCATGGTGTAAAGAACATTTATCGTGGACCGTAGATCAATGGAAACGGGCCCTGTCGACTGATGAATCCAGATACACGATCCATCAGTCTGATGGTCGTGTGTGGGTATGGCGGCAGCTGGGGGAACGCTATTTACCACAGTGAACTGTTCCTACGGTCAAGTTTGGAGTTGGCAGTGTACTCGTGTTGGGGTGTTTTTCGTGGTATGGTCCCGACCCATTGGTTATCGTGGACAAATCTGTTAACCAGCACGTCTACCTCGATATTCTGGACAATTATGCCCTGCCAACTCTGTGGCAATACAATGGAACCGAGCCTTGTTAATACCAGCAGGATAATGCACAGAGCCATAAAGCAAGGTTTCAAAATCGCTTTATTCTTATTTATCATAAGAAAACATAAGAGGGAGACGTACAGAATTGGGCGTCTCACTGGACTGTTACGGCTTGGTTTGAGGATAATTCCGTATCGTGTGTGGATTGCCCAGCGCAGAGCTCCTGATCATAATCCCATAGAGCACCTATGGGATGAATTAGAGGGCCGCATAAGAAGTTTGGAGCCAAGGCCTACTACTACTAAGCAACAATTAGCGGCAGCATTATGTACTGAATGGAAGCGCATACCTATTGCTGTGTTTCGAAACCTTGTCGAAAGCATGTCTTGAAGGGTCAGTGCATGCATTAAAGCCAAAGGCGGACCGACACCGTACTAATTAACTTATGTTATTAAATGCTATGTTGTGTTTCTCTTCTGTGTGTCCGGTGACTTTTGTCAATATAGTGTATATTAAAGTTTCTTTATGTGCGTACTTTGTACCTTTCCCTCGCTTCACAAAAAAAAAAAAAAAATACGCAGTGCAACGTTTTACGGGAAACTGTTTTGCGAAATGCATTTTTTCGGCTCTTCCTCTTTCCTTAAAAACGCTACAGGTTTTTTTTTCTTTAATTACGTTCCTATTTAGACGCAGTTATGTCCTCTAAGAAAATTTAGACCAATTAACTAATTTAAGGTCACGCACGTGGCAGTTTCAAACTAAATCATGTTGAGAGAGATAACGATTAAAGTTTTAAGTCAGATAGTTTTCCTTCTGAACGCCGCGAGTGTCCAACAATAACGACAGATGTCTACACGCAAGCTTACAAAAAATAACTGACCCCGACTTCAAGAGAATTCTTCCTTTACAGTAACATATTTAAGACACTGAAAAGTCTTTTTCTCAGAAAGTAAGGATCTGTGTGTTAGTGGAGAGGAACCAAATATTTGAAGAAGCAGAAAGCTTTTGACCTCGGAAATTCAAGATCTATTTCAGCAAGCTCTCTCGAATGTATGTATAACGTAGTTCCCATCATGTTTACGTGAGAATGAATATAACAGATATCATATCAGCTACCAGAGGTCGTATTGAATGTCTTTCCGCTGGGTTCGAGTCCAGCTCTTGCCGCGCTGAAAACACTTTGATGAGAGTTTCAAAGTCCCTCGCGGAGGCATGAAAACAACTTGAATTTAAGCCTAGATCGGAAATGCTCATGCCTTCTTGTTCACCGAATAGTCAGAGGCACAGGATTCCTGCTAATTGTCCTAGTATAGTTGGGGTTAGAGTACCGGCTGGGTGGTGCATGTCTCGCACGATGCAGGTGTTTTCCTTTACCTGCAGCAAGTGATCCTAAATTAAGGACGGGCTGCAAGTGATGATCACGCTGATCATTAAACGCCGTAAGAAAATAAATAAATAAAAAGTTACAGCATACTTTTTATGTGACATGCACTAGAGGTCTGCACGGGCCGGGTCGGGCCCTTCTTTTAGTTTAGAGAACAAAGCAACGCGTCGGGCCAGACTATTTCCCAGACACTTGCAACCGGGCCGGGCCAGGCCAAGTCGACCCATTCTTTTTATCGCAATGGTAAAGAAAGAAAGAAGTCGTGTTCCCCGATTTCCTGGTGTGTTTGACTGTTCTGCTAGCTTTACTTACTTCCATGGCGTAACCAAAAAAGCAAGAAAAGGCACTCACAATGTTTTTACCAATCTGTAGGTATTAAGAAGGTAAAACCACTTTGAGGCTTGTTGACAACAAAAAGATTCGACCCCGAGCGAGAGTGTGTGTGTTGTGTATAGTGGAGAACGGGGAGTGTTTGCAGTGGAGTGGGGACTGTATGTGTGTGTTTGTATGAGAGAGTGGGACGACATCGATCTTTTCTCCAATCCCTAATCTGTATAGGGATTGACTTATGTAGTGTTACTGCTTACTAGTTCAGAGAAAGGGAGATTCTGAACGCTCTTAGTCTTCCTTTCTCTCTCTCTCTTTAAATGTAATATTTTTCGATAATTGTCAAAGTTTAGTTAATATTTTAGGCTTACATTGGACGAAAGATTTTCAATAATATCTCATTTCATTATTTAATTTTCCCATTTTAATGAAATACAATAGAAATACAAAATAATACCAAATGGCACATCACGGGCCGGGACGGGCTGGGTCTTAAACACGGGCTGGGTCTTAAACACGGGCTTGTGCCGGGCCGGGCTCACCAAATTAGGCCCGTGCAGACTTCTAACGTGCACATGCCACAGGAGTAAATAGCGATAGACAGCATCACTCCGCAAGATAAATTACATCTCAAAATGCAAGAGCTCGTCAGTTTTAATGCAGATCACGTTTGTCGTCTTCAAGTCACATGATCTTCCGCGATGAAGGAAACTGATCAGGGAATCTTGAGATACTTCAACGTTTGCCACGCATGCGATTAACAAGAACGAAGGATACCGAAGAATTACTCTATATAAATTATTCACAACTCAGGTGATTTGCCGAAATGAAACGACTACGTTTACTTCGAGAATATCCTTTGTGAAAACACAAACTTTGACGGTGGCAAAAATCCAAGTCGCCTCCTTCTGCTCTGGAGCCGAATGCTTTCCTAAATAATGCCTTCCGACGAAGTTTGTCGTTGCACCTTTGCCGTCTTTGCGTATGCGTCACTTCCGGTAGGTACCCCACACCTTAGAATTGAAATCGTTATATCATCTACGATCATTTGCCTGCTCTCGTCGTGGGCCGCGGGTGGCCTAGTGGACAATGGCCGTGACTGCCTCGGAAAGGACACCAGGTTCGATCCCAGTTAGGTACGAGCGCTCGATCCACTAAATATCCGCCGTGCGTCGGATGGGCACGTTAAGCCGTCGGACCCTGGGTAACCCCCCCCCCCCCCCCGGTAATAAATAAGGGCGTCTTCCTCCTCCTTTCTACTTCGCTTCCGTGTCACTTTCCTATCGGGCACTCTAGCCCAAATCTCCTAGTATCCAATTTCTAAGGGTTGTTTAAGACCTGGGGTCATACACTCTCCTTCCTAAAATCCTCTACATATGATGTATGATCTGAACTGATCTGCCTGCTCGTCGTTTTTAGCACCACGAAAATAACCAGTTTTCTATTTTTTCGTAATGTAGATGCGCTATACTTGAATTAACGTCTGTGTATGTTAATTTGAGGATATATGAAGACAAAATGAAAACAAAAGGCTGCAATGAAACACAACCCCCTCCTCCCCCGTGTGTGTGTTCAGAATGTGATCAAATCAGGGATCCAATACGCTCATCTTAGCTTTGTTTCGCGTTATTAGAAGTAAACCTACACACAAACACACATACACGCGCACGCGCGCCCACTCACCCCGGAGGCCAAGTGGTTTAAGAAGCTAATTCCTGATCATTCTTCCGAGGTAGTCAGGGTGTCGAGTCCCGGATGAGGCGTGGGGGGCTCAGGTGGCTCTCTTTCCTCCCCGAAATCAGTGGCCCCAAATTAAGGACAGGCGACTGCACATGTTCATGGCGGGGCAAATTAAGGACAGGCGACGGCTCATAGACTCAGATACCCATGGTGGGGGCAAATTAACGACAGGCGACTGCTCATAGACTCAGATGTCCATGGCGGGGTCAAATTAAGGACATGTGACTGCTCATTGACTCAGATGCCCATGGCGGAGCAAATTAAGGCCAGGCGACGGCTCATAGACTCGGATGCCCATGGCGGGGGCAAGTTAACGACAGGTGACTGCTCATAGACTTAGATGTCCATGGCGGGAGCAAATTAAGGACAGGCGATCGCCCATAGACTCAGATACCCACGGCGGGGACAAATTAAGGACAGGCTACTGCTCATAGACTCAGATGTCCATGGCGGGAGTAAATTAAGCACAGGCGACGGCTCATAGACTCATATGTCCATGGCTGGGGCAAATGAAGCACAAGCGATGGCTCATAGAATCAGATGTCCATGGCGGTCGCAAATTAAGGACAGGCGACGGCTCATAAATTCTGATGCCCATAGCGTGGGCAAATTAAGAATAGGCGACTGCTCATGGACTCAGATGTCCATGGCGGGGGCAAGTTAAAGGCAGGCGACTGCTCACAGACTCAGATGTCCATGCCGGGAGCAAATTAAAAACAGACGACTGCTCACAGACTCAGATGTCTATGGCGGTCGTCACCGTCTCCCCACTTCCCCCAACAACAAAAAAAATTATCGTTTTATACTCAGGCTTGATGCGTGCGTATTGCAACAAGCGGTGGCGTATGTTTCAAGAAGCTAAAAACTTTCTTGCTAAGAGGTCCTCATTTCAATTCATTCCGTGTGCATGAAAACCAGCTTTTTCTCTTTTTTTTCTTGCAAGCGGGCAGATATATCCTCATTCATCTTATTCGGTGGCAAAACTAATGCATCGAGATTTATATTTCAATTAATCATTTGCATGCATCTTCGGTGAAATGTTAACAGACAGCTCTGTCTGATGATGTGAAAAGAATAATCGTCTTATTTTCCACCCTCACAGATCATTTTGTTTGCCCAGTCCCTAAACGGAGGATCCCCTCAAGTTGAACTCCCGCAACGTCTATGACTCTTTCCTGCTGTTAAGGTGACGTCTTTCCGTAGAGTGTCAGCATGACTTCTTTTCACACACAGGCACACACAAACTGGAATGCACTGAGCGACAGGTGTGAGATGAAAGGTTGCTTTGTAGTATAAATCTCCATGCACTTATGACGAAACTATAAATTCCAGAACATATGTGTTTGAAAGCGGGCACGCCAGAGAGAGAGAGAGAGAGAGAGAGAACATTTGTAATGACACTTGAAGATGAGCGCAGCTGCTGTTGTCGAGTTGTCTGAGACTGTGGTCCCTGACTTCTCACTGAAAATTAATCCTGGTTCGAGTCCCGGAAGAGGCATGGTGGTATATTAATCAAATTTCACTGGATCTATTTCCTCTCCGGAACCAGTGCCTTAAAACTACGAATGAGAAACTGCTTATATATAGCCTTATGAGTTGCTCTTGGAAAGCGTTAAACCCTTGGAAAAAAATTGAACGCAGTTTATGACGCAGCTAGTCTTTATCCCACTGCGTTTAGTCGAGAACGTCTTGAAACAATGGTCACCCAGGGGAACCCGAGGATTTATTTTCATCCCTATTGGGTTAAAACGAAAAAGATTTTGTTTCAGCTCCATAACGTTTGGAATATTTCTCCCAAGAATGTTATTTCTAATTCAGAACTTTCCATTTTAGTATTATTTCGCCCTCCTGTATGCATTTACCCGGAAGTATCTCGTTTAAGACTAGCTGAAGTAATCGGGAAGAACCCTATCTGGGGCTTGCGTCCCAAACGAGGAACTGTGCTTGTCTTTCCACTATGGTTCTGTTCTCTCCCTTGATCCAGTAGCTTTAAATAACAGACGGACACCTTATATAGCCATAGATATTCTTGAGGATCATTTAAAGCCAAAACAAATCCACTCTTTTGTCTATTCTGCACAAGAGTTTGAATATTTTCCATTATCATAAATATGAATGCGATTAACGGAACTTCTTCTTGAAGAACTTTAGTGAAGTCCATATCACCAGACTCATTCGTTCTGTTAGAATTCCTTTTCGGTATCAGCAAGCGAAATTGGAATTTTGAGACTTCAGGTGAATGGAATACTCAAAATTTTCTTTTTTACGCTTTCCAACCGTAGGTTGAAGAAGTGTATGTGTTGTAGGTTGAAGAAGTGTATATGCTCCAGCTTTGTCTGTCTGTCTGTCTGTCCGCACGATAACTCGCGTAAAAATGGTTCGATTTCGATGAAATTTTAGTATGAAGTAGATGAAAACCTAGGGACGTACCCAATTGAAAATGGACGAAATGGGGTCAAAGGTCAGGACATAGAAACGGGATCCATTCCATCGCCTTTACGCGTCATAACTTATGTAAAAAGGCTTCGATTGCGACAAGACTTTAACATGTTGTTCCGGAGATGTACTGAACTGGTTCTGTTGATTATCATCGAAATGGGGTCAAAGGTCAGGGCACAGGAGCGAGATTTATTCCACAGCCATTATCCTCATAACTTGACTAAAACAGCTTCTATTGCGACAAAACTTTAGTACGTTGTTCAGGACATATACTGAACCAATTCTGTTTAATATAATCGAAATAGAGTCAAAGGTCAGGGCACGGGAGCGAGATTTATTCCACAGCAATTATCCTCATAACTTGACTAAAACAGCTTCTATTGCGACAAAACTTTAGTACGTTGTTTAGGACGTATACTGAACTAATTCTGTTTAATATCATCAAAATGGGGTCAAAGGTCAGGGCACGGGAGCGAGATTTATTCCACAGCCATTATCCTCATAACTTGATTAAAAATGCCTCTATTGCGACAAAACTTTAGTACGTTGTTTCGGAGGTATACGGAACCAATTCTGTTTAATATCATCGAAATGGGGTCAAAGATCAGGGCACAGGAGCATGATTTATTCCACAGCTATTATCCTCATAACTTGACTAAACTTTCTTCTATTGCGACAAAACTTTAGTATGTTCTTCCGGAGATACACTGAACCAATTCTGTTTAATATCATCGAAATGGACTCAAAGGTCAGGGCACAGGAGCGAGATTTATTCCACAGCCATTATCCTCATAATTTGAGTAATGATTTCTGGTATGTTGGAAAGCGTATCATAATCAATGCATTGCATGATTTTACTAACTTGTTTCTCAGAGATTCAACACGACGTTTGGCTACGGAGAAGAACTAAGTCAAGGGGAACATTCGGGTATTCAAACACACATGCCAGTAAATGAAGCATCGAATTTCTCCGATTCTAAAATGCCAAATAAATATGTAATATCAAAAGAAGAAGACAGACTACTACCCTTCACATTTCCCAACATAAAGTTTCGTATTTCACCTCTGCCTGTATCCGTATAAGGTTTAACATTTGACATCCTCGAATATATCTACAGATGTCTGCGTAAGACAAATTTGTATTTTAATGCCCCCTGCCGCAGTAAAGCTACGCGCTGGCTTTTGACTTTTGACATTCGTCCCTAGTGGAAGCGGATTCGAGTCGCGAGAAGGCATGTCACATGTGTGGCGTTGTTGTCTTACGGTTCTGACTCTTTCCCGTCCGTGGAGCCAGTGGTTCCTTAAATTTGGGGCGGGCGATTTATTATAGCCCTGAGAGTTGCTCAAGGTGGTCGTTACATCAGAAAAAAACAAACAAACAAAACAGTCCGTCGAATCAAGTTTGTTTTGATGTAACTATGCTTTGTTTATCAAAGCGAAGCTTCGACTTCTTTCTTTTCTTTTTTTAAATACAAAAATAAAGGGGCGGGGGCGTTATGAATTACTAGAAGAGATAATTAACATTCTTCCGAGATGGTACCGCATGATAGAGACATGGGATGTGTGCGCGTCCGTTGACGCTGGCTCTGTCCTTCCCTGGAATCAGGAGCCCCGAATTAGAGACCGACAACAGCTTATATCCCAAGGAACTGCTCATGATTGTCGTTAAGCCCCAAAAACAAAAACAAAAGAAAAAAATAATAATCCGAAAATGGTAGTTAATTTGCCTAAGTAAAACGTGCAGCTTTACCGAAGCCGAAGTTGTTAATCTTTTCTTTATATAACATCGAGTGTAACACTGCAGAAATTTCATCCATGTACCAAAGACAGCTGTTTCCTCAAAGAACAGAAGCTGCACTTTCGTATAGTTCCCCTCACGACTTTTGCATACGCTCAAGCGATTAAAATTCCGATTAGGCCTCAGAACAACAATGACCACGGATACGGCCACCACTGCGCATGCTCACAATTTTATTTTTACCACTTGCCCATCTAGTCTGCGCACGAAAAGAACAAAAGCATACCTTTCTTTGACGGATTAATGCTGGATCGTCTGCTTCCTAAATAATGAGTCTTTTTTTTTTTTTTTTTTCAGTCAAGCACAGGGCTTACTCGGATTTGGAACCGACGTTTCTTAACTGCTGCGGAGGCCTGTTTTATCACCTTAATATCTTAACTGCTTAACTGACATATATATACACGAAGTCATCTAAAAAGCAAAAGGTTTTAAACTTCACTCTGCGAAACACCGCTGAAGGTTTATCCACGAATCAATGAGTTCTTCAGTAAAAGCTGGTGTTTTTATTGGAGTTTTTTTTTTCTCAGTAATTCGAAAATGACAAAGGGACAACTATGTGGATAAAAATACATATTTTTTTATACATTCTTACTCATTGGTTTCAAAATAGTCTTAAATAAGAACACAAAAACCTACATAAAATAAAGGAATTACCAAATACATTAATTATTAAAAAAAAATGTTGCTTAACTGCAAATTTGCAGCACAGCATTGGTGCCAGTGCACTTTATACATACACTATACTGACAAAAGTCACCGGACACCTCGAAAAGAAACACAACATAGCATTTATTGACATACATTAGTACAGTGTCGGTCCACCTTTGGCCTTAATGCATACACTGACCCTTCGAGACATGCTTTCGACAAGGTTTTGGAACACAGCGATAGGTATGCGATTCCATTCAGTACATAATGCTGCCGCTAGCTGTTGCTTAGTAGTGGGTCTTGGTTTTAAACTTCTTATGAGGCGCTCTAATTCATCCCATGGGTGTTCTATGGGATTAAGGTCAGAGCTCTGTGCTGGCCACTCCACGCACGATACGTAATTATCGTCAAACCACGCCGTAACGGTCCTTGCTGTATGGCTCGGTGCATTATCCTGCTGGTACCAACAAGGCTCGGTTCCATAGTATTGCAAGAGAGTTGGTCGGGCATAAATGTCCAGGATATCGAGGTAGACGTGCTGGTTAACAGGTTTGTCCACGATAACCAATGGGCCGGGACTATACCACGAAAAACACCCCCACACGAGTACACTGCCAGCTTCAAACTTGACCGTAGGAACAGTCTACTGTGGTAAACAGCCTTTCCCCGGCTACCGCCATATCCACACACAGCCATCAGACTGATGGATCGTGTAACTGGATTCATCAGTCCATAGGACCCGTTTCCATTGATCTACAGTCCACGATAAATGTTCTTTACATCATGCTAAACGACGAGCAGCATTCTGAGTGGAGATGAAAGGCTTATGAGCAGCCGCACGACCACGGTAAGCCATGGAATAAAGTTCTCTGCGAATGGTACGTGAACATACCGAAGTTCCAGCAATTTTACTCACCTGTACCCTGAAGTCTTGTGCAGTACTTCGTCGATTAGCTGTAACGACTCTCCTGAGGCTTCGACGTCCTCTATCACTGATTTTCTTTGGTCTGCCGGTACGTTTTGCTGCTTGAGGAACGCCATGTGTCTTTTACTTCTTAAGTACATCTAAAACAGTTGACTTGGGCATATTTAAACGCCTCTCGGTTTCTCTGATGGACAACCCACTAACATAACACCCAACAATCTTTCATTTCTCAAAGTCAGTTCTCTCCCGCCGCGATATTTTCACTCAACCGCACAGTGTGATTTGATCGCGGTCAGCTGCAGGCTTCTTTTTATACCATGAATCATGGAAGAAACGCGAGTTCGACTCCCGTCCAGGACGATGAAATTTTCAAGTTTTCGGATATTATCTGAATTACCGTCCTTGTCACATTTACACCAAAAATCGGATTGTCATCTTCAAAATTTGTATTATATTGTGTAATCCCGTATTTCTTTCATTATTTATCTGCTCCTCCGGGTAATCACGGGATAGAATTCTTAACCTCCAGGTTCGCTAAACATGAAAGCCGATTGCTTCGACTAGCGAATCCTGTGATGGTTATATTCAAATTAATCAGAAACTTTGAGGCTTTGGTCTATCTGGGTAGTGTAGTGGTTAGCATGCCCGGGCGCTATCTGGGAGACGCGGGTTCGAGTTCCGCTCCACGACGATAGAATTTTCAAGTTTTCGAATATTATGTGAATTACCATAATTGTCACATTTACACCAAAAATCGGATTGTCATCTTCAAAATCTGTATTCTTTTTATACCGTTTGCAGCTGTACCGCGCATCTTAACAACGCAGCTAATCCGTTCATTTGCATTTGAAGAGGTGTCCAGTGACTTTTGGCAATATAGTGTATATATAAAGTGCACTGGCACCAACGATGTGCAGTAAATTAAGTTGTCTTGAACGAAATGAGCTCTTATTTCACTACACGGCCCTGATTTCAGCTAAACTGGACATGCAGGATTCTTTTTTTTATTATTAACGACCACAGTGAGCAACTCGATGTGCTATAAAGTAAGCATTTGTCCGTTCCTAATTTAGGAACACTAGTTTCAGGAAGGGGAGAGAACCAGTGCCATAGGATAAACACAACATCCATACCTCACAAGAATTCGAACCCGGGCACTTCTCGAGCGAATGATCATAAGCCAGCGCTTAGACCTTTGCGCCACGGGGGCGGCTACGCAGAAATCCTGGCTGCGCTACTTCGTTAGGAAGAGAAGAAGAAACGTGTGGGCACATAAGCAAAAAAAGAACACCCACAGAGAGTGTCGCAATGTTTCTGTTATAGCCCTCTGCTGTTTACATTCGTGTTCTAAGATCTAACAGCCTTTCTCCGATTTTTCAACAATTAAATCGGAGTACTTCTCCCGAAACTAGGATTTTACACACACACCACACCCTCCAACCCCTTCTAAATTTCTTCAGACATCTCCCTGCCCATACAGTATTCCCCACATCTCAACACCGCTATATTTGAAAGCGTATAACACACACACACACACACACTTTTAATTGTATTTGTCCTTTTTGTTAGCATTTACATGAATTCTTTAGCTTTATGTTTTCTGAGCATCACCAATATTTTATTATCATTATTATTATTTGAAGTTTATAATATATACACTGTCTCATGCTTATTTCTTAATTTTTCTTATTTAAAGCTTATGTTTTAGGACAGTCTTTTCAATCACAAAACGTATGCTGACTGCTATAAATTTTGCAGATACCAATATTTACTGTTTCAACAGCCCATGGCGGTCCCGGTGGAGTAGACCTCTGATCATTCGTCCGAAATGGGGTCCGGGTTCAAATCCCGGTGAGGCATGGATGTCGTGTTTGTCTTACGGCATTGGCTCTCTCCCTTTCCTGGAACAAGTGATCCTAAATTAAGGACGGACGACTACTTATAGCCCATTGAGTTGCTCACGGTGGTCGTTAAACCTCCAATCAATCAATCGAAGAGGTCCGCGTTCGAATCCTGGTGAGGCATGGATGTCGTGTTTGTCTTACGGCACTGGGTCTCTCCCTTCCCTGGAACTAGTGACCCTAAATAAGGGACGGACGACTGCTTATAGCCCATTGAGTTGCTCACGGTGGTCGTTAAACTTCCAATTAAAAATAAAACAGTCCACGTTAATGCTCCTTTGTGCAGAGAAGCATTTGTACATGACAGATGAAAACCTAAAACAACACACACACACGAAAAGAAATATCGTGTGTAGTTTTGGAAAAACGACCCCCTCCTCCCTTTTTTTTTTTTTTTTCAATGGCGCTATTGAATTAATTGTGATCTTCCATATTGCCGGAAGAAGTGCGTTGACAATTGTAAGAGAGCGGAACAGCGGGACTTTTTTCTAGGGAAAAGGGGTTTCGATCATCATGAGCAACTCTAAGAGCTATGGTGAAAACAAAGCCTCATTTGCCGGGGATGGGATTCGAAACCATTTATCTGCCTTCCCCTAGTCGCCTGTTCTATCAAATAAACTACACTGACGAAGTTTAGGCAGCAACTTTGCCGTCTTTTTTCACATGTGCGTCACCTCTTAGGTAGGTACGTCACAAATATCACCCCCTTCTCTTGAGAATGGCAGGTGCAGAAAATCGCAGGTTTCGGGTCAGTCAACTAACCATGCTTGAAGGAATTCTCTGTAGAAGAAGTAATTCTCATTAATTCTAGGCGATGTGTGGAAGAATCATCGTACAATTTTCTCAAACTTCACGGCCAGGAAATTCATTTTTACGTTATGGCTCCAATGTGACAATAAAGCCGCATTTTCCGGTGATGAGATTCGAAACTACATCTGCGGTTTCCGGATTCAACTCTTCTACCGATTAAATAACACCGACGAAGCTTATCGCTACAACTTTGCCGTCTCGACACGATGTACGTCAACTCTGTGGTACGTACGTCACACTATAAGTGGTGGCCAGTCCCAAATTTGCGGCAACTGGTTCCAAGGAAGAGAGAGAGAGAGAGAGAGAGAGAGAGAGAGACTGCTAAATCGTGAGCCACCCAGGTGGCTCAGTGGTCTAAGCACTGGATTCTGATCTTACCTCCAAGATGGGTCTGGGTTCGAGTGCCAATGAGCCATGGATGTTGTGTTTGTTTTACGGTACCGGCTCTCTCCTTCCCAGGAACCAGTGGCCCTAAATTAGGGACAGGCGATTGCTTATAGTCCACTGAGTTGCTCACTGTCATTGTTAAACCTCCATTCAAAACAAAAACAAAAAAAAGATCCTGAGAAGAAGCGTACCACACATGCTCCTTAGGACTCTGGCCCAGGTCCATCGCGGGCGGCTATATAATAACTCGCGCTTCTGATTACTAGGTCCCCCGAACTGGGGGTAAATAAGGGCTTGTAATCACTTCCTCGCCGCCCAGGTGGCGCAGTGGTCTAAGCCATGACTTTTGGTCATTCGTTAGAGATGGGTCTGGGTTCAAATCCCAGTGAAGCATGGATGTTGTGTTTGTCTTACGGCACTGGCTCTCTCTTTTCCCTGGAACAAGTGGCCCTAAATAAGGGACGGGCGATTCGTTATAACCCATCGAGTTGCTCACGGTGGTCGTTAAAGCTTCAGAAATTAAAAAAAAAATCACTTCCTCTGCCAAAAGAGGTATCTATGCGGATGAAAGGCATCACAAGAGGGAGCTATTCTCCGAGAAACATTTGTTCTGAATGAAATTTTAGCATTGATAAATATCCAACCATTTTTTATTCCCGTTGCAGCATATGATATATCGAACCAGTGATCCAAAATGATCAAACGATGAGGTATCCCTTTCATAAGATTCACTGGTGTTGGAAAACATTTGCAGTCAGAACTCCCTTTTAAAGCACCCGTGAGTTCTGCACGCTGTTCATAATTCAAAATACTTCTCCGATTAGATTGTTGATTTATGCACTCTTCTTCAGCATGATCGGACGGGGAGGATTTTTTTTTTCTTTTTTTTAAGCGTCGCCGTAAGCTCTACAGCAAACTTTTGCGCAATAAAGGGGAGCTGGCTTATTTCGGCCTCCAGCAAGGAATAAAGAACGACAAGCTTTTATATCGCCGGCTGGGGTCCATAGTCAACAATACCTTCTCTTCTATGCTGCCGATTTTTGGACTATTTCAAATAATAGTTCGTTATTCCTACAGTCACCACATCCCATTCTTCACAACTATATCGTAGAACTTTACATGGTAAGTGACTCCATGAGAAATGTGTACCGAAAATATAATCTAACAAACAAATGTAAAAGTAAATCCCAGCTTTAATAAATGGAACACACTTGCTCAACAAATTTGCTTAAGAGATGACGTTCGTAAAAGCAAGTATCACAATAAAGAACATAATTCGAAACGCATCTACACTGAGAAACACGTTTCTCTCCCAGTGACTTTGGGGGATTTTAGGATTAAATGTTTGATAAAATCGTGAGTGGTTTTAGTTTAAAACACTGGGAGTGGAGTATATCTGGTGTAATTACATAGTTTTTGTCTTTATTTCACTCCAGACGTATAATTTCAGTCGTTTGGGGGTAGGATGGGTGCTGTTGTGATCGTGATTTCAAACTGTGCTTCAGAAAATGGTTAAAAAACAGCAGAGATTATGGATCGCTATATCATCGAATCACTCATTTCCATTTAGTGATGGGTAATTTGACAAACGATATCGAGTTGCTTTTTCAGTGTTTCTTAGAACTGTTTTAAACTGAGACAAAAATTAACATATTACTTATGAGAGAAGAAGACCACATGACATGCTGCTCAAAACCGAAACGTCTTCTGGAGCAATAGACCTATTGGTTTTTAAGTAAATCTTTATTTACCATAATACTGACGTTCGCCGAAAGACAATTAGCTACGGTTCGCTGAATTCTTGGCTTGTCTCTCAAATACTTGCATCTATGGCTTTACAGAAACCCATTTCCAACTAGGTCTTTGTGGAAGTGAGAAAATGCAGAGTTTTTGCTGGTCCTTGATAAAGCCAAGGCTCAGTATTCTCGACACTTTCTACATTCAGTTGTTTTATTTTATTTTTTATCTTTTCTCCTTTTACTCACACCGGTAGATACATAACCTTTTCTATGTTGTACTTGGTATGAGTCAAAAATATATATATATTCTTTTTGCTTAGGTCTCTTCTTAATAGAATATATATAAAAGTTTTTCCTTAGTTTTCAGTTTTGCTCTTCAGTATATATATATATATATATATATATGTATATATCACTGACCTTTCGAAGTAAACTGCTTTCTTTCACTTGTTTCCGACAAACAGATCAGATCATAGGTAGAAGATTTTAGGAAGGGAGTGTCTGACACCAGGTCTTAAACATAACCCTTAGAAATAGGAAGCTAGGGAGATTTGGGCTAGAGCGCCCGACTGAAAAGTGACATAGAAGCGAATAGAAAGGCGCCCTGTCGCCCCAGTGGCGCAGTGGTCTAAGCGATGGCCTCTGATCATTCGTCCGAACGGGGTCCGGGTTCGAATCCCGGTGAGGCATGGCTGTTGTGTTTGTCTTACGGCACCGGTTCTCTCCCTTCCCTGGAACCAGTGACCCTAAATTAGGGACGGGCGACTGCTTATAGCCCATTGAGTTGCTCACGGTGGTCGTTAAACCTCCAATCAAAAAAAAAAAAAAAAAAAAGAAAAGAAAAGAAAGGCGCCCATATTTATAACCGGGGGACCACTACCCTGGGTCCGACGGGTTAAAGCGCCCATCCGACGTACGGCGGATATTTAGTGGTTCGAGCGTTCGTACCAGAGATGGAAACGGTGTTCCTGACCCGGTTTTATTCCCGTTTTATTTTTGAAAAGAGAAAAATATATTCCAAAGAAAAATGCGCGTTGTAGAATTCTGTAGTCGATACTGGTGCCCACGGAGTGAATAATGATTTGCGATGCAAAAATATTGTCGTCTCTTTCTTAAAGCAGCAAAGATTTCCACCGACCGACGTCAGAGACACCGACACCATATCGCAAAAAGATACTTCCTTTGCGTTCTTTTACAGTGAATTGTCCAGGGCGAGGTACAGGCAAACGCCATTCGCCTGCTTCTCAGCTGATTCACATTCTCCGTGCGAAGTTCATTGTATAACTAAGAGTTACTTTTCGCATCGCATCTTTTACATTGAGCATTCAGAGGTTTTCAATTGTTGTGCTAACATCATGTTCCCATGACATGTCATGTCGGAATTAACTTCTTATTTGTTAATATGAATGGATTTAATATTAAGGAGGTTGAGAAAGGCGTCGGGGCCTACAAATACGTGCTTGCTAAAACCACAAGTGAAACAGTGAATGCTGGAAATTGTTTCGTCTCATTAAAGAACCGGTGAATAATTCTGTGTTGTTTGGTTTTGTTTGTTGTTCAAAATGTGGAAAGTGTATAATTACGAAGAAAGATGTCGACGGTATAATAAAAGATTATGGAACCAAAAATCTAACGGACCATATGAAAGTGTGCGCACCTCCATCAAAGCGTGGAAAGAGTGAACAATCTAAATACATTAAAAAAAAAAAATACATTTGTGTAATCGTAAATAATGATTCCCATTTGTAATATACTCCATGGTTACGGTTATAGCCGGCCATTACTTATGGATTACGCAAAATAGTGGCACTAAAATTTAGCAAGTAACCAAATTTTATTATTAAAAAAGGATTTCAGTTATTAAATATCAAGCAGTTAATGGGATGAATATATATATTACGTTTATATGTATAAATTGGGTTTCGAATTTATAGTTCAAAGCAGATTTGTCCGGGTCAGCTACGGGTCCGGATCGAGTCGGGTCCGAAATTCTTGACCGGTTTCCAACTCTGGTTCGTACCTGCCTGGGATCGAACCTGAGACCTCTCCACAGTAGTCGCGAACATTCATCACTAGGCCACTCGCGGGCCCCGTGATACAGACATTAGCATTATGCACTAATACTGTCTCAGTGGTGTTCTAAAGCTTTAACCATATAAGTTTACGCTCTTTTCTCTTCCAAATCGGACTGTTATTTTAAATAATTGAGCACCCTGCAATGGAGCTACTGCCCTGGTAGCCTGGTGGCCATAGTGCTGTTTTCTGGCTAGTCGTAAGTGTTGGACCCAGGTTCGAGATCGGGATGACATATGATGGGTGCGTTTGTCATGCAGAGCTGGGTCTACCACTTCCCTGGAATCAGTTGCCCTAAATTAGGGTGGCCATATGAGTTGTTCGTGGCGGTTGTTAAACCACGAAAAAAAAAAAAAAAGAGCCTTAATCGAACTAAAAAGCTAGAAAAGAAGATGGATGCTTATTATGGCTTCCAAGCAGTTTCAAACTATATTAAAATCCATCAATCAGTTATTTTCTTGACTGTGCACGGGTTTGAATCAAAGATACCAGCACTCACTGAAAGTATGTTTTCTACCTTCAGGCTCCAGAAAATGTATCTTCGAAGCACAATGTCTAATTCTCGACTTTCTGGACTTGCATTGCTTAACATTCATCCAGAACTAGAAGTAAATACAGGCTGAAGACAATGGCGGGGAAGCGCAGTTACCTTGTACAATGATGCTGAGTTATGGGACTCGTGAGTACAATTATATTAAAGTACTAGCAAAACTTTACATTTTCAACAATCTGCACTATTATTTATTTCATAAAATAACTAATTTTAAAATTGTGCCTTTATCAATAACTCCCAGAAATTAAATACTGAGAGAGAAGTACTCTATTGTACATTAACCCCATTTAATAAATATATTAATATGGCTACTTTTCCTTCACATTTCGTAAGATTTTGTATCAAAATTTTGTATAGCAGTATTTTAATTATCAGTGAAATTGCTAATTTATTAATGAATTTATATAATTTTTCTAGATAACGAATTATTGATAATTAACGCTTAATTATTAATTGATTATCCTAGATTAGCAATTATTTCGGTATATGGGTATGAAACTACTTGAGCCGCCCAACCCCACCAAACGCCGCTGCTTGGAGATTTACCTTTTCACATTTTTAGTAATGCAATGCAAAAAAAAAAAAAAAAACCACACGAAAAAAAAACCGGAAGTAAGATTTTTGAAAGATTGTAATACCTTCATATAACGGAAGTATGAAAAAGTAAAAGCTACGTGCTGTTTGAATGGAAGTAGGATACATGTAAACTATGTGACTACTAAGCATCGTAAATTTGTACTTTATAAACTGTACCAATAGACAGTTTATTGGTACAGTTTATAAAAGTACAAATTTACGATGCTTAAGTAGTCACATAAATTATGTCTGCTGTACCGATAAACGATGTTGAATATATCTAAAGGAAAATAATTGTATCTTTTACCAAACTGGCAAAAAAGTGACATTTTGCTCAGAAAAAAAAAAAAAAAAGATCCTGAAAATTGGTTTTCTGCTGACTTTTATCTCGAAAATGTTTTTCATCTTTCATTTTCCCCCTCTCTACCTTCTCTAATCACTCTTACAATTGCCTCCGTTCTTTTTTCCTTTATTTTCAATTACTATAACTGAGTTTCATCTGCAAATTCGCACCAATGAATTCTAAATGAGATTATTTATTTGCATTATCTGCGAGATCGATGAAAACACAAAGCAAAATATTTAGTAACAAAAGTGAAGTGAGATTTTAAATGAACATGATCACAGTATGCTCAATTTTTAATTAGCACGATGTTTAGATTACATTTTTTTAAAAAGTACCACCACAAGATTTATCCATTTGCGTTCATAATTTTGTTAGTTTTATTCTTAAGTTTAGACAGAATAAGTACTTCAAATACATTAATGAAAATTCACACAACACGAGATGTTTTTTGTGTTCCTCGAATGCGCTTATTTTAATAACTTTACTGACTTAGATACCGTTTTTTATCGCCTCTTAAAAGACACGTGAAAGACGAAGGTCAGTTCAGAAACGAGAGTTCAATTTTGCTGGTAATTATCTCGGTAGCCAATCGGAAAAAAAAACGCAAAAAAAAAAAATGCAGCAAATTTTCAATAAGTTACAGAGATATATTACAACATATGGGATGTAAGGTCAGGTGATGCGTAACATCACAGCCTCTCCTTGACAAATGTCAACCCCGCCTTCTCGTGGTACATCCTGTTCCCACTAAAGGGGCTCTGACGACCGCCAATAGCGGTATAACTATACCATCGGGATTAGAGGAAATGCTATCCCACACTCACCAACCCGCTTGGCCAGCGTGGTGAGTTATGGCCAAACCCCTCCAAAATGACTCCACAACTTAAATCTTGGCCCTCAGTCTCCGGCAGCTGGAATGTACCTGGCCAAGGCAGCGGCCAGTGCGACATGAAGGCAGAGGGTGCTAAGAATCCCCGGAGGACCGGACTAGGCTGCCATCTGATGCTGACCTTGGCTACGTACAACGGACGCTCCCTATCTTCTGATTCAAGGCTTCTTGAATTGGAAGAGGAACTACAAAGGATCAAGTGGGACATCGTCGGGCTAAGTGAGGTAAGGAGAAAAGGAGAAGATCTCATTGAACTGAAAAGTGGACATCTCTTCTACTATCGTGGGACAGATACTGGCAGAACTAGTGGTGTTGGATTTATAATAAACAAGAAACTGAAGGATAAAGTTGTAGAAGTTGGAAAGTTCCTCTGACAGAGCTGCACGACTCGTTATCCAACTCTCGAGAAGATACCAGGCTCAGATTATTCAAACTTATGCACCCACCACAAGTCATGCTGAAGAAGAAATTGAAGAATTTTATGAGGAAATTCGTGATCTAAATAATAAAGGTAAGCAGCACTTGAAGATAATTATGGGAGATTTCAATGCAAAAATAGGGCAACGGCAACAGAATGAAACTTCAGTAGGTAAATTCGGTCACGGCAACAGAAACCAGCGTGGAAATACTCTCGTAGAGTTTGCAGAGGCAGAAGGGTTTTTCATCTTGAACTCCTTTTTCAAGAAAAAGCCACACAGGAAATGGACATGGAGACATCCAAATGGGACGACAAGTGAAATTGATTTTATTATGTGTAACAAAAATTCGTCATAGAAGACTGCAGTGTACTAAACAAGTTCAACACAGGCAGTGACCATAGATTGGTGAGATGTAAGATGCACCTCAACACTAAACTCGAACGTAGCAAGCTCATAAGACAAACAAAATGTATTGACATAACCAACCTTAAAAACACCATAATACCTTCAAATTGGAACTGAAGAACAGATTCTCTGCTTTAGAAGGCCTAACATCGGAAGAAGTGGATATTTCTGAAGTTAACAGAAAAGTAACCAAAGCTCTTATGGAAACAGCAACAAAATTAGCTGGGTCTAAGAACAAATTGCATGTGAACAAATTATCAGGAAAAACCAAAATGTTGATGCAAAAAAGAAGAGAGATGAGGACAACTAAAGAAGATGTGACTTCCAAAGTGGAATATATAGAGCTATGCAAGACAGTACGAAAAAGTATCACTGAAGACGTAAGGAAATTCAACTGTGAACTAGTAAGGAAAGCAATTGAAAACAACCAAAGCCTAAAGATAGCAAAGGGACATCTCAGTAAGGGAAGAAAACAGATTATGGCACTGAGAAAAGAAGATGGTTCTGTAACAAGAAATAGAGGCGAAATTTTGACAAGAGTGAAAGATTTCTACTCCAAATTATATGAAAGGGATGATACATGTACTCCAGGCATCATGAAAGATACCAGAGTTCTTCCAGTCCTTCCAGCAGAAGTTGCACATGCAATCAAGAACATGAAGCGGGGAAAAGCTCCAGGAGAAGATGGAATTACTGTAGACATCATACAAGAAGCAAGTGGAGAAATCGAAACAGTACTCGCCCAAATTTTCACTCGATGCCTTAATGAAGGGAAAATTCCTGAGGATTGGAACAACGCTACAATGATCTTGCTACATAAAAAAGGTGACATTGAGGATCTCAGGAACTACAGACCTATCAGCCTCCTATCAGTGGTTTATAAAATCTTCACTAAAGTTCTTTCACACCGCTTGAAGGTAACACTGGACATGGCTCAACCGAGAGAACAAGCTGGATTCAGGAGTGGCTACAGCACAATAGATCATATCCACGTACTGAGAGAACTAATTGAAAGAGCGAGGGAATATGAACTTCCATTGTGCATGGCTTTTATCGATTATGAAAAAGCCTTTGATTCGGTGAAACCATCAGCAGTTGCAATGGCTCTGAAATCCTGCGGTATTGAAGATGCATACATTAATATTATTAATAACATCTATGAAAATGCAAGTGCAAAGATTCTGCTATTTGGTAATACAACACACATAAAAATTGGGAAAGGAGTGAGACAAGGTGACACCATATCTCCGAAGCTCTTTAATGCTACATTGGAAAATGTCTTTCAATCACTGAACTGGAAAACAAAGGGATAAAGATTAATGGAGATTATCTAACCCACCTTCGTTTTGCTGATGACATAGTCATTTTTGCAACTACCCCATCGGAGCTACAGAGTATGATGCAGGAACTTGCTGACAAAAGTAAAGAAGTGGGATTAAAAATGAACTTTCAGAAGACAAAAGTGATGTTCAATGCTTTTACAAGAAATGAAGATTTATCGATTGATGGAGAAAAGCTGGAGATAACAGACACGTACGTTTATCTTGGACAGCAGATATCAAGTGAGGGTCACATTAGTGAAGAAATTAATCGGCGTACAAAACTTGCCTGGAGAGCTTTTGGAAGAAACAGCATAATTTTCAAGAGCAATATGCCATTATGTCTTAAAAGAAAAGTGTTTGATCAATGCATCCTTCCAGTTCTTACGTATGGTGCAGAGACGTGGACCTTAGCTAAAAGAGACATACAAAGGCTGCAGACAACTCAAAGAAGCATGGAGAGGTGCATGCTTGGTGTAACCAGGAGAGATAAGAAGAGGAACACGTGGATCCGAAAAATGACAAGAGTGGAAGACATCATGATCAGAGTTAAATCCCTGAAATGGCAATGGGCTGGACATACTGCCAGAAGAACAGACCATCGATGGACAGCCGAAATTTTAGATTGGATTCCAAGGGACAGGAAAAGACCCAGAAGAAGACCACATGGAAGATGGGTGGATGAAATTCGAAAGTATGCGGGAGTGACCTGGAGGAGACTGGCACAAGACAGACCGTTGTGGAGGAAACTTGGGGAGACCTTCGTCCAGCAGTGGATTGATAATGGTTGACAATGATGATGATGATGATTACAACATATTATTAAGAAAACGATCGCATGTCATTTTAAAATTTATACGACCCAACAAATTCTTATTAAAGCAATACTCTTTTGTAATGGTATATTATGCTGCAATATCTAAAATATTATGATATTGAACTAATGCAATTTTAAATGATACGTTACACTTTCTCTTATTCCTGTATTTATATATTTTCATTCCTCGATCTTATGTCTTCCACATATGCTATACGCATTAATTTACTGACATTCTTTTTCTGTAGCAAATACAGAACAACACCGTTTCTGCCCTTTCTTTTTCTTCTGTAGTGATTAAAAAAATTCTTTAAACACTCCAGGATATGTGCTTTTTTTTTTTTTTTTCTGTTCTCTGTTAAGTGGTATGCTTTATCATTACGTTAAAACACGCCAGTCAACAGCGGGGTGGGCTCCGTCTTGCTGTAAAATAGTATCGTTGTCGGTTGTGGTACTAAGAAGATCTGTAGCATGTCCAGGTATGGTCCTGATCGTACAATGCCCTCACAGAAATAAAATGACGGTACAGCTGGTGACGACTCATCCCGCACCACATATTTACCTTATGGCTAGAAATCACGTGGTAAAAATTGAGACCCCGGTATGAACTCTGCCAAATCCACAAATAAGCATAAGGAGATCATGTGATCTTGCCTAGACAAACTCCCATCCATAAAGGTAATTTCTGCTAAATATTGACATTATATCTGTTACAGTATTTTTAAATTATCCCTTCTCAAACGAATCACCCTGTATATTTTTTTACTTAATGTCCATATCTATCATCCACAGGTAAGAATTGGGATAATGCATTGATCAATCACTTATCATTTAAGAAAAATAGTAAATTTCTCTTGAACGTTGTACTGTTTGTTTCTTCCAAATGCACTCCACTCAAGTTTTATGCGTCTATTAATTTCTTCTTCGATGTGGCTTTCGCTTGATATCTGTTGCGTAAGTAGATACAAGGTACTTCTAGATTTGCTTCATCTACACTGTTAAAAATTTTGTAGTAGAGTGCACAAAAATGTTGTGCTACACCACTTTTGGTGCACCTATTTTGGGACAAAGGTAAACCATTGTGTGATGCATAAAAACATACAAAAATATGGTGCAATGGGTCCAACTTTGCCTGTTCAGGTTAGATACAATAATATGGTGCATAATTGCATCATGTTTTTGTATGCGTTATGCATCACACAATGATTTACCTTTGTCCCAAACGAGGTGCATCTACTTTTTGGTGCAACTACTGAAAACTTTTTAACAGTGTACTCCAAAATCTTCAGTTCTTGTAATGTACAAAAACATTGTACAACAGTTTTGTTTTCTGTAAGTTAATTTGTTCGTGTAAGTTAATATAGTCTGTAAGTAAATATAGTCAGTAAATTAATATAGTCTGTAAGTAAATGTAATCTGTAAGTTAATATAGTCCGTAAGTAAATATAGTCAGTAAATTAATATAGTCTGTAAGTAAATATAATCAATAAGTTTATATAGTCTGTAAGTAAATAAAATCAGTAAGTTAGTATAGTCCGTAAGTAAATATAGTCAGTAAGTTAATATGGTCCATAAGTAAATATAATCAGTAAGTTTATATAGTCTGTAAGTAAATATAATCAGTAAGTTAGTATAGTCCGTAAGTAAATATAGTCAGTAAGTTAATATAGTCCGTAAGTAAATATAGTCAGTAAGTTAATATAGTCTGTAAGTAAATATAATCAGTAAGTTTATATAGTCTGTAAATAAATATAATCAGTAAGTAAATATAGTCCGTAAGTAAATATAGTCAGTAAGTTAATATAGTCTGTAAGTAAATATAATCACTAAGTTAATATAGTCTGTAAGTAAATATAGTAAGTTAATATAGTACGTAAGTAAATATAGTCTGTATGTAAATACAGTCAGTAAGTTAATATTGTCTGTAAGTTTATATAGTACGTAAGTAAATATAGTCAGTAAGTTAATATAGTCTGTAAGTAAATATAGTAAGTTAATTAATCTGTTAATGTGAGTTAGGTTAATCAATCTATTAATGTGAGTAAATATAGTCGTCTGTCAAATAATTTTTAATTATACTTCTTCACTGTGGTCAACACATTTCTGGATCATGTTCTGTAGCTCTGATCGAAAACTTCTCACCACTCTAATTGTGAGAAAAGTGGTGCTAGAAAAATTTAGTTGTCTGAGTACAATTTTCAAGGCTTCGTAACATGTCAACCACTCTAGATATGAGAAGAGTAGTGATCGAAAATTTAGTTTTCTTCTTTTCTTCCTTATTATTATTATTTTTTTCTCCATCTGAGTGACCGAAATTACTTGGTCATTTTCACACATTATACCTCCTAACAGTGGAACGTAGGCTTCCATTTAATTCTTGTGCACCAGCACTTTTTCAAAAAACGTGTTTTTGTGATGTAGTTTATCAACCCACTGTTGATAACATACAGGTATCCGAAGCACGGAAAGGTAACTCTTCGCTTCCCAAATCGGGGCTTTTGGCGTGCCACATGCAAAGCAGTTCTTATTGCGTTTCTACACCCAAAAGGTTTCCATCTGGAGTCTTTACTGATCATCGGATCACGATTCCTTTAGTCGGGTGAACAGCTCCAACTGATGTGGAACGCGATATATATGCGGCCTTCTAGAACACTTAAAAAAAGACAATCTCGACCGCTTTGCGACTGTGTGGTACAATCACAAGCATCACGCAGACATCGTGAGGTTTGGCTATAAGTATGCTTATGGTGTTGTCATTTTTCTTCTCTTTCTGGTTAAGTGTGGTGCTGCTAAATAGGCCATGAAAGACTTTTTCTCTTGTTATTTATTTCCTTCTCCACGTGCTTCTTCGCTGTATTAAAGGGGCAGAAATGATTCCGGTTGTATTTGCATTTCTTGAGCCAAAAACACAATTCTGGTTCCTGATGGTATTCATTGTTAAATAAATCATCGACGCACTTAATATGGGGATATACACTAAATTGAAAAAATCACCGAATACCCCTTCAAAAGAAAATGAACGGATCCGCTGCGTTGTTAAAGTGCGTGGTACACGTACAAACGGTAAAAAAACAAGCCTGCAGCTGACCGCGAACATATCGCACTGTGAGGTTGAGTGAAAATGTCGCGGCGGGAGAGAACTGACATTGAAAAAGAAAAGATTGTTGGGTGTTATATTAGTGCGTTGTTCATAAGAGAAACCGAGAGGCGTTTAACCCTTAAATGACCATGACCCAAAAATATTTTATCACTCCAAATATCTTAACGCCCGAAATTGTCTGTTCGTCCAATTCTTTGTTTAATAACAACAATAGTGACTGATGGTGACTCCTGCTGATCCCTCATAGGTTGAGAACATTTGAAGAACAGGTAAGGATAGGAAATATGACTCGCTCTAGGCGGCTATGGCCGTTTGTTTGTACGGGCGTTTTGGGCATTATGGTCGTTAATTGGTTAAACATTCCTAAGTCAACTGCTTTGGATTTACTGAATAAGTGGAAGACACATGGCGTGCCTGAAGCAGCAAAACGTACCGGCAGACCAAACAAAATCAGTGACATAGGACCTCGAAGCCTCAGGAGAGTCGTTACAGCTAATCGAGGGAGTACTGCACAAGACCTCAGTATATAGGTGAGTAAAAATGCTGGAACCTCGGTATGTACACGTACCATTCGCAGAAAACTTCATTCCATGGGTTACGGTTGACGTGCGGCTGCTCATAAGCCTTTCATCTCCACTCGGAATGCTATTCGTCGTTTAGAATGGTGTGAAGAACATTTATCGTGGAACGTAGATCAATGGAAACGGGTCATATGGACTGATGAATCCAGATACACGATCCATCAGTCTAATGGCTGTGTGTGGGTATATCCGCAGCCGGGGGAACGCTATTTACCACAGTGTACTGTTCCTACGGTCAAGTTTGGAGCTGGCAGTGTACTCGTGTGGGGGTGTTTTTCATGGTACGGTCCAGAACCATTGGTTATATTGGACAAACCTGTTAGCCAGCACGTCTATCTCGATATTCTGGGCAATTATGTTCTGCCAACTCTGTGGCAATGCTATGGAACCGAGCCTTGTTGGCACCAGCAGGATAATGCACCGAGCAGTAAAGCAAGGACTGTTACGGCGTGGTTTGATGATAATTTTGTATCGTGTGTGAACTGGCTAGCACAGTGCCCTGATATAATCCCATAGAGCACATATGGGATGAATCAGAGGGCCACATAAGAAGTTTGGAACCAAGGGATACTACTAAACAACAGTTAGCTGCAGCATTATGTACTGAATGGAAGCACACACATGTTCCAAAACCTTGTCGAAAGTATGTCTCGAAGGGTCAGTGCATGCATTAAGGCCAAAGGTGGACCAACACCGTACTAATGTATGTCAAAAAATTCTATGTTGTGTTTCTCTTCTAGGTGTCCGGTGACTTTTGTCATTATAGTGTACATTCAGTAAACAGAGTATTAGAGCTAGGAGTGATGGCAGTTTACAAGGGCATCGTCCGCAAGCTGAGTGGAACAGCCCCAAACAGAGTGCAGGCGATAAATAGGCGCACAGCAGGGCTTCCCAATAGTGTGTCACGATCGACGAACATGGGTAAACGTGGTGATCTGAGCGACTTGGGCTCATTTTCGGTGCAAGACAGATGGGTCATTCTATCGCATAAGTGTAAGAAACCTAGGGTTTCCGAGGACAACGGTATTAAGGGTTTACGACGAGTATTCCATCGACTTTCGTACCAGCGCACAAAGAGCAAGCGGTAGCCGACCACATGCCATTGATGGCCCGAGTCGATGTAGACCATCCACGCTCGTACACATCTACCGCTTGGTAAAGGCGGCGCAAATCCCATGTAAATTAATCTCGGAGGCCTAAGCAGCCTCAGCGAGCTAACGGTAAGACGTTTGCTGTCTACTCTAGGCCACGGGAGCCGGCGTTCTTGCTCGTGTGCTACCTTTGACTCCTCGTCATCGGAAATTACGCATCGCCTGGTGCCAGGAACATCAAAGTTCGACCTTTGCAGAATGGCGCCGCGTCGTGTGGTCCGATGAGTTACGTTTCCAGCTTACGAGAGGGTGCGGGTGTGGCGTCGACAGCATGAGTCCATGGCTCGGTCGTGCCAGGTTGGCTCTGTTCAAAGCTCTATGATACTTTGAGGAGCCTTCTCATGGGACACATCATGTCCCTTAGTGTGTGTCTCGAGAGGTGCTTAACCGCTGCGGGCTTCCAACATGTGGTGGAAGATCGCCTACATGTTTGGTGCATCCTGCGGCCGATGGTATGTTCCAGCAGGACAATGAGCCAGTATGGCTCAAGGAACACTCATCTGACTTTTGGAACCATCCAGTCGCCCCCAAGGTTCCCGGATTTAGACCCTGTGGAAGCTCTCTACGATGCCGCGAAGTGAAACATCAGATCCATGGCTCGTGGACCGACGTCTTTGGTGAAGTTGTGTGCAATGCGGCAACACGCATGGCTAGCATTATCTCCGGAAACCCTCCGGAATCTGGTGGAGTCGATTAGAGGTCTACATGGGCCAGACACTGCCCCACCAAGTACAAGCCTGGCCCGGGGGCCGTGTCGGACTTTTTTTAGTTTAGAGAACAAAGCAACGGGCCAGGCCAAGTCGACCTAATCTTTTCATCGCAATGATAAAGAAATAAAAAAAGTAGTGTTCCCCGATTTCTTGTTTAAATGTTTTGCTGGCTTTACTTACTTCCAAAAATAGCCCAGGGCGTAATCACAAAAGCAAGGAGAGGCACTTCCAGCGTTTTTACCATCTGTAGGTATTAAGATGGTAAAACCAATTTGTGGCTTGTTGACAACAAAATGCTTCGACCCCGAGCGAGCGAGTGAGTGTGTGTGTGGTGTGAAGTGTGGGGGACGGCGGATGTCTGCAATGATGTGGGGTGTCCGTGTGTGGGTTGGTATGAGAGAGTGGAAGACATCGATTGTTTCTCCTATTTCTAATCTGTATGGGGATTGAGTTTTGTAGTGTTACCACTTGCTAGTTTAAAGAAAAGGAGGTTTTGAACCCGCTTAGTCTTCTTTTTTGTCTCTCTTTAAAGGTTATATTCTTCGATAATTGTTAAAGTTTGGTTAATATTTTTATGCTTACATTCAAATAAATATTTTCAACTATATTTCATTATATAATTTCCACAATTTAATGAAATACAATAGAAAGACAAAATAATACCAAATGGCATATCACGGACCGGCCGGACCTTGGCCGAGTGTCTAATATTTTAAACGGGCCACACCGGGCTGGGCTTGGGCCGGGCCGGGCTCACCAAATAAGGCCCGAGTAGACCACTGGAGTTGATGCCCCGGCTTGTACAAGCTGTTATTCACTCTACAGCAGGTCCAACACGCTATTAAGTAGGTATCTCTAATATTCAGTCCATTGGGTGTTTAAGTAATCGATAAATCATTGTAAAGGTAAAGGCCTAGCCACCTACTATTTTCGTTCTCAGTTCTTAGCTTTCGAATTAATTTTTTATGTTTTGTCATTCCTTCAGCGGGAAACGAACTGATGGAGTGTTCATTTCTCTTACACTAAGTATTTGAGTGTTGTTTCTATTTATTAACATTTGTGGGTGCAATCTTCACGCAACCCAAAGATTTGAATCCCTGAATTACGGATGTAAACTGCTATCAGACAGAACTGCAGAGTGGGTGGGATACTGCGAGAAAAAGAATCTATGTTTTTTATCGGATTACATGAATATACAAATTCTCAGATACGAATTGTGTCCGCTTGAGAGCATTACCATTTCTGCACGAATTCACTGAAGTATATTCTTATTGTTTCGTTTTTTAACCCTTTAACCGGATGGAACGAATTAACTCGGGGTTACCAAAATGGGATGAAATCAGCTCGAACGAATATATTCGCTGCCTAAGAAGCAGGAGGTGTGATTAAAAGCGGTGTATTTATCCGCATCGGCGTATAATCCGCAGAATCTAAATTTATAACTTTTTAAACAAATTATCCCAGTATTATATGTCGAAAAATACAGTACCCATTTTCCACTTCTCGAGATAAATCCCTAAAACTTTTCTATCCATATTTTTGCACTACATTTCCAAATAAATAAATAAATATTATTCACGCGAAACTAGACGAGTAGTTTTAACGGATTATCCAGTCAGGAGAGAGAGCCGGAGCCGTAATACAAACAGATCACCCGCGCCTCATGCGGGACTTGAACCCGGGCTTAGTTTGGATGACTTGTCAGGAACCTACGCCTCTGACTACTCGGCTACCGAGGCGGTTCAAGTATTTGAAGTTGTCTTCAAAAGATATTATAAAACATTGTTCTAAGTAAATTTTTTTAAAAATATTTCTGCCAAGATTTGCCAAAACGCATATTTTTAATTTCCTTGTTTTTAATGACATCATGCTTTAATAAACTTTTTATTTAAAAAGAAACCTTTCAAATCTACATGTCTTTGAGCATTTCTTAAATATTTAGTGTAATTTAGTTTAAAATGCAACAAAAATATTCTTACAAAAAGTAGTCATTCACAAAATCTAACATAGGCAAACTTAATGTCTCTCCCGAAGTTGAAATGTATACACACACAGACACACACACACACACACACACACACACACACACACATACGATCAGCTGTGCAGTACATGCTTCCTTACCCATTAGCAAAACAGTGTTTGCCACCCCGGTGGCGCAATGGTCTAAGGCGCTGGCCTCTGATCATTCGTCCGTAAGGGGTGCGGATTCGAATCCCGGTCAGGCATGAATGTTGTGTTTGTCTTACGGCACTGGATCTCTCCCTTCCCTGGAACCAGTGACCCTAAATTAGGGACGGGCGACTGCTTATAGCCCATTGAGTTGCTCACGGTGGTCGTTAAACCTCCAATCAAAAAAAAAAAAAAAAAAAAAAAACGGTGTTCAATTTCGAAAATGAGCGAACGTGCAGAATAAAAATTCCTTTCCGAACACCGAGCAGTCAGATGTGTGTGTTTCTGGCTGGTCAGCTAAGCTGGGCCAGGGTCCGAGTCCCGTATGAGATATGGGAGGTGCTGTTTTCCCAAACCTCTGGCTTTGTCCCTTCCCTGGAATCAGTGGCCCCAATTTAGGGGCGGGCGACTACTTAGAGTTGCTCATGGTTGTTTTGTTTTTTATTTGAGGTTTAACGACCACCATGAGCAACTCAATGGGCTACAAGCAGTCGCCCGTCACTAATTTAGGGCCACTGGCTCCAGGGAAGGGAAAGAGCCAGTGCCGTAAGACAAACACAACATCCATGCCTCACTGGGATTCGAACCCGGACCCATCTCGGACGAATGATCAGAAGCAATCGCTTAGACCACAGCGCCACTTGCTCATGTTGATCATTAAACTGTAAGATAAGCAAACAAACAAAACAGAAGAGTAAAAAATTATTTCCAATGAAAAACAATACCTGTTGTAGAATAAATGGGTAGTCAGACGACCATATGTTTTAACAAGCATAAGATGGAATCAAAGAAGAGGTTAGTTAAGGATGCCTAGACTGTCTTAGATGAAGGGACGTAATTTCCAAAGGCAAATTAGCACAATGTCTCAAAAAGAAAGCGATTAATCAATGCTCTCTACCAGGGTTGGTATAAGAATGTAGACGTATACACCATCCAAATATTCCTAAGAGTGATCTTTTTTTAAAAAAAAGTTGCGGGAATGAAAATCCAAGAAAGCGGACATTTCCTTTTTTTTTTTTTTTTTTTTTCTGTGATAAAAAACTGTTATGGCTTCATTGTCAAACTTCTACAGCTGCTCCTATGTTTTTGTGCCCAAATAATTCTCGTGGGATGGGGGGGAATCTGGAGGAGGAATTTCTATTCTTCCACCTGGATCCTAGCCTCCTGCTTCGCTTCTTCCACTCACTGTTATTTACAGTGGAAGAATTCTCCTTCTTGTCGCATGTTCAAATGCACACGCCATCTTCCAAGGATGATGCGCAACAGAAAGGTTTCTTTTTATTTACCTTTCATTGTTTTTTTCGATATAAGATATCCCGAGCGTTTCATCAAACTTCGAATGCCTCGTCTGGTCAATTTCTTTTAGCTTCCATCCTTTGCAACTTTGCAACCTTAAATGACCATTGGGATTGTAATTGAGTTTGTGACCCTCTATTAACTCATCCAGAAGAAAATTCACTCATTTTTATATCAACGGAAAAAAAGACTTTTACAGATTTTTTTTTAGAACATACGAAAACACAAGTTTCTATGTGTCCCCTCACTCCGGAGTAAGTCACTCTCCCAACTGAGCTACGCGGACAGAATATCTCGCGGCAGATTTGTCGTCTTGACTCATGTTTTCACCTCTGTAGTACGTTCCATCATCTCCCAGTAAATTTTTTTCTTTGAAGCGAAGTAGGAATTTTTCATTAATTCCAAACAATGTGTGGAACAAACAACACACATTTTTCGAAGAACCCAACGGCAAGTGGATCCATTTTCCACAATCGGGCGCCAATGCGAAAACACACTTTTGTCCGTATCCCCTCACTCCGGAGTAAGTTGCTCTCCCAACTGATCTACGCGAACAAAAAATCTCGCTGTAGATTTATCGTCTTGACTCATGTTTTCACCTCTGTAGTACGTCACAAACAACTGGTGAATTTTAAGCATATGTCAAGGAGAAGAATAGTCTGAAAGTTTCGTTTAACTTAACACAGCAACATTTCCCCCATTCCTCCTTCGAGCCAAAGTAACAGCTCTTGGTAGTATAATGTCTCTAGTGGACCAAGCATTAGAGAATTGTACTATGACGCATACTCTAATTTAACTTTCATTTTAGTTACCTTTTCTATGTAAATTTGAGTTCATTCTCTTTTAGCGTTTTTCAACCTTAACGTTATATTTTCTCTCTCGCGGAATGAGGTTGGCAACACTTCTCAGCACAGAGAGTATGACGCATGCATGTGACCAATAAGAACTAGAAAAGATATACATAATGTGAAGCAGCAGCCAAAAGGTGTGTTATGATGCTAATGTATAATCGTGGAAGAGGCATTTTTTTACTTGAAGTTATTTGAAAGCTGCGTATTGAGTGATGTTATGTTTAATGTTTGGAGTTAAAAAGGTATTCTGCCTACTAACGTTTGTTTGATTGTTTCGAAATGTTAATATTAGTGTGATTAATTTAAGCTAGTTCGCATAGTAACTTTCTGTATGAACAGTCTTTATGAGGATTGCCCTAATAAAGGAAAAGAATGGTAAATAATTATTTCTTTGGACGTTATTTGTGTGACTTCTGTGGCACTTAAGAAGAGCTGGTCGTACTGTATGTAACGTTCAGTAATCCTTATATACACGAACATTACAGTACTTGAACACATTTAGGTTACTGCTCTCAGTCCTACAGAACCGTTCTTCCTTGTATTTGGTTTGGCGCACACCGTCCTGGAGATCTGTTCTTTGCTTATACTTGTGTTAATGCACTTAATCCCAGACTGCTGGCCTTTCTTATATTTTCGTTAGTGCAACCAACCCTGCAGTGCTGTTCTCACTTATATTTAGGTTAGTGCGCACAGCACTGGAGTTCTGTTTTTGCTTTCATATGTGCACTTGGCCGAGGAGTAATCTTCTTCCTTCCATTTAGTTGTGTGCACACAGTCCTAGAGAGCGGTTCTTTGCTTCCATTTGGGTAAATGCACTCAACCGTATGGTACTGTTCTCGCTTTATTTGGGTTAGTGCATACAACCCTAAAGTACTGATTTTTCTTATGTACGGTATTTTAACTGTTTTTCTTATATCATCATCATCATCATTGTCAACCATTATCAATCCACTGCTGGACGAAGGTCTCCCCAAGTTTCCTCCACAACGGTCTGTCTTGTGCCAGTCTCCTCCATGTCACTCCCGCATACTTTCGAATTTCATCCACCCATCTTCCATGTGGTCTTCTTCTGGGTCTTTTCCTGTCCCTTGGAATCCAATCTAAAATTTCGGCTGTCTATCGATGGTCTGTCCTTCTGGCAGTATGTCCAGCCCATTGAACTCCATCATGATCAGATTTAACTCTGATCATGATGTCTTCCACTCTTGTCATTTTTCGGATCCACGTGTTCCTCTTCTTATCTCTCCTGGTTACACCAAGCATGCACCTCTGCATGCTTATTTGAGTTGTCTGCAGCCTTTGTATGTCTCTTTTAGCTAAGGTCCACGTCTCTGCACCATACGTAAGTACTGGAAGGATGCATTGATCAAACACTTTTCTTTTAAGACATAATGACATATTGCTCTTGAAAATTATGCTGTTTCTTCCAAAAGCTCTCCAAGCAAGTTTTGTACGCCGATTAATTTCTTCATCAATGTGACCCTCACTTGATATCTGCTGTCCAAGATGAACGTACGTGTCTGTTATCTCCAGCTTTTCTCCATCAATCGATAAATCTTCATTTCTTGTAAAAGCATTGTACATCACTTTTGTCTTCTGGAAGTTAATTTTTAATCCCACTTCTTTACTCTTGTCAGCAAGTTCCTGGATCATACTCTGTAGCTCTGATGGGGTAGTTGCAAAAATGACTTTGTCATCAGCAAAACGAAGGTGGGTTAGATATTTTCTTATATACAGTATGTTATATCTTATATACTGCATGTGAATTTTGCTAAGGAGAACTGTTCTTCCTTGCATTTTGATGAATGCACATGATTCTTGAGTGCTGTTCCTTGGTACCATTTGGGTTAGTGCATTCAACCTGGTATGCATCTTCGCTTTCCTTGGGGTTAGTACACTCAACCCTGAAGTACTGTTATTGTTTTCATCGGGATTAGGGCGCCGACCCTGGAGTTTTTTAACACTTCTTCTTTACATTTGGGTAATTTCACAAAACCCTAAAGTACTGTTCTTATTCGGATTAGTCCGCCAGCCCTGGAAAATTGTTCTTGCTTGCATTTAAATGAATGCACTCGACCCTGAAATATTATTTTTGCTTTAATCTGTTTAAGCGCTCCAACACGGTTAGCGCACCTAAGTCAGCTGTTAATCTTTTTTGATGTATAGTGAACAAACGTTTGACAGATTAGCAATCCAATACTAGCTGACTTTCCTCGTTTCCCTTCCCGTAGTTTCTGTGTATCTTCTACAAGTCCTGTTGTGGCTACTACATTCAAGAGCTGTTGCCTGTTGTTGAACCTCAGATAGTTTTAAGAAAACAAACAGAATCGACGTTAATTCCTGCTTTCATCGTTTCAGTATAGCATGGTTTTAGCATGATAAAAAATAAGAAAATATCGATCGATTCCATTAAAAATACATATGCATCACTCTGAGTCGGAAGCTACGTATATCCGGGAGGAAATATCTATTAGTAGTCAGACACTGCGACTCCAAAATAACAGCTGAAGGAAAGGAAGAAAGATCATTGAATATAAAAAAATCGTTTATGTGAAATAATGACCAGCCAGGATGTTTTGAGAACTATGATGTTGTAACTAGGTGGTCGAGCGAAGTGGACTTCTGTCACCTCATCTGGACTGAATTCGAATCCCAGTAAGACACGGAGGTTGTGTTCATCATCAAGGGATTCGCTGAATCTCTTTGCTAGATACCGTGGCTTAAATTTGGGTGAGAGAGTTTTCCTTTATGGCCATAAGTGCTGTTAAACTCCCTCAACCAAAGAAAGTACCCGTAGGGGAGAAAAAATGTGGCACTGGAAAATCCAGAAGAAATTTCGAACTTTTAAAGTCACATTATACAAGATTTTAGTGATGTATGTGATTAAGAAACCATAACTTTGAAGGGCAGATAAGGAAATATGCGGGTGTAACGAACTGCAGAAGATTAGAAAAGGTCAAACTATTAGCATGGAGATAGCATTTTATCTCACCCGAGAGTCAGATGTTCCAGTAGAATGACTATGTGGTACCCTGAACTGGGACATGCCACCCAGATGGTGCGGTGGTCTAAGGGTCCAGGTTCGAATCCCGGTGAGGCATGGATGTTGTGCTTGTCTTACGGCACTGGCTTTCTCCCTTCCTTGGAACCAGTAATCCTAAATTAGGGACGGGCGGCTGCTTATAACCGATTGAGTTGCTCACCGTGGACGTTAAACACAATAAAAAAAATGGGACACGGAAAAAGAGAAAGACTCAAACAGAGATGGTTGGATCAGATAAAGACAGCTGTAGAAAGAGCACGAGATATAGCCGAAAAGAAGAGGTGAAGACTTTCTCCCAACAATGGGCCGAATCATACTGAAAAGAAGATATTCTGCGATTATGCAGCACAGATATCACAAACTGCTTTGGATTTAGAAGTTCTCTTAACTGGAACACCGAAAAAAAAATAAATAATAATAATTAGAAGACAGAGATGGTTGGATCAGATAAAGAGAACTGTAGGGCAAGCATGAGAGATAGCTGAAGAGAAGACCTTTGCCCAAGAGTGGGCCGAACCAGACTGACAAAAAGAAGATATTTTGCGATTATGTAGCACAGTTTTCAGAAACTGTTTTTGGATTCAAAAGCGCAGGAACGATTGAAGGGGATCATTCTAGAATCGATCTCAGGTGCACGTATATCCTATCATCGTAAACAGAGAAACTATAGAATAATCAAAATGGTGCATCGTGAAGGTAGAATCATCCACGCAATCCAGGAGTAATGCAAATTCACACAATTACGCAAGCTATGCTTGTCGCTCTGACCAACTAAATAAGGAAGAAACATGAGTTTACTAAAACTGCTTCGTCACCGCAAATAATTGCTTTTCATTCAGCGACAGCTTTCCCGATGTGCATAGGGAATTTTAGAGCGAAAGCAAACATCGAGTTTCGATCGTCTAATTGCAGTTTGATTAGTGTTGCTTCGATGATTGGAATTCTCAAGTAGTCACGGCCTCACCACGCAAGTTTGCTCACGTGTGGGTTTCAAACGGACATCGCAAAAAAAAAAAAAAAAAAAGTAAAATAAAAATTGCAAACCAGAGACGACGATTTATAAGAGCATTAAGATTGTCTCCTCACTTGACAAGAGCTTATCAGTGACGTTCACGCGACTTGTGGGTGGAGACAGAAATTTGCAACACCAACGACTTCATCGCCTGCATACAATCCTAGGACGCGGATCGGTCGTGCTGCGTTATCAGCGTAGCGATCACGATTTTGACAAGGACTAAACACGCGGTTATTTGCTATTTATGAATACAGCTGCAGATAAACTATAAATCTTTCTGGCTAGAGCTAACTTGCAAACTCAGCCCAGCGGAGAAATATTGAAAAGTCACCCATGTGAGACTGGACAAGGAATTGATCTTAATAATACCCCCATTTTTTTTTTTTTTTTATTTATGAGTAAACGATGTTTCGGCAGAAGTTCGCACGCATCAGCTCAGTCTGGCTCTTTGTAATTTCAGTTGAAGTCGGTAAAATGACCACAGAATCTGGACAAGGAGTTGCACCTTTGGTAAATAGTTAGGAATGAGATAGACGCGATGGAATGCGACTCAACCCTATGGTAGATAAGTCAGCGCCTTTGGCAAGGGGAATGGATAACTATTTATACTTGTAGCAGATAAGAAGAAAATGAAGACAAATTTGCTTTTCATTCATTCACCTTTGGTGTCAGAGCTGTAATACGACAAAGGCAGCTGTTCTCACAGAAAGATACCAGTGGCGTATATTCTAGGTTAGCTGCGAAGCCTAGAGAATGCACAAATAAAAGTCAAATATACAGAAATAAAATCCAATTAGCAACGGTATTAAGATATGTCGATGCTTTCGCTGCGAAAAAAATAATACGTGCGGATTCGCTTCTTTTCACTAAGAGAATCAGTCTGGCGAGCGAACACCAACGGGTCTCCTAGTGGCGAGATGGTGTCATCGGAACGCAAACAGCTCCACAGCAGTCTTCGCTGTTCTGATTCGAAGATCTTCGATACGATCGACAGCTAGCGTTTCCATGACAACATGAAGGAGCGGGTGAAGGGGAATGCTTTGGGCAAACAGTTCGCTAAGAAAAGAGAAGACTTAGGACTGCATTAGTCACTCGCATGCTCCCGCCCGTAACAGTATGTGTTTCACGAGAGTTGTTTCAGTTTGTGTGAAGTGTCACAGAATTAAAATCAGTGATATTGTATCTTAAATTCGTGACTTTGTTGGATTCGAACTGTTTTGCTAAATTTTGTGAAAGCTATTCTGAACATCTACTGTCTGCACTTAAAGAGCTCTATGCTTCAAATTTTGATACAGCTCGACTAAAAAATGAACTAAAGATGTTTGATTCCCTTGATGAATACAAAAAGGAAATCAGTAAGAGATATTACTTGTTACATGAAGTTGAATAAGTTGTTAGACATTGTGTTTAGTGAGGTGTACAAATCAGCAGACCTAAAATTAAAGTTTCCATCAACAACTGCAAATGCTGAAAGAAGTTTTTCTGCATCACAAAGAATCAAGATATGTCTTAGAGCCAAGCACGTATCCAGGAAATTTGTTGGGGGGGGGGTTACGAGCAAAAACTAAGAATAATTTATATATAGCAGATGTAGGTGTCAAGTTGTATTGATCATATGCTGTACCTGCCGCATGTATAATGTAAATTTTACTATACCACGTTTCTTGGAGGAGAGAGGGGGAACACTGAGATTAAATTTTCAAACTGATATAATAGAAATAAAATAATAAATTGGGGTTACTGGTTGCTACTAGGAATAAATGAAAAGGCCGAACGTGAAATTTATAGAAATATATTGAATTGCACAGAAACTTGCCTTGAAGATCATTTGTAAACAAACCGTTCTATATTCATTCATTCATTCATTTTATTACACTACATAAAGAAGCTGAAGAAGTTCTTTACTGCGTTTATTTAATGTGTAGGTAGCCGTAGGCCCACGCATATGTTCAAGGAAGGGGCACAGGTGCCCCGTTGCCCCTGCCCAGTTACAGATTTGTTTATCGCTTCCTCTAAAATAATTTTGTGGGCAATTATTACAAAAAAAATAAATAAAAATAATAAAAATTCCACATTTTTTGTTGTTGGGTAACCTTTGGGAGGGGTCCGGACCCCCTCCATGGATGCGTGCCTGTTTAGAGCCACACAAGGACATGTACATTTGAGCAACTTGGCTGTTTTGTCAATAGAGAAAAACATTTTTTTTTAAATACGAAAAAGTATTCGGAAGAAACTTTTTATGAAAACGTAATACTCAATTCCGCACAAAAGGAAAGAAGAATAGAGTTCACGTACAAATATAATATTCAGAAGAAGAATGGAGTTCATGTACAAAGAAGTGTTCAAATCATAATCCTTATTATGATTTGGTATCATGTTAGCAATAGTATGTACCTAAAATTTAGGAAAGAAGTTACATCTATTACTTAACAACTGAAAAATAAACTTCGCAATTTTAAAAACAGTTGCCTAAAGGGGGAGGGGGGAGAGTTGAGGTCTCGGACCCAAGATACTCCACTGAAAGATACTAAATCATCTAATGTACAGCCTTCTGTAAAAGTTATATCAATCCATTGATTGAAAGATGGCTATGATATTACATTTTTCTTTTCCCCATAAGTCTAACGACTCTCCGTGCGCGTCCAAGTCTACGAAGAGTTCCCCTTCCCGAATGTAATGCTATTGTTTCTAGGAAAAGGCAACCGCACCACTCATGCCTAATCAGGACGGACCCTAGCCCAGGTCGGTTATCCGGCGTTCCTGGCTAGTGGATCAGAAAGCCGCATTTGCAAGATAGGGGAGTAGATGATCTAGAATATGTCTTGTATTACTGATCTGTGAATAACAATTGAAGATGAGCACTTCACGCCATCATCATTATCAGAATAATAATAGTGCACTGCTGGATGAAGGTTTCCTCAAGTCTCTTCTACATATCTTTGCCATGTAACCCCAACAGGTTTCCAATTTCATCCTCTTATCCCCCACGTGGTCTTCTTCAGGCCTTTTTCTGTCCCTTGGTCAAAGCCCATTTAAGAGGGGTCTAGGGTAGAGGTCTGCACGTGCCTAATTTGGTGAGCCCGGCACAGTCCAAGCCCGTGCGTTTAAGGCCCAGCCCGGTCCGGCCCAAGCTTGTGCGCTTAAGGCCTAGCCCGGCCCGGCCCGTTTCGAATATTAAACACTCGGGCCGGCCCGGGCCTGTCAATTGCAGCTCTTATTTAGGCCAGGACTGACCCGTGATCTGCCATTTGGTGTTATTTTGTCTTTCTATTGTATTTTATTAAAATGGGAAAATTAAATAATGAAGTGAGATATTATTGAAAATATTTAGTTGAATGTAAGACTGAATATATTAACTAAATATTGACTATTATCGAAAAAATATAACTTTTAAAGAGAGAGAAAAAGGAAAAATAAACGGGTTCAGACTATCTCTTTCTCTAAACTAGTAAACGGTAACAGTACAAAAGTAAATCCCTATACAGATTAGGGATAGGAGAAAAAATTGATGTCGTCCCACTCTCTCATACAAGCACACATACACACACCCCACTCCACTGCAGGTCACCGTTCTCCACTCTACACAACACACACACTAGCTCGGGGTCGAATCTTTTTGTTGTCAACAAGCCTCAAAATGGTTTTACCATCTTAATACCAACAGATTGCCAAAAACACTGCGAGTGCCTCTTCTTGCTTTTGTGATTACGCCTTGGGCTATGTCATGGAAGTAAGTAAAGCCAGCAAAACAGTTAAACAGACCAGGAAATCGGGGAACACGACTTTTTTCTTTCTTAACCATTGCGATAAAAAGAATCGGTCGACTTTGCTCTGCCCGACCTATGTCGTAAGTGTCTGGGAAAAAACCCGGCCCGTTGCTTTGTTCGCTAAACTAAAAAATGGCTCGACCTGGCCCGTGCAGACCTTTAGGTTAGGGGGCTGCAGTCCCGGACCGCGCATTGTCAATTCTACAGTTTTTTTTTTTTTTTTTTTTGAGAATAGCACAGTGAAAATTAAAACAAACTTCCTTGTGATCTTTTTTTATTTATTTCCCCTTTCTTAGGAGGAATCTGCAAAAGTATCGTCGCCCCCCGTCCATCCTCAAATCTTTCAAAAGCATTACAGATGTTTTTTGTACACATCTGTAACTGGGGGACATTTTCATACATTAAGAATTCGTTTGAATCATGATATTTGGATCATATTATTTTGTTCACTACTTTGATATAATTTCAACAAGCTGAATCCTGGGCGAGGGGGGGGATTAAAGCATAATTGAACTGATGTCCATTTTTGAACTATGCATTTTTACAATTTCTTGCTAACACCGATTCGTCCATGAATCATGGGATGCACGCTTCAATATGGCGGGGATAATTTTATGGCTACCTCTTCATATTTTGGGAATGTTTTCCCCTGGGAAATGTTATTCTGCCACCCATAGTCAAATCCTAGATGTGTCACTACTAGTAATACTGGTGTCCCAAAATAGTGGCCAACTCTCGGGCCCCCTATTTCCTTAAATTGGCCCTGTCCTTGGTATCCATTCTAGTATTTCAGTTCTTCAAGCACATGTCCCGCCTGTTGCCATTTGAGGGTCGTTGATCATGAATACATCAATTCTTATCATTTTTCTGATCTATAAGTTTCTTTTCCTACCTTTTTTAATTGCACAAAGAATGCATGTCTTCGTGCTTTTTTAAGTTGTTTGCAGCATCTGTATATCTTTTGCAGTTAAGGTCCATGTCTCTGATACATTTGTAAGAACTGAAAGGATGCGCCGATTAAACACTTTTCTTTTAAGACACAGGAAAATTTCTCTTTCTCTTAAAAATTGTACTGTTTCTTCCAAATGCCCTACACCGAAGTATTTTTATGTCTGTTAATTTGTTTTGTAATCTGGTCCTCGCTTGATATCTCTTTGTCCAAGGAAGTGGCGACTCAGGATTTCTTTCTCTATAGGGGGTGGCCCAAAGCATTGAAGATGTAAATAAAATGTCCTGGAAAAATCATCTGTCTAAATATTGGGAAGCCATAAAAATATTTCATCTATGTTAAACTGTGTTTCCAATTATTCGTAAAATATATATTTAAAAACATATACAAATGTATTTAAAAATACGCAGTATAACGTTCGTGTGCGAGGTCGGTGTTACGCTATGTCTAAACCATGACTAAGGAATGTTGAACTAAATAAGAACACGATGCAATAGTTTACGGCCAGACGAAACATAAACAGAAGTCAACTTACGATAACCTTTTATTGGTCCAGCAATACTTCAGTAGATCCAATATATAACACAGCAGGTAAACTTCACGTTTATCTTAGCGATCAAACGTCTGCACACACACACATCCACATAAGCAACTGTTGTATCGTCCTTTTTATCTAACGTTCTTATCACATTCATACGTCACTTTCTCACTGAACTCAATTGTGTTGCCAACCTCATTCTTGTGAGAAAGAAGATATCACGTTAAGTTCGGAAAGTATAAAAGAGAACAAACTTAAATTTACATGGGAAAAGGAACTAAAAATGAAAGTTAATTTAGAATATACGTCACAGCATCCAGTAACAAAACACGAAGAAAAAAGTGGTACCTTATGGAAAACAAAAAACGAAGAACCAAGTGATACCTCATGAAAACAAAAACGGAAAACCAAGCGATACCTCATGAAAACAAAAACGGAAAACCAAGCGATACCTCATGAAAAACAAAAAGCGAAGAATGATATCTCATGAAAAACAAAAGGCGAAGTATCAATGACATCTCATGAAAAACAAAAAGCAAAGAACCAATGATGCCTCATGAAAAACAAAAGTGAAGAATTAAGGGATACCTCATTAAAAACAAAAAGCGAAGAACCAATGATAATTCATGAAAAACAAAAACGAATAACCAATGATATCTCATGAAAAACAAAAACGAAGACCCAATGATACCCCATGAAAAAGAAAAAGAAAAACAAAGAACCAAGTGATACCTTATGGAGAGGGCCCAGGCCCCTTCCCCCACTAAGTGCGCCTCTGTTTCAACGTCAGTTACTTCTAAATTTGCCCCATCAACTACTCAATCTGCTGTTTTTGTAAAGGAATTATACATTAGTTTTGCTTTTTATAAGACGTAAAATATCGTGCATTTTATTAATAGTAGATGATCAAGATTCCAAATTGTGTATTTCGTAGATGGTTTAGAATATTACTTATCATATTTCGTATATGGTTTAGAATATAACTTATCAAGCGAGGATAGAATTTACAGCTTTAATAAATAACATTTCTGTTGAGATGTTCCGGCAGCAGATTAGTCAGAAACGTAGGCTTCCGGCTAATTTTTCGAGTCATGCCCAGATTCGCGCGGAGTCTGATAAGTGTACTTACCATACTGCACTGGTTCTCTCTCTTCTTTTGAACCAATTAAAACATTTATACATGTATTTTGTTCCTATATCTAATGAGTTTCAGACTAAAACAAACAAAATCTCTGCCGTTTCCCTCTAAAACTGCGCTTCTTACACTTCCGTTTGTGTGATTCGTGTGCCGTCGGTCTGTACAACATCCGACAGTAGTTGTCCATCACTATTTGAAAATTACAACAGCAAAAGTAACAGTTATATCACTGTGATTTTTTTTTTTTTTTTTTGTTCACTCCATATCAGTGACACACCAAAACGAATTAATTTTTCCTTACCTTTTATCTCAGCCACATTTCTTCAGCACAAACGACACGAATCTTATATGGAGCCTACAATTTTTTCTGGTTCCCAAGTTTTACTCCAAAGTATGCCGAATAAGCTTTTATTGATAAATAAGTATAAATAACACTGTCTCTGTACGAACAATTGAATAAGAAAATGATTTTCTTATTCAATTGTTCGTACAGAGACGGTGTCATTTATACTTATTTATCAAGAATGTACGAGTGAATGGTTTTATATTGTGAAGCTTTTATTGTATAGTCTATGATGTTACCCTGTTGCTGTTCAATGGCAAACCCACAGATAGTTATAACGGAAACTGCCCGAACAGTTAAGGGTCCTCCATACCTCGTGAAAAATACCTCAAAACACGCATTTGCAAAACGAAATTACATACATATATATAAAAAAAAATTTAAAATCCGGTTTTTCTTCCACATGTAGAATAAACATTGAGCCATCTTTCTGCGTGTCTGTATTAGCGTCACTTTGTGGAGTAAAATTTCAATTATTATCCCAAAAGTGTAAAATAATGGGCAGATTGACATTTTTTTTTTAAGTTCTAATTTTGATATCTGTTAGGTTAAATAGCAGAAAAATAGTTTTATATTTTCTCTCGAAATAAAAAACTTTGGAAACACATACGAATGATATGATATATTGATTTTTCCATCTGCATGATGCTATATTTGTTTCAATTTCCCATTCGGCAGAATTGCAACAGTACGGGATATGGAGAAATCTTAACGCTCTCTCGTGTAACCACCATGGATGCTCATATGGGTGGGGGGTAACTTGCCCTCCCATAGAAATCTAACCGTGTTATTTCAGTTCCCAAAAGGTGCTACAAATATTTTAGCAATAACACTAATTCCGATTGCGATTTTTGCAGTTCTGAATGTCTGTGTATGCAGCAAAAGTTGCGAAAACATTAGAAATTTACAGCAAAAGGCAGTAATATCGATTTTTTGCGTTAAATGTTGGAGCATAGCATGCATACGTACAATAGGAAAAGTATGAAAGACGAAAATATGAAAAATATCGTATCATTCTCTCCAGCAGCCATTCATTTCTAGACACTCTCGAAGTTTTTTCCAGAGCATTGTCTTGAAGGTATTTTTTTTTTCTTAGTGATCGATTGAGTGATCCCTGGGAACTCATTGCGCATAGGATACAAATGGCCGAAGGACACAACGCTCAAAAGAAAAGAAGATATTTTCTATTTCCCCAACACACACACAGACACACGCTGTCTACTTTTTGTTATTTGGGGGTCTTCTGATTTTCAATTTAATTTATGTGTTTGCGGTAAAAATAGTCGGACAACAAGAAGTCACAGTAGAAATTTGTGTATAACGAAGTAAATTTTTCCGTCATTTTTGGTCCACGCCGGGGCTCGAACCCGGGTCCCCTCATTCCGGAATAAGTCGCTCTACCAATTGGGCCACGCGGACGTTCGTTGTCGCTGCTATCTGCCTTTATATCGTGTGCGTCCTGCTGGGCAGGCACGTCACAGGTGTTTGCACATGTTATTTTCAATTACAGTTTCCGTTTGCCGCCTCCTGAAAACTAATTTATGGCCGCCCACGGTGATGACTGCTTCAAAAATTACCATTCCCTACATTAAAACCAAACTCAAATACAACAGATAATTGTTCAGGGCAGAGAAATAACTCCAACTGGCAGCTTTCAGCCTTCTAGGGAGGTACAGATTAGTTCAAATTCAGCTATGTTTGAACCCCGTTTCCACATGTTGCACTATCTTGTTATCCCCTCTTCAATCAGTACTCCCACACACATACACAACCTAAGTGTTACCACGTTCATGTTCAGGCCTGTTACACATTGTGACGGTCGTTGATTCCAGTCCGCATCTTCCTACTCCGGAGCTGCTATTCCCCCAATTAATTACACCGGTATACTTATCGCTGCTTCATTGTCGATTTAACTTATGCGTCGCCTCAGTAGTGCGGGAAACGTGTGAATGAAATTCGAAAGCATTCCGGAGCGGCATGGAGGAGACTGGCTCAAGTCAGACAGACGTGGAAGAAACTTGGGGAAACCCTCCAGAAGTGGACTGATAACGGTTGACAATGATGACAGTATACATATATAATTTTCAAGAGCAATATGCCATTATGTATTAAAAGAAAAGTGTTTGATCAATGCATCCTTCCAGTGCTTACGTATGGTGCAGAGACTTGGACCTTAACTAAAAGAGACATACAAAGGCTTGCAGACAACTCAAAACAGCATGGAGAGATGCATGCTTGGGGTAACCAGGAGAGATTAGAAGAGGAACTCGTGAATCCGAAAAATGACAAGAGTGGAAGACATCATGATCAGAGTAAAATTCCTGAAATGACAATGGGCTGGACATACTGCCAGAAGAACAGACCATCGATGGATAGTCGACATTTTAGATTGGATTCCAAGAGACAGGAAAAGACCCAGAAGAAGACCACATGGGAGATGGGTGGATGAAATTTGAAAGTATGCGGGAGTAACATGGAGGAGACAGGCACAAGACAGCCCAATGTGATAGAGGCTTCGAGAGACTTTCGTCCAGCAGTGGATTGATAATGGTTGACAATGATGATGATGATGATGATGATATAGGAATGCTATTCTTGAAACAAGAAAAATCACGAAATTCAAAATTTCAATGACACGTAACTATAAATAATTCTTATCGCACCTAGAGGCTGCAAATCAAGAACTTTCCGTAAAACAGGAAAATATAAAAATCAACAATTCCTCGTTACGATTTTTAGGGAACCTTTAGAGCTAGTTACGCCACCCCGGTGACCTCTTGGTCATCGCGGTGGCGTAACTAGCTCTGCAATGCTCACTGGTTATAGAGATCAGATTATATGTAGATGATTTTAGGAAGGGAGTGTTTGACCATAGATTTTAAACAACCCTTAGAAATAGGAAGCTAGGAGATCTGGGGTAGAGTGCCCGATTAAAAAGTGACACGGAAGCGAGGTAGAAAGGTGGAGGAAGACGCCCTTATGTATTACCTGGGGGCCAGTACCCGAGGTCCGACGGCTTAACGTGCCCATCCGACGCACGGCGGATATTTAGTGGTTCGAGCGTTCGTACCTGCCTGGGATCGAACCTGAGGTTTCTCAGTGGCCGTCACGAACGTTGACCACTAGGCCATCCGCGGCCCACTGGTTATAGAGGCAACATTTGCAAATATATAAATGGTTCATGAAACAAATATCTATTTTGTGAAGTCATTTTACAAAGTTCACAAACATGGGAGGGGTCCTCGTGTCCGGACCTTCCCCTTGAGGGTGACTGGGGACTATAGATATATATTTAAAAAAATTTCCTTAGTAATTCTTGTTTTCATTTTTTGACTTTCAAATGCTGTGGGCTTATTTCCACTTGGAGTACTTTTTTTCCGGGAAGCATTCACCGATGAACCAAATCCGTAGACGAAAATTAAGAAATTTCTAGCTACGCCACATCTGACAACCAGTTCACTCTTTACAGGAAAGCGAGTACTAATCGACAGTTCTCAGTAGTATAATTTTCCTGTTTGCGACCACCCTGAAAATATTAACTGATATAGTAGTTAGACACTAAAATTAATTCATCCAGGCTTTACAGGAGCAACGCGAGTTCCCGATGACGTAAATCATAAATCAGGAAGACTCACCCTTAACGAACTATCGTTCGCAGAATTCACCATATTGCAATAATATTTCAGCAATCTCCTCATCAAATACTACAATAAGTAAAAACGCATAAATTTCTTTCAAGGGGATACAATTCCAGTTTCCAAAAGAAACCCACACCTTCGCTTTATAACTAAAGTAAAGGCTTATTTTTTAAGTTCAAACCATCTACTGATGTTCATCTGAAGAACAACCTTAAAAAACTCAAAAGCTTTTACTTTTTCTAATCACACACTGTGAGATCTCTTCACAGTCTCACAAAAGTACGGCATCCCTACAACTTGCGCAAAAGCACAGCATAATCCATGGACATCATAGCTATGCGGCGCAGATCAGAAACTTGGATCAGAAAGACGTCTTTCCTCAGGTAGTGGAGGCGTTTTGCTTTTGACTGTTGTGGTCGTGGTAGATTTCGTGTTTTAGTTTAGCTATATTCGGTTAGAAAACACACGTAAAGCATAAATGTAAAGCATAGTAAGCACTTTGGGAATGAACTGATTACACTGGAAGTTCTGTGACTCTATAAAATGTGTACAAGAATATTGTTTGCTCATATGTTACAATCTTTCTCAAAATAGCCTTAGCCGTAGATTTCTAAATGAAATGTACTTATAAAACCTTTCACCTTCCGTGATTAATGCAATTAATAAATGCAGCAGATTTACAGTACTCTTGTTAATATCTTAATAGTCAAAGACTTAAACAAACATCGAGAGAGTGTCCTAGTACTTTTTGTAGATATTTTATGCTATGCAGCTTTAGCATGCCAAGATTTTTGTATGTGCGAAATGAATAAAACCAGTGATTCGACAGTATACAATTATTTAAGTACAACACATTGCATTTATTAGCGTTTTTCCCGATCAGATCACACCGAGCCACAGTCCAAATTCTGCTACGACACATGCTTAACTTCTGACACGAAAGATGCGTAGAATTAAAAGGCATTTTTGTAATGATTTTTATCATATTTAGCAACAGGTTTTCGTAATTCACGCAGATTGCAATGAAATATTGTTACGTTTATATAAAACGTGCTCGGCGACAGTTTAGTGAAATATATTGTTTAGTAACAACGAAATCAACCGTTGTTGCGTCACTTCATGCTGGGACTGCATCGGCACCATCAGATTTCAACAATGGTGCACCGTTTCCCATTTTTCTTACATCGAAATTTTTACTTCGTATTTATTACTGTCTGAAAAAATACATAGCATCAAAATCGTGCTTAATTATTTGTCCAAGTTATGTTTTTTAAGCTCATTCTTACTTTTCAGCGTAATTCATTTAATATAGACGGAGATGTGCACTTTAATTGAAGTGAGTCAGTGTTTTGTGTTTCTACAACATACACAATTACCTAAATTCTAAACTAGCTGTTTTCAGTTTTGGTTTTTATTACGTTCTAGTAATTAATTTTACAGCATGAAATTAAAAATATTGTAAATGGCATATTTTAATTAATATGTCATTTACAAAATATATATATATATATATATATGGCGGAAGAGGTCAGCCATGTTCTTCTCTTGTGAGGAGAAAAGTTTTTGTCACACAAGAGGTAAGCTCTCTTCCTTGTTTTTGGGTTCTAGGTTTTATAAGTTCAATGTTTGTACTTCATGTACCTTTTCTCTGTCGTTTTTTAGCTTTTCAGCTTTTAAGCATTGGTTTGTCTGTTAACATTTTTGCGGGTTTTAACTCTTACTTTTCTTTGTAACTTTGAGCGTCTTTTGGGGTACCTAGGAACAGAAGATGGCTAAGCTTGTTCCTTTTCTATGCGCTGTCTATGCGCTGTTTTTTCAAAGTAGTTAAGTTCTTAATAACTAATTAATTATGCACTTAAAGCACTGCTGAAATACTTTGTACATATTGCAACTAACTGTTTAAGGTATATAACTTTCACAAAGTTTTCTTTAGTTAATTATTATCTTTAACTTATTCTCGTTTTCGTGCTGTCATAAGTTGTAGAGTAGGGGGTTTTAGACTCAAGTTTTCTTTCAAAAATCTATTCGTTATAAATTAACATTTCCTTTTTTAATTGCAATGTAAAATTTGGATTTCTTTTGCATTGTTTTTCAGGTTTAAATTCTCTCTCAAACGAACTTGGAATTTCGTTATAGCTGAAAATCATTTTTAATTATTATGTCACTCTCACAGCTTGAGTTCTCTTTAATCTTCTTCTCTCTGTTTAATAGTAACAGATGAAGAGCATGGGTCGGGCCATGAAGGTTAATGGATGCAAGCGAAATTGTTAACTAGTGCTAGGTCATACTACTCTACGGAGGACATGACTTATATATATATTTTTTAAACTATTTTAGGTGGGAATGTTACTTGCATCTATGGCCTTGCAGAAACCCATTTCCAACTAGGTCTTTGTGGAAGTGAGAAAATGCAGAGTTTTTGCTGGTCCTTGATAAAGCCAAGGCTCAGTATTCTCGACACCTTCTACATTCAGTTGTTTTATTTTATTTTTTTATCTTTTCTCCTTTTACTCACACAGGTAGATACATAACCTTTTCTATGTTGTACTAGGTGTGAGTCAAAATTATATATGTATTTTTTTGCTTAGGTATCTTTTTTATAGAATAGAATATATATATATATATATATATATATATATATATATATATATATATATATATATATATATATATATATATATTTTGTGAATGACAGATTTTAATTAATCGATTTAGAAAAATTTCGACTCCGAACGTTTTGCGTTTGGCGCTCCCATATCTTAAGACTTCCATTTAAGCTCATTTACTAAAGAGCATAAATGTATTTTGTGCTTGTATATGCTTACAACAGATTTATCAATACATGAAATTTTTCCTAATGGTAATAAATTTTACCTAAGAGCGTAAGAGTTCTGTGCTTACACATACTTACAACCCATTTATCAATGCATGAATCGTAGTAAATTTTTCCTAAGAGGGTAATGAGTTTTTTGCTTATACATACAACAGATTTATCAATACCTGAAATTTTTCTAATGTTAATAAATTTACCTAAGAGCGTAATGAATTTTGTGCTTATACATACTTACAACTGATTGATCAACACAAAATTTTTTATAATAGTAATAAGCTTCGCCTTAGAACTAAATCAATTTTGTTTTCAAATATTTTACGACTGATTTATCAATAAGTGAAATTTTCTATAATTCTTTATGAATGTAATCACAAAAAAATAATTAACGTCGAATTTCCTTTAACATACATTTATAAAGAAAAAAAATTATCTATTTCCATATGCTGTGATCTTCGTAGTTAATGAATTTCAAATGTATCGCATAAAGAGGACGTGTAGCGCGAAATTCGATAATAATTCCGTAGAAATATACACCAAAAAGGAAATTTTAACTAAAGGAGTTTGTAATGTCAACTCCACCAGTATTAGCGTTTTAGCATCAATATAAAAAACGATCAATTTTAGCTTTTATAATAATAATTTATCAAATGAAGTTCCGAAATTATTGTGTCGAATTTGTCCGCAGTGACTCCTGATTTCATCATCGTTCTAATAGATTGATAGCATAGAGTATTATAAGCTTTATATCGTGTAATGATCATTTGAGAAATCTAGTTCATTTCATAAATAATGTACGCTTAAAGATATTTTTGAGTAATTCATAACTTCAATGAAAAAAAAAGTCTTCATTGATTCAGGACATGAGGGAAATTCCCCGTTGATTGAAGACGCCACTGACACTTTTAAATGGTTCTTGAATTTTCATGTGACACCTCTGTATTCTTCACATTTTTTTATTTATTTTTTATCCAAGTGAAATATTGTGTAAAGTACTTCTCGCACTTTTCCGAAAAAATACATCATATTCTCACAGAAAGTCACAATTCATGGTTCTTATAAAATGTTGTAACTAATGCTGTCTAATACATTCATGCTTCAGCTCTTTTAGAATAATAAATTAATCCTATTGAAAATTGGCCATAAGTAAAAAAAACGGCGTATGTTCTGCGATAGTTTTATTATTTATTTTGGCTTGATTACTTTGAAGAACATTATATATTCCGCCCATCGTTATCGGCAATTAAGAGTAATATATTTATTAATAGTTTTAAACTAAGTGATCATTGGATTCTTTTCGAATATACTGATCTCATATTCTTCTCAAGTTTTTATTTGATCAGAATAGTATCAGTCATAATATATTTATTAAGAGTTGTAAACTTAGTGATCTTTGGATCTTTCTGGAATAGGCTGATCGCAGATTCTTCTCGAATAGTTTTAATTTGATCAGAATAGTATCGGTCATAATACATTTATTAAGAGTTTTAAACTAAGCGATCATTGGATTATTCTCTAATAGCCTGATCTTAGATTCTTCTCGAATAATTTTAATTTGATCAGAATAGTATTAGTCATAATATATTTATTAAGAGTTTTAAACTAAGTGATCTTTGGATTCTTTTCGAATAGGCTGGTCGTAGATTCTTCTCGAATAGTTTAAATTTGATCAGAATAGTATTAGTCATAATATATTTATTAAGAGTTTTAAACTAAGTGATTTTTGGATTCTTCTCGAATAGACTGATCGTAGATTCTTCTCGAACAGTTTTAATTTGATCAGAATAGTACTAGTTATAATATATTTATTAAGAGTTTTAAACGAAGTGATCTTTGGATTCTTCTCGAATAGACTGATCTTAGATTCTTCTCGAATAGACTTATCTTTGATTCTTTTCGAATAGACTTATCTTAGATTCTTCTCAAATAGACTGATCTTAAATTCTTCTCGAATAGACTGATATTTGATTCTTCTCGAATAGTTTCAATTTAATCAGAATTGTATCAGTCATGCTAAGATCAAATGAAGCCAGACCTGAAGTTTTTTCTGGGACTCACGTGAAAGTTCTCAGTATCCATAGATCTGAAATTAATTTCCCCTAAACGTTCGTTCCTTTTCGTTGTCCATAAGAGCACGAAGGTGCAGCAAGGGATTGACTGCAATAGAAAATTCATTGTGGGATGATCAATATGTCGAGCATGAAATTCATTGAAAGTTTCTGCACTGCTGTTGAAACAGAGCGCTCTAAAACATTCACCATGAAAGAATGGATCGAAGGAGATTTGGACGATTATTATGACGCTATTTTGTCAACGGAATAGGCTAAATCAATGAATTGACTTTCTGCGAAAAGAAATTTTTTCAATATTTTTTTCCCTCTCTTTTCTTTTTCACTTCGTTTCTCTTTTTTCTTCTACTCTCTATTCCTTTTTTTTTCAGCCACACAAGAGCCTTCTAACTCCTGTTTACTGCTGAAGGAAAATGACTTCAAAAAAGAATGATGAGAAAGCAAGAAAAAGAAAAAACTCGTGAACAAGACGTAGTTTAGCTTAAAGTGTTACACATTTAATCCTTTTCAAAAGAACTGATACTGAAAACAAAAGTAATGCCACTATGAAAAGTACGAAATTGTTTGCACGTATTGTGACGACGTTGTTCAAATAAATTAATTAATAAATAACTAATTAAATAACAAAAAGCTAACAACGAAAGGATTCTCTTTTTTTCTCATTGCCCCCCCCCCTTTAATTGCACAAATACACACTTCACTGGGAATCATACATATTCATAGTACTTTCCTTCTACCTCTTTCAAATTATTTTTTGAAATTTATAGAGTAATTTTTAATTAATCTCATATCGAAATCATAGGTTAAAAATGATCTCAGGTGTGAAAAGGAGAACGGAACTGAGAAACACCCAACACTGCTATTTTTCACAACACACACACACACACACACACACACACACACACACACACACAAGTGGTTGAAGAGCATTTAAAAGAAACAGTGCACATTTCAAGCTCAATTTACCATTATGTTTTAAAAGAACAGTGTTTAATCAATGCATCATTCCAGCTCGTATTTATGGATCACAGGTATGGACCGTAACTAAAAAAGGACACCCAGAGGCTGCGGATCACTCAAAGAAGCATGGATAGGAACATGATTGGCATAACCACAGAGGACAGGAAGAGGAACTCATGGGCCAGTACTAACGGGAGTTTATGACATCATGATCAACGTAAAATCACTGAAATGGCAACGGGCCGGACAAATTGCTCGAAGAACTGACCACGGCTGTACAATTGAAATACCAGACTAGATTCCAAGGGACAACAAAAGACGCAGAATAAGACCATGTGGGAAATTGGTGGATGAAATTCGGAAGCTTTCTGGAGTGACATGGAGGAGGCCGACTCTTGCAAGACAGACCGTTGTGGAAGAAACTTGGGGAGAACTTCATCCTACAGTGGATAGATAATTGTTGATAATGACGATATATACAATTGTAGTTTCAACCCTTCAAATTAGTTCGTACGGAAAAAAATTTAAAAAGAAAATATATCACCATTACTGACGAACTAAGTAAGCAGAAAGGAGCAGATCAGATCAGATCATATGTAGAGGATTTTAGGAAATAAGTGTCTGACTCCAGGTCTTAAACAAACCTTAGAAGTAGGAGGAGATTTGGGCTAGAGTGCCCGATAGGAAAGCCACACAGAAGCGAGGTAGAAAGGGGGAGGAAGAGGCCCTTATTTATTACCGGGGGCCAGTACCTGGGGTCCGACGGCTTAAGGTGCCCATCCGACGCACGGCGGATATTTAGTGGTTCGAACGTTCGTACCTGCCTGCGAGGTCTTTTCCGTGGCAGTCACCAACGCTGACCACTAGGCCATCCGCGGCCCAGGAAAGGTATGCCGACTCTGAAACTTCTTCATGTTGAACTTGAACTTTTCTTGATCTGAAAATCTGATCTCTGTTTCCCAGTAGACACTTCTGCACATTTTAACTCCTCTGAGGAGACAGTGATTAGAGTAAAACAGTAATAAGAAATTAAAGGAGCAAACAAAAAAGGAGCCTTTTTAAAATAACTGGTTTGCTCTTTTTTTTATTATAGTGAACACACAAATGATAAATTGTTTTTGATATTTTCAGTGCTTTTATTCGTCTTTCGTTAGCAAAAGGAATAAATTTGCAGTGTACCCCTGCAATTTAAAGTAATGTACTCATTAGGTTAATGAAACCGAAACCTAGTATCTTTGAATGCAATTTAAATTACGATGCCCAGAGTTGATAAATTAAAAGTTTCTTTTTTTATTTATCCTTTAAGAAATTTTCTTGTAGCTCAGTTATACTCAAAACGTTTCACAACTGAGCTATCTATATATGGATAGAATAACTGAAACTCTATATGTATTTTTTCGAAAGTATTGGAAAGGTATGCCGACTCTTTGAAACTTCTTCATGTTGAACTTGAACCTTTCTTGATCTGAAAATCTCATCTCTGTTTCACAGCATAACCTGCTGCACATTCTAACTCATCTGAAGAGACAGTGATTAGAGTAAAACAGTAATAACAAATAAAAAAACATGTTTACCTGCCTGCAAATAGTGAAACACAATCCATTTAACGAATGACACACCAGTACTGGGAAACAACTGAAAGGAAGGTGAATGTGTTGAACATTCACCTTCCTTTCAGTTAATTGAAAAACTAATTCGCAAATGCAATGCAGCTTTTGACATCACCGACGTACTGATCGAAAAGTGTAGGAATTTAGTTGCTATAAAAACTGATACATTGGCTCCTTTACAGTACAAAAACAATTCTATCCCTTTTTGTTCAATTGTAACAGGAAACAGTTTTAAACGCGGTTTTTAGAATCAATCAAATCTTGTGCACCAAATTTCGTTCGTTTTATCGCAGCCAAGTTTGGCGCTCTCTCTCTCTCTCTCTTTTATCATTCTTTGAGTGGCGTCAAGTTTGGTGCTCTCTCTCTCTCTTCTATCATTCTTTAAGTTAGCCTCTCTCTCTCTCTCTCTCTCTCTCTCTCTTCTTTATCACTCTTTTTTTACTAGAGTAACTGAAACATATTCCTCAGGAAGCCCTTCATATCCTGTTACTGTAAGTTTTCACAGTACTATATTTTCAAGCAAGTACGAAACTCATTTACAACAAATTCATTTCTACTCTTCCGTCAGCAGAAGGAAGCGAACTTTGACAGACGCATGCCATCCCAGAATCCACTGCAAGACATCCCAACATGTCTTCAGTCCTTTCACCAATCTCATTCCACATTACCTTAAACACCTGTGAGACAGATGAGTCGTTTTTTGCAAACTGGAGCTCCGAAATCTTTTCGCTTTTGCCCTTCCCTGATGTAACATCGGTCTCACCCAAAAAGCCTGTGCACATTCACTATTTCATAACCAACAACCGCTTACATCAGCTGATAAGTTACAGCCACCGTTGTTCCGAATTCTCAAACAATAATTAAATTCGACAGATTGAAAAAATACCCTTAGTACGAAAGCGGGTCACGAACGACTGACGCAACAGTATAGATCCCACACCATTTTCTGACATGCGTTTCAGAATGCGTCTCTTAAAGTTACAAAGCAATGCAATTCTTTTCTTTGTCTGATCAGAAGATTTAGTTTCGGTATTTTTAATCTCTCTTATTCTAATCATGTCCTGTACGGAGATTCGTAACAATGATTTAAACGGTCAATCGACAGACGTACTTTCAAAAAGAAAAAGAAAATCGATTGGAGTTGGACTTCAAATGTATGTAGGGCTGACAGGATTTGTACAGATCAACCGCTTTTTATCTGAAAAAATTAGCTTTTTAGCTAAATTTTCTGCCAGCAGTCGTTTTATACACTTAAAGAAATAACTCTTCATAAATACATGAAAGACAAATACAAATGTCACTAGGGACGTGAGCGGAATAGTGCTTAGTTCAACCGTCCTCCGACCTAATCAATCCCAGGTAGGTTGAACTCCTCTCAACCTCTGAATACTTCTCGAGCATCGAAAGGGCACACTAAGCTGTCTGCCCCGGAGTATGTAATCCCTGGTTGCAAATAAGGTCACCTGTTCCTTCCTCGCCCTTTTTTTCTCTCCCTGGATGTGATATTTATGACATCATACCCTGGCAACCGCAATGTCGACTCACACTTCAATACATGTCGACTCACACTTTCAATCCGGCACTCCTATGTTACGGAGATTTTAGAATGCATTCATCTCCAGCAATAGTAGGGAATATTCAGCAATAGGTCTTTCTTTGTCAATCAGCATGGGAAACTCTGACGGCGTCTTCAAGATGTTATCTCTCAGGACGGCAATAAAAATTAGTTGATGTTGTAAACCAGTATTTCCCAAACAAGCTAACTTAGTACGTTGGCGAAGTGCATTTATCGTGCTTTTGTGATCCGAGGAAGCAATCAGACTGCGTAATGAATTTATTGCTCTTCACGGCGACAGAATGCGGGTTCGATTCCCTTAAGGGCAAGAACAAAAATGTGGATAAATGGGGAGTTGAGAAAGGACAAGTGGTTACGGGGAGACAACTGGTCTGAAAGAGGTTGGAAAGCAGGGAAAGGTATCGAAGCCACTCCCTGTGAAAGACAACAGAGAGAAAGAATGACAAGTTACGTAGAACTGGAATTAGTACGAAAGAACGAGGAAATAAGGAACAAAATAAAAAGCGAGAGAACTGAAAGCTTTAAGAAATAAATAACTGAGAAAATTCCGGGGCAACCAGCATAACAAGCTTTAGCTGATAATAGGTACATTAAAACTGCAACTTTCCTCATCCATTTCTTCCTTATATGCAAATTTGTATTTGATGTAATTAGGTTTAAATATCGAAACCGAACGGCAAGCATAAGTTTAGCTTACAACAAGTCTACACTTACTGCTCTGACCTGTCAACCCACAGTCGGCCGCCCCGGTAGCGTATTGGTTTAAGCGAGTCGTCCGAGATGGGTCCAGGTTCGATTCCCTGTGGGCCATGGATGTTGTGTTTGTCTTATGACACTGGCTCTCTCCCTTTCCTAGAACCAGTGGCGTTAACTGAAGAATGGGCGACTGCTTATAGCCCATGGCTGCAACATCACTTTATTGATCAATTACAATTAGTAGAAGGAGAGGAAAAGAAATTGCGGGGACTCCATGGGCTATAAGGCGTCTGTTGGACTCCTTATAGCTCATGGAGTTGCTCGCGGTGGTCGTTAAACCTCCAAACAAACAAAGAAACAAACACACAAACAAAAAGCCCTATGCCGTATATGAGCCTCTAGCATGCCAATCTAATGTAACCCCTCTGCCAATCTAATGTAACTCCTCTGCCAATCTAATGTAACCCCTCTGCCAATCTAATGTAACTCCTCTGCCAATCTAATGTAACCCCTCTGCCAATCTAATGTAACTCCTCTGCCAATCTAATGTAACTCATCTGCTAATCCCATGTAACTCCTCTGCCAATCTAATTTAACTCCTCTGACAATCTAATGTAACTCATCTGCTAATCTAATGTAACTCATCTGCCAATCTAATGTCCCGCTGCCTACCAATCTAACGTAATTCCGTTTCTGATAAGCAGCACAAAAGTCCTATGAAACACAGGTAGTTGAGTATGAAAGTTCCCCATGGCTGTAAACCAGAGCATAGGGCCGGATAAAGGCCTTAGTGGGCCCCTAGGCTAAGACATTTCAGTGGGCCCCTAGGCTAAAACATTTCAGTGGGCCCCTAGGCTAAGACATTTCAGTGGACCTCAAATAATTATAACGGAAAATCGTTATGAAGCCGTTAAAACACGAAACTGTAGCAATATGCTTGTGATAACTAATAATTCGAGCATTCTTGAAACTCACAAATTACCTGCAGAGTTTTCCTAAAAAGTCACTGTATTTTCCACTGATCTCACAAGAAAATGAGTTAAAAGCTTAAAATTTTCACATTTTGTCTTTGATTTTCTTATGATTTAGCATTGTATAATTTTCTTAGTGCATCTTTTTGTTGCGCAATGTGAAGACATAGAGGACTTCGACCATTAATGGTTCCAAGTGCAAATTGGGAGGTGTGGATTGATGGTAGTGAAAATGCTGAAACTCTTTCGCCAACCCAGCTGTACAGAGCGACATGAAACCTTTAAATTTGGTGAGTCACTGCCTTTAAATATGTTCGTCCTCTAGCCTTTGTTTTTGGCCAAGTGGAAATCATACGAGACAATGGCAGCACTATTTCATAACGTCTCTCTCTCTCTCTCTTATTTAACCAGACATACCTGCTCAGCCCTTGGCCATGGTGGACCCCCTCTGTAGACCCCCCTTAATCCAGCCCTGCCAGAGCACATTTAAGAAGACAGGGGCCCACTGGCTGGACAGTATTTTTGGGCCCCAGCATGAATGACACATCTAAGATTTCGTTATGGGTAACCGAGTAAAGACACCCAGGAGAAAACATTCCCAAAATATGATGAGGAAGCCGTAAAAATATCCCCGTCATTTTGAAGTGTTTATCCCATAATTCAGGGACGAATCAGTAGTAGCAGCAAGAAAATACAAAAATGCATGGATGGAAAATGTATACCAGTTCAGTTCTGCTTTAATCCCCCTCTCCCCCCGTGTTTCAGCTAGTTGAAATTATATCAAAGGAGTGGACAAAATAATGTGATCCAAATATCATGATCAGTGTGAATTCTTAACGCATGTAAAGTTCCGCTAATTACGGATGTGTACAAAAAATATCTGTAATGCTTTCGAAAGATTTAAGGATGGACTATGGTCGCCTGTAATTTTTGTGAACTCCTACAAACCGGAAAGAAATAGAATTTTTTTTCACAAGGAAGTTTCTTATAGTCTTTGCTGTGCTATCGACAAAAAACAAACAAACAAAAAACTGTAAAACTCTGTTATACCTTCAAGCATCCTGCATAATTCTGGGGCCCCTTGAAAATGCGAGGCCCGGGGTTGCAGCCTCCCAAGCCGCCCTGTTAAATGGGCTCTGGTGTAAACCCTATGAGAAATTGCTGGGTGCCATTCCACAAACGTTATTATCGGCACGAAGGTGCGTGCCATACTTTCACAGTTTCCCATGTTGACACCACCTCAGAAAATTTTGCGTTCTTCTTCACACAGACAGAGCTTTTGTTGAACTTAAATTTGAGGTAAGGATGAATTTATAACAAGACAGCAATGTAGGATATTTTTGGCTCCTTTTTTCTTGGTAGTTTTCGCAAAAAGGAGGGTATCGACGATTCAAGGAACCTATCCTTATTAAATTTGTGCCCTTAGAGGTTGTCCCCAAAAAAGAGATAATAAGGTAATCTGAGGCAACAATATGCAAATGATAATTTTTATCTTCTTTAATTTATGGCATTAAATTTTTGTCTGGCGATTACTTTCACTGTGCTCATTAAAATTCACACCAGGAGACGTCTTAATCCAATAAAACTGAAGGCCTAATACGTGTAATTACTTCGTACTAATTGAACCAGAACAGGTGTCTAGAGGCGCTCGCTTCATGCGAAACTTATTCGTATTGAGTATATCTTTTTCGCATCTACAAGGCTTCCTCGATAATTAACGTCTCCTATTGATTTAGAGTGTGTAGTTATGTAATTCGTTATGTCTCAAAAAATAAAAAAAATTATATAAAATAAAAAAAATATCTCACACTGACTTTTCCTCATGAACTACCAACAGTTCTGTCAACAGGTTCGTCACGTTTGATCCAAAGTAATAGCCGGACGAAAGAAATATAAGGTTGCACTTTTAGAAAAAAAAAAAAAATCAAGACGACATAGATGAATTTGTGATATTATTCTGCCCTTGTAAAAACATTTCACCGTCCACAATTCTAAAGGATGGTGTGTCTTTTGTAGAGCAGCCCTTCTATGTAAATACGGGATTCAAGTGCGTTTTGTAGTCTACACTAAATGATAATCTTCATTCAATATTTGAAGTAATCCTTCCTAAATTAACGTTATCAGTAAATTCACATTTGAATATCTTCGAAATGACCTCTGTCCAAAATTTAGCGTGCTCAGTCCCTTACTTAAGGACGTCAGGTCTACTTAAATCAACACCAGATGTTATACAAGAGGGCGTAGCCCGGTGGCGCAGTGGTCTAAGCGATGGCCTCTGATCATTCGTCCGAAAGGGGTTTGGTTCGAATCTCGGTGAGGCATGGATGTGGTGTTTGTCTTACGGCACTGTCCCTTCCCTAGAACCAGTGCCTCTCTGTCCCTTCCCTAGAACCAGTGCCTCTCTGTCCCTTCCCTAGAACCAGTGCGCCTGAATTAGAGACGGGCGAATGCTTGTAGCCTTATGATTAGCTCACGGTGCTCGTTAAACCTCCAAAAAACAAGGAACAAAATTCCACGAGATGACTGCTTTGCTTCTGTAACTTATATTTACGAACAAAAAACAAGGTATTGCATACACGTCTCAGTTGTGCGGCGAGGTTATTGAGGTAAACGTTTTCGTTTTTAATTTATTTTAAAAAAGTTAATGCTCGTTCAACCTGAATGTTCCGGTTGCTTATTACCTTGATTTATTCGACCAACAAAAATTTGCATTCACTGCGCAAAATGGAATTATTGAGCTTTTTTAATAAAAGCTAGGATTTGATTTAAGAATGTAGGTTGAAAAAAAATTAAAAAGGATAAATTTCTCCATTTTGTGAGAAATCTATAATGTATTTCTGTAAAAACAATGTACCTGTTTCGTGCATTCTGCTTTTTTTAATAATTTATTTCCCCTTTTAACCATTATTTTAGCACACATATTTTGTCTACCTGAAATTTGCATAGAGAATTTCGATCACTGAACACAGGGCGACCTTCACTCAATAGATATGACGACGTTTCTATAAAAAAAAAAACCTTGGGTTTTCGGTATTTTAATAAAAAGGCTGGGGATTTGTACACTCGCTGGGTGAACCTCTTGTTCAGCTACGTCGCAAACTATTTCGAGGCAAAAAGGAGAATCACTTTTCTTAAATCCCCTGTAATACCCTACATTCTACCGGTACTCAAATTTCTTTTATCACAGTTTTATCTAGGTTTGGAGAAAAAGGATCATTAGCCATGCTATTCTGTTTCCTGTTCCGTCTAGGCATCAAGATTATGAACATTTGTGAATTCGAAGTTGATATACCATTACGTTCAATTTCTTATTTATTGCTAACATTGTTTATATTAAGCGTAGATCAGTTGATGTATTAGATTCATTACCAATTAATTACCCTGGAATTGTTGTAAATAAACCTCCAACAATACAGTTAATTCCTTTTATAATCTACTTTTTTAAAATTTTCTTTCTGAAAGCACTTTCAAAGGAAATTCGGATTATGAACTTAATAGTACTTGTAAGTCATTTTTTTCTGACCTTAAGTCGTTAGCGAATATGTACTGCATATTTATCAACAGTAAAAGGCTTGAATTTCGAGGATGCATTGAAATCGTACTAATGATTAACATTAGCGCATTTTTGGAATAGAACAACAGCGAAATGGGGACTTCTGATTAGTAAATGTACTGTATATCAGAAAAATCCAACTAATGCTTTACACAATATATGTTTCACAGAAAAACCAATATTAGGTTGAATAACAGAAATGTAAACTTCCTGTCGAAAAATAGAATTCACATGAAACAAAATATATACGGTCATCGGCCTCACCAGTGAAACCGTGTTAAAATATTAAAAAACAAAATCTAAATAAGAAACGACCATTTATTTTAACACTGGGTACTCTGTATGAAAAGTAATGAAAATTACACGTATTTGTGTTGAAGGATTAAAATAAATATTTTTTAAAAGCGATGCTGATAAATAAATATCTGCTAATTCATCATGGAAGACTACACGGTTATTAATTTTTTAAGGAGCTTTAATGATTTCACTTCAGGTTCCCAGTTGTTTGAGCAAGCAAATAAATCTAAGATCGTTATTTGTAGTTTAGCTACATTATGGTGACCCTTTTCCCAAAGTTTCCCCGAAACAACAGAAAGAATCCAAAGTTTCACCTAATTATGAAGTTGAGGGCATTAAAGCTGCTCCTGGGCAAACACTTTAAACTTAATCTCATCCGCAAATACTGTACTTTGGCATGAATTAATCTCTTAAGCAGGTAGAATGTGATATTTTTGTCTTCAAAAATTATGGGACAAAATATTCGAAATGTTACTTTATTAAGAAAAGTGTAAATCCAAATCCAAGAAACGGATGTTGGTTAAATAATGCCTTTAAAGAAAGTCTGAAATTCAAGAAAAGCAGCAAACTAGAGAGAAGAAAGTATTCATGCGCTAAGATTAATTCCTTTCGAATCAAAACGAGTGTAAGAATTTGGATTTTACACTCGGAAATGTGAGTAGCTCATTTCTTGTAATGAAAATGAAGCTAGTTTAAAACAAGTGTTCTAAAAGATGTGAATCCTGTAAAACAGAAAGTTCTTTGCATTCAGATTAAAAGAAAAAAGAAATGACATTTACTTCCTGAAACTGAAAACATAAATAAGTTTAAAATCGTCAGTTTTGAATAAAGTAATTGTGAATCATGTTCTTTGCTACCAGTTTTTGCATCCTAGTCTCAGCTGTTTCTGAGCAAAATCACCCTGGAGCTAAAACAATATTGAATTTTAATGTTAGCATGCTTTTCTCATTCTCACGAAATATACCATATGTGCCACATGGAAACATCGCGTCATTCCTTCAGTAGCAGCGTAGTGATACAACTTTGAACCGTTAAAAATAATTAATGTGAAATGGAAAGAAATTAATAAGAGAAACAGTGATGTATAAATAATGCTAGGTATTGAGAATATATGCATAGTATTTGGTATTAAAACATATAAATATTTTTTTTAATACAAGATGCGGAGTATGAAACGAAAAGTCATAGCTGATAGGGTAACAATGAAATGAAATTTACTGAGTTATACTGAAAGTGTTGTAATCGAGAACAGGCAACAATGCTATTAATATGAAACAAAAATACTCGGCAGGTGTTTATTAGATCTCGATGTTAGAGATATCAGAAGAAAATACCATTCTTTATTCGTTTTCTATCTGATATAAAAGCAGACGATTAAGAAATTGAAAATATTTCCAGAACAAATGAGTTCTGAGTCACTATAAGCATATTTGTCGTTACCTGTTTCAGTAACGTTCATCTTTCGCCTTGAAATGATATTTTTCTGGGAAAATTATACTTGAGATGTTCCTAAATGAACAGAGCGACATAGAAATGTTCGTCTCAAGACAGCCATAAATAGATTCCATTAATCTGGTGAATTTTAAGAGTGGTGGTTTCATAGACCACTGCAATATCAATGCCGAGATGCATGAAGCTACTAATTAATCAAGCTCAAGTGCTTTAAAACTCTTATGCAGGGGAAATTTCACCTGCGAAATCGTTATGTGTGATCATGCGGATTTCTTGAAAATGACACACAGTTGATGTTTTGAGTTCTTTAACTGTTCATCAGTTTTGATCTCATTAAGACGCGATGGTCTATAAAGCGACAATATAGGTTATTCCCTTACTCTTCAGATTGAGAGAACTTTTATTATTGTTATTGCTATTTGTCATCGTAATTATCCAATCAGCTCCAATATTTCAGGAAGGAAAATAAGTGCCCGTCCTTGTTTTAAGGATATTTGTTACAGCGAAGCAGAAAATTAAATCCGAATAAGATATTTCTACCCCTAGATTCTTACCCAAGATGTCACCCTCAGGGTGGCAACCCTGAATTTCAGGGCTTTTATAAGATTTTATGAAGTTCTGCTGTTCCTTAATGTAGTTTCGCATATAAAAACAGTATTTCTTCGAGATTCTTAGTGATCAGGAGACATTTTTGCTATTACCGCATGGCCAACTAGTTGCTGTGAGGCACAAAGCTCTGTCTATAGGCCTCATCGTCTTATCTTTAAAAAAAAAAAAAAAAAACAAAAAACAGTATTTCAGAAGTTTCAGCTTCCTTCGGTGTGTCCTGTTATCAACATTACCTAACTGTGCTTTTAATTAAAGGCGCTCAGTAAATTTATGTACAGTTTGAAACTGTTTCGTTGATATTAGCTAAACGTTCTCTATAGACGAGTCAAGTTTGGGGATTACTGAATACCCTCTTCTAGTGAATGGACGCATCTGTTGATTTAAAGTGGTTGCTTTGCCACTCGCTTTACCGTAAACAGTTTGCGAAATACTTGTTGATGTCTGTTTATAAAAAAGAGATTAGAAAAGTCACAGTTAAACTGCACCCGAATGATAAAGAAAACAATATGCGTTGAAATTTAATTATTCCTTTAAACACAATTACTAGAAATTTGAAGGTAGGGGTGCAGAGTCGTCCAGTTGTTAATCCGCAGTGCCTAACACGAGTCATCACACACAGCCGAAATCTATTCTGATCCAGGGTTCCCACTCAAAAGTAGTAAAAAAATTCCTTGACTTTTCCAGGTTCTCCAGGTGGTTTTTAAAGTTTTCCAGAGTGGCATGTTACAAAGAATTGTTACATTTCATTCCATTCCATTCATTTTTCTCACCAAAGCACACGTTTGTAAATTCTTTAAGCAATTTGTCTTTATAAAATTACCTGCTTTTCATTAATAACAACTAATTGTGCCCATTATTTTCTGTACCAAAGTTCCGTGAACTTTTGTGAATACTACCCACACGGAATTTGTAAATACATTCCCATAGAAACAGGTCATATGTAAGAAAAAATCTGCCAGTTGAATAGTTTCAGTTTTTCTATAACACAATGCAGCTAAGCTTAATGATGTTAAAACAACTGCCTGCATGAAGAAAATTGGCAATTTTAAAAATTCAATTTTGCATCTTTTTTTAGAGAATAAAGGAAATACTTAATATAACTGAAAGTAAGATCTACCAAATTCTAAGCAGGCAGTAATTTGCAAGCAAAAGTTTGAAAAAATATTTTTTTTTTGACAAAATAAAGTATCCATTGATTTTTACAAAAAACAGGGGGAGGGGGTAATTTTCCCTGATTTTTGGAACCATTTTCAAATTCCCTGAAAATTTCAGGTTGAGTGGGAACCCTGTGATCATTAAAAACATTAATTAATCAAGTGTTAATTGAGCATGTTTCCCTTAGTTTTGTTACTAGTAATCATAAGTAATTTGCACAGAAGGAGAACAGCTCGTTTTCCCTGAAAATAAAATATTTCTTTTTCTTAAGCATTGTAATTCTTCGTGTGTGTATTTTCTTTTTTTTTTTTTTAATGTACCGGTGTTTATTTGCAAACAAAATATCTATATGTATATTGGGTGGGAGAAATTTTTTTATCTTTTATTTGGCGATATGTTTTTGTATCACATTGCAAATAGTGATGATATAAATAATTTCTTTCTTTTTTTTTAATTTGTGGAGGGGATAAGGTATGGGAAAAAGTCTGAATAAATTTAGGTTACCTTTAACTTACCCCAATGATGGAACTGGCCATCCTCTAAAAAAACACAAGTTTACTGTTCACCCGTGCGGGGTGTTGCAGTAGGTGTTGATCCAATCTATGCCTTGAGATGCAACGATGACGAAATAACACAGTGGGGTGACTACGGTTGGCAGCACAAAAGGATGTATTTAGGCGAGAGCAAATCTCGACGACAACGCGCCCGCCCGAAGTCTGATCAGTGAACACTATCCGGTCTTAACCGCTGGCACCCAACAAGCAAAAAGCGACTACGAGATCTGTGAGCACCGACGGCTGCCGGTTGCGGTTTCAGTACCCCAGTCCGGCCCCAGCCTGCCAGTTCCTCGCCTCCCATTCGTTGACCAATAACGGCAGAAGCCCGAAGGGGGCTGAGCGCGTCACCGCCCACAAAGGCACGCCTCTCACCGTGACTAATTGAAGCCTATCGCTCCCCTGTAGCGACGGGGGTCGGTCCCGACAGCCAATGGAAGACCGCCTGGGTAGCCGTGATTGATGGCCACGGCGGCGTTGGCGACCCCTAGGCCTTTTCTCCACGTTTCCATTTGTCGTCCCCCCCTTCCGACTCCTGAGCCCCGACTCCCACCAACCGCTTGCGCCACGAGACGGCATGCATGTTACCGCTAGAGGGAGCCACTTTGCGGCGTTATGATACGAGCACGTGACGAGTTCTGATCTGCCCGCGAGATCTCTGTGAGAAAGGGGGAAGATGCGGGATTCGAGGATGAAAAAATAAAATAAAAAAATAAAAATGTCCTTCATAATGGAGTGTTAGCTGAATGAGCCATGAGCGGAATGATCAATGAGGATTGTGCCTCAGAGGGGAACTTGAGAGGCATGAGGAGAACTGGCAGGTATGGAGCTTCTTTTGGTATTCTCTTCGTTGAACAAATCTCAACCTTTTTTTACTTAATCTGTTGCCCCGAATTCAATAAGTTGGATCCTCTCGGGAAAGCATGGTGACACATAGGTTTTTCTGCCACTGTTTCTTTCAGTCTTTATTTATTTACTTCTTCTTTTATCTACAGAGTGATTCACTCGGGGCTTTACCCCAAAAAAGGGCTATAATTTTGAAAGGGGAAAATATTTCAAATTGAAATTTGAAGACGAAGTGCCTTGCTTTTTCACAATCCCATCGATATCAGAGAAGAGGTGCCGCCCCGGTGGCGCAGTGGTCTAAGGCGCTGGCCTCTGATCATTCGTCCGTAAGGGGTCCGGGTTCGAATCCCGGTCAGGCATGGATGTTGTGTTTGTCTTACGGCACTGGCTCTCTCCCTTCCCTGGAACCAGCTACCCTAAATTAGGGACGGGCATCTGCTTATAGTCCATTGAGTTGCTCACGGTGGTCGTTAAACCTCCAATCAAAAAAAAAAAAAAAAAAAAAAAAGAGAAGAGGTTGAAAATGTCCGCCATTTGCATCCAGAGATCAACTCGTCTTTGCATATTGTCAAATGTACGCCTCAGCATGTTGGTATTTATTGCTTCAATTTTCTATCTGATGTATTTCCGGCTGCCGAATAATCCTAGGCTTACTGCTATATACATTACGTTTCAGATGACCCCATAAGAAGTAATCGGAAGGAGTTAAATCTGGAGACCTGGGCGGCCACAAACCTTTGGAGATAACCCAATCGCCGAAGAAACTTCGAATCCCAGCCATGGAAGTGTGACAGGTCTCACTATCTTTTTGGAAGAAGCCATTCTGCAGTTCAATATCATCCAGTTGGTTCATGAACTGCGTGAAGATATTGAGATACACTTCTGTGTTGACAGTCTGTTCAAAGAAAATGCGATTATCCGGTTGCGTGAAATAGCGCATCATACGCCAATCTCTATGAGATGCATTCTTTCACGTGAATGACATGGGGATTCTTACTCTGTGAGTTCACATAGCCTGAAAGGTGGAACCAGGCTTCGTCCGTGAACCACAAAGTGTCTAATACGCCTGAATTTTGACTGACAAATTCCTTAAACCACCGGCAGTGATGCATTCGCTTCGGCATGTCAATTGGTAAAACAGCTCATGAACTACTGTAACACGATATGGCTTCAGTTTACCCATTTTCTCAGTCCTCTGGCAGGTGGAAAATGACAGTCCTGTTTCTTGCGCAACGATTTCTTTGGAGACTGTAACAACCTCTTTTTCACACACTACACAATGTTTTCTGACATTGCGGGTCGCCCTCTTCAATGCGTAAGTAGAAGGCATCCTGTCTTCTCAAGTTTTTTCGCAAGATTTGAAACCGTAGGTGGTTCCCGACCGGGAAATTTTTTTCTTAAACTCTTTCTGGCACTCCTTGAAACTACTGTAAACGAGAAAAGCCGGAATTCTAATAACTTCGAACGGCAAACACGCTCTCAACAATCGTGAACACCATCGTACTCGACGCTAGCCGACGGACAAAGAGAATGCGCGAAACCGTTCCCACCAGACGCCGCGTATTGTGACGCCGTCTGGGCATACGAGCCATACGGCGCAGATGTGGATGCGAATGTCAGAACGTACGGCACTTCGTCTTCAAATTTCAGCATGCAATGTTTTCCCTTTTCAAAATTATAGCGCATTTTTGGGGATGAAGTCCCGAGTGAATCACTTTGTATTTTTTTATGCTGCTAAACTATTCCTCATCCAGGGATTTGTCCAGGAATTGCACATTTAGAGTTGCTGGGAAACAATAGGCGCTGGTGGATGAAACGTAATTTTTCTACGGCTAACAATTTTTATGGTGAAATATTTTGCCTAAAATGGGGAAAACTTCAAAAAATGAAAGAATTTTGTACAGTTAAGCATGGTTAAAATAGGAAACCATTCTTCCAAAAACTACATGCCGTTATTTTGTTTTGTACTGTTTTTATTTTTCATCTGTCTTGTCTATGCTTACAAGGCTAGACTAAAAAAGTATTAACGTGGATTCGTTTATTTAAGCTCTGTTCGGGTTCGATGTTTAAGCCTAATTGCAGCTCATTACAAAAAATACAGGATGATCCGTTTGAGTAGGGATAATTTAAAAATGCTATCGGCGTGTAACAGATATAATAAGTCAATATTTGGCAGAAATTCGTTTTATGGAAGGGAGTTTGTCTAGGCCTCTACACGGCCCCCTTTGCGGAGTCTGCAGAGTTCATACCGGTGTTCAATTCTGGCCACGTATTTTTTAGCATCTGTGGTGCGGGATGAGTCATCGCCAGCTGTATGGTCCTTTTTTCTTATCTGAAGACACTGTACGATCATGACCATACCTGGATATTAGATGTCTGCAAGGCCCTTAATTTGGAAAGCGCGACCCGGACCAAGCCCGCACGTCCAAGGCCCGGCCGTTTCAAATTTTTCAATTAAAGCCCGGCCCGTAAAATTTCAACAATTGCTAAAACACGAATTTGACACCTGGTGCACTCGGTCATTCGACCCCTGAAGAGTTTTTGTTTTCTTAATTGTTGCACGTATTATATTACAATAAACGTTAATTCGGAATATTTCTGTAACTCTGTATAAGTCACGCGACGTCTGAGGAGGGAGGGGGTGGGGGGAGCTTTATACTAAAAAATATTGCATGTGAAAGAAAATTTCCATGCCTTTCAAATTTTCTTGGTTTTCAAATTGTTGCCTACCGCCGGACCCTGAATATCCTTTGGGATAAAGAGGGAGAGGGAGGGGGTAATTCCAATAGTACAAAATATCCAGAATTATGAGTCCGATCGTTCTACTTTACATTGTCTACAAGTACATATTCTCCGGAAGCGATTTTTTCGCGAAAATCTTTCGCTTTTTTAAACTCCATAATAAGTATGGAAGAGTATTTATCAGCAACACTGAACTGAGCATACGCTAGGGAAAACAACGACAGACTGCCCAGCTAACCAATGTCACAGAAGTTTTGAAAACGGCTTGGCTGGGATACCTAAGGGTTCATTTGCCATCTGCTGACTCCCTGAGAGTACAAATGGGGAAAATACGGAAACAGATTTATATACAGAAGTAAGTTTCTCCCAGCGCATTTCTCCCGTGCAATTTAAGACAACTTAAAAGCTTTCCGCACATCTAGAGAACGAAGTACCGCCGACCAGAACATTAAAAAAGATCGTCTGCGAGCGGGTGGCTCGGTATATAAACGCTGCAGTTAATATTCTTCCCTGAAGCATGAGAGGAGGGTGGAAGTTAGAGAGAGAGAGAGAGAGAGAGAGAGAGAGAGAGAGAGAGAGAGAGAAGGAACCACATTCACATTAAAAAACTAAGGGAGCTGACCCACTCCAATTGTTTTGTAGGAGGGGAGGATGTCGTAAAACTTCTGTTTTATCCCTACAGCGAAAATTATTCTATCTTATCCTGCTGCTGTATGTTGTGAGATTTCCAAACAAGAAAGGCACTGTTTTGCTCATAAAAAAAAAAAAAAAAAAAACCTTGCTCGGCCTGTGTCTGTTTTACATTAAATATTGAAGGCCCCGGCCCGGTCTAGTTTCCCAACTTAGACATGATCAAAGGCCCGACTCGGCCCGGTTTCCCAACTTAGACATGAGCAAATGCCCGACCCGGCGCTGTCCCGTGCAGACCTCTATTGGACATGCTATAGCTCTTCTTGGTACCACAACTGAATAACGATGTCATTTTACACCAAGATGGGGCCCCACCCCGCTGGTCACTGGAAGTTAGGAACTTCCTCAACAACACATTCAATGACAACTGTTGTGGCCGCCATGGCCCTATTACTTGGACTTCAAACTCTCTGCATCTCACCCTCTCCCCAATTTCTTCGTGTCGGGGGTTGTGAAGAACATCGTCTACTCACAGCGACCTCAAAGCCTGGATGACTTGTGGGTCAAAATTTCTGCAGCGTTTGCACAAATCACTCAGCAGACGTTAGAAAACTAGTGACAAGAATTGCGCACACGGTATGAACTCTGCCGAGTCCGCAAAGAGGGTCATGTAGAAGCCTAAGCAAATTCCCATCGATAAAGGTAATTTCTACCAAATATTGACTTATTATGTCTGTTACATGCTATACCGCAGCATCTTTAAATTATCCCTACCCAAACGGGTCATCCTGCATATAGCAAGGAATAGTTGAGATAGTTGCAGTTTCAATTAATTTATCATTTGCTTAAACTTATAGTGCAGGTTTTCCTACAATTATCTTAATTATTGTTTGAATCTCTCAGTTCTCTTGTTGCTTATTCTGTTTCCTAATTTTCCCTCTTCCGGATTTACTCTAACTCGCCGTAACTTTTCATTCTATTTCGCTGTAGTTGTCAGGAATCCCAAGAAAGTCTTCCTCCTGAGATCATCATCTCGCGACCTTCCTATCCTACTCCTTTTCTAGCCCCTGTTGACCGTCCCTAGCTCGAAGGGAAGAGAGTTTCTCTTGCCTCCTGAGCAATAAACAAATTCAGCCGTCTCGTTGCGCTTTTCGGATCACAATGTATTAAAAGCTCCGTACGCCGATATAACCATAAAAAGCGCTTGACGTGTTTTTGAACAGGCTCTTCAATACAAAGCGCCATTGCCTAGGAACAATCTTTTACAACTGTATCTAATTACCCTTGCCGCCGTAGATATTCCCTTCGAATATCCCCATGCTGATTGTAAAGGCCTTACCGATAAATATTCCTTACTTGAAAAAGAAGTAATTCTAAAATCTTGTAAAATCTCCTAAACCCTCGTAACATGTTGCTGAATCAGTAGATACTGACATTTTTACAACAATTGTATACGCTGAAATGATTCAGCAATATAACTGCAAAATTTGTAACAGACTGAAATGAAGAGATACGTCTGTATGGTTCTGGCTGCTGACCAGCAGGCAGACAGAGTAGCCGGGTGGGGCGGCCAGTGATTGAGGTCGGGCAAAGGATATAAAGGAGGTTGGGAAAAAGATATACAAGTTAGTAAAATCATGCAATGCATTGATTATGATACGCTTTTCAACATACCAGAAATCATTACTCAAGTTAGTACTCAAGTTATGAGAATAATGGCTGTGAAATAAATCTCGGACCTGTGCCCTGACCTTTGATCCCATTTCGATGATATTCAACAGAACCGGTTTGGTATACCTCCGAAATAACATGATAAAGTTTTGTCGCAATCGAAGCATTTTTACGTAAGTTATGATGCATAAAGGCTATGGAATAGATCTCGCTCCTGTATCCTGACCTTTGACCCCATTTCGCCCATTTTCAATAGAATTCGTCCCCAGGCAAGACCCTACAACATACTAACGTTTCATCCAAATCAAAGCATTTTTACGTCAGTTATGACGCATAATGGCGATGGAAGTGATTCCGCTTCTATGTCCTGACCTTTGACCCCATTTCTCCCATTTTCAATAAGGTTTGTCGCCAGGTGATTTTCTACCACATACTAAAATTTCATCGAAATCGAACCTTTTTAACGTTAGTTATGACGCATAATAGCAGTGGAATGAATCCCGCTCCTATGTACTGACCTTTGACCCCATTTCGTTCACTTTAAATAGGGGACTTTCCCAGGTGATCCCCTACCAGATACTAAAATTTCATTGAAATTGAACGATTATTACGCGAGTTATTGTGCGGACGGACACAATCACCATAACGCGTGACGTAACGAGGCAGATGGGAATCGCGACCATCGCTCGCCGCAAGTGTGACGTCATAAAACTTTAATAGGATCCACACGCAACGCGTGACGTAATGAGACAGATGGCGTGACCGCGCGCCAACATTCTCAAACGCGGCGAGATTGTGACGTCATAAGATTTCAAAGCATTGGTAACATTAATGGAATAATGGAACAACGCCATCACTAAAAACGTTATAATTCGGGGTGGTTATTTAACCCACTGAACGAATTCTCTTAAAGTCGAGATCAAGCTAAATCGATTTCTAGTACCAGAAAACGGTAGGTTAATGACTTTCATCAAAATTCCTAGAGCTGTTTTCAAAACAAAATGTACATACAAACATAGAAGAATTGCTACTTTAAGGTGGACGTCAAGTAATTTTGCTTCCTATACTTCCAATGCAAAAACTTCTGTACACATTTTCTTCACAATTAATGCGTTCCCAAGGATGAAAATTTGAACATCGATTAAAATATCTTCATTTTATAACTTCCACTTCCAATACTTAATATTTTCTAAAACATAACCATAATTATGCAATTCAACATTTGTTTGTCTACTGACGTCATGAAAACACAGGTCGCGCCATCTTTTTCTGGACAATTAATGCGTTCACAAGGATGAAAATTTGAAAATTGATTAAAATAGCTTCATTTGATAACTTGGAATACTTAATATTTTCTAAACCATAACCGTAATTATGTAGTCCAACATTTTTTTGCCCACTGACGTCATCAAAGTACAGGTCGCGCCATCTTTTCTCTAGTTTCAACACAACCAAAGGAAAAGTTATTGATTTTTAATATGATTATGGTTATGTTTTAGAACATATTAAGTTTTCCAAGTTATAATATGAAGTTATTTTAATCGATGTTCAAATTTTCATCCTTGGGAACACATTAATTGTAAAGGAAATGTTTACAAAACTTATTTCATTGGAAGTGTAGGAAGCAAAATTACTTGACGTCCACCTTAACAATATGGGATAAGGGCAAAGGAAAGGATCGCAATCCTATGTCCTTACCTTTGACCACTTTTCGTCCATTTTCAATAGGGTTCGTCCCCAGGTGGTCCCTACTACATACTGAAATTTCATCGAAATCGAACCATTTTTACGCAAGTTATGACGCATAAGAGCAATGGAATGCATCCGGATCTTATGTCCTGACCTTTGACCCCACTTCACCCATTTTAAATAGGGTTTGTCTCCAGGCGGTCACCTACCACATAGTAAACTTTCATTGAAATCGAACCATATTTACGCAAGTTATGACGCATAAAGGCAATGGAATGATCCCGCTCCTGCGTCGTGACCTTTGACCCCATTTGTCCCATTTTCAATAGGGTTCGTTCCTAGGTGGTCCCCTACCACATACTAAAATTTCATCAAAATCGAATCATTTTTACGCCAGTTATCGTGCGGACGGACGGACGGACAAAGCTGAAGCATATACGCTTCTTCAGCCTACGGTTAGAAAGCGTAAAAAAGAGGTGTGCCGCGGGTGGCCTAGTGGGCAACGTTCGTGACTGCCACGGAAAGGGCCTCAGGTTCGATCCCAGCAGGTACGAACGCTCGATCCACTAAATATCCGCTGTGTGTCGGATGGGCACGTTAAGCCGTCGGACCCCGGGTACTGGCTCCCCGGTAATAAATAAGGGCGTCTTCCTCCCCATTCCTACTTCGCTTCCGTGTCACTTTCCTATTGGGCACTCTAGCCCAAATCTCCTAGCTCCCTATTTCTAAGGGTTTTTTTAAGACCTGGGATCAGGCACTCATTTCCTAAAATCCTCTACATATGATCATTTGATCATTTTTTATAAAAGAGGTCAGGCACTGTACTGTTTGCTATGTAAGTCGCTAGAACTGGCAAAAGGAAACGTAGGTGGAGCGCCGGTAGGCCTTCCCTTCCTTCACTTCCTTCCCCTGGCTACGGTTCCGTGACACTGCAATGTTACACAGACTTCTAAAATAAAAAACAAATAAATAAATGCATTACGGCAGAAGATACCTCAAGACAGAGCTGACAAATTCCCGGAAATGCTTACTGCTGTTGACAGGTATACTGTATGACGATGAGAAGTGCTAATATAGAAATCAAAAAGTATATATGTATACACAGTTGAGTCTCTATTTAACGAAGTCCCATTGTTCCGTTTAAAAACTTCGTTATAAAGAAGATTCGTTAAATATAAATAAACTTAAATTGTAAAAACTTAATCAAATAAAATGAAAAATACCATGAAATGTAGTTGAATTTGGATAGTAAATTGAATTTTTGAGTTGAAACTTTTCGTAAATGAGTTAAAAAAAATTTTTATAGATATATTCGTAGAAGTAGAATACATTGTCTGAATAAACAAATTACAGAAGGAAGCGAATACTAAAACTTACCTTTTCTTTTCATTATTCTAATAAGATATGCACTTACTTTAAACTGTGAAGAAATCTGTAATTCTGCTCAGTACAAATTTCCTATAAAAAGAGTTTTGTTCATAAAAAGTTTAACATTTTTGTAAACATCAGAATGTTCCGATGTTTACAAAAATGTTTCATTTCGACGTTTGCAACATTTTCTTGAAACGGAAATTCCCGTCGAATCATATCGAATGCTTTTAGCATTTCTTCATGTGAAGGTTTTTTGATAGCCTCTTCATCATCATTTTCATCATTTACTATTTACTGTTCTTTCACTATATTTTGTAAACTTTTCATTCTCTGTCGGATAATCAACGACCACGACGTTTTCATCAACGTTAAAATTAGATAGAGCTCTGCACTTCTTCAACTCTTTCTTTGTCTTCCAGCTGCTGCTATTTTAATACTTTATAGAAAAAGCTTTCTTCTTTGTTCTTGATCAACATCATCTAAAAGTTTTACTTTATCCGCAAGACAGGCATTTTCTTTTCGACATTTTGAGCGAACAACACAGGCTAATCAAGCGTACTGATTGAATGAGAATGAATACGTAACTTCTAAAGAGCAAGCAAGGCCCACACCAGTTACAACCGGGTTTTCCCTATTAAATGCAGTTTCTCCCATAGACTTTCCATTCAGATTTGGAACAAGAAAGATGACACCGAATTTTCGGGTGTAACGAGCACGTTTTTTGTATCCGTTCTGACGCAAATTAAATTTATCAAAGCTATTCAAAGTCAATGGAACCGGTATGGGAAACAATAGTATCTGGCAGAAGAAAGAAGTTTTTCAATCGGGTTTTTAATCCCGCAGATATTGCTGGAAACGGAATCGCAAACTTACGACCTCTGGTTGCACACTTGTGCCTTAAGAAAAATTTGAATTTACATTAAAAACATTTCGCATTGGAAACATTATCCGACAAAAAGGGATTTTTTAAATCGGACTCCTAGAAGTAGAGACAAAAATAAGATATACATCTACGTCCATTGGCGTAGAAACCACGCATTGTTTTAAGAATAAACTATTCGTAAAAGGTTTGTCGGCGTGAGTAGTATCGGTCCACAAACGAATTTTTTTCAATCGAGATTTTAGAAGCTCAGATTTTACTGCAAATACAACAGAAGCGGTTATGATTTACGCTCCCTGGTGGCCAGACCATTTTTTACCATAAATTAGAAATTATACGCAGAGAATTTTCCATCAGGAACTGTATCCGGTGCAGAAATAATTTTTCAAATCGGAGTTTCAGAAGCAGAGATATCAGTGGAAATGCAATTTACCCTTGCGCCCCCTAGAGGAATGTCTGTAAATTACATGAAAATTTTTAAATTCTATTTTTTTTTTTTTTTTTTTTGGAGGTTTAACGACCACCGTGAGCAACTCAATGGGCTATAAGCAGTCGCCCGTCCCTAATTTAGGGTCACTGGTTCCAGGGAAGGAGAGAGCCAGTGCCGTAAGACAAACACAACATCCATGCCTGACCGGGATCCGAACCCGGACCCCTTTCCGACGAATGATCAGAGGCCAACGCCTTAGACCACTGCGCCACCGGGACGGCTTTTAAATTCTATGAAAAATTCTATGTTCTATGTTCTATGAAAAATATGTCACACGGGAAACTATCCAATAAAGAATTCCGAAAAGGTTTATCGACGTGAGTGCAATCGGCCTACGAACGAAATTTTTCAATTGATATTTTAGAAGCTCAGATTTTGTGGCAAATACATAAGAAGCAAAATTAAAACTTACGCCCCTGGTGGCCAAAGTATTCTTTACCAAAAATTAGAAATTACATGCAAAAGATTTTCCATCAGGAGCTGTATCCGCTGAAAAAGAAATTTTTCAAATCAGGGTATTAGAAGAAGAAATATCGGGGGAAACGTAATTTACTTTTACGCACCCTAGCGGAAAATCTATGCATGATTTGAAAAAGTAACGATGCCTAAAATACTTTGCGACGTAAATGGAATCGAAAGATATAGAATTTTTACAATCGGATGTAAAGAAGCAAATTTATGGAATAAAATGTATCTTGAATTCGACATCAACTGCATTTGCGCCCTCTAGCGGCGAAATTGTACATCGTAAAAAAAAAAAAAAACGGAAATGAAGGATCATCGTTCGCATATTTCATGCTTCCCAACTCAGAAAGAGTTTTTCAAATCGGACTAATAGTTGCAGAGATATCGTGTCTACAGACGGACGGACAAACCGATAACACAAGCACGATCTTTTTTTACAAAAGACGTCCTAAAAAACAGCTGCTTCGTAAAGTCTTTATGGATACGATTATTCCTCGCTCTTTCAACAAGATTCCGCGCGACACACAGAACTAAAAGTTTCAAGATAAGGAATTAAGGACACTCTGTTCCCATCTGCGTGCTAAAAAAACTGTAAAGAAAAAAATTTTGAAACACAAAATGGAAAGTTTTAGTCAAAAAAATTTCATTATATAGAAATTGATTTTCGTACTATGGAGATTAATTTATTTTTTACACAATATACTCTTGCTTATAGGTAGGATCCAAAAGTTCGGGACTTGACGTATAGTTCCTTACCTTGAATACCTTAAAACACCGATGCACAACCATCTACAAAATAATCCCCTTGGGCGAGGATGCACTTTTGCCAGCGCCTGTAAAGCTTCTGTAAGCATTGCTGAAAGCCATGTTTTGTAAGCCCTCGTAATGCCTCCTGCGTTGCTGTTTCTACCTCATTTTTTGACACAAAACGACGTTCCTGCAGATTTTGTTTCATCAGTGGAAAGAGGTAAAAATCGCAGGGGACTAAGTCGGGTGAATAGGCGGGATGTGGAAGCACATTAGTACGATTTCTGGCAAGAAACTGCGTGACCAGTAGGGACCGATGTGCAGGCATGTTGTCATGGAGAAAGTGCCATTGTCCACTTCGCCACATCTCTGGCCGTTTACGACGGATTGACTCCCGCAAGAGAGACGTAAAATGTCCGGATAACGTTCCTTGTTAACTGCTGTGCCCCCAGGAATAAATTCGGAATGGACAATGCCGTGAGCATGAAAAAACCACCTCCAGCATGACTTTCCCTTTGCCGCGATCTTGCCTGAATTTTTTAATCGTGGTGAAAACAGCGATTTTCATGTTGAAACAGCACGCTTTAGCTGAATATCAGGCGAGTTGCACCACGTTTCATCAGCTGTGATGATGTTATCCAAAAACGTAGGACCGCTATCGGCTTTGTCAATTTATTCGCCCGATATCCGCATTCATTCATCCTTTTGTTCGGAGGTCAAAAGGCGAGGGACAATGTACTGACACACGCGGTGCATGTTAAGATCCTCCATCAAAATGAGCTACCACGTGGTCTCGGATAAATTAGTTGCGTTAGCGATTTCTTCAATGGTTCGGCAACGATCCTGACGAACACACTGCGTCCCCATCGTAATGTTTTCCTCAATCCGTGCAGTCACAGGTTGACAACAGCGCTCATTATCTGCGATGGATTCTCAGCCCTGTTTGAAACGCCGACACCACTCGTACACCTTTGATCTCGGCCCTGTTTGAAACGCCGACACCACTCGTACACCTTTGATCTCGGCCCTGTTTGAAACGCCGACACCACTCGTACACCTTCGATCTCGGTCCTGTTTGAAAAGCCGACACCACTCGTACACCTTCGATCTCGGCCCTGTTTGAAACGCCGACACCACTCGTACACCTTCGAACTCGCCCTCGTAGAGTGACCGTACACCATCGAAAGCACTTCTAAGGTCTCTGCAGCTGTTTTACCCAAACGCTGACAAAATTTAATGCTTATAACGTTGCTCTTCAAAAGCCATGTTTCTCACATCGCAGAATACAGACGACTAACCACAGCAGCAAACGTCTGCGCGCGCGCTTTCCAATCCTTTTCCATGGGCCAAACCACTTTGACTACGGAGGGAAGGGAGGGCGGGATGTATTCCAGACGCGGTAACTTTAACTATATGCTTACGTTGTCACGGTTAGGCGCTGTCCCCGAACATTTGGATCCTTCTCCGTACATGTAAATGTCGTTCAAAGTCGACATTCGGCGGAAAATTTCGATAAATGGAGGTTCGTTATATAGAGACTCTACTGTATATGTATCATCATCATCATCATTGTCAACCTTTATGAATCCACTGCTGGAAGAACGTCTCCCCATGTTTCTTCCACAACGGTCTGTCTTGAGCCAGACTCCTCCATATCACACCAAAATGCTACAGAATTTAATCCACCCATCTCCCACGTAGTTTTGTTCTAGGTCTTTTCTTGTCTCTCGATATTCAGTTGAGAATTTCGGTTGTGCATCGGTGATCCGCTCTTTTGGAAATATGTTCAAACATATTCCATTTAAGGGATTTTATTTTGATCATGCACTGTAAAAAATAAGTGGTGTGAATTCACCGAAAATTTCTGAAAATAACGTGCAGCAAGGTTTTCTGCAGGTGTCCGTGTTTTTCAGAAATTTCCGTTTTTAAAAGTGCCCGTTTATTTTAACTTCCGTATTTTCACAGATTTTCCGTAGATAGAAATTCGGTTTATTTCAGAAAAATCCATTTCAGGTTTTTCCTTATTTAAATTGAAATTCCGCAAAATCGACAGACCCTGTACAGTACTTACCCCAAACAATCCTCCCTCTGAGGTCAGGATCGAACCCCCGTCGTTAGACTTGGCTCCACAGGCAACTCGCGCCTTTAACAACTGAGCCGCATATCGTAAAACAAATTCTGCGACGAAGAAATTTTGTTTTTTGTCATTAATGTGAGTGATTTAACCCTTTTATTTTCTGTTGGAGATTATTAATTTTCTTAATAGGTTTGTAATATTTTTTCTTTTTTCTGAAGGAGGACTTTTCAGAAATTAAGCATTTTTGATATTGATTTTTCGAAGTAACAAAATGCTTTGCAACTTGATTTTTTTTAAATGACAGTGACTTTCAGTTATCTTTAAAAAAGGTGAAATGTACTTTTTATAGTATTATTTTACAAATATAAATAAATAAATAAACTAATATAAAATTTACCCTTGATAGCTATAATAGCTTTTGTCTTAAAGTTGTCCAAAGATTGATACACAGACATGTATCTGTACAACAAGTACCCGGTTTCATACAGTAACACAATATATAATAAATAGCTGGGACGCCAAATAGGGGAAAAGAGAAGAAATATCCTGTGCCACAATAAACAAAATCCATGCGATATTCTATCCACAATATCCGATCTCGCTACAGAACTTCAAAATTCGACAAACGATTGAAATTTAAAAGTTAATCAAACCTCGAGTATTATCATTAACCGCTCCTATTACCGGTAATTTCTTGTCATACGGATACGGAAAACATGAGAACGGAGATTTTCCGTTAATTTACTAAAGGATTTTCGGAAAGGTTTCTAAAAATTCAGAATTCTCCGTTAACACATCTCTAAAGCGGTAATTTACCGTCAATGTAAAGAAGAAACTGCGGAAAGGTTTTTGAAAATTCAGAATTTTCCCGTGGTACGGAAAATCTGTTAAATTCAGGCTTGTTCCCGTCATTTCACGGAAAAGGTTGTTTCAGAAATATGCTTCGTTAATTCGTGAAAGAAATGACGAAAACTTCCCCGTGAATTTCAGAAAATGTTTTACAGTGTGATGTCTTCCACTCTTGTCATTTTCGTGATCCACAAGTTCTTCTTCTTATCTTTCCTGGTTACACCAAGCATACATCTTTCCATGCTTCTTTCAGTTGGGTTCAGCTTTTGTATGTCTTTTTTACTTAAGGTCCATGTCTCTGCTCCGAACGTGAAAACTGGAAGGATGCATTGATTAAGCATTTTTCTTTCAAGACAAGTGCTTTATCTATTTCTTACAAAAGCTCTCCAGCCAAGTTTTATACGTCGATTTATTTCTTCATCAATGTAACGCAAGCTTGATATGCTGCCCTATAGGTATTGGTTACTTACAGATTTCCTCCACCAATCGATAAATTTTCTTTTCTTGTAAAAGCATTGTACATCAATTTTGTTTTCTGAAAGTTCATTTGTAATCCTCTTCTTTACTCTTGTCAGCAAGTTCCTGAATCATACCCCGCAACTTTGAAGGTGTAGTATATCATCATCATCATCATCATCATCATCATTGTCAACCATTATCAATCCACTGCTGGACGAAGGTCTCCCCAAGTTTCCTCCACAACGGTCTGTCTTGTGCCAGTCTCCTCCATGTCACTCCCGCATACTTTCGAATTCCATCCACCCATCTCCCATGTGGTCTTCTTCTGGGTCTTTTCCTGTCTCTTGGAATCCAATCTAAAATTTCGGTTGTCCATCGATGGTCTGTCCTTCTGGCAGTATGCCCAGCCCATTGCTATTTCAGGGATTTTACTCTGATCATGATGTCTTCCACTCTTGTCATTTTTCGGATCCACGAGTTCCTCTTCTTATCTCTCCTGGTTACACCAAGCATGCACCTCTCCATGCTTTTTTGAGTTGTCTGCAGCCTTTGTATGTCTCTTTTAGTTAAGGTCCACGTCTCTGCACCATACGTAAGCATTGGAAGGATGCATTGATCAAACACTTTTCTTTTAAGACATAATGGCATATTGCTCTTGAAAATTATGCTGTTTCTTCCAAAAGTTCTCCAGGCGAGTTTTGTACGCCGATTAATTTCTTCACCAATGTGACCATCACTTGATATCTGCTGTCCAAGATAAACGTACATGTCTGTTATCTCCAGCTTTTCTCCATCAATCGATAAATCTTCATTTCTTGTAAAAGCATTGTACATCACTTTTGTCTTCTGAAAGTTCATTTTTAATCCCACTTCTTTACTCTTGTCAGCAAGTTCCTGGATCATACTCTGTAGCTCTGATGGGGTAGTTGCAAAAATGACTACGTCATCAGCAAAATGAAGGTGGGTTAGATAATCTCCATTAATCTTTATCCCTTTGTTTTCCCAGTTCAGTGACTGAAAGATATTTTACAATGTGGCGTTAAAGAGCTTCAGAGATATGGTGTCACCTTGTCTCACTCCTTTTCCAATTTTTATGTGTGTTGTATTTTCAAACAGCCGAATCTTTGCACTTGCATTTTCATAGATGTTATTAATAATATTAATGTATGCATCTTCAATACCGCAGGTTTTCAGAGCCATTGTAACTGCTGATGGTTTCACCGAATCAAAGGCTTTTTCATAATCGATAAAAGCCATGCACAATGGAAGTTCATATTCCCTCGCTCTTTCAATTAGTTCTCTCAGTACGTGGATATATATATACGACTATTATATACAGGGGTTGGACAGAACAATGTGAACACCTAGGAAAAGAAAGTTTTTGTTTTACGTACCTAATATGGTACCTTTGGCTTTCAAAACCGCCTGAATCCTCCTTGGAATGGACGCATACAAATTTTGAATGGTGGTTAGTGGGATGTTACACCATTTTTCATGCGGAAACTGCTCCAGGTCCTTCAGAGATGCAAGAGGAGAATAACGGGATTCTACTCTGTTTTCCAACACAGACTACAGTGGCTCGATGATGTTTAAGACTGTTGATTGGGCAGGCCAAGGAAGGTGTGAAACTTCGCCGTCATGTTCCTCAAACCATGATTGGACATTCCGAGCTCTGTGAATTGGGCCGGTATCATCTTGATAGATGCCATCCCCTGCAGGAAACAATGCCTGAGCCATTGGATGGACGTGGTCGGCCAAAATGGTTTCATACGCCCTGCCAGTCATCCATCCTTTCAAGGTGACCAGGGAACTTGCTGAAAACCACGATATGACCGCCCAGAGCATGACAGAACCACCACCGTGCTGTACTGTTGAGAGCAGACAGTCTGGGTTGTACGCTTTTGGCGGCTTTCTCCAGATGTAAACACGTCCTGCGGTGGGGAATAGTGTGAATGTGGATTCATCCGACCATATTACACGCTTCCAAGCATCGGCAGCCCAAGTTGTATGCTCCTAACACCGCTGCTGTCATCGTTGTGCATTCACCTGGGTCACCAGAGGTTTTGCTATAGCAGCTCTGTCACGAATATCTTGTTTATGCAGTTCCATGCGCACTGTTTTCGTTCATACTGAAGTCTGGAGATGCAGATTGAACTCTGCACTAATTTCCGGCTCCGTGGTCTTCTTATTACGAGTAACAATCCTCTTAAATGGTCTCCGGTCTCTATCAGTCAAAGTCGTTTTCCGGCTGCTCTTGTGTTTGGCGGACGAGGTTTTGCCACGAACACGGTATGTTGTCATGACACTAAACACGGTAGCTCTCGATATCCCCATTACCCTGGCGACTGTTGTCACGGAGGCACCAACTAACCGGCCACCAACAATTAACCCTCTTTCGAAGCTCGTTAGGTCGCTCATTTTGTCATCACCCTGAAAACATTTTTGCAACAAGACACTTTAAATGCACTTAAACAGGACCTTGAGGATCTAAACAAAGCTATTACAACCAAAAAATGGTGGATACCTTTGCGTATTGCGACGTACGCAGCTCCATTAAAAGTCACGTCTCTGAGCATGGTGTTCACATTATTCTGTCCAACCCCTGTATACATGCACCTCTGTGTGTCTGTTGCACACCTCTAAGTGGAGGAGTTTATCAATCCCTGCCCTCATCATCGACACTGAAAGTCGGAGAAATCTTCAGTCTCTGATTTAGCTAAATGGCTCCTGGGAAAAGGTCGAAAACCAGGTTCGAAATACAAATACACAATATGGTAACCAGGGTGTTATATGTTTTAACAAAAATAAACTTGAATAACCATTTTTAATATGGTATGTTTAAAGCACGTCTTCCTTTTCCATTAGTGCTTATTTGGAGGCGATGCCATTATCCGCAATTCCGTGCAGCTGCTTTAATGACACAGTAACTCTCTTTCGTTTCTTAGCTGTCAGATCCGTGGGAATCTCCGAATACCGTTTTATAACTTTATTGTTAAGCGTTGGGGTGAGTGGACAAGGATCTTCGTAGGAGGATGATCTTCAAAAAATTTTCCCATATTCAGCTTAATGGAGGCATAAACAACGCTCTTTCCACGTTTTAGCAACACACAGCAACCGAAAAATTGTTATTCGGCCACCGCTGGGGAACTGAACCCCAGAACTTTCTGTTGCTGTGTGTAGCTAAAACGTAGAAAGAGCGATTTCTCTGTTTATTCACTGACGCCACGTATTTCGAGGATTTTCACTTTGGATTTAACTGCTATAATTAATATATAGCCAGTGCCGTTAATGCCCACCAGATGGAGACGTCTCAGTAGCTGAGCCCATCTTACGGATTTATGATGTCATAAGCTAGCAGAAAAACACACAAAGCGCCGTGGATTGTTGGCCACCGTGGTGGTATAAGGCTAACACGCTCGGTTAGATATCGAGAGATCTGGGATTCAATTCCCCAGCTGTGACCGAATAACAATTTTTCGATTGCTATGTGTTACTAAAACGTGGAAAGAGCGATGTCTTTGTATATTCACTGACGCCACGTATTTGGAGGATTTTCATTAACGAAGGCAGTTTTCATGGTAGGTCGATCAACAGTTGATAGGTTAAGGGGTCAGCAGCAAAAAATGCAAATCGAAGTAAGGCTTTAACATAGAGGTGTAAAGGTAGGGAGTCACGCGCGGAATGATCCTAGAGGGAACGCAATAAAACTATATCTAGCGCACTATTTTGCTAGTTGGGACAACAAGCATGGGGAGTTTGGATCTGGCATTTGAAGAGAGAAGCTGGAGGTAAGATCTCCCTGCTAGGGGAGAGTGCTTTCGCCCACTGCGAACAAGGAGGTAATACAGAGATTAAGAATGTACGATGCCGAAAAATGAGACCGGACAGAAATTACATTTGGAAACGAAAGCTTGCAGCTAGATAAGTGAAGAAAAGCCTAAAAGAGTAATAACCTGTGAGGAAGCATCGAATTAATAATACAAAGAAATCAGGACAGGACTGAAGGATCTTCCCCAATACTTCAAGTAATAAATATATTCTTCACTGCAAAGGGGCGACTATTAATTTCACCTGGCATTTTTTTAATTTGTTTTCATCATCGGGGAAATGCACAGAACTTCGAAATTCTCTACAAGCGAGGGCTCTAACGATTTTTTGACACATGGTACTGAAACATGCCATTCATTCCGACTGCTCGGCTTCTCAGCAAAATCCTTAACATAAGAAGCTGTTCAGTCCGACTGCTCCGCTTGTCAACAAAATCCTTAGAATGAGAAGCTATACATTCTGACTTGTAATGAAGCTATACATTCTGACTTGCAATGAAGCTATACATTCTGGCTTGTCAACAAAATTCTAAGAATCATAAATTGTTCATTCCGACTGCTCTGCTTGTCAACAAAATCCTTAAAATGAGAAACTATTAATTCCGATTGCTCGGCTTGTCAACAAAGCCCTTAGAATAAGAAGCTATACATTCTGACTGCTCGGCTTGTCAACAAAATCCCAAGAATGAGGAGTTGTTCATTCCGACTGCTCTGCTTGTCAACAAAATCCTTAGAATGAGAAACAATGAATTCCGACTGCTCGGCTTGTCAACAAAGTCCTTAGAATGAGAAGCTATACATTCTGACTGCTCGGCTTGTCAACAAAATCCTAAGAATGAGAAGTTGTTCATTCCGACTGCTCGGCTTGTTTAAAAAATCCTTAGAATGAGAAACTATGAATTCCGACTGCTCTGCTTGTCAACAAAATCCTTAAAATGAGAAACTATTCATTCCGACTGCTCGGCTTGTCAACAAAGTCCTTAGAATGAGAAGCTATACATTCTGTCAACAAAATCCTAAGAATGAGAAGTTGTTCATTCCGACTGTTCTGCTTGTCAACAAAATTCTTAGAATGAGAAGCTATACACTCGGCTTGTCAACAAAATCCTAAGAATGAGAAGTTGTTCATTCCGACTGCTCTGCTTGTCAACAAAACTCTTAGAATGAGAAGCTGTTCATTCCGACTGCTTGGCCTGTCAACAAAATCCTTAAAATGAGGAACTATTAATTCCGACTGCTCGGCTTGTCAACAAAGTCCTTGGAACGAGAAACTATTAATCCCAACTGCTAGGCTAGTTAACATTTTGCAAGTAGAGAAAGTTACCTTAATTGTCCAGGTTTCTTTTTTACTTTTGTAGTTTTCCGACCTTCATTGGTTGCCCATCCTTAATCTAGGGTTCCCGGACCCATGGAAGAAAGATAATTGACGGCGATGGACAAATACAACTTCCATGTATCACCAATTCGCTGCATCCAAATTCGTTCATAATAGCCACCAGCACAAATGGACGGCATCCAATCCGATGGTCTCCCCAAAAATAATTTGTTGAGAAATACATACTGGGAGTAAACTGCTGCAATTTTTGTGTTCTTTCTCGATTACTTTATCTTTTTTAATTATTACTAATATTGTTTTGGCAGTTTACCAGTCATTATGAGTAGGAGGAAAATGCACTGAAGAGCAATTGAATTAGAGATACCTGTCTAGTAGCGTGTAGCACCACCCTGATGGCGGCGGTGATTCGTCTCGACATGAACTCGACAAGACACCGGAAGCGTTGGGAAGCCATACGGATCCACGACCCCTGAAAAGGCTCCCACAGTTCACGAAGATTTGATGGAGTGGGGTCAGAGCCTCGCACATCTTCTCGATGGCATCCCAGATGTGCGCGATGGGATTGAGGTCAGGTGACCTAGCTGGCCAAGGAAGCGAGGTCACGTCGGTGGAGTGTTCATCCAACCATTCGGATACAATTAGGGAGCGATGGCACGGTGCATTGTCTTGTTGCAGGATGAGGTCCCCAGTGGGATGTTGAAGACGCACAAACGGGAGCAAATGGTCGTCTAGGATATCCCGGTAACGTTGATTTGTGAAGGACGATGTCACACGTACCACCAGGGGTCCCATATCAGTCTACGTAAACAGTTCCCAGACGAGAATGCCACCCCCACCAGCTTGAAGAGTACCCTGCTGGCAAGAAGGATCCATCGCTTCATGTGGTTTGCGCCGTACTCGTATCCTGCCATCCGCATGCAACAACGTGAATCTCGACTCATCAGTCCAGGCAACATTTTTCCACATGTCTAGGGTCCAGTGGCGATGTTCTCGTGCCCATACTAATCTTTGCACCCTGTGATGTGCGGTCAGCAGCGGTACCCTCGTGGGACGATGGTTTCTGTACCCCACAGTGAGGAGATGGTTCTGGATGGTGTGGCTGCTTACACGTTTTTGTGCACCAGCGTTAAATTGCGGAGTGATTTCTTGCACTGTGACCCGTCTATCCGCTGTTACAATGTGACCTAGCCGACGATGACCCCGCTCATTCACACGCTGTTGTCCACCGGCAGTTGGCCCTTGCAGGGATGGTTTTACCGGATTCGATGTACTCACGGTGCACCCGTGGCACAGTGGCTCGTGAAAATCACAGTGCCTGCATGACTTCCGAGATGGAGTGACCCATTCGTCTAGCCCCGACAATTTGCTCACGATCAAATGCGCTTAGATCCTTCGTCTTACCCATACTGCGTCCGACTCTTACTGATTCCCGTCGCATCACTCCTTATATTGTCGGATCACTGCATACGTCATGTCGTTTCCGTTTACAGGGCCGCCCACAGCGCCGCATTTGCATAACGCCAGCTGTCTCTAATTCAATTGCTCTTCAGTGTATTTTTAATGGTTTTGAACAGTAAAAATTGTCCAACACAACAAAAAAAGCTCAAACACTTTTAGAACGCTTTTAATAACAAATTATAGAAAATAAAAGAAGTTCAAAGAATTGAAACTGGCAACGGCGTGTTTGATGAGTACGAAAAAAACAACTGCTGCAGTTTAATATCGTCTGCTAAGAAAATGATGCACGTAAGCAAGATATGGATAGAAGGTTATGTTTCTGCTCTTTACGAAGAGAAATATTCGTATTCTGCAATTAAACAATGCTGTGAAAATAATGGAATCACCATATCTAAGTGTAAAATAAGCAACATTATTATTAGCAATAGAGGGAAATATCGTCAAGCATTGCTTTTAACAGAAAAAATAACATCAAACGGATATCCAAAGAAGGTTCGTACTTTTACGGCTATTTCAAACGCAAAGTCTCTGGTCTTAAAAGATAATCCACGGACCAGTTGTTAAAAATTCCTGTATCAACTGTAAACAAGGTAACAAAAAAGATTTGAATCTGAAAAAAAAATAATTATAATAATGGCCACCGAATTTTTCCTAGGTACGTGGCTGAGCGCAGAACACGGTGTAGACTTCTTTATGAAAATCACTTAGCCAGAGACAGATGGAAATTTATTGTGACTATTGATGAAGATCGATCTACCTAAACCATTCTAACAACAAGTTAGTAAAATCATGCAATGTATTGATTATGACACGCTTTCCAACATACCAGAAATCATCACTTAAGTTATTACTCAAGTTATGAGGGTAATGGCCGTGGAATAAATCCCGCTCCTATGCCGTGAACTTTGGCCCCATTCTACAGAACCAGTTCAGTATACCTGCGGAATAACATGCTAAAGTTTTGTCGCAACAGAATCATTTTTACATAAGTTATGAAAGTAATGGCTGGGGAATAAATCTTGCTTCTGTGCCATGACCTTTAACCCCATTTCGTTGATATTCTACAGAACCGGTTAACTATAGCTCCGAAACAACATGATAAAGTTTTGTCGCAATCGAAGCATTTTTACATAAGTTATGATGCATAAGGACAATGGAAAGGATACCTCTCCTATGTCCTGGCCTTTTACCTGATTTCGCCCATTTTCAATATAATTTGTCCCCAGTTTGTCCCCTACCCCACGTTATAAAGTTTCATAAAAATCGAACCATATTTACGCAAGTTATGACGCACAAGGGCTATGGAATGGATCCCGCTCCTATGTCCTGCTTGACCTTTGACCCCCTTTTGCCCATTTTCGATAGGGTTCGTTCCCATGTGTTTCCCTACCACATACTAAAATTTCGTCGAAATCGAACTCTTTTTACGTAAGTTATGACGCATAAGGGCAATGGAATAGATCCCGCTTCTATGCCCTGATCTTTGACCCCATTTCGTCCATTTTCAATAGGTTTCGTTCCCAGGTGGTTCCCTACCACATACTAAAATTGCATCGAAATCGAACCATTTTTACGCGAGTTATCGTGTGGGCAGACAGACAGACGGACAAAACTGGAGCATATACGCTTCTTCAACCTACGGTTGGAAAGCGTAAAAAAGGTTGATTTACCATCGCAAAAGAGCAGAAAAAGACTAACAGATTTGATTCCAAGAATACAAAGAAATTTCCAGTAAAGGATTCGTGATTATTGCTTTTTTCTAGCACGATGGAAAATTAGTGTTGAAAAAAGTTGAAAAGAATGTTAAAATCAATTCCACATATTACCAAATGATGTTTTAACTCCTACATTTGAAGAGGAAGTACTATTCCTTTATCCACAGAGCCTTCAAAAGTAGAACTCCATCAGAATAAAAGGCTACCAGTCATGCATCAAAATCTATCACTCTATTTCTTGAAAAATGAAAAAAAGAGAAGGGTAGGAAGTCTGTACCTTTTGTTCATATTTCTTCAAAGTCCTCTGAGGTGTCACCAATGGACTATTGGGCCTTTGGACTGCTAAGAAAGGCGTTTTCTAAACGCATACCTAAAACAATGATTGGACTATGGAAAGCAGTGGAAGAGAAGTGGAATAAAGTACCATTACCAATTTTAAGAACTGCCCTGTTATCTTGGAAATGTAGATGTAAGTTCATAGTCCGAGAAGTGACTAACAAAGAAAGAAAGACTTTTATTTTAAACATTAATTACAATTACGGAAATATTAATAGCAACTCTGGAAATTTATGACGTTTTTGGATTTTCAGTATTGCTACAAAAGTAAATATGCAGATAATCACAATATATATATATATATATATATATATATATACTTAAGAGCAAAACTGAAGACTAAGGAAAAACTTTAGAATTTAAAACGAAAGTTGCAAAATAACCTGAAGATCAAAACGCGCAACGCAGCAGTTTTGAAAATTCAGAATTCACATTCTATTAAGAAGATACCTAAGCAAAAAAATACATATATAATTTTGACTCACACCAAGTACAACATAGAAAAGGTTATGTATCTACCTGTGTGAGTAAAAGGAGAAAAGATAAAAAAATAAAATAAAACAACTGAATGTAGAAGGTGTCGAGAATACTGAGCCTTGGCTTTATCAAGGACCAGCAAAAACTCTGCATTTTCTCACTTCCACAAAGACCTAGTTGGAAATGGGTTTCTGCAAGGCCATAGATGCAAGTAACATTCCCACCTAAAACTGTTTTAAAAAATATATATATGTCATGTCCTCCGCAGAGTTGTATGACCTAGCACTAGTTAACAATTTCGCTTGCATCCATTAACCTTCCTGGCCCGACCCATGCTCTTCATCTGTTACTATTAAACAGAGAGAAGAAGATTAAAGAGAACTCAAGCTGTGAGAGTGACATAATAATTAGAAATAATTTTCAGCTATAACGAAATGCCAAGTTCGTTTGAGAGAGAATTTAAACCTGAAAATCAATGCAAAAGAAATCCAAATTTTTACATTGCAATTCAAAAGGAAATATTAATTTTTAAAAAACAGATTTTTGAAAGAAAACTTGAGTCTAAAACCCCCTACTCTACAACTTATGACAGCACGAAAACGAGAATAAGTTAAAGACAATAATTAACTAAAGAAAACTTTGTGAAAGTTATATGACTTAAACAGTTAGTTGCAATATGTACAAAGTATTTCAGCAGTGCTTTAAGTGCATAATTAATTAGTTATTAAGAACTTAACTACTTTGAAAATACAGCGCATAGAAAAGGAACAAGCTTAGCCATCTTCTGTTCCTAGGTACCCCAAAAAGACGCGCAAGTTACAAAGAAAAGAAAGAGTTAAAACCCGCAAAAATGTTAACAGACAAGCCAGTGCCTAAAAGCTGAAAGGCTAAAAATCAACAGAGAAAAAGTACATGAAGTACAAACATTGAACTTATAAAACCTAAAACCCAAATACAAGGAAGAGCTTACCTCTTGTGTGACTAAACTTTCTCCTCACAATAGTAAAACATGGCTGACCTCTTCCCCTCCTAGTCGCTGGGGGCAGTGAGGGTGGGGCTGATGGCCTCCTCATACAGAAGAAACCAACTCGCGGAGATTTTAACCAGAAAAAAATGTATGAACTTAAGACTGTGGATCTGTATGATCAGAAAGAGCAGAATTAACTCTCCAGAATACATGAGAAATATTATAAAATACACGAGTAGTGTATTTAATAATCTTTTGCATGTATTAAATCACCTTAGTGAGCTTCTATAGATTAATCAGAATCTTATTAATTTTAATGTTGGTTTTACTATTTTTAGTATAGCTATCCTAGTGATGAATAACTAGTTTTCTTTTTTATTTGTTTTTATTTTCTTTTATAAACAGATTTTAAGCTTTTTTTTGTGATTTTGTTTATATTATTTAATTTTTTGTTTTAATAGGACCAAAAAAAAAAAAATAATATAAACAAAATCACAAAAAAAGCTTAAAAATCTGTTTATAAAAGAAAATAAAACAAATAAAAAAGAAAACTAGTTATTCATCACTAGGATAGCTATACTAAAAATAGTAAAACCAACATTAAAATTAATAAGATTCTGATTAATCTATAGAAGCTCACTAAGGTGATTTAATACATGCAAAGATTATTAAATACACTACTCGTGTATTTTACAATATTTCTCATGTATTCTGGAGAGTTAATTCTGCTCTTTCTGATCATACAGATCCACAGTCTTAAGTTTATACATTTTTTTCTCTGGTTAAAATCTCCGCGAGTTGGTTTCTTTCTGTATGAGGAGGCCATCAGCCCCACCCTCACTGCCCCCCAGCGACTAGGAGTGGCGGAAGAGGTCAGCCATGTTTTACTATTGTGAGGAGAAAGTTTAGTCACACAAGAGGTAAGCTCTCTCCTTGTATTTGGGTTTTAGGTTTTATAAGTTCAATGTTTGTACTTCATGTACTTTTTCTCTGTTGATTTTTAGCCTTTCAGCTTTTAGGCACTGGCTTGTCTGTTAACATTTTTGCGGGTTTTAACTCTTTCTTTTCTTTGTAACTTTGCGCGTCTTTTGGGGTACCTAGAACAGAAGATGGCTAAGCTTGTTCCTTTACTATGCGCTGTATTTTCAAAGTAGTTAAGTTCTTAATAACTAATTAATTATGCACTTAAAGCACTGCTGAAATACTTTGTACATATTGCAACTAACTGTTTAAGTCATATAACTTTCACAAAGTTTTCTTTAGTTAATTATTGTCTTTAACTTATTCTCGTTTTCGTGCTGTCATAAGTTGTAGAGTAGGGGGTTTTAGACTCAAGTTTTCTTTCAAAAATCTGTTTTTTTAAAAATTAATATTTCCTTTTTTTAATTGCAATGTAAAAATTTGGATTTCTTGCATTGATTTTCAGGTTTAAATTTTTCTCAAACGAACTTGGCATTTCGTTATAGCTGAAAATTATTTCTAATTATTATGTCACTCTCACAGCTTGAGTTCTCTTTAATCTTCTTCTCTGTTTAATAGTAACAGATGAAGAGCATGGTTCGGAGCCAGGAAGGTTAATGGATGCAAGCGAAATTGTTAACTAGTGCTAGGTCATACAGCTCTGCGGAGGACATGACATATATATATTTTTTAAAACAATTTTAGGTGGGAATGTTACTTGCATCTATGGCCTTGCAGAAACCCATTTCCAACTAGGTCTTTGTGGAAGTGAGAAAATGCAGAGTTTTTGCTGGTCCTTGATAAAGCCAAGGCTCAGTATTCTCGACACCTTCTACATTCAGTTGTTTTATTTTATTTTTTTTATCTTTTCTCCTTTTACTCACACAGGTAGATACATAACCTTTTCTATGTTGTACTTGGTGTGAGTCAAAATTATATATGTATTTTTTTGCTTAGGTATCTTCTTAATAGAATATATATATACACTATCTAACAAGAAGTAATTGGACACCCCTGCAATCGACGATATATGCGGTCCCGATACAAGTCACGGCCGTCGCCGTTAAAAATCGTGTGGGAAACAACAATGCAACCAGTCGCATGCAAGATGCCACGCAGTTCTGAGCTCTCTGATTTTGAGAAAGGTGTAATCGTCGGGTATCACAGAAATGACCGATCCATACGTGACATATCCAGCGAGTAGAAGTACCCAAAATCGACAGTGGCCTACGTTATTGGCAAGTGGAAGATGAAAGGTGACTGTCGGAATGTGCCCCGACCCGGCAGACCCACAAAACTGGGAGTCAGAGACCGACGGGTGCTGGCCAGAGAAATTTGGAAGAACCGCACCAAATCGATGGGCCACATCCGCGAGGAGTTTCAACAGGCATCTGGGAGTGTTCTCTCGATGAATACCATCCGTAAGGAAGCCCATCTGCTCGGTGATCATGGACGTGCTGCCGCCCACAAGCCTTTGATCACCAAGTCCAATAGCGCTGCTCGGCTAACGTGGTGCAAAGAACATCGACAGTGGACCGTTGAACAGTGGAAACAGGTTCTCTGGAGCGATAATCAAGGTTCACCCTCCGTTTGGATGGCAGGGTCTGGGTTTGGCGTCTGCCTGGAGAACGCCTCCTGCCGGAATGTATTGTGTCAACTGTGAAGTTCGGCGGCGGTGGAATTATGCTGTGGGGGTGTTTCTCCTGGTATGGCACGGGGCTCTTGGTCGCAATTCCTGGTAGACTCAACGTCGAGACCTACTGCACCATTTTGGATGACCATGCGCTTCCTACGTTGTGGCAGTTTTACGGGGTGGACCCATGTTACTTTCAGGATGACAATGCCACCTGTCATGTTGCGAGGTCCACCATGGCTTGGTATGGTGACAATGGGGTTAATCGAATGGACTGACCTGCGCAGAGCCCGGACCTTAATCCTATCGAGCACCTCTGGGACGAGTTGGAGCGTCGACTTAAGGGGGTGCCCCCACCGTCCGAAATCGGGGAAGGAACTGACCTGTCTTCTCCAAGCCGAGTGGAAGAAAATACCGCTAGCCGTCGTACAACGCCTGGTTGAGGGTATGCCCCGGAGGGTCGCAGCTGTAATCGCCGCTTGTGGAGGCTCCACCAACTATTGAAGGTGAATAAACTTCGTTTTCCTTTGCTATCACAGGTGTTCAATTACTTGTTGGTAGATAGTTTATATATATATATATATATGTGTGTGTGTGTGTGTGTGTGTCATTTTGAAGCAAATTTCATGCAGAAGCCAAATCAGTTTACAGAATGGGAACATCTTTAACAGAACTCAAGTTTCGAACAGAAATGTGATGCGAAACAGAAATCATGATGGCAAAGTAACATGTTCAAATTCAAATTCAATTAGGAACCTAATATTTCGTTGGGTGACCTTTTGATTTAACAACGGCTGCACACCTGTTGGGCATGGAGTCAATCAACTTACGCAACATATCGGATGAAATATGGTTTTACCAAACGTAAGTGGCGCAGTGGTCTAAGCGATGAAGTCTGATCATTCGCCCGAAAGGGGTCCGGGTTTGAATCCCGGTGAGGCATGGATGTTGTGTTTGTCTTACGGCACTGGCTCTCTCCCATCCCTGGAACCAGTAACCCTAAATTAGGGACGGGCAACTGCCTATTGAGTTGCTCACGGTGGTCGTTAAACTTCCAATTAAAAAAATAAAATAAAACATTAGTAATTGCGTTAATCAGTTCCACTTTATTTGTGGGGTGACGTTCGTGCACTTTTCTTTTCAGAATGCGCCACAAATTCTCAATCGGGTAAAGTGATATTTTATTTTACACAGCTCGTTGGTAAGACTTCTCTCCTCGCATGCTCCAAGCAATGCTTACTATAAAACCTTCGCAACACAGGCGCCCAATTTTTGAAAAATTTTATTGTACATTTTGGAAATTCAGTAGCATTCCTGAGCACCAAGATAAATAAAAACGAAATCGTTCTGCTAACTTAAGGGTACTGGTTCAAAAGAAAGAGGGAAGAGGTGGTACTAGAATGTCTGGTTTTGTAATGCTTACATCTTAGTTTTGATCATGTGGTCGCTTTTAGTAATTTTTTTGCGAACTTGCAATTTTTTCTAGATGGTTTGTCCTGCTGCACGCAAGTGATGCCCATTTTTACCTAGTGTGAAATGAAAATTTTTTATATTTTGAAGGCAGCCTACTACGAAGCATGATGCACTGTAAAAAGTAAGTGTTGTGGGTTCACGGGAAGTTTTTGAGAATAATGTGCAGCAAAGCTGCCGGTTAGTGTCCGTCTTTTAACGGAATTTCCGTATTTTCACAGATTTGTCGTAATCAGTAATTCCGTTTATTTCAGAAAATTCCGCTTCAAATTTTTCCATATTTAGACAGAAATCTCGCAAAATTCAACGCGTTGAATATTTTAGCCTTTAACACGAGAAAATCCTTTTGCGCCGATGGTGGGGACTTGAATGTCTTAACCACTGAGCCAGGAAGTCACGGGGGTCAGGCTCACGTTCAGGGCAAAACTAATTGAGCGATGATGATTTTTTTCATTAATGGGGATTTAGTCATTTTACTTTTTATTGGAGCTTATTTTTTTAATACGTTTGTAATATTTTTTTTTTTTTTTTTTTTTTTTTTTTTGCAGGAGTTCTTATTACAAATTACTTGTTTTTTCATGGTGATTTTTCGAAGCAACAGAATGCTTTCGAACTTGAGATTTTTCTTTTTAACCGACAATAACGTTCATGTATATTTACGAAATGACGAAATATACTTTTTTATAGTATTATTTCACAATACTTCTAAATATAAAATTTGCTCTTGACAGACTTACAGCTTTTGTCTTAATGACTCCAGAGACTGATACATAGACATCGTACAATCACATGTACAATAAATTAAGTACCCAGTTTCTTACGGTAACACAATATACACTATATTGACAAAAGTCACCGGACACACCTTCAAAAGCAAATGAAAGGATCCGCTGCGTTGTTAAGATGCGCGGTACAGCTGCAAATGGTATAAAACCAAGCCTGTAGTTGACCGCTGTCATATCGCACTGTGAGGTTGAGTGAAAATCTAACCACTGAGCCAGGAAGAGAGACTCACGTTCAGGGCAAAACTAATTGTGCGATGATGATTTTTTCCCCCATTAATGCGAGGGATTTAGTCATTTTACTTTCTATTGGAGCTTATTTGTTTAATGCGCTTTTAATATTTTTTTTTTTTCTGCAGGAGGTCTTATTACAAATTACGTATTTTTTCATCGTGATTTTTCGAAGCAACAGAATGCTTTGGAACTTATTTATTTATTTATTTATTGTAAGCACATCCCTACAGATTGTATATCTAGTTACAGGAATTGCTATATTTATATTTACAGTGATAATTACCAAGTGATATTTACAGTCTTGCAAAACATGCTTTATGAAAAAAATTACTACTTAGATTAAAAATATCCGGGCATTCTTCAAGTGAGTTGTGAAGTCTATACATTTTACATAACGGATAATTTTTTCCAGCATCAGTTCTGCAAAATGGCACTGCAAATAGTTCACATTTTGTCCTCGGTAAATATGGGACACGGAAACTTAATTGGTTTACAATTTGAGTATCATCTCCATTGACGATGCCGTACAGGAACTTGAGTTGGAGAGCCTTCCTTCCCGACTGCAGAGAGGTCATCTTGAAGAACGTCAGAAGGTCAGCAGTCGAGATGTCCGCTATATAAACACCGGTCGATTTATAAAAAAGTTGTCGAAGAAATTTTTTCTGAACTTTCTCAATTTCATTTACTAGAGTTACTTGGCTAGGACTCCAAATGATTGCCGCATATTCCAGTGAGAATCTGACCGTAGTCTCAAAAATGCGAATAAGTGTCTGAGTGTTCGAGTAACACTTGGAATGTCGCATGATAAATTCAAGTTTTCTGTACGCTGTGCGTACACTTCTTTTGATATGACTTTCAAAGTCCAAGTTCGAACCAAACGTGACTCCCAAGCACTGGACTTCGTTTGTCCGGGTAAGAGCACAGTCGCCAGCTTTGTAGTAAAAAGAATTGGTTTTCTTTTCAGCGAAAAGGAAACGACATGACACTTGGAGATATTGAGATGGAGATGGTTTAATGCACAGCACTGAAGCAGGTTATTGACGTTAATTTGAAGAGCGAGACAGTCATCAGGAGACTTGATATCTTTTTCCTTTTAACTGACAATAACTTTCATGTATATTTGCGAAATGAGGAAATGTAGACTACTCTTTTATAGATTATTATATCGCAGCCCCTGTGGCGCAGTAATCTGAGCGATGGCTAATGATCGTTCGTCCGAATGGGTCCGGGTTCGATTACCGGTGAGGCATGGATGCTGTGTTTGTCTCACGGTACTGGCTCCCTCCCTTCCTTGGAACCAGTGGTCCTAAATTAGGAAGGGGTCCATTGAGTTGCTCGCGGTGGTCGTTAAACCTTCAATGAAAAAATATATATATATTATTACTTCAAAATACTTCTCAATATAAAATTTGACATCGTACAAATCACATGTACTATTAATTAAGTACCCAGTTTCTTACGGTAACACAATTTACAGAATAGTTGGTACGCAAAATGGGAAAGAGGAGGAGAAATATTCTGGGCCACAATAACAAAAATTCATGCGATATGCTATCCACAATATCCGATCTCGCTACAGAACTTCAAAACCAAATACTTCCACAGACTATTGAAATTTAAGAGTTATTCAAACCTCGAAGTATTCCCGTGAATCTATCCTATTTTTCGTGATATGGATGCGGAAAAAGTGAGAACAGAGTTTTTCCCTAACATGAGAAAGGCATTGCGGAAAGCTTTCGGAAAATTCAGAATTTTTTTTTTTTTTTTTTTTTTTTTTTTTGGTTGGAGGTTTAACGACCACCGTGAGCAACTCAATGAGCTATAAGCAGTCGCCCGTCCCTAATGTAGGGTCACTGGTTCCAGGGAAGGGATAGAGCCAGTGCCGTAAGACAAACACAACATCCATGCCTCACCGGGATTCGAACCCGGACCCCGTTCGGACGAATGATCAGAGGCCATCGCTTAGACCACTGCGCCACCGGGGCGGCAATTCAGAATTTAACAACTCTTGAAAACAGTGATTTACCGTCAATATAAGAAAGGAATTACGGAAAAGTTTCTGGAAACTTAGAATTTTTCTGGCGTACGAAAAATCCGCGAAATTCAGAGTTTTCATCGCCTTATCACGAAAAAAGTTGTATTAGAAACATGCTTCGTTAATTTACGAAAGAAATCACGGAAAATGGCTCGTAAATTTCAGAATTTTTGTTACAGTGTAGTACTTCAATCAATGTGTGACGTAATTCCAAATTAACTTTCCTTTTTAGTTTCTTTCCCTATGTAAATCTTGAGTTTATTCTGTTATTCTTTACTCTTAACGTGATATCTTTCTCTCAAACGAATACGTTTGGCAACACAATTGAGGTTGAATGCACGTGACGTATGCCTGAGTTTTGATAAGAACAAGAGATAAAAACGACGACTGATCTATTGCTTGAGAGCGTTGTAAGAGAGAGCGTTGTGTTGTAAACTGATTATTGGTAGGAGTGTTGTGATAATGTGTGCTGTGTGGAGCCTTCACTACAATATGCTATGTTACGATGTGTGTGCCACATCCTGAATAAAGCATCTTTCCGTAAGTTGACTTCTGTTATTTACATGTTTCGTCTGGCCGTTAAGGTTTCTTTCATTTAGGAACTATTTCTTAGTATGTTGATGTGTTAAAGCAACGTAGAAGTAGAAAAGACTTTTACGCTATAAATGCCATCCCTCTCATATGAGGTTTAAGATCTGCGTATTTCCCTTGGGAGGTGACCTAACAAGAATGCATCTTACTAATCTTGAATGATGTTGATTAAGACTCTTTCATTTCACGAATGTATAAATTTATTGGGATTTGGTCCGATAAATGACGCACGCACTATTAAAAAAATCTACTGAAAAATGAGAACCTGAACCTACTCGTTTTTATTTAGTACAATCGTATCGTAAACGAGTACATGACATGCTCAAAAATAAGTAACCATACGTACTTACAAATAACTGCGTCAATAAATATAAATATAATCTCGTATTACTTCATTTTAGATATTATAGATTTCAAGAGAAATTGTTTAATAAATGTGTAAAGTGGTACACATAAATAATTAGTACAACAAAGTCACCGATCGCAAGTAATTTAATTATGCATAAAGTATCTTTGTGTACATTTTTACATTAACTATATTTGTGTCAATCTCATAAATAATATATTGTCGCTTCATCACTATATTTGTCATAAAATTCTGCTGTCCATTTAGCCAGCATGTAACAGCTATTATCTTTTATCCTAGATGTGTCATCGAATAATATACTTCCAGTTGATTCTGTGAATAATTGAGTATGTATGGAGTACACGTATTCCAAATTTGAAATCGAGCCGCGGATGGTTTAGTGGTTAGAGATTCAGACTACAGATGGAGGGACCCCAGGTTCAAACCTGGCGTGGTGGTGTGAATTTCCAACAAACGCTCTGAATATCCGCTGTGCATCGGACGAGCACGTTAAATGACCTACCTCTGGTTAAAGTTCCTAAGCCCACCCTAATTTCTCTCTGCCTTCTATGTACTGTCGTACATAGAAGGCAGAGAGAAATTAGGTACGCTTGAACGATGGTGCCATCTAGTGTGCTCTCTCTCACTTACAAACTCTCCTGTCAGAATCGCTAGATTCGCTCTAACTTCCTTCCGTTTCTGTGCCCTGACCGAAAGTGCACAGAAACTGAATGAAGTGAGAGCACATATATTTGAAATACATGGATATTTTTGAGTACATATATTTGAAATATATGTACTCAACATATATTTGAAATATATGTACTCAAGCATGAGTAAATATATTTCAAATTAGAAATACCAGATATACTCACAATTGATTACCTGTATGTACTCGAAAGTGAGTACGTGTCTTTTTCAAAAATAAGACACAAGTACTCAGAGCTATTATAAGCCCAGAATGTACTCAAAGACGAGTACATTTTGCTTATTTCTAAGTACCAATTTTTAACAGTGCGCATGCACGCAATTCAGTGCTTCTAGTAAAGTTTTCAACATGTTTAAGAATAACTCCTGTTGGACCTATTTTATAGCATGTCAAGTACAAGCCATCCAGTGAAGTTCAACCATAAAATAACTAGTGTGATTTCGCAGCAAAAATAAATAAATAAATAAAAGGAGGATTTTATCACTAACCTTAATGGACGTTTCATTTCTTCTTTTTTTTTTTTTATTTTTTTATTTGGGGGTTTAACGACCACCGTGAGCAACTCAATGGGCTATGAGCAGTCGTCCGTCCCTAATTTAGGTCCACTGACTCCGGGGAAAGTAGGGAGCCAGTGTCGTAAGACAAACACGAACCCGGACCCTTCTAGGACGAATAATAATCAGAAGCCATCGCTTAGACCACTTCGCCATTTCTTCTTCATACCCAGAAAACTTTCAACAGCGAATTTTATGGATTTCCTAAGAACTTTAAGGAAATCACCTCCGCTTACATTGTTTTTAATGCCTGAAAATGATACGGAATAAGATTCTCCTACAACATCGTTCATGTTTCAGAAAATGAAGTGTCACATGGCGCGAGTTCAGACAAATATGGTGGATGTTCCAGCACAGGTAATTGTTTCATCGCCAAAAACTTGTTCGGAAATCATTGCGCCAGAAGGAAAGATTCTTATAATTATCAGAAAAAAAACCTGACATTACGTTGAGGGATTTGTTGTAGATAATCACACCACGCCAATGGCCGCCACGTAGTACGAAGTATTAGCTTTTAGTCATTCGTAGAGGTCTGCACGGACCTAATTTAGTGACCCCCCCCTCCCCCGCCCCAAGCCCGTGCGTTTAAGGCCTAGCACGGCTCAGCCCGTTTCAAATATTAGACACACGGCCCGACACGGTCCCGTCAATTGCAGCTCTTACTTAGGCCCGGTCCGAGATGTGCCATTTGGTACTATTTTGTTTTTCTATTGTATTTTATTTAAGTGTAAAAATTAAATAATGAAATGAGCTATTATTGAAAATATTTAGTTGAATGTAAGCCTAAAAATATTAACTAAACTTTGACAATTATCGAAAAATATTAAAGAGAGAGAAAAGGGAAGAATAAGGGCGTTCAGAATCTCCCTTTCTCTGAACTAGAAAGCGGTATCACTACGAGAGTCAATCTCTATACAGATTAAATATAGGGGAAAAATCCATTTCGTCCCACTCTCTCATTAAAACACACACGTACAGAACCCACCCCAGTGCAGACACCTCCGTCCCTCACTCCACACACTCACTCGGTGTCTAGTCTTTTTGTTGTCGACAAGCCCCAAAGTAGTTTTACCATCTTAATACCTACGGATTGTGTGGCGTACCTGCCAGCAGGACGCACACGACATAAAGGCAGATAGCAGTCAGAACGAAAGTCTGCGTAGCTCAATTGGTAGAGTGACTTATTCCGGAATGAGGGGAACCGGGTTCGAGCCCCGGCGTGGACAAAAATGACTTTTTACCAATTATACTTCGTTATAATTGGTAAAAAGTGAGTGCCTCTCCTTGCTTTTCTTATTACGCCCTGGGCTATGTCATAGCAGTAAGTAAAGCCAGCAAAACAGTTAAGCACACCAGGAAAACGGGGAACACGGCTTTTCTAATTCTTTACCATTGCGATAAAAAGAATGGGTCTACTTGGCCTGGCCCGGCCAGATTGCTTGTGTCTGGGGAAAAGCCCGGCCCCGCCAGATTGCTTGTGTCTGGGGAAAAGCCCGGCCCCGCCCGTACAGATCTCTAGTGATTCGTTCGAGGTAGGTCCTGGTTCTAATCCTGAGCGAAGCATGGATGGGGTATTTGTCTAACGGCACTGGCTCTCTCTCTTCCCTAGAAACAGTGGTCCTAAATTAGGGACGGGTAACGGTTTATAGTCCGGTAAGTTGCTCACGGTGGTTGTTGAACCCTCAAACGAAAAAGAAATAATAATTATAATCCAGCAAGTTTTGCTAACGTTTAGTTCTGCTGAACCACTTTTTGTTTATTCCAGCATCACCCTTATTTCATGCCAATGTTATATTACTACTAGGAGATACACTGAGTGACAAAAGTCATGGGATAGCAGTATGCAAATTTTTAACTGGCGCTGCCATCGTATAAAGGCTTTGACGCACGCCACGATTTTTATCAGTTGCGAGGTGTAATCACGTGAGTCAAGTTGAAGAACCGCCAGTAGGATTATAGTAAGCCGACGTGAATTATCGGAGTTTGAACGAGGCGTGGTAGTGGAAGCCAGACGGATGGGACATTCAATTTCCGAAGTTGTGCGAACATTCAACATTCCTCGATCCACGGTGTCACGGGTGTACCCAGAATACCTCACGGAAGGCATTACCACCCACCGTGGACAGCGCAGAGGCCAGCACAGGTGCTGAATGACCTTGACCAGCGTAGTCGGAACAGGAGTTTCCATGCTAACAGACAAGCGACACTGGCTCAAATACATCCACATTCAATGCAGAAGACCCACCAGAGTGCCTTTGTTAACACCTCGACATCGGACACAGCGCCTCACCTGGGCTCGCGAACACGGTAATTGGACCCTGGAAGACTGGCAACATGTGGCGTGGTCTGATGAGTCACGCTTTCAGTTGTTACGAGCTGATGGTAGGGTTCGGGTGTGACGCAGACCCCATGAGGCCATGGACCCAAGCTGTCAACAAGGCATTATGTGAACACGGTAATTGGACCCTGGAAGACTGGCAACATGTGGTGTGGTCAGATGAGTCACGCTACCAGTTGCTACGAGCTGATGGTAGGGTTCGGGTATGGCGCAGACCCCATGAGGCCATGGACTCAAGCTGTCAACAAGACATTGTGTGAACACGGTAATTGGACCCTTCAAGACTGGCAACATGTGGTGTGGTCCGATGAGTCACGCTACCAGTTGTTACGAGCTGATGGTAGGGTTCGGGTGTGGCCCACACCCTATGAAGCCATGGACCCTAACTGTCTAGAAGGCACTGTGCGAGCTTTTGGTGTTTCCATATACAGTATGTGTGGTGTGTCTCTACGTGGCACGGTTTGGGTCGTCTGGTCCTTGTAAACACGCCATTAACAGGTAATCGCTTTGTTGCTCTGATGGGTGACCATTTGTAGCCCTTCGTGAACTCCGTGTACCACAACAACGATGGAATTTTTCCAGGCGGACAGTGCACCATCAGGCCCAATTTATCCGAAATTGGTTCGAGGAGCATTCTGGATCGTTCCGATGGATGATATGGCCAGCACCTTCGCCCGACATGAACCCAATAGAGCACTTATGGGACGTGGTGGAAAGGTCCATTCGCACCCAAGATCCTGCACCTACAAATACCAGAGAACTGTGGGCGGCTGTTCAGACGGAATGGCTCAACATCTCTCCAGTAGTCTCCCGGCCACTTGCGGAATCGACGCCACGTCGAGTTTCTGCACTTCGCCGGGCTAGAGGAGGTCCTACACGATACTAGGTACGTATCCCATGACTTTTGGCACTTCAGTACATAATACAGAACTAAATATCCTGTGGGTCTGCTCAAGAGGGAGTTTTTCAATAGCTATTACGGACCCATCAGTAGCTACGTATAATATTCATTAGAGACCCTTAAGCAGCAATTCTCAAAGCATCAAACAAAACTTCATTAGAACAATCTCAAAGCATCAAACAAAACTTCATCAAACAAAACTTCATTCTTACAGTTAAGAAGCTTATTTTACGAGCAATTAAGAACAGTACTTCAAGACATGGTAGTAAAGGAAAGCAAAAGCGACCCAGAGTGTACATAATGATTCCACAACCTTGAAGGCGTCACTAGCTATTTTCTTCAGAGAAAACAGGCTCGATGCTGCTGGTGGGCTTCAGCCCACCCAACTTTTTTTATTCTACCCTTTAGCCCCCACCCCCAAATATTTAAGCAGTTAAAACACACGGCGAGTGCAACCATCTAAGATTTTAAAAGTACGTGAATTTTTTTAATTCACAAAAATTTTATTACATAAAGTAATTTTTCGTTAAATTTAGTCTTTGTACTTCTGGGAAATGAAGGGAATATTCTGAGCGAATGTTTAAGAGAGTAGTAGAAAGACATCATTTTGTAATTATAGTTTAAAAAGATGAGAGAGAGAGAGAGAAAGAGATATTCCCTGTCAGTTTACGAACTAAAATTCATAAACAGTCTTATCACAACAAATATTGAAAAAAAAAAAAAAGAAGTAAGCTAAAACTTCTGCAAAAGAAATAGTAACTTGATGAAGGCCATGGAAGTTCGTGTCCATGATTCTCATTACTGCATATGTACGTTGACTAAATATTAGCCGCAGGGTGCAATAGAAATTTTTTTTTTTTACTGGGGATAGCATCACCAATGTCGGGAAAAATCTACATAAACGGAATTTTTTGCCAAAATTTCTGAGAAGTACTTCAACATTTGTACTCCCTCATATGATGCTTAGTCGTCACCTTTGAGAACAAAGGGGGCGCTTGAGAAAGTTTCGGAGCAAAGGATTGTGTAATTAGGACATAGTGTTACGAGAAGTAAAAGACAGAAGGATTCCCGAAGTAGCACGCGAAGGTGTTTGTGATTCCCTCGCAGGCTGAAGGTGTTATACGTATATGGTTAGGTACGGGGAGTAACTTAACTTTCACAAAGGAAAGATATAAGATCTTTCACGAAGGAAAGATATGTACGGAATGGACAGTAAGACAACTGTAAAAGTAATTAAATAATTAAGATAATCTCGGGACAGCACCTGATCGCCTGATAGTGAGAATGATAACAAATTATAAGCGTCTCCATTGCTTAGTCCTGTCATATTCTTCTGTCAAGTTGAGATTTGCAAATAAATCGAACCCAACGCGGAAGCAGAAAACCCTGCCAACACTGACGTATAGCTCTAGAGTCATACGTGAATGACATGCAAAAAATCACACTTACACGGGAAATGATCAATATAGTGAAGTAGCAGGGCTTCCACAGGTAATGCAAAGCGTAGAATAATTAGACAATTACGGCACAATGAAGGAGGCACCACCGTTGTCAGAATTTCTCCTCGTATGAAGAAAATAGGAAGTACTGTCACACTCTGATCCCCTACATATACAGATACAGTGTTCGGGCATCAGCGCTTTACGAATAAATAGGAAACTTGTAAAGTGCAAGATTCTAGCCATAGGCTGCCAGGTAAATGTTACACGAATATAACAGTCTGTATTGTATTAATTAATTTCTACAAGCAAGGACTTCCGTAGTGGTACACTAACTAAGGCAGTATCGGTAACTAGACTTGTAAAAATGTGTTTCAATCGTTCTTTCGCGTGGAAGGTCGTTTTAGAAAACGCTAAGTGCCTTAATTGTTTTATTAGCCTACCCTGCGTTCATGGGCATTGTCATCAGCAAGCGATTCCAGACTGCTTAATTAATTAATTACGTCAGAGGCTTCATAGACAGAAATATTATCCCCTTTTAGCGGTAGTTAAGAGGAAGGTATACAGGGATCAAGCTTCAGAAAGGACGTACACAGAGGGTCAGAGAGAGCGAGAGAGAGGCGCGGGGAGATATTTTGAGAATGGAGCTGATTTTCTGACAGCGAGCTGAGAAGAGTTTGAGTGGAATAGAGGATGTCTTCGAAACTTAGAGCAACATGTAGAACGTAAAGCAATCACAATTAATTCAGCAATAATTACAGCTACAGGATATACACAGTTCGGAAATTAAATGGTAATAAAGAAAAAAGAGGTGAGAAGTCAAAATAACTGTGCTCTCATATTAGGATTTATTATCAAAATGTTGGTGGTATGAAATCCAAAACTCACGACTTGTACACCTCAGTTCTTGCTGAGGATTACGATATTATTTGTATGACTGAATCATGGCTCCAGGATGATGATTTCATTCTGAACACTTTGACTCTATATAGAAATTTAAACGCTACTGATAAGAATTGTGGAGGAGTCGTCTTAATTGCAGTTAACAACAACTTTTACAAGTACAGATTGCGTGAATTAGAAAACTCTGATAAAAATATTTGCGTTAATATTAAAGTTAATCACTCAAAGTCAGTTTTCATCAAAACTATCACTATACCCCATCCTCCAACCAAGCCCATAGTCACGATTCTAGAGGTAGGTGGGCGACTATTTTTCCAGGGTGGGCAATTGAGCCGGGTATATATACTTGTGCGCAGCTGCCTTTTCCTTGCCAAAAATGCAAGGGTGGGCGTCCACCCCCAGCTACGGGCCTGCTTCCTACTCACAAACGTATTCGGATTACTTTAATCATGTTAGGTGTCATCCGGCTGTATGTAATCAGGATATGATATTTGTTGGCGACTTCAACTTACCGTCTTATGTACCTGGTACTAATTTGGATTTTCTACGTACGGGGAAAAGAAAAAGTTCTAACTGAAATCGCTAATACTCTTAACTTGTCTCAGTTAAACATCACTGTGAATGTCAACAATAAATGTTTGGATTTAATTCTTTATAACAGCTGCAAGTATCAGTGTATGGTGTCTCCTTTTACTTCTCAGCTCTTGAGAGAGAGTGGACGCCATCCAGCTTTAGTTTTATCTCTTTCTCGGGTACGCTCTGCTAAGCTCCAACGTAATGCTCCGCTTGTTCACTTTAACTTCCGCAACGGTTATTACACCAAGCTCTATACTCCGTTAGAGATTCGTGATTGGTCTGATTTTTATAAGCAAACTGATATGGTAGTTGCGTTGAACTGCTTTTATGACAAGTTCTACAGTATCTTCAATGAATGTATTCCCAAGTGTAAAGCTTCCAGGGCCGCTCCGGTAGCGTAGTGGTCCAAGCGATAGCCTCTGATAATTCGTCCGAAAGGGGTCCGGGTTCGAATCCCGTGAGGCATGGATGTTGTGTTTGTCTTACGGCACTGGCTGTCTTCCTTCCCTGGAACCAGTGACCCTAAATTAAGGACGAATGACTGTTTATAGCCCATTGAGTTTCTCGTGGCGGTTGTTAAACCTCCAAAAAAAAAAAAGGCTTTCAGAATTAGTACTCCACGTGGTTCAATGGGAATATTATCCTGCTCTGAAAAAACCACTACAGAAGAAAATTCATGTAACATAAGAATATTTATGACTACAGACGGTATAAAGATCTTCAGGCCGAAGTTTAAAGCAACGCATATCTCGTTTACGAAAGAAACTGAACAACTAAGCACTCGCGATCCATCCAAATTCTGGGAATTTACAGTTCTTAAGAAGCGATGCGTCCTACCCAATACAGTTAATCGCAATAACACCCGGATTGAGGGTGGACAGAATATTGCTAATGACTTTGCAAATTTTTTTCCGTTCTGTCTTCGTTACAGAGAATTATTTTCCCCACCAACCTCACCTGTAACAGCCGAAGGCCATTACGAACAGCCTGACATCCTTAACATCGACCACTTCACTGAGAATGAGATCCCACACGCTAGAGTTGAGACGGGCTGATCCCGAAAGCCCGAAGCAGAGCTCGGGCCCGAATCGGGCTCGGGCTGTAGACTATTTACTGCGGTTCGGGCTCGGGCGGGCTCGGGCTCTTAGAGAGAATTAGAGCGAGAGATTTTTTTTTTTTTTTTTTTGTATATATAAATGTGATTTTATATGATTTAGCACATGAGGCATTTTATAATCGGTAAATGGAATTCTTCGGCAACTGGTTCTGGTTAGGGAGCGGGCATTCGAGATAGCTATTTATTCCGGGCTTGAGTAAAAAATGCCATAGGCCGCGCATTAGTGTGTTTCTGCAAAGAAAAAAGCTTTTTTAAGAACTATAAATATTCGATAGTTGATAGCATGCCGACGATCTTCTAATTCTATTTAGCAACGTACATATTGAAGAGCCTTATGGCGCGATAATATTAGCATTATTTGAGCAACACACAATTGCAGCACCGCCCCATCATTTTGGACGCCCAGCCGCCCGAAGCACTTCAGGTGGAAACGAACGATCAAAGAAAATCGTACAGTTACACTGTAAAAATAGATAGAGGTCCCTTCCAACCATTCCCTATTTGAGAAATACATTGGTTAATTGCAGGAGGAGGAGAGAATGGAAGTGTGGAAAAGAAGATGTTTATTTATTAATGGTTGAACAGGTTAGCCAGTTTTCCGGCTCGTTCGGGCCCGGGCTCTTTCTTGCAATATAAAATTCGGGCTCGGATGGGCTCGGGCTGATATACCAAGGGCTTGGACGGGCTCGATCTCCGAAAATTTAGCCCGAACTCAGCTCTACCACACGCTATCAAGAAACTGAAAAGAAGTAGAGCTCTTGGCTCTGATATGATTCCTTCGTACATTGTCAGAGGATGTGGTGAGATGCTTAGTACGCCGCTGCTTCATATTTGTAATCTAATTGTCATTACTGGAATTTTCCCTCCAGATATGAAAAAAGCTAAAATTATTCCTGTTTTCAGAAAAGGCAGCCGATACTCTATTCACAATTATCGATTTATTACAATTATTTTTGTCCTAGCGAAAATAATTTTAGTCTTATTTATTCTAAGCTATATGATCTCTTCGAACGTGTCCTCAGCTCTACACAGTATGGCTTTGTGAAGAAACGCTCAACGCTTACCAACCTATTCCACACCACAGAGGACATTTCCAGAGCATCACAAGTTGATGTTATTTTCACTGACTTTGCTAAAGCTTTTGACAAAGTTCATCATGTCATTTTACTCAAGAAATTGAACTGCCTTGGCCTCAGTGATAATCTTATGTTCTTGTTTAAGTCCTGTCTTTTCAACCGATCCTAGTCTGTTATTTATAACAACCATGTTTCTGATCTCTATGTAGGCACGTCTGGAATACCCCAAGGCTCTAACTTTGGACCACTTTTGATTTCCATATACAATACATTCATGACCTTCCTTTTTGCATTGATGGCCCTTGTCTCTTGTTCGCTGATGATCTCAAGCTTTATCGCAATGTACAGACTACTGATGACTGTCTTGCTCTTCAAACTAACGTCAAACACCTGTTTCAGTGGTGTACGTTAAACCATCTCCATCTCAACATCTCCAAGTGTCATGTCGTTTCCTTTTCACGGAAAAGAAACACAATTCTTTTACTACAAAGCTGGCGACTATTCTCTTAGCCGGACAAATGATGTCCAGGACTTCGGAGTTATATTTGATTCCAACTTGCACTTCAAAAGTCATATAAAAAAATTGCACATACAGCGTATAGAAATCTTGGATTCATCATGCGACATTCCAAGTATTTTTCGAATGCTCAGACACTTATTCGCATTTTTGCGACTACGGTCAGATCCTCACTGGAGTATGCGGTGATCATTTAGAGCCATAGCCTCGTAACTCTGAGTCTAGTAAATGAAATCGGGAAAGTTATAAAAAAAAATTCTTAGACATCTTTTTCACAAATCGACTGGTGTTTATTTAGCGGGTATCCCGACGGCTGACCTTCTGTCATTCTTCAACATGACCTCTCTGCAATACGAGAAGGAAAGCTCTCCAACTCAAGTTCCTGTACGGTATCATCAATGAAGAGATAGATGATTCCTGCAGCTCTGATGATCGTCGTTGTTTCAAAATGAATTTATATTTCGAATAATTACATAAATTGAAAGAACTAATAAATTATAAACATAAAGTGTAAACTATATTACTCTACTAAGTTTAATTTGTAGATATACAAGATGCTATTTCATTGCAAGCATTTTAGTTTGTTTGTTTATTTAAAACGGGGTTTCCCACATGTATTTTCAAAATTTTGGCGCCCCTCAATATGCAGTGCCCTGGGCCTAATGGTAAGAAAATTTGGCTAGCATGGCATCATGTCCCTGGCTAAGCTTATTTATTATTATGGTTATTATTATTTTATTTTATTTTCCTAACCATTGTATTGGTAAATTTTCGTCTATATTTTTCAGCTCTAGAGACCTACTTTTTTGCATGAAGAATTATCTAAATACTATATAAGTGAGATTTGTGTGTGTAGTCTTCGTCATTTACATCCAATAGAGTAGTGACGTCATGTAATTTCCCTGAGAACAACTGTTTGGATTGCCTGTCATGTTTACTAAAATATACAGTAGATAATTTCCCTAACTCTTTTTCTTTTCAGGTATGGCCTTCCAACTGCTGCGTTTGGATGATGACGCCAGCAATTTCTTAAAAGTCTTGTTATAAGTCGGTTAAGCATTTTAGATCCGTACTGGTCCAATTAAAGGTGCAAAAAGAGTATGGCATTATATGTATGACACAAGTGTCAAAAGAAAAGCTTTTATTATTTCTCATTTTCTTTCGTGTCATTTTGTGAGGTAAGCAACATAATTTTCACCAGCTTAAAGTGCGCAAGCGATTGTGCATCTCTAGCGAAAAATTACTTCATGCAATACGAGTATAGGGATGGGAAGAAAATCAGCAAAGGTTGTTTTTAAAGTATAGTTCATCAAGACTGTAGAAAAATCAGAACACGCTCATGGTGTGATTGTGTCGCAGTCTGGAACTCGCTGGGAAATGTCTCTAATCCAATAGCCGGTATGCCTCGTTCATATTCACACCGTCTTTTAGGAATGGAAAACGGTGGTTCAGTGTTAAGCCCACGTTAAATTGCAAGGCCACCTACGTGGAATAGCGATTTTTATGGGCGCTGATTTCAAAGCAAGACATTGTAGAGGACTATGGCTTCACTGGTGACCAAGCAGTCGAAACTGCACAACATTGCACACTTTCTAGAATTGAAAAATAACCAAAATACTGAATAATCAGGGTCCAAGCTAATGTAAGATGGCTGTGTTCCTTTTTATTACTACCCCCCCCCCTTCTCCCTCCCTCTTCGTGTTCGAAAGCCTTATTGCAGCTCGTTACGAAAAATATATGGCAAAGGAATAGTAGAGGAAGTTGTAGTTTTAAATTATTTATTACTTGCTTAAACATATATAGGTTGTCCTTGAATCATTTCACTAAATTATTACTTGAATCTCTCAGTCCTTTACTAATTCTGTTTCCTAATTATCGCCCTTTCGTTCTTACTCCATAATTATTCACAACTTTTCATTCCGTTTCGCTGTCCCAGTCCAGAGACCCGAAAAAGTGCCCAGTTTAAAACCATTATCTTACGACATCTCTCTTCTCTGTCCTGCCTCATTCTTAGCGTCACCTCCTCTGTCCGGCTGAGCCTCTTTCCCCTACCTCGAAGGGGAGAGTGTTCCTCTCTGACACTTCCTCAGCAATAAACTGATTTAGCTGACTGCTTTTCGAATCACAATGTACATGATTGCAGCGTAGGCCCATAAAACAATAAAAAGCACTTAACACTTCCTGAAATGACTCTTCAATACAAAGAAAGACTGCATGGGAACACTGTTTTACAACTTCTAATTGCCCTTGCCGCCATAGATACCTCTTCGAACATTCTGATGCTGACTGATACCACGTAACACTAGTATGTAGGACCAAAACTGCATTAGAAACTCCAACGGTCGGTAGAAGATTCCCCAGCTGCGAGCAAGTTCAAAAGTGCCTTTCAGAGAGGCAGTGACACAACTGGGGCTACGTACAGCATAGATGATGTCTGTACGATATAGAACCCGTGGAGCGAAAACCACTCCAGGGTTCAACATTTCTTATCAAGTTAAAAACACATTGAATAATAAACAAGGACATAAATCAAGCTGTTTTTCCATGTAACGTAATCTCAGAAATTTTAAAATTTCGTCGTCCTGGAACGGAAATCGGGAAATGCGGGTTCGATTTCCGTTCCAGGATGATGAAATTTTCAAATTTCTGCGGGTACGTTACATGGAAAAACAGCTTGTTTTATGTCCGTACAACATTTCATACTGATCTAAGGAGCAAGCGGCCGCAATCTTAGAGAGACTCGAATATACTAGGATCGATATCTGAGTTGTTCACGTGAGAGCCGGATACTGTCAAGTCAAAAGTTCACAAGAAACCAGAGGAATAACTAAGGCGGGGCAGGCGGGGCCGCTGGCCCGTGCGCAGCTGAATAGAAGGTGCAAAGACCAGTGTTTACAATCTGGTTAAAATTGGATTTGAAACTCTTGTACAAATTTTGGCTTCAGTTTTAATCGTCATTTGTCCATTGATAGAATTTGCTTATAATACACTATATTGCCAAAAGTCACCGAACACCTAGAAGAGAAACACAAAATAGCATTTATTGACATACATTAGTACGGTGTCGGTCAACCTTTGGCCTTATTGTATGCACTGACTACCTTCCAGACAGGCTTTCGACAAGGTTTTGGAACGCAGCGATAGGTATGTGCTTCCATTCTGTACATGATGCCGCCGCTAACTGTTGCGTAGTAGTAGGCCTTGGTTCCAAACTTCTTATGCGGTGCTCTAATTCATCCCATAGGTGTTCTATCGGATTAAGATCAAGGCTTTGTGCATGCCAGTCCACACACGATACGGAATTATCGTCAAACCTCGCCGTAAAAGTCCTTGCTTTATGGCTTAGTGCATTATCCTGCTGCTACCAACAAGGCTCGGTTCCATAGTATTGCCACAGAGTTGGTAGGGCATAATTGTCCAGAATATCGAGGTAGACGCGCTGGTTAACAGGTTTGTCCACGATAAGCAACGGGCCGGGACCATACCACGGAAAACACCCCCACACGACTACACTGCCAGCTTCAAACTTGACCGTAGGAATAGTACACTGTCGTAAATAGCGTTCCACCGGCTGCCGCCACATCCACACACGGCCATTAAACTGATAGATTGTGTTTCTGGATTCATCAGTCCATAGGACCCGTTTCCATTGATCTACGGTCCACGATAAAGGTTCTTTACACCATGCTATACGACGAGTAGCATTCCGAGTGGAGATGAAAGGCCTATGAGCAGCCGAACGACCACGGTAACCCATGGAATGAAGTCCTCGTATACATACCAAGGTTCCAGCATTTTTACTCACCTGTACACTGAGGTCTTGTGCAGTTCTTCGTCGATTAGCTCTAACGACTCTCCTGAGACTTCGACATCCTCTATCGCTGATTTTCTTTGGTCTGTCGGTACGTTATGCTGCTTCAGGCACGCAATATGTCTTCCAATGTGACTTTTTTCGAGCATCCAAGCAGTTGACTAGGGTATGTTTAAACGCTTCTCCGTTTATCTTATGGACAACCCACTAATACATATAACACCCAACGACCTTTTCTTTCTTAAACTCAGTTCCCTTCCGCGGCGACATTTTGACTCAACCTCACAGTGCGATATGAGCGCAGTCAGCTGCAGGCTTGTTTTTATACCGTTTGTAGCTGTACCGCGCATCTTAACAACGCCGTGGATCCGTTCATTTGCTTTTGAAGGGGTGTCCGGTGACTTTTGTCAATATAGTGTATATATTTACCTTGGGAAGCAGATATCAAGCGAGGGTCACCTTCATGAAGAATTTAATGGGCGTATGAAACCAGTTTGGAGAGCTTTTGGAGAAAACTACAATTTTTAAGAGTAATATGCCATTATGTCTTAAAAGAAAAGTGTTTAATCACTGCATCTTTCCAGAGTTTACGAATGGAGCAGAGACGCGGACCATAACTAAAAAAGACATACAAAGACCGCAAACAACTGAAAGTGGCATGAAGAGAAGCATGCTTGGTGTAACCAGGAAAGATAAGAAGAGGAACTCATAGATAAGGAAAACGACAAGTGTGGAAGATATCATAATTAGAGTAAAATCCCTGAAATGGCAACAGGCTGGAAATGTTGCCAGAAGGGGGGACCACCGATGGAAAACCGAAATTTTAGACTGGATTCCAGGGGAGAGGAAAAGACCAAGAAGAAGACCACATAAAAGATGGGTGGATGAAATTCGAGAGTATGCGGGAGGGACATGGAGGAAACTGGCTAAAGACAGACCATTGTGGAAAAAACTTTCGAAAACTTTCAGGTAATGATATTCTTAAATATACGTATTCTTAAGGCATTTGAATATGAAATATAGTCAGGAAATATATTTCATATGTTTTCTGACTGACGGCAATAAATGAAATATAGTCAGGAAATATATTTCATACATTTCCTGACTGACGACAATAAATGATGGATTTTTGTTTAAAGTTTTGAGCCGTTTTTCACAATCTTTAGTAATTCTGGGTTTCTTCAACTATAGAGATAACAACAACCTTTGCTTGTTTGGTAAAGTAGAATTGAACTTTCATGATTGGTTTGTTTGTTTGTTTCTGTTTCGCAAACTCTATTTTCGAATTATTCCACTTCCTTCCAGTAGCAGCATATTAATGCTGAATTTCAAGTATATCTGGTAATGTTCATCTCACTTTCGCTTAACTATATAAATCACATTATTTATCTTCCAGATCTTGACGCATGACATCTTCTGAATACGTGACTTTGAGGATCGTTTAAGCTTTTGGGAAGTCACTGTCCTGCAGTATTTTCTTCAGTTTTTTCACGTATTTGTGCTGCATCTTGACCAGCTGAAACTTATAGCGTTGTCTTGCATAGAAACAACTGATCGTACTCAAGGAGAAAACAATATTTACTTTGACAGAAATTTATATTCGTTACTGTCTCGTTACCGAGACAGTCACACGTGGGTGACAAAGACAGAATCACAAAGGCGAACAAATTTATTCAAGAACTTGGAAGTCTCGACGAATCTAAAGTTGTGTTGATTTCTTGAAGGAAAGGAAGTTTAGATGATTCTTTATTTGAAGCAAAAGCTACTGTTTTCTTATTTAGCATCACGCTTCAGTTCATTTCAAAGTCTGCTTGACCGAACTAGGATGATACAAGGTGTTTCACTACTAGTTTGGCCCGGTAAATTAATTATCACACAAATATTTATTGTAGGAAGATTAAACTATACCTGAATAAGTGTAATTACAGCAAACGCTGGAAGTGACCGCCTTTGTTTTGCAAATACAGAGTGACAAATCTTCCCATACTGGCAAAGGTTGAAGCAAGCATGTCAGGAGCATAACGAAGGTAGTTTCGGTGGTGATGTTGCGCTTTAATTCGTCCAACGTGCGTGGATTATTTCTGTACACCCTGTCCTTCAGCATTCCTCAAAGGAAATAGTTCGGGGGTGTTAGATCCGGGAAGCGAGGCGGACAGTATTCTGTTCTTGAAGAAGGAGCTGATGAACGGAATGGATTTTTTAGAAGTGTGACAGGTTACCCCGTCTTGTTGTAAATAACCAAGAGACAACAATTTAACGAACTCCTCCAAAATTTCCAGGTAAACATCGCTGTTCACATTTCTTTCAAAGAAAATCGGATCTCAGAAAATTGGAGTATGGTGCTCGTTGTCATCGTGTACGAGACAACGAGCACCATACTCCAATTTTCTGTGAATGAAGGGGCTGCTCGTGGATGGCATGCGGATGCTGTGCAGCCCAGATGCGCGTATTCTGGGAAATTACATAGCTCGAAAGGTGAAACCAGTCCAAAATGTCCTCATTGCCTTCATTGAAGCCTTTAAGCCATTGCACAGTGGTCCGGATAGGAAAAAAGGCGGACAAAAATATTTGTACGTCTTAAACGAAAGAAACTGTAGTGGGATAACTAAATATTCGCTTATTTAAGTGTTTTAATGAATTATAATTACTCACAGTACTGTAAGAAGGGTACAGATATCCAGTCGTCGTCTTCTTCCCCCTCCTCCTCTTCATCCTTCATCGGATATTACCAATAGACCTAGCACTTCCGAAGGTAGTTTTATTTGTTTTTTTTTTGGTAGTCCTCCCAAAATGGAAAGTAATGGGTCAGAAGTCAAAATTAGCCGCGAAAGAGGTCCAAATTGCTGTCTTGTCGTGAAATTTTTCGGGAGCTTTCTCGAAATTTTCTCACATCTTTGTTTCTACACTCAATGGCTTCTGAAAGCTCTCCAATCGGTAAAATCGCTGCCTGCACAATTATGGATCCATGAACAAGAATTTTATGTACCGTGGGTGGCATATAGTACCAGGGATACAATCTCACGAATAACTGTGCTGTTTCCATGCAGTACATATTGAATTTCGTTGCATTTATTTCGTGGCCGCATGAAATTGCTGTCAAAATATTTCCAAAACGAGAAATCAAATTTTGGTGTACTCCAGTCACTTCGGAACTTATTTCGGGATTTGTAAAGAATCTTCTGGCGGTATTGCCGTCATTCAAGTTTCCATAGCCTGGTTTTGGGACATCTACAATTAGTCCTAGTCTATTCCTGAAGGAATCTTGGACAATTCTTTTCCTTTTTTCCAGAAGCTCACGGGTTCCATCTTTCTTACTCGCTTTCCATTTCTTAAAATCTAAGCGGTAAGAGATATGCAGAATACACTCAAAAACGCGTATATGGGCATGAAGAATAGACAGTCCAAACTCAAAGGAAGAGGTATCCTCTGGCACTTGTGTAACGTAATCTAACTTGTTCAGGTCCGACACTTTCGCGCCACATATGTAACATTTCATGCTTGATGACTGGGTCAGAGCATTACATATTTTCCCATCAATCATTGACAATATGAGAGAATACTGTTCTGTAACGTTGTCACTTCTTAATGGCTGTAAATTTTTAATTTGTTCGTTCACGTATTCTCTTTCTGCTTGGGCAACTGCAGGGGTTTCATGAAGCCACTGGAGACGAATAGGCCTACAAAAACGGGTTGATGATGGTCGTTCATTTTTCCATACGGTATCTTCCTTTTCACTGTCAACCATTCGTAAGGGAACGATAGATGTCATAAATAAATATTCATCACTACTGCAGCTTTGAACCAATTTCTGCTTGTATTGGGAATGACCAGCGCTACCGTCGAAACCCCATTTACAATGTAAAATATAAGTTTTTTCGTTGTTAGACGGCTCACTTTCAGGTAGAAATGGCAAAATTCGGGTAGCAGTATGGTCCAATAAATTCTGAACTTTCACTTCACATGCGCTCTCACTAACACTTATATTGTGCCGATAAGTTGAGTCTTTTGCTTTCAGAATTGCATAATAACTTGGATATAAGTCATGATTGTGATTAATTGCCATTTTTCTAATAGACATATATTGATGTTTTGATAAATGTGTTCTTACTATCACAGATAACGCTTCTTCTTCTGAGAGCTTCGTGGCTTGTTTTCTTTTCTTCAACTATGAGTCACGAATTTGTTTATCTCTGGTAGGTGTTGTTGTGGTCACTTCTTTTAATAATTTTGCTGCATGTTCGTCACCTTCAGCCTTCAAGTTCATCATTGTGGCATATGAAAGCTCCGCAGCACCCACATTCTCCCTCAGATTTTGAATTTTCGCCTCTTACTTCTTTCACTTAATTGCTGAAAAACTTTCGAAGGACGTCCACGCTGTTCCGAAGAAGTGGAAGGAAAGTCTGTAAATGGTAATTCAATTTCTTGCTGTAACCAGTCTGAATATTTACGAAGAAACATGCTTTCGGTTCGGTGACATTTCTTCCAACGCTGATAGTATTTAAGAAAAAAAAACAACTCGTTTTTATTGCGCTGTGTAGAGATTTTGTGCTCTGACTGTCCAAATTTAATTCAAATTTGTTCTTCACATATTGCACAACATGTTCTTCTTGTAGCTCACTGGTCTCATTCTTTTCTTTCATTTTCTCGTAAAGTTCTCGGCGACTAACATGTAAATTCATTTTTCACACACTATATTGTCACACACTATTCACTGAACTGATACAAACAAAAGCCCTCTGGAAACTGAAGAAATGAGGGGTCTGTGGTTTACCACCGACAAGCCACCCCTTGAGTAAACAAACATAAATTTCAGGAAGTGCTCAGCGCCCGCGAGTTGTGTAGCGGGAGAACACCTTCCCGATGTCAGCACCTGGCTGCTCATAAATAACAGGGAAGCTTCACAAACAAAAGGTCATAGTTCACAGCATTGCAAGGTGTTGCAGATGAAACCTTCAGTGATAGACTTATAATTATCTACCAATATACATTTGTAAGTTTCACGGTGGACATGTTTGGCCATTTTTTTAAAACTCTAAAAACATTTTTGTTTTTTTGCAAAATACGGGCATTCAAATTTGTATCTTTTATCAGTACTTAAAAACAAAAAACACTAAAAATTGTAATTGTCCCCTATATATAAGACCATAACACATTCACAAAAAATACACTTAGTATTTTATTTTGCATTGTTCAGTCAGAAACAATGTAAACAAAATCACCTATAGAATTGCAAAATTAATCAAGAAAGAGTTACAGCACTTTTGAACTTAAGTATTGACCAGAACCATTGGAGTATACTTTCAAAAACACTTAGTCCTATCACAATGACTACTGAGCATTATTATTAAGCTAATTGTGTGTTTAAAATATGAAGTTCGAAAAATTATTTTCGTCCGGGTTTTTAGCGATTCGGACCACTGTGCATTGGTATTAAAGATGCTTTTTTCCCAATCAGGCGGACTCAATCCCTACAGCTGCATTTTGGAATGCATTTTTGCTTGCTTTGCCATTCGGTGACATGATGACGTGGAAATTCCCATCTCCAGTGATAAGCGCCGAAGAAATTTCGTCGGTGACTGCTCCAACCGGGCCTCCAGTTACCTCACCGTATCCGTTGACATTTTCGGCCGACCTCCTGTGCGAATCGACTCCAACGTACCCGTGTTCTCCAACTTTTTCACCATTTTGTTGATCGCCTGTTTTGAATTTGCAATTTCGCCATACTTTTCTTGAAATAATTTCCGACACGACTTAAACGATCGTGTTACATACAAGGAGGGCAAGACAAAAACACGTTGCTCTGTCGTCATCATTATCACAACTGACGAGTGGCAGTTGCGGCATCGCCAATGTGCGCGTGGAGTTGGCTCGGCGCCAGACGTTACGTCATCTTTCTGGAAAATGTGACAACACGGCGCCTGGTGGCATTCGCTTTTCTATTAATTCAGGTACGTTGTACGGCAGTTTAATCTTCCTACAATAAATAGCATTTCTGTAATAATTAATTTACAGGGTCAATCTAATAGTAAAACATTCTGTATTATGGGCATAGTTATTTCTTACTTTTATGTACAAGTTAGCCTTGACCAGCTCGTGAGTGAAATCTAAAAAGCACTGCCAAGACTGATAATTTTTTCACTCCAGAGCCCGTTCCACAATTTCAGCCATAAGTAATTAGGCATTGTCGTCCCAATGGCGCAATTGTGTAAGCGTTGAACTCGGACTGTTTATAGGGTTGGGAACGTGTTTCAGTCCTGGATGAGACATGTGCGGCTTGTCATACGGCAGTAGCTACGTCCCCTCGCTCTAACCAGAAGCCCCAAATTAGAAACGGGAGACTGCTTATAGGCCATAGAGCTGCGCGTGTTGGTCGTTAAACGCCGAAACAAGAAAAACACAAGAAAGATGACACCGAATTTTCGGTTGTAATGAACACGTCTTTTGAATCTTTGCTGACGCAAATTAAATTTATCAAAATTATTCAAAGTCAATGCAACCGGTTAGAAAAAATCACAACCGGATTTCTGCACTGGCGTGCAAAAATTAAGGACGAGACGGTTTTTCGAATGTAACGTCGTGCAGAAGTGCTCCACATCGACGCAAATCATACCATAAAATCCCCAAAACGTAAGAATATGGGACAAGTGAGCAAAACCGTCCAAACAAGGAATCCAAAGGATACAAAGGCACTTTATTGAAAAGGTAGCTTCGAGCACAACTGGACAGAAGACAGAAACGTCCATGTGACAGGTGGCTGTCAAGAAAAATCCAGTCTTTAGTAGGGGATATGATCGCCCCTGACTGCGTTGCAGGATTTACAACGTCTGTCCATTCTTAGGACGAGGTTGTCAAGGAGCTGTTGAGGCATCGCGGCCCATTCCTCTTGTAGCGCCAATCGCAGCTGCGGAATCGTTGCTGGCGGCTGGCGACGTGCTGCCAAGCGTCTCCCGAGAAGATCCCACACGTGTTCGATTGGATTTAGGATTGGGGACCTTGCTGGCCAATCCATGCGTTGAATATCTTCACTCTCCAACAGCTCTGCGACAGCCACTGTACGATGAGGTGTAGCGTTGTCGTCCATGAAGAGGAACTCAAGACCCACAGCACCTCTAAACAGACGCACGTGATTCAGGAGAACCTCGGTACAATAGCGGACACCACTGACTGAACCTCCTTAGAAGATGTGGAGGTCAGTACGGCTACCAAGCATGATACAGGCCCAAAAAAGAACTCCGCCACCTCCAAACTGGTCCCTTTCGATGATGTTGGAGGTGTAATTGCGTGTTCTCTGCTCTCTCCAGATGTGTATACGTCCAGAATCGCTTGTCAGACTAAATTGGCTTTCATCCATTAAGAGAACTCGACCCCAATGCTGATGTGTCCAGTTATTTTGTTCCTAGCACCACAGAAACCGCCGTCTCCGATGAGCAGGCGTTAATGGCACACACCCTAATGGACGTTCTGCAAATAGACCGCCTTTGTGCAGCCTCCTGACCACGGTAAAACGCGATAACGGACGTCCAGTTGTCTGTTGCATATGCCTTGCGATTTCTCTCGCTGTCTGCCGTCTGTCTCTTCTCGCCAGCAGGACAATATACCGGTCGTCCGCCGCCGTGGTTGATCGTAGACGACCATTGCTGAAATCTCGGACAGCTGTTCCTGTTGTTTGAAATGCTCTCCAAGCTCGTGAAACAATGCTGTGAGCGATCCCGAACTCCTCGGCCACACTAGTCACACTTCGACCTTATTCCAACTTCCCAATGACGCGACCTCGGGTAAAGTCATCCAGATGTCGTCTACTGGATTGCCTGTTGGCCATATCACACGGTGGCTGAAACTCGACGTCGTTCAAACCGATGTGCACCGTGCAATAGCTTTCACCGAATTGCTGAGCGTACACCGCCCGTGTGCTTTATACCCTTCCGACACCCCCCCCTCCCTTACCTACGTGATGCTGCATATATGCGCATGCCCTAACGTACCGGACCCTAGTCTATCTCCTGAGTGGTCTTTCGGTCCGTTCTGCCTGCTTGTTCCGCTGTTATGCTAATTTCTCCTCTTCGTCCTTAATTTTTGCACACCTGTGCACAATCGATAAGACATCCAGAAATAGGAAAAACTATTTACTTGCAGCAGCGGCTAAAATATGTGTCATGAAAATTAAAAAATGGCACACAAAAAAGTTTCTCACAGTAGATATCGGAAACAGATTTTCAAATCGAACAGTTAAAAGCAGAAATATAGAAGGAAACATGATACAACTCTACGCCTTGTAGAGGAAGAATTTTTTTCCCTTCTTTGATTGGAGGTTTAACAACCACCGTGAGCAACGCAATGGGCTATAAGCAGTCGCCAGTCCCTAATTTAGGGTCACTGTATCCAGGGAAGAGAGAGAGAGAGACAGTGCCGTAAGATAAACACAGCATCCATGCTTTTATGGGTTTTTTTTTATTGGAGGTATAACGACCACCATGAGCAACTTAATGGGCTATAAGCAGCCGCCCGTCCCTAATTTAGGGTAAATGGATCCAGGGAAGGGAGAGAGCCAGTGCCGTAAGATAAACACAACATGCACGCTTTTTTTTCTTTTATTATTGGAGGTTTAACGACTACCATACGCAACTCAATGGGCTATAAGCAGTCGCCCGTCCCTAATTAAGGGTCACTGGTTCCAGGTAAGAGAGAGAGGCAGTGCTATAAGATAAACACAACACCCATGCTTTTCTGTTGTTGTTTTTTGTTGGAGGTTTAACGACCGCCATGAGCAACTCAATGGGCTATAGCAGTCGCCCGTCCCTAATTTAGGGTAGCTTGTTCCAGGGAAGGGAGAGAGCCAGCGCCGTAAGACAAACACAACATCCATGCCTCACCGAGATTCGAACCCGGACCCCTTTCGGACGAATGATCAGAAGCCAAGTTTCAACCACTGCTCCTCCGGCCCGGCGTCGAAACCCTTAACTGGATTTCGTATTAAATTCCGTAAAGTATTCCTTATTAAATTTAAAAGTCGAAACAAATGTCTAATGAAGTTTCGGAACTTTCACCAATACTCTTGGTGAAAGTTTCTAACTTTTAGAATCACGGTTTCAAAGAAAATACTGTAAGAAAAAAATTATTTTTTAAACGATGAATGAAAGAGGGAAGCAGTTCTGTCTGTCTTCTATTTTGTGTGCATATTTTATTTATCCTTTTTTTTTTTTTTTTCGAACATGATAGTTTTTTGCTATATTGCACTTTCTGTTTCGCTTGAATCTAGAATCATACCCGGAAGATATGATCATCATTCATCTTTTTCTCCTCATTTATCTTTATTTCCGTGTGTGCTGCATTTTTTATTTAACTGACGACCTCTTCCACTTAAGAACATTGGAACTTAGAACCGAGATAAGATACATTCTTTTTTCACTCCCTTTCTTAAGATCACTGCAATCTCTTATTCATTCGTTGTGATAATTGCTGCTTAATTTCTGTATATGTTGTAGATCAATCTTTTTTTCTTCCATTTTTCAATTTTTCCTGACAGGCGAATGTTGAATTGAAGTTGTTTATCCACTCGTACATCGTTACAAATCCAGGCTTGTAGATAGGGGCTAACCCTTAATTCTCTCTCACGTAAATTTTTGCATACAGGATAACACTTCTGAAAGTTGTTTATCGGAATATTTTATACACATATTTGTTTGCTGAAGCTATTGCTCAGTTGCTCTTTGTTCCACAAGAATAATTTTTGTTCTATAAAATAACAAATAAACGAAGGGAAAACTGTATGTTTATGCTTTGTTTAAGATTCTAGAATGGACTGAGATACGGGGTGATTGAAAAGTCCCCGAACTCTGAATTCAAATATTTATACCACAAATATAGTGATGTATAACAATTTTTACATACTACCCAAAAGCAGAGTCAAAGACAAATTTTTTACCTAAAAGTTTTAAAATAAATTTGATAAAAAACCTGAAGATCATGACGCGCAACGCAGCAGTTATGAATATTCAGAATTCACATACTATTAAGAAGAGACAGAAGCAAAAAAAAATACTTATCAGGTACTAAAACAACAAAAAAATACTCAGAAACCAACAGGTATGAGTAAAAAAGAAGATAAAGTATCGCAACCTGAATGTAGAAAGTGTCGAGAATGCCGAGGATTGGCTTTATCAAGAACCAGCAAAACTCAGCATTTTCTCACTTCCACAAAGACCTAGTTGGAAATGGGATTCGCCGCCCCGGTGGCGCAGTGGTCTAAGCGATGGCCTCTGATCATTCGTCCGAACGGGGTCCGGGTTCGAATCCCGGTGAGGCATGGATGTTGTGTTTGTCTTACGGCACTGGCTCTCTCCCTTCCCTGGAACCAGTGAACCTAAATTAGGGACGGACGACTGCTTATAGCCCATTGAGTTGCCCACGGTGGTCGTTAAACCTCCAATTAAAAAAAAAAAAAAAAAAGAAATGGGATTCTGCAAAGCCATAGATGCAAGAATAAAGCCCACAGAAAAAAAAAATTTAATTATACTCCACTATTACCAAGCAAACAAAATTCCGAGCAAACCAACCAGGAAAACTTTCTAGGAAATAAGCAGTCCAAGAAATAACCAAAACTCGAGCAATAACTACACTTCAAAAAATTAAAACAACAGCCAACCAAGCTAAACAGAAAAAAAAAAAAAATCTCAACTAGAATTTGCGCATAAGCTGCAAAATAGTAAATTGATACTGTTATATTGACACTCATACTTACACGTAATGAAAACCACTTTACAATAGATGCTGGAATTGTCCACCATTCTGTTGAAGACACAAATTCACCCGACGACACATGTTGACGGACACTCTTTTCAGCGTCTTGACTGGTATGTCCGTCACGGCTGTAATGATGTTGTTCCGCAGGTCCTATATCGTCTTAGGGTGGTTGTGATAAAATGTGTCTTTCAGATAGCCCCACAAATAAAAGTCTGGTGAGCGAGGCGGCCAAATTTTTTCGAGATTAATCAATCGTGGAAGAACTCACGAAGCATCCCCATTGTATCGTTTGATGTGTGGCACGTTGCTCCATCTTGTTGAAACCAACAGTAACGTTCGTGTTCTTCCAGCATCGCTACAAATTGATGGACGATATCTGCATAAACAGCGGAATTTACAGTTGTGTCGAAAAAAATGGCCCTACAATTCGCCGTCTAGACATGGTGCACCACACTCCAACTTTCTGACAGTGAAGTCCAACCTCATGCAATGCGTGTGCATTCTCCGCAGTCCATATGCGAGTGTTTTGGCTATTGACATATCCATTGAAATGAAACCATGCCTCGTCACTGAAAAAAGTGTTGTTAAGCTGGTTTGTCACATTGTTACGCGTCAAACTCTTAAACCAATGGTAGTATGCAACGCGCTTTTCCGAGTTCAAAGGACTTAGCTCTTGCACTTCTCGAATTCTGTACGGCCATAGCTTTAGACGTTTAGTAGCCCTCTGGCAGGTTGAATACGATGCCCATAACTCTTGAGAGAGCCGCTGAAGTGACTTCAGGGAGAGCGTTGCAGGGAAACGTGAATTTTCTCCAGAAACGTGGTCGTCACCAAGGACGGCAGACCGCTTTTAGGCTTATCCTGAACACTGCCTATCTCGCGAAACCGGTTCCCAAGGTCATGCACAGTTGTTTTCCCTGGTATAGGAGCATCAGGAAACTTCCTTTGGAAGAGCTGGATGCAACGTTGGTAAGATTTTTCCACAAAATAAAATTCTAACAAAGCGACTCTCTGTTCTTGCGTGAGACTCATGGCTGACTGAACGTCACTGCTTGCCAGCGCCCGCGTAAGTGTAGTGTCACGTGGTGCTATCACGTAGCGCAGCTCGTTCCCCAAGGTCACACACAACAGCCACAAGAAGCAATACTCGAATATATTTTATGGTTTTACAGCAAATACGTTTTAAAATATAGAGTTCGGGGACTTTTGAATCACCCTGTATAAGATAATGTCCTCGATACTATTAAAATCAGAACATGCACTCACTTAAAGATGTTCTTTAATGAATAGTTCTGCATTGGAATCTTTAATTTGATTTGTGCTCTGAACTGTGTCTAAGTAATAGAAACGCATACACCGGCCATTGAATTAGAAACTACATGCAGATGTACTCGTATTAATACGGAAACATGACTTACGCACACTCTAAAAACTAAGTGGTGTGAATTCACGGAAATTTTTTGAAAATAACGTGCAGCAAAGTTGCCGGTATAGGTGTCCGTATTTTTCAGAAATTTCTGTTTTTAAAAGTGCCCGTTTATTTTAACTTCCGTACTTTCATAGATTTTCTGTAGTAAGAATTTCTGTTTATTTCAGAAAAGTGCGTTTTAGGGTTTTCCGTATTCATCCAGGAACTTCGCAAAATCTGAGACGCGGAATCCTTCCGCCGCAGTCAGGATCGAACCCCCATCGTTTGAGTTGGTTCAACAGGTAACCCACGCCTTTAACCACTGAGCAACAAACGCTCAGAAATCGGAATCACGTACACTGTAAAGCAAATTGCGCGACGATGTTTTTAGCACGTCTTTTGTAAAAAAAGATCGTGCTTCTGTTATCGGTATGTCCGTCCGTCCGTCCGTCTGTACCCACGATATCCCTGCAACTATTAGTCCGATTTGAAAAATTCTTTTTGCATTCGACAGCTTGAAATATGCGAATGATGATCCTTTATTTCGTTTTTTTTTTACGATGTACAATTTTGCCGCTAGGGGGCGTAAATGCAGATGATGTCGAATTCAAAATTAAGTTTTAATCCACATATTTGCTTCTAAACATCCGATTGAAAAAATTATTTTATCTTTCGATTCCATTTATGCCAAAGAGTGTTTTAGATATAGTTTCCTTTTCAAATTACGCATAGATTTTCCGCTAGGGGGCGTAAAAGTAAATTACATTTCTTCCGATAACTCTTCTCCTAAAACTCCGATTTGAAAAATCTTTTTTTCAGCGGATACATCTCCTAATGGAAAATCTTTTGCATATAATTTCGAATTTTTGGTAAAGAATACTTTGGCCACCAGGGGGCGTAAGTGTTAATTTTTGCTTCCGATGTATTTGCCATAAAATCTGAGCTTCTAAAATATCGATTGAAAAAATTATTTCGTGGACTGATGCCACTCACATCGATAAACCTTTTCGGAATATTTTGTTCCTAAAATATTCCGCAGTTTCTCCGCCAGGGGGCGTAGATGTATATCTTATTTTTGTCAATATCTCGACTTCTAGGGGTCCGATTTGAAAAATTCCTTCTTTGTTGGATAGTGTTTGCCATGTGACATGTTTTTCATATAATTTCAAAATTTTCAAGTAATTCATAGACTTTCCGCTAGGGTGCGTAAAGGTAAATTGCGTTTCACCCTATATCTCTGCTTCCAAATCTCCGATTTGAGAAATTCTTTCTGCACCGGATACAGCTCCTGATGGGAAATCGTTTGCACATAATTTCTAATTTTTGTAAAAAAAATGGTTTGGCCACCAGCGGGCGAAAATCTTAATTTCCGCTTCTGATGTATTTGCTGCAAAATATGAGCTTCTAAATTCTCGATTAAAAGAAAAAGTCGTTTTTAGACCGATACTACTCGTGTCGACAAACCTTTTAGAAACATTTTCTTCTTAAAATAGTGCATGGTTTCTACGCCAGGGGCGTAGATGAATATCTTATTTTTGTCAATACTTCTACTTCTAGGGGTTCGATTTGAAAAATTCCTTTTTTTTTATATTGTTTCCAGTATGACATGTGCTTCATATAATTTCAAAATTTTCAAGTAATTCATAGACTTTCCGCTAGGGGGCGTAAAGCTAAATTACGTTTCTCCCTATATCTCTGCTTCTAAATCTCCGATTTGAGAAATTCTTTCTGCACCGGATACAGCTCCTGATGGGAAATCGTTTGCACATAATTTGTAATTTTTGTAAAAAAAATGGTATGGCCACCAGGTGGCGTAAGTCTTAATTTCCGCTTCTGATGAATTTGCAGCAAAATATGAGCTTCTAAATTCTCGATTGAAAAAAACGTCGTTTGTAGACCGATACTACTCTTGTCGACAAACCTTTTAGGAACATTTTCTTCTTAAAATAGTGCATGGTTTGTGCGCCAGGGAGAGTAGACGTATATCTTATTTTTGTCAATAACTCGACCTCTAGGAGTCCGATTTAAAAAATTCCTTCTTTGTTGGATAGTGTATTCAGTGTGACATGTTTTTTTCCTCTAAATTCAAAAATTTCAAGTAATTCATAGACTGTCCGCTAGGGGGGGAGGTAAATTGCGTTTCCCACTATTTCCCTGTTTCTAAACCTCCGATTTGAAAAATTCCTTCTGCACCGGATACAGCTCCTGATTGGAAATCCTATGCACATAATTTCTAATTTTTGTAAAAAATGGTATGGCCACCAGGTGGCGTAAGTCTTAATTTCCACTTCTGATGTATTTGCAGCAAAATATGAGCTTCTAAAATCTCGATTGAAAAAAGTCTTTTGTTGACCGATACTACTCATGTCGACAAACCTTTTAGGAACACTTTCTTCTTGAAAAAATGCATGATTTCTACGCCAGGGGGCGTAGATGTATATCTTATTTTTGTCAATATCTCTACTTCTAAAAGTCCAATTTGAAAAATTCCTTCGTTGTTAGATAGTGTTTCCGATGCGAAATGTTTTCCCAATAGATTCAAAATTTTCACGTAAACCATTTAAGACTTTCCGCTAGGGCGCATAAAGGTAAATTGCGTTTTCTGCTCCTAAAACTCCGATTTGAAAAATTCTTTCTGTATCGCATGCAAGACCTGCTGGAAAATATTTTTCACATAATTTCTAATGTTTTGTAAAGAATGGTTTGGCCACCAGGGGTCATAAGTGTTAATTTCTGCTTCTGATGTATTTGTAGCAAAATCTGGGCTCCTGAAAACTCGACTAAATTTTTTTTTTCTTGGACCGATTCCGCTCATATGGATAAACCTTTTGAGAATACTTCCTTCCTAAAATAATGCATGGTTTTCCCACCAGAGGACGTAAAGTCACATCTTATTTTTGTCGATAACTCTTTTCTAAGAGTTCGTAAGCTCAAGATTCCGTGTACACCAATATCTGAAGGATTAAAGCCCCGATTGAAAAACTTCTTTCTTCCGTCAGATACTATTGTTTTCCATACCGGTTCCATTGACTTTGAATAGCTTTGATAAATTTAATTTGCGTCAGAACGGATTCAAAAGACGTGCTTATTACACCCGAAAATTCGGTGTCATCTTTCTTGTTTCATTTTTTATCATTAATGCGAGTGATTTAGTCATTTCATTTTCTGTTGGAGCTTATTATTTTTCTGAATAGGTTTGTCATAATTTTGTTTCTGTAAAAGGACTTTTCACAAATTAAGCATTTTTCATCGTGGTTTTCTGAAGCAACAAAATGCTTTGCAACTTGATTTTTTAAACTTACAATGACTTTCAGTTATCTTTAAAAAAGATGAAGTGTACATTTTAGAGTATTATTTCACAAAAAGAAAAAAATCCTAAATACTATGAAATTGGGTATCGCTCATTTCACCTAAAGATCATTTCACCGAAGTTCACTTCACCGAAAATCACTTCACCGAAAAGTTCATTTCGCCGAAAGGTCATTTCACCGAAAGGTTCACTTCACCGAAGGGTCATTTCATCGAAAAGTTCATTTCACCGAAAGTGTGTTTAACCGAAAAGTTCACTTCACCGAAGGGTCATTTCATGGAAAAGTTCATTTCATCGAAAGGTCGTTTCACCTAAAAGTTCATTTCACCGAAAGGTCGTTTCACCGAAAGATCACTTCACCGAAACGTAACATCCCCATTGCAGTCTGTTCTCTATGAGCTGTCAGGAACTTCTTAGATGTTTAATCGGGAAATTCACAATGTCCCAAATTTATCACTTACTGGATCATTAATTGTTATCAGTCCGTGATTCTGGCAAAGGAGAGAGGAAAAGAAAATATAAAAATATAAAAAACGGTTGGAGGAAGTCCGTCACACAGGAAGACTGCCACACAGGAAAACTGCCACACAGGAAAACTGCCACACATTTTTCAGCAACTTAGAAAACTGCCACACATCGGAAAACCGCCACACAGGAAAACTACCACACAGGAAAACTGCCACACGATTTTCATTAAGGGGCCGGGCACAAATTGCTATTCTCCGAGGAACACTTTGAATGTCTGGCAGTTTTCTGGTGTGGCAGTTTTCCAAGTTTCCGAATTATGTGTGGCAGTTTTCCAAGTTTCCGAATTATGTGTGGCAGTTTTCCAAGTTTCCGAATTATGTGTGGCAGTTTCCCGAGGTGCCTAACGATGGGAAGGAGCTCTTTTGTTTGTTTGAATTTTCATGTCGGTTCATACTTAGGGCAACTGGCCACAGAAGTTCGAGGGGGGGGGATATAAAGATTACGCCGTTTCTTGGCCTATATTGAGAATTGTATTAGGAACTCCAAACAAATTTCGAGAAAACGTTCTATGTAAGCCAAGCAAAAATTGTTGTGTGCAGGAAAGACCAATAAGGTGGCAATTTTTAATAACGCGGCACTTTTACTTAGGAACTAAATATTTACATAAGATGTTAAATTTGTAATATTTTTCTTTTACCTAATTAATTCACAGACACTACACCTCGGCCTTTTTAACAGCTTTTAATCCGCCGACTTCATATTCATAACGCTTACGTATCAAATCAAGTCAATAGCATTGCGATTTTACTTAGACACTAAATATTAAAGTCATAGGCCACAGGCATAGGCCTTTTTAACAGTTTTTATTCTACCACTGTCATATTCACAACGTTTACACATCAAATCAAGTTAATAATATTGCGCTTTTATTTAGGCACGAAATATTTATTCACAGGCCCCAGGCCTATGCTTAGGCCCTTTTACCAGTTTTTATTCTACCAATGCCATATTCACAACGTTTACACATCGAATCAAGTTAATAACACTGGGCGTTTACTTAGGCTCGAAATATTAATTTATAGGTCCTTAGGCCTAGGCCTTTTTAATAGTTTTTACTTTATCAATGCCATATTCACCACGTTTACACAACAAATCAATGTAATGATATTGCGCTTTTACTTAGGCACGAAATATTAATTCATAGGCCCCAGGCCTACGTCTTTTACCAGTTTTTATTCTACCAATGCGATATTCACAACGTTTACACATCGAATCAATGTTAATAATATTGGGCGTTTACTTAGGCTCGAAATATTAATTTATAGGTCCTAAGCCTAGGCCTTTTTAATAGTTTTTACTCTATCAATGCCATATTCACAACGTTTACACAGCAAATCAATTTAATAATATTGGGCGTTTACTTAGGCACGAAATATTAATTCATAGGCCCTAGGCCTAGGCCTTTTTGACAGTTTTTATTCTACCAATGCGATATTCACAATGTTTACACAGCAAATCAATTTAACAATATTGTGCGTTTACTTAGGCATGAAATATTAATTCAAAGGCACAGGCCGTTTTAGCAGTTTTTATTCTGGCTGTGTCGTATTCATAACTTTTACATATCGGCACAAGTTAATATGTTGCGCTTATTAAAATTTCGTAAAAAGGCCAGGCCCATGGCTTTATAATTAATGTTTGGTGCCTAATGAAAAGTGCGACACTATATATTGACTTGTTATGCACACCTTATAAATATGAACACAGCGGACAAAATTTTTTTTAGAACAATACAGGCCTACTTGATGTTTGGTGTCTGAGTAAAAGCTCAACATTAACTTGATTTTTTACATCAATTTTCGGAATTCGAGCACGGCCTATTAAAAAGTGTTGAAATGGCCTGGACCTATTAATTTACGTTTCACGTCTGTGTAAAAGTACAGTACGATAATCTTGACTTACGATACGTACATACTCTATATGAGCATTGGATATTAAAAAATAATAAAAGGGCCTAGGCGTATGACCATGTAAACACTTGAAGGCTAACGTGTTGAAACCTTTCTACTAGCTTTACATGTTTGCACTCATCAGTTATGTAGATTGTAACTTAAAATCTTCCAAAAAGGCTCGCAGCCTAGGTGCTTTATAAATACCTGAAGACCGATCGATTAAGTCCATTTTATTTGCCTTTGTACCTTAGCATTTACTCTGAATGCCATATGTGAGAATGTACATATGAATATTATCCTCAAAATCTGCAGTCTTAATCCCAAATGTATAGATATAATTGTAGACCAACCTCTTTTTTAAAAGTAACTTTTCAATCATGCTGATTATATGTGATTATTAAACATTTGTAGCATTGGGAAACTGCGGTTATCCTTGAATTTTTTTTTTTTTTTTTTATGGCTACTAGTGGGAAATTGGCGGACAAGATTCGTCAAGACAACAGTTACGTCCCGTGGTTGCCAGTTGCCACTACCGGCAAACTAGCGAACCACATTAGGTTAGCCATCATTTCTCGCACGTGCTTGCATGGCAGCCGAAGGGCCACTTGTGGCAGCTACTGCCTGTGATGGATAACTGATGGCCCTGTTGTGGTATATGACAACTGATGGAGTGCCAACTGTTGGCCTGAACTGCTGGCCCTTCTGTTGGCCGCCCGGACATTTTATTGACGGTTCGGCAGCGGCAACGTAGTGCTGGACCATTGCTGGCAGTGCTGGCCGTACAAGACTGTTTTTGCTGGGCCCAGCAAAAACACAAGTGTTGGGAAACTGTTGGCCACCGGATGGCAGTGATGGATCATTCCTGGCTGAAATTTGTCGCTCACGGTCCGGTAGCGGTCCGTTAGTGGCAGCGCCATCAGTTGGCAGCCATTGATGGCCCTGTAGCATCACCGTGAATTGCGGGCCTGCAAGCAAGTGCCACTAGTGGCCACTTGCTTGGAGGCCGGCAAAGTTTGCAGCAACCGATGCAACCCCAACACCAGGTGGAAGCAACGGGACTGCGCATGCGCAGAAGTAACCTGTGCTGTGTCTCTCGTGGTACCAGTTAGTTGAACACGACGCGACGTTATCGCCATCGTGTTATTTTAGTGGATGTTAAGAAAAAAAGCCATATGTAGAGAGGCGAATTAATTTCCTAATGAAATGCCACATCGACGAAGATATCAGATTAAGCCATGAAATACTAGATTACAGCCACGAAATACACCCACTACATTCCCATGAATAACAAGAAGTAATTTCTTTGTAATCTTTCGTTTTAACATACACTAAATCGCTTGAAACAACAGTCCTGGAAAAACATTAAAAAAAGGTTTGTTGGAAAAAAAAAAAGAGAATTATACGCGCGCAAAATTTATCAATTATTTGAAAAAAAAATGTACTCATCCATGGGTTGAATACACAACACTGGTGGAATTCGCTTCTGAAAATAACGAGAAGGGAAATAAAATATATTTCCTCTTTAAAACAAATGTAGCTTCAGACAGCGGAAAGGAAAGATACAACGTTAAAAATGTAACAGAATGTGAAATGAACGGGTAAATATATTAATTCAACAATCGTCCTTCAAGACGACAAGGACAGCACAAAACTTTGGAAACCGCCTTTAAGTTGGTACACTCCTTGAAAATGAGTGAAGTTCCTTAAGATAAACAAAAAACTATCGTTACGTTGAAAAAATAAATTTACGAATTATATGAAACTGAGATTTATGAAAAATACTCGTAATATTGTAAAATTAAAGAGAGAACCAACCATTCGATTACACATTCCGCAGGAAAGAGACTCAGTTTCAAACCAATTCTCGGGCGTGGCAAATCAGTCCAGTTGGTATAGCGCGCGCTTCCCACGCAGACAGTCTTTGGTTCGTTTCCAATCAGATCCGGTCCGTTGAGAAAATTTCCCCAGCGCAGTGCTGTATTTCAGGAGTTTCGTAAAAGAGGAAAAAAGTTGTAGCTTTAGGAAACTGCGGTTATCCTTAACTTCTTTCTTTTCTGTTTTCTTGGCTACTACTGGGAAATTGGCGGACAAGATTCGGCAAGCCATCTGTTACGTCACATGATTGCCGGCTACCACTGCCGGGAAACTAACGCACCACATTAGGCTAGCCATCATTCATGGCACGTGCTTGCAGGTCCGCTGAAAGGCCACTTGTGGCAGCTACGGCCTGTGATGGATAACTGATGGCCCTGTTGCGGCATATGACAACTGATGGGGGTGCCAACTGTTGGCCAGCTGCTGGCCTGTACTGCTAACCATTCCGTTGGCCGCCCGGACATTTTATTGACGGTTTGGCAGCGGCAACATAGTGCTAGGCCAGCAAGACTGTTTTTGCTGGGTATGGTAAGACTGATTCTAATTCAGAAAAAGGTTTGCCGGTAAACCGCCACACAGGCAGGATACGAGTACGGCGCAAACCACATGAAGCAATGGATCCTTCTTACCAGCAGGGTACTCTTCGTGCTGGTGGGGGTGGCATTCTCGTCTGGGGACTGTTTACGTGGATTGAAATGGGACCCCTGTTACGTGTGACATCGTCCCTCACAGGTCAACTTTACCGGGATATCCTGGAAGACCATTTGCTCCCGTTTGTGCGTCTTCAACATCCCACTGGGGACCTCATCCTGTAGCAAGACAATGCACCGTGCCATCGCTCCCGAATCGTATCCGAATGGTTGGATGAACACTCCACCGACGTGACCTCGCTTCCTTGCTGGGTCACCTGACCTCAATCCCATCGAGAACATCTGGGATGCCATCGAGAGAGTTGTTCGAGGCTCTGACTCCCCTCCATCAAATCTTCGTGAACTGTGGGAGCTTGTTCAGGGGTCGTGGATCCGTATGGCTTCCCAACGCTTCCGGTGTCTTGTCGAGTCCATGTCGAGACGAATCGCCGCCGTCATCAGGACGAAAGGTGGTGCTACACGCTACTGGAGAGGTATCTCTAATTCAATTGCTCTGCAGTGTATATAATAAGTAGCTGGTGCAGCAAATATGGGAAAGGAGAAGAAATATCCTGGGCCACAAAAAACAAACAAAATCTATGCGATATGCTATGCCCAATATCCGATCTCGCTTCGGAACTTCAAAATTCGACAGACGATTGAAATTTGAAAGTTAATCAAACCTCAAGTATTTCCACGAATCGCTACTATTAGAGGAAATTTCTCGTCATACGGATACGCAAAGAGTGAGAACGGAGATTTTCCGTTAATATACGAAAGGAACTGCGGAAAGGTTTCTAAAAATTCAGAATTTTCTGTTAACAGATCTTTAAAACGGTAATTTACCGTTAATATAAGAAAGAAATTGCAGAAAGGTTTCTGAAAATTCAGAATTTTCCCGTGGCACGAAAAGTCCGTTAAATTCAGGTTTTTTCCCGTCATTTCACGGAAAGGTAGTATTATAAACATGTTTCTTTAATTCACGATAGAAATGACGGAAACTTGTCAGTGAATTTCAGAAATTTTTTTTTACAGTGTACGCTTCGAAACCCCGTTAATGAGCGCTTAATTTTGTAGCATCATATACATTTGAATTCGGGTGAATAATAATACTATGGGAAAAATGGGTCAGTACCGAGCTACATGAGTCACTAGATGTTTATTTTGATTAGACAGAAAACTCTCCTATTCCTCGCCGCTAGCTAAACAGGCTTGTAGTGGGCTCAGCTTGTGGCATTCGAGCTTCAGGTGTGACTTTCCCGCTCATAAGGGTTCTGACGTGCCTGCACCGCAGGACGCACATGAGATAAAGGCAGACAGCAGTGAGAGCGCATGCCCGCGTAGCTCAGTTGGGAGAGCGACTTACTCTGGGTGAGGGGAACCGGTTTCGATGCCCACCGCGGACAAACTTGTACGTTATAGGGTCTCCTATTCCATGGCATTGACGGGGAGAAAGCATAGAATTCATTATTTTTGGTGTTCTCCAACAGTTTCGTGAATATGCGGCCGACATGTACAAAGGTACGTAGCATAGGTTTTATTTATTTTCTATTTCCGGCTAAGACGCTTTTCCGTTTAATACGCCAATTAGAGTCGGTCCCTTGAAAATCGTATTAAGCGGATTTCACTGTATATGAATATACACTGAAGTGCCAGAAAAACTGGTACACCAGTCTAATACTTGGTAGATCCTCCACAGGAGCGCAGGACTGCAGAAATACGACGAGGCATGGAATCCACTAGCTTCTGGAAATATGCTGTAGGTAATGCACACCATACTTCCTGCACAGGGTTCCATAATTCGGGTGTATTCCGAGGTCTGGGATTCCTGTGTCCTATAGCGCGTTGCATGACATCCCAAATGTGTTCTATCACGTTCAGATCTGGGGACTTGGGGTGGGAATGGCAACACTTCAAACACAGATGAATGCTCCTCTAACCATAATGTGGCGTCCCGACACTTGTTTGGAGGTGCATTGTTCTGTTGGAACAGGCCCAACCCATCAGCATGAATGCAGGACATGAACGGGTGTACCTCGTCAGAAAGGATGCGCACATAGCGTTGGTCATTCACAGACGTTTGTAGACGTACCAGGGGTCCCAGTGTAGTCTAGCTAAACATACTCCATACCATTACGGACACCCCCACCAGCCGGTACAGTTCTCTGTTGACAGGCGGGATCCGTGGCTTCATGGGGTTTGCACCACACACGAATCCTTCCATCTGCCCGATACAGTTGGAAACGCGACTCGTCAGACCAGTCTGCTTGTTTCCAGTGGCGGTGTTGCCGTGCCCAAGCAAGGCGCATAGCTCTGTGTCGTGCACCCATCAAGGGGACTCGAGTTGGGCGTCGGCTCCCAAAGCCCATATCGTGCAGGGTACGTTGCACAGTCCTTGTTGAGGCTCCAGCATTGAATTCCGATGCTACTTGCGAGAGTGTCGCGTGAAACGATTCTTGACAGCCGACGATGGTCACGTTCAGACAACGTCTTTTTACGGCCACACTGGTATTGTAGGTTGGAGGTTTTGCCGAAATTTTTGTAGTCACGGTACTCCCTTGCAATGGTCGTCCGTGAAAATCCGAACTTCGTTTCTACCTCCGAATTACTATGGCCCATCTCACGAGCGCCAACTGTAACACCGCGTTGAAAATCGCTTCAATCGTTATTACTTGTCATTCTCATGCCGAAAACAGCTCTGACAGATGGCAAGGATGTCTATCGCTTTGCATACGCACTGGCGGAAGCAACCGAGTACGCGCATAGGTGACGTTGCTATGTATTTTGCATAAGTTCGTCTGTACCAGTTTTTCTGGCACTTTAGTGTATATTTAATATATATTGTTCATACGCATTTAGCATGAAGATTTTTGCGTTGTGCTGTTCTTAATGTTTCTCTAAAGGTGGGCTCAGGAGACAACCTTCTGAATAACGGACTCCTCCCAATAGTAGACAAATGTTCAGGTTCTAGTGCTGTCCGCTAATGAAAGGTTTTAAGCTTTAATCCTACTAACAATTCTAAAGATAAAAGGAAGTGGATATGCAAAAATAAAATTAATGTTTCTCTAAAGGTGCGACATGTAACAAAACAGATGTTTAAATTATAGAAAATACATACTTTCTCCAGAAAACCTCCCACTTCAATCAGCGGTATATATCCATGGCATTTAAATAAAGCTGTTGCTGATGCGACTGACAAATATTGTGTCGCAGGTGAAATATAAATCTTTTGTTTTTAAAGGAAAACCTGCATCACGGGAAGAATGTCCTTGACCGAGCGGGCAGTTACGTAGGAGGAGGAAAATGATGTCCACGTCCGATGAGGAAAAGTCATGGTTTGCGCTAGAGTTTAAACTATCAAAAACAAGTTAGCAGCTTCAAACCTGTGGCATGAGAAAAATAAGATGCATTTAATGCGAAGATTAGAGGTGCATATGTCAATCAATCCCAGGCACCTTATATTTTCCGTGTCCACCCAACTCGTTTTCGCTACACTCCTATACCTACAATGACAGGAAATAATTGAGTAATAAGATAAGAACGCGTCGTACAATATAAAGTAATAGTTTTTAAACTACTTGTTTAGATAATCATCGAAAAACATTGAAGTTCGCATGTTTTATGTCATTACCACATATATAAAAAAACTTTCCTTAACCGACAACCTGCAACTGTGGCCACTGGCTACAGCCCCTGCACAGCAGCATGCATTATAATTCATATTGCCGTTTTTTTTGGGGTTTTTTTGCGAACACTCTGAGATACATTGATAAGAGCATCACAAATGAATATCTAAAACCTTACAGGAGCACGCAGCCAGTGGTAGCACGTATTATGACTTCACCTGAATTCATTAACAGCATTTCGTAAGAGACAGCGCCGGCTGCTGTGGAGTCCTTGCCCATCTAATAAATTATGCCGTACTCTATTAGGAATAAACAATCCTAGACATTTTGGTTTGATTACTGCTAAATGTGACCAGCGTATTTTTTTTTTATAAGAGGGCGGGCGGGTAGTTAGGTGCCACCGTGAGTAATTTTGAGTGTTATAAGCTGTTAACCGTCCCTAATTTGGGGCCACTAATTCCAAGGAAGCCACCAAGTCAGTTACTGAAGACAAGCGTATACCCCTCTTGCCTCACCTGAGACTTGACCACGGGCCCAACTTGGAATACTAGCCAGAAATCAGTGCTCCTGATCATTTGGCCTCCAGGGAGTCCGAGTATATTATACACAGTCGAGTCACGTTATTGTGACCAAATCCTATTTTTGACGTCAACAGCGCGTAGCCAATGAAAGAAGGCACGTGTCGTGAGCTGGTTTGGAGAGTATATAAGATCTGCTGTTGGCAATCTGAAATCATATCACTCGTTGCTATCATGAATAAAAGGAGCGATTTATCAGATTTGCAAAAGGGATGATTATCGGCTTTCGGGACAAGGGTGGCAGTATTTCTAAAACACCGCAGTTTGTGAACCGTTCGCGTGCTGCTGTGGTTAAAGTGTATCGTGATTGGAGAAATGGCACCATTGCGAATAAGCGACATGGAAACTGCGGAGCATCACGTGCCATTGATGTGAAAAGTGAACGTCGGCTTCGAAGGTCTGTAACGGCCAATCGACACGCTACAGTGGAGCAACTCACTGGCCGAATGAACCAGAGGGCTACCGGAATTGTGTCTAAAACGACAGTTCAGCAAACCCTGCTGCGTATGGGGCTCCAATGCAGACGGATGGTCACTGCACCAATGCTAACGAAGGTGCATCGGCAGAAAAGGGTTACATTTGCTCGGCAGCGGAATTGGACCTCCGTTGATTGGCGAAGGATTGCCTTCCCCGATGAGTCGTGTTTTTCTGCTTCATCGAGCGGATGGACGTTGGCGTATAAAGGGAAAAACATCGGAGAGCAAACACTCTTCAACCATTGCTGGAAGAACACAAGTTGGTGGGGGCAACGTTATGGTCTGGAGAATGTTTTCGTGTCATTCTCTGGGTCCACTCATACCTATGGAAGGCCCTATGGACCGAATTCGTTTTGAATCCATTCTTGCAGACTATGTACATCCATACATGCTGATTGTCCTCCCTGGGGGAATGGGATCTTCCAGAACGACAATGCGACGTGTCACACAGCTAGAAATGTTCGAGAGTGGTTGGAAGAGCACGATGAAAATATCAAAGTACTTCCCTGGCCCCCTAATTTTCCAGACTTAAACCCAATTGAGCATCTGTGGCACCATCTCGATCGTGTTGTTCGCTCTATGGATCCTCCAGAAGCTGTCAGATGCACCGCAGTAAGCATGGCTCCACATACCTGTGAACACCTTCCAGAACCTTACTGAGTTATTCCCAGCCCGCCTGGCTGCTGTCCGTGCTGCACACTGCGGTTACTCTGGATATTAGATGGCGGTCACAATTATGTGACTCGACCGTTTATGTATACACTGGTGTGCAGTACAGAATTGAGTTCGGGCTCAGTTTTAAGAGCCAGAACCCGTCCGAGCCCGAAGTATGTCAGCTTGAGCCTGAATTTTATATTGCAAGACAGAGCCCGGGCCCGAACGTGCCCGAAAACTATGATTAACCTGTTTAGGATATGAAAAAAAATATCTTCTACCAGACTTACACTGTTTCCTCCTTGTGCAGTTAACCGATGTCTTTTTCAGCCGCGCAGTGGGGAAAGGATGTCTACCTATTTCTACAGTTTCTTTTATCATTAATTTCTTCCTGAAATGTTTCGGTGGGCCGGGATCAGGAAATATCGGGCGGCACAACAATCTACACCATACGTTGCTCAATAGAATTAGCAGGGAGCTGCTCCGTTGAGGTAGAGAGCAAAATTTTGTCAGCTTGCTATCTACTATCTATAGTTCTTAAGGGAACTTTTCCTTCGCCGAAATCCAGTAATTCATGACATATGGTATTTGTTACCCAAGCCCGGAATAAAGAGCCCTGCTGAATTCCTACTTCCTATCTAGACCCAGTTGCTGAAGAATTTTCTTTAAGAACTAGAAAGTGTAAAAAATTATCGTGTGCTAAATCATACAAAATCACATTAAAAGAAAAAGGAAGAAAATTATCTCCCTCTCTCAGAGCTCAAGCGCGCCCGAGCCCGAACCCTAGTAAGTATTGTGCAGCCCGAGCTCGGGCTCGACGTCGGGCTTTTGCGATCGGGCTCGGCCCGTCTCAGCACTGGTGCAAAACTTAAGGACGAAGTGGAAAAAGTAAAATAACGCTGTAAATAGCAGCTGCATCTAAACACAAATTTACTCGGGACCCTGTCTGGGAACAGGAGCAACAGCACATGCGTAATAATGGAGCATGGCGTGTGGTTTGCGAAACGTGAGAAGAAAATGCACTGACACAGTCCAACGGCATCAGTTGAACAGAAGTCACCGGACGATGTGCGTATAAGTGTTACACCGGACGATGTGCGTATCAATGCTACAGATGTTTGATTGCGTTTGTTGTTCATAAGAGACGACGAAAGTACCCGTCGAGAACATCATCATGATTTTACACAGGGTCGAATAATTGGGAGCTCGAGGTGACTACCTGTGATGAGTGTGGCCCAAGAGTTCGGTACCACACATAGCACCGTAGCACTGCGTGGTCGGCCTACAGGATTACAGGTACAGCTCTGCAAAAGACCATATTTCCACTGTATTCCATGTAACCACTTCCTTCAGAAAACTTGAAAATTTCCATCGTCCTGGAGCGGGAATGAAGTGGTTACATGGAATGCAATGAAAAAATGCCAATAATAGCATTACAATGCCTACCATGTAATTATGAAGAATTATTTCTTCGGGGAAATTCGTTTCCCAGTTGTATATGACAAGCTTTCATCACTAGAGTTTGTGACCTACATCCGACCCTGGATGTGAGACGCAACGATTGGGCAGGAATAGCTTTGATTAACGCAAATCTGAAGGTTCTCTATACGTTCAGTTGCTTGGAATTTCCTTGTCCTGGATAGTGTAATGACTAGCATGCTTGACTGGAAATCGGGAGGTACGGGTTCGATTTCCTGTCCAAGACGATATAAATTTTCAAGTTTTCTGAATGAAGTGGTTACATGAAATACAGTGAAAATATGCCAATAACAGCATTACGGAAAGTGGATTCTAAAGCTACACTAGCGCTCTTAAGACTTCCCCGGGGACAGTGAAAGTGCAGAAAGTGGCTAACGACTGCTTTGTAAGAGGGAGTGCAAGGCAAAGTCGCTGGCTTGAAGGAAGGGAGTTAAGGAGGGGGGAGGTATTGTCTCTGCATGACACGACGTTAAAATTTGATTTAAATAACAACGACATTTTCCTTTAAATAAATTGTGTCCAAGTACAGTACTATTTTTCGTAAGCAAAAATGCAAAATTTTGAAAAGCAGTTTAAGACATTGGATTCAGAGCAAGCAAAAAGTTAAAGGCGACATTCTGGTGGCACATGTACTCTTACACCAGTGGCGTAAGTAGTCAGATCCGTGTATGTATGCGTGTACGCATTGGAGGGTGTGGGAACTGCACGAATTCCTTTGTAGCTGGTAGTGAAAAGCATTAAAAATTTGTTCTTCCAGTGTTTGTAAAAAAAAATTGCTATCAAGCTTGCAAACTAAAAATAATGCTCGCCCGCTCCGACTTCTAAGTCTAGCGACGTCTTGGTCTTGAAGAATAAAGAATGCAGTGTTGCATAGGCGTAACCACTGGGGGGGGGGGGGGTGTCAGGGTCCCACGGATTTTCAGAGTCGCGGATCCTCATATATCATCATCATCATTATCATTGTCAACCATTATCAATCCACTGCTGGACGAAGGTCTCCCCAAGTTTCCTCCACAACGGTCTGTCTTGTGCCAGTCTCCTCCATGTCACTCCTGCATACTTTCGAATTTCATCCACCCATCTCCCATGTGGTCTTCTTCTGGGTCTTTTCCTGTCCCTTGGAATCCAATCTAAAATTTCGGCTGTCCATCGATGGTCTGTCCTTCTGGCAGTATGTCCAGCCCATTGCCATTTCAGGGATTTAACTCTGATCATGATGTCTTCCACTCTTGTCATTTTTCGGATCCACGAGTTCCTCTTCTTATCTCTCCTGGTTACACCAAGCATGCACCTCTCCATGCTACTTTGAGTTGTCTCCAGCCTTTGTATGTCTCTTTTAGTTAAGGTCCACGTCTCTGCACCATACGTAAGCACTGGAAAAATGCATTCATCAAACACTTTTCTTTTAAGACATAATGGCATATTGCTCTTGAAAATTATGCTGTTTCTCCCAAAAGCTCTCCAGGCAAGTTTTGTATGCCGATTAATTTCTTCATCAATGTGACCCTCACAAGATATCTGCTGTCCAAGATAAACGTACGTGTCTGTTATCTCCAGCTTTTCTCCATCAATCGATAAATATTCATTTCTTGAAAAAGCATTGAACATCACTTTTGTCTCCTGAAAGTTAATTTTCAATCCCACTTCTTTACTCTTGTCAGCAAGTTCTTGGATCATACTATGCAGCTCTGATGGGGTAGTTGCAAAAATGACTACGTCATCAGCAAAACTAAGGTGAGTTAGATAATCTCCATTAATCTTTATCCCCTTGTTTTCCCAGCTCAGCGACTGAAAGACACCCTCCAACGTAGCATTAAAGAGCTTCGGAGATATGGTGTCACCTTGTCTCACTCCCTTTCCTACTTTTATGTGTGCTGTATTCTCAAACAGCCGAATCTTTGCACTTGCATTTTCATAGATGTTATTAATAATATTGATGTATGCATCTTCAATACCACAGGATTTCAGAGCCATTGTAACTGCTGATGGTTTCACCGAATCAAAGGCTTTTTCATTATCGATAAAAGCCATGCACAGTGGAAGTTCATATTCCCTCGCTCTCTCAATCAGTTCTCTCAGTACGTGGATATGATCTATTGTGCTGTAGCCACTCCTGAATCATATGTTATCGTTAAAGTATGAAATCCGTTATTTCATAGAATACCTAGTTATTTCATGAAATAACTGATCAAGTCAGTTAAAGCGTAAAACTCACTTGTATTCTATGGTTTAACTAGTTATTTCATAAAATAACGATCTACGCCCCGTTAAAGTGTAAAATAACCGAGTAAATAAATCCCAAATTCAAAAGGCTGTAAAGTGAGAACCAGTGGTCAGAAATACACACCATTTTCAACCCACTATAAAGTGTATATAATAATAAGGATATTAACTTTTATTTTTCGTTTTTGTTCGAAATGTAATGAACCTGTCGACATGTCATGTTTAGAGAACTATGTTTTGGAAGACAAAGTTGTACAGAAGATCTAAAAATTGTGTTTTAATGAACTGAATGTTCAGAAGGAAAGAGAAAACTCTAAAGAATGTTTGGAAATTCAAGCTAAGAAGATGAAATTAAAGTCAGATAAATCTCATACTGAAGCCTCTGTGGGACTTACAGTCCGTATCCCAGTACCTGAAGTTGACAGAGGAAATGGTGACGCCAGATCTATTTTAGCTGTTATCATGAAAATAACCGAAGAAGGATTTTTTCAATTGGGAACAAGAAACGGCCGCATAAAACTGTTATATTCCCGATCCCAGTTCAGCTTCTGTAAACAAAAACTTATTCAGATCGAAGAAGTGCCGGATATAGAGAAATGGCTCCGGTCGGTTGCTACAACTCAAAGCTTAGGTACCGGTCAGGGATTTAAAAAATGTTCATGTAAAACGCAGTATGTCAACAAAAAATGTATTTGTTTTAGAAATAATGTTCTATGCAATTCCAAATGCCATTTTAGTAATCCCTGTTGTAACAAATGATTTTATTGTGTCTTTATAATTCAGTCAAATAGTTTAGTTTACTCTTTAAGTGTCTATCACTAGTTAATTTATAGAATACCTAGTTATTTCATAGAATAACTAGTTAAAGTGTGGAATTATTAATTTATTACACGCTTTAACTAACTTGATCAGTTATTTCATGAAATAACTGAATTATACACTTTAACGGTAACATATATATATATATAATGTGTATGTGTGATAGGACCCCCCTTCACCCAGAATCACGTGACGTGTCTGGAGACTCCGGTTCAAGAAGAAATATTTCTGTAAACGTAAATATTTCTTTCGGTACAGCACGTCACATCGTTCAACCTAATCACCGCACGTACCTCCAAGTGAAACCATGCTTACAAACGGGTCGCCATTTTCCCTTGATTTTATTATCCAGCAAGTTGCCTTTTTATTCAAACTCCTGTGCAGAGCAACGCCCTCTCTTCAGGAGGATGTATTGACAATGGAAGACACTTACTTACATTTCCCTAATTTTCCGAAAAGAGGTTATTTATTGGCCGCATCGAAGGCTGAGTGATACGAAGTATTGTTGGCTTCTAATCATTCGTTCGAGATGCGTCCGGGTCGAATCCTGATGAAGCATGGATGGTGTTCTTATACTACGGCACTGACTTTCTATCTTCCCTAGAGCCAGTCCTAAATTAGGAATGGGCGAATGCGTAGAGTAAATTGAATTGGCCACAGTGGCTGTTAGGCACCCAAACCAGGGGCGTATTTAGAAAGGGGGAAGCAAGTGGCCCTGCCCCCTCGAAAGTGATTCATTTTTTTCATCTTTTTTGTTGATATGAGACTTGAATTTTGAAAAAAAGTGCTTTAGTTTAATGAAATGCATCAACTTACATTAGAAAAAAAAATGTCTTAATTTTTTCTTCCATTTCTTTGTCGTCCCCTCCCTGAAAAAATATTTATGTACGCCTCTTTCCCCAACAACAACAAGAAAAAAGTTACTTATTGATCAGCCCTCGTGAAACAAAAATACTCGAGAAAATTATAAAAACGAATTTACTCTTATAATGAAAAATACAACGGCCGTTCCATAAAAACTGAGAGTAAAATCACACAAAATTAAGAAAGATAGGTACAGCAAAATATATGTTATTCTTTCTCAAAGTATCTTCTCTCGGATATTATGTATCGTTCAGTTCACTTTTCAAAGCATTTTGTGGGAGCTACTTTAGCGACCCCTGTACAGATGGAATAACGTCGGCATCTGTGTTGAATGTTGCGCCATCGGAACTTCTCCGTTGTTAGAAACAACCAGAAATCACATGGGGTGAGAACAGGACTGCAGGCAGACTGTGGCATGATTTCAGTACTGTATTTCGTAAGAAACTGTTGAACACAAGCAGCCACATGTGGGCGGGCGTTATCATGGTGTAGGGTCCACTTGCCCACCAGTTCCGGTCACTTAATCGATATGTGTCGTCGCAGACGCTTCAAGATTGAAATGTAATACTCAGCATTGACAGTAATTCGTGGAGGAAAAGCATGCTGGTAGACTACATCTTTATGATCAAAGAAAATTATCAACATCACCTTCTCAGCTGATTGGGGTTGGCTGACTGTTTTCGGAGGAGGCGAGCCTGCGTGTTTCCAGACACTCGTTGCGCTTTTCGTGAGGTGATCGAAATAGTGGACCCATGTTTCATCGGCAGTTATTACTGTGTTTAGAAAGTTCGGATCTTTTGAAATCATTTGTTTCTACTCATGAAATACCTGAACTCTGGCTGACAATTGTTCTCTCGTCAGGTGATGAGGTACCCATCTGGAACACACACGATGCAGCAGTAATTAGTCGCGTAGAATGCTGAATGCCGACGTTTTTGAAATATTTGTTGACGCCGTTATGTCTTCACACATCATTTGTCGATCTTTTTGCAGGATTGCCCAAACAGTGTTAACAATACGTTCCGTAACAACACTTTCAGGTCGACCAGGTCTAGGAGCTAGTTATGACGACAAACGCCCTTTTTTGAAATCATGGTGCCATCTAAAAATCGTTGACTCACCCAAACATTTATTTATCTTTGTAATCCTTATTCATTAAATCAACTGTTTCTGGATCCGTTTTACGCAAACGATAGCAAAATTTTATCGCACAACGCATTTCACTCATTAACTCTGAATCACTCACATCTATAGCTGTATGGCGAAATGCAGACGTACCTTAAACAACTGCGCAATAACAAAACCAGAGTCGTCTGTCACGGCTAATAACTGTTGGCGTAGATACTTCCTTAATTCAGTTAGTCGTCTGCGTGGTTATTTTCCCCCTTCTCACTGTTTCCAACTCAAGAAAAATTACTCTGTTTTTATGGAACGACCTTTTTAAAGGAAGAACTCAATATTAGAATTTTAAAGTGCATTTTATGCTGATCCACATTTCCTCAGGAATTTATTTATACCGGTTTTTTTTTCTCGTTATTGGATTTTCTTTCGCGTTCAGTAGCCTAAAAAGAGGAATCGAAGAAACATTGGAATGTATATTAATGCCAAGAAGAATGAAGACAAAAATTATATACATATAAAATAAAAAAAATAAAAGACTCTGTTGCAAAAGTATACTGGGAATGTTTTTTGCCTTTTTTTTTTTTTAAGTCATATTCATTTTATGGCAAAACTAGAATAGTGTTGAACTCTTTCCAAACCATTTATTCGCTTCGATATAAATGGGTTTTAAGTGTATACTGCATGAGGCTTCATAACCGCCAACAAGGCAAGGTTTTGTCATATTTATCTCTACGCGTTTGTATTCAAGAAAGAAGTTGTAACGTTTTCCATTGTGAAACATTACATTATAGGTGCAAGGCAGAATAAGAATTCTAACAGTTTTCTTTTTGTCCGACGTGTTTCTGCTGTCTGGGTTTGTCAGAAGCCCATGAAAAACCTCTAATGCCTGGTGTTTATGGAAATGAGAGAGGATTCCACTACTAATATACCTTATACGTCTATGTGTTTTATAGGCGAATGCCTGGCTGTGCTGCATGTACCGCGACTTCATCGCATTCACAACACGAACACCAAATGCTCTTCCTCTCGGTTGGGGCAATCTATTTCCGGATTAGCTCCTGTCACGTGCAGGTCGATTTCCAAGGCAAGTTCTCTGATTTCGTATTCAGCCAGCGAAGAATATCTTCGCCATACTCCATATTTTCTTTGATACTTGGATACAATAGATACAGCGAATGCTAAACTGGAGGAGAAAAATCCAATACATAAACAACTAAAACTCAGAAACCTCAACACCTTTTCTTTTCTGTCTTCTCATTTTCAGCCAAGATCTAAACTGATTGTTTTTCTACGTTTTCCAGTAGAAATACTGAAGACTGACAATAAAAAAGTATAAAGTAAAACTAATTCACTGATTTATTATGCACACACCTGCAAACTCGTTAGCATGAGTTGTTCAAAAATGCAATTAAATTACAATTGTTTTGTTACTATTGTAATTTTCTTCAACTGTAGCAATGACAGAAGTTATTAATGAACATTTAACAGTGCATAACCAAATTGATTTATTTTACACACACATATATACTGAGTTGGCTTTGAAGGAGTAGCCGCTACCTAATTACCTGTGAAATGTATTTTGCTTGTAATACTGCCCTCACAAGTAGTCCTACCTAACTCTCTGTGGGATTACCTTTTGCTTACAACACATCAATCACAAGTAGCCTTTCGTAACTCTCTGTGGGACTACACTTAGCTTGTAACACAACCCTTACAAGTTGCCCCGACCTAACTCTCTATCGGATCACATTCTGCTTGAAATGCAGTCCTCACAAGTAGCCCCTATCTACACTTCTGGCCACCCAAAATGCAACACCAAGAAGGACACGAGATAGCAAAACCAGGATTTACTGGTCACATAACAACAGATACAAAGATGAAACGATTGAGCTTACAGGCCCGTGCGACTTGCGGAACACGCAGACATCAATAGTTCGTGTGGCCCCCATGGCTGGCAATAACACGCCGCGGCATCGAACAAAAGAGGCTTTGGACGTGGGCTTGGGGTATGTCGGTCCAGGCTGCTTCCACACGTTGCCACAGTTCATCAGGCGTAGCCGCGGGTGGTGCTTGCCGGGCCACTCGGTTGCCGATCAGCGACCAGACGTGTTCGATGGGCGACGTATCGGGAGAACAGGCGGGCCACGGCAGCAGTGACACTTGGTGGGCCGTGAGAATTGTTGCACGATGTGTGCCACGTGCGGGCACGCATTGTCCTGTTGAAACGTGGCCGCTGGCGGGTCCTGCAGGTAAGGGAGGACTACAGGCTCCAAAACGTCGGAGATGTAGCGGTGGATGTTGAGGGTACCGGAGATACGTACCAGAGGGGTGCGGGTGTCATATCCAATTGCGCCCCAAACCGTAACGCCAGGCGGCGGACCTGTATGGCGATGCATAATGCAGGCGTCATACAGTCTCTTGCCGCGGTGCCACCACACGCGGATCCGATCAGCGTGGTGTTGCGGAAAGAAGCGGGATTCGTCGGAGAAGACAATGTCGTGCCATTCCGTAGTCCAGGTGCGGCGTTCAACGGCCCAGTGCCGCTGCACTCGCTGGTAGTGTAACGTCAATGGTAATCGGAGCAATGGGCGCCGTGCGACAAGTCCCCGCTCCTGCAGACGACGTCGAATTGTACGTGCTGACACAGGTTGTTGCGAAACACACCCTAATTCCTGCGTTAACGTTCGTGATGTGGCGGTGCGAGCCGTCAATGCCCGCCGCAAAACATGCCGGTCCTCTCGTTCGGTGGTGTGCTGCGGCTGTGACAATCGCTCGCGTTGGTCCGTCCGTCCCTCCTGCACCCACCGAATCCATACTCGCCTCACTGTGGATGGAAGTTGTCTCACACGGGCGCCGATGTCTCGGTACGATAAACCGCTGTCGCGATAAGCCACTATTCGTCCTCGATCGAACTCCGAAACGTGCTGGAATGACTGCCGTATTCTGCGACGAGGCATCAGGAAGCTTCCCACGCACAGGTTCGGCAGCACAACACACTTCCACTGCTTACACACCGCCTTCTGTGCACCCTTCTTATAGTGCTTCTCGGTGGCGTGCCGGGCGCATATGATTTGCATTTGCCCTGCAATGCTAATCGTTTGCATTTGTCCTGCAATGCTAATCGTTTGCATGGCCTCTCGCGGGCGACGCATTTTGCGAATTTCAGGCCAATCGGATTCTTCCTTCTTGGTGTTGCATTTTGGGTAGCCAGTAGTGTAACTCTCTGCGGAGCAACCTTTTACTTGTAATAAAGCCCTCACAAGTAGCCTTTCGTAACATTCTTTGGGATTTACTTTTGCTTATAATACAGCCCTCATAAGTAGCCCTTCCTAACTCTTTGTAGGACCACCTTTTGCTTAAAGTACAGACCCACAAGTAGCCCTATTTGACTCTCTGTGAAAACACTTTTTGCCTGTAAGATAGCCTTCAAACATAGCTCCTATCTAACTCTCTGTGGGTCCACCGTTTTCTTATAACAGCCTTCACAAGTTGCCCCCTACCAAACTCTCTGTGGGATCACCTTTTGCTTGTAATACAGTTCTCACAAATCTTGGTATTTGTTGTTTGAGGGTTTAACGACCAGCGTGAACAACTGATTGGACAATATAAGAAGTCGCCTGTCCCTAATTTACGGTAACTGGTTCCGAGAAAGGGAGAGAGCCGATGCCGTAACAAAAAACACACAATTCGTGCTTCACCCAGTGTTCAATCCCGGCCCCATCTCGCCGTTTAGAACCCAAAATCTCGAACCTCTCAGCCACGGGAGCGGCTGGCTTGCCATAGACACCACAACTTATCGCTGGATATACAACTTATCGTGCCGCCAAAACAGCTCTTACTCGGCGAGACACAGACGCTACTAGATTTCGAATGGTGTCTTGTGATATGTGGTATCAACACGCTACCCTCAGGTCATTTTACTCATCTTGTAAGTTACGTGTTGGAGCCGCGGCAGATCGGATTTGCTGTTCCAACACAAACCACAGATGCTCGATTGGATTGATATCTAGGGAATTTGGAGGCCAGGTTTACTTGGAATTCTTCCTCATGTTTCGGGAACAATTCAGGCAGAGGGGCATGGTGCATTTTTTTGTGAAAGAAGGCATTACTAGAGGGGAAACCGTTACCATGAAAAGATGCACCTGGTGTGCAATGACGTTTAGATAAGTGGTGGACGTCGTAGTTTCTTGAGCATTAATGACTGCACCCATGTTTTTCCAGCAGACTTTTGCCAAAAGCATTACACTTACTCCACCGGCTTTTGTTGCACGGTGCACCCTGGTTCCAACACTTCCCTAGGTATAGAACGCATACATTCCTGGCCGTCCACATGGTGCAGCAGGAAATGACATTCATCGGACCAGACGACTTTCTTCCAATTATTCAAGGTCCGGTTTTGATGCTCGCATGCCCATTGTAGCCACTTTCAACTGTGAACCCAGGTTGACATGGTAGCTCGGAGCGGCTACGTAGCTTCATTTTCAGCACAGGTTTGGTGTACTGTGTCATTGATAAGCTTTATCACTGATGAGCCGTGGTCGGTCCACACATTGTCGGCCGTTCGTTGTTTTGCCCTTTTGCTTTTGAAGATGGTAACCATGGCAAACCATGAGAAGCCGCCCCCATAGCGCAGTGGTCTCAGGCGCTGGCTTATGATCATTCGCCCTAGTTGGATCCGGTTTCGAATCCCGGTGAGGCATGGATGTTTGTATGCCTTTCGGCACTGGCTCTCAATATGTTACTTGTCCAACACTGGTTACCTGTGTACATCGGTCATTTAGCATACTGTTAAATCCATGTTTGATGTATACTTGTTCACAATGTGTTACATGATCAACACTGGCTATATCTGTGTAAATTGATCATTTGGCATGCTGTAAACCATGTATGATTTGTGCTTGTTGCTGTGAAATATCTGTATCCTGTTTGTTTGCCTGTTCTGTCATGTATCTGTAACCAGCAGGTCCAATAAATCATTAAAAAAAACCATGAGCACCTCACAACCTCACAAACCTTGCCGTCTCGGAAATATTCCGTCTCGAAAACAATGCTCTGGGAGTTGTTTCAGGGTTGTCTGTGACCGTTCTAAGCTCTAAGAGCTAAGCCCAGACGAAGCCTCCCAGCAGAATGCGAAAGTCTGGCATATCTCGAGTGTTGTATTAACGCCTATAAAGGAAGTTTTAGACTTATACGATACTCTGACATAGTCGTCTGGCCATTGCAATTTAAAGACTCGCTTAAGGCCACCCCGGAGGCGCATAGTTCTGAGCGTTCTTCCCAGATGAGTCCGGGTTTGAATCCCGGTGAGGCATGTATGTTATGTTTGTCTTGCGGCACTGGTTCTCTCCTTTAACAATGGAGAGAACCAGTGCCGTAAGACAGGAGTTGATGATATAACAAAAAAAGATGATATCATGATAAAAATAATGACCCACAGTGGCAATGGGCTGGACATATTGCAAGAAGAAATGACCATTGTTGGACAACTGAATTACTAGACTGGATACCAAGGAAGTGGAAAATACCTGGAAGAAGAACACATGAAAGATGGGTGAATGCTATTCTAAAAGTTGCAGGAGTGACAGAGAAGAAAATCGCTTAAGACAGAGATTTGCGGAAGAGACTTGGGGAAGGGGAGGGGACCTTCCTCCAGCAGTGGATTGAGGTTGCAGATGTCGAAAAATGGTCTGGTGCGACGTCCGGGATTATCGGTTCTTGTGTTCGGGCTAGAGCAAAGTGTTTTTTTATTAGGCCCGGACAACTGTTTGAAAGTTTGTTTTTCCAAAACTGTGGCACGTACTAAGCTGGCGTATTTTCTCATATTCTTTGCATGCGTTTTTTTACCGAGAGGGGGGGGGATGGGTGATGACCACAGTGAGCAGCTCGATAGATATGAGCAGTCACCATCCCTAATTTAGAGCCATTGGTTCCAGGCAAAGAGAGAGAGCCAGTGCCGTAAGACAAACACAATATCCATGTTTCACCGAAATTCGAATACAGGACAATTTTTTTCGAACGAATGGTCAAAAGCCAACGCTTAGACCATTGCAACACCTAGCCGGTATTTTTTTTGTCGTGTGTGTGTGTGTGTGGGTGATGTATACAGCTGTTGGATTTTATATGTTTGATGTCTAACATTTACGGCCATTCAGAAACTAAGTACTGTTTGAAGACAAAAGAAAGCAAAAAATATTGACAACAATCTTTAATGTGCCATGAATTCTACATATCCAATCTACTACTCAACATATTCTCCGTGGATGTTAAGGCATTTGAGTAGTATAAAATGGCGGGGACTGGGTCAAGGAGCAGCTCCTTCTAGAGAAGGAGCAGGGCGTGGACTGACGCAGAAGGATGGGGGCGTGGCCTGACGCAGAAGGATGGGGGCGTGGCAGATGACGCTAGTGCGTTGGGTCGATGTGCTGCCTAGCGGTGCTTCTTGGAACTTTATTATTATGTTAGATTTTTGTTTTTGAGTGATGGCAACGACCGAGTGGGGAAAGGAAATGTGCTGCCCCTAGCGGTGCTTCTTGGAACTTTATTATTATGTTAGATCTTTGTTTTTGAGTGATGGCAATGACCGAGTCGGGGAAAGGAGATGTGCTGCCCCCTAGCGGTGCTTCTTGGAACTTTTAATGGACCTTTGAGAGATGGCAACGACCGAGTGGGAGAAAGGGGGTGGATATAGGGGGATGTCAACTCGATGTGCTGCCCCTAACGGTGCTTTTTGGAACTTTTAATGGATCTTTGAGAGATGGCAACGACCGAGTGGGGGAAAGGGGGTGTACGTTGCCCCCCTAGCAGTGCTTCTTGGAACTTTCGATGTATCTTTGAGAGATGGCAACGACCGAGTGGGGGAAAGGGGATGTGTACGTTGCCCCCTAGCGGTGCTTTTTGGAACTTTTCTCGGGAGATTTATTGGACGTTGACAAATTTTGGGAAGTCTTTCCAATATTTATTTTTTTAATTTTCTCGGGAGATTTACTGGACTTTGTCAAATTTTTGAAGGAAGTCTTTCCAATATGTTTTTTTTATTAAATTTATATTTTCAGGACTTCCGTGAGGTGTTATAATTTTTATAGACGTTGCATTATTTTTTAATTCGTATATTTGTCCTCCCTCCAATTTTAATTTAGGCGAGGAAAGGCTTTGTTTGAAAAGATTTCGTTCCTGTTGATTCATGTTCCGCCATTTTAGTTTCACCACGTTGTCATTTTGTGTGCCATGTGTTTTGGGATGAGTCACAATTTTCTCTTTGACTCAGAAAATTTTGTATGACACGTGTTTTGGGATGACATCAGACAACGTCGTTTTCTCCTCAGCGGGGTCGGCTTTATTTATTTTTTATTTTCTCGGGAGATTTACTGGACTTTGTCAAATTTTTGAAGGAAGTTTTTTCAATCGAAGCATTTCCTCAAATTTGTTTTATTAAATTTATATTTTTAGAACTCCGTGAGGTGTTATAATTTTTATAGACGTTGCATTATTTTTTTCATTCTTATATTTTTCTTCCCTACAATTTTAATTTAGACGAGGAAAGGCTTTGTTTGAAAAGATTTCGTTCCTGTTGATTCATGTTCCGCTATCTTTTGTCCGACATGTGTTTTGGGATGACTCACCATTTTCTCTTTGACTCAGAAAACTTTGTATGACACGTGTTTTGGGAAGAGTGACTATGATGTGTGACGCATGTCGTGATAGCAGATATGACATCAGCCAACGCCATTTCCTCCGCGGGGTCGGCGGTTGACGTCATTTGAGATTCTGTAGCCACATTAAGTTCCAAGACTGATTATTTTTTCAATAACTTGATCATTTTGCAACGAATTTATTCTTTATTTTTTCCTCATAATTTCCCATTTTATATTCATAATTTTTCAACGTAACGATTTTTTTATTTTCTTTGAGGAGACTTCACGCATTTTCAACGGACGTTCCAACATAAAAACGTTTTCCAAAGTTTTGTGCTGCAGACATAATCTTAAAACACGATTGTTTATTAACGTATTTACGTGTTCATGACATTTTCTGTTACATTTTTTTAACGTTGTACCGTTTTCCACCGTACAAAGCCACAATTTTTTATGCATAGTTAAAATGTTTATTTTTTATTTCTTCATGATTATTCAGTGAAATGTACCCTTTAATGCATTATCTTAATCTTTTTGTACTAAATGCTTGCATACTCGTTAAACTTCTCGATGTACCAACATTACTTTATTTTCAAACTAACAACTACTTTTATCGAGGCTTTATTTTTTCTGTCTACGAAGAATTTTTTAGTTTATTCTCTCAAGATATGAAAATTAATTATAACGAAATCCTTTCACTTTTCTATCGCTAAGAATTTTCCTTAAAATAAGTCCTGAGCTATAGTTCGCTTTGTCTGGTTAGAGGTGATTCATCAATAGTATGTTTGTGACCAGATAACGTCTCCGTGCAGTTACTGCCTGAAGCGATGACGCATGGGTGACGGGTACGTCGTGATGTCATCCTTGTGAACTTGGAATGTCATCATACTGCTTGAAGCGATGACGCACGGTGACGGGTTTTTCGTGATGTCATCTTTGTGAACAGATCCCAGAAGAATTTCAGAAACTGTTTCAACTTCGAACCAATGACGTTTCTTCCAATGTCGGGGGGTCAAAAAGGCATCCTGTTTGCTATAACAAAATTTCATACTTTCACCAAAAATCATATTTTTAAACGCGCTTTTTTTTTCTTGTATAACTAAATTTTTATTGTTTACTCACATCATCAAAGTCAATCTCATTCCTTTTCTTCATTTAGTTCGCTTTAAATTGAGATGTTTCAAAACTTCGCGTATATTTCATTCACTCAATGTCCAGTTCTCCCGTGTCTGCCCCTTCATTTTCAACTTCTGTGCATACTGTATTTTATCTTTAGACGTTTAGTTTCATTGACCTTTTCTTTCGTTTTAATTAGGTTTTCATTATCGTATTTTTTATTCATTGTCTCAGCAGAAAAATCTTTTATTCTGGAGACATAGCGACTAAGTCCGTACTTCCTCTAAACATTTTTTTTTCACATTTTACTAATTGTTCAGAAAAGCAGTGGTTTCCAAACCCCATAGTGAAAATATCGTATTCCCCTTATAGTACTTATTATATTTTTCCTTCTGTTCAGTGTTGTATGATTCTTCAAACTTTGGTTTATTTTTATGAAACTTCTTTTTTCTTATTTTTTTTTCTGATTCAAACTTTCAATCTTTTCCTATCGATTTAATTACTCTTATTTTCCCATTCGACTTTACTTTTGAACAGAAATGTATCTAAAATCTTCAGATATATTTTAGTCTACAAGGCCGATTCTTCCCTGTTTCAAATAAAGTCATTGTAGAATTTTAGTGTAAATGCTGCTAAATCTTTAGAACTTACTTTTCATAGTTAGATACAAATTCCTCGAGGTTTACATTAAAACATGAAAGAAGAGTGTTTTTACGCTCTCTCCAGTGTGTGAGCTTTCCCCAAGAAATTAACTTTGTCAGTTTCCGACAGAAACAGGGGGAATTCAATCTCCTGCGACTGTTTTCACGTGTCTCTTGCTTACAGGAAAACCTCATATGGCATGAAATCACTTTGCTTGGCAGATTAAACTAAATTCTGGTTTTGAACTTTGAATGCAAACTCAAGCTCGCAAAAGCATAGTTTTCTGAGCAAACTTAAACTGTCTAAGATGACAAAAATCTAAAACTGCTGACTCAATGGGACAGAGCGTTTGAACTTTGCCGTTAATTCACCATTTAAGAGATCCGTCGTGAACCACTAGAAGGGAAGTAAGCAGACCCTGATTTAGTCCACTGTTTCCAAGGAAGGTAAAAAGCTAGTGTCGTAATTCAAAAGCTCTTAACTCAAGCCTCCCCAGGATTCAGTTTCGGACGAACGAATACTCAGATGTCCATGCTTAGACATTGAAAAATTGCTTCAGACAAATATTTTCTTACTTAAAGTGCTTCAATTCAGAATTTGTACTATTTAAGATTTTCCTTAGTCAATATTTTTTCTATCTTAAAAACTTCTAAAGGGTTGATTTTGAAAAAAACGAGTTCTCACAAAAATGTAAAATTTCCTCAGATTGTATGAGGAACCCCAAAAAAATTGATGAAGCTTGGACGTTAACCATTCCAACCATTTCTTTCTCTTCATGTTTAATTCCATAAACTTTCTTCAAATTCCTATATGTCCAAGAATTTTGTTAAATGTCCAAGTTCGACTCCCCCAGAAATTTTCTGAAAATGATATTCTGGAATTTTTTAAAAAGAGAAACTAAGAATCCCTTCACTGAAACAAGAAATTCCTATTCAAAGCATTACATCCCTCTTTCTACTTCAAATACTCTATTTGTAAATCTAAGGAAGTTTTTTTTAATATTCATATACTTTTCCCTCTAACTTTAGAAGATATTGTCTTAAAATGTATGTACATATTACAATAGTAAAATATCTTACTACTTACTGCTTGATGTTCAATTCACTTCACACCGTCTTAAGGAAATTCGTTCATTTTCTCATAACACATAAACATGTTATTTTTCTTTCCATTCACTTCAAAGACTTGAGATCAACTTAATGGAGTCCTTTGAGAAAAACTTTCATAGGAAAGCATAAATTTGCCCAAAAAGTACATTAAAAATAAACAAATGTTGAAAGTTCCTGTACAAGAAGGAAATTCTGTTGTAACTTCTAAACGAAAAAAGACAAATTCTAAGAAAATATGTAAAAATGTTCATTGGATTCCATATTAAAAAAATTTAGTTGAACAAAAGTGTCATTCTTTTTTTCTTTTTTAAATGTATGCACTTTCGGAACAGTTCATTCTTTCTTAGGGTTAAAAATGGAACACTTCATTTTTTCTTAGTGGACAGCTTTGAGAAAACACATTTCATTAAAAGCAGGGAAATTCTCATAGAATAACATGGGAAAACTAGTATACATAAAAAGACTGTTTCGAAACGAGTAAAAATCTGTTGAAGTTCGTTTTCGAAAAAGTTGGAAATAGAATATAGTAAAAACAGTCACAGCAAGTTCCTGAAAGTTGAAAATTGGATGTACTAAAAATGTCTAAGGAAAGAATTTTTTATAAAACACAACTGCTTTAGTTTTCCCAGGCTAGAGGGGTCTTCAGTGAGAGCGCTTCTTCTTTTTCAACACAAAGAATGAAGCGAGTCAGTTTGAAACATTTCAAACTCCCCGAAAATAAGCCGTGTACTCTGGTTTCGGCTCAATACTGTAAAGCATTGCTCTCAGACCAGTCGGAAATCCCCCGATTGGCCGCCTGATGGAAAACATCAGGCCCATTTCCCTTAATAAATACCCAAATATCCTTAAGAAAAGTCTTTAGCAAAAAAATACTAGTTCCCCATTAAATCAATTCATTCCGTTACTATTTTAAAAAAGAAATTTCTTTTACTTTTAAAATTCTTGAAAGCTTATTATTTTGATTCATTTCAATAAAAAAAACATAATTTCACTTAAATTTAGGTTAATAAAAAAATAATTTCACAAAATTTATATCTTAGAATGAATAAAATACTTACACTTAAATTTAGGCTCTGGAAATAGAAAAAAAAATTACTTTAAACATTTCCAAAAAAATATTTACTTTTCTTTTTCAGTAATTTACCTACCTCCCTCCCCCTTCCCTTACCCAAATTTTTAGGAGCCCTAAAAGGACTTTTTTCAACAGCTGCTGTTTCCTCCAACTCAATACAAGTCGTATTGGGCTACGTGCATGTCGTGAACCGTTTTCAACAAGTTCGTAATGTCCAGAGATTCTAAAAATTCTTTGGAGATGAGTCCCTTCGAAGCAGCAACGAAAGATTCCGCTACAACCACAGGCTGCAGCATAGCAACGGCGCAGGCAAAGTGAGTGCTAAACTTAATATCCATGGAATCAGAGCAGGCATGCTCCATGATGTTGTTAGGCAATTCACGATAGGGCAAGAGACATTCCGGACATCGAAACAGTAGGTTTACCTTTTCTTCTATTTGTGTCGTGAGTACCTCGGTCAAGATGAAAATCAGCTCTTCATCAGAAATGTTCGTTCCTGGACGATTCGTACTCTGCAGTTCTAACACAGCTTTTCTAAAAATGGATCCAAATTGCAGCTGAGTAATGCTTTTCCATATGTCATCGCATTTCTCCAACAGTTCATCAAATTCTTCCCACTTTAGTGTGACGGAAATGGGGTTTAATCGACGGAAACCATGAACTCTAGGAGAGATCTGTTCAAAGGAATACACACAACTGTCCCCCACTTCTCCGGCAGGAGAGGAAGAAACAATCAGTTCACTGTTGACAATCACTTCGTCAATCCTAGCTCGGAAACTATATGAACGTTCCATAAACTTTCGGAAAGTTAGAGCTGACATAGTAATTCCATTTTTGGTTGGCTGGAAAGTTTGTCCGTCATAACGATAACTCCGGAGATGGACTCTGACTGAATTTGTGAAATCAGTAACTATCACCACAACTTTTCCTCCCAAAGGAAAATGATGGGGGTGAAGATCATTTGTAGTTGGAGAACGATTCATAATGTTCGGCTCAGCTACGCAGGCTTTCTTAGCTACAGACGAGGAAGTAGTCGACGAACGCTTCATCATGATTCGGGAAATTGAATCGTTAGCACACAACAAGGAGGAAGAAGGCACAAGTGACTCGGACGAATGCACAAGACGAATTGACGGTGAAAGAGCACTGTCTTTATCTGGTTTGTTATCAGCAGACAAACAAACGGTGATCCTTGGAACTGATAACAGAGGTTGGTAGTCATCCTGTTTACTGCGTGAGCGCGTGAATGAGTCATGAGACAATGGCGTCTGTGCTATCATCTTTCTGAAGGTTAAATTTAGCCTAATATTTGGAGCGTTCTTTTGACGCGGTAGACCATGACTCCAATAAGAATTCGTTGGCGGAAGCATCTGGAGTAGAGAACCTGATCTCAGAGTTAATGAAACTGGTTTAAATCCGTTCCTCTTAAAAACAAAATCTCTTTCTTGCCCGAGAGATACAGAAGCAATGCACGACAAAGGTTCTAAATCTGATTCATTGTCCATGTGAAATCCGATGCTATCTTTTCCAGTTCGGTATTTGTTTATTAAAACAAAGTTGAAAGTCTCCTCGCATTCTTTCTCAACAGCGAGCTTGATTTCTTGAAGCAATGGGGTCCAAGGGTGAGGTTCTAAAGTCAAACCGCTAAAAGTGTATTTCAGATTGGGGTCCCCGAAGGCAACATGCTGTCTTGGAATGTCATAACACTTTCCGAAAATTTTTATTTTTGAGAATTCACCACTCAAATATTCCACTTCATCTTCCAAACGAGAATAGTAATGAATCGCTTGAGCAAGGGAGAAGAGCTGAGAGTAACGAAAATTCAGATTTTCCTTGTTATGACGAAGAGACAACATTTTTTCAGATCAACACACTCACACCAAGCACCGAAGCGATAATGAGTCAGGCAGGCAGGCAGGCAGGCTTGCGATAAGGCGTATGACGTCAGGTTTCCGAGAGATGAGTAAGCAGTTTTTCCCCCTTTCCCCACCTGCTTATTCTGTCAGAAGGTCCTGCCCTTTTGAAATATTGGGGAAAAATTGCTCCCCCCAATTACGTTGGCAACGAAATTTTCTAGAAATGCGTACATGAAGACACAATATTAAAGTAACAACATTCCTCAATTTATATTAAAAAAAAAAAAAACCTCTACTGGTTTTAAAGTTCCTTCTCTTGTAATTTTTTTTCTCGCTAAATGCATCTTTGACAACCCCGAAAGCTGAACTTCTGTTCTTTTCAAAATGATTTGTTCCGAAAGGGGTTCACTCCCTGAGGAATGCAGATTCAAAGCAACGTGATCACTCGTTATTTTTGTACAGACAGTTAAAACTATGATCAGCAACAAATTTGAAAAAAAAAAAAAATTTTGGACTCTCTCCACACATTTTTAAAGTGACGTCATTTGAGAGGAGGTTTTTCATGACAAATTTCTTCCAACAGGAAAAGAATGTATGCGAGCAGAGTAAAAAATTTTCGTCTCAAAATGCTTGTTTTGCTCACGTGAAGATATTTCGTCTCGATTTGCTCACGCGAAGACTCAAAATTTTTATTCTGCTCGCATACATTCTTTTCCTGTTGGAAGAAATTTGTCATGAAAAACCTCCTCTCAAATGACGTCACTTTAAAACTGTGTGGAGACAGTCCAATATTTTTTTTTTTTTTCAAATTTGTTGCTGATCATAGTTTTAACTGTCTGTACAAAAATAACGAGTGATCACGTTGCTTTGAATCTGCATTCCTCAGGGAGTGAACCCCTTTCGGAACAAATCATTTTGAAAAGAACAGAAGTTCAGCTTTCGGGGTTGTCAAAGATGCATTTAGCGAGAAAAAAAATTACAAGAGAAGGAACTTTAAAACCAGTAGAGGTTTTTTTTTTTTTTTAATATAAATTGAGGAATGTTGTTACTTTAATATTGTGTCTTCATGTACGCATTTCTAGAAAATTTCGTTGCCAACGTAATTGGGGGGGAGCAATTTTTCCCCAACATTTCAAAAGGGCAGGACCTTCTGACAGAATAAGCAGGTGGGGAAAGGGGGAAAAGCTGCTTACTCATCTCTCGGAAACCTGACGTCATACGCCTTATCGCAAGCCTGCCTGCCTGCCTGCCTGACTCATTATCGCTTCGGTGCTTGGTGTGAGTGTGTTGATCTGAAAAAATGTTGTCTCTTCGTCATAACAAGGAAAATCTGAATTTTCGTTACTCTCAGCTCTTCTCCCTTGCTCAAGCGATTCATTACTATTCTCGTTTGGAAGATGAAGTGGAATATTTGAGTGGTGAATTCTCAAAAATAAAAATTTTCGGAAAGTGTTATAACATTCCAAGACAGCATGTTGCCTTCGGGGACCCCAATCTGAAATACACTTTTAGCGGTTTGACTTTAGAACCTCACCCTTGGACCCCATTGCTTCAAGAAATCAAGCTCGCTGTTGAGAAAGAATGCGAGGAGACTTTCAACTTTGTTTTAATAAACAAATACCGAACTGGAAAAGATAGCATCGGATTTCACATGGACAATGAATCAGATTTAGAACCTTTGTCGTGCATTGCTTCTGTATCTCTCGGGCAAGAAAGAGATTTTGTTTTTAAGAGGAACGGATTTAAACCAGTTTCATTAACTCTGAGATCAGGTTCTCTACTCCAGATGCTTCCGCCAACGAATTCTTATTGGAGTCATGGTCTACCGCGTCAAAAATATTAGGCTAAATATTAAATTTAGCCTAATATTTCAAAAGAAATATTAGGCTAAATTTAACCTTCAGAAAGATGATAGCACAGACGCCATTGTCTCATGACTCATTCACGCGCTCACGCAGTAAACAGGATGACTACCAACCTCTGTTATCAGTTCCAAGGCCCACCGTTTGTTTGTCTGCTGATAACAAACCAGATAAAGACAGTGCTCTTTCACCGTCAATTCGTCTTGTGCATTCGTCCGAGTCACTTGTGCCTTCTTCCTCCTTGTTGTGTGCTAACGATTCAATTTCCCGAATCATGATGAAGCGTTCGTCGACTACTTCCTCGTCTGTAGCTAAGAAAGCCTGCGTAGCTGAGCCGAACATTATGAATCGTTCTCCAACTACAAATGATCTTCACCCCCATCATTTTCCTTTGAGAGGAAAAGTTGTGGTGATAGTTACTGATTTCACAAATTCAGTCAGAGTCCATCTCCGGAGTTATCGTTATGACGGACAAACTTTCCAGCCAACCAAAAATGGAATTACTATGTCAGCTCTAACTTTCCGAAAGTTTATGGAACGTTCATATAGTTTCCGAGCTAGGATTGACGAAGTGATTGTCAACAGTGAACTGATTGTTTCTTCCTCTCCTGCCGGAGAAGTGGGGGACAGTTGTGTGTATTCCTTTGAACAGATCTCTCCTAGAGTTCATGGTTTCCGTCGATTAAACCCCATTTCCGTCACACTAAAGTGGGAAGAATTTGATGAACTGTTGGAGAAATGCGATGACATATGGAAAAGCATTACTCAGCTGCAATTTGGATCCATTTTTAGAAAAGCTGTGTTAGAACTGCAGAGTACGAATCGTCCAGGAACGAACATTTCTGATGAAGAGTTGATTTTCATCTTGACCGAGGTACTCACGACACAAATAGAAGAAAAGGTAAACCTACTGTTTCGATGTCCGGAATGTCTCTTGCCCTATCGTGAATTGCCTAACAACATCATGGAGCATGCCTGCTCTGATTCCATGGATATTAAGTTTAGCACTCACTTTGCCTGCGCCGTTGCTATGCTGCAGCCTGTGGTTGTAGCGGAATCTTTCGTTGCTGCTTCGAAGGGACTCATCTCCAAAGAATTTTTAGAATCTCTGGACATTACGAACTTGTTGAAAACGGTTCACGACATGCACGTAGCCCAATACGACTTGTATTGAGTTGGAGGAAACAGCAGCTGTTGAAAAAAAGTCCTTTTTAGGGCTCCTAAAAATTTGGGTAAGGGAAGGGGGAGGGAGGTAGGTAAATTACTGAAAAAGAAAAGTAAATATTTTTTTGGAAATGTTTAAAGTAATTTTTTTCTATTTCCAGAGCCTAAATTTAAGTGTAAGTATTTTATTCATTCTAAGATATAAATTTTGTGAAATTATTTTTTTATTAACCTAAATTTAAGTGAAATTATGTTTTTTTTATTGAAATGAATCAAAATAATAAGCTTTCAAGAATTTTAAAAGTAAAAGAAATTTCTTTTAAAATAGTAACGGAATGAATTGATTTAATGGGGAACTAGTATTTTTTTGCTAAAGACTTTTCTTAAGGATATTTGGGTATTTATTAAGGGAAATGGGCCTGATGTTTTCCATCAGGCGGCCAATCGGGGGATTTCCGACTGGTCTGAGAGCAATGCTTTACAGTATTGAGCCGAAACCAGAGTACACGGCTTATTTTCGGGGAGTTTGAAATGTTTCAAACTGACTCGCTTCATTCTTTGTGTTGAAAAAGAAGAAGCGCTCTCACTGAAGACCCCTCTAGCCTGGGAAAACTAAAGCAGTTGTGTTTTATAAAAAATTCTTTCCTTAGACATTTTTAGTACATCCAATTTTCAACTTTCAGGAACTTGCTGTGACTGTTTTTACTATATTCTATTTCCAACTTTTTCGAAAACGAACTTCAACAGATTTTTACTCGTTTCGAAACAGTCTTTTTATGTATACTAGTTTTCCCATGTTATTCTATGAGAATTTCCCTGCTTTTAATGAAATGTGTTTTCTCAAAGCTGTCCACTAAGAAAAAATGAAGTGTTCCATTTTTAACCCTAAGAAAGAATGAACTGTTCCGAAAGTGCATACATTTAAAAAAGAAAAAAAGAATGACACTTTTGTTCAACTAAATTTTTTTAATATGGAATCCAATGAACATTTTTACATATTTTCTTAGAATTTGTCTTTTTTCGTTTAGAAGTTACAACAGAATTTCCTTCTTGTACAGGAACTTTCAACATTTGTTTATTTTTAATGTACTTTTTGGGCAAATTTATGCTTTCCTATGAAAGTTTTTCTCAAAGGACTCCATTAAGTTGATCTCAAGTCTTTGAAGTGAATGGAAAGAAAAATAACATGTTTATGTGTTATGAGAAAATGAACGAATTTCCTTAAGACGGTGTGAAGTGAATTGAACATCAAGCAGTAAGTAGTAAGATATTTTACTATTGTAATATGTACATACATTTTAAGACAATATCTTCTAAAGTTAGAGGGAAAAGTATATGAATATTAAAAAAAACTTCCTTAGATTTACAAATAGAGTATTTGAAGTAGAAAGAGGGATGTAATGCTTTGAATAGGAATTTCTTGTTTCAGTGAAGGGATTCTTAGTTTCTCTTTTAAAAAATTCCAGAATATCATTTTCAGAAAATTTCTGGGAGTCGAACTTGGACATTTAACAAAATTCTTGGACATATAGGAATTTGAAGAAAGTTTATGGAATTAAACATGAAGAGAAAGAAATGGTTGGAATGGTTAACGTCCAAGCTTCATCAATTTTTTTTGGGGTTCCTCATACAATCTGAGGAAATTTTACATTTTTGTGAGAACTCGTTTTTTTCAAAATCAACCCTTTAGAAGTTTTTAAGATAGAAAAAATATTGACTAAGGAAAATCGTAAATAGTACAAATTCTGAATTGAAGCACTTTAAGTAAGAAAATATTTGTCTGAAGCAATTTTTCAATGTCTAAGCATGGACATCTGAGTATTCGTTCGTCCGAAACTGAATCCTGGGGAGGCTTGAGTTAAGAGCTTTTGAATTACGACACTAGCTTTCTACCTTCCTTGGAAACAGTGGACTAAATCAGGGTCTGCTTACTTCCCTTCTAGTGGTTCACGACGGATCTCTTAAATGGTGAATTAACGGCAAAGTTCAAACGCTCTGTCCCATTGAGTCAGCAGTTTTAGATTTTTGTCATCTTAGACAGTTTAAGTTTGCTCAGAAAACTATGCTTTTGCGAGCTTGAGTTTACATTCAAAGTTCAAAACCAGAATTTAGTTTAATCTGCCAAGCAAAGTGATTTCATGCCATATGAGGTTTTCCTGTAAGCAAGAGACACGTGAAAACAGTCGCAGGAGATTGAATTCCCCCCTGTTTCTGTCGGAAACTGACAAAGTTAATTTCTTGGGGAAAGCTCACACACTGGAGAGAGCGTAAAAACACTCTTCTTTCATGTTTTAATGTAAACCTCGAGGAATTTGTATCTAACTATGAAAAGTAAGTTCTAAAGCTTTAGCAGCATTTACACTAAAATCCTACAATGACTTTATTTGAAACAGGGAAGAATCGGCCTTGTAGACTAAAATATATCTGAAGATTTTAGATACATTTCTGTTCAAAAGTAAAGTCGAATGGGAAAATAAGAGTAATTAAATCGATAGGAAAAGATTGAAAGTTTGAATCAGAAAAAAAACTAAGAAAAAAGAAGTTTCATAAAAATAAACCAAAGTTTGAAGAATCATACAACACTGAACAGAAGGAAAAATATAATAAGTACTATAAGGGGAATACGATATTTTCACTATGGGGTTTGGAAACCACTGCTTTTCTGAACAATTAGTAAAATGTGAAAAAAAAAATGTTTAGAGGAAGTACGGACTTAGTCGCTATGTCTCCAGAATAAAAGATTTTTCTGCTGAGACAATGAATAAAAAATACGATAATGAAAACCTAATTAAAACGAAAGAAAAGGTCAATGAAACTAAACGTCTAAAGATAAAATGCAGTATGCACAGAAGTTGAAAATGAAGGGGCAGACACGGGAGAACTGGACATTGAGTGAATGAAATATACGCGAAGTTTTGAAGCATCTCAATTTAAAGCGAACTAAATGAAGAAAAGGAATGAGATTGACTTTGATGATGTGAGTAAACAATAAAAATTTAGTTATACAAGAAAAAAAAAGCGCGTTTAAAAATATGATTTTTGGTGAAAGTATGAAATTTTGTTATAGCAAACCGGATGCCTTTTTGACCCCCGACATTGGAAGAAACGTCATTGGTTCGAAGTTGAAACAGTTTCTGAAATTCTTCTGGGATCTGTTCACAAAGATGACATCACGAAAAACCCGTCACCGTGCGTCATCGCTTCAAGCAGTATGATGACATTCCAAGTTCACAAGGATGACATCACGACGTACCCGTCACCCATGCGTCATCGCTTCAGGCAGTAACTGCACGGAGACGTTATCTGGTCACAAACATACTATTGATGAATCACCTCTAACCAGACAAAGCGAACTATAGCTCAGGACTTATTTTAAGGAAAATTCTTAGCGATAGAAAAGTGAAAGGATTTCGTTATAATTAATTTTCATATCTTGAGAGAATAAACTAAAAAATTCTTCGTAGACAGAAAAAATAAAGCCTCGATAAAAGTAGTTGTTAGTTTGAAAATAAAGTAATGTTGGTACATCGAGAAGTTTAACGAGTGTGCAAGCATTTAGTACAAGAAGATTAAGATAATGCATTAAAGGGTACATTTCACTGAATAATCATGAAGAAATAAAAATAAACATTTTAACTATGCATAAAAAATTGTAGCTTTGTACGGTGGAAAACGGTACAACGTTAAAAAAATGTAACAGAAAATGTCATGAACACGTAAATACGTTAATAAACAATCGTGTTTTAAGATTATGTCTGCAGCACAAAACTTTGGAAAACGTTTTTATGTTGGAACGTCCGTTGAAAATGCGTGAAGTCTCCTCAAAGAAAATAAAAAAATCGTTACGTTGAAAAATTATGAATATAAAATGGGAAATTATGAGGAAAAAATAAAGAATAAATTCGTTGCAAAATCATCAAGTTATTGAAAAAAAAATCAGTCTTGGAACTTAATGTGGCTACAGAATCTCAAATGACGTCAACCGCCGACCCCGCGGAGGAAATGGCGTTGGCTGATGTCATATCTGCTATCACGACATGCGTCACACATCATAGTCACTCTTCCCAAAACACGTGTCATACAAAGTTTTCTGAGTCAAAGAGAAAATGGTGAGTCATCCCAAAACACATGTCGGACAAAAGATAGCGGAACATGAATCAACAGGAACGAAATCTTTTCAAACAAATCCTTTCCTCGTCTAAATTAAAATTGTAGGGAAGAAAAATATAAGAATGAAAAAAATAATGCAACGTCTATAAAAATTATAACACCTCACGGAGTTCTAAAAATATAAATTTAATAAAACAAATTTGAGGAAATGCTTCGATTGAAAAAACTTCCTTCAAAAATTTGACAAAGTCCAGTAAATCTCCCGAGAAAATAAAAAAAATAAATAAAGCCGACCCCGCTGAGGAGAAAACGACGTTGTCTGATGTCATCCCAAAACACGTGTCATACAAAATTTTCTGAGTCAAAGAGAAAATTGTGACTCATCCCAAAACACATGGCTCACAAAATGACAACGTGGTGAAACTAAAATGGCGGAACATGAATCAACAGGAACGAAATCTTTTCAAACAAAGCCTTTCCTCGCCTAAATTAAAATTGGAGGGAGGACAAATATACGAATTAAAAAAATAATGCAACGTCTATAAAAATTATAACACCTCACGGAAGTCCTGAAAATATAAATTTAATAAAAAAAACATATTGGAAAGACTTCCTTCAAAAATTTGACAAAGTCCAGTAAATCTCCCGAGAAAATTAAAAAAATAAATATTGGAAAGACTTCCCCAAAATTTGTCAACGTCCAATAAATCTCCCGAGAAAAGTTCCAAAAAGCACCGCTAGGGGGCAACGTACACATCCCCTTTCCCCCACTCGGTCGTTGCCATCTCTCAAAGATACATCGAAAGTTCCAAGAAGCACTGCTAGGGGGCAACGTACACCCCCTTTCTCCCACTCGGTCGTTGCCATCTCTCAAAGATCCATTAAAAGTTCCAAAAAGCACCACTAGGGGGCAGCACATCGAGTTGACATCCCCCTACATCCACCCCCTTTCTCCCACTCGGTCGTTGCCATCTCTCAAAGGTCCATTAAAAGTTCCAAGAAGCACCGCTAGGGCAGCACATCTCCTTTCACCGACTCGGTCGTTGCCATCACTCAAAAACAAAGATCTAACATAATAATAAAGTTCCAAGAAGCACCGCTAGGGGCAGCACATTTCCTTTCCCCCACTCGGTCGTTGCCATCACTCAAAAACAAAGATCTAACATAATAATAAAGTTCCAAGAAGCACCGCTAGGGGCAGCACATCGACCCAACGCACTAGCGTCATCTGCCACGCCCCCACATCCTTCGGTCACATGCCACGCGCCCATCCTTCTGCGTCAGGCCACGCCCCTGCTCCTTCTCTAGAAGGAGCTGCTCCTTGCCCCAGTCCCCGCCATTTTATACTACTCATTTGTCATATCGTGGCTAAAGTTTCTGGATACACTCATCATAGAAGTCTGCTCTCTTGGTTCTACATACCTTAATCTCCTTTTCAACATATTCCCCATGGATGTTAAATCTACTTTTCAACATATTCCCCGTGGATGTTAAATCTACTTTTCAACATATTTCCCGTGGATGGCATTTGTCATATCATGCCCCAAGTTTTTGGATACCCACCTCATAAAAGTCTGCTCTCTTGGTTCTACAAACCTTAATCTACTTTTCAATATATTACCCGTGGATGTTAAAGCATTTTTCATATCGTGGCACAAGTTTCTGGATACCGTCCTTATAGAAGTCGGTCCCCCGGATTGTACATACCTTAATCCACTTTTCAACATATTCCTCGTGGATGTTAAGGCATTCGTCCTATCGTGGCACAAGTTTCTGGATACCTCCTCATAGAAGTCTTCCCCTGGGTTCTGCATACCTTAATCTACTTTTCAACATATTCCTCGTAGATGTTAAGGCATTTGTCATATCGTGGTACATGTTTCTGGATACCCTCCTCATAGAAGTCTGCCCCCTGGGTTCTACATAACTTAATCTACTTTTCAATATATTCCCCGTGGATGTTAAAGCATTTTTGATATCATGGCACAAGTTTCTGGATACCCTCCTCATAGAAGTTTGCCCCCTGGGTTCTACACACCTTAATCTACTTTTCAACTTTTCAACATATTCCCCGTGGATGTTAAGATATCGTGGTACAAGTTTCTGGATACCGTCCTCATAGAAGTCTGCCCCATGGGTTCTACATACCTTAATCTACTTTTCAACATATTCCTCGTGGATGTTAAGGCATTTGTCGTATCGTGGAACAGGTTTCTGGATACCCTCCTCATAGAAGTCTGCCCCCTGGATTCTACATACCTTAATCTACTTTTTTCAGCATATTCCTCGTGGATGTTAAGGCATTGTCATATCGTGGCACAAGTTTCTGGATACCCTCCTCATAGAAGTTTGCCCCCTGGGTTCTAACATACCTTAATCTACTTTTCAACATATTCCCCGTGGATGTTAAGATATCGTGGCACAACTTTCTGGATACCCTCCTCATAGAAGTCTGCCCCATGGGTTCTACATACCTTAATCTACTTTTCAACATATTCCTCGTGGATGTTAAAGCATTTGTCATATCGTGGAACAAGTTTCTGGATACCCTCCTCATAGAAGTCTTCCCCCTGGGTTCTACGTACCTTAATCTATTATTCAACATATTCCCCGTGGATGTTAAGGTATTTGTCATATCGTGGTACAAGTTTCTGGATACCTTCCTCATAGAAGTCTGTCGCCTGGGTTTTGAGTCACCGCTCAGCCGTCATCTTCAGGTCATCGTCGTCATCAAATCGTTGGCCGGCAAGAAATCGTTTCAAGTGAAAAGCAAATGATAGTCACTGGGCGCCAAGTCTGGACTGTAAGCGGAGTGGACCAGCTGTTCACATCTGGATTTGGTATCCAGGTTTGGCGTCACATTCACGGCTTGAGGTCTTCCGTTGTCATGGAGAACAATTCCCTTGCTCAGCATGCCACGCCGTTTGTTTTGCAAACTTTCTCACTGTCTCGCACTGAAAAAAGTGGAAGTTGCGTCGTGCAACAAACATGCCGCGCTGTTTGTTGCACGACGCAACTTTCTCGGTGTCTGGCATTAAACAACCGTGTTTACTGTCCTGCTTTTAGGCAGGAAGAAATTCCACCATCAAAATTCCTTTCCTGTCCCATAAGACAGTGTACAGAACCCTGCTCGTTGACATCGTCTGTCTGAATATTTTAACCGTAGGCGAGACTGTTGCAGGGACTACTGTTTCCATTCAGGTGTGATGTGAGAAACCCAAGTCTCATCTCTCTTCACTCTATGCAAGGGCTCGATTGGAAACATTTTGGGGGCCCCAGGTTCACAGCCAAGGTCTGTAGAATTTATACCGGTAAATAAAGTTTGTTATATACTTTATATCTATATTATACAATGGAAATCAATCAAACTAAAAAAGGGCATGTGATATAATGGACCAAATGGATCGAAACACATTTTTAACATAAAATAGCTCATACGTGAGCCTCAAGTAAACATAAAAGAATTGTAGATTACCTTTGAAAAGTCTAAATAGTTACAAAACCACTTGTTTTATCAACTGTGCAATGATTTTGTGAAAAGATTTAACTTATTTTTTAAACAGAATATAAAAACAGCATTATTTGGAAATTATTTATCTGTTTTGTTTATATTTCTAAAAAATCACTTAATATAAATAAATAATAAAATGGCATATTTATTATAGCAAATTATTATTAAAGGTTCTTTAAGGTGGACGTCAAGTGATTTTGCTTCCTATTCTTCCAACGGGCAAACTTCTGTACACATTTTCTTCATATTTAAAGCGTTCAAGGATGTAAATTTGAAAATCGATTAAAATAACTTCATATTATAACTTGGAATACTTAATATTTTCTAAAATATAACCATAATTATATTAAAAATCAATAACTTTTCTTTTGGTGGTGTCGAGACCAGAAAAAAAGATGGCACGACCTGTATACATTGATGACGTCAGTAGACAAACAAATGTTGGATTTCTTAATTATGGTTATGTTTTAGAAAATATTAAGTATTCCAAGTTATAATATGAAATGATTTTAATCGATGTTCAAATTTTCATCCTTTGGAACGCATTAGTTATGAAGAAAAGGTGTACAGAAGTTTGCTCATTGGAAGTATATAAGAAGCAAAATCACTAGACGTCCACCTTAATGAGAAAAAGTTATCTTTCTTGCTTTTTTCTCTGCAAAGTCTTTTGGAATTTCGTCTAAGTTTAAACTCCTGCTAATTTCACATTCAATGCACATAATTGTCGAATTGTTCAAACATTCGTGCTGCATTGATGATCTCAAATATGTTTTGATCAGTGGAAGCTTGGAGAAACTCCTTTCTCCTGATGCCACAGTCGCTAGGATTGTCAAGAAAATCCGAAGGGCAATAAATAAATTTAGAAATGCAGTAGACCTGCTGTTGCACGCAAGAAACTCAAGCATTTTCATGAGGTTTGTAATCTCTGCTGGCAGAATTGGCTTCAGTGCCTCCACTTCTTCACAAAGCATGTGACCATCAACACTATCTACCAACAAGTAATTGGACACTTGTGATAGCAAAGGAAAACGAAGTTTATTCACCATCAATAGTTGGTGGAGCCTCCACGAGCGGCGATTACAGCTGCGACCCTCCGGAGCATACTCTCAAATAGGCGTTGCACGACGGCTAGCGGTATTTTCTTCCACTCGGCTTGGAGAAGACAGGTCAGTTCCTTCACCGATTTCGGACGGTGGGGCATCCCTTAAGTCGACGCTCCAACTCGTCCCAGAGGTGCTCGATAGGGTTAAGGTCTGGGCTCTGCGCAGGCTAGTCCATTCATACCAAGCCATGGTGGACCTCGCAACATGACAGATGGCATTGTCATCCTGAAAGTAACATGGGTCCAAACCGCAAAATTGCCACAACGTAGGAAGCGCATGGTCATCCAAAATGGTGCAGTAGGTCTCGGCGTTGAGGAGGAACACCCCCATAGCATAATTCCACCTCCGCCGAACTTCACAGTTGGCACAATACATTCCGGCAGGAGGCGTTCTCCAGGCAGACACCAAACCCAGACTCTGCCATCCTAATGGAGAGTGAACCTGGATTGTCGCTCCAGAGAACCTGTTTCCACTGTTCAACGGTCCACTGTCGACGTTCTTTGCACCACGTTAGCCGAGCAGCGGTATTGGACTTGGTGATCAAAGGCTTGTGGGCGGCAGCATGTCCATGATAACCGAGCAGATGGGCTTCCTTACGGATGGTATTCATCGAAAGAACACTCCCGGATGCCTGTTGAAACTCCTCGCGGATGTGGCCTATCGATTTGGTGCGGTTCTTCCGAATTTCTCTGGCCAGCACCCGTCGGTCTCTAACTCCCAGTTTTGTGGGTCTGCCGGGTCGGGGCACATTCCGACAGTCACCTCTCATCTTCCACTTGCCAATCACGTAGGCCACTGTCGGTTTTAAGTACTTCAACTCGCTGGATATGTCACGTATGGATCGGCCATTTCTGTGATACCCGACGATTACACCTTTCTCGAAACCAGAAAGCTCCGAACTGCGTGGCATCTTGCATGCGACTGGTTGCGTTGTTGTTTCCCACACGATATTTAACGGCGGCGGCCGTGACGTGTATCAGGGCCGCAGATATCGTCGATTGCAGGGGTGTTCAATTACTTGTTGATAAATAGTGTATATCCGCCAATTTTATGGTATTTACTTGTTCTTTTTCGTGTTCTTGCTTGACATCTGTCAATGCCACTTCCAGATCCGCTGGGCCTTTTCTTATGGTATCATTAGTTCTGCATTTCTGTTCTTTGTAAAACATACAATATGGTGTTAGGTGTATGTTGCAATATGTTATAGGGTGTTTTTGACGTGATTAAAGTGGATTATCCTAGCGCGTGTCCGCTAAGCGCGGGGATCAATTGGGAGCAATCGGTCCAATCGGCTTAAAAAACCATCGCTTCCTTAGCGTAGCGCCCCAAAAATTCAAATTTCCATGCGCTTCGTTTAGTGCTCTTCCTTCGACATCTTTGACACCCATCGTGTGGTGCTGAATCTCTTCTGCAACGATTTCGTGCAGTAATGATTTCGAAACTTCAGGAAAATGATCTGATAGATCAGAAATGGTGAAGCGTCAGTTCTCTCTAATGATTTCATTTCTTCTCTCCACTAAATCTTCCGTTACTAGAGAAGGCTTACCACTCCGCAATTCATCATGAACGCCCTGCCGTCCTTCATTAAACATTCCAACCCACTTCCGCCTCATTCATGCACTCGTTGCGTTTTGTTCGTAAATTTTACAAATTTGCCGATTAATCTCACTCTGTCTGATATTTCTCGCATTCAGAAACCTTATCACAAACCGGACTTGGCAGTCGGTGGGCCGTTCTATTAACTTAAACAGTATTAACGCACAACACAAACATTTAATATAAGCGCAACCTCCTAAAATGGCGTCACGGCGTGGCTAATGCACGAGGAAACACAACTGCTCATGCACGACTCTGAAGTAAACATTTGCGCAGGAGTGATGCCTCGAAGAATACTGACTTTCTGGATGGCTCTCGTATTTCATGAACCACATCTGCTGTGCTGTGGGTACGGGTGTTAAGGGAAGAGGGGTTAAAAGAGAAGTAGATATTGATCAAGTGTACCTGCTTTCTAGTGTTGGTGAATTGGGGGAGTAAGAAAAAAGCCCCTGAAAGTTTTGTCGGCATTTCATAATTTGTATAATGAACATTTCCTAAATTATAGTTTTATTTCATCGTAATTTGTTGCTTGGGGCTAAATTTGGACTAGTGAGTTCTCATTCCAGTTAGTCCGATACTGAATGGGCAAAATATAATTTTCGACCCCTGGAACTGTTGATGATGATATGCCAAAATACTTGCGTCTTAATCAATTGCTCGTATTGCACTGATCAGACTAATCAGTCTGATCAGGCAGTACGGCATCTCACAATTCTTAGGAGTTCTAGCGCAAAGAGAGTGGGAACTCCTTTGTCCAAAAGGCAGTCTTCAAACTAAAGTTCTTGCAATTCGCTTCACTCTGACTGCACTGTTAGAAGGGAAAACAATGGACGAAAATTAAACATACATTAAGGTTGAATGACAAATGTTTTATGGTTGCGAAGGATATTTCAATTAAACAATTTTCCCCTAGCTACTAGCTGTGAAAAAAGTAATCCCCAAAACTCTTCCTCTGATTTCTTGTAACACAAAAGAAATCACTTATTCTCACCTCATAATCTTAGAGGCGTATCAATCACATGCATCGTGTGTCTGATACCAACCTGAATATTTGGAATCTTGTGGAATGACAGATCAGTATTTAACAAAATATTTAATATTCTTAATACGCGACTCTAAATTAACAATGATAACACTGCCCAACAGACATTTTGGTGCCTTAAAAGTTAGACCTATTCTTGGATATATTTGGGGCGCTGATTCCAAAAATGGCATCAGTTTTGCCACATCAGTTATAATTTTGGAGATACGACATAGCGGTCGTATCAGAATAATGTGACCACCCCCGGAATCACAGTGTACCCGCCCAGGCGCGTCACATAGTGCACGTGACAAGGTCGATCACACGGAGATATAAGCGGCCGGCCAGGACAGTTAGTAACGTGAGCGCAATGGGCAGAGATAGTGATTTGACAGACGTGCAAAAAGGAATGATCATCGGCTACAGCGCCAAGGGTGGAAGTATCTCAGCAACAGCAGACTTCGCGGGCTGTTCGCGAAGTGCTGTGGTAAGGGTGTACCAAGAATGGACCGCTAGAACACCGAGTACCATCCGACATCATAACTGTGGAGCCCCAAAACCCATCGACCACAGAGAAAAACGTCACCTCCATCGACTGGTAAAGGGCAATCAACGCGCAATAGTACAACAATTGACAGCGGAAATGAACGCTGCGGCACCCAGGTACGTGTCCCCAATAGCAGTAGGGCAAACCCTGTTACACATGGGTCTCCGGAGTGTTCGGCGAGTCAAGTACAGGCCGCCGGTGGTAGTGTGCATGTCTGGGGGATGTTTTTCTGGTATGACCTGTGACCGCTGGTACCACTGGATGGGTCCCTGAACGCCAATGGCTACCTATCCATCCTCGCTGACCACATCTATCTCTTCATGTTGGACGTTTAGCCTGGTGGTGATGGTGTCTACCAAGAGGACAATGCCGCCCTGCCATGTCACTAAGAGGGTGCGTGATTGGTTCCAGGAACACGACAGCGATGTCTCAGTTCTCTCTTGGCCGGAGAAATCGCCCGACCTCAATCCCATAGAACATTTGTGGGACTATTTGGATCGACAGGTTCGACGTGCCGACCCACAACCACGTCATCTCCGGGACCTCTATGCTCTTCTGCAGGCTGAATGAGCACGTGTGCCTTGCGCAACCTTCTAGGACCTCATTGCGTCCATGCTGCGTCGTCTCGCCGCTGTCATCTGGGCCAAGGGTGGTTATTCCCATTATTAAGTAAGTAGTCATGTTTTTCTGATACGACTGTGTGTATGCAGATTCAACCGGTCGTCCGTCGATATACGGGATCCTTAATCGCATAATCTGCTATTTTTGATAATATTTTGACAAATATTGATGCTATTAATATTACATGTAATAAAAACAACCACATGCAATTAAATCATTTCAACCCATCCCCTCAGAAATGTGCTGAAATAAACATACGGTATTAATAATCAGTTTGATTGACCCATTTTCCTCAAAAGGCCTTTAACATCATTGCAGAGCACAAGTTTGTTGTTCTTAGAGAAAAAGGGCAGCAAATCCTTTTCTCTGCTATGATAAAGCGTAATGTTAATTCCAGAACGAAGTAAATTCTTTTCATTCAACCTAGGGGCCAGCAATTCAGAAGACTCCTTTGAGAGGTTGAGATCCCTGACGAGGTCTCTCAGTTCATGTTGGTTAAAAAGTTGAGCACTTGATGAAGTTCCTACAAAATCCCTGTAACTTTCTACGCTTCTTTTAGAATGTATGCCATAAGTACAGTTAGGATTCTTGCGTGCAAATTTTCTTTCCTATTGCGTGCGATATTAATTGTAGAGCTACACAATATTTTAAGGTTCTCAACCTTTTAACGTAATAAAAATAAATTACTTACCATACCAGTTGTTTCTATATAATTTTTTCCTTTTCATTCCATACAAAGTAATTCTGTCGCACAATACACATTTTTTCAATGTTCTGGAAAATCATATTCTGCCGCTTGTCAGTCAAAAAGTCTTTGCATTGAGAGGAAGATCTCTCCAACTCCACGCTCACTACAGGCGCAAACTTGGTCTTTATGCGAATGTCAAAATTTTGATTCTCACTGACGAAGGCAATGACGTCTTAAGGAAGTGGAAAGCCGCGTGGATGACAAAGCTGGCAAAGTCACCCACACGGCTTTCCACTTCCTTAAAAATCTTCCACCGTATTTGCTTTTCTAGTTGCGTCCTTCAAGCTTCCTGATACTGTCTACAATGAACTTGTATGCCTCATACAACTCTTTATCCAGATCCTTACTGCCCACGAGACTCTTGATTTTTGTAACTGCTGCACTACCATCTTCTTCAAGTTGGGCAATGAAATCCTTGATCTTGGCAAGGTTTAGGCAGTAGTAAACCACAGCACAGATCCAGGCTGTGGAAGAAAGGAAAGTTGGGTGGTTTGCTGGAACATACTGATTCTCGCTGGGGCCTTAAGCAGCACTTTCTTCATTAATCCAATGAACTAGTTTGCAACTTTGTTCTTTTCCCTCACGGCTTGACAAACTCTATGCAAGGAGTGCACCAAGCAGGTCACGTGGTGTAAGTTGGGATAGAGAGGCTTCAGGTGCGAAAATGTTTTCAGCATGTAAGACACCTGATCTGTGGCCACCAACTATACCTTCTCGTAAGGAATTTCTGGCCACTACTTCGAACAAGCATCGTTGAATGTCTGCATTACGGTGCAGTTGTTTTTGAATAACATGAAGCGAGATGGTTTTCCGTTCAAATTAACAACAAGAATGGAAAGGGCATACCTCTTTTGAGCATCTGTTGTTTCGTCCAGAATAACTGCCAATGGAGAATATCCTATAATGCTTTTGATCTTAAGTATAGTGGCATCGAAGTTCACATCCACGTAGTTCTTTCTCAGAGCTCTCTCATCGGGGATTTTCCTTTGAGTGTATTTTTCCAGAAATCCTTTTAGAGAAGGATGGTTGACTTTAGACAGAGGGATTGTTGATTCCATTAGAGCAGCGGCAATATCAACATCAAACTGGTTGACTTGCTAGGCTTATTTAGATGCTTGTCGAAAAGCGTCCGCAATGAACTGACATTTTGTACTGCTTTCCCTAGGTTTTGTTCTAATTTCTTTGTTATTTTTGTGAGTGACGGATTTCACGTGTCTCCTCAGTGGCAGCTTTTGGTGCTAATCATCATCCACCATGATTTTCTTGTCACAATACGTACACAAAATCAGAGTACCATCAGTTTCAAACCCCTCATTTTGAAAGTCCTTTAGAATACTGTAGAATTAAAATTTTCTGATTTTACACATTTTTACTTTGTGTCTATTTGCTGCTGAAGGAAGAGAAAAAGAATGCGAACTAACTTGTGCGCGCACTGCTTTCGTTATTCTTCCTACTTCTTCTGGACTGCCCCTATTTCATTGCGCGGGAGAGAGAGAGAGAGAGAGAGAGAGAGAGAGAGAGAGAGATGAATGCACTAACCCGTACTTCTGCAACTTTTCCTTCCTCGTGGTTTCTGTCTCAGAGAAACACAGTAAAAAAATGGTAGATTAACAGTAAATTTTACATAAAAAAAGTAAAATTTGCGTTCATTTCGGGTGCAGATATTTGGTTTGCGTGCAAGATTCAAGATTGCGTTCAGAAAGGGATTTTGCGTGCTAGAGAGTGCACATAAGGTGCGGTAAAATAAGTTGATTTTACATGTTTATGATCAGATTTGGAATCTATATACGTGCCCGCATAAAATCTTGTACTGCGTGCTGTATCGCAGAAATCCTATCTCTAGTCATAAGACATGAGTGCTTCATCATCCTCCGGGAGCTCTGGTAGGTAGTTGAAAGATGAAACATGTACCTCATTGGAGTGTGGATGAGGTCGTCTTGCTGAATCTAGGCCAGGATATTTCCACTAGCTTCGATTATTTCGATTGATGCCGTTAATGTTGACAAGACAAAAATAACAATCATCATGTTTTTTTGGTTTCCTCCAAACCATTGGTATCCCAAATTTCAAGCAACTCCTCTTTCCATTTGCACATTGCCGTAAATACCTGGTGCAAGTTTTGCATAAGATAAAGGGAGCCCGCGATTTATATTAGTCTCCAAGCTAGACATCAAAATAATCAAGATATGCCTTCTACACAAACTCAGATAACAGGTTTCTAATTTTTTTTTAGTACTTCCCACAAATCTATTATAACAACAGACATCTGGATGATTTAAGCAGCTTCTTCGTGAGGAAGCTCAATCTGCGTACATAAATAGATCACATTACATTCTCTAGTTGTATAAGAATTAAGAAACTCACAATTTGACTAAAAAATACTGGCTTCACAATCATACAAAGGCCGTTCCATAAAAACTGAGAGTATTTTTTTGAGTTGGCAACCGTGCGAAGGGGAAATAAGCACGCAGACGACTAACTGAATTAAGGAAGTATCTATGGCAACAGTTATTAGTCGTGGCAGACAATTCTGGTTTTGTTATTGCGCAGTTGTTTAAGGTACGTCTGCATTTCGCCATACACTTAAGGTGGAGAGTAATGAAGTGAAATGCGTTGTGCAATAAAATTTTGCTATCGTTTGGAAAAAAAACGGCTCCAACAACAGTTGATTTAATGAAAAAAGCTTACAAAGATAAATGCTTGAGTGAGTCAACGATTTTTAGATGGCACCATGATTTCCAAAAAGGGCGTTTGTCGGCGAAACTCGCTCCTAAGCTTGGTCGACCTGAAAATGCTGTTACGGAGCGAATTGTTAACACTGTTTGGGCAATCATGTAAAAAGTTCGACTAATGACATGTGAAGACATAGCGGTATCAACTAATGCAGTAGTTCAAAAACGTCTGCATTCCGCATTCTACGCGACAAATTACTGCTGCATCGTGTGTGTTCCAGATGGGTACCTCATCACCTGATGAAAGAAAAATTGTTAGCCTGAGTTCAGATGTGTTATGAATGGAAACAAATGACTGCAAAGGATCCAAACTTCTAAACACTGCCGATGAAACATGCGTTCACTATTTCTACACCCTCACGAAGCGTGCAACGAGTGTCTGGAGACACACAGGCTCGCCTCCTCTGAAAAAAGTCCGGCAAACCAAATCAGCTGGGAAGGTGAAGATGATAATTTTCTTTGATCATAAAGATGTAGTCTACCAGCATACCGTTCCTCCACAAATTACTGTCAATTCTGAGTATTACATTTCAGTCTTGAAGCGTCTGCGACGACCCAGATCGATTAAGCGACCGGAACTGGTGGGCAAGGGGACCCTACACCATGATAACGCCCGCCCACATGTGGCTGCTTGAGTTCAACAGTTTCTTACGAAATGCAGTATTGAAATCATGCCACAGATTGCCTACAGGGACTGCAGGGACTTCGACCCGTGCGATTTCGATTTTTTCCAACAATGAAGGAGAATTTCCATGGCGCAACATTCAACGCAGATGCTGACGTTATTCAAGCTGTAGGCAATCTATTCCACAAAGTGCCTTCGCCACATGCTTTGAAAAGTGGACTGAACGATTAGACCGTTGCATATCCTCCGAGGAAAGATATTTGAGAAAGAATAATATATATGTATTTTGCTGTACCTATAAGATGTCCGATCAAAAAGTTCCGAGACTAGGCCGATATACAACAAAGTAGGCTACTTACGTTACTTAAGTCTGGCTATGATCTCCCTCAAAGTAGTCTCCTTGGGCAGCGATACACCGCTGCCAGCGTTTTTGCCACTGTTGGAATGCTCCCTGGAAGTCTTGTTCGCGAATCGTGTCAAGCACCGTCTGCGATTCGTGATGGATCTCGTCCACGGTTTCAAAACGGCGACACTTGAGCTTCAGCTTCGTCTTCTGGAACAGAAAGAAGTCGCAGGGGGCCAAATCCGGTGAGTAAGGCGGGTGAGGAAGGGTAGTTATGCTGTTCCGGCTGCAAAACTGGCGTGTTGTTAACGCTCTGTGAGCCGCTGCATTGTCGTGATGGAGCAGGAAATCGCCCATGCGTCACATTTCAGGTCGTTTGCGGAGAATGTCCTCCCTAAGACGCCGCAGTACATCGCAGTAGAAAAGGGCGGTGACGGTCTGGCCCTGGCGGACGAATTCACGGTGCACAACCCCACGAATGTCGAAGAAGACGATGAGCATGCTTTTGGTTGCCCTGCGGACCTGTTGTGCCTTCTTCGGTCGTGGAGATGCTGGGCTCTTTCTACTGCGACGACTGTTGTTTGGTCTCCGGGTCGTAACCGTAAACCCAAGTCTCGTCCCCAGTGATAACCCGTGACAGGAACGAAGGTTCATTCACCACCTGCTCACATAGATCTTGACAGAGTTTGACACGGAGTGCCTTCTGTTCGGTGTTAAGAATCTTTGGCACAAACTTTGCAGCAATGCGGTGCATGTTCAAAACCGACGTCAGAATTGCTATGCACTGTTCCGCGTGACAAATTGACGATGGTAGCAATGTCTTGAATGGTTCTCCGACAATACTCATGCACTAGTTCCCTAATTTTGTCCACATTTTCGGGGGTTTTTACTCGTGGACGGACGCACTGGCCTCTCGTCGTCTTCCAGTGCCGTTCTGTCGTTCTTGAAGCGCGAGTGCCGATCAAAACACCTCGCACGACTCATTGTTTCATTGCCATAAGCCTTCCGCAACATTTCATGCGTCTCCGTTCCCGATTTGCCGAGTTTGATGATGTTCGCTCGCTGCTCTTGTTTCACAGCCCATTCCGAAATCGCAGCTGGGTTCTGCACGTGGTCACCAAATATCGTGTAGCACAGCTCCCGATGTTCAGAGAACGACACCACTCGGCACAATGACTCACCCTTGACCGCTGCTCGCGCATCCGCGTACTGCCATCTGTTGGCGCGCTACGTGCCTAGTCTCGGAACTTTTTGATCGCACTACGTATTTCTCCATTTTGTGTGATTTTACTCTCAGTTTTTATGGAACGGCCGTTGTACGTAAGAACATTACATTCATATATATTGAAATTATTGTAATTTGAGTTTCCTTAATTCCCGGAGCAAAACAACGCAGACTCCGTTCACATTCTTCCGATTCAACTCGCTGTCTGCCTATTTCTGTTCTTGGCGAGTTCGCTTCATGGGATCGTCGCAAAAGTTGGCATACCAACACACGCCAAGGAACCACAGTTTTTCTTTATCGGCCTGAACAGTCACTAATTAAATGTATACAGTTTATTATATTTCTGCACATCAGCATCTAAGGTGGGTATTCCATATCTCCAAAACTAGATTTGATACGGCAAAATCAATACCATTAACGCTCCAAATATACCCAAGAATACGTGTAACTTCCAAAGCCCCAGATTTAAAGGGGGGGGGGGCTGTATGTAATTATTACAACGCTTTAGATGAAATAGTGCAAAACTGCCATCTCTCACGAAAGGTATTTAGGGCGCCACTGGCAGATTATCACGCACTTTTTTTTTCGGGGATGGGGGGGGAGTCAAAATACCAAAAATAAAACTAGATTGTTATTTTTTTCATTTTTAAAGCTTTCTTAATTGATAAAAACTACAAAATAATGAAATAAAATTCTGAATGAAAAAAGACATCGCTCTTTCCACGTTTTAGCAACACACAGCAACCGAAAAATTGTTGTTCGGCCATTGCTGGGGAATCGAATCTCAGATCTCTCGATATCTAGCCGAGCGAGTTACTCTTACACCACAGTGGACAACAATCCACGGCGCTATGTGTGTTTTTCTGTCAGCTTCTGACATCATAAATCCGTAAGATGGGCTGAGATGGAGACGTCTCAACTTCTCCAACTTGTCGGCATTATGGGCACTGGTTATATATTAATTATAGCAGTTAAATCCAAAGGGCGAGATCCAAAGCGAAAATCCTCTAAGTACGTGGCCCATCTTACGGATTTATGATGTCAGAAGCTGACAGAAAAACACACGTAGCGCCGTGGATTCTTGGCCACCGTGGTGTAAGGCTAACGCGCTCAGTCAGCTAGATATCGAGAGATCTGGGATTCGATTCCCTAGTAGTGGCCGAATAACAATTTTTTGGTTGCTGTGTGTTGCTAAAACGGGGAAAGAGCGATGTCTTTGTTTATTCACTGACGCGACGTACTTGGAGGATTTTTACTAAGGAAAATTCTGTTGTGTTGTGTGCTGTAATTTTCACAGTGGGTAACATTTTCGCCCTCTATGAACGGAAATGTGTTCAACGACGAAGGTTCTTTACTAGAGCAGTTGACAGTTACATTGATCGTGGCCTAACTGGGTTTAAATATTACTGTTAAACCAAAGCTGGTAAGAAAGTATCGCTGAAAGTATTCAGGCTTGCAGGCATTCGCCAAATCCTCATACACACAATCTATTTTTAAAGAAAAAGTTTTAAGAGTACCTGTTTGTAATGCTAGCGGTAAACACTCATTTTCTGTACTTAAACGAGCTAAAAATTATCGCTCATTTCGCTAAGTCAGTTGCATTCAGGCGATTTGTTACTTGTTTTCGTAGCAAACGGTGTTGTTCAGTCATTAGATTATGAATCTACTCGTATTACTGATAAACGCGCTAAATTTAATGGAACAGTTACACTTTAGTTTTTTCTAGTTACATTTTAATATGATTTTTATATGTACATGAATACCAAACAACTAAGACATTTCATTTATTTTTGTTCAAAACAAAAGGCGTCTGTGTGAGTTTATTACTTACTACATGTATTTAATACTTAATGGGATGCACAATATGTCTTCTATTACACGAGCAAGTGGTTTCTCATATGTATGCTTCTGCTTAATTAAAAGATAATAAATGTTGTAGTTTTCAATTCACGCATTTTAGTTTACAATCCTTATGTTGTTCTTTTTATTTTTTTTAGAAGGAGGGCCTGAAAATGAGGTTGAACTTGGGGCACCCAAATACTTTATCCTCCATTGCAGGAAACCTTTCGCCAGCAAAAAAAAAATTTGCACACTTTCGATAGAGATCGTGACAACTTTTAATCATACCAGGCAATGCATGTTACTACAATGAAATGCATATAATTATAATAATAATAATAATAGTAAAAATAATAATAATAATAATATAATTCATATTACTATTTATAATATTATTAAGAAATATATAATCTGCGAGTGGGGGAATGTTGCTCAGACAAAAGAACCAAAGGAGTACTGGCTAAGTGGGGAAGACCGATTGCTGAAAGGGAAGTTTGCTACTTTGCAGTGTAGCTGATCTCTCAGCTTCGGGAACCGATAGAAGATCCCAACACCTACACAACTCCGAAAAAATGGGCGCTAGAGTGGCATCTGAGCTTGCCAAGTCTGAGGTGGCTAGTGATTTGGGTAAACAGTCGGAACACTGTTTGAGAACACGTGATACGACAGTACCCTCCTGATTTACCTGGGGTTAAGAAGAAACAAGCAATATTTGTCCAGCCTTCCTTGTGATAAGGAACATTATTAACAGAGCCAGCTTGAAACAAAAGGAAATTTTCTCCAAAAATTAACTTTCAGTGTTGTGCAAAGATAAAAGAAATCGTTTTTATATCAACGAACATTAAGGAACCTGGGTTATCCTGCAAACTACATTTTTACAATGGCCTCCACTCCAGACCCCTGTGCTTTTAAATGATATGGGAATTTCTATAAATTCAAACAGACTACGGTTGCAGGTTAAAGCAGGGGCGAATTAAGGAGGATCTATAGAAACTGTAGCCTTGGAGCCTACCATTATCAAGTACCTATGAGGCATACCTGGGCTGATAATAGAAAGAGAGAGAGAGAGAGAGGATTTTTTTTTTATAAAATAGTTTTATTTTTGTCTCGTATGATTTCCACTTGGTCAGAAACTGAGGCTGGAAGACGAACAGATTTCAAGGTAGTAACTCACTAAGGTAAAAGTTTCATGTCGCTGTGTACAGGGGGTCAGCGAGACACAGTTTCAGCTTTTTCACTACCATCCACCTAGGGCCGGATTAAGGGGAAGTTCTAGAGGGGCTATAGCCTTGGGGCTCCACCATTATTACTATGGGTCTAGGAGGCATGCCTGGGCAAACAACAGATAGATAGATAGATAGATAGATAGATAGATAGATAGATACATAGCTGGAGGTTTATAAAATAGTTTTAGTTTGGTCTTGTATGATTTCCACTTACTTGGTCAGAAACAGAAGCTGGAAGACGAACAGCTTCCAAGGCAGTAACTCACCAAGGGTAAAAGCTAAGAAAAGTATACAGAGCTAAATGATTAGAAAACCTGAGACAAAATCTAGGAATCGTAAGCTTTTAAATTATGTTCTTATGAGAACAATAGAAAACTCAGTGAATAATAATGAAAACTCTGCAAGCAATTTATTAGTTTGAAGTTACGTATTAATTATCACGAGCATATTGCTATAGTTTCGTGTTTTTTTTTTCGGACTTCCCAATGGTTCCCCGTCATAAGTTCTTTGGGGGACCCGCTCAGATATCTTAACCTAGGAGCCCACTCAAGTGTCTTAGCCTAAGGGCCAACTAAGTCTTAAATCCGGCCCTGGGTTTAAGCGAAGCAGAACATGACTTCACTTTGTCCATTTGTTGGGCTTTTAAAATGTGGTCACCTTAAGGCATGAATTTTAAGGACTTTATATTTAATGCCGGATACAAACGGAACTTCTCTAAATATTGTGCACATAAACAGTTTTAACCGTCTGAAATATTACAAAATCTCGGTGAATATGTTTATCTGTGGATTTACATATGAATTCCCATGCAACGAATGGGCGAAAAAACGTTGTTGTTTTTTTTCACTAGGGAAATTTACACTGAGATCATGGATTCTAGAAATAATTAAGTACACAGTCAAATGAAATTAGTAACGAACGCAATATTTACGAAACATTTCGAGAATGTAACCTGGGTTATCCTGCGAACTGCAATGGAGAAATACGTTACTTGTGAAAAACAAACCGCTGAGGCACCGACCACCATGTATTGTTCTCTTGGATGTGGTGAGCACGTGCTTGTGACGGAGAAATCAGCTATTATTTAGGGAAGCGGAACGCGAAAACTGCTGTCTATGAAGCGAGCACAAACCCGAACTGCTAGTCAGGCTGGCGCCGGCCGAGAAGGCGTCGGCATCTGACGCTGTTGACAGGCCCTGCGTGGCTTGCTCACCGCGAAATGGGAATGATGGTTCCAAGGGCCGAAATGAAAGGGGACATGGAGGTGGGGAAGGGGGGGGGGGGAGTTGCTCCTCAGAGTTACACCGTGATAGCGGAGCTGGTCAAACGCCTAATTCTGGGGTCCCGCTGCATCAAAGTTTCATTCTACATGTAAACAATCGCATCACATTTTCCTTCCATGGCGTGAGCTTTTTTTTTTTTTTTTTTCGTCTCCCCCCCCCACACCTAAGTCTGTTGTTGAAGGTCATGACGATGCTGCAACTTTCTATTTCCGATCTGGTAATTCACATGATCCATGCCCTTCTAGGGCAACAAACATAAAAATGTGGTGTTTTGAGTTAAGTTGTGGTCAGTGGCGTACCAGAAAAATTCTCCCCCTGCAAAAAATGTTTTCGAGGCCCTTTTGCGAAAATACATTAGTTTCCAATTACTAAAAATTTTAACTTCCATATTATTTACTAACTAGGCTTTACGAGTGTTTTAATAAATCAAATTCTTTGGAACCTACGAGTCGTAGGATAATTTTTTTTTTCACTTTGTTCGTGTACAAAAACACAAATGTGTACGTTATAATTAAAATTATTGCCCTAATTACCGATACAAATTACCACACAAAATACTTACGTCAAAGTTATTTATATCATGCAAAATTTATTATTTCGAAATGCTTTTTGAAATGTTTTACGATTGCACACACGAAAGAATCAACTACAGTGTGATAGTGTCTAATGAATTTTCCGATTTATACGCAATGTCACAACATAAGTAAACAAATAACTAAGTTGCGATTAAGAACTGTAGCACAAAAAACATGAAACTACTTAAATTATTTCTTCTTGAATATAAAAAACACACTTAATATAATACCACCATGTTTTGCACGTAGCAAAAAAATCTTTTGACTCCGTTGCAATAAAAAAAAAAAATGATCCAGGTCTCCGATTTCTTCGCTCCCGTGAAGAACATTTTTTTGTTCATTACATTCGAAAGGATGCATAGTTATGCGCAAACCAACTGTTGTAATAGATAACACCTTATCTTCATTGGTATAAAAATTCCGCTCATTGAACTGATATTTTTTTCACATTCTCTTGTTCACATACCTGCATAGAAACTATTGCAAGGGCTGTGAACTTGAGGCCCCCTGTAACAGTAAGGGCTATTAAAAGGGGCCTCAAGTTCTTTTGAATAGCTGCTTTCCTGTCATCCAGTTTTCATGAACTTAAGCAACGAAAATGATTTCTAAAGATTATACGTATTTACTGAGAAAAACAACAACCGCATTTCTTCTTAAAGTTTCATTCAAAGTTGCCTTAATTTTTGGCTATTTCTTTAGCCAGTTTCATACAAAGTTTTCCCAAAAACAATTTTAAAATCTTTTTGTTCAGGCTAGAGGCACTTTCAACCATGAACCCCCCCGCACTGCAGGGGTTGCGGGGGTTATCAGTACGCCCCTAATTGTGGTCACTAAAGAACTTAAACCTAACTTCAATAGTTTGCACTAACTGTCTAAGCAGGAGTTCAAAGCACTAGATCAACATAAATGATCTTATAAACAACTTTATAATAGTAGATAACCTTCGTTTATTCCACTTGCGGAACTTATCACACCTTTATGACAGAAGCGCTGACATGCCCTCACAATAATACATATTTAGACGAAAACTTTATGACACTGACCTCAACAACTGTTAATGATCGCGTGAAGATCAAACGCGTAAAGTTTCTCTGAGAATATATCATCACTAGGCTAATAATTGTTTCGCGGGGTGAGTTTACGCGAATTTTGAATGTAAAATATATCCACGAATTCCAGATGTTTTGTCCTATGTTTGACTGATTTCTATTATGATTTTTTGATTATTTTTCATATTTAAATAATTTTAATACTACATTCATTAGAATCTACGCAAAAAAAAAAAAAAAAAAATACTGCAAATTAATTCTGCTCCAAAGTCCAAACCAGAGTTTTAAACCTTGAATTACCCATCAAGATTGTTCGCTTCGAAGAGACACTTATCGAACAAGCTTGACGGGTAATTACAGGTCACATGCACTGTGCTGAAGAATGAAGGGTGCCGTCTTTCGTGATTTCCTTCCACCCACCGCTACTGTTGAATGACCTTGGCGACTTGCCGCACTGGTAAACCGTAAACCGGATGACGTCAGTTTTATTAGTTTTAACTGGGAAAAGCAGCTCACAGAAAAGGGTTTTTGAGTTTCGCAGACGCTTAGCTGCTTAGCTTAGAAAAGTTTTGTGCTTTCTTGTGAGTATTTAGTTTATAAAGTTTCTAGATATTGTTGGTTAATTTTGAGAATGAGCCACGTGAGTAAAATGAGTGCATTTGAAAGATAAAAGCAGTACAGCAAGGGAAAGTTTCATGTGAACAAAAACCTATTGTTCTGTTCATGTTGGAACACACCAGTGGGGTTTTCAAGAAAGGACAGTTGTGAAAACCATTTAGCAAGCAAGCTGCATAAAAAAAGCGTGTGTGTCCGTACAATCAACAGAAAATAATACAGAAATTTGTTGATGAATTAATTGAGAAAAGAATTAAACAAGAACAGCATCGCTCAGAAACTGAACTTTCGAAATTAAATGGTGCCTTTTGTGCAGCTAACATCGCACTTTCCAAACTGGATAACCCTACATTAAAAAAAAAAAATTAAAAATTACTTGGAAAATTCGTTGAAAGATACAGGTGTTATTCCAAATCCAAATTGGTTTTAGTTTAACCGTTGTGTTCGCTAAGTTCCACAGTTCGGCAACAGAAGCGCCTATGTCGTGCCCGTCAGATCGCGCCTCAGAAACTGCTTTGCTCCTGCGTGTATGTGTAGGGGGACGAGGTCCCAAACTCTATGGTTTGGACTCCATGGTTACGCTACTGGTATAGTCCATAACAGTCATACCTACATCACTTTCGGGTTGGAATCGGCATTCCGTCTCGACGCTTTCGTTGCTTCATAGGCAGAAAAAGCAACGTCTGACTCGGACAGACCGTATTCGTCATCACCACTTTCTTTTTTTACGATTAGCTAAGTCTAATGTAATGTGAGTTCAGTTATGCAGCACGGTTGTAAACCTCTACCTTTTTTAATCTCAAGTATAGGAGTATTGAATTCAATATTTTATTTATTGAGGGTTTGACGACCACCGTGAGCAACTCAGTGGGCTATCAGCAGCAGAATTGAGTTCGGGCTCAATTTTAAGAGCCCGAGTCCGTCTGAGCCCGAATTTTAGATTGCAAAATAGAGCCCGGGACCGAACGAGCCCGAAAACTATGATTAACCTGTTTAGGCATTAAAAAAAAAGTCTTCTCTTCCAGACTTTTACTCTTTCCTATCCTTGCAATTAACCGATGTCTTTCTCAACTGCGGAATGGGAAAAGGATGTCTATCTATTTCTATAGTTTCTTTGACCATTCATTTCTTCTTGAAATGTTTCTGGGGGAGGGGGTATCAGGAAATATCGGGAGGCACAACAATCTACGTTGCACGTTGCTCAATAGAATTAGCAGGCTGCCCCTTTGAGGTAGGGAGCAAAATTTCGCCAGCTGGCTATCTACTGTTTATAGTTCTTAAAGAAACTTTTTCTTCGCAGAAATCCTGTAATTCATGGCCTATGGAATTTTATTACCCAAGCCCGGAATGCATAGCCCTGCCGAATTCCTATACTCCCCATCTAGACCCCGCTGCCGAAGAATTCTCTTTAACAACTCGAAAGTGTAAAAAAGTCACCTAAATCGCACAAAATCCTATTAAAATGAAAAGGAACACAATTATCTTTCTCTCTATGAGCCCGAGCCGGAACACCAGTAAGTATTAAGCAGCCCGAGCCCGAACACCAGTAAGTATTAAGCAGCCCGAGCCCGAACACCAGTAAGTATTAAGCAGCCCGAGCCCCGTTCGGGCTCGGCCCGTCTCTGCACTGATAAGCAGTCACCCGTACCTAATTTAGGGTCACTGACTCCAGGGTAGGGAGAGAGCCAGTGCCGTAAGACAAACACAACATCCATGCCTCATCGGGATTCGAACCCCGACCCATCTCGGACGAATGATCAGAAGCCGTCGCTTAGACCACTGAGCCTCTGGGGCGGCGTTCGTTGGTTACAGAGCCCATTTAAGGAGACGGGGTGGGGGGAGGCAGAGATCTGGACAGTATTTTGGGTCCCAGTATTAGTAGCACATCGAGAATTTCACTATGGGTGGCAAAATAAAAAATTCCCGTGAAAAAGCATTCGCAAAGTATGATGAGGAAGTCACAAAAATATTCCCGCCATACTGAAGCGTGTAGCCCATGAATCATGGATTATTATTATTGATGTTTAACGACCACCGTGACAAACTCAATCGGCTCTAAGCACTCTCCCGTCCCTGATTTAGGGTCACTGATTCCAAGGAAGGGAGAGACCTGGTACCGTAAGAGAAACACAACATCCATGCCTCACGGGATTCGAACCCGTCTCAGACAAATGGTCAGAATCCATCGGTACACTACTGCACCACCGGAAACCAATGTTGGCAAAAAAATGTAAGAATGCATGGTTGAAAAACGGAGACCAGTTCAGTTTTTCATATATACCCCCTCCCCCCAGTTCAGCTTGTTAAAATTATTGTATATGGAAGTAGTAGTAGACAAAATCATATGATCCAAATATCATAATTCAAACGAATTCTTAATATATGAAAATCAGTGGTGTATATTCGAGGCTAGCTACGAAGCCCAGAGAATGCACAAATAAAAGTCAATTATCAACGGTATTAAGACATGTCGATGCTTTTGGTGTGAAAAAAACACGAGCGAATTCGCTTTTTTCGATTATGAGAATCAGTCTGGAGAGCGATAATCAATGGCATCAACGTAACGCAAATGGGTCTTCGAGAGACTTCGCTGTTCTGATGCAAAGAGCTTCAATACTATCTCCTGCTAGCGTTTCCATGACAACATGAATGAGCTACGGAACTCCTGAGTAGCCATTGCTTTGGCCAAGGGTTCGCTCTGAAAAAAGAAGACTTCGGACTACCCCAGTCCCTCCATGCTTCCAGAGCGTGTTTCGCGAGAGTTGTTTCAGTTTGTGTGAAGTGTCAATGAATTAAAATCAGTGATATTATATCTTAAATTCGTGGCTTTGTTGGATTCGAGCTGTTTTGATAAATTTTGTGAAAGCTTCCCCGAACATCTACTACGAGAGCTTGATGCTTCAAATTTTGATACAGCTCGATTAAAAAATGAACTGAAGGTGTTTTATTCCTTTGATGAATACAAAACAAATCAGTAAGAGACATTACTTGTTACACAAAGTTAATAATTGGACATAGTGTTTATTGAGGTGTACAAAACAGCAGATCTATTATTAAACTTTCCATCAACAACTGCAACTGCCGAAAGAAGTTTTTTTGTATTAAAAAGAATCAAAATATACGTATATTAGAGCCACACAAGGACATGCACATTCGAGCAACTTGGCTGGTTTGTTAATAGAGAAAAACATTATTTTTAAATATGAAAAAGTACTCGGAAGAAACGTTTTTGTGAAAAAGTAACACTCAAGTTCACACAAAAGGAAAGAAAAATGGAGTTCGTGTACAAATAAGTGTTCAAATCCTAATCCTCATAATTATTTGGTATCATGTTAGCAATAGCATGTAGCTAAAATTTAGAAATTGTTTTTACTTCTATTACTTAACAATTAAAAAATAGACTTCGCACTTTTTAAAAAACAGTACTATGTGTTTGTGTGTGTGTGGGGGGGGGGGTATGATAGCCTAGGTCTCAGGACCCAAGATACTCCACTGATGAAAATTTACCCTAATTCGAGATGTGTACCTAAGTACAAAAGAACGTCGTAATGCTTTCGAAAAATTTGAGGAAGGACTGGGGGCGACTATATTTTTTCTGGACTACTAAAAAAGCAGGAAGAAATAGAAATCGCTGTGTTATCTGCAAAAAAAAAAAAAAAAAAAAAAAAAACTCTGTCAATTCTTCAAGCATCCTGCATAATACTGAGCCCCCCCCTGAAAATGCGAGGACCGGGGCTGCAGCCCCCTTTTAAACGGGCTCTGGTTGTATACATGCAACACTGTAAAAAATAAGTGGCGTGAATTCACGGAAAATTCGTGAAAATAACGTGCAGCAAAGCCGCCAGTAGGTATCGGTCTTTTAACGAAATTCACGGAAAATTCGTGATAATAACGTGCAGCAAAGCCGCCGGTAGGTATCCGTCTTTTAACGAAATTTCCGGTTTTAAAAGCTCCCGTTTCTTCTAGTTCAAACGTCGCTTTTTTCAACAGAAGATTTAACAAAAAAAAAAAAAAGGGGCGCTTACCCGGAAACGACGATGTAATATATGCAATGCAAAATGGTATTTATGGATGAGCTGCCTATAAAATTTACACACTTCTACAACCAGTGGTTTACCAGGGGATGTTAATCCCCGTCCCAAATGAACTCTTTCAATCGATGTTTCAAAGACGCCATTTTAAAAGACAAAGTTTTGTAAGTGTTTGAAATTGTTTTTATTTCTCATGGCAACAAATGAACGTGTTTTCTCCATGCAGATGAGGAAGCGGAAAGGAGCCGAGGAACAGAATGTCCCATTGTAATGAAAAGCTAATACATAGGTATACTGAAAATTTCTGTAGTAGCGACGCAATACCAAATTTGAGTTCCATGACTTATTTCAGATTACTCTGCAGCAGTCGAATGACCATGTTTCAAAATCTGGGGGGGGTCGATCACACATACACACATTATATATATATCATTATCATCATTGTCAACCATTATCAATCCACTGCTGGATGAAGGCCTCTCCAAGTTTCTTCCACAACGGTCTGTCTTGTGCCAGTCTCCTCCATGTTACTCCCGCATACTTTCGAATTTCATCCACCCATCTCACATGTGGTCTTCTTCTGGGTCTTTCCCTGTCCCTTGGAATCCAGACTAAAATTTCAGCTGTCCATCGATGATCTGTCCTTCTGGCAATTTGTCCAGCCCATTGCCATTTCAGGGATTTTACTCTGATCATGATGTCTTCCACTCTTGTCATTTTTCTGATCCATGAGTTCCTCTAAACATACAGTATATATATATATAAGGATCTCCGACTCTGAAAATCTGGTGGGTCCTGAGCCCCCCCCCCCCTCTGTGGTTACGCCTATGCTCTACAGCACGCTGAAAAGGAAGGAGTTTTTATTAAAATACCAAGAATCACATCAAAACAAAACCAACGCTGTAACGTAAACACAGAAAACTCAGAAGAGTATTACAGGGTTTCATTTCATGTACCGTTTTTGGACATGTTTGTTATACTTTGGAAAATAAATTTCTCGCTCACAAATCAATATTATCAGGATTGCAGTCACTTTTCCAACTTGTTTTCTGCAGAGATAAATAGTAAATATAAGTGATAAGATTACAGGTAATAAGAATATTAATAATAATTTCCAGCATCTGACTATTTTTGCTTGGTTGTTGCATACATTTAAAAAATACATTCATCTCATTTAGTTGTATAAAAAAATAAATTTCGTACCCTACCTTCTCACAGGAAACAAAAAATATTGATTAAAAAAATGCTTAATTTGTGAAAAATCCTCACAAGAAAAAAATTATTACAAGCTTATTCAGAAAAAAAAAAAAAGCTCCAATAGAAAATAAAATGACTAAATCACTCGCACTAATTGCAATAAAAAAATCGTCGCGCAATTTGTTTTACGATGTACGTGATCCGGGTTAACAAGTGTTTGTGGTTCAGTAGTTAAAGGCGTGCGTTACCTGTTGGACCGACCCAAACGACGGTGGTTCGATCCAGACTGCACCGAAAGGATTATCTGGGGTAAGGGCTGAAAAATGCAGTGTCGTCGATTTTGCAAAATTTCAGTTTAAATACGGAATACCCTGAAATGGATTTTTTCTGAAATAAACGGAATTTCTGACTACGGAAATCTGTGAAAATACGGGTTAAAATAAACGGGCACTTTTTAAAACGGAAATTTCTGAAGAACACGGATACCTACCTACCTGCAACTCTACTGCACGTTATTTTCAGAAATTTTCCGTGAATTCACACCACTTTTTTTTTTTTCAGTGTACGAGTCTATTTCTATCGGTTTCATTTTTCAACTCCCTTTACGCTAATTAAACGCATTGTTACACCAGCTCTTGATGAAGACGCAACTGTAGTTATGTTGAAGCCCATAGAGAGCCTTATTTTTTTAAGTTTCTTAGTTTACTGATGCTTCTTTTGAGTAAAATGAAAGATCTTTGTTTCCAACCAACATTTTTAACCTTGAGCATGCGCTATTTGTAATTCGTAGCAATCTGGTCCGAATCACAAAAGATTAAAATTACTCCATCTCGGGTCACAACCAGGTATGGATTTTTGGAAATGTGATAATGGCGAGGTATCAACTCATCAACAGATATATAAAAAAAATGAAAACCCCTCAAATTCCATGAGAGGATTTTATCTTAAAATCCCGTAAAAATCAGACCTTTTAAATGAATGAAATATGGAATTACATCACTGCACAATACAAATTTTGAAGATGCAAATCCGTTTATTGGTGTAAATATGACAAGGATGTTAAGTCAGATATTACCAGAAAACTTGAAAATTTCGTATAATACCCGAAAACAAACAAGTTTCAAGTTTCCGATTAATTTGAATATGACCATCACAGGATCCGCTAGTCGAAGCAAACGGGCATTCATATATAGCAAGTCTGGAGGTTAAGAATTCATTCCCAGGGCCGTGGGTGGCCTAGTGGGCAACGTTCGTGACTGCCGCGGAAAGGACCTCAGGTTCGATCCCAGCCAGGTACAAACGCTCGATCCACTAAATATCCGCCGTGCATCGGATGGGCACGTTAAGCTGTCGGGCACCGGGTACTGGCTCCCCCGGTAATAAATAAGGACGTCTTTCAACTTCGCTTCCGTGTCACTTTCCTATCGGCCACTCTAGCCCAAATCTCCTAGCTTCTTATTTCTAAGGGTTGTTTAAGACCTGGGGTCGGACACTCTCTTCCTAAAATCCTCTACACATGATCATCATTTGATCAATTCATTCCCGTGATTGCCCGGAGGCGACGAATATTAATGAATGTAATACGGGATTACACCATTGTACAATACAAATTTGGAAGATGTGAATCCGTTTATTAGTGTAAATATGACATGGATGTTAAGCCATATTTCAAGTTTTCGGATATATGTCATATTTACACCAATAAGCCGATTCACATATTCCAGATTTGTATCAGACCTTTTGACGACTTGGCCCTTATCCTTTATTAAGTTCTTCCGTATTTAATGACGAGAGTTTAGCAAATAAATAAATGCGTTATCATAGATTTTGAGGCTTAAGTGTAGTTTAATTCCAAACACCGAAAAAACAGGACCCCCAACATCGTTTTGCTCAGTTAAATTTAGTAACTCTCTCTTACACGATGTAACAGAAGAATTGTCACCGCTTTTTCCCACCGAAGTTCTAACAGGTAAAACCTTTCACCGTGGGTGGTGGTAAATTACCTGTTCAGCTTTGTGATCATCGAGACGGTTAGAACGGAGGGCAGTGATACTCTTGGAAATCGCGGAGTAACAGAAAGAATGAGAAACAGACACTTGGAGCCCCGTGGACTCTGATGATTTTCAGCTCCTGCAGTAAAGGCAGCACAAAGATAGGGTCAACTAATTACAGTCATCAGCACGAATCTTGTCTTCCATTTGACGTAAGGTCATCATTATTGGCCGCCCGGAGTCATAAATCACCGAACGGGTTGGCTTTGTGCCTTTTATGCCGCAGAGCGATCGATGGACAATGGCCAGTCGACTCACTTGGCCGGAGGGAATCTCTATGACCCCTTTTCCTCCTTTCTGACTCTTTACTGACTCAGGAATAGCTCTTTCACCGCGAATTTACGGACGCCAACTTGTTTTCCCCGCAGAAACAGAATGAAGAACAATACCTTCCATTTGCATTCTTGTTTTAAAATTTTAAAGTGTAATCGATACTATTAGAGTTTTGAAATATATCTTTATTTGCATAAAGCGAAAGCTGTAGATCTGTTCTCATTTTGTGTAACCCTTTGGCGAAGGGCATTGCCTCGTCTATTTTAACTCTAAACATTTCCTCCAATCTGACTTGGCATTTCCACATTTCTTTCTTTGCTAAACCTGCTTCGGAAAATCCAGAACTTTATTTATTTATTTATGAGCACATTCCTACAGGCAGTAGATCTAGTTACAGAGATGGCTATGACATCATTCTGCGTTAACATCACAGAGATAATTGATAATTATCTGATTATTGATATTAGATAATTCTGCGTTAACATCATAGAAATAAGTGATAATTACAATCTGTAAAACATGCTTTACGAAAGAAATCATTGCGCACGTTTAAAATATACGGACGTTCTTGAAGTGAGTTGTGAAGTCTATGCACTTTAAAAAAAGTGTGGTAGGTTGCATCAAAAAGTGGTGCTACACACCAGCTGTATCACATTCTGAGAAAAGATACATCATATTGTGGTGGAAACAAAATCGAACAATATGGTTCAAGCTAGTACCGTAACGCGGTGCAAAGTTGCACCATTTTGTTGTGTGTTATTTGAACTACACAATAGTGTATCGTTTCTCATAAAGTGGTGCAGCTGGCGTAGTAATACTTTTTGGTGTAAACTGCAACAAAATTTTTAACAGTGTATACATTTTGCATAACGGAGAATTTTTCTCAGCTTCAGTCCTGCAGGATGGCAGAGCAAATACTTCACATCCCAGCAAAAACACAAGAGTTGGGAAACTGCTGGCTACCAGCTGGCAGTGATGGGTCACTGCTGGCTGAAATCTGCCACTCACGGCCCGGCAGCGGTCCGTTAGTGGCAGCACCATCAGTTGGCAGCCATTGGTGGCCCTGCAGCATCGCCGTGAATTATGGGCCTTCAAGCAAGTGCCCGTAACTGGCAACCGATACAATCCCAGCACCAGGTGGAAGCAACGGGACTGTGCATGCGCAGAAGCAAGACGCGCTGTACGTGTTTCTCGTGGCACCAGTTAGTTGAGGACGACGCTATCGCCAATGTGTTATTTTGGTGGATGTTAAGAAAAAAAAACATATGTAGGGAGGCGAATTAATTTTCTATAATGAAATGCCACGTCGACGAAGATATCAGATTAAGCTATGAAATACTAGATTACAGCCACGAAATACACCCACTCCATTCCCATGAATAACAAAAAATAATTTCTGTGTAATCTTTCGTTTTAACATACACTAAACCGCTTGAAACGAAAGTCCAAGAAAAACATTAAAAAAACGTTATGTTGGGGGAAAAAAATAAGATTTATACGCGTACAAAATTTATCAATTATTTGAAAAAAAAAAAAACAAGGAGAGCAACGCTATGTGGATATAATGTACTCATCCATGTGTTGAATACACAAGACTGGAGGAATTCGCTTCTAAAAATAACGGTAAGTAAAATAAAATATCTTTCCTCTTTAAAACAAATGTAGCTTCGGACAGCTGAAAGGGAAGATACAACGCTAAAATTGTAACAGAATGTGACATGAACGGGTAAATATATTAATTCAACAATCGCCTTTCAAGACGACAAAGACAGCACGAAACTTTGGAAAGCGCCTGTAAGTTGGTACACTCCTTGAAAATGAGTGAAGTTCCTTCAAGGAAAAAAAAACAGAAAAAAAAAAAAAAAAAAAAAACAATCGTTACGTTGAAAAAATAAATTTATGAATTATATGAAATTGACATTCATGAAAAATGCCTCGCACTATTGTAAAATTAAAGAAAGAACCATTCGTTACACATTTCGCAGGAAGAGGCTCAGCTTCAAGCAGAAGCACGTGCGTGGCAAATCAGTCCCGTTGGTAAAGTGCCCACTTCCCACGCAGACAACCTTGGTTTGTTTCCACCCAGATCCAGACGGGCTCTTTTCAGGACCTGTTGAGAAAATTTCCGCAGCGCAGTGCTGTAATGCAGAAGTTCCGTAAGGCGAAAAAACAAGTAGTTGTAGCTTTGGAAAACTGCGGTTATCCATTATTTTTCTTTATGGCTACTACTGGAAAATTTGGCGGGCAAAATTCGGCAAGCCATCAGTTACGTCACGTGATTGCCGGCTGCCACTGCCGGGAAACAAGCGGACCACATTAGGCTAGCCATCATTTATGGCACGTACTTGTAAAGCCGCTGAAGGGCCACTTGTGGCAGCCACTGCCTGTGATGGATAACTAATGGCCCTGTTCTGGCATATGACAACTAATGAGGGTGCCACTGTTGTGCTGGCCCGAACTGCTAGCCCATGTGGTAGCCGCCCGGACATTTGATTGACGGTTGGGCGGCGGAAACATGGTGCTGGGCCACGCTGGCAGTGCTGGCAACCAGTAGTGGCCCAGTGCTTGCCGAGCAAGACCGTTTTTGCTGGGATATTGTTCTTAAGTTGGCCACAGACACACGCGTTTGAATGTCACGCCAGTAAACGGAGGAGTTTTGTGCCTGTGGAGGCATGTGGTGCAGAGTGAAGCTCTTCAACGACTGCCTGGAATCATCTTCACTCCACGCTACGTGCCGCCTCAGGCACAAAGCTTCCTCGTTTGCTGGCGTGACACTCAAGCGTGTTATTCAAACGTATGTGTGTGTGCGCGTGGCCGCCTATAGTGAACATGGCACACGGAAATTTAATCTGCCTACAATTAGAATATCATCTACGTCTCCTGTGATGATACCGTACTGAAAGTAAAGCTGGAGAGACTTCCTTCTCGGAGGTCATCTTGAAGAATGACAGAAGGTCAGCAGTCAGGATATCAGCGATATAAACTCCAGTAGATCTGTGAAACGGTGTCTTAGAAACCTTTTTGTACTTTCTCAATTTAATTTATGTGTGTTACGAGGCTGCAACTCCAAATGATAGCAGCATATTCCAGTGAAAAGCTTTGACCGTAGTCTCAAAAATGCGAATAAGTGTGTGAGGATTGGAGAAACACTTTGGCTGTCGCATAAAGAATCCAACATTTCTATAGGTAGAACGTACAATTCTTTAGATATGGGTTTGTGACGTACTACAGAGGTGAAAATACGTGTCAAGACGATAGATCTGCAGCGAGACATTCTGTCCGCGTAGCTCAGTTGGGAGAGCGACGTACTCCGGAATGAGGGGAACACGGGTTCGATGCGGGACTTGTGTTTTCACATTAGCGGCCGATTATGGAAAATGGATCCACTGGCCGTTCGGTTCTTTGAAAAATGTGTGATATTTGTTCTACACATTGTTTGGAATTAATAAAACATTCATACTTCGCTTCAAAAACAAACAAAAAACAAGAAAGATGACACCGAATTTTCGGATGTAATGAGCACGTCTTTTGAATCCGTTCTGCAGGCACGGTCCCATTGACTTTGAATATCAAAGCTATTCAAAGTCAATGGGACCGGTTTGGAAAACAATGAACTGGTTCCAACAATCGATAAAACATCCCGAAATAGAAACATCTATTTAGTACCATCAGCGACTAAAAAACATATTACGAGATTTAACAAATGGCAAACAAAAAGTTTCACATACTACAAAGAAGCTACCAGAGATAAAGAGATTTTCAAATCGAACAGTTAAAAGGAGAAATATAGAAGGAAACAAGATATAAGTCTACGTCTCGTAGCGAAAACATTTACATTTTGCAAAACGGAACAGTTGAAAATAGACGAAAAATATTCGTCCTGGAAAAAGCTATGCTAAGGGAAAAGAACTTTTCAAATAAGTCCCCTGGGAGCAGATATAGCGAAAAAAAAAAAGTTTCAACATTTACGCAGTTAGCGGGAAATCTTTACGTTATTTAAAGAGGATAATGCTCCACCTCTCTGTTGCAGCGATTTGCATACAGTAAAGAAGAAATTTTTGAATAGCGTTTTTGGAAGCGGCGATATAGTTGCAAACTGTCAAAACAACACCTGTCGACAGAGCTGTGAACTACAAAATTCCTTATTTACTAGCCTAAAGTGTTCTACAAGGGAAATGGCATCCGGTGTTGAAAGAATTTTCTAAATCGTACATGTAAAAGCAGTGATATTGAGAAAAACAGATTAAGCATTTGCGCTCCTAGCGGCGAAAGGGTGCAATAGTTTTGAAAGAAAATACACACACAAAGTTTGTATAGTTAGTGGCATCTGACCGAAGAAAGAAGTTTTTCAATCGGGTTTTTAGTCCCGCTGATATTGCTGTAAACGGAAACGTGAACTTTCGCCCTCTGGTAGCAGACTTGTGCATTAAGAAAAGTTTGAAATTATGTGAGGAACATTTTCCCACGGAAACGCTCTCTAACAAAGAAAGAATTTTTCAAATCGGACTCTTAGAAGCAGGGATATCGACAAAAATAAGATATGGCTTTACGCCCCCTGATGGAAAAAGCATGCATTATTCTAAGAAGAAAGTATTGCCAAAAGGATTTTCGATGTGAGCGGTATCGGTCCACTGAGGATTTTTTTGAATCGAGTTTTCAGGAGCTCAGATTTTGATGCAGATACATCATACGCCGAAATTAACCCTTACGCCCCCTGGTGGCCAAACCATTCTTTATCAAATATTAGAAATTTTATGCAAAACATTTCCTATCAGGAGCTGTATCCGGTGCAGAAAGAAATTTTCAAATCGGAGTTTTAGAAGCAGAGATATCAAGGGATGTGCAATTTACCTTTACGCCCCCTAGCGGAAAGTCTATGCTTTACTTGAAAATTTTGAAATTATATGAGAAAAATTTTACACCTGAAACGCTAAATTTTCCAAATCCGACGTTTAGAAGCAGAGATATTGACAGAAATAAGATATACCTCTACGCCCCCTGGCGGAGAAACCATGCATTATTTTAAGAAGAGAATATTCTGAAATGTTTATCGACATGAGCAGTATCGGCTAAGGAAAGAATTTTTTTTCAATCGAGCATTTAGAACCTCAGATTTTGCTGCAAATGTCAACGAAGCTAAAATTAACGCTTACGCCCCCTGGTGGCCAAACTATATTTTACAAAAAATTATAAATTACAATCAAAACATTTCCCACCAGCAGCTGTATGCGGTGTAGGAAGAATTTTTCAAATCGTAATTTTAGAAGCAAAGATACATGAGAAAGCGCAATTTACCTATACTCCCCTAGCGAAAAGTAAATGAATTACTTGAAAATTTTGAAATTATATGAAAAACATGTCGCACTGGAAGCTCTATCCAACAAAGAAGATCTTTTTTCAAATCGGTCTGTTAGACGCAGAAAAAAAGTAAGATATACATATACGCCCCTGGCGGAGAAACCATGTATTAATTTAAGAAGAAAATATTCCGAAAAGATTTGTCGACGTGAGTAGTATCGGTCCAAGGAAGAATTTTTTTCAATTGACCTTTTAGAAACTCAGATTTTGCTGCAAATACATCAGAAATAGAAATCAACACTTACTCCCCAACTCTCGAAAAGATACCAGGCTCAGATTATTCAAACTTATGCACCCACCACAAGTCATCCTGAAGAAGAAATTGAAGAATTTTATGAGGAAATTTGTCATCTAAATAATAAAGGTAAGCAGCACTTGAAAATAATTATGGGAGATTTCAATGCAAAAATAGGGCAACAGCAACAGAATGAAACTTCAGTAGGTAAATTCGGTCATGGCAACAGAAACCAGCGTGGAAATACTCTCGTTGAGTTTGCAGAGGCAGAAGGGTTTTTCATCTTGAACTCCTTCTTCAAGAAAAAGCCACACAGGAAATGGACATGGAGACATCCAAATGGGACGACAAGTGAAATTGATTTTATTATGTGTAACAAAAAATTCGTCATAGAAGACTGCAGTGTGCTAAACAAGTTCAACACAGGTAGTGACCATAGATTGGTGAGATGTAAGATGCACCTCAACACTAAACTTGAACGTGGCAAGCTCATAAGACAAACAAAATGTATTGACATAACCAACCTTAAAAAACACCATAATACCTTCAAGTTAGAACTGAAGAACAGGTTCTCTGCTTTAGAAGGCCTAACATCGGAAGAAGTGGACATCTCTGAAGTTAACAGAAAAGTAACCAAAGCTCTTATGGAAACAGCAACAAAATTAGCTGGGTCTAAGAACAAGTTGCACGTGAACAAATTATCAGGAAAAACCAAAATGTTGATGCAAAAAAGAAGAGAGATGAGGACAACTAAAGATGTGACTTCCAAAGTGGAATATATAGAGCTATGCAAGACAGTAAGAAAAAGTATCACTGAAGACGTAAGGAAATTCAACTGTGAACTAGTGAGGAAAGCAATTGAAAACAACCAAAGCCTAAAGATAGCAAAGGGACATCTCAGTAAGGGAAGAAAACAGATTATGGCACTGAGAAAAGAAGATGGTTCTGTAACAAGAAATAGAGGAGAAATTTTGACAAGAGTGAAAGATTTCTACTCCAAATTATATGAAAGGGATGATATATGCACTCCAGACATCATGAAAGATACCAGTACCAGAGTTCCTCCAGTCCTTCCAGCAGAAGTTGCACATGCAATCAAGAACATGAAGAGAGGAAAAGCTCCAGGAGAAGATGGAATTACTGTAGACATCATACAAGAAGCAAGTGGAGAAATCGAAACAGTACTCGCCCAAATTTTCACTCGATGCCTTAATGAAGGAAAGATTCCTGAGGATTGGAACACCGCTACAATGATCCTGCTACATAAGAAAGGTGACATTGAGGATCTCGGAAACTACAGACCTATCAGCCTCCTATCAGTAGTTTATAAAATCTTCACTAAAGTTCTTTCACACCGCTTGAAGGTAACACTAGACATGGCTCAACCGAGAGAACAAGCTGGATTCAGGAGTGGCTACAGCACAATAGATCATATCCACGTGCTGAGAGAACTAATTGAAAGAGCGAGGGAATATGAACTTCCATTGTGCATGGCTTTTATCGATTATGAAAAAGCCTTTGATTCGGTGAAACCATCAGCAGTTACAATGGCTCTGAAAACCTGCGGTATTAAAGTGACTACATCTAAAATAGTCTTCGACATGAATGGAATCGAAAGGTAAAATATTTTTTTTGAATTGGATGTTTAAAAGCAAATATATGGAATAAAATTTGTTTTGAAATCGTATCATCTGCAATTACGCCATCTAGCGGCAAAATTGTGCGTCCTAAAAAATAAAACGAAATAAAGGATCATCATTCGCACATTTCAAGCTTCCTAATGCAAAAAGAATTTTTCAGATCGGACTATCAGTTGCAGAGCTATCGTGTCTACAAACGGACGGACGGACAAACCGATAACATAAGCACGATCTTTTTTTACAAAAGACATGCAAACAATTAAGGGGGAGATGATGTGACGTACTACAGAGGTGAAAACATGTGTCAAGACAACAAATCTGCAGCGAGACATTCTGTCCGCGTAGCTCAGTTGGGAGAGCGACTAACTCCAGAGTGACGGAGCACGGGTTCGATGCCCGTCGCGAACAAACTTTTGTTAACTGGGTTTAGTTAAGTTCCATAATCTTGCGTGGTTAATAATAATAGCTATAATCTAGGCTGATGGCTTTACCTGTACCGTATAAGTGTAGACTTCACAAGGAAATGCGTAACTCTCTCATAAGTTCGGAATTATTTAGGTTCCTGACGGCGCTGCGACAGCTATCCCGTCAGTCTCCGAAAACCACAGTCTTTCACTCGGACAGATTCGGTCCAGGGACCTGTGGGGATCTGCCTCCCCCACGGGACCGGTACCTTACACCCTTCTATCATAGCCCGTACGTGCGACGTGCTATGGGCGGACGGGGCAAGCAACTTTTCAATAATTTATCTCTTCTCGTGGCCGGGAGATCGCCCGCCAACGCGAGTTTTTGGGACCAATGTCCTTTAATAGGTATCTAGACAAATACAGGCACATTAAAGTATGAGGGTCTCATGCACCCCTCTCACAAATATTCAACATTGAAACACATTAAACACACATAGCAAGTATTTACATGGTCCACAGTACTAGGGCTAGTGCTGTGGTGATGACCCCGGGCCAGGGTCATCAGAAACACCTTGGTCAATAGACCAATAAGCTCCAATCGAGAGCTACGTACCTCCGAGGGTACTACCATCTGTCAACCATAGTTGACCCGGCTTTTCCTTTGCTCAAGTTCCCTAATAAGACTAGGGCATGTCTTACGGAAGCTGGAGTGAGAGACGTCCAGCTTCGGGCGGAACTTAGCAGTTGCTGCACTTCGGTGTGGCTGCACACTGGTGGTGCTGGTGCCCAACTTCACCGCAATTGCCACACCTGTCTTCGGACTCTGGACAGTTGTTCCGGAAATGACCGAAACCATTACACCGGAAGCACCTGACTTAACGCAAATACTCCTTTAGGCAGAGCACTGACCAACCCAAGTTCAGTGTTTTTCGCCTCATCAAGAATTTGAAGGCCTTGGGATCCACGTCTGACACCCAGTGGACCCTACCTCCTTTGCCGTTGATGGGGAAACGGGCTGTAAACCCGTTGTCGAGGTCCGGGTTCTGCCCACGAACCACTTCCTGGAACTGTTTGCCCGAGTAATCCCCGTTGTCCCCGTAAACTATCAACCGTGGATGCCTCTTTCGTGGGGCCGTGGGAAGTGTGCAATCTTTGGTCAACGATAATAGCTTTAAGTAGTAATTCTTATACACTCCTTTTTTATCTCTTAAAACACTTTATTCTTTTCTTTGCTTAATGCAGAAGGTTGTGCTCAGCTTTGCAATTCGGCCTGCCTGCTTTTTTCTATCTCGCGCGCGTGGAGAAAAACTGCATTCACCCGTGTAGCTTAAGACCTCCTTCCTAACACCTAAGGCCTTTCCTTCCTACTCCTCCTGCGACCGCTCGCTTTCAATTCCTCGAGCCGACTGTCCTAGCACCCCCTTGGTCACCACGCAAACTCACCCCCTTACTTCCACCTAAACCATGGGAAAACGCCATCGTCGGCTTAGCAAAGCTTCAAGATTAAAATTAAGAGGGCTTGTGCCTTCAGTCGGCTGCTTTGAAATTAAGAAGGCAAAGATTAAATGAGCTGGACAATACCAATGCGTCTACGAAATGCAAAGGCGCAGACCCTAAAATGCGACGAACTGGTGTCTCTAAATAAACAGTGCTTCTGATGTTTCATAGAGGGGAGAACAAGCAAAATTTTCTTACTCATTGTGGAAACAAAGGAAATGGAGCACTAGAGCGAAATAAAAGTTGCGAAATGAGATATAATAACTTTGCCTAAAATTCTAGGATTAAATCTCCGTAATACTTGTGTTTTCACAGGTTTTAAAATTCGAGTTAGTGTTATGTGGTTCGTGTTAACTTGCAGAATATTGCGTGGTTGAAGATAATAGTAAGAATGATAATACACTGGCGTGCAAAAATTAAGGACGAGACGGTTTTTCAAATGTAACGTCGTGCAGAAGTGCTCCACATCGACGCAAATCATACCATAAGATCCCCAAGATGTAAGAATATGGGACAAGTGAGCAAAACCGTCCAAACAAGAAATCCAAAGGATACAAAGGCACTTTATTGAAAAGGTAGCTTCGAGCACAACTGGACAGAAGACAGAAACGTCCATGTGACAGGCGGCTGCCAAGAAAAATCCAGTCTTTAGTAAGGGATATGATCACCCCTGACTGCGTTGCAGGATTTACGTTTGTCCATGCTGAGGACGAGGTTGTCAAGCAGCTGTTGAAGCATCGTGACTCATTCCTCTTGTAGCGCCAATCGCAGCTGCGGAATCGTTGCTGGCGGCTGGTGACATGCTGCGAAGCGTCTCCCTAGAAGGTCTCACACGTGTTCGATTGGATTTAGGTCCGGGGACCTTGCGGTACAATCCATGCGTTGAATATCTTCACTCTCCAACAGCTCTGCGGCAGCCACTGTACGATGAGGTGTAGCGTTGTCGTCCAAGAAGAGGAACTCAGGACACACAGCACTTCTAAACAGACGCACGTGAGGCAGGAGAACCTCGGTACAATAGCGGACACCCGTGACTGAACCTCCTTGGAAGATGTAGAGGTTAGTACGGCTACCAAGCATGATACCGCCCCAAACGAGAACTTCGCCACCTCCAAACTGTGATTACGTGTTCCCTGCTCTCTCCAGATGTGTAAACGTCCAGAATCGCTCGTCAGACTAAATCGGCTCTCATCCGTAAAAGAACTCGACTCCATTGCTGATGTGTCCAGTTCTTGTGTTCGTGGCATTACAGAAACCGCCGTCTCCGATGAGCAGGCGTTAATGGCACACACCGTACTGGTTGTCGTGCAAACAGACCACCTTTGCGCAGCCTCCTGGCCACGGTAAAACGCGATAACGGACGTCCAGTCGTCTGTTGCATGTGCCTTGCGATTTCTCCCGCTGCCTGCCGTCTGTCTCTTCTCGCCTGTAGGACAATATACCGGTCGTGGGACTCCGTGGTTGCTCGTGGACGCCCACTGCTAAACTCTCGGCCAGCTGTTCCTGTCGTTTGAAATGATCTCTTAGCACGTAAAACGATGCTGTGAGCGATTCCGAAGTCCTCGGACACAGTAGTCACACTTCGACCTTATTCCAACTTCCCAATGACGCGACCTCGGGTAAAGTCATCCAGATGTCGTCTACTGGATTGCCTGTTGGCCATATCACACGGTGGCAGCAACTCGACGTCGTTTAAACCGATGTACACCGTGCAATAGCTTTCACTGAATTGCTGAGTGTACACCGCCCGTGTGCTTTATACCCTTCCGATCCCCCCCCCCCCACGTCATGCTGCATATAAGCGAATGCCCTACCGTACCGAACCCTAGCCTATCTCCTGAGTGGTCTTTCAGTCCGTTCTGCCTGCTCGTTCCGCTGTTATGCTAATTTCTCCTCTTCATCCTTAATTTTTGCACCCAGTGTACATACCATCGTATTAGAATTCAGTGTCCCAAATGGATCGAAACAGACGTTTACGCGATGGAAAAGGGAGAGACTAACACTTCTGTTAAAGAACTCTAAATGAAGTGTCCTTTTACCGTTGACCAATCCCAATTGACTGCGAGATAGTCTCTCCAAGTCACTCCTATACAACCCTGTCTTAAGCAATCAATGGAGGAAGAAATATTCTTCATAATACATGGAAAATTGACAGAATATTAAAAACAAATTGAATTTGCTTTGAATATCCTGTCTTAGGTAATTCTCTTCCACAACCCTGTCTTAAGCAATTCTCTTCCACAACCTTATCTTAAGTAATTCTTTTCCACAACCCTGTCTTTAGTAATTCTCTACCGCAACCCTCTCTTAGGTCTCTTCTATGTTACTCTGACCTTTCGAATTTTAACAACCCATTTCCCTCGTGGCTTTGGTCTGGATCTTTTCCTGTTCTTTGCTACCTAGTCTAGTATTTCAGTTGTTAAACAGTAGTCAGTTCTGAGCAATATGTCCAGCTCTTTTACACTTGAGAGCCTTTCCTTTGATCACAAGGTCATGAACTCTCGCTATTTTTTCGGGCCACTTCTGTGATTACTTCCTTGAATTAACGAAGCATATTTCTATTAATAATTAATTTGATAGAAAAAATTTTAGCTCGGAAATTTGTTACTAGATTTTGCTTATGGCCCAGTCCAGGTACGTATTTTTCTCTCTGCTACCCGCACTACCTCTCACTCACACGCGCGCACCCACACTCAAAACTCTACCCTATACGTGATTTATTTTTGTTCCCAATTACTAATGATGCCAGATAATAACCATACAAAAAATAATAATAATAATAATAATAAAACAGAGCGCAGCTCACCCATTGCTTTTCATGACCGGTCAAAAACAAATGTTTTTTTAGTTCCGCTTTCATCTTTCTCTGTTTCTAAACCACAAGCTCTTTTTTACGCTTTCCAACCGTAGGTTGAAGAAGCGTATACGCTCCAGCTTTGTCCGTCCGTCCGTCTGTCCGCACGATAACTCGCGTAAAAATGGTTCGATTTCGATGAAATTTCAGTATATGGTAGGGGACCACCTGGGGACGAACCCTATTGAAAATGGGATTAATGGGGTCAACAGTCACGACAAAGGAGCGGGATCCATTCCATTGCCCTTGTGCGCCATCACTTGCGTAAATATGGTTCGATTTCAATGAACTTTTAGTATGTGGTAGGGAACTAGCCGAGAACGAACCCTGTTGAAAATGGGTGAAGTGGGATCAAAGGTCAGGACATAGGAGCGGGATGCATTCCATTGTTGTTGTGCGTCATAACTTGCGTAAAAATGGTTCGATTGAGACACAACTTCATCGTGTTGTTCCGGAAGTATACTTTACCAATTCTGTTGAATATCATTGAAATGGGGTCAAAGGTCAGGGCACAGGAGCGAGATTTATTCTACAGTCATTATCCTCATAACTTGAGTAATGATTTCTGGTATGTTGGAAAGCGTATCGTAATCAATGCATTGCATGATTTTACTAATTTGTTTTGCGCTTTCCAACCGTAGGTTGAAGAAGCGTATATGCTCCAGCTTCGTCCGTCTGTCTGTCTGTCCGCACGATCTCTTCACTCGCGTAAAAATTGTTCGATTTCGATGAAATTTTAGTATGTGGTAGGGGACAAACTGGGAAGGAACCCTATTGAAAATGGACGAAATGGGGTCAAAGGTCAGGACATAGGAAGGGATCCATTCCATCGCCCTTATGCGTTATAACTTTCGTTAAATACTTCGATTGGGAAAAACGTCATCTTGTTGTTCCGGAGATGTATTGAACCGGTTCTGTTGAATATAATCGTAATGGGGCCAAAGGTCAGGACACAGGAGATAGATTTATTCCACATCCGTTATCTTCATAACTTGACTAAAAATGCGTTTGTTCTTCAACCATCCGTTTGTTCTTCACTTCCTCTGTTTTTTTTTTTTTTTGTTTTTTTTTTCTTCTTCTTTTGTTACGCCTTATCTCAGCTAAAGTTATTGCGACAAAACTTTAGTATGTTGTTCCGGAGGTATGCTGAACCGGTTGTGTTGAATATCATCGAAATGGGATCAAAGGTCAGGGCACAGGAACGAGATTTATTCCACAGCAATTATCCTCATAACTTGACCAAAACTGCTTCTATCGCGACAAAACTTTGTTCCGGGGGTATACTGAACCGGTCCTCTTGAATACCATCGAAGTGGGGTCAAAAGTCAGGGCACAGGAGCGAGTTTTATTCCACAGCCATTATCCCCATAACTTGAGTAATGATTTCTGGTATGTTGGAAAGCGTATCATCATCAGTGCATTGCAAGATTGTACCAACTTTTTTTTTCTTAAGCTAGTACTGAATATTTTATCTCAAAATTTACAGGAAATTTTAGTTATTGCGAAAAATTTTATCAAAACCTGTAGTTTCATTGCTATAATCTCAGCAAAAATAAATGCATTAATTACTCAGATATTGGACATTTAAAAAGGAAAAACCTGCTTTATAGGGAGGCAATCGCCTCCGTTTCCCCCTCCCCCTGGATCCGCTACTGTTAGATGCCAACGTTTCGAAGCACACGGGCACCGCCAGATCGGATAGAAATAAAAATTCAGAAAAAAATTTAAATTGGAATAACAGCAAATTCGCTTCATCTACTGCGTAATATCAGCTGCGCACTGGGGTGTTGTTTTAATGTGGACATGTCATTAGCTTCGAAAAGTGTTACACTGTGTTTATTCTAACTAATAAAAGCTGCTGTGATGGAACCTTTAATGATATGCTGAAGAACCAGATATCCTTCAACATCTGGTATGTGTTAAAGAGGGCGCATGAGTAGTGCAATGCCTCGTTTGAAGTTCGTCCACGCCCGTCCGACAGGCAGCCTGTTCCATCCGCCGCCACAGAAGAAGCGGAGCAGCAATTTGACAAGATACACCCATCGGAACGCTAATACTACCTTAGACCTAGCATAAACAACGGCCTGCGATCTCACTGTTCCAGTTAGCGGTCCTTAATATCCTGTTATTACGAGGCATCGCTCTGGACAACAGTTATTAAGACTGTAATTGAATATCGCACTCCGCCTGTTCCCGTGTTCCTATAGATGCCCTTGCACTCGCTTTAACTCGATTTAACAGGCTGCCAAGTTCGGAAATCACACGTACATACTCCAGCGTCTCTCAGAAAATCAATCATACTTTTTTTTTTTTTTTACTTCCTCGGGTATTTAATCATTTCAAAAGTATTCCCTAAATCATATGATCTATTTGACTGCTTGTTTGTTTTCCTTCCTCTCTGTGACTTTTTATTTATCTACAGACTACTTTTATCTGCGTCAGTCTCAGTACTTCCTGCTCTGCGCTTTGAAACGCGGCACTTATTTTTACTTTGCGTTCGCGAAATATAAGATCTTGGTCTAGATTATGGTTAGTTTTCACATTTTCTGCAGAATAAGAAAGAAAGATTTTTGATGCTGAGTTGGCTGACAAGAATAGAGCGCCGCTGACTAACGACAGCTACTTAGCATTTTTCTCCAACCAACCCATTTAACCATCCGTTTGTTCTTCACTTCCTCTGTTTTTTTTTTGTTTTTTTTCTTCTTCTTTTGTTACGCCTTATCTCAACTAAAGTTTCTGAACTTCCTTCTACACATTTAAGTACATGACAATTTTGATTTCTTTCTTCTACTTTTAAATTCAGAACGAAATAACAACAATTAAATCCTTTCAGATAGGTATTCTCAGTTCTGTATGCCATTGTGATTGGGTTCCGTATGCGCACGGATCTAATCGTATGGGGACGCTCGTATCCCCCTCAGCTTTTTCTTCAGTAGTGACGGTCCACTTCAGCTTTTAGCTTCAGTTTGTTACCGAACATACTATGCTTCCCTACATTTTTTTAAATTTCAAAAGCTCAGTATTTTAAGAATTAAAATTAAAATTCTGAATAATTGAGTACTACATTTTCCTAATACCAAATGTATCGTTGTAAGGATATTTTTTGTGTTCATAACAATATGAACACATGATTAATAAATAGGACCTGTACACCAATTATACTCAAAATAATACAACTATAAACTAATGATCCGAATTTCTCGGCGTAGAACAGAAATCGAAGTTTCCAAGCTTTTGCACATCTACCAGATGGTTTTCTGAAGGAAGGTAGACAGCAAACTGTCAACATTCCTTAAAAGAAGCTATGTGGTTCATGTGCGAAAGCTTGGGAACTTTGATTTCTATTCTACGCCAAGAAATACGGATCATTAGTACAGTTATACTGTTTTGATGAACACGTGATCTTCTTATGTTGTTTTTTTTTCTGTATACAGGTTAGAATTTCATTTGTTCAGTGGTAGTCGGGTCTTTTAACAATATGTACAGCTCTTTGCCCCTTCAGCGTCTTTTCTTTGATCACATTGTCATGAACTCATGCCATTTCCAGATCCACGAATTCCTGCACTTGTCTTTCTTGGTTGCGCCAAACATACATCTGTTCATGCTTCTTTGAGATGTCCACAGACTCTGAATGTCTTTTTCAGTTTAGGTCCATCTTTCTGCTCCATAACTAAAAAATGGAAGGATGCATTGCTTAAACACTTTTTTTAAAGCATAATGGCAAATTGCTCTTGAAAATTGCACTGTTCGTTTCAAATGTTCTCCGTCCAAGTCTCATACGCCTATTAATTTTATTTCCAATGCGCAACCATTGAAGGTGTAGACATGAGTTACTTCCAAACTTGTCCAACCTGCTTCTAAATCTTCAGTTCTTGTAAAAGCATTTTACATGAATTTCATTTTCTGTAAGTTTATCTATTAATACGTTCGCTGCGGGGGCGTTTTTCGGCGGCTTTTTCTTTTTTTTTTTTAATTATGGTGCGCGACGACCCACCGGTGGGACGTCAACTCATTCAATACAGTGCTGTACGACACACACCAATGGGTCGTTTCTTGAAAGTGTTTTCCTTGTTTGCCAAGAGATGGCGGTTGATACTTGTGGTTTGTATGTTCGCACTTAGTAACAAACGGAGTTTAGATAGCATACTGCAATAGCAGGAGTGACCACCGGTGTGTCGTTTAGTACACAGTTATGAAACTGATGAACGCACTCCGTAAAATTTTGTTGAACGCAGTACAGTTTGCCTTTCGTTTGTTAGCCCTAAATGTATTATACCTGTATGAATTATTTCATGGAATCTATGGTGAGGTGATACAGTAGCATAATCATCATCATCATCATCATTGTCAACCATTATCAATCCACTGCTGGACGAAGGTCTCCCCAAGTTTCCTCCACAACGGTCTGTCTTGTGCCAGTCTCCTCCATGTCACCCCTGCATACTTTCGAATTTCATCCACCCATCTCCCATGTGGTCTTCTTCTGGGTCTTTTCCTGTCCCTTGGAATCCAATCTAAAATTTCGGCTGTCCATCGATGATCTGTCCTTCTGGCAGTATGTCCAGCCCATTGCCATTTCAGGGATTTAACTCTGATCATGATGTCTTCCACTCTTGTCATTTTTCGGATCCACGAGTTCCTCTTCTTATCTCTCCTGGTTACACCAAGCATGCACCTCTCCATGCTTCTTTGAGTTGTCTGCAGCCTTTGTATGTCTCTTTTAGTTAAGGTCCTCGTCTCTGCACCATACGTAAGCACTGGAAGGATGCATTGATCAAACACTTTTCTTTTAAGACATAATGGCATATTGCTCTTGAAAATTATGCTGTTTCTTCCAAAAGCTCTCCAGGCAAGTTTTGTACGCCGATTAATTTCTTCATCAATGTGACCCTCACTTGATATCTGCTGTCCAAGATAAACGTACGTGTCTGTTATCTCCAGCTTTTCTCCATCAATCGATAAATCTTCATTTCTTGTAAAAGCATTGAACATCACTTTTGTCTTCTGAAAGTTCATTTTTAATCCCACTTCTTTACTCTTGTCAGCAAGTTCCTGGATCATACTCTGCAGCTCTGATGGGGTAGTTGCAAAAATGACTACGTCATCAGCAAAACGAAGGTGGGTTAGATAATCTCCATTAATCTTTATCCCCTTGTTTTCCCAGCTCAGCGACTGAAAAACACCCTCCAATGTGGCATTAAAGAGCTTCGGAGATATGGTGTCACCTTGTCTCACTCCCTTTCCAATTTTTACGTGTGCTGTATTTTCAAACAGCCTAATCTTTGCACTTGCATTTTCATAGATGTTATTAATAATATTAATGTATGCATCTTCAATACCGCAGGTTTTCAGAGCCATTGTAACTGCTGATGGTTTCACCGAATCAAAGGCTTTTTCATAATCGATAAAAGCCATGCACAATGGAAGTTCATATTCCCTCGCTCTTTCAATTAGTTCTCTCAGCACGTGGATATGATCTATTGTGCTGTAGCCACTCCTGAATCCAGCTTGTTCTCTCGTTTGAGCCATGTCCAGTGTTACCTTCAAGCGGTGTGAAAGAACTTTAGTGAAGATTTTATAAACTACTGATAGGAGGCTGATAGGTCTGTAGTTTCCGAGATCCTCAATGTCACCTTTCTTATGTAGCAGGATCATTGTAGCGGTGTTCCAATCCTCAGGAATCTTTCCTTCATTAAGGCATCGACTGAAAATTTGGGCGAGTACTGTTTCGATTTCTCCACTTGCTTCTTGTATGATGTCTACAGTAATTCCACCTTCTCCTGGAGCTTTTCCTCGCTTCATGTTCTTGATTGCATGTGCAACTTCTGCTGGAAGGACTGGAGGAACTCTGGTACAGGTATCTTTCATGATGTCTGGAGTGCATATATCATCCCTTTCATATAATTTGGAGTAGAAATCTTTCACTCTTGTCAAAATTTCACCTCTATTTCTTGTTACAGAACCATCTTCTTTTCTCAGTGCCATAATCTGTTTTCTTCCCTTACTGAGATGTCCCTTTGCTATCTTTAGGCTTTGGTTGTTTTCAATTGCTTTCCTCACTAGTTCACAGTTGAATTTCCTTACGTCTTCAGTGATACTTTTTCTTACTGTCTTGCATAGCTCTATATATTCCACTTTGGAAGTCACATCTTCTTTAGTTGTCCTCATCTCTTAGTTATATCAGCTAGTTTGTAAAATGAACAACAACAATAACAACAAGAAAGATGACACCGAATTTTCGGGTGTAATAAGCACGTCTTTTGAATCCGTTCTGACGCAAATTAAATTCATCAAAGCTATTCAAAGTCAATGGAACCGGTATGGAAAACAATAGATCTGACCAAAGCAAGAAGATTTTCAATCGGGTTTTTAATCCCTCAGATATTGCTGTAAACGGAATCGTGAGCTTACGAACTCTTAGAAACAGAGATATCGACAAAAATAAGATGTGACTTTACGTCCCCTGCTGGGAAAACCATGCATTATTTTAAGGAGAAAGTATTCTCAAAAGGTTTATCCATATAAGCGGTATCGTTACAAGAAAACAAAATTAGTCGAGTTTTCAGGAGCCCAGATTTTGCTACAAATACTTCAGAAGCAGAAATTAACACTTATTACCCCTGGTGGCCAAATTATTCTTTACCAAACATTAGAATTATGTGAAAAATATTTTCCACCAGGTCTTGCATGCGATATAGGAAGAATTTTTCAAATCGGAGCTTTAGAAGCAGAAATAACGCAGAAAACGCAATTTGGCTTTGTGCCCCCTAGCGGAAAGTCTATGATTTACTTGTAAATTTTGAATTTATAGGAAAAACATTTCGCATCGGAAACACTATCCAACAAAGAAGAAATTTTTCAAAGCGGACCCTTAGAAGTAGAGATATTGACAAAAATAAGATATACATCTACGTCCCCTGGCGTAGAAACCATGCATTATTTCAAGAAGAAAATTTTCCTAAAAGGTTTGTCGACATGAGTTATATCGGGCAACAAAAGACTTTCTTTTCAATCGAGATTTTAGAAGCTCATATTTTGCTGCAAATACATCAGAAGCGGAAATTTAGACTTACGCCACCTGGTGGCCAAACCATTTTTTACAAAAATTATAAATTATGTGCAAACGATTTCCCATCAGAAGCTGTATGCGGTGCAGAAAGAGTTTTTCAAATCGGAGATTTGGAAGCAGAGATATGGGGAGAAACGAAATGTACCCTTACGCCCCCTAGCGGAAAGTCTATGACTTACTTGAAAATTTTGAAATTACACGAAACACATGTCGCACTGTAAACACTATCCAACAAAGAAGGAATTTTTCAAATCGGACTCTTAGAAGTAGAGATATTGACAAAAATAAGATATACATCTACGCCCCCTGGCGTAGAAACCCTGCACTATTTTAAGAAGAAAATGTTTCTAAAAGGTTTGTCGACATGAGTAGTTTCGGTCAACACACGAAGTTTTCTTCAATCGAGTATTTAGAAGCTCATATTTTGCTGCAAATACATCAAAAGCGGAAATTAAGATTCACGCCCCCTGGTGGTAAAACTATTTTTCTACAAAAATTAGAAATTATGTGCAAACGATTTCCCATCAGGAGCTGTATCCGGTGCAGACTCCTAGAAGTAAAGATATTGACAAAAATAAGGTGTACATCTACGCCCCTGGCGGACAAACTGTCGAATATTTTAAGAATAAAATATTCCGAAAAGGTTATCGATGTGAGTGGCATCAGTCCAAGAAGGAATTTTTTCAATCGATATTATAGAAGCTCAGATTTTATGGCAAATACATCAGAAGCAAAAATTAACACTTACGCCCCCTGGTGGCCAAAGTATTCCTTACCAAAAATTTTAAATTATATGCAAAAGATTTTCCATCAGGAGATGTATCCGCTGAAAAAAAAAAATTCAAGTCGGAGTTATAGAAGAAGAGTTATCGAGGAAATGTAATTTATTTTTACGCCCCCTAACGGAAAATCTATGCGTAATTTGAAAAAGGAACTATATCTAAAATACTCGTCGACATAAATGGAATCGAAAGATAAAAGCATTTTTTCAATCTGATGTTTAAAAGCAAATATATGAAATAAAACGTATTTTTGAATTCGACATCATCTGCATTTACGCCCTCTAGCAGCGAAATTGTGCATGGTAAAAAAAAAAAAACGAAATAAAGGATCATCATTCGCATATTTCAAGTTTCCCAATGCAAAAAGAATTTTTCAAATCGGACTAGTAGTTGCAGAGATACCGTGGGTACAGACGGACGGACAAACCGATAACATAACACGATCTTTTTTTACAAAAGACGTGCTAAAAAAAGAAAAGGTGAAGAATGTAATGTATATATATAAGTGAGGTAAGGAGAAAAGGAGAAGATCTCATCGAACTGAAAAGTGGACATCTCTTCTACTATCGTGGGACAGATACTGGCAGAACTAGTGGTGTTGGATTTATAATAAACAAGAAACTGAAGGATAAAGTTGTAGAAGTTGAAAGTTCCTCTGACAGAGCTGCACGACTTGTTATCCAACTCTCGAAAAGATACCAGGCTCAGATTATCCAAACTTATGCACCCACCACAAGTCATCCTGAAGAAGAAATTGAAGAATTTTATGAGGAAATTTGTCATCTAAATAATAAAGGTAAGCAGCACTTGAAAATAATTATGGGAGATTTCAATGCAAAAATAGGGCAACAGCAACAGAATGAAACTTCAGTAGGTAAATTCGGTCACGGCAACAGAAACCAGCGTGGAAATACTCTCGTTGAGTTTGCAGAGGCAGAAGGGTTTTTCATCTTGAACTCCTTCTTCAAGAAAAAGCCACACAGGAAATGGACATGGAGACATCCAAATGGGACGACAAGTGAAATTGATTTTATTATGTGTAACAAAAAATTCGTCATAGAAAACTGCAGTGTGCTAAACAAGTTCAACACAGGTACTAACCATAGATTGGTGAGATGTAAGATGCACCTCAACACTAAACTTGAACGTGGCAAGCTCATAAGACAAACAAAATCTATTGACATAACCAACCTTAAAAAACACCATAATACCTTCAAGTTAGAACTGAAGAACAGGTTCTCTGCTTTAGAAGGCCTAACATCGGAAGAAGTGGACATCTCTGAAGTTAACAGAAAAGTAACCAAAGCTCTTATGGAAACAGCAACAAAATTAGCTGGGTCTAAGAACAAGTTGCATGTGAACAAATTATCAGGAAAAACCAAAATGTTGATGCAAAAAAGAAGAGAGATGAGGACAACTAAAGAAGATGTGACTTCCAAAGTGGAATATATAGAGCTATGCAAGACAGTAAGAAAAAGTATCACTGAAGACGTAAGAAAATTCAACTGTGAACTAGTGAGGAAAGCAATTGAAAACAACCAAAGCCTAAAGATAGCAAAGGGACATCTCAGTAAGGGAAGAAAACAGATTATGGCACTGAGAAAAGAAGATGGTTCTGTAACAAGAAATAGAGGCGAAATTTTGACAAGAGTGAAAGATTTCTACTCCAAATTATATGAAAGGGATGATATATGCACTCCAGGCATCATGAAAGATACCAGTACCAGAGTTCCTCCAGTCCTTCCAGCAGAAGTTGCACATGCAATCAAGAACATGAAGCGAGGAAAAGCTCCAGGAGAAGATGGAATTACTGTAGACATCATACAAGAAGCAAGTGGAGAAATCGAAACAGTACTTGCCCAAATTTTCACTCGATGCCTTAATGAAGGAAAGATTCCTGAGGATTGGAACACCGCTACAATGATCCTGCTACATAAGAAAGGTGACATTGAGGATCTTGGAAACTACAGACCTATCAGCCTCCTATCAGTAGTTTATAAAATCTTCACTAACGTTCTTTCACACCGCTTGAAGGTAACACTGGACATGGCTCAACCGAGAGAACAAGCTGGATTCAGGAGTGGCTACAGCACAATAGATCATATCCACGTACTGAGAGAACTAATTGAAAGAGCGAGGGAATATGAACTTCCATTGTGCATGGCTTTTATCGATTATGAAAAAGCCTTTGATTCGGTGAAACCATCAGCAGTTACAATGGCTCTGAAAACCTGCGGTATTGAAGATGCATACATTAATATTATTAATAACATCTATGAAAATGCAAGTGCAAAGATTCGGCTGTTTGAAAATACAACACACATAAAAATTGGAAAGGGGGTGAGACAAGGTGACACCATATCTCCGAAGCTCTTTAATGCCACATTGGAAAATGTCTTTCAATCACTGAACTGGGAAAACAAAGGGGTAAAGATTAATGGAGATTATCTAACCCACCTTCGTTTTGCTGATGATGTAGTCATTTTTGCAACTACCCCATCAGAGCTGCAGAGTATGATCCAGGAACTTGCTGACAAGAGTAAAGAAGTGGGATTAAAAATGAACTTTCAGAAGACAAAAGTGATGTTCAATGCTTTTACAAGAAATGAAGATTTATCGATTGATGGAGAAAAGCTGGAGATAACAGACACGTACGTTTATCTTGGACAGCAGATATCAAGTGAGGGTCACATTGGTGAAGAAATTAATCGGCGTACAAAACTTGCCTGGAGAGCTTTTGGAAGAAACAGCATAATTTTCAAGAGCAATATGCCATTATGTCTTAAAAGAAAAGTGTTTGATCAATGCATCCTTCCAGTGCTTACGTATGGTGCAGAGACGTGGACCTTAACTAAAAGAGACATACAAAGGCTGCAGACAACTCAAAGTAGAATGGAGAGGTGCATACTTGGTGTAACCAGGAGAGATAAGAAGAGGAACTCGTGGATCCGAAAAATGACAAGAGTGGAAGACATCATGATCAGAGTTAAATCCCTGAAATGGCAATGGGCTGGACATACTGCCAGAAGGACAGATCATCGATGGACAGCCGAAATTTTAGATTGGATTCCAAGGGACAGGAAAAGACCCAGAAGAAGACCACATGGGAGATGGGTGGATGAAATTCGAAAGTATGCAGGGGTGACATGGAGGAGACTGGCACAAGACAGACCGTTGTGGAGGAAACTTGGGGAGACCTTCGTCCAGCAGTGGATTGATAATGGTTGACAATGATGATGATGATGATATATATGTAAAGTAACTTTTTAAAAATTAAAATAAAAAGGTACAAGAATGATTGAAGAATAAAAACATGAAAATAGACTGGAAATATGAATGCGCATAAGCAGCCAACCCATGAAGCGTCAAATTATGAGAAGCGATGATGTTGAAATCAAATACCCACACGAACCAAAAAACACAAGACCCAAACTCAACGAACACGAACGACAAGGAACAAACGCCCCAACCCGTCCTAAACGCGAAAACTCCGGGGGAAAACCCAACTGAAAACAAAAATCAAAGACATTTTTTTAAAAAGAACATGCCCAAGGTACAATGTGCAGAATGTCAACCTCAGATACAGACAAACCATGCCGTTCTCATCAGGGAAACACCACCATTGATAAGCGGCTTTTCGAAGTTCCGGCAAAGGTTGGCATGAGCCATAAACCTGCCGTAGTGTTCCCTAAGCTGCCGAAAGAGCGTACTAAGACAACATAAACATCGAGAACGTCGACTTGTGGAGTGCAAGAATCTGAGAATTGAGTGTTGGAAGCGAAGGCTCAGCGAATACGGTTAGGTATTTTACAAATAGGTGCAAGTGTGACGTGTGAAAGCAAAAGCGTATTTATGGGTGTTAGTTAGAAGTCTCTCTCTCTCTCTCTCTCTCTCTCTCTCTCTCTCTATCTCTCTCTATCTGTCTAGCTCTCTGTATATATGCTGAACTGCCAGAAAAACTAGTACAGACGAGCTTCTGCAAAATACATAGCAACTTCACCTACGCGCGCACTCGGTTGCGTCCGACAGTGCGTATATAAAGCGATAGACATCCTTTCCAGATGCCAGAGCTGTTTTCGGCATGAGAATGACAAGTAATAACGATTTAAGTGATTTTCAACGCGGTGTCATAGTTGGCGCTCGTGAGATGGGTTATAGTATTTCGGAGGTAGAAACGAAGTTCGAATTTTCACGGACAACCATTGCAAGGATGTACCGTGACTACAAGAATTCCGGCAAAACCTCCAACCTACGATACCAGTGTGGCGGTAAAAGACATTGGGTGAACGTGACCATCATCGGCTGTCAAGAATCGTTTCACGCGATAGGCGTGCAACACTCTCGCAGATATCCTCGGAATTCAATGCTGGAGCCTCAACAAGCATCAGCGTCCGGACTGTGCAACGTAACCTGCACGATATGGGCTTTGGGAACCGTCGCCCAGCTCGAGTCCCCTTGATGGGTGCACGACACACAGCGCTATGCGCCTCGCTTAGGCTCCGCAACACCGCCACTGGGCACTTAAGGATAGGACTGGAAACAAGTAGCCTGGTCTGACGGGTCGCGTTTCACACTGTATCGGGCAGATGGAAGTATTCGTGTGTGGCGCAAACCCCATGAAGCCATGGATCCCGCCTGTCAACAGGAAACTGTACCAGCTGGTGGGGAGGAGAGGGGGTCCGTAATGGTTTGGGGTGTGTTTAGCTGGACTTCACTGGGACCCCTGGTAAGTCTACAAACGCCTGTGACAGGCCAACGCTATGTGCGCATTCTTTTTGACGAGGTACACCCGTTCATGTCCTGCATTCATGCTGGTGAGTTGGGCCTTTTCCAACAGGACAATGCACCTCCACACAAGTGTCGGGATGCCACATTATGGTTAGAGGAGCATTCATATGAGTTTGGGGTGTTGCCATTCCCACCCAAGTCCCCAGATCTGAACGTGATAGAACACATTTGGGATGCCATGCAACGCGCTATCTAACACAGGAATCCGAGACCTCGCAATACACCCGAATTGTGGAACGCTCTGCAGGAAGCATGGTGTGTATTGCCTATAGCATATTTCCAGACGCTAGTGGAGTTCATGCCCCGTCGTATTTCTGCAGTCCTGAGCTCCCGTGGGGGACCTACCAAGTATTAGACTGGTGTACCAGTTTTTCTGGCACTTCAGTGTATATATGTTATGTACTAAATAGCTATATATGTGAATAATGAAAGGTATTCTACATTGCAATTATAATATTTAATGTAGATTCTACATCGGAACTGTAATTTAGGATTCTTCAATATAAGATTTTCGTTATAACGCATTATGCACGAGCAGGAACACTCACCGGTGGGTCGTTCAGCTTAAAATGATGAAACAAATTAATACTCTTCGCAACTTTTTACTAAATAAGAAAAAAAAAGCAATTTGAATTTGAGTTTATTAACCCTAAATTTATTATGCCTGTATGATTTATTTATCGGAATCGGTTCTGAGAAGATACAGTAACACAATGTTCTCTGTTATGCACAACACAGTGCATTTGATCTGTTGATGTCTTTTATGATGGAGAAACATATGCAAAAGAGTGAGAAGGTGGATATAATATTACCTCTTCTCTTTCATCAGGCGTGGAGTTTTATGCATAGCCTCTTCTCTTTCATCATCCTTCACCGAGTTTCATGCGTAGCATAAAAGATATATAGAAACGTTAAGGTATTTTTTACACAGTTATATATCGATGAGCCATTATATTATGACCACCTACATAATAAACTGTAGGACCCCCATTAGCCCGCAAAACAGCGGCCACTCATGGCAAGGCATCGATTCGATGAGGTGGCGATAGGTATCCTGGGATATCTGGTACCATAATGTCAACAGCAGGTCCTCCAGTTCCCGTACATTTCGGGGTGGTGGTGATTTAGCGCGAACCCGATTTTCCAAGTCGAACCTTAAATGTTCGATTGGGTTCATGTCAGGTGAATTTGGAGGCCAGGGCATAAACAGAAAGTCACCAGCATGTTCCTCGAACCACTCCTTGACGATTCTGGAAGTGTGGCATGGCACATTACTCTTCTGGTAATGGTCATCACTAGCAGGGAACACATTTGTCATGAATGGGTGAACTTGGGAACGATGCTCAGATACCGGACAGCTGTCAGGGATTGTGCTATTGGGATAATGGGACCTAAAGTGTCGCAAGAAAACATCTCCCACAGTATAACACCGTCGTCGTCGGCCTTTTCCCGCCCAACAGTGCATCCAGGTGCCATAGTCTCCGTTCGTAATTTGCGTATCAGCGCTCAGGGGTCTACGTGATGCACCATTAATCTTGATTCGTCAGACCAGGCCATTTTCTTCCAAACATCCACTGTCCAGTCTCCTTGATCTTGCGCCCATTTCATGCGTTGTTGGCGATGACCTGCAGTGAGCATGGGGACCCGGCTGGATCTTCGGCTACGCAGGCCCATGCGCAGAAGACTGCGATGAACTGCGTGCTGTGACACATTGTCCTGATCACCACTGTTGTATTTGCTGGTGATTTGTCGCACTGTGACTCTGCGGTCGCTGTGAACAATGAGCGAAAGTCTCCGCTCCCCTCTGGTGACAGTGAGCTGCGGTCGACGCAAGGCTGGACGACAGTTCGTCGTTTGGCCATCTGTGCACCACTTTTGATACGTACTCACTGCAGTGGCACGTGAACAACACACAAGCCGCGCCGTTTTCCAGATCGTAATTCTGAAGCGCCGTACCATCACAATTTTTCCTTTCTCAAACTCTGATAAATCGGCAGCTTTTCCCATTCTGACTCCGAACACTCTACTAACCGAAAGCCGGTCCTCGGGTTGTATATATACTGCTCTGTGAACTTCACCTGCTCCACCGTTCGGTCTCCAGACGCACTCATTTCTCTGGCTGTGGTGGTCATAATGTAATGGCTCATCGGATAACATGTTCTGGTGGCGAATAAAAAAATTGGCCGGCGAGCATTTTTTTAAGTTTTATTCCTCCCCCTCCCTACCCCACGGAAACTAAATTTTTAATTTTCACTGGTTTACTGGTTTCGCTCCTGATTATGATATATTCTAATAGCGTTTTCAAAGGGTTGCAAAAAAAAAATAGAAGTTTAACCGTAGATCAATTTAGAAAAATCTTTCGCAGCAAAAATTCAAAGGAAAAGTTCAACAGTAATAAAAATATCTTTTTCCTGAAAAAAAAAAAAGTTGACAACTTCTGCAATAAACGCCTATTTGTCAATTCTTCACTAAAATTTTTGGGAATCACTGATAAACTGCCTATGTAAATGTCCACATCATTCTTACATATAAATAATAATGCTCAGCTACAGTTCTTGCTCTAGTTTACTAGATGCGATGTAACTTTAATTTTGGGGATGCAAATCGTTTACAGTGCCTGTTGATTCCTTTGAAATACCTTCACAATAACTACATTCGTTAATGAAATATAGCAAAGAAAAATGACAGACTTACGATTACTATTTTGAGCAACGCAAAACTTATGAGTCTCAAAAGTTTTAGTATAATTACTGCAGAACAGTTCGAAATATGTTTAGCACAATGTTACATCAAAATAATTAAATTTATAGTAGTGCCGCTTTGCTATTCTGAGTTACTCAAATGAGTTATATGAGATAACATTTATTTGCAGTGCCGAAATCAAAATTTTATTTTAGAGGTGGAGCGGCAGTGTAAGAATATTGCTTTTCAAATATTGTTGACTGGAAAATTTTTCAGTGGTTTACATTTCCTCGTAATATTAAGAGGTTGTTTTTTTTTAAAATAATATTTAATGATTTGGCCTCTATTTATTTGAGGGGGCGCATCTTTTGCATTTATTCGCAGGCTAAAACTTTTTTCGGATACACTGTTTCACGTAAATTTCATTGTCCACTATCTACGCTCCTTTTTCAGTTTCATCCACATTTTTGCTGTTTATAATTTAAACTATCATTTGTCTGCCTTGCTCGACTGCGGGATCACTCGAAGCCAGGGCCCCTGGAATCTGTCCCCCCTCCCCTCCTTTCCCAACGCGTGGTTGGGGACTGGCTGGCATACCGACTTGGGGGGGGGGTGATAATTTTTGCCAAAAGTGGGCCGCTCAGAATTAGCTTTTAGGGCCGATTATGAATCACCTGTTCGCCACTGTTAACAAGTTACTCGATCAGGATGTAACAGCTATCAAAGTGTACGCGCAAAAATTACTATGATGTCACAAAAAGTGAACGTGGGTTAAACTATCTCCACTTTAATCATTATCTCCTTGTCTTCTATTATGACTTTCAATGATTGAAAGATAGTCTTTCAGTGAGAGAGAAACACTAAACAGATGGTAGGGACAGAATGCGCGGAAAGCTGTCAAAAAAAGTGTACTTCTCGATATACCGATACAGTTTATGTGATCATGAGAAGAAGTCTATTCAACAGTACGTCAGAGCTGAGACGGGCGGCGTAATCCTTACTGGAGTTCGGGCTCGGGCGAGCTCGGACTCTGAGAGAGGGAGAGAATTTTCTTCCTTTTTCTTTTAATGTGATTTTACATGATTTATCACACGACACTTTTTTACACTTTCGAGTTGTTAAAGAGAATTCTTCGGCAACTGGGTCTAAATGGGGAGTAGGAATAGGGCAAGGCTATTCATTCCCGGCTTAGGTAACAAAATTCCATAGGTCATGGATTACAGGATTCCTGCGAAGAAAATGTTTCTATGAGAACTATACACAGTAGATAGCAAGCTGACGAAATTTTTCTCCCTACCTCAAAGGGGCAGCTCCCTGCTAATTCTATTGAGCAACGTACGACGTAGATTGTTACGCCTCCCGATTTTTTATGATTTCCTGATACCCCTCCCTTCTCCCCCCCGAAACATTTCAGAAAGAAATGAATGGTCAAAGAAACTATAGAAATAGATAATAGATATCCCTTTCCCACTCAGCAGTTGAGAAAGACATCGGTTAATTTCACAGGCAGGAACTGGAAGTCTGGAAGAGAAGACTTTTTTTTTTTAATACCCAAACTGTGGTTAATCATAGTTTTCGGGCTCGTTCGGGCCCGGGCTCTGTCTTGCAATATAAAATTTGGGCTCGGGCTGACATACTTCGGGCTCTTAAAAATGAGCCCGAACTCAGCTCTGCCGTACGTAGACTGCTTTCGTCCTTCAGATTATATGCGTAAAAGATGAAGTGAGATTATCTGTTATCCGACTTAATGGGGCCAACGTTATGCTACACTGTAAAAAATAAGTGGTGTGAATTCACAGAAAATTTCTGAAAGTAACGTTCAGCAAAGCTGCCGGTAGGTATCCGTGTTCTTCAGAAATTTCAGTTTAAAAAAGTGCCCGTTTATTTTAACTTCCGTATTTTTACATATTTTCCGAAATCAGGAATACCGTTTATTTCAGAAAAGTCCGTTTCAAGTTATTCCGTATTTAAACTGAAATTTCGCAAAACCGGAGACGCTGCATTTTACATTCCTTGCATCCACTCTCAGCAGTCAGGGTCGAACCCCCTGTGATTTGACTTAGTTTAAGATATTACTACGTTCAAAAAGTTCCGGAACTTTTTATGTTAAAAAAGAATGAGTACAGATAACACCTGCTTATACGGTGTTTCATTCGAAGTAGTTACCACGTGCAACCGCACACTTTTGCCAGTGCTCAAACAAAGATTTAAATGCGGATTGCAAGCCTTCTTTTGCTACATCCTCCAGTGCCTCCGTCGCAGCTCGTTGCACTTCTTCGGAACTTGAAAAGTGTCGTCCCTTCATCCTGGGAAAAAGGAAAAAGTCAGATGGGGCGAGATCAGGGGAATAAGCTGGTTGTGGAAGAATGGGAATGTGATATCTGGACAGGTAATCGGACACCGGAAAAGATCTGTGAGCTGGCACATTATCGTGATGGAGCACCCACGAACTGGTCTTCCGAAGATCGGGTCGCTTGCGTCTCACTGATTCTCGGAGACGCTTCAAGACGATGACGTACTCTTCTTTAGTGACTGTACGACCATGTTGAAGGAATTCCTTGTGTACGACCACCTTACAATCGAAGAAAACTGTTAACAAGACCTTTCGTTCGGAGAGGTAAGCCTTGAACCTCTTTGGTCGTGGTGACAACGGTGATTTCCACACTTGACTGTCGGTTGGATTGGGGGTCGTAAAGCACCAAGTCTCATCGCCAGTGATCAATCGATTAAAGAGATTGGGATCTGAATCCACTGCATCGATGTTATTCCCGCAAACTTGCATGCGCTCATCCATTTTTTCTTGTGTAAGGTTTTTGGGAACAATTTGTTGGCACCCGTGATGCATGCCCAGTTTCTCTGTTAAAATGGCATGGCAACTTCCAACTGAGATGCCGGCAACTTCTGAAATCGCTGCAACAGTTTTTCGACGGTCATTTTTCACAATTTCTTTGACAATGGTGATTTGCTTATCCGTTGTGGATGTTAAAGGTCGTCCTGACCTCGCATCACCCTCGATACTCTGTCTCCCATTTTCGAATTGTCGATGCCACTCATAAACTCTAGTTCGACTCATTGTACTCTCACCGTACGTTGACTTAATCATTTGAAAAGTCTCTGTGAAAGGTTTTCCGAGCAGAACCCCAGATTTTACACTTGAGCGCTGTTCAAAATTCGACATCGTTGTACTCGCGGCAGAGAGCATGGAATGCCTGTAATCAGGAACTACGCACATACGCTGTACGTGTTGGATCTGGATCAAACCGGTTTTGGCTTGTCGGTCACATGATGCTCTTCGCTTGCTCAGCGGGGAATGACGTAATAGTATAACGCGCGCCTTTAACCACTGAACCAGAAACACTCGGAGATCAGCATCACGTTAATCGTAAAACCAATTCCACAAAAATAAAAATTGTCGGTAATGCGAGTGATTTAATTAGCTTTTGCCTTAAGGAATTCAAAGACTGATACGCAGACATCGCTCTGTTCAATAAGTTAAGTACCCAGTTTCTTATGCAGTAACACAATGTATTATAAATAGCTGGTGCGCAAAATCGGGGAGAAGAGAAGAAATATCCTGTGCCACAATAAAGAAAATTCATACGATACGCTATCCACAATATCAGATTTTGCTACGGAACTCCAAAATCAGTTCCTTTGACAGACGATTGAAATTTAAAAGTTAATCAAAACTTACAGCAATCGTTCAGGTAATTTCTCGTCATGCGGGTACGGAAAAAGTAAGAACGGGGTCTTTCCGTCAATATAAGAAAGCAGGGCCGGATGGAGCTCTAGTGTGGCCCTGGGCGAAATTTCACTGCGTGGCCCAGAGCAAAATTTCATTATGGGCACCAAAAAATAAATCTCATATTTTAATAAAGTCGTTTCTGAAAATTATCGTTCGTGAGGAAGACACACGAACACTACAGTAAATACAAAATTATTATCTCAAAGAAGTATTTTCTTTAAGCTTAAGAAAAAGACCATAATATGGACTGAAAGTTCAGAGAGAGAGAGAGAGAGAGAGAGAGTAAAAAGTGTTAAAATCTACGATTTTTTTTCCCGGGAGAAGATGTTTAGGTTGCATTGTGACTCTTATGACAGCTTATTCACAAAATGATAAAAAGATATCTGCTTAGCGAATATTTTTGTATAGGAAAAATAATAAGGATCCCTCGAAAATAAATTGGTTCAAACAGTTTTTTCCCCTGATACATGTTTAGTGATTGATTTTTAATGCACAGTGGAGTAACTGACAAATTAGTGACATTCTAAACTTTTATACGCGTTCATATATGAAAGTTGCCTTTTTTTTTAAATTTCTTGTAATGTTGGAAAAGTGGCCTCCATGTGTAGTCCGAAAGTAACTTGGATATTGTTCTTTTATTTCCTTAAATTCAAGTATCAGGTTTTCACACAAATTGTTGGATATATAAAAGTAGGGGACCACAAAATGATGAAATTTAATTTGCTATTTCATGAATGCGGAAAAGATTGAGGTGGTTACAAAAATAATTTCGAATCTGCAAATCTCAGTGTCCGTACGACGAACAGGGGGGATAACGTATTCAAAAACGGGGAGATTGGAAACAAACAAAAACCTTCAAAAATATATTTTTAAGGGTCTTAAGCTCCAAAAGTTCCAAAAAAAAATATGCAGTTAAATTTTTTTTACCGAAAATTCTTTTGTTTTCTAAACTGCGGGGCCCGGGACGACCGGCCCGGTATGAAAGGAATTGCGGAAAAGTTTCTGAAACTTCAGAATTTTCCCATGGCACGAAAAATCCGGGAAATTCAAGTTTCTTTCCGTCATTTCAGGGAAAATGTTGTATCAGAAATATGCTTCGTTAATTCACGAAAGGAATGACAGAAATTGGCTCGTGAGTTTCAGAAATTTTGTTATAATGTAGCTTGAGCAGAAGAAGTTCATTAAGAAAGCTTCTAAAAAGGAAAGATGGGTATCACAGCGACAGGGCCAATGGCCTTGATATTAATTTTGAAAGTGGCCCTTTAGTGAAGCGGAAGTTGCGATTTTATCAGCACTGTCCTGAACATCAAACGAGAGAGAACGAATGTATGATAATACCCTGCAAAAGAACAAGACTACATTTATAGTCTAAAATATGCCTGGCCTTCCACGCATATAGACACACCACACCACACCTACATTTCAACAACATTTGAAAGAAAATCGAATTAAGCCCCCAAAGGACCCCATCCGAATTTAAAAGAAAAACCATTTAAGCTCCCAGAAGGCCTTATGGAAAATATCTTATCGGGCAAAATAAGCTATATCTTAGTCTAAACACATACGGTGTCTTTTTCTCTTCTTTCTTTTTCTGACCTTTCTTCTAATCAATCATATTTTCTTTTGCATTAGTTGTGCTAGCAGCTAAGCATTCTGATACAGAATCCAGAAATTTAACTGAAAAAAAAAAAAATTGACGTATTTGCAAATTCCAGTTTCTGATGAATTTTAGTTTTTTGAGAGTTGATCAGAAAGAAAAGGTGGTGGTAAAACGGGGGATCTGAAATTGTGAAAATGTTACTTAATTTGACATTTAATTGGACTGGGTGAAATAATTCTGTATTAGTATAAAGCTTGATCCCATAACAAGTCAATAGGAGCTCTGGTGTTCTCATTATGCCTCCGTCTGCTTGTACGGAAATTGTTTTCGGGAGTCATATTGAGACGATATTTCGGACACATGCGGAAAATATATGTAACACAATCAGAAGCACCAAAGGTTACTGATTCATCTCAAGAATGCAGTTCTTTGAGTTCAACCAAACAACATATTTACTTGGAAAAGGTTACTTTTACTACTACTTCTATATGATACAGAATAACGGTACTCCTAACAGATTTCTTCTAACTTGGAAAAGTTCACTAAACACAACATTATTTGCCGTTTGTCACCTTTACCAGTTTCAGTAACCATTAAATATGGCTTCCTTACACTGTGTCTTACGAGTGTTCCATGTTATTATTTCTTTTGCTCTCTTCAATCCTTCCTTTTTTACGCTTTCCAACCGTAATTTGAAGAAGCGTATATGCTCCAGCTTCGTCCGTCTCTCCGTCCGCACGATAGCTCACGTAAAAATAATTCGATTTCGATGAAATTTTAGCATGTGGTAGAGGGCAACCTGGGAAGGAACCCTATTGAAAATGGACGAAATGGGGTCAAAGGTGCGGGATCCATTCCATCGCCCTTGTGCGTCATAACTTAAATAAAAATGCTTCTATTGCTACAAAACTTTAGTATGCTGTTCCGGAAATATACTGAACCAATTCTGTTTAATATCAGTGAAATGGGGTTAGAGATTGTCTCTCTGTTGGCAGTGGTCATTAGCAGGACTGGATTATAGAATTTATAGCCTTGGGGCCCACCATTAGCAGGACTCGTCCATAGAATTTATAACCTTGGGGCCCACCATTAGCAGGACTCGTCCATAGAATTTATAACCTTGGGGCCCACCATTACCAAGGACACAGAAGGCGTGCCTGGGCAAACAATAGGTAGATAGATATAGAAAGAGAGTGAGAGAGAGGTTTATAAAACAGTTTTTGTTTGGTCTTACAGTTTTGTTATGTCCCACTGAAAGGAATGAGTTGCATGTAATGCTGCAAGGAATGAAAGAACACTGCACGTCTCTTACCATGGAACCAGTAGTTCCAAGTGAGAGAGGAGCGACAGCTTACAGCTTTTAGAGTTGCTCATGGTAGTCGTTAACCCCCCCCCCTCCCTCCGCGAAAAACAGCAGATAAATTTAGATAAACTTCAACATATTGCATCCGTACTTTGATTTCGTTACATCGTATCAGTGTATTCTCTCTTCTGTTTTCTTTTCCTTTTTTATCATGGAAGGTTTGATATTTTCGTTTTAAAATTGGTATGGTACGTTACTTTAAGAGATAAGGGCTGGATAATTTTATAGCCATGAATTTCAGCAGATTGCTACTGTCGCGATTATAATCCTTCACCACATAGTGTGTTTTGACAGATCTATAAAAACAAAGGAGACGATCAGAAATCTTCTTGCATTGTTTCAAAATTCAAACGTCAGATATCAGCATAAAAGTATTTTGTTTGTCATTTACATTACAATGAGAAAGTTTTTATTCTTTCGCTTTTCAGAAACTTGACCCATGAATGCGAAACGCGGGGGAAAGAAAAAGTTCTAGCAAAAAAATCTGTGTGCATATTATATTCTGCGCAACAAATTTAATATTCTTTTTTTTTTTTTTTTTTTCGATCAGAGTGTTTTCATTTCAATTCCTACTTTTTCAAGTGATACTGTCATGGCTACATCGGCTACTTTAATTTTTTTTTCTTTTTTTTTTTTTTTTTTTGATGGATAGTCCAATTTAAGTAGCTACTTCAAGTAGCATTATTTGTATGTTAAACTGCTTCTGCATCTTTGCTCTCAGAATTGGGTGGAGAACTTCAAACGATCATTGTGGTCGATTTATCTTCCTCATGCATTCTTTGACATCACATTGATTTTGCATCTTTCAGTGATACTACTGACTTAAAACGAATGATTTCACATGCATGAAGGGAGGGCAAAACCTAACAAATGTTTATTCGCCACTTTTAGCAATGAATTACAATAATGAAGAGATGAACACCTATTTTTATCACCATTACATCCATGACCTTGCACTCATCCAGCGCTACACTTTAACAGGGTCAGTGAAAATGCGAAGCCATTTTGGCCCCGTTCCTGCTACCCGCCCAGCAGGTAGCCACTTGTAATCACAGCAGGGGAAAGAAACCTGCTATGCAGTAACGCCTTTTTCTCAAGTCTGCAGAGTAAACACCTTTCCAGAAGAAGGCAGGAAAAAGAAGGAGAAGAAAAAAAGACAAGCGAGTTTGACTTCAGCCTTTTGACGTTAATCTCACTTGAAAAGGAACCTGACAATGCCTTATTCATGGAAGACATTAGGATTTCGTCGGCAATCTGCCTGCTTTGAAAATGAAACTATGTACATTCTTAAGATTAAGTGGTACAGAAAATAAGCAAACGCACCAGGTGCTCATAGAAAGTCAAGTGGATTATTTTAGACCTTTCAAAGGAGACTCCCTTCTAATCCGTTAAAGCACTTAACAAAAGATAGTGCTGTTTTAAGAACGTGGTTTGACTTCCGGTTAGTAGGTCAAATGATGAAGAGATTAAACTCACAAATAGAGTACGTTAGCTATAGTGGTCGAGAACTGGACGGTTACACCAAGAATGGGAGACTTCTGAAATTAAAACAGCTGAAAAGGATCGTCACGAGCAACTCGATGGGGTATAAGCAGTAGAGATGAGACGGGTTAGGCCCGAGTCGGGCTCGGGAACGTTCGGATGAGATACGAATAGCAAATAAGTTACATCTCGGGCGGGCTTCTTTTTCATGTTAAAATACTCAGAGTCTTTCTTTCCGTTTTTTATTTCTTCTGAGTTTTAGCAAAAAGAAATCAATGTTTTTCTTCTGCAGTGATCCATGAATTCTGATGCATGGGAAAAGAATTGATGTGTCATTGTGTGATTTTTTAAGTGCTTTTTAAGAGAGTAATTAGCCTAGGAAAGAAGGGGGTTCAGGCAGGAGAAATAGATATTAGGGAACTCCAGCTTCGCACAGACGCAAAAGAACGGTCAGTTCAGTTACCGGCCAAAATTGCCCTTGGACACATCTGAAAAGACGACCTCAATTCTCAGAAGAACCATCTGCAATAAAACAGATGAGGAGGGAAAGGAAAAGCCGCTAGTGTCATACATTTGTCATTGCACAGGAGAGGAAAAAATCTGTTATAAATTAGGACGTAGAGAGTGGATAAAGATATTCAGTTTGACTATGTTGTGAAGAATAGCTCTGGGATTTTATGGGTGTTGAAGTGCGAATCAAAGTAATGTTGGCTTGATTTATTTTAAGTATTGTGGTAGACGCCAACTTATCAGAAGAATCGTTTGCAGGTTCCTGTCGTTGGAGCAGGGAAGCAAATAAACAAGTAGTTAAAAATTGAACATTATGACAGATGTTTCCTTTTGCACATATTTTTATTCATCAGATGGGGGAAGAGGAAATATTGGAATAATAGTTGGTCAGATCGGATAGTAAATACTTCCAGCGGGAGTTGGATGTTATGGATGGCCTTCTCTACGCTTTTCCAGCCAAATCTGTTCCTATCTTATGTGGCTACAAGCCCGCGTGAAAATCTCTTTCTACCTCGTCGTTTGCCCTGCTTTGCCTCCGAGCAAAACCGTTCCTACTTTTTCCTCGAGATCGCCATGAAAACTCCTCTCTGTCTCATTCCCTCACACGTTCTGTTCTTGACGTAAGAATAAATTCTTAATTGCTTGGTCCTTTGTACCCGTCGGCTAGAAATTCTGGCGAAGGCTGGGGAAAGAATAGGACTATCCTTTTGTCCGTGGGAGGGGTCCGGCGAGAGAATGACCTTTCTCCGAAATGGATCTGCGCTGGGCATCTTTCTGACTGGGGAGGAAATTTCTCACTGTCGTTGGCCCACAAAATGACAAAAGTTACAATTTAAATATAGTTTGAATTTTTCCATATAACAGTAAACTCCCCAGAGGAAACAGTGTGCTTGAAAACAGCGGTAGGACAGCTGGGAGATTTATTGCTTCGACGGATTTGTTCCGCCTGTGTGAAACCGGCCTTAGGATCTTAGCTTTGAGGACAGAAGTTCGTCCCCAGTATTTCAGAAGGCCTTGTTAAACCAAACATCGTGTAGAAGGCGGCAAGGAAACAACAAATTAAACAAAGCTTTTCTAATAGCTGTTACTGTCGCCTCCACTCAACATTCATCCCTTAAGTTACTCTTTTTATCCATTTGCGCATTACAATATGAATGATCCGTATCCTGAAGTTATACCAAAACAGGTTAAATACTGGTGATAATTTTAAAACAGTTAAAAATGAAGTGGGAAAATCTACCCCGTGGAAACATTTTCCAAATTATTGATTGCACGACCAACGCTAAAGTGGATTATGTTCAGCGTGAGAAATGCGAATGCATTTTGAAATATAAAAGTTCTTCAGGATCTAGCAGACTTTTGCGTCATACCAACACATGCGTGAAGACCATCTCCTCTCCATGCGCGTAAAAGGTAGACAGTTTCTTTTTCTTGGGTAAGGAAAAAATATCAGCTACTGCAAGATCTTCTGTCAAACTGTAAAATATAAATTTTATTTCAAGGTTATATCCTTAATTATGAGACGCATAAACGCTGTGCATCATATTCCACGCTTCCTGTTCCATGTAAAAATCGGATGAAAGGGAGAAAAGGATCAGCACTTGGAAAAGTCGGGCTCGTGCCCCACAGTACACAGACCTCATGAGGCCTAGTCGGGATCGGACGGATTCGGGCTTCGAACACCGAGCCCGAACTCATCTTTAATAAGCAGTAGCCCGTCCCTAATTGACTGTTAGTGGTTTCAGCGAATGGAGAGAGCCAGTGCCGCAAGACAAAACGCAAAATCCATACCTCACCCGGATTCGAACCCGGACACATCTCGGACGAATGGTCAGAAACCAGCGCTTAGACAACTGCTCCATCGGGGCTGCCACGTTGAAATTGTGGGCTACCTATACTCGGGACAAAGCTAACATGACTACACTACTAATGCTGTGACACCTATTTACCGAAAAAATATCTCTTGTGTTTCAGTATATCTCCGCGTACTAATGGGGTGCCATGTGTCGTGGACCCTCCCCCCTACGGGTGACTTAGCGCAAGACAAAAAGAACTTCCCGCGTTCCATCACGATGTGCCCCTTCAAGCCCCACACCTTCTCAACCTTGCAGACCAGCAGACTAACGATTTCTGAATGAATATTTTAAAACAGTAACCCCAAAGAAAAAGACCAAGTCATTATCTTCTTATTACCCTCAGACTAATACAATTCTCCTCTTCCGCTCGTAATAAATATCTCCAGTGTATATATACACTAAAGTGCCAGAAAAAACTGGTACAGACGAGCTTATGCAAAATACATAGCAACGTCACCTATGCGCGTACTCGGTTGCGTTCGCCAGTGAGTATATAAAGCGATAGACATCCTTGCCAGCTGTCGGAGCTGTTTTCGGCATGAGAATGACAAGTAATAACCATTTAAGTGATTTTCAACGTGGTGTCATAGTTGGCGCTCGTGAGATGGGTTATAGTATTTCGGAGGTAGAAACGAAGTTCGAATTTTCACGGACAACCATTGCAAGGATGTACCGTGACTACAAGAATTCCGGCAAAACCTCCAACCTACGATACCAGTGTGGCGGTAAAAAGATATTGGGTGAACGTGACCATCGTCGGCTGTCAAGAATCGTTTCACGCGACACTCTCGCAGGTAGCATCGGAATTCAATGCTGGAGCCTCAACAAGCATCAGCGTCCGGACTGTGCAACGTACCCTGCACGATATGGGCTTTGGGAGCCGACGCCCAACTCTAAGTCCCCTTGATGGGTGCACGACACAGAGATATGCGCCTCGCTTGGGCACTGCAACACCGCCACTGGACACTTGATGACTGGAAACAAGTAGCCTGGTCTGACGAGTCGCGTTTCCAACTGTATCGGGCCGATGGAAGGATTCGTGTGTGGCGCAAACCCCATGAAGCTGTGGATCCCGCCTGTCAACAGGGAACTGTACCGGCTGGTGGGGGTCCGTAATGGTATGGGGTGTGTTTAGCTGAGATTCACTGGGACCCCTGGTACGTCTACAAAAGTCTGTGACCGGCCAACGCTATGTGCGCATCCTTTTTAACGAGGTACACCCGTTCATGTCCTGCATTCATGCTGAAGGGTTGGTCCTGTTCCAACAGGACAGTGCACCTCCACATAAGTGTGGGGACGCCACATTATGATTAGAGGAGTATTCATCTGAGCTTGGGGTGTTGCAATCCAACCCAAGTCCCCAGATCTGAGCGTGACAGAACATATTTGGGATGCCATGCAACGCGCTATCGAACACAGGAATCCGAGATCTCGGAATACACCCGAATTGTGGAACGCTGTGCAGAAAGTATGGTGTGCATTGTCTACAGCATATTTCCAGAAGCTAGTGGAGTCCATGCCCCGTCGTATTTCGGCAGTTCTGCTCTCCCGTGGGGGAGCTACCAAGTATTAGACTGGTGTACCAGTTTTTCTGGCACTTCAGTGTACTGTGTAGCCTCTCTGAAGCAAAACAGAAGTGACAATGACGTCACCAAAATGCGAATATTTGTATTTTTTAGAAACACGACCGAAACTGGGATCTTCATTTTTTTTTTTTTTTTTTTTTTTTGCGCGTACGAACATTTAGAAGTTCTATATATCCATGTCTTTTTTAAGTCTCGGTAAAAACTCGAGCACGAGCTTTTCAACTGGAACTATAATACGCTGTGGAAGTACACACCTCGTAGCTTTAACTGCATAATCAGGTTATCTTTGCCCCTAGTATAAACAAATTTTAGTGGATCTGCATTTAACTTTTTTTCTTTTTTTCTTTCAAGGCGAGCTCAAGATGGTAAGCAAGGCATCTCGGTGCCTTCTCGGTGGGGGCGGGGGTGACAACGCAACTTTTGTGAAAGTTTTAATGTTGAATAGCCTGTGCAGGAAAAATAAAATATTTCCGGGGCCCCTATACCCTTATTTCGTTTTATAACCGAGAACAAGAAGTGATTTTCACCAAAAGCATAGGTTATCTTACTTTGTCGCATCTGCTTAAGCATCTTGTTTAATTTTCACTTCTTCTTTTCTTTTCTTTTTTTCTGGAAAAAGAAAAATTAAAAGAAAAGGGGGGGGGGGTGACCAGCAGTGCCGTGTTTGCTATTAAACAAAGCTAGCTGCTTCTTGGGGTGACAGAGTGAAAGCTAACGGTGGGGCGGAATTTCTCTCTAAACTCAGGAAGCAGCTTTTTTTTTTTTTTTTTTTTTTTTTTTTAACTTGAATAAAATGCAGAAAACGTCGAGGTATTTTTATATCTGGATCCTGAGTAGAGAGAAGCATCATGGGCGCCAATCCGGCTAAGTGACACTAGTACACCCACGAAGGGGATAGTTCCCACGGTGCTCTTGAAAGATACTAAAACATCTTATCTCTAAATTCTTGGAAGTGGAATGAGGAAGAACAGCCGAATGGATGTCAGTATGTTAAATTTAAAAAACATTCTGAAAGTTTTCTTCAGAGAAAAGCACGCAAAGGAGCGTCGAACTGGCACCTTGCATCGGGGCGCAAAAATGCGCTGAGCTGGCACTGCTCCCCGTCTTCATATACATACACTCACCCACGAAACACTACCACATAACACATAGTATGTAAGGTCAGGTGATGCGTAACATCACAGCCTCTCCTTGACAAATGTCAACCCGGCCTTCTCGTGGTGCATCCTGTTCCCACTAAAGGGGCTCTGACGACCGCCAATAGCGGTATAACTATACCATCGGGATCAGAGGAAATGCTATCCCACACTCACCAACACGCTTGGCCAGCATGGTGAGTTATGGCCAAACACCTCCAAAATGACTCTACAACTTAAATCTTGGCCCTCAGTCTCCGGCAGCTGGAATGTACCTGGCCAAGGCAGCGGCCAGTGCGACATGAAGGCAGAGGGTGCTAAGAATCCCCGGAGGACCGGACTAGGCTGCCATTTGATGCTGACCTTGGCTACCTACAACGGACGCTCCTATCTTCTGATTCAAGGCTTCTTGAATTGGAAGAGGAACTACAAAGGATCAAGTGGGACATCGTCGGGCTAAGTGAGGTAAGGAGAAAAGGAGAAGATCTCATTGAACTGAAAAGTGGACATCTCTTCTATTATCGTGGGACAGATACTGGCAGAACTAGTGGTGTTGGATTTATAATAAACAAGAAACTGAAGGATAAAGTGGTAGAAGTTGAAAGTTCCTCTGACAGAGCTGCACGACTCGTTATCCAACTATCGAGAAGATACCAGGCTCAGATTATTCAAACTTATGCACCCACCACAAGTCATCCTGAAGAAGAAATTGAAGAATTTTATGAGGAAATTCGTCATCTAAATAATAAAGGTAAGCAGCACTTGAAGATAATTATGGGAGATTTCAATGCAAAAATAGGGCAACAGCAACAGAATGAAACTTCAGTAGGTAAATTTGGTCATGGCAACAGAAACCAGCGTGGAAATACTCTCGTTGAGTTTGCAGAGGCAGAAGGATTTTTCATCTTGAATTCCTTTTTCAAGAAAAAGCCACACGGGAAATGGACATGGAGACATCCAATTGGGACGACAAGTGAAATTGATTTTATTATGTGTAACAAAAAATTCGTCATCGAAGACTGTAGTGTGCTAAACAAGTTCAACACAGGTAGTGACCATAGATTGGTAAGATGTAAGATGCACCTCAACACTAAACTGTAACGTGGCAAGCTCCTAAGACAAACAAAATGTATTGACATAACCAACCTTAAAAAACACCATACTACTTTCAAGTTGGAACTGAAGAACAGATTCTCTGCTTTAGGAGGCCTAACATCGGAAGAAGTGGATATTTCGGAAGTTAACAGAAAAGTAACCAAAGCTCTTATGGAAACAGCAACAAAATTAGCTGGGTCTAAGAACAAGTTGCATGTGAACAAATTATCAGGAAAAACCAAAATGTTGATGCAAAAAAGAAGAGACATGAGGACAACTAAAGAAGATGTGACTTCCAAAGTGGAATATATAGAGCTATGCAAGACAGCACGAAAAAGTATCACTGAAGACGTAAGGAAATTCAACTGTGAGCTAGTGAGGAAAGCAATTGAAAACAACCAAAGCCTAAAGATAGCAAAGGGACATCTCAGTAAGGGAAGAAAACAGATTATGGCTCTGAGAAAAGAAGATGGTTCTATAACAAGAAATAGAGGCGAAATTTTGACAAGAGTGAAAGATTTCTACTCCAAATTATATGAAAGGGATGATACATGTACTCCAGACATCATGAAAGGTACCAGAGTTCTTCCAGTCCTCCCAGCAGAAGTTGCTCATGCAATGAAGAACATGAAGCGGGGGAAAGCTCCAGGAGAAGATGGAATTACTATAGACATCATACAAGAAGCAAGTGGAGAAATTGAAACAGTACTCGCCCAAATTTTCACTCGATGCCTTAATGAAGGGAAGATTCCTGAGGATTGCAACAATGCTACAATGATCCTGCTACATAAAAAAGGTGACATTGAGGATCTCAGGAACTACAGACTTATCAGCCTCCTATCAATGGTTTATAAAATCTTCACTAAAGTTCTTTCACACCGCTTGAAGGTAGCACTGGACATGGCTCAACCGAGAGAACAAGCTGGATTCAGGAGTGGCTACAGCACAATAGATCATATCCACGTACTGAGAGAACTAATTGAGAGAGCAAGGGAATATGAACTTCCATTGTGCATGGCTTTTATCGATTATGAAAAAGCCTTTGATTCGGTGAAACCATCAGCAGTTACCACGGCTCTGAAATCCTGCGGTATTGAAGATGCATACATTAATATTATTAATAACATCTATGAAAATGCAAGTGCAAAGATTCGGCTGTTTGAAAATACAACACACATAAAAATTGGAAAGGGAGTGAGACAAGGTGACACCATATCTCCGAAGCTCTTTAATGCCACATTGGAAAATGTCTTTCAATCACTGAACTGGGAAAACAAAGGGATAAAGATTAATGGAGATTATCTAACCCACCTTCGTTTTGCTGATGACGTAGTCATTTTTGCAACTACCCCATCAGAGCTGCAGAGTATGATCCAGGAACTTGCTGACAAGAGTAAAGAAGTGGGATTAAAAATGAACTTTCAGAAGACAAAAGTGATGTTCAATGCTTTTACAAGAAATGAAGATTTATCGATTGATGGAGAAAAACTGGAGATAACAGATACGTATGTTTATCTTGGACAGCAGATATCAAGTGACGGTCACATTGATGAAGAAATTAATCAGCGTACAAAACTTGCCTGGAGAGCTTTTGGAAGAAACAGCATAATTTTCAAGAGCAATTTGCCATTATGTCTTAAAAGAAAAGTGTTTGATCAATGCATCCTTCCAGTGCTTACGTATGGTGCAGAGACGTGGACCTTAACTAAAAGAGACATACAAAGGCTGCAGACAACTCAAAGAAGCATGGCAGAGGTGCATGCTTGGTGTAACCAGGAGAGATAAGAAGAGGAACACGTGGATCCGAAAAATGACGAGAGTGGAAGACATCGTGATCAGAGTTAAATCCCTGAAATGGCAATGGGCTGGACATACTGCCAGAAGAACAGACCATCGATGGACAGCCGAAATTTTAGATTGGATTCCAAGGGACAGGAAAAGACCCAGAAAAAGACCACATGGGAGATGGGTGGATGAAATTCGTAAATATGCGGGAGTGACATGGAGGAGACTGGCACAAGACAGACCGTTGTGGAGGAAACTTGGGGAGACCTTCGTCCAGCAGTGGATTGATAATGGTTGACAATGTTGATGATGATGATATGTATTACGTATATTCCTCATCAAGAATATTTCCCCACAATGAAGCAGTGTTGTGTGTATGATAACAAAGTAAGGTGGAAAGAGAAATATTGTGCAAGTAAAAAATGACTAGTATTGCACCTTGATTTTGTTTTACCTTTTACTTGCAATGCAGCCCTTTCGAATTTTGGCATTTGTGATTGTTTGGGGAAGAAGGACAACTAGTGCCATAAGACAAGCGCATCATCCATACCTCACTCGGGAGTCGAACCTGGACCCATCTGGGACGAATGATTAAAAGTCAAAGCTCCGTATCACTGGGCTACCCGGGTGGCGGAACTTGATTAACTGAGTCGAACTCTAGGATATATTTGGTTGACATGAGTACTAGGTCACTGAGAAAATGGCCAGTTTTGTCTTATTCGGTGTTGAACGTCAATTTTCCTCGGGAAAATTTATTCTGTGTGTGATGTTTTTTTTTTCAGGCTCCCCTTTCCCTTGTCCTTCCCTTCTTTTCCCCCTGTACTCATCTGTGGCAGCGGTGTACCGGGCATTTTTCTGAGGAGAGAAATATCACTCGGAACGGCTTGTTGTTACAGGTAAGTATGTAGGGCAGCATATGACTTCACTACTTAACGGGAAACCGTTTACTTCTTGTGCTCTAATATTTCCATACTTTTCTTTCGTACTATTCTATCAGGGCAATCTGCTCCTAACTCTCTTAGATTCTTTTTCACCTGCCAAAAGGCGCATAGCGCTGTGGGTTCGGGTATCTCAACCTAAATTAGGAACCTTTGTCTCTAGGTGCGGTCGCCTGTAGTGTCCATATCAACTGAGAGACGGTTAGGAAGCGAGTCAGAAAGATTCTTGATGTCTTAGAGTTTTCTGCTTCGTGATTATCACTCCACCATGCTGTCACCATTCCATATCTTTGTGGCCAAACAAGAAAGCATAATGGCTTCTCGACATTCTCAGAAAATCTGTGAAAATACGGAAATTAAAATAAACAGCCACTTTTAAAAACGGAAATTTCTGAAAAGCACGGACACCTACCGGCAACTTTGCTGCACGTTACTTTCAGAAATTTTCCGTGCATTCACACCACTTAATTTTTACAGGGTATCTGTCACGAGATTCTACGCGAGGAACTTATAACGAAGTAAATTTCTCCGTCATTTTTGTCCACGCCGGGCATCAAACCCGGGTTCCCTCATTCCGGAATAAGTCGCTCTCCCAATTGAGCTACGCGGGCGTATGATCTCGTTGCTATCTGCCGTTACCTCATATGCGTCCTGCAGTGCAGGCACGTCACAGCTCTCCCCCCCCGGAAGAGGGCCGGCGGCATGGCCCACGGGTCAGCCGTGACCCCATGTATCAATGTAGGCAGACATCCGCTGAAGAACGTACATTGGGGGAAATCCCAGTCAATTTGGTGTGTGGAGCGTAACATCACACACATTTATTTTTGAAGCCCTGAAGAAGGGATTCTCTTATTTTTCCTGTCTCGCGGAGTGGAAAGAACATCACACCACTGCGAGAACTTTAACGACCAGGTTATTCTTGAAGTTCGGGCGCCAATATAACGAAGTAAATTTCTACGTCATTTTTGTCCACGCCGGGCATTGAGCCCGGGTCCCTTCATTCCGGAATAAGTCGCTCTCCCAACTAAGCTACGCGGACGTATGTTCTCGCTGCTATCTGCCTTTATCTCATGTGCGTCCTGCGGTGCAGGCACATCACAAACTCGGAAAACGAAAACTTAATGCCAGATTAGTATCCCGCGTTCTGAATGATGACCAAAAAAGGCTCGTTCATCGATCTATTCCAATCCCTGGGTACTGCAACTGAGGATCCTGATTTCTGATCCAGAATTATTGCATGAGATGATGCCCGCCGTATGATCCACAAACGAAGCGACGGAGCGCTCAATGGAGAAGTACCCAACTGATTCCGCACCTCTGCGATTTTTTCTGCTGTCCGCACACTGGTGGGTCACCCAGATCTCGGATCATCATCAAAGGATTCCCGTCCGTCACGAAACCATGCATACCATTCGAAAACTCTTCGGCGTGATGATTCTCAGTCTCCATACGCTTCTTTTAACATTCTGTTTGTTTCAGTAACTGATTTGCCAAGTTTCCAATAAAAACGGATGTTTACTCTCTGCTCTTCCATTGCTAAAATGAAATAAGACGAGAACGCTTGCTATGACTCCCTTAATGCGTATCTTCCGCCTGTCGGTACCGGTATAAACGGGTTTTCTGCTTTTCGCTGATTGGCCAAGGACTGCTGTCTTATGAAGTACATGTGATACTTTTATTCCACTACTGTTACGTGAGTTATTCGGCCAGTGCTGGAACTCTTCGGACGTAGGTTGTAGTATTTGTCTGCTGAATTTCCACCTTAAGTTAATGGAGGGGGGGGGAACTCAGGAAAATCTAGAAAAATAACCTTTATTTTATGAGCTGCCATCTTCCATTAAATGCTGGCCGCGGATGGCCTAGCGGTCAACATTCGTGACTGCCACGGAGAAACCCCAGGTTCGATCTCAGGCAGGTACAAACGCTCGAACCACTAAATATCCGTCGTGTGTCGGATGGGCACGTTAAGCCGTTGGACCCCGGGTACTGCTGCCCCCACACCCAGTAATAAATAAGGAAGTCATCCTCCTCCTTTCTTCCTCGCTTCCATATCACTTTCCTATCGGGCACTCGAGTCCAAATCTCCTAGGTTCCTCTTTCTAAGGGTTTTTTAAATACCTGGGGTCAGATACTTCGATCCTAAAATCCTTTACTTTGATTTGATCTATTGAATGCTAATATCAGGAAATCAACAAAAAAACAACCTTTGTCTGCTGAGTTTCCATTTTACACTAAATGTTGGTATCAGAAAAAAACAATCAAAAATAGCTTTTATCTATTGAGTTTTCACCTTCCGTTAAATGTTGGCATTAGGAAAGTACATCGAAAAAAAGGACTCAATTAAAGATTTTAATTGAGTCTGTAAGGGCCGTATGGTACCGTGTTATCACCAATGGACAACTAGAGAAGCTCATTAGTTCCATGCCAAGAAGGTGCACTTTGCTACTAAGAAACCGTGGTTATCTAATTAAATATTAAAGCGTATTTTGCTTGTTGGTAAGTTGTTTCAAGTGTCCTGCAAGTGTCAATAATGTACTGTACAGTAATTTTACGTTAAATTAATTGTACACTAATTTTACAAATTCCACTATTTTTTGCTTTTTATGACTAAATTCTGTATTATTGCTTGTAACTTCACTTCTATTACTGGTACTAACATTCTGTAAAAATATTTGAATTCATCATAAAATTTCCTTTAAAATTATTTATAATATGTATTCCTGATTTTACCATTACGCTGTATAAGTTAACTAAGTTAACTTCAAACATTAAAAATTTGGCTTTCAGTCTCCTGGTGCAGGACTTTTGGCCACGATTGTACCTTTCGTCCACTGAATTTCCACCTATTAAATGATGGATGGTATCAGGAAAATCAATAAAAAAAAAGCCTTTATTTTCCGAGTTTCCACCTTCCATTACACTTTGGTATCAGGAAAATCAATAAGAAATAATCTTTACCTACTAAGTTCCCTCCTTGCGTTAAATGTATATATTAGATCTAAATAATTTTGGACTTAAAATGTTTGATGATTGCGTTTTAACTGTTTGGCTTTGGAAATCTTCCTTAGATATCAACTGAAAAATCGACACTACAACGCTTAAGATGGCTTCACTTAAATCTCTGCCTTATGCTTCCAATGGTAAAACTTCTTTACATATATTCTTCGCAATTAATGCATTCCCAAGGATGAAAATTTGCGCATCGATAAAAATAACTTTAAGTTATAGCATGGGATACTTAATACTTGCTGAAACATAACAATAATTATATTAAAATTCAATCCTTTTTCTTTGAGTAATGTTAAGACCTGTTAATAGATGGCGCAACCTGTACATTGATGACATCAGTAGACAAACAAATGCTGGGTTGCTTAATTATGGTCATGTTTTAGCAAATATTAAATATCCCATGCTGTAACTTAAAGTTAGTTTTATCGATGAACAAATTTTCCATCCTTGGGAATACGTTAATTGCGAATCCGGGTGGCGCAGTGGTCTAAGCGATGGCCTCTGATCATTCGTCCGTAAGGGGTCCGGGTTCGAATTCCGGTGAGGCATGGATGTTGTGTTTGTCTTACGGCACTGGCTCTCTCCCTTCCCTGGAACCAGTGACCCTAAATTAAGGACGGGCGACTGCTTATAGCCCATTGAGTTGCTCACGGTTGTCGTTAAAAATCCAATAATAATAAGAAAAAAAAAATTGCGAAGAAAATATGCAAAGAAGTTTTACCATTGGAAACATCAGGCACACTGCGAAAAACGTTTTGTTAATTCAACAAGAAACTTTGTCGATATACAGTCAACAAAAAATTTTATTGTGCACATAAATCATTTTTAGGGGTGACAATACACATTCCTAAATTTTTATAATCATCAGTGAAACTTTTTCTCTATTTTCACACTTGTTTTCCAGAGGGCACGTAACTTATGGTTCTGTTTCGGAAGGTGTTCTATACAGCCTATGCAGTAAATATTGGACTGATTTCCACGGCCTTCTTTTAAAGCGGCAGAGATGAAAAACTTTTTTAAATTCGTTGGCTATTCCAAACGACAATGTAGAAGGACTATGAAAATAGTGCGCGCATTTCTAAGGCAGTTTTTCCGCTATTAAGGGAATAAAAAGAGAAGAGAAAGCACATCGTTAACAATGATATTACTGTCCAAATCCGGAACCAAGAACGCAGTTCGCGGGAACGCCCCTCAGCTAAAATACAAAGGTGCGCCTCGACGTTACAATGGGCAATAAAAAGAAGAGGTGAACACTTTTAATGCTCCCTTATTCCGATGGAGACATTTGAGCGCGGTTTTTGGGGACGCCCTCCTGTGTGTAAAGCTATAATGGCAGCTCTTCTTCCAACAAAGGCAACTAATTTGCCATCGTCGGGTATTAAATATGTTTTATTGCTGCACGTGGCCACAACCGCGACGTCCTGAAAGAGCGTAAGAATACTCGTAACCGCGGCACAAAACTGTGAATGACGAGACTCTTGGGTTTTACGAGCCAGCTGCCTTAACGCTTCTTATTGTTTCATTTACTCATGGAATACTTAGATGTCCTCAACTTTAACAAGGAGTGGCACTATTTCTATGAAGATGCGGGCTAGATCTTCGATTCATACGAATCTGAATGTATATATTGCCGCTATTGAATGTAGTACATCCATTAAAAAACTAATCATGATCCCGTATAAGCTAAACTGGTGCTATCGTCTTAAACCAATATGTTACTGATTTAGAATTATTCCAAACTGTATTTTATGAAAGTGCAGAGGTACACTTTTTTGTGGTATGCAAAGATTTAGCTAGGTTCCCGAACAAGGGGGAAGGGTTGAGGCGTCATCTCGGAGAGGGTGGAGGGTCTGTGTTCAACTACAATCTGCATTTTCCCACGAATACAGGTGTTGCCTTGTCATTCATCTTCTGTTATCACTGGCGAATAATTATGCCAAAAAAAAGTAAAAATAATTGCACAAAATATAAAACAAAAAGGGGAAAAGAAAACATAAAATACGAATCATATATTTTTAATTCACATGATGGTGGTTTAACTGCTCGTTCCTTATCGCTGGAGTCAGAATAACTCCCAACTAGCGTTATTTCTTATTTATTTATTTATTTATTTTAGTTTACTGATTTGGTATCTTCTCCGTAGATCCACGCAATGGCATCGAAGATTTAATGATGTCATAGTTCAACTTTTTCTACTCTTCTTCGATTCCACTGCTTTCTCCATCTTTAATCACGTATTCTCCTTCGTCGGTGATCGCTGATGGTAGCCACTTCTTACCGTAATCACAAACCACACCCCATTTTCCTCTCAAAAACCAAGAGAACCAGAATCTCGAAAAAAAAAAAAAAAAAAAAAGAAGAACTCTTCTCCAGCATAAGCACAGTAAAACCCCACCTACTGGACGAAAAACAATAAACCAGATGTTGAAAGCTCTCTCTCTCTCAGATAAATCAATGAAGGAAGAAATAATACCCTTAATACATGGGAAGTCGAAAGAATATTCAAAGCAAACAGAATATAAATTCTGAAATTGCTTACATCACTTACTGATCATCCAGCTCTCAGAAAATTTTAAAATTTCATTGCCCTGGAGCGGATATCGAACCCGCATCTCCCTATTTCCGTTCGAGTATGCTAACTGTTACACCACCCAGGACAGTGAAGTTCCAAGCAACTGAGACTAAGTGTTACAAGCAATTTCAGAATTTATATTCTGTTTCCTTTGAATATTCTCCTACTCTCTCTCTCTCTCTCTCTCTCTCTCGCACGTGCAGGAAATTCCCTTTAGCACAATTTTCCAACGAATAGTGTGGCATGCGTTTGAGACCATTTCAGATGGACATTTGAAATTTCTAGGACGTCGTTTAGGGATAGCAAGAGTAACACTCACACCAGACTAACACTTTGTTACCCATCTGCCAATTCTTCTGTACACTGTCAAAAATTTTGTTGTAGGTTGCATCGAAAAGTGATGATACACCAGCTGCACCACTTTCTGAGAAACGATACATCATTGTGTGGTGCAAACAAAACTCAACAACATAGTACAACCTCATACCATGTTAGGAAACAAGGTTGCACCATGTTGTTGGTATTGTTGCACCACTCGGTGGTGTATCTTTTCGCAAAGTGGTGCAGCTATTGTAGTGTCACCTTTTGGTGCAACCTACCACAAAATTTGTGACGCCTGTTTTTACGCTTTCCAACCGTAGGTTGAAGAATATCCAGCTTTGTCCGTCCGTCCGTCCGTCCGTCTGTCTGTCTGCCCGTCCGCACGATAACTCACGTAAAAATGGTTCGATTTCGATGAAATTTTAGTATGTGGTAGAGGAGCACCTGTGGACAAACCCAGTTAAAAATGGGTGAAGTGGATTCAAAGATGAGGATATAGGAGCAGGATGCATTCCATTGCCCTTATGCGTCATAACTTGCGTAAAAATGGTTCGATTTCGATTAAAATTTAATATGTTATAGGGGACCACCTGAGGACGAACCCTATTGAAAATGGGCGAAATGGTTTCAAAGGTCAGGACATAGGAGCGGAATGCATTCCATCGCCCTTATGCGTTATAACTTACGTAAAAATGCTTCGATTGAGACAAAACTTTATCATGTTGTTCCGGAAGTATAATTTACTGGTTCTGTTGAATATCATTGAAATGGGGTCAAAGGTCAGGTCATAGGAGCGAGATTTATTCTACAGCCATCATCCTCATAACTTGAGTAATGATTTCTGTTATGTTGGAAAGCGTATCATAATCAATGCATTGCATGATTTTACTAACTTGTTAATAAATATCTTGGCTCTTGGGATAAAATTTTCGGGAAAGCTTATAACAACAAGATGAAACTGTCACCTCATATATATTATTTTGTTTGTCTGTCCGTTCGCCGGTAAGTTCGTCAGTCCTGTATTTTCTATGAATATATCAGCAACACTTTAAGATGAAGACTTGAAAATATCTGGATAGCTTTCAGTGACCAAACGTAACTCTCACCTTCCCACGCAAGTACTTTGCGCGTCCTACTGTTCGTTTCGATTAATATATGGGAAACACTGTCAGGTGGAGGTTGTAATGTTCATAAAGCAGTGTAATAATCAAATAACCTTCGTATATATATATATATATATAATCGGTTTATGGCGTCTGATGTCGCCGTTCGATCTCCAAGAGTTTTTTCCATCTTTCTCTATCTAAGCAACGTTCTTCCATCAAGCCATTTTGAATACGTACTCTCTTTATTACATCAGGCCATGTTCTTCTAGGTCGGCCTCTATTTTTTCGTTTGTCTGATTTAAATTCCATGGCAATTCTGGGCAGTCTTTCATTGATCATTCTTCTTATGTCTTCTAAAATTGTTTCTTTCACTTCCATCAATTATTTAATCCTTTCATTCGTCATTTTCTGTCTTTTTGACACTCTACAAGATCTTCTTAAAGCATCCATCTCTACGGCTTTTATTTTCTTTCTATCCGCTTCTGTTAATCACCAGAACTCAGCCCCATACCGTAAGATGCTCTTAACAATACTATTACAAATACCACATTTCCTTTTTCTCGTTATTTTTTCACTCTACAACGAAGTGAATTTCTCCGTCATTTTTATCCGCGCCGGGGCTCGAACCCGGGTCCACTCATTCCGGAATAAGTTGCTCTACCAATTAAGCTACGCGGACGTTTCATTCTGATTCCTATCTGCCTTTATGTCGTGTGCGTCCTTCTGGCAGGTACGTCACATCTCCTGGTACGTTACATCATCTTCCCCTTATTTTTTTTTTTTTCGAAGTGCTGGAGAAAGGATTCTCTTATTTTCCTATCTCGCGGTGTGGAAATAACATCACACCAATGCGAGATTTTGAACGGTCGGGTCATCCGGATAGTTCGGGCGCCATTACAACGAAGTGAATTTCTCCGTCATTTTTATCCGCGCCGGGGTTCGAACCCGGGTCCACTCATTCCGGAATAAGTTGCTCTACCAATTAAGCTACGCGGACGTTTTATTCTGATTCCTATCTGCCTTTATGTCGTGTGCGTCCTTCTGGCAGGTACGTCACATCTCCTGGTACGTTACAACTCCACCAGATTCCATTCAGGCCTTTAGCAGCTTTTTATTCCCTGGGCAATTCTATTTCTAAATTGCATTGTGTGTGTACCTTCTTGTGTAATTTTAACCCCTAGGTAATTATAATGATCACATCTTTCAATTTCTTCGTTATTTTCTAGCTGTAAGTTTGTTTCATTACTTCCAATGCATAAATATTTTGTTTTATTTAAATTCATAGTTAATCACCATTTTTCATATTCTTTCAGTTTTCTTCTTTTTTGCAGTACAAAATTGAGTTTTTTCTGCTTTTTATCACGTCTTTTGTAAAAAGGATCATGCTTATGTTACCGGTTTGTCCGCCCGTCCGTCCGTCTGTACCCACGACATCTCTGCAACTATTGGTCCGATTAGAAAAATTATTTTTGCATTGGGAAGTTTGAAATATGCGAATGATGATCCTTTATTTCGTTTTTTTTTTACGATGAACAATTTCGCCGCTAGAGGGCGTAAATGCAGATGATGTCGAATTCAAAAATACGTTTCATTCCACATATTTGCTTCTAAACATCCGATTGATTCCATTTATGTCGAAGAGTATTTTAGATATAGTTACTTTTTCAAATTTTCCGCTAGGGAGCGTAAAAGTAAATTACATTCTTCCCGATAACTCTTCTTCTAAAACTCCGATTTGAAAAAAAAAAAAAAAAAATTCAGCGGATGCACCTACTGATGGAAAATTTTTTCCATATAATTTCTAATTTTTGGTAAAGAATATTTTAGCCACCAGGGGCGTAAGTGTTAATTTTTGCTTCTTATGTATTTGCCATAAAATCTGAGCTTCTAAGATATCGATTGAAAAAAATCTTTCGTGGACTGATGCCACTCACATCGATAAACATTTTCGGAATATTTTCTTCTTAAAATATTCCACAGTTTCTCCGCCAGGGGGCGTAGATGTATATCTTACATTTGTCAATATCTCTATTTCTAGGAGTCCCATTTGAAAAATTCCTTCTTTGTTGGATAGTGTTTCCAGTGTGACACGTTTTTCATATAATTTCAAAATTTTCAAGCAATTCATAGACTTTCCGCTAGTGGTAGAAAAGGTAAATTGCGTTTCCACCTATATCTCTGCTTCTAAATCTCCGATTTGAAAAATTCTTTCTGCACTGGATACAGCTCCTGATGGGAAATCGTTTGCACATAATTTATAATTTTTGTAAAAAAATGGTTTGGCCACCAGGGGGCGTAAATCTTAATTTCCGCTTCTGATGTATTTGCAGCAAAATATGAGCTTCTAAATTCTCGATTGAAAATATTCGTCCTTTGTAGACCGATAGTATTCATGTCTACAAACCTTTTAGAAACATTTTCTTCTTAAAATAATGCATGGTTTCTACGCCAGGGGCGTAGATGTATATTTTATTTTTGTCAATATCTCTACTTCTAGGAGTCCAATTTGAAAATTCCTTCTTTGTTGGATAGTGTTTCCAGTGTGATATGTTTTTCATACAATTTCAAAATTTTCAATGAATTCATAGACTTTCCGCTAGGGGCGTAAAGGTAAATTGCTTTCATCCTTATATCTCTGCTTTTAAATCTCCGATATGAAAAATTCTTTCTGCACGGGATGCAGCTCCTGATGGGAAATCCTTTGCACATAATTTCTAATTTTTGTAAAAATGGTTTGGCCACCAGGTGGCGTAAGTCTTAAAATCCGCTTCTGATGTATTTGCAGCAAAATATGAGTTTCTAAAATCTCGATTGATAATAAAATGGTTTGTTCACCGATACTACTCATGTCGACAAACCTTTTAGGAACATTTTCTTCTTGAAATAATGCATGGTTTCTACGCCAGGAGGCGTAGATGTATATCTTATTATTGTCAATTTCTCTACTTCTAGGAGTCCGATTTGAAAAAATCCTACATTGTTCAATAGTGTTTTTGATGCGAAATGTTTTCCCTATAAATTAAAAATTTTCAAGTAAATCATAGACTTTCCGCTAGGGGGCACAAATGTAAATTGCGTTTTCTGCGTTATTTCTGCTTCCAAAACTCCGATTTGAAAAATTCTTCCTGTATCGCATACAAAACCTGATTGAAAATATTTTTCACATAATTTCTAATGTTTGGTAAAGAATGGTTTGGCCACTAGGGGGCATAAGTGTTAATTTCTGCTTCTGATGTATTTGTAGCAAAATCTGGGCTCGTGAAAACTCGACTAAATTTTTTCCTGCACTGGTACGCTCATATTGAAAAACCTTTTGGGAATACTTTCTTCCTAAAATAATGTAGGGTTTTCCCACCAGAGGACGTAAAGTCACATCTTATTTTTGTCGATGTCTCTGTTTCTATGAGTCCGATTTGAAAAATTCTTTCTGTGTTGGAGAGCGTTTCCGGTGCGAAATGTTTCTCATATAAATTCATGTTTTTCTGAACGCACAAGTCTGCAACCAGAGAGCGTAAGCTCACGATTCCGTTTACAGCAATGTGTGAGGGATTAAAAACCCGATTGAAAAACTTCTTTCTTCCGTCATAGTATTGTTTTCCATACCGGTTCCATTGACTTTGAATAGCTTTGATAAATTTAATGTGCGTCAGAACGGATTCAAAAGACGTGCTTATTACTCCCGAAAATTCGGTGTCATCTTTCTTGTTTATTATTTCATCCAACACTTCATAACAAACATCTTTAATTTTACTGTTACATTATTATTATTATTATTATTATTAAGGAAAGGGGGTGGGGTTTGGACACATAGTGACGGTCCGCCACTGCTCTGCACATCAAAATACTGTATCTTAGCTCAACACAAAGCAATTCCCAAAAGGTAAAAAGGCCTAGGTAGTTTGACTTCGTCATGAAACCGGTCCGATCTACTTTCAGCATTTACAACAGAACTTCTTGTTCCTTTTACTACGGAAAGAAACTGAGCCCCAGGTACAGATAAAATGTTCACCGCCTCTCAAAACAATACATCGTTGGCTGTTATACGGTAGGTATTGAATATCACCGCCGGTGATCCATCCACGTGACCTCTAAGGTTACCGCTCGTCGAGAGAAGTATATCGAAAGCGTAGAGGTCGCTAGCGAATCCCCTGGCCTCCTTGATGTCCCAAGAGATCCCCGCGGCACCATGAACTGTCATTTACGGGTCATGCAGGATCGAATTCGATGACAGTAATATCAGCCTTTGCAAACTCCCTCGGCCGTATTTAGGGCTGTATAATAGCAGCGAAACTAGGGGCGTTTCCTTCCCCATCACTTACCTCCCACAAAAAAAAAAAAGGAAAAAAATAATAATGATAAAAAAGGATCTTATGCGAAATATAATCCCTTTAAATGTAACTAATGAAAAAGTAACTGTTGCTGATTGTCTTCATATATTTTTGCCCAATAATTACCTCGCTCAGAATGAGATTTTATGAAATTGCTAACTGCAAAGAATGTAAGTAAATTGGGAGTAATATTAACTTAATGTTACTCTTTATTGATTTGTTCACGGTGTCAGCTGCCGAAAAGAAAAAAGAATCTTAATTGAAGATTATAAATTTCGATTTAGCCAGAAGGCATGAGGAAGACAGAAGAGCCAAACGTCTTAAGATACTTTCAAAGAGAGGCGCAGCCACTGTAGGTGCTTACAGGGCTCGCGCACCTTCCAGAAGAACTATTTTGGCCCCCTCTCTGTATTTAAAACTGATCAAACTTAACGCCGAGTGATGCAACTCCAAATTTTCCCAAATTTATATTTAGAATAATGATCAGCACCAGGGGAGCCGACTTCGTCAAATTATTGATTGGGGGGGGGGGGGGGGGGACAGGCGAGAACAGATCGGACGTGGGACGTATATTTTAACAAGTGGGCCGCGGGGGCCTAGTGGTCAACGTTCGTGACTGCCACAGAGAATACCTCGGGTTCGATCCCAGGCAGGTACGAACGCTCGAACCACTAAATATCCGCCGTGCGTCGGATGGGCACGTTAAGCCGTCGGGCCCCGGGTACTGCCCCCCCCCCGGTTAGAAATATGGGCGTCTTCCTTCCCCTTTCAACTTCGCTTCCGTGTCACTTTCCTATCGGGCACTCTAGCCGAAATCTCCTAGCTTCCTATTTCTAAGGGTTTTTTAAGACCTGGGGTCAGACACTCCCTTCCTAAAATCCTCTACGGCTGATCTGATATTTCAACACGCAATTGTAATTACTCATCAGCAAATGAACAAGGAAACAGAAATATTCGTTTGCTGAATATTAATATCTTCAAAAATAAAATTCAGCCTATGATTTCATAAAAAAAAAAAAAGGAAATATTTTATCTCCAAACGTTCATAAAAAAATGAGATATCAGCTGGGTTACTTGAACAAAGAACAAGAAGCGCAAAAAATGCTTAGATAATAAGGCGCTAGAGATTGTTCGTTTCTGTATTTTTCTTTATTTTATTTTTGATAATTGCTTGATACATTTACCACATATCACGAGAACATGTTAAACACAATACGACGCTGGCAATCCAGTATTTTATCAAGTGAGCAATGCTGAATATGTGGAAAAAGTTTACTTATTTTGTTATTTATTATTATTTTGGAAATAAATCGCTTTGCCCTCATAAGGTGGAATTTGGTCCACCTTATGAATCTAAAGCGATTATTTAATTAAACAGGACGAAAAATATTGAGTGGGCACCGCCCATCCCCGAAATAAAATTATTGGAGGGGCAAGATTCATCTTGCTCACCCATAGTCGGCGCCTATGATCAGCATGTATTTATACCTAGCTTACAGTTTATACTTTTTCAAACGGTCTTTTTGTCTCCCCCTTCCCCCACTTCCCAAATGTGTTGGTGCTTATTGCTGTAATGCCTTCACGCAGAGTTCTTTTACGTACGTAGGTAAGAATGAAGAAATAAAACGAAAGCTGTGAAATCTAGCTGCTATTCTATAAAGCAGAAGTGAATGCTTCCCCGTTCGCAGGATAGCAAGTTAATACCTTCCGACAGGATTCATTTACAGCTAAATACATTGGAGTTAGAGGAAGCACGGGAATGTTAGAAATTAAAAAAATAAGAGGAGAATCAAAGTGGAGATGGGCTGGTCATGTTGGAAGACTGAAAGATGGACACGACTAATAACAGAATGGCAATCGAGAGATAGAAGGAGACGATCAGATCAGATCATATGTAGAGAATTTTAGGGAGTGTCTGACCCCAGGGCTTAAACAACCCTTAGAAATAGGAAGCTAGGAAATTTGGGCTAGAGTGCCCGATAGGAAAGTGACATAGAAGCGAGGTAGAAACGTTGAGAAAGACGCCCTTATTTATTACCGGGGGCCAGTACCCGGGGCCTGACGGCTTAACGTGCCCATCAGACGCAAGGCGGATATTTAGTGGATCGAGCGTTCGTACCTGCCTGGGATCGAACCCCAGGTCTTCTCCTTGGCAGTCACGAACGTTGGCTACTAGGCCACACGCGGCACTGGAAGGAGACGAAGAGGGCGTCAGAGAATAAGATGGAGAGATGACCTTCAGAAACTTCATCATCATCATCATTGTCAACCATTATCAATCCACTGCTGGACGATGGTCTCCCCAAGTTTCCTCCACAACGGTCTGTCTTGTGCCAGTCTCCTCCATGTCACCCCCGCATACTTTCGAATTTCATCCACCCATCTCCTATGTGGTCTTCTTCTGGGTCTTTTCCTGTCCCTTGGAATCCAATCTAAAATTTCGGCTGTCCATCGATGGTCTGTCCTTCTGGCAGTATGTCCAGCCCATTGCCATTTCAGGGATTTAACTCAGAAACTTAAGAGGTGTTAAATGGTGGACTGAAGCTAAGGATCGAGGAAGCTGGAAAAGATTGGAGGAGGCTGTGACGTATATTCTAGATTAACTTTCCTTTTTTAGTTTCTTTCCCTATGTAAATCTTGAATTTATTCTCAGTATTCTTCACGCTTAATGAAATATCTTTTCTCTCAAACGAATACGTTTGGCAACACAATTGAGGTTGAATGCAAGTGACGTATAACTGTTATGAGATAAGAACAAGAGATAAAAAGCGACGACTGATCTGTTGTAGGAGAGGTGTTGATAAGAGCGATTATTGAGAGCAATTATTGGGAGCGTTGTTAAGAAAGTGTTGTACGAGAGAATTGAATAGTGTTTAGATAATGTGTGGAGAGTGTCATGCATTCCATTCCGAATAAAGGACTTTTTCCGTAAGTTGACTTCTGTTTACATGTTTCGTCTGGCCGTTAAGGTTTGTTTCATTTAGGAACAATTTATTATTATGTTGATGTGTTTAAAATAGCGTGGAAGTAAGTCAAGACTTCTTTTACGCCACAAGGCCTATACCTATATCCTGCAGTGGGTGTCAACAGGCAGGCTAAGAAGAAGAAGACATTACTTCGGTTTACATCAGCAGATGAACAATGGGGTTTCGCATTTTATTGTTTTAGAATCAACATACGTCCGCCGACAAGTCAAAAGCTTATGGCAACTTTGGAAATTTTATTTAGCTCAGATGTTGTACTCAGTAGCCACACTAGGAGCACACGCAGGAGTATACCCTAAAGTTGCTGTGAAGTCTCAATCGCTTGATTCTCGTGCTGCATTCGAAAAGAAACTATTTCTTTTCCAGTTCCATGTTTTTTTCATTTGCAGTGCATCCTCCTGAAAAATAAAAAGGAAAACCTCAAATGAAATTACACAGTATTCTCACAAGGATAATACTTTACCACCGTGATTTTTGATATATAACTGCATAATGGAGTAAAAAGTAAGGGAAGGGGAAGCAAATTTAATGTTATATCGTTTACTATATTATAACGTATCAGTTTGTCCGCGCCGGACATCAAATCCAAGTCCCCCTCACTCCGGAGTAAGTCGCTCTTCCCAACTGAGCTACACGGACATGTGCTTTCACTGCTATCTGCCTTTATCTCATGTGCCTCCTGCGGTGGTCACAATATCTAAAATGAAATACAAAATATTTCAAGATCTTTAAAATGTAATTTTTGCTTCTAGTTTTAGTCAAAAAAATTTCTCTTATTTATAATAATGTGCTATTGTTTTGTCCGCTGCTCTGATTGTAACTGAGCGCCCAACATGGCACATGGCATACTAGTCCCCTCCCCATGAAGCACCATAGCTGCGCCACTGCTTTCAACATACATCCGTATCACTAAGCTGTTCTCTCAGATTCAGAGGTCAGCTTGCCAAAGATCAAATCAAAGTTACTGGCGGTATTAGATGGATCAGACATCTCCACTTGCAGCGATCTTGGCATACAACTCGAGCGTCACTCGTATCCATCACGAGTCAAACAGATCTTCTGTATTTCGTACTCATTTATTTTTTTCCCTCGTAGGCATTCCTGAATCTGGTCCTCTTATGATTTATTTGACCTTCTTTTTTTCCTGCCACTTGTGCTGAACTCATTCTCTCAACATAGCCAAACCATGTCAGAAACCATCAGCAACTAAGGACAAATCTCAGGGATATCTAACAGCCCTTCATTCAGCTGTCATTCGGGAAATGCTTTACTGCTGATAATAATATATAAATCAAAATATTAATAGATTCTTAGCGTTCTGCTTAGTTTTCTATCTATGGCTACCTCACAACACTTCATTTCTTTTGCTACGGAATACGATTTTTTCCCCCGTTCCTCATATTACACTGGGCAAGCTTTAGTGTGTATACGGACAGGCCTCCTCAATGGCGCAGTGGTCTAAGTGCTAGTTTCTGACCATCGACCAAGATGGGTTCGAGTTCGAATCCTGGATGTGGCATAGATGTTGTGTTTGCCTTACGGCGCTGACTCTCCACCGTCCCTGAAAGCAGTTACCCTAAATTAGGGACGGGCGATTGCTGTAGCTTGACCAGTTGCTAATGGTGGTCATTAACTCCCCCCCCCAAGTAGAAAGAGCATTAAATTATCTTTAAATTAATACAGATATTTGCATTTGGTAAAACACAACATTTCCTATAAGCCTGCAAAGTTGCAAAGTATGAAATTTTCAAAATGTGTCCATAATTTTGGCCACCAGTGTAGTGTGGCTATGGATATTCCTACCTCTCTGTCCCCATTTGATGCAGCAGCTAGTGTATAGTGTGTTATGGTATGAGAAACCAGATACTTAAATTATTGTACGGGTGCAATTTTTATGCTTTAGTCTGCAGTCCCCTTAACACTCAAGTTATTATAGCTATCAAGAGTAAATTTCATATTTACAGGTTTTGTGAAAAAATAGTATCAAGTATATATGCAATAAAATATTATACACCAATATCGATGAATAAACGACTTCCACAGTTAATAGATAAATAAATAATTAGTTGCACCTAACTACGGAAATTATTTATTCATCAAGTAGTATATTTCACTTTTTCTTATACGTAATTGAAAGTCATTGTCAGTTTTAAACAGTCTCGAATTCCAAAACACATTCTATGAAATCACGATGAATTTTTTTTTTTTTGTTTATGATGTCCTCCTACAGAAAAAATAAAAGTATTATAAATCGCTTCAGAAAAATAATAAACTGCTACAGAAAATAAAATGACTAATTCATCCGAAAAAACAAACAAACAAAAACGGGGGAAAAACGAAGCACTCAGAAGGAATCATCCAAGCGAGATGAAAATTGGTATGTGCAATGTCATCATCATCATTGCCAACCATTATCAATCCTCTGCTGGATGAAGGTCTCTCCAAGTTTCTTCCACAACGATCTGTCTTGTGCCAGTCTCCTCCAAGTTATTCCCGCATACTTTCGAATTTCATCCACCCATCTCACATGTGGTCTTATTCTGGGCCTTTTCCTGTCACTTGGAATCCAGTTTAAAATTTCGGCTGTTTATCGATGGTCTGTTCTTCTGTCAATATGTCCAGCACATTGCCATTTCAGTGATTTTACTCTGGTCATGATGTCTTCCACTCTTGTCATTTTCCTGATCCACGAGTTCCTCTTCTTATGTCTTCTGGTTACACCAAGCATGTATCTCTCCATGCCCGTTGAGTTGTCTGCAGTCTTTGTATGTCTCTTTTAGTTTAGGTCCACGTCTCTGCACCATACGTAAGCACTGAAAGGATGCATTGATCAAACACTTTTCTTTTAAAGCATAATGGCATGTTGCTCTTGGATATTATACTGTTTCTTCCAAACGCTCTCCAGGCAAGTTTTATACGCCGATTAATTTCTTCATCAATGTGCCCTCACTTGATATCTGGTGTCCAAGATAAACGTACGTTATCTCCAGCTTTTCTCCATCAATCGATAAATAATCATTTCTTGTAAAAGCGTTGAACATCACTTTTGTCTTCCGAAAGTTCATTTTTAATCCCACTTCTTTACTCTTGTCAGCAAGTTCCTGGATCATACTCTGCCGCTCTGATGGGGTAGTTGCAAAAATGACTACGTCATCAGCAAAACGACGTTGGGTTAGATAATCTCCATTAATCTTTATCTCTTTGTTTTCCCAGTTCAGTGATTGAAAGACATTTTCCAATGTGGCATTAAAGAGCTTCGGAGATATTGTGTCACCTTGTCTCACTCCCTTTCCAATTTTTATGTGTGTTGTATTTTCAAACAGCCGAATCTTCGCACTTGCAGTTTCATAGATGTTATTAATAATATTAATGTATGCATCTTCAATACCGCAGGATTTTAGAGGCATTGTAACTGCTGATGGTTTTACTGAATCAAAGGCTTTTTCATAATCGATAAAAGCCATGCACAATGGAAGTTCATATTCCCTCGACGTACATATATACAGGGCAGGAAATTATTGCAATTCCAGAGTAGTTTGGCCATTTATTCGGACAAAACAACTACACGGGTGAAGCAAGTCAGGCCGCCCCGGTGGCGCAGTGGTCTAAGGCACCGGCCTCTGATCATTCGTCCGTAAGGGGTCCGGGTTCGAATCCCGGTCAGGCATGGATGTTGTGTTTGTCTTACGGCACTGGCTCTCTCCCTTCCCTGGAACCAGTGACCCTAAATTAGGGACGGGCGACTGCTTATAGCCCATTGAGTTGCTCACGGTGGTCGTTAAACCTCCAACCAAAAAAAAAAAAAAAAAAAAAGAAGCAAGTCAGTACGTTGCAACTGTACATCTGGCTCGGATACAAGAAGTTACCCGGCGTAACATAGATGCATACAACTCACTGATACTTTCTTGAGGTACAGCATGCCATATGGCGTCCGAATTGCTGGCAAGTTTGCCGACATTCCATTTATTTCCATTTTTACGTGTCTGATTATGTCCCAAACATGTTCGATCGGTGAGAGGTAGAGCTCTGCACGGACCCGTGCCGGGTCGGGCCTTTGCTCATTTCTAAGTTGGGAAAACGGGCCGGGCCTGAGCCTTCAATATTTAATGTAAAACAGACACGGGCAGAGCAGGTTTTTTTTTTTTTTTTTTTTCATGAGCAAAACAATCGCTGTATGATGCCTTTCTCTTTTGGAAATCTCACAACATACAGCAGCAGGATAAGATTGAATAATTTCCGCTCTTGGAAAAAATAGAAGTTTTACGACATCCTTCCCTCCTACAAAACAATTGGAGTGGGTCTGCTCCCTTACTTTTTAATGTGAATGTGGTCCCTTCTCTCTCTCTCTCTCTCTCTCTCTTTCTATAACATCCACCCTTCTCTCATGCTTCAGGGCAGGCTATTAACTGCAGAATTTATAAACCTAGCCACCCGCTCGCAGACGATCTTTTTATTGTTCTGGTCAACAGCACTTTGTTCTCTAGATGTGTGAAAAGCTTTTAAGTTGCCTTAAATGGCACGGGAGAGAAATGGGCTGGGAGAAACGTACTTCTGTGTATAAATCTGTGCCGTATTTTTCCCATTTGTACTCTCAGGAGTCAGCCGATGGCAAATGAACCCTTAGGTATCCCAGCCAAGTCGTTTTCAAAACTTCTGTGACACTGATTAGCTGGGCAGTCTGCCGTTGTTTTTCCTAGCATATGCTCAGTTCAGTGTTGCTGATAAATACTCTTCCATACATATTATGGAGTTTAAGAAAGCGAAAGATTTTCGTGAAAAAATCGCTTCAGGAGAATATGTGCTTGTAGACAATGTAAAATAGAACGATCGGACTCATAATTCTGGATATTTCGTACTTTTCGAATTAAACACCCCTCCCCCCCTCCTTATCAGCAAGGATATTCCAGGTCCAGCGGTAGGCAATGATAATTTGAAAACCCAGGAAATTTGAAAGGCATGGAAATTGTCGTGTGCAATATATTTGAGTATACAAGCCCCCCCCCCCCTCCTCAGACGTCACGTTGCTTATACAGAGTCTCAGAAATATTCTGAATTAACGTTTATTGTAACAGAATGCGTGTAGCATTTAATAAAACGAAAAATCTTCAGGAGTCGAATGACCGAGTGCACCAGGTGCCAAATTCGTGTTTCAGTAATTGTTAAATTTTTTTACGGGCCGGGCAGGGCTTTCCAAATTAAGGTCCATGCAGACCTCTAGTGAGAGGTCGGGCGATAGGACTGACCATAGAAGTGTGTCGACTATACGAAGGCAGGTTGGGAGAACCGTGCAGGACGTTATCCTGTTGAAAAATTGCTCAGAGATACCGCTGCTACAGGAATGGCAACACAGCAGCTCGTAGAATGTCATCGACATTCCGTTGAGCTGTGAGGGTTGCACGGAGAACTGCCAAGGGTGTCCGGCTATCGTATAGGAAATAGTTTCCCGGAAAGTCATTCTCGGTGTGCAAGCCGTGTCCCGTTACAAGGTAAAGGCAGAATCCGCGATCTGGCTGGCTCGTCTCCTGACACGTATACCTTGGTCATCGGCGTCGAGTGCAAACTGGGACTCATCACTGAAAACAACTCGATGCCACTGGACATTATATCACGTTGATCGGACCCGACACCAAACAACCGGTGCCAGCGACGCTCGCTGGTCAGTGATAGGCGGCGGAGTAACCTCCTTGAATGTAGTCCCCATACCACAAGTCGTCTGGCAACGATCCAGATGGCCACTTCGTACCTGTAGACGACGCAACATACCACTGATGGTTGAGAGTGACGAATTTGGTTTTGGTCGTGCGGTTCTCACAATCGCTCGATCGTAGCGTTCTGTCGTTGCCCTCGGCCGTCCACTGCCCACGTGCCGCTGGGTTGTGCCCTCTTCGACCCATTGGCGCCAACATCGTTCGATTGCCACGTCGCGTCGCTCCGATCCACATGCCAGACGATGCGGCGAACTTGACCAATCGGCCTGTGTCAGCCCACTTATACGTCCTGTGTCAAACTCGCTCAACTGCTCGTGTTGTGCACGGGTCCGACGTCGAGGCATCCGCACAGTTCATGGAGGTTAATGCATCCGCAATCCGTTGTCACAATCTGTGTGCGCACTTTGCTCTTGATATATTTTCCCGTTGCGTTGCTTCCATACGCCGTGGCAGGCCACAATTTCGTCATTGGTCGATATTTTTTTAATCATTCTCATATTTCTCCTTGTGATATTTGCATGCAGAGTTTCACTGGAATCGAGAGACTTCCTCCGGGTGATTCATGTATTTTACAAAGAGTGTACGTGGTCAAGGGTAAAAGTGCCTTTCTAGGTCAGTTGATAGCGCGCTTCGCTGGCGTTGAAGACGTACCCGGTTTAAACCACATCGGGGATGAGGGGGAAGGATTCTTCAACTTTTACATCAGAGGAAAGAGCCACTGATGAAACAGTTGAAGCTTTTGCGAAATTTCTGTATAAAAGTGAAAAACCCCGAAACTGACTTTTCTAAAATAAACGGGACGACGGTAAGTTTTTTTTTTTTGTTGTTGTTGTTTTTTGAAAATAATGAACTCATATGAAACAAAAAATGTAAACTTTATTTGATTGACAAATTCATTCAACCACTTCAGTATAGACAATAGTCCAGGTTCGTGATGTTTTTTTTTTTTTTGTTACTGAAGTTTTAACGACCACCGTGAGCAACTCAATGGGCTATAAGCAGTCGCCCGTCCCTAATTTAGGCTCACGAGTTCCATGGAAGGGAGAGAGCCTGCGGCGTAAGACAAACACAACAATCCATGCTTCAGCGGGATTCGAACCCGCTAGACGAAACCCGTCGGAATCGACGAATAGTTTTTTTTTTTTTTTTTTTTTTTCCGGTAGACGAAACCCGTCGGAATCGACGATTAGTTTTTTAGCAGTCGACTGTTCCTAATTTAGGATTGCTGATTCCAGGGAAAGGAGAGAGCCAGTGGCGTAAGACAAACACAACATCCATGCCTCACCGGGATTTGAACCCGGACCCTTCACGAACGAATGATCATAAGCCAACGCTTGGGCTATAAGCAGTCTCCCGTCCCTAATTTAGGGTCACTGGTTTCAGGGAAGGGAGAGAGCCAATGCCGTAAGACAAACACAACATCCATGCCTCACGGGATTCGAACCCGGTAGACTAAACCCGTCGGAATCGACGAATAGTTTTTTTGTTGTTGTTTTTTAAATAAACTCATATGAAAAGTTTATTTACATCTTTACATAATGGGAAACGTCTTACCTACGTGAATAAAGTGGATCGAATGAATATTAAATTGTATGTATACATCACACAGTCCAATGGCACAACGCAATGAGGTCTTCGAGTGTTCGCTGTTCCGATAAGAACTTTCAAACAAATTCCTGTTAGCGTTGTTTTGCACAACGGTTCGCTGAGAAAAGAGACTTTGGAATATCTCAGTCCCTCCATGCTTTCGCCTTCAATAGCGCGTGAGTCAACCGCAGGCGATCGAATGTCAATCGCACGCTTCTCCCATAGACTTCACATGGGAAATTTTCCGCCCCACAGCGCCCGAAGCGTTGCCCCAATCTCATTTTTCTCTTCGATTGGCACATCTACATGGTAAGACCTTTATTTTGGTACCTTAACCATATCTTTACGTTCAGCCGTTATCACAAAATAGGACTCACAGTAAAAAACCTTAGAGAATTAATATATAGATAAATAAAAATGTAACAATAAATCATGAATCTATTACAGCAGAATAATAAATGAAATGAAATGAAATGAAACTGACATGTTGCAAACATTATTTCTGGAGCATTTTCAAGCTCTTGAATGTCCAATATTTTGATTGAACACGTGAAATATAGCAGCGTTGTATTTTTGCAATATGCGTTCAGAAATAAAAAAATAAAAAAAAAGTCTTGATGTCCAAATATGTCGCGCCTAAAAATTATTTTTTGACACTCGTGCACCAGAATAACTCTGGCCAGCAGCGCTCACGAATCACATTGTTGTTATATAATAATTTATGACATGCTAATACGAATTTCAAAATTTGCAATTAAGTATAGGAAATTAGCATGCCAATAGACCTTGGTGATCTAACACAATTTTTATGGCTAACTTTCTTTTTTTCGAGGGGTAAGGGCGGGGAAGGGGATATGAAGCGGCGTTTGAAGAATATCTGGTCTTTGAGGCTTTGTTCTATCAATTGTATTCCTTTAATTCATCTGCCATATGGCTGCCAAATGCACAAAAAAGCAGTTAATTGAAAAATGAGAAGGAAGATCAGCTCATCAATTCCTAATATACGCGCTAGGCGCTTTAACTTGTTTCAGAAAGCATACATGCGGACAGTTACTTTCCAGACATGTGCAAACAACTTGTTTTATTTTACGACGCCACGTGCATTTGCATGAATTAATCCATTTACAAGACTGAGACTGCTCAAATTTTTTTTTATTTGTGTGTGAGTGTGATTGGACTCGAAAAATGGACCGTAAAAATGCGTGTACTTCGGTTTCGCAGGGGCACACCCTAAAGAAGTTGTTTCATGAATGAATGTATGTACCTGATGATGGTCTTTTATCTCAGCCGCAAGCCGGCATGATTGCCTAAAGCCTGCACCTGTTTTTGTGTAGTAGTACCTACCGAAAGGAAACCACGTTTGGTTGCGTAGGATCACGTGCTTTCAGCAGCTGTTGAATAGATTACTTTGACCGTATGTAGATTGAAAGGAATTACGTTACGCGAACCTGTAATTGCAAGAAATTAGATTTTCTTTCTAATGGTTCTTCAGAACTTCTAAGAAAAAATTCGAGAGGATATGGCATTGCTATTATTGATAATTAATTAACCTTACAAATTGAAAGTACAAACCTAAGTAGATTTTTTGATGACCATCCAGATGAACTACCCTTGATTGTTTTTCATTTTTTTTTTTTTTTCAAACTGAATGAGTTTTAAGCGTCAACTTGAGACCAAAAATGAACGCAAGTGCTTTTTTTCTCAACCCTCCAAAATACTGTCATGTCGTCTTCAGGAGAAAGGATGGTTTAGTTTTGGATTGGAGGTTTAGCGACCACCGTGAGTAACTCAATGGGCTATAAGCAGTCGCCCGTCCCTAATTTAGGGCCACTGGTTCCAGGAAAGGGAGAGAGCCAGTGTCGTAAGACAAACACAACATCCATGCCTCACCGGGATTTGAACCCGCACCCCTCTCGGACGAATGATTAGAGGCCATCGCTCAGAGCACTGCGCCACAGGGGCGGCAGGAGAAAGGATGAAAAGTACTATTTTTCAGAGGGGGGGGGGAAATAGAAAAAAAGAAGAGCGTGCATGTTCGAAGCTTTAAAAGGACTCTGGGACCTGCTAAACTGAACTCAAGCAGCTTATATGTTCAAAGTCAATAATATACCATCACGTCGCGTCGCCCTCAGGAAAAAAGAACGGAAAGTGTTCTAAGTGTTAAAAGGGCTTTGAAACCCACAAAAAGGAACTCAAACCACATACATTCTCAAGAGCCTAAAATATACCATCATGTCGTCCTCAGAGAAAAGAACAGAAAGCATTCTAAGTATAAAAAGGACTTTAAGGCCTATACTAAATGGAACTCAAGCGACTTATATTTTCATGAATCAATAATATACTACAATGTCGTTCTCAGAGAGAGAAAAACCGGAAAGCATTGTAAGTGTAGAAGGGACTTTGAGATTAACTAAATTGAATTAAAGCTACTTATATTCTCAAGAGTCAATAAATAATATGCTATCCCAGCAAAAATACGTGTGCTGGAAAATTGCTGGCTGAAATCTGCCGCTCACGGTACGGTAACGACCCATTGGTGGCAGCGCCATTAGTAGGCAGTCTCTAGTATCGGTAATAGTCCTGCCGCATCTCTGTGAATTATGGACATCCAAGCTAGTGCCACGAGTGGTCCGAATCTCCCGCTCAAACATGAAGTGTAAGATACAGGACTGCGCAAGCGTAGAAGCAACATGTGCACATAGCCTAAAGCTATCAATTAGTTGACGACGATACCATCACTATCGTGTGATTTCAGTGGATGTTAAGAAAAAAAAGCTAAAGAGAGACGAATTAATTTCTTTATGAAATGTCGCGTTGAGGAAGATTCCCGTCGAAAGAAAATTGCGTAGTAAATAATTAATGAATTGTAAGAAATAATCAGTTACTCCTTTGTATTTATAGAAACTCATTTCACAGCAACATTCCTTCACTAACACACTAAGAATCGAGAATACAAATAGCCATGAAATACACCCATGGAACAACAAGAAACAATTTTTGAAAACTAAGTAAATGCATCGAATAATACTTCGTTAACATACACTAACCTGCTGCAACCAAAAGTCTTTCAAAGATATTAAACAAAATCGTTATGTTAGAAAAAAATATGAATTATATAAAATGGGTATTTCTGAAAAAAAAAAGAAAAAAAAAGAAATGCAAAATGATTAAGTATTTAAGAAAAATAAATAAATTAAGCAATGCTATGTGAATATATTGCACTTATTCATGGAGTGAATGCACAAGATTGGAGAAATTCGCTGCCAAAAATAACCAGAAATAAAATAAAGTATTTTTCCTATTTAGAACAAATGTATCTTCGGACTATGGAAAAAAAAGGATACAATGTTGAAAAAGTAACAAAATGTGACATGAACACGTACCCCCATTGAAAATGAGTGAAGTTCCCTCAATGTAAATACAAAAATTTTGTTCAAAAATAAATTTATGAGTTACAGAAAAAAAGCTAAAAGGATAAATTTATACGTTATAGAAAAAAAAAGCTATAGGGATAAATTTATTCGTTATAGTAAAAAAAGCTATAGGGATAAATTTATGAGTTATAGAAAAAAAGCTATAAATAACTCGCAATATTGTAAAATGAAAACGAGAGCCCTTCCTTTCACATCGCGCAGGAAAGAGGCTCACCTTCAAGCACATTCCCCCAACTGATAACGCGTCTTCTGGTTAAAGCATTTGCTTTGTAACCAAACTGTCGCGGTGTCGATGCCACAGTGATCCACCAAGAGTTTCGTAAGATCTGTTGAGAGAATTTTCCCAGGGCTGTGATGTCACGCAGTAAAACTTCCTATGGGGAAATATAGCGCCGACAGAATCGTGACATCATTCAGCATGACCAACTCACTCAATCAAGCGTAGAAAAAAACAATGGTGTTGACCGGGAAACGTCGAGGAGTTGTGATGTCGTCTCTTTTGCCACTACTGAACAATTGGCGTACCAGATTCTTTAATCCATCAGTTATGTCACGTGTTTGCCTGGCTGCCGGTTATCACTACCGCGAACTGGCGGGCCACGTAAATCTAGGCACCATTTATGGCACGTGCTTGCAGGGCCGCTTAAGGGTAGCTTGTTGTTGCCACTGCCTTTGATGGATAACTGGGATAACTGATTGCCTTGTTGTGGCGTATGACAATCGATGGGGGTGCCAGCTGCTGGCTATGCGTTGGCCACCGGGACATTTTATTGACTTTTGGGCACCGAAACCATTGTTCTGGGCCACTGCTGGCACTACTGGCTGCCAGCGCTGGATTAAGTGCTGGAACTGCTGCCTGCCATCGCTGGATTGAGTGCAGGCCCAGCAAGACTGTTCTTGCTGGGCCTGGTACCTAGATAATAATTTATCCATTTCGAAGATGTACTTAGAATTTCCCTTGTGAACAAAAGTCCACAAGGGTAATTCTACATCTTCGAAATGGATAAATAGAAGCTGCGAAAGAGACCTTTCCGCAGCTTCTTCTTAAACCAAGGGTCTTCAACCTGGCTTGCTCCGCCAGTCAGGTTGAAGACCCTTGGTTTAGACTTTAGTGGAAGCCTTGTGTTATTTGTAATAAGTAGAGGTGAAAGCGTATTGAATGCCTGAAACGGGTAGGCCGGACTGTGTACTGGAAATTCTGAGCCAGGCTGGGTTTTCCTGATTGAGAACAGTGCAGTTCGGACTCATCCCGTCAGAGCCGGACTGCAATTTTACAAGGTGCACCACATTACGAGTTCGAAGACGTCAGCCCCAAGCCCGAATTTTTATTGCAATATAGTCCGAGCCGGGAAGCTTAAATAACCTGTTTAGGCATCAATAAGAAAAAGTATCCTGTTCCAGACTTTTATTCCCCCTCCCCGAATTAAACCAATGCCTTTCTCAACTGGGGAGTGAAGAAGGGACCTCTGTCTGTTTCTGTAATACAGCTGCACTATTTTATTTGGCCATTCGTTTCCTCCTTTTTGCTCCGGGACGCCGGGAATCTACTCTGATCAATAGAATTAGCATGCACTGTAAAAAAAAATCTGAAATTCACAAGCCACTTTCCGCCAATTATTTGGTTAATTAACGAAGCATATGTCTCATGCAACCTTTTCCGTGAAATGATGGAAAGAAACCTGAATTTTACGGATTTTTCATACCACGGGCAAATTCTGAATTTTTAGAAACCTTCTCATATTGACAGTAAACAACCGTTTTAGAGACGTGTTAACAGAAAATTCTGAATTTTCAGAAACTTTTACGTAATTTTTTTCGTATATTATAATTTTCAGAAATTATTATATACGAAAGAAATTTTTTCTTATATTATAGTAATTTCTTTCGTTCTCACTTTTTCCGTACCCGTACGACGAGAAATTACCGGTAATAGGAGCGATTGGTGAAAATACTTGAGGTTTGATTAACTTTTAAATTTCAATCGTCTGTCGAACTTTGAAGTTCCGTAACGAGATCGGATATTGTGGATAGCATATCGCATGAATTTTGTTTATTGTAGCACAAGATATGTCTTCCTCTCTCCCCTATTTTGTGCACCAGCTATTTAATATACAGTATATATTGTGTTACTATTAGGCGTACAAATAAGTTTTAAAGCGTTTTTTGTGTGATGTATACATCTAAATTTACATATTCGACATTCCCCGCGTTCTTGTCATGTAACCGTAACTGATCCCGAGTATAAAATGTGACACAGAAGTTTGCCCAACAGTCAAAAGCACTTGCACATCGGTAGGGGAAAAATTAATATCAGCATTCTGTTTGCTGCAGGTGGTAAGGAATACCCTCAAGTTTTCTAGAGTGTACCCAATGGATCCTGCGACGAAAGCACAAATTGTGGAGCGGTTTATTGAAACCTGATCCGAAACACAGGTTCAGCGGAATTTCAGAACAAAATATGGGAGCAAACCACCCGCACATAACAGCATCAGAAAATGGTACAAGTCATTCAAAGAAACTGGTTGCGTCCTTAAAAAGAAAAGCCCTGGACGACCATCGCAGGTTCCAGAAAGGGAGGAGGTTGTGAGACAAATATTCACTCGTAGCCCTCGAACGCCAATCAGACAAGCAGCACGACATCCGGGCATCCCCAATTCGTCAGTGCACAGAGTGCTACGTCAGAGATTGGAAATGCACCCCAATAAACTGCAGATAGTCCATCACGCAACCCCAGATGGTCATGTGAAACGTAAACAGTTTTCTGAAGAGATGTTGGGGAACATTGCAAGTGCTGAATCTTTCCTGAGACAAATCTGTTTCTCGGATTAGTGCACTTTCCATGTTTCTGGAAAGGTTAATAAACAGAATGTGAGGATTGGGAGAACTGAACACCCGCATTGCACAATGGAACATGAACACGCTAGCCCAAAAGTGAATGTTTGGTGTGACATGATGGTCGACAGTGTTATTGGACCCTTTTTCGACCGTGAGGGCTGATAATTACCTGGACATGATTGAGCAGTTTGTGTATTCCCAGTTGGAGGAACTTGCAACTCCGGGTATTTTCCAACAAGCTGGAGCGCCACCTCATTGGGCCGTGATTGTGAGGAGGTCTCTGGATACCAAATTTCTCAATCGATGGATTGGGCGTGGTGGTCTCTTTGCACGGCCCCCACCTTCGCCGCACTTAATACCTTGTGACTTTTTTTTTTTTATGGAGATTCATCAAAGATGAGGTTTATAGCACCCGTGTGTTGCAGACATTGCTGACCTAATGAAGAGAATTACACACGCACTGGAGAAAGTTAATACGGACATTCTCGAACAAACATGGTTGGAACTAGAATAGAGTTTAGACATTGTTCGGGTGACAAATGATGTCCATGTCGAATGTCTATAAAAGTTCATTATGTGTTCTGTCAGTCCATTAACACAAGTTGTGTATTGAAATCATGTATATTAAAACTGCTATGATTATTAGAAATCGGTTACACCTTTATGGGACACCCTGTATTTCTTACTTTGTCTTTGAATGCTTTGTTCATGTAACAGGGGCATACATAAAGTTTTTTCGGGGCGGACATAGAATGTTCATTTTTTTTCGGGGGTATATAGAACTTTTCTCGGGGGAAGGGGATGACGAAATGTGGAAGTTTTCGAAATCCACCAGAACAAAATAAAAGTTAATGAAAAATAGAAGAAAAAATTAAAGCACTTTTTCTAATGTAAGTCAAAGCATTTTTATTAAATTAAAGCATTTTTTTTCTAATGTAAGGTAATGCATTTTTATTAAATTAAAGCACTTTTTTTAATATAAGTTAATAAACAAATACTACATCGCTCTTTCCACGTTCAAGAAACACAGAGCAACCGAATAACAATTTTTCGGTTGCTATGTGTTTCTGGAACGTGGAAAGAGCGATGTATTTGTTTATTTACTGACGCCACGTATTTGGAGGACTTTCACTAATGTAAGTTAACGCATTTTTATTAAATTAAAGCACTTTTTTCTAATGTAAGTTAACGCATTTTCATTAAATTACAGCACTTTTTTCTGATGTACGTTAATGCATTTTTATTAATTTAAAGCACTTTTTTCTAATGAAAGTTAATGCATTTTTATTAAATTAAAGCATTTTTCTGATGTACGTTAATACATTTTTATTAATTTAAAGCACTTTTTTCTAATGTAAGTTAATGCATTTTTATTAATTTAAAGCACTTTTTTCTAATGTAAGTTAATGCTTTTTTATTAATTTGAAGCATTTTTTTCTAATGTAAGTTAATGCATTTTTATTAATTTAAAACACTTTTTTATAATGTAAGGTAATGCATTTTTATTAAATTAAAGCACTTTTTCTAATGTACGTCAAAGCATTTTTTTAATGTAAGGTAATGTATTTTTATTAAATTAAAGCACTTTTTTTAATATAAGTTAATGAACAAATACTACATCGCTCTTTCCACGTTCAAGAAACACAGAGCAACCGAATAACAATTTTTCGGTTGCTATGTGTTTCTGGAACGTGGAAAGAGCGATGTATCTGTTTATTTACTGACGCCACGTATTTGGAGGATTTTCACTAATGTAAGTTAACGCATTTTCATCAAATTAAAGCACTTTTTTCTGATGTACGTTAACGCATTTTTATTAAATAAAGCACTTTTTTCTAATGTAAGTTAACGCATTTTCATTAAATTAAAGCACTTTCTTCTGATGTACGTTAATGCATTTTTATTAATTTAAAGCACTTTTTTCTAATGTAAGTTAATGCATTTTTATTAAATTAAAGCATTTTTTCTGATGTCAAGTCGCATTTTAACCAAAAACATAAAAAAAACAAGAAAGATTACACCGAATTTTCGGGTGTAATGAGCACGTCTTTTGAAACCATTCTGACACAAATTAAATTTATCAAAGCCATTCAAAGTCAATGGAACCGGTATGGAAAGCAATAGTATTTGACCGTTGGAAGAAGTTCTTCAATCGGGTTTCTAATCCCACAGATATTGCTGTAAACGGAATCGTGAACTTACGCCTTCTGGTTGCAGACTTGTGCTTTAAGAAAAATTAGAACTCATATATGAGAAACGTTTCTCAGCGGAAACGCTCTCCAACAAAGAAAGGATTTTTCAAATCGGACTCTTCGAAGCAGAGATACAGTATGGACAAATATAAGATATGCATCTATGCCCCTGGGGGAAATCCACGCATTAATTTAGGAAGAAAGTATTCGCAAAAGGTTTTTCTATGTGATCAGTATCAGTCCAAGGAAAAAACTTTTAGTCGAGTTTCAGGAGCTCAGATTTTGCTCCTAATACAACAGAAGCAGAAATTAACACTTATGCCCTCTGGTGGCTAAACCATTCTTTATCATATATTAGAAATTATATGAAAAACATTTTCCATCAGGAGCTGTATGCGATACAGGAAGAAGTTTTCAAATCGGAGTTTTAGAAGCAGAAATATTAGGGAAAACGCAATTTACCTTTGCGCCCTTTTGTGGAAAGTCTATGATTTACTTGAAAATTTTGAATTTATATGAAAAACATATCGAATCGGCAACACTATCCGACAAAGAATTTTTTCATATCAGAGCATTAGAATAAGAGATATCGGGGAAAACGCAATTTACTTTTACGCCCCCTAGCGGAAAATATATTCGTAACTTGAAAAAGTAACTATTCCTAAAATACTCTTCGACATAAATGGAATCGGAAGATAAAATAATTTTTCTAGACGGATGTTTAGAAGGAAATATATTGGATAAATGTATTTTGAATTCGATATCATCGACATTTACGCCATCTAGCGGCGAAACTGTACATCGTAAAAAGAAAAAAAAACGAAGTAAAGGATCATCATTCGCATATTTCAAGCTTCCCAATGCAAAAATAATTTTTCAATTCGGACTAAAATTTACATAGATATGGTGTCTACAGACGGACGGACGGATAAACCGATAGCATAAGCACGATCTATTTTTACAAAGACGTGCTAATGAAACACTTTCGGAGAAGGCCTCTTGACACCTCTCTAAGTATTCCTCTGCCATGTAATATTGCCATTGAGATGCCATTTATATTTTCACACAAGAACAAGCAAACAAAATAATAAACAAGAAAGAAGAGGTTTTTTTTTTAGTTTTTCCCCCACCATAGAACAAGCTAAACCTTTTTCCAATCCTAGAGAGACTCGGCATGGATGATAACAGCATCCAGCTAATCAAAAATCTATATGTAAGTCAGGAAGCATTGATTTCAATTCAAGAGGGAATGACTGATCCAGTCCCAATAAATACAGGTGTTTAAGCTATAGGTATGCTTGTTGTCACCTCTCCTTTTTTAGTATTTATGCTGAAGTTTTGATGGATCAAGCCTTGGAGAGCGTCAGTGAAGGAGTTTGGATTAATGGAGAAAGAATTAAGGCCATTAAGTTTGCTGATGACCAGTCAATTGTTTCAGGATTCAGTACAGCGCATAATGTCAAAAATACACAAAAAGGCTGATATATATGGAATGAAGATAAATGAAAATAAGACAAAACTAATAGTAATAGGGAAAGATCTAAAACAGGCTTTCCTAATAACTGAAGGACAATGCATCGAACAAGTTATATCATTTCGCTATTTGGGCCAAGTTACAGTATTACTGAACATGCGAGATGTGTAAAGGAAATTAGAATGAGAATGAGGATGCAAAAACGGCTTTTAGAGAAAATCAAAGACTACTGAGAGCCAAAAATATAAATCTAAAATTGAGAAAGAGAATTTTAAAGGCATATGTTTGGCCAGTAGCTCTATATGGTTCTGAGACATGGACATTGACCAAGAGGGAAGTTAAAAGGGTGGAAGCATTTGAGATGTAGAGCTATGAAGAATGGAGAGAATAAGCTGGCTCTATAGAAAGACTAAGGAGGAGGTCCTGGAGAGAGTTTGAGAACCAGGAATCTGAATAACATGTTAAAAAGAAGAAGAATGTTACGGATAGGACCCACATTGCCCCATGGAGGTCCGATTCTGAAAGTTTTCGAAGGGAAAATTCTAGGCAAGAGAGGAAGAGTACGGCCAAGGAATGGTTTTGCGGCACAATTACTCTAAGACACCAGTACTAGGACATACTATGACTTGAAGAGAACGGCGTAGAATAGAGAGGAATGGAGAGACAGAGTACATCTACTGAACAACCAGTCCTTAGACTGAGCAACCAAGAAGCACAAGCTGCCACTTTCTTGAAAGTTACGGAATCGCGTATAAAGTTTTGGCTCATATCGACAGCTGATTGCTTTAATCGACAAGGCTGAGTCGGAGGTTTGACGATTTTTAGCGAAATTTCAGTCTCCTCCGTTCTCTTCGATGCTGGGCCGGGTTTTGGAGGGGTCTAACTAGGCTGTAGCCTAAGGGCCCGCCATTATCAAAGTCCCAGGAGCATGAAGATGCCCCAGGAAAAGTATACAATGCTAAATCGTTTTAATATAAAATCTAAACAAGAAAATTTATGAATCTTAAGATTTCAACTTATGTTCCTGTGAGAATAATGGGAATTACAATGACGTGTTGGTATGAAAACTGTACAGATAATTCATTAGTTTGAAAATATGAGCACCATATCAACAATCACAAATCTAGTGCATATTGCTTCAGTTTCCGGTTTTAATGGACATCATAATGATTTACCGTCTTCAGTTATTTGGGAGCCAACTCAAATATCTTAGCCTAGGGACCCATTCAGACGTCTTAGCCTAGGGGCTTGAAAAGGCCTTAATCTGGCCCTGTTTCGATGAGGTGAATTTGGAAAATTCTAAAAACAGATGAGGTCTTTAATGCTTAATAACCACATAAAAAAACAATAAAAGCCGGCATGCGTTTTAATGGCATTTTGCTTATGAGTTTTACGAAAGACTCGCCCCATTTAACACACGTTATTTCTTCGTATGCACGGGAGGCGGAAGGTAGGGGACATGGGGGTTCAGAGCCCCCCGGAATTTCACGGTTCCCTCACTTAGGGGTCTTCGTACGAAATATCTCACAATTTTGTAGTTCACATATGATGTAATTTGTTTGTGCAAATTTCCAGGAGACCGTTACCACGTTTCGCAATTTTCTGGAAATACGCTTCAAGTACAACTTTGAAAATTGATTTTGCACAAATAAGTTGAAAAGTTAACTCACCACTGTGGTTTTTCACTTCACAGTAAATCGTTAAAGAATTCTCAAATAGCAATAGCCTGGATATATTGCTAAAAGAACTGGATACCGTCAAACAACTGAGATATTAGATTAGATTTGACAAAGGGGCAGGAGAAGACCAAGATGCAGACCACTTGGGAGATGGGTGGATGAAATTCGAAATCATGCAGGAGTGACTCGGAAGAGATATGATGAAGACAAAAAGTTATAAAAGAGACCTTCATCCAGCGGTGGATTGATGATCATTGACAATGATTTGTACGAGTACTTCTACATAAACCGATGAGCTATTACATTATGGCAACACCAACATTGGCAAATGAGGGCGCCTGGAGACCGAAAGGTGACGCAGGTGAAGTTCACAGAGCAGTATATACATACAACCCGAGAACCGGCTTTCAGTTAGTAGAGTGTTCGAAGTCAGAATGGGGAAAGCTGCACGACGCCTCGGAACTACGATCTAGGAAACGGCGCGGCTTGTGGGTTGTTCACGTGCCGCTGTAGTGAGAACGTATCAAAAGTGGTGCACAGAAGGCAAAACGACGAACCCTCATCCAGCCGTGTGTCGTTCGCAGCTTATTGATGCCAGAGGGAAGCGGAGACTGCTGCGCATTGTTCACAGCGACCGCAGAGATAGAGTGTGACAAATCACCCTCAGCTACAACAGTGGTGATCAGGGCAAAGTGTCACAGCACACAGTTCATCGCAGCCTTCTGCGCATGGGCATGCGTAGCCGAAGAGCCAGCCGGGTCCCCATGCTCACTGCGAGTCATCGCCGACATCGCATGAAATGGTCCTAAGATATTCGAGATTGGACCGTGGATGATTGGAAGAAAGTGTCCTAGTCTGACGAATCAAGATTCTTGGTGCATCATGTAGACGGCCGAGCGCGGATTCGCCAATTACTAACGGAGACTACGGCACCTGGATGTACTGTTGTGCGGAAGCATGCCGGCGGTGACGGTGTTAAGTGTGGGTGATGTTTTCATGGGACACTTTAAGCCCCATTATCCCAACAGCACAATCCATCACAGCTGTCAGGTACTTGAACATCGTTGCGGACCAAGTTCACCCATTCATGGCAAATGTGTTCCCTGCTGGTGATGGCCATTACCAACAGGATAATGCGCTATGCCACGCTTCCAGAATCGTCAAGGAGTGGTTCGAAGAAAATGCTGGTGACTTTCTGTTAATGCCCTGACCTCCAAATTCACCTAAACATGAACCAAATAGAACATTTGTGGTTCGACTTGGAAAAGGGAGTTCGCGCTAATTCACCACCGCCCCGAAACGTACGGGAATTGGAGAACCGGCTTGACATTATGTTACGAGATACTCCAGGATACCTATCGCCACCTCATCGAATCGATGCCTCGCCGAGTGGCCGCTGTTTTGCGGGCTAAAGGGATAGGTGGTCATAAAGTAATGGCTCATCGATGTATATACTACGGGATTTTTGTTTCTTCTTTTTTTTCTTTTTTTTTTTTAATTCTTGGAGAAGTTGCCCCCCCCTTCCGAAATTATTTGGTTCCGCAGCCCACGTTGGTAAGATAGGCCGTAGAAATCTACTTTTTCTTCTTCTTTGGTGTGAATGAAGTTCTTGCTGCTAGCAATCATGCGGTATTGCGAATTAGAGGTTTAGTGTTTAAAAATCAGTACGTAGAAGAGCAATACAATGCAAGAGTTGGTTTTAATGGCCATCGTAATGATTTTTCGTTTTCAGTTACTCGGGGGCACACTCAAATATCTTATCCTAGGGACCATCTCATTCATACGTCTTAGCCTAGGGGCCCAAAATGAGGCGAATTTGGAAAATTTGAAAAACAGATGAGGCCTTTAATGCATAATAACCATATAAACAAACATTAAAACCCACCATGCATTTCAGTTCAGGAACGTCGCCAAGAGGGTGCAAGCCCACACTGAAATTTATCTTGCCCACCATACACCAACCCACCCAGTTCTGTTCAGTATATTTAACTTTAAAATATAATCTGGCTTGTGTTTTATTTCATGTAGCCATACGTAATTTCCACTAGGAAGTGCGTTGTTTACTTTTCCAAAGAAAGGTTATCAAAATAGCATCCGTTGGGCCATGAAAATTCAATTGTTCTCCACTCTTCCTATTCCTTAGTTTAAGCCTCTTTTTCATGTTTGTAGGGCCAGGAAAGCTAATGAGGAGGGTGCATATGAATTAACTGAGGGGTCTTTACTAACTGCTCCGCTTTTTGTTTTCTTTACAAAATAGGGGATTTCAACACGGAAAGTGGAGTCTAAAGATACAGCAGCGCTCTTACCCAGCAAAAGCAGTATTGCTGGGCCAGCACTCAAGCCAGCACTGATATCCAGCAGTGCCAACAGTGGCCCAGAACTATGTCGCCGCTGCCCAACCGTCAAAAAAGTCCTGGCGGCCACCACATGGTCCAGCAGTTCAGTTGGCACCCCATCAGTTGTCATATGCCAGAAGAGGGCCATCAGTTATCCATCACTGGCAGTGCCTGCCACAAGCGGCCCTGCAAGCACGTACCATACATGATGGCTAGCCTAATATTGCCCGGTAGTTTTCCCGCAGTGGCAGCAGGCAATCACGTGACGTAACTAATGGCTTGCCGAATCTTGTCTGCCAATTTCCCAGTAGTAGCCATAAAAAAAAAAAAAAAAAAAAAAAGAAGGAGAAAGTGATAACAGCAGTTTCTCAAATTCTCAACTACTTTTTTCCCCCTACGAAACTTCTGCATTACGGCACGGCGCTGGGGAAATTTCCTCGACTGGTCCTGAAAAATGCTCGTTTGAATCTGGCCGGAAACGAGCCAACGACTGCCTGGTTGTGAAGCGGGAGCTCTGGCAACTACACTGGTTTGCTACGCGTGAGCCTTTGCTTGAAGCTGATCCTCTTTCCTGCGCGATGTGAAACGAATGGTTCTCTTTTTAATTTTACAATATTGCGAGATATTTTTCATAAATATCCGTTTCATATAATTCATAAACTTATTTTTTTCAACGTAACCGTTGTGTTTATTGGCTTTAAGTGAACTTCACTCATTTTCAACGAGTGTACCAAATTAAAGGCGCTTTCCAAAGTTTTCTTGTCCTTGTGGTCTTCAAAGGCGATTGTTTAATTAATATATTTACCCGTTCATGTCACGTTCTGTTGCATTTTTATCGTTGTATCTTTCCTTTCCGCGGTCCGGAGCTACATTTGTTCTAAAGAGGAAAGATATTTTATTTTACTTGACGTTATTTTTAGCAGCGAATTCCTTCAGTCTTGTGTATTCAACCCATGGATTAGTATATTATACCCACATAGCGTTTTTCTTTTTCTTTTTTTTTTTTTCTCAGATAATTGATAAATTTTGCACGCGTATAATTCTTATTTTTCCCCCTCCAACATAACGATTTTTTAATGTTTTTCCGGGACTTTTGTTTGAAGCGGTTTAGTGTATTTAAAAAAAAAAAAAAAAAAGATTACACAGAAATTATTTTTTGTTATTCATGGGAATGGTGTGGGTGTATTTCCTGGCTGTCTGTATTTTCAATTCTTTGAGTGTTAGTGCAGGAATTTTGCTACGAAAATAGTTTCTATAAATACATGAGAGTAAAAAATAAATAAAAAACTTCACTCTTTCCACGAATAAACAAAAACATCACTCTTTCCACGTTTTCTAGCAACACACAGCTACCGAAAAATTGTTATAACAATTTTTCGGTTGCTGTGTGTTGCTAAAAGAGCGTGGACAGAGCCATGTCTTTATTTATACATGAGATTAATTGACTAGTTAATTAATAATTATTCATACATTTTTCTTCCGACGGTAATCTTTGTCGACAAAGCAATTCGCCTCTCTACATATGGTTTTTTTTTTCTTAACATCCAGTAAAATAACACGATGGCGATAGTGTCGTCTTCAACTAACTGGTACCATGGGAGACACAGCACGTGTTGCTTCTGCGCATGCGCAGTCCCGTTGCTTCCACCTCGTGTTGGGGTTGCTTCGGTTGCCAGCTACGGGCCACCAGTGGCACTTGCTTGGAGGCCAGCAATTCACGGCGATGCTGCAATGGCTGCTAAGTGATGGCGCTGCCACCAAGGGACCGCTACCGTGCCTTGAGCGGTAGATTTCGGCCAGCAGTGACCGATCACTGCCAGCTGGTGGCCAGCAGTTTCCTAACACTTGTTTTTTTGCTGGGTAAGACTGCCCAGGGACAGTGAAAGTGCAGGAAGTGGCTCACGACTGCTTTGTAGGAGAGGAATGCAGGGCAAAGTCGCTGGCTTGAAGGAAGGGAGTATTAAGGAGGGGGTTGGAAGAGAGGAATTGTGTCTGCTTGGCAAGACCTGAAAAGTTGATTTAGATAAACAAAAACGACATTTCCCTTTGCATTTTCCAAGCACAGGACTATTTTCGTAAGCAAAAATGCAAAATTTTGAAAAGCAATTTAAGACAATGCATTCAGAACAAGCAAAAAGTTGAAGGCGACATTCCATAGCAACACTTGTACATGTATCTTACAATAGTGGCGTAACTAGTGAGACCCGTGTATGTATGTGTATGACTTGGTGGAGGAGGTAGGATTGCACGAATTCCTTTGTATCCGGTAGTGAAAAGCATTAAAAATTCGTTCTTTCAGTGTTTCGTAAAACAAAATGCTATCAAGCTTGCCCCACCTAAAAAAAATACTTGCCGCACTTTTAACACCCATTATGACTTCGTATCAGGGCCATAGCCAGAGCCAGGCCGGGTTGAGACCGACCTGCGTTTCCTTTTGCCCGTCCTAGTGACTCACATAACAGTATAGTGTCCGACCTCTTTTACATCTTTTGCCCGGCCACTTTATATCCTTCTCCCGATCTCAATCATCAGCCGCCCTCTCCTAACTTGCTGGCCTGGCTACGGGCCTGCTTCGTATGATAGGCCGTATAAATCTGCTTTTCTTGCTTTTTTATGAATTAAGTTGTTCATCGAGAAAAAAAGTTTGAAACAAGAAAATAGTTTTGTTGAGCTGTTTTGTCGATTTATTTTGTTGCTTTAGCCAAACTCCATCGGAATAGTTTCCTTGGCAACACAAAATTATTTCGCTGGCTATATTTTGTTAATTCAACTAAACGTTTTATCACGATAACAATGCATATTATTGGATCAAACAAATTCCCAAAAATCGACCTAGGCATTTTGTTAAATGAACAAAACGTTTTTGTCATGATAACAATGAATTTTGTTGAATCAACAATAGTTCTCAGCAAAATACATTTGTAAATTCAACAAACATTTTTGTTGACTGACTATCGACAAAAATGTTTGGTTGATTCAACAATTTTTTTGCTGAATTAACCAGATGTTTTTCTCACTGTTGCTGCTAGTAATCATACAGTATTGTGAATTAGCGGGTTTTAAAATCAGTAAGTGCAAGAGCAATATAAATGCAAGAGCTTTGCTTTACATGGCACAGAAGATGCTCAGTGTGCAACTCCTAGAAAGGAGCAAGGGGTCTTCTCGCTCAATGCATCATTCTCACCAAACACTTTTCTCGCCGATTAGTTAAGACAGAGATAATTACTGCTTAAGAAAGGCATGCGAAGGACCTCAAGAGCTGCCTCGAAGCTACAATGTAGCAAGTGAAAAGTTCTTCAAAGCCTCAAGGGCCGAAGACGGGGGATAAAAATACGAAGAAACGGAGCACAAACTTTTGAAGAATCATCGTCGAATATACTTTCCAAGTAGAAAATAAAACAAAAGCGAAGGGGGATGTGGTACAAGATGTTGGCCGCCTAAGTAAAGGCTTGATTTCACAAAGAAAGGGCGGAGAGGAGGTTCCTGCCCAACAAATAGCAAGAGTGTTATCGCTACACCATCGCTACACCTTTTAGTCGAGCCGCCACCATGTTGAGCGGGTAAACAGGCCGAAGTGAGCTGTAGTGCAGAGATGAGTTTGAAGAAGGAAGACCCCCCAGTCCTCCCATCCCCCTCGGTACCCTCCATTCCGTGCGGCAGCGATGGGGCGAGGCAGAGATGGGAGACTCACCATTTATCAGAAGTTAATTGCATATTTCTGGCCGGAGTCCGTGGAATCGCGGGCTTCAGCCCGGACAGACAAATCATAGGCTGACAGCTCTTTACACTCGATCCCTTGGATTCGAGTGCTAGAGGACCAGCAATTAAGCGCTCCAAATAGCAAGGGTCGACTACATGCTGTGCCACATCAAACAAACAGGTTAGCAGCGCCCAAATCTTTCCCTCTCTCTCTCTCTCTCTCTCTCTCTCACTTTCTTACTCTTTGAATTGAAAACGCAAATAGTGTTCTGAAAAAAATAAAAAATAAATGAAAAAGAAAGATGAAAGAAGAACTTTAGTCTTCCGCTTCAAACACACGAAGTGTACGAACCAGAAGGGAACTAACTGAGAACAGATTCAACAATGAAGCAGAGTATACATATGGAGCATCTTGTTTGCTCCATTTTCGTAAAATTGACAAACACCAGCAGGCGTACAACTAGTTTTGTTTTTTTCTGTAGGGTGGTTATGATGTCGATGGAAGCTATATGAACAGTACGTCATAAATTGCACGCAATATCGATATATTATTGATATCTTTGGGGGAACGAAATTTTTGCTGCAACTAGTATCACCAGATGTTTAATGGGTAGCTTCAAAATAAATATCTCTATTAGGCGAATTAAAGTGTGCATTATATCATTATTATCCGATCGCCCATACACAGTGATCGGGCATCCCCCCCCTCAAGATTATATGTATATATATACAAATATACAATAATATATACACACTGTATAAAATAGTTTGGGGACCCCCCCCCCCCCACACACACACACAAACACACACGCAGGAGCAAAGCAGTTGCTGAGGCGCGATCTAACGAGCACGACATAGGCGCTTCTGTTAACGAATTGTGGAACTTAGCGAACACAACTGTAAAACTATGATAGACAGGGCACAGAAATGTAAATCACAAAGTTGTAGAGCCGACTTTGCTTATTAGAAATCGATATCGCTGTTTTATTAAGTACACATATACACGTGTTTGTATTCTACGAAAAATCAAAATCTTATATTATTAAATTTAGTCGGTTCACATCATAAAAAAGTGTGCATTATATCATTATATTCCCGAAACATTTGGAGGTGGGGGTTCTTTACATTGGGGATTCCCGACTCTGAAAATCTGGAGAGGTCCTGACCCCCCCCTTTCCAGTGGTTACACCTATGCCACTACTACGCATTATTCGCCGTAGTGGGAATATTTTAAATGGCCAAAATTTGCATAATAAATTCACCCCCCGAGATTTTGTCTAGTGGTGTCGACGAGAAAATTGGGTTCCCTAAATGAGGGTCTCCAAACTCAGGGTCGACAAGTACATTACGTTGTGTTTCATATGGAACAACATGGGTTATCCATGCCCTTCCATACGCCGAGAAAGAAATTAAGCCGCCCCGGTGGCGCAATGGTCTAAGCGATGGCCTCTGATCATTCGTCCGGCCGCCCCGGTGGCGCAGTGGTCTAAGGCGTTGGCCTCTGATCATTCGTCCGTAAGGGGTACGGGTTCGAATCCCGGTTAGGCATGGATGTTGTGTTTGTCTTACGGCACTGGCTCTCTCCCTTCCCTGGAACCAGTGACCCTAAATTAGGGACGGGCGACTGCTTATAGCCCACTGAGTTGCTCACGGTGGTCGTTAAACCTACAATAAAAAAAAAAAAAAAAAAAGGAAAAAAGAAATTAAATTAATGCTCAACAGAGGAACATTGGTAAATATATCATGATCTCAACTAAATCTCTTCACAACCTTAGAAAGCCGCCCCGGTGGCGCAGTGGTCTAAGCGATGGCCTCTGATCATTCGTCCGAACGGGGTCCGGGTTCGAATCCTGGTGAGGCATGGATGTTGTGTTTGTCTTACGGCACTGGCTCTCTCCCTTCCCTGGAACCAGTGACCCTAAATTAGGGACGGGCGACTGCTTATAGCCCATTGAGTTGCTCACGGTGGTCGTTAAACCTACAATAAAAAAAAAAAAAAAAAAAAGGAAAAAAAGAAATTAAATTAATGCTCAACAGAGGAACATTGGTAAATATATCATGATCTCAACTAAATCTCTTCACAACCTTAGAAAGCCGCCCCGGTGGCGCAGTGGTCTAAGCGATGGCCTCTGATCATTCGTCCGAACGGGGTCCGGGTTCGAATGCTGGTGAGGCATGGATGTTGTGTTTGTCTTACGGCACTGGATCTCTCCCTTCCCTGGAACCAGTGACCCTAAATTAGGGACGGGCGACTGCTTATAGCCCATTGAGTTGCTCACGGTGGTCGTTAAACCTACAATAAAAAAAAAAAAAAAAAAAAAACCTTAGAAAAATGACTGAGTGACAAGTTAAATGCAAACTTAATAGTTTATTCTTATAAAGTGTTCTTTAATTCTAGGTACATGAGTACCTGTGGAGTTATTTACCTTTAGATACACATTCTAGGTTATATTAGATTGCAATATGCAGATAAAAAAATGCTAAATTGTTATATCTTTAAAAATCTCATGAACTTAGTGGTAAATACGGTGCGCTATAGTAAAAATATGAAATAATAAATTCCATTAGGAATGATAAGACAAAAATAATGCTAGCACTTTATCATAAACACAACTACAATACACAGTCGAGTCACATTATATAATGTGACCGCCTCCTACTTTTGACGTCAACAGCGCGTAGCCAATGAAAGAAGGCACGCGTCGTGAGCTGGCTTGGAGGGTATATAAGGTGTTATATCCTGTAGGCATTCTGAAAATATATCACTCGTTGCTGTCATGGATAAAAGGTATGTTTTGTCAGATTTGCAAAAAGGGATTATTATCGGCTTTCGAGCCAAAGGTGACAGTATTTCTAAAACAGCGCAGTTTGTTAACTGTTCGCGTGCTGCTGTGGTTAAAGTGTATCGTGAGTGGAGAAATGGCACCATTGCGAATAAGCGATGTGGAAACTGCGGAGCACCACGTGCCATTGATGTGAGAGGTGAACATTGGTTTCCAAAGTGCGTGTAAACCGATCGGCACGCTACGGTGGAGCAGCTCACTGGTCGAATGAACCAAGCGGCTAAAACGACAGTTCAGCGAACCCTGCTGTGTATTGGGCTCCGATTCAGACGGATGGTCACTGCGCCTATGCTAAAAAGGCGCATCGGCAGAGAAGGCTAACATTTGCACGGCAGTATCGAAATTTGACTTCCGCTGATTGGCAAACTCCGATGAGTCACGTTTCCTGCTTCATCGAAAGGATGAAGTTGGCGTATAAGGCGAGAAACATCGCAGAACAAACACTCTTCAGCCATTGCTGGAAGAACACAAAGCTGGTGGGGCAACGTTATGATATGGGGAATTTTTTTTTTTTTTTTTTGTGGCATTCTCTCGATCCACTCATACCTGCAGGAGGCACTACATATGTAGTACAAATTGGTTGATTCAACGTTGAGGAATGGTTAATGGGTTGGTTGCAGAAACGTTAAACAGAATACGTTTAAAAAACACCAGATGTCTGGTTGATAAACGGTAATATCAACCATTCGAAAAACCCATTTTTAATTTTTATGAAACGTTGAAAAACTGTTTTCTGACGCATTTAAAGTAACTCCGAAAGGTAGATTTTTGGTTAAAGAGGAGTTGATATACCGTTTTCATTGTACCTTACGGCTTCTGCATTCATATAGTATTTAACAAAGAAAAATTCCTGCAATTAAAGTGATAATTGCATGAGCTTGTATATGGCAGATCGTCAATAAAGTCCCTAGGTATTATACTACCTGCTACCCTTTAAATATGCCAATTCCTTTTTTGAAGAAGATTCAAGCCTCTTCGTCAATGTCTACAACAAGGCGAAGTTTTCAAGTAGCGGGAGCCAAAACAATTTAGAACTGTCGTTTCGCCCTACAGAGAAATAATTAAGATCATTCCTCGTAAAATAACACCGCTCAGGTACAAAGCTATTTAAGCAAGTCTCACATACCTTTTAAACAATAAAAAGGGAAGTAGAAAATCCTGTGCCAATTTCAAGTTCTGCCACGTGGTATACACTAAACGGGTTTTCCTATAGACCAAAACAGGGCGCTGGATTATGCTTTATGGAAGAAACTGGAAATTGACTCAAGAAATAAAATATAATTTCTGCCGAAAAATTGAGGAGTTTTCAACACCTGTCCTTTTTTTCATGTCCTTTTAGAAATTTAGTAGTTATGTAAAAAAGTTACCACTTTCTATTAAAATTAGTTACGTTTATGATTAATTTTAAGTTTTGTTGCTAGATGGCGCTGAGATCTGAACCTGATTTTCAACGTTTTAAAATCGTTTAAAAATTCCACGATTTCGACACAAATATATTAACCTTACTAAAACGTTTCATGAGCGTTCTAAAATATCCACTGTTTCATCGTTCAGCTGTTCACCACACATCAAAGTTTTAAAAAGGTTTTAAACCAACCAGAAACCAATTATCAACTACTAAACGCAAATTTGAACGTTCAAACAAAGTTACTATGCTACATGGGTATGGTGCGAATTCATTATGAATCCATCTTCACAGTCTTCCCTGGGGCGGATGGGATTTTTCAGAACGACAATGCGACGTGTCAGACAGCTAGAAATGTTCGACAGTTGTTGGAAAAGCACGATGAAGAAAGTACTTCCATGGCCCTCTAATTCCCCAGATTTAAACACAATTGAGCATCTGTGGGACCACCTCGATCGTGTTGGATCCTCCACCACGCACCATCGAGCAGTTGTCAGATGCACTGCAGTCAGCATGACTCCACATACCTGTGAACACCTTCCAGCACTTTATTGAGTCACACCCAGCCCATCTAGATGCTTTCCGTGCTGTCCGTGCTGCCCAATGCTGTTACTCTGGATATTAGCTTGTGATCTTAACAATGTGACTCGGCCGTGTATAAAAGCAACACACAATGAAGAAATGTCTCTATGAGTAGAAATAACAACAGAATTTTTGGAAAATGAACAGAATACATATGTACTGTGTGGAATAGCATGAAAGACGAAGTAATGAAAAATGTATGACACTGTAAAAATATTTCTGAATGTTTTAAATTTTTCTAAAGTATCTTTTAAGTTTGTTAAGGGATGAAGATAAAACACCGTTAAAAACTTGGGCCCAAATCGACGAAATACACTGACGGAAAGTGAAAAAAGAACACCAAGAAGAAATTGGCGGACGATCATAAAATTTACATATATTAATAGGGTCGAGTTTACGTAGGTGTGATGTTAATTTCGGGACCAATAGGTGAGCGTTTACGCCACAGCACGGCTTAATATGCAAATTATCGTCGGTGGTATTTAAGGAGTACGGCGAAGTGAATGTAATCAGTCGTCGGCGTACGGACACGTGCGAAGACCCTGAAGAAGCTGCAATGCATGGACATGGAAGACGTGTACGATTTCAGCAGTTATCGGACTTTGAGCGATGTCGTCTAGTCGGACTCCGCGAGGCCGGGTGGTCGTATCGTCGTATTGCGGAGCGAATTGGACGGGAAGTATCTGTGGTGGTACGATGGTGGCGTAGATGGTTCGAGAAACATTCCCACACGAGAAGACGTGGAACCGGGAGTCACAGACGGACTGATGAGCGGACCGATCGACGCATAAAAAGAGCGGCGTTGTCAAGCAGAACATCCACTGCGACGCAAATCCGAGCTGCCGTTGCACCTGAGGTGACTGGGCGAACAATCCGCAACCGTCTACTGGATGAAGGACTATGTGCACGTGTGCCTCTGGCATGTGTACCTCTGACTCCAGCCCACCGTCAGGAACGGCTGCAGTGGTGTCGCCAACGTCTGCCCTGGAGAACGCAATGGCGATCTGTCGTGTTCAGCGATGAAAGCAGATTCTGCTTGGGAGCCTTCAATGGCCGTATGCGTGTTCGCAGACGCACAGGGGAGCGTCTCCAACCTTCTTGAATCCGCCAGCAACACACAGAGCCTACACCTGGTCCCCTGGTGTGGGGAGCGATCAGCTATCACTCCCGTACATAACTAGTGTTTCCACCGGGTACGTTAAACAGCACCTCCCACATCAACAACATCATTCAGCCCGTTGTTGTGCCATTTGTAAGGTCGATCCATCGTGGTGTTTTCCAGCAAGATAACGCACACCCACACATGGTACGTGCAACGCAACATGCACTTCAGGGTGTGAGTCAACTTCCATGGCCTGCACGTTCACCGGATTTGTCCCCCATTGAGCAAGTGTGGGATTTTATGGGACAACGACTTATCCGGTCTCCACGGCCAGCCACGACCATCCCCGATTTACGCGTCCAGGTTGAGGATGCTTGGAACTCAATACCCCAAACTTACATCCAACATCTGTACGACAGACTCCATGCCAGAACTGCACAGTGTGACGCAGTTCATGGCGGTTCAACCTCGTACTAACCATGTTACATGGAAATGTTATTTTTCAGTTTACCAGCAAATACAGCTGTATTTTGCAATAATGTTTTGATCACGTTATCCTCTGTATTCCGTTATTATGCTGTATAAATTTCGTTGGTATCAGACGTCTCCTTCTTAGTGTTCTTTTTTCACTTTCCGCCAGTGTATTTGCTGGGTGCAAAAACATAAAAATCGGTCTAGAACTTTTAATGTGGAGTTACAGCAACATATGCTGATTAGCTAGAAGCGAAAGCAAACAATATTTACTTTCTTGAAATCAGAGACTACAGTCTTGTGATGATTAAATATATTAAGAAAATACAACGTTTGTCACATATATTTTATTTTTTCAAGCTAACCAAGGTTTCGCTGGGGCCTAGCCTAGCTTCCTCACAACGAATGGCTCGTAAATATTGAAATTGTGCATGGCATCCTAAATGGTGTTTAGTTGCTTTCACGCGTTTGATAGAAATGGTTTTCACTTGAAGGAGCACAAGATCTATATTCAGAACTGTGACCAAAAGAAGTCATCGATGGCCAAACACTATTACGAAAAAGACCATAAATTTTTCTTTGAAGAAGCAAAACTAATCGACAAGCAGGGGTGGGTCCAGAAGTTTACTCGGAGGGGGGGGGCAGTTTTTCGGGTACAAAAATATCAACCATTATCAATCCATTGCTAAATGAAGGTCACCCCAAGTTTTTTCCACAACGGTCTTTCTTCTTGTTCCGGTCGCCTCCATGTTACTCCAGCATATATATATATCCTAACATCGGAAGAAGTGGATATTTCTGAAGTTAACAGAAAAGTAATTAAAACTCTTATGGAAACAGCAACAAAATTAGTTGGGTCTAAGAACAAGTTGCATGTGAACAAAAATTATCAGGCAAAACCAAAATGTTGATGCAAAAAAGATGAGAGATGAGGACAACTAAAGAAGATGTGACTTCCAAAGTGGAATACATAGAGCTATGCAAGACAGTACGAAAAAGTATCACTGAAGACGTAAGGAAATTTAACTGTGAACTAGTGAGGAAAGCAATTGAAAACAACCAAAGCCTATACATAGCAAAGGGACATCTCAGTAAGGGAAGAAAACATATTATGGCACTGAGAAAAGAAGATGATTCTGTAACAAGAAATAAAGGCGAAATTTTGACAAGAGTGAAAGATTTCTACTCCAAATTATATGAAAGGGATGATGCACGTACTCCAGACATCATGGAAGGTACCAGTACCAGAGTTCTTCCAGTCCTCCCAGCAGAAGTTGCACATCCAATCAAGAACATGAAGCGGGGAAAAACTCTAAGAGAAGATGGAATTACTGTAGACATCATACAAGAAGCAAGTGGAGAAATCGAAACAGTACTCGCCCAAATTTTCACTCGATGACTTAGTTAAGAGAAGATTCCTGAGGATTGGAACAACGCTACAATGATCATGCTACATAAAAATGGTGACATTGAGGATCTCAGGAACTGTAGACCTATCTACCTCCTATCACTAATTTATAAAATCTTTACTAAAGTTCTTTCACACCGAATGAAGGTAACACTGGACATGACTCAACCGAGAGAACAAACTGGATTCAAGAGTGGCTACAGCACTATAGATCATATCCATGTACTGAGGGAACTAATTGAAAGAGCGAGGGAATAGGAGCTTCCATTGTGCATGGCTTTTATCGATTATGAAAAGGCCTTTGATTCAGTGAAACCATCAGTAGTTTCAATGCTTTGAAATCCTGAGGTATTGAAGATGCATACATTAATAATATTAATAACATCTGTGAAAATGCAAGTGCAAAGATTCGGCTGTTTGAAAATACAACACACATAAGAATTGGAAAGGGAGTGAGAAAAGGCGACACAATATCTCCCAACGTCCTTAATGCCACATTGGAAAATGTCTTTCAATCACTGAACTGGGAAAACAAAGGGGTAAAGATTAATGGAGATTATCTAACTCACTTTCGTTTTGCTGATGACGTTGTCATTTTTGCAACTACCCCATCAGAGCTTCATAGTATGATCCAGGAACTTGCTGACAAGAGTAAAGAAGAGGGATTAAAAATGAACTTTCAGAAGACAAAAGTGACATACAATGCTTTTACAAGAAATGAAGATTTATCGATTGATGGAGAAAAGCTGGAGATACCAGATACGTACGTTTATCTTGGACAGCAGATATCAAGTGAGGGTCACTGTAGCTACTCCTGGATCCAGCTTGTTCTCTCGGTTGAGCCATGTCCAGTGTTTCCTTCAAGCTGTGTAGAAGAACTTTAGTGAAGATTTTATAAACCACTGATAGGAGGCTGATAGGTCTGTAGTTCCTGAGATCCTCAATGTCACCTTTTTTATGTAGCAGGATCATTGTAGCATTGTTCCAATCCTCAGGAATCTTCCCTTCATTAAGGCATCGAGGGAAAATTTGGGCGAATATTGTTTCGATTTCTCCACTTGCTTCTTGTATGATGTCTACAATAATTCCATCTTCTCCTGGAGCTTTTCCCCGCTTCATGTTTTTTATTGCATGTGCAACGTCTGCTGGGAGGACTGGAAGAACTCTGGTACTGGTACCTTTCATGATGTCTGGAGTACATGTTTCATCCCTTTTATATAATTTGGAGTAGAAATATTTCACTCTTGTCAAAATTTCGCCTCTATTTCTTGTTACAGAACCATCTTCTTTTCTCAGTGCCATAATCTGTTTTTTTCCCTTACTGAGATGTCCCTTTGCTATCTTTAGGCTTTGGTTGTTTTCAATTGCTTTCCTCACTAGTTCACAGTTGAATTTCCTTACGTCTTCAGTGATACGTTTTCGTACTGTCTTGCATAGCTCTATATATTCCACTTCGGAAGTCACATTTTCTTTAGTTCTCCTCATGTCTCTTCTTTTTGCATCAACATTTTGGTTTTTCCTGATAATTTGTTCACATGCAGCTTGTTCTTAGACCCAGCTAATTTTGTTGCTGTGTCCATAAGAGTTTTAATTACTTTTCTGTTAACTTCAGAAATATCCGCTTCTTCCGATGTTAGATCTTTTAACGCAGAGAATCTGTTCTTCAGTTCCAACTTGAAGGTATTATGTTTTTTTTTAAGGTTGGTTATGTCAATAGATTTTGTTTGTCTTATGAGCTTGCCACGTTCAAGTTTAGTGTTGAGGTGCATCTTACATCTTACCAATCTATGGTCACTACCTGTGTTGAACTTGTTTAGCACACTGCAGTGTTCTATGACGAATATTTTGTTACACATAATAAAATCAATTTCACTTGTCGTCCCATTTGGATGTCTGCATGTCCATTTCCCGTGTGGCTTTTTCTTGAAGGAGTTCAAGATGAAAAACCCTTCTGCCTCTGCAAACTCAACGAGAGTATTTCCACGCTGGTTTCTGTTGCCGTGACCGAATTTACCTACTGAAGTTTCATTCGGTTGCCGTTGCCCTATTTTTGCATTGAAATCTCAAATAATTATCTTCAAGTGCTGCTTACCTTTATTATTTAGATGACGAAATTCCTCATAAAATTCTTCAATTTCTTCTTCAGGATGACTTGTGGTGGGTGCATAAGTTTGAATAATATGAGCCTTGTGTCTTCTCGAGAGTTGGATAACGAGTCGTGCAGCTCTGTCAGAGGAACTTTCAACTTCTACAACTTTATCCTTCAGTTTCTTGTTTATTATAAATCCAACACCACTAGTTCTGCCAGTATCTGTCCCACGATAGTAGAAGAGATATCCACTTTTCAGTTCAATGAGATCTTCTCCTTTTCTCCTTACCTCACTTAGCCCGACGATGTCCCACTTGATCCTTTGTAGTTCCTCTTCCAATTCAAGAAGCCTTGAATCAGAAGATAAGGAGCGTCCATTATACGTAGCCAAGGTCAGCATCAGAAGGCAACCTAGTCCGGTCCTCCGGGGATTCTTAGCACCCTCTGCATTCATGTGGCACTGGCCGCTGCCTTGGCCAAGTACATTCCAGCTGCCGGAGACTGAGGGCCAAGATTTAAGTTGTGGAGTCATTTTGGAGGGGTTTGGCCATAACTCACCACGCTGGCTAAGCGGGTTGGTGAGTGTGGGATAGCATTTATATATATAATGTTAGTAACAGGAGATGCCGAAAATTATCCCGTATTAGCCACGCTGCCTCCCTCCCAGGGCGCCACACCTAAGCGGGGATTGACTTCGGAGGAATGGGTGGAACAACGGGAGGCGCCGGTGAGACGTGAGAAGGCAGGAAAAATAAGAAGTCCTAAAAGGACCACCTGGGCGGAAGCAATGAGGACATTTTTACGAACTTTCTTTGTGACCCAATTAAGATACGTACGTAGATCAAATTGTTGTTCACAGTTTCTCCCACCTACTCTGATTTCAGTACCAAGCTCTGCCTTACCCTGTTTTGAGTCGTTACAGCTTCTAGACAATTTAACAATAGCAAATAACTAACAAAGAATATCCCCATGTTTTTTGCCCCGCTGTCCCTGTTTTTCCATTATCTTTTGGGCTCTCTCTCTCTCTCTTTATTTTACTCCCTTCTCTTTCTTTTGTTACTGAACTTAAATCAATGTAATAAGTATTTTAAACTCTCTGTACTAAGTTTAATTGTCAATTTTTTTAGAAAAACTGAAAACAAAATATGCAAAGTTAATCATTTACGATCTTCGCTACTTTAAACGTAAAAACTTCGTTAAGGTTTAGGGGCGTGATCGCCATAGTCGCCCGCCACTGTCGACAAGTCAGATTTAACCACCTGCCTTGATATTTTGGAAGCTTTCCATGCATATCAGAATTCTTCGCAACTTGTTAATGACATGGCATTCACACCATTTCTATCAAGCTCGTCGAAGCAACTAACCAAAACCCGTGACTGTAAACTCCACTTATTATGCCATCTACAGTTTGAATATTTACGAGCCATTCGTCGTGATGAAGCTAGGCCAGACCCCAGATGACTTTGTTCGACTTGAAAAAATAAAATATTTGTGACAAACATTATATTTTCTTAATACATACTTTACTTTGTTTCTACTGTTGATTTTTATATCATGCAGGGTACTGCATATTTATAAATAAAATTTCTATCTTATTTTATGTGATTAAGTATGATATCAGCAGGTGGTGTTTGGATACCTCACAATCCACTGATATTATATTTCACAATACGGTAGAAAATTGGGGGCAGTTTTAAAAATATTTAGCCCGGATAAATTTTAAGTCACCCTACGCCATTGGTAATTATCTCGTAAAAGAGTGATTCCGGATTGTATTGATCTGAATTTTCAATCCGGTGTTTAATAGTAGTTTGAAGAGCACTGATATTATTTGAAATACCAGTAGATTTAAGTGTTCCCTCATATTGAAATTACATCTAAAGCTACATTACGTTTCTCAGGAGGTGCATACCTCAAGCAAAACAAACAAGAAAGATGACACCGAATTTTCGGGTGTAATAAGCACGTCTTTTGAATCCGTTCTGACGCAAATTAAATTTATCAAAGCTATTCAAAGGCAATGGAACCGGTATGGAAAACAATAGTATCTGACGGAAGAAAGAAGTTTTTCAATCGGGTTTTTAATCCCTCAGATATTGATGTAAACGGAATCTTAAACTTACGAACTCTTAGAAACAGAGTTATGGACAAAAATAAGATGTGACTTTACGTCCCCTGGTGGCAAAACCCTACATTATTTTAGGAAGAAAGTATTCTCAAAAGGTTTATCCATATGAGCGGTATCAGTCCAAGAAAAAAAAATTTAGTCGAGTTTTCAGGAGCCCAGATTTTGCTACAAATACATCAGAAGCAGAAATTAACACTTATGACCCCTGGTGGCCAAACCATTCTTTACAAAACATTAGAAATTATGTGAAAAATATTTTCCATCAGGTCTTGTATGCGATACAGGAAGAATTTTTCAAATCGGAGTTTTAGGAGCAGAAAACGCAATTTACCTATACGCCCCCTAGCGGAAAGTCTATGAATTACTTGAAAATTTTGAATTTTTAGGAAAAACATGTCACACTAGAAACACTATCCAACAAAGAAGGAATTTTTTAAATCGGACTCCTAGAAGTCGAGATATTGACAAAAATAAGATATACGTCTACGTCCCCTGGCGCAGAAACCATGCACTATTTTAAGAAGAAAATGTTTCTAAAAGGTTTGTCGACACGAATACTTCGGTCTACAAACGACGTTTTTTTCAATCGAGAATTTAGAAGCTCATATTTTGCTGCAAATACATCAGAAGCGGAAATTAAGGTTTACCCCCCTGGTGGCCAAACCATTTTTTTTTTTTTACAAAAATTAGAAATTATGTGCAAACGATTTTCCACCAGGAGCTGTATCCGGTGCAGAAAGAATTTTTCAAATCGGAGATTTAGAAGCAGAGATATAGGGAGAAACGCAATTTAGCTTTACGCCCTCTAGCGGAAAGTCTAGGAATTACTTGAAATTTTTTGAAATTATATGAAGCACATGTCATACTAGAAACACTATCCAAGAAAAAAGGAATTTTTCAAATCGAACCCCTAGAAGTAGAGATATTAACAAAAATAAGATATACATCTACGCCCCCTGGCGTAGAAACGATGCACTATTTTAAGAAGAAAATGTTCCTAAAAGGTTTGTCGACATGAGTAGTATCGGTCTACAAACGTTATTTTTTAAATCGAGAATTTAGAAGCTCATATTTTGCTGCAAATACATTAGAAGCGAAAATTAAGATTTACGCCCCTGGTAACCAAACCATTTTTTACAAAAATTAGAAATTATTTGCAAACGATTTCCCATCAGGAGTTGTATCCGGTGCAGAAAGAATTTTTCAAATCGGAGATTTAAAAGCAGAGATATAGGGCGAAACACAATTTATCATTATGCCCCCTAGCGGAAAGTCTATGAATTACTTGAAAATTTTGAAATTATATGAAAAACATGTCACACGGAAAACACTATCCAAGAAAGAAGGAATTTTTTAAATCGGACTCCTAAAAGTAGAGATATTGACAAAAATAAGATTTACATCTACGCATCCTGGCGGAGAAACTGTGGGATATTTTAGGAAGAAAGTATTGCGAAAAGGTTCATCAATGTGAGTGCATCAGTCCACGAAAGAATTTTTTCAATCGATATTTTAGAAGCTCGGATTTTATGGCAAATACCGCAGAAGCAAAATTTAACACTTACGCCCCCTGGTGGCCAAACTATTCTTTACCAAAAATTCGAAATTATGTGCAAAAGATTTTCCATTAGGAGATGTATCAGCTGAAAAAAGATTTTTCAAATCGGAGTTTTAGGAGAAGAGTTATCGGAAAAAATGCAATTTACTTTTACTTTTACGCCCCTAGCGGAAAATCTATGCTTAATTTGAAAGTGAAACTATATCTAACACACTCTTCGACATAAATGGAATCGAAAGATAAAAGAATTTTTTCAATCGGATGCTTAGAAGCAAATATGTAGATTATAATGCAATCTTGAATTCGACATCATCTGCATTTACGCCCCCTAGCGGCAAAATTGTGTATCGTAAAAAAAAAACGAAATGAAGGATCATCATTTGCATATTTCAAGCTTCCGAATGCAAAAATAATTTTTCAAATCGGACTAATAGTTGCAGAGATCGTGCTTCTGTTATCGGTTTGTCCGGCCGTCCGGACAAACCGATAACAGAAGCACGATCTTTTTTTACAAAAGACGTGCTAAAAACAGACAAACCTAATCTACTGATCTCCACTGATTATTTGAGCTCGGGTCTACTGATTTCAGGTAAAAGCCTCTGAAAACACTGGCAATGGCGTGATCGTAGGTTTCTGAGTCAGCCTGCACCCACGCTTGAAAGAGAGCTCACTGTAGAAAAATGAATTCCGACTAATTCCAGACGATGTGTGGAAAGAACACACTGTAAAAAAAATTATGAAATTCACGAGCCACTTTCCGTCATTTCTTTCGTGCATTAACGAAGCATATTTCTGATACCTTTTCCGTGAAATGACGGAAAGAAACCTGAATTTCAGAGATTTTTCGCACCACGGAAAAATTCTCAATTTTTAGAAACCTTTCCGCAGTTTCTTTCTTATATTGGCGGTAAATTACCGTTTTAGAGATGTGTTAACGGAGAATTCTGAATTTTCAGAAACCTTTCCGCGAGTCCTTTCGTATAATAGCGGAAAAACTCCGTTCTCACTTTTTCCGTATCCGCATGACGAGAAATTACCGGTAATAGGAGCATTGGTGAGAATATTTGAGGTTTGATTAACTTTTAATTTTCAATCGTTTGTCAAATTTTGAAGTTCCTTAGCGAGATCGGATATTGTGGATAGCATATCACATGAATATTGTTTATTGCGGCACAAGAGATTTCTTCTCCTCCCCCCTATTTGGTGCACCAGCTATTTATTATGGTACATTGAATTACTGTAAGAAACCGGGCATTTAGCTTTTTCTACAGATGGTTATACGATGTCTCTATATCAGTCTTTAAACGACTTAAGATAAAATTTAAGAGCTATTTTCTTTTTTTTTGGTGAAATAATACTACAAAAAAATACATTTCCCCTTTTTTAAAGATAAAAAGTCATTGTTAGTTTAAAAATAAATAAAGTTGCAACGTATTTTGGTGCTTCGAAAAATCACGATGAAAAATGCTTAATTTGTTAATAGTCCTCCTACAGAAAAGAAATTATTAAAAACCTATTTAGAAAAATAATAAGCTCTAACAGAAAATAAAATGACTAAATCAATCGCATTAATGACAAAAAAAAAGTTTCATTGTTGCTTCGTTTGTTTTACGATGTACGTGAATCAAATCTCGGGAAGTCGGTGACTCGTGTGGAAGGATTATCTAAAGAAAGGGCTGAAAAATGCTGGGACGTCGGTTTTGCGAAATTTCAGTTTAAATATGGAAAAACCTGAAAAAACGGAATTTCTGACTAGGAAAAATCTGTGAAAAAAACGGGTTAAAATAAACGGGCACTTTTAAAAACGGAAATTTCTGGAAAAACCGGATGCCTGCCAGCAACTTTGCTGCACGATATTTTCAGGAATTTTATGTGAATTCACATCACTTATTTTTACAGTGAACATAGCACATGTCATATATATCCCCCCTTGAGGAAGGGCTGGGACGTGATCGTAGGTTTCTGGGTCAGCCGGCACCCACGCTTGAAGGAGAGCTCACTGTAGAAGAAGGAATTCTGACTAATTCCAGACGATGTGTGGAAGGAACATAGCACATGTCACGTATATCCCCCCTTGAGAAAGGGCTGGGACGTGATGGTAGGTTTCTGGGTCAGCCGGCACCCACGCTTGAAGGAGAGCTCACTGTAGAAGAAGGAATTCTGACTAATTCCAGACTATGTGTGGAAGGAACATAGCACATGTCACGTATATCCCCCCTTGAGAAAGGGCTGAGACGTGATGGTAGGGTTCTGGGTCAGCCGGCACCCACGCTTGAAGGAGAGCTCACTGTAGAAGAAGGAATTCTGACTAATTCCAGACGATGTGTGGAAGGAACATAGCACATGTCACGTATATCCCCCCTTGAGAAAGGGCTGGGACGTGATGGTAGGGTTCTGGGTCAGCCGGCACCCACGCTTGAAGGAGAGCTCACTGTAGAAGAAGGAATTCTGACTGATTCCAGACGATGTGTGGAAGGAACATAGCACATGTCACGTATATCCCCCTTGAGAAAGGGCTGGGACGTGATGGTAGGTTTCTGGGTCAGCCGGCACCCACGCTTGAAGGAGAGCTCACTGTAGGAGAAGGAATTCTGACTAATTCCAGACGATGTGTGGAAGGAACATAGCACATGTCACGTATATCCCCCCTTGAGAAAGGGCTGGGACGTGATGGTAGGTTTCTGGGTCAGCCGGCACCCACGCTTGAAGGAGAGCTCACTGTAGGAGAAGGAATTCTGACTAATTCCAGACGATGTGTGGAAGGAACATAGCACATGTCACGTATATCCCCCCTTGAGAAAGGGCTGTGACGTGATGGTAGGTTTCTGGGTCAGCCGGCACCCACGCTTGAAGGAGAGCTCACTGTAGGAGAAGGAATTCTGACTAATCCCAGAAGATGTGTGGAAGGAATATAGCACATGTCACGTATATCCCCCTTTGAGAAAGGGCTGGGACGGAATCGTAGGTTTCCGAGTCAGCCGGCACCCACGCTTGAAGGAGCTCACTGGTAGAAGAAAGAATTCTAATTAAATCCAGACGCTGTGTGGAAGGAACATTTTACATTTTTCGACCTTACGGCCCGTAGTTCCGGTTTTACATTAGGGCGCCACTGTGAATACACACATTTGCCAATGGTCCGACTAGAATTCACATCCTTCTACTCCGGAGGCGAATGCTTTCCCATTACCGCTGCTGCTTGCCGTCTTGACATGTGCGTCACTTCTGTAGTACGTTCACAAAATACATTCGGAAAAAGAAAAGAATTAAAAAAAAAAAAACACGGAGAGACCCTGCTGGTGAAATGAGGCCTTGTTCTTTCATGTCTAGATTAAAATAAATCAGAAATTGCAAACAATTATTTGCACTAAAGTTGGTTCTTCTAGCTACAACTGTTAAACAAAATAACATTTCTAGAATATCTTTCTGCCTTTCCAAAAAAGTTATGTTAATTTAGTAAGACCTGAGATGCTTCCTTTTACCTCTGTCTCTTTCTATTTTTTTGTATTTATGCATGTATTATTTTTTTATTCGACAGGTAAAAGCGGTATTAATTGTTCAGGATGTTTTCTGCCGAGAATAATGAAACGTCTCTTTCATTTTATCTGGTTTAATCTTTCGAATGATTATAAGTTCTTGTTTTTACTTACGAATCCATAACTTCTCATTTGGTAAGCATTAATTAAAACGGGAAACTATAAATTTTTGTAAGCTCACAAGGAAGTGACGTTCGGTCTTAAAAGATGAAGAAAGGATAAAAATTTAGAAGAACAGACGACGGTCTTCTCGTGTGCAGGGTTCACCAAGAATGAAACTTGGCAAACACTGTCGACTACAAGTTGCTTCTTTTCCGGGTGATTAATGGCGCGAAATTCTCCCGATACGAAATGGAACGAAGCTCTGGGGTGGGGAGAAAGACCCCAGGAAAAATCGGCGACAGCCTGATCGCTCTATTTCTGATTGATGATAGAAAATGATGCTTTCGCGGGTCCAAGTCGGGTAAAAAATCACCTTCAGCCTGACGCCTCTCTTCACTCTTTGTCGGAAAAGATCCTCTTCAGAGGAAAGGCGAAAACACTTGATCTCCTCGAAGAAGGGGTTAAATGTGTTTTGAATATGACGCTCCCAAATACGGTGTTCCACAGATATCACGTTTCTCCGCCTCATCTATTTCCAGACACGCTGATAAGTAGAATATTTCGCCGAGGGCTTCTTCGAGATACAACTAGCGATGAAAGCGAAGATGACTTATTTCAGTTGTAATTCACGTTAATTGCGTCGTTATAGATGCTTCTGGTAGAAATGAAGTTTTTACGTACTAAAGATATCTGATCGATAAATTGTTAGCCTTTAATGGGAGTGCGAAATGCGTAGTTTGTACTTGAGCTCTAGTTTCTGTTTGCACACCATTCTTTGCAAAACGCCAACACTGCTGACAGATAATGTCCATGAACAGGCACGAAGAAACTCGGTGGTTTCTGAGGCAGTTTTCACGATAAAATTGCTCTGAAGAATTCTTTGATTTGGTGAGATATACGAGACAGAGGTCTGCACGGGCCGGGTCGGGCCTTTGCTCATTTCTAAGTTGGGAGAACGGGCCGGGCCGGGCCTTCAATATTTAATGTAAAACAGACACGGGCATAGCAGAGTTTTTTTGTTTTTTTTTATGAGCAAACCAATCGCTGTACGATGCCTTTCTCATTTGGAAAACTCGCAACATACAGCAGCAGGATGAGATTAAATAATTTCCTCTGATGGAAAAAATGGAAGTTTTACGACGTCGTCCCCTCTTACAAAACAATTGGAGTGGGTCAGCTCCCTTAGTTTTTCAATGTGAATATGGTCCCTTGTCTCTCTCCCTAACTTTCACCCACCTCTCATGCTTCAGGGCAGGCTATTAAATGCAGCATTTCTAAACCGAGCCACCAGCTCGCAGACGATCTTTTTTATTGTTCTGGTCGGCGGCACTTTGTTCTCTAGATGTGTGTAAAGCTTTTAAGTTGTCTTAAATGGCAAGGGAAAAAATGGGATGGGATAATCTTACTTCTGTGTATAAATCTGTGCCGTATTTTCCCCATTCGTACTTTCAGGCAGCCCTTTTCAAAACTTCTGTGACACTGATTAGCTGGGCAGTCTGTCGTAGTTTTCCCTTAGAATATGCTCAGTTCAGTGTTGCGGATAAATACTCTGCCTTCCATACTTATTATGGAGTTTAAGAAAGTGAAAGATTTTCACGGAAAATCGCTTCCGGTGAATATGTGTTTGTAGACAATATAAAGGGGGAAAGTGATATTTGGAAATATTGTAAATTTCTGTCCCGTTCTGAAACTAGTCGGCCGGTAAACGTTGTCCAGTGCACTAAATGCAAAAAGTTTTTGAGTTACGATAGAACAAAGTCTGGAACATCGCATCTTAAGCGGCACAAATGTTCTCCCCCCACACACACGAGAGACATGTTGGGTTCCAGCGATATGATATGCCAGTAGAGATAGGTGCAGTTTATAAAGCCGTAAAATCTTCTCTCAGTAAAACGATCGGTCTCATAATTCTGGATATTTCGTACTTTTCAAATTACCCCCCCTTTTTTTTTTCTAAAAGGATATTGGGTCGGGCGGTAGGGAATGATAATTTGAAAACCCAGAAAATTTTTTGAAAGGCATGGAAATTGTTCTTTTCATGCAATATTTTTCGTCACGTGACTGATATAGAGTCTCAGAAATATTCCGAATTAACGTTTATTGTAAAAGAATACTTGTAGCAATTAAGAAAACAAAAACTCTTCAGGAGTCGAATGACCGAGTGCACCAGGTGTCAAATTCGTGTTTTCGTAATTGTTGAAATTTTACGGGCCGGCCCGGGCCTTGGAAACAGGAGAAATGTACGGGCCGGGCTGGGCTGGGCTTTCCAAATTAAGGCCCGTGCAGACCTCTAATACAAGAGTCACAACAAAAGTTCTGCACACGTTAATCTAAAATGGAAGCGGATGATGCAATCGGGAAAATACAGCCCTGATCTCAGTCCACCCGACTTTGATCTTCCAACCACCATACAGCCCTGATCTCAGTCCACCTGACTTTGATCTTTTCCCAAAGTTAAAAAAATCGGCTCCGTGGCATCCGATACGAATCTCTGGACAAACTGTTATTGGGCGTGACCCGAGTAATACCACAGATGAGCAAATATGGCCTACTACGGGGCCATCCAGGACCTACCTCACCACTGGCAAGCTGTCATTAGCAGCGGAGGGGACTACATTGAAAGGATATAAGGAAATTTTTATCCGTTACTTCACACTTTTTTCAAAAATGGACAGTGTGAAGAACTTTTTTATGACACCCGTAGACATCGTCCTTCATCAAATTTTGTGACAATGAAGATGAAAAGATCTTCATTGTCACAAAATTTGAACCGATCACAATATTATGACTACTTACCATATGCACATGAACCGATCACAATATTATAACCAATTACCATTAATTAGAAGCTATTCTTTTTAAAAAATTAAGTCGTGCCGCGGAACTAGGGATTGCTAGTCCGCCGTGGTGGTGCACTCTATCACAAAACATCCCTGATTTATCGCTGGCTGTTGAGGGTTTCCTCAATCCGTATCAAGTGAGATCGCAAATTGAACCCAATGGATCCCCAAAGCATGACGCTCTACACTGAGAAAAACGTTTTGTTGAATCAACAATAATTTTCAACAAAATAATTTGTTGACTGTATATCGACAAAAAAAATTTGTTGATATTATTGTTGATTTAACAAAATAATTTGTTGACTATACATCGACAAAAAATTTGTGTTCATTCAACAAAATTTTTGTTGAATCAACAAAACGTTTTCCTCAGTGTAAGCGTTGAGCCGGTATATGACGCTGCAAGGTGCAGTTCAACAGGATGGTTTCGAACACGTATGCGACCATCATAGTGCATCACGTTGAATCGGGACTCGTCAGAAAGCACGATCTGTTGCCATTCAGCGCGCCAATGTCTGTCTTTGACACCCCATTGCAGCCTGAGGTGTCTATGTCTGAGGGTCAAAGGAATGCACAGGAATGGGCTGCTAGCAACCAGTCCTCTAATAAGCAGACAAATCGAACTATACTGGAGGACAAAGGCTGACATGTTACAGTGCTCCACTGCTGCGCTAATACTGTGGCTGTTACTCTGATATCGGTCACTACCATGCGGTAGACGTGTCTGTTATCCCGTGCAGTTGCACGATTTTTTGGTCCATTTCGCGGATTTCGATTTCATCTGACGCCGCGTACGCATCATTATACTGGCCGTACGAGTGACTATTTTGCGGTAAGAAAATCCAGCTCCTCTCATCCCAACAATCTTTCCTCGTTCAAAGTCTGTCGGGTATTCATAATGCGACCTTCTTAGGCGGCGGGGCACAAGGAACACCCTTTGAACTCAATGTCGGCTCTTCACTGATCTTGTAGAAATCCGGTTGACTTCTTTTCGAACTGTCCCCACAATGATATCAATAACTTTTATAAATTTTATTCGCATCGTAAAAGATTCAAAAGACGTGCTCATTGCAACCGAAAATTGGGTGTCATCTTTCTTGTTTTTGTTTTTTTTTAACATAAAATCAGAAAAATTTAAATCCTAGAAAGTTCGTTTGGATCACACACCAAGAAAACGTAAATTATGCTCAGTTTTAATAACCCATTGAGCTTGTTCTTTTAAGAGAGTTATCTTACTTGTTGTTCATTTTAAAATAGGTATTCAGGTATTTAGCAATTAGCTATTTTTTAAAAATAAAACAAATTTTCTGCTTCATAGGACGTACCATCTTTGTTTTCTTATTTCGTTGTGGTTGGCAGGGCTATTTCTCCAGTTTTGGGGACCCTATTCTGATGCTCGCACATGAAAGAATGGAAGCCGCCGTAGGAAAGGGCAGAAGAAATGCAAGGAAATTTCAGCATTTAGTGAGACGTAAAGCGTTATTTAAAAACATAATAAAAAGGAAAAATAATAAAAACGCAAAAAAAATGAAAGAATTCGAAAGGTGATCAAACAGCTAAACGTTATAGAATATGTAAATTTTACGTGGAAATTGTCCGAATACAAATTTTTAAATCAGGATTTTTGTCGACTCTCATAATATAATTAATGCCACAAATGTTTACTAGCGAATTGTCCGGAAATTTAAGAATCACCCTGACGAAAGTTTCTATGAAAGATGCTTCTTTTACATTTTTGACCTTTAGCTAACAACTGAGAAGCTCTTTTGATCAGCGACATAATTTTACAGCAAATGCCCCTCCTCCCTGGTATAGATGTTGCGATATGAGCGAATTTAAACATGGAAGTTACCTCCTTCTTAAGAAAAAGCAGTGTTCAATATAAGATCATTTCTGTAACATCAAAGAAAAATGTGAGACTGGAGCAAACACGGCAAATTTTAAATGTTGTTTTTCAAACGAAGTGCAATGTCCTTGCTTTTTCTCTGATTGGGGACTTAACGACCGCCATGAGGAAATGACTGGGCTATAAGCAGAGAGAATATATTTCAGGCAGCTTCCTTCGTTGCACGATACCTTAAAACCTCAAAAACTTAAAAGAGTTAAAACGTTCACAAGTTCCAAACGGATTTTATTTGATTGTTAAAAATTAAAAACATTAAACATCAGACCTTTCGGGTTTCCATTAAGCCCACCTTCAGATGAATGAAACGGAAGATTTATCTGAAGATGGGCTTAATGGAAGCCAGAAAGGTCTCATGTTTTAATGTTTTTAATTTTTAACAATCAAATAAAATGCTTTCGGACTTTTGAGGGTTTTAACTCTTTTAAGTTTTTAAGATTTAAAGGTATCTGGTAACAAAGGAAGCTGCATGAAATATATACTTTATGTCACGCACGAAAAAATAACGTCTTCATGGGCTGTAAGCAGTCGCCCGTCCCTAATTTAGGGCCACTGGTTCAAGGGAATGGAGAAAGCTAGGGCCGAGCGATCAGAAACCATCTCTTAGAATAATGCGTCATCACTGGGGCCGCTGCATTTTGCCTGTAGCAAAAATGTCGATGAGTTCATCATGCTCCAGTCCCTCAACGATTTCTCACGTTGTAATTTATATATTATACAGTAAAAGCTCCTTAACGTACACTTCCAAATATTGAGGATTTCCATTTAGCAGACAATTTTCTGATTCCCTGTCCTGAAGTATATACGATTCTGCATATTTACCTCCAAATAGGGAACCCTCCAAATAATCTTGCCCATAAGAGAGTTAAAAACACGAACGTTCAAGGGGGAGAAAATGGTGAATTTTAGGCGCAAAGATTTTCTCTAGTTCCTTTGGACAGAAATAGGGTACTTTCTGTCTTCTAGATACCTATTACAAAAACTACTGGTCATGGTTTCAATATGGCCGATCTTCTCTTAAAAGCGGGCAAAACAGCTTCCATCAAACAAAGTGAGGTATTCGTTTTCAGTCAGAAGATGATTTGGATACCATTTTCGAACAAATTACGTGCTTAAACAGTGAAGGAAATGTAAATACTTCAAAAAGATCGAGGAAGATTTGTGTATCGAAGAGGTGGCAAAAATGCGCACCAGTTCATTGTTTTGAAGACATTGGAAGAATATGATTTGAATGAGGAAGCGTCTCATATGGTTGTATACAACGATGAGTCATTACATTGTGATCACCCTCCAGCCTAGAGAAATGAGCGCGCCTGGAGACAGAACGGTGGTTCAAGTGAAATTCACAGAGCAGTATACACATATATAACCCGAGAACCGACTTTCGGTTAGTAGTGTTCGGAGCCAGAATGGAAAAAGCTGCCGATTTATCGGAGTTTAATAAAGGACAAATTGTGATGTCACGGCGCCTCAGAACTACAATCTCGGAAACGGCGCGGCTTGTGGGTTGTTCATGTGCCGCTGTTCTGTTGTTGCTCTCGGCCGTCCACAGCCCACTTTCGGTTGGATTGTGCCCTCCTCCACCCATCGGCGCTAACATCGTCCAATTGCCCCGTCGATCTGACCCAAATGGCTGGCTATACAGCGACTTGACCAACCGGCCTCTCTCAGTCCAGTTATACGTCCTCCCTCAAATATGCTCAACTGTTCGTAGTGTGCCCGGATCCGACGTCGAAGCATCCCCACAGTCCGTGGAGGTTAATGCAACCGCAATCTGCTTTCAGAATTGTCCCTCGTGCGAGCTGTGCTTTTGGAATACCTAGCATTAACTTCGGCATCAGCAACACAATTCTTTCTTTGTTGGAGAGCCTTACCGCTGCGAAATATTTCTCATATAAATTCAAAATTTTCTTAACGCACATTATTAAAAGTTTTTGTTTAGACATTAATTACTGAACGGTTACAGACTTTTGTTTAGGATGTTAGTAATTATTTAAATTACTTAGGTTACAGTTTATTGACTTTTCTACCCGCAAACTTATGTAAATCAAGAATCAGATGCTGATAGCAGCTCATTGAGAAGTCACCATCTGGAAAACGAAAGACTTCACGAAATTCACTCACAAATCTAAGACAACCACAAGAAGGGGTAGCAAAATAGAGCGATTTTCAGCGTCATGTATGAGCAGCATGCTGTGTTGGATGTGTCTTTATCTCGACCTTAAATGCTTAATATGAGCCTGAAAAAGTGATGATCAGACGCTAAGGCCGCCTCGGCAATTTGTACAACTGACACCAATTTTTTAACATTCTCGGACCACAAATATTTCATTTATGTATTTTGGAATGTTTATAACAACACCATACATTTAATTAAAACGTTACCAAAGTCTTAGGTTTTCTTCTAAAAGTAAAAATAAACAAAACAAATTTCAAGATCATGGGCGTATTGATTTGAAGTGTTACTCAATCACAAAGAAGAACGCTGTTTTCTTTTCAGATTCTGGTGATACTGCATCTTAAACATGAACACGAATTTTCTTTCTCTACACGCGTGTGATTGACAGAGATATCAACTTGGTTTTTTTTAATTACCTCAAGGAAACTTTACTGTGTTTCTTTTGTGATGAGCACATCTCATGCAAAAAGGGCTTCTTTCTTTAATTGTCGTTTCCTTGTGTTTTAAATCTGTTTTAGTTCAAGTGGAAAAATTTTCAAACGGACAAGGCTTAGTCGAATTCTTTTCGACATTAAAATTTGTGCTTTAAAAGTTTGTCAAGCTGTCAAGCACAAGAAGAAATAAAATGCTTTGATGTCGCAAAGAAATTTTTTCTCCTTTAACTTTTGAATTGTTTCGGTGAGATCAAAAATTTCCCTTTAATCACAATTTGTAACATTAGAGTACAACAGGATCCGACTTATTGGAAATTAATATGCGTCAATTTATAATTTCACTTTTATTTAGCAAATAGGTGAAGAAAATTTACTAAATTATACAGATGGTGAGTCGAAAGTTTTGAAATATTTGCACAAACCCATGTGCTGCGGAGGATATGTCACGTGTTTAAGCTAGTTCAAATCGCGCAATGCAGTCAGTCGAAAAGGATGTAAAGTGGTAGTCGTTGCTGTGAACAGAACTGCATGGCGTCGTTCTGTCTGTGGTTGGGACGCCTAAAAGATGAATAGCCACAACCGGCTAAATAGGAAACTTTTGCTTTACAATTGAAATCGGCCATAACGCTGCTCAAGCAACACGAAGCATTTGTCATGCGAAAGGAAAAGGTTCCGTGGACCACAGCACTGCAACCAGATGGTTCAAGAAATTTCGCTCAGGTGACAGAAACCTCAACGATCAGCCAAGGTCAGGTAGGCCGCGCACCGTGGATTCGGAGGCCGTGCGCCAGGACGTACAGGCAAATCCGACAACCTGGACTCGGAGATTTTCAGGCGAGCTGGGCATATCACAGACCACCGTGGTTCGTCACCTTCATGACCTCGGCAAGGTCTACAGAAGCTGTCGCATTGTCCCTCGTGAACTGACGCCAACTGAAGCAAACTGCCGGGTGGAAGTGTGCACGAAACTCCTAGAAAATCCGTGCGATGTACGTTTCATCAAGAGAATTGATACGTGCGATGAAAAGTGGGTCTATTTCCGTAATCCTAACACACAATGGCAGTGGATGAGCCCGGGTCATCTTACTGAATCTGTTGCCAAATGTGGGCATTTCGAGCACAAGATGATGCTCTGCTTCTGTTGAAATTTCGAGGGGATAATCCATTACGAATATGTTGCAGACGGTCGGACCATCAACGCCAACCTCTAGACTGAACAGCTGGAGCGGATGTATGCCGTTTTGAAGGAAATGTACCCGACACCGTGTCTTCCCATTCTCCTTTTTCCCATTCTGCTTTATTCCCCCTCTTGTTTATATTGGGATCATTAGCGGTCATTAGTGGCTGTAAAGCGGGAGAGAGGAAGATTAAGTCAGCAGCTATTCCCAATCTCATTTATTCCCATACGGCTTTATCTTGCGACAATGAAACGTGGGAAACTTTACCTGCTAGAAAACTGAGGTACATACCTTTTAAGGGTAATCCACCTGGTTTCATAGCAGTTAGCGGCGTGAAAATATATGGAAGAATTGATCAAGCTCATGCGCATTGCGTATTAATCAGATTTCAGCCATTTTCAACACATTCCTTCGACATGCACCATTCTTTCCCATCGATCACCTCCTCGGGGTCCCGTCGAACATACTAAAATTTCGACGGAATTGAAGGCTTTATCATGCGTAAGTTTCGAAGAACATAACTGAAACCAGATGAAAATTTGTATTATCATGCGTAAGTTTCGAAGAACATAACTGAAACCAGATGAAAATTTCCGGAAGTAAATGACAAATTTCCGGGAAAAGCTCATAATTAAAAAACATAGTTATAGGCACTCCGAGCATTGCTTTTTCTTAGCTTTCAAAATAGTTTCAAAATTTTTCTTAGCTTTCATAAAGTGCGTTCAAAGCGTTGTTTCTGGGTTGGCGGCAACACGAAGCTATGGCCGTTAGTGGAGAAATATTTCCACTATGTGCTTTTATACTTGAATCTACTGTATAAATCAACGTTTCCCTCAAGAAACTGATTGGGTAGCATTCTATGCTGGAATATATATATAATAATTGAATCATTGTCAACAATTTACAATCCACTGCTGGATGTAGGTCTCCCCAGGTTTCTTCCACAAAGGTCTGCCTTGCGCCAGTTTCCCCCATGTCACTCCCGTTTGCTTTGGAATTTCATCTACACATCTCCCATGTGGTCTTCTTCTGGGTCTTTTCCTGTCCCTTAGTTTCCAGTCTAGAATTTCGGTTGTCCATCGGTGGTTCGTTCTTCTGGCAACATGTCCAGCCTATTGCCATTTCAGAGATTTCACTCTGGTCATTTTCCTTATCCACGATTTCCTCTTCTTATCTTTCCTTGTTACACTAAGTACGCATCTCTCTATGCTACTTTCAGTTGTGTGCAGTATTTGTATGTCTTTTTTAGTTAAGGTGCACGTCTCTGCTCCGTAAGTAAGCACTGGAAGGATGCATTGATTACACTTTTCTTTTAAGACATAATGGCTTATTGCTCTTAAAAATTGTACAGTTTTTTTCCAAAAGCTCTCCAACCAACTTTTATAAGCCGATTAATTTCCTCATCAATGTGACCCTTGCTTGATATCTATTGTCCAAGGTAAATCTTATCATCCACTGCCTTCATGTTGCACTGGCCGCTGTATACATTATGTATTTGAATATACATATATTATATTTGAATAAATATATGCAGTATATGATATTAATAATGCTACCATTATTAATAACATCTATGAAAATGCAAGTGCAAATGTTCGGCTATTTGAGAATGCAGCACCATTAAAAATTGGAAAGGAAGTGACACCAGGTGACACCATAACGCCTAAACTCTTCACTGCCACAATGCAAAGTGTCTTTGCCGCCCCGGTGGCGCAGTGGTCTAAGCGATGGCTTCTGATCATTCGTCGGATATGGGTCCGGGTTCGAATCGTGGTGAGGCATGGATGATGTATTTCTCTTACGACGCTGGCTCTCTTACTTCCCTGGAACCAGTGGACCTAAATTAGGGACGGGCGACTCCTTATAGCCCATTGAATTGCTCACGGTGGTCGTTAAACCTTCAACCCCCCTCCCCCCAAAGTGTTTTTCAATCATTGAACTGGGAAAACAAAGGGATAAAATCAATGGAGATTATTTAACCCACCTTCGTTTTGCTGATGATGAAGTAATTTTTTCAACTGCTCCTTCAGAGCTGCAGAGTAAGATTCAGGAACTTGCTGACAAGAGTAAGGAAGTGGGATTAAAAATGAACTTTCAGAAAACAAAATTCACGTACAATGCTTTTTTCAAAAAATCAAGATTTTGTGATTGATGGGCAAAAGATTGAGGCTATACAAGCTTTTACCTACATTTATAAGCTATACCTACATTTACCTTGGACAATAGATATCAAGCAAGGGTCACTTTGATGAGGAAATTAATCGGCGTATAAAAGTTGGTTGGAGAGCTTTTGGAAAAAACTGTACAATTTTTAAGAGCAATAAGCCATTATGTCTTAAAAGAAAAGTGTTTAATCAATGCATCCTTCCAGTACTAACTTACGGAGCAGAGACGTGCACCTTAACTAAAAAAGACATACAAATACTGCACACAACTGAAAGTAGCATAGAGAGATGCATACTTAGTGTAACAAGGAAAGATAAGAAAAGGAAATCGTGGATAAGGAAAATAACCAGAGTGAAATCTCTGAAATGGCAATAGGCTGGACATGTTGCCAGAAGAACGAACCACCGATGGACAACCGAAATTCTAGACTGGAAACTAAGGGACAGGAAAAGACCCAGAAGAAGAATACATGGGAGATGTGTAGATGAAATTCCAAAGCAAACGGGAGTGACATGGGGGAAACTGGCGCAAGGCAGACCTTTGTGGAAGAAACCTGGGGAGACCTACATCCAGCAGTGGATTGTAAATTGTTGACAATGATTCAATTATTATATATATATTCCAGCATAGAATGCTACCCAATCAGTTTCTTGAGGGAAACGTTGATTTATACAGTAGATTCAAGTATAAAAGCACATAGTGGAAATATTTCTCCACTAACGGCCATAGCTTCGTGTTGCCGCCAACCCAGAAACAACGCTTTGAACGCACTTTATGAAAGCTAAGAAAAATTTTGAAACTATTTTGAAAGCTAAGAAAAAGCAATGCTTGGAGTGCTTATAACTATGTTTTTTTATTATGAGCTTTTCCCGGAAATTTGTCATTTACTTCCGGAAATTTTCATCTGGTTTCAGTGATGTTCTTCAAAACTTACGCATGATAATATGCATACAAAAGCCTTCAATTCCGTCGAAATTTTAGTATGTTCGACGGGACCCCGAGGAGGTGCTCGATGGGAAAGAATGGTGCATGTCGAAGGAATGTGTTGAAAATGACTGAAATCTGATTAATACGCAATGCGCATGAGCTTGATCAATTCTTCCACATATTTTCACGCCACTGACTGTTATGAAACCAGGTGAATTCCCCTTAAAAGGTATGTACCTCAGTTTTCTAGCAGGTAAAGTTTCCCCCGTTTTATTGGCGCAATTAAATGCGATTGGAAACAGCTGCTGACTTAAACGTCCACTCCCCTGCTTTGCAGCCACTAATGACCGTTAATGACCCCAATATATACGACAGGGGAAATAAAGCAGACTGGGAAAAAGGAGTATTGGTATGAACCACCCGATACTGGCGAACAGAAAGCGCGCTCTCCTACAGCAGGAAAACGCTCGACCTCATACAGCGCGAACGACCCTTGGCAAACTCCAGGAACTTGACGGCATAGAAGTGATGCCACACCCAGCATATAGTCCGGACCTAGCACCATCGGATTATTACTTGTTCCGGTCCATAACCTTCGCTGGCGGCACTTCAACAACCAGGAGGAGGTGGCAGCTGAGGTGAAGGAGTTCTTCGCCTTGAAAGATAAGAACTGGTACCGCCGCGGAATCGAAGAACTGGCAGACAGATAGCTAAAAACGGTGCAACACGATGGCCTATACTTTGAATGCTAGTCATCTTTTGTCGTAAAGGTACGTATGAAGACATAAAGTGATCCAAATATTGCAGAACTTTCGAGTCACCGTCTATATGTCCAAAACATCAGCTTTATTTTTTGGTGAAATGGGAACCTGTCACCTTAGAAGACAAGCGGTTAGGATATAGCCTTCCTCTGTAAGGTTCTAAGACACACGTCAATGTTGTATTGTGTCTTTAGTTTCGATTACCCCAACCATTATGTTATTTTTCCGCATATTCTCTCCATCCTTTTACGTAAAATTTTGTCCATTGCTGAGTGAGACACTGTATGCCTGTAACATTCCTTGCTCGAGCGTCGGAAGTCCTTAAGAACATTGTGTGCTTCAGGTCGTCTAAGTTCCCCAAACTCCTCCCTCTAAGTGCATCTTTTAGATCAGTGGTTCCCAACTTTTTTGTATTGGCGGACCTGCAAAACATTGAGAAAGCTTTCGCGGACCGGCGATACGCAAGTAAAAATTTTAGGCTATTTTGGAGCTTTTAATCTCGTTATATTCTATATTATAATGATCACTGCGTAAAATACGTAATTTATATATAAGACTAGCTGTGCCTACGGCTTCGCTCACGTGGAAGATATCACTGAAAAATAGGGTTATGATAACAAGTGTAATCCGATCCATCCATAAGAACTGTAGTTGAATTTCATAGCAACCGATGGAGGAAATTGGCCGAAAGATTAAATGGTCGGTAGTTAGTTTTTCACACCAAAGAAAATGTATAATTAATTTTTACATAAATTTAAGTACATAATTTTCATTTTATTTCTTGAAAATAATTGATAATGCCTCTGCATATACAACATTCTTTGTCTCGTTTCCAGTCGTTATTAAAATAAACTGATTGTCTGAAATGCCACTTCTCGAGAAACCGACGTATAACTGTCCGTGCGAGAAACATTCTTGACGCAAATGCAATCCCACATGTTTGTAAGTTTGGCCCTGGGATTTATTGATCGTTATAGCGAAGGATTGTTTAATAGGAAACTGTAATTTGAACGTGAAAGGTAAGTCCGTCGGAATCATCGGGATCCTGGATATGTGTAACATTTGTCCAGCTGCTGGCCCAGTTAGTATAATGGCGTCAATAATATTATTACGCAGCGCTTTGACCTGTAATTTTGTACCATTGCGCAGGTTTGGAGTATTCAAGTTCCGTAATAATATTATAGTAATGCCAACTTTAAATTTTAGACAATGCTGTGGAAGTCCTGAGGGATTTAGAAAATTAAAAAATTCATGTGGATAATGCACTGTATCTTCCAAGTTAACGGCAGTATCAATCGATGTGTTAATTCTGTGTTAGAAAGGCAGTTTTCGCAAAATAGCATTGTTTATTTCGTCAACAGATGCATCTTGGAGACACGATGACTCGTTCACACATCCAGTTGAGAGTTCTTAGGAGCAAATTTTCTACATTAGGATAAATTTTGTCAACTAATTCATTAATAGATCTTACAATGCTTCCCAGTTTACTATGTACTGGAATCAAACCATTCTTATTAGGTACTTTGCCATCACCGAAACGTTGTAACTGAGTAGAAAATTGGGAATCTCCGCCTCCTAAATGCGCTCTCATATTTGTTCGTGAATGAAGCGTTTCAATATTATTCCACATTAGTAAAAAACCTCCGTATGTTATCGCGAACTACTTTCTTTTACGTTGGGTGTGATCAGGTTGCATGTAAACAAAGCAAAAAGATACACGGGAAATCAGGAACTACTTGAAAGCGATCTGATTCGGTAGTACAGCCAAAACTAATAAAAAAATAATAGTAAATAAACGAAATTTAGCCTACGTCCTCCGGAAAGAAATAGGCTTCAAACGGTGAAAGAATTATCCAAATCGGTCATAGTTTCGAGATCACCTCAAACACGCAAACTTTTTCGCTTTATATTAGGTGTGGAACTTAATTCTCGGCCCCTAAACGCAAGCGATCATAGAACGTCGGCAAATGCAAATAGCTGTATGCGATAATGGCTGATTGCAGCGCCATCCAACAGCTTTCCAGGCAACCGTAACCACTCACAGCTGTAGTGACAGAAGGAACGAAAGTTGGAGGTGAAAGCAATGTCGTTCGAGAAGCAACATTTGAGGCACTGCCTCCTGTTCGCGTTTCGGCTAACAAAAAGGGCAGCGAAAGCCCAGTAAATGATCTGTGTGCTTTGGGTGAGGCTGCTATGTCCTACAGTACGTGTAAGAAGTGGTTGAAGCGGTTCAAGCAGGGAAATTTCGATCTCCGTAATGCAGAACATCCGGGACAGCCACAGAAAGTTAACGGTGAGGAACTGGGACAACTGTTGGACGTGGATCCCTGCTGCACACAGTCAGAGCTCTCCCAGGAACTCGGAGTAACACGGCAAGCCATTGCAAAGCGCCTGCACAAGCTTGGACGGATTCACAAGGAGGGCCGTTGGATGCCCCACCAACTCACAGCTGCGAACAAGTCTAGGCACTACGATGTTGCTGTGTCCTTGCTCTCCAGATTCCTCCACAAGATTTTGACCTGTGAAGAGAAGTGGATCCTCTACGATAATCCTAAGCGGCGCAAATCGTTGGTTCATCCAGGTCAGCCTACCACCAGTACCGTCAAATCGAATATCCATGCCAGAAAGTTATTGCTGTGCATATGGCGGGATCAGCGCGGTGTCGTATACTATGAGTTGCTCAAACCTGGTGAAACGGTCAATGCTGAGCGTTATTGTCAGCAACTCATTCGTGTGATTGACGCACTGGAGGCGAAAAGGCCATACGCTGGTAAGGGCAGAAGGTCGTTCCTGTTGCTTCAGGATAACTCGCATCTTCATACCGCGAAAACGACTTTAAACACGATCACCGACCTTGGATGGGAGATTTTGTCCTACCCGGCGTATTCTCCAGACTTCGGCACGTCGGATTAGCACCTCTTTCGGTCCGTGCAACATCACCTGAGTGATGCGCACTTCACTTCTGTCGAGGAGGTCCACACAAGTATTGATGACTTTATCAACTCGAAACAGCCCTCTTTTTTTCCGCAGTGGCATTCGGCAGCTCCCTGTCCGATGGCTCAAATGTATCCAACACGACGGGGATTATTTCCCTGATAGGTACGTATTCGATTTGCTACAATTTGCTGTCAACGTGTCGTGCCTGTGGCCCAGAATTAAGTTGTACACCTAATATTTGGCCAGAACAAAACTATGAGTGTGGTAAACGACATGTAAGAAGAATAAACTTATTTGTATTGCCCTCTTTCTTGAATGCCTATGGGTACTTTCTAGTATTACACTAACTTTAGCACACATAACGTAATCACCAACGTTAAGGACTAAGTTCTACAGTTGCAGCAGAAAGACAGTTACGTTATACAACATGAAAGGATGGATGTGGTCAGCGAGGATGGACAGGTAGGCATTGGTGTACAGGGACACATCAAGTGGTACCAGCGGTCCCAGGTCATACCAGAAAAGCATCCTCCAGAAACGCACACTGACACCGCCGGACTGTACTTCACCGGCAAGCGTGACCGGGGGTTCGTTCTCGTGCATCTGTCGCCGTATCCACCACCGCCCGTCATTTATGATTTATGTGGAGTAGAAACCTCGATTCGTCGGAGAAGGCAATCTTTTTCCTCTCTTCCACTGTTCAATGACGGTACTCCCATGCGAACTGCAGACGTCGTTGTCGATGGGCCTGGGCCAACATGGCGACTTTGACGCAGCGTCGACTCCGGAGACCCATGCGTAACAGGGTGCGCTCTACTGTTATCGCGGACACGCACCTGGGTGCTCCAGCGGTCATTTGCGTGGTCAATTGCTGCACTATTGGGCGTTGATTGCCCTTTACCAGTCGACGGAAGTGACATTCTCTTTTGGGGTCGATGGCCTTTGGGGCTCTACAGTTATGACGTCAGGAGGTACTTGGTGTACCAGCGGTCCATTCTTGGCACACCCTTACTACAGCACCTCGCGAACAGCCCACGAAGTGTTTCTGAGATGTTCTCACCTGGCGCGTGGTAGCCGATGAATATTTGTTTTTGAACGTCCGTCAGATCACAACCTTTGCCCATTGTGCTCACTAACACACTATGGCTTATCTGTCCTGGCTGTCCGTTTATATCTCCGTGTTGTCGAACTTGTCACGTGCGCTTGGTGAAGCGCCTGGGCGGGCACAATGAGATTCCGGGGAGGGTCATATTCGTGGCTCACTTATAAACGTGGAAAAAGCGATAACTTCTGTTTGATGTTCCTAGTCCACGTGAAATATCTGTATTAATTATTTATTCGCCTTCTATTTGTTTGTTCGGTTGCTGCTTGCCATCTTTGGTGAATTCCCAGCATTGTGCGGAGCTCCAAGAAGCAACGTGCCAAATGGCTTGCCAGTTAGTGTATGTGAGTCTGGAGGAATTCGAGGCAGCTGTGGTGCAGTGGAAGCATGTCCGGCGCGTAACTGGAAGACCCTGGGTTCGATTTCCGGTGGCGGCCAATGATAATTTTTCCGTGACACTTACAAACGTGGAAAGAGCGATGACTTCTGTTTGATCGTCATATTATTCTGATACGACCGTGTTCGTCGTATCAGTATATATATATATATGAACTTCCATTGTGCATGGCTTTTATCGATTATGAAAAAGCCTTTGATTCGGTGAAACCATCAGCAGTTACAATGGCTCTGAAAACCTGCGGTATTGAAGATGCATACATTAATATTATTAATGACATCTATGAAAATGCAAGTGCAAAGATTAGGCTGTTTGAAAATACAACACACATAAAAATTGGAAAGGGAGTGAGACAAGGTGACACCATATCTCCCAAGCTCTTTAATGCTACATTGGAGGGTGTTTTTCAGTCACTGAGCTGGGAAAACAAGGGGATAAAGATTAATGGAGATTATCTAACCCACCTTCGTTTTGCTGATGACGTAGTCATTTTTGCAACTAGCCCATCAGAGCTGCAGAGTATGATCCAGGAACTTGCTGACAAGAGTAAAGAAGTGGGATTAAAAATGAACTTTCAGAAGACAAAAGTGATGTTCAATGCTTTTACAAGAAATGAAGATTTATCGATTGATGGAGAAAAGCTGGAGATAACAGATACGTACGTTTATCTTGGACAGCAGATATCAAGTGAGGGTCACATTGATGAAGAAATTAATCGGCATACAAAACTTGCCTGGAGAGCTTTTGGAAGAAACAGCATAATTTTCAAGAGCAATATGCCATTATGTCTTAAAAGAAAAGTGTTTGATCAATGCATCCTTCCAGTGCTTACGTATGGTGCAGAGACGTGGACCTTAACTAAAAGAGACATACAAAGGCTGCAGACAACTCAAAGTAGAATGGAGAGGTGCATACTTGGTGTAACCAGGAGAGATAAGAAGAGGAACTCGTGGATCCGAAAAATGACAAGAGTGGAAGACATCATGATCAGAGTTAAATCCCTGAAATGGCAATGGGCTGGACATACTGCCAGAAGGACAGATCATCGATGGACAGCCGAAATTTTAGATTGGATTCCAAGGGACAGGAAAAGACCCAGAAGAAGACCACATGGGAGATGGGTGGATGAAATTCGAAAGTATGCAGGGGTGACATGGAGGAGACTGGCACAAGACAGACCGTTGTGGAGGAAACTTGGGGAGACCTTCGTCCAGCAGTGGATTGATAATGGTTGACAATGATGATGAAAATGATGATATATACGTTGATTAATTTCTTCATCAATGTGACCCTCACTTTATATCTACTGCCCAAGATAAATGTAGATATCGGTTGTCCCAAGGTTTTCTCCATCAATAGATAAATCTTCGTTTCTTGTAAAAGCATTGTACAACACTTTTGTCTTCTGAAAATTCATTTTTAATACCTCTTCTTTACTCTTGTTAACAAGTCCTTGTATCATACACTGCACCTCAGAAGGTGTAGTTGCAAAAATGACTACGTCATCAGCAAAACGAAGGTGAGTTAAAAAATCTCCATTAATCTTTATCCCTTTGTTCTCCCAGTTCAAGGATTGAAAGACATTTTGCAATGTGGCATTAAAGAGAAAGAGCTTGAGAGACATGGTGTCACCTTGTGTCACCCCCTTTCCAATTTTTACTTGTGCTGTACCCTTAAATATCCGAACCTTTCTTTGCACTTGCATTTTAATAGATGTTATTCATAATGCTTAGATATGCATCTTCAATACCGTAGGATTTCAAAGCCATTGTAAGTTCTGGTAGTTTCAAGGAATCAAAGGCCTTTTCATATTAAAAAAAACATGCATAATGGGAGTTCATATTCTTTTGTTCTTTCACTTAGTTCTCTCAGTACATGGATAGGATCTAAAGTGCTGTAGCCACTCCTGAAACCAGCTTGCTCCCTTGGTTGAGCCATGTCTAGTGTTACCTTCAAGCTATGTGAAAGAACCTTAATGAAGATTTTATAAACCACTGATAGGAGGCTGATGGGCATGCATTTCCTGAGATCCTCAATGTCACATTTTTTATGCAGCAGGATCACTGTAGCATTTTTCCAATCCTCTGGAATCTTTCCTTCATTGAGACACTTGGTGAAAATTTGGGCGACTGTTGTTTCAATTTCTCCACTTGCTTCTTGTATAATGTTCAGGGTAATTCTATCTCTCCTGGAGCTCCCCCTTTTCATGTTCTTTATTGCATGTGTAATTTCTGCAGGGAGGACTGGAGGGTCTTTGGTACTTGTACAGGGTGATCCATTTAAACCAGTACCCTGAAAAAAAAACCTTACATTTTTGCAAAGGATCGCGCAAGGAACTTCTTTTTTCAATAGAAGCAGCAACTCCTGAAGAATGAAAACCGCCACCGTGAAGAAGATTGTTAACCGTAACTGTAACTCAGCTCGTGATTTGTTTGTTGCGTTGTCATTCACTTGCGTGCATTCGGAAACATGCAGTACTCTGTTCCAGAGCGTGTTCTTTTAGTTAAATCGTATTGGGTAACCAATTCTGTCATCAAAACGGAACGAGCATTTCGAAGAGAGTTTAGAGTTCGAAAAGTGCCAAGCAAGTCAACAAATCTGTTGATGGCAAAAAAACTAAAGCAAACCGGTTCTCTTCTCAGCGGTAGCGGTAGACATCACCCTCCGATGCCCCAAACGCGTGTGGACGATGTTCGGCAACGTTTACTTCAATCTCCGACGAAATCGTTGCGCAGATTAAGCCAACAGACAGGATATTCATACGGAACTTGTCAAAGGGCAGCAAAAAAGCGAATATTCGACCATTTAAAGTGCACGTAATCCATCAGCTGCAGGAACCGGACAAGGGAAAGAGAGTAAGTTACTGCTAATGGTTTCAAAATGTTCTTAATTTGCAATCTGATATTCTCTCCATCACATGGCTTACGGATGAAGCCTGGTTTCATCTGTCAGGCTACGTCAATTCGCCAAACAGCAGATACTGGACTGCCGAAAACCCACACGTTATGTGTGAAACACCGATGCATTCACAAAAGGTTGGTGTATGGTGTGCGGTTTTGTCTACGAAAATTATTGGCCCCATTTTTTTCTCTGAGACTGTCAACACTAACGTTTATTGCCGCATATTCAATGAATTTGTGGAACAACTTGATGACATTGAATTGACAGAGGGCTATTTTCAGCAGGATGGCGATACGTGTCACACATCGAAAATCTCAATGGAACTCATAACCAGCTTTTTTGATAACATATTAATTTCAAAAAACATACGGCCTCCCCGATCTCCGGACTTAACTTCCCCTGACTTTTTTTATGGGGTTACTTAAAGGATAGACTTTACAAAACCCATCCAAAAGCATTGGATGCATTGCGTGAAACAATGACGACTGTAATTGGCAAAGTTACTGCTCGTACTCTACATGAGATATCACTGAATATGGTGCGGCGTGTTCAACTGTGTTTACAAGAAAATGGAAGACAATTACAACATTTGCTTTGATAAAATGATTCTCCAACACCACATGTATAATTCTCAACTTACTGTATGATTGTGTTGTTATTTATAAAAAAGTTATAAGTAAATCACATGGTACTAGTTTAAATGGATCACCCTGTACCTGTCGTAATGTCTGGAGTAGATGTATCATCCTTTTCATACAGTTTTGAGTAGAACTCTTTCACCGTAGTCAAAATTTTGCTTCTATTTCTTGTTACAGTACCATCTTTTTTTTCTCAGTATGGAGAGCTTTTGGAAGAAACAGTACAATTTTTAAGAGCAGTATGCCATTATGTTCTAAAAGAAAAATGTTTAATCAATGCATCCTTCTAGTGTTTACGTATGGAGCAGAGACATGGACATTAACTAAAAAAGACACACAAAGACTGCAGACAACTCAAAGTAGCACGGAGAGATGCATGCTTGGTGTAACCAGGAAAGATAAAAAGAGAAACTGGTGGATAAGGAAAATAATAAGAGTGGACAACATCACGATTAGAGTGAAATCACTGAAATGGCAATAGGCTGGACATGTTACCAGAAGAACGGACAACCCATGGACAACCAAAATTTTACACTGGATTCCGATTGACAGAAAAAGCTCCAGAAGAAAACCCCATGGGAGATGGATGGATGAAATTCGAAAGCGTTCCGGAGTGACATAGAGGAGACAGGCTCAAGACAGACAATTGTGTTCTTGACCCATTCTCAATTCTGATCACAATTTGCATACACACGTCTTCATGTCTTTATCCTTGCCTCAAAACTTATGGCATTGTGGAGAACGAACAAGATTTCCAAATCATTTGGTTTGAATTTATTGCTCGTTCTTTAAAAAATTGGGCTGGTGTTTTTCGTCACAGCACAACTAAAAAACATAAGCTGGCTGAATGCCCTTGTGTTGTTCTTCGAATACGTAAGGTCCTGCATACTTGCTATGCCAAGCATTTACTACTTCTAAATTTCAGTAGTAGCGTAAAGTTTTACAGTATTTAATCTTTGTTTCGAAAGTTCCCATCCCTTTCATTTTCTCTTATCAGGGCAGGACTTTTTCTGGATGTCTTTCTATTAAAGAATTCTGTTTCTCTTGCACCGACCGAATTGATTATCTAGAGAGTATTCTCTGAAACAAAGTTAACAGTATTAAGTTAAATTGGCCTCTTTCCTTCCCCACTCATTGCTACCACTTCAGAGGTTACGAATTAGAAATTTTCGTTGTAACTTGTTCAATATCACATTCCTTCTTTCGTTACCGATTTCTAAGTGTTAACTACGCTGTATCGAACTGTTTTCTAACGTTTTCATATCTCAAGCTGAGAGCAGGGGCGCATCCATGATTTTAGTGAGGGGAGGCGCAAGTGTCGGGAATAATCGGAGACCTTTCTGATATTTTCGCGCAAAATTAAAACGGGTTCTTACTATGTCTATATATTCTTACAGTTAATTAACTAAACTAATATACGTACTTTTAAGTAATACTTTCTTTCACGAAAAAATATTCAATTTGTTATTAAAACCTAACAAATCGAAGCTTTTTCTCGGTTCCTTAGGGAGCGCGCCTTCCCTCTGGATTCGCCCCTGGCCGAAAGTTACTAAATCATGTACTCGCAATTCGTCAGTAATACTCGACATCACGTTGTTTACGGAGGAATCTGGTTCCATTTCTCTGATTAAAAGAACTCACAGAATTCCAGGATATGATATACAGTATTTTGACAGACATACAAAAGTATGTTTTTCATTCACAGAAATACTGTCTGACTGGTTTTGTTAAGAGTCGTGGGTTAAGTTGACTGACTGGTCAGAAGGTCTGTCAAGAATACAAGGGATTTGCTACAGATACCCATAAACAAATACAGTGATTTTTGTATGGTGTTTTATTCTTTCACACTTATGGAAATAGCAATGTTGAAAATAGAACGGCCACATTTTTTTCTTCTACAGATGGTCACAAAAATCCAAAACGTCGTAAACACACACACACACGCACACACACAAAGGAAGAAAGCAAGAAAAAGAAAAGATGTGCTGTGTATCATCTCTGCACGCATCAGAGTACTTATTCAATTTCTAAACAGTGTTGCTCTGAAGATTTCATCTAGCTGGGTATAGTTCATTTGCCCGAAGATTACTTTATCAAAGTTTCACTGGACCAAATAAATAATTTCTCCAAAAATCGTTTCACCGAAGGGTTACTTGATCGGAAAGAACATTTCACCGAAGGGTCGCTACTTGATCGAAAGGTAAATTTCACCGAAGGTTCACTTGATCGAAAGGTGCATTTCACCGAAGGGTCACGTGATCGAAAAGTGCATTTCACCAAAGGGTAACTTGATCGAAAGGTATATTTCACCGCAGGGTCATTGAACGAAATGTACGTTCCACCGTCACTCACTTGATCAAAAGGTGCAGTTCACCGAAGGATCACTTGATTAAAAAGCACATTTAACCGAACGGTAGTTTGATAGAAAGTTACATTTCATCGAAGGATCACTTGATCGAAAGGTACATTTTATCAATAGGTCACTTGAATGAAAGGTATGTTGCACCGAAAGATCACTTGATTGAGAGGTTCATTTCACTGAATGATCGCTTGATCGAAAGGTATATCTAATTGAAAGGTCGCTTGATCGTAAGGTACATTTCACCGAAGGATTGCTTTATTTAAAAGTCCGTTTCACCGAAGAGTCGCTTGTTAGAAAGGTTCAGTTCACCGAAGGTTTACCTGATCGAAAAGTACATTTCACCAAAGGGTAACTTGATCGAAAGGTACATTTAACAGCAGGATCACTGAGCGAAAGGTACTTTGCACAAAAGGGTCACTTGATCAAAAGATACATTTCACCGAAGGGTTGCTAAATCAAAATGTATATTTCACCGAAGGATCACTTCATCGAAAGGTGCATTTCACCGAGGAGTCACTTGATCGAAAGATACATTTCACCGAAGGGCCACTTGATCGAAAGGTACATTTCACTGAAGGGCCACTTGATCGAAAGGTACATTTCACCGAAGGGTCACTTGAACGAAAGGTACGTTGCACAGAAGGATCACTTGACTAATAAGTATATTTCATCGAAGGATCACTTGATCGAAAGGTACATTTCATCAATGGGATATTTGAACGAAAGGTACTTTGCACCGAATAAGTATTACTTGAATGAGAGGTACATTTCACCGAAGGAGAGCTTGATCGATAGGTACATTTCGACGAAGGATCGCTTGATCGTAAGGTTCTTTCCACCGACAGATCGCTTTACTTAAAAGTTCATTTCGCCGAAGGGTCGCTTGATCATAAGGTACCTTTCACCGAAGAATGGCTTTGCTTAAAAGTTCATTTCACCAAAGAATCGGTTTACCTAAATGTTCATTTTACCGGTGGGCAAGTTTATCGAAACCTTTGTATTTATTTTATGTGATTTGTTAAAGTGTAGTGCTGGTGCGTAAAATTGGCCACACGGAACACATGCAATTTATTTGAGAGCCATTAAGTAGCTTTGCATATGTAAATATGGAATTGCTATATTTTCTACTACTTGGATAATTATTGAACACAATGTTTTTCAACTGGCCACCAAAACGTCAAGGGGTGGTATAAAAATTGTTCTTTTGATTTCTCCGTGTCAACTTCTCGGTAGGTCAGTCTTCTGACCTCTAACATTAATTATGATGCACTAGGTCTGGACCTTTTTCACAATTTGCTATTCGGCGTTCTCAAATTCGCAAGGTTTGCATAACAAGTCAAGTTCATAATCTTGAGGTTTTTACACCAAACGCCATTTAGAAGGCCGTAGGACTAGAGCTATGATTAATGTTTTAGGCTTGAGTAAAAGTGCAACGTTATTAACCTGACATATTTTGTAAACTTTATTAATCTGAGCAGGGAGGATTACAAATTGCTAAAAAGGTCCAGGCTTTGGGCTTTCGAATTGATGCAAGAAGTCAGAAGACTGACTGACATATGGGGAAGTTGATACGGAGAAATCAAAACTGAAGTTTTCATACGATCCTCTAAATACTTTGGTGGTCAGTTTTCCGAAATCGCACTGCGTTTCAACAGATCCCATAACAGAATCCAAATTTTTCGGAAATAGACTGTTTGGAAAAATAAGCTTTCGAAAACACGAAGTTTTAGGTGAAGCGACCCTTCGAGGAAATGTAACTTTTGATCAAGTGACCCTACGTTGAAATCTACACTATAAAAAAATAAGTGGTGTGAATGCACAGAAAATTCCTGAAAATAGCGAGCAACAAATTTGCCTGTAAGTGTCCGTCATCCAAAAAGTTTCCGTTTCTTCTAACTTCAGTATTTTGTAATTCCGTTTATTTTAGAACAGTTCATTTCGGGGTTTTCCGTATTTATACAGAAATTTCGCAAAAACAAAGACTTCTCCAGCTCTTCTACCAAAGTCTCATTAGTCCTGTTGCGCAGAGTTACCAAATGCTTTCCTTCTGCCCCAAGTCAGGCTCGAACCGAGTAAGAATTCAAATGAGAGCCGCGCGTGCTGCCATCGAGTTAGAAAGACAGGCGTCGAGCAATCACATTTAAAATAAAGTGAAGTGGGGCTGGAATCGAGTGATGTGGAAATATTTTTCGCTATTAATGCGGAGGAAGTAGTCATTTTATTTTCTGTTGGAGCTTATTGTTTTCCGAATAGGTTTGTAATAATTTTTTTTTCTGTAGGAGGACTTATAACAAATAGCATGTTCTTAAAAAACAAATAAAAAATAACTTATAGCAAATAATACATTCTTTTCATTGTGATTTTTCGAAGCAACAGAATGCTTTGCAACTCGTGATCTATTCAAACTTACAATATCTTTCAATTATGTTTAAGAGAAGGTGAACTGTAATGCTTTATAGTATTATTTCACAAAAGCCCTAAATATAAAATTTATTCTTGATAGATGTAATAGCTTTTGATTTAAGGGTTCCACAGACTGATACATAGACATCATACAATCACCTGTACAATACTTTATGACCCGGTTTCTTACAGCAACACAATATACAATACTTGCTGCACTAAAAGGGGGGGAAGAATATCCCGTGCCACGATAGCCAAAATTTCAAAATTAGGTCCTCCGATAGACGATTGAAATTTTATAGTTAATCAAACCTCAAGTATTTCCATGAATCGGTCCTATTATCGAAATTTTCCGTCATATGGATACGGAAAAGTGAGAAAAGTGTTTTTCCGTTAATGTACGAAAGAAATTGTGGAAAGGTTTCTGAAAATTCAGAATTTTCCGTTGATGTACGAAAGGAATTGTGGAAAGGTTTCTGAAAATTCAGAATTTCCCGCTAACGTACGAAAGGAATTGTGGAAAGGTTTCTGAAAATTCAGAATTTTCCGTTAATGTACGAAAGAAATTGTGGAAAGGTTTCTGAAAATTCAGAATTTTCCGTTAACACCTCTCCAAAATAGAAATTTACCATTAATGTACGAAAGAATTTGCCGAAAAGTTTCTGAAAATTCAAAAATTTTCGTTAACACCTCTCCAAAACATAAATTTACCGTTAACGTACGAAAGAAATTGCCGAAAAGTTTCTGAAAATTCAAAATTTTTCTGGCGTACGAAAAATCCGTGAAATTCAGGTTTTTTTCGTCATTTCACGGAAAAGGTTGCATCAGGAACATGCTTCGTTATTTCGCGAAACAAATCACGGAAAATGCATGATGAGTTTCAGAAATTCTTTTGCAGCGTTCCTTCCGGTTGAACCAGGGCTGCAGCCAGGGGAGGGCCTGGCCGGGCCGAACCGAGCCCGACATGTGTTTCCTTTTGCCCGTCCTAGCGACTCACACAACAGTATAGTGCCCGACCTCTTTCACATCTTTTGCCCGACAGCTTTATATCCTTTGCCCGATCACAATCATCAGCCGTCCCTCCCAATTTGCTTGTCTGGGTACGGGCATGAATCGAACCTAGACGTAACAATGATAACAGTGTATCATACAGTGGCAAATATAATATTTACTTGAGGCGACGGGTTTGTAGTAATCAAAAGTTTGATTCATAGCGTAAACAGGAAAAACATGTCATCTGGTGCCAAACTGCATTATGAGAATTATTTTTACGTACCTTATGAAATAGAAGTTTTTTTCATCTTGAAACACGCATTCGAAAAATTATTATGTTACAGAATAATTAAAAACTGGGAAGTTCGACATTAATTTGAGATAAATCAAAAGACTTCAGTAGTTGGGTGTAACTAATTATTTATTTATTTACTAGCTGAGCTCTTGCACCTCGACGGAGGGCTTTTTCAAGGCTTCAAATAACATTTTATTAACATTTTATCGATTGTATTAATCAGTTTTAAATCAAATGTGTGACATTGCAAAAGAGAATACTTAAAAAAAAATAAAAAAGTTGTATGAAGCCTTGAAAAAAGCCCTCCGTTGAGGTGCGAAAGATCGGCTAGTAAATAAATAAATAATTAGTTACACCTGACTACGGAAGTCGTTTATTGATATATATGGGTGCATAATATTTTATTACATAAATTAATTTGAGATGCTGACAGTTTTTAACTTAAAGGTTCAAAGGTTTTTGTAAAATGTTTAAACAAATGAAAAAAAAAGTTTTGTGTTAGGGAGTGCTGCATGATACGCCATTGCTGTCATACATAAGGGGCCGTTCATAAAGTACGTCCGTGATTTTTTACTATTTTTAGACTCCCCCTTCCCCCATGTCACATTTTGTCCGATTGTTTATTTTTAACGACTCCTTTTAGAAGTCCGTTGAGAAACAGAAAGAAAACATGTAATTATTTTAAGGAATCTTCCATATATTTACACGTTTGCTTCAGAAAATATTTATTGTTTAGGCATTAATTTATTCCCTAATTCTACCCGAACTTTATCATTCTGAAATAAAGATCTACAAATGAACGCACGCATTCAAGGTTGCAACACTCCCGATTATACCATCTACAAAACACGATAGATTTAGTAGTACAAATACAAAAACTTAATAATATTCTGATTTAGCTAAATATCAGCAGAAATCAGAAATATTTCATGCCATTTTTTAACTATTAAAAGAAGAAAAATAGAGAAAACAAAACGAAGAAATACCATCCACTATATTTTTGCCGATGGCCTTCCGAATTGCTAAACCTCGCCAGTCCCCCATGTCACATTTGGTCCGGTTGTCAGGAAGTATTTATTATATACTCCCCCTTGTAACATTTGGTCCGGTTGTCAGGAAACCCCCCCCCCCACCTCCCTCCCCCTTTAATCTCGGACGTACTTTATGAGCGGCCCCTAATATGTTTTGAGACGTACTACCGAGGTGAAACACGTGTCAAGACGACAAATCTGCAGCGATACATTCCGTCGGTATAGTTTAATTGGTTAGCACAACTGGCTGCGGAGTGACGAGGCGCGACTTCGATCTTCGTCACTGACAGATTTATGTTTTCACAATTTTTTCAGTATCTGCAAGCTACGCTTTCTCGTCATCAACTATTTAAATGTAAGGAAGTGTAAAATATGATCATTATGACTTACTTTTATTTATTGCTTTGAATCTTGATGCTTCAGATCATCGGACAAAAAAATAAACAGGGTGTGCTCCTGAGCTGAATTCGGTTGCATAGAACTGACCCTCTTTTCTGCAGCCATTTTGTTTACCATTTTTGCTGCTTATCTAATGACTGCACATTGTAGTTGTTGCCCGTGCAAGTTTTAATCAGTATCTTCTCTAATAACGAGGGCGGAGCTCGAGGGTAGCTTTTATTACCTATTGTTTTTCCTTTAATAAAAACTTCTCCGTTTCGAATAACCCGGTTTGCAGTTTTGCTAATGACAACACTGTTTGCGTTTCCGGTGAATTTGGTTATCAGCAAAATCTGAAAGCTAACGTTTCCTCTTAGTTGAACTCATACAAAGAAAACTTGCCAGCGGGGCATTGGTGTCATGATCTGCAGTTTAATTTTGTAGAGATTTATTTATTTGTTTTTTGGTAATTCTTCCACTGCATTGAATGTTGCATAACGAAGAGAACTCTTGTCCTATTCTTGATTTATACAGGCTTACTCCGCGAAGAAAAAGATTTCTTACAATGTAGAGACGGTAAATGTATGCCAGTGCTTTACAAGCCTACACTGTAAAACATTTTCTGAACTTCACGAGACACTTTCCGTCACTTTTTTCGTGAATTAACGAAACATATTTCTGATGCAACCTTTCCCGTTAAATGACGGAAAGAAACTAGAATTTTACGAATTTTTTGAAACTAGAATTTTACGATCTTGCTAAGAAACTTCAAAATTCGACAGATGATTGATATTTAAAAATTAATCATTGAAATTTTGAAATTTAAATTTAAATTATTCTCAGCAATTACTGGTGATTTCTCGTAGTACGAATACGGAAAAAAGTGAGAACGGAGTTTTTCCGTTAATATACGGAAGGAATTGCGGAAAGGTTTCAGGAAATTAAGAGCTTTCTGTTAACACATCTCTAAAACGCCAATGCCCCGTCAATATAAGAAAGAAACTCCGACACAGTTCCTAAAACTTCAGAATTTTCCCATGGTGCGAAAAATCCGTAAAATTTTTTTCCGTATTCGTACTACGAGAAATCACCAGTAATTGCTGAGAATAATTTAAATTTAAATTTCAAAATTTCAATGATTAATTTTTAAATATCAATCATCTGTCGAATTTTGAAGTTTCTTAGCAAGATCGGATATAGTGGATAGAATATGGCATAAATTTTGTTCATTGTGGCACAGGATATTTCTTCTCCTCTCCCCTCTTTTGTGCAGTATTTATTATATACCCAGTCGAGTCACATTATTGTGACCACCTCCTACTTTTGACGTCAGCAGCGCGTAGCCAATGAGAGAAGGCAAGTGTCGTGAGCTGGCTTGAGGGATAAATAACGTGTGCTGTAGGCAATCTGAAAACATATCACTCGTTGCTGTCATGGATAAAAGGAGCGATTTATGAAACAGCGCAGTTTGTGAACTGTTCGCGTGCTGCTGTGTTTAAAGTGTATCGTGATTGGAGAAATAGCACCACTGCGAATAAGCGAAGTGGAAACTGCGGAGCACCACGTGCCATTAATACAAGAGGTGAACGTCGGCTCCGAAGGTGCGTGTGGGCCGATTGACACGCTACAGTGAAGCAATTTAATGGCCGAATGAACCAGAGGGCTACCGGAATTGTGTCTAAAACGGCAGTTCAGTGAACCCTGCTGCGTATAGGGTTCCGATGCAGACGGATGGTCACTGCACCTATGCTAACGAAAGTGCATCAGTAAAGGCTTACATTTGCACGGTAGTATCGGAATTGGGCCTCCGCTGACTGGCGAAGGATTTCCTTCTCCGATGAGTCACATTTCTGCTTCATCGGACGAATGGGCATTGGCGTATAAGGCGAAAAAACGCTCTTCAACCATTGCTGTCAGAACACAAGCTGGTGGGGGCAGCGTTATAATCTGGGGAATGTTTCGTGGCATTTTCTAGGTCCACTCATACCTGTGGAAGGCACTATCGACCGAATTCGTTATGAAGCCATCCTTGCAGAACACATACACCCATACATGGTGATTGTCTTCCCTGGGGTGGATGGGATCTTCCAGCACGACAATGCCACGTGTCACACAGCTAGAAATGTCCGAGAGTGGTTGAAAGAGCAGGATGAAGGCTTCACAGTACTTCCTTGGACCCCCTAATTCCCCCAGACTTAAACCCGATTAAGTATCTGTGGGACCACCTCGATCGTGTTGTTTGCTCTGTGGATCCTCCACCACGTACACTCCAGCAGGTGTCTAATGCACTGCAGTTAGCATGGCTTCACATACCTGTGAACACCTTCCAGCACCTTAGTGAGTCACTCCCAACCCGTCTACCTGCTGCCCGCACTGCACACGGCGGTTAATATGGATATTAGCTGGTGGTCACAATAATGTGACTCGACCGTGCGTATTGTGTAACTGTACGAAACAGGGTACTTAACTTATTGTACAGATGATTCACTGATTTTTGTGGCGCAAGGGCCATGTTTGGCCAAAACAGCGCCAGACAAGACAGTTAAAGAAAGACGTCGTTAGATTATACGATGTCTATGTATCAATCTTTGGACAACTTAAAACAAAAGCTATTATGAGCTTTTTTGGGAAGTAATACTATAAAAATTTACATTTAACCTTTCTTAAATATAACTGAAAGTCATTTTCAGTTTAAAAAATCAAGTTGCAAAGCATTTTGTTGCTTTGAAAAATCACAATGAAAAATGCTTAATTTGTGAAATGTCCTCCTACAGAAAAAAAGTATTACAAACGTATTCAGAAAAATAAGCTCCAACAGAAAGTAAAATGACTAAATCACTCGCTAATAAACTGAATGCCATCTGTGCACGATATAAACCAGGGCTCACCGTGGGACCTCCGGTTAAGTTTAATTAAAACACACTGAGTATAAAGAAACGTATAAGATCTTTCGGACACGCCGCACCGGGATCCATCATCAGATACATAAAAAAGAGGTAGTATGGGCTGGATACAGACAATTTATATTTTCACATGTGACGCAATTTGCGAACTGCCATCTAGTGTGTAAACGAAACAAAGCGATTACAATACAATAATGATTAAGTCAAGCAGCAACATATTAAATTGGACGGTCATGTGTACTGTAATCAGTAAACTTATATGTTTCTTTATAGTCAGTGTGTTTTAATTAAACGTAACCGGAGGTTCCACGGTGAGCCCTGGTTTCATATCGTGCACAGACGACATTCAGTTTATTAGCGTAGTTACTTTGCACGAAGATTGTTTTCTTAAATCACTCGCATTAATGACGAAAGCAAAAAATTCATCGTAGCGTAGTTTGTTTTACGATGTACGTAATTTAGATTTCCGAGAGTTTGTGGCGAAGTGGTTAAAGGCGCGCGTTACCACCCCCAAACAACGGGGTTTCGATCCTGACTGCAGCGAAAGTATTATCTGCTGTCTGGGCTGAAAAAGGCGTCGTCTTCGATTATGCGGAATTTCAGTTTAAATACGAAAAAACCTGAAATAAATTTTTTTCTGAAATAAACGGAATTTCTGACTACGGGAAATCTGTGAAAATACGGAAGTTAATAAACGGGCACTTTATAAACTGTAGTTGTCCTCTTTTTCTGAAAAAGACGGGCACCTATCGGCAGCTTTGCTGCACGTTATTTTCAGAAATTATCCGTGAATTGAATTCACACCACTTGTTTTTTTGTTTTTGTTTTTTTACAGTGCAGTTTTTTTTTACAGTCCAAGTTCACGCCGAAAGATATCTGCTTTTCACTTGTTCTTTAGCACAGCTTTTGAACTAAAAGCACCTGCTATCACTTTTTTCTCACGTCTCTGTGGACACCATGGTTTTGCAACTCGTATTAGTCTGTTCTGAAGAATTCCTTTTGTACTTGGAAGCACAACATGTGGGATCTAGAGATGAACACGGGCCCGGGCTATGACAAAAAAATCCGGAAACGGATCGGGACCAGGGCGAGCTCTTATGTCAAATATTTGACTAAAACCCGGGCCCAGGCTCAAGTTGATTTTCCCTTTCACTCTTTTAATTAATTTAATTTAACACTGCTAACCAAACTAACTAACGCAATGGGAAACGCACTGCTGAATAGTTAAGCTATAGTCTCTTTTTTGTTCTTTGCCTAAAATTCTTAATTACTGTTTATTGGTGTGTCGAAGGCATTTCGTAGCTCAAAAATGTCTGTGAGTGTTTTAAATAACAACTATATATTTTTTCCTAATTACGATGAAAATTGATAGTATAAAATTTTCTAGCTACTAAAAATTAAAGTTTCTGCAAGCTACAATATGAATAAGTTAGTAAAATCATGCAATGCATTATAACGGAAACGCCTTTTCGTACTGCTACCTTATTTTAAAAAATCACCATACGATGAAATAGTTCCTAAATTAAACCTTAACGGCCAGACGAAACATTTAGAAAAGGAAGTCAAACTTACGGAAAAGATGCTTTATTTCTCCTGCACATCGTAACATAACATAGCAGTTCGCATTTTATACAACGATCAGTATCAACACTCCACATTAAACACACCACACAACGCCACACGAGCAACTGTTTTCTCGTACCTTTTATCTCTCGTTCTTATCTAATAACAAGGCATACGTCACGTTCATTCCACCTCAATTATGTTGCCAACAGTATTTATTTGAGAGAAAAGATATTACGTTAAGTGTGAAATATAACTGAGAACAAACTCAAGATTTACATAGGGAAAGAAACTAAAAAGGAAAGTTAATTTACAATATACGTCACATCATTTATTATGATACGCTTCCCAACAAATATTCGGCTTTTAATCATTACTCAAGTTCTTACTCAAGTTATGAGGATAATGGCTGTGGAATAAATATCGCTCCTGTGCCCTGATCCTTGACCCCATTTCGATTATATTAAACAGAATTGGTTCAGTATACCTCCGGAACAATATGCTAAAGTTTTGTCGCAGTAGAATCATTTTTAGTCAAGTTATGAGGATAATAGCTGTGGAATAAATCTCTCTCTCCTGTGCCCTGCCCTTTGATCCCATTTCGATGATATTCAACAGAACCGATTCAGTTTACCTCCGGAACAACGTGATAAAGATTTGTCCCAATGGAAGTATTGTTACGTAAGTAATGGCGCATAAGGGTAATGGAATGGATCCCGCTCCTTTGCCCTGACCTTTAACCTCATTTCGTCCATTTTCAATAGGGTTCGTCCCCAGATTGTCCCTTACCACATACTAAAATTTCATCGAAATCGAACCATTTTTGCGCGAGTTATCGTGAGGACAGACAGACGTACAAAACTGGAGCATATACGCTTCTTCAACCTACGGTTGGAAAGGGTAACAAGTTAGTAAAATCATGCCATGCATTGATTATGATACGCTTTCCAACATACCAGAAATCATTACTCAAGTTATGAGGATAATGGCTGTAGAATAAATCTCGCACCTATGACCCGACCTTTGACCCCATTTCGATGATATTCAACAGAACCGGTAAAGTATACTTCCAGAACAAAATGAAAAGTTTTGTCTCAATTGAAGCATTGTTACGTAGGTTATAACGCATAGGGACAATGGAATGCATCCCTCCCATATGTCCTGACCTTTGACCCCACTTCACTCATTTTCAATAGGGTTCGTTCCCAGGTGGTCCCCTACCACATACAAAACTTTCATCGAAATCGAACCATTTTTGCGCAAGTTATGACGCATGAGGACAATGGAATCCATCCCGCTCCTATGTCCTGACCTTTAACCCCACTTCGCCCATTTTCAATAGGGTTTGTACCCAGGTGATCCCTTACCACATACTAACATTTCATTGAAATTGAACCATATTTACGCAAGTTGTGACGCATAAGGGCAATGGAATGGATCCATCTCCTATGTCGTGACCTGTGACCCCATTAATCCCATTTTCAATAGGGTTCGTCCCCATATTGTCCCCTACCACATACTAAAATTTCATCGAAATCGAACCATTTTTACGCAAGTTATCGTGCGGATAGGCGGACAAAGCTGGAACATATGCGCTTCTTCAACCTACGGTTGGAAAGCGTAAAAAAAAAAAAAAAATGGGAATTTTCGGTCATTCAATGAAAGCATGAAGGAGAGCTCAGGTAAACAAATTAACTTGATACACTTGGGAAACAAAAGGAAGGACATTTTGTTACCTGAATATAATGTACATGATAATAATTCTTTCTCTCACTTTGGGGGGGGGGGGGGGGTCGATATTAACGGGAAGCACTAACATTCTTACCTGATAATGAAAATATAAATAGGAGTAAAACGTGCTTCATTTTTATTTAGGCTTTCCAACGGTAGGTTGAAGAAGCGTATATGCTCTAGCTCTTTCCGTCCGTCCGTCTGTCTGTCGGCACGATAACTCACGTAAAAATGGTTCGATTTCGATGAAATTTTAGTATGTGGTAGGGGACCACTAGGTAACGAACCCTATTGAAAATGGGTGAAGTGGGGTCAAAGGTCACGCCATAGGAGCAGGATCCATTCAATTGCCCTTATGCGTCATACCTTGCGTAAATATGGTTCGATTTCCATGAAATTTTAGTATGTGGTAGGGGACCACCAGGGGACGAACCCTGTTGAAAATGGGTGAAGTGGGGTCTAAGGTCACGCCATAAGAGCGGGATCCATTTCATTGCCTTTATGCGTCATACCATGCGTAAATATGGTTCGATTTCGATGAAATTTCAGTATGTGGTAGGAAACTACCTGGGCACGAACCCTATTGAAAATTGGCAAATTAGGGTCAAAGGTCAGGCAGGGCATAAGAGCGGGATTTATTCCATTGCCCTTATGCTTCATAACTTGCGTAAAAATGGTTCGATTTCGATGAAATTTTGGTATGTGGTAAGGAACCACCTGGGAACGAAACCTATTGAAAATGGGTGGAATGGGGTCAAAGGTCAGGACATAAAAGCGGGATCCATTTCATTGGCTTTATTCATCATAGCATGCGTAAATATGGTTCGATTTCGATAAAATTTTAATATTTGGTAAGGAACCACCTGGGCACGAACCCTATTGAAAATGGGCGAAATGGGGTCAAAGGTCAGGCTGGACATAAGAGCGGGTTTTGTTCCATTGCCCTTATGCGTCATAACTTGCGTAAAAATGGTTCGATTTCGAGGAAATTTTAGTATGTGGTAGGGAGCCACTGGGGACGAACCCTATTGAAAATGGGCGAAATGAGGTCAAAGGTCAGGACACTGGAGTGGGATCCATTCCATTGCCCTTGTGCATCATAACTTACCTAAAAATGTTTCGATTGGGACAAAACGTTATCATGTTGTTCCGGAGGTATAGCGACCGGTTCTGTTGAATATCAACGAAATGGGGTCAAAGGTCATTGCACAAAAGCAAGATTTATTCCACAGCCATTATTCTCATAACGTGCGTAAAACTGCTTCTATTGCGACAAAACTTTAGTATGTTATTCCTGAGGTATACTGAACCGGTTCTGTTGAATATCATCGAAATGGGGTCAAAGGTCAGGACACAGGAAAGAGATTTATTCCACAGCCATTATCCTCATAACTTGAGTAATAATTTCTGGTATGTTGGAAAGCGTATCATAATCAATGCATTTCATGATTTTACTAACTTGTTATCTCTAGTGAGAACGATGACTAGAGTAGTAATTTTATCGCGGGAAAAAAAGGCAAAATTCGCGGGACGATCGCGGGGGACCCCGAAATTTCGTGAAATACCGTATTTCCTCAAATACTCGGCTTTCGGGCTCTTTCCGCACGCTTCGGATATGTAGGATACGTTGTCTGTCACAAAAGCGGTTATATTCGCAAAATGTATTTCATACTTATTGACGCAAAGAAGTATTGCCTCGCTGACTGTTTTAAATCGTACGGATTCCAAAGCGATGCACTCAAAGAAGATTGCATTCAAAGAAGTTTCTTCAGCATTACAGCTGTCGACATTCGTTTCAGCTGATGGAACAGCAAGAATATCAAAATGTACCTATCTTCATAATTAGTTGTTTCCTCTGCTATGCTGCTAACACCCAGAAACTGATTTAAAAAATATTTCACTTGTTGTTTGTGAATATCATATATTTTAGACAAATAACATTTCTGCATTCAATTTGTATTTGGAATAACACCAATATCTTTCAACGAATTTTCCAAGTAATTTTTTAATGTAGGGTTATCCAGATTAGAAAGGGCGATATGAGCTGCACAAAAGACACCCTTTAATTTTGAAAGGTCAGCTGAGCGATGCTGTTCTTGTTCAGTTATTTTCTCAATTAATTCATCGACACATTTCTGCATTACTTTCGGCTGACTTTTCGGACACACCTTTCTTTCTACGCAGTTTGCTTGTTAAATGGTTTTCAAAACTATCCTTTCTCAATAAACACTAACAGAGCAATGTATTTTTGTTCATATGAAACGTTCCCTTGCTGCATGTTGCACTGCTTGCATCTTTCAGGTACACTCATTTTACTCACGTGGCTCATTCTCAAAATTAGCAAACATTATCTAGAAACTTTATAAACTAAATACTCAACATTTTTTAAACTAAGCGCTTGCGAAACTCAAACACTTTTTCCTGTGAGCTGCTTTTCTCAGTTAAAACAACTAATGCAATTGACGACATCCGGTTTACTAGTGCCACAAGTCGCCAAGGTCATCGGACAGAAGCGGAGGATGGAAATCATGAAAGACCATACATGCATTCTTCAGCAGAGTGCTCGTGACCTGGAATTGCATTCTTCAGCAGAGTGCTCGTGACCTGGAATTGCGTTCTTCAGCAGCGCTCGTGAACTGGAATTGCATTCTTCAGCAGAGTGCTCGTGACCTGGAATTGCATTCTTCAGCAGACTGCTCGTGACCTGGAATTGCATTCTTCAGCAGAGTGCTCGCGACTTGGAATTGCATTCTTCAGCAGAGTGCTCGTGACCTTGAATTGCATTCTTCAGCAGAGTGTTCGTGACCTGGAATTGCATTCTTCAGCAGAATGTTCGTGTCCTGGAATTGCATTCTTTAGCAGAGTGCTCGTGACCTGGAATTGCATTCTTCAGCAGAGTACTCGTGACCTGGAATTGCATTCTTCAGCAGAGTGCTCGTGACCTGGAATTGCATTCTTCAGCAGAGTGCTCGTGACCTGGAATTGCATTCTTCAGCAGAGTGCTCGCGACCTGGAATTGCATTCTTCAGCAGAGTGCCCGTGACATGGAATTACACGTTGAGCGTGTGAGATAAGAGTCTCTTCTTAACGAACAATCTTTAGGACTAATTCAAGGTTTACATTTCTAGTTTGGACTTCGGAGTAGAATTACTTTGCTGTATATTTTTTGCGTATATTCTAATGAAGGTAGTATTAAGATTATTTAAATACGAAAAATGATCTAAAAATTATTATAGAAGCTAGGCAAAAAATCTGAAAATTTTTTTTTTTTTTGATTGGAGGTTTAACGACCACCGTGAGCAACTCAATGGGCTATAAGCAGTCGCCCGTCCCTAATTTAGGGTCACTGGTCCCAGGGAAGGGAGAGAGCCAGTGCCGTAAGACAAACACAACATCCATGCCTCACCGGGATTCGAACCCGGACCCCTTACGGACGAATGATCAGAGGCCAGCGCCTTAGACCACTGCGCCACCCGGCAATCTGAAATTCGTGGATATGTTTGATATTCGCAAAATTACAGAAAACCCTTAAAATTAGCGAAAAAAACAAACAAACGGCGAAAATTCGCTCAGCGAAACAATTACTAGCCTAACGATTACCCTTACTTCCTGTTCTTTTCCGATATATAAATTTGCTGCTAAAGTGTGAGAAAATTCAGAATGCTATCGAATTCAAAATGCTATCGAATTCAAAATGCATTTAATTCCATATCTTTGCTTCTCAATATCTGATTAAAAATTATTTCTTTCCTGCGATACTATTTATAACGAAAACTGTTATGAGTAGTACTTTTTTTCCAAGCAATGCACAGTTTTTCTGCTATGGGGTGTAAAGGCAAATTGCGATTTTCCCGATATCTCTTCTTCTGAAACTCCGATTTGAAAAATCCATTTTACGTTTAGATGGAGTTCCTGATGACAAATGTTCTGCATATGATTTCTAATTTTTGACAGAAACTACTTTGCAGTAAGAGATATAAAGGTACATTTTTGTTTCCGATTATTTGCAACAATATTTGTGCTTCCGAAAACCCCACTGAAAAACATTTCCTTGCGGACAGATACCGCACATCAGGAAAAAAAATTCGCATTGTTCCTGCTTCAAATACTACATAATTTTCCCTCGACGAGTGTAGGTATACAGGATGTATAGGAAAGTCCTTAAACAGGGAAATAACTTTTGAACGCAAAATGCTAGAATTGTGGAAGTAGTGTGTACATATAGTAAAGTGACTATGTTCTATCAGATGAGACCAATTGCAGCCCCTCTAGCGGCGAATTTTGGAAGTTAGCTATCCTATTGCGAGAACCAAAAGAGATAGCGAAAAAAAGTCAATAGCAAACGTGTAGAGCGTCACCGATGTAGTATGAAATGACGCCCTACCTTCACCAAAAACTCCAATAGAAGTCCTGAAATGCAGATATCTCGGTATCCGATCACCGGCATAAATACGTCACGAATGTCATTGCAAAACGTAAAATCTGTAAACGAATTTTGCCTGCAAAACAGCGAAGGATGAATGAAAGTATGCAAATGGAAACGCTACGTCATACCTCATCGGGAAGCATAAATTGGCGGTCAGGGAAGGTTTGTCAGACAGTGCGTAGACTGTCTGACAAATGGCTAGTTATTCCAACGAGGAGTACTGCGAGATGGTTATGTTGTACGGAGAATGCGGTCGTCGGGCAAGAGAGGCAGCACGCCAATATGCATTACGTTTCCTTACTCGTTCTCATCCTACTGCGGTTACTATCATCAATGTGGTTCGCCGGCTGAGATAAACCGGGAGCATTACAAGTCGTTCCCTTTCTGGTAGGCCGACACTTGCAGGTGTGCACGTGCAACCATTGGACGTCCTTACCTATGCGATAGCCCACCCACACTGCAGTACGAGAGACATCAGTGCGACGTGTGGATTTACATTCGGTCATGTATGGTAAATTTCTACAACTCCGTATTATCCAAGCATGCAGTAACGTAACACCCGAAATGCTGCAGAACGTCCAACAAGAAGTTCTAGCTCGAATACAGATGTGTATTGCTGCCGATGGTGGACACATCGCGAATGCTTAAGTATTAATACTGACATTTTGTATTTCTAGAACATTATTTTGTGTTTTTCTTCTTCATAATGTCCTACTGCTGTATGAATTTCCTACTACTTTACTGTACAGTACATAATAAATTGTGCCTTGCCGACACGTACATGTATTAGTTTTATTAGCAAATTTGCATCACCTCATAATGTCACACTTCTGCACGCGATGAGTGACGTATTTATACCGGTGATCGGATACCGAGAGATCTGCATTTCCGGACTTCTATTGGAGTTTTTGGTGAATGTAGGGCGTCATTTCATACTACATCGGTGATGCTCTACACATTTGCTATTGACTTTTTTCGCTATCTCTCTTGGTTATCGCGATATGATCGCTAACTTCCAAAATTCGCCGCTGGGGGTGCTGCAATCGGAACATAGTCACTTTACTATATGTACGCACTACTTCCACAACTCTAGCATTTTGCGTTCAAAAGTTATTTCCCTGTTTAAGGACTTTCCTGTACATCCTGTATGATTCTGTACTGATTATAACAGTCGGATTTGAAAAATTCTTCCTTTGTCGGAGAGCGTTTTTGTTGCGAATGTTTTGCATATAATTTCATTTTTTTCTTAACTCAGGTTTACCACTAGATGGAATAAGTTCACCTTTCCGCTTACTCCATATTAGCAGCAATATTTTCCAGTGTGAAAGCCCGATTAAAAAAAATATTTTTCTCTATCAGACACTGTTAACTACCGAAATACAGGGTGTCTATATTTTAAATACGTGGAGATAATGTAAATATACGATGTCATCGCTCTGTCCACGTTATTTTTATAAACAACGAATAGCAACTGAAAAATTGTTCATCCGACACCGCTGGGATCGAACCCCAGATCTCTCGATAACTAGCCGAGTGCGTTCGCTTTACGCTACGGTGCCAACAATTCACAGCGCCACTCGTAGTTTATCAGTCAGCATCTTACTACACAAATCCATATTAATGGGCTCAGTAACTGATGTGTCGCCATCTAGTGGCATTCAACAAAGAGCGATGACATCGTATATTTACATTATCTCCACGTATTTAAAATATATTCACCATTTCTACCACCCTTTGGATTTATCAGCTGTAATTAAAACAGTTTGCTTTGTTGAATGCCATTAGATTGCGACACATCAGTTACTGAGCCCATTAATATGGATTTGTGTAGTCAGATGCTGACTGATAAACCCCGAGTGGCAGTGTGAATTGTTGGCACCGTAGCAAAGCGAGCGCACTCGGCTAGTTATCGAGAGATCTGGGGTTCGATCCCAGCGTTGTCGGATGAACAATTTTTCAGTTGCTATTCGTTGTTTATAAAAAATAACGTGGACAGAGCGATGACATCGTATATTTACAGGTTTCTATAAATGAAGTATACAATTTCAGCATGCTATTAAAAAAATACGATGGAAAAAAACTTACTTTAAACGTCAAGAGACGTGGCAAGTGTTAAAGTTTGTTAAATCAAATGACAGATGGCGCCAAGTGTCTCATGTAATGAAAAATCTCGTCAAACACGGAATACAACAGACATGGCTTCCCTAGTGGAGAAAGCAGCGTGTGTGTTTCGGTTTGAGGAGTCAAAATCTCTAACAACCGTTTAGCGTAAGTTCAGAACGGAGTACACGAGACGTCCGTCGACACGAAGGAGCATCGATCAATGGGTAAATAAATTCAAAGCAACAGGAAGTGTCTTGAAAGGCCGAAACACTGGGGGACATTCCATTTCGAGCGAAAGGGTGGAAGACGCGCGTAAGGCTTGTCTATGGAGCTGGAAGAAGTCCGTCCGCGTCGCTAGCCGTGAACTCGAAATACCGCGAGCATCGGTTCACAAGGTTCTGCATAAAAGTCTACGCCTGTATGCATATAAAGTTCAGTTAGTGTAAAAAACTTCGACCAAATGATCAACCACGTCGAAAAGCATTTGCGGTAGACATGCTTAATCGCATTGACGAAGACCCCGCATCTGTTTCAGCGATGAGTCGCCATTCCATGTTTCTGGCAGAGTGAATAAACATAACTCCTAAAACTAGGGTACGGAAAATTCCCAATGTGGTCGTAGCACACGAGAGAGACAACCCGAAAGTTAATGTCTGGTCTGGTTTCGTGGAAGACAGAGTGATGGGGCACTTTTTCTTCGCTGAACCAACCGTCACTGGCCATGTTAGAACAATTCGCAATTCCACAACTCGAGGATATTCAAGACATCATTTTCCAGCAAGATGGAGCGCCACCGCACTGATCTTTGGATGCACGCATATTTTTAGACCACCATTTTCCAGGGCGTTGGATTGGATGTGGGGTGACTGACGGCATGGCCACCCCATTCTCCTGATATTACCCCGTGCGAGTTTTCTCTTTGGGGCTTTATTAAGGATATTGTGCACAAGAAAAGGGTTACAGATATCACTAAGCTCAAGGAACGCATTACTGCAGCCTTCTTCCTTGTTACACCTGACATTCTGCAGCGTACGTGTGTGGAACTGGATTATTGTTTAGACATCCTGCGAACAACGAATGGAGCACACGTGGAGACCTACTGACATTTTAGAAAAAAAACTTTCACAATTCCCATGTGTTTTGACATTAAAAGTAAGTTGTTATTTATTGCAGTTTGTTTGTTTGTTTTTAAATAAAGTACTGAAGTTGTAGGCTTCATTTATGGACACCCTGTATTTTATATTAATCTCCTGCCCAAAAGAATGTACAGTTTCCTCGCTAGGGATGCACAAATATTTAATCCTTTTTTCCTTGCTACCTCTGCTTTTGAAGTTCGATTAAAAAAAATTTGTTTTTACGGGTTTACTTGATAAAAAACTTGCATGTAATCGTAGATTTTCTATATTTCACAGTTCTGGCACTGGAGCGTTAACTTCTGTTTGCAGTGTTTATTCTTCCAAAAACCCTGCTGATTTTTTTTATTACTGTATACCATTCGCTACAGTAAAGATTGGAAACACTATCCTTTTGAAATAATGCGCAGTTTCTCCAATAGGGGCGTAAATGTCAAGACATTTTTCTCGCGATTTCTTCTTCCAAAACACCTATTTCAAAATTTCTCTTTCCTCATCCTAGTTTCTGCTATGAAGAGTTTTTTTTTTTTTTTTTTTTTTTTCCATAATTTCTGCTTTTTCTTGCTTAAAATTCTTCCTCCAGATGGCGTCAGCATATACAGGGTGTCCCAAAAAGGTGTAATCAATTTCAAATGATGATAACTTTGAATACAAAACTAATATCAGCATTCTGTTTGCTGTAGGTGGTAAGGAATACCATCAAGTTTTCTAGAAGTGGATCCAGTGGATCCTGCGACGAAAGCACAGATTGTGGAGTGGTTTATTGACACCCGATCCGAAACGCAGTTTCAGCGGAATTTCAGAACAAAATATGGGAGCAAACCACCCGCACGTAACAGCATCAGAAAGTAGTACAAGTCATTCAAAGAAACGTCCTTACAAAGAAAAGCCCTGGACGACCATCGCTGGTTCCAGAAAGAGATGAAGTTTGTGAGACAAATATTCACTCGTAGCCCTCGAAAGCCAATCAGACAAGCAGCACGACATCCGGGCATCTCCAATTCGTCAGTGCATAGAGTGCTACGCCAGAGATTGGAAATGTACCCCAATAAACTGCTGATAGCTCATCACATAACCCCAGATGATCGTGCAAAATGTAAACAGTTTGTTGCAGAGATGTTATAGAACATTACAAATGCTATATCTTTCCTGAGGCAAATCTGTTTCTCTGATGAGTGCACTTTCCATGTTTCTGGAAAGGTTAATAAACAGAATGTGAGAATTTGGGTAACTGAACACCTGCATTGCACAATGGAACATGAACATGCTAGCCCAAAAGTGAATGTTTGGTGTGACATGATGTTCGACCGTGCATGTTTTTGGACCCGTTTTCTTTCAGGAAGCGGCTGCGAGAGCTGATAATTACCTGGACATGATTCAGCAGTTTGTGAAGCCCCAGTTGAATGAACTTGCAACTCCGGTCATTTTCCAACAAAATGGGGGGTCACCTCATTTATCTTTGATTGTGAGGAGGTCTCTGGATACTAAATTTCCCAATCGATGGATTGGGCGCGGTAGTCTCATTGCACGTCACCCACGTTCGCCGGACTTAACACCCTGTGATTTTTTTTTTCATGGGAATTCATCAAGGGTGGGGTTTACAGCACCCCTGTTGCAGACATTGCTGACCCAAAGAGGAGGATTACACACGCACTGCAGAAAGTTAATACGGACATTCTCGAACGAACATGGTTGGAACTGGAATACCGTTTAAACCAGTGGTCTCAAACTCGCGGCCCGCATGAATGACTACAAAACAAAAATAAATCACCCTTTTTCAAGTATATTATAATATATTAAATATAATATAAACATATTAATGCTCAGCAAAGCCATCCTCTTTAAAAGTAACAATTTTATTTACGAAGAATACAACTATATTAAGCAAAATATTTTCAATATATTCAAGTCTGCATTTTCCTATAATGCTGACAACACACCTGAAGAACTTTAGCTTGAATTAATAGACTTTCAGTGTGATTCTTTTCTAAAAGAGAAGTTCAACAGCTCCAATCTAACAGAGTTTCACCAGTTAGTTTCAAAGGACAAGTACGTAAACATTCTTAACCTAGATGCACGGGTTCTGTATATAATCGGAACAATATACTCATGTAGACAGTTGCTTTCAAGAATGAACCAAGTAAAATGTCTTGAAAGGAATAGGTTAAGTGAGTACCATGTTCAAAGGACATTATTCCAAATGTCGATAAGTTAGTAGCAGATAAGCGAACCCAAGTTTCTGGTCAGAACATGTAATATTTTCTGTACCGTGTACCATGTTCAGTCGGCAAAACGTGATTATTTTAAGATTTAAGTAAACATAATTGTTACATAAAAATGATTGTTTTCAGTGATTGATGAAGCACTTGTTTTTACTATTTACCGATAATTAGAAATAATATTCAACTCTAGTGCCAAGCGATTAGGTTAATTTTTTAAAGTTGATATTTATTCATAAGACATTTTTTTAATATTCATGTGGCCCCCTAAGTTCCTTCAAAACTGGAAAGCGTCCCTTCGAAGGGTCTGAGTTTGAGACCACCGGTTTAGACATTTTGATTGTTCGGGTGACAAATGGTTCCCATGTCGAATGTCTATAAAACTTCATGATCTGTTCTGTCAATTAACTCAAGTTGTGTATTGAGGTCATTTATATTAAAACTGTTATGATTATTTGAAATTGGTTACACCTTTATGGGACACCCAGTATCTTTTCTTAAAAGAGTTTACTCGATTCTAAGAACCTCGTAGAAATATCCTTTCTTGATAGGATACTTTTCATTATGAAGAGTGTTTTGCACTCATTCTTTTTCGCTAGGTTTTTAAAGTCATACCACTTTTCCACTGCATCTCTTTTAAATGTTCTTTTTGAAAATCGCTTTTGCCTCTGATGTCTTCCGATATGAGGAATGTTTTGCGCACAATTTGTTAATTTTTGTAACACACACATTTCAGCCGCTAGTGGAAGAAAGTAGCTATTTCTGTTTGTAGAAGTGTTATCGATTGTAGAAAATCCAGTCGATTTGTTTTGTATTGGATCCACTCATTATTTATCCACCACCCCCACACACATTACATATTGTCACAGTGCTGTTACAATATTTTAAATTATCGCATTTTCCCCCTTAGGTGGTGAGAGTGTGCTATTCTTAAGTGCGTATTAACTGAGTGGGAATTGGGAACTTCTGATTCCGAAGGGGCAATATTTCAAATCTCGCCCTCGCAGATAAGTAGAACTTACTCAGACCGTTGTCCTTGAAGATTTGTAAGCCGTTAGAAGAGGGCAGAAGGCAAGGGTAGCGGTTTAAACGGGAGGGGGCGGTTTATCGACGTTCGGGACTGTTAATTAGTGCAACAATATCCGTAAAATACCGCTATATTAAGTTATTCGTTCTGTGCACAATTTTTAATCGTTTTTGTAGGCTACAAAGAAAGGAAGAGAACACAACAAATAACATACTTAGGATTTCACATAATCGCTATAATTCTGTATGACTTCTTGCTATCTGTCTATGAGTAAGTGAATTCCACCCCAGAAAAAACTCCTGTGTTTTAGAGTAAAAAAAGTCATGTAATGCGTTTTCACATCGTCCACATCGTCGAAGGTTTGGAGAGCGAAGGCGTTCTGCAACGATCGAAAAAGGTGGTAGTCCGTAGGTTCCAGGTCAGGGGAATACGTCGGGTGAGGTAACACTTCCCAACCAAAGTCCAGAATTTTTTTTTTTTTTTTTGATTGGAGGTTTAACGACCACCGTGAGCAACTCAATGGGCTATAAGCAGTCGCCCGTCCTTAATTTAGGGTCACTGGCTCCAGGGAAGGGAGAGAGCCAGTGCCTTAAGGCAAACACAACATCCATGCCTCACCGGGATTCGAACCCGGACACCTTACGGACGAATGATCAGAGACCAGCGCCTTAGACCACTGCGCCACCGGGGCGGCCCAGTAATTTCGCCCGAATGATTAAAGCCGCATGAGGTCTGGCGTTATCATGATGATGGATCACGCCTTTGCGATTGACGAGTGCTGGCCACTTCGATGTCAGTTGTTCTCGCAATTTGTCCAACTGTTGGCAGTAGAGGTCAGCATTTATCGTTCAGTTAGGAGCCAAGACCTCGCACTGGATTATTTCCTGGACATCCTACCAAACACTCAACAAAACCTTTTTGCGATGCAGTCCTCCTTTTGAGGTCAATGGAGCACCTTGGCACACAGTCCGTCAACGCTTTACATTACGGTACAGTACCCACTTCTCATCACCCGTTACAATTCGTCCCCAAAACGTTGCATTTCTGTGACGAGAAAGAACAGAAACGCAGGTACGGGTTCTCTCCTCTCGTTGCTTTGCAGAAAGCTGATGCTGAACCCAGTTATCGAACTTGGTGATGAACCCAAGCGCATGCATCCATCTTTCGACTTTCTTTCTGTGTACCGACCACATTTCCGCTAATTCCTGAACGGTTGGATGTGGGTCATTTGTTATGACTTGGTCCACATCCTCGTGTGAAACCACGGATGGACGTCCAGGACGTGGTTGTTCTTTAAAGCTTCTGTCTCGGTCCCGGAATTTCCGAAACCAACGGCGACATGTGCTATCATCAACTGCATCCTCCCCACACACTTGACAGATGTTGCGGCAGACAGCGGCTGCAGTACTGCATTTATCGAACTCGTACAGTAAACAATGTCTAATGTGCTCCTCATCGCATGCCATGTTACACAATCAGTAATTTCAGTTACGAATGAGTTACTCGGACAAACCTAGTGCCTCTATATGCTCTACTGCACCACGCTTTATTGGCCGAAAATTCGTCATCGCAGCTTCATCTGTGACGTAACTGCTCCGATCGCAATTTGCATCTGTTACAAAAACGGGTAGAACTTTTGCACACACCCAAGATCTGATTTTTTTTTTTTTTTTTTTAAACAGGCTTATGCTCTAAAAATTAAATTTTACTTCTGAGTCTCGGAAGCAATATTTCTTGGGAATTAAACCTTCAATTTACAACGAAACTTGAATACACCAGTAAACATCGCTTTTAATTTGCACAAAACTGAGTGAGCAAAGGGTAAAATATTCAAGTACAGTTTCAGTATCATTATATCAACAGTTTCTGAAAATCTGACGATGCACCGATAAAAACCGCAAGCGACGAAATGTTAGGCGCAGATCTTTCCGCTCTGCGATGGCCTGCAATACGACGTTATCTCAAAAAGACAAGAATCGGCTCGGCAGACTGCGGTGCCAGATGTTATCAGGTGTGCCAAAGCAGATGTTAACTGCCAACATCCCTTGTAGTACATGTTGCTTCCTTTATTTTTTTCTTTATTTCCGCTTGCCTTGCATATGCTTCCATAAATGTCAACATACCTTTCAACGCAGAGCCGGGAGGAATTTGTCGACGTGCGTCGTCATTCCCCAAGAATCCTATTACAGATCGTTTATCATCGCAGATTGTCGCCAAAAATGCTCGTGCTTTTCAAATCACACATTTGCGAACTACTTAATTTTTAATCATTCGCTGATTAACTATATTATCTAATAAGCTAACGATATTGAAATTCTATTGCCCGAAGAAACTTCTATTAGCATGCGAAATTAATTGCGCGTGTCATCACGTTTTACATTTTTTTCAACACATGTTTGAACATAAAAAAATGTTTTTTGTTTTTTGTTTTGGAGATTTAAGAACTACCACGAGTGCCATCCTGATGGAAGTGTGGTTTAAGCACTGGGTCCGGGTTTGAATTTCGGTTAGGTACATTGATGAAAGTGAGCTAGATCGGTGGGGAACGGTGTTCCCCAATATGGAATACTTATGAACAAAAGTACGTAGAATTTTGCAAAAAAGAAATAAAAAAAAGAGATGTGGCGCTAAGCTATACCCAGGAAATTTGAGCTGACTATCTATATATTAATTGTATAAGGTTTGTTTTTTACTGTGAGTCCTATTTTGAGAGAGCGGCTGAACGTAAAGATATGGTTGAGGTATCAAAATAAAGGTCTTACCATGTAGATGTGCCAGTCGAAGAGAAAACTGAGATTGGGGCAATGGTTCGGGCGTTGGGAGGCGACGAAGTTCCCATGTAAAGTCTACGGGAGAAGCGACCGGTTGAGTCACGCGCTGATGAAGGCGGAGACATGGAGAGACTGAGATAGTCCAAAGTCGGAAGTCTTCTCTTTTCTGAGCAAACCGTTGCGCAAAGCAACGCTAGCAAGCATTCGTATCAAAGTTCTTATCGGAACAGCGAACACGCTCGAAGACCTGATTACGTTATGCCGTTGGACTGTGTGATGTATATATACAATTTAATATTCATTCGATCCAGTTTATTCACGTAGATATGACGTTTCCCATTATGTAAAGATGTAAATAATCATTTCGTTGATCATTGTTAGTGAAAATATTTAGAATGTACTTATTGAGTTGCCCATCTGTATCTTCATTCTATAAGGTTTTTGACTGTGAGACCTATTTTGAGAGAACAGCAGAACGTAAAAATATCGTTCAAGTATCAAAATAAAGGTCTTACCACGTAGATGTGCCAGTCGAAGAGAAAACTGAGATTAGGGCAACGGTTCGGGCGTGGTGGGGCGGCAAAATTCCCATGTAAAGTCTATGGGAGAAGCGTGCGGCGCTTATCTACACCAAGGCACTCAGTTCAGTGTGAGACTTGGTGTGTACATGGTGTTCTATGATCAGTCCTAAAGTAAGTAAATACTTTATTCCATACTTAATCTTAACAGAATGTCTCTCCGGCAGAAAATAATAAAACTTAAGAGCCTTACTGGAAGGTGTGAGCGATCAATGGGTCGCAACTGTATGTCTCAGACAAGAGGGAAAAGAGTATTCGCAACGTGAATCTCATTCCAACAACATTTACAAACACAGTTGTGACTGAAGATGAGAGTGAAGGAGTGCGCAATCCAGTTGAATTTTTGCACAAGATCGAGATGAGGGGACTTGCGCTTCACATTTTACGACTGAAAAAGGGTGCAGTCGTGATATTCATCCCAAACCTGGCCGCCCAGGTGGCGCAGTGGTCTAAACGCTGGCTTATGATGATTCGTTCGTGAAGGACCCGAGTTCGAATTCCGGTGAGGCATGGATGTTGTGTTTGTCTTACGGCACTGGCTTTCTCCCTCTCCTGAAACCAGTCACCCTAAATTAGGGACGGACGACTGTTTATAGCCCACTGAATTGCTCACGGTGGTCTTTAAAAATTCAGTCAAAAAAAAAAAAAAAAAAAAAAAATCAGGAACCTGGACTATTGTCTGAAGTGGTTGAATGAATTTGTCAAACAAATAAAGTTTACATTTTTTGTTTCATATGAGTTTATTCTTTTCAAAAAAAAAAAAAACTAACCGTCGATTACGACGGGTTTTGTCTAGTTCATCAGTGAATTCTAATCGTTGTGTAAGATTTCCATGTTTCAAAATTTTATGTCTCTGATTTTGCAGCTGTCGTTGCGTTAGTCCTGAGACCATGTACACAGTCGTATCAGTATAATATGATCACCTACCTAATAATGGGAATAACCAGCCTTGACCCGGATGACAGCCCGGAGACGGCGTAGCAGGGCACAGTGGGGCCCTCATAGGTTGCACGAGGCACTCGTGCCCATTCTGACTGCAGTAAAGCACGGATGCTCCGGAGATGACGCGTGGTTGTGGGTCAACACGTCCAACCTATCGATCCAAATAGTCCCACAAGTGCTCTATGGGATTGAGTTCGGGTGATTTCGCCGGCCAAGGGAGAACGGATGCCTGTACTTGACCGACTAGTGTGTCCGGTTGTGTTGGTTCTCGTTAGTCTGCCGCATTATCCGCCACCGCCAGTCGCTTCTGTGGAGTAGAAACCTCGATTCCTCGGATAAGACAATATTTTCCCACTCTTCCACCATCCAATGACGGCAGGCCGATCCGGTGGAGTAGTGTTCTAAGCGATGGTTTGTGACCATTCGTCCGAGATGGATCTGGGTTCGAATCCCGGTGAGGCATGGATGTTGTGTTTGTCTAACGGCGCCGGCTCTTCCCCTTCCCTGGAACCAGTGGCTCAAAATTAGGGATAGGCAACTGCTTATAACCCATTAAGTTGCTCACGGCGGTCGTTAAACCTCGAATAAAAAAAAAAAAAGACGTGCATGTTACAACCGAAAATTCGGTGTCATATTTCTTGTTTGTTTGTTTGGTTTTTTTTTTTTCGTTTTAGGGACGTATTGGGAGATCCAAGCTTCATCAGAATGTCAGCACAAATTCGGTTGTAATTTTCTTTTTGTTAAGATGGGAGAAGCTTCGTAACTGTCTTGGCACAAACTTTTGTAATGCTCAGATTTTCAAGTAAAATTTGCCTGCCTCTTTATCGATGTTTATCATTTCTGCTATAATTCTAATACTCAGTCATCGATGGTTTCAAACAATTGCGTCGATTTTGTCCACATTGCCTTTTGTCTTTGAAGTGCTTGGGCGGCCTGCACGTTCCTCATCTTCAGTCTTCTCCCAGCCTTCACTGAACCTCTTATGCCACGCAAAAACACGCACACGTGACATGCGTTCTTCCCCATACGCCCCACTTAGCATACGAAAAGAGTCGGTATGCGTTTCCTTTAATTTTTTCAAAAATTTTACATTTATCTGTTGCCCAATTCTCGAACTCAGTATTTTCCCGACAAAACCGCATGTCTGCTTTCATTGGCGCTGTCACCAGACTCATGCGGAGAGTGAGGTAAACTTTAACACTTCCGATTACGGACAGTTCAGGGTCAATGGTCTCAAACTCATTTTTCACCTGCATTGAGTAATTCTTTCACACCCGCAGCTGGGGAAGGTGGGTCGCAGGTAACGAAGGGGCGTACCACAGTTTTCCTTTAATATATACACCGATCAGCCATTACATTATGACCACTCTCAAGCCTAGAGAAATGAGCTAACCAGGACACCGAACGGTGACTCACGTGAAGTTCACACACCAGTACATGCACCACCCGAGGACCGGCTTTCGGTTAGTATAATATTCGGAGTTAGAATGGGAAAAGCTGCCGATTTATCGGAATTTGATAAAAGACACATTGTGATGGCATGGCGCCTCGGAACTTCGATCTCTGAAACTCTGAAACGGCGCGGCTTTTGTGTTGTTCACGTGCCGCTGTAGTGAGTACGTATCAAAAGTGGTGCACACATGGCCAAACGACGAACCGTTGTCCAGCCGTGTCTCGTCCGCAGCTCACTGATACCAGAGAAGAGCTGAGACAGTCGCGCATTGTAAACAGCAACCGCAGGGCTACAGTGCGACAAATCTCCCGCAGCTACAACTGTGGTGATCTGGGCAATGTGTCACCGCATACAGTTCGTCGCAGCCGTCAGCGCATGGTCCTGCGTAGCCGAAGACGCAACGGGGCTCCCACGATGAAATCACGCCATCGCCAACAATGCATGAAATGGGCCCAAAATAATCGAAATTGGACCGTGGATGATTGAAAAAAGTGGCCTAGTCAGACTAATCGAGATTCCTGGTGCAGCGCGTAGACAGCCGAGCGGGGATACACCGGTTACCAACGGAGGCTGTGGCACCTGGATGCAGTGTTGGGCGGAAACAGGCTGGCGGCGGCGATGTTGTGCTGTGGGCGATGTTTTCTTGGGACACTTTAGACCCCATTATCCCAAATGCACAATCCCTGACAGCTGCAGATATTTGAACATCGTTACGGACAAGTTCACCTATTCATGGCAACTGTGTTCCCTGCTGGTGATGCCCATTACCAACAGGATATTTCGCCATGCCACACTGCCAGAATCTTGAAGGAGTGGTTCGAGGAACGTGCTGGTGACTTTCTGTTAGTGCCCTGGAATCCAAATTCACCTGACGTGTATCCAATCGAACATTTGTGGTTCGACTTGGAAAAGCTCGTTCGCGTTAAATCACCACCCCGAAATTTACAGAATCTGGAAAACCTACTGTTGACATTATCGTACCAAATACCCCAGAATACCTATCGCCACCTCATCGAAAGGATGCCTCGCCGAGTTGCCGCTGGTTTACAGGCTAATGGGGGTCCTACAGCTTATTAGCTTATTAGGTAGGTGGTCAGTGTTTTTAGCTTTGCCTAATACGGACCTTTGGCTCCGGGATGTAATACGATCGCTCTACAATGGGTTGTAAATAATACGATCGCACTCCAATCGCCTTTCTGCGCTGCCGAGAAAAAGGGCGAGACCACATGAGGTTTCCTTTTCGAGGATGTGGAAAAACAGTCAGTCACTTAAGACCGGCGCCAACATTTATTCACAGCATCCGCAGATCTGTGAGTGTATAACAGGGTGATTTCTTCAAGAGATTTATTTTAGTTTTGGACAAAACAATTACACGTTGCTATCACTTTTAGTTCTTCCTTACAGCAAGTATGCCTTATCTCATTCACTGTGTGGGAACCTTAATATACAAGCAAACGACATCCGTTTGAAAAATGTCACAAAAGCGTCACAGCATCGGTGAAAGAAAAAATGAGAGCGCGCGAAGAAACTCTCGAAGCTCGAATAGCTCTTTTTGCCGCAGAGTCAATTAAGCTCAAGTGCCGTTTCTGACGAAAAGAACGATTTGTTTAGCACGTCAGCTGTTGAAAGTTTAGGAGCAGACATTTTATAAAAAACCAAGCGCTTCAAAAACGAGTGAAGTAAAATGGGTGATTACGGAATCTCAGACTTATTAACCATAACCATTTAAATATATTTTACCGAATTCCGTTTCTTGCGATAAAATGTGCATTCATGTTCATGAAATGGTCCCCGTTTACCGTGTTAATCCTGATTGTCTGATTGATAACCTCGCATTATGTATACTTCTATTCCAAAAATTACTTAAGAAGTTAATACTACAGTGTTCTAGGTAACCCCCTCCCCCCCCCTCCTCTCCACACGCACACACACGCATTTTTTCAGACACTCTCCCAGACTCTGCCCCCTTTCCACACCGCGAAAACACATCCTTGTTCGTGTTCGAAATCATGGGAAAATTATTGTGCTAAGGGGTGCTGAAAAAATCTTGCTGGTGGGCGCACGTTGTGGTAGTTACACTGTAAACAAAATTCTGAAATTCACGGGCAAGTTTCCGTCATTTTGTTTCGTGAGTTAACGAAGCATATTTCTGAAACAAATTTTTCTGTGAAATGACAGAAAGAAACCTTAATTTCACAAATTTTTCGTACCACGGGAAAAGTTTGAATTTCCAGAAAACTTTCCGCAGTTTCTTTCTTATATTGACGGTAAATTATCGTTTTAGAGATGTGTTAACGGAAAATTCTGAATTTTCAGAAACCTTTCCACAATTCCTTTCATATATTAACTGAAAATCTCCGTTCTCACTTTTTCCGTATCCGTATGACAAGAAATTACTGGTAATAGGAACGACTGGTGAGAATACTTGAGGTTTGATTAACTTTTAAATTTCAATCGTCTGTCGAATTTTGAAGTTCCGTAGCGAGATCGGATATTGTGGAAACATATCGCATGGATTTTGTTTATTGTGATACAGGATATTTATTCTCCTTTCCCCTATTTGGTGCACTAGCTACTTATTATATATTATGTTATTGTAAGAAACCGGGTACTTATTGTACAGATTATTATACGATGTCTGTGTATCATCGGTCTTTGGACGACTTAAGACAAAAGCTATTATAGCTATCAAGAGTAAATTTTATATTTAGTTTTTTGTGTGTGAAATAGTATTATTTCACACACAAAAAACTAAATATAAAATGTCAGTTTAAAAAAATCAAGTTGCAAAGTGTTTTGTTGCTTCGAAAAATCACGATGAAAAATGCTCAATTTGTGAAATGTCCTCCTCCAAAAAAAAAAAAAAAAAAAAAGATATATTACAAACTAGGGCTGTCGGGTTTGATCGATTAATCGATCAATATTTTAATCGCCGATTATTTTCTTCAGTTTGTTAATCGCCGATTATTTTCTTCTTCCGATTAATCGGTTACTTAAAAATGGTATAAAAACAAATTTCATTAGGAACTGTTGCAATAAACTCTATATAGTATTGAATTTGTCGAATACACTAATTTGTGCTCGTGTCTTCACTTCTTGGAAACTAGCCTTTTTATGGCGATGGGAGTTTAAATCTAGTAGTCAGCACTATCAGCAGGGATTCCATCGTTCATTGTGTCAGTATGGTAGTCTTCAAGTCCATCGTAAATTCCGAACTTCCGCTTTTAACACCGTACTTGTCCTGCCAGCATTTCATTAAGGGCTACTCGACCTCGTGGTTACCCCGTTCTTTTATTGTTGTGCTCTGTACTCACTTCTCATATGGAGGTATGTGCTTCTCCTCCCTGCTATCCCCTTACTGACTGTAGCTATTCAGGAAAAATGCAGCTCCGTCAGTCATTAAGGGGTGCCGCACCTCTTCTACTCCTGTCTCAACTGAATCGTCTGAGCAGATTCAGTTGTTTAAATGCGTATGGTCGGTATAACATACGGCTGGCATCTTTCAAGCTTGGGTAGTGGTCCACCGAGGTTTTATTACATAGATACAGATGAAAATACGCCGCTGATACTACCGGACCTCACAACGAGATTCAGCTTTCAATAGGAAATACGGGGGATTAATACACGTGTTTCTTGGAATCAATGGGGGTAGACAATTAGTCTAAATTACCCAGGGACCAAGTCGAGTACCGTTGCAAAAGCACCGTTTCCATCAACAGGGAGAATTTTCAGTGCAAGAGCAAAAGTCTGGGGAAAATTTTCATCCCCACTCTCTTCAATGAAAAAGCAAATACTGTTCCTTTACTGTTCCTACTGGGATGAGAGTGTCTGTCAATGAAAGAAAGTTTGAAAGCTGATTCATCTCTTGCTAATACGTTTATCTGAGCTCCAAAAATGAAGTTTCAGGGAATAAAAGGGAAATTGTCTTCTTGTTTTGGATATAAATTAGAAGACAGTGGGGAAGTTATTGATCGTGGACATGTTTATTGTTTAAAATGTAAGAAAAAATTATAATACAGTGGAAGTGTTACAATCGCAACATCCACTCTTGGAAATTGTATCAAGTACGCAACAGGAGCAGCCTAGTTCAAATGCCACCACCGCTATGAAGCAAATGGGTATAAATTCCTTCCTCGTAAAGCCTGTTTCTGCATTAAAAGAACAGGAATTAACCAATAAATTAGTGTTGTGGATTGCCTCTAGTTCGAGACCTGTCAGTATTGTTGAAGATCCTGGACTGAAAGTGTTGTTGCAAACAGCTCTGAATTCTAAGCGTTACAATTTACCTGCCAGAAGTACCATTATGAACAAAATTGTCCAAATTTACGACATTCAGAAGTCAAGAGTGTTTAATGAATTAAAGAGAGCTTCTTATGTGAATTTAACTGGAGATCTTTTGGACCTCGCTCGCCAACGACAGCTACTTAGCAATAACAGTACACTGGATTGACAATGAGTGGCATTATTGTGATGCAACTGTTCAAGTGAAACAGGTGATTGAGCAGCATACTGCAAATATAGGTGTACAACTGAATTTGAAGAACTCGTCGAAAAATGGGAACTAACGGACAAGTTTGTTGCCATCTGCACTGATAATGCCAGAAATATTGTACTTGACATAAACAGATCAAAGTTTGACAGTGTAAGATGTTCGGCACATAATTTACAGTTGAGTATAAATAAAGCTCTTACAGTCGTATCGATGGAAAAGGTTCTAGCTAAATGCCGAAAATTTGTAGGACATTTTAAACACAGCTCACATTTAGAGGTCACACTCTCGTCTAAGCAAAAAGAACTCGGTCTTCCTGATATTAAGCTGAAACAGGACATACTGACACGCTGGGATAGTACTTACATCATGGTGGAAAGTCTCGTGAAAGCTAAAAACGCAGTAGACAACATTCTGGTAGCCAACGCATCAAATACCCCTGTTCTGACAACAGCTGAGTGGGAAGTGCTTGAGAAGCTAATCAGCGTATTGAAACCTTGCTTGGAAATCGCTGAAATACTCTGAGGTCACAAGTATGTAACTGCCAGTGTTGTAATTTCCGCTTTTACGCACTTCAAAAGCGCAATGAGATTGTCCAATACCGACCCAGCATATAATTGCAGATTTAAAGCTATATTGCTCGATGATCTGACAGAAAGACCATCAATGTCCTTTATACGAAAAGCACTAATCAACAGCTGCCCTTACACCAAGAACAAAGTAATGTGCAACAGAAACGAAGAAAACTATGTTTTGACAATTCGTCGATTTCAAAAAACAGAAATAAAAGAATACACAAATGTCAGCACACCGAGAGAAGTAGAGCTTCAAGTTTATCAGAGCTTGCCTGAACTCGACGACGATTTTACAGATCCTCTTCAGTGGTGGAAAACTCATTCGTTACAGTTGCCGTTGCTTGTTACGTTAGCAAAACGTTTGCTGTGCATTCCAGCAACGTCTGTGCCAAGTGAAAGAGTATTTAGTGCCGCTGGTATTGTTGTTAACAAACTTCGTTCTTCGCTTAAACCATCCAACGTTGACAAGCTCTTGTGCTTAAAATCTCGGCTAAAGCAGTGACTGCAAACCAAACCAGGTTTAAGGTAATTGTTATTAATTTGCATTTCTGATTTTTTAATAAAGTAAAGCAATGAATACTACTAGATTGACAAGCTACGATACATTCAACACCCTAACATTTTAGACAACGGATTTGGTATCCATATAATAATAGAATAATGCATAATATAATTCACAGTCGTTTATTTTTGTGAGAGTATTTTTTATCACTCGACCAAATTACCGATTAATCGGTCGATCAGTCGATCAGTGGTGAAATATTAACCGATTAAAAGTATTAATCGCTCGACAGCCCTATTACAAACCTATTCAGAAAAATAATAAGCTCAAACAGCAAATAAAATGACTAAATCACTCACATTAATGACAAAAAACAAAATTTCATCGTTGCGAAATTCGTTTTACGATGTACGTAACACCGAATCGTCTGTGGCTGAGTTGTTAAAGGCGGGAGTTACCGCTTGAGCCTGAGGTAACGACAGGGGTTCGATCCTGACCTCAGATGGTGGATTAAGTGCAGTACAGTGGCGTCGGTTTTGCGGAATTTCAATTTAAATGCGGAATAACCTGAAATTGATTTTTCTGAAATAAACGGAATTTCTGTCTACGAAAATACGGAAGTTACAATAAACGGGCACTTTGAAAAACGGAAATTTCTGAAAAAGAGGGACACCTGCCGGCAACTTCGCTGCACGTTATTTTCAGAAATTTTCCGTGAATTCACACCACTTATTTTTTACAGTGTACGCCCCTGCACAAGTATAGTCTCGTCATTTCATAACCGTACCTCGTGTCAACTAAAGTGTATTTGCGATTGAAACTTCCTGGACGGTACCATTTCGTGAACAAAAAAGCACCCAGCTAAATTTAGCTAAGTGCTGAATCTTTTGACCCTGGCTGTTTATTCCTAGTTAATTTCTAAGGACACTAGTTAATTCAACAACTAAAAACATTACAAGCCAGAAAAAATTCTACACCTGCTCGTCTCTATGTAGTTTCGGAGTCCTCTGGTATTCAGGTAGATTTTCCCTGCTCGTCTCTTTTTTATAAAGTTTCTGAATCCTTCAGTATTCAGGTAGATCTTTCCTGCCCGTTTATTTTATGTTGTTTCTGTGTCCTCTGGAATTTAAGTGGATTTCTTGATAGTTTGTTTTATGTAGTTTTTGAGTCCTCTTGTACCTAGGTAGATTTTTCTGCTTATTCCTTTTGTGTTGTTTTTGAGTCCTCTACTATGCAGGTAGATTATCCCTGCTCGTTTCTTTTGTGTAATTTCTGAGTCCTCTATAATTCAGGTAGATTTTTCTGCTCGACCCTTCTATGTCGTCTGGTATTCAGATTGATTTCTTTGTGATCGTCTCTTTTATGTAGTTTTGAGTCCTCTATTCAGGTAGATTTCTGCTGCAGTCTTTTTTATGTAGTTCCTGAGTCCTCTGATATTTAAGCATGATTTTCTTGCTCGTTTTCTTTATATAGTTTCTGAGTCCTCTATTATTCAGGTAGATTTTCTCTGCTAGTTCTTTTTACACAATTCCTGAAACCTCTGTTTCAGGTTTCCTCGTCTACATTACGTAGTTTCTGAGTCTTCCATTACTTAAGTAGATTTTTCCTGCTCGTTTCTTTTATGTACTTTCTGAGTCCACTGGTATCATAGGCGTACCCACTAGGGGGGGGTCAGGACCCTCCCATATTTTCAGAGTCGGGGATACCCAATGTAAAGTCCCCGCCCCCACCAATTGTTCGGGAATTTAATGATATAATGCACACTTTTTATGATATGAACCAACTAAATTTAATAATATGAGATTGTAATATTTCGTAGAATGTAAACACGTGTATAACGTGTATTTAATAAAACAGCGATATCGATTCCTAATAAGCAAAGTCAGTTCTACAACTTTCTAATTTACATTTCTGCCCTATCTATCATACAGTAGTTTTACAGTTGTGTTCGATAAGTTCCACAAATCGCCAACAGAGGCGCCTATGTCGTGCCTCAGCAACTGCTTTGCTCCTGCGTTTGTGTGTAGGGAAGGGGATCCAAAACTCTATCCTATACAGTATGTATATAATATTCTTGCTCGTCTTCTTTATATAGTTTACGAGTCCTCTATTATTCAAGTAGATTTTCTCTGCTAGTACTTTTTATACAATTCCTGAATCCTCTGATATTCAGGCTTTCTCGTCTATATTATGTAGCTTCTGAGTCATTTGGTACCTACGTAGATTTTTGCTGCTGAGTCCTCTAGTACCTACGTAGATTTTTGCTGCTCATCCCTTTTATTTAGTTTCTGAGTCCTCTGCTATTCATGTAGATTTTCCTTGCTCGTCAATTCTATGTGGCTTCTCAGTTCCCTATTATTCAGGTAGATTTTATCTGCCAGTCCTTTTTATATACACTTCCTGAGTTCTCTGATGCTCAAAGATGTGTTTCTCGCTCGTCTTAATTGTGTTGTTTCTGAGTCCTCTATTATTTAGGTACATTTTTCCTGCTTGTCTCTTCTATGTCGTTTCTGTGTTCTCTGGTATTTAGGTCCGTTTTTCCTTATAGTACCTTTAACGCAGTTTCTGGATGCTGTGGTATTCGGGTAGATGTTTTTGTTGTGCTTGCGGTAAAAACGCTCTGACTACTCAGAGTCGGAGTGTAAATTGTATACGGATGTCCGTGTAACATTGTTGAATGAATAATTTTCGTTTCAACTTCATGGGAGGGAACAAAGCAATAGATGCCCTTCAGTTCAGTGTAATAGTATTTAGTTTTTGGCTAAATCCGAATCTAATAAAATTGTTTGAGTTTAGTCTCCGTATATACTTTGCTTTCAGTGTTTCTGCAAAGCACATTAACTCGCTCAATATTTTAACACAAGTTATTCGATGCAAGAGGTTAAAAATGTGAATTAAACATAATATTCTGAGTTTCATGTAAAAGTAAAAATTCTGACGTGACCGACCTTTATGGTAATTCCGTTTAGTTCCGTAATTTGGGCAGTTCTGACGCGGTTAATATAAATTATCTGGACAAAGCGTTCGAACGGTTACGGTTTCTGAGCTGACACCGAAACGTAATCGAGACAAGAGAATGAGCTTGAGTTATGGAGTGCAATTATGATAACTTCCGTCGATGGACTGCCGGAGGTGGACTTACACATGCCCCGAGGCAGCAGCGCATTTTCCCTCTGTTCTAAATATAGCGCCGCGATCTGTACGTGCTTCGGCAATAATGACCCTTCACCTCTGGGCATTGTGGCAGATGTGAATTGGCCTCCCCAATGACAAGATAATGCCCTCATCAGAAGTGCATTACGGGAAAACCCTGAAAACTCTCCCCATGCCAATTTCACACCGCAATCTCATTTCCTTCCCCTCCTCCTCCTCCCCAGAACTTTCTAACTACAAATCACTGCGTTTCACCTCGGAAGGACTTAACGGGAATTGGTAAGAAAATTTTACATATCACTGATTTCTCGAATAGACGGTATTTCACCAAGCTTAATTTCAGGAGATTTTCTCTTAACCAAAGAAAATCTTTTCTGAAAAGTAGTTTCTTCATCTTCAAATTATTGCATTACATTTATTAAAAGCGAGAGAAAGAAAAAATTACTTTGCAATCTTATGGTGTTTGTTTATGCTTCAATTCCTTAAACAAACATGCAAATGTAATACATACTAGTTGCAACCAAATCTTTACTTGAAATTACTAAAAATCAACATGGACAGCAAATATTCAACAAACCAACAAAATAATACAAGACATTAAAATAAAACACAAATATTTTAGACAAATGAAAATATATAAAGATTAAAAAAAAGTCTCCACACGAACAAGAAATTCAGCAGAGAGGCGGAAAGAACCCATCACGAAAGAATATGATAAAACTAAAGTGATGTATTAGGTCGTGAAACCGAATCTTCCAAAAATTATTTGAGGATTCAAATTTCTATGAGAAAGCTCTTATCCAATTCAATCTCACTCTCCAGATTTCTTTAAATTCATTTCTCTTTCTTTACTTTATAACACCTAAATGAAGAACTCTTCTTTTTACTTAACACATGTTCCAATTTAACTTGCAATTATAATCATCATTAATTCATACACTCGACGTGGATCAGGAACACCAAACAGAAGTCATCACTCTTTCCACGTTTATAAGTGAGGCACGGAAAAGTTATCATCGGCCGCCAAAGGGAATCGAACCTAGGTCTTCCAGTTACGCACCGGACATGCTACCACTGCACCACAGCGGCCTCGAATTCTCCAGACTCACAAGTGATTAACTGCCAAATCACATGGCAGGTTGCTCCATGGAGCCCAGCACAATGCTGGAGAATCACCAAAGATGGAAAGCAGCAACTGAACAAATAACTAAGAGGCGATTGAATAATTAATTCATACACTCGACGTGGATCAGGAACACCAAACAGAAGTCATCGCTCTTTCCACGTTGATAAACGTGGAAAGAGCGGATCAACATTTGCATGTTCGTTTCAAAGTATTTGCTGTTGTGCAGTGGTAGCATCTCCGGCGCGCAACTGGAAGACGGGGTTCGATTCCCGGTGGTGGCCGATGAGAATTTTTCCATGACGGACTTATTAACGTGGAAAGAGTGATGACTTCTGTTTGGTATAATCATCATTATTAACAAACCAAACAACAGAAACTATTTTGATCCTGCAGAGACCATTACCTTCAGACAAGTTAGTAAAATCATGCAATGCATTGATTATGACACGCTTTCCAACATACTATGTAGAAATCATTACTCAAGTTATTACTCAAGTTATGAGGATAATGGCTGTGGAATAAATCTCACTCCTGTGCCCTGACCATTGATCCCATTTCGATGATATTCAACAGAACTGGTTCAGTATACCTCCGAAATAACATGACAAAGTTTTGTCTCAATCGAAGCAATTTTACGTAAGTTATGATGCATAAAGGCTATGGAATAGATGCCGCTTCTGTGTCCTAACCTTTGACCCCATTTCGCCCATTTTCAATAGGATTCGTACCAAGGTAGGTCCCTACAACATACTAACATTTCATCCAAATCGAAACATTTTTACGTAACTTATGACGCATAATGGCGATGGAAGTGGTTCCGCTCCTATGTCCTGATCTTTGACCCCCATGTCGCCAATTTTCAATAGGGTTTGTCCCCAGGTGGTCCCCAACCACATACTAAAATTTAATCGAAATCGAACCTTTTTTTACGTTAGTTATGACGCGTAAGAGCAGTGGAATGGATCCCGCTCCTATCTGGTTCAGTATACCTCCGAAATTTTCAATAGGGTTCCTTCCCAGGTGTTCATCTACCACATACTAAAATTTCATCGAAATCGAACGATTTTTACGCAAGTTATCGTGCGAACGGTCATACGCACACAAAGCTAAGCGTAATGAGGCAGATGGGAATCGCGACCATCTGCTCGAAAGAGTGTGACGTCATAAAACTTTAATAGGCTCCATACACAACGCGTGACGTAATGAGACAGATGGCGCGACCGTGCGCCAACATCTAATATGACGACGCTATGACACTACCCTTAAAACGTGGTAATTCGGGGTGGTTATTTAACCTACTAAACGAATTTTCCCAAAGTCGAGATCAAGCTAAATCGATTTCTAGTACCCGAAAACGGTAGGTTAACGACTTTCATCTAAATCCTTAGAGCCGTTTTCAAAATAAAATTTACATACATACAAGAATTGCTGCTTAAAGGTGAACGTCAAATAATTTTGCTTCCTGTACTTCGAATGGAAAAATTTCTGTACACATTTTCTTCCCAATGATGAAAATTTGAACATCGATTAAAATATCTTCATTTTATAACTTGCAATACTTAATATTTTCTAAAACATAACCATAATTATGCAATCCAACATTTGTTTGTTTACAGACGACATGAAAATACAGGTGGCGCCATCTTTTTGCTGGACAATAATTTTTTTTTTTTTTTTTTTTTTTTTTTTGATTGGAGGTTTAACGACCACCGTGAGCAACTCAATGGGCGCCCGTCCCTAATTTAGGGTCACTGGTTCCAGGGAAGGGAGAGAGCCAGTGCCGTAAGACAAACACAACATCCATGGCTCACCGGGATTCGAACCCGGACCCCTTACGGACGAATGATCAGAGGCCAACGCCTTAGACCACTGCGCCACCGGGGCGGCCGACAATAATTGCGTTCACAAGGATGAAAATTTGAACATCGATTAAAATAGCTTCATTTTATAACTTGGAATACTTATTATTTTCTAAAACATAACCATAATTATGCAATCCAACATTTGTTTGTCTACTGACGTCATCAAAGTACAGGTCGCGCCATCCTTTTTTTGGTTTAAACACCACCAAAGGAAAAGTTATTGATTTTTAATATAATTATGGTTATGTTTTAGAAAATATTAAGTATTCCAAGTCATAATATGAAGTTATTTTAATCGATGTTCAAATTTTCATCATTGGGAACACATTAATTGTGTACAAAAGTTTTTTTTTTTTTTTTATTGGAGGTTTAACGACCACCGTGAGCAACTCAATGGGCTATAAGCAGTCGCCCGTCCCTAATTTAGAGTCACTGGTTCCAGGGAAGGGAGAGAACCAGTGCTGTAAGACAAACCCAACATTCATGCCTCACCAGGATTCGAACCCGGACCCCTTACGAACGAATGATCAGAGGACATCGCTTAGACCACTGCGCTACCGGGGCGGCTCAAAAAAAAAAAAGTTTTTCCATTGGAAGTATAGGAAGCAAAATTACTTGACGTCCACCTTTAATAAAATGGGATAAGGGCGATGGAATGGATCGCAATCCTATGTCCTGACCTTTGACTCCAATTCACCCATTTTGAATAGGGTTCGCCCTAAGGTGGTCCCCTAATACATAGTAAAATTTCATTGAAATCGAACCATATTTACGCAAGTTATGACGCATAAGTGGAGTGGAATGGATCCGGCTCCTACGTCGTGACCTTTGACCCTATTTGTCCCATTTTCAATAGGGTTCGTCCCCAGGTAGTCCCCTATCACTTACTAAAATTTCATCGAAATCGAACCATATTTACGCCTGTTAACGTGCGGACGGACGGACGGACAAAGCTGGAGCATATACGCTTCTTCAACCTACGGTTGGAAAGCGTAAAAAACGGATGTTTTAGAACACAATGATTCTTTTCATCTGAAATATGGCTAAATTATACTATGATATCGAGGCATTCCTCATGTATGTGATTATGCATCGCCATTTCTTATGAGATTTCATAACGAAAACCCATTTTCTATTTTCTAATATTATTATCATCAAAAATTCGAAATTTACTGCTGGATGAACCCCTCTAGGCCGTCCCGGTGGCGCAGTGGTCTAAGCGATGGCCTCTGATCATTCGTCCGTAAGGGGTCCGGGTTCGAATCACGGTGAGGCATGGATGTTGTGTTTGTCTTACGGCACTGGCTCTCTCCTTTCCCTGGAACCAATGACCCTAAATTAGGGACGGGCGACTGCTTATAGCCCATTGAGTTGCTCACGGTGGTCGTTAAACCTCCAATCAAGAAAAAAAAAAAAAAAAAAGAACCCCTCTCGGTCATTTTTTTTTTTTTTTTTTATCGGAAGTTTAATAACCACCGTGAGCAACTCAGTGGGCTACTATAAGCAGTCGCACGTCCCTAATTTAAGGCCGCTGGTTCCAGAAGAGAGAGAACCAGTGCAGTAAGACAAACACAATATCCATGCCTCACCAGGATTCGAACCCAAACCATCTCGGAAAAATGATCATAAGCCAGCGCTTAGACCAATGCGCCACCGGGGCGGAATGTCAGTGTTCAGCAATTATCTTCCTGGCACGATTTCGGGTTTCATCCAGCCATCTCCCACGTGGTCTCAATCTGGGTGTTTTCCTGTCACTTGGTAGCCCATGTAGTGTCTCAGTTATCCAACAATGATCAGTTTTTCTAGCAATATGTTACATGCCACTTGAAGGTCTTTGCTTTGATCATGACGTCATCTACTCTTGTCGTTTTTCCTGATCTATGAGTTTCTATTAATGTCCTCCTTCATTACATCAAGTATGCATATCTCTTCTTTGAGTTGCCAGTAACCACTGTAGCCCCCCCCCCCTTTTTTTTTTACTAAGCAACAGCCCTCGCACCTTTTCGTCACCTTACCTAAGACTCGATCAGCCTCAAGATCCCACGAGAGCCAGCTCAGAAGAGTTGATATTTTTACTCTGCTATAGAATACTGTTAGTTTCCCTTTTTTAAAAATATCTTAGAAACTAACCTATTTTCTTAAAGTAAGACTGTAACGACAAGTCTCTTTTATTGGAAACTTAATCAGGAAATTATTGCTTCAAGAACAGTTATTTTGACTTCCGTTCTTCCGGTTTCGTCAGCATATAGAGAAACTTAAGCTGATTCCTTCCCCGCGATCTTGTTAATTCTTAACACACAAGAATTCCGTCGAGCTTTGGGGTGAACACAAGTTGTTCTTCCTATTGCTTTAAAGCTGGGAGAAGAGCCCCTCCAGCTACGAAGCTGGTCATGGTAAAAATATCCCATCTTCACACGGGATTATGCACATGAGTTTGCCTTCTAACGTGAACAAAACTACAAGAGTCCTCATAAAAATATTGTTGTGGTGAGAAATCATAAATCACAACAACGTTTTCATTTCTTGTAGAATCCCATGGAGAAGTTAATACCTCTTTCGAGACGTCTTTGAATTTTCTAGTCCTTAATCTTTCTCTATTAACTGACACGAAAACAACAAATACACGCCGATAACATTCACACAACGCATTGAGAAATACACATTACCGTACACCGCTATACCATCGTGATACCGAACCAACTTTTATCGGGTTTGTTAACAAGGGTTTTTAAATATCTTACTAATTGGCGCCAATTTTGTCTGTGACATTTCCCGTTCTCACGGAAGCTGCACAAAATGGCGCAAACAAAGACACTTTGCCATCAAATCTGAAAATCAAAACATATTACGCTGAAGTGCCAAAAGTCATGGGATACGTACCTAGTATTGCGTAAGACCTCCTCTACCCTGGCGAAGTGCAGGAACTCGGCGTGACACCGATTCCACAAATGGCTGGAAGACTTCTGGAGAGATGTTGAGCCATGCCATCTGAACAGCCCCCACAGTTCCCTGCTATTTGTAGGTGTAGGATCTTGGGTGAGAATCGACCTTACCACCACGTCGCATAAGTGCTCTATTGGGTTCATGTCGGGCGAACGCGGTGGCCGCACCATCCATCGGAACTCCAGAATGCTTCTCGAACCAACTTTGGACAACTTAGGCCCGATGACATGGTGCATTGTCCGCCTGGAAAATCCTATCATTGTTGGGATACATGAAGTCCATAAATGGCTACAAATGGTCGCCCAGCAGAGTAACAAAGCGATTACCGGTTAATGACATGTTTACGAGGACCAGAGGACCCAAACTGTACCACGTAAAGACACCTCACACATCTATAGAACCACCACCAGCTTGCAGTGCCTTGTTGACAGTTTGGGTCCATGGCCTCATGGGGTCTGCTCCACACCCGAACCCGACCATCAACTGGTAACAAATGATAGCGTGACTCATCGTACCACACCACGTGTTGCCAGTCTTTCAGGTTCCAATTACCGTGTTCACGAACCCAGGTGAGGAGCTGTGTCAGAAGTCGTGGTGTTAACAAAGGCGCTCTGGTGGATTTTCTGTTCCCATACCCCATGGACGCTAAATCACGCTGCACTGCCATGACGGACATGTCAGTGGTACCACCTGCATTGAATAAGGATGTTACACTCACGGACAATGAAATTTGCGCACCAATAAAGAAGCATCGGTTTGAACTGAAATTTTATGGACGTAATGATACAGATGAATGATACACATGATGCCAAAAACCAGAACTGCAGGACAATTACTGAGGGATCTGTGGCACGCAGTCCGGTCATCTTCAATAGCGCGTCGCACCGCCTCGTGCGGCAATACATGCTGCATTACGTCTCAGTATGGAGGCGAACAGACGCCTGATGTTATCCTCCGGCAGACTGGCCCCCACTGTTGGACGGTGTGCTCCAAATCCCGGATAGTGTGGCACGGCGGAAGCCGTCGTTTCAACTGGTACCACACATGCTCGATACGGAACATGTTCGGGGAGCGGGTAGGCCATGGAAGTGTCTGGACATGACGTAGGCAGTCCTGGGCAACCCGAGGCATGTGCGAGTGGGAATTATCCTGCTGGTATAGCGCACCTGGATTCCCGGTCAGGAATGGGAGCACATGGAGCCATAGGATCTCATCTACATACCGCTGGCCCATCAATGATCCACGTACTACTACTAGAGCTGATCGGCTATCGTATTCAATGGCTCCTCAAACCATAATGCCTGAAGTGGGGAAGGTATGTGGCGCTCGGTATTGAGTTTGGAATTGTGCTGTTGACCCGGGGACCTACACATCCGGACACGATGATCATCTGTCCCCAAAACGAAACGGCACTCATCGCTAAACACAACACGTCGCCAGTCTGTAAGGGGCGCTGCGATCGCAAATTCGCTTTCGGAGGCGTCGGGAAATGGTTCGCGGGCACAAGAGGAGCCGCTACATCTGCATGTATAGTGAACCGGGTCCTCGAAGGATCAATTCGTGCCTTAAGCACGATCCGTCGAACCTCTCTACCGGTGGTCCTCCCGGTCCGTCCGGAGCCTCTTCGCCTTGTGTCAGTGCCGTCAAGTGCCCACTGCTCTCAGCACAGTCGGGCATTATGGTCAGAACGATCCACCTGGCGGGCTATACGGCACGCCGACTACCCTGCGGGGTTCAGCCCAATGATCAGGCCTCTCTCAAAGTCCGTAAGTTGCTTAAATCGACGTCTCTGGCGCCTACCTGGCATTCTTGTCACTGTACTCTAGCTTGCTTCGGCTGGTACTTTTCGCTTTCATGGGAGATCGACTACATGCCGGTTCGTGCTGGCAGCGCCACCACAGGGTGTGCGGTCATGCGCAAACGCACCAAACATGGATCATTTGCATTGCAGCACGCACTCTAGCTATTTTCAAAGTTTCGCGGTTGTAGCATGTTTTCTTCCAGTTGCGCAAATTTCATTGTCCGTGAGTGTATTTGAGCCAGTGTCGCTTGTCTGTTAGCATGGACAATCCTGGTCAGACGCCTCTGGTCAAGGTCATTCAGCACCCGTGGTCGGCCACTGCGCTGTCCATGGCGGGTGGTAATGCCTTCCATGAGGTTATTCCCCGTACACACGTGACACTGTGGATCGAAGAATATTGAATGTTTGCACAACTTTGAAAAAATTAAATGTCCCATCCGTCTGGCTCTCACTACCATGTCTCGCTCAAACTCCGATCATTCACGTCGGCTTGCCATAATCCTACTGGCGGTTGTTCAACCTGACTCACGAGATTACACCTCCCAACTGATAGAAATCGTAGTGTGCGTCGAAGCCTTTATACGACGTCAGCGACAGTTAAAAATGTGCATACTGCTATCCCATTACTTTTGTCACTTCAATGTACATTTTTCGCAGGACACTTTTCTTTGAGTTGCTTAGTACATTGGTTCATCATTTGATTTAGATTCTCATTGTTAGCTGAAACCTTTATTAGCACATCGTGCTGAACGTTTCCAACGCATTCTCAATGAGAATACTTGGGAAGGTGCAGAAGTAGATACAGTAAACGAATGGGTGAGGAACATGCGAGTAAGGAAAATATACCGGTTTTCATACTTGTCTTTAACAATCGCATTGAAAAGGTTGTGACGTGCCTGCCCCGCAGGACGCACACGACATAAAGGCAGATAGCAGCGAGAACGAACGTCTGCGTAGCTCAGTTGGTAGAGCAACTTGTTCCGGAATAAGTGGACTCGGGTTCGATCCTCGGCGTGGACCAAAAATGACGGAGAAATTTACTTCGTTATAAGGTCTTATTTGAAGCAGTTGAAGATAATGGAACAGCTGAAAGCGTCCTCAAAGAATACTCTGAACCCTATTTGCGAGTGTGCCCATAACGACTGAAGCAGAGATGGAAACGGGTCACGGGTCAAACGGGTCGGGTCAAGGTGTTCCTGACCGGCGGTTTTATTTCCATTTTATTTTTGAAAAGGAAAAAAAACAATATTTCAAATAAAAATGCGTACTGTGGAATTTTGTGCTCGACGCTGGTACCAGCGGCATGAAAAGTGTATTGTGGTCTCTTTCTTAAAGCAAAGAAGATTTCCACCGATCGACGTCAGACACACCGACACCATATCGTAAAACGATACTTCTTTTGCGTTTGTTTTCAGTGCGACTGTCCGGAGCAAGATACAGGTCACCTGCTTCTCTAGAGATTATTTCGCTCACACCCGGCGTGTTACATTTTAAGACTGAGAGTTACTTTCCACATCGCATCTTTTGCATTCGGCATTCAAAAGTTTTCGTTTGACGTGCTAGTATCCCGTCCCATTGCATGTCGTGTAGGAATTAATACCTTATTTGCTAATATGGATGAATTTAATATTAAGGAGATCGAGAATGGTGTCGAGGTCAACAAATACGTCCTTGTTGAAAATAAAAAGGGGAAGAGTGAATGCGGGAAATTGTTTCGTCTCATTAAGAAACCAGAATTTGTTTCACAGCAACACCAATTTCCCCAAGCTTCTGATGATTTGAAAGTTTCCAAAAATGTGAATGTTGATTTCGTGAGGGTTCCTTCCTTTGAAAGGCAATGATGAAATCAACATCCGCATTTTGAAAACGTTCTACTCATCAGAAGCTGGTGAAAATTGGTGTTGCTGTGAGACATACTCTGAAGCTTGGTGTGTTATCAAGAAAACAGCAAAAATTGAAATTAAACATACAACAAGTAACTTAATTCAAAATTTTTGACTGTAGCGCCATCAAAATTAAGTGGAACAGCCTTAACATTACTGCGGAGGGACTTTTTGACTCTAGCAGATGTGTTTCGAAACCTGTTTAAAATAGCTAGGTTATGTGATGAACAACCTTTCTATAAGTAAGTTCAACACTTTCTGTAAGTAAGTGAGTAAATTATACGTTCCAGTAATACACTGAAGAGCAATTGAATTAGAGATACCTGTCTAGTAACGTGTAGCACCAATTTTCGTCCTGATGACGGCGGCGATTCGTCTCGGCATGGACTCGACAAGACACCGGAATCGGTGGGAAGCCATACGGATCCACGACCCCAGAACAAGCTCCCACAGTTCACGAAGATTTGATGGACGGGGGTCAGAGCCTCGAACATCTCTCTCGATGGCATCCCAGATGTGCTCGATGGGATTGAGGTCAGGTGACCTAGCTGGCCAAGGAAGCGAGGTCACGTCGGTGGAGGTTTCATCCAACCATTCGGATACAATTCGGGAGCGATGGCACGGTGCATTGTCTTGTTGCAGGATGGGGTCCCCAGTGGGATGTTGAAGACTCATAAACGGGAGCAAACGGTCGTCCAGGATATCCCGGTGACGTTGACCTGTGAGGGACGATGCCACACGTACCAGCGGTCCCATTTGAGTCCACGTAAACAGTCCCCAGACGAGAATGCCACCCCCACCAGCTTGAAGAGTACCATGCTGGCAAAAAGGATCCATCGCTTCATGCGGCTTGCGCCGTACTCGTATCATGCCATCCGCATGTACCAACGTGAATCTCGACTCATCAGTCCAGGCAACAGTTTTCCATATGTCTAGTGTCCAGTGGTGATGTTCCCGCGCCCATGCTAATCTTTTGCACCCTGTGAAGTACGGTCAGCAGTGGTACCCTTGTGGAACGATGGCTTTTGTACCTTATAGCGAGGAGATGGTTCTGGATGGTGTGGCTGCTTACACGTTTTTGTGCACCAGCGTTAAATTGTCGAGTGATTTCTTGCAGTGTGGCCCGTCTATGCGCTGTTACAATGCGAGCTAGCTAACGATGACCCTGCTCATCCACACGCTGTTTTCCACGGCAGTTGGCCCTTGCAGGGATGGTTTTACCGGATTCGATGTACTCACGGTGCACCCGTGACACAGTGCCTCGTGAAAATCCCAGTGCCTGCACGACTTCCGAGATGGAGTGGCCCATTCGTCGGAGCTGTCTCTAATTCAATTGCTCTTCAGTGTGCATATGTATGGTTTCTATATAACATACGATACCCACTGCAGAGGGACTCTTTTAACGCCCTGTATGTGCATACGAATTTATAGTTCAAAGAAGATTTTTGCAGGTCGAGTCCGGGTCTATAATTTTTGACACGCTTCCAACTCTGGACTGAAGATGAATACATTGGAAGTGACCTCTACAGGCGTGAGATTACCTTTTTGGTTAGAAACAAGTCCTGTCATTTTGTCGCAATATCTTACAATACCGCAAAGAGGACGTATAATCTACCGTATTAAAAATATGTGGTGAGAATTCACAGAAAATTACTGACGCATGCAGCACAAAACGTTTCAGATATGTATCAATAATGTTACAATCTCTTTTTTTCGTTACGCTTTCAGAGATAGCTTACAATTACGTTTCAGCAACATCTGTTTTGGAACATAACTGTATGTACATTATGGTTACGTTAAAAATAGCATTCACCGATACTGTTTTATAGTTTCCATTGTTCATAATTGCTACCTTGATGTTACATTCCGGCGATATTTAAGATTTTTGGTTTGGCAACGGCGTGAATGCGCATGCGCATTTATGCCATTTCACCGTAGCACTCTCGTAGTCGTATTTACACGGGCTACTGGGATATTCTTTGGTGATACTGTCGTACTCGAATTAGCTAGTCAGTTAATTTAATATTTCATCCTTTTTTTTTTTTTTTTTTGTTGTTGTGATTCAAGATCATCTGAAAGTAAGTAATTGTTTTGATTATTATATTTTTTAAAGTTATAAAATCTAAGTAGATGGCTGTGTTGTTTTGTTAGTTACTATACCAGCTGGCTTTTTTTACTTGAAGCTGAGAAATTTCATATTGGTAGGTATTTAGAGAAATGACGAATTTAATTTTCTTTCTTTTTTTCGCTGAAATATAGTCAATTCCACATACATAATAGAAATTCGACAACCTCATTTGGGACAGATTTTTATTTCTTTTGTTATCAATATATAAACGCCGCCACTGTTCCCAGTGGACAACGAACTGCGTTGAACCTGTGAAAACGTAAACAACTCAATACAATTCATAATTTTTTTTTCAACGTAACGATTGTTTTCTTTTAACCTTAAGGGAACTTCACTGATTTTCAAGGAGTGTACCAACTTAAAGTCGCTTTCCAAAGTTTTGTACTGTCCTCGTCGGTTTGAAAGGCGATTGTTGAATTAATATATATTTACCCGGGTTCATGTCACATTCTGTTACATTTTTAACGTTGTATCTTTCCTTTCCGTTGTCCGAAGCTACATTTGTTTTACAGAGGAAATATATTTTATTTTACTTCTCGTTATTTTTAGATGCGAATTCCTCCCAGTCTTGTGTATTTAACCCACACGGATGAGTGAGTACATTGCATGCACATAGCGTTGCTTTTTTTTTTTTTTTTTTCAAATAGTTAATAAATTTTGCTTTTGAAACAGCTGTCGAGTGTAATATTTTTTATTGGGATTTTGCAAAGTTTATTAAAACTATAATGTTCAACGGAGTAAATACGTAACAGTAATATGATGATGTCACAAATATCTTTCAAATACGTAACAGCAATGTAACGAAGTTACAAATACCTTTCAAATACGTAACAGCAATGTAACGAAGTTACAAATATCTTTCAAATATGTAACAGTAACATGAAGTTGGTATGTTGAAGTTACAATGACCTTTCGCTTAACGTATTGGTTATGTTTCAAAGTTATGTAACGTTTGAGGACATTTTGAAGTAACCTTAAGGTTTCTGAAACATTACTGTTACATTGCGCAACTTATCTGAAAAGTCTCAATGTTTCTGTGCTACGTACTTGTAACATATACGATCTATGCTGTGTGGGAATGTACAGTGAAGTTGCAATTATAAGATGTCCTTCTTTTAACGAAATTTCCGTTTTAAAAAGTTTCCGTTTTTTCTAACTTCAGTATTTTGACAGATTTCCGTAGTCAGTAATTCTGTTTATTTCAGAAAAGTCATTTCCGGTTTTTCCATATTTATATGGAAATTTCTGACTTCGACTTCCTCAGCCCTTTTACCAGATATTTTTCTTTTTCCCTGGTGGGTTTCGAGCCTGGCGCGTACTCAACGGTAGGCGGGCGTGATACCGTTAAGCCAGAAAAACATGCTAACAGCACCCACGTATAAAGTAGAACTCTAATCGCGCGATATGAAATTTTGTTTGCTATTAATGCGAGTGAATTAATAACTTTATTATATTTTGGAGCTTATTATTTTTCTGAATAGGTTTGTAAAAATTCTGTTATATTTTTATAGAGGACATAGTACAAATTACGTCTCCTTTTTCATCGTGATTTTTGGAAGCAATAGAATGCTTTGAAACTTAAGATCTTTTCAAACTGTCAATAACGTTCAGCCACCCTTAAGAAAAGGTGAAATGTACTGCTTTATAGTATTTTTTCACAAAAATCCTAAATATAAAATTTACTCTTGATAGCTACGTATAATGGCTTTTGTCTTAACGGCTCAAAAAACTGATACGTAGATAGACATCATACATTGACATGCGCAATAATTTAAGTACTTACTTTCCTATAGTAACACAATATATGATAGCTGATGCACAAATGAGAGACAGAGGGGACAAGGAATATTCCGTACTACAATAACCAAAATTTAATACGATATGCTATCCACAATATCCGATCCCGCTGCAGACCTTCAAAATCAGATACACAGAAAGTCGATTGGAATTTAGCAGTTAATCAAACCTCAGGTAATCCCTCGACCCGCTTCTATTACCGGAACTTTTCCGTCATGTGAATACGGGAAAGTGAGAACAAAAATATTCCCTTAATAGACAAAAGAAGTTGCGGAAAGGTTCCTGAAAATTCAAAATTTTCCGTTAACAGCTCTTAAAAACGGTAATTTACCGTCATTATAAGAAAGAAATTGCGGAAATTTTCTGAAAATTCAGAATTTTCCTGGCGTACGAAAAATCCGTGAAATTCAGATTTCTTTCCGTCATTTCACGGAAAAGGTTGTATCAGAAATATTCTTCGTTAATTCACAAAGGAATAAAAAAGAATGGCTTTCGAATTTCAGAAATTTTTTTGCAGTTTTTACGCAAATTCCACATTATGCATAAAATTTTGTTACATACGAGGGGCTGCTGATAAATCCTTAGCCAATTTATTATCTAAAGATGGTGCCCAAAACGATGTGCCAACAGCTGATCTGGCATCGGAAATGGACAGGAATTTTATTCCCTTCAGCTGTTTCATCAATCTGGAGAACAAATGGTAATCATATGGTACAAACACGGGTGAGTAAGAAGAATATTTCAAAAGTTCAAAGTAAATTTCACGAAACTTTGACTTTGCCAGCCATGTGGGTTGAAGCATCGTCCTGTAAAAAATAGCATAACCCCTTTTGACAATTTCCTCCTGCGTTTTGATTTCAGTTCCTACTTCTGTTTGTCCAGAAGGAATGCATAATACTTTGCTGTTATTGTTGAAATCTTTCCCAGTGAATCCATTAACAATTTCCCGTCTTTGTTCCAGAACACCGACGTCATCAAATTTTCTGTTGGCTTCTGTTCCGTGAAACTTTTTTGGAGCCAGGAACCCAACTGTATTCTTTGGATAACTTTTTATACTTTACAGATGCATCTATGCTTCATTCATTGTTAACAATCAAGCCAAAGAGCTCTCCACATCCTATTGAAAATGCCACAACATTTACTTAGCTGTTGTAACCCGACGACTTTGCTAAACCGTAATCAGGCATTTCCGCACTCGTTTGATCGAGACCTTCTTCATGTCCAGCACTTAGTGAATTATAAATCCAACACATTCACGGGACATCTTTAGAATATCCGCTATTATTTTGGCAAATATTCTTGGTTCGTCCAAAATCATGTTGATGACAGCATCCGCATATTGTGCAACGGTGATCACAACAGGCCTTCTTAGATGGTCTTTATCCTCTGCGCTGAAATGTCATGTCTTGAGATTGAGAACCCAGTTCTAAATTGTGAAATAAGAAAACGGCCTTCGATAATTTACTTTGGATTTACTTCACTGTCTTCCTTTAAGAAATAGTAACTTAACCTTTTAAACGGACGATACAGGAGTCAAATGGTGCGCAAAATATTCTACGCTCCCTAAGCAGAAATGCTTACCAAACGGTCGGGTTTTAAGAAAGCTGTAGCAAAACAATTGCCGAATTTTTACGAAAGCTAAAGCAAAACAGTCGCGATAACTCCGGTACAGTTGGCAAATTTTGAGCGAAGCTATTGCAAAATCTAATCTCATTGAGGAGTCTATTATAACAAATTCTACGAAACGAACGAGTAAAATTTATAACTTCCAGAACAAAAGTAGGAAGGATTTTAAAAAAAGAAATGCCTAAAATTTATCCTGAACTACTTTCTTTCACGCCTTCACGTTGGTTGTGATCAGGTTGCATGTAAACAAAACGGAAATATACACACTCAAATCGGCAACCACGTTTTTCATTTTGCATTTCGAAACACACACACACACACACACACACACACACACGAACTTCCTTTTATTATTACAGATTAAGCAAGTGTTGAGCTAACAGACGGAGTCTTTCCATTTCTTCGTTTTTCAGTTCAAAGGGTTTTTTTTTTTTTAATTAATGTTAGTGAGCCAACTTTCGTGAAACGGTTCAAGTAAAAGGCCATTTAGTTTTAATTGAAATTCTGCAATGACACGGAATTGCGGGAATCGAAAGGCGTCAAAACCTGACCACGGACGATGTCCAATCGCATGCCAAAAAATCAACGGGATCGGATGTGTCATGTCGTAGCTGGTGTGTCGTGTCGTAGCTATATTCAAACAACTAATTGTCCCGCGTCTCGTATAGAGAGCGGATTTTTTCAATTATTATTAAAATTGATCATTTTTTAATGATCATTATTTTTATACGACACGACCAATCACCATGATACCAACCCCATGCCACTTACCATGTCTTTCCCTTTCTCTGTGGCAAGTGTCACAGCGATTAGCTGAAGATCTTTGGAGGAGATAGGTAACAAACGACCCCTTCTCAAAACCCGGAAAAACAACTAAAAATGCAAGTTTTTGGACGAATATTCCTGAATGACCTGGAATTTCGGGAATCGGAAGGCGTTAAAACCTGACCATGGACAATGTCCATTCGCATGTAAAAAATCACGGTGATCGGATGTGTCATATCGAACCTATGCCCGAACAACTAAGTGTCTCGAGTCTCGTAAAGAGACTCGAGACACTTCTGAACTCTACTTGAGAGGACGTCATCGAGCGGAGTCTTGTAAAGAGACTCCGCTCGGTCTTCGGCCTTGCTTCGCTCAATAAGAGATTTCTGCTAGTCCGTTATTATCTACATCACGACAGAAGGCACGACAGGAAAGGGTTAGTCCCACTGATACAGACATCGTGTTACTGAGTAGAAGCAAGTGATTAAAACATATCTCTTCTTTCAGCTGTTGTTATTGCCCTTTTATTAGGCAAACAGCCAGAAAAAATTAGTGTCAATCATCCCCATTAATGGCCACTTTGAATAACAAAGCTAAGGAAATGTTTTTGATGCGCGCGTTCACTCGTGCCAGCAGTGTTCGGTCCACTTCTTGGGTAGGAACACATTTGTCTGAGCTGATTTCATCCCATTCTGCTAACTCCAAGTTAATTCGTTCCAGCCATTTAAAGGGTTAATTACCGCTCTGCTCTCCTTCGCTGTGAACTCTACTTGAGAGGACGCCATCTTCATGAAACGTTCATTCATGTCGCAATGGGACCAGAATGGGTCAAAAAATATTACAAGATATATATACTTTCAGGTGAAATATATTTCATTTGTCGGGAAAAAGAGGAAAGTGTGAAAGCTAAAAACTTGTTAGTATCTCCTCGTACTGATTCGGACATAGCTTCATTGAATTCGCGTGGAACCACAAAAAATACCTCACACCCTGAAGTGCTCTTCGTCTTCTGTTAGAATAGCTTCTCCATAAATTTGCACTATGCCTTCCCGGAATGCGACAGCGGTTTTAACCACCGTTAAATATGCATTCGGATGTGGCCAGGATCTATTTTTTTTTCAATATTTGCCGCTGTTTCCGCCCTGCGTTTGCCACCCCCTGAAGCCATTCAACCTCAGCAGACACCTCCCATTAGACTGCATCTCCTTCGATGAAGTGACATTCGGCCGCGTACTGTGCTTTGAGTCGCTAACAAAAGCGGCTCTTTTACGCTCTTGACCCTACTAGTGCCCGCTGTCATTATCACCATCCTCAGGAGTCATCCTCATCCATCCCCCACTTCCCCGTCGTCCCCAAATGCACAATCATCCCCACATCATCTTTGCACCACAGAACTAAAGGAGGATGAAGGATGAAGAGAGAGAGAGAGAGAGAGAGAGAGAGAGAGTGAGAGGGAGGGAAGGAAGGGGGTTTGATGATGGGGAGAAGGGGAGAAACAACACTACGTTGAATTGGAGAGAAAGAAGAACGAAGAGGAAACTGGGAAATTTCGGACGCTTCAGAACGGAGAGAGCAACCACGCAGCTTCCGATCGATAGGGCAGCCGGCTCGAAAATTGATGGTAATTTTGGCCATCGCTCAGAGGAGCAGTCGGTCGACGCTTCGGCCTACCATCTCCCTCTCTTTCGACCCCCCGTCTTTATTTTCCCCCCACTTCTCTATTCCGGAAGGTTTTATATTCAAATCACGGCGATTTGCCGTTTGGTGGTGCGGCTCTCCTGCTGAGTCCCGAGGAGCATGACAGCCGCCTTAGAGAGTTGCCCAGGCGTCAAATTTGTGCCGCAATCAGAGCCTCCCCCGTTACGCCCTCCCCCATAATTTCTCCTCCTCTCTGTGCCTCAAGAGGAGGGAGGGATGCGAGGAGGAGGTAAAGGGGTGGGTGGTTAGTATTCTCCATCGAAGGAAGCAAAGTAGGAGGAGGAGGAGAGAGGGAGGGATGCCGCGGAGACTGGTGGTGATGTTGTTTGGCAAAAGTGGAGGATGCCACAGTCAAGCAATGGGAGGAGCAGGACAAGGACAGGGACGCTGTAGGGATCGACAGAGGATCAGCGTCAGGAGAGGGTGCAAGCCTAACTTCGTGAGAGAAATTGAAGAGGATGAAATGTACAAACGTTATCTCGTACTGCGAAGAAAATGCCTTGCAATGAGGAAAAATCAAAGGGGAAAGAACAAGCTTATAGTCACTTGTGCTAACAAGAGAAACGAGATTTCATACGTTTGTCTTAAGCTGCCCAAACTTATTAGAAGCTCATTTCTAAGAAATAAAAAATGACAGCTTCTCATAAATTAAAGCTGAAATTCATTCAACAAGCTCTGTTTCCCGTTTAGAGGGAGAAAATAACATTTATGCCACCAAAATCTTTGATCGATCATTTTCTACATTCCCGCGCCCTCGATCGATGATACCAGATGTGGAAAACACAGGCGGAGATACATAGGCGTGCTTCAATGTGAACCCCATCCCCCTTTCACTGTAGAAAGTATCTATGCAGATTCTGAGAAAAAGACATCATTGCTCTGTGTGTGTTCAAGGTTTTAGATCTGAATCCGAGACGAGAAATAATGTCTGAGCTGTAGAATAGAACAAAAATTGCTGAAAAATGTCAGGAAATCCTAAAAATTTTCCCCCGTAGCTATACGAAATGGATGTTTCTATCTAAAAGTCACAGGAAATCAAGTCCTCAAATTCTTCCCTAAGAAATCATTGGGCAATCGGTATTAAAAGTTCCCTCCTGGGAAGAAATCAGACCTGAAATCACTTTCTCCCAAGCGAAATCATAAGCGATGCCAGTGAGTTTTCCCAAAGGAAGACGATACACAATAGTTTTCCTCTAAGGAAAGTTCTTACGCATCGTCTTCCGCGATTTTGTTTGGATCAAAAGACTTAAGATCTGATTTCTTATGATGATTTTGTTTGGATCAGAAGACTTAAGATCTGATTTCTTATGATGATTTTGTCTGAATCAAAAGACTTAAAATCTGATTTCTTATGATGATTTTGTTTGGATCAAAAGACTTAAGATATGATTTCTTATGATGATTTTGTTTTGATCAAAAGACTTAAGGTCTGATTTCTTGTATTGATTTTGTTTGGGTCAAAAGACTTAAGATCTGATTTCTTATGACGATTCTGTTTGGATCAAAAAACATAAGATCTGATTTCTTATGTTTCAATATACAATAATACTTACCTTAACGGACATCCCTCAAATACGGACCTCTCCCAATTAGGGTCACTTTCTATGGTACCTGCAGAACAGTATGTACTGTAAAAAATAAGAGGTGTAGATTCACGGAGAATTTTTGAAAATAACGTGCACCAAAGTTGCCGGTATAGGTGTCCGTCTTTTTACGAAATTTCCGTTTTTAAAAGTACCCATCTTCTTTTAACTTCCGCATTTTCACAGACTTTTCGTAGTCAGAAATTCCGTTTATTACAGAAAAGCCCGTTTCAGGTTTTTCCGTATTTATACAGAAATTTCGGAAAATCGAAGACGTTGAATTTTTCAGCCCTTACACCAGAGAATCCTTTCGCAGTAGTGGGTATGGAACCGACGTATTTTGGGGTGGTTCAACAGATAATGCGCGTCTTAACCACTGAGCCAGAAAGACTCGGCAATCTGAACCATATTTAAGGTAAGACTAATAGTGCGATGCTGATTTCTTTTTTTTTTTTTTCTTTTTTTTTTTTTTTTTTTGCCATTAATGCAAGTCATTTAGTCATTTTATTTTCTGTCGGAGCTTATTATTTTGTTGAATAGGTTTGTAATAATTTTATTTTTTCTGTAGGAGGACTTATCGCAAATTAAAAGTTTTTTCCATCAAGATTTTTTGAAGCAGCAAAAAGCTCTGGGCAACGAGATCTTTTTAAAATGACAATGACTTTAAATTACCATCAAGAAAAAGTGAAATGTACTGTTTCATATTATTAATTCACAAAACACCTAAATATGAAATTTACTCTTGAAAGCTATAACAGCTTTTTTCTCAAGGAGTCCACAGACTGATACACAGGCATCATACATTCACCTGAACAATAATTTAAGAGCACCCGGTTTCTAAATGTAACACAATAAACAATAGCTTGAGTACAAAACGGAGGAGAGGAGAAAAAATATCTTGTGCCACAATAATCAAAATTATGCGATATGTTATCCACGATATCCGATGTCCGCAAAATCTAATTTTGAAGTTGGATATCCGATCGAACTTCAAAATCAAATTTTCCGACAGACGATTGAAATTTAATAGTAGTTAATCAAATCTCAAGCATTCCCACGAATCTCTCCTATTACCGGAAATTTCTTTTCATGTGGATACGGAAAAAGTGAGAATGAAGTTTTCCCATTAATCTAGGAAAGAAATTGCGGAAAGGTTTCTGAAAATCCAGAATTTTCCATTAATAATCTTAAAAATGGAAGTTTACCGTTAATATGAGAAAGGAACTGCGGAAAGGTTTCTGAAAATTCAGTATGTTCCTGGCGTACGAAAATTCCGTGAAACCCAGGTTTCTTTCCGTTATTTCACCGAAAAGGTTGTATCAGATGTATAAGAGATCACGGAAAATCGTTCGTGAAGTTCAGAAAATTTCTTACAGTGTCAGTTATAATAAACATTCTCCCTCGGTTTTGCGAACTTCCTCAGATACCGACGCGGACTTCGATCAGAACATCCTAAACGCTCATTTATAGTCTCTCAGTTGCAAGCAGGTAAAGGTAGAGCCTATGATTTCATCTGTATTACTGATTTCATAAGTGACAGCGTCGGCGGCGTCTGCGTCCTCACCCAACTGACAAATCGACCCCCACCCCCTGGATGAAACGTCCAATGGCTTGACTCCTGCTAAAAGCCGCTAGTGCTTTTTTTTTAATTTTATTTCGGAGTTTAACGACCACTATCAGCAACTCTAAGGGTTATAAGTATATAGTCACCGCAACCTGATTAACAGCCTCTGGCTTTCGTTAGACAAGCACAGTGTCTCTTCCAGGACTCGGACCACCACCCAGCTCGGACGATGAGCCGTTAATCAGCGTCTCTGACCACTTGGCCACTGGCGAGGTCACCAGTATCCCGTTTCTTTCCCATGCTGATGTTTTCTTATGTTAGTTTGCTTATGGGTTTGCAATTGTATACCTGATTATTTTCACCTATGGCCAGAAAGTGCAAGGTGTTAACATTGCGGAAAACGTGAAAGAGTTTGCATTACTTTTCAATTCGGGAACCTCATAGGCGTACCGGAAAAACTTGGGCCACCCTCCTCGCCAGAAACATCTTCCTTTTTCGAACATCTATATTATTGCAATAGCATATACAGTATTATATAGGTTCCGGTTACTGGAAATCTTAATTTCCATATTATTAACTAGATAACGTTATTATAAATACACCAAACTGTGAATACTCAAGGGACGCATCATCATCATCATCATCATAGTCAACCATTATCAATCCACTGCTGGACGAAGGTCTCCCCAAGTTTCCTCCACAACGGTCTGTCTTGTGCCAGTCTCCTCCATGTCACTCCCGCATACTTTCGAATTTCATCCACCCATCTCCCATGTGGTCTTCTTCTAGATCTTTTCCTGTCCCTTGGAATACAATCTAAAATTTCGGCTGTCCATCGATGGCCTGTCCTTCTGGCAGTATGTCCAGCCCATTGCCATTTCAGGGATTTAACTCTAATCATGATGTCTTCCACTCTTGTCATTTTTCGGATACACGAGTTCCTCTTCTTATCTCTCCTGGTTACACCAAGCATGCACCTCTCCATGCTTCTTTGAGTTGTCTGCAGTCTTTGTATGTCTCTTTTAGCTAAGGTCCACGTCTCTGCACCATACGTAAGCACTGGAAGGATGCATTGATCAAACACTTTTCTTTTAAGACATAATGGCATATTGCTCTTGAAAATTATGCTGTTTCTTCCAATAGCTCTCCAGGCAAGTTTTGTACGCCGATTAATTTCTTCATCAATGTGACCGTCACTTTATATCTGTTGTCCAAGATAAACGTACGTACCTATTATCTCCAGCTTTTTTCCATCAATCGATAAATCTTCGTTTCTTGTAAAAGCATTGTACATTACTTTTGTCTTCTGAAAGTTCATTTTTAATCCCACTTCTTTACTCTTGTCAGAAAGTTCCTGGATCATACTCTGCAGCTCTGATGGGGTAGTTGCAAAAATGACTACGTCATCAGCAAAACGAAGGTGAGTTAGATAATCCCTATTAATCTTTATCCCTTTGTTTTCCCAGTTCAGTGATTGAAAGACATTTTCCAATGTGGCATTAAAGAGCTTGGGAGATATGGTGTCACCTTGTCTCACTCGCTTTCCAATTTTTATGTGTGTTGTATTTTCAAACAGCCGAATCTTTGCACTTGCATTTTCATAGATGTTATTAATAATATTTATGTATGCATCTTCAATACCGGAGGATTTCAAAGCCATTGTAACTGCTGATGGTTTCACCGAATCAAAGGTCTTTTCATAATCGATAAAAGCCATGGACAATGGAAGTTCATATTCCCTTGCTCATATAACGTATTAAATCCCTTTTTTGTGTGTGTGGTGTATTAAATCTATTTATGCTTACTACACCACCAAAATAAACGGATTTAATATGCGTCTCTTGAGTATTATTAGCTAGGCTTTACCGGAGTTTAATTAAATATTTTTTTAAATATTTTATACAAGTATATTTTGTAAAATCAAAATTATTACATTTTATTGCGGGAAACACAAATATGCATAGTGTAATTAAAATATTTGCTCCATAGTTTTATACCCGTACAAAGTGCTACAAAACAACTACTTCAAAGTTAATCATATCAGGCAAATTTTATTCATTTAGAGAACTAAGGCCAGTCTCTTTGAAATGCCTCACGATCACACCTACACACAAAACATATAACTGCAGAGTGACAAGTGACAGAGTCTAATGACTTTTTCCGGTTTATACCAAAATACAGAACATACATAAGTAAGCAAAAAAATGACGATTAAAAATGTTTGCACAAAAAACGTAAAACTACTTTAATTATTTATTCTTGAATATGAAAAATACATAATAATGCCACAATGTTTTGCACATGGTAAAAAAAAAAACAACAACAACAGAAAAAAAAACCCCATTATTTTCTCTGTGTCTTCGTTCCCGCGAAGGATACCTTTTAGTTCATTATATTCTGAAGGAGGCGTAGTTATGTGTGCACAACTGTAATACGCATAACCAGAGTTGGAAACGGGTCAAAAATTTCGGACCCGATCCGGACCCGTAACTGACTCAGACAAATCTACTTTGAACTATAAATTCGAAACTCAATTTATAATTTTCAAGAGCAATATGCCATCATGTCTTAAAAGAAAAGTGTTTGATCAATGCATCCTTCCAGTGCTTACGTATGGTGCAGAGACGTGGACCTTAACTAAAAGAGACATACAAAGGCTGCAGACAACTCAAAAAAGCATGGAGAGGTGCATGCTTCGTGTAACCAGGAGAGATAAGAAGAGGAGCTCGTGGATCCGAAAAATGACAAGAGTGGAAGACATCATGATCAGAGTAAAATCCCTGAAATGGCAATGGGCTGGACATACTGCCAGAAGGACAGACCATCGATGGACAACCGAAATTTTAGATTGTATTCCAAGGGACAGGAAAAGATCTAGAAGAAGACCACATGGGAGATGGGTGGATGAAATTCGAAAGTATGCGGGAGTAACATGGAGAAGACAGGCACAAGACAGACCGTTGTGGAAGAGGCTTGGAGAGACCTTCGTCCAGCAGTGGATTGATAATGGTTGACAATGATGATGATGATGACATACGTAATATACGTATATATTCATCCCAATAACTGCTTGATATTTAATAACTGAAATCCTTTTTTATTAACAAAATTTGGTTACTTGCTCAATTTTAGTGCCACTATTTTGCGTAATCCAGAAGAAATGGTTGACTATGACCGTGACCATTGAGTATATTACAAATGGGAATCATTATTTACGATTACGCAAATGTATTTTTAGCACGTTTTTTGTAAAAAAAGATCCTGCTTATGTTATCGGTTTGTCCGTCCGTCCTTCTGTACCCACGGTATCTCTGCAACTATTAGTCCGACTTGAAAAAAAAATTTGGATTCGGAAGCTTGAAATATGCGAGTGACGATCCTTCATTTCGTTTTTTTTTTACAATGTACAATTTCGCCGCTAGAAGGCGTAAATGCAGATGATGTCGAATTCAAAATTACGTTTTATTCCACATATTTGCTTCTAAGCATCCGATTGAAAAAATTATTTTCATCATTCGATGCCATTTATGTCGAAGAGTATTTTAGATATAGTTTCTTTTTCAAATTACGCATAGATTTTCCGCTAGGGAGCGTAAATTAAATTACATTTTTCCCGATAACTCTTCTTCTAAAACCCCGATTTGAAATTTTTTTTTCCAGCGGATACATCTTCTAATGGAAAATCTTTTGCACATAATTTCGAATTTTTGGTAAAGAATACTTTGGCCACCAGGGGGCGTAAGTGTTAATTTTTGCTTCTGATGTATTGGCCATATAATCTGAGCTTCTAAAATATCGATTGAAAAAATTCTTTCATGGACTGATGTCACTCCCATTGATAAACCTTTTCGAAATACTTTCTTCCTAAAATATTCCACAGTTTCTCCGCCAGGGGCGTAAACGTATATCTTATTTTTGTCAATATCTCTACTTCTAGGTGTCCGATTTCAAAAATTCCTTCTTTGTAGGATAGTGTTTTCCGTATGACATGTTTTTCATATAGTTTCAAAATTTTCAAGTAATTAATAGACTTTCCGCTAGGGGGCGTAAAGGTAAATTGCGTTTCTCCCTATATCTCTGCTTCTAAATCACCGATTTGAAAAATTATTTCTGCACCGGATACAGCTCCTGGTGGGAAATCGTTTGCACATAATTTTTAATTTTTGTAAAAAAAAATGGTTTCGCCACCAGGGGCGTAAGCCTTAATTTCCCCTTCTTGGTGTATTTGCAGCAAACTATGAGCTTCTAAAATCTCGATTGATAACAAAAAGTCGTTTGTTGACTGATACTACTCATGTCGACAAACCTTTTAGGAACATTTTCTTCTTGAAATAATGCATGGTTTCTACACCAGGGGGTGTAGATGTATATCTTATTTTTGTCAATATCTTTACTTCTAAAAGTCCGATTTGAAAAATTCCTTCTTTGTTGGAGAGTGTTTCCGATACGAAATGTTTTCCCCATAAATTCAAAATTTTCAAGTAAATCATAGACTTTCCGCTAGGGCACACAAAGGTAAATTGCGTTTTCTGCTCGTAAAACTCCGATTTGAAAAATTCTTCCTGGATCGCATATACAAGACCTGATGGAAAATATTTTTCACGTAATTTCTAATGTTTGGTAAAGAATGGTTTGGCCACCAGGGGTCATAAGTGTTAATTTCTGCTTCTGATGTACTTGTAGCAAAATCTGGGCCCCTGAAAACTCGACTAAATTTTTTTTCTTGGACCGATACCGCTCATATGGATAAACCTTTTGAGAATACTTTCTTCCTAAAGTAATGCATGGTTTTCCCACCAGGGGACGTAAAGTCACATCTGATTTTTGTCGATAACTCTGTTTCTAAGAGTTTGTTAGCTCATGATTCCGTTTACAGCAATATCTGAGTGATTAAAGACCCTATTGAAAAACCTCAGATACTATTGTTTTCCATACCAGTTCCATTGAATAGCTTTGATAAATTTAATTTGCGTCAGAACGGATTCAAAAGACGTGCGTGCTTATTACCCCCGAAAATTCGGTGTCATCTTTCTTTTTTTAAATGTATTTAGATTGTTCACACGCTTTGATGGAGATGCGCATACTTTCATATGATCCGTTAGATTTTTGGTTTCATAATCTTTTATTACACCGTCGACATCTTTCTTTGTAATTATACACTTTCCATATTTTGAACAACAAGCAAGACCAACCAACACAGAATTATTCACCGTTCCTTAATGAGACGAAACAAATTCCAGCATTCACTCTTCCCCTTGTGGTTGTCAACAAGCACGTATTTGTTGGCCTCAACGCCTATCTCAACCTCCTGAATATTAAATCCATCCATATTAACAAGTAAGGAGTTAATTTCGACATGACATGTCATGGGAACGGGATGTTAGCACATCAATCGAAAACCTCTGAATGCTCAATGTAAAAGATGCAATGTAAAAAGTAACTCTTAGTCATACAGTGAACTTCGCACGGAGAGAGTGAATTAGCTGAGAAGCAGGCGAATGGCGTTTGCCTGTACCTTGCCGTGGACAATCGCACTGTAAAAGATCGCAAGGGAAGTATCTTTTTACGATATGGTGTCGGTGTGTCTGACGTAGATCGGTGGAAATCTTCGTTGCTTTAAAAAAGAGACGACAAAATTTTTGCACGGCAAATCATTATCCACTTCATGGACACCAGAACCGACTACAGAATTCAACAACGGGCATTTTATCTTTGGAATATATTTTTCTCTTTTCAGAAATAAACCGGGTCCAGGAACACCTTCACCCGAGCCTTTGGACCCGCAAGAAATTGTCGACCTGTTGACACGTTACCCGTTTCCATCTCTGCACATAACACGTTGTCCTCATTGGTATAAAAATTTCAGACATTTCTTTCACATCCTGTTTTAGTTTACATGTAAATGAACTATTGCCATGGCTGTGAAAAGGGGTCGCAAAACTTCTGGAATAGCAGCTTTCCTGTCATCTAGTTTTAATAAACAAAAGCAACGAAAACTATTTCTGAAGATTTTACTTATTTACTGAAAAAAAAAAAAAAAAAAAAAAGCAAAGACGTTTAGCACTTTACTCAAAGCCGCCGTCAAAATTCCTGTCTATTTCTTTAATTAGTTTAATATGAAGTTTTCGCAGAAAATTTTGAAAAAAATTATTTTTGCTTGAGCCCTATTAGCTGAGAGCCCACGCCCCCTCGCAATGCTGGGGTTGCTTGGGCTATCAATACGTCCCTGAGTAACCTAAAAATATCGCAAAACAATGTTTTAAAGAAACTGAGTTTTTTTCGCATATTTACTGAAAATACTAAATGCTCCGGGAGTGTCCGTAATAGGTTTTACCGTATCACCGTTAGCAGAAAGCTTGTAAGCTCTTTAATTTCCATTATTTTCCTGTAACTCATGCTCAGTGCCTCTACTACCCCGTACCTACACAAAAAAAAAAAAAAAAAAAAAAATGAAAAAAAATGAAAATTAATGCACGAAAGTTCTTAATATAAACATGCATGGATTTAAAACTGGCTTCCATTAACCCAAGGGTGACCCGCCATATAACCAGCCGGATTGACTAAGGGCCTGTTAAAGGCAATCCCTATTTAACCCTTTAAGTGACCGATGTATCTGTAACAAATGGTGCCCAAAGTTTTTGGGGCTTCTTAAAATAGAAATGATCACATAACGGCCGGGTTTTACAAAAGCTACGTCAAAACAATTCCTTTCTCCCTCTCATCACAGCAGTGTGAGCCTTAAACCTGTTAATGGCGATAAGCGTTCTTCATCTAGTTCTTTATTCTCTGCACCATGACTCAAGGCATGATAGGGAAGAACTAGTCTCCTTAGCATTGGCATAATGCCACATGATAGGAACAAGTGACTCAAGCATCTTCTGTCTCCTTTCTTTGGTTCGTCGCCGTTGTTAAAGCCCTTTGAGCAGTGAATCACTCAGAAAGGATTAGTCATTCAGAAATCACTTCTGGCAGGCAATCACTCAGAAAAGATTAGTATCAATCAACCCCCTAAAAACACTTTCAATAACAAAGTCAAGAGGAAAAGAACATTTTCTGGTGCTCAGGTTCACTCATTCCAGCCGCGTTCGGCCCATTTCTTAGCTTGTAAACATATTCGTTCGAGCTGATTTTGCTAAACCCGAGTTAACTTGTTTCAGCCATTCAAAGGGTTAAATGAGATGAAATTAACAATCGCTTTGTACAGTATCCCTTATAAATGTTCTTATTTCTTAGTAACTTTTTCTTTTTCTTCCTTATGTGTATTCTGAAAGTGTGGTTAAAAAAATGTGGTAGCTAAATCAGTTGAACTGATGATTTTGGGAGAAGAAAAGTGGTTTTTTCTTGGATATCTGTAGTTCGAGTCCTTATAATTATTTCAGTAGAAACTTCTCCTTCGTGTATTTGCGGCAGAGTGACGCTTTAAGTGCTTTGAATCGCCGATAGGTGGCGCTTGACCTAATACCGGTCTCATACATGGGTACAGTTCGTTTCCTCATCTTACCAACATGATCGCTTTCTTTCATCTAAAAGTTCCCTTTAGAGAAAGATCATTTTACAGAACCGTTCATTCCACCTACAAGTCATATCATCGAGATGTGCACTTCATTTCATTTAAGGGTTACTTCACCTAAAAATTCATACACTGTAAAAAAAAATTTGAAATTCATGTGCCACTTTCCGTGATTACTTTCCTGAATTTACTGATGGAAAAAAAATCCTGAATTTCAGGCATTTTTCGTACGTCAGGGAAATTCTGAATTTTCAGAAACACTTCGTCAATTTCTTTCGTACATAACAGAAAAATGCTTTTCATCGCTTCTTCCGTAACTATATGATGATATTTTTTTGTAATAGGAGCGATTCGGGGCAATACTTGAAGTTTGATTAACTATTACTTTCAGTCGTCTGATCTAATCTTGAAGTTCTGTAGAGGGATCGGATATTGTGGATAGCATAACGCATGAAATTTTGGTTATTGCGTCAACGGATGTTCCTGCCACTCTCCCCCATTTTGTACGCTAGCTATTGTACACTCTATTGACGAAAAGACACAGGACACTCCTTTCAACGCAAATGAGCGGATCCGCTGCGTTGTTAACACGCGCGGTACAGCTGTAAACGGTATAAGAACAAGCCTGCAGTTGACCGCGATCATATCGCACTGTAAAGCTGAGGGAAAATGTCGCAGCGGGAGAGAACTGACTTTGAGACAGGAAAGATTGTTGGGTGTTATACACTGCTGGACAATTGCCAAGGACGGATCATAAACGGCTATATAGCGCATAAAAAAGTAAGTGTGGTTTGATGCCAAGTGAAATAAAATAATGTCAGAATGCCAGGACATTACAAGAAAGACAATTTATTGTGCTCTGAAATCCAGAAGGCTTTGGAACGTGTTCAAGGGACAAACAGGCCATTTTGTGCAGAATACGTAAACGTGAAAAAAATGCAATTACCGTCCGCAGGCGTTCCGGCGTAAGATGTCAATACGGGATATGGCCACCATGGAGGGCGATGCAAGATTCCACACGTCGTGTCATGCTTTGCACAACATTATCAAGCAGCTGTTGGGGATAATTTATCCCATTCCTCTGTCAGTGCACGGATGAGGGTGTCCTTGTTTATTGGAGTGCATTGGCGACCAGCAAGACTCCTCCCCAAAGCATCCCACACATTTTCAATGGGATTCATATCTGGAGAACGTGCTGGCCATACGAGGCGTTGAATATCCTCGCTCTCAAGACACTCCTGGACAGCGACTGTTCGAAGACATGTTGCGTTGTCGTCCATGAAAATGAATCTATCACCGACAGCACCACGGAACATGCGAACATGAGGTAGCAGAACATCATTAATGTATCGTTGGCCAGTCATAGTCCCAGTTGGAAGCACATAAAGGGACGTACGGCCATTGATCATGATGCCAGCCCATACCATGACACTACATGTCGGATATCGGTCCCTTTCCTGTATGTTTGCTGGACAATATGCAGTACCACTATCACGCCAGATCAGTTGTCGTCGACAATCAGACGATAGACTGTATCTACTCTCATCTGAGAAGAGGACAGCAGACCAGTCGTTATCAGTCCAATTGCGATGTTGATGGCACCATTGCAAAGGGGCGGTACGGTGACGTCTGAACAATGGGATGCACACAACAGGACGGCGGGCGTATAGTCCTCCTTCATGCAAACGTCTGGCGACAGTTTTTCGGGAGATCCGCTTGCCACTAACAGCAATAAACTGATTTGCTACCTCACTAGCTGTGCTGCGCCGGTGTCTTTTTGTTGATAGCACTATGTACCGATCTTCTGCAGGTGTCGTACTGCGAACACGACCTCCCCCGTGAAGTTTGCTACACTCTCCATTTGTTTGAAATGATTTCCAAAGCCTTGAAACAACACTGTCGCTGACGTCGAACTCCCTGGCAACATCTGTTATTTTTCGCCCTTCTTCCATCTTGCCAATAATACGGCCACACGTAAAATCATCTAGGTGATGTCGGGAAGACATACTGAAAATTGCAAGTTCGTCAATTGATTCTTTCCCTTTCAACTTTGCGTTTGAATAACAACGGTCAATACGCGTCAAATCCTTTATATCTCTTATTAGCGCTATGACGTCACGAACAAGTTCAGCAATCCAAAATTTGCATACGCAGAACACGTCTTACTGTATCCCGCACTTATGCTAATTTCCACATTTTCCTGCCTACCATTTTATGGTTGCTATCGTTGCTATTGTCATCCGTCCTTAGCAATTGTCCGGCAGTGTATTAGTGGGTTGTCCATAAGAGAAACCGAGAGGCTTTCAAACATACCCAGGTCAACTGTTTTGGGTGTACTGAATAAGTGGAAGACACATGGCGTACCTGCAGCAGCAAAACGTACCGGCAGGCCAAAGAAAATCAGTGATAGAGGATGTCGAAGCCTCAGGAGAGTCGTTACAGCTAATCGACGGAGTACTGGATAAGACCTCAGTGTACAAGTGAGTAAAAATGCTGTAAACCTCGGTATGAATACGAGCTATTCGCAGAGAACTTCATTCCATGAGTTACCGTGGTAGTGCGGATGCTCATAAGTCTTTCATCTGTACTCGGAATGCTACTCGTCATTTAGCATGGTGTAAAGAACATTTATCGTGGACCGTAGATCAATGGAAACGGGTCCTATGGACTGATGAATCCAGATACACGATCCATCAGTCTGATGGCCGTGTGTGGGTATTGCGGCAGCCGTGGGGAACGCTATTTACCACAGTGTACTGTTCCTACGGTCAAGTTTGGAGCTGGCAGTGTACTCGTGTGGGGGTGTTTTTCGTGGTATGGTCCCGGCCCATTGGTTATCGTGCATAAACCTGTTAACTAGCACATCTACCTCGATATTCTGGACATTTATGCCCTACCAACTCTGTGGCAATACGATGGAAAAGAGCCTTGTTGGTACCAGCAGGATAATGCACCGAGCCATAAAGCAAGGACTGTTACGGCGTGGTTTGACGATAATTCCGTATCGTATGTGGACTGGCCAGCACAGAGCCCTGATCTTAATCCCATAGAGAAGCCATGGTATGGATTAGAGCGCCGCATAAGAAGTTTGGAACGAAGGCTTACTACTAGGCAACAGTTAGCGGCAGCGTTATGTACTGAATGGAAGCGCATACCTATCGCTGTGTTCCAAAACCTTGTCGAAAGCATGTCCCGAAGGGTCTGTGCATGCATTAATACCAAAGGTGGTTTCAAAATATCTTTATTCAAAGGTAGAAATCAGGAGACGAACTAATAAGGACGTCTAAATACAAATAAAATACGATCAAAGATCGTTAAACCACTAAAACCTATATAAAAATATACAGCATAGTGCACAAGTTGAAAAATGGAGCAAAATTACAGCTCGTGATAAATGAACAGCGACAAGCATGTCTGGGCATTTAGGAAGGATTTTAACAAAAAAACTTATTGCTCATAAGTGCATTGCTGTGCGATTAACAAACTTGTTCAAGAAAATATTGAGAGCTTCAGGAGACAACATTTCTCTTGCAAAAAAAAAAAAAAAAATACAATAAGACAGTAAGGTGTAACACATCATAGTTACAAGAATGTACAGTACAAAGCAATTGACAAACTGATCATAAGACAAATCAATGAAATGATGAATATCAGGAGAAGAACAAACTTGGACTTCCTGGTGTAAATATAATATATTACCTGTTCGGCAATATTCAGAAACAATGTACAGATATACAGCACAGTGTCAACATGTTACAAATCAAAATCGGACCATATACAGAAATGTAACAGTATTCTGTTGACCAGATGGAAAATGTAAGTATAATAAGAAAACACACGATGAATAAAGCTTTAACATGTTCTCACTATCCATATGTAGTAATAGAAGAATGATAGTACCAAGCGTCACCTCACACAAAAGAACAAAATAGGTAAAATGTTTTTCAAAATATATTACTCATGAGTACAACACCATGCAATTGACTAACTTGTGCAAAAATAAATACAGTAAGAATCATTGGTCAACATGTCTCTCGAAAGAAGGTACGATATGACAGTGAGTTTTAACACAACATATTTACAAGGATGTACAGTACTATGCAATGTAAAAAACTGATTATCAGACAAATCATTGGAATGTTTAATAACAGGAAATAACTAAACTTGGACATCCTGATGTAAATAAGATGGATTACTTGTTCCGCAATATTTTTAAAACTATGTGCAATTATACAGCACAGTGCAAACATGTTCGGGAAACAAATTAGAACAAAATTACAAAAAACTACACTGCAGAAACAATTTCTATGTTTATACAGCACTATGCTAATGACTAACTGCAATATTTATGCTCAAAATGTAAACTAAAGACGAACTAACTTGAACGTCAATGTAAGAAAAAAAAATACAAGATGAGTGTCACAAAAAACAATTTGCTGTGTAAACACGTACAGCCCTTTATAAAAAGACCCATGCGGTAAATTTCCAAGCTGTGCAAAGATCATTAAAACAGATTGTTGATATTTACATATGCATTTCTGATTCAAAAAGGTCAAATACCAAATCTGCCGACCGTCAGGTACAATGACGCTGGCGAGCTGGTAAACCATGAGGCAGCCGGTGACCAGGTGGCAAGGAACTGGCTCTCCCGACGCTGAGTAACTGCAACAGAATACTCTAGCCGAAGTCGAGATGTCAGACGGTCGCGGAAATGGCATAATAATGCCGTAGAAGCTTCATGCACAGTCAGAGGAGTAGTCAAATATCTGCAGCTTTGATGAAACACGTAGATTACATGCTTCGCTAAAATAAAAATATAGGCACAGACTGATGGGAGCTTGACTGGGGGATAGTTCTGTAGCAAAAGAGTCCGATATGCATCAAATGTAAGATCTGCTGTAATGGAACATTGGGCGATAGTAAATGCCAAGTTCAGCAGTGGGAGTAATATAACACAGTGTTGATAGACATGGGAGACATCAGCCTCCCGAGCACAGAAAGGGCAAAGAGGGGAATCGAGAAGAGACATTCGGAAAAGAACGGAGGGAACAGGAAGGCGGCGATGGAGGAAAAGCCAATGGGTATTAATTTCTAGAGGAGCAGAAAGAGGAGACAGGGCGGCTGACCACACCGTAGCAGTGGCAGCAGGGGGAACATCAGGAATGGGGAGAGGAGGAGAAGAATGGGACATAGAGAGGAACCGATAAAGAGCTGACACCGAGAGAGAAGAAATGGGATGAGCTGAGCCAGAAGTAAGCAAGAAAAGAGGAAATGGGAGAGAAGCAGAAGGAACAAAGGAAAGACCTGAGTGGGAAGCAAGATGAGGAAATTGAGAAATGATAGATGAAAGAATAGAGTCGTAGATGTCACGAGAGGAGGAGGAGAGGAGAAGAGAGGAAGGGAGGCTGGCGAAGGGTCGCCAAGAAAGGTCAGGGTTAGTGAGATCTTTAACTGTTACTACACCTGCTCGGAGCCAGGTAGGATAGGCAAAGTACGGAAGATGAGAGGGGTGAATAATCGAAGAATAAAAGAGGGGTTCAGCAAGGAGCTCAGTTGTGGAATCAGGTGGAGAACGAGAGAGAGGGAGGGAACGAAGGAAAGTTAGAGCTTCACGGTAAACAGGGGGAAGTCGAATGAGGGTGAGGGGTCGGTGGTCCATGAGTAGTAAGGAGAGAAAGGAAAAGTTAGGGTTGCTCGGGGAGGCGATGACGTCCCTAGCTAAAACGGCATCTGGTACTGGCGACGTGAAGAGACGGAGAAAAGTAGTAATTCTGACGGCCTTGTAGTACTCCTGTGTATCAAGGAGTCCGATGCCGCCGTGATCCGGAGGGAGGCAAAAGCTTTGTGACACTGACCCAGTGGTGGCAGGTCCATATCAGAGAAGTAAGACATCGGGTAATTTCATGAAGGCGGAGTTGTAGAGACTTGACACCAAGCCAAGAGTGTGTGCACAAGGAAATCAGGTAAGTTCGAGAGAGGCGAACTCTCTGGAAGAATGATGAGCAGAACTGGGCTCTTCTCCAGGAAGCAGTTGACCTGAGCAAGCGTGGGTGAATAGCATTCCACGTGTAGAGGGGGCAGCTTGTAAGGAACCAAGATGAACTCCAAGGAAGCGCTGTGAGATGGACGACCAGCTTGCTCCCCAAGGGGTGTCTACACGATGTGCCCATGAGCCGCACCATAAACCAGTGCTTTTAGATGAGTTGAGCGCTGCACCGGAGCATGAGGCATAAGCTGCGAATAGACGTTGGAGACACGGAAACTGTGAGTCATGACGGATGCAGATGGTGACATCATCTGCGTATGCAACAGAGGTAGTGGCATGATGTCTTGTGCAGGCAGAGAGTGGTGGCAGAACTGCTTTAAAGGATTGGTGTACAGAGCGGAGGAAGGGCTCAATTGCGATTGCAAAGAGTTGTCCGGAGAGTGGAAACCCTGCCGCACTCCCCGGCGGAAGGGAATAGGCGCTGTGAGAAAGGTAGGCAGCTTGACCTGGAGAACGGCGTCGTGATAGAGTGAGAAAAAGAAGAGAGACGAAGGAAGGAGGAAAACCGAAGTGAAGGAGTGTAGCCGATAGATAGGAATGTGAGATATTATCAAAAGCGGATTGTTGGTCAAGAGAGAGAAGGGCAAGGGGTTCAGAGCGAGATCGGGCAAGATGGATTAGATCATTTAGTAGATGGATGTTATGAGAAAGTGAACGGCCGGGAACTGTGTAAGTTTGATTTGGGAGAGAATGTGAGAGTGAGAATGGGGTTAAGGCGTTGGGAAAGAAGTTTAGTATAAAGTTTATAATCTAGATTTAAGAGGGAGATAGGGCGCCAATTCCCCAGGTCAAGGAGGTCACCTTTCTTAGGGAATAGTACAACATATGCTACTGTGAAACGCCTTGGTAGAGGGGAGTGATTGAAAGCAGCAGAAAATGCAGAAAAGAGAAATGGTAGAAGGAGAGGTAGAAAGGTTTTATAGAAGAGGAAAGTGAGGCCGTCCGGACCCGGTGCGGCCCTAGAGTTTAAAGAAGAAAACGTAGAGGATAGTTCAGAGAACGTGGGAGGAAGGAGGAGGGAAGAGGCAAGATGGGGAGGAACTTGTGGTAGGTTAGAAAGAAGTGATGCCAAAGCTGAAGAGGATGGCGGAGGAGATTCACAGAACTTCTCTGTATAGAACTTTCGGACCTGGGAACATAGAGTGAGATGATCATCAGACACCTCTCCAGATGCGAGGCGAAGGTGCCGAAGTGAATTCGATGCTGTTCGTGTTTTCCATGGATGTAAGGAAATCGTAATTGGATGCGTCTGGCGATAGATGTTGTAGCCGGAGACGTCGTAGAGTTTGTTGAGCCAGAGGAAGGATTATTGATCGCAGTTCTTCTTGATAGTGGCAGAAGAGAGGATCACTTAGACTTAGGATGGAGAGCATGGAACGGACATGGTTGAGACGCATGTTTTGAAGCGTTTTGCTTTAAAAGAAAGTTTGCGAACGTGGAGAACGAGTTGCTGTTTAATGTCCAACCAAAAAGTCAGACCACAAGGAGCTGATTGAAGTTGAGGTCGTTTGTCCTCAAGGAAGGAGCGTACTGAAGTACAGAAGTCTGGATCTGTAAGAAGAGTGTCGTCAAGAGTCCATGGACGAATTGTACGGGGTTGTGATGGAACTGCTTGAATAATAAGAACGATGGCACAATGGTCAGAAGAAGCTGTAGGAGTGATAATAGATTCTGTCACAGCTGTAAGCAGAGTAGATGAGGCGTAGTATCTGTCAAGGCGAGCTGTGTACGGATTTTGATTATGTTGCGAGCGCCAAGTATGTACAGTCGATGAAGGATGGAAGTGACGGTGAACATCAATGAATGAGTTGTCGGAGACCACTGACTGAAGAAGATTCACCAAGTCAACACGGCGTTCTCTGGTGGAAGGAGATCGGTCCAGGGTAATATTCAGAGTGCAATTGAAATCCCCTCCAATTAAAACATGATCTATGGGAGGAATGCGAAACAAGGCACGACGAAGGCGAGTAAAAAGTATTGTCAAGTGGGTTGAAGAGCTTGGAATATAAATATTAAATATATGATAAGATGTGGAAGCTATGGTGAATGATGCACACTGTAATAGGTCTCGACATAAGTTTCGAACCGAAAAAGAGGTGATCATGGAGTTGAAAGTATGGCGGATACCTATAGCTAGACCACTATGGGATGATAGTTGGTAGGCGTGGTGAAATGTGTAGTTCCACTGGCGCCATCGTGAGAATATCGTAGTGGATTGGCAATTCGTCTCTTGTAGTAAGAGAAGATCAGCTCTAACGGAGTGAGGTCTTCATGTGCCAGGGCATTAGAAAATGGGGATGCAAATCCCCTGCAATTAAGAGATACAATCTTGAAGACTTTTTTCCATTAATGCTTGCTGAAGAGCCTTCACAACAGGAGGAAATGATTTGAGTCGATTAAAATAGGTTTTAGCCCACGGATGTTCCTTGCGAAGGCGGGAGATGCATTGATTAAGGACTTGGATCTGATCAAGCACTAGAGGGAGAAACGATGCATACTTTGAGAGTAAAGCATGCGTTGTGGAGTGGTCTGTCTTATGTGACAGGTATTGATGTAAATCTTCAAATGAAATCGGCACAGTAGGAACCGAGCCATCCTTAAGGTATTCGACAAGATCCTCAAATTTAAGAGGAGGCTCTTCGTCGGCCTGGACAGAAGAGGTAGCAGCCTTTGATGGTGAATTCTTTCGAGAGGTACTACCAGTACGGGGAGAGGTGCGGGGTGATGCGGCAGTCGGCTTCTTCGGTGGGCGTCTTCGAGAAGAACCACGACGTTTCAGCGAAGGCTCAGTTGAGCTCTCATCAACTCGAGATTCGTGGCCAGAAAATCCGTCATCAGCAGATTTAGAAGTATCGATGATAAGGGCAGTGGAGAAACCCCTGAAGGGGACTCCGCTACAGAATGACGACGCATGGGAAGCGAACAATTAAGTGAGGGAAAATCCAGTTGCTGGTCGAAGGATAAAGGGTCCGTAGACACGCGTTGACCAACTCCTGCAGTCGACTTTTGTGAAAGTTTCGATTCTGAAGCTTTCTGTGCAGTGGAAGAAGGTGTTGCTCGGCTCAGAAGAGGGCCAGAAGTTGTAGGAGAATTATTAGGAGTCTGTGATGCTAGATGTGGGCAATGCACACGTAAATGATTCTCTCCGTGGCAAAAAGTGCAGTGGAGGAAGGTAGTCACTTCAATTCTCCTACGTTGCTGTCCACAACGAACGTTGAGCACCTTTGGGCAGGCGAGCAAATGTTCATCAGATGGAAAGATCACTCTTGCACTTCGGCGAAATCCCCCTATGGATTTATCATCTGGATCTCTCGGCGCGGCTGAAAGAGTAGTAACCGGCCCAACAACTCGGCCGAACTTACTGAGTACAGTGCACAGCGCAACGTCTGACACCTCAGGTGGAACCGGATAAAATGTAACCTGGATTGGACGCTGAGAGACAGGTTCTGGTAGAAGATGGACGTCTTTGAGGGACAAACCTTCTGTCAAGACAAGATCCGCATGCTCTTTAAGAGCAAAGTACACCAACACAGCTCGAGGTTTTCGAGCCATGTGAGTAATACTGGCTCCAGCTGGAAGTATCTGCTTGAGAGCCATACTATATTCTTTCAACTTTGTGTCTGGGAGCGCATCAAAACACACTCCGAAGTCCATTCTAGAATAGAATTGTTTTCCCGCTGGGGAATCTTCGGGAATATCTATGGTGGTAGTAAGGCCATCAACAATGACGTACGAGTCTGGTAAGACTTCTGCAACAAACTTGGAAGGAGCTTTTGTTCCAATAAGAGCGGCAGAGTATGCCCTAGGAGCAGGACTCGAGCGTGAGGGCTGCAACGCAACCGGCTGTTTGAACTGAGTTGAAGTAGAGGGTAAATTAGCAGCGCTGTCAGACACATCCATGTCTTCACTTAAAGCAACAGAGAGTTGCGCTGCACTGACGTCACTGGTCGAAGCAGGGCAAGAAGCTTGAGCTGTAGTTGAGGAGTCACTTTCCACTTCTAGTGGTTGGGTGACGTCACCTACAAGCATTGGAGGAGATTGGTCTCGTGTCGAGGAGGAGGAGGAGGCGGCAGGAAATGCCTCGCTGATATGGGCGTGGACATCGCTCTTATCAGCAGCAGCCGCCGCCATTGTTAATGACGAGGGCTACCTGAGAAATCGACCAGCTCGGTCGACAATTCAAATGATGATAACAGAAAAAATAAACTACTCACCAACTTGGGAGATGTATCAAAACAAAGCACGAACCTTCAGCTTGAAGGAACACGAAAGGAAAATGACGAACCACACGATAAAACACACTAAATAGGCACACAACACGGAGCTCAGAAAAACGTGACTTAGGCCAAAGGTGGACCGACAACGTACTAATGTATGCCTATAAATGCTATGATGTGTTTCTCTTCAAGGTGTCCAGTGACTTTTGTCAATATAATGTATATTGTGTCTCCGTTAGAAACTGGATGCTTTTAAATTATTGTAAAGGTGAATGTAGGATGCCTATGTATCAGTCTCTGGGCTCCTTGACAGAAAGCTCTTACAGCTGTCAATAGTAAATTTTATATGTAGGAGTTTTGTGAAATTATACTATAAAGCCATAGATTTCACTTTTTCTTAAACATGACTGAAAGTAATTGCCAGTTTTAATAGATCTAGAGTTTTAGTACATTATGTTGCTTCGAAAAACTATAATGAAAAAATATTATGTGATTTACTCGTACAGAAAAAAAAATTAAATTATTGCAAACCTATTCAGAAAAATAATGAACTCCAAAAGAAAAGAAAAATATTAATTCACCCGCATTAATAGCGAAAAAGCATTTCTTCATCGGAAGATTCGATTAGCTTTTCGTTACAATCTTTTACAATGCGATATCTTTCTCGCTCAATCGATAGCACCCGCGGTTGTCGCTGAAGTCGTTCATAGTGTGGAACCCACCAGGGGCAAATTAAAAGATTCGTTAAGTCCGTACGCCAGAAATGAAGAATCTCAGGCAAAATGGTCGAAAAATTCAAAATCGCAGTTTGTGCGGAATTTCTGTATTAATACGGAAAACCCAGAAACTGACTTTTCTGAAATAAAAGGAACTGCTAAGCCACACGGAAAATTTGTTAAAACACTGAACTTGGAAGACCTCTAATTGCCGATAGGTGCTGGCAAATTTTCTGCACGTTAATTTCAAGAATTTTCCATGAATTCACACGGCTTATTTTTTTCAGTGTATTATCGGAAAGTCATGGACAGCCTCTCCAAAAGTTCGAATTTTAGTTGGAAGGATCCATTAATGGAATGCAGTGCTTTTGTGGGTATATTTATGAAACAGGTCTCGTAGTTTCGAAATGTTTTGCAATGTCTCATTCTTACGAATGTCAAGAGGTTGTCCGGACAGTGGATTCGTCTTACCGTTTTTTTTTTTTTTTATACAGTGCAAATTTTAATGTGCTCCTAGGTGATTTGATTTGCTGGCAAGTGCCAGTATTAATCGTTTTTTTTTTTTTTTTACTGTTTTGAACAGTACACAACATATTAATAAATGGAATGTGCATATGCTGGTTGCCTTACTTATTATTTCCATACATGATGTACGTAATGTAAGTAATCTGATTTCTTTAGTGTTTCTTATTGACATATACATACTACTGTTTCCTGTTTTGCTTAATATCTCGGTTTTTGTGATGTATTTGTGATGTATCTGAGCCAGTCGGTTTCCAGCAATCGGTCGACAAAGTGGCTTGTCTCATTTTGTGCTTCACTAGTGCGTGAATTATCAGTTTAACGTTGTCTATTTTTTATACTGTTTGATTTACTTGGGTGCGGGAGGTCGGGGGGGGGGGCGGAGGGGAATGGATTTGTCATATAATATGCATCAATAAGTTTGCTGAGTATAATTTACTTTTACGATGTGCGTACTGTCTGTCATATGGCTTTGTTTTTCAGTGCTACTTAATACTATCCGTACACTACTGTTTCATGGTAATTTACTTATTGCAAATGTGGCGCTGTGGGCGGCCCTGTAAACGGAAACGACATGACGTATGCAGCGATCCGACAACATAAGGTGTGATGTGACGGGAATCAGTAAGAGTCGGACGCAGTATGGGTAAGACGAATGATCTAAGCGCATTTGATATTGCAAATTGTCGGGGCCCGACGAATGGGTCACTCCATCTCAGAAGTCGTGCAGGCACTGGGATTTTCACGAGCCACTGTGTCACGGGTGCACCGTGAATACATCGAATCCGGTAAAACCATCACTGCAAGGGCCAACTGCCGTGGACAACAGCGTGTGGATGAGCGGGGTCATCATCGGCTAGCTCGCATTGTGACAGCGGATAGACGGGATCACAGTGCAAAAAATCACTCGGCAATTTAACGCGGGTGCACAAAAACGTGTAAGAAGCCACACCATCCAGAACCATCTCCTCGCTATGGGGTACAGAAGCCATCGTCCCACGAGGGTACCGCTGCTGACCGCACATCACAGGGTGCAAAGATTAGCATGGGCGCTGGAACATCGCCACTGGACCCCAGACATGTGGGAAAATGTTGCTTGGACTGATGAGTCGAGATTCACGTTGGTACATGCGGATGGCAGGATACGAGTACGACGCAAACCACATGAAGAGATGGATCCTTCTTGCCAGCAGGGTACTCTTCAAGCTGGTGGGGGTGGCATTCTCGTCTGGGGACTGTTTACGTGGACTGAAATGTGACCCCTGGTACGTGTGACATCGTCCCTCACAGGTCAACGTTACCGGGATATCATGGAAGACCATTTGCTCCCGTTTGTGCGTTTTCAACATCCCACTGGGGACCTCATCCTGCAACAAGATAATGCACCGTGCCATCGCTCCCGAATTGTATCCGAAAGATTGGATGAACACTCCACCGACGTGACCTCGCTTCCTTGGCCAGCTAGGTCACCTGACCTAAATCCCATCGAGCACAGCTGGGATGTCATCGAAAGAGATGTTCGAGGCTCTGCCCCCCCCCCTCCATCAAATCTTCGTGAACTGTTGGAGCTTGTTCAGGGATCGTGGATCCGTATGGCTTCCCAACGCTTCCGGTGTCTTATCGAGTCCATGCCGAGGCGAATCGCCGCCGTCATCAGGACGAAAGGTGGTGCGACACGTTAATAGACAGGTATCTCTAATTCAATTGCTGTTCAGTGTATTGTGATGTACTTCTGATTACTGGACCAATTCTGCCGTTCTGTCATGTCCTTTCCCCGACTGCGGTTGTACCTTATTTCATTCCCTCTTTTTTACGCTTTCCAACCGTAGGTTGAAGAAGCGTATATGCTTCAGCTTTCTCCGTCTGTCTGTCCGTCCGTCAGCATAACTCGCGTAAAAATGGTTCGATTTCGATGCAATTTTAGTATGTGGTAGGGGACCACCTGGGGACGAACCCTGCTGAAAATGGGCGAAATGGGTGTCAAAGGTCAGGACATAGGAGAGGGATCCATTCCATTGTCCTTATGCGTAATAACTTACGTAAAAATGCTTCGATTGCGACAAAACTTTATCATGTTGTTCCAGAGGTATACTGAACTGGTTCTGTTGAATGTCTTCAAAATGGGGTCGAAGGTCAGGACACAGGAGCAAGATTTATTCCACAGCCATTATCCTCATAATTTGACAAAAAATGCTTCTATTACGACAAAACTTTAGTATGATGTTCCGAAGGTATACTGAATCGGCTCTGTTGAATATTATCGAAATGGGGTCAAAAGTCAGGGCACAAGAGCGAGATTTCATCCACAGCCATTATCGTCATAACTTGAGTAATAACTTGAGTAATGATTTCTTGCTCGTTGGAAAGCCTATCATAATCAATGCATTGCATGATTTTACTAACTTGTTTTTTTTTTTAATTTCCGTAATTTCACAGATCTTCGTTATCCAGAAAGTCCGTTTATTTCAGAAGAGATCGTTTCAGGGTTTTTCGTATTTATACTAAAATATCGAAGACGCTGAATTCTTCAGCCCTCACACCAGATAACCCTTCCGCAGGGGTGGGGACCCAACCGACGTCCTTTGCTTTGGTGCAACAAATAACGAACGTCTTAACCACTGAGCCAGAAGGACTCGAGAGTTGGAATCACGTTCATAGTAAAAGTAATTGCGCGATGACATAACAAAACTGAGTAATGACTTCTTGAGTAATGATTTCTGGTATAACTTGAGTAATGATTTCTGGTATAACTTGAGTAATGATTTCTGGTATGTTGGAAAGCTTATCATAATCAATGCATTGCATGATTTTACTAACTTGTTTTTTTTTTTTTTTTGTTGTTTTTTTTTTTTTGTTCTTGGTACTGATTGTGTTCTTGCATGTTTGACGTCCTACCCGAATTGTTACAAGGTTTTTCTACTAAACTCTCTAGCAGTTATTCGTCATTTTATTTGACTGTTCCCTGGATTTACATTGTCTCCAAATTAATCTAGGTAGTTGCCTTCAATGCACGATCTTTAATAACAAGAGTCACTCACAATACAAATTTAAATTCGTTGGCTGAATTTAAAGATTTTATTGTATAAGAACTTTCGGGTTTCCCTAGAACCCATCATCAGATACAAAAGAAGGAATAAGTTTAAATAAAGTGTTACGTGAACATAATATAGATATCAGATATTAGTATGACATAATGTCACGTGGCATCAAATTGTCAAACGACGTGGCATGTATCATGAAATAAAGAAAATAAAGAAAGTAGAATGCAGGTATACATAAAATACTGCATTGTAAAAATAAAGGAAGGTTAGTAGGTAACTAAATTAATTGTGTTGTTCTCAATTAATTTAGTTACCTGATGAGAACAACACAATTAATTTAGTTACTTACTAACCTTCCTTTATTTTTACAATGCAGTATTTTATGTATACCTGCATTCTACTTTCTTTATTTTCTTTATTTCATGATACATATCACGTCGTTTGACAATTTGATGCCACGTGACATTATGTCATACTAATATCTGATATCTATATTATGTTCACGTAACACTTTATTTAAACTTATTCCTTATTCTTCTGTATCTGATGATGGGTTCTAGGGAAACCCGAAAGTTCTTATACAATAAAATCTTTAAATTCAGCCAACGAATTTAAATTTGTATTGTGAGTGACTCTTATTATTAAAGATCGTGCATTGAAGGCAACTACCTCGATTACTTTGGACTATTTCTGCACGAATTTGAATTCTCCTAATACATTGTCTTGTTGTGCATTCTTGTTGCTTATACGATTACAAGGGTGCTTCTTCCCTTATGATCTTGGTTTTTGGTATACTTGCCTGTGCACCATTTGTTATTGCCTCTCCTGATGATATAGTGTCCAATTTTTTTTATATATTTTACTTTTTATATGGAACAACGATCCGTTATTATCCGTTTATGCCATTGTTAATACTCACAGAGTCTGTCGTGCTATCTATATGTCCTAGTATGTTCTCCTTTCTTACCATCTGTGTATGCATATATTTAGTTATTTTACCCCATTGTCAAATACTTGTTTACCCTGTATGTACCTCTCAGGTGTCTTTGCACCGTAACGCCTACCTTTGCCGTGTTCCAATGTGGATCCTACTGTGCTTATTTTGTCTTTCCTTTTGTGAATCGTCAGTTGTGAATTCTTTTAAGCTTTTTTTTTTTTTTTCATATGTTGTCTGTACATATTTTTGTTTCAGTAAACTAGGTGTGCATTGCACACTACAGCATTTTACTTCAAATGCTTTTGTAGATCCCGTTGGAGATTTTCTTTTCTGCGATTTGTCTGAAACACAGATCCTTTTAATTTAAGCTTAATATGGTAACTTCAAGCCAAGTAGGTGGAGGTCTTTTCGAAATCTTTTTTCCACAAAAGGATTAAAACCATTACTAATTAATAATAACTCGTTGTATTCTTGGTTAAATTTGTTACATTTAGTAGCCATGAAGCTAGCTATTCTGCTTATGCCGTATTTATTACGAATGCCTTGTGTGACTGTATTCCATAGAAAAGTATTCAAGCCAACCCTTGTAAATATAATAATGCATACAAATTAAGTCACGCGTCATACACTGTGTGCGCTCGTCTGACAAAATACAACAGTGATTGCTTCATTAAATTATTCTTTCACCGACATCACATTTATTCCTGAGAATACCTCACCAAAGTGAATTATTACCTGAATGTTGCGATCTCGATGTTTCTGAGATAAACAAGTTTTAAAACTGAGTTCAAAGAAAGGAGTTTTTGAAAGTTTAGCGCGGTGCTATGTAATATAATGTAATTCAAAATGATTGCCCCGATTACAAATGACAATACCTGGTTTATGAACATAGATACAGAGATCACATTGTTGCACAATAAAGAAGGATGTTTAGAATTTTGTTTCCATACCTTACAAATGTTCTATGTGACTCCCCTGGGTCACGTGGACAACATCTAAACGGTAATCCATTTCACGCCATATATTATGAAGCATGTCCGTAGTCACTGATGCCAGTGCAAGCTGAATGCGCATCTTTAGTTCATGCAGTGTTCTCTGCAAAGGTGGCACATACACATGGTCTTTGACATACCCCCACAAAAAGGAGTCACAAGGAGTAAGACCGGAGACCTGGGGGACCACTTGCAGAAAACCCTGTCGTCCTGTCCAAAACGACCAATCCAATGGTTCGGAAGCTCGTTTTCCTACGTCACGGAAGCTCACTTTCCTACGTCACGGGCAGTTCCCTTTCCTACGTCACCATAGCAACACAGCAGTAGGTTCCAATAAAATTCTAAACTTCCTTCTTTCTTGTGTAGGGATATCAGCTGTCTATATCTTCATAAACATGTTATTGTCATTTGCATTAGGGACAATCATTTTGAATTACCTGTATAAGGTCTGTCTCTCGCAAACTAGTCCACCATTGTAAAACACGAAATTAAATGAAATTACGGATTGTGAACAAACAGAATGTTCTTAAAGTAACATAAATTAATTTAAATCCTTGCTAGAAAGCGATATTGTGCGTGTTTTATTGGATGATTCAGGGATCATTTCGATAAAAAATTATCTTTCAGCTAAATGACTTCCTCTTTGAAAAGACTTCTGCGTAAAATTAACCTTTCTGTAAAATGTATTTTTGATAAAATGAAACTTTTCGGCACAACGAATATTTATTAAAACGTACCTTCAAGGGAAACAACCCTTCGGTGAAATGAATCTTACGGAGCAAAAACCCTTCTGTGGAAAGAATCTTACTGTGCAACAGCTCTTCAGTAAAATGCTACTTTCGATGAAATGAATCTTACGGCGCACGTCGCAACAACCCGTCGGTTAAATGAAACTTATACAGTAAAGCACCGTTTATACGTTTCTCAGTTATACATCTTTTACATTTATACGTCGTTTCAGGTCGGTCCGGATTAATTCCTATTAATTTTAATAGTAAAGCATTTCGTTTATACGACGCGTAACTTCGATTATAAGGAGTAGTTTTCCCTCATTCATCAGTCAAAGTTCGCCATTGAGGTCGAATATTTCTTATCTGAGTCATGCTTTGAGACCCTTTTCGAACGCAGACTCGAGACCTGTTTCTTCAGCAGAGACAGAAGAACCGTCCATTGACCAGTGGGGGGCTAAGAAGATAGGAGGTATACGCGAAGGTGCGGGGCTTCCCTTTTCCGTCAGAAGACCCTGAATGAGGGGGAGCAGTTGCTCCCCACCAGCAACAGCAAACGTAGGTTCCTTCTTTGAAGGGACCGGGCACATCGCTGGAAGATACGAGGGGTCGAAAGGGGGGGTTAGTCGGGAAAGAATGGACAGATTTCTGACCTCGCTGGAACGGTTTATTGATAAGGCACCATCCATACAGCACATCCATTTCAGGTGCTTTTGGGTAATTGCCTTTCTACGATTGCTTGTTGCTGCCTTTACGATTGTTGGTAAAAAATGTCAAGAAAACGGAAGGCACTTTCATTAACAGATGAAGTTCAAATTTTAAAACAATTTGACAAGAATACTGGATTGACTAAAGTAGAGATTGCCGAAATGTTGAACGTACCTGTGTCAACGCTGAAAACAATAGCGTACGACAGAGAGAAAATAGAAGGCAAAGCTGCAGCTTGTGGCAAATCTGCGTCGACGAAGTTGAGCGTCCAAGATGGGAAATTCACAGAAGTTGAAAACATTTTGTTGCAAATTTTTAATCAATGCCGTGCTTCGAATATCCCAGTCAGTGGGCCAATGCTGATGGAGAAGGCAAAAGAAATTGCGCTGAAACTGGATGTGAAGGTCGCGTGTTTTTCTACAGGGGGGTTACACAAATTCAAGTGGCGTCATGGAATTTCATCCCAAGTTGCAAGTGATAAGTCAAAAGATGTTCTATCAGAGTCTGTCGAAGATTGGTTCCAGGATTTATCCAGAAAAATAGATGGGTACAAACTGCAAGACATTTTTAACGTTGATGAGATAGGGTTATTCTTTCATCTGATGCCTACAAGAACTTTAGCATTTAAAGGTGACCAATGTAAAGGAGGGGAAAAAAGTAAATATCGGCTCACTCTTTTACTTTGCGCGAATGCTAATGGAACTGAAAAACTGATTCCGTTAGTTATAGGCAAGTCACAGAATCCACGGTGTTTTAAGAAAAAGAAAAGCTTGTCATTATCGTATCAGGCAAACAAAAAAGCGTGGATGACAAGTGTCCTTTTCACTGAGTGGCTCAAGAACATAGACAAAACGATGAAACGTCAGAACCGAAAGATTTAAATGTTTATGGACCAATGCACTGCCCATCCTCAAGTAACCGAATTCTTGCAAAACGTTAAAGTTATTTTTCACCCCAAAATTGCACTAGTCGATTACAACCTTTAGATTTCGGAATAATCGAGAACCTTAAAGTTCACTACAGAAAGAATTTAGTTCAACTTGCAAATCAAAACATCAATGCAGGAAGTGTTCATCAAAAGATAAACGTACTTGACGCAATGAACATGATATCTCTGGCATGAGCTCAAGTTCGATCAGAAACAATTAAAAATTGTTTCGTCAAAGTAGGTTTTCCAGTCTCAGAAGCAAACAAAAGCGCTGGTGGTTACGAAAGCGATGAAAAAACTGTGATTATGGATGATAACTGGATTGGAAACTCGTGGGAGTAGACATAACCTTCGAGGAATATGTAAATTGCGATGCTGATATGATCACTTCAAAACTATGCACAGTAGAAGAATTAATAGACGCTAATTTGGAGAATGAACATTCCAGCAGCAGTGATGAAGAAACAGTTTGACCGTACTTTCTACATGCAATGCATAGTATTGATACACTGAAAAATTTCTTTGTTTTTCATGCCAACACCAGTGAGAAAACGTTTGTAAAACTCAATTCAATCCATAGTACTCTCCTTAGAACGCAAAATCAAGCAGATCAGATATCATATGTAGAGGATTTTAGGAAGGGAATGTCTGACCCCAGGTCTTAAACAACCCTTAGAAATAGGAAGCTAGGAGATTTGGGCTAGAATGCCCGACAGAAAAGTGACACGGAAGCGAAGTAGAAAGGGGTAGGAAGACGCCCTTATTTATAACCGGGGGAGGGCAGTACCCGGAGTCCGACGGCTTAACGTGCCCTTCCGACGCACGGCGGATATTTAGTGGATCGAGCGTTCGTACCTGCCTGGGATCGAACCTGAGGTCCTTTCCGTGGCAGTCACGAACGTTGCCCACTAGGCCACCCGCGGCTGCAAAATCAAGCAACCAGGCAAATGTCACTAAAAGACTTTTTCAAATGAATTTAAAAGTGCTTATTAACGGTCGATGTGATCCAGCATTTTTACTTGTTCGAAAGAGAGTTAACATATTTAATCAACATGCGATACTGAAATACAGGTATGAATGTTTCTTATTTGTATGTTACATGCATGTAATTTGAGTACAATTTGATTTTCAAAAATTAAACTCTAAAAAATTTCTTCAAAATGCTTTATAAATAACGAAATACGTGTGAATAATTATACATAACAAAAAATACATTCATTATACGTAACAGGTACTACAGTAGTACTGTACATATTATACGGATGTACTAAAGAAATTCGCTTCGCATTTTAGACTTTAATATCAGTTATACATCTTTCTCGGTTATACGTCTTTTATGAGCGGTCCCTTGAAAGACGTATAAACGGTGCTTTACTGTATTAATTTTATAGAAACGGCTTTCTGTGAAATGAAAACCGTATTTCCGCAAAACTAATATTTCGACGAAATGGCTCTTTGATGAAATGAACCTTTCGGCAAAACTGCCCTTCAGTGAAACGAGCATTTCGCCAAAATGACCTATCAATAAAATGAACTTTTCGGAAAAAATGACCCTCCGATGAAATGAACTTTACGGAGAAATGACCTATCGGTAAAAATGAACTTTCCGGTGAAATGAGCCTTCGGAAAAATGTATTACTTGATGAAACACCCCTTCGGTTAAATGAACCTTATGGAAAATTGACCCTTCGGTAATACGAATCTTTCGAAAAATGATGAACCTTCCTGTGAAAAGACGAACATTTCGGGGCAATGACCATTATGTAGAATGTATCTTCCGGTGAAACGACTCTTTGATAAAATTGATTTTTCGGCACAGCGACCATTAAGTAAAGTGCACCTTTCTGTGAAACGACATTCGGTAAAATGAACATTTCCGTGAAATGAACCATCGATAAAACGAACTTTTCGGGAAATAGCCTTCTGTAAGATATAAATTTCGGTGAAACGACCTTTCGATAAAATGAACCGTACAGCTAATTCACCTTCCGGTAATATGAATCTTTCGGGTAAAAGGAACTTACGACGAAATGAACCTTACGGCAAAACGACCCTTTCGGCAAAAGGAACATTTCGGCGCAGTGACCATTAGGTAAAATGTACCTTTCGGTGAACTGACCCTTAGGAAATATGAACCTTTTCGCAAAATGAATATTTCGGCGCAATAGCCATTAGGGTAAATGTACCTTTCTGTGTAACGACCTGTCGGTAAAACGAACTTTTGACAAAATAACGCATAGGTAAAGTGAAGTTTTCTGGAAAATGACCCATCGGTAAACTGTCCCTTTCGCTGAAACTACCCTTCGGTAAAATTAACTTCACGGCAAAATGACCCCTCTGTAAAATGTACCTTTCGGTGAAACGACCCTTCTGTAAGATGAACCTTTAGCTCGTCTTACCAAAGGGTCGGTAACAACTCCTCGGTAAAATGAACCGGTCAAGTAATATTCGGTAAAATGATCTTTTAGTTAATGAGATTTACCATTAATTAATTTGCGCTCCCCTTCTTACAGTACTCAAGGCAAAAAGAAAAATATTGCACCGCTTAATTGGGAAACGAATAATTTCATAGCCAGGTTTTTTGCATAAAAGTCTGAAGCACAAAAACTGTTTCTGCAAGATTAATAAGTCCCGATGTTGTCGAAAAAGTAACCGCATAAAAAATTTGTGAGCCAAGCTTCCGGAACTTTCCTCTAGCACTCTGTCATCATTCGTTCCTATCTTTCTCTTTCTCCCTTCTTCCTTTTTCCTTTTTCTTTCCCATTTCCGAAATAGCAAATGAAAACTTTTTAATCTCTAACAATAACTGAAATTCGATTGTTCTGATGATAGGCAAAGGACGGAACTTTGTGCTGAAGTTTCCTAACATCAGCGGACTGCTGGGTGATTATCCGGTACATTTATTTGAACTATAATAGCTGTTTCAAATGTACGGGATAATGTTACTAATGGAGACAAATGTGCTTCAGCTGACGAAACATTGATTTATGACTTCGGAGAATACGACATTTCTGATTTACCCGCATTATTAAAGAGTTTTGAGATTTCGCAGAATTCGATGAGGATTTGACTACTCGAAAGAAACCCAGATTTGAACAGTAAAAGTGAAGACTGATTTTCAATCTTCTCTATCCGTACCATAACGAAGCGCTGGACGCCGTCCTGGTGGCGCATTGGTCTAAGCGATGGCTTCTGATCATTCGTCCGAGATGGGTCCGGGTTCGAATCCCGGTGATACATTGATTTTGTGTTTGTCTTACGGCTCTGGCTCTTTCCCTTCCCTGGAACCAGTGACCCTAAATTAGGGACGGGCGACTGCTTATAGCCCATTGAGTTGCTCACGGTGGTCGTTAAACCTCCAACCAAAAAAAAAAAAAAAAAAAAAAAGACATTCCAAGGACCAGCCAGAAACTATGAAGTATCGGTTGATATGAAAACTAAATGAAACATTTTTGTAGCCCCAGAACTACGGCATTCTGCACAAAGTAGAAATATTTGCTAATGAAAACATGTTATGTCATTGAAGTAAAAAGTTTGAGCGAGATTGCTAACGGCGTTCAAGATGTATGGGAAAATGTGGGGTAAAATCAAAATTAATTTTATTTTAAATAAAAATGCCGGAAATAATACTAACTGGTACTATGGTTTAGGCCATTTTGTCCCTTGTCAGCCATTAGAATGTACCGAGGGATTTTGCTTAAGACGCATTCTAACGGCTTACGAGTTTCAAAATGGCTTTAAACATGGTACTAGTTAGCTGAGGTCGAGATCTGCACGAGCCCGCGCCGGGCTCACCAAATTAAGGCGCGTTCAGACCTCTAAGCAGAGGCGTAACTAAGGTGGGGTAGAAGAAACGGTTGCCCAAGGAGCAGCTCAAGAAAGGGCGCAAAAATCACTGCTTGCAGTCTGCTTAAAGTTCGATTTAAAAACAGTTTCTGGTACATGATACTACTATCATGGCATTAGTAACTTTGTCATTTTCCATTTACAGAATTTGCTTATAATATGTTTTGCAGTTTCGGTAGCCTTGGCAGCTTGAAATTCTCATTTCTTCCTCAAAATATTCAAGGAATGTTGTTCGTTGAAGGACGACAATATAGTCCTTCCAATTAACGAAGAGCCGTGGTTTTCGTCGACAACAATGCGGCCTGCGATTGTTATTTAGTTGGATGGAAGATAATGAGCTGCAAGTTAAGGATGTCGTTCACATTGCCGAAGATTCTCTGATGGCTATTCGATGATTGCTGCTGCTGCGAGTCACGACTGCTAGCTGGATTCTGTCCGTTTGGTGTAGTACCGAAGTCCAAGCCAGTTGGCAAAAGCTGTACAAATAGTTTCAGTTTGATTGTGTAACTAAAAAAGACATACGAAGGCTTCAGACAACTGAAAGAACATGGAGAGCTGCATGCTTGGTGTAACCAGGAGAGACAAGAAGAGAAACCCGTGGATAAGGAAAATGACAAGACTGGAAGACACCATGATCAGAGTAAAATTTCTGAAATGGCAATGGCTGAACATATTGACAGAAGAATGGACCACCGATGGACAATCGAAATTTTAGACTGGATTCCAAGGGACAGAAAAAGACCCAGAAGAAGCCCACATGGGAGATGCCAGAGTAACATGGAGGAGATAGGCTGAAGACAGGTAGTTGTGGAAGAAACTTCGGGAGACCTTCATCCAGCAGTGGATTGATAATGGTTGATGATGATGATATATATATATATATATATATATATATATATATATATATACAATTAATTCTCTATCTGTATAAATAACAACTGCCTTTTATGTTTTTGTTTACATCATTTGAAAAATTACGAACTTCTGTCAACTCAGGTAAGGCTTACAATATTAGATTATGTAATGTAGCTAGGCATTCTACTTTATTCTAACCGTTTTCAGGGCTACACTGTAGAGTCATTTCTTTCGACTTGCCCCGCAAAAGTTTTTAACACATCTTTGGCTCTCATCCATTTAAATGTTCTACTTTATAAGGTAAATTATGATGCTACGCTATGTTTTTATGAATTATGGCTTAGGTTCGTTTTCTGAATGCACCTGCTGTCAATTGCATTTCTGTAGCCTGAAGAGACTACTACTCATACATTGCAATTATGACTTGGGTTCATTTTCTGAGCTGCTGTCAACTGCATTTCTGGAGCCTGGAGCGACTACTACTCGTATATTGCAATTATGGTTTTGGTTCATTTTCTGAACGCACCTACTGTCAACTGCATTTCTGAGGATTGGAGAAACTACTACTCGTATATTGCAATTATGGCTTGAGTTCATTTTCTGAAGGTACTGGCTGTCAACTGCGTTGCTGGAGACTGGACTGGATACACTATTACCGCATATTGCAATTGTGTGTAACCAGTTGTTTACACCTTATCGATGTGTATCTTCCTTTAAGGTAAGTGTTGAATGTTTTATTTTACTCTTGAAATGATATTGGTTTTCCCCTCGTTTTTTGAAGGAGGAAATATTGGGTGAGTGTATTACTAAATTATTGGAGACGTCGCTTTTTGGCTTTTTGAATTTGAGGTGCACCAACATGAAACTTGATAACTGAGGGTGTGGCCAGTGATCTTGGACGTCTTTCCCTGAAGAGTGGTTCCCGGCTGCTGACCTATGAAGTAATTATCCATACTGTATTCGTTTTGGCTTCATGGTTGGTAATCATGAAATGATATACACTATATTGACAAAAGTCAGCTGACACCTAAAAGAGAAACACAACATAGCATTATCGGTCCACCTTTGCCCTACACGTGTCTTCACGAGCTCCGTGTTTGAGTGCTTCACTTACATGTTTTGTGTGCCCCATCATTGTTCTTCTATATGTGTGCCGATGTTAAAGGTCTGTGCTTTCGTTTAAGATCCCTCACGAGTTGGTAAGTGCTTGTTTTTTCATTATCAGGGTTTTAATTTCCACTCCGAGCTGGTCGTTTTCTTCGTTAACCCTTGCCATTGATTATGGCATCTGCCGATGAGGGCGCTGTTCCCGCCCGCATTGCTACAGCTCCTCGCGTCTCCTCCTCAGCCGACCAATCATTTTTGCTTGCTAGTGGAGAGCCTCTTAATCTTCCTCCTGCCCGGGTCTCTAACTCTGCCATTGAGAACGTGGATGTGACGTCCCTAGCCTCTGTTGACGATGATGAATTCATGGACGTCTCTGATGGCGTCGCTAATCTGCCCTCTACAGTTTCTACTGCCACTGCTTCCAGTACATTGTCTCATGCTGCGTCAATGCCTTCCAGAGGAGGCGCTAATGCACGCACGTATTCTGTGGCTGCCTCTGGTATTCCACCGGCTTCCTCCTCGTCTCGTACGCCCCCTATGGATTCTTACGTTACTCTTAACGGTGACACCATCATATTAGACATTCCCGAGAACTCTCCTGCTGGTCAACTTCTTCATTCGACCCTCGAGTTGGAGGTTTGTTTTGACGCGCTGCCCAACACTCCTTTGAAACAGTACAGCTCCGCTCTCAAGAAGATGCTTCCTTCTGGTGCCATCACTCACCTCACCCGAAAGCCACGAACTGTGATTCTTTATTTTTCGAAGAAAGAATATGCTGAGCTTGTCTTGTCTCGGGGCTTATCAATTGGCGATCGTCACCTCTTTGCCGAACCCATCGCCCAGCGTTATGTTTTGGTCTCTCTACCTCCGGTATCTCCGGAGATCTCTGATGATATGCTGTGTGCTGCACTTGGTTGATGCGGCAGAGTAGTCAGCCCAGTGAAGTCTCTCTCCTCTTCCCCCTCTGACTCCGATGATAAACATATCTGTGGCTTCCGTAGAACTGCTCGCATCATCTTCCCGTCAGAAGAGCATCTCATAAAGTTTCTACGGTTCCTGGATGTTCGTTGCGCCAACAAGCGCCGCCGGATTGAGCTCCTTACCTCTGCTCATTGCTTTCGATGCAAGGCTTACGGCCATCAGCAGGCTCATTGCTCACGCTGCAAGGCTTACGGCCATCAGCAGGCTCATTGCTCACGCTGAAAGGCTTACGGCCATCAGCAGGCTCATTGCTGCTGATGGCAAAACACCCCCACAAGTATACACTGCCAGTTCCAAATTTGACCGTAGGAACAATCCACCTGGTAAATAGCGTTCTCCCGGCAGCCGCCATACCCACACACGGCCATACGACTGATAGATCGTGTGTCTGGATTCATCAGTCCATAGGACCCGTTTCCATTGATCTACAGTCCACGATAAATGTTCTTTACACATTGCTAAACAAGGAGTAGCATTCCGAGTGGAGATGAAAGGCTCATGAGCAGCCACACAGTCACGGTAACCCATGGAATGAAGTTCCCTGCGAATGGTACGTGTACATACCGAGGTTCCAGCATTTTTACTTACCTGTACACTGAGGTCTTGTGCAGTACTTCGTCGATTAGCTGTAACGACTCTCCCGAGGCTTCGACGTCCTCTATCACTGATTTTCTTTGGTCTGCCGATACGTTTAGCTGCTTCAGGCACGCCATGTGTCTTCCACTTATTCAGTACATCCAAAACAGTTGACTTGGGCATGTTTAAACGCCTCTCGCTTTCTTTTATGGACAACCCACTAATATAACACCCAACAATCTTTCCTTTCTCAAAGTCAGTTCTCTCCAGCCGCGACATTTCACTCAACCTCAGGGTGCGATATGATCACCGTCAGCTACGGGCTTGTTTTTATTCCGTTTGAAGCTGCACCGCACATCTTAACAACGCCGCGGATACGTTCATTTGTTTTTGAAGGGGTGGGTGTCTGGTGACTTTTGTCAATACAGTATATTTCTTGAATCAATTGTATTTATATTTAAATACCCTCCGTCTCTAATTTTCGCATCGTAGCGCAGGAGTGGGACAGTACGGATTGCATATATATTATTTATTGGTTATTTATTGATATACGTATATATGTATTATTGTCAACCATTATCAATCCACTGCTGGATGAAAGTCTTCCCTAGTTTCTTCCACATAAGTCTGTCTTGAGCCTGTCTCCTCCATGTTACTCCGGCATGCTTTCGAATTTCCTCCACCCATCTCCTATGTATTCTTCTCCTGGCTCTTTTTCTGTCCCTTGGAATCCAGTCTAAAATTTCGATTGCCCATCGGTGGTCTGTTCTTCTGGCAACATGTCCAGCCCATTGCTCGTTCTTGATAGACGTTGTTTTGGTGGCTCCTACATTTTATGCATTCTAGTATGATATACCTCGTCCCGCAGTCACCTGTTGCGTGCCCCACCGGTTTAAAGATGCTATATATGTTTTGAACTACTGTTCTGGCAATATCGTCCTTGTGTTTCTTCATATTCCTGTGTTTTCATATCGTTAGCCCGTTTGTTTACGTTTGCAAGCTGCCAACATGGCGGCTTTCGGTCTATCCTTATCATCTCTGGGCGTGACGGATGCACGTCACGTCACACTTCTCCCGTCCATGGAAGTAGACGTACTCTCGTCCTCAGATGTGTCTGCTCAGGTGCCTTCCCAGCTTCCTGGTACTCCTGCTCCGGTGCCATCACTGGACTTGGATGCGCCTCCTTCTTCTGTTTCTGCATCTGCTTCGGTGACCTCCCTGGGTACTACAACGCCTACTGCCTTGCCTTCTTCCTGTGCTCTTCTTCCCTCACTGCCTTCTGTGTAAGCGGGTTCGGCACAGACTTCTCTTCCGAGGATGTTATTTGCCTATACAGTGCAGCGGGGCTGTGCTTCTACGCCAGCTTCTCAATCTGATGGTCTATTGCAATCAACACGTATTATTCAGGTATCCAACCACAAGGTGAAGATAACGATTGATTCCATAATTTCCTGGATAGATTATGGAACTCAAGGTTGACGTGAATTCCATAATCTCCTGGATAGAGGTGTGCTTTTTCATGCCTTACCGAATATTCCTTTGCCACGCTACATTGAGGCCTTCTCTGTTCATGTGTCGTCCGCGTCTATTGCCGGAATTTCTTGTATCCCTCTCGGTGCAGTTCCAGCGCAGAGAGGATGCTGACTTTTTCTTGCACACAGACTTTCTATTGGAACAAATCATCTCATCCCTTCACCTATTTCCAAGCGTCCGGTGAACATCACGTTCTATCCTGTTCCACAGGAAGTGACAGATACTGCGCTTCCTCTCCTTCCTTGTCAATCATGTTCGTAAAATTGTTGGCAAGGTCCGTCGCCTTTCTGACGCTCCATGTCGATTTGTACATGCTACAGGACCTCGCCGTCAGTTGTTTGTCGCCTTTCCCACTGAGAACGCCTTGGCGGATTGTCCTACAGAAGCTACTGTTGAAATTGGCTCACGCACGTACAGTTTCAAAGTTTTCACTACTCACTATTGTACTCACTGTCTTACACAGGATCACACCACTGCCTCCTGTGTGCGCATATGCCGTGGTCTTTCTCCCAGCTTGCACCCTAATGCCGATCACTTTGGTCCTTCTACCATCCCCTCTTCCAGTGTTTTGCCTGACACGACTTTTCCTTCTCTCCGGCAGACGCACCTTCCAGTGCAGGACAATGATCCCTTTTCTGCTCTTCCGCACCGCACGGTAGTGCATCCTCCTCCTGGGTTAGTAGAGATGTCTTCCACTTTGAAAATCCTCAGGATTTTCGCAGTGGAAGACATATACGTAAAACGTGGAAAGAGCGATGTATTTGTTTATGTCTTCCATTACTGATGTGTCTCTAGCGGAGTGTTCCGACTCGGATGTGTCGAGTGGTGCTTCGGCACTCCTGCCATCTGGCTCTCTTCCGTGTCACTCGCATATCGGATTTCCAACTACGACCATGTCTGCTGTTCTCCTGTTGCCGCACCTTCGTGCTGCCTCGGCTGATGTTCCAGTTTCCACCGATGCTGATCGGGTGCATACTGATTCCTCAGCGCAACTTGTGTTCTCGTCTCTCGTTTTGGGTGTTCTTCCAGATCCGCAAATGCATTCCTCCGCCTCAACTTCGTCTTCGAAACGGACTGGAACTTCCAAAGACCCTGTGAAACAGAAAAAGGTAAAACATCTTTCTGTTACTCCTTTTGTGGTCTCATCTAGTGTTCCCGATATTTCCTGTTCAGATATTTCTTCGCCTGATGACTCTTCGAACAATATGCATCTCCGTTCTGATCCTTACAATCCTCTCTCAGATGATGAGGTTATACAGGCCATTGATAAGTTTCTTCTAGTTCCTGGACCACTGTCCAAACAGCAACTCTGTTAGGCTTCTTTCAATTTGCTCGTACGGTTGTCTGTACTGAAAAATTCCTCCACTCACCTGATCTTGATCTGTGTGCAGGGGTGATGCAATTTGAAGCTTATATGTCATTTTTCTAATGACATATAAGTTTTTCTTACATGTCATTTTTCTAATGACATATAAGTTTCCCTTATTTCTAATGACATATAATTAAAAATGACATGAAAAACTTAGATGTCATTTTTCTAATGACATATAAGTTTTTCTTATGTCATTTTTCTAATGACATATAAGTTTTTCTTATGTCATTTTTCTCATGACATATAAGTTTTTCTTATGTCATTTTTCTAATGACATATAAGTTTTTCTTATGTCATTTTTCTAATGACATATAAGTTTTTCTTATGTCATTTTTCTAATTTTTCTAATTTATCGACTCACCTGATCTTGATCTGTGTGCAGGGGTGATGCAATTTGAAGCTTATATGTCATTTTTCTAATGACATACAAGTTTTCTTATATGTCACTTTTCTAATGACATAAGTTTTTCTTATTTCTAATGCCATACTATATTAAAAAGGACATGAAAACTTATATGTCATTTTTCTAATGACATATAAGTTTTTCTTATATGTCATTTTTTACGCTTTCCAACCGTAGGTTGGAGAAGCGTATATGCTCCAGCTTTGTCCGTCCGTCCATCCGCACGATAACTGGCGTAAAAATGGGTCGATTTCGATGAAATTTTAGTATGTGGTAGGGGACCACCCGGGGACGAACCCTATTGAAAATGGGACGAATGGGGCCAAAGGTCACGACGTAGGAGCGGGATATTTCCATTACCCTTATGCGTCATAACTTCGTAAATATGGTTCGATTTCAATGAAAGTTTACTATGTGGTAGGAGACCGCCTGGGGACGAACCCTATTCAAAATGGGTGTAGTGGGGTCAAAGGTCAGGACATAAGATCGGGATGCATTCCATTGCCCTTATGCGTCATAACGTGCGTAAAAATGGTTCGATTTAGATGAAATTTCAGTATGTAGTAGGGGACCATCTGGGGACGAACCCTATTGAAAATGGACGAACTGTGGTCAAAGGTCAGGACATAGGATTGCTATTCATTCCATTGTCCTTATCCCATATTATTAAGGTGGACGTCAAGTAATTTTGCTTCCTATACTTCCAATGGAAAAACTTTTGTACACATTTCCTTCACAATTAATGTGTTCCCAAGGATGAATATTTCAACATCGATTAAAATAACTTCATATTATAACTTGGAATACTTAATATTTTCTAAAACATAACCATAATTATATTAAAAATCAATCACTTTTCCTTTCGTGGTGTTGAACATAGAAAAAGGATGGCGCGACCTGTACTTTGATGACGTCAGTGGACAAAAAATGTTGGATTACATAATTACGGTTATGGTTTAGAAAATATTAAGTATTCCAAGTTATGAAATGAAGCTATTTTAATCGATGTTCAAATTTTCATCCTTGGGAACGCATTAATTGTGAAGAAAATGTGTACAAAAGTTTTTCCATTGGAAGTATATAGGAAGCAAAGTTACTTGACGTCCACCTTAAAGTAGCAATTCTTGTATGTATGTATGCACATTTTATTTTAAAAACGGCTCTAAGAATTTTGATGAAAGTCGTTAACCTACCGTTTTCTGGTACTAGAAATCGATTTAGCTTGATCTCGACTTTAGAAGAATTTAGAAGAATTTAGAAGAATTCGTTTAGTGGTTTAAATAACCACCCCAAATTATAACGTTTTTAGTGATGGCGTTGTTCCATTAATGTTACCAATGCTTAGAAATCTTATGACGTCACAACTCGCGTTTGAGAATGTTGGCGCGCGGTCACGCCATCTGTCTCTTTACGTCACGCGTTGTGTGTGGATCCTATTAAAGATTTATGACGTCACACTTTTGCGGCGGGCAGATGGTCGCGATTCCCATCTGCCTCATTACGTCACGCGTTGTGTGCGTATGTCCGTCAGCACGATAACTCGCGTAACAACCGTTGGATTACGATGAAATTTTAGTATCTGGTAGGGGATCACCTGGGAAGGAACCCTATTTAAAGTGAACGAAATAGGGTCAATGGTCAGTACATAGGAGAGGGATCCATTCCACTGCTGTTATGCGCCATAACTAACGTAAAAAAGGTTCGATTTCGATGAAATTTTAGTATGTGGTAGGGGACCACCTGGCGACAAACCTTATTGAAAATGAACGAAATGGGGTCACAGGTTAGGACACAGGAGCGGGATCTATTCCATAGCCCTTATGCATCATAACTTACGTAAAAATGCTTCGATTGCGACAAAACTTTATCATATTATTTCGGAGGTATACCAAGCCGGTTCTGTTGAATATCATGGAAATGGGATCAAAGGTCAGGGCACAGGACCGAGATTTATTCCACAGACATTATTCTCATAGCTTGAGTGATAACTTGAGTACTGATTTCTGTAATGTTGGAAAGCGTATTATAATCAATGCCTTGCATGAATTTACTAACTTGTTCTAATTTATCCACCCACCTGATCTTGCTCTGTGTGCAAGGGTGATGCAATTTGAAGCATATATGTCATTTTTCTAATGCAATTTGAAGCTTATATGTCATTTTTCTGATGCAATTTGAAGCTTATATGTCATTTTTCAAATCTCTGAATGTCACAGATCCTAGGCACCAGGTTTACATGAGACGATACATTGGCCGTCTCTCCTCCTTGAAAGACCTCGCTGAGAAACAATTTTGTGATACCTTACTTCCTCAAGCCGATGAACTTTAGCGCTCTATCCCAAACCAACACTTTTCGTTCTCTCCGGAGACGTTTTCCACTTTGTGATCGCCTGGAATTTTCCGGTTTCGCGTTTCTTCATCTACTGTTTCGCCACTTGTGTGCTGTTCCCTTCATGCTATCACTCTCGCATTGCAATGTTGTTTCCTGATTTTGTTATTGTGCTTTGTGTTTTTCTTTTGCTCTCATTGTATGTCCTTGCTGCACTAGTGTTTTCCTCCGTCGCGGTTTATATTAGTGCTGCCGTTGTTAACTTTGTTTGCTTAATGCAGTTGGTGTATTTCTGTACTGTGTTTTGCATTTTGACTGTCGTTATGTTCCACTCGGTTGGTGTTTTCTCGTACCCTTGTACATATGCCCATAATGTTGTACTGGTGTTGCTTCGTAATCGAATGATAGGCCGTTATGCTCTTTCTTATTTGTGTGCATCGGATTTTTGCTATATGTGCCAATTGATGTTTTGCCGGCGTTGTCTCCCACTGTCGGCTCCCTGATGTTATGGTCCGACTCCTTATTTGTTTATCTTTCACGCTGAGCTGCTCTCTAGCGTTGGTGTTACCCAACTGATTCCGTCTCTGTTGATACCGATTCTCTTTTTATGTTTGCTTTCCAATTTGTGTTGCATTGTGGATACACCTGTATTTTCCTCTTTATATTTTCTGTACTGCAATATTCAGCGACATCTCCTATGTTTGTAATCCTATTACAGCAATAAACTGGATACCGCTTTGGTACTCACAGTTACCAAAACCAAAGCCATTGCCATTTCAGGGATTTTATTCTGATCATGATGTCTTCCACTCTTGTCATTTTTCTTATCCACGAGTTCCTCTTCGTATCATTCCTGGTTGCACCAAGCATGTATCTCTCCAAGCTTCTTTTAGTTTTCTGCAACCTTTGCATATCTTTTTTAGTTAAGGTCTATGTCTCTGCTCCATATATATTGAGTGGCCACTTTATTATGACCACACCCACAGTACTTCGTTGGGCCACCTTTTACCTTTAATACTGCGTCGATTCTTCGTGGCATGGACTCCACGAGATGTTGATAGGTGGTTTGAGGAATCTGAGACCATGCTTGATGAGTAGCACTTTCCAGGAGTGTGAGATTCCAGGGTCGTGGATCCAGCTGTCTGATGGCTCGTTCGATTTCATCCCACAAATTCTTAATGGGGTTGAGATCTGGAGATTGGGGGGCCACCTAAGCAAAGTAAACTCACCGGCATGTTCCTAAAACCTATCCTGTACAATACGAGCATTATGGCAGGACGCATTATCTTGTTGAAAGTAGCCATCGCCATTGGGATAAACCATCCACAAGACAGGATGCATTTGGTCCGCAACGATGTTTAGATATGATGTGCCAGTCAGACGTTGATCAACACGAATTAAAGGGCCCAAAGCATGCTAGGAAAACATTCCCCAAACCATAACGTTGCCTTCACCAGCTTGAAGGGTAGTAGCAATGCATTTGGGGTCCATGCTTTCGTCCTGTTTCCGCCAAATTCTCACTCGGCCATCGGCATGGTGCAACTGAAAACGTGATTCATCGGACCACATAATTTGTTTCCAATTATCGACTGTCCAATCCTTGTGCTCCTGTGCGAACTGGAGACGTTTTCTCTTGTTAACAGCAGACAGCAAAGGTGTTCGAATAGGCCTTCAGCTGCCATATTCCATCCGATGCAGTGTACGGCGTACAGTGCGTGCAGAGATCATTTGAGGGGATCCTTGATTAAGATGGTCTGTAATTTGCTGCACTGTTGCCCTTCTGTTGTCTGTTACCAGTCTGGGCATTCTCCGTTCCGCTCGAGCAGTCACTAGTCGATGCCGACCACACGTTGAATGTAGAAACCCAGTTTTGGGCTGACAGTCCAGTCTTTAAACACTTTAACAACAGCTGTTCTGGAACATTTCACGAATGCGGCTGTTTCGGTGATACTCGCTCCATGGCTACGAGCTCCTACAATAATCCCACGTTGAAAGTCCGTCAAATCGCACTTTTTACCCATCTCGTCACCCAAAAATCACTTCTGCTACTGTCGCAAGCACTAAGCCTTCCCTTTTTCTACCTCGCCTTCTGGCGGCAACAGCGTACAGACATAGCTCATTTGCTTAAAACTGTCAGGTGGTCATAATAAAGTGGCCACTCAGTGTATAAGAACTGGAAGTATGCATTGAGTAAACACTTTTTTTAAAAAACATAATTACACATTTCTCTTGAAAATTCTATTTTTTTCTTCCAAAAGCTCTTTCAAGTTTTATACGCCGATTAATTTTCTCATCAATGTGACCCTATATATACATGTATATGTATGTATGATGCAAATGCAAGAGCAAAGATTCGACTGTTTGAAAATACAACACACATACAAATTGTAAAGGGAGTGAGACAAGGTGATAATATGTCTCCGAAGCTCTTTAATGCCACATTGGAAAGTGTCTTTCAATCACTGAACTGGGAAAACAAAGGGATAAAGATTAATGGAGATTATCTAACCCACCTTCGTTTTGCCGATGACGTAGTCATTTTTGCAACTACCCCATCAGAGCTGCAGAGGAACTTGCTGACAAGAGTAAAGAAGTGGGATTAAAAATGAACTTTCAGAAAACAAAAGTGATGTTCAATGCTTTTACAAGAAATGAAAATTTGTCGGTTGATGGAGAAAAGCTGGACATAACAGACACGTACGTTTATCTTGGACAGCAGATATCAAGTGAGGGTCACATTAATGAAGAAAATAATCGGCGTACAAAATTTGCCTGGAGAGCTTTTGGAAGAAACAGCATAATTTTCAAGAGCAATATGCCATTGGGTCTTAAAAGAAAAGTGGTTGATCAATGCATCCTTCCAGTGCTTACGTATGGTGCAGAAACGTGGACCTTAACTAAAAGAGACATACAAAGGCTGCAGACAACTCAAAGCAACATGGAGAGGTGCATGCTTGGTGTAACCAGGATAGATAAGAAGAGGAACTCGTGGATCCGTGGAAGACATCATGATCAGAGTTAAATCCCTGAACTGGCAATGGGCTGGAGAAACTGCCAGAAGGACTGACCATCGATGGACAGCCGAAATTTTAGATTCGATTCCAAGGGACAGGAAAAAACCCAGAAGAAGACCACATGGGAGATGGGTGGATGAAATTCGAAAGTATGCAGGAGTGGCATGGAAGAGACTGGCACAAGACATACCGTTGTGGAGGAAACTTGGGGAGACCTTCGTCCAGCAGTGGATTGATAATGGTTGACAATGATGATGATGATGATGATGATGATTATGTATGTATGTATGTATGTATGTATGTATGTATGTATGTATGTATGTATGTAAACACTTACGGATAACTAAATTTGCGCACCATAAAGAAAGCATCGGATTGAATTGAAATATTATGGACGTAATGATACAGATGAATGATACACATGATGGCAAAAACAGAGCTGCTAGACAATAATTACTCGGGGATTTGTGGCACGCAGTCCGCTCATCTTGAATAGCACTTTGTACCACCTCGTGCGGCGATACATGCTGCAATACGGTCCGGCAGCGAGCCGAAAAGACGCTTGATGTTGTCCTGTGGCAGACTGGCCCACACGTGCTCGACAGTGTGCTCCAAATCCCCGATAGTGCGGCACGGCGGCAGCTGACTTTTCAACTAGTCCCACACATGCTCGATAGGAGACATGTCCGGGGAGCGGGCAGGCCATTGAAGTGTCTGGACATAACGTAGGCAGTTCTCGGCAACCCGAGCCGTGTGCTGACAGGCATTTTCCTGCAGTTATAGCGCACCTGGAATTCCAGCCAAGAATGGGAGGACAGGGGCTGTAGGATCTCATCCACATACCGCTCTCCCCTTCAATGATCCACCTACCACTACTAGAGCTGATCGGCTATCGTAATCTATGGCTCCCCAAACCATAATGCCTGCAGTGAAGGAGGTATGTGTCGCTCGATATTGAGTTTGGGATTGTGCAGTTGACCCAGGGACCTCCACACTCGGACACGATGATCATCTGTCCCCAAAACGAAACGGCACTCATCGCTAAACACCACACGTCGCCAGTCTGTGGCGTTGTCACACAGGAGCCTCTACATCTGTCGTATAGTGGACCAGGTTCCCGTGGAATCCGTCCGTGCCTGGCGCACGATCCGTCGATCCTCTCTACCGGTGATCCTCCTGGTCCGTCCGGAGCCACTCCGCCGTGTGGCAGCGCCATCACATGTCCACTGCTTTCAACACAGTCGGACGGTATGGTCAGAATGATCCAAGTGGCGGGATATACGGCGCTCCGACCATCCTGCGGTTTTCAGCTCAATGATCAGGCCTCTCTCAAAATCCGTAAGTTCCTTAAATCGTCGGCCGGTGCTTTTCGCTTTCATGGGGCATCGGCTACACGCCGGTTTATAAAGCTGCCGGTTCGTTCTTGCAGCGCCACCACAGGGTATGCGGTCATGCGCACTAGCACCAAACGGAGTTCATTTGCGTACCAGCACGCACTCTAGCTATTTGCAAAGTTTCACGGTCGTAGCGTGTTTTCTTCTAGGTGCGCAAATTTCATTGTCCGTTTGCTCCGGGCGCAAAAATGCATAGTTACGCTTCTGCTAGTTAATACTATATTTTGTCATTTTTATTTAAAATAAAATCATTTTAAATTTTATTTCAACATTTTCTACGCTTATACAACTTCTTTTTCTATAAATGAAACATCAGCGATGTTGCTTGATCTGTGGTTTGGATTTCAAATACGAGCATCAACTGTTACTATACTCCAACGCAATATAAGAATGTACTGTTGTTGAAGATACAGAAGAGTTACTTCCGCTACGAAAAATAGTAACAAGCGTTCAGGGTGTTAAGCAGCAGAATTATTGCTGAGAATCGACATTTTTATTTGCTCATCAGTTCATCAGGCAAAATTTATATTTAAGACACATTTTTCAAAATGGCAAAGCCTTATAGAAATAAATTTGACATGATAAGTTACTCAATCAAAAGCCTCGCACTTTTTGCTGCTGACTTTCTAGCTGGGTAATGTAATTTAGAGGAGGAGAGTACGGGGTGGAAGGGATAGATGACTTTTTCCATCATTCGCAACGCAGTTACAATAAATTAACAATCAAGGAATGCGTGGGGATGTACTTCGGCAGCTGTAGGAGAAACATTTTCTTCAAAATACGGACGTAAATCTCAGGTTAGTGCGGAAATAATGCTTGACAGCAAGGAGTGGGGTGTGACGCAGATTGATACGTTCTTGCGTTTCCACGGAGACGCCGTGAGTCCCTACCTTCCACAATAGTACACTGTTAAGTTGACTTAGAGTACAGTTTCAACTGCTGTACGGGATGAAAACGTCTAACTAGATTATTATTGCATCACAGTAGGGGGCTTTTAATATGAATATTGATCGTTGAGGTTTCCGATTCAAGACATCCGAAACTGTTTGAAATTTCATTCAAAGTCGAAGGAATCTCATTGCTGCACCGGATGTGTCTAAAATGATTTGTTATTGGTTAAGTTTCATTTAACCAAAAAGGGTTTAACACTTTAATATACGACTTGAAAAATTAAAAAAATGCTGTCGCAACCTTTTATGAATGCTGTAAGTGTAAAACGGTTGTTCTGAGAATTTTCGTAGCGGTTAGCTTGAATACAAATTGGTTTTCTTAAAAATGCAATCTTGAGCTCAAACTTGGTCAAGTTCGGCTACTACGGATATTTTTGCTTGAGATATTAGTCACGTGTTGCATATTTTTGGTCGAAGAAGAACAGAAGAGTTTTCCGAAATACAAAATATTGTTATATCCAAGTATACGTGATAATATTCTCAGAGGGAAATTTTGCAGGCTAACAAAAATGCTTTACCTACGTACGTAGTTATACGCAGGCCTTTATAAATTTCTTTTTCTTATTATCTACTAAGCTGTGATCACATATTTAACTTGATCATGTGCCTTATCAATAATTGCTCGCTTATCTAAAAAGAAGCCCCTTTGATTGTTTACGAGAAGATTTGCATATGAATATTTATGAGCAAAAACATAATTTACAGGAGGTATCAGTTCTTACTTGTCTTTCGGAGGACAAGTTCAGAAACCTGATTGTATTCGTTCCGATAAGATGCAATGTAGTTTGGGCTGGGCATCTTCCTATTACAAGCTTAGCTGATTCGTTGGTTTGATAAATTAGTCATTACTCATTGTTCCCAAGACACGAGTTTGATAAGATACTTTTGGAAGTGTTTCATTGTGGTTTGAAGGTAAAAGAAAAAAAAAAGGCATTTGAGTTTGTAGTGTTAAGTAACTGCAGTGACTTTTTTCGGTATTCAAATTGATTTTCTATACCTCGTTGAAATGCCGACGCATTTTGGGGGGTGGAAATTTAATATATACACAGACGTTAATGACACCTGTCCTCACACACAAAAATTACTCCTATCTTCTTACGTAAATTTGATTTCTTCTTGTTAAATATTTTCTGACATACACACACGCATAGATACCCGTTTTTAAGATGCCATCGGCGAAACATGTGCCAGTGCAATGTTTCTCTGCGTTTTACCTAGCCAGTGGTGTATATAAGTGTTATTTACGTTATTGATTAAGCAGTAGCGAGAATCGAGAGGCCAAGGGTTTGAGTAGAGGCCGTAAGTTATGTTTACACAAGAGCAAAGAAATGTTATCAAAATTCTGGTTGTACGAGGAAGAAATGCTCAGTGTGTGTAACAGATATTTCTAATTTAACCTTCCTTTTGACTTCCTATTTTGTTGTGTAAATTTGATTTCTTCTCCTTAAACATTTTCTAACTTAACGCCACAGAGTTCCATCAGATGAATTTGATGTTCGCAACCCTGACAGCAGGTAAAAGGATAAGTTACGTAGTTAAAGATTCCTGAGACAAAAACCGAGTGTACAGTCTTTGAAGAGCGATTGAGCAAGCAGTATTCTTTCTGCAATGATCAATTAGAGGTGCAATGTTAATTTGGCAGTATTCACGTTGAAAGAGAGAGAGAGAGAGAACTTCGCAGCTTGTATTCGATTATTTTCTTATAGTGAGCATGCCGATTCAAAGAGTGACTAGTGTCACGTGTTTCGTATGAGATTGTTGATTGAAGTTAGGTGCCATGAGTTGTTTCGAGCCGAGTGACCGAAGTCATTTGATTGTGTGCCTCAATATTGGCAAACAAAGTAATTAGACTCGTAACTAAACTTTGCGTTTCATTGAATTCTGGACATTAATCTGAAAGTGCATGTTACGCATAATTAATTCAACTACAACGGGCAGTGACGTTATCCGGGTTTTACAATTCTCTAAGCCAAGGGCTACAAGTCGAGTTAAGCTTAATCCTTACGAGCGTTAAGCTTCAAGTCGAAGCTGAAACCTAAACGTTAAAGATACAATTCAACATCCCGTTTGAGCAATATCATCATAAATGTCATAAAGGACTGGCGCAGTAGTCTAAGCGCTGGCTTCTGACCATTCATCCGATATTGGTCCAGGTTCGAATCCCAGTTACGCATGGATGTTGTGTTTGTCTTACGGTACTGGCTCTCTCCCTTCTCTCAAACCGGTGGCCCTAAATTAGTGATAGGCGACTGCTTATAATCCGCCGAGTTGCTCACGGTGGTCGTTAACACACAAACAAATTACAAAGAACTACCGGGAGTATGTGGCGATGATGCGTCACCGTTTCGAACCGTCGTCAGATGAATGGATTCTTTGATATAGAAGTGAGAATACCGAACTTGAGCACGGTGGTGGATATTCCATGAAAGGGACAGAAGAACAACATGTGGAATCCGGATTGGATTACTGGAGCATCGTCGATAGACATGCGAAAAACTGAGTGCAGAAATTAACATTGCATCTTCTGCTGTGAGCGCCATTTTGACGAGAGAAGCCGGGACGACGCTTTATCTTTACTGTTGAGGTCTGGCGGCGATATCAGCAGTAAAGACACTGGTAAGCAAATCGTGATGGAAAATTTCAGAATACCAACCATATTCTCCGGAAAAGGCTTTGTGGGATTTCTACTTGTTCCAGAAAATGAAAGAACTTCTTAAGGGCAAACTCTTACTGAACGGTGGGTCCAACGACTCGTACCTTTCACAACAGTTGACTACCCAGTACAACAGAAGTGAACCCGGAACAGTACCTTTCATGGCCATTCGTCTAACGCTCGCACGTATGAGCTATAGCAGTAGACAATCCCGGCGATATCCTCTCCTAACCCCAGTTCATCGGCGCAAAAGTCTCTCCTAGTGCTAAGCTCATGCAAGATGGACGTCGGATGACTGGAAAATAGTGTGCTGGTCTGACGAGTCATGTTTACTTCTCCATTCCGTGGATGATCGTGTACGTATTTGGCGCAAACAACATGAGGCACTCGATCCATCCTGCATGGTCACCACATTGCAAGCCGGTGGAGGCGGTTGTATGGTGTGGAATATGTTTGTCTGGCAGGGCCTTGGACCCCTTGGTGCATGTGGAACACCGTATGACTGGTACTCACTATCGCAAATTGCTTGCTGACTCTGTACACCCAGCAATGTTTCACTTTTTCCCGAATGGCGACGGTGTCTTCCAAGATGACAATGCGTTGAGCCACAGGTCCAATGTTGTGCAGGAATAGTTAGAGGAACACAGTTCAGACTTCCAGCATATCGATTATCCTCCGAAGACCCCCCGATATCAATCGCATAGAGCACTTATGGTACACTATGGAACGGTATATCAGGAGTCTGGATACATCAATCACCTCCATATCTGCATTGAAGGCCGCATTACACAATGCTTGGTTGGCCATACCTCCTAATTGTTTCCGGCATCTTATTGAATCGATGCCACGTCGGATAGCTGCTGTAATGAGGGCGAAAGGAGGACATACGAAGTATTAGGTAGGTGGTCATAATTCAGTGATCACTCAGTGTATGTTGAATCGTTGCAACTTGGGATAGCTGCTATACTGTGGACGAAAGCAGAACCTGCAAAGTATTAGGTAAGTGGTCATAATTCAGTGATCACTCAGTGTATGTTGAATCGATGCCACGTCGGATAGCTGCTGTACTGATGGCGAAAGGAGGACCTACGAAGTATTAGTTAGGTGGTCATAATTCAGTGATCACCCAGTGAATGTTGAATCGATGCCACGTCGGATAGCTGCTGTACTAAGAGCGAAAGGAGGACCTACGAAGTATTAGGTAGGTTGTCATAATTCAGTGCTCACTCAGTGCATTTTGAATCGATGCCACGTTGGATAGATGCTGTACTGAGCGTGAAAGGAGACCTACGAAGTATTAGGTAGGTGATCATAATTCAGATATCACTCAGTGGATATAAATGAACACTGATGTGTGCACCTGTAAAAATATTACTCTATTAAATCGTAAGACGAATTTCATTTTAAGACCGTAAAACGTGCAGAAAAATAGCGATCATTACGAAAACTAGATCTAAGATACACAGAAAGCTAATTGATTATAACGAAAATACTAATGAAAGAAATACGGGATTACGCCATATAATACAAATTTTGAAGATGACAATCCGATTCTCGGCTTAAATGTGACAAGGATGGTAAGTCAGATAATATGCGAAAACTTGAAAATTTTCATCATCTTGGAGCGGGGCTCGAACCCGCATCTCCCAGAAAACGCCCGGGTATACTAACCACTACACCACTCAGAGCGACAAAATTTCAAGTTTCCGATCAATTTGAATATAACCATCACATGATTCATCTTCAAAATTTGTATTATATGGTGTAATCCCGTATTTATTTCATGATTTATCTGCTTCTCCGGGCAAACACGGGATAAGATTCTTAACCTCCAGATTCGCTAAACATGAATGCCGGTTGCTTCGACTAGCAAATCCTGTGATGGTTATATTCAAATTGATCGAAAACTTGAAACTTCGTCGCTCTGAGTTAGTATATCCGGGTGTTTTTTGGGAGATGCGGGTTCGCGTTCCGCTCCAGGACGATGAAAATGTTCAAGTTTTCGGATATTATCTGACTTACCATCCTTGTCACATTTGCGCCAAAAATCGGATTGTCATCTTCAAAATTTGAAAATACTGAACTTTTCAATATCTGCAGAAAGACTGATTTTTAGTTTAGTTGTTGTCAGAATAATGTATTTTAATTTTTTTCCTTCACATGCTGAATGAAGAGCGAGGGCATTATTGGTGTGTGTGTGTGTGAGGGGGGTCCTGTCTCGGCGGACCCTTCCCATGTGTGCGTCATTGAATTCTTCTGTTTTGATCGGAACCAACATCCCTAAATTCAACATAGATGTTTGTTCTGGTTGAAATATGCTAAAAAACGAAGGAAGATTTGGTTTTAGACAGAAGACTTTTTTATTTACCCAATTCAGACGTAGATGAACGTAAATTCAAATCTTGTCGTACAGTTTGCATTTTTTTTTAAACTTATGCTCTCCAAGAAAGTTACTCACCTGTTATTATGTCCACAAAATTCGTTTGTTCAGTTACGTTTATAAATTTTGTCTTCGCACACCTTTCCAAAAGTCTTTGTGTTGCAACTGCTCATGTTCTTTGCCCAGAAAAAAACAAAACATCGTGGTAAATTTTTGCGAGAAAGTTTGAGGCCAGTTAAGGGGATATGCGAGGAGCCAAAAATGCTGATGAGCCGTGATTAAAACGCCTGGGACAACTAGAACGGAGAAGAGTCACGACTATCTAATTAACTTCTTCCAACACCTATCTTGGAACAAAAGAAGTCAAGGTTTATGAACTGTGCGGAGTAATTAATCAGTTTCTTTCAAAGCTGTTGAACACTGATCATTAAAAGATTAAAAGCTAATGAGAAGTTATTTGTAGCAGTGGCTTTCCAAGTGGAGGAAGATCAGGCGGAGGACGACCTGATGAAACGCCCAGGGATGGTCTAGGGAAGCGGAATTACCACCCCGTTTCTGATAAACGATACTAGCCACGCAACGGCCCTTATTTCAAAATCGACCATTCCAGCAGCACCCACCAGACATTGTGCTTGACGAGGATTAATGATTCACTCCACTTACCTGTTCATGTTTTTTGGTAACCGTACATTATAGATAAACAATAGGATTAGTACGTGTCAATAGATATAACTATCGGATAGTGAAGCTTCATTATGGGAAAATAAGCCATCTTCTACGAAAAGGATAATTATACCTGCCTGGTTAGAAAAAACGGAGGCTTAAACAAGATGTATGTCACCTGAAATTTAAATGTAAAGGTATATTTGATTTTCTTTAGAAAAACCAAACGTCAGGAAGAGTTAGTCAGCCGTCATATAGATTAAACTTGCAATTCAAGGAAATTTCCTTGTCACCCTCAAGTTTCGTTATAATTTAATTTCGACAAACTTGTTTATTCGAAATCAACATGACTCAAAAACGTTATTTCAGTGTGTTTACCATAACTATAGAGTTCAGCATTCTTCTTGAAATTTATACTTCTTTGTCTTGATTTTCAGATTTTACTGAGGAGATGAGTTTTGTTTTTTGTTTGAAGGTTTAACGATCACTGTGAGCAAATTTAACGTCTATAGTGGAGTTGCCCGTCTCTAATTTGGTATCGATGGTTTCAGGGAAGAACCGTTGTGGTGAGACAAACACACCACCTATGTCTCATACGGGGTTCGAACCCAGAACCACTAAGACGAAGAGTCTGAAGCCTGCGCCACCGGTGCTGCAAACTTGTTTTGGGAGAATAACAGAAACAGATTTTGTCATTAGCGACCAGCACCTGAAATATTTTTTCGTTGATTCTCCTCATGTGACAAGTGCTGATGTTGGGTTAGATAATTAACTGTTAGTGTCACGTGTGAATCTAAATGTGCTGCCCCGGTGGCGCAGTGGTCTAAGCGATGGCCTCTGATCATTCGTCCGAACGGGGTCCGGGTTCAAATCCCGGTGAGGCATGGATATTGTGTTTGTCTTACGGCACTGGCTCTCTCCCTTCCCTGGAACCAGTGACCCTAAATTAGGGACGGGCGACTGCTTATAGCCCATTTAGTTGCTCACGGTGGTCGTTAAACCTCCAATAAAAAAAAAAGAATCTAAATGTAGCTTAAGAAGGAAGAACAGGAATATACGCTGTAATGAATAAATAACAACACCCTTGCCAAAAGAAACGAAGCATCCAATCGCGATGAAAATTATTATGTGCAATATATACACTATATTGATAAAAGTCACCGGACACCCCTTCAAAAGCAAATGAACGTATCTGCTGCGTTGTTAAGAAGCACGGTACAGCTGCAAACTGTATAAAAACAAGTCTGCAGCTGACCGCGATGGTATCGTACTGTGAAGTTGACTGTAAATGTCGCGGCGGGAGAGAACTGACTTTGAGAAAAAAAAGATTGTAGGGTGTTATATATTAGGAGGTTGTCCATAAGAGAAACCGAGAGGCTTTCAAATATACTCAAGTCAACTGTTTTGGATGTATTGAATAAGTGGAAGACATATGGCGTGCCTGAAGTAGCAAAACGTACCGGCAGACCAAAGAAAATCAGTGATAGAGGACGTCGAAGCCTCAGGAGAGTCGTTACAGCTAGTCGACGAAATACTGCACAAGACCTCAGTGTACAGGTGAGTAAAAATGATGGAACCTCGGTATGTACACGTACCATTCGCGGAGGACTTCATTCCATGGTTTACCGTGGTCGTGCGGCTGCTCATAAGCCTTTCATCTCCATTCGGAATGCTATTCGTCGTTTAGCATGGTGTAAAGAACATTTATCGTGGACCATAGAATAATGCAAACAAGTCCTATGGACTGATGAATCCAGATACACAAAACATCAGTCTGACGGTCGTGTGTGGGTATGGCGGCAGCCGGGGGAACGCTATTTATCACAGTGTACTGTTCCTACGGTCAAGTTTGGAGCTGGCAGTGAACTCGTGTGTTTCGTGTTTTTCGTGGTATGTATCGTTGACAAACGTGTTAACCAGCACAACACGTCCACCTCGATATTCTGGACAATTATGTCCTACCAACTCTGCGGCAATACTATGCCACCGAGCTTTGTTGGTACCAGAAGCATAATGCACCGAGCCATAAAGCAAGGACTGTTACGACATGGTTTGACGATAATTCAGTATCGTGTGTAGACTGACCGGCATACAGCCCTGCTCTTAATCCAATACAGCACCTATGGGATGAATTAGAGCTCCGCATAAGCAGTTGGAGATAACAGATGCGTACGTTTATCTTGGACAGCAGATATCTAGTGAGGGCCACATTGATGAAGAAATTAATCGGCCCACAAAACTTGGCTGGAGAGCTTTTGGAAGAAACAGCATAATTTTCAAGAGCAATATGCTATTATGTCTTAAAAGAAAAGTGTTTGATCAATGCATCCTTCCAGTGCTTACGTATGGTGCAGAGACGTGGACCTTAACTAAAAGAGACATACAAAGGCTGCAGACAACTCAAAGCAGCATGGAGAGGTGCAGGCTTGGTGTAACCAGGAGAGATAAGAAGAGGAACTCGTGGATCAGAAAAATGACAAAAGTGGAACACATCATGATCAGAGTAAAATGGCAATGGGCTGGTCATACTGCCAGAAGAACAGACCATCGATGGACAGTCGAAATTTTAGACTGGATTCCAAGGGACAGGAAAAGACCCAGAAGAAGACCACATGAAAGATGGGTGGATGAAATTCGAAAGTATGCGGGAGTAACATGGGGGAGACTAGCACAAGACAGACCGTTGTGGAAGAGGCTTGGAGAGACCTTCGTCCAGCAGTGGATTGATAATGGTTGACAATGATGATGATGATGAAAAGAAGTTTGGAACTAAGGCCTACTACTAAGCAACAGTTAGCGGTAGCATTATGTACTGAATGGAAGCGCATACGTATCGCTGTGTTCCAAAACCTTTTCGAAAGCATGTCTCGAAGGGACAGTGCATGTATTAAGGCCAAAGGTGGTTTCAAAATATCTTTATTCAAGGTAGAAATCAGGAGACGAACTAATAAGGACGTCTTAATACAAATAAAATACGATCAAAGATCGTTAAACCACTAAAACCTATATAAAAATATACAGCATAGTGCACAAGTTGAAAAATGGAGCAAAATTACAGCTCGTGATAAATGAACAGCGACAAGCATGTCTGGGCATTTAGGAAGGATTTTAACAAAAAAACTTATTGCTCATAAGTGCATTGCTGTGCGATTAACAAACTTGTTCAAGAAAATATTGAGAGCTTCAGGAGACAACATTTCTCTTGAAAAAAAAAAAAAAAAAAAAATACAATAAGACAGTAAGTTGTAACACATCATAGTTACAAGAATGTACAGTACAAAGCAATTGACAAACTGATCATAAGACAAATCAATGAAATGATGAATATCAGGAGAAGAACAAACTTGGACTTCCTGGTGTAAATATAATATATTACCTGTTCGGCAATATTCAGAAACAATGTACAGATATACAGCACAGTGTCAACATGTTACAAATCAAAATCGGACCATATACAGAAATGTAACACTATTCTGTTGACCAGATAGAAAATGTAAGTATAATAAGAAAACACACGATGAATAAAGCTTTAACATATTCTCACTATCCATATGTAGTAATAGAAGAATGATAGTACCAAGCATCACCTCACACAAAAGAACAAAATAGGTAAAATGTTTTTCAAAATATATTACTCATGAGTACAACACCATGCAATTGACTAACTTGTGCAAAAATAAATACAGTAAGAATCATAAGTCAACATGTCTCTTGAAAGAAGGTACGATATGACAGTGAGTTTTAACACAACATATTTACAAGGATGTACAGTACTATGCAATTGAAAAAACTGATTAACAGACAAATCATTGGAATGTTTAATAACAGGAAATAACTAAACTTGGACATCCTGATGCAAATAAGATGGATGACTTGTTCCGCAATATTTTAAAACTATGTACAATTATACAGCACAGTGCAAACATGTTCGGGAAACAAAATAGAACAAAATTACAAAAAAACTACACTGCAGAAACAATTTCTATGTTTATACAGCACTATGCTAATGACTAACTGCAATATTTATACTCAAAATGTAAACTAAAGACGAACTAACTTGAACGTCAATGTAAGAAAAAAAAAATACAAGATGAGTGTCACAAAAAACAATTTGCTGTGTAAACACGTACAGCCCATTATATAAAAAAAAAAAACCATGCGGTAAATTTCCAAGCTGTGCAAAGATCTTGAAAACAGATTGTTGATATTTACATATGCATTTCTGATTCAAAAAGGTCAAATACCAAATCTGCCGACCGTCAGGTACAATGACGCTGGCGAGCTGGTAAACCATGAGGCAGCCGGTGACCAGGTGGCAAGGAACTGGCTCTCCCGACGCTGAGTAACTGCAACAGAATACTCTAGCCGAAGTCGAGATGTCAGACGGTCGCGGAAATGGCATAATAATGCCGTAGAAGCTTCATGCACAGTCAGAGGAGTAGTCAAATATCTGCAGCGTTGATGAAACACGTAGATTACATGCTTCGCTAAAATAAAAATATAGGCACAGACTGATGGGAGCTTGACTGGGGGATAGTTCTGTAGCAGAAGAGTCCGATATGCATCAAATGTAAGATCTGCTGTAATGGAACATTGGGCGATAGTAAATGCCAAGTTCAGCATTGGGAGTAATATAACACAGTGTTGATAGACATGGGAGACATCAGCCTCCCGAGCACAGAAAGGGCAAAGAGGGGAATCGAGAAGAGACATTCGGAAAAGAACGGAGGGAACAGGAAGGCGGCGATGGAGGAAAAGCCAATGGGTATTAATTTCTAGAGGAGCAGAAAGAGGAGACAGGGCGGCTGACCACACCGTAGCAGTGGCAGCAGGGGGAACATCAGGAATGGGGAGAGGAGGAGAAGAATGGGACATAGAGAGGAACCGATAAAGAGCTGACACCGAGAGAGAAGAAATGGGATGAGCTGAGCCAGAAGTAAGCAAGAAAAGAGGAAATGGGAGAGAAGCAGAAGGAACAAAGGAAAGACCTGAGTGGGAAGCAAGATGAGGAAATTGAGAAATGATAGATGAAAGAATAGAGTCGTAGATGTCACGAGAGGAGGAGGAGAGGAGAAGAGAGGGAGGGAGGCTGGCGAAGGGTCGCCAGGAAAGGTCAGGGTTAGTGAGATCTTTAACTGTTACTACACCTGCTCGGAGCCAGGTAGGATAGGCAAAGTACGGAAGATGAGAGGGGTGAAGAATCGAAGAATAAAAGAGGGGTTCAGCAAGGAGCTCAGTTGTGGAATCAGGTGGAGAACGAGAGAGAGGGAGGGAACGAAGGAAAGTTAGAGCTTCACGGTAAACAGGGGGAAGTCGAATGAGGGTGAGGGGTCGGTGGTCCATGAGTAGTAAGGAGAGAAAAGAAAAGTTAGGGTTGCTCGGGGAGGCGATGACGTCCCTAGCTAAAACGGCATCTGGTACTGGCGACGTGAAGAGACGGAGAAAAGTAGTAATTCTGACGGCCTTGTAGTACTCCTGTGTATCAAGGAGTCCGATGCCGCCGTGATCCGGAGGGAGGCAAAGCTTTGTGACACTGACCCAGTGGTGGCAGGTCCATATCAGAGAAGTAAGACATCGGGTAATTTCATGAAGGCGGAGTTGTAGAGACTTGACACCAAGCCAAGAGTGTGTGCACAAGGAAATCAGGTAAGTTCGAGAGAGGCGAGCTCTCTGGAAGAATGATGAGCAGAACTGGGCTCTCCTCCAGGAGGCAGTTGACCTGAGCAAGCGTGGGTGAATAGTATTCCACGTGTAGAGGGGGCAGCTTGCAAGGAACCAAGATGAACTCCAAGGAAACGCTGTGAGATGGACGACCAGCTTGCTCCCCAAGGGGTGTCTACACGATGTGCCCATGAGCCGCACCATAAACCAGTGCTTTTAGATGAGTTGAGCGCTGCACCGGAGCATGAAGCATAAGCTGCGAATAGACGTTGGAGACACGGAAACTGTGAGTCATGACGGATGCAGATGGTGACATCATCTGCGTATGCAACAGAGGTAGTGGCATGATGTCTTGTGCAGGCAGAGAGTGGCGGCAGAACTGCTTTAAAGGATTGGTGTACAGAGCGGAGGAAGGGTTCAATTGCGATTGCAAAGAGTTGTCCGGAGAGTGGGCAACCCTGTCGCACTCCCCGGCGGAAGGGAATAGGCGCTGTGAGAAAGGTGGGCAGCTTGATCTGGAGAACGGCGTCTTGATAGAGTGAGAAAAGAAGAGAGACGAAGGAAGGAGGAAAACCGAAGTGAAGGAGTGTAGCCGATAGATAGGAATGTGAGATATTATCAAAAGCGGATTGTTGGTCAAGAGAGAGAAGGGCGAGGGGTTCAGAGCGAGATCGGGCAAGATGGATTAGATCATTAAGTAGATGGATGTTATGAGAAAGTGAACGGCCGGGAACTGTGTAAGTTTGCTTTGGGGAGAGAATGTGAGTGAGAATGGGGTTAAGGCGTTGGGAAAGAAGTTTAGTATAAAGTTTATAATCTAGATTTAAGAGGGAGATAGGGCGCCAATTCCCCAGGTCAAGGAGATCACCTTTCTTAGGGAATAGTACAACATATGCTACTGTGAATCGCCTTGGTAGAGGGGAGTGATTGAAAGCAGCAGAAAGTGCAGAAAAGAGAAATGGTAGAAGGAGAGGTAGAAAGGTTTTATAGAAGAGGAAAGTGAGGCCGTCCGGACCCGGTGCGGCCCTAGAGTTTAAAGAAGAAAACGTAGAGGATAGTTCAGAGAACGTGGGAGGAAGGAGGAGGGAAGAGGCAAGATGGGGAGGAACTTGTGGTAGGTTAGAAAGAAGTGATGCCAAAGCTGAAGAGGATGGCGGAGGAGATTCACAGAACTTCTCTGTATAGAACTTTCGGACCTGGGAACATAGAGTGAGTGGATCATCAGACACCTCTCCAGATGCGAGGCGAAGGTGCCGAAGTGAATTCGATGCTGTTCGTGTTTTTTCCATGGATGTAAGGAAATCGTAATTGGATGCATCTGGCGATAGATGTTGTACCCGGAGACGTCGTAGAGCTTGTTGAGCCAGAGGAAGGAGGATTGATCGCAGTTCTTCTTGATAGTGGCAGAAGAGAGGATCACTTAGACTTAGGATGGAGAGCATGGAACGGACATGGTTGAGACGCATGTTTTGAAGCGTTTTTGCTTTAAAAGAAAGTTTGCGAACGTGGAGAACGAGTTGCTGTTTAATGTCCAACCAAAAAGTCAGACCACAAGGAGCTGATTGAAGTTGAGGTCGTTTGTCCTCAAGGAAGGAGCGTACTGAAGTACAGAAGTCTGGATCTGTAAGAAGAGTGTCGTCAAGAGTCCATGGACGAATTGTACGGGGTTGTGCTGGAACTGCTTGAATAATAAGAACGATGGCACAATGGTCAGAAGAAGCTGTAGGAGTGATAATAGATTCTGTCACAGCTGTAAGCAGAGTAGATGAGGCGTAGTATCTGTCAAGGCGAGCTGTGTACGGATTTTGATTATGTTGCGAGCGCCAAGTATGTACAGTCGATGAAGGATGGAAGTGACGGTGAACATCAATGAATGAGTTGTCGGAGACACTGACTGAAGAAGATTCACCAAGTTAACACGGCGTTCTCTGGTGGAAGGAGATCGGTCCAGGGTAGGATTCAGAGTGCAATTGAAATCCCCTCCAATTAAAACATGATCTATGGGAGGAATGCGAGACAAGGCACGACGAAGGCGAGTAAAAAGTATTGTCAAGTGGGTTGAAGAGCTTGGAATATAAATATTAAATATATGATAAGATGTGGAAGCTATGGTGAATGATGCACACTGTAATAGGTCTCGACATAAGTTTCGAACCGAAAAAGAGGTGATTATGGAGTTGAAAGTATGGCGGATACCTATAGCTAGACCACTATGGGATGATAGTTGGTAGGCGTGGTGAAATGTGTAGTTCCACTGGCGCCATCGTGAGAATATCGTAGTGGATTGGCAATTCGTCTCTTGTAGTAAGAGAAGATCAGCTCCTAACGGAGTAAGGTCTTCATGTACCAAGGCATTAGAAAATGGGGATGCAAATCCCCTGCAATTAAGAGATACAATCTTGAAGACTGTTTTCCATTAATGCTTGCTGAAGAGCCTTCACAACAGGAGGAAATGATTTGAGTCGATTAAAATAGGTTTTAGCCCACGGATGTTCCTTGCGAAGGCAGGAGATGCATTGATTAAGGACTTGGATCTGATCAAGCACTAGAGGGAGAAACGATGCATACTTTGAGAGTAAAGCATGCGTTGTGGAGTGGTCTGTCTTATGTGACAGGTATTGATGTAAATCTTCAAATGAAATCGGCCCAGTAGGAACCGAGCCATCCTTCAGGTATTCGACAAGATCCTCAAATTTAAGAGGAGGCTCTTCGTCGGCCTGGACAGAAGAGGTAGCAGCCTTTGATGGTGAATTCTTTCGAGAGGCACTACCAGTACGGGGAGAGGTACGGGGTGATGCGGCAGTCGGCTTCTTCGGTGGGCGTCTTCGAGAAGAACCACGACGTTTCAGCGAAGGCTCAGTTGAGCTCTCATCAACTCGAGATTCGTGGCCAGAAAATCCGTCATCAGCAGATTTAGAAGTATCGATGATAAGGGCAGTGGAGAAACCCCCTGAAGGGGACTCCGCTATAGAATGACGACGCATGGGAAGCGAACAATTAAGTGAGGGAAAATCCAGTTGCTGGTCGAAGGATAAAGGGTCCGTAGACACGCGTTGACCAACTCCTGCAGTCGACTTTTGTGAAAGTTTCGATTCTGAAGCTTTCTGTGCAGTGGAAGAAGGTGTTGCTCGGCTCAGAAGAGGGCCAGAAGTTGTAGGAGAATTATTAGGAGCCTGTGATGCTAGATGTGGGCAATGCACACGTAAATGATTCTCTCCGTGGCAAAAAGTGCAGTGGAGGAAGGTTGTCACTTCAATTCTCCTACGTTGCTGTCCACAACGAACGTTGAGCACCTTTGGGCAGGAGAGCAAGTGTTCATCAGATGGAAAGATCACTCTTGCACTTCGGCGAAATCCCCCTATGGATTTATCGTCTGGATCTCTCGGCGCGGCTGAAAGAGTAGTAACCGGCCCAACAACTCGGCCGAACTTACTGAGTACAGTGCACAGCGCAACGTCTGACACCTCAGGTGGAACCGGATAAAATGTAACCTGGATTGGACGCTGAGAGACAGGTTCTGGTAGAAGATGGACGTCTTTGAGGGACAAACCTTCTGTCGAGACAAGATCCGCATGCTCTTTAAGAGCAAAGTACACCAACACAGCTCGAGGTTTTCGAGCCATGTGAGTAATACTGGCTCCAGCTGGAAGTATCTGCTTGAGAGCCATACTATATTCTTTTCAACTTTGTGTCTGGGAGCGCATCAAAACACACTCCGAAGTCCATTCTAGAATAGAATTGTTTTCCCGCTGGGGAATCTTCGGGAATATCTATGGTGGCAGTAAGGCCATCAACAATGACGTACGAGTCTGGTAAGACTTCTGCAACAAACTTGGAAGGAGCTTTTGTTCCAGTAAGAGCGGCAGAGTATGCCCTAGGAGCAGGACTCGAGCGTGAGGGCTGCAACGCAACCGGCTGTTTGAACTGAGTTGAAGTAGAGGGTAAATTAGCAGCGCTGTCAGACACATCCATGTCTTCACTTAAAGCAACAGAGGGTTGCGCTGCACTGACGTCACTGGTCGAAGCAGGGCAAGAAGCTTGAGCTGTAGTAGAGGAGTCATTTTCCACTTCTAGCGGTTGGGTGACGTCACCTACAAGCATTGGAGGAGATTGGTCTCGTGTCGAGGAGGAGGAGGAGGCGGCAGGAAATGCCTCGCTGATATGGGCGTGGACATCGCTCTTATCAGCAGCAGCCGCCGCCATTGTTAATGACGAGGGCTACCTGAGAAATCGACCAGCTCGGTCGACAATTCAAATGATGATAACAGAAAAAATAAACTACTCACCAACTTGGGAGATGTATCAAAACAAAGCACGAACCTTCAGCTTGAAGGAACACGAAAGGAAAACGACGAACCACACGAGAAAACACACTAAATAGGCACACAACACGGAGCTCAGAAAAACGTGACTTAGGCCAAAGGTGGACCGACACCGTACTGATGTATGTCAATAAATGCTATGTTGTGTTTCTGTTCTAGGAGTCCGGTGACTTTTGTCAATATAGTGTATATGTATAGGAATGGAAATGGTTGCAATTCCAGAGCATTTGGGCATTCGTGCGGATAAAACAGCTACACGAGTAAAACAAGTCAGTACCTTGTATAGCCAAGGCTGGATTAAGGGTGGGAAGTCTATAGGGGTTATAGCCTAGGGGCCAACAGTGGTCAAGGGCCCAGGAGGCATGCCTGGGCAAATAGAGAGTGAGAGAGAGAGAGAGGTTTTTAAAATAGCTTTACTTTTTGTCTTGTGTGATTTCCACTTGGTCAGAAACATAGGCTGGAAGACGAACAGATTTCAAAGCGGTGAGTCACCAAGGGTAAAGGTTTCATGTCGCTGTGTACAGTGAGGTCGGCGAGAGAGTTTCACCTTTTTCACTACTATGCACACACACCTTCCAATTTGCACTTGGAATCGTTAATGATCGAAGACCCTTGTGGCTTCACATTGCATAGGAAAAAAGATGCATTAATAAAAGTATACAATACTAAATCATTAGAAAATCCTAGACAAAATCTAAGGATCTTAAGCATTTAACTCACGCTTTTCTGAGAACGAAAAAAATACAGTGACTTATTATGAAAGTTCTGCACATAATTTATTAGTTTGAAGAATGCACTAGGTATTAATGATCGCAAACATATTGCTAGAGCTTCGTGTTTTAACGTACTTCATATATAATCATTCCTACGTCATAAGTTCTGCTAGGGATCCATTGAGATGTCTTAGCCTTGGGCCCTACTCAAATGTCTAAGCCTAAGGGCCCATTAAGGTCTTAATCCGGCCATGGGTGTAACTCCCCCTCTGGCCTACAATATATTATTTATGAGATTGACTCAGATATAGTTAATGTAAAACCGTACACAAAGATACTTTATGCATAATTAAATTACTTGTGATCAGTGACTTGTTGTACTAATTATTTATGTGCGTCACTTTACCTTGAAATCTATAATATCTAAAATGAAGTAATACGAGTTTATATTTATATTTATCGACGCAGTTATTTGTAAGTACGTATGGTTACTTATATTTGAGCATGTCATGTACTCGTTTACGATACGATTGTACTAAATAAAAACGAGTAGGTTCAGGTTCTCATTTTTAAGTAAAATGTTTTTAACAGTGTGCTTATAGCCATATGATCATGAATGAAATACGGAATTACACCATACAATACAAATTTTGAAGATGTGAATCCGTTTAATTTTTTTGTTTTTTGGTGTAAATATGACAAGGAGAGGGTAATTCAGATAATATCCAAAAACTTGAAAATTTTGGAGTCTTTCAGCGGGAATCGAACCCGTGTCTACCGGATAGCGTCCGAAAATACTAACCACTGCACCACCCAGAACGACCAAGTCTCAAGTTTCCGATAAATTTGAATATAGCCATCACAGGATTCGCTAGTCGAAGCTTTACCTCCAGATTCGCTGAACATGAATGCCGGTTGCTTCGACTAGCCCCGCACGGGGATAACTGGTTTACCAGTTATTTGGGGAGCGGCGCCCCCACGGCCCGAGCTGACCTTGTGACTGGTCAACATCTGATGTCATGCCACCGCTTGTTTTTTATTTTGGTGTTTGCAGGGACGGCTGTTCATCCAGCTGTTGGGGAGTTGCTGCCCCACGATCCCTAGAGGTCTTGTGTCTCGCTTTTTCGTTTTTATTTATTTTCTCCACTGGCTAGTTGCCCGTGTTGTATTCTCTACCTAATCGCTACCACGTTATGTACTAACACCCCGGTCTTGTGGTTTTGTTACCCTCCACCACTAACTGATTTATATTAACCGCTCAGTTCGTAGGCTGCTGAGATTCCGTTTAGGTTCCCTGCCAGGATTTGTCTTCTTTGGATTCCTTTTTTTCCTTTTAGCTGGTTTGGGTGCTAGACCTACCTGCATGTTTGCCGCGTGCGGAGACCCGTGAGGCGGAAATGGGATGTCTGGCGGCTGAGGTCGCAGGAGACCGGTTAAGTGCCTCCTGTGTACCAACACTCCTCTTCGACCCCGGCTTCGCTGTAAACGGGAGGCTAGAAACTAACCCATCTCTAGTCAGAAGTCTTGTACCACGTTGTGTACAGGGCTTTAGCGGCTTTTTTGTCGTATGGCACGGCAGGGTGAGCCCGGGGGCTGTGGGATCATGCCAAAGGCGTTGGCATGACGGTACCAGGAGGCCGAAGTGTCCGCCGAGTGCGTGTGATCACAGCCAACGGACTATATCTGCAACGTATAAGCTCCAGAACTGTGTCCAGCGTCATTTTCTCGGCTTGCGGACCTCCAGTTCTCCCTTGTAGGGCTCGGTGGTGGGTGGAGTTGTTTGTAGACGAATCTTCCTCCTTTTTTCCATGGGTAAAAACAAAAAGAAAAACTCCAAATTTAAGTCACCCGAGGAAATGATTGTTGACAACGACTCTCCTTCGTCTTCTCAACCTACCAAGTCTCATAACCGTAAACGGTCTTTAGACCTTGACCTGGACCAAGAATGTGGTACCTCTTCTTCGGCAGCTGTACCAGTCGCTCCGAAGCGTCGTCTACCCTCGATTGCTGTGACTACGCATGCTACACACTTACTTGTGGAATCCATCGATCCGAATGAGAGACTGTCCACCAGATCTCCATTTTTCATTTCTAAAGCTTTGGACGCTGCAGGTGGCCCCTTGAAGTCTGTGAGGAAGCTTCGCTCTGGGGACCTGCTTGTTCAAACTTGCAGTGTTTCTCAGAGTAACACTCTTCTGCTCCTCACTAGTCTTCAAGGCATTCCTGTCAAAGTGGCACCTCACCCGTTTCTTAACACCTCTCGGGGTGTTATTTCGGAGTTTGATCTCTTGCCATGCAGTGAAGAGGAATTGGTGACTGAACTTGCGGATCAGGGTGTTCTTGCTGCACGTCGTATGATGTTCCGGCGTGATGGCTTTTTGATTAAATCTAAAAATGTAATTTTGACTTTTAACTCCCCGAAAGTTCCGACCGAAATCAAGGCAGGCTACTTGGTCTGTGGAGTTCGCCCGTACATTCCCAGTCCTCTGCGCTGTTTCAGGTGCCAGAGGTACGGGCATTCACAACGTTTCTGTAAGAGTTCCGCTCGTTGCGCAAATTGTGGCTCCAGTGACCATGACGGGGAAGGTTGCACTTCTGCGGCCTCCTGTGTTAACTGTGGTGAGGCCCATGCAGCTTACTCCCGCACCTGTATGAAATGGAAGGACGAGATGGCGATCCAGCGCCTCAAGACCCTGGAAGGCCTCTCGTACCCTGCTGCCAAGGCCAAGTTGGGTATACCCACCACCCGACAGCGTACTTTTGCCGCAGTAGTTCAGTTTCCACCACAACCCGTGCAGCCCTTTGTCCCGCGCCCTGTAGCTTTCGCCGCCCTTGCCAAGCGATCTACAGCTGACCAAGCGACACAGGTGTTTTTCCCCGAGCTCCAGATTTTTCGAATACCTGATTCTGGGCCTTCTCTTTTGCAGCCGACCGTCTCTTCCAGTTTCCAGCCGAAAGTCTGCACGTGCGGCAGACCCGGCCCACAATCCGCAAAGGTGTGCAGTGTCCATCCAACTGTCGCGGTCCGCCTGACCAACATTGCAACTGTCTCGGCCTCAGCGAGGTCCCCACACTCAACCAACATTCTAGAGGAACATAGGGGGAGGAGAGTGACAGTTCGTCCCCAGCCTCAACCAACATTGCAGAGGAACATGGGGGGAGGAGAGTGACAGTTCGTCCCCGCCCTCTGCCAGCATTGCAGAGGAGCGTGGGGGGAGAGTGACGGTTCGTCCCCCTCCTGGTGATTCGTCCTTTGTGTAGTTGTGTTGAACAAATAATAATAATTATAATAGTTAATTGATAACTTTTTATATGAACCCAATTAACTAACTTGTCTTCACAGCTTTCATCATCCTCTTTTCCAACTTTTGCCAAGCCTGTCTGCTCTTCATCATTTTCCACGCTTTTAAAAATCTGTAGCTAATAGTTCTTTGTCTGGCGCTCTTTGGCCAAACCTGGCCCTTGCGCCAATAAAATCAACCAACCAACCAACCAACCAGCTTCGACTAGCGAATCCTGTGATGGTTATATTCGAATTTATGGGAAACTTGAGACTTGGTCGTTCTGGATGGGGTAGTGGTTAGCATACTCCAACGCTAATCGGTAGACGCGGATTAGGCTCCCGCTTCAGGATGGCGAATTTTTCAAGTTTTGGGGTATTATCTGACTTACCATCCTTGTCATATTTACACCCAAAAACGGATTCACATCTTCCAAACTTGTATAGCCATATGAGTTGCTCATGGTATAGTTGTTATATCTCAAAACAAAAGAAAGAACAACATTCTCTTGCTGTGAGGAGTTACTGTGCATTTTCTGTACTTGATGGCATCTGAACGCAAAATAAAAAAATGCTTAAAAAGCCCCTTGATTTACCGACATTCCTTGAAATATCTTGTAGCGCAAGAAAATCAACGAGTGGCAAAGCACCGAGGAAGCAGCTGGCTTCCAAAAAAGCTCCAGCAATTGGTGGAGAAGAGCAACTGATCTTTTCTTAACAAAAGACATTCCCTATTAAGCCAATCGGCTACACCATTTGAGTTGAATTTTATAGATCAAAACCGAATTATATACATGTATGTATATATAGTCTCGTATTCGTCTTTTATTGGACAGATTATAGCAAGAGGCATAAAATTTCCTAAAATGTTCACTAAAATGTAAAATCTGAAACTGGTGGTGCAAACATACATTAAGTTCATGTTTCCTTCCATATGAAACTGCACTGAACGTTTTTTACGCTTTCCAACCGTAGGTTGAAGAAGCATAAATGCTCCAGCTTTATCCGTCTGTCCGCCCGTCCGCGCGATAACTTACGTAAAAATGATTCGATTTCGATTAAATATTAGTATGTGGTAGAGAACAACCTGGGAAGGAACCCTATTGGAAATGGGCGAAATGGGGTCAAAGGTCAGGACATAGGAGCGAGATCCATTCTATCGCCCTTATGCGTCGTAACTTACGTAAAAATGCTTCGATTGCGACAAAACTTCATTATGTTGTTCCGGAGGTATACTGAACTAATTCTGCTTAATATCATCGAAATGGGGTAAAAGGTTAGGGCATAGAAGCAAGATTTATTCCACAGCAATTATCCTCATAACTTGGCTAAAAATGCTTCTATTGCGACAAAACTTTGGTATGTTGTTCCGCAGGTATACTGAACGAATTCTGTTTAATATAATCGAAATGGGGTTAAAGGTCAGGGCGCAGGAGCGAGATTTGTTCCACGGCCATTATCCTCATGACTTGAGTAATGATTTCTGGTATGTTGGAAAGCATATCATAATCAATGCGTTGCATGATTTTACTAACTTGTTTTATTTGAACTGTGGAAATTTTAGAATCTTGGATAATACTGAATATGACACTAGTGTCTTCGATTCTGATTCTGTCCTTCTTTGGAGACAGTAGCCCTAAATTAGCAGTGAGTAATTTCTAGCAACTATGTTCACTGGCTTAAATTTCCCAAAGAATTGAAACACTCGAGTGCTGATGGATTTTGAAGAAAGTTAAGTTTTCGAATATTTTGGGAATTCCACGGAAGGATAAAGCATGTAAGTTTTTTTTTTTCAAATAGTTACTTAAAAGCTATAATTCATTGGTATAATGCTTTAAGCTTCAAGGAAGTAAATGGGGGTGGGGGATGTTGAAGCTAGAGTAAGTTTCAGATAGCAAAGTTGCTTCTTAAAATAGAAATGGACCAGATAGACGGTGTCATAGCAGAAAGGAAGAAGAAATTAGAAAGCTTGTGCCACTAATTTCATTTCGGAAAGAATGGCGTAAGGGGATGCAATAATACCGAATTGAACGCTTTTATATCCGACACAAACAAATGCAAAAACGCTGATGGTTTATTCTACAATTGACCATGAAATTGTATCTTGAATATTAATGAGTTTGCTTGTGCACAACGTATGATTTGCAGATTTAATGATTAGTTTCTATGACGCTTTCAAAAACTAGCTTGATAAAATTTTGGAAAAAAAGAGTCCAAAGTGTAGTAAACATGTGCAATTCAAAAATTCCGGTTAGGCTAGACAAGACTCAAACACTCGTAAAATTTAAGTCTGTTTTATAAAATAGTTTGGTATTTTCACAAGATATAACATAAAGTTCAGTTTTTCCGTAATAGATGGCGCTGCCTGTCCCTCATTAATACCTATTATTAATTAACTAGTGTTTGTTGAGGAAATTTTTCAGATATCCGTTATTGAAAAGATTTTCTATACTGATGTTCTGAACTTTTTATTTACTAATTTATTAGCTGACCAGTACATGGTGATGCCAGGCTATAAAGTTTTAGTTACGTTCTGTATATTCTTACTCTAACTGAAGTGAATGAACTAAGTTGTGCACCTCCACCTGAACAAATAATCATGAAAAGCATTTTTTTATGCACTCCAGAAGCGCACTCAGTACAGGTGACCCAGGGGCCCCATGAGTATCATTATATCCCTCATTCTTTATTTGCTGCTTGTATATGTTTTTAAATATATATTTTACAAATCATTGGCAACGCTCTTTGACATAGCGAATATATTTTTATCGCTTCCCAATATTTTGGAAAATGCACTCTCCTGGGTATTTTTATTTCCATCTTCAAAATTTTGGGCTACCCCCTTAAAAAATCTCGAGTACCACACTGATGCACCCCGTGTGTGTTAATTTCTTAGAAGCGGAGTAATGGCATCTTTAAAATACACTATATTGACAAAAGTCACCGGTCACCTAGAAGAGAAACACAACATAGCATTTATTGACATACATTAGTACGGTGTCGGTCCACCTTTGGACTTAATGCATGCACTGACAAGGTTTTGGAACACAGCGATATGTATGCGCTTCCATTCAGTACATAACGCTGCCGCTAACTGTTGCTTAGTGGTAGGGCTTGGTTCCAAACTGCTTATGCGGCGCTCTAATTTATCCCATAGGAGCTCTATGGGATTAAGATCAGGGATCTGTGCTGGCCAGTCCACACATGATACGGAATTATCGTCAAACCACGCCGTAATAGTCCTTGCTTTGTGGCTCGGTGCATTATCTGCTGGTACCAACAAAGCTCGGTTCCATAGTATTGCCACAGATTTGGTAGGGCATAATTGTCAAAAATATCGAGGTAGACGTGCTGGTTAACAGGTTTGTCCACGATAGCTAATGGTCCGGGACCATACCACGAAAAACACCCCCATACCAGCACACTGCGAGCGCCAAACTTGACCGTAGGAACAGTACACTGCTGTAAATAGCGTTCCCACGGCTACCGCCATACTCACACACGGCCATCAGACTGATGGATCGTGTATCTGGATTCATCAGTCCATAGAACCCGTTTCCATTGATCTACAGTCCACGATAAATGTTTTTTACACCATGAGAAAGGACGAATAGCATTCCGAGTAGAGATGAAAGGCTTATGAGCAGCCGCACGACTACGCTAACCCATGGAATGAAGTTCTCTGCGAATAGTACGTGTACATACTAAGGTTCCAGCATTTTTAATCACCTCTACACTGAGGTCTTCTGCAGTACTCCGTCGATTAGCTGTAGCGACTCTCCTGAGGCTTCGACATCCTCTATCACTGATTTTCTTTGGTCTGCCGGTAAGTTTTGCTGCTTCAGGCACGCCATGTGTCTGCCACTTATTCAGTACATCCAAAACAGTTGATATGGGTATGTTTAAACGCGTCTCGGTTTTTTTTATGGACAAACCACTAGTCTTTCCTTTCGCAAAGTCAGTTCTCTCCCGCAGCGACGTTTTCGCTCAACCTCACAGTGCGATATGATCGCGGTCAGCTGCAGGCTTGTTTTTATACCGTTTGCAGCTGTAACGCGCATCTTAACAATACAGCTGATCCGTTCATTTGCTTTTGAAGAGGTGTCCAGTGACTTTTGTCAATATATCGTATGTGAATACGGAAATTATTTGTTGTGTTCATAATACATCTTTATGGACTACATTAATCGTCTTTCTATGAGATGATGAAAAGTTTTTTTTTTCCTGCCCTTTCACTACTTCTGTTTCCATAGCTTTACCTACAGCCGTTGGCTTCTTCTTTGAAAAGAAACGTAATGAAAATAAGTTTGACAAATGTACACTTTGTTTAATCCTTTATGAAGCGTCGGCAAAATATTTTCATTTCTTCCGTGATTCAGAAGTGTTAAGTATATGTTATTTAATCAGTATGTTTTTGCTTATGCCCAACACAACACAATGAATGCATGTATATAAAATAAATAACGACGATCACTTGCTGTAAATATAATTGGCAACGTTCCCTATACACCATTATAACACTGGTGCCATTCCCTCTGCCTGTCTATAACAGCCTTATGTTTATACTCAAATCCTGGTACCACTTTCTCTTCCTTATTATAAAAAAGGTTTGTTAAAACAAAAATTTGGTACTATTCCCTGTCTCTGATTTAAAAAAAAATTGTTTACATACAATTTTTTGTACCATTTCCTCTCCCTGATTGTAACAATGTTTTGTTTACATAAAAATTTTGGCAACATACATTCTCCGTGATTATAAGTCTTGCATATAAACTCAAATTTTTATACCACTTTTGCTTGTTTGTACAAACATTTTGGTACCGTCTCCTCTCCTTGATTATAAAATATTTGTTTACCCATCCTTTTTGTACTATTCGCTCTCCCTGATTGTAAGTCTTGTTTACACAAAAATTTTGGTACCATTTTCTCCCCCTGATTACAAGTCTTGTTTACATACAAATTTTTGTAACATTCCCGCTTCCTGATTATAAGAAAGAATTGCTTACGCACAGATTTTGGTTCCTTTTCCTCCTCTGATTATAACAAATGCTTATTTGCATATAAGTTTTGCTACCACTTCCTTTTTCTTATTATAGCAAAAGCTTGTTTACAAATGAATTAAAAAAATCCCTCTCCCTGATTTAAAAAAGATATTGTTCGCAGGCAAATTTTTGCACCATTCGCTCTCCCCGTTTATTGAAATGTTTGTTTACCCAAAATTTTTGTATCATTCCCTCCCCAATTATACAGTATTAGTCTTGTATACGTACAAATTTTAAAGTGTGCATTTGGTGTACTACATTACGTACAATTTTCAGGGAGTTGTCAATTTTTATTGGACAGTGAATTGATAGGAAATGCCTATTCATTAAACTTGGTCATGACTTCTCGACGGATTCCCACACGGAAGGGGATGTGGAGGTGGTGGGGATGCATTAAATAAACTGCTCCCGGGCACCTACGGATTTTTACCTTATTTTGGTATGCACATCGCGTCATTAGTGGCCATTTTTCATAATGTCCAACGCGAAAGCTTGAACCTTCATTCAACCTTTCTTGCTTCTTCCACGATTCGCCTCGAAAATTTTCCTCACCTGCCTAATACCATGATTAAGAATGCCTAAAAGAATACGAAAATGAACTTTTTGACCGCAGTTTTTTTTTCTCCTCGAGCCTCGTGGTGCAAATGAATTTTTTACTGTGCCGTACCGCCTGTGTTGACCTTACTGTGGATCTACAAAGTTCCATATTGCATGCACACGATCTACACTGGTTTAAGTTCCTTTTCTCCCCTCCCCCGTCCCCGACATTTATTTTTGTTCAGAGGCTACGAGGTGTGAGGGAGCAGTAAAGTAATATGTCCCACGTGTTTCCTATAGTCGGCGGGCAGGTGTCAAGATATTCTGAGTTCTCTAAAGGCCAGTATGGGGGAGTGTAAAGTGGGAGGGGGGGGAGCGCATGCGCCAAGACACCAGCCGCATTCCTTTCTTGCCTAGTCGTGACAGGCACTTGGCGGTCGTACCCTTGATGTCTTTGTTGCGTCAGCGAACTCGACGTCATCTTCCATAATTCGCCCTTCTACTCTTCAAAGCACTTTCCAAGAAGAGTAGACAACAGGTCAAGACTTCGAACGCACAGTTCCAACTCTCATCCCCCCGCAGTCCTCAAAATAGGAAGCCAAAACTTCAGTCCATCAACTATTACAACTTGCACATCGGTGCTAATGGTTCGACCTGACAACAGTCAAAATAAAATCACTTACTGACGGGGGTTGATTTTTCGAACCACTTAAAAGTGCACCCCTCATTCGAAAAGTTTCTTGCTAGACATAACTGACGATTCTGCATCCCCTTCCCCCCATTTTGTGTGCGAATTGGAGACTAGAAATTGAAAAGTCATACGCGGTCTCAATGCTGAATGAGACAATAAGTCAGACGTGCTGTGATGTTCGGTGCCAATGAATTTCGTCTCCACCTCAAGGTATTTACATCTCAATTTAGAAGAAAATTTATGTTCATTCCGTTTTAGAGGTGTGTTCGCTCATGCATATGATGTAGTGTCATTCATTAAAAAGAAAAATAATAAAAAACACCAAGAGAAACGTTCCTTTCTCGCATTGCTGGTTGACAGTCATAAATGTCTCTCAGTCAAAATGGGAGAAATTCGAGGCAGCCCTCCAAAAAATGAAATATAAGATGAATAAGATACAATCTTCTCTTTAATTGTAACGGCGTCTCTGTAAAATGACTTTTAACACTAAATGATTTCCGAAAGATTAATCGTAATGTGAATTCATTCACCGAGAAGACACATCTTGGTATAAGATTTTTCGAGGAAATGAAATAAAACGGTTTAAAACGCGTATATGACACTTACCGCTTGTCACAGATAAATTTGGAACGCGGTGTTTTTCTATTTTACTTCTTGGTATTTAACGCATATTATTATTATTTTTTAATTTAATACTATGAAAGGCCACTTTTCTCTCCAGGATAAAGTTTTACGAATAGTGGTTACATGTGTTTTTTTACACCTATGTAAGGTACGTTGCTTGTGATGCAGTCGTCATCAATATTTTCAATCCACTGCTGAATGAAGGTCTCCCTATGTCTCTTCTAAAAACTTTCCATCTTGAGTTATTCTCTTAAATATAACTCCGGCATGCTTTCGAATTTCATCCACCAAACTCCCACGTCCCCTTCTTCCGGGTCTCTTTCTAACAGTTGACCTCCAACCTACGCTGTAAAAAATAAGTGGCGTAAATTCACGGAAAATTTCTGAAAATAGCGTGCAACAAAGTTGCCAGTAAGTGTCCATCTTTTAACGAAATTTTCATTTTTAAAAGTTCCCGTTTTTGTTGTTGGTTTTTTTCACTTCTCCCGTAGTTAGTAATTCCGTTTATTTCAGAAAAGCCCGTTTCAAATTTTTACGTATTTGTACAGAAATTTGCAAAATCAAACATGTTGAAATTTTCAGCCTTTACGCCAGACAGTCCTTTCGCGCTGGGATCGAACTGAGGTCGTTCGTGTTAGAAACCACGTATCTTATCCACTGAGCCAGAATATCTTTGCCGCCCCGGTGGCGCTGGCCTCTGATCATTCGTCCGTAAGGGGTCCGGGTTCGAATCCCGGTGAGGCATGGATGTTGTGTTTGTCTTACGGCACTGGCTCTCTGCCTTCCCTGGAACCAGTGACCCTAAATTAGGGACGGGCGACTGCTTATAGCCCATTGAGTTGCTCATGGTGGTCGTTAAACCTCCAATCAAAAAAAAAAAAAAAAAAATTCCGGAGATATTTTTTGTTTTTTTTGTTTGGAGGTTTAACGACCACCGTGAGCAACTCAATGGGCTATAAGCAGTCGCCCGTCCCTAATTTAGGGTCACTGGTTCCAGGGAAGGGAGAGAGCCAGTGCCGTAAGACAAACACAACATCCATGCCTCACCGGGATTCCGAACCCAGACACCTTTTGGACGAATGATCAGAGGCCATCGCTTAGACCACGGTGCCACCGGGTCGGCGGCTATCTTCGGAATCGTACTTACGTTCAAGGTAAAACTAATTGCGCGATGATGATCTTTTTTTTTACCTTTTCATTAATGCGATTGATTTAGATATTTTATTTTCTGTTGGAGCTTATTATTTTTTGAATGCGTTTATCATAATTTTATTTTTTCTGTAGGAGCATTTATCACAAGTTTTTTTTTTTTTCCATCGCGATTTTTCGAAGCAACAGAATGCTTTGGAACTTGAGATCTCTTTTTGTAACTGGCAAATAACTTTCGATTATCTTTAATTAAAGGTGAAATGTAAGATTTTATCGTATTATTTCACAAAACTGCTAAATATAAAATTTACTCTTGATAGCTATAATAACGTTTGTCTTAAGAACACCGCAGACTGATACATAAATATCGTATAAATCACCAGAACAATAGTTTAAGTACCCGGTTTCTCACGGTGTGGGCAATAGCTGGAGCACAAAATGGGGAAGAGGAGAAGAAATATCCTGTGTCACAATAACGAAAATACATGATATAAGCTGTCCACAATATCCGATCTCTCAACAGGACTTCAAAATGAGATTCTTCGACAGACTATGGAAATTTGACAATTAATCAAACCGCAAGTTTTTTTGCGAATCGCTCCTATTACCGGAACGTTTTCGTCATATGGATACGAAAAAAGCGAAAACGGAGTTTTCCCGTTAATGTTAAATTCCGAAATGTTTCAGAAAATTTAGAATTTTCCGTTAACACATCTAAACAAGTTAAGAAAATCATGCAATACATTGATTATGATACGCTTTCCAACATACCAGAAATCATCACTCAAGTTATTACTCAAGCTATCACGATAATGCTGTGTAATAAATCTCGCACCTGTGCCCTGACCTTTGAACCCCTTTCAATTGCATTCAACAGAACCAATTCAGTATACTTCTGGAACAACATGATTAAGTTTCGTCGCAATCGAAGCATTTTTACGTAAGTTATGATGCATAAAGGCAATGGAATGGATCCCACTCCTATGTCCTGATCTTTGACCCCATTTCGTCCATTTTCAATAGGATTCATTCCTATGTGGTCCCCTACCACATACTAAAATTTCATCGAAATCGAAACATTTTTACGCGTCATGAGGCATAAGATCAATGGAATGGATCCCGCTCCTATGTCCTGACCTTTGACCCCATTTCGTCCATTTTCAATAGGGTTAATCCCCAGGTAGTCCTCTACCACATACTAAAATTTCATCGAAATCGAACCATTTTTATGAGAGTCATCGTGCGGACGGACAAACAGACAGGCAGACGGACAAAGCTGGAACATATACGCTTCTTCAACCTACTGTTGGAAAGCGTAAAAAACGACAATTTGCAGTCAATATAAGAAAAGAATTGCGCGAAGGTTTCTGAAAATTCAGAACTTTGCTAGAGTACAAAAATTGCTTGAAATTCAAGTTTCTTTCAGCAAAAGGTTGTGTGAGAAACATTCTTTGTTAATATCAACAGGAATGACGGAAAGTGACTCGTGGGTTTCAGAAAATATTTTACAGTGTTTTATTTCAGTTGTCCAACGATGGGCAGTTCTTCCAGGAATACCTGCAGCCCATTGCCGCTTGATGGGATCGTCAGCTGTTGTTATTTTCCAGATCCACGAGTTCCTTTTCTGTCCTTCTTGGTTACACCAATCATGTATTTCTTTGTGCCTCTTTATGTTGTCCGGCCTGTCTCCGTATGTTTTTTTCAGTTAAAGCCCATGTCTCTGATCCATAAATAAGAACTGGAAGTATGCACTGATCAAACACGTTTCTTTGAAGACCTAATGTTAGTTGCTCTTGAACTGTTTCTTCCAAATTTACTCCAGCCAAGTTTTATATGCGTATTTACTTCTTCTTCGATGTGCTCCATGCTCGATATCTCTTGTCCAAGATAGACGCAGCCATCAGTTGCTTCTAAATTTGCCCCACCAGCCTCTAATTTTTCAATTCTGGCAAAAGCATAGTACAACCTACGTCCGAAAAGTACCAAGACAGATGAAATAAAGAATATAAAATGTACCATACTCACAATTAATGCTGGTCACCTTCAAAATACAAGCCCTCTGAATCAACACCCAGTTTCCAGCGTTTCTGAAGATCCTGAAAACAGTTCTGGAAGGCCCTTTTCGGGATATCCGCAAGTTGTTTTAACACGTACCTCTTGGATATACAGCATGTAATATCTGCATGGCACTGTCATTTTAGTACCCGTCTTATCCTGGGAAACAGGAAGAAGTCACAATGCGATAAATCAGGGAAATACGGAGCATGTGGCAACACAGTGATTTGATGATGAGCCGGGAATTGTTGGGTTGACAATGCGGTATGTGGTCATGCGTAATCATGCAGCAAGAACCAATTTCCGGATTCCCATAACTGAGGACGACGGCGACGGGTATTGCTACGTAAACGTAGCTACAGTACTGCTATGTAAACGCAGCAATATTCGTTTCACTGATGTATTAGACTTACTGATGCCCACTGACTCAGCCAAAAGCCTCACTGTCATTCGGAGACCTTCCTTTAAATGATTCTGCAGCTCTTCAACTTTTTCTCCTGTCGGTACGCTGGTGGGACGCCCAGATGTCGGATTATCATTGAACGATTCCCGCCCGTCATGAAACCGTGCATAAGATTCGAAAACTCTTCTGTGTGATAATTCTCAGTCTCCATACGCTTCTTTTAACGTTCTGTAAGTTGCAGTAGTTGATTTGCCAAGTTTCCAACAAAAACGAATATTTACTCTCTGCTCTTCCAGGGCTGAAATGAAATGGGACGAGAATGCTTGCTATGACTCCCTTAATGCCCGCATGCAGCCTCAGGGTACCGGTATAAACCGGTTTCCAGCTGTTCACTTAATGGCCAAACACTGCTGTCTTCTGGCACACACGTGATATTTTTTATCCCACTACTGTTACGTCAGTTGTGCGATCAGTCCCGGAACTAACTGGACGTAGGCTGTAGACACCGAAATGCAAAAAGTCATGCGATACGTACCTAGTATTATATAGGACTTTCTCTTGCTCGGCGAAGTGCAACAACTCGACGTGGCATCGATTCCACAAGTGACCGCAAGACTTCTGGAGAGATGTTGAGCCTTGCCGTCTGAACAGCCGCCCACAGTTCCCTGGTATTTGTAGGTGCAGATGATCGCCCAGCAGAGCAACGGCGATTACCGGTTAACGACGTATTTACGAGAACCAGAGGATCCAACCCGTGCCACGTAAAGACACCCCACACATGTATGGAGCCACCAACCACTTGTACAGTGCCTTGTTGACGGCTTGGGTCCATGGCCTCGTGGGGTCTGCGCCACACCCGAACCCTACCATCAGCTCGTAACAACTGGTAGCGTGACTCATCGGACCACACCACATGTTGCCAGTCTTCCATGGTCCAATTACCGTGTTCACACAATGCCTTGTTAACAGCTTGGGTCCATGGCCTCATGGAGTCTGCGCCACACCCGTACCCTACCATCAGCTCGTGACAACTGGTAGCGTGACTCATCGGACCACACCACATGTTGCCAGTCTTCCATGGTCCAATTACCGTGTTCACGAGCCCAGGTGAGGCGCTGTGTCTGGTGTCGTGGTGTTAACAAAGCCACTCTGGTGGGTCTTCTGCTCCCATACCTCACAGACGCTAAATTACGCTGCACTGATCTGATGGATATGTCTCTGGTACCTCCTGCATTGAAAGTGGATGTTACTTGAACCAGTGTCGCTTGTCTGTTAGCATGGACAATCCTGGTCAGACGCCGCTGGTCACGGTCATTCAGCCCCCATGGTCAGCCAGTGCGCTGTCCACGGTGGATGGTAATACCGTCCATGAGTGTATTATCAGTACACACGTGACACCGTGGATCGAGGAATGGTAAATGTTCGCACAACTTCGGAAATTGAATGTCCCATCTGTCTGGCCCCCAGTACCATGCCTTGTTCACTCTCCGATAATTCACGTCGGCTTGCCATAATCCTACTGGCGGTTTTTCAACTTGACTTACGAGACTACACCTCGCAACTGATATAAATCGCGTGCGTCGAAGTCTTTATACGACGACAGCGCCAGTTAAAAATGTGCATACTCCTATCTCATGACTTAGCACATCAGTGTATATTTCTTCTTTTAACTGTTCGATTTGAGAATCTGTTTTCCTTCTGCAAGGAGAAACCATTTGTGGGCCATTTGTTAATTTTTGTAACATACTTTTCAGCAAATTAGCTGTTCCTATTTCTGGGTGTTTTATAGATTGTATAAATCCGGTTGTAATTATTTTCTAACCGATTTTATTGACTTTGAATAGCTTTGATAAATTTAATTCGCTTCCGAAAGGATTCAAAAGACGTGCTCATTGGAACTGAAAATTCGGTGTCATCTTTCTTGTTTTTTTTGTTTTTTTCTGTAGCGTACCCAAGCCCTAATCTCTCAGCCTGCTATCTCTAAGGGCTGTTCCGGACCAGACTCCAGATACTTCTTTTCTAAAATCCTGTGCACCATGATTTATGTGTTTACTTATTATACTGAGTTTTATTCAGTATTTCATGAAAGCACTGAAACAGTATCATTCTCTGTTAAAAATTTTGCAGTAGGTTGCACCAAAAAGTGGTGCTACACCCGCTGCACCACTTTCGTGTCAAATACGAGGTCCGATCAAAACGTTCCGACTCAAGGTCGATATACAACAAAGTACTTACGTTACTTAAAGGAACAGTAAACTCATTTCGGGCATATTTTTTTCTTCGCACGAAAATGTAATGTCGAAAGAGACATGAAAACTGACGCAATCAGAAATACTTTATCGTAAGTAGTTCTCCCGCTAGAGCGTTTTTTAAAATCAGCAGTGACATCACACTAGACAATTTAGCAAAATCATGCAATGCATTGATTATGACACGCTTTCCAACATACTAGAAATCATTACTCAAGTCATTACTCAAGTTATGAGGAAAATGGCTGTGGAATATATCTCACTCCTGTGCCCTGACCTTTGATCCCATTTCGGTGATATTCAGCAGAACAGGTTCAGTATACCTCCGATATAACATGATAAAGTTTTGTCGCAATCGAAGCAATTTTACGTAAGTTATGATGCATAAGCGCTATGGAATACATCCCGCTTCTGTGTCCTAACCTTTGACCCAATTTCGCCCATTTCAATAGGATTCGTCCCCAGGCAGGTCCCTACAATATACTAACATTTCATCCAAACCGAAACATTTTTACGTACGTTATGACGCATAATGGCGATGGAAGTGATTCCGCTTCTATGTCCTGCCCTTTGACCCCATTTCGCCCATTTTCAATACGGTTTGTCCCCAGGTGGTCCTCTACCACACACTAAAATTTATTCGAAATCGAACCTTTTTTACATTAGTTATGACGCATAAGAGCATTGGAATGGATTCCGCTAATATGTCCTGACCTTTGACCCCATTTTGTTCACTTTCCATCGGGTTCCGTCCCAGGTGTTTCCCTACTACATACTGAAATTTCATCGAAATCGAACGATTTTTCCGCCAGTTATCGGGCGGACGAACATACGCACACAACGCGTGACGTAATGAGGCAGATGGAAATCGTGACCATCTGCTCGCAAGAGTGTGACGTCATAAAACTTTAATAGGATCCACACACAACGCGTGACGTAATGAGACAGATGGCGTGACCGCGCGCCAACATCTAATAGGACAACGCTATGACACTACACTAAAAACGTGGTAATTCGGGGTAGTTATTAAACCCACTAAATGATTTTTCCTAAAGTCGAGATCAAGCTAAATCGATTTCTAGTACCAAAAAACGCTAGGTTAACGACTTTCATCAAAATCCTTAGAGCCGTTTTCAAAATAAAATTTACATACATACAAAAATTGTTCCTTTAAGGTGAACGTCAAGTAATTTTGCTTCCTGTACTTCGAATGAAAAAATTTCTGTACACATTTTCTTCCCAATTAATGCGTTCCCAAGGATGGAAATTTGAACATCGATTAAAATATCTTCATTTTATAACTTGCAATACTTAATATTTTCTAAAACATATCCATTATATGCAATCCAACATTTGTTTGTCTACTGACGTCATGAAAATACAGGTCGCGCCATGTTTTTTCTGGACAATTCATGCGTTCCCAAGGATGAAAATTTGAACATCGATTAAAATATCTTCATTTTATAACTTGCAATACTTAATATTTTCTAAAACATATCCATAATTATGCAGTCCAACATTTGTTTGTCTACTGACGTCATCAAAGTATAGGTCGCGCCATCCTTTTTCTGGTTTCAACACCACGAAAGGAAAAGTTATTGATTTTTAATATAATTATGATTATGTTTTAGAAAATATTAAGTATTCCAAGTCATAATATGAAGATATTTTAATCGATGTTCAAATTTTCATCCTTGGGAACACATTAATTGTGAAGGAAATGTGTACAAAAGTTTTTCCATTGGAAGTATAGGAAGCAAAATTACTTGACGTCCACCTTAATAAAATGGGATAAGGGCGATGGAATGGATCGCAATCCTATGTCCTGACCTTTGACTCCAATTCACCCATTTTGAATAGGGTTCGTCCCCAGGTGGTCCCCTACCACATAGTAAAATTTCATTGAAATCGAACCATATTTACGCAAGTTATGACGCAAAAGTGAAATGGAATGGATCCCGCTCTTATGTCGTGACCTTTAACCCAATTTGTCCCATTTTCAATAGGGTTCGTCCCGAGATGGTCCCCTACCACATACTAAAATTTCATCGAAATCGAAACGTTTTTACGCCAGTCATCGTGCGGACAGACGGACGGACAAAACTGGAGCATATACGCTTCTTCAACCTACGGTTGGAAAGCGTAAACATGATACCGGACGCTCAGCGCGCGTAGGGCTCCAGTCGGTGCTCTTTACCGTTCTCTGCAGCGCAGTCGATCCCATCAATCTGTAAAGAGGCTAGCGTAAATCCTTATTCATTTGAACCACGATATTCTGCCGGTACAGTATGAATGTTTAACAAGTTAGTAAAATCATGCAATGCATTGATTATGATACGCTTTCCAACATACTGGAAATCATTACTCAAGTTATTACTCAAGTTATGAGGAAAATGGCTGTGGAATAAATCTCACTCCTGTGCCCTGACCTTTGATCCCATTTCGATAATATTCAACAGAACTGGTTCAGTATACATCCGAAATAACATGTTACAGTTTTGTCGCAATAGAAGCAATTTTACGTAAGTTATGATGCATAAGGGCTATGCAATAGATCCCGCTTCTGTGTCTTAACCTTTGACCCATTTCGCCCATTTTCAATAGGATTCGTCCCCATGCAGGCCCCTACAACATACTACCATTTCATCCAAATCGAAACATTTTTACGTAAGTTATGACGCATAATGGCGATGGAAGTTATTCCGCTCTTATGTCCTGATCTTTGACCCCCATTTCGTCCATTTTCAATAGGGTTTGTCCCCAGGTGATCCCCTACCACATACTAAATTTTAATCGAAATTTCTTTAAGTTAGTTATGACGCATAACAGCAGTGGAATGAATCCCGCTCCTATGTCCTCACCTTTGACCCCATTTCGTTCACTTTCAATAGGATTCCTTCCCAAGTGTTCCCCTATCACATACTAAAATTTCATCGAAATCGAACGATTTTTACGCGAGTTATCGTACAGACGAACATACGAACACAACGCGTGACGTAAAGAGGCAGATGAGACTCGCGATCACCTGCGGGCAAGAGTGTGATGTCATAAAACTTTAATAGGATCCGCACTTTGTTTTGTCTACGGACGTCATGAAACTACAGGACGCGCCATCTTTTTTCTGGACAATTAATGCACAAGGATGAAAATTTGAACATTGATTAAAATAGCTTCATTTTATAACTCGGAATACCTAATATTTTCTAAAACGTAACCATAATTATGCAATCCAACATTTGTTTGTCTACTGATGTCATCAAAGTACAGGTCGCGCCATCCTTTTTCTGGTTTCAACACCACGAAAGGAAAAGTTATTGATTTTTAATATAATTATGGTTATGTTTTAGAAAATATTAAGTATTTCAAGTTATAATATGAAGTTATTTTAATCGATGTTGAAATTTTCACCCTTGGGAGCACATTAATTGTTAAGGAAATGTGTACAAAAGTTTTTCCATTGCAAGTATAGGAAGCAAAATTATGCCGCCCCGGTGGCGCAGTGGTCTAAGGCGCTGGCCTCTGATCATTCGTCCGTAAGGGGTCCGGGTTCGAATCCCGGTGAGGCATGGATGTTGTGTTTGTCTTACGGCACTGGCTCTCTCCCTTCCCTGGAACCAGTGACCCTAAATTAGGGACGGGCGACTGCTTATAGCCCATTGAGTTGCTCACGGTGGTCGTTAAACCTCCAATAAAAAAAAAAAAAAAAAAAAAAAAGAAGCAAAAATTACTTGACGTCCACCTTAATAAAATGGGATAAAGGCAATGGAATGGATAGCAATCCTATGTCCTGACCTTTGACCCCATTTCGTCCATTTTCAATAGGGTTCGTCCCCAGGTGGTCCCCTACCACACACTGAAATTTCATCGTAATCGGACCATTTTTACGCACGTTATGACGCATAAGGGCAATGGAATGCATCCCGATCTTATGTCCTGACCTTTAACCCTATTTGTCCCATTTTCAATAGGGTTCGTCCCCAGGTGGTCCCTTACCACATACTAAAGTTTCATCGAAATCGAACCACTTTTACGCCAGTTATCGTGCACACGGACGGACAAAGCTGGAGCGTATACGCTTCTTCAACCTACGGTTCGAAAGCGTAAACAAGAAATGTGAAAACAAAGCCGAGGGTAGAAAAGGTAATCTTGACTGGTGCCAATGTTATAACTGCGAGAGAATGTCAATAGACGCTGAGTGTTTGTGTGCTGAAACGAGAGTGAACAGATGCTGAAAATAAAAATTAGTGCCCAATGTATAAAAAAACACGAATCATTCGACAGTGTTGTTTTAAACATCCACACCTTACAGGCAAGTCGTTATCAAATAATTTTTCGGGATGGAAAAAAAGAGAAAAAAATTATGAACTTGCATGTAGCAAACTATGGAGACATGTTGCGTACAAACAATTCGTATATTGGGTGAATGCCTAGATACCTGTAGGGTGAAAAATCAGAAAAGTAATGCCGTCTTGTGTTGTTAGAATATTCTTCTGAATCCAATGAACAACAGTATTCGGGTTTTGTTTGTTGCCCTGGAAATGACACAGACTATTTCGATTAACTCCCACTGTCACTACAGATTTGTCAGCTACTGTCTGTATACGAGTATACATGTATAAAGGTATTTTTCATTTAACTAAGTGCATATATATTTTTTAAGTTTCTCCTATTGTCAAGCGAGAAACAACTTTATGAGTATTTCTCGTAGTCCATGTGCAAAGTCATTAATGATCCCCCTCCTTCACGAAAATAAAAATACCGCAATAGTTGAACATGATATGGAAAACAAGAAAAAAATATGAAATAGAAATAACAGTTAGATAAAAAGGCAGTTTATCTAACTGTTATTTCTACTGTTATTACTGTATGGCAGGTTACTCAGAGATAGAAATGTTTCTACCAGCAGTTCAGCATCTCCATTACACGTTTGTGCTGACCATCTGTAAACGTTTGTGACCATGCGTATAGGTGATCGTTTGTGCTGACCTCCTATACACATGCTGACCATTACACGTTTGTGCTGACCACCTATAAATGGTAGGTTATACTGGTCCGACATATGCTTCTAGTAAAGGAGCTTTCTTTTCAGCAGCTTTTAGATTTTTAGTCAAACTTTTGGCCATGTGATGATCAATTTGAAATACTTTTTCTTCATGAGGGCACGAATGCTTCTATGTCTATTTGATAAAAAACTGATATCTTTATTTCTTCATAGAGGCCTAAGAGTAATAAATCGCACGCATTATTTTCTAAATCCCCGTCAAAAACACCTTTTCGAACGACAATAAAATCTACAATATTTCCCTTGCGAATATCCATAATGGAATATGTACAGTATTTGGCGCATTAACCTGGCAAATCACACTATCCATCTCCGCTCACCCAAATTTCGGAATCGCATAATTTTAAATAATCAGTAATTTGTTTTTTCATACTGTGCTACGTAAATTTGATTATTGGCCCAACTAAAAATTTCACACCTTTGTAAAAAGTAGTTACTGAGTGCTTGTAAACCAATGGTTTCAGCGAAATCCGTAAACTGGTTAAAATTCATTCCTGTTGTATAAATTACAGCAGAAATTTTAATGAGTAACAAACAGGAACACGTGCAACACAAGGAGAGAAATTCCTGACACCAATTACGTCGTACTTTCCTTCACAACCCCTACCGCACCGAGTACACAGATGCCGCTGGTGCGAGAAGTGGTCTGACTGACCGCTTGTCTAGTGTGACGTCATCACCAGAAAATTTGTCAACTGTTTACTCAGATCCCAATGGCCGTAGGGAAATAAATTTCGGCTCTATGATCACCATCCTGTGACCCACATGACAGCAAAAAATCATATTTTCGAGGACCTTTTTTTTAAGTTTACTGTTCCTTTAAGTCTGGCTATGATCTCCCTCAAAGTAGTCTTCTTGGGCAGCGATACACCGCTGCCAGCGTTTTTGCCACTGTTGGAACGCTCCCTGGAAGTCCTGTTCGCGAATCGTGTCAAACACCGTCTGCGATTCGCGCTGGATCTCGTCCACGGCTTCAAAACGGTGTCCCTTGAGTTTCAGCTTTATCTTCGGGAACACAAATCGCAGGGGGCCAAATCCTGCGAGCAAGGCGGGTGAGGAAGGATAGTCATGCTGCTGCGGCTGCAAAAATGGCGTGTTGCTAATGCTTTGTGAGCTGCTGCCTTGTCGTGATGGAGCAAGACTATCCTTCCTCTGCGCCACACTTCAGGTCGTTTGCGGCGAATGTCCTCCCTAAGACGCCGCAGTACATCGCAGTAAATAAGGGCGGTGACGGTCTGGCCCTGGGGGACGAATTCACGGTGCACAACCCCACGAATGTCGAAGAACACGATGAGCATGCTTTTGGTTGCGCTTCGGACCTGTCGGGCCTTCTTCGGTCGTAGAGATGCCTGGCTCTTCCACTGCGAAGACTGTTGTTTGATCTCCGGGTCGCAACCGTAGACCCAAGTCTTGCCCCCAGTGATGACCCGCGACAGGAACGTTGGTTCATTCACCACCTGCTGACGAAGATCTTGACAGAGTTCGACACGGAGCACCCTCTGTTCGGGATTCAGAATCTTTGGCACAAACTTTGCAGCAATGCGGTGCATGTTCAAAACCGACGTCAGAATTTCTTGCACTGTTCCGTATGACCCATTGAGGATGGTAGCAGTGTCTTGAATGGTTCTTCGACGATCCTCATGCACCAGTTCCCTAATTGTGTCCATATTTTCGGGGGTTTCGCTCGTGGACGGTCGCCCTGACCTCTGGCCATCTTTCAGTGCCGTTCTGCCGCTCTTGAAGAGTGAGTGCCTATCAAAACACCTCGCACGACTCATTGCTTCATTGCCATAAGCCTGCCGCAACATTTCATGCGTCTGCATTTCCGACTTGCCGAGTTTGACGCAGAATTTGATGTTCGACCGCTGCTTGCGCATCTGCGTACTGCCATCAGTTGGCGCGCTACGTACTTAGTCTCGGAACTTTTTGATCGCACTACGAAAAACAAGAAAGACGACGTTAAAGTTAAATGACAACTGCCGCCTTAGCACGATCTTAAAGGATAAAATATTTGATATAAACGTTTAATTAAAATCATATACAGATTAAAAACACATACAGTTAGAAGACCTTTCAGGTCAGCACCGGACCGTTCCTCAGATATGATTAGTAGTATGTGAGTCGTGTGGTTTGGCTATGGATATGACGTGTGCATGTTTAGTATAGACATGCGCTTATAGGTGATGATATTATAAAGAGGTAACAAAACACAAAAGTAAACAACAGTCTTAAAGTCAGTTATTCAAGAGTCTGTTTGAAGAGTTATTTCAATGGGTTTGGAATAATGCAAGGAAGGTTGTCATTAAAACATAGTGGTTAGTGATGAAAAATTTGGAAACTTTACGTAAATTATGTTAAATTTCGTGACACTGGAGTACTTTATATACACTGAAGAGCAATTGAATTTGAGACAGCTGGTGTTATGCAAATATGGCGCTGTGGGCGGCCCTGTAAACGGAAACGACATGACGTATGCAGCGATCCGACAATATAAGAAGTGTTGCGACGAGAATCAGTAAGAGTCGGACGCAGGATGGGTAAGACGAAAGATCTAAGCGCATTTGATCGGGAAAGTTGTCGGGGCCCGACAAATGGGTCACTCCGTCTCGGAAGTCATGCAGGCACTGGGATTTTCACGAGCCACTGTGTCACGGGTGCACCGTGAGTACATCGAATTCGGTAAAACGATCCCTGAAAGGGCCAACTGCCGTGGACAACAACGTGTGGATGAGCGGGGTCATCGTCTGCTAGTTCGCATTGTAACAGCGAATAGACGGGCCACAGTGCATGAAATCACTCGGCAATTTAACGCTGGTGCACAAAAACGTGCAAGTAGCCACACCATCCAGAACCATCTCCTCGCTATGGGGTACAGAAGCCATCGTCCCACGAGGGTACCGCTGCTGACCGCACATCACAGGGTGCAAAGATTTGCATGGGCGCGGGAACATCATCACTGGACCCTATACATGTGGAAAAATGTTGCATGGACTGATGAGTCGAGATTCACGTTGGTACATGCGGATGGCAGGATACGAGTTCGGCGCAAACCACATGAAGCGATGGATCCTTCTTGCCAGCAGGGTACTCTTCAAGCTGGTGGGGGTGGCCTTCTCGTCTGCGGACTGTTTACGTGGACTGAAATGGGACCCCTGGTACGTGTGACATCGTGCCTCACAGGTCAACGTTACCGGGATATCCTGGACGACCATTTGCTCCCGTTTGTGAGTCTTCAACATCCCACTGGGGACCTCATCCTGCAACAAGACAATGCACCGTGCCATGGCTCCCGAATTGTATCCGAATGGTTGGATGAACACTCCACCGACGTGACCTCGCTTCCTTGACCAGTTAGGTCGCCTGACCTCAATCCCATCGAGCACATCTGGGATGCCATCGAGAGAGATGTTCGAGGCTCTGACCCCCTCCATCAAATCTTCGTGAACTGTGGGAGCTTGTTCAGGGGTCGTGAATCCGTATGGCTTTCCAACGCATCCGGTGTCTTGTCGAATCCATACCAAGATGAATCGCCGCCGTCATCAGGGCGAAAGGTGGTGCTACACGTTACTAGACAGGTATCTCTAATTCAATTGTTCTTCAGTGTAGATGTCTCACTCATTCTATTGAGGTTGATATGCCCCTTCATGAACAAAGAGCGATAAGGCCGTGGAGGTAGATCTGGTTTTAATATTATATTTGTGCTCAGATAAGCCAGTCTTCAAATTACGGGTGGTTTGCCGATCCGATACATGGCCGATCTTCCAGGTCACATTCCAAGGCTTTCAACGGGATTGCATAAATACCGTATCGATCCTGAGTCTGGATCAATCTCCCTTTCTATCTCCTTGTTGCGCAACTCAGTTGTTCATGAATGTGATAAAGCACGTCTCAAAATGAAATGGATCGAAGATAGTTTGTGCTGATAAAGACGGTATCATGGAAATTACAGATGAGGGGTTTCGGTTCACATCATTCCATGATTCAGGGAGCCACGCTGCAATAAAATATCAAGAAATGGGATGGGGAAGTTACATTCAAGTTCCATAGAGAAATTTATAGAAGGATTTAGATGAAAGAGATGCAGTAAAATTACGCAGTTCTTCACAAGTGGAGGGCTAAAACAACAGAATGTCATCAACGTAACGCACATACAATACCCGTTTAATATGGAAGGTTGACAACACTTCATTTTCCAAATCCTGCAAAAGTATTTCTGCTAGTATTGATGATAGTGGGGACCCCATAGGGGTCCCTCTTGCTGACTGTAGATTGAACCATTGAAGCGAAAATCATCACAATCATCATCAATGTCAACCATTATCAATCCACTGCTGGACGAAGGTCTCCCCAAGCCTATTCCATAACCGTCTGTCTTGTGCCAGTCTCCTCAATGTTACTCCCACATACTTTCGAATTTCATCCACCCATCTCCCATGTGGTCTTCTTCTGGATCTTTTCCTGTCCCTTGGAATACAATCTAAAATTTCGGCTGTCCATCGATGGTCTGTCCTTCTGGCAGTAGGTCCAGCCCCTTGCCATTTCAGGGACTTTACTCTGATCATGATGTCTTCCACTCTTGTCATTTTTCTGATCCACGAGTTCCTCTACTTATCTTTCCTAGTTACACCAAGTGTGCACCTCTCCATGCTTTTTTGAGTTGTCTTCAGCCTTTGTATGTCTCTTTTAGTTAAGGTCCACGTCTCTGCACCATATGTAAGCACTGGAAGGATGCATTGCTCAAACACTTTTCTTTTAAGAAATAATGGCATATTGCTCTTGAAAATTATGCTGTTTCTTCCAAAGGCTTTCCAGGCAAGTTTTGTACCCCGATTAATTTCTTCATCAATGTGATCCTCATTTGATATCTGCTGTCCAAGATAAACGTACGTATCTGTTATCTCCAGCTTTCTCCATCAATCGATAAATCTTCATTACTTGTAAAAGCATTGTTCATCACTTTTGACTTCTGAAAGTTCATTTTTAATCCCACTTCTTTACTCTTGTCAGCAAGTTCCTGGATCATACTCTGCAGCTCTGATGGGGTAGTTGCAAAAAATACTACGTCATCATCAAAACGAAGGTGCGTTAGATAATCTCCATTAATCTTTATCCCTTTGTTTTCCCAGTTCAGTGATTGAAAGACATTTTCCAATGTGGCATTAAAGAGCTTCGGAGATATGGTGTCACCTTGTCTCACTCCCTTTCCAATTTTTATGTGAGCTGTATTCTCAAACAGCCGAATTTTTGCACTTGCATTTTCATAGATGTTACTAATAATAATAATGTATGCATCTTCAACACCGCAGGATTTCAAAGCCGTTGTAACTGCTGATGGTTTCACTGAATCAAAGGCCTTTTCATGATCGATAAAAGCCATGCACAATGGAAGTTAATATTCCCTCGCTCTTTCAATTAGTTCTTTCAGTACGTGGATATGATCTATAGTGCTGTAGCCACTCCTGAATTCAGCTTGATCTCTCTGTTGAGCCATGTCCAGTGTTACCTTCAAGTGGTGTGAAAGAACTTTAGTGAAGATTTTATAAACCACTGATAGGAGGCTGACAGGTCTGTAGTTCCTGAGATCCTCAATGTCACTTTTTTATGTAGCAGGATCATTGTAGCGTTGTTCCAAACCTCAGGAATCTTCCCTTTATTAAGGCATGGAGTGAAAACTTGGGCGAGTAGTGCTTCAATTTCTCCACTTGCTTCTTGTATGATGTCTACAGTAACTCCAACTTCTCCTGGAGCTTTTCCCCGCTTCATGTTCTTGATTGCATGCGCAACTTCTGGGGGGAGGACTCGAAAAACTCTGGTACTGGTACCTTCTATGATGTCTGGAGTACATGTATCATCCCTTTCATATAATTTGGAGTAGAAATCTTTCACTCTTGTCTAAATTTCACCTCTATTTCTTGTTACAGAACCATCTTCTTTTCTCAGTGGCATAATGTGTTTTCTTCCCTTACTGAGACGTCCCTTCGCTATCTTCAGGCTTTGGTTGTTTTCAATTGCTTTCCTCACTAGTTCACAGTTTAATTTCCTTACGTCTTCAGTGATACTTTTTCGTACTGTCTTGCATAGCTCTATATATTCCACTTTGGAAGTCACATCTTCTTTAGTTGTCCTCATCTCTCTTCATTTTTGCATCAACATTTTGGTTTTTCCTGATAATTTGTTCACATGCAACTTGTTCTCAGACCCAGCTAATCTTGTTGCTGTTTCCATAAGAGCTTTGGTTACTTTTCCCTTAACTTCAGAGATGTCCACTTCTTCTTATGTTAGACCTTCTAGAGCATAGAATCTGTTCCTCAATTTTAATTTGAAGGTATTATGATGCTTTTTAAGGTTGGTCACGTCAATACTTTTAGTTTGTTTTATGAGCTTGCCAATATGTTCTGTTATATACTAAACGCAGTGGACAAGGTATATCTTGACCCTTAGAATGGGTGTAAATACCCAAAGCTTGTAGTTTTAGAACAATAAGGTCATGAACAGCAGTGATAGGAATGTTGGGATACAAAGAAATAACGTCAAGTGAAACTATAGTAAATGAGGCATTTACGGGTTGGAGGGATCGGATACGTGTTAAAGTTTGGATTGAGCTGGATACCGAGTAATTAGAGTTGACGGTAAGTTGCTAGAGGAATGAGGCTAATGCTCGTTCAAAAGGTCTAGTTCGACTTGCAGATACAAGAGGTCTAAGAGGATTACCTTCTTTGTGCAGTTTTAACTTCCCAAAAAGTTCAGGAACTATTGGGCCAGGTGGGGGGTATGTATTCTTAGAAATACAGGAAGAAAAAGAGTCAAGCGTTTTAAGTTTACTAAGAGCTGAAACAGTAGCCGGGGTCGGATCTCGAGAACAAATGGAATAAGGGATTTGCTGAATTGCTTGATACATCTTGAAATGATAGTCGGAGCTGTTAAGTATTATGATTTGAGAAGCTTTATCGGCATTAATGATAGAAACTGCAGGCTTTTTTCTAAGAGACCGAAGTTGTTTTTGTTCCTACAGCATATCACGCATGACACCCTGATGTCCAATGATGATTTGATGGCTTGTGCTACTTTGTGTCGCAAGGCCTCACGCAGATGACATGGCAAAGAGTTGGTAGAGGGGTAAGCATATTTTGATCCCTGAATGACATCGAATTTTCGGTTGTAATGAGCATGTCTTTTGAATCCGTTTTGACTCGAATTAAATTTATCAAAGCTATTCAAAGTCAATGGAACCGGTATAGAAAACAGTAGTATCTGAACAAAGAAAGAAGTTTTTCAATCAGATTTTTAATGCCGCAGATATTGCTGTAAACGGAAACGTAAACTTGCGTGCCCTGGTGACAGACTTGTGCGTTAACAAAAATTTGAAATTACATGCATATGAGGAACATTTCGCAGCGGAAACGCTCTAAAACGAAGAAAGAATTTTCCAAATCGGACTCTTAAAAGCAGAAATATCGACAAATATAAGATATGCATCTACGTTCCCGGGCGGGAAAACCATGCATTATTTTAAGAGGTATTGTCAAAAAGTTTTTCCATGTGAACAGTATCGATCCACGAAATAATTTTTTCGATCAGGTTTTCAGGAGCTCAGATTTTGCTGCGAATGCATGAGAAGCAGAAATTAACACTTACGCCCCTGGTGGCCAAACCATTTTACCAACAATAAGAAACTACATGCAAAAGATTTCCCACCAGGAGCTGTATCCGATACAGAAAGAATTTTTCAAATCGAAGTTTTAGAAGCAGAGATATCGGCGGAAAGGCACTTTACTTTTACGCCTCCTAGCGCAAAATCTATGCCTAACTTTAAAAAATGACTGTACCTAAAATAGTCTTCGACATAAATGGAATCGAAAGGTAAGTCATTGTTTTTCAATCGGATGTTCAGAAGCAAATATATGGAATAAAAAAATAATTTGAATTCAACATCATCTGCATTTACACCCTCTAGCGGCAGAATTGTGTATCGTAAAACAAAAAGGAAATAAATGATCATCATTCGCCCATTTCAAACTTCCCAATGCAAAAAGAAGTTTTCAAATCGGACTAATAGTTGTAGAGATATGATGTCCACATAAGCACGAACGTTTTCACAAAAGACATGTTAAAAACCATAAACAAGAAAGATGACACCGAATTTTCGGGTGTAATGAGCACGTCTTTTGAATCCGTTCTGGCCGACTCGGTGGCGCAGTGGTCGAAGCGATGGCTTTGATCATTCGTCCAAAAGGGGTCCGGGTTCGAATCCCTGTGAGGCATGGATGTTGTGTTTGTCTGGCTCTCTCCCTTCCCTGGAACCAGTTGCCCTAAATTAGGGACTGGGCGACTGCTTATAGCCCAGTGAGTTGCTCATTGTAGTCGTTAAACCTCAAATAATAAAAAAAATAAAATCCGTTCTGACGCGAATTAAATTTATCAAAGCTATTCAAAGTCAATAAAACCGGTACGGAAAACAATAGCATTTGACCAAAGAAAGAAGTTTTCCAGTTGGATTTTTAATCCCGCAGATATTGCTGTAAATGGAATCCTGAAGTTACGGACTTTGTTTGCAGACATGTGTGATAAGAAAATTTTTAAATTATAAGAGAAACATTTCGCAGCAGAAACCCTCTCCAACAAAGGAAGAATTTTTAAAATCCGACTCTTAGAAGCAGTAATATCGACAAATATAAGATATGCATCTACGCCCCCTGGGGAGAAACGATGCATTTATTTTATTTTTTTAAAAAGAAAATATTCCTAAAAGGTTTATCGATGTGAGTAGTATCGGTCCACAAGCGATTTTTTTTCAATCTATACTTTGCTGCAAATGCATCAGAAGCGAAAATCAAGACTTACCCCTGCTGACCAAACCATTTTTTACCAAAAATCAGAAATTATATGCAAAAGATTTCCGTTCAGGAGCTGTATCCAGTGCAGAAACAATTTTTCAAATCGGAGTTTTAGAAGCAGAATATTGGGGGAAACGCAATTTACTTTTACTTCCCCTAGGAAAAAGTCTATGAATTAAATGAAAATTTTGAAATTATATGAAAAACATGTTGCTCCAGAAACGCTATCAAACAAAGAAGGGATTTTTCAAATCAGGCTCTTACAAGTAGAGATATTGACAGAAATAAGATATTCATCTACGCCCCTGGCAGAGAAACTATGCAAGATTTTAAGAAGAAAATATTCAGAAAAGGTTTAACGGACTTGAAATGTTAACTTAGGCTTAACTTCCGAGCAATGACTAACTCTAAACAACTGTCACTTTTTTCTGGTCCCAGAAATGAGCGTTATTCGGGGTTTTCACAGTACAAATAAATTGCATGGAATTTTATTCTAGCTTGGTGACGATGTGTTTTGTACGACTGCAAATATATACGCCTTTCACAGGCCGTGTAATTAAATTAAGCTCTAAGTACCAACAACAAATCAAGGTTTGTTTTTGAATTTCTCAAATGGAGATATGAAAAAATAAAGAACTGATCTCCATGCTTTTGATATTATGCAGTAATCCTCTTAGTTTCTCAAATAATTCACTTTGAAGATCACAAAATAAATAATTTACATTTCTTCGGAATAATTTCCTTAAACGAGGACACTCCTCCGAAGACAAGCCAACTTTCACTACAGCATCGTGAGTTACTAATGAGTCTTAAGTCAGCTTTTCTTCTTTTTTAATTCATTTCCTTTCCATAAAAATCAGACAAGGCGTCTTCACTTGTGGCTTCAAAACAAATCATTCACCACAGCCAATCGCTTAAGAGATTAATCAAAACAATGAAACAACAAAAAAAACATTCAACTTCTCAGAATCAAAGATTGAATTCGCACAAAGGTAAAAAAAAAAAAAAAAAAAAAAAAGTGCTGCGCCCGAGTTTAAAATTAAGAATGTGGCGGCTTCTTGCATTTTGCTTTGATATCTGAAACAGAACACTTTCTAAAGCTATTTTATTTTTCATTTCCACAAAGAATATATTTTGCTTCTAAGCTTCTTGTACGCTGAAGCTTTGCATAATTTCGAAGCTAATGAAATAGAGCAGTCTTGGAAAGTTTTCCGTCATAAGTTTGAACATTTTTTTTTTTTATTATTATTTCGTTACTCCTGGGCAACACACTCAAAACATAGCAGCACTTATTTTGAGCCCCGGATCTTGATTAGCACTTCATTTGAGTCTTGGCCAAAAGCACCCCGTGGTAATGCAAGCATGTAGAACGCAAACATTGGAGCAGAAACTAATGCGTCAAGCAAAGTCACGTGAATAAAACTGATACATAAACATTTTATTACGCTATTAAAGCGCATGGAAGTACCTCCGTACTTTTGAAGCATTTACCTGGCAAAAATTTGTCCAGTTGATTGCGCAAATATTTTGATACTGAAACTTTTTGAGCATGGAAAACAAAAATATGTGATGTGTTATTCTTCTTGCAGAGGTAGTTTATACTTCTCGTTTAAATACTTTAGTGGATTAAATGATAATTATGATTTCGAAAGAATCTACAATTCGAGAGAAGTTTTCTAACGTTTTCTTTCTGGCAAGGAGTGAACTTTGTTAAGAGTTTAAACATCCATACTGAACATAACATAATGATAAATGAAATGTCTGGTTATTGATAAAAGTGCACGTGTTTCACAGTAACCAGTTTCTTTCATAAATCTCGTAACGAAACGGATTAAAAGCTAAATTATTTCCATTTGACGTACTACAGAGGCAAAGCACGTGTCAAGACGACATACACTATATTGACAAAAGTCACCAGACACCCGTTCAAAAGCAAATGAACGGATCAGCTGCGTTGTTAAGATGCGCGGTACAGCTGCAAACGGTATAAAAACATATAAACAAGCCTGCTGCTGACCGCGATCATATCACACTGTGAATCTGAGTGAAAATGTTGCGGCGGGAGAGAACTGACTTTGAGAAAGGAAAGATTTTTGGGTGTTATACACTGGTGTGCAAAAATTAAGGACGAAGAGGAGAAATTAGCATAACAGCGAAACGAGCAGGCAGAACGGACCGACAGACCACTCAGGAGATAGACTAGGGTCCGATACGGTAGGGCATGCGCATATATGCAGCATGACGTAGGGAGGGGGTGAGTGTCGGAAGGGTATAAAGCACAAAGGCGGTGTACGCTCAGCAATTCGGTGAAAGCTATTGCACGGTGTACATCGGTTTGAACGACGTCGACTTGCTGCCACCGTGTGATATGGCCAACAGGCAATCCAGTAGACGACATCTGGATGACTTCACCCGAGGTCACGTCATTGAGAAGTTGGAAGAAGGTCGAAGTGTGACTAGTGTGGCCGGGGAGTTCGGGATCACCCACAGCATCGTTTCACGAGCTTTGAGAGCATTTCAAAGGACAGGAACAGCTGTCCGAGAGTTTAACAGTGGTCGTCCACGAGCAATCACGGCGGGGGAAGACCGGTATATTGTCCTACAGGCGAGAAAAGACAGACGGCAGAAAGCTGGAGAAATCGCAAGGCACATGCAACAGACAACTGGACGTCCGTTATCGCGTTTTACAGTGGCCATGAGGCTGCACAAAGGTGGTCTACTTACACGACGACCAGTACGGTATGTGCCATTAACGCCTGCTCATCGGAGACGGCGGTTTCTGTAGTGCCAGGAACAAAAGAACTGGACGCATCAGCAATGGGGTCGAGTTCTCTTTACGGATGAGAGCCGATTTAGTCTGACGAGCGATTCTGGACGTATACACATCTGGAGAGAGCAGGGAACACGCAATCACACCTCAAACACCATCGAAAGGGACCGGTTTGGAGGTGGCGGAGTTCTTGTTTGGGGCGGTATGATGCTTGTTAGCCGTACTGACCTCCACATCATCCAAGGAGGTTCAGTCACTGGTGTCCGCTATTGTACCGAGATTATCCTGTCTCACGTACGTCTGTTTAGAGGTGCTGTGGGTCCTGAGTTCCTCTTCGTGGACGACAACGCTGCATCTCATCATACAGTGGTTGTCGCAGAGCTGTTGGAGAGTGAAGATATTCAACGCATGGATTGGCCCGCAAGGTTCCCAGACCGAAATTCAATCAAACACGTGTGGTATCTTCTCGGGAGACGCTTGGCAGCACGTCACCAGCCGCCAGCAACGATTCCGCAGCTGCGATTGGCGCTACAAGAGGAATGGGCCGCGATGCCTCATCAGTTTCTTGACAACCTCGTCCTCAGCATGGACAGACGTTGTAAATCCTGCAACGCAGTCAGGGGTGATCACGTCCCCTACTAAAGACTGGATTTTTCTTGGCAGCCGCCTGTCACATGGACGTTTCTGTCTTCTGTACAGTTGTGCTTGAAACTACCTTTTCAATAAAGTGCCTTTGCATCCTTTGGATTCCTTGTTTGCACAGTTTTGCTCACTTGTCCCATATTCTTACATCTTGGTTTTCTTATGGTATGATTTGAGTCGATGTGGAGCACGTCTGCACGACGTTACATTCGAAAAACCGTCTCGTCCTTAATTTTTGCACGCCAGTGTGTTAGTGGGCTGTCCATAAGAGAAACCGAAAGGCATTTAAACATACCCAAGTCACCTGTTTTGGATGTACTCAATAAGTGGAAGACACATGACGAGCCTGAAGTAGCAAAACGTACCGGCAGACCAAAGAAAATTAGTGATAGAGGACGTCGAAGCCCCAGGAGAGTCGTTACAGCTAATCGACGGAGTACTGCACAAGACCTCAGTGCACAGGTGAGTAAAAATGCTGGAACCTTGGTATGTACACGCACCATTCGCAGAGAACTTTATTTCATGTATTACCGTGGTCGTGCGGCTGCTCATAAGCTTTTAATCTCCACTCGGAATGCTACTCGTCGTGTAGGATGCTGTAAAGAACATTTATCGTGTTCCGTAGATCAATGGAAACGGGTCCTATGGACTGATTAATTCAGATACACGATCCATCAGTTTGATGGCCGTGTTTGGGTATGGGGGCAGCCGGGAAAAAGCTATTTATCACAGTGTACTGTTCCTACGGTCAAATTTGGAGCTGTCGGTGTACTCGTGTGGGGGTGTTTTTCGTGGTATGTTCCCGGCCTATTGGTTGTCGTGGGCAAACCTGTTAACCGGTACGTCTACCTCGATATTCTGGACAATTATGCCATACCAACTTTGTGACAATACTATGGAACCGAGCCTTGTTGGTACCAGCAGATAATGCACCGAGCCATAAAACAAGGACTATTATGGCGGGGTTTGACGATAATTCCGTATTGTGCGTGGACAGGCCAGCACAGAACCCTGATCTCAATCCCATAGAGCACCTATGGGATGAATTAGAGAGCCGCAAAAGAAGTTTGGAACCAAGGCCTACTACTAAGCAACAGTTAGCGGCAGCATTATGTACTGAATGGGAGCGCATACCTATCGCTGTGTTCCAGAATCTTCTCGAAAGCATGTCTCCAAGGATCAATGCATGCATTAAGGCCAAAGGTGGACCGACACCTTACTAACATATGTGAATAAATGCTACGTTGTGTTTCTCTTCTAGGTGTCCAGTGACTTTTGTCAATATAGTGTATCTACAGCAATACATTCTGTCCGTGTGGCTTAGTCGCGAGAGCAACTTACTGCGGAGTGAGGGGACGCGATTTCCATCCCCGTCACGGACAAACTTCTGTTTTCATACCCATTAAGAAATATCTTACCATTTCCACTGACTGTATACGTAAAAATTGTTTTTAACTTGCACGTGTAGAGAAACAAACGGATACAGCCGATTTGCTTTGGCCCGGTGTGCTTATTTATATCGAAAACTGTTTTCGGTAAGTGAGTTTTTAAAGTAATAGGCTCAGTTGTCTTAAACAAAATATTGTTATTACAAATCACGTTGAAAACGTAGTTAAAGCAAGCAGAATGCTTAGAAAATAACTCACAAATTAAAGTTTGGTGTGTTGGATTTTAAGAAATGTTCTATGGAAAGGGGTTTAAAACATGTGCTACTTCATAATATCCGTACTTTGACATGAACAAATTAAATCAGATAGTTGATTAATTACTTAGTCATGTTAGTGAAAAATCAGATAGTTGATTAATTACTTAGTCATGTTAGTGAAAAATCAGATAGTTGATTAATTACTTAGTCATGTTAGTGAAAAATCAGTTAGTTGATTAATTACTTAGTCATGTTAGTGAAAAATCAGATAGTTGATTAATTACTTAGTCATGCTAGTGAAAAATCAGATAGTTGATAAGTGACTCGGTCTCATTTTAGTGAATTGGGTGTTGAAATGAAGTAGCTAATATGTGACAAAAACTTCTTTTAGCTGTAAAAATTCATAATGATATTCTTTGGTGGTAGAAGCGTATTGTAAAGTTTATATCTGTGAAATTACCTGAAAATGAAGTTATATTTTCGACTTCCATTCGAGTGAATAGGATGGTGAAATGAAATCACTATTTTTGTAGGATAACAATGGAGTTCCTAAACCGGCGGCAGTGTGGTCAGAGGTGCTGGTTTATTGCTTGACGTCCGAGCTAGGGACGATTTCGAGTCCCAGATGAGGCACGGCTGCTATGTTTGTCCTACGGCATTGACTCTCTCTTCTCCCTGGAACCAGTGGCAGTTTTCGATCAATCGGTCGATTTCAATGAATTTGTCTGTTCGATGAGGTATGGTTAGTCAGTCGCAGTTCCATACAGTAGCGTGCACAAGGGAGGGTTGTTAACCCCCCAAATTTGAAACCTTTCGATATTTCAAAAATATCGAAAAGTTCTAAATTGTTTGTATTTGAAAATTTGAAAAGTTTTTTAGTATTTGAAATTGTTTTTATGTCTCATGGCAACATCTGAACGTGTTTTCTCCATGATAACGAGGAAGCGGCAAGGAGCGAAGGACCAGAATACCCCATTGCAATGAAGAGCCAATACTTTGGTAAACTGGAAGTTTCTGTGGCGACGAGGCAACCAAATTTGATATATATTAAGATAATACAACGTAGTTTGTCACAAATATTTATTTTTCCAAGTCAACCATGGCTCCGCTGGGTATTGACCTAGCTTCATCAGGACGAACGGCACGTAAATATTCAAATTGCATGTGATATCATAATTTTTTTTTTTTTGATTGGAGGTTTAACGACCACCGTGCGCAACTCAATGGGCTAAGCAGTCATCCGTCCCTAATTTAGGGTCACTGGTTCCAGGGAAGGGAGAGAGCCAGTGCCGTAAGACAAACACAACATCCATGCCTCACCGGGATTCGAACCCGGACCCCGTTCGGACGAATGATCAGAGGTAATCGCTTAGACCACTGCGCCACCGGAGCGACGATATCATAAATGGTAAGATAAACGGTAAGAGATGAGCACAAAAATACACCAACTTAAAAAGCTTAGAAATAAATCCGTAGGTTTTTTATTGTTGTAGGAAAACAAGTTGGTGTAACCGAGCTTTCGCGCACAAACGTGTGGCTTTTTCAAGGCCGATTAAAATCTAACTAATGCGGAGACAATCAAACAGTGATCGTTATCATTTGAAAATCATCATCATCATCATTGTCAACCATTATCAATCCACTGCTGGACGAAGGTCTCCCCAAGTTTCCTCCACAACGGTCTCTCTTGTGCCAGTTTCCTCCATGTCACTCTCCCATACTTTCGAATTTCATCCACCCAACCTCCCATGTGGTCTTCTTCTGGGTCTTTTCCTGTCCCTTGGAATCCAATCTAAAATTTCGGCTGTCCATCGATGGTATGTCCTTCTGGCAGTATGTCCAGCCCATTGCCATTTCAGGGATTTAACTCTGATCATGATGTCTTCCACTCTTGTCATTTTTCGGATCCACGAGTTCCTCTTCATATCTCTCCTGGTTACACCAAGCATGCACCTCTCCATGTTGCTTTGAGTTGTCTGCAGCCTTTGTATGTCTCTTTTAGTTAAGATTCACGTCTCTGCACCATACGTAAGCACTGGAAGGATGCATTGATCAAACACTTTCCTTTAAGACGTAATGGCATATTGCTCTTGAAAATTATGCTGTTTCTTCCAAAAGCACTCCAGGCAAGTTTTGTACGCCGCTTGATTTCTTCATCAATGTGACCCTCACTTGATATCTACTGTCCAAGATAAACGTACGTGTCTGTTATCTACAGCTTTTCTCCATCAATCGATAAATCTTCATTTCTTGTAAAAGCATTGAACATCACTTTTGTCTTCTGAAAGTTCATTTTTAATCCCACTTCTTTACTCTTGTCAGCAAGTTCCTCGATCATACTGTGCAGCTCTGATGGTGTAGTTGCAAAAATCACTATGTCATCACCAAAACGAAGGTGGGTTAAATAATCTCCATTAATCTTTATCCCCTTGTTTTCCCAGCTCAGCGACTGAAAGACACCCTCCATTGTGGCATTAAAGAGCTTCGGAGATATGGTGCCACCTTGTCTCACTCCCTTTCCAATTTGTATGTGTGTTGTATTTTCAAACAGCCGAATCTTTGCACTTGCATTTTCATAGATGTTATTAATAATATTAACGTATGCATCTTCAATACCGCAGGATTTCAGAGCCATTGTAACTGCTGATGGTTTCACCGAATCAAAGGCTTTTTCATAAAATATATACATATATATACTTACATTGAGTTAAGTTCACATTGTTCAGAACGGGAAAAGCGCGAGACAAAATGTCAACAAAAGAAATACACAACGTAATGAAAATTCGGTCTTAACATTTCAAGAAATCCGTTCAAAGAGAGTGCAGGTCACAGGAAAGAGTATAATTGCATGAGGACGTCGTTGTGGATATTTCAATTGATTCTCTATAGGCGGTTTCAAAGTGAGTGGTGTATGGTGCTATCTGTTTATGTCTTGTCCACTGTGGTGTTGCGTTTCTTAGACAAACTTTTCTGGAGAGGGCAGAGTTGAGGGCCTCATTTCTCACGTTCCTTTTGTGCTCTGTCACTATGGTACCAAATGATCTGTTAGTCATCTCTTTGTAGCACTTTTGCGTTCCGTCAGGATATTTTAGTGGGATGGAGAAAACACCAGCTTTCTCGTCAAGGCAAACTTCTCTCATGGGTTAGAGCATATTCATAACTGAGGTAGTTGTTCTAATGCCGATGTCCATTCAAACTTTCTTTCAGCCATTTTTTATAATAAATGTGAAGCCGGGGATGTATTGTACTGATCCTATAAAGTACAGATAGCGCTTGCGGTTCGGTTCATTATGCTGTTCTTTACTTTATTAAGGATCGAAGTTATGAGTTCTCCCCTAAAACCAACAGATGCTGCTTGATTAAAGATGTTTCTAATTTCTATTTCTTTGGCTTCATTATCTGAAGAAAACTGGATTGCTCTTCTTAGACGAGTTCGAAATACGCTGGTTTTATATTCAAAAGTTGAAAATGTGTCAGACGCAGGAAAATTTGGAATTGCACAAGGTTTATAATATACTGTAGTGCGTAAATTTCCATTTTCTGATTTGTGCAGGAGCACTTCCAGATACGGTAATTTACTTTCATTTTCGAGTTCCATGGTGAAGCTGATAGAGATATATATTCCATTAATCCTTCTCAGGAAAGAGTCCAGTGAATTTCTACTATGTGGCCAGATGAAAAATATGTCACCTGCATACCTGAGCCATGTTGAAGGTATTGGTCCAGGGTCATTTAGAATTTTATTCTAGAGAGAACGCAGCAGTGCTTCCTCAAGAATCGCAGACAGAGAAGAGCCCATTGGTGCGCCTACGGTTTGCTTGTAAATTTTTCCCAGGAATGTGAAAAAAATGTAATTTGTCGCTAGGTTTAGTAGGCTATTAATGGCATAAATTGTTTCCTGTGGGACTTTGTTTGAGCTTCTTACGGTTTCCATAATATTGGACTTTGCTTCCTATGCGGGAATTGATGGATACAGGGACATCAAAGATGATGTCAGTGCTTTGTATTTTTATCGAGGCAGTTTTCTTGATGAAGTCAGATGAGCTGCTTAGTACGTAATCTGAGATCGGCAGGAATTCTTTCAGGAAAACAACTAACTTCTTTTCTGTGAAGTACGTGGGCGATCCTCCCACAATAGGTCTTATAGGGAATCCAGACTTATGGTGTTTTAGACGGCCGAACATGCAAGGTATGTGCGTACCTGGGGGTACTCCAGCGGCTTCTTTCAAGGCTGGTGGTAGAGCTTGCATTTTTGCAAGTTGTGTGCAGAAGATACCATGCCAAGATTTGAAGGCAAGACAGTATAAGGATTTGTAAATAAAAATAACACTTTAAAGTTATTCTTTGTAACTGTTTTGTACATAAAAATAATCAACTTTTTGTAGTGAAATAACTTTTCATCATAATACATGTAAATAGGCTATTTTCTCACATCTTTACATCCATTTTGTGAAAAATCCTTACGTCTTAAAGAAAAAAATGTAGTCGTTTTTGAAATCAGCACATCAAATACCATTAGAACGTAGTTTCAAATTTCGTAAGCCTGCGTAAACATTAGATAATAAAGGGCAGATTTAATACTGCAGGGACATTTATTGTTTTCTTCGGGATGTATTTTTCTGTACTAAGAGTTGCAACTAGGTAATAAGAACGAATCCAAGCGAGTAAGAAAAAAAAGCCCTCACTAGTACATTCTTCAGTTGTCTTGGAGTGTACTGTTTCTTTTTCATATAGTTTGAGCATAAATTCGCTATTTTGAATATCTCTCACGATGTTTTGGGGAGAGCATTTTTTCCATTCCTTAATTTATATTCTTAGAATATTCACGTTTACTTTTCTTCAGTCTGTAGCCGTTTTTGACACACATACAGAGATATGTTTGTATATGTGCAGTTACTTCATGGAAAAATCTCCCACCCCCTTCCTCCACTCAGCTTGGTGTCTGCTCCTGTATTTACTTTCTAAAAAATATTGTAAACTATGTTGCTAGGGGGGTGAGGCTGGGGGAATGGAAAGAGCAAGAACAGCTTAAGCAACGCGGATGATTCATTTTTTTACAGTAACGGCGTGGTGAATAAATTCTCAAAAATTCAATCCATCTTCTGTCATGTGGATTCCCTTCCAAGCAAAATAAAAAGGAAAAAAATGTTTCAGGACAAGAGGCAATTTATCGGTCGTTTGAGGCCGTTGTTAGTAAATCGAATGTGCAGTTTACCTTCTTAACTTTGCTGGAGCAATTTATTCGGCCATTAATTACTGTCGCCCTGACCTTCTCACTTTGCCGGCGCAGGAGTGCGGCCGGGATGCAGAGAAACTGGGGAGGGAATTCGGCTGGGAGGAAGAGCGAAATGGAGAAGTATTTGAGGGGTGTTTGAATTCACTCCCGCCCCCTCAACCCCCTCCCCCCATTCCCGTCATGCCACCCAAGCCTCATCCATTTCATGCATAAGAACTCATTCCCTCCCAGCAGCATCAGTTCATAAAAGTGATCTTGTGTCTGCGAAAGCGACACACCCTGTGGGTGAGGTAGAAAGAATCGAAAATAAAATAGGAAGGAGAAAAAAACAAGACAGTTCGCATGTAGATTGCTTGTGGTTTGCGGAGTTGTCTTAAGCATAATGTCCTAAACCGCGCTTTCGGCATATTGTATTTAATGAATTAGCATACAACAACTAAGAAATTATGCCGACCGTATCCTGTTTCTTCACAGATTTCATGAAGGTTGAACTGCAAGGCCAGCTTTACCTTGCGAAAAGGGAAATAATTCAGATATCACCGAAGATCACAAACAGAGGAAAAAGTTTTTTCTCTCAAATATCTAACCCTTTTTAAATCATCGAGCGCATACAAAAATAAGCGGATCGAATCCGTTCTACAAAGTATAACGAAGTAAATTTCTCCGTCATTTTTGGTCTACGGGGTTCGAACCCGAGGCCGCTTATTCCGGAACAAGTCGCTCTACCAACTGAGCTACGCAGACATTTGTTCTGATTCCTCTCTGCCTTTATGTCGTGTGCGTCCTGCTGGCAGGTACGTCACAAAAGGTGACATATCTTACTCAAAAGTAGTCTGAAATGCTTCGTGCTCAGTGGCGTATATTCGAGGCTAGCTGCGAAGCCCAGAGAATGCGCAAATAAAATTCAATTAGATATACACAAATAAGTCTATTATCAACAGCATTAAAATATGTCGACGCGAAAAAAAAAAAAAAACCACGTGGAAATTAGCTTCTTTTGACTAAGATAATCAGTCTGGCAAGCAAAGACCAACAGGTCTCCTAATCATCGTAACGCAATCAGCTCTACCAGTCTTTGCTGTGATATTCGAAGACTTTCTATACGATTGCCAGCTAGAGTTTCCATAACAAGAAGAAGCGGTTGAAGGGTGAAGGAGCCATTGCTTTGGGCAACGGTTCGCTCAGAAAAGAGAAGACTTAGGACTACTTAATTAATTCAAACACTCGACGTGGATCAGGAACACCAAACAGAAATCATCGTTCTTTCCACGTTGATAAGTGAGTCTCAGAAAAATTCTCATCGGCCGCCACCGGGAATCGAACCCGGGATCTTCCAGTTACGCGCCGGACATTCTACCACTGCACCACAGCGGCCTCGAATTCTCCTGACTCACGTGTGATAAACTGTCAAACGATATGGTAATTGCTCCATGGAGCTCCGCAAAGTGCTGGGGATTCACCAAGGATGGAAAGCAGCAACAGAACAAATAACTAGGAAAGCAGCAACAGAGCAATACTTAGGACTCCATTAGTCACTCGCGTGTTCCTGCCCGTAACAGCACGTGTTTTGCGAGAGTTGTTTCAGTTGTGTGAATTAGTGATATTATATCTTAAATTTGTGGCTTTTTTCGTTTCGAACAGTTTTGTAAAATTTTGTGACAGCTTTCCTGAACATCTACTGACAGAACTTAAAAAATTATATGCTTCAAATTTTGATACAGCTCGACTAAAAAATCAACTGAAGGTGTTTTATTCCCTTGATACATACAAAAAGAAATCAGTAAGAGACATTACTTGCTTCATGAAATTGAATAAATTGGATATTGTGATTATAGCAGACCTATTAAACTGGCGTGCAAAAATTAAGGACGAGACGGTTTTTCGAATGAAACGTCGTGCAGACGTGCTCCACATCGACTCAAATCATACCATAAGATCCCCAAGATGTAAGAATATGGGACAAGTGAGCAAAACCGTCCAAACAAGGAATCCAAAGGATGCAAAGGCACTTTATTGAAAAGGTAGCTTGGAGCACAACTGGACAGAAGACAGAAACGTCCATGTGGCAGGCGGCTGCCAAGAAAAATCCAGTCTTTACTAGGGGATACGATCACCCTTGACTGCGTTGCAGGATTTAACGTCTGTCCATGCTGAGGACTAGTTTGTCAAGGAGCTCTTGAGGCATCGCGGCCCATTCCTCTTGTAGCGCAATCGTAGCTGCGGAATCTTTGCTGGCGGCTGGTGACGTGCTGCCAAGCGTCTCCTGAGAAGGTCCCACACGTATTCGATTGGATTTAGGTCTGGGAACCTTGCGGGCCAATCCATCCGTTGAATATCTTTACTCTCCAACAGCTCTGCTACAGCCACCGTACGATGAAGTGCAGCGTTGTCGTCCATGAAGAGGAACTCAGGACCCACAGCACATCTAAACAGACGCACGTGAGGCAGGAGAACCTCGGTACAATAGCGGACACCAGTGACTGAACCTCCTTGGAAGATGTGGAGGTCAGTACGGCTACCAAGCATCATACCGCCCCAAACGAGAACTCCGCCATCTTCAAACCGGTCCCTTTCGATGATGTTGGAAGTGTGATTGTGTGTTCCCTGCTCTCTCCAGATGGGTATACGTCCAGAATCGCTCGTCAGACTAAATCGGGTCTCATCCGTAAAGAGAACTCGACCCCATTGCCGATGTGTTCAGTTCTTGTGTTCCTGGCACCACAGAAACCGCCGTCTCCGATGAGAAGGCGTTAATGGCACACACCGTACTGGTCGTCGTGCAAATAGACCGCCTTTGTGCAGCCTCCTGGCCACGGTAAAACGCGATAACGGACTTCCAGTTGTCTGTTGCATGTGCCTTGCGATTTCTCCCGCTTTCTGCCATCTGTCTCTTCTCGCCTGTAGGACAATATACCGGTCGTCCGCCACCGTGGTTGCTCGTGGGCAACCACTGCTAAACTCTCGGACAGCTGTTCCTGTCGTTTAAAACACTCTCCAAGCTCGTTAAACGATGCTGTGAGCGATCCGGAACTCCTCAGCCACACTAGTCACACTTCGATCGACCTTCTTCCAACTTCCCAATGACGCGACCTCGGGTAAAGTCATCCAGATGTCGTCTACTGGATTGGCTGTTGGCCATATCACACGGTGGCAGCAAGTCGACGTCGTTCAAACCGATGTACACCGTGCAATAGCTTTCACCGAATTGCTGAGCGTACACCGCCCGTGTGCCTTATACGCTTCCGACCCCCCCCCCCTACGTCATGCTGCATATATATGCGCATACCCTACCGTTCCGGACCCTAGTCTATCACCTGAGTGGTCTTTCGGTCCGTTCTGCCTGCTCGTTCCGCTGTTATGCTAATTTCTCCTCTTCGTCCTTAATTTTTGCACACCAGTGTGTTAAAGTTTCCATCAACATTGCAACTGCCGAAACAAGTTTTTTTGCATTAAACAGAATTATGACCTATCTTAGAGCTGCACAAGTACATGTACATTTGACCAACTTGGCTGTTTCGTCAACAGAGAAAAACGTTCTTTGTAAATATGAAAAAAGTACTCGGAAGAAACTTTTTATGAAAACGTAACACTCGAATAAAGTATTAAAATAATAAAGCGTTATAATCCTAATCCTCATAATTATTTGGAGCTATGTTAGCAATAGCATGTACCTAAAATTTAGAAAAAATACTTCTATTACTTAATAATTGAAAAATAAACTTCGCAGTTTAAAAAAAAAAAAAAGAAAAGAAAAGGTAGTACTGGGTACGGGTGAGGTAGCCCAGGTCTCGGACCCAAGATACGAAACTGTTTGCGGTAATTATTATCCGTGAAGACCCGGGAGAGGGGTGGGGGGTCTAACGGAGCTTTCTAGAGCTTAAAGCAAACACTTCTTTCAGATAGTCAGTTTTCACTATATATATACACTGCTGGCCACCCAAAATGCAACACCAAGAAGGACACGATACAGCAAAGCCAGATTTACTGGACACATAACAACAGATACAAAGATGAAACGATTGAGCTTACAGGCCCGTACGACTTGCGGAACACGCAGACATCAATAGTTCGTGTGGCCCCCATGTGAAGAATAATTGCACGATGCGTGCCACGTGCAGGCACGCATTGTCCTGTTGAAACGTGGCCGCTGGCAGGTCTTGCAGGTAAGGGAGGACTGCAGGCTCCAAAACGTCGGAGATGTAGCGGTGGCTGTTGAGAGTACCGGCGATGCGTACCAGAGGGGTGCGTGTGTCATATCCAATTGCGCCCCAAACCATAACGCCAGGCAACGGACCGGTATGGCGATGCATAATGCAGGCGCCATACAGTCTCTCGCCGCGGTGACGCCACACGCGGATCCGACCATTGTGGTGTGCAGACAGAAGCGGGATTCGTCGGAGAGAGACAATGTCATGCCATTCCGTAGTCCAGGTGCGGCGTTCAACGGCCCACTGCCGCCGCACTCGCCGGTGGTGTAACGGCAATGGTAATCGGAGCAATGGGCGCCGTCGAACGTTACGTGCAGACGGCGCCGACGACGTCGAACGGTACGTGCTGACAGAGGTTGTTGCGCAAGACACCCCAATTCCTGCGCTAACATTCGTGATGTGGCGGTGTGAGCCGTCAATGCCCGCCGCACAACATGCCGGTCCTCTCGTTTGTTGGAGTGCCGCGGCTGCGGCAATCGCTCATGTCGGTCTGTCCATCCCTTCTGCACCCACCGAATCCATACTCGTCTCACTGTAAGTGGATGTCGTCCCACACGGGCGCCGATGTCTCGGTACAATAAACCGCTGTCGCGATAAGCCACTATTCGTCCTCTGTCGAACTCCGAAATGTGCTGGAATGACTGCCGTATTCTGCGACGAGGCATCAGGAAGCTTCCCACGCACAGGTTCGGCAGCACAACACACTTCCACTGCTTACACCCCGCCTTCTGTGCACCCTTCTTATAGTGTTTCTCGGTGACGTACCGAGCGCATATGATTTGCATATGCCCTGCAATGCTAATCGTTTGCATGTCCTCTCGCGGACGACGCATGCTGCGAATTTCAGACCAATCGGATGCTTCCTTCTTGGTGTTGCATTTTCGGTGGCCAGCAGTGTAGTTTTCGTGTGTGTTCTTTAAGGACGGCATTTTTTACGTAACAGCTCTAATAAAATATGAGATTTACACTCATGCTCAAAAATTAAGGATAACTTCAGTTTCGACTCTTCCACCCTTAGGACTGCAACCAAAATGTTCTAGATATGGACCATATTGAACTAAATGAAAATTCTGGACGAAAAAAACACCAGAGGATACGCTATAGTGGTCAAAATAAAGAAAAACAGCTTCTTGGTGCTAATTTGCAATGCACGTCTCGTGCAGAACACAAATGTTTTACGCCGAAGAAAGGGTTGCCGTCCGGTGGGCCAGTGGTCTAAGCGTTGGCTTCTGATCATTCGTCCGAGATGGGTCCGGGTTCGAATCCCGGTGAGGCATGGATGCCATGTTTGTCTTACAGCACTGGTTCTCTCCCTTCCCTGGAACCAGTGGTCCCCAATTAGTTATACCTGCGACTGCTTATGACCCATGGAGTTGCTCACGGTGGTCGTTAAAACTCTAATAAAAAAGCGATCCCTGTGGGATGCTATGGAAATGCTTGTTGGTGTATCTTTCAACTACGCTCTACATTTAGTAATCTAAGGGATCTAGGTCGGGAGAGCTAGGGGGACCAAGCGTCTGGAGACCAATGGTAGGAAACGTTTTCTTGAAGCATTTTCTGAGACACTTTGGCCTTATGGGCTGGGGAAGAATCCTGTTGAAAGATGTAAGGCTTCCTTTACATCTTCCAATAGGACTCAAGAGAATTTGCAGAGCTCGGAAATCGTCTTTGGTGTTCTTCCGTGGTTGAGAGCTGACATCACGCATGCCTTTTTCATTTCTTCTGTGACAGTAATGTTCATGACGGTGTAATCGAGGATTTTCCTGGAAAGTATTAAACTGAGCTTTCAAATGAATGTTGCTTAACCCTTCCAGGTCTTTCAGATATAAGTTTCTAAAATCATTCCACATTTACCATGATAACCCTGTAGTCTTCGTGGAGTACTGTGCGCTAGTTTACCGTAAAGGTCTGCAGACATTTTTCACCATTCAGCCTTCAAAGTAGCAACCAGTTTGCCTTTGTGATCTGTTCTTTGTCATACCCGACGATTCAATCCGTTTAAGAGATTCTCTATAGGGTTCACGCATGTTCTAACTTTCCGCGTTCCATTCGTGTTCCATTTCAATTTCAGTAATTAGAGGTATTTATATTTAACTTCTTACCTCTTCCGTGAGTCCGTACACGGGTCCTCCTGCAGTCAGGAACTTCTTTATCCAACATCTATGCACACGGTCGAACACACAAGAACATCATATTCGAAGGCAGTTCCACATCAAAGGTATACTACTAATTTATTGCAGATCATTTTATACGAATTAGATGTAAATACACAAACACTCACACACACTGAAGATTTCGTTCTTTTTCTTTCGCGTTATAAGTCTTAATATCAGTTCTTACATTACGACCTCTGCCGTATTATCTGTTCCGCCCTTTCCACATGTTCTCACATGTCCGCCATCTTCTCACATCTGACGTTGGCCGCCTCCGCTGCGCCCTCTGTCCGTGAAGTCCCAACAACGCAAGACCGTCTAGAAAGGACAAGGCCACGACATTAGAGAGACAAATCCCCTATTCTAGTGACGTCACGCAGAAACCAAGGCTTCCAATTGGTTTCGAATTCTGTCTTGTATGACGTCAACACGACACCGACGTATCACTCCGTGTAACGCAAGAGTGACGTCACAAACTGGGTGAACTCATCTCCCTGAGGCCTTGTCTGAGCTGCCCAGTCCAACGTTTTGACGCCCATGTCCTGAAATCAATTTGTAACAACGCGAAGAGAATGCATAGTGTCAGATCTTACTGAGATCTTACTGATCTTGCAGAGGTACTCCCCTTCCCGAAAGTACTGCCACAATGTTGGTAGTGCATTATTGTATAGCACTTCTAAGTAGCAGTCATGTTTTCGTCTCGAACGACTTATGAGGTCAAACCGAATTAGAGGTCAGCACAGGTCGAGTCGGGCTTTTTTTCAGTTTAGAGAACAAACCATCGGGCTGGACTCTTCCGCAGACACTTACGACCGGGCCGGGCCAAGTCGACCTCTTCTTTTTTCGCAATAGTAAAAAAAAAAAGAGGTGTTTCTCGATATCCTAGAGTGTTTAACTGTTTTGCTGTTTTTACGTACTTCCATGACGTAGCCGAAGGCGTAATCACAGAGGCGGGGAGAGGCACTCACAGTGCTTTTACCATCTGTAGGCAGGGCCGGATTAAGGAGGGAGTCTAACGGGGCTATAGCCTTTGGGCCCCACCATCACCAAGGGCCCAGGAGGCATGCTCTATACAGCATATACATTCATATAGAGAGAAAGTAAAAGAGTTTCAGTTTTGTCTAGTATGATTTTTACACGATCGAAAACTGAGACTAGAAGACTGACATATTTTTTTTTTTTTTTTTGATTGGAGGTTTAACGACCACCATGAGCAACTCAATGGGCTATAACCAGTCGCCCGTCCCTAATTTAGGGTCACTGGTTCCAGGGAAGGGAGAGAGCCAGTGCCGTAAGACAAACACAACATCCATGCCTCACCGGGATTCGAACCCGGACCCCGTTCGGACGAATGATCAGAGGCCATCGCTTAGACCACTGCGCCACTGGGGCGGCAGACATATTTCAAGGCAGTGACTTTTTAAAGGTAAACGTTTCATGCCGCTGTGGCCGCCCCGGTGGCGCAGTGGTCTAAGGCGCTGGCCTCTGATCATTCGTCCGTAAGGGGTCCGGGTTCGAATCCCGGTCAGGCATGGATGTTGTGTTTGTCTTACGGTACTGGCTCTCTCCTTCCCTGGAACCAGTGACCCTAAATTAGGGACGGGCGACTGCTTATAGCCCATTGAGTTGCTCACGATGATCGTTAAACCTCCAATTAAAAAAAAAAGGCCGCTGTGTGCAGTAGGGTCAGCGAGGGAGAGTTTCAGCTTTTTCTCTACCACCCACGTACCCACACCTCACTGCTTGCACTTGGAACCGTTAACGGACGAAATCCACTGTGACTTCATATTGAATACCAAAAAAATATGCCCCAAGAAAAGTACAAAACGCCAAATTATTAAAAATTACAAGACAAAATATACCAATCTTAAATGCCATGTTTTTGTGAGATCAGTGGAAAATACAATCCTTTTATGAAAACTTTGCAGATAATTTATTAGTTTGAAGAATGCATTACATACTAATTATCACAAGCATATCGACACAGTTTCGTGTTGCAACGGACTTTAATAATCATTCTCCGTCATAAGTTCCTTATGGGGAGCCCACTCAAATTCCTTAGCCTTGTATCCCACTCACATGTCTTAGTCTAGGGGCCCACTAAGGCCTTAATCCGGCCCTGTCTGTAGACATATCGATGGTAAAACCACTTTGGGGCTTCTTGACAACAAAAAGATTCGACCCCGACCGAGTGTGTGTGTTGTGTAGAGTGGAGTAGGGTGTGTATGAGAGAGTGGGACAACATCGATTATTTCTCCTGTCCCTAATCTGTATAGGGATTGACTTTTGTAGAGTTACAGCTTACTAGTTCAGAGACAGGGAGATTTTGAACGGGCTTAGTCTCTCTCTCTCTCTCTCTCTCTCTCTCTCTCTCTCTCTCTCTCTCTCTCTTTAAAGGTTATATTCTTCTATAACAGCCAAAGTTTAGTTAATATTTTTAGGCTTACATTCAACTAAATATTTTCAATAATATCTCATTTCATTTTTTTAATTTTCACATGTTAATAAAATACTATAGAAAGGCAAAATAATACAAAATGGCGCCTCATGGGCCGGGCCGGGTCTTAAACGCACGAGCTTGGGCCTGGCCGGGTTCACCAAATAAGGCCTGTGCAGACCTCTAAGTTGAACCACGAAATACAGCTCCATACCATCGAAATCCAGCTCCATACCATCTGCCTCCACTAAAATTCATTATCGGAACAATACAGTTCAAAAGGTACATTTCTCCCGTCACTCCCAGGAACGATCATCAGACTGGTAAACTGTACCGTGGCTCACCAGCATAAGCACAGTTTTCTGTTTGTGTACAGTACAAAATTGACGTTCCTTTCACCACACTAATTGGTGTGTGACTTTAGTCGAAGTGATTGGAGGCTTTTGGGTGGCTGCTTGACGGTGATTTGAGACAGTGTGAGTTACTTTCTAAACGCAGTCCGTTACAAATCTCCCCTGTTACGTTTTTTTTTTTTTGTTGCGGAGGTCTACCGGGACGTTTCGTCACAGATTCAACCCCAGTCCATTGCCATTTTGCATATCACATGACCAACCGTCTAACGGATCTGATAGTCACGTACGGAGCAATTGCCTATGTGGCACCCCATTGTCAATCCGCGCTGGAAGTCAGTTAATTCAGTTGATCGAGGCATCTTTCATCCAAAGTCTTGCTCTTATCTCATTATAGCCCTACGAGCGTGTTTATTGTTGCGTCTGTGACGTAGTGCTGGCATAGGACCAAAAATTCACTATCAGTAAATGTCCGGATATTAATGGTAGGACAGTGTGCATTGCAATTCAGAAAAATAAAACAACGGAGGAAGTTGATAGGCTAACAATTCAAAGAAAGGGGAGGAAAATCACGACGGAACCACAGTATCTAATGCTGCACTACTCGCTATGGCTTTTAATACTAAATCAGGTAACAGACGCCAATTAGGAATTTAAAAATAACGCCTTTTCGTCAGAATTTAAACATTTCTGTGTGAGAACCTTACATTTTTTTTATTGAATTCATTTTCCTAGTCCGCGTCCCTAGAAGAAAGGAAGAACTGTATCGCCTTTGCATGGCATCATCTATAAGACGAAGTGGAGAGCCCCGTTGAGCAAGATATTTTGTTGATAATACGGTGCTACAAAGATATTTTTGCGATTTAAAAACGTTCTTTACTGTTTAAAGCGTTGAGAACAAAACCTAAGATATCTCTCGAAGTGAAACAAAGCCATTCAAATAAGTTTCATAAGTTTATAAGTTGACACTGAATAAGTTTACTTGCTGTTTATTTGCTCTTTATTTCATCAATTAAGCACTTTGCTCCAAAATACGGAGAAACTAATCACAGTTGTAGTACTTTAAAACTAACTAACAAACGTTAGTAAGCTGAAAACTTTGACTCCAGACGCTAAATATATAACACCACTCTAATGTGTAACCTTCAAACAGACGCTACTTCAAGTGAAGGAGGCTTCCGGGATTATAACATCACGCCACACTTTTGGCTGCCGCTTCAACATTATATTAGGTCTACGAATAAGTTTTAAATCGTTTTAAGACAACGCAACATGTAATTTGAGAGAAAACAACAATACCTTTACGAATCAAAATATGCGCCGTCATTATCTATCACCTTCCGCCATCGGTCGGGCAGCTGACGGATTCCAGCCATGAAGAAAACTTCGTCGTGTGACGCGATGAAGTCGTCAACCCATTTTTTGCACTTCGTCACATGTCCGGAACCGTACAGCAGACAAACCATGTTCCATCGATCGGAACAAATGATTGCCTGAAGGGGCTATGTCGGGACTATACGCCGGGTGCTCCAAAACTTCCCAGCCAAGCGTCAATAACATTTTCCTGGCCGATTTCGTGACATGCGGACTATCGTTGCCATGCAGTAATTTCACGGTACGCAATCTTTTGCCTGTGAATGGACGTTTTCAACAGATTTCCTGGTTCAATCGCAGCAACTGTTGCTTGTAGCGATCAGAAGTAACAGTTTGACCCTGTTAAAAAATTTCACAGTAGAGCACACCCTTCATATCCCACCAGATGCGCAGCAGAACTTTCTTGGAGTGAATTTTGCGTTTCGGTGTCGAAGTCGTTGCTTCACCGGGGTCTCATATCATATCCACTTTTCATCATCCGTAACGATTTTCCACAGGAAATACTTTCTGTGTTGTTCATTCAGCAGATTCAAACACTTCATGACACGCTCATCTTTCTTCTTTTGGCTCAGGTCATGTGGCACCCATTTTCTTTCCTTCTGAATCCCTCCCATTGCGCGTTAACGATTGGAAATAGTTTGTTGAGTTACTCCCAGTGGTTCAGCCTAGTTCTTTTTCGTTTGAGACGAATCTTCATCCAGCAATGCTTGCAGTTCTACATGTGCAACCTTCTGCGGGGTGCCGCTACGTTTTCGATCGCTAACATCAAAATTACCTGCTTTAAACCGTCTAAACCAAAACTCGCACGTGCTTTTCGATACAATATTCTCCCCCAAAACAGAACAGATCGATGCACATGCTTTTGCAGCACTTTTTCCTTGATGAATTTCGTAACGAATGCAGTGTCGAATAAATGCAGTATCGCTTATCATCTTTCAACCTACGGATGTGCTAGTGCGTTTGACTTTTGGGCAAACTTCTGTGTCACATTTTATACTCAGGACCCGTTACGGTCACATGACAACAACGTGGAGGAATGCCGGATATGTAAATTAGCGGTATACGTCACACAAAAAAGACCCCTTTAAAACTTATTTGTACACTTAATATCTCTAGTTCTTAGCTTCCATACGCATATGTTATGCTCTCTGACCTCAGGATTGTTGCCAACGTCATTCCGCGAGAGAGAAGTTACAACGTGAAGTTTGAAAACGCCAGAAGAGAATGAACTCAAATTAACATAGAGAAAGCAACTAAATAGGAAAGTTTATTTAGAGTATCTCACAAACGTAAATGGCTGTTTGCTTCAGTAAAACCAGACTTCCACGTATCTTGTATATGATTGGTTGATTAAAGAAACAACGCCACGCACTGATACTCTCAGGTAGAGCTGGATTTAATGCGCAGAAGTTAATCACAAGGCAAATTACGTAAAGCTCTGTAACTTCAACAGATTTCTAATTCTTAAGAAACCTCGCAATAAAGCTGCGATGAGCAAAGACTTAATGATTTCCCATGCGTTTCATTTTGCTTCTAGTATAACGCACTTCCCTTCACTGCACAGTCTTTGTACCTGACTCATATAGTAATAGGAGCAGAGATGGAAATGGGTCACGGGTCAACGGGTCGACAATTTCTTGCTAGTCAAACGGGTTAAGGTGTTCCTGACCCGATTTCGACCCGGTTCTATTTCCGTTTAATTTCTTAAACAAAAAATGTGTTTCAAAGAAAATGCGTAATGTGAAATTTTATGCTCGATACTGGTGTCAGCGGAGTGAAAAATGATTTGCAGTACAAAAATGTTGTCGTCTTCTTCTTAAAGCAGCGAAGACTTCCATCGCCCGACGGTACGGCGCAGACGCTACACTCGCTGACACCATACCGTATAACCATTGGCGTATATGCAAAGCCCAGAGAATGCACAAATAAAACTGAAATAAATATACACAAATAAGTTACTGTAACAATCAAATGTCTGCATTAGTTACGTCAAATGTCTGCATTAGTTACTATATTAATCTCATTTGTTGTCTTTATCATTTAATTCTATTAAATGTGATTTAATAGCACTAAATAATAAAGAAAACAAATGAGACGAGAAATAAATGCGGTCCAAATCACACCATCCAACTAAACAATTTCACCATAGGAAAAGTAGAATCCTAGGCATACCTTGGACAAATAATATATACGGACAATGAGATCTCTGAAGAAATATCTAAAAGAAAAAGAGCTGCTTGGGCCTACTTTAACTTCATCAAAGCCACAATCACAGATCCAAAGCTAGATATCAAAATAAGAGCTAGCATGCTCAACAGCTGCATCCTCATATCTCTAAGATACGGTTCTGAAACGTGAAGCATCACACAAAAAGAGCAACTTAATCTTTCAAACCACCCAGCACTCTACGGAAAGAAGAATCCTGGGGATCAGTGAAATAAAAGACCTCATCACAAACTCAAATATCAGAAATTTAACTGCAGTAAAGGAGATAGTGAAAACGATATATGGCAAGATGAGCAGGTCATATTGCCAGACTAACCGACAACAGGCGGGCCTATCGTGTCACAAACTTGTATCCAAGATCAACCAAGAGAAAACCTGGTAGATCTCCAACTAGATGGGAAGACCCTTTAACCAGAGTAATAGGAAACAACTGGAGAAGATTGGCTCAAGATCACCCTCGCTGAAATCTTTGCTACCTGAATTCATGGAGAAATCCTGGATGAAACAACAGGTCCATCTAGCAATTTGTAATAAAAATGTATTATCAGTTTTAATTCAAATTTTCTAATTTGAGCAACTGTGACGTACCTGCCCGCAGGACGCACACGACATAAAGACAGATAGCAGTCAGAACGAACGTCCGCATAGCTCAATTGGTAGAGTGGCTTATTCCGGAATGAGGGGATCCGGGTTCGAGCCCCGGCGTGGACAAAAATGACGGGAAAATTTACTTCGTTATAATGGCGCCCGAACTTTCCGGATGACCCGGTCGTTCACAATCTCGCAATGGTGTGATGTTCTTTCCACACCGCTAGATAGGAAAAATAGAGAATCCCTTCTCCAGCGCTTCGAAAAATTAATGTGTGTGACGTTGCATTCCACACACCAGATTGACTGGGAGTTCTCAAGTGCACGTTCTACAGCGGATGGCTGCCTGCGACGATTCATGATCACGGCTGACCCGTAGGCCATGCCCTCGGCCCTCTTTCGGGGAGGGGGAGATGTGACGTACCTGTCCACAGGACGCACACGGCATAAAGGCAGATAGCAGTCAGAACGAACGTCCGCGTAGCTCAATTGGTAGAGTGACTTATTCCGGAATGAGGGGATCCGGGTTCGAGCCCCGGCGTGGACAAAAATGACGGAGAAATTTACTTCGTTGCACAACTTTAAATAAAAGAAATCACATGCTAAAAATGTAAATCTTTGCTTTAAACAATGCCCTGTCATTCCATACGATTCCAAATACTTATTGTGATTTATATGCCGCATTGCCTATGATTTTAATATTGGTGTAAGAGCTTTTTGTTTGTTTGTTTGGAAAGGGGCGGGGGGGGGTACCCATAAGGAGTCAGAGCATGAGTTCGGCTGATTACTGTTATCAGAGCTGGTCGCGAGGGTTTTATTGGAAATAAAATTCCACAGCCATAAAATTCCTGTCACTCAGAAATATACTTTATAATTTTTCTCTGGTGTTTTCGCTTAAATTTCAACATACGGAGAAGCCAAGGCATATATGTCACCGCCTCATTTTCTCGGGAAGATGAGGAAATAATTAGGATTTTGGAGTTGTTGCTGGTATTTTCGAAAGTAATTTATTTTGATGAGAAAAGCGTCATATGACTGTGTAATGCGCTACAAGTGTATACAAACATAATTCTTCGTAGTATCAACCTTTTTTTTTCCTGGGACTTTTCTGCCCCCCCTCCCTCCGCCCCAAAATAAACTTCTCGATCCTCTCCTGCTGCAAAGTCCCTTAACCAAATCGTTAGTTAATTTTACATAGCTCGACGTATTATGGAATTCAAAGAGAGCGCCTTCATCAAAACGCAGAGCTAAAATAATCAGAAATTAATGCATAATTTTCTAAGAAATCGTTCACGATTACCTGTAATTCGAAAAATAACTTTCATTTTGTCTTTTTGGAAACTATCTTCGAAAAAGTACGCTATAAATCTTGAACGCAGTACAAGAGGCGGAACTTTGAACAAAATTTAACCTCCATATGAAGTGACACAAAAATTATTCTACGTGTTCCTGAAACATTTGATTTCGTACAAATAACGAACAGAATAACGGACGTATGCATGACGTGGACGTAGTTCCCTCAAAAGCAGTCAATGCATTCTCACAGTATCTTTTGTTTCTTAAAGTTTTGCATTTGGAACAGAAGCTTCGTATTAGCTAATGAAGGCCCAAATGTCTTACATGTAACTTCACAAACGTGTCCATAAATTCAGTTCGTGCATATTTATGCTTCTTTATTCCTAAACTTTGGTTTTAGATAAGGTGCCGTATATCTCCTCTACTGAAAAAATGGCCGCAACAGCTGACGGAAACCTACCTACATATCTTTCAAAAGTGAGCAACGCACCTTCCTTTTAAAATCGTTAATTCCTCTTAAACTGCTATGCCTGTGTTAGAATAAATAAAATATTTTGCAAATCCTCAGAGCATTTCGGGAGTTCAAAGTTAACAATATTTTGTATTGGCATTGCGTTAAGGTTTCTTAAAAAGGTGCAAGCGCGCAAAAACATATTAATCAGATTCACTACTTTTGTGGCGGTTTATCTGTGCTATTTCAAGATAGTTTTTCAGGAGTTGGTTCTTTCAGCTGTATATTAGTGTCCTAAATTTATCAGAAGCTGAAAACGAAAGAGATGAAAAACGTAACACTAAAACTGCTCTCTCGCTACTGTCGTGTAAAAATGCTAAGGTATAGTTTATTAACCTGACAGATTGGATATTAGAGATTCAGGAATATTAAACTGTGTGTACACGTATCTTAGAAAATCAATATTTCAAAATATTCTCAATCTTAAAGCAAATCCAGAGGTCTAGTGACGGGGGATGGGCATGTCAGATAGCGGCAGTGTCCCCGAGCACCAGTCTATGGGGTCGTTGAGAAGGTTGAGATGATGGTGAAGCTCAAGTTCGGAAGGCTCCATGGCCAAAAGGCTAATAGTATAGAAATATACACTTTTCACAAGTAGAAAAATTTACTTGGAATTGAGTGTTCACGTTTTTTAGCACGTCTTTTGTAAAAAAAGATCGTGCCTATGTTATCGGTTTGTCCGTCCGTCCGTCTGTAGACACGATATCTCTTCAACTATTAGTCCGATTTGAAAAATTCGTTTTGCATTGGGAAGCTTGAAATATACGAATAATGATCCTTAATTTCACTTTTTTTTACGATGTTCAATTTCGCCGCTAGAGGGCGTAAATGCAAATGATGTCGAATTCCAAAATACATTTTATACCACATATTTGCTTCTAAGCATCCGATTGAAAAAGTTCTTTTATCTTTCGATTCCATCTATGTCGAAGAGTATTTTAGGAGTAGTTACTTTCCCAAATTATGCATAGATTTTCCGCTAGGAGGCGTAAAAGTAAATTACGTTTTCCCCGATATCTCTTCTTCTGAAACTCCGATTTGAAAAATGTTTACTGTAGCAGATACAGCTCCTGATGGAAAATCTTTTGCATATAATTTCTAATTTTTGGTAAAGGATACTTTGGCCACCAGGGGGCGTGTGTTAAATTTGACTTCTAATGTATTTGCCACAAAATCTGAGCTTCTAAAATCTCGATTGAACAAATTCTTTTCGTGGACCGATGCCACTCACGTCGATAAACATTTTCGGAATATCATATTTTTAAAATATTTCATGGTTTCTCCTCCAGGGGGCGTAGATGTGTATCTTATTTTTGTCAATATATCTGCTTCTAATGGCCCGATTTGAAAAATTATTTCTTTATTAGATAGAGTTTCCGGTGTGACATGTTTTTCAAATAAATCCAAAATTTTCAAGTAATTCAGAGACTTTTCGCTAGGCGGCGTAAGAATAAATTGCGTTTCCCCCTATATCTCTGCTTCTAAATCTCCGATTTGAAAAATTCTTTCTGCACCGGATACAGACTGCTCCTGATGAGAAAATGTTTTGCACGTAATTTCTGATTTTTGTAAAAAAATGTTTTGGACACCAGGGGGCGTAAGTCTTAATTTCCACTTCTGATGGATTTGCAACAAAATATGAGCTTCTAAAATCTCGATCGAAAAAAAGTCGTTTGTGGACCGATACTACTCATGTCGAGAAACCTTTTAGGAACATTTTCTTCTTAAAATAATGCATGATTTCTACGCCAGGGGGTAAATGTATATCTTATTTTTGTCAATATCTCTACTTCTAGGAGTCCGATTTAAAAAATTTCTTCTTTAATGGATAGTGTTTCCGATGCGAAATGTTTTTCATATAAATTTAAAATTTTCAGGTAAATCATAGACTTTCCGCTAAGGGGCGCAAAGGTAAATTGCGTTTTCTGCGTTATTTCTGCTTTTAAAATTCCGATTTGAAAAATTCTTCCTGTATAGCATACACCTGATGAAAAATATTTTTATATAATTTCTAATGTATGGAAAAGAATCATTTGGCCACCAGGGGGCATAAGTGTTAATTTCTGTTTCTGATGGATTTGAAGCTAAATCTGGGCTCCTGAATACTCGACTAAATTTTGTTTTCTCTTGTACCTATACCGCTTACATCGAAAATACCTTATGAGCATACTTTCTTCCTAAAATAATACATGGTTTTCTCACCAGGGGGCGTAAAGGCACATCTTATTTTTGTCGATATCTCTGTTTCTAAGAGTCCGATTTGAAAAATTATTTCTGTGTTCGAGAGCGTTTCCGGTGCAAAATGTTTCTCATATAAATTCATATGTTTCTTAACACACAAGTCTGCAACCAGAGGGCGTAAGTTCACGATTCGGTTTACAGCACTATCTGGGGGATTAAAAACTGGATTGAAAAACTTCTTTCTTCCGTCAGATACTATTGTTTTCCATACCGGTTCCATTGACTTTGAATAGCTTTGATACATTTAATTTGCGTCAGAATGGATTCAAAAGACGTGCTAATTACATCCGAAAATTCGGTGTAATCTTTCTCGTTTTTATTTTTTGTTGTTCTTGTTGTTGTTGTTTGTTTGCTTGTTTCGGAGTTTAACGACCACCATGAGCAACTCTTAGGGCTCCCGTCCTTGATTTAGGACCGCCGCCCAGGTGGCGCAGTGGCCTAAGCGATGGCCTCTGATCATTTGTCCAAAACGGGTCCGGGTTCGAATCCCGGTGAGGCATGGATGTTGTGTTTGTCTTACGGCACTGGCTCTCTCCCTTCTCTGGAACCAGTGACCCTAAATTAGGGTTGGGCAACAGCTTATAGCCCCATTGAGTTACTCACGTTGGTCGTTAAACCTCCAATAAAAAAATATATATATGACCACTGTTTCCAGGGAAGGAAACGAGCCAGTGCCAACAAACAAATACACCACCCATTCATCACTCAGGATTCTAACCCGGGCACATCTAAGACGAGTGGTCAGTAGCCAGCGCCGCAGACCGTTCAGCCATCGGTGTGCCGATATACATAGAGGATGTTCACACATTTTTAGAACGTTTTTGATATGAAATTACAGAAAATAAAAGGTCAAGGAATCGAAACTGGGAACAGCGTGTTATATGAACACGAAAGAAGCATCTGCTGCAGTTAAATATAGTTTGCTAAAAAAAATGGTATATGTAAACAAACTGCGAATAGAAGTTATGTTTTTACCCTTCACGAAGAGAAATACACTGAAGTGCCTGAAAAACTGGTACAGACGAGCTTGTGCAAAATACAAAGCAACGTCACCTATGCGCATACTCGGTTGCGTCCGCCAGTGCGTATATAAAGCGATAGACATCCTTGCCGGCTGTCAGAGCTGTTTTCGGCATGAGAATGACAAGTAATAACGATTTCAGCTAATTTCAACGCAGTGTCATAGTTGGCGCCCGTGAGATGGGCCATAGTATTTCGGAGGTAGAAACGAAGTTCGGATTTTCACGGACGACAATTGCAAGGGTGTACCGTGACTACAAGAATTCCGGCAAAACCTCAAGCCTACGACACCAGTATGGCCGTAAAAAGACATTGGGTGAACGTGACCATCGTTGGCTGTCAAGAATCGTTTCACGCGATAGGCGTGCAACACTCTCCCAGATATCCTCGGAATTCAATGCTGGAGCCTCTACAAGCATCTGACTGTGAAACGTACCCTGCACGATAGGGACTTCGGGCGCCGACGCCCAACTCAAGTCCCCTTGATGGGTGTTGGGCGTCGCCGCTGGACACTTGATGACTGGAAACAAGTAGCCTAGTCTGACGACTCGCGTTTCCAACTGGATCGGACAGATACAAGGATTCGTGTGTGACGCAAATCCCATGAAGCCATGGATCCGGCCTGTTAAAAGAGGTCCGTAATGGTATGGGGTGTGTTTAGTTAGAACTTCATTGGGACCGCTGGTACGTCCACAAACGCCTGTGACCGGCCAACGCTATGTGCGCATCCTTTCTGACGAGGTGCACCCGTTCATGTCCTGCATTCATGCTGATTAGTTGGACCTTTTCCAACAGGACAATGCACCTCCACACAAGTGTCGGGACGCCACTTTATGGTTAGAGGAGCATTCATCTGAGTTTGGGGTGTTGCAATTCCCACCCAAGTCCCCAGATCTGAACGTGATAGAACACATTTGAGGTGCCATGCAACGCGCTATCGAACACAGGAATTCGAGACTTCGGAATACACCCGAATTGTGGAACGCTCTGCAGGAAGTGGAAGTACGGTGTGCATTGCCTACATCATATTTCCAGAAGCCAGTGGAGTCCATGCTCCGTCGTATTTCTGCAGTCCTGCGCTCCCGTGGGGGACCTACCAAGTATTAGACTGGTGTACCAGTTTTTCTGGCACTTCAGTGTATTCGTATTCCGTAATTTAAAAAATGCTGTGAAAATCATACAATCAGTATTTCTAAATGTAAAATAAACAATGTTATTAATAACAGAGGGGGAAATCGTGAAGTATTGCTTTTAACAAGAAAAGGAACACCAAATGAAATATCCGAAAAAGGAAAATACTTTTACGACTTTTTCAAAAGTAAGGTCTCTGGTCTTAAAAGAAAATCTACAGACACAAACAGCAATCACTAAGTCGTTAAAAATCTCTGTATCAACTGTAAACAAGGTAATAAACAAAGATTTGTATTTGAAAAAAAAAATAAAAAAGAAAGCCATAATGTTCACTGCCTTTTGCCTAGGCACGTGGCTGAACGCAGAACACGGTGTAGACTTGGTAGTCAAATAGATATTACAGGCAGATGATTCCCAAATTTATCATACAAGTAGACATGCCTCAGAAAACATGATAATCACAGTATCGTGGAACAGGAATCAAACCCGCATCTCCCGATTTATGTTGGAGTATCCCATACTATTAAGGAGCAATTCTTGTATATATGTAAATTTTATTTTGAAAACGGCTCTGAGGATTTTGATGAAAGTGGTTAACCTACCGTTTTCTGGTACTAGAAATCGATTTAACTTGATCTCGACTTTGGAAAAATTCGTTTAGTGGGTTAAATAACCACCCCGAGTTACCACGTTTTTAGTGTCATGGTGTCATCCTATTAATGTTTCCCATGCTTAGAAGTCTTATGACGTCACACTTTCGCGATTGAAATGTTGGCGCGCGGTCACGCCATCTGCCTCATTGTGTCACGCGTTGTGTCTGGATCCTATTAAAGTTTTATGACGTCACACTCTCGCGACCATCTGCCTTATTACGTACGTGTTGTGTGCGTATTACGCATTACTTCTATTTTCTTCTAGAACAAAAAGTGAGTTGTGCCAACTGCTTGGAGTTGATGCGTAGTACAGTATATGTAGCGGAACGCTGATTTCGCGAACCCCTCAAAAAGGAAACTGTAGCGGAACCCTTCAAAAGGGAAACTGTTAATACAGCATTTTTTTTCTTACATTTTTGAATAGTCATTTGATGACGAGCATATCCGCTGTGCTAAAATATGATTTGTTCATTTTTATTCATTACTATTAACAGAGTGACACGTGGATGGTAAACTTGACTATGAAGAAAGCTGTGGAAGTTATCCCGACAACATGGAGGACTTAAACACCTCAGCCAAAAATCTACGAAGTATAATTCGATGAAGAACCCCATATTAACATTTATTGTTGGTGTTTCATGTTCGGAAATAATAAAAACAATTTAAAAATATTTCTTACTCTAACACAAGTAAAAAGTTATCATTCATTTTTGTTTTGATGTTTATTCTAAATTAATTTGTCTCTAATTCGTCCATCATTATTAATCTTGATGGTTTAGACTTAGCATTACAATACTTGGAAATAACATATCAAAATATTAATTTTTTGTGCCCTCATCCCTCCTTAAACCGAGCGATGCTCGGTGTTCCTGATACTGTTAGCGTTATACTCGAACGTAAATCGGGGGATGTTGGTTCGATTCCCGTTTCAGGACGATCTGAGTCTCAAGTTTTTTGAGGAATGTCTACTTGCACGGTGTAGACTTCTCTATGAATATCGCTTAGCGGGGGACAGATGAAAATTTATTGTGGCTGTTGATGAAGCATGGACCTGCCAAAACGACTGTAACAAAGAAAGTAGATCTACTATAGCAAAAGAGCAGAAAACGACTTACAAACTTGTTTCCAAGAATCCAAAGAAATTTTCAGTAAATGATTCGTGATTATTGCTGGTTTCTCCTACAACGGGAAATTCAAATTAAGAAAAGTTGGAAAAAATATTAAAATAAATCCTACATCATATTACCAAAATAATGTTTTGACTCTTATATTTAAAGAGAAAATGCGATTCTTTAAGATTTATGTTAAGAGAAGCAACGATTTACCGGTACTGGTTCATGGTTCAAATTGGTAATTCCTGAGTCAAAATAATGGGCTGACTTAAACAAGTTAGTAAAATCATGTAATGCATTGATTATTATACGCTTTCCAACATACCAGAGATCATTACTCAAGTTATTAATCAAGTTATGAGGATAATGGCTGTGGAATAAAACTCGCCCGTGTGTACTGACCTTCGATCCCATTTCGATAATATTCAACAGAACCGGTTAAGTATACTTCCGGAACAACATGATAAAGTTTTATCTCAATCGAAACATTTTTAGTCAAGTTATGACGCATAAGGGCAATGGAATGGATCCCGCTCCTATGTCCTGGCCTTTCACCCCATTTCGCCGGTTTTCCATAGGATTCGTCCCCAGGTGGCTCCTTACCACATACTAAAATTTCATCGAAAGCGAACCATTTTTACGCAAGTTATGACGCATAAAGGCAATAGAATGGAATGGATCCCTCTCCTATGTTCTGACCTTTGACCCCATTTCGCCCATTTTCAATAGGGTTCGTCCCCAGTGGTCCTCTACCACATACTAAAATTTCATTGAAATCGAACCATTTTTACGTAAGTTAGGACGCATAAGCGAAGTGGAATGGATTCTTCTCCTATGTTCTGTGGCCTTTGACCCCATTTCGACCATTTTCAACAGGGTTCGTCTTATGTCCTGATCTTTGACCCCATTTCGCCCATTTTCAATAGGGTTCGTCCCCATGTGGCTCCCTACCACATACTAAAATTTCATCGAAATCGAACCATTTTTTACGCAAGTTATGATGCATAAGGGCAATAGAATGCAATGGATCCCTCTTCTATGTTCTGACCTTTGACCCCATTTCGCTCATTTTCAATAGGATTTGTCCCTTGTGATCCCCTACCACATAATAGAATTCAATCGAAATCGAACCATTTTTGCGCAAGTTAGGACGCATAAGGGAAACAGAATGGATCCCTCTCCTATGTTCTGACCTTTGACCCCATTTGGACCATTTTCAATGGGGTTTGTCCCCAGGTGGTCCACTACCACATACTAAAATTTCATTGAAATCGAACCATTTTTACGTAAGTTAGGTTGCAAAGGACAATGGAATGCATTCCGGTCCTATGTCCTGACCTTTGATCCCATTTCGCCCATTTTCAATAGGGTTCGTCCTCAAGTGGTCCCCTACCACATACTAACATTTCATCGAAATCGACCAATTTTTACGCAAGTTGTTGTGCGGAGAGACAGACGGACGGACAAAGCTGGAGCTTTATGCGCTTCTTCAACCTACGTTTGGAAAGCGTAAAAAAGACGTTTATATTCAAGGAGGTGATACGAATACTGTTGCGTAGTAGACAATATCTGGTACAACATCCCGTTTTGAACATGCTACGTTCAATCGTGAATGGATTTTGAAAATTCCTTCCCTGCTGCTAAAATTTTTTCAAAACTGAAATAGTTTTACCGTGCATATTTCAAAAGTCCTATTTCACCCAGGTGTCAACAGATTTTTTTTATGAGGGAATTTATGAGGCTTTACCTGTGGATACGTGTGTTTCTGTAGTAGACCACAAGACTAAAATTCCAGACTTGGTTTTGTCGCCCCAATCTTCCCCTTCGGTCTCCAGTCACCTTTGTTACGCCATTGAACGAAACCAAAAATCTTTTTATATGGTTATTGTATAAGCAAAATAAATTGCTTTCTCGTGCTCATACAATTTGAAATTTGGACAGAAATCCTAAAAAGATGAGATTCAACCGCTCCAGCTATCATGAGAATTACGTCAAATACGTTGACTGATGGTGGTTATCCCTTTGGTGCATTTTAAATTAAATAAGAAGGAGTGTGGGCTATAAGAATTTTTACAGGTATGGTAAAAACAGATAAAAACATGCTGATTAATATATGCTTTCTCATTTTTTTCAATGGTAAAGAAATATTTCAGCGAGGAATGCCTGGAAAGAAATCGTATGGGCATTTTTCATTGCACAGTCTTGTTCAGCGTGTGTAGCCTACTTTACTGAAAATAGATTAATGAGAGAAGAAAGTTTTGTTTTTAGATGCCGTGCTTAACGCGCGCACGTCAAGTACGAGTGCGTTAATTAATTCTCGTTCGGAAGCAAAACATGTAATTGTAGGCCTCGTCCTTTAAAGTATAGTTATAAGCCGAAGATTTATTTATTATGAAAACCTAAACACTAGTCCACACTGTTATCAGGCGTTTCGCTAAATAATCGATTAATCATTTTAGAGGTGGAACCCAGCCTGCCTGTTTTGTTTACTGGGTTAGTCGAAACCAAGTGAAGCAACGAGGGATGGGTTCGGAGAACGAGCGCTCCTCGTCTGAAAAACAGAAACGGAATGCTTCAAGAAGATATGGCTGAGCATTTGCACACACACACACACACACACACACACACATGAAAGAGGGCGCTTTTGAGAGGGGGAGGGAAGGTGTTTCTGTGGGCTCCCTCCTGCAATTAGCGATGAGCTTGATACTGAACGAAAATAATTTGAGGGATCAATCATGGTAAAGTTGGGGAAGTCATCCTGTAAAAACAGGGGAATGGGGGGATATGAGCTGGTGAAAATATTTACTGAAGCATTCTTGGACTGGTATTCCTGGAAGTCTTAAGTGGTGCTACGGTAATTTCTCCCTGTGGGCTGTCCGAGGAACAATATGATGCCACTGAATTGTTCAGATGCTACAGTATTTTTCTCAAGGCGCAACCACCGCAAACATCAAAAGCTTCACATTCAAAGCTTTAAAATGAAAAAAATTGGGCTTTGTTTACTCTGGAAATCATCATGAGCAATAAGAACTGTTTAAAGCGCAATCGGAAACGTCGTAGATTCGATTTTTGCCAAAAACTCATTTATAAGCTCAGAGAGGCAGGCCACTGAGCGGTTTTCTGTGTTTGGTAAAAAAAATGAACTGATTTAATAATGATACATCATTTACTGGAATACCAAACATTTCAGTCATTCATTGGCTTGTTGCAATAAACTTTTTTCAGCACATTTTTTTTATCGCTATTTTTGTCATCGTCCATCGCTGGTAAAGTTTGGGCTGCGAATAATTTAACATTTAAATCATTCTTGTGCCAGGAGCGGTTCGGGGATTTTCCTGGGGGGGGGCGCAGCGTAAGTGTCGGGATTAATCCGGAACCCCTTTCTGATATTTTCCCGCAAAATGAAAAAGTGCTCTTAGTAGGTCCATAAATTCTTCCAATAAATTAACGAAAGTAATGTACTTTTAAGTAATACTTTCTTTCACGAAAAAATATTCAATTTGTTATTAAAACCTAACAAAACGAAGCTTCTCCATGATTCCTGAAGGTGGGGGAGGCGACCTCCGAGCCCCCTCTGGATCCCCCTGTCTTGTGCCAATATCCATAAAGGCGAGTATTTTAACTGAAATATGAATAAGAGCCGCGGATGGCTTCGTGGTTAGCGAGTCAGACTATCAATGCAAGGTCCTCAGGTTCGAGTCTCGGCTGATCTTTCAGAGATGGTGTGATTTACTAACAATCGCTGAATATCCGTGCATCGGACGAGCACGTTAAGTGACGGCCCCCAGGCTGGACCCACTGGTTAAATGGGTATCCTTTCCTATGCCCCCCCCTGAAATTCTCTCACCCCTCTATGTGCAACATCGTACGGTGGCGCCATCTACTGTACTCTGATCTCACTACAAACTGTTCTGTCAAAGTCGCTAGACTTGCTCTCATTCCTTCCGTTTCCATGTCCTGCCCAAAAGGCGATCTCGCTGTAGGTGGTTGGGACCTAAACTCTACTCACTGTGGACGGATGTCCTACAAGAAAATGACAAATACTGTGAAATATGAATAAACTGTAATCTCAAGATCTACCGAATTTCTCATAATGTAAATTTTTATTAATAAAATTCAAGTTAAATTATAACACATCCACTCATCACATGTAAAGCAACACAAAAGCAAATATAATAATTTTATAAAAAGCTGGCATTGATTTTTGTCGAAAAACTTCTCTTTAGATAGGATGAGTATCTGCAACAGCTAAAATTAGTTGTTTAGCATGCAACCTGTTACACTTTTTTGGTATTTATTCCTTATGAAATTCATATTGGATTTAAATAAATACGTACACTATATTGACAAAAGTCACTGGACACCTAGAGGAGAAACACAACATAGCATTTATTGATATACATTAGTACGGTGTCGGTCCACTTTTGGCCTTAATGCATGCACTGACCCTTCGAGACAGGCTTCTGACAAGGTTTCGGAACACAGCGACAGCTATGCGCTTCCATTCAGTACATAATGCTGCCACTAACTGTTGCTTAGTAGTAGGCCTTGGTTCAAAACTTCTTATGCGGTGCTCTAATTCATCCCATAGGTGTTCTATGGGATTAATATCAGGGCTCCTTGCTGGCCAGTCCACACACGATACGGAATTATCGTCAAATTATGCCGTAGCAGTCTTTGCTTTATGGCTCGGTGCATTATCCTGCTGGTACCAACAAGGTTCGGTTCCATAGCATTGCCACAGAGTTGGTAGGGCATAATTGTCCAGAATATCGAGGTAGACGTGCTTGCTAACAGGTTTGTCCACGATAGCTAATGGGCCGGGACCATACCACGAAAAACATTCCCATACGAGTACACTGCGAGCGCCAAACTTGACCGCAGGAACAGTACACTGCTGTAAATAGCGTTCCCCGGCAGCCGCTATACCCACACACGGGCATCAGACTGATGGATTGTGAATCTAGATTCATCAGTAAATAGGACCCGTTTCCTTTGATCTACAGTCCACGATAAATGTTCTTTACACCATGCTAAACGGTGAGTAGCATTCCTAGTGGAGATGAAAGGCTTATAAGCAGCCGCACGATCACGGTAACCCATGGAATGAAGTTCTTAGAGAATGTACGTGTACATACCGAGATTCCAGCATTTTTACTCACCTGTATACTGAGGTCTTGTGCAGTACTCCGTCGATTAGCTGTAACGACTCACCTGAGGCTTCGACGTCTTCTATCACTGATTTTCTTTGATCTGCCGGTACGTTTTGCTGCTTCAGGCACACCATATGTCTTCCACTTATTCAGTACATCCAAAACAGTTGACTTGGGTGTGTTTAAACGCCTCTCGATTTCTCTTATGGACAACCCCCTGAAATAACACCCAACAATCTTTCGTTTCTCAAAATCAGTTATCTCCCGCCGCGACATTTTTACTCAACCTCACAGTGCGATATGATCGCAGTTGGCTGCAGTCTAGTTTTTATACCGTTTGCAGCTGTACCGCACATCTTAACAACGCAGCGGATCCATTCATTTGCCTTTGAAGGGGTGTCCGGTGATTTTTGTCAATATAGTGTATATTTTCAAAATTTCATGCAACATAAGTGATAAATAACCGAGCAGAAGGAAGAACTAGGTAGGAGTTTTGTCACACAGATTCCCGAAGTGGCGGTGCGGGAATCTCGTGTCACGTGTTTCTCTCAGGGTCTGTGGCATCACTTAAAGATGAGCCCACTTCAGGAAGTGGTCCAAATTCACTGTCTCGTAACTCCGAATTTCTGTGCTGTTACTAGAAAAATCGCCATCACTACAGATAATGTTCTCTTAAATTTTATTCATTCTCCCACTACAAATCTGAAATAACTTCATTTCTTTACCAGATAGTAAAGGGAATTACGGAAATCGTTTCAGAAAAGAAACAAAACGCGCTAAAATTAGTCATTTGTTATCAACCACGATGTGCCTCACTATTATCAGGTCACTTTTCAAGTTAGCAGATTGTTAGCATGTTTTGGTTAAAAATTAAAAAGTAGTAATAATTACGTTCAACACTGAAAATACTTGGCAAACTCTAAATGTACTTTAATGCATATGATGAACAATCTTCTATATGAGGAAGACATTCCAAAATTATTTTCGTTTTCTAGTAGTTTATCGTACAAATATAAATTTACTTGCTCCGCTTAGTATAGGGAAATTGTGTCAAGAAAATCGGGAAGAGTGTGGAAAAATAAATCTTTGTAATTGTTACAGCTACCCGATAAAAAAAATTGGTTTTAATGAGTCCTAGAGGTGGAGATGTTTACTAAATACTGTATAAAGATACATTCACACTAACTAGTGTACAAATTATACACCAGGAAAATCAGAAATGCATGGATCATCTTCCTTATTTTTACAGCGCATGCGCAGATGACCGTGTGTAGAACGGTCTAAGGCGCAGGCCGTTCGAATATCTGAAAGACGCGGGTATTGTGTTAATTTTTACGACCCAGATTCTCTTCCTTCCACGGAAACAGTGTCTCTGAATTAGAGATGGATGACTACTCCTAGCCCTTGATGCACATGGAGATCTGTAGATCCTGATACATTAATAAAAAGAATCACGCTCACGGCCGGTCGAAAAGAGGAAATAATAACATCATAATTTATCAGGGTTGTTTAGTTTAAGGATAAGCATGTCATTCTCTTTTTTCATATCAGTCAATCAAAAGACACACCAAGAGTGCTATGCAAGTATACGTTCTTGCGCACTCTTCCACAAAAATTATGCATTTACCGTAAAAATGGGGTGGCTACTCGCTATGAGGCTTAACTGAATAGGGTAAAACTTTATTTTTACGGGGATTGCTGTGAAATTCAAATTTATACGGTCAGACTGTTTTTAATTTCAAATTACGGCTTAACTGAAAACTGTATGACTACTCCTAACCCTTGATGCACATGGAGACCTGTAGATCCTGATACATTAATAAAAAGAATCACGCTCACGGCCGGTCGAAAAGAGGAAATAATAACATCATAATTTATCAGGGTTGTTTAGTTTAAGGATAAGCATGTCATTCTCTTTTTTCATATCAGTCAATCAAAAGACACACCAAGAGTGCTATGCAAGTATACGTTCTTGCGCACTCTTCCACAAAAATTATGCATTTACCGTAAAAATGGGGTGGCTACTCGCTATGAGGCTTAACTGAATAGGGTAAAACTTTATTTTTACGGGGATTGCTGTGAAATTCAAATTTATACGGTCAGACTGTTTTTAATTTCAAATTACGGCTTAACTGAAAACTGTATGACTACTCCTAACCCTTGATGCACATGGAGACCTGTAGATCCTGATACATTAATAAAAAGAATCACGCTCACGGCCGGTCGAAAAGAGGAAATAATAACATCATAATTTATCAGGGTTGTTTAGTTTAAGGATAAGCATGTCATTCTCTTTTTTCATATCAGTCAATCAAAAGACACACCAAGAGTGCTATGCAAGTATACGTTCTTGCGCACTCTTCCACAAAAAACATGCATTTACCGTAAAAATGGGGTGACTACTCGCTATGAGGCTTAACTGAATGGGGTAAAACTTTATTTTTACGGGGATTGCTGTGAAATTCAAATTTATACGGTCAGACTGTTTTTAATTTCAAATTACGGCTTAACTGAAAACTGTATTCAGTTAAGCCTGTGAAATTCCGACTTAACTGATTATGGTCAAACTGTATTTTTACAGGATTGCTCTGCAAGTTACGGCTTAACTACAAACGGTCAAACTTTGTTTTTACGGTCATTGCCCTTCAGATTACGGCTTAGTATTTACGGTTGATATCTTTATTTTGCGGTCTTTCACAAAAACGAGTCAAGTTGTAATTTTACGGGCAATAGCTGGCCTCATAGTTGCGGGCCCTTGCCCGTAATCTTACGGTGAAATGCTTAACAGTGTAGGTTCAATGCAAAAGTACAGTGAAAAACGAACGCATCTTGTGTGTGCTTGTTTTTGCTTTTTTTTTTTTTTTTTTTTTTTTTTTCCAGTTTCTGTTGAAAGAAACATTCATAGAACTGAGCAGAATAAGTGCAGTGATGTCTCAGCACATGATTTTTATTTTCGCTATGCACTGAATCTGCTACGACCAGTGAGTATACGCAGATGCGACGGAGCCGTTAATTTCAAAATTTTTGACTATATAATACACATCTAGACTTAGATTTCTGTATACCGAACAACAAAAATCAGATTGAATTCCTATTCAAAACTTTCACATTAGATGTATGCTGAGCACCTTTTTCTCATCGCCTGAAGTTCATGTTCGGCACGGCCTGGGTCTTTATTTTTCTGCTTTTTTCTTAAGAATTGGGGATAAAGATATTGTAGAGTGCAGGATAAGTGACCATGAGTGTTCCCGATAAATACTCAAGTCAAACCCCCCCCCCATTCTACCCATGCACTTTTTGATGCTATGTATCATTCCCGACAACAGAAAAGTAAATTCCAAGTAAATAAATTCGATGTAACGAAAATGGGTAACGGTGCGTTATTGTCAAAATCACTATTAAAATCTGATGGTGACGCGCAACCATAGTTAATTTCCTTGTGACTCAACAATATATTTTGTCAAACTATCGCCGAACATTATGCCCTCACGTTTTACATTAACGTAATAATATCTCATTGCAAATTACAAGAACCTCATGCTAAATATGATAAAAGCCATTACAAAAATGCATTTTGGTGCACTGTTAAAAAAAAAATCTGCTTGAAAATGAGAACCTGAACCTACTGGGGTTTTTTTTAAGTACAATCGTATCGTAAACGAGTACATGATATTCTCAAATACATAAGTAACCATACGTACTTACAAATAACTGCGACAATAAATATAAATATAATCTCGTATTACTTCATTTTAGATATTATAGATTTCAAGAGAAATTGTTTAATAAATGTGTAAAGTGACACACATAAATAATTAGTACAACAAAGTCACTGATCACAAGTAATTTAATTGTGCATAAAGTATCTTTGTGTACGCTTTTACATTAACTATATTTGTGTCAATCTCATAAATAATATATCGTCGCTTCATCATTATATTTGTCATAAAATTGTTCGGTACATTTTCCCAGCATGTGACAACGAATATATCTATCATCCCAGGTGGGCCATTGAATAATATACTTCCAGTTGATTCAATGAATAAATGAGTATGTATGGAGCACATGTATTCCAAATTTATAATGAGCCGCGGATGGCTTAGTGGTTAGCGAGTCAGACTATCAATGCAAGGTCCTCAGGTTCGAACATGGGCTGATCTTTAAGAGATGGTGTGATTTACTAACAATCGCTGAATATCCGCCGTGCATCGGACGAGCACGTTAAGTGACGGCCCCCAGGATGGACCCACTGGTTAAATGGGTATCCTTTCCTATGCCCCCCCAGAAATTCTCTCACCCCTATGTGTGCAACATTGTACTTGTACGGTGGCGCCATCTACTGTACTATATTCTCACTACAAACTGTTCTGTCAAAGTCGCTAGACTTGCTCTCATTCCTTCCGTTTCTGTGTCCTGCCCAAAAGGCGATCTCGCTGTAGGTGGCTGGGACCTAAATTTTACTCACTGTGGACGGAAGTCCTACAAGAAAATGACAAATACTGTGGTGCCAAATTTAAAATCGTGCCGCGGATGGCTTAGTGGTTAGAGATTCAGACTGCTGATGGAGGGACCCCAGGTTCAAACCGGGCGGGGTGGTGTGAATTTCTAACAATCGCTGAATATCCGCCGTGCATCGGACGAGCACGTTACGTGATGGCCCCCGAGTAGGAATCCCCCGGTTGGAGTTCCTAAGCCCCCTGGATAATAGAACATTTGAACAATTTGGAAGCGGTGACTTGACTAGACAATAAATGAATCGGTGCAAATGTGATCATTCGAAGAAACGAGGTCACGTTGGTTGGGCATGTGGTACCGGTAGAAAACGCAGTATTATTTGAGGAATTGATTCCAAATGCATGGCAACTCCAGAGAGTCGCTATCATTGCAAGCCTCGCTGCTGATCAAGATTTCCAAGATTTCGCGAATGGCAGTAGACTTGGGTGTGGAGTATGCAGCCAATTTCTTTATATCACTCCACATAGGATCAGCGGACTTGAACTTGACTTCTCTTGATAGGGCAGTGGTTGTTTTTCCGTCTTTCGTATCCCTTTTATGTTCGCTGATTCTAATTCCAAACGAACGTTTGGTCATTCCGATGTAGTATCGCCTGGAGCCGTCCGGATATTGTAGTGGGATGGCATAAACACCTGCTTCATTGAGAAGAGGGAGCTTGTCAATATTTCTCTGAAGCATTGTATACAGAGATGCAGGAGACCTTATGCCGACACCGAAATTCATCCTCCTGAGCGCGTTTTTGAGTTGATTGGAAACATTTGGTTTGTAGGGAATAGAGCCCATGTAGCAAAGTTGCGGCATAGAAATATTTACATTTTTGTCCATTTTCATTTGTGTTTTAGATTTCAACCTAGTTATTTTCAGAGAACAATATAAGGTAACAAGTGTGTTTGAAGCACCGCCATCCTACGTGTTTGCTTCAAACAATCTTCTTAATTTTAAGAAACCTATCTAACTGAATTAGTGTTTTTAAGATTCCCCACGATTGAATCATGGTCCGAAAAACGGAAAGGGAATTCTCACACGGCTCGCAAATCGCGGTACATGAAATTATGTTTTGTGTTGTGAAAGCCAGGTTGGCAATAGTAATATATACCGAGTGATCAATGAATTATGATAAATCAAAAGGGATTGCGGGCCGTTGATCACGTGATTTCCGAGAGGGCGCAATTAGTCGACCGACGTAGTATATGTAAAGTGTGAGTGGAGCGGTAGGTAATGAAATTCGTAGCATGATGGATAAACGGAAGGATTTATCGGACTTTGAGAAAAGACAGATTGTAGAAGTTCGAAGAGCTGGCGCCTGGATTTCCCAAACGGCTGAACTGGTAAGCTGTTCGCTAGCCGCCGTAGTTAAAGTGTATCAGGACTAGCGTGAAAATAGTCAAACAACGACCCGGAGGCAAAACTATACAGGACAGCGAGAGTTTGATGTGAGAGGTGAGCGTCGAGTCTGACGAATTGTACAGGCCAACAGACGCCGCTCTGATTGGCAGTTGACTTCCTAATAGAAGAGGTCAACCCCGAACAGTGCATGTCATGACCATTCGTCACACACTCGCATGTATGGCTTATAACAGCGGACGACCCTGAAGACATCCTCTCCTAACCACGGTGCATTGGCGCAAAACATTCGCCTGGCGCAAAGAATCATGCAAGTTGGACTGCAAAGAAAAGTATGACGAGTCGCGTTTTTTGCTCCACTCCACGGATGGTTGTGTACGTATTTGGCGCAAACAACATGAGGCACTCGATCCATCCTGCATGGTCTCCGCAGTGTAAGCCTGGTGGAGCGGGTTGTATGTTTTGGGGGTACTCTTTCATCGAAGCCTTCATCGTGAGAAATCAGACTCTCTGACTTTGAATTTACTTTAATAAATTTATTTATTCTCTACCACGGAGTGATTACTGCAACTAAGATCTTGAGCCTTAGTTAAAACCTTCCCTCCCTTCCTCGTTTAGCAGATCACCCCAAGTAAAGCTGAGGGAGAGAGCGCCTGGGCCTTAGATTTACATACGAAAGTTATGTATGGACGAACCTCTGTAGATTTGCTGGTGTGTGGGTAGCTGCTAATAAATTAAGCTAACGACCTCCGGAGTGGAGGCGGGAATTAGCACAAGGGCAATAGGCTCACTCCTATAGTTTCATTTCATCATCTCAGGCGCCATCTTTCTTTTTTTAGTCGAGCCTTTCTTATCAACACCTACGTTCTACCTAAGTTATTCCATGCTTGGATTACAAGACTACCACCAAACCTCCTCCTGAAAAAACTCCAACGTCTTTTCACCGATTTTATTTGGAATATTATTCATTGGACAGCCAAGACCACTTTGGTGTTCCTAATTTCCTTTGGTGGATTGAATCTTGCAGATGTCTCTCAGAAACATAAGTCTTTTTCATTGCAAGTTTTCTTCGTGAACTAATCCTGTCGCCTCCACACACTCTTTCCATTATCGATACTCTTTTCTTTCCCGGAGTCCCCACCTTTCTGTCTCAACGTTTCTGAGGATGGACCTTTACCCCATCACTCCCCCTGGCCTTCTCTCTACCTACAAAACCGCTTTACACCTTTGGTCTTCCTTGCATCTTGTCCGTCTCTCACCCTCCACCACTAACGATCTTTTGACAGAACCACTGTTCTATACTTCTACTCTCCGGTCTCTCTCTCTTCTATCTACCTCCACTTCTCCTATTGGCTCGCCAAAGGAGTTGTGAAGGTTTCACAGCTAGTGGGTACTGACCTTCAATGGAAGAACTTACTGAAATCTCGCCTTCTCTGCCGAACACTCCGGTATATCGTTTGCAGCTTCGCCTGATCCAAGCCTCAATCTGCCATTCGTACCCTAATCTTGCCAACCAATCCGGTTTGATATCAGTCTTCTCTGCTCAATACAGCCTTCCGTTGATTATTTCTCTGAACGATGTACCACTCATGCCTCACGCAGTTACCATGAAACTTCTTTACCAACATTTTATGACTTACTTGGAAAATCTTACTCCACTACCTGATGTCTCCCCACCGGAAATGAAAGCAACTTGGACTGATGCGCATTCAACTTATGCGTCACCGAAATCCATTGATGCACCTCCACCAAAGGATGCTGACCCCCCCCCCCCGAACTCTGCACTGCTTCCGGAGACTAAATTCCCTCAACTGTTATTTTTGTGCGACAATGGAAGATGTTACCCATGCTTACTTCTCTTGTCTAGTACTCCAACCGCTCTTCTCACTACTGTTTCAACTGCTTCAGAAAGTCTGCTCATCCTCCCACACGATGTACAACTACCATTACTTACAGCGGCATCAACCTACTTCGACTCGCCATAACACTTTGTAAAACTATCATCCTGCAGGCCAAACATACGGTACATCTTTTTTTATCACAGTAATGTAGATCATCCAACGCTTCGTTCGTATACTGTGGCACGGAGGTTTCTGTGCTGAAGCTTTCGGAACTGTCTCTGTGCGATTCTCCAAGTGGATTATGACGTTGCAGTTTCGGAAAACACTGTACGTGACTTTAATTCCAAATGGACTCCTGGTCTTCAATGGTACCGTGTTCATGATGGATTCATTGAACTTCTGCCTTAACAAGTTTTGTAGTGGTGCGGTGAGTTATTTTGTTATTTTATGTTATAAATTGTTGTTTTTGTTTCTTTCTAAATGGCTGTGCACCGTTATTACTCTGCATATTTTGGAAGGACATATCAATAACCAATATTGTGCACATCTGAGTGTTCTGTGTGATCTTTGAATCATTGACTTTTACCTAGTGTTGATTAGCAAAGACTTTTTTTATTTTAATACACTCCTAGCGAGTTAGCAGATTCTGCCAATCTTAATGTTGCTCTTTCTGCTGAGTCAACTTTGTCGTGAGTTACGGTCCCATCTGAAAGATGGGCGTTTGTTATTTTTTTTTTCCTGTAAATATTTGTACATATTTTAATTGTACACAGTTTTTCTGTATTTTACCCTTTGTTTTCAATAATAATAATAAAAACCTTCTGAAGAGACAAACGCTCTGCGAAACTATAGTCGATGCTGAGCGTTTAATTGTGAATAAACGTTGATAATAATTTACTCTTAATCAACATCGCAAGTGTGTAGTCTTGAATTATATATAACCTTCCAGTGTTATTGATATCAGTAATGTTAGCGTATGAACCTTTAGTACCGAGGGATTTCTAATATATCTGCGGATGGCTTTTCAAAGCATTTTCATAACCAATAAAAGCCTTACATAGTGGGAATTCATTTTCATCTCGGAAATGTTTTGGGTTATGCGTAACGGTTCGGAGACTTGTTAAAGCTGCATGGAACCGAACGTTTGCTGCAAGGTGTCCTCTTGCCAATTCTTCCACCTATCGTGCTCTGGGCGTCCCTAGGCGCTCTAGGAAACGTTTCCCTTATATATTTTTAGGTAAGGAGAGCCTTGATCTGGCCACTATCTGAGAGATCAAGGAACGTTTGCATGTGAGGAGAAGACATTGCTTCTTTACCTTGGCTTTTCCCCATTAACTCCGCATCTTAAGACTTTCTTTCTTTGTCATTTTCAGGTTAAAATTATTAGGCTATCTGCGTACGTTTTTATGGGCTGTACTCTTCATTTATCGGATATTCTGAGATCACCCATATGTTTCTGGTGAAGAGTCTTCAGTTATCACCTTGAGTCCACCTGTTTTAATTTTTTTTTATTTAATTTTTTTACGGGATTTTTAAGGATTTTTCTGAGGGTGGGGGAGATCTGAGGAGATTTTCGTTAATTTTTATTAAACAGGCCACAATTATTGATTAAGTTTATATTTATTCGTTCTTTCAAGTAGTTCTCTCAGTACATGAATATGATCTATAGCGCTGCAACTACACCTGAATCCAGCTTGTATTCTCGATATCCGGTGTTATCTTCAATCAATGTGAAAGAACCTTGTTGAAGATTTTACAAACCACTGATAGGAGACTGATCGGTCTGTAGTTCCTGAGATCGTCAACGTCCCCACCCTTCCTTTTTTTTTAAAGGAGGAGGAGGATCACTATGGCATTGTTCCCATCGTTAGGAATCTTCCCTTCGTTGGAACATCTGGAGAAACCTTGGGCGAGTGTGGTTTCTATATCTCCATTGACTTCTTGTACAATGTCCGCGGTATTCCAACCCCTATAGAGGTCTTTTGCGTTTCGTGTTCTTTATTGCATGGGCAACTTTTGCTGAGAGAACTGGAGGGACTTCAATGCCTCTAAACTTCTTTACGTCTAAAACTGATATATCATTCCTTTCATATAGTTTTCTGCAGTGGCGCACCCACGGAAGGGCCTATGGGGCCTGCCCCCCCCCCTTTGGGCTGACACGTCGAAGTTTGAAACAAAAATCACGATACGCGATCTATATATATTAATCATGTACCGTATAATTATGACATATATGTACAATATTTATAAGGGAGTAGTGCTGTTAAATGAATTTAGAAAAATCCAACGAGAAAAAATATTTCCATCTACTGCTTCTTCTAATCATTTAACTTTCTTGTGCTCTAACATAACTAGCAACTGGACAAGAATAAGTGTACAAATTAAACCTTCTTCTTAATTGTTATGGCACCTGACTATTTTCCCCAGTAAATTTAGGAGGATTCACCCCCCACCTTGTGAATATTCTGTACACCACGCTCCCCTCCCCCTCTCCGGGAAATTTCTGGGTGCGATACTGGTTTTCTGGGTAGCACCCTTTAATTCTCCTCAAAATTTCGCTTTTATTTATTGTTACAGTAGCATCTTCTAGTGTCGTAATCTGTTTCGGCGTATCTTGGGTCCGCGACTTGGGCTATCTCACCCCCCCCTTTACCCCGAGTACTGTTTTTTTTTAAATTGCGAAGTTTAATTTTTTATTGTAAAGTAATAGAAGTAACTTTTTTTTTCTAAATTTTAGGTACATGCCATTGCTAACATGATACCAAATAATTATGAAGATTAGGATTTGAACACTTATTTGTACATGAACTCCATTCTTCTTTCCCTTTGTGTGAACTTGAGTGTTACGTTTTCATAAAATGTTTCTCCTGAGTACTTTTTCATGTTTAAAAAGAATGTTTTTCTCTATTGACAAAACAGCCAAGTTTTTCGAATGTGCATGTCTTTGTGTGGCTCTAAGATATACTGTACCTTTGTTTCTTTTTAATGCCGAAAAACCTTCGGCAGTTGCAGTTGTTGATGGAAAGTTTAATATGAGGTCTGCTACTTTGTGCATCTCACTCAACACTATGTCCAAATTATTCAACTTTATGTAACATGTAATGCCTCTTACGAATTTGTTTTTGTATTCATCAAAGGAATAAAACACCTTCAGTTAATTTTTTAGTCTAGCTGTATCAAAATTTGAAGCATAGAGTTTTTTAAGTTCTGACAGTAGATGTTCAGGAAAGCTTTCACAAAATTTATCAAAACGGTTCGAATCCAGCAAAGCCACGAATTTAAGATATAATATTTCTGATTTTAATTCATTGACACTTCACAAAAACTGAAACAAGTCTCGCGAAACACTCTTATGTCGGGAGTATGCGAGTGCTTGAGATAGTCTAAGTCTTCGCTGTTCTGAGTGAACCGTCCCCCAAAGTAATGGCTCATTCCCCTCTACCAGCTGATTCATGTTGTCATGGAAACGCTAGCAGGCGATGGTACGGAAGGTTTTCGCATCAGAACTGCGAAGACTCTGGAAGAGCTGCTTGCGTTATGCCGTTGGTTTTTGCTCTCCAGACTGAGTCAAAGAAGCGAATCCGCACGCGTTTTTTTTTTTTTCGCACCGAAAGCATCGACATATTTTAATACCGTTGATAATTGACTTTTAATTGTATATATTAAATTCAGTTTTATTTATGCATTCTCTGGGTTTCGCAGCTAGCCTAGCTAGCCTCGAATATGCGTCACTGGTTTCCTTCTGTTACTGAAATTCACGACCCTTTCTTCCTTTAGTTTTTTTTTTTTTTATGTGTGTGTTTCGGTTTTTTTTTTTTCTCAATGATCTCCTGAAAGCATATGGCAAAGGAAATATCTCGTCCCTAATTTAAAGACAGCAGCTCCAAGGAAGGGGTGGAACCCGAAAGAAGGAACACGGCATCTCAAACGCAGTTCAGGTGAGGAGGAAACACTTTGCAAGGATGTCGCCAAAGGGGTGTGAGCCCACTCTGAAATTTGTCTTGCCCACCCTACCGCCCACCTAGTTCAAATGTGCCATTTTTTAGTATATTTAACTGTGCCATTTTTTAGTATGTTTAACTGCGTTGTTTACATCTCCAGTGAAAGATAATCAACATAGCCTCCTAAGGTCCATGAAAATTCAATTGTTCTTCACTCTTCCAATTCCTCAATTTGAGCCTCTTTTTCGTGTTCGTTTGGCCCCGGCGCTAATGAGGATGGTGAATATAGGAATTCGCTGAGGGAGTCACTACTAATTGCTCTGTTTGTTTTCTTTACAAAATAAGGGATTGCAATACGTAAAGTGGAGTCTAAAGCTGCACTAGCGCTCTTAAGACTGCTCAGGCTTAGTGAAAGTACAGAGAGTGGCTGACGATTGCTTTGTAGGAGAGGAGCGCAGGGCAAAGTCGCTGGCTTGAAGGAAGGAAGTCAAGGAGGACTGAGGTATTGTGTCTGCGTGGCACGACGTTAAAATCTGATTTAGATTAAAAAAAACGATATTTTCTTTTAAATAAGTTGTTCAAGTACAGTACCATTTTCGTAAGCAAAAGTATAAGATTTTGAAAAGCAATTTAAGACAGTGAATTCAGAGCAAGCAAAAAGTTGAAGGCAACATTGTACCAACACTTCTATTTTCTTACACCAGTGGCGCAACTAGTGTGTGTGTGTGTGTGTGTGGTCCAGGTGAAATGTGTGGGGATTGCATTAATTCCTTTTTTTTTTTTTTTTTCGGTTGGAGGTTTAACGACCACCGTGAGCAACTCAATGGGCTATAAGCAGTCGCTCGTCCCTAATTTACGGTCACTGGTTCCGGGGAAGGGAGAGAGCCAGTGCCGTATGACAAACACAACATCCATGCCTCACGGGATACGAACCCGGACCCCTTTCAGAGGCCATCGCTTAGACCACTGCGCCAGCGGGGCGGCTGAATTCCTTTGTAGCCAGTAATGAAGAACATTAAAGCCCTCCCGGTGGTGTAAGCGTTGGCTTATGACCATTCGTCCGACATGGGTCCGGGTTCGAATCCCGATAAGGCATGGATGCTATGTTTGTCTTACGGCACTGGATCTCTCCCTTCCCTGGAACCAGCAGCCTAAAAAGAAAGAATGGAGACTGCCCACTGAGTTGCTCCTCACGGTGGTCGTTAAACCTTCGATCTAAAAAGAAAAAAAAAGCATTAAAAAATCGTTCTTCATTGTTTCGTATAAATAAAAAGGTTGCTATCAAACTTGCCTCACCAAAAATAATGCTCGCCCACCCGTCGCTAATCCTGATTTTGATGTCTAGTGACGTTCCTAGTTCCGAAGTGGATTCATAAGAAGGAATTGAGAATTTAAGAGTTTCTTCTAAAAAAGGAAGAAAAAAGATTTTTAAAAAGTGAACATAATATCTATTCTGAACAAAGTTCTGTGTGTCCATCTTGCTGCTTATGTTTTCCTTGAAAGGTTGGGAGTTTGGACACTCAGGAAGCAGTGATCATCTTGGGGATCGTCGTATCTTTTCTGCTGTTTATTTCGAAGCTGAGGAAGGAGGGGGAGGGGAGAGGGGAAGCATTTGATGAAAAAAACACCTCTGCATTCTAACTTGTCTTCACAGCAAATTCCTTGATGTCGCACTTTCGGCGTCCTTCCGACGACCGCAAATGTGGCAACTATTTCCCGCTGTGTGCGCCACTTCAAATTCTTTAAACTAGACGTGATAATTTTCCTTCTTTCTCATTTTTCAGATCTCATGCCAGGAAAATTTAAAAGAAAAAAGAAATAACGCTTACATGCACGTCGAAATGGGTCGTATACGGAATGGAAAAAAAATAGGATAGGAAAAAAAAAAAAAAAAAAACGCATGGGGAAAACTTGAGCCATGGAGAGCTAGATCGAGATCGGGGGAGGGGAAAAAAGAAAGAGGAGCCGAGATAAAAGAGGGGGGGTGTTAGAGCGTTATGCAGGTGTTGTAGTTACGTAATTAGCCTGTCATAATTAATCATACTAGGGTCAGCGGCGTTGAATTATGCTGCAGTGTGAGACGGGACATTTGCATTGCCTACAGACAGGGTTAACCTTTTTTCTCCTTCGAGTGCCGGCCCTGAAGGTCGACCCGCTGCATCGTAGGTGTCAAATCAGAGACTGAAGTCCGCTGGCACACGATGTGCCAGCAAAGCGAGGGGCCGGCCATGTTTGCTGAAATGCAGCCGGAGCTGTTAGACACCGAGAAATGAAGACGTAATAATGAAGCACCCCGTTCGCCGACGTTGGACGCCTCTCGCTCAGATAACAGTTATTAGTTTGGTGATGCGCGCGTGTTCTTTCCATAAAACAAACCCCCAAACAAACATTGTGTCTCAAAAGGGTGACGTAAGTCGCCTTGAGAAGCGGAACTCAATAAATGATTGCATGTTACAGCTACATCGTGAAAGAGGAATCGAAGAACTTTTATTTGCTTGACAGATCTTCGGACAGCGGTAAAAACATTTTAATATCGCGCTGAGAAAAGCCGAAATGAACTTTGTCATAAGAAAACGGAAGACAATTTCTGAAGTCATACGTGCGTTGTAGCCGGTACAAAAATTGTGAAACATGGTTGAAGTAAAGAATTTAATAAGGTAACGACTCTCATAACTTCTGGAACTACATAGGATAGATTTTAAGTTTAGGCAGTTGTAGCGCATATGGGGAAACTGAGAATAATTTTACAGCACCTAACGACTTAAATCAATACAGTAAAGCCTGCTTATAACAAGGAGCTCGGGACCGGAGGAAGTCCTCGCTAAATCTGTTTTCTCGAAGAAAGAAAAAATTCCACCATGTAAAAATTTGCGCATGGGCATATTCACTACAGTGATCAGAAGTCATGTCTGAGTTGGAAACCGGTCAAAAATTTTGGACTGGGACACGGCCGTCACATAATTAGACCCGACCCTATCTTGACCTGGACAAATCTGCTTTGAATTGTAAATTCGATTATATCATCATCATCATTGTCAATCATTATCAATCCACTGCTGGATGAAGGCCTCCCCAAGTTTCTTCAACAACGAACTGTCTTGAACCAGTCTCCTGCATCCACCGATCTCCCACGTGGTCTTCTTCTGGGTCTTTTTCTGTCCCTTGGAATCCAGTCTAGAATTTCGGTTGTTAATTGATGGACCGTTCTCCTGGCAATATGTCCAAGTCCATTGCGATTTCAGGAATTTTACTCTGACCGTGAGGTTTTCCACTCTTGTCATGTTCCTGATCCACGAGTTCCTCTTTTTATCTTTCTTGGTTACACCAAACATGCACCTCTCCAGGTTTCTTTCAGTTGTCTGCAGTCTTTGTATGTCTTTTTTAGTTAAGGTCCACGTCTCTGCTCCGTACTTAAGCACTGGAAAGATGCATTGATTAAACATTTTTCTTTTAAGACATAATGGCACATTGCTCTTGAAAATTATGCTGTTTCTTCCAAAAGCTCTCCAGGCAAGTGTTATACGCTGTTTAATTTCTTCAACAATGTGACCCTCACTTGATATCTGCTGTCCAAGATAAACGTACGCATCTGTTATCCCCAGCTTTTCTTTATTAATCGATAAATCTTCATTTCTTGTAAAAGCATTGTAAATCAGTTTTCTCTTCTGCAAGTTCATTTTTAACCTAATTTCTTTGCCGCCCCGGTGGCGCATTGGTCTAAGCGATGGCTTCTGATCTTTCGCCAGAAAGGGGTCCGGGTCCGAATCCCGGTGAGGCATAGATGTCGTGTTTGTCTTACGGTCCTGGCTCTCTCCCTTCCCTGGAACCAGTGGCCCTAAATTAGGGACGGGCGGCTGTTTATAGCACGTTGAGTAGTTCACGGTGGTCGTTAAACCTCCAATCAAAAAAAAAAAAGTTCCGTTCCTTTACCCTTCTCATCAAGTTCCTGGATCATATTCTACAGCTCTGAAGTATTTTTTCAAAGGCATCTAGAGGGTTATTTCAATGTTTTTTTTTTTTTTTTTTTTTTTGTTTTTTTTCTTTTTTTCAAAAATAAAACTGAAATGAAACAGGGTCAAAATCGGGTCAGGAAAACCTTGACCCGCCCCGTTTGACCCGCAAGAAATTGTCGACCCGGTGAACCGTTGACACCTGACCCGTAAGAAATGGTCGACCCGGTGAGCCGTTGACACCTGACCCGTTTCTATCTCTGTTACATGTAGTGCTGCTACTGTAGCACGCTACAATTACAGTAGAGTTGCGTGTAGCACCGCTACAAACGGAAAATGTAGTTGTGCCAGTAGCAAGCTATAAAACGCAACAGCTGGTACCGGAAAATAACGCTACAAATCGAGCTACTTTAGGAAAAAAGTAAAAAACAATTCTTCAAATCACGTGACTTTTCTTAATTTCTTGAAGGTTATTCTCTAGAACAGGGAGACTAAATGTGCCTTGCCTAGAATCATGTACCTGGCTTACAGCCCCCCCCCCCCCCCCCCCCCCCCGCCTTCTTATAACTGGGAAAGCTGGGCAAATTTCCAGGTCGCCAAGTCTTAGAGGGCCCAAGAGGAATATTTTTTGGTGTGAATACGTCGTTAAAACCAAAGTAGTACTAGGTGGTCAGTACGGAAAGTTGAGCGTTACGAAAAAATGGGCATCGAGTTCGGTATAATAATTTCTATATTATCAACGCGAACCAAACCAACCTAGTGTCATTCGATAGCTAATGGAACAAAGACTTGTTAGTGACCTTGAGTTCGCGCGCCGCGATAAGCATGGAATGCGGGGCGTAGTTTTGGAGACTTTCCGCTGCGCCGCGCAAACTTCAAATCAGCATAACTCGGGACTGCGGAGCGCTACGACGTTGAAATTAGTCTCAAACGAAAGCTAACGTCGAGATCTGTCGATTTAAGACATTAGAAATGAAATCGGAACAGTGTGGTTGTGAAACTTTGGATCGCAGTTGAAAAAATTTCACAATGTCGGCATATACTTGTCGAAAAGCCAAGCAGAAATGCATCCAACGTAGTCTACGCGGAAAAGCAACTCTTCAGCTTTCGATAAACACCGCAATGTCCGTGGCAGAATGCATGAGAAAGTATCGGGAGTGAAAGAAAATTGCTGCGGCGCAGCGCGCGTGCATTTCGGCAGCAGCGACGCACGGGCCCATGATGGACGTGGAGCATGAAAACGATTCTGCCCATGCTTCGGAACACGGAAACGACGACACTACTTGAATACTCTGAAAGTATAAAGAAAATCATCCCAGACTTGGAGCCTGATTTGGAAACGCCGATCATCATCACCGGCGACTTCACCGTTGATGTGCCGCGAAATCGAGCTCTCGCTGATTTTATGCTACGCGAGTTTCGTCTGAGCTAAGTACCGAGTGCTCCGATCCTACTCGACAATACTTGCATCAACTTGACATTCGCTAGAAACATAAATGTATCTTGTATGCCATTTGTATCCTACTTCTGTTACCATAAACCAATGTTAAATAAACTTGTAATTGACTACTGAATTTATTTTTCTTTCATTTACTGGACCCAAATAAATCTTATGCGCTAATGAGATGTATTCACGTAAAATCTTGCGGCCGCGCTCCAACACAACCAACCCGATTTTTTTAAGGCATGATTTTGAAATAATTGTTTAATAATGTTTTTTTTTTCAATTTCAAGGATTCCTCGAGTGAGAAAACGACTCTACATACGGGCAGTTATAAGAACAGGAAAGAACAGCATTATAAAAACAAGCTATTAGCAAAAATAAATCCAAATACGGTACATTCGAAGGAAGCAATGGAGAGACAGTTGCTCGAAAAAGTAAACATACATTTTCAGTGGAAGACTGGCGATTCATAAACGGCCTTGGAAGTTATTTTGTGTGGCCACTTTTGGTGGAAAATATCAAGGTATTCCATCCCTAAAAAAAAACGAAATGTCAGCATTATCGTTTAATTGTTTAAACATCTTTTCGGTGTAAGTCTACGAATCATTGCAGTTAAAAATAAAAATATACTGTATAATTTACAACTAAATGTTGTTAATTATTGCCTCAACTAAGTATTGAGACAATAACTAATCAATTTCCCTGGACTGCAGATTCCTAGGGAAATTTTATGTAAGAACAAAATTTCTTCCGTAGCTGAACCTAAGTGCGTTATTGAACACAATGAACTTCAAATTTCTGTACCATGCTATTGATAGCATATTTTATTATATTGTATTGATTATTTACCTGCAACTGCAATTGGAAAGACCGGACTGAGGTAAAGGTTAAGCGGACTGAGGAGGTGAAGCGGACTGAGGTAGAGGTTTACCGGCCCAGAATATGGCGTCCCACCGGGAATTTTCACGGTGTTCCGGCGGCCCATTGCGCCCCTGTACGTTGAATTCAAACTCATCTAGCTCCTTAGATGAGGCTGTGGTGAATTGTCTTTCAGAATCGGATTTGACATTAAGTTTTGTCGGGGACAAAGCTATGACAATGCGTCTAACATGTCGGGTAATTATTCAGGACTCTAAGACAGAATTAAAAACCACAGTTTGTTAGCTGAATATGTTCTCTGTGCTTCCCATTCACTGAGTATTGTGGGAACTGCTGCTGCTGAATGCTGTAATGTTTTTCAGATTTATTCAGGAACTCTACAATTTTTCTCAGCATAACAGGATCTTGAAGAAAAAAATAATACCCTTGTGGTAAAATCTTTACTTGAAACTCGTTGGTCTGCCAGAGCAGATGGCACAAAGGCTTTGGTACGAGGCTTTACGGAAATTCAAAACACTTTACAGGACTTGTCTGAAGGTTCTTCCGTGAAACCAGCAATCCGGTTGGAAGCTCAAGATCATGAGCTCAAGTTTCATAATTTTGAAACTGCTTTCATTTTTGTCTTCTGGGATGACATTTTAGAGAATGCCAGTAAGTATAGCAACAATTTACAAAACCAAACTCTCAATCTTGTAGCAGCTACTAAGCAGATTTATACATTGGCGGGGGGGGTGTATGAAAAAAAGGAATGAATTCGAAAGCTGTGGAGAATCTGCTTTGATTAATTGTGGATGTGAAACGCCAAAGTACACAGTGAGTAGGAAGCATAAAGCGTTTGCATATGAATATCGAGGTAAGACACTCTAGATGAAAGAACAAAATTCAGAACTGGAGTATTTCTCGAAATAATAGATTTATTGAGAGCTCACTTGGAAACAAGGAGGAAATCCTATGGGGTACTGACAAATCACTTTGAAGTGTTGTTTCTTTGAGTACCACCGAAATCGGCAAACCAAGATATTATGGATGCTGCACTGAAATTAGCGCAGTACTATCCAGAAGAAATTAATAGTGATTTTGGGAAAGCGTGCTCTCATTTCAAGATGTAAGTTGAGTTCGAAACATTGACAACGATGCCAGAGCTGTAGTTTTACATAAGACATAACCTCCAAATACTTTTCCAGAAAAGAAAACGAGTTCGCTTGGTTTTAAAAGATGCAAGAACTGGACGCAAAATTGAGATTCATGCGTTAGAAATAAATAACATTAGCGGAGCTTTAATAAGTACGCCAGGGAAAGAAATACGAAGTTATTGTGAAAAAGAAGAAATGTTGTTAGCTGACGGAGCGGAAAAATGTAACAACTTAGAATTATCAGTTTTAATCGGAGCTGACTATTATTGGAAGGTTGTAACTGGAAGAGTGCGTAGGATAACGCCATCCTTGGTCGCTTCACAAACTATTTTTGGGTGGACATTTAGTGGCATCTCGGCGCTGTCAAATTCGTTAGCGTCACAGTCGTCTGTGAATAATGTTATGAAAAGTGCCATAAGCACAGGTACAACTGACTGTGAAATGAACGAAATGTTGAAGCCCTTTTGGGATCTTGAAACGCTAGGAATAAGGAAAAATATTGACCAAACTAATAAAACAGAAGATAATCGCATTTATGAGGAATTTCGCGAAAATCTGAAAATGGAAGATGATAGGTACGTGGTACGGTTTCCGTGGAATCAACAAATAGAAGAATTGAAGGAAAATTACAACTTGGCTGAAAAACGATTGAGATCGCTTGTTCGGAAATTCAATAAGGAACCACAGTTCTACGAAGATTATAAAAAGTTTATCAAAAATTATTTAAAAGAAGGAATTGCAGAGGAAACGAAGGATGATAGCAGCAATGTCATATATTACATGCCACATTAGGGGAAAAACAAGGATACCGCTAAATTACGCGTAGTATTTGATGTGTCATTTCATGCCGAGAGCTGTTCATCATTAAATGATTGTTTACTCGCAGGGCCAAATCTAAATCCCGATGTGCTGGATTTGTTGATCAGATTCCGTAACAATAAAGTCGCCTTTACAGTTGACATTCAACAGGCATTTTTACAGATTGCTCTTGCCAAAGAAGACCGAGATGCAGTTAGATTTTTGTAGATTGATGAGGAAATAGCTACTCCCTCAAAGTAAAAATACTACGAATGACTAGAGTCAGATTTGGTGCGAAGTCAAGCCAATTTATGCTGGCTGCAACGCTAAGAGTTCACATAGACAGATGTAAACAACAGTATGAGGATGCATACAAGCTACTGAGGAATTGTCTATATGTACATGATTTAATTGGAGGAGCAACAGATGAAAATGAAGCCATGATATTATCAAAAGACGTTAAATATATTTTGAATGAAGGGAACTTTAACATGAGAAAATGGAGAACAAACAGCGAATCCCTTCAGCAATTGTGGAATAATGAAGAAAATGATATTCAATGCGCTGCAAGTAATAAAGTTTTGGGATACCTATGGGATAGAGAGAAGGATGTTATACGAATAGACGTTTCTGAAGTGATTACATATGTGAGAAAGAGAAAGGACAAGGTATGCAAAAGACAAGTTCTGAAGACTGTTAGTCGTCTATATGACCCGATTGGTATTTTAAGTCCATTTACAATAAGAGGCAGAATTATCTTACAAAATGTTTGGAAATCGGGCGCAAATTGGGATGCAGAACTGTCTGTAGAACTAGAGAAAATTTGGAAAGCTTGGTGCACAGAGTTATCACAGCTGGAAAATGTTGACGTACCAAGATATTACTGTATTTTGGATACATCGAAGAAATGGAATTGAGAAACATCAAGTTGCATTGTTTCACAGATGCGAGCAAAAGTCTTATGGTGCAGTGATATATTTGAGATATGAAACCAAAGATGAAATAAATGCAAGAAATTTGATTTCAAAGGCAAGAGTAGCACCCTTAAAGAAACTATCTTTACCTAGGCTAGAATTTATGGTGGCGTTAATAGGAGCTAGACTAGCTGAATCTGTTGAAAGGCAACTTAAGCAAAAGTTTGATTTAATCTTACATTTTTGGACAGATTCCAGTACAGTTTTGCATTGGATAAAAGGAAATGCCGAAAAATGGAAGCCGTTTGTGCAAAATAGGATAAAAGAAATGCAAGGGAAGTCCGATCCGTTATCCTGGACATACTGCCCAGGAAAAGAGATTCCTGCAGATTTTCTCACCAGAGGAGAGAAGATTGACAATATAAAAGGTAATCGTCTTTGGTGTCATGGACCAGAATGGTTAATTAGAGAGGAAACATTTTGGCCAAAATTACCAGCTGACTTGTCCACAGAAGACAGTGCAAGGGAAGAAAGAAAAGGAAAGAATAAAGAGACCCTTGAAGTAAGCTGTGTAACGGGAGAAGGCAGGACTCCTATTTTTGATATCAGAAAAAACAGTGAATTGAAAAGGGTTCTTCGTGTGACAGCACGGATTCTAAGATTCTTACTTAATGTTCGAAATAAAGACTCAAAAAGAACAGGAGTTCTGACAGTTAAAGAATTAAACTCAGCTGAAATTTATTGGGTTAAAGAGTCCCAGAGAGAGAGAGTGTTTTACAAACGAAGTAAATGCTTTGAACTGTGGACAGAACGTTCGAAAATCTACACGTTTAATCCATTTCTGGACGAAAACCGCATAATGAGAGTTGGAGGAAGACTACAGAATGCAGACTTAAACTATGACCAAGTTCATCCAGTAATTTTGTCAACCAATAGTTATTTGTCATACCTATTAATAAAGCGAAGTCATATAAGGGTAGGACACGGTGGAGTTGCGGACACTTTAGCACAAATCAGAGAAAGCTACTGGATTCTACGGGGACGGCAAAGAGTGAAAAGCGTTATACATAGTTGTTTTATCTGCCGGAAATTTAAAACAAAACCTTTCGATCAAGATATGGCACCCTTACCACCGGACAGATTAAAGGAAGTTTCTGCTTTTGAAATATGTGGAGTGGACTTTTCAGGACCATTATTCACAAAGAATGAAAATAAGGTTTACATCGCCTTATTCACCTGCGTAGTTACTCGTGCTGTACATCTGGAATTTGTATCTGATTTAACAGCTTGCAACTTTCTGTTGGCATTTAGAAGATTTCTAGCGAGAAGTGGCATTTGTAAGACACTTTATTCAGATAACGCGAAAACATTTAAAACGGTAAACCGAGATTTAACCAAACTGTGAAGCATGGTTACCGATCCAGAAAATTTAAGGTTTTATGGAGAAACCGGAATAAGATGGAAGTGCATTGTTGAAAGAGCTGCATGGTGGGGTGGTTTTTTGGGAGAGGCTCATTCGCTCGATCAAAACATGCCTAAAAAGAATACTGGGAAAAGCTTCTTTAACATATGAAGAATTGGAAACTACTCTTGCTGAAGTAGAAGCGATCCTGAAATCCCGTCCTTTTACATTTGTATGTAGCGAACCAGGAGAGCCAGAACCACTTTCACCAGGACATTTCTTAATTGGAAGAAGATTGACAACAATTCCTCATGGGAAACCAAGTTTTGAGGAATCGAAAGGGATTTAAAAACCCACCTTACAAGGAAATACAAACACAGAGCACTAGTTATGGAGAGACTGTGGAGAAGATGGCGACAAGAATATCTTCTGGAATTGAAATCAGCACACCAACTGAAAATTGCCAAAAGGGGTTTAGAAGTGAAAAAGGATTCCATAGTTCATATAAGAGATGAAAGATTGCCTAAACTGATGTGGAAAACCGTTATTATTAGCCAAGTCCACGTGGGTCGCGACGGAAAGGTATGTTCATGTACAGTGAGACTGCCTAACCGAACATTGATCATATTCCTTTTTTAGGAGTTGCCTCCTTCGAAAGTCAAACCTCTCTCTTTGTATCTTTCTCCTGCGAATACTGGTCTTGCCTCTGAGCTGGCTCAAGTTTTCCGACCATTAGGGAAGCACGGTTTTAGACGCAAACCCGGCTTTCCTGCAGTCCTCGCAGATGGAGATAATCCCCTCGGTGTGATGACCAAAGTAAAGGTTCAGGTCATCTATCCCTTCAGGCGTCTTCGCATTTTCTATCACCGAGTAATTTCGTTTGCTGGGTTTTTATATCCAGCCAATTGAGGTTCTGGGTGGCAACCACTTCCTGGGATTTTTCCTATTCTTTCTATCCCCATCTTGAAGGTTATTGAAAGATGGTCGCTGAAGCTCACATCGTCCAGGACTTTCCATTCCTGCAGATATGAGAGTCTCGATGTACGGGTGAGAGAGAGGCCGATCCAGGACAACCCACGCGTTTCTTGGAACGTGGGGACGCTGTTCGGATCGTTCCTGATCGTCAGTTCTGAAGAACTGGTGAAGTCCAGACGATGTTTCCCCCTCTTATCCTCCTCTTGACATCCCCAAAGTGGGCTCTTCGCATTAAAGTCCCCTTCTATTGTTGTCCCGTGTTGTTGGTGATCCTCCAACAACCCCTAGATGGAATTGAGCACCCGAGAGCGAGCTGTACGCATGAATCAAGATAATTTTCTCCCGGCCGCTCTCGATGACCAAGGCTAGCATGCTTGGTGTGCACCCAAGTTCCAAGACTGAGAGGTCAGGATGTAGAACGACCGTGGCTGCCAGAGAGGTTTCTCCTTCAGAAAGACATTTCCGTGAGGTGTTAGGGCAGCCTGTAACTCTACCGTGTCAATGGTAGGGCACTTGGAGGAGCAAAACCTTTGCAGCGACTTCACTGGCCTTTTTCTGATTCTGCACTATTGCAGCTCTCGCGTGGTGGGCGTTGCGCTGAAGTACTCGGATACCTGTTCTAGCTGAGTTATCCATAGTTAACTACTTCTAGGCTGCACTAATTATCTGGTAAGGTTGAGACAAGCCTTGTCGAAGCTGGAGTGATTCACGTCCATCTTCAGATGGAATTTTCTGTTAGCATATGTGCAGTGTGCAGTTATTGCACTTTAGTGTGGCTTCATACGTGTGATGCTGGAGGCCCACCCCACCGCATTTGCCACACTCATCCTCCGCTTCCGTGCACGCACTCTTGAAATGGCAGAAGCCATTGCACTCGAAGCACCTTACTTCAAGCAAAAATTCTTGAAGGAGAAGAACTGACCAAACCAGGTTCAGTTTCCCCTTCTTATCAACACTTTAAAAGCTAGTAGCTCCGCGTCCACGACCCAGTGGATCTTGCCACCTTTGCCCTTGTTGGAGAAACATGCTGATACTCCACCTTCGAGGTCAGGGTTTTGTTCTAACACTCCTTCCCTTTCTTAGTAAGTTCCCAGTCCATGTTGTACACTATGAGACGGGAAAGTCTCTTCTGGGGACCCTTAGAGAGGAAGCAACCTTTGGTCTGAGGATTGTTCTTTAGTTCCTCTTCTAAGCGGGTGAGATCCTCCGCCTTCGAGCAATCCACCGCTACCCCACCTTTCCTCACTTTCCGAACTCCCTTGACGCCAGTCTGTAGTTTTGCCGCGTTGACTGCAGATCGGAGTGTCCTATTGAACTCATCGGACGACACATCGCATTTGGTGGGGTAGACCAGGATAACTTGTCTCCGGTCTTCCAACACCTTTTCCTTTTTAGGAGCAGGAGCTGACCCTTGCACTTTGAAGATTTTTCCTCGCCACTGAGGGCGTAGGACTTTGTTTCCGGGAATTAGCGTCTCTGCTCCTCTTTTTCATTGAGCCTGCACTCAAGGACTGCATTCTGGACACTGATTTGAGTAGGCGTCTTGCGCCTTGCGCAACACCGCCCGGATCCTGTTAGCTACTGGCTTGTTAATTTTATTGGAGTCGTTGCTCATGATCGACTCCAATTCAGCCATGCATCCCAAAATCTGGGCATTAAATTCTGAGAGTAGATATAGGTATCTTGATTCGCTGGTTAGCCTCCGTCGTTGCCTTCGGAGGGCTGGAGTGAGATATCTTTTCTGCCCGAGGTGACTCGATCTCAGTATGGGAAAACCCCTTTCTTTCGATAGATTATCCAGGTAGTCTGGCAGCTACTACCTTTACTGACCGGGGTTGACCCGGTGTATTTAGTGGTTAACCCCTCATGAGTTGCAGACATCTCTGCAAGGGTTTCCTGCTGACTGTTGGGTAGGCACTCTGGGGCTCTCCTACCCTAACCAAAACTTAGTAGGTGGTTGCGCGCGGGCTTTGGCCTAGTCAAGGGACTAAGGCGATCGGCACGATGGCGACATATCCACAAATGTCGGTAAGATATCTCAGTCCTTGACTGGGCTGGACTTTGTCCTCAAAAGGACAATTTTTCTAAGTCCAGACCCAGGAGTGTTTGCTGCTGACTGCACCAAAGCAAACTAGAGGACTGCAAGAAAAAAAAAGGAAAGCGCGGGCGCTTTTCCTTGACTGATCTGACGATCGCCAAAAACTCAAATTTTGCCTGCAATTTTCAATCAAAGGCACTGGGACTCATGCAAACAGTTGCTGGCATCGACTAGTCAGTTGAAACAGTAGCCAGCTACTTTTAACAAGTAGCTTCCCAATCACTGAATAATATGCATTTACGTTCATATTATACTGTATATCCACAGTAATTGAATATTCGTGAAAAGTTTAATTTACTACAGTATTGCCATAGTTAATTATTGAAACCTTTCAAGTACATTCAAAGTGACGGCCACGTTAGACTGACCGCAGATTTGACTATGCAACACACTAGACAAAAGCAGCCCCAATCTTTTCAATGCAACGCTCCCTTGGACGGTGAAAGGGGCAATGAACACGATTCTAGGAATTGTTGCGTCTTGTTTCCTCTCCGGCGACATCCTCATTCCATTACTCTCCTATCCCTTTGTGCAATAGATTCCAAAAATACACTTTAATGCCCCACTCATCTTCTTTTTGCATAGGAGTAGGTCACCTGCTTTCAACTCTGCTTACGTGATACAACCAAGCTATATTCCCTTGGAGTGGGCAAGGGAAGGCTCTTGCACAACTCCCTTGTTGAGGATTTGATGTATTCCATCTTCATTGCTTTTTTGTTATCATTCTTTCACTAGCACACAAGAATTTCCCTGTACCGTTGCAATTTCGTCCTGTTCGCCACCATTTCTATTCCTGCATTCCAAAATAATCGGCACCAGATTTATTTTCTCTGCCTCTTTACACTGAGGTGCCAAAACAAATGAGAAGGGCGCTACCATTTCCATTACATGCCACCACACCCATGTGGAAAATGGTATCGTCCCCAAACGACGTGTATATAGAGGCAGATATCTCCGCAAGCTGTACCAGACGGTCGTCAGGCCAGTGCTCACCTACGCCTCCCTCATCTGGATAGGCATTAGTAGGAATCAGCGAGAGAAAATCGAGAGGGTACAGAGCCGGGCACTTCGTATGATCACTGGGGCTCCTCCCTAGACTCCACTTCGGAACCTGAGGAACAGACTTGGAGTTGAGAAGGTACATGAGTTATCCACCAGACTCGCCAAGAAATTCTTTATGAAAGCGGAAGCCCACCGTAATGGACTTGTTGGGGGTACGGTTGACTACGATTCTAGGGAATTCTTTAGGTAACCCAGAACTAAGGAGGTGACTGCTCCCCCCCCCGCACAGGGACTTGGGAAAGGGCAGCACTGTTGAACACTGTTCCCTGGGATGGAGGCCTTGGAACAAGTGGGGGACTGGATCGGATGGAGAGTAAGTGTGTGAACATAGGTGGGGTGTTGACAGACCACCCACCTCCCCCTTTTTTTCAGGTTGGAGTTGGGATGGTGAGTACTGATTGTTGCCCCGGCATCCGCATGTGGTTTCTGCGAGTTTCAGTTAACCCCCACCCCCGCCGGTGGTGCGTCGGCTGCTGGGTGGTGTTGTGGCTCTCTGTGATGATGCTGTGATGCTTGCCTCCACCCTCTCTTTCCCTCCGCCCCCGACTGGTGTGATCACTAGAAAGATAAGCCCTCCTCTCCTTTCACCAATTTTTCTGTTTATCTTTCCTATTGAGTTCACTTACTCAGATCTCCTAGCTTCCTATTTCTAGGAGCAGTTCTAGACCTGGAGTCAGACACTCCCTTCCTAAACCTTCTACAAACGTAGCGTAGCGTAGAAAGCTCAAGTAGTAGTTTTCGCAGTTCAGATGGCAGCTTATCAGAATTTAAGCGATTTCGAACGTGGTATGACAGTCGGAGCCCGGGAGATGTGCTAACTCCATCTCTGAAATTACAACGAAATTTGGATTTACACTGTCAAAATTTCAAGGGTGTACCTGGACTGCACAAAGTCAGGGGGAAAGCCCAGAGGGTCAAGACCGGTGTGGCTGTAACCTAAGCTGTTCGCTACACCTGCTCCGTCCAAATGCGGACTCTGCAGGAATATGCGGAACTCTCTCAGAAATTAATAAAGGGAAGGCGTTGCGAGACCAATCCTGCCAGTATTCAGCAGTCTTTCACTCGGACAGGATCGGGCTAGTGACCGAAAAGGGTTTGCTACCCCCATGGGACCAACACTTCCCACCCCTTTACCATAGCCCGTGTGTATAACGTGCTAATGGGCCGGGGCTCTAATTTTGAGACTGCCTGGGAGATTCGTTCGCCAGCACATTAGATTTTTGGGACCAAAGTCCTTTATTGGTATCTTGAGTAAAATAGTATATATATATCATCATCATCATCATCATCATTGTCAACCATTATCAATCCACTGCTGGACGAAGGTCTCCCTAAGTATCCTCCACAACGGTATGTCTTGTGCCAGTCTCCTCCATGTCACCCCCGCATACTTTCGAATTTCATCCACCCATCTCCCATGTGGTCTTCTTCTGGGTCTTTTCCTGTCCCTTGGAATCCAATCTAAAATTTCGGCTGTCCATCGATGATCTGTCCTTCTGGCAGTATGTCCAGCCCATTGCCATTTCAGGGATTTAACTCTGATCATGATGTCTTCCACTCTTGTCATTTTTCGGATCCACGAGTTCCTCTTCTTATCTCTCCTGGTTACACCAAGCATGCACCTCTCCATGCTACTTTGAGTTGTCTGCAGCCTTTGTATGTCTCTTTTATTTAAGGTCCACGTCTCCACACCATACGTAAGCACTGGAAGGATGCATTGATCAAACACTTTTCTTTTAAGACATAATGGCATATTGCTCTTCAAAATTATGCTGTTTCTTCCAAAAGCTCTCCAGGCAAGTTTTGTACGCCGATTAATTTCTTCATCAATGTGACCCTCACTTGATATCTGCTGTCCAAGATAAACGTACGTGTCTGTTATCTCCAGCTTTTCTCCATCAATCGATAAATCGTCATTTCTTGTAAAAGCATTGAACATCACTTTTGTCTTCTGAAAGTTCATTTTTAATCCCACTTCTTTACTCTTGTCAGCAAGTTCCTGGATCATACTCTGCAGCTCTGATGGGGTAGTTGCAAAAATGACTACGTCATCAGCAAAACGAAGGTGGGTTAGATAATCTCCATTAATCTTTATCCCCTTGTTTTCCCAGCTCAGCCACTGAAAAACACCCTCCAATGTGGCATTAAGGAGCTTCGGAGATATGGTGTCACCTTGTCTCACTCCCTTTCCAATTTTTACGTGTGTTGTATTTTCAAACAGCCGAATCTTTGCACTTGCATTTTCATAGATGTTATTAATAATATTAATGTATGCATCTTCAATACCGCAGGTTTTCAGAGCCATTGTAACTGCTGATAATTTCACCGAATCAAAGGCTTTTTCATAATCGATAAAAGCCATGCACAATGGAAGTTCATATTCCCTCGCTCTTTCAATTAGTTCTCTCAGTACGTGGATATGATCTATTGTGCTGCAGCCACTCCTGAATCCAGCTTGTTCTCTCGGTTGAGCCATGTCCAGTGTTACCTTCAAGCGGTGTGAAAGAACTTTAGTGAAGATTTTATAAACTACTGATAGGAGGCTGATAGTTCTGTAATTTCCGAGATCCTCAATGTCACCTTTCTTATGTAGCAGGATCATTGTAGCGGTGTTCCAATCCTCAGGAATCTTTCCTTCATTAAGGCATCGAGTGAAAATTTGGGCGAGTACTGTGTCGATTTCTCCACTTGCTTCTTGTATGATGTCTACAGTAATTCCATCTTCTCCTGGAGCTTTTCCCCGCTTCATGTTCTTGATTGCATGTGCAACTTCTGCTGGAAGGACTGGAGGAACTCTGGTACTGGTATCTTTTATGGTGTCTGGAGTGCATGTATCATCCCTTTCATATAATTTGGAGTAGAAATCTTTCACTCTTGTCAAAATTTCGCCTCTATTTCTTGTTACAGAACCATCTTCTTTTCTCAGTGCCATAATCTGTTTTCTTCCCTTACTGAGATGTCCCTTTGCTATCTTCAGGCTTTGGTTGTTTCCAATTGCTTTCCTCACTAGTTCACAGTTGAATTTTCTTACGTCTTCAGTGATACTTTTTCTTACTGTCTTGCATAGCTCTATATATTCCACTTTGGAAGTCACATCTTCTTTAGTTGTTCTCATCTCTCTTCTTTTTTGCATCAACATTTTCGTTTTTCCTGATAATTTGTTTACATGCAACTTGTTCTTAGACCCAGCTAATTTTGTTGCTGTTTCCATAAGAGCTTTGGTTACTTTTCTGTTAACTTCAGAGATGTCCACTTCTTCCGATGTTAGGCCTTCCAAAGCAGAGAACCTGTTCTTCAGTTCCAACTTGAAGGTATTATGGTGTTTTTTAAGGTTGGTTATGTCAATAGATTTTGTTTGTCTTATGAGCTTGCCACGTTCAAGTTTAGTGTTGAGGTGCATCTTACATCTCACCAATCTATGGTCACTACCTGTGTTGAACTTGTTTAGCACACTGCAGTCTTCTATGACGAATTTTTTGTTACACATATTAAAATAAATTTCACTTGTCGTCCCATTTGGATGTCTCCATGTCCATTTCCTGTGTGGCTTTTTCTTGAAGAAGGAGTTCAAGATGAAAAACCCTTCTGCCTCTGCAAACTCAACGAGAGTATTTCCACGCTGGTTTCTGTTGCCGTGACCGAATTTACCTACTGAAGTTTCATTCTGTTGCCGTTGCCCTATTTTTGCATTGAAATCTCCCATAATTATTTTCAAGTGCTGCTTACCTTTATTATTTAGATGACAAATTTCCTCATAAAATTCTTCAATTTCTTCTTCAGGATGACTTGTGGTGGATGCGTAAGTTTGAATAATCTGAGCCTGGTATCTTTTCGAGAGTTGGATAACAAGTCGTGCAGCTCTGTCAGAGGAACTTTCAATTTCTACAACTTTATCCTTCAGTTTCTTGTTTATTATAAATCCAACACCACTAGTTCTGCCAGTATCTGTCCCACGATAGTAGAAGAGATGTCCACTTTTCAATTCGATGAAATCTTCTCCTTTTCTCCTTACCTCACTTAGCCCGACGATGTCCCACTTGATCCTTTGTAGTTCCTCTTCCAATTCAAGAAGCCTTGAATCAGAAGATAGGGAGCGTCCGTTGTACGTAGCCAAGGTCAGCATCAGATGGCAGCCTAGTCCGGTCCTCCGGGGATTCTTAGCACCCTCTGCCTTCATGTCGCACTGGCCGCTGCCTTGGCCAGGTACATTCCAGCTGCCGGAGACTGAGGGCCAAGATTTAAGTTGTGGAATCATTTTGGAGGGGTTTGGCCATAACTCACCACGCTGGCCAAGCGGGTTGGTGAGTGTGGGATAGAATTTCCTCTAATCCCGATGGTATAGTTATACCGCTATTGGCGGTCGTCAGAGCCCCTTTAGTGGGAACAGGATGCACCACGAGAAGGCGGGGTTGACATTTGTCAAGGAGAGGCTGTGATGTTACGCATCACCTGACCTTACATCCCATATATATATATATATATATATATATATATATATATTGTTATCAAGGGACCTCAACACTCACCAGAATAAATACTCCGTGTACCGAAAACCTACGTTCATACCATGTATCATACCGTTTGACTCTTCTCACCCCCCTGAACAAAAAGCATCATCACTTTGATTTCTAATCAAACGCGCATTCACACACTCTTCTTCCAACAAACAAGACGAGACGAACTCTCTAAGGCCTCAACTTTGGCACGGATCTTCGTCTACCCAGAGCACTACTTTCCCGGTCTATTGAGAAGGTTCACCAGGTTGAGATTCACGACCTTGCCCACGGACAATAAAATCACTAGATACGTTGGAAAGGTGGATTATCTCCCTCCAATAGTTAACACCCTCAAGAAGATATGCTTTAGGCATAATTTGACATTTGGAGTTTGCACTAAAAATATATTTACTTTACTGAGAAATGACAGAGATAAAGTACCCAAACTCATGAAATATGGTGTATACTGCATTCCGCTCGCCCATGAGGATTCGGGTGTTATTGACAAATTTTATATAGGTTCTACAATTAGGACTCTGAATACCCGGTTGGGTGATCACAAGTACACCCTCCGGACAGAAACTATTAATACTGCCTTTACTTTGGCTGTTAAACAGGGTGGTTACACCCCTGTTTGGGAGAATGTTAAAATCTTGAACTCCAATGTCAACAAAAATACTGTTTTCTTTTCAGAAAGTTTATATATTATTGCATACGGAGACAACTGTTGTAATTTAGATCTCCCCACATTTGTACCAAGACCTTGGCGAAAAATGGTTGCTCCACAAGAGACTTTGACACATGAGGAATTTTAAAACATCGGAATAGTACATTTTTGTAAATATTTTGTATTCGTATATTTATGTTATATTGATTTGGAATTGAAATTTTACAATTTGTGCTTATACTGTGGCATCATGGTCTGTTGGTGACGTGGTGCATGATGGGTCGTGTTAATCACGTATATAAGGGTTGACTCTGTTGGATCCCGTGGCGCATTGACCAGTAGATGAGGACGGGAGATCCTCGAAAGCGCTAGTCTACTTTTAACCGCTTTTAATTTGTAAATAAATTGATTTTAATTTGCTTATTGAAGACGTGGTTTTCTTTTATCGCATGTATAGACAGCTTATTTTGTACATATACCATTCCATGCGAAAATATTTCCTATTTCAGTATCATCATCATCATCATTGTCAACCATTATCAATCCACTGCTGGACGAAGGTCTCCCCAAGTTTCCTCCACAACGGTCTGTCTTGTGCCAGTCTCCTCCATGTCACCCCTGCATCCTCCATGTCACCCCTGCATATTTCGGTATAGCACATGTATAAGCACTGAGTGTCTCATGTACTGGGAAATATATATTTTATTTCACGAGCCCTCTTACAAAGATATATAGAAATATTTGCATTGAAGCTATTTACAAAGTTTGTAGGACTAGGGCGTATGCTGCGGTGATGACTCTGGGCCGGAGTCATCAATCTCCTCTTTGTCCTTCCGTCTTCAATCTTCTATCTTCACCCTTCAATCACCGCCTCGCGACGAAGTCTTTGACCAGCTCGATAAGTCCCTATTTCGCTCTTGGGTGACCGAGCAGGATCGAAAGGTTCCTCGTATTTTCTAGTTCTGGAGCGAGGACTTTCCTCCTACCTGAAAAGGAGACGCGATCCAGAATCATGTAGGCGACGTCTGCGGACTGGGCCCCGTATCCACACGCCCGTTCCCATACCGCAAAACGGTGGAAGTACTCCGGCGATACGCCATGGCCGGTGAGTACCTGGTTCAAGAACCCGTCAGATTCTACTCTCTTGGGGGAGATCCGGGGAAATCTACGGTTCGTTTTCCTTCCCGTATCCCCTTCGTCCCACCACTCCACCAACGTGTTTTGTTTTCCAGCTAAGTCCGCACGCTTTGCAGCGGCATCCGCAGATGAAAATCTGCGACCGCTTTCCCAGCTGTTTCCTTCGCTAGCTAGTCTGCTCTCTCATTTCCAGTTGTTCCCACATGGCTTCGGACCCAGTGGAAAGAAATCGCGGTCTTGCCTGCGCTCTTTACTGGGTTTTTATCTCTCTGACAAGAAGTTACTTGCACCTGAACTGGGCAAGCGCTTTTAAGACAGCTTGGCTGTCAGAGAAAACCGTCAATTCACTTCCGCTGTTGTTTGGCAGTGCCCTCAACAACGCCTCTCTGATCGCCAACAACTGTGCTTGGAAGACAGAGGAGTTGGACGATAATTTGACTGGCTTCGCGAAAGTCTCGTTGCTATCCTAGAACTTGCGAAACCCTGCCCCGACGCCAACATCGATTTTGGAACCATCTGTAAATAGTTCCCTCCCCACCCCCGAGGGAAGTTCTTTGTCCCATGTGGGACAGATTTCTTTGGCCGGGTGGCTAGCCCAGTCTGCCCTTTGTAGTTGTATCTCGGACAACCGAAAATGGTCTTCGAGTAGCTCAACATTATTTCCAAACCTGCGAGATTGCATTACAGCCTCTCTCGCAACCACTAGGTCCGCCGATTCGTACCCAGCTAGCACTTGCAATGCAGCTGTAGGAAAGTCCTAGATAATCGTGGACAGCAGGGTCGGCAAACATCGTAACATCCGCCCAGAATGCAACGTTGCTGTTTTTATTTTTGACAGGAGGCTTTAACGACCACCGTGAGCAACTCAGTGGGCTATAAGCAGTATCCCGTCCCTAATTTAGAGCTACTGGTTCCAGGGAAGGGAGAGATCCAGTGCCGTAAGACATGCAAGATCCATGACTCACCGGGATTCGAACCCGAACCCAGCTCTGACGAATGATCAGAAGCCATCGCTTAGATCACTGTGCCACCGGGGCGGCCGTGCAACGTTGCCACAAATCACAGCGCAATTCAATGCTAGGGCAGTAGCAGCATCAACGTTCGGACAGTACAACGTCCCTTCTGTCCTATGGAAAAAAATGTTTAAAAAAAATGTCCCAAACGGAATAACTTCTATGATTTTTGGTGAATAAAAACTTACATGAATCAGAAATTGAAAATTTTGCTCTAAGTGAAAAAATAAATTTTATGCGAGTATTTTTCCGAAGAAATTAGTTAAAATTTTGTTATTTGTAGTTTATTCAGTAACGAATTTTATTCTTAATCTCAATTTGTTCACATGGTCATTTTGTCAAAAGAAAATAACCAAAACTTTTCAAAAAATTCAGGCAGGGGAGAGTTCGTTGCAGATAAGCAACGGCAGTTTTCGCTGGTTTGATGGGAACGACATCTCTGTTAGAAATTACACTCAGTAGACAAAACGGTACGTATAAGGATAGTGGGTAGTTGACATGGGCATCACCCGCGCAGAGTGGAACAGACCCAAACCGAACGCTAGCGATAAATAGGCGGACAGCAGGGCTTTTCAGCAGTGTGGACTAGTGTTCAACGTTCGTGACTGCCACAGAGAAACCTCAGGTTCGATCCCAGGCAGGTACGAACGCTATAACCACTAAATATCCGCCGTGCGTCGGATGGGCAGGTTAAGCTGTCGGATCCCGAGTACTGGCCCCCGGAAATAAATACGAGCGTCTTCCTGCCCCTTTCTACCTCGCTTCTTTTGTCACTTTCCTATCGGGCACTCTAGCCCAAATCTCCTAGCTTCCTATTTCTAAGGGTTGTTTAAGACCTGGGGTGAGACAGTCCCTTCTTGAAATTCTCTACATATGATCTGATCTGGTCTTTTCAACAGTGTATCGCAATCGACGAACTTGGGTAAACGTGTTGATTTGAGTGACTTTGATCGTGCACGCATTGTCAGTGAAAGACAGATGAGATCATTTTATCGCCCAAGTGGTAAGAGTTATCGGGTTCCCGAGAGCGACCGTATCAAGGGTATATCGAGAGTATACAATCTGCGGATGTATGAGCGCCCAGAGAGCAAGCGTTGGTGGACCACACGCCATTGACGACTGGGGTAGACGTAGACTATCCAGGCTCGTACAGACCGACAGCTTGGAAACGGCGTCTCAAATCACTTCCAGGTTACATGTCGGAGGCCCAAGCAGCGTCAGTGAGTGCACGGCATGGCGCACAATGCCTACCATGGGCTACGGGAGCTGAGGCCCTACCCGTGTGCCACTGTTGATTGGCCGTCATCGGACATTACGCCTCACGTGGTGACGGAAACATCAAAACTGTACCTCTGCAGAATGGCACTGCGTCGTGTGGTCCGGTGAATCTCATTTTCAGCTTTGCCGAGCTAAGGGGAAGGTGCGGGTGTGGCGTTGGCAGCATGACGACATAGTCCTGTCTTTCCAGGTCGACTCTGTTCAAGGCGGTGGTGGCTGTGTAATAGTTTGGGGAGCCTTCTCATGGGATACATTAAGTCCCTTAGTGTGTCTGGAGAGGACTTTAACCGCTGAGAGCTACCAGCATGTACCGCTGAGCGCTACCAGTCGTGTGTCAGGAGAGGGCTAGTGTGTCTGGAGACTTTAACCACTGTCCGGACTTGTGTCTGGAAACTTTAACCATTGTGTCTGGAATTAGTCACTGGATCTGGACTTTAACCACTGTGCTGACGCCAGTGTCTGGACTGGTGTCTGGTCTGTGCCTGGACTTGTGTCTGTAGAATTTAACCAGTGTATTGACCTGTCTGGAGTCCTGTGTGTCTGGACGTTAACCGCTGAGCGCTACCAGCATGTGCCGGTGAGTGCTATCAGCAGTGTGTCTGGAGACTTTAACCACTGTCTGGACTTGTGTCTGGAGACTTTAACCACCGTTTGGACCTGTCTAGAGTCCTGTGTGTCTGGACTTTAACCGCTGAGCACTATCAGCCGTGTGTCTGGAGAGGACATTACCCGTTGCGTGATACCAGCATGTGCTGGCTGATCACCTTCATGTTTTCATAGCCTTCGCGCATTCTGAGGCCGATGGCCTGTTTCAGCACCACAATGCGCCGTCCCCTCGAGCTTCAATCACCTTGGCATATCTTAAGGAACACTTATTTGAGTTTGGAACCCTCCAGGTCGGCCCGGTGGCGCAGTGGTCAAAACGATGGCTTTTGATCATTTATCCGAGGTGGGTCTGGGTTCGAATCCCGCGAGGTATGGATGTTGTGTTTGTCTTATGGCACTGGCTCTCTCTCTCCCTTCCCTGGGACCAATGGCCCTAAATTAGGCACGGGCGACTACTTATAGCCCATCGAGTTGCTCACGGTGGTCGTTAAACCTTCAATTAAATAAAAAAAAAAAACAAGTTAGCAAAATCATGCAATGCATTGATTACGATACGTTTTCCAACATACTGGAAATAATTACTCAAATTATTACTCACGTCATGAGGATAATGGCTGTGGAATAAATCTCGCTCCTGTGTCCTGACCTTTGACCCCATTTTGATGATATTCAACTAAACCAGTTCAGTATACCTCCGGAACAACATACTAAAGTTTTGTCGCAATAGAAGCATTTTTAAGTAAGTTATGACATATAAGGGCAATTTAATGGATCCCGCTCCTATGTCGTGACCTTTGACCCCATTTCGTCCATTTTCACTAGGGTTCGTCCCCAGGTGGTCCCCTACCACATACTAAAATTTCATCGAAATCGAACGATTTTTACGCGAGTTATCGTGGGGACGCGCAGACGGAAAAAGCTGGAGCATATACGCTTCTTCAACCTACGGTTGGAAAGCGTATAAACCATTCAGTGGCCCACAAGGTTCAGGGGTTTAAACCCTATGGGAGTTCTCTGTGATTCCATGGCGTGGAATATCATATCCATGGGTCCTGGACCTATGTCTCGAGCGGCGTTGTGGACAGGTATGGCTGGCATTACTCTGGGAACCCTCAAGCGTCTGGTACAGTCGATGCCTTGGCGTGTACAAGCTGTTATTTGCTCTAGAGGTGGACCAACACGTTATTAGGTATGTATATCTAATGTTTTGCCCATTTAGTGTATTACGTTAAAAAAAATAGGATCAGAAAACGAAACATTCAACCGTAGGTTGAAGAAGCATATGCTCCAGCTTTATCCGTCTGTCTGTCTGTCCGTCCGCACGATAACTCGCGTAAAAATGGTTCGATATCTATAAACTTTTAGTATGTGGTAGGGTATCATCTGTGGACGAACCCTATCGAAAATGGGAAAAAGGGGTCAAAGGTCAAAAAAGGCCAGGTCATAGGAGCGGGATCCATTCCATTGCTTTAATGCGTTATAACTTGCGTAAAAATGATTCGATTTCGATGAAATTTTAGTATGTGCTAGTAGCCACCTGGGGACGAACCCCATTGAAAATGAACGAAATGGAGTGAAAGGTCAGGAGATAGGAGCGGGATCCCTTTCATCACCCTTATGCGTCATAACTTGCATAAAAGTGCTTCGATTTCGATGAAATTTTAGCATGTGGTAGGAGACTACCTGGGGGCGAACCCTATGGGAAACGGGAAAATGGGTCAAAGGTCAGGTCATAGGAGCGGGATCCATTCCATTGCCTTCATGCGTTATAACTTGCGTAAGAATGATTCGATTTCGATGAAATCTTAGTATGTGGTAAAGGGCCACTGGGGACGAACCCTATTGAAAATAGACGAAATGGGGTAAAAGCTCAGGACATGGGAGAGGGATTCATTCCATCGCCCTTATGCGTCATAGCTTACGTAAAAATGCTTCGATTGCGACAAAACTTCACCATGTTGTTCTAGAGATATACTGAACAGGTTCTGTTGAATATCATCGAAATGAGGTCAAAAGTCAGGGTACAGGAGCGAGATTTATTCCACAGCCATTATACTCATAACTTATCAGTATAAACAGAGATTGAAACATGCTGAAAAGGCCCTGGTCTAAAACCTTATAATTAATATTTGTGCCTGAGTAAAAGTGCGACATTATAGCACGACTTGTTATACACCTTTTGATATGAGCACGGAAGATTAAAATTTTCTAAAAAATACCGAAAAGTAAAATTTGCTAAAAAGACCTAGGCCTGTGGGCTTATAAATAAAAGGCCTAAATCGAGGCGTAGGACCTTAACTTGTGTGTGTGTGTGTGAGAGAGAGAGAGAGAGTAAAGGTGCAGCATTATTAATTTGACTTAATATGTAAACCTCATGAATATCAGCGCAAATTATTAAAAATTCATTAAAAAGCCTACACCAAGACCTAGGGACTTAAAATTAATTCTTTGCGTTTGAGTAAAATTGCAACATTATTAACATGGAAGTGCAACATTAACAACATTTTTTTATGTAAACCTTATGAATACGGAATGGTAGATTAAAATTTTACTAAAAAGGCCAAGGCCTGTTGCCTTATAATTAAAATTTTGGGTTTGGGTAAAAGTGCAAATTTTTTCGCCTGATCTCTTACGTAAACTTTGTAAATATACTGTATGATCACGGATGATTAAAATTTTCAAAAAGGACCTTAATCGAGGCCTAAGGCCTTAAAATTGATTATTTGTACCTGAGTAAACTTGCAACATTATTAACTTATTATATAAACCCTATGAATATGAGCACGGTAGATTGAAATTTGCTGAAAATCTCCAGTCCTGGGGTCTTACAATTTAAACTTTGGGCCTGTGTAAATGTGCAACATTATTCATTTGATTCTGTATAAAAACCACATAAATACAAACACGGATGATTAAAATTTGCTAAGAAGGTCTAAACCGAGGCCTAGGGCTTTAAAGTTTATTCTTTGTGTCTGAGTAAATGTGCAACATTACTAACTCAACTTGTTATACGTATAAACCCTATGAATATGTGCATCACATTAAAATTTGATTAAAAGGTCCAGGGTGGGGCCTTTTATTTAATATTTTGAGTCTGGGTATAACAGTGCAAAATTATTCACTTGATTTCTTACGTAAACCTGAGACAGATGATTAAAATCTTATAAAAGGCCTAAATCGAGGCCTAGTGCCTTAAAATTGATTCTTTGTGTCTGAGTAAAAGTGCATCATATAAACTTGACTTCGTATGTAACTCTTACGAATATGACAATGGATTATTAAAATATGCTAAAAAGGCCTAAACCCAGGCCTAGTGCTTTAACATTAATTATTTGTACAATATAAATTTTCCAGTTGTGAATCAGTTCATTGGTGTAAATATGACATGAATGGTAAGTCAGATAATATCCGAAAACTTGAAAATTTAGTCGTCCTGGAGCAGGAATTGAAATCGCGTCTCCCCGCTAACGTTGATCGTTCTCGGTGGTGTAGTGGTTAGTATACTCGGGCGCTAGCAGGAAGATGCTGTTTTGTCAAGTTTTCGGATATTACAGACTTAACATCCATGTCATATTTACATTAATAAGCGGATTCTCATCTTCCAAATTTGTATTGTACAATGGTGTAAAACCGTATTTCATTCATTAATTATTTGTGTTCATCGTGACCTGGGGGAATCAAAAGTGCAGTTTGAATGTGATCTAACGTTTTGGTGGTCCGAACTTGCACCACACTTCAACAGATCCCATAATGAAATCCAAAGTTTTCGATAAACTGACCTTTCGGTGAAATGACCTTTCCATGAAATGAACTTTTAGGTGAATTGACCTTTCGGTGAAACGAACCTTTCGATCAAATGACCCTTCTGTGAAATATACCTTTCGATCAAGTGACCCTTCGGTGAAACAATATTTTCGATGAAGTGATTTTTGGTCAAGTGCCCCTACGGTGAAGTAATCGTCGGGCAAATGAACTAGCCCGCTCAAATCCACTGTATGAACCAGACCCTGTTGCTAAGCATTGCCTTACGAGGGCTATCGACAAGACAGCCCCAAGTAGGAAGGTTTTACGCTGTGGAAGCTAAACCACTCAGCCAACTGATGCAAGAAGAAGCTGAGATTTCCACATGAACTGGTTTCAACGGACTTTGGAGCTGCAATTAGATCAGCTCCGAGTGGATAGGGGACTACAGAAACAATACATTGCGCGTTATGCAGAAAAAACACAAAGCAGAGTTAAGAAAACTTCCGTACGGTATGAAGAAAAGCATAAACAGGCATGTATGGGAGGGGATGGAGGGTTGCGGCCCATAGAGAACCAGCCGTCACTGGAGTAGAGTATGCCGATTCTTTGGGTCTTTTGATTTGTGGTCGCGAATCACCAAAATTTGGGAAACTCTGAAATGAAAACTTTGAATTTGATAGCACCTGTATTTACTTCCCCTAGCGACGAAAATATGCGCCCCTCCCCCTCGTGGCGCATTATTCTAAGCGCTAGCTTCTGACCATTCGTCTGAGATTAGTCCGAGTTTGGATCCTGGGGAAACATGAGTGTTGTGTTTGTCTTACGACGCCCCTGAAACCCGTGGTCTTAAATTAGAGACGAACGACACTGCTTATAGACCCATCAAGTTGCTCACCGTAGTCGTCAAACCTCCCATCCAACTCCACCTCCAAAATAAAAAAAAAAAAAAGAAGAAGATATGTGTCCGATAAAGACCAAAATGGCAAAGGTTATTGTTCTCATAGTTCAACCTCAAAGGTTATTGTTCTCATAGTTCAACCTTAAAGGTTATTGTTCTCATAGTTCAACTTCAAAGGTTATTGTTCTCATAGTTCAACCTCAAAGGTTATTGTTCTCATAGTTCAACCTCAAAGGTTATTGTTCTCATAGCTCAACCTCAAAGGTTATTGTTCTCATAGCTCAACCTTAAAGGTTATTGTTCCCATAGTTCAACCTCAAAGGTTATTGTTCTCATAGTTCAACCTCAAAGGTTATTGTTCTCATAGTTAACCTCAAAGGTTATTGTTCTCATAGCTCAACCTCAAAGGTTATTGTTCTCATAGCTCAACCTTAAAGGTTATTGTTCCCATAGTTCAACCTCAAAGGTTATTGTTCTCATAGTTCAACCTCAAAGGTTATTGTTCTCATAGTTCAACCTCAAAGGTTATTGTTCTCATAGTTCAACCTTAAAGGTTATTGTTCTCATAGTTCAACCTCAAAGGTTATTATTCTCATAGTTCAACCTCAAAGGTTATTGTTCTCATAGTTCAACCTCAAAGGTTATTGTTCTCATAGCTCAACCTCAAAGGTTATTGTTCTCATAGTTCAACTTCAAAGGTTATTGTTCTCATAGTTCAACCTCAAAGGTTATTGTTCTCATAGTTCAACCTCAAAGGTTATTGTTCTCATAGCTCAACCTCAAAGGTTATTGTTCTCATAGCTCAACCTTAAAGGTTATTGTTCCCATAGTTCAACCTCAAAGGTTATTGTTCTCATAGTTCAACCTCAAAGGTTATTGTTCCCATAGTTCAACCTCAAAGGTTATTGTTCTCATAGTTCAACCTTAAAGGTTATTGTTCTCATAGTTCAACTTCAAAGGTTATTGTTCTCATAGTTCAACCTCAAAGGTTATTGTTCTCATAGTTCAACCCTAAAGGTTATTGTTCTCATAGTTCAACCTCAAAGGTTATTATTCTCATAGTTCAACCTCAAAGGTTATTGTTCTCATAGTTCAACCTCAAAGGTTATTGTTCTCATAGCTCAACCTCAAAGGTTATTGTTCTCATAGTTCAACTTCAAAGGTTATTGTTCTCATAGTTCAACCTCAAAGGTTATTGTTCTCATAGTTCAACCTCAAAGGTTATTGTTCTCATAGCTCAACCTCAAAGGTTATTGTTCTCATAGCTCAACCTTAAAGGTTATTGTTCCCATAGTTCAACCTCAAAGGTTATTGTTCTCATAGTTCAACCTCAAAGGTTATTGTTCCCATAGTTCAACCTCAAAGGTTATTGTTCTCATAGTTCAACCTTAAAGGTTATTGTTCTCATAGTTCAACTTCAAAGGTTATTGTTCTCATAGTTCAACCTCAAAGGTTATTGTTCTCATAGTTTAACCTCAAAGGTTATTGTTCTCATAGCTCAACCTCAAAGGTTATTGTTCTCATAGCTCAACCTTAAAGGTTATTGTTCATATAGTTCAACCTCAAAGGTTATTGTTCTCATAGTTCAACCTCAAAGGCTATTGTTCTCATAGTTCAACCTCAAAGGTTATTGTTCTCATAGTTCAACCTTAAAGGTTATTGTTCTCATAGTTCAACCTCAAAGGTTATTATTCTCATAGTTCAACCTCAAAGGTTATTGTTCTCATAGTTCAACCTCAAAGGTTATTGTTCCCATAGTTCAACCTCAAAGGTTATTATTATCATAGTTCAACCTTAAAGGTTATAATTTTCATATTTCAACCTTAAGTTTTCAAACATGGTGTCCCCAGGGGGACAAAATAATAACATAAGCACGTCCTTTATTTTTCTTTACAAATCCCAAAAGACCAGTTTTTATAACAACTGTTTTCCTGAGATGGCTGACTTGCTTTGTGAGAAACCTGCAATTAAAGATTCATTGTCTGATACTCAGCAAAACTGCAAATCTCGATCAGCTCTCTCCTGGTGCGGATTTCAGTTTTGTTTTACTCTAATACAAAAACACAAATTTAGATGTTTCATTCCATAATAAAAGAAAAGCTGTTTGCACGTAAGGTAGGAGAAAATGGCGAAACTGCAATCTCTCTGTCATAAATGATTGCTAAAGTCAGGAACGCAATGCAGAAACAAATGAAGGCAGTAGACGAAAGAATGAATGAATGAATGAATGAATGAACGAATGAAATGTAATGGTGTCTTGCAGATACTACGAAATCTCTTCCTCCGTCTGCAGACAAGTAGCATTTGATTGTGATGAATTCCCTCCTGTTTCGGTATTTGTTTTGTTCTGATAAAATCTTCCGGCTATCAAAAGTGACTCCCTTTTATATAGTTAGGAAAGCTATTACAAAACGTAAGTTCGTTGTCATTGCTGTGATGACTGATAGCAATTAAATAAAAGCTATTTGGTATAGACATGTTTAGTAGGTGAGGGGAAATTTTACGCTCTGAGCATTGAGCTAAATGTTGGGGTTGGTCTGAGAGTCTCCGAAACGTCGCTTTAATTACTTTGTCTTTGAACGAGTGTTTGGTCTCAGACAGGCCGATGATGTATCGGCCTTCAAGAAGCGGGGCTTTTGAAAGGCGGCAGCGGTGACAAAGAATATTTCTCCATTGGAGCCTCTGGGAGTGATTTCAAAGGCTGAACTGTTGCGGCCAGAAACAAAGCGTCGATGCTGTGTCCCCGGAGTACGTGTCCACGTTTCCAGAAAAGGATGAGAGACAATGGAAGTTCAGACAGCGAAAACTCTGTCCCTGCTAGAGAAAGAGTCGTGGGGGACATTTGTTTTCGGCACTGAAACACATTTCGCCCACCCAAATGCGACAGTGAATTGTATGTACTCCAAGACACAATGGGACATTGAATTTTCTTTGCTGTTTCCGTTGGACGGTTATTTGACTGGGAAGAATGTTTGCGACAGTTCCATTTTTCTCTGTGAATGAATGCAGTTCAATTTATTCTGCGAATTCTGGGATAAATAATGATGCTGGAAGAATGCGCGTTTAAATTACTCTTCGCCATAAACTTGATGTGGACTACGAATCAGCGAACAAGAGACAACATTTGCATAATGCAAGCGCTTTAAAGATTTTCCACAGGTAGATGCCACTTTGAAGAATGGCAGGAAAACTAATACGTCAGAAAATATCAAATACAATCGTGAACAAAAGTCCTGCACCAGTAGATCGGAAGTCAATTTTTGATGTTTAAAGTCAACTTATACAGAGTAATAATAAAGTCAAGAATACATCATCTTAAAGGAAATTGTTTGCTGATTTCAAATATTTTTACAGAATGTTATTACCAGGAATAGAAGTGAAGGTACAAACAAAAATGTGCAAGTGAGAAAACACAAATCCAGTTCAGTACTCGCCCCTCTAATCCACTACAGCTTTCTCTGACATCCGCTAGTGAGATATAAAAGGGCGTAGAATCGTCTGCCCTCTTAGAACGCAGATACTTGTAGTTTGTTGACGGAATCTTATGCAGAATTCCTGGTGATATTTGAATTTCGGAATGTCAAACACCCGAAAATTGGCCCTGCCTCTTCAAACCAGGGCAAACATTATTGCTTTGCATGAACTCGGATTCAGTTGTCGTAAAATTGCTGTTAAATGTATCTCTGATCATTACAATGTGTTGCGCACCGTTAAAAGAGTTGCAGAAACTGGATATGTGGGAAACAGAAAAAGAACAGATCGACCGAGGCTGTGTACTGAACGTGATGATCGCATGTTGATTCGTCGTTCCTTAAAATCAAGGTTTAAAACAGCCACTGATTTAAGAAATGAGTGGGAGAATGAAGTAGGCATTATTGTATCTGCACGTACAGTTAGTCGTAGGCTACAAGAAAATGGACTGACTGCACGAAAACCTTTCCTTACTGAACAACAACAGCTCAAAAGAATTGCTTGGGCCAAGGCACACAAGAATTGAACTGTTGATGAATGGGAAGATGTTATTTTCAGTCATGAAACAACTGTTACTATTACCGCTAATAATGGAAATAATTATGTACGTCGTCGGGCTAGTAAAAGATATAAAGCATGCTGCAGCCAGCCAACAATCAAGCACCATAACGGTGATGTTATGGTCCTGTATTTCAGCAAGTGGTGTTGGCTGTCTGCCCATTATTGATGGCACATTGAATGGATCGAAATATGTGGATATTTTGGAGTCCAGACTGCTACCATCTGCACAAGACAAGGGTTTGCGGAATTTTATCTTTCAGGACGATAACGTGCCGCCATGCCATGTCAAAGTTGGTTGACGAGTGGTTTAATCGAAAAGTTATAAGAAAACTTCAGTGGCCGGCACAGTCACCGGATCTTAATCCCATAGAAAATCTGGGGGTGAGATTGAAGAAAAAGATCCGTCAACAAGGACCCACATCTAAAACAGCATTAACTGAGCCTGTAAGGGTCGTGTGGCACCGTGTTATCACCAATGGACAACTAGAGAAGCTCATTAGTTCCATGCCAAGAAGGTACACTTTGTTACTAAGAAACCGTGGTTATCTAATTAAATATTAAAGCGTATTTTGCTTGTTGGTAAGTTACTTCAAGTGTCCTGCAAGTTACAATAATGTACTGTACAGTAATTTTACGTTAAATTAATTGTACACTAATTTCACAAATTCCGCCATTTTTTGCTTTTTATGACTAGACGCTGTACTTTTGCTTGTAACTTCACTTCTATTACAGGTAAACCATTCTGTAAAAATATTTGAATTCAGCATAAAATTTCCTTCATTGCATAATATGTATTCCTGACTTTACCATTACGCTGTGTAAATTGACTTCTAACATAAAAAATTTGGCATTCGATCTACTTGTGCAGGACTTTTGGCCAGGACTGCACATCGTGATTCCTTAAATGATTAACATGCAGGCATTCCCTGACTAGGGCCACGGGTAGCCTTGTGGGCAACGTTCGTGACTGCCACGGAAAGGACCTCAGGTTCGATCCCAGGCAGGTACGAACGCTCGACCCGCGAAATATCCGCCGTGCATCAGATGGGCACGTTAAGCCGTCGGACCACGGGTACTGGCCCCCAGGTAATAAATAAGGGCGTCTTCCTCCCCCTTTCTACTTCGTTTCCGTGTCACTTTCTTATCGGGCACCCTAACCCAAATCTCCTAGCTTCCTATTTCTAAGGGTTGTTTAAGAACTGGGGTCAGACACTCTATTCCTGAAATCCTCCACATATGATCATATTCCCTGACTAATGCGATTAAAGTTCCGGAGTTTTCATCATAGGTAAATGCTGGAAACAAGTTTTCCGTAATAAATGATATATTTTCCGGCGCGCTTAACTGACTGCCAATTTTGGTTTTAATTTTATTCCATTTTAATGAAAATACAAAGGCCGTTCCATAAAAACTGTAGGTAATTTGTTTTTTGAGTTCGCAACACTGCGAAGGGAAGAAATAGCCACGCAGACGACTAACTGAATTAAGGAAGTATCTATGGCAACAGTCATTAGCCGTGGCAGACGATTCTGGTTTTGTTATTGCGCAGTTGTTTAAAGTACGTCTGCATTTCGCTATACAACGGGAGGTGAGTGATTTAGAGTTAAGAAATGAGATGCGTTGTGAGATAAAAGTTTGCTGTTGTTTGGGGAAAACGGCTCCAGAAACAGTCGATTCAATGAAAAAATTTTACAAAGATAAATGTTTGGGGGAGTCAACGATTTTGAAATGGCACCATGATTTCAAAAAAAGGACGTTTGTCGGCAGAACTCGCTCCTAGACCTGGTCGACCTGAAAGTGTCGTTACGGAGTGTATTGTTAACATCGGTTGAGCAATCCTGCAAAAAGAACGACGAATGATGTGTGAAGACATAGCGGCCTCAACTAATATTTCAAAAACCTCGGCATTCCGCTCAACAAATTACTGCTGCATCGTGTGTGTTCCAGACGAGTACCTCATCAGCTAACGAGAGAACAATTGTTAGCCAGAGTTCAGGTGTGTCAAGAGTGGAAACAAATGATTTCAAAGGATCCAAACTTTCCAAACACAGTAATAACTGCCGATGAAACATGGGTCCACGAAGCGCGCACCGTGTGTCTGGAAATGCATAGGCACACCTCCTCCGAAAAAAGTCCGCCAAACCAAATCAGCTGGGAAGGTGATGACGATAATTTTCTTTGATCATAAAGGTGTAATTTACCAGCATCCGTTCCTCCACAAATCGCTTCCAATGCTGAGTATTGCATTTCAATCTTGAAGTATCTGTGATGGCACATGTAGATTGAGCGACCGAAATTTGTGGGTAAGTGGACCCTACACCATGATAACGCCCGCCCACATGTGGCTGCTTGTGTTCAACAGTTTCTCTCGAAATGCTGTATTGAAATCATTCCACAGCCTGCCTACAGTCCTGTCCTCGCCCCGTGCGATTTCTAGTTGTTTCCAACAATGAAGGAGAAGTTCCGTGGTGCAACATTCAACACAGATGTTGACGTTACCCAAGCTGTTCAGGGATCGCTAAAGCAGCTTCCACAAAATGCCTTCGCCACATGCTTTGAAAAGTGGACTGAACCATGGGACCGTTGTATATCATCCAGTTGAAGATACTTTGAGAAAGAATAATATATATTTTCTTGTACCTGTATTTTTTCATTTTGTGTGATTTTACTCCCAGTTTTTATTTAGCGGCCGTTGTACCTTGGTTAATGTAATAGCCAATCTACATGCCATAATAAAGCAGCCAGTTGAACCCCATTGCGGGTTATAAATAAGTCAGATACCTACTTGCTGCATAGCGAACCAGCGACTGTGATGGCGGGTGAACACTTCGACTTGAGAGAGTTCCATTGTGGGAAGATAATCGGTGCGAGGAAGACGGTGTGTTACATCTCAGCGACTGCAGAACGTCTGAGAATTCCGACAGTTGCATGTGTGCACCAAGACTAAGTCAAAACCGGTAAAACCAGAAGCCGCCGGGAGAAATATGGTCGTAAGTGGGCTATCTATGTTCGATGTTACGGTATGGGAGAGACAGCCGTCTCTCCCATACCGTAACATCGGAAAAGGAGAGCCACAACGGGGTGTGTAACGTCGGCATTCGACGGCGCGGCACCAAGACGGTTGTGCAAAAATCATTCGACGTATGAGAGCACTACTGGGCTGTGGCAGACTACGCCCACATCAAGTGCCCTTGTTAATGCTACTTCACTGGGAAATGAGGCTCTCAGAGCTTTACTGACTCCTGTCCTGAAAACATGTGCCGCAATACTACATGAACGTTTCCAACACCTGAAAGTGTCCATGCCACGAAGTGCTGCTTATGTGGTCAGGGCGAAAGGTGGCTGTGTACAATAGTGTTTCCAACTCCTGGTAGAGTCCATGTGCGGGAGTCATTAACAGCTCATTCTCGTCTAGCCGCTATATATTCCCTAACGTAAGATTCTTCCGTACTCTCGTCGTGTACTCCGGGTCATTTTCTATCTGCTTCCCCCAATACTCAACAAATACTCAGAATTAGTTGTCGTGCAAAGTGCGTATATAAGATCATTAAAAATGTAAGACGCTCAGAATTCACAATTCTGGAACGTGAGAGACGACCGATCAAATATATCGGCAGTATGAACTATCTACCCACCGTCACACCAGTTATAAGGAATGCTTGCAGAAAATATTACTTGGATTTCGGCGAAACCACTCCAAATGTGTTTTCAATGATTAAAAATGATCGGGACTCGATTGACGATATGAATAAATCTGGTATATATTGTATACCATTGGAAAGCTACGACCCAGCAGAAAAATTCCAAGTTTACATAGGATCAACTTTACGTACTTTGGGCGTAAGAATAAATGAACATAAATATAACGTTAGAAACCATTCAACAACTACCTCCCTCTCTCAACTCACAAGAGAAGACTCATATACGCCAATATGGTATGAAGCTTCAGTATTGGGTAATCAAATAACCAAGGTCTTAACCCTTTCTGCCGAGAGTTTGTGCCTTTGGAGATAAATGTAGCAATGAGGATTCGCCTTATTTAGTGCCACAACCTGGGAAATCCCTCATCGACGGAACATTAGAAGACACCATAATTGACGACGAGGACATCCCAACATTGCCATAGGAAGTGGAGTTGCCCACCTCAATCCTCTAAGATTGTAACTCTTTGAGCATGCGCTTGGATGGTTTATTTACGTCACCAATCAACAACCAACTGTATATAAGTCCCTGCTGTCTGTATACCTCCCTTACATTTCACCTGAAGATGGGCACGTTTGACGGCCGGAAAGACTTAGCAGATTTTAACTTGTAAATTATGTATTTTAATGTAATAAACCTTTAATGGGATCTTGTTATATTGGATTTTAAATCGTGAAGTGACAGTGTTGATTATTGTTGGAAATACTCAACTACTCAACAATACTCAACCCTTCCGCTCCCTCATTTACCGCCAATCAATTAGTAATTCCTGCTCTCAGCCCCATTCTTTTTCTAGCTGCAGGCACTCACCGCCGTCCGAATCAAAACGTCTTAGCTGAACTTTAAACAAAATGCCTTCCGAGCAATCAACTTTTGTTCGTTGGAACCACTATCTACCTCGAGCCAGAAACCGGCCATAAAAAAAACAATTTATGCCAATAAACTTGGACTCCTCCTATACCCTGATATTTGACTCTCAAAGAATCCTAACCGGCATTGGTCTTTTTAAGGACGGAGACTCAGTGGTATATCTACACTCTAAAACAGGCATTCCGCATATTTCCATCATTCAAAACATTATTAAATAAGAGTTCTTAAGTATTACAAGACATTAAGAAGTAATAAAATTTATATCATTATAATTTAGCCTATTACGTTAAAAATTATTAAGATAAAACATTGACAAGCATCACTATTAATTACAAACTCACTAAGTTTAGGACCACTTCGACAACCACCAATACAAAGCGACCGGAGCACAATCAGGATAGGGCTTTAAGAGTTAGATTCCCCACCACAGCCCAGAGTTTCTTTTTTTTTTTTTTCAACTTTCCTGTTATTGAGCGTTTTCAAAACAAAACTTTAAACGTTTTGCGTTCCCATATTGTGAGGTTTCTATTTGCAATCTCGTACTGGACCACTGACACAATTACTCGACTTTTCACTTCCCATATATACCACTGAAACAAAAAGTGGGATAAACTTCTCCCTGTAAAGTCCTTTAACATGGATCCGGGCAAACCGGCTCTAGTAGAAAGGCTAAAGCTGCTCTGTGACGTCAGAGCTAGCAGGCACAGCGAGGTTCTCCGCTCCTGAACGCTGATCGAGTAATGCGTATTAGAGACGGTTTCGATATGGGCTGGTATAAACCCCTCGGGTATGACGATTGTGAGGTTTCTATTTTATCCTGCACTGGACCACTGACACAATTACTCGACTTTTCACTTCCCATATATCCCACTGAATTAAAAAGTGGGATAAACTTATCCCTGTAAAGTCTTTTAACAAGGATCCGGGCAAACGGCTCTAGTAGAAAGGCTAAAGCTGCTCTGTGACGTCAGAGCTAGCAGGCACAGCGTGATTCTCCGCTCCTTAACGCTGATCGAGTAATGCGTATTAGAGACGGTTTCGATATGGGCTGGTATAAACCCCTCGGGTATGACGATTGTGAAGTTTCTATTTGCAATCCTGCACTGGACCACTGACACAATTACTCGACTTTTCACTTCCCATATATACCACTGAAACAAAAAGTGGGATAAACTTCTCCCTGTAAAGTCCTTTAACATGGATCCGGGCAAACCGGCTCTAGTAGAGAGGCTAAAGCTGCTCTGTGACGTCAGAGCTAGCAGGCACAGCGAGGTTCTCCGCTCCTGAACGCTGATCGAGTAATGCGTATTAGAGACGGTTTCGATATGGGCTGGTATAAACCCTCGGGTATGACGATTGTGAAGTTTCTATTTGCAATCCTGCACTGGACCACTGACACAATTAGTCGATTTTTCACTTCCCATATATCCCACTGAAACAAAAAGTGGGATAAACTTATCCCTGAAAAGTCTTTTAACAAGGATCCGGGCAAACGGCTCTAGTAGAAAGGCTAAAGCTGTTCTGTGACGTTAGAGCTAGCAGACACATCGAGGTTCTCCGCTCCTGAACGCTGATCGAGTAATGCGTATTAGAGACGGTTTCGATATGGGCTGGTATAAACCCCTCGGGTATGACGATTGTGAAGTTTCTATTTGCAATCCTGCACTGGACCACTGACACAATTACTCGACTTTTCACTTCCCATATATACCACTGAAACAAAAAGTGGGATAAACTTCTCCCTGTAAAGTCCTTTAACATGGATCCGGGCAAACCGGCTCTAGTAGAAAGGCTAAAGCTGCTCTGTGACGTCAGAGCTAGCAGACACAGCGAGGTTCTCCGCTCCTGAACGCTGATCGAGTAATGCGTATTAGAGACGGTTTCGATATGGGCTGGTATAAACCCCTCGGGTATGACGATTGTGAAGTTTCTATTTGCAATCCTGCACTGGACCACTGACACAATTAGTCGATTTTTCACTTCCCATATATCCCACTGAAACAAAAAGTGGGATAAACTTATCCCTGAAAAGTCTTTTAACAAGGATCCGGGCAAACGGCTCTAGTAGAAAGGCTAAAGCTGTTCTGTGACGTTAGAGCTAGCAGACACATCGAGGTTCTCCGCTCCTGAACGCTGATCGAGTAATGCGTATTAGAGACGGTTTCGATATGGGCTGGTATAAACCCCTCGGGTATGACGATTGTGAAGTTTCTATTTGCAATCCTGCACTGGACCACTGACACAATTACTCGACTTTTCACTTCCCATATATACCACTGAAACAAAAAGTGGGATAAACTTCTCCCTGTAAAGTCCTTTAACATGGATCCGGGCAAACCGGCTCTAGTAGAAAGGCTAAAGCTGCTCTGTGACGTCAGAGCTAGCAGACACAGCGAGGTTCTCCGCTCCTGAACGCTGATCGAGTAATGCGTATTAGAGACGGTTTCGATATGGGCTGGTATAAACCCCTCGGGTATGACGATTGTGAAGTTTCTATTTGCAATCCTGCACTGGACCACTGACACAATTAGTCGATTTTTCACTTCCCATATATCCCACTGAAACAAAAAGTGGGATAAACTTATCCCTGAAAAGTCTTTTAACAAGGATCCGGGCAAACGGCTCTAGTAGAAAGGCTAAAGCTGTTCTGTGACGTTAGAGCTAGCAGACACATCGAGGTTCTCCGCTCCTGAACGCTGATCGAGTAATGCGTATTAGAGACGGTTTCGATATGGGCTGGTATAAACCCCTATGGTGTGACGATTGTGAAGTTTCTATTTGCAATCCTGCACTGGACCACTGACACAATTACTCGACTTTTCACTTCCCATATATCCCACTGAAACAAAAAGTGGGATAAACTTATCCCTGAAAAGTCTTTTAACAAGGATCCGGGCAAACGGCTCTAGTAGAAAGGCTAAAGCTGTTCTGTGACGTTAGAGCTAGCAGACACATCGAGGTTCTCCGCTCCTGAACGCTGATCGAGTAATGCGTATTAGAGACGGTTTCGATATGGGCTGGTATAAACCCCTCGGGTATGACGATTGTGAAGTTTCTATTTGCAATCCTGCACTGGACCACTGACACAATTACTCGACTTTTCACTTCCCATATATACCACTGAAACAAAAAGTGGGATAAACTTCTCCCTGTAAAGTCCTTTAACATGGATCCGGGCAAACCGGCTCTAGTAGAAAGGCTAAAGCTGCTCTGTGACGTCAGAGCTAGCAGACACAGCGAGGTTCTCCGCTCCTGAACGCTGATCGAGTAATGCGTATTAGAGAGAGTTTCGGTCTGGGCTAGTATAAACCCCTAGGGTACGACGTCCCACGTCTAGCTGTTCTAACTCACTGGGAAGTTGGGTGTTTAGAGTGAAGGGATTTTAGGATTTTTGTTACCTTCCGTCGGCACTAAAATTTGTTAGACAAAAGGTCTGTAATCAAGCTTTAAAGTCCACGACCCCTTTTCTAGAAGTACTCAAAATGAGTCTAAAGTATTGCAATATTTTGATCACTTTATGTCTTCATACGTACCTTAACGACGAAAGCTGACTAGCATTCAAAATATAGGTCAACATGTTGCACCGTCTTTAGCCATCGGTCTGCCAGTTCTTCGATTCCGCGGAAGTACCAGTTCTTGTCCTTCGAGCCGAAGAACTCCTTCACCCCAGCTGCCACCTCCTTTTTGTTGTTGAAGAGCCTCTCGCGAAGGAAGTGGGCCATGGACCTTAACAAGTAATAATCAGACGGGGCAAGGTCCGGACTATACGCTGGATGTGGCATCAGTTAGATGCCATCAAGTTCCTGAAGTTTTTCCGTGGGTCGTTCGCGCGGTATGTGGCCGAGCGTTGTCCTGCTGTAGGAGACCGCGCTTTACATTCACCAGTGCTGTGCACTTCTCCAAAACGACATACATCCACTCCAGCTGTTCAGATTAGAGGTTGGCGTTGATGGTCCGACCCTCTGGAACAAATTCGTAATGGATTATACCCTCGAAATTCCACCAGACGCAGAGCATCACCTTGTGCTCGAAGCGCCCACGTTTGGCAACCAGTTCAGGAAGTAGGCCCGAGACCAACCACTGCCATTGTGTGTTAGGATTATGGAAATAGACCCACTTTTCACACTTGGCGGTTTGCTTCAGCTGGTGTCAGCTCGTGAGGAGCAATGCAGCTGCTCCTGTAGACCTTGCCGAGGTCCTGAAGGTTACGAACCACGGTGGTCTGTGATATGCCCAGCTCGCCTGTTAATCTCCGAGTGTTGGTTGCCGGATTTGCCTCTACAGCCTGGCGCACGGCCTCGGAATCCACGGTTCGCGGCCTACATGGCCTTGGCTTTCCGTCGAGGTTTCTGTCACCTGAGCGGAATTTCTTGAACCATCTGGTTGCGGTGCTGTGGTCCACGGAACCTTCCCCTTTCGCATGACAAATGTTTCGTGCTTCTTAAGCAGCGTTATGGCCGAGTTCAAACTCGTAAAGCAAAAGTTCCCTAATTAGCAGGTAGTGCGTGTTCATCTTTTAGGCGTCTCAACCACAGACAGAACGCCGACATGCAATGCTGTTCACAGAAACGACTACCACTTTATATCCCTTTCGACTGACTGCAGTGCACAACTTGAACTATTTTAGATACGTGACATACCCGCCGCAGCACATGCGTTTATACAAATATTGCAAAACTTTCGACTCTCCCTCTGTAATTAGGCATTCAAAGAAATGCAGCACCAGAATAAAAAACGTAAAACGCAGTCGCCATTGGTCATTGAAACAAGTGATACCCTGGACAGAAGAGACGGACTCCAGTGTAATGCTTTTTTATAATATTTATGTTTCTGATAATATATTTGCATTATTTTTATCTGATTATTCCTAATGGAATTTTTTATTTCATGTTTTTATTATGAATTACTTTATTAATTTCTGCACTTTAATTCGCTCAATAATCATATTTGTTTTGATACCAGTTAAATATCTAGTGATTCAAATTGGTGTGAAACTTTTTCCCCAACATATATCAATATTATTTCGATAGTACATGCAAGTACGGTTCATATAGCGCTTTCATCGATTTCATAACTGCCTCTGTTTCTAGTTGCGTGACAGGAAAGCGATCAGCCAACCCTTGTATCTATAGCCCTGGTGGACTACGACTTGTGGACTTGCTGCCGTCCTTAAATGCCTAGTCCTAAGGTCCAGATCATCAACTTAAAAAAACTACGTCACCACCCACCTTTTGAGATGGATGCACAGATAGTGGTAGTCCGACACAAGTAGTAGGGAGGTCACTATACTCATTACTCCACCGGTAGAGTGTTGCCATCGGAAAAAAGTTTATGCATGTAGTGACCTCTCTACTACTGACTCATCCCGTGCCTCTTACGTAAGTTCCCAGTTGACTATTATCGATTGGATCAGTAGATGGCGAGTACTAAACAAACGTAGCCATGATTAGGCAGAATGCTGGGATAAACAATGTCTTTCTAGATTTTTAGTTATGTCCGTTCCCTTTTCCAAAGCAAAAAATAACAATCGTTTGTTTTCCGTGCCGTAGGAATTGGAAATGCTATAGCCATTTTTGCTATAGCCATTTTTTCTTTCCGTTCTTCCACAATCTTAAGCCTTCAATACACGACCGGCCCATTTTATGCGTTGTACACAACTCGTCTTTTACTCCTAACTTTATTCATAAATGCGCAGAATAAGAGTTCTTACCTAAAGCTGATACAGTTGCGGACGTTTGTAACGAAGTCGTTTGTAGCGAATTTATGGTTACAGCGAAGGAACTGCCATCCCCCATTGATTTATTGGGTTGGTGCGAATGAAATGTCCGGCAAAGGACCAGCATACGTGGACGGCGAGAACGGAAAAGTAGGACAACTTACCTGGGCAAAATGACTCCCCTCGTCATCGACACATAGTTGCCTTCTGTCGAGATAGGCCATGATCTCGGAACGAAAAAAGTCTTGTGGCTGGGACCCGAATAAGTCATCAACTGCACGTTGAACCTAATTGTCTGTCGAGAACTGTTTCCGGGACAGGAAGTGATCCAGGCGACGAAACAGATGATAGTCTATCGGAGACAAGTCCGGAGAATAGACAAGATGATGCAGTTTTTCATAGCCCAAGGCACTTAGTGTCAGCATCGTTCGTTGTGCGACATGAGGGTGAGCGTTGCCCTGGAGCAGAAAAACACCATGTCTGTTGACCAAAGTCGGTTGTTTCTGCAGCAATTTCCGGTGAATCTGGTGCAATTCAGCAAAAGAACGTTCTGAAGTGATGGCTTGGCTTCTTGCCAAGAAACTCTAATGAATTATCATGGCTGTGGACCGCAAGACAAGAAGCATCATCTTCTTGGTTCTAGGGGTGGCTTAGAATGCCGTCCAGCAGGCTGTACCTTGCTTAACTATTGTACAGATAGTTTCCGATTATCATAAAGGACCCACTTCTCGTCGCAGGTGACGATTCGATGCAGTAGAGGGTCGTGTTTATTCCTGGCAAGCGGCGACGTGCAGACTTCCAAACGTCTAGTCTTGTTGACAGTTGTCAGCTCGTGCGGCAGCCACATGTCCAGCTTTTTGGCCTTGCCCAGCGCAGCCAGACACCGAACAACTGTCGTGCCATGGACACCTACCTCTGCCGCTATCTCACGACACCTTTTTCGAGGGTTCGCTTCAACCACACGTAACAGAACATTGTCAGAAACAGAAACAATTCGGTGACCTCGTGCTTCGATTTGTAGGTCCGTGTCTCGGCTTCGAAACTTCAGAAATCATCGCCGAATGGTTCGTTCGTTGGCTGTACAGACAAGGTGTTCTTCTGCCTCAAACGCTTTGTTAACGTTTCGAGCGGCAATTCCTGCAGAATGGCTCGGTTTAAATTCATACAGGAAGATGACTCTCAAATCCGGCGTCTCCATGTTTCCTTTGTAAGCCACGTTACGTCCAAACAAACCACGCCGGAACCTTATTCTTCCCCAGGTTTCAGCGTCATTTTCTTGTAGGACTTACGTCCACAGGGAGGAGAGTTTAGGTCCCAGCCACCTACAGCGAGATCGCCTTTTGGGCAGGACACAGAAACGGAAGGAATGAGAGCAAGTCTAGCGACTTTGACAGAACAGTTTTAGTGAGATTAGAGTACAGTAGATGGCGCCACCGTACAAGTACAATATTGCACATAGAGGGGTGAGAGAATTTCAGGTGGGGTATAGGAAAGGATACCCATTTAACCAGTGGGTCCAGCCTGGGGGCCGTCACTTAACGTGCTCGTCCGATGCACGGCGGATATTCAGCGATTGTTAGTAAATCACACCATCTCTGAAAGATCAGCCCAGGCTTGAACCTGGGGACCCAGCATCGATAGTCTGAAACACTAACCACTAAGCCATCCGCGGCTCTGAACCTTATTCTTCACACACGTGCCAGCTATTTATAGTAACTCTGTGACGTAATGCCCCCAACACCTGTGGGTGGTTCCATTACGCTGTGGTGGGGGCCTGTCTCCACTGCTCGTCCGCGGCGGACATTTCATTCGCACCAATCCAATACATTGAAAACTGCATGGTAGTCTTAACATGTTCTATGACTACAATACTTTTGATGTTGAGATAAAATAAATCAGCAATGTTTATTCACAACTAAATATTTTAATTTAAGATCTATAGTTTCGGTGAGTGTTTAACTCGGCTTCATCAGGATAAATGGACCCTAAACATTTCAATCACTGCCGCCCCGGTGGCGCAGTGGTCTGAGCGATGGCCTCTGATCATTCGTCCGAACGGGGTCCGGGTTCGAATCCCGGTGAGGCATGGATATTGTGTTTGTCTTACGGCACTGGTTCTCTCCCTTCCCTGGAACCAGTGACCCTAAATTAGGGACGGGCGACTGCTTATAGCCCATTGAGTTGCTCACGGTGGTCGTTAAAAATCCAATGATAAAAAAAAATTTCAATCACTGTGACATCATTAGCGTTCTAACGGTCACGGATTTTGGTGTGTTGTTTCCACGTGCTTGAAAGAAATGGAGTAGATCTTCTGTAAAAAAAATTCTGAAATTCACGATGCACTTTCTGTCATTTCTTTCGTGAATTAACGAAACATATTTTTGATACAACCTTTTTCGTGAAATGACGGAAAGAAACCTGTATTTCAGGGATTTTTCGTACGACAGGAAAATTCTGAGTTTTTAGAAACCTTCCGCGGTTTCTTTCTTATATTGACGGCAAATTACCGTTTTCGAGACGTGTTAACAAAAAATTCTGAATTTTTAGAAATTTTTCCGCAGTTTCTTTCGTATATTAACGGAAAAACTCCGTTCTCACTTTATCTATATCCGTATGACGAGAAATTATCGGTAATAGGAACGATTGGTGAGAATACTTGAGGTTTGATTAACTTTTAAATTTCAATCATCTGTCGAATTTTGAAGTTCCGTTGCGAGATTGGATATTGTGGATAGCATATCGCATGAATTTTGTTTATTGTGACACAGGATATTTCTTCTCGTCTCCCCTATTTTGTGCACTAGCTATTTATTATATATATTTTGTTACTGTAAGAAACCGGTTACTTCACTTATTGTACAGATGTCCGTGTATCAGTCTTTCGACAACTTAAGACAAAAGCTATTATAGCTATCAAGAGTAAATTTTATATTTAAGAGTTGTTTTTTTTTTTTTTTTTTTTTTTTGTGAAATAATGAGAGTACTATAAAAAAGTACATTTCACCTTTTTTTAAAGCTAACTGTAAGTCATTGTCAGTTTAAAATAATCAAGTTGCAAAGCATTTTGTTGCTTCGAAAATCATAACAAAAAATGCTTAATTTGTGAAAAGTTCTCCTACAGAAAAAAAAAAAATTACGAATCTATTGAGGAAAATTATAAGCTACAACAGAAAATAAAATATCTAAATCACTCGAATTAAAGACTAAAGAAAATTTCATTTTTGCGCAGTTTGTTATACGATGTACGTAATTCTGATTTCTGAGTGTTTGTGGCTCAGTGGTTAAAGATGTGCGTTACCTGTTCAAGCAACCCGGGTTCGATCCTGACTGGAGCGGAAGGATTATCTGGGGAAAGGGCTGAGAAATGCAGGCTCGTCGGTTTTGCGGATTTTCAGTTTAAATACGGAAAAACCTGAAATGGATTTTTCTGAACACGGAAAATCTGTGAAAATACGGAAGTTAAAATAAACAAGCATTTTTAAAAACGGAAATTTCCGAAAAACACGGACACCTACCGGCAACTTTGGCGCACGTTTTTTTCAGAAATTTTCCGTGAATCCACACTTCTTATTTTTTACGGTGCATTATGTCGTTAAAAAGCCGTGCAGAGTTGCGGTGTATGTGGAAAGCTTCTAATATATATCGGACAGACCCGCAGGGCTTTACGTTTCCGTGTGAAGTAACACACGGAACAAGCGGAATTGTGAACTGGTATGTAGCCCAACATTGTCACGAAAATAACCATAAATTTTGGTTTGAAAACGCTAAACTTATTGATGAACCTGATTCGACTATCAAGCTCAATATATTAGAAGCTTTCCACATATATCGCAACTCTTCACAGATTGTCAACGACATGACATCTACTCCATTTCTTTCAAGCGCGTGGAAACAACTCACCAAGAGCCGTGACCGTCAGAACATTAATGATGTCACGATGCTTTAAATGCTCACGCTCTATTTGTCCTGAAGAAAACGAGCTAAATGCGCAGCGAAACCGTAGTGGGGCTTATTAGCTCAGCGAAACTATAATGGATTTTTGATAAATCAGCAATGTTTATTCTCAATCAAATAAGATATTTAATTCTGAATAAACGTTGCTCATTTATTATATGCCACCCCGGTGGTGCAGTGGTCTAAGCAATGGCCTCTGATCATTCGTCCGAAAGGGGTCCGGCTTCGAATCCCGGTGAGGTATGGATGTTGTGTTTGTCAAACGGCACTGGCTCTCTCCCTTTCCTGGAACCAGTGACCCTAAATTAGGGACGGGCGACTGCTTAAAGCCCGTTGAGTTGCTCACGGTGGTCGTTAAACCGCCAATCAAAAACAAAAAAGAAAGAAATTATTCTATGCATGATAGCCTATTTGTAACGAAGTCAAAACTTCCGGTTACGGATATTACGAAGTAATGAAAATCAACTCTGCTATTTATTCAAAACGGCAAAGAAGTGTTACAGGGATTTTGGAGATTTTAAAGAATTTTGGTATTAACTCTTTTTCATGTAAGGTCCGCCGGCAAGAGAGTGCTCGAAGGGGCTTTCATGGCGGCCACTGTAACTGGGCATGAAGCCTCTCTTAAGTGTTTAAATCGTTTTATTCGCCTACGCTGCTAACATGGGCATTGTCATCAGGAAGCTAATACAGACTGCTTAATTAGTTTATTGCATCAGAGGCGTCAGGGATATAGACATTCTCCCCTTTTATCAGGGGTAAGAAACTCAGGGGCACAGGGGTCACGCTTAAGAAGGAACGGTTACGGAGGAAGAGAAAGAGAAGTCTAGAGTGGACAGAATTTGCGAAAAGATGCTTTGAGAAGGGGATATTTTTCGGAGCGCGAGGCAGGAAAGAGGTTTAGTGGAAGGTGGCTTCCAACTGTGAAGCGAGAAAGATAAGTAAATGAAGTAAGAGATAAATTAGGCAGAATTGTAAAGTAAGAAAGAGCATAGGATACAAGAATAAGTATCAAATTAAGAGATTCAAGTAGTAATTTTGTGAGATAATTCCACAGGACAATCCGAATATACTGAAGTTAGATAATAATAAAGAACTGAATTAATAATATCGCAAATGATCTTGATACTTTTCATGAAGAATAATTTTTTCGTGGCATTCTCAATTAGTTGTAACAAAGCATACATAAGGAACTCTAAAAGTCCCGTTAACAGAAGAGAAAGAGGAACTGAGGGATTTTTGAAAAATAAAGCAAGAAAAAGTAGACTTCTAACATCTGTTAATTTATTGCTTTTCATAAAAGGAATTTTTATTGGGTTGTGGTGGAAATGAAGCAGTTAAGGGATCCCCGGTACATCTGAAAGAACGTATATCGAGCGTTGGGGATGCAAAGATGGGTGTTGGGAAAGCAGATTCTAAACTCGTTCATATGTGCGGAACAGAATTGTGCAGAACGAATTAAACGTCGAAATAACGTTCCCAGACTTTTGCACTTTCAAAGATGACGATGTTGTAAGTCCACTTCTAGAAGGCTCCTAGATCGTGTATTGAATCCAACGGAAGAGGGCTGACAATTCCAGCTCTGACAGAGATAAAACAAAAATAAATTCGGTGGGAGAAGGGGTGCATATCGTTGTTGCAATGTCAAAACCACGAATGTAAAATTTTGTAGTTTGAATTATCGCTATTTAAAAATTAAATTCGATCAAAGAATCACATTTGCAATTACAACATACTGTTCTAACACTATACACAACATTTACATCAAGTTGCATCTGTATTATGCATCAGTGAATAAAATTTTATATGATGTCAAGTCAACAATCGAAAAATTCTCACATTCTTAGTTTTATAACTGCAGCTACGATATCATTCCTTCCTACAGTGATGAAAAAAATGTGCATGGGAACAGACATTTTTATTTTTCTCAAATGCTATTGTAAGGGCGAAAAGTAATAATGAGATGCATATCAATTAAGATATGATCTAGTGCTAATTTATGTACATGAAAACAAGGAAATAACTTTATTTCATTAACTGTGTGCATATACAATGCCCAAGGTTAGAAGGGCTCCAGCCTGTCTGGGAAGACTGAATACGTCCTTTGTGTAAAAGAATGTCAGTATTGTTGTATGTTTTGTTCTGTTTGTATAGAGTCTGGTTTCCACGTACAGGAGTCCGTTAGGTGGAATGTGTGGTATGTCGTCGAGCACGGAGACAATAAGCAAGGGAGAGCGATTTCCCCAGAAGCAGGAGCGGCTGGGGTGCAGATTCGAAGAAAGGGGTGCCTGCGGACAAAGGGCAGGTTCGCTCCAGGACCTGACAAGGTCAGCGCCTTGTAAGAGGTCAGCGCCTCGTGGTAGAGGGGGGCCGAAAAAAGAAAGGAGGGGTCTTCTAGAGCGAGGGGGATAAGAGATAGCTTCGGAGAGAGAGGAAGAGATTGCGAAGCCGCTTGGAAGGCGAGTAGACGTCGGGAGCTTGACTCCGAGGAATGCGGTTCCTGGTTTTTGCGTGAATCCGTGTGCTCCGGGAGAGAGAAGAAAGATTGCGAGGTGCGCTTGAACGGCAGGTAGACGTGCGGCGTCTATGCTCCGAGGAACGCAGTTCCTGTTATTTGCGGGAAGCTAGAGGCTTCGGGAGAAAGCGTAAAAGATTGCAACGAGCGTCTGGAAGACGGATAGACGTGTGGCGTCTATGCACCAAGGAACGCAGTTCCTGTTATTTGCGTGAAGCGGTAGGCTTCGGGAGAAAGTGAAAAGGATTTGCAACGAGTGTCTGGAAGACGGATAGACTGTGGAGATTTTATGCTCCGAGGAACGCAGTTCCTGGTTGTTAGCGTGAAACCGAGTGTTTCGAATTACAGAGTGGAGTCGGAGCGACTCGGATCATTAGAGTGGCGTTAGGGCAACGGATTGGAGATTGAACCCATCGTGACGGACGACGCATGCCACAAATTTGTCGACGCGGACATTGGCACCGGAACCAGACTCTCACTAGTACTTTGATTCATTAAATTTATTATCTTTCTTATTCACGAAGTATTTATTGAAGTTGATGAAGTGCCTTACAGTAGCCATTCTCTCCCTTCCTTGATTCGCGGATAATTACACAAAAACGCGGAGGAAGAGGGGCCTGGATGATAAATTTATTATTAATAAATTACGAGAGTGAGAACCTCAGATTATTTGCTGTGGAGGGAAGTTGTTAACTTAACTCACGGACGCCTATCGGAAAGAAGGCGGGACTTAGCACGAAAGTCTATGTCTCACCCCTACAGCTATTAACTACAAAGTAATGTTCATTCTACGTTTTTGTTTTTCTGCTGTGGTATGTACTCAAGAAAAAAGATTTACGCCCTCCCTCCCGAGGCCCCAGCCTCCACCGTTCATTAGACTGATGCCCTGGCCACTACAACATACACCAGTTCACTCTCTTCTTTCTTTGGTGGCATACAAGTGGGAAATGATGCGCATGGGTGGGGTGGGGTGGGGGTAGGGGTAGAGATTAACAATAGGCATATGTGACCTCGTTTGACCATTCCAAATAAAGAAGTAACTAACAGCAATTTAAGGAAGACCAGAATGGCGAAACTATAGCAAAATAATGTCACCGACAAGTTTTAGAAATTTTTAATACTAGACAAAATTATTTCGGGAGGGGTGGTGCATATGGCCCTTTGCACCTCCCCTGGGTACGCCGGTGGCTGCATCTGCAATGTCTTCATTGAAAACCATTAGCGTAGAGGTGGTTGTGGGCACGTGCCCCCCCCCCCCTAACTTCTCGATATTTAAATGAAAGAGCAAGCCTACGGTATGGCTGCAAATATGAGGGGAAGATCCTCCAACTTTACAAAATTTAAATGCAAGGGCAACCAACGATATGACGGCAAATAAATATGAGTGGGAGGCATAGAGGCTCAAAAAGTCACTCCACAGTAAAGTTAAAGCTGTTCCACGTAATTCTGATGACGCTGCATTAAAAATATTTTTGAATTAAAAAACTTGTTGTATGTTTAATTTCAGTTTTTACCGTTTCCTTGACAACATATCAAGTTTCAAGATGTGTTTCACAGCAACACCAATTTTTACAAACTTATGATGACTTGAAAGTTTCCAAAATGTGGATGTTGTTTTCATTTTATCATTGTCCCTCATAAGGAAGAGACACTCTTCCTTCAAATTGCACGAAAAATCATTTTTCAGTCCCCGGGCACAACTATCGAGCACAAAATTACGCATTGCGCACTTTTCTTTAAAAAAAATTTTGCTTTTCTAAAATAAAACATAATTGAAACCGGGTAAAAAACAGGTCAGGAGCATCTTGATCCGACCCGTTTCACCAGTTGACCCATGACCCGTTTCTATCTGTGGTTCATAGAGGAAAAAAACAAGAGCTTTATAAACGCGCGCGCGCACACACACACACACACACACACACACACACACATTGTGAATTATATTCTAAAATAACTTTCATTTCTAGTTCCTTTTCCTATGTAAATTTGAGTTTGTTCTCTTTTATACTTTTCAAACTTAACGTGATATCTTCTCTCTCACAGGAATGAGGTTGGCAACACAACTGAGGTCAGCGAGAAAGTGACGTATGAATGTGATAAGCACGGTAGATAAAAAGGACGATACTGCAGTTGCTTAGTGGATGTGTGTGTGTGTAGACGTTCGATCGCTAAATAAATATGAAGTTTACCTGCTGTGTTATATGTTGGATCTACTGAAATGGTGCTGGACCAATAAAAAGTAAGCGTAAGTTGACTTCTGTTTATGTTTCGTCTGGCCGTAAACTATTGCACCCTTTTCCTATTTTTTTTTTTATTGGAGGTTTAATCACTACCGTGAGCAACTCAATGGGCTATAAGCAGTCTCCCGTCCCTAATTTAGGGTCACTGGTTCCAGGGAAGGGAGAGAACCAGTGCCGTAAGACAAGCACAACATCCATGCTTCTCGGGATTCGAACCCGGACCCCTTTCGGACGAATGATCAGAGGCCATCGCTTAGACCACTGCGCCACCGGGGCGGCCACATCGTATTGTAATTTTAGACTTAGGCTTTAGACTTAGCGTAAAGCCATCTTGCTCATGAAAAAAACTCACGCTATATGTTACACTAGAACTGGCTGTGATTCGCTTTCCTGAGTATGTAGAAGTTCCCGAACTCTATTCTGAACAACGCTTATTCGCGTTATACAGACACATAGTGTTTTTACAACCGTAATACATCTTCCATGGACTTTTGAGCAACTAATGCTGCCCTAAAGAAGGTGATGGAAATGACCTCCGTGTTGCCGGGTGGAATTATCTACACGACGGCACATGTTTCTCGTAACGCATTTCAGCGTAGATGACGTGATATCTGCTATAGCCCGAATAAACTTTTTTTCAAGAACTGCACGTGATGCCGGTTGTTTGCATAAACACTGTGCTTTAAATACCCCTACAAGAAAAAATTAAGAGGTGAGAGATCCGGTGAGCGTGAAGACCAAAGTCTTTTAGAAATAATGCGGTCACCAAATAAACTTGGCAAAAGTTCCGTTTTTGCAGTTGGTGTGTAACGTGTTGCTCCTTCCTGAAGCCATGCGAAACGTTCGTCTTCTTGCACCAAGGACACAAACTGAAAAAATCAAAGCTTGATAAATATCTGCATTTACTGTGCTATCAAAAAACAGTGGTTCCGTAATTCTGCGTCGAGATATGGCACACAACATACAGATTCTTTTCGGAATGCAAAGGCACTGGATGAAGGATATGAAGATTCTCAATCGTCTAATATCGCGTATTTTGCCAATTAACATACCCGTTCAAATCTTGTCATTTCATGTAAAATATGACTGGAGTCGCTCTGTTACTTCAGATGAAACATATGTTGATTTTATTTCTCCGTACGAAAATGTTCGAATCTGATTGTTTCAGGCAAAAATATTCGTTCTGTTGAACAGATTGCTCCAGAGAGGCGAAATATATATATATATATATATTTTTTTTTTTTTTTTTTTTTTGATTGGAGGTTTAACGACCACCGTGAGCAACTCAATGGGCTATAAGCAGTCGCCCGTCCCTAATTTAGGGTCACTGGTTCCAGGGAAGGGAGAGAGCCAGTGCCGTAAGACAAACACAAAATCCATGCCTGACCGGGATTCGAACCCGGACCCCTTACGGACGAATGATCAGAGGCCAACGCCTTAGACCACTGAGCCACTGGGGCGGCATATATATATTTCTTGAACGTGCATATTATTGCAATTTTTGAAAAGCATCTTGCGTACCAGATATTTATCTCTGGGTGTAACAAATTCAGCTAATCAAATTGTTCCAGAACAAATATATGTGAATCAACAAAACATTCGTTATTATTATTACAAAATGGTATTCAAAAGAAAATTATGCGTTCCAGAACTTAATATCATAAGATCTATGCCTGGTTGCGATCATCTTGTACATTCGAATAGAAAATTTCTAAACTCTGTGATCATGAGAAATTAAGGAATTCAGAAACTTAACATCATAATTTTGTTGGCCACCGTAGCGCAAGGTTAACGCGCTCAGCTAGATATCGAGGGATCTGGGATTCAATTCCCCAGCGGTGACCAAATAACCATTTTTCGGTTGCTATGTGTTGCTAAAACGTGGAAACAGCGATGTCTTTGTTTATCCTCGGACGCCACGTATTTGGAGGATTTTCATAATTTTAATAATTGTTTTCTGTACTGCTGTGCAATTTTTATGCACATCAGAGTAGATATTATTTATGTAGATCAGAATAAAGATATTTTTATGGGTATGAAAACAGATATTTTTCAATTGTCGGATAAGGGAAAGGAGTTAAAAAGAAAACAGTAGGTTAGTAAGGCACATACAATATGCAATTTGTTTTATGATAAGCAATTTATATTAGTTCTGAGACTTTTGTCAAAAAGACACCCGAGAATGCGATGTAACCATTTTTTTTTTTTTAATAATTTTGGGGAAAGTGTGATAGTACCGAAACCCATTCCAAATTTTGTGTTCCTTTTTCGGGAGCCTGTTAACGAATAATATCAACTGGCATAACTACTGGGTTGCCACAGTGGCGCAATGGTCTAAGCGTTGGTTTATGAACATTCATTGGAATGGTTGCGAGCTCGAATCACAGTGAGGCATTTTTTTTTTTTTTTTTTTTATTGGAGGTTTAACGACCACCGTAAGCTACTCAATGGGCTATAAGCATAGTCGCCCGTCCTTAATTTAGAGTCACTGTCTCCAGGGAAGGGAGAGAGCCAGTGCCGTAAGACAAACACAACATCCATGCCTCACCGGGATTCGAACCCGGACCTCTGACGGACGAATGAATAGAGTCCATCGCTTAGACTACTGCGCCACCGGGGTGGCAGTGGGTCATGGGTGTTATGTTTGTCGTATGGCGCTGATTCTCTCCCTTCCCTAGAACCGTCCCTAAATTAGGGACGGGCGACTGCTTACACCTCATCTAGTTGCTCACGATGGTCGTTAAACCTCCAGACAAAAGAAAATTAACCGCTGCATTTTTATAATTATTATTGCTTCGATAATGCCGTTATTTGTACGTTTACCATACAGTTATTGTTTTGTAAACCATCAGGGCAATGTTTTCGTGCTGCCCCGGTGGCACAGTGGTCTAAGCGATGGCTTCCGTCCGAGATGGGTCCGGGTTGTGATCCCGGTGAGACATGGATGTTGTGTTTGTCTTACGGCTCTGACTCTCTCCCTTCCCTGGAGTCAGTGGTCCTACATTAGGGATGGGCGACTGCTTGTAGCCCATTGAGTTGCTCACGGTGGTCGTCAAACCTCTAATTAAAAAAAAAAAAATGTTTTCAGGCTTTCAGGTGATGTACAAAGAAAATGAAAAAAGCGATATAGAGGCAGAAATGGTATACCCTTTTTTTGTTTTTTATCCTAAGGTATATAACATTTTCTGAATTAGCAATATCAAATTATTCAATAATTTTTTGTGCGCCACTCAAAATCGTCTGAGTTATCCCTCAACATTTCCACTTCTTTTCTTATTGGAAAGGCATTCACGTAGTAACGAAGATAACGTAACGGTTCAGGGTTGAATGTTAATGCGTAGTACACCCTCATAACTGCAAAAAACGCCCTTTTTTTCGCCCCTTCTTTCTTTTTTCTGGCATCAATCTAAAATGTTTTCCCGAAATCTGATTTTTCTCGAAAAACTGTATCGAGGCAGGAAGCAAAGTGGGCTATTTCCTTTTATCTGAAAACCGCACCGTAAGTTCAACAACACGGTTAAGAACATTACCACAAATGTTGTTCACATAAATATATCACCAGCTTAATTCCTTGAACAGCTTTACATCCAGAAGAAAGGAAAAGAAAAACAGCCATTAACTTCCTGTCATTGGGCAAAGGAATATGTATAAACCACAAAGCGGAAACGGGGGCATCATAATGCGCACATCTTTCGACCCCAAGTGGCGTAGAAAAAAACTTCAGCAAGACCTCCGCATGCCGTTGAAGTCCGCCCGGCCACGCCCAGCGCCATTCCGCCGCGTCATCCTCTGACCGCCCCCGGCTTTGTTCTGTGTTCCGCGTCTTCTTCTTATTCTCCTTTTTTCCCCTCCTCCCTTTATTCCACTATCTCTTTTCCCCCTCCCCCTCCCCCAATCCTCTCCAGCGGTCTTTGTAGTTCGTGCTTTCCTGGTAGCAGCAGAACCACTCCGGTCTCCATTAAGAAAGAATGAAGGAAGGATGAAAGATGAAGAAGAACGGCAAAGAGAGAGAGAGAGAGAGAGAAAAAAAAAGTGCTACACATCTCTTGAGTTAGTTGAAGGGCGGTCGAAAGCAGAAAGAACGAGGAGCACCTCCCCACCCCCTCTGTGCGTGTGGGTGTGGGGGAAGGGGGAGGGATGGACACCAAGAGTGGGCGGTCTTGGGATGCTCCCGGTTGCTCTTATCCCTTGACTCATGGAAACTGAAGGATGCTCATTTTCCATGGCTTGAAATTGGCAAGGGAGATGCCCAGGATGACTGTCAGTCTGGATAAACTCGCAAAAAGCGAATGGCGAAGCTTTCTTTATAACAAAGTAGTTATTTGGTCGTGTGTCTGGAATATATTCATGAAAAAATAAACATTCTACACTCACCTGAAGATCACGAAAAATATATTTGGAACAACGTTGCACAAGGATTATTGCGACACGTAAAATTAATAAAAAAGAACGGAAAGCGAATCCTCGTAAGAATTATTATTTCATAAATATATCAAAGGCGTGTACGTCAACATATACATAACCAAAACATTATGATCAGCGCGTCTTGATGAAAATCGAAGCAATTGCTGGTAAATAACGGAGCGTGTGAATCGTGAAACGGCATAAATAACACCTGACACTAAGCTGTGTTAATCAGTCTTATTCTTGTTCTTCAGATGGGAAAGGCACCGGACTTTTTTTTTTTTTTTTTATTGCAGGTTTAACGACCACCGTGAGCAACTCAATGGGCTATAAGCAGTCGCCCGTCCCTAATTTAGGGTCACTGGTTCCAGGGAAGGGAGAGAGCCAGTGCCGTAAGACAAATACAACATCCATACCTCACCGGGATTCGAACCCCTTTCGGACGAATGATCAGAGGCCATCGCTTAGACCACTTCGCCACCTGGGCGGCGCACGGGACTTAAGACGAACATCTAGTCATTTTACTGCCTATATTTCCAATATTTTTTTTAGCTTAGTTATGTATTTTGTGTGTGTGTGTGTTCATGGCCGTATCCAGGGGAGAGTTTTTTAGGGTCCAAACCCCCGTCCCCCTCCGCCCCGAAATTAAAAAAAAAAATTTTTTTTTGCTTGTTTATGGTAAATCTTCTCCTTTTCATTTTTTTTTTTTTACAAATTGTTTCTGTTATTTCCTTTGATAAACCTTACTTCAGAAGGGCATTTTATTTCACCATACCCACTGGTAAGCAGTAACAAATTTATAGAAGTGCAGGAAACTCTGTGTCTGGCACTTTATTAATCGGAATTGCTCTATTATCAGCTATTTTTGATACACTTCCTGACTGAGATTTCAAATTTTTTTTAATTTTCTTTAAAACCATTTTTAATAGATAGATAGATAGAAACAATCTATTTTGTATAAAAAAGGTTTGAAAAATTAAAATTATAAAAAAAAAATCGGAATCTCCGTCAGGAAGTGGATTTTAAAAATTCCGATAACGGTAGATGAAGCCACCATACCAAGAGACTTTGAGGTTGAACTGACCGTCTAATACCGTAGTTTCTATCATAGCAACTATTAGACGGCCAGTCCCATACCAAGGGACTTTGACTTTGATTTGGTAGTCTAATAGTTGCTATCAAAGCAACTATTTATCATATAATAGTTGCTATCACAGCAACTATTAGACGGCCAAGTCAACGCCAATGTCCCTTGGTATGGTGGCTTCATCTACCGTTATCGGAATTTTTAAAATCCACTTCCTAACGGGCATTTCAATTTGTTTTTATAATTTTCCCTTTTAAACCATTTTTGCAATAAAATAGATAGATAGATAGAAACTGTCTATCTATCTATTTATTTTATTGCAAAAAATGTTTAAAAAGGAAAATTATAAAAAAATTTGAAATCTCCGCCAGGAAGTGGATTTTAAAAATTCCGATAACGGTAGATGAAACCACCATAGCAAGGGACATTGACTTTGAATTGGCCATCTAATAGTTGCTATCATAGTAACTATTAGACGCCCAATTCATCGTCAAAGTGCCTTGGTACGGTGGCTTTATCTATCGCTATCGGGAATTTTAAAATCCACTTAACGGAGATTTCACATTTTTTTATAATTTTCATTTTTCAGACTTTACTCGCAAAAAGCGAATGGCGAAGCTTTCTTTATAACAAAGTAGTTATTTGGTCGTCTGTCTGGAATATATTCATGAAAAAATAAACATTCTACACTCACCTGAAGATCACGAAAAATATATTTGGAACAACGTCACTTGTGTAATCTTGTTGTGTTCATGTGATCTCTGTTTCATATTGTTCAGTTTGTTTTTCTGTTAATACCAAGTTCATGTGTCGTTACTGGCTAACTAATACTAATATACAAAAAACTGACGAGTTTACTGAACTGAAAAATACGACCGTGTCAGCACTATTATTTAATGATAAAAGATGACACATATTTATAATTAAAATCATTAGTACTTTCAGGGTGACACTCACCCCGTCCTCAGACGTGAGTGGTTATACGTTATGGTTGCACTTATATACAATTAGTCTCATGTTGCATTATGAGTACATTTCGTCAAAAACGTTGCTCATATGTTACCATCTATTACAGTACAAAGGTTTAACAGCAGGAACTCAGAGGTAAAAGCTAATCTCAAAATCATTCAATACAAATCGTGACAACATAACCTTACAGCTGAAATAATAACATATTCTGATTATTGCTTAAAGTTCAAAGTTGCGATGTGATTTTTTCAAATCCTGGTAAATCGCTCGGACTGTAATCATTACAGCATTGGTTACCGAAGGCCATTGTTACAGGGCTTGGTGCTGAGTTCTATTACAGCGCCCTGTGTGGAGGGTTCGTTTGACGCTTCCTTTGCAGTAAGTTCGGTATCGGTGGTATAATCCGTAATTCTCCCAACTGGAGCAGATAAATACAATGCAAAGCATAGAAATGTGAATCGAGTGAGGCTAAATTTTGCAATGAGGAAAACGTTTATTCAGATGTTACGGGGAATGTCATCAAGCTTTTTGTCCGTCATTTTCGTGCTTTCATTCATTTAGTTCTCCCTTGGCAGTCTACATGCTGAATTCTGCCTATCTCTTCCCGGCCATCCAAAACTCTCCTTCCGTTTCCTCTATCATCGACCACAATTCCGTCCTCCTTCCCTTTTGTCCCGAAGAAAAATCTGCACCCCAGCTCAAGCTCTCTTGCTTCGTCGACCTTCTCCCAACGCGTTCCCTCAGGCCACCTCCTAAGATGCCTCTTCTCCGAAAAACGCAAGATTCCCTAAATGCCATCTGCTGCGTCGTGTGGGAAAGGAAATACTTTGCCTTTCGTCCAAATGGCGGGAACTGAAAGAAAATGACTACAATTCACTATCGCTAAAAATGGCTACAGAATTCTGATAAATATGGAAGCCCCGGTTACAACATAACATCCATGGTTTCGGCTACAAGCAATGAATATACGGATGAGCGGGTTACCAGCATCTTGATGTTAGTCCAATCTTGTCGTAAGCTACCACCATTGACATTCCTTGCCAATGCTGTGTTGCTGTGGCCAGCTTTTACATCGTATTTGTGTTCTTGCAACCGTCAGCATTAACTTCTTTTTGTTGAGCCCACATAGCTGCTAATGTGTTCCCCAGCGAATAAGCCTAACATATGAATGCTGTAGACACCCCATCTTTATAACACCTCCGTCTGTTCTCTGTCTTTTTTGATGCATGAAAACAGATTCTTAGAGCGAATACCAAACTGCAAGTGCCGCCCCGGTGGCGCAGGCCTCTGATCATTTGTCCGTAAGGGGTCCGGGTTCGAATCCCGGTCAGGCATGGATGTTGTGTTTGTCTTACGGCACTGGCTTTCTCACTTCCCTGGAACCAGTGACCCTAAATTAGGGACGGGCGACTGCTTATAGCCCATTGAGTTGCTCACGGTAGTCGTTAAACCTCCAATAAAAAAAAAGACTGCAAGTTATAGCGTGAACAGAGGCGCGATAATATATTTATGATACACGGGTAATGACCTAACGTACCCAAAAATCTCATGCTAGTTTTTTTTGTTCTCTGATTAGATTAGCGGATCTAGCATTTTTAATTTTGAAGTAAATTCTGTTTGTAAGATGAGTTGGATAGCCATATCTACTTTCAAGGTCAAAGAAAAATCCAACTTCTGAATTTATTGAATGCGCTGTGGAAGAGAGCGAAAAAGCTCTTCGAAATAAGAAATTAATAGCAGATAATTTATGTTGTATAGGGCACGAGTTACTATTATTGGCAGAAGGTTTCCGATAGACTGAAAACGGTAATTGCAAGATACAGTCATGTGGAAAAACGCATTACAATCGTTTCCGTGCTGATTTGAAGCTCGCCAGAAAATCTACACATTTGGGGTTTCTTGTCGATTGTAGTGACTTAAACGTTGTGCCAAAGCACTTGTGCATTCATATAACAGTGTTGTCACGTCGGGACGACAACATACATAGGAATGCTGAAAGGGAAAGATTATTGTGTGCAATACGAAGTAAGCGTTCCTTTATTGACTGTTTAAACGGCAAGTGTTATACATCATATTTAAATTTGACCCGAAGTGAACACTCTATTCTGGTGGGCCGTGAACTCATTGTGGCCACAGCCACAGCAGAGCATACGATTATTTCGTTAATTAAGACACACATTGTTAAACTTAGACTGCTATAATGGACAGAGAAGTCAGTAACAGGATGGGTCACAGGCAAGAGAACACTTCTGCTCGTACTCCTGCTAATAATGTAGTTAATCTTAGTAATTACGAACTAAACCCAGTCCAGCTAAGATCTCTTGAAAAGAGTACCAAATTTTTCTATCCAGCACATAATTATAATGCCTTCAGTCTAATATGGCAAACTGAAGGTATCATTAAACATCTACCAGAAGATGAGCGTGATTTTTCTAGACTGAAAGTTGATCATTTTTTGGGTAAAATATGAAATAGAACCACCTTCTGCCTCTTACTAAATGTATGCGGAAGAAAGACGTCAGCTGTCATTAATTAAAAATAATAATGAAATATTTGTCCTATCTGCTGACAAATCGCGTCAAACTGTATTGCTAAATAGATCAGTATATCATGAAAAAATGCAGGAAACCTGCATTTTTGTGTCACGTGTCACGGTGGAACGTGACACAGTCAATGGAACAACTGCAGCACTTGCTAGATTAAGAAAAAGCACATTCTTTACCTGAGTGTTTCTCAAAAGCTTTTACTCTTCCTCCAGGTTGCCAAGTGTCTGATATTTTGGGTCGTCTGAAACTGCACAAGGAGGGGCAACCTATTCGGCCACTGGTTGCGGGCTACGTCAGCCCGACCAGACCTTTCGAAAAAGCCCTAGCCCAATACTTTGCAACACTGGTTGCGGGCTCGTATTACTCTATTAACCCTTTAAGCGGCCGACGTACCCGAACCAAAAATTGCCCAAATTTTCCGACGCCCTTCAAACAGAAGTGTTTTCATAGTTATACGAAAGCTACAGCAAAACAATTCCTTTCATCCCTTTCATCTCAGGAGTATCGACAATAAATCTGCCGCTGATTCTAATAAGAGCTTCCTTTCCATTCTTGTCTCACAGTAGCCTATGTCTCACAGTAGCCTTTATTCTCTGTTCCATCGCTCAAGAAATGATTCAGAAGGAATAGTCCCCCGGATATGGAAATCATGCCACTGGGTAAGAAAAAAGTTACTCAACACCTTTTTTTCTTCTTTTTCATGTTCGTAACCCCTTCTGTAGCATTTTTTGCGGAAAATATAATCAACATGGAGGATTAATGAAAATTATACCCCCAAATGACCTCTTAGAATGCCAAACCTCAGATAAAAGCAACGCTTTCAGATGTTTCACTCGTTTCTGTCACGTTCTACCTACTTCTTAGACAGTAAATATGTTCAATTGAGCTGATTTCAGGCTATTTTGTTAACCCCGAATTAATTCGTTCCAGCCGGTTAGAGGGTTAAGAGTTCAACCAGGGCTATTGAAAGGATAAAAATGTTTCATCCACATGATAACCCTTTCTTTCTTGTCTCGCTTGATGTAGTTTCATTGTGACCTAATGTACCTGTAGACGCCACCCATCAAATTATTGAGGCCAAACTTACTGATTTTCAAGTCCCTGGTTCAAAAATCCTTGCTGTAATGAACGCCCTTCGTTTAGTAAACCAGCGTTCTTACTTCAGATTTCAAAATTGTATTTACAAACAATTCGAGGGCTACGCTATGGGCTCCCCACTTTTAGCAGTTCTTGCAGAAATTCTGCTTCAACATATTGAGAATAAAGTTCTCAGTGAATTCCCACTCAGCCCCAGTTATTTAAGGTACATCGACGACACCCTGGTAATTTGGCCTCATTCGCAGGATGATTTAACTCAGTTCGCCGACGCACTTTCTTCAGTGTTCCCAACTATCCGGCTCACGGTAGAACCGGAATCTAACTATTCCATACCTTTCTTGGATTTTCGTATCTATCCAGATGCTGTATCTTGCAATTTATCGTTTTCAATCTATCGGAAACCTTATGCCCAAAACAGTTTAATTCCATTTAACTCGTCACACCCTATACAACATTAATTATCTGCTGTTAATTTCTTATTTCGAACAGCTTTTTCGCACTCTTCCACAGCGCATTCTCTAAATTCAGAAGTTGGGTTTATCTTTGACCTTGCATGTAGATATGGCTGTCCAACTCATCTTACAAACAGAATTTACTTCAAAATTAAAAATTCTAGATCCAATAATCTAATAAGAGAGCAAAAAACTAGCATGAGATTTATGAGAACGATGGATCATTATTACCCGTATTTCACAAATATATTATTGCGCCTCTGTTTACGCTATAACTTGCAGTTCGGTATTTGCTCTAAGAATCTGTTTTCATGCATCAAAAAAGGCATAGAGTAAACGTAGGTGTTGCAAAGATGGGGTGTCTATAGCATTCCCATGTTAGACTCAATCACTGGTGAACACATTAGCAACTATGTGGGCTCAACAAAAAGAAGTTTGGGCTTGCTGTTGCAAGAACACAAATACGATGTAAAAGCTGGCCACAGCATTGGCAAGGAATGTCAATGGTGGTATCTTACGACCAGCTTACGACGATAAAGCAGGACTGCTTCGACTATCTTACAGCCAGAAAGTTCTTTCGATTTCTACGCTGTATAAGTGGAACTTCGTTGTCCTGGGTGGGGTTACGGTAGCTTGCTGAAACAGAAATTGGGAAATGCGAGTTCGGTTCCCTTCCGACGGAGATGTACACTGAAGTGCCAAAAGTCATGGGATACGAACCTAGTATCGTGTAGGACCTCCTCTAGCCCAGCGAAGTGCAGCAACTAGACGTAGCATCGATTCCACAAGTGGCCGAAATACTTTTGGAGAGATGTTGAGCCATGCTGTCTGAACATCCGCCCACAGTTCTCTGGTATTTGTAGGTGCAGGATCTTGGGTGCGAATGGACCTTTCCACCACTTCCCATAAATGCTCTGTTTGGTACATGTCGGGCGAACGTGACGGCTATACCATCTGTCGGAACTATCCAGAATGTTCCTCGAACCAATTTTGGACAAGTTAGGCCCGATGATATGGTGCATTGTCAGCCTGGAAGATCTCATCGTTGTTGGTGTACACGAAGTCCAGGAAGGACCGCAAATGGTCTCCAAGCAGAGCAACAAAGCGTTTACCGGCTAATGACATGTTTACGAGGACCAGAGAACCCAAACCGGGCCACGCAAAGACACCTGAGCATCTATGGAACCACAACCGGCTTTCACACTATCTCGTTCACAGCTTGCGTACATGGCTTCATGGCGTCTGAGCAACACACGAATCCTACTGTCAGCTCGTAACAACTGACAGTGTGACTCGTCGGAACACGCCACATGTTGCCAGTCTTTCAGGGTCCAATTACGGTGTTCCCGAGCCCAGGTCAGACACTGTGTCTGATATCGTGGTGTTAACAAAGGCACTGTGATGGGTCTTCTTCTTCTGCTCCCATACCCCATTGACGCCAAATTACTTGATGGATATGTCTCTGGTACCTCCTGCATTGAATGTGGATGTTATTTGTGCCAGTGTCGCTCGTCTGTTAGCATGGACACTCCTGGTCAGACGCCGCTGGTCACGGGGATTCAGCAACCGTGGTCGGCCACTGCGCTGTTCACGGTGGGTGGTAATGTCTTCCATGAGGTATTCTCGGTACACACGTGGCACCGTGGATGGAGAAATGTTGAATGTTCGCACAACTTAGAAAATTGAATGTCCCATCCGTTTGGCTCCCTCTACCATGCCTCGTTCAAACTCCGATAATTCACGTAGGCTTGCCATGATCCTACTGGCGGTTGTTCAACCTGACTCACGAGATTACACCTCGCAACTGATAAAAATTGTGGTGTGCATCGAAGCCTTTATACGACGGCAGCGCCAGATAAACGTCTGCAAACTGCTATCCCACGATTTTGAGACTTATATGTAATTTTCAAGTTTCATGAAGGATGACTACCTGAGAAACAGTAACATGTACAGCATCTATATGCGGACAATGATACCATAAAATTTATTTCTATTTACGGAACGTAGGATAAAAAAATAATCTCAGTAAAAGAAAAATTTAGGCTGTGCACTAAATATTTCTGATATAGACACACGACTTTTTTCTCTTTCTTTGGAGCTGAAACGAACAGTTTTATTTACGGTATTGAACAACGATTGATGGGTATTCCGTTTTTGAAAGACTGATCTGGTAGATAAACTGTACGAAGAAAAGTCAGACTGGAGAGAATACTGATGTAGGTATGTAGGTAAGCTTGCTGTTGCAAGCGGAATTTCTATCATAATAGGTAGGTAGATATGCAAGCCTGCTGCTGTAAGTGTGATTTCTACTGTAACAAGTAGGTACATAGGTAATGTAGGATACATATACAAGAAAAATTCATCTCAGTAAGAAGGAAGGCCACACTGAGAGAACATTTCTGAAACAGACAGATAACGTGGATATATGCTACATGGAAATGGAAATTATTTTTATCGAAAATATAATTTTGTCCAGTAGAGTTTTTCTTTGTCATCTTGCAGTCAGCATATAGGCAAACTCCGCAAGGCCTTCAAAATGTTATCAGCATAGGCAATAATCATTAATAAGGTTTTGAACAGCTTTTCCCAGAGCAAATGAGCGTTGCACATTGGATAAATATTTTATTTCTTCATTTCTCTCTGCAACGATTAGTAACATGATGAAAGAAAGCGAACCCAAACTGTGTAATTATTTTATTGCTTCTATGGCATCACAATGCGGTTTCTTCAAAGCAAGGAGTGAGGGGTAAAAGAAAGAGAAGAAGGAATCAGAGGAAGTAGGACAGGGAGGACGAGAGGAGGAAGGGCTACAGCTGAAGCGTTTCCCGGACAACCAGAATAATAAGTATTAGTTGAATACTGGATTGAAAGTCACAAGTGTGTTCAAGGCTTTTCGTGGTGCCTTTCATTAAGAGTTGCAGTTAGGCATTAGATCGAACCCGAGTGGGGTGTAATAAAAACCCAGCAGCATACACAAGAAAAGTTCATCTCAGTAAAACGAAAAATTGGACTCAGGAAAAATTTCTTAGACAAACACCAGTGGTAAGTTCGGGCTCGATTTTAAGAGCCGTACACTGTAAAAAAAATTATGAAATTCACGAGCCACTTTCCGTCATTTCTTTCGTGAATTAGCGAAGCATATTTCTGATACAACCTTTTCCGTTAAATGACGAAAAGAAACCTGAATTTCACGGATTTTTCGTACCACGGGGAAAATTCTGAATTCTCAGAAACCTTTCCGCAGTTTCTTTTTTATATTGACCGTTTTAGAGATGCGTTAATGGAAAATTCTGAATTTTCAGATACCTTTCCGCAATTACTTTGGTTTATTAACGGAAATTCTCTGTTCTCACTTTTTTTCCGTATCCGTATGACGAGAAATTATACTGGTAATAGGAGCGATTCGTGAAAATACTTGAGGTTTAATTAACTTTTAAATTTCAATCGTCTGTCGAATTTTGAAGTTCCGTAGCGAGATGGTATATTGTGGATAGCATATCGCACGAATATTGTTTATTGTGGCACTGGGTATTTCTTCTCCTTTCCCCTATTTTGTGCACCAGCTATTTATTGTAGTACATTGTATTACTGTAAGAAACCGAGTACTTAACTTATTGTACAGATGGTTATACGATGTCTCTATATCAGTCTTTGGACAACTTAAGATAAAAGCTATTGTACCTATCAAGAGTAAATTTTACATTTAGGAGATATTTTTTTTTTGGTGAAATAATACTATAAAAAAGTACATTTCACCTTTTTTAAAGATAACTGAAAGTCATTGTCAGTTTAAAAAAAAATAAGTTGCAAAGCATTTTGTTGCTTTGAAAAATCACGATGAAAAATGCTTAATTTGTAAAAAGTCCTACTACAGAAAAAGAAATTATTACAAACCTATTCAGAAGAAAAAAAATAATAATAATAAGTTCCAACAGAAAATAAAATGACTAAATCAGTCGTATTAATGACAAAAAAAAAAAAAAAAAAAAAAAAAGAATGTCCCGCAGTTTGTTTTAGGATGTGCGTGACTCGAACTCCCGAGTGTCTGTGGCTCAGTGGGTAAAGGCATAAGCTACTTGTTCAAGCGGCCCGGGTTCAATTCTCGCCCGAGTGAAGGATTATTATCAGGGGAAAATGTTGGAACGTCGATTTTGCGGAATTTCAGTTTAAATGCGGAAAATCTTGAAATGGAATTTTTCTGAAATAAACAGAATTTCTGACTACGGAAAATCTGTGAAAATACGGAAGTTAAAATAAACGGGAACTTTTAAAAACAGAAATTTCTGAAAAACACGGATACCTACCGGCAAACTTGGTCCACTTTATTTTCAGAAATTTTCCGTGAATTCACACCACTTATTTTTTACAGTGTAGCCCGAAGTACCTCAGCCCGGGCTCGCCTGAGTCCAAGTTTTGTCTTGTAAAATACACTGGTGTGATAAAATTAAGGACGAAGAGGAGAAATTGGCATAACAGCGAAACGGGCAGGCATAACGGACCGAAAGACCACTCAGGAGATAGACTAGGGTCCGATACGGTAGGGCATGCGCATATATGCAGCATGACGTAGGGGGGGGAGTGTCGGAAGGGTATAAAGCACAAGGGCGATGTACGCTCAGCAATTCGGTGAAAGCTATTGCACGGTGAACATTGGTTTGAACGACGTCGAGTTGCTGCCACCGTGTGATATGGCCAACAGGCAATCCAGTAGACGACATCTGGATGACTTTACCCGAGTTCGCGTCATTGGGAAGTTAGAAGAAGGTCGAAGTGTGACTAGTGTGGCCGAGGAGTTCAGGATCGCTCACAGCATCGTTTCACGAGCTTGGAGAGCATTTCAAACGGCAGGAACAGCTGTCCAAGAATTTAGCAGTGGTCGTCCACGAGCAACCACTGCGGTGGACGACCGGTATATTGTCCTAGAGGCGAAAAGAGACAGACGGCAGACAACGGGAGAAATCGCAAGGCACATGCAACGGACAACTGGACGTCCGTTATCGCGTTTAACCGTGACCAGGAGGCTGCACAAAGGTGGTCTATTTGCACGACGACCAGTACGGTGTGTGCCAGTAAAGTCTGCTCATCGGAGACGGCATTTTTTGTGGTGCCAGGAACGCAAGAACTGGACACATCAGTAATGGGGTCGAGTTCTCTTTACGGATGAGAGCCGATTTAGTCTGACGAGCGGTTCTGGACATATACACATCTGGAGATAGCAGGGAACACACAATCATGCTTCCAACATCATCGAAAGGGACCGGTTCGGAGGTGGCGGAGTTCTCGTTTGGGGCGGTATCATGCTTGGTAGCCGTACTGACCTCCACATCTTCCAAGGATGTTCAGTCACTGGTATCCGCTATTGTACCGAGGTTCTCCTGCTTCACGTGCGTCTGTTTAGAGGTGCTGTGGGTCCTGGGTTCCTCTTCATGGACAACAGCGCTACACCTCATCGTACAGTGGCTGTCGCAGACCTGTTGGAGAGTGAAGATATTCAACGCATGGATTGGCCCGCAAGGTCCCCGGACCTAAATCGAATCGATCACGTGTGGGACCTTCTCGGGAGACGCTTGGCAGCACGTCACCAGCCGCCAGCAACGATTCCGCAGCTGCGATTGGCGCTACAAGAGGAATGGGCCGCGATGCCTCAACAGCTCCTTGACAACCTCGTCCTCAGCATGGACAGACGTTGTAAATCCTGCAACGCAGTCAAGGGTCATCATTTCCCCTACTAAAGACTGGATTTTTCTTGGCAGCAGCCTGTCACATGGACGTTTCTGTCTTCTGTCCAGTTGTGCTCGAAGCTACCTTTTCAATAAAATGCCTTTGCATCCTTTGGATTCCTTGTTTGGACGGTTTTGCTCACTTGTCCCATATTTTTACATCTTGGGGATCTTATGGTAGGATTTGAGTCGATGTGGAGCACTTTTGCACAACGTTACATTCGAAAAACCGTCTCGTCCTTACTTTTTGCACGCCAGTGTAATTAAGATATCTACATGTTGAATTTAATCATTCCTGAACTTCGGCAGTTCTCAGTTAACATTGAAATTTTCTGAAAGAATTTAACTCACAGTGCCACCCCTGTGGCCAGGTAGCTTGAAACACTAGCTTCTTACCATTCAGCCAAGATGGGCCTAGTTCGAGTACCGAATGAGTCATGGGTGGTGTGTTTCTCCGACTGCCCAGGACCTGTCCCTTTCCTGTAACCAGCAATGGTACGGAGATTTTAGAAAGTTTCAAAGTTCATTCGTTTCCAGGAATAGTAGGGAATATTCAGCAGTAAGTCTTTCTTTGTCAGTCAGCATGGAAAACTTCGACGGCGTCTTTAAGATGTTATCGGTCTGGACAGTAAAAAAATCTATATACACTATCTACCAACAAGTAATTGCACACGTCTGTAATCGACGATATCTGCGGTCCTGATACACGTCATGGCCGCCGCCGTTAAATATCGTGTGGGAAACAACAACGCAACCAGTCGCATGCAAGAGGCCACACAGTTCGGAGCTCTCTGATTTCGAGAAAGGTGTAATCGTCGGGTATCACAGAAGTGGCCGATCCATACGTGACATATCCAGCGGGTTGAAGTACCCAAAATCGACCGTGGCCTACGTGATTGGCAAATGGAAGATGAGAGGTGACTGTCGGAATGTGCCCCGACCCGGCAGACCCACAAAGCTGGGGGTTAGAGACCGACAGGTGTTGGCCAGAGAAATTCGGAAGAACCATACCAAATCGATGGGCCACATCCACGAGGAGTTTCAATAGGCATTCGGGAGGGTTCTTTCGTTGAATACCATCCGTAAGGAAGCCCATCTGCTCGGTTATCATGGACGTGCTGCCGCCCACAAGCCTTTGATCACCAGGTCCAATAGCGCTGCTTGGCTAACGTGGTGCAAAGAACGTCGACAGTGGACCTTTGAACAGTGGAAACAGGTTCTCTGGAGAGACGTATCAAAGTGCACCCTCTACCGTTCGGATGGCAGGGTCTGGGTTTGGCGTCTGCCTGGAGAACGCCTCCTGCCGGAATGTATTGTGCCAACTGTGAAGTTCGGCGGCGGTGGAATTATGCTATGGGGTGTTTCTCCTGGTATGGCACGGGACCCTTGGTAGCAATTCCTGGTAGACTCAACGCCGAGACCTACTGCACCATTTTGAATGACCATGCGCTTCCTACGTTGTGGCAGTTTTACTTGGTGGACCCATGTTACTTTTAGGATGACAATGCCACCTCTCATGTTGCGAGGTCCACCATGGCTTGGTATGGTGACAATGGGGTTAATCGAATGGACTGGCCTGCGCAGATCCCGGACCTTAACCCTATCGAGTACTTCTGGGACGAGTTGGAGCGTCGACTTAAGGGGTGCCCCCACCGTCTGAAATCGGTGAAGAAACTGACCTGTCTTCTCCAAGCCGAGTGGAAGAAAACACCGCTAGCCGTCGTACAACGCTTGGTTGAGAGTATGCCCCGGAGGGTCGCAGCTGTAATCGCCGCTCGTGCAGGCTCCACCACGTATTGAAGGTGAATAAACTTCGTTTTCCTTTGCTATCACAGGTGCCCAATTACTTGTTGGTAGATAGTGTGTATATAAAAGTGAAAGTTTGAGTATTTGTTGGTTTGTATGTTTGTTTGTCCGCTATACAAATTTACAGTTTTTAACTAAGAATCACCATATTTGATATACTATCTCAACTATAACAGCAGTTAGCCATATTAAAAATCTTTCAGCCCTTCCCACCAGTATAAAATCAAACCTAACTTCGGTTTCTGGACCAAGAGTCCCTGAACTATTTGGACAATTGAAGTTACACAAAGATGGCCACCCAATCCACCCCTTGGTATCGGCTAGAACAAGTCCAACTAGGCCTCTAGAAAGTGCCATAGCTAAATAATTAAAACCATTAACAGCGGTCTCTAGATATTCAGTGTCCAGTACTCAACAGGTAATCGACAGAATCAAATCTGTTAATAACATGAACCTACGTTACATATTAATATCATTGGACGTCACTTCTCTCTTTCCCAGTGTTCCGGTGGAGTTGGTTCACGATATTATAAGAGACAAGCTATGGAGATAGCGTCTGATTCGGAGGTAAATGCTGTAATGGAGGCTCTTAAGTTAATATACAGGATGACCTATTTCAAGTACAATCAGGTTCTTTACAGACAAAAAGGAGGGGCCCCGATGGGATCACCGCTGTCCCCAATTCTAGCAGAAGTTATTATGCAGAATTTAGAAGAAAAGATCCTAAAAGAATCTGACTGCAGACCATTACTATATACGAGGTACATAGACGATGTGCTAATATTTTGGCCCCATTCAAGGGAGTACCTTGACATATTCGTTTCTCAAATATCCAGTCAATATGAGTCAACTGATTTTACAGTTGAAATTGAGGTCAACAGCACTTTAGCCTTTTTAGATTTATCGTTGGTCCGTAACCCTCGTTCTAACCAAGTTACTTATTCAGTATACAGGAAATCGGATTCGTGTACGTCAATTATTCCATATACATCGGCTCATCCCTGGTGTCAAAAACCATTGCCCATCACTTATTTCTTGAGACGCGCCTCTACCCACTCGGCAACCCAGCTCCTACGCCGTCAAGAAATCGGCAAGATAGTTGGTATTGCTGAGGAACATGGATATACTGCACAGATGGTGTATGGACTGCTTGGTAGACTACAGAAGAATAACTTATCTACATTACAACCAGTCAATAAGCGTCCAAAGACATTTGTAGGATCAGTCATGTATGATCCTAGGATAACGTTTGCCCTAAAAAGGATCTGTAAAAGACCTCATTAATTTTGGGGAAAGAACTATTAACTTGCTCTCTTCCATCAAGAGCGACCGCGATTCAGTGGACTTAACACATAAGCATGGTGTATACCTGATACCTTTGGAGCCTGTGCTGCCTACGGAAACAGAAAAAGTATACATAGGATCTACTTTTCGGACTCTCAGGACTAGGTTGGCTGAACATAAGTTTGACATAAGAATGAAAGCAAATTCGACAGCGATGTCGCATTTAGTCAGCCAGGGCTCCCACGTTCCAGTTTGGGATCATGTTTCTGTACTGAACCTTTCGATGTCCAGATCACACCTCAGGTTTACAGAAAGCATTTCATTCATTCTTTCGGGGATAGGGTGTGCAACGATAACATACCGGAACTCATACCGCTCTCTTGGAAATCGACACTTCCTGATTATACCCACCATTGTTCCAGGAGGTATTCCTGTACAAACAACTCTATGACTCCAACAACTACAATATCCAATCAAATTTTGGATTATGTTGACTCCTCCCAGCGATCACGCCAATTATGTTGAGGGCTGTTTCCGGTGTATTGCCATCACTTGTAACATCTGATGATGGTTCGTATTTTACGATCCGAAAGGTCTCATGTAGGGTTTTATCTATAGCCATTAAAAGCTTTATAGCTTTTTACTCTTATTTTAATCGTGCACAGACGGTAGCCATTTGAGTGGTTTTGATACTCTCTCATGGTACTGTAACTTAGGTTGTAGAAGGGTTTTGGAAAGGATCGGAGTCGGGGGGTCAAGGGCCCCCATACAAAATTTTTGTTATTTTAGTTAACATTTCTGCAGTTTTCAATTTAGAACCACCAAATTTGGTATACTATCTCATGGTACTCTGATTTAGACCGTAGACGGTTTTGGGAAGGGGTCGGAGCTGGGGGTCGAGGGTCCCACATACAAAATTTTCGTAAGAAGATCTACAGTTTCAAAAATTTTGGAAAAGTTCTACAGTTTTTTGTTTTGTTTTTTTCCATTCATAAAATTTTACCCAGTGGGTGATTCCACGCATATTTACCCGGGAAATACCGGGTACCGCTGCTAGTTAGTTTTATAAAACTGCATTTCCCAAACAATCGAACTTATAGAACATTGGCTAAGTTCTTTTTATTATTTTCTTGCCCATACATTGTGATTGGAGGTGGCAATCAGTGTGCGTTATGAAGTCGCTTCTCTTGTGGGAAGGCGAAACGAGGGTGAAAACGATGCTGAGGAAATGATATAGTGAAGAGATCGGTAGGTCGTTTAGATTAAATTGGAAAGTAGAGTTACAGAAATCAATTGTAAATATGCACTAAGATAATTCCGGGATAACCAGTATAATAAGCTTTAGCTGAATAAATTAGCTGAAACTGCAATATTTCTCATCTATTCCTTCGTTATATATTTTCTGCAATGAGCTGCAGTTAAGCTTAAATATGGAACCCGATCGGGAAGTATAAATCTCGCTTACAACAGCACGGATACAGTAACACAAAATGTGTACTGTTAAAAATTTTGTGGTAGGTTGCACCAAAAAGTGGTATTATACCAGCTGAATCACTTTCTGAGAAAAAATACATAATTATGCGGTGCAAACAAAACCCAACAACATTGTTCAACTTTGCACCAAGTTATGGTCCAAGGTTGCACCACATTATGGTACAAGGTTACACTACATTAAGGTGCAAGGTTGCACCGTGCTATTGGTTTTGTTTGCACTATGTTGTTGGTTTTGTTTGCACTATGTTGTTGGTTTTGTTTGCACTATGTTGTTGGTTTTGTTTACATTATGTTGTTGGTTTGTTTTTCACTTTGTTTTTAGTTTTGTTTGCACCACACAATTATGTGTCTTTTCGCAGAAAGTGGTGAAATTTAGTGGTGCAACCTACCATAAATTTTTTAGTAGTTATGAAGCTATTCTTTCATGATTTTTTAAAACTGAGTTTATGTGCTATGTTTATCAATTGTATCGTTTTTAGTTGGTTTTTTTTACACAATTGATTTATGGAAAAGAAAGTTCGCGCCCGGTGGTGCACTGGTTTCTGACCATTCGTTCGAGATGGGTTCGAATCGAAGCATTCATGTTGTATTTGTCTTACGGCATTGGCTCTCTCCCTTCTCTGGAGTCGGTAGCCCTAAATTAGGGGCGGGCGACTGTTTTTTTTTTTTTTTTTTTTTTAATTGGAGGTTTAACGACCACTGTGAGCAACTCAATGGGCTATAAGCAGTCGCCCGTCCCAAATTTAGGGTTACTAGTTCCAGGGAAGGGAGAGAGTCAGTGCCGTAAGACAAACACAACATCCATGCCTTACCGGTATTCGAACCCGGACCCCGTTCGGACGAATGATCAGAGGCCATCGCTTAGACCACTGCGCCACCGGGGCGGCGGCGACTGCTTGTAGCCCATTGAGTTGTTCACGGTGATCGTTAAATCTCAAATCAAAAAAAAAAAAAAAAAAAAAAAAAAAGGTTCTCAGATATCTACGTTCAGTTGGTTGGATTTTCCTTGTACTGCGTAGTGTAATGCCTAGCATGTTCAACCGGAAATCGGGAGATGCGCGCTCGATTTCTGCTCCAGGACGATGAAAATTTTCAAGTTTTCTGAAGGAAGTGGTTAAATGGAATACAGCGAAAATATGTCAATAATATCTTTTTTTTTTCTTTTTTTTTTTTACACATCCGGACAAAAATTTTCATCGGCATTGCTTAAGTTAACACATGGTGGTAATCTCAACATTAATACCAAGGGCCAATTAATGATGCAATCTTGTCATGTTACACCACATTTGTTGGAACTATTTCTATGTGAACAAGTTGCTCAGAAAATTTGGATCTGGAAGGCAGAAAAAATTTTACTTTTGGTGCTTACACGTCAGCTTGATACAACGTTTACAACACAAACTTCTGAAGACAAGCAATTTTCACACACGTAATTTAACTCCTTATAACTTTTATTCGATTAAACTGCTTCTAACCATAATTTATTAAACTCGGTCGTTATGATTTCTAAAATTTTCGTTCAGAGCTGTACTAGCTAACAAAAGTGCTATTTGGTTACTTAGAACGATATAAAGTATACCTAACATTGGACATTCCAATAATCTGTTGAAGCACTACACACACACATGCGCGCGTATAAATTTTCATTTAAGAATTACAGTAATTCCTATAATTTTAAGAAATCAGCGCAGTACTTGGTTTCGTTCAGACAACTAAAAGAGCATAAATGACTGGCCTGTAAAGTAAAAGTACTGTTTAAAAACATCTGCAAAATATATGCGTTTTTCAACAAAACATTTCCAACTATAACAATCTCCTTTCGGCCAGCAAAGTGCTGAGATGTTTTTACTGCAATCAGCATGTCCAGTTTTTCATAAGTTGAAAGAATGTTTTGCAGTTTTTAATTGAAAAAATAAAAGATAAAAAGGTATTTGAACTTGATTTAATGAATAGTTATGCTGCAGTTATACAATTACTCATCAGAATATCCCATAACGGAGAAGACATCGAATGCTGGCATGCTATACAATGAAGTAAGAGACACAGCGAAAGCACACACACAATATTCCGATCTCAAATCCCCCCCTAAAAAGAGTAACAAGGGGCTGAGAGTGTCCGATATGCCCGCCCAGCCCACCACCTCATGGAGAAAATTCCGTTCTCATGCTATTACATTTCACACCTTAACATGAAGACAAAACTAACCTTGCAACGTTATATTTGGTCCGCTTAGACCTTCAACCATGCCCCGCCAGCCCACTACCTCAACCAGAAAATCCCGTTTCCATGCTATTACATTTCACACCTTAATATGAAGACAAAACTAACTTTACAAAGTTATATTTGGTCCGCTTAGAAACCTTCGACCATGCCTCGCCCAGCCCACTACCTCATCGAGAAAATCCCGTTCCAAAGCTATTACATTATACACCTTAACATGATAGCAAAACTAACCTTGCAACGTTATATTTGGTCCGCTTGGACCTTCGACCGTGCCCTGCCCAGCCCACTACCTCAACGAGAAAATCCCGTTCCCATGCTATTACATTACACACCTTAACATGAAGACAAAACTAACCTTGCAACGTTATATTTGGTCGTCTTGGACCTTCGACCGTGCCCTGCCCAGCTCAGTACCTCAACGAGAAAATCTCGTTCCCATGCTATTACATTACACACCTTAACATGAAGACAAAACTAACCTTGCAACGTCATATTTGGTCCGTTGAGAACTTCGACCATGTATCGCCCAGCCCATTACCTCACCGAGGAAATCCCATACCCATGCTATTACATTATACACCTTAACATGAAGACAAAACTAACCTTGCAACGTTATATTTGGTCCGCTTAGACCTTCGACCATGCCCTGCGCAGCCCACTACCTCATCGGGAAAATCCAGTTCCCATGCTATTACATTACACACCTTAACATGAAGACAAAACTAACCTTGCAACGTTATATTTGGTCCGCTTGGACCTTCGACCATGCCCCGCTCCGCCCACTACCTCATCGAGAAGATCCCATACCCATGCTATTACATTACACACCTTAACATGAAGACAAAACTAACCTTGCAACGTTATATTTGGTCCACTTGGACCTTCGACCATGTCCCGCCCGGCCCACTATCTCATCGAGAAAATCCCGTTCATATGCTATTACATTACACACCTTAGTATGAAGTCAAAACCAACCATCGCAACGTTATATTTAGTCCTACCTTTATAAAAGTGAATTAACACTTCACAATTATCCAAACTATTTCTTGTCCTACGTAAAAATCCATGCCAGAGCATGGTCAGTTTTCTTCAGTTGCACTAAAAAGCAGGGAAAGATAGCGTCACTTTCGCTGCATTTTGTTCTTTGCACGAAAAATAGTGCAAGTCAGATGATTTCAAGCACCACTTTTCAGTGCAAGTGCCAAAATCGCACCACGTCATGGTGTAAATGCTCGAAATATCATCATAATGTGAGGCAACATTGAACCAAACTACTTAAAAGTGTAGAACGTGTGATTACTTATAGCTCTGAGTTGCTGATTGTGGTCGTTAAACCCCAAAATGGTTGGGCAGAAAAACTCGAATTTGGGGATCTACTGTATAAAGCTCAGTTACATGTTGTTGTAGTTGCTTGTCTTTTTTTTTAAAGCACAACGAACACAATGAGCAGCTTTCAGGACTATATGATGAAACATGGTCGTCCTGCTCTAATTTGAGAGCACTGGCTCCGGGGAATAGATAAGGAAACAGCTATGGCTATATGATGAAGCATTGTTGTCTGGCCAGACAGGACCACAGCCATGGCTATTTATTGGAGCATGGTCGTCCAGCCCTAATTTGGGAGCCTTGGTTTCGGGGAACAGACAGGGACACAGTCATGGCTATATGATGAGACATTGTTGTCTGCCCTTAATTTGGGAGCACTGGTTCCGGGGAACAAACAGGGACACAGCTCTGGCTACAGAATGAGGCATGGTTGTCTGGCCCTAATTTGGGAACACTGGTTTCGGGAAACAGACGGGTACACAGCCTTACTATATGATGAGGCATTGTTGTCTGACGGCCTTAATTTGGAAGCACTGGTTTCGGGAAACAAACAGGGCCACAGTCATAGCTATGTATTGAAGCATGGTCGTCCGGCCCTAATTTCGGAGCTTTTGTTTAGGGGAACAGATAGAGTCACAGCCATGGCTATATGATGAGACTTTATTGTCTGGCCTTAATTTGGGAGCACTGGTTCCGGGGAACAAACAGGGACACAGCCCTTGCTATAGGATGAGGCATGGTTGTTTGGCCCTAATTTGGGAATACTGGTTTTGGGAAACAGACAGGGACACAGCCTTGCTATATGATGAGGCATTGTTGTCTGATGGCCTTAATTTGGAAGCACTGGTTCCGGGAAACAAACAGGGCCACAGCCATAGCTATTTATTGGGGCATGGTCGTCCGGTCCTAATTTTGGAGCTTTGGTTTCGGAGAACAGACAGGGACACAGCCATGGCTATATATGATGAGGCATGGTCTTCTGGCACTAATTTGGCAGCACTGCTTTCGGGGAAGAGACAGGGACATAGCCATTAGTATATGATGAGGCATGGTCGTCTGGTCTAATTTGGGAGCACTGGTTTTCGGGAACAGGCAGGGATGGAGCCATGGCTATATGATGAGGCATGGTCGTTTGGCCCTAATTTGGGAGCACTGGTGCCGGGGAACAAACAGAGCCACAGCCATTTGTGTATGATGAGGCATGGTTGTTTGGCCCTAATTTGGGAGCACTGGTGCCGGGAAACAGACAGGGCCACAGCCATTTGTGTATGATGAGGCATGATCGTCTGGCCCTAATTTGGGAGCACTGGTGCAGGGGAACAGACAGGGCCACAGCCATTTGTGTATGATGAGACATGATCGTCTGGCCCCAATTTGGAAGCACTGGCGCTGGGGAACAGGCAGGGCCACAGCCATTAGTGTGTGATGAGGCATGGTCGTTTGGCCCTAATTTGGGAGCACTGGTGCCGGGGAACAGACAGGGCCACTTCCATTTGTGTATGATGAGGCATGATCGTCTGGCCCTAATTTGGGCGCGCTGGTGCCGGGGAACAGACAGGGCCACAGCCATTTGTGTATGATGAGGCATGGTCGTTTGGCCCTAATTTGGAAGCACTGGTGCCGGGGAACAGACAGGGCCACTTCCATTTGTGTATGATGAAGCATGATCGTCTGGCCCTAATTTGGGAGCACTGGTGCCGGGGAACAGACAGGGCCACTTCCATTTGTGTATGATGAGGCATGATCGTCTGGCCCTAATTTGGGCGCGCTGGTGCCGGGGAACAGACAGGGCCACAGCCATTTGTGTATGATGAGGCATGGTCGTTTGGCCCTAATTTGGAAGCACTGGTGCCGGGGAACAGACAGGGCCACAGCCATTTGTGTATGATGAAGCATGATCGTCTGGCCCTAATTTAGGAGCACTGGTGCCGGGGAACAGACAGGGCCACTTCCATTTGTGTATGATGAGGCATGATCGTCTGGCCCTAATTTGGGCGCGCTGGTGCCGGGGAACAGACAGGGCCACAGCCATTTGTGTATGATGAGGCATGGTCGTTTGGCCCTAATTTGGAAGCATTGGTTTCGGGGAAGAGATAGGGCCATAGCCACGAGACAAACGCACCAACGTGCCTCAGATTACTCGGAGTGGCTTTAGTGGAATATAATTAACCACATTTCAATTCTGGAAATCTTACTCTTCGCAAATTTATTGTTGGCAGTGGATGTTTCAATGCCAAGTCAAATGTGATTTCAAAAGCTGCTTGTAAATACGTATAATTCCTTGTATGTAATTGCATGCAAAAACCCCAAAACATCATTTAGTAATTTGTTTCCAAAATTGAATTGCGGTTTGTTTTCGTGCGTTGAAGAAGATAATAGATTTTAGTCAAGATGCGAAAGATATGTCTGCTGACATTTTGGGTGAAGAGGAGGAAGGGAGACATCCTGATCCGAGTATTAATGACTTTAGTCACCGTTCATGTACAAGTGTAGTTCGATGGGCATGAATGAGTTCAGTACTCATTATGTTCGTATAGGAGGAAGAACATAACAGTTTCAAGACGCTGGGGTCATGATTTTGTTTCACAACACAACACTTAACGCTGCCCATTTCCTTGATTAAATCTGAAATTTCCTTTCAGATTATCACAGTTCGAAACGCAATTTGAAAGTTTTCCGTCTTTTCTTTATTTTCTCAATTCTTCGCAGATAAAAGTGATACGATGCACTATGTACGGGAATTCATTTTCGTTCCTGAATTCGTTTTAATAAATACTTTTATTTGCTTCTTTCAAGACAGTGTCTGTGTGTGCTTAAATATGTTTTTCAAGAATCAGATTATAAAGTGGAAAAACATGAAATTTAAATTTTTCGACCGATACCATCTTCAGAAATATCTTTTTTCCGAATTGTTTAGTGAGTACTTATTAAAAATTTAAAAAACTTCATACTGAACATTCAAGAGAACATTCAGCACTCTAAAATATAAAGGGTGAAAATTCAAAGAAATTAACCTTCGGCAAAGTTGCCGGCAGGTGTCCGTCTTTTAACGAGATTTCCGTTCTTTCTAGTTTCAGTATTTTGACAGAATTTCCGAAGTCAGTAATTCCGTTTATTTTAGAAACCACGCTTTGAGTTTTGCCGTATTTTTGCTGAAATTCGGCAGTATCTTCAGTTCTGACTTTTTAATTCCCGGCTTAATAAGTTAACGAGCACTTTCTTATTCGTTCTTGGTGCGATTTTAACCAGCAATCTGCTGAACGGGAAGCGCGTGTCTTACCGCTGATCCAGAACTTGTGGTTAAGAGCGCTTGCTTATAAGGTTCAACTCTAATTGCTCAATTATTATTATTATTATTATTATTATTTTGTTATTCATATGATCAGATCAGATCATATGTGGAGGATTTTAGGAAGGGAGTGTCTGACCCTAGGTATTTGACCCCCCTTAGAAATAGGAAGCTAAGAGATTTGGGCTAAAGTGCCAGATAGGAAAGTGACAAAGAAGCGAAGTAGAAAGCGGGAGGGAGACGCTCTTCTTTATTTCCGGGAGACAGTACCCGGGGTCCGACGGCTTAATGTGCCCATCCGACGCACGGCGGATATTTAGTGGTTCGAGCGTTCATGTCTGCTTGGGATCGAACCTGAGGTTTCTCCGTGGCAGTCACAAATATTGACCACTAAGCCACTGTTATTCATATGGGTGAAGCAGTCATTTAATTTTCTGTTGGAGCTTATTTTTTTTCTGTATACGTTTGTAGTAATCTCATTTTTTCTGTAGGAAGACTTCTTACAAACTACATGTATTTTTTTCATCCCAATTTTTCGAAGTAACCGAATGCTTTGGAGTTCGAGGCTTTTTTAAACTGAGCATGACTTCCCATTATGTTTAAGAAAAGGTGAAGTGTACTGCTCTATAGTACTCATATTATTTCACAAAACTCCTAAATATAAAATTTATTTTTGATAGCTATGATAGCTTTTGTCTCAAGGAATCTACAGACTGATACGTAGACACCATACAATCAATTTAATTGTTAATCAAACATCAATTACTCCTGCGATTTTTCCTATTACAGGAATGTTTTTGTCACATGGATACGGAAACACTGAGAATATAATTTTCCCTTGGCATACGAAAGGAACTGCGGAAAAGTTTCTGAAAATTCAGAATTTCCGTTAACAATTCTTTGAAAATACAATTTACCGTCAATATAATAAAGAAATTGCGAAAAGGTTTCTGAAAAATTAAAATTTTCCTGGCGTACGAAAAATACGTGATATTCAGGGTTTTTTCCCCTTAATGTCGCGGAAAAGGTTGCATCAGAAATATGCTTCGTTAATTTACGAAAGGTGTCACAGAAAATGGCTAGACAATTTCAGAAATGTTTATGCAGTGAGAACTAGGAATTATTTATGAATTCTGGAGACGTTCTCCTTGGTGTAAATTAGAATTTCAGAAATTTTTATATAGTGAACACTATGAATTATTATTTAATTATGAAGACGTTCTCCCTGGTGTAAATTAGAATTTCAGAAATTGTTTTACAGTGATGACTATGAATGTGGAGACGTTCTCCCTGGTGTAAATTAGAATTTCGGAAATGTTTATACAATGAGGACTATCAATTACGGAGACGTTCTTCCTATTGTAAATTAGAATTTCAGACATTTTTATACAGTGAAGACTATGATAATGGAGACGTTCTCCCTGGTGTAAATTAGAATTTCGGAAATGTTTATACAATGAGGACTATCAATTACGGAGACGTTCTTCCTATTGTAAATTAGAATTTCAGACATTTTTATACACTGAAGACTATGATAATGGAGACGTTCTCCCTGGTGTAAATTAGAATTTCGGAAATTTTTATACAGTGAGGACCATGAATTTTTATTTAATTATGGAGACTTTCTTCCTGGTGTAAATTAGAATTTCGGAGATTTTTATATAGTGAGGACTGCCATTTTTTATTTAATTATGGAGACGTTCTCCCTGGTGTAAATTAGAATTTCGGAAATTTTTATATAGTGAAGACTATGATAATGGAGACGTTCTCCCTGGTATAAATTAGAATTTCGTAAATTTTGATATAATGATGACTATGAATTATGGAGACGTTCTTTTTCCTGGTGGAAATTAGAATTTCGGAAATTTTTATACAATGAGGACTATCAATTATGGAGACGTTCTTCCTATTGTAAATTAGAATTTCAGACATTTTTATACAGTGAAGACTATGATAATGGAGACGTTCTCCCTGGTGTAAATTAGAATTTCGGAAATTTTTATACATTGAGGACCATGAATTTTTATTTAATTATGGAGACTTTCTTCCTGGTGTAAATTAGAATTTCGGAGATTTTTATATAGTGAGGACTGCGAATTTTTATTTAATTATGGAGACGTTCTCCCTGGTGTAAATTAGAATTTCGGAAATTTTTATATAGTGAAGACTATGATAATGGAGACGTTCTCCTTGGTATAAATTAGAATTTCGTAAATTTTTATATAGTGATGACTATGAATTATGGAGACGTTCTTTTTCCTGGTGGAAATTAGAATTTCAGAAATTTTTATACAGTGAAAACTATGATAATGGAGACGTTCTCCCTGGTGTAAATTAGATTTTCGGAAATTTTTATATAGTGAGGACTATGATTTATGGAGACGTTCTTCCTGTTGGAAATTAGAATTTCAGAAATTTTTATACAGCGAAGACTATGGTAATAGGGACGTTCTCCCGGACGTAAATAAGAATTTCGGAAATTTTTACATAGTGAGGACTGCGAATTAATATTTAATTATGGAGACGTTCTTCCTGGTGTAAATTAGAATTTCAGAAATTTTTATACAGTGAAGAAGACCATGCATTTTTATTTAATTATGGAGACTTTCTTCCTGGTGTAAATTCGAATTTCAGAAATGTTTATACAATGAGGACTATGAATTTTGGAGACGTTCTTCCTGGTGGAAATTAGAATTTCAGAAATTTTTATATAGTGAAGACTTTGATAATGGAGACGTTCTCCTTGGTGGAAATTAGAATTTCAGGAATTTTTATATAGTGGGAACTATGAATTATAGAGTCGTTCTCCCTGGTTTAAATTAAAGTTCATAATAAGTTATACACTGCCGGACAATTGCTACGGACGGATGACAATAGCAACGATAGCAACCATAAAATGGAAGGCAGGAAAATGTGGAAATTAGCATAAGTGCGGGATACAGTAAGACGTGTTGTGCGTATGCAAATTTTGGATAACCGAACTTGTTCGTGACGTCATAGCGCTGATAAGAGATAAAAAGGATTTGACGCGTATTGACCGTTGTTGTTCAAACGCAAAGTTGAAAGGGAAAGAATCAATTGACGAACTTGCAATTTTCAGTATGTCTTCCCGACATCACCTAGATGATTTTACGCGTGGCCGTATTATTGGCAAGATTGAAGAAGGGCGAAAAATAACAGATGTTGCCAGGGAGTTCGACGTCAGCCACAGTGTTGTTTCAAGGCTTTGGAAATCATTTCAAACAAATGGAGAGTGTAGCAAACGTCACGGGGGAGGTCGTGTTCGCATTACGACACCTGCAGAAGATCGGTACATAGTGCTATCAACAAAAGGACACCGGCGCAGCACAGCTAGTGAGGTAGCAAATCAGTTTATGGCTGCTACTGGCAAGCGGATCTCCCGAAAAACTGTCGCCAGACGTTTGCATGAAGGAGGACTATACGCCCGCCGTCCTGTTGTGTGCATCCCATTGTCCAGACGTCACCGTACCGCCCGTTTGCAATGGTGCCCTCAACATCGCAATTGGACTGATAACGACTGGTCTGCTGTCCTCTTCTCAGATGAGAGTAGATACAGTCTATCGTCTGATTGTCGACGACAATTGATCTGGCGTGATAGTGGTACTGCATATTGTCCAGCAAACATACAGGAAAGGGACCGATATCCGACATGTAGTGTCATGGTATGGGCTGGCATCATGATCAATGGCCGTACGTCCCTCTATGTGCTTCCAACTGGGACTATGACTGGCCAACGATACATTAATGATGTTCTGCTACCTCATGTTCGCATGTTCCATGGTGCTGTCGGTGATAGATTCATTTTCATGGACGACAACGCAACATGTCATCGAACAGTCGCTGTCTAGGAGTGTCTTGAGAGCGAGGATATTCAACGCCTCGTATGGCCAGCACGTTCTCCAGATCTGAACCCCATTGAAAATGTGTGGGATGCTTTGGGGAGGAGTCTTGCTGGTCGCCAATATCCTCCAATAAACAAGGACACCCTCATCCGTGCACTGACAGAGGAATGGGATAAATTACCCCAACAGCTGCTTGATAATGTTGTGCAAAGCATGACACGACGTGTGGAATCTTGCATCGCCCTTAATGGTGGCCATATCCCGTATTGACATCTTATGCCGGAACGCCTGCGGACGGTAATTGCATTTTTTTCACGTTTACGTATTCTGCACAAAATGGCCTGTTTGTCCCTTGAACACGTTCCAAAGCCTTCTGGATTTCAGAGCACAATAAATTGTCTTTCTTGTAATGTCCTGGCATTCTGACATTATTTTATTTCACTTGGCATCCAACCACACTTACTTTTTTATGCGCTATATAGCCGTTTATGATCCGTCCTTAGCAATTGTCCAGCAGTGTATTACCTAGGTATACAACCTTCAGTTTTCCGTCACTGTTTCCATGAGGACGGTTTGATGATATCTGTTTGTTTGTGTTATTACCCTCGCTCCTTTTCACAGTTTTACGTATGTATTACGTTGTCATCAAGATTTAGTGATAGTCATCACATATTTTTTTCTGGTTAGATCACTCTGAGACAAGATGCTGTTATTCTCTCTATTCTCCTCTCCTGGGGAAAATACCATTGTTCGTCACACAGAATCAAACACGTAAAATAAGAGTCTTGGCTTTGATTTTGTTACAATAATAGTAAAGACGTTTAATACATATTACTGCGACTTCATATTTATTACTCTGGCAGTAAATGGGCAATCCGTTGATCTCCGTGCCTCCGTCCGTTCGTAATCCTACGGACCCAGACTGCTCCTTAACGTGAGCTAAACTTGTCCTCCATTCTGCTGTCTTCCGAATCCCAGAAAAAGTGCGCTTTCCGGATACATAAGCGCGGATCTTTAAAATGCCTCTCCCGTACTTTCGACACTAATGACGTCTGAAACGCAAAAAATGTTCATAACAACAATGGTTTTATGCACTTCTGAAGCCTCAGGAGTTTGTAATCTCCTTTTTACTGCTTTAAGAGGTTAATCCTTTCTTGTCTAGTTGCATTGAAAATATTCCCTATGCCGCTTATCTCGATTCATCCACATAGAGCGATAAACATCTGCAATGAGTATAACGTATTCAAAAAAATAAATTATTATACTTGTATTCTCATCGTGAACTCAACATTGTTAACCAGATTAACTGTGACTGCAAATCCTTTATTCTACGACCCCAATCAGACTCGAAAGCAGGCTTGTCTCAACGACACTGCTGAAAATGTCAAAAACAAAGAAATTTCACTTGTGAATGTGAATTTAAAACATATTTACGATAATTAATCCTAAACGGGATTGGATATCGTACAGTTTTTTTTTTTGAGCGATGAAAGTTTAGAGTTACTGTGCATAATATTTCTTCTAACCTGTGAACCCCTTATTTTGTTACTCTCTGTGGCTGAAATAAAAGAGAATATCGACAAATTAAAAAAAAAAAAATACTGCATCAGGATCTCACAATACCGTTGCAGAATTTATAAAATACGAAGGCGAGGAACTAAGAAAATTCATGGGGTAATTTAGAAGTAAAATAGAAATGCCCGAGGGTTGTAAAAAATTTTAATTCCAATTCAAGGGAAAAGAAGGATAAAAAAGAATATGAAAACTTCAAAAGCATCTCTCTTTTGTTTGTATGCTATAAAGTCCATCGTGGCGTCCTGCAAAAGAGAGTTTTTCCGTACTCAAAGGCACATTTCGGAAAACATGAAGTACAATTTAGAAAAAATAGATCTGGAGTTTACCAAATGTTCACACTTGGACAGCTAATGAAAATAAACTAGGAATATAATCATATAACCTGTTTAAACTATGACAGCATACACATATAGAGAGTCTTTGGAATATTCACGAAGCGAACGAAATTCCAACTGGTAAATTATATGAAACTGTGTATTAATGGAAGTAACAGATTGCTAATACAAGGAACATGTCTAAATCATTTTATGTTATACTAAAAATCACGATGTAGAATATTTTTCATATACATGAGAATATTTCCGTTTCATTTTTATTGAAATATACACAATATTTTTGCATGATTTTATACAAGCAATCATGATATACAGAATATTTTTAATGGGCAATCAGTATTTCAAAATATCTTGGAAAACGAATGAGAGCAAATAAAATAAATGCTGAAATAACCTGGAAGTCAAGCAAGCAAGACAGCTTTTTATATCTTATGTCATCTGCTATATTACAGAATTTTATAACGCAGAATCATATAAGATACACTCTACGTCAAAAAAATAGTTACATCCAGAAGGAAGCAACCGATAGGAATGAAACTTGGTGGGTAGTTCTGGCATCGTGGGACATGCAAATGATTGAAGTATCACGCTCAGCTGCGCATGTGACGCAAGCGAGGAGATGCCGTAGCGTTGTGCCAGACCGGCTATATAAGGTCGTCCCGTGCGCTAGCTTACCAGGTTCTAGCCTGGGCTGATCTTTCAGAGATGGTGTGATTTACTAACAATCGCTGAATATCCGCCGTGCATCGGACGAGCACGTTAAGTGACGGCCCCCAGGCTGGACCCACTGGTTAAATGGGTATCCTTTCCTATGTCCTCCCTGAAATTCTCTCGCCCATTTATGTGCAATATCGTACTTGTACGGTGGCGCCATCTACTGTACTCTAATCTCACTACAAACTGTTCTGTCAAAAGTCGCTAGACTTGCTCTCATTCCTTCCGTTTCTGTGTCCTGCCCAAAAGGCGATCTCGCTGTAGGTGGCTGGGACCTAAACTCTACTCCCTGTGGACGGAAGTCCTACATGAAAATGACAAATGGGGGTTAATGGGCTAGCTTACCATTCTGACTCGTGCTGTTGTGTTGGTTGCATCCTTTGCAAGTGAAGTATGCCTCGGAGAAAAGCTCGGGAGCATTTCGAGCAGTTGGAGGAGTTCGAGAGGGGCCGCATCGTCGGGCTCCGGGAAGCGGAATGGTCTTATCGCCGTATTGCACGCCATACCGGTCGTGCGAATACCGCCATAGCACCCCGCTGTTGGCAGCAGTGGATAGAACAAGGCACGCAGCAGCGACAGAAAGGGTCTGGGAGACCTAGACGAACGACGGGAGAGAAGACCGACGGGTTGTGCGACATGCGCGGAGTGACTCAACAGCCACGATTGCTGATATTCAGTGAGAAATGGCGCCCTCCATGCACCGTCCGATTAGTACCAGCACCATTGGCAGACGGCTGCACGACGTAGGGCTACACGCACGCAGACCGTTACGACGACTGCCCTTAAAACCATTGCATCGTCGCCAAAGACTGCACTGGTGTCGTGCCACACTGTTAAGGAGCCACTCAGAATGGCAGCGGGTGATTTTCAGTGACGAGTCCCGCTTTTGTCTTAGAAGAGACGATCAACGAATCTGTCTGCGAAGGCACCGTCTTCAGTGCCAACATGAATGGCTTATTGTCGAGCGTCACACATCCAGAAGGCCTGGTGTCATGGTGGGGGGTGCAATTGCCTACGATGCCAGATCACCTTTGGTGTTCATTACAGGCACTTTGACAGTCCAACGTTACGTTAATGGGGTCCTGCAACTAATAGCTCTATCTTTTCTGGACGCTCACTCCGGTGTGATTTTCCAACAGGACAACGTTCGTCCGCCTACTGCTGTTGTCTCGAGAGCTTGCCTGCAAGGCACTGACACTCTGTCATAGCCGGCCACATCGCCAGACCTATCGCCAAATGAAAATGTGTGGGATGCTATTGGACGCGCTATCCATCCCCCACCCCCACCCCCATCCCCACCCACCCCTGCCGCATAATCTGCAGGAATTACGTGAGAAGATTCAAGCTGTATGAGATGGCTTATCGCAGGACACCGTTAGGAACTTACTCAACCCCATGCCGAGACATCTGGCATGCTGTGTGAGCAAATATGGCTGCCCGACGCCATGCTGAGAGACAGTACTTATTGGCGTGTAGCTCAATAAATAGTGTCTCCATGTTTAATCCTTTATTTTTCTTGGTAACCTTTACCTTCCTCCCGAATACCATTGCAATCCGATTCATCCTTCTGGGTGCAACTATATATTTGACTTATAGTGTATTTGCAAATCAGTTTGTAGGCCTGTCATGGATTACATGATGCCGTAGCGTTACAGTGATGAAATCTCCATTGTTTGAAAAACAATTCTAAGGAAAATATCTGCGCACACTGAAGATGATATTACAGAAGATTAGAGAAGAAAAAAATAACCAAAAGAATTTTATGTCGTATTTGCGGTTCCTTTAAGAGTTAGTGGAATCGAAGTCTAATGATTGATAGGTTTCGACATGGTGAAAGGGTGAGTAAAGAGCCAAACAAGTTTCTAAATGAGGCCGACTAGTTCAAAATCAAGTAAACGGCCGCGAAAATGGAGAGAGAATGTAGAATGGGATCTAAGAGAATTGAACGTGGTTCCACATTCGCAATTGGCACAGAGAGAATGGGAGGATAATTGTACTAGCTGTTGAGAATCTTGAACGCTCATCGTGCCTTTTCTGAAGATTTCAAAATACTTCTTTAGAAGAAATATGAAATCTTTCTTTATCTAAGTTTTATTTTTTTATCCTTATTTCAAAATATTTTGGTAATTTTTAATCAGTTGGAGATCATGAAGAATTTAATATAATGAAACAGCTGGATACCATTTAGTTTTTCAGCGAATGAAATACAGAATTACAGCATTGTACAGGGGCGTCGACTTCTCCAAATTATTGAAGGGGGCGTGAAGAGATCAGACGTGGGAGGGGCATGTCTCTTCCATTGTCAGAAGGAAAATAAAAAAAGTAGGAAGAAGATAAACTACGAGGTTCGATTTATACTGTATTTTAAAACGCAATTGTAATTGCTCATCAGCAAATGAACAAGGAAACAGAAATATTATTTTGTTGAATATTAATATTTTTTAAAATAAAATTCAGCTTGTGATTTTATAAAAATATCCAGAAAGATTTTATTTCCGAAGTTTAATAAAAAATGAGAAATTAGCTGGCTTACTCAAATAAAGAACAAGAAGCGCAAAAAATAAATAGATGAATAAAGGCACTTTACTTTTTGAATTTTATTTATTTTATTTTTCCTAATTGTTTTAAGCATTTATAAAATCATTGCTCATTCTTATATCAAATGAGCAATGATTTTATCAAATAAGCAATATTCTGATATGACTGTGTATGAGATTGGGAAAAAAGTTTTTATTCATTTTTTTATTTATTAATTTGTTGGAAATAAATCGCTTTGGTCTCATAAGGTGGAGCTTGGGACCACCTTATGAGGCTAAAGCGATTGTGTAATTAAACAGGGCCAGAATTTTTGGGAGGGCTATGCCCCCCCCCCCCCCCCAGTGAAATTATTGGAGGGGCAAGATTCACATTGCCCTCTATAGTCGGCCCCTATGGCATTGTACAATACAAATTTGGAAGATGTGAATCCGCTTATAAGTGTAAATATAACATGGGTAGTAAGTCAGATAATACCCGAAAACTTGAACATTTCGTCATCCTGGAGCGGAAATAGAACCCGCGTCTCCCGGATACCGCCCGAGTATGCTAGCCACTACACCACCCAGAACGACCAAGTTTCCGATTAATTTGAATATAACCATAACAGGATTCACTAGTGGAAGCAACCGGAATTCATACATCGCGAATCTGGAGGTTTAGAATTCATTTCCGTGATTGTCCGGAGACCCAGAATATCTATGAATGAAATACGCGCTTACACCACTGTACAATACAAATTTGGAAAATGTGAATCCGTTTATTGGTGTAAATATGACATAGATGTTACGTCAGATAATATCTGAAAACTTGAAAATTTCGTCGTCTTCGAGCAGGAATCGAACCCGCTGTCTCCGGGATAGCGTCCGAGTATGCTAACCACTACACCACCCAGAACGACTAAGCTGAATGCCATACGAATGCCAGTTGCTCAGACTAGTGAATCCTGTGATGGGTATATTCAAATTAATCGGAAACTTGAAACTTGGCTGTTCTGGGTGGTGTGGTGGTTAGCATACTTCCGCGCTGTCCGGGAGACACGGGTTCGATTCCCACTCGAGCACGACAAAATTTTCAAGTGTTCGGATGTTATCTGACTGTCACATTACACCAATATGTCACATTTACACCAATAAACTGATTCACGTCTTCCACATTTGCATCGCTAGGTTTGTTTCTCTTTTTATGCTTGTCGATTTAAAAAAACTTTGCTTGTAATCTCATTTTGCTTTGTGGTTCTATTAAAGAGCGAATGGTGACTTAATAATAGATTATTTACATTAATTTTTTTTTCTTGAAGGAAAAACTCAAAACTGAGATTCATGACAGAGAGCAGGGCCAGATCAAGGATGGAGGCAAGGGGATTTAACGGGGATGTAGCCTAAGGGCATATATCCTAAGGGTCCCAAGAGGCCCACCGTGAAGGTATATACGATAATCTGGATTATTAGGTTCGTTGTCATATTATTCTGCTACAAATGTGTACATTTAAGGAAATCTACGAAAGGGATCTTGGCGCGAAACAAAACTGAAGACGAGGTACAAAAGATTGCGTTGCTGGTAGAGAATTGTCCTCATGAGTGAGTGGAAAACACAAACAAAACGAAAATGACCGGACCGTCTGACTGACATGAGAAAAGTGCTTTCGTCTTCAAGCCAGAGAAGCATTTTCCCTTTAAACTTGAAACATAACAATGCCAAATGTGGCAATGATGATATGGCTCAAAGTTCCTTTTCACCCTCTCATACAGCACTGTAAAGTGGTGTGAATTCACGGGAAATTTCTTAAAATAACATGCAGCAAAGTTGCAGGTAGGTACCCGTGTTTTTTCAGAAATTTCCGTTTTTAAAAGTGCCTGTTTATTTTAACTTCCGCATTTTCACAGATTTCCCGTAGACAGAAATTCCGTTTGTTTGAGAAAAGTCCATTTCAGGTTTTTCCGTATTTTAACTGAAATTCCGCAAATTCGACGACCTTGTACAGCACTTACCCCCTCAAACAATCTTTCTCCTGAGGTCAGGATCGAACCCCCGTCGTTAGAGTTGACTCAACAGGTAACTTGCGCCTTTATCAACTGAGCCACAAACGCCCTGCAATGCAAATCACGTACATCGTAAAACGAATTCCACGATAATAAAATTTCGTCTTTTTGTCATTAATGTGAGTGATTTAGTCATTTTATTTCCTCTTGGAGCTTATTATTTTTCTGAATAGGTTTGTAATATATATTTATTTTTTCTGTAGGAGGACTTCACAAATTAAGAATTCTTCATCGTGATTTTTCGAAGCAACAAAATGTTTGCAAACTGATTATTTCAAACTGGCAATGACTTTCAGTTATCTTTTAAAAAGGTGAAATATACTTTTTTATGGTATTATTTCACAAAAAAAATCGAAATATAAAATTTACTCTTGACAGCTATAATAGCTTTGGGCTTAAGTTATCCAAAGACAGACATCGTATAATCATCTGTACAATAAGTACCCTGTTTCTTACAGTAACACAATATATAGTAAGTAGCTGGTGCATTAAATAGGGAGAGGAGAAGAAGAAATATCCTGTGTCACAATAAACAAAATCCATGCAATATACTAACGAACTTCGAAATTCGACAGACGATTGAAATTTAAAAGTTAATCAAACCTCAAGTATTTTCACGAATCGCTCCTTTTACCGATAATTTCTTGTCATACGGATACGGAAAAAAGTGAGAACAGAGAATTTCCGTTAATAAACCAAAGGAATTGCGGAAAGGTTTCTGAAAATTCAGAATTTCCCCGTGGTATGAAAAATCCGTTAAAATTAGGTTACTTTCCGTTATTTCACGGAAAAGGTTGTATCAGAAATATGCTTCGTTAATTCACGGAAGAAATAGCGGAAAGTTGTCCGTGAATTTCATAATTTTCTAGACAGTAAGGGTTCGAAACTCCAGTAGAATCTGAACTGAATGGACCACCTGTAGTAGATTCAAGGGTAATGGCTTTCACGCTTTGTAATTAACTAGCTACAAAAGTTCAAAGATGTAAGAGGAATACGTGTACGAAGGGCATCCTGAAAGTAATGCCTCGTCCCTCATAAGATTTCTATTTGTAGCAGCAAAAATGAGAAACTTGGTTGCGAAATACTTGGACATATTGTTAATAATATGCTAGCCTATTCAAAGTATTGTCCATCACTTTCGATGCATTTCCCCCATCTTTGAACACACTGGTAAAATCCATTTTGGAAAAATTCCTGAGGCCGTCGTTTCACTCATGAGTTCACAGCCAGTTTAACGTCTGTCACATCGTCGAAACGTCCACGAAGAGTGTTTTTCAAAGGGGCAAACAGAGAAAAGTCTGAAGGAGCCAAATCAGGACTGTAGGTGGGTTGGGGCATCATCGTCCATCCCATTTTGGCAATAGCTTGTGAAGTCCCCATTGAGGTGTGGGGACGTGCATTATCATGGTGTAAAACAACACTATGAAGTGGAATGTCACGTCCTTTCCTTCTGATAGCTTCCTTTAGCTTCTTCAATGTCTGCACATAGTAAGCATTGTTTATTGTTGCAACTTCTTGATGGTGACGCGACGATCAGCTGTGATGAGGTCTTTCACTCGTTGCCTGTTGGAATATGTCACTGCAGTTGCGGGTCTTCCACTCCGCTGTTTCTCCGACACTGAACTTTCTCCCTCTCGAAACCTCTTCATCCATATTCGGACATTACTGATATCGATTGTTGCAGCTCCATACACCACCAGGAGTCTTCTGTGGATTTCTGGAACCTCACATCTCTCCTTTTCAAGGGATTCAGTTACGGCTCGCTGCTTTTCGCTGTCATCTATGTTCTTTATTTCCTATTCTGAAAAAAAAAACAATTGTTCTCACATTGGTAACATATCATAGTACATGTCAGTGCAGTTTCATTAAAATCACTTCAAAATCTCAAATGTTATTAAGGAGGAGGCATTACTTTCAGGATGCCCATTGTATATAAATCGAAGGTCTCACACAAAACTGCTCAGAAATTGTGTTCCTGCTTACGAAAGCGTTTACGCAAAATCTGGAAAAATGCAGAATATCAATGAATAAAATACGAGAATATCAATGAAATGAAATACCCACCGTAGGTTGAAGAAGTGTTTATGCTCCAGCTTTGTCCGTCTGTCTGTCTGCCCCCACGATAACTCGCGTAAAAATGGCTCGACTTCGATGAAATTTTAGTATGTGGTAGGGGACAGCCTGGGTACGAATCCTATTCAAAATGGGAGAAATGGGATCAAAGGGCAGGACATAGGAGCGGGATCCATTCCATCGCCCTTATGCGTTATAACTTACGTAAAAATACTTCGATTACGACAAAGCTTTATCATGTTGTTCCGGAGGTATTCTGAACCGGTTCTGTTGAATATCATGAAAATAGGGTCAAAGTTCAGGACACAGGAGCGACATTTATTCCACATCCATTATCCTCATAACTTGAGCAAAAATGCTTCGATTGCAACAAAACTTTAGTATGTTGTTCCGGAGGTATGCTAAACCGGTTCTGTTCAATATCATTGAAATGGGGTCAAATGTCAGGGCACAGGAGCGAGATTTATTCCACATCCATTATCCTCATAACTTGCGTAAAACTGCTTCTATTGCGACAACACTTGAGTATGTTGTTCCGGAGGTATATTGAACCGGTTTTGTTCAATATCATCGAAATGGTGTCAAAGGTCAGGGCACAGGAGCGAGATTTATTCCACAGCCATTATCCTCATAACTTGAGTAATGATTTCAGGTCTGTCAGAAAGCGTATCATGATCAATGCATTGCATGATTTTACTAACTTGTTTAGTTAAGATCCACGTCTCTGCTCCGTATCTAAGCACTGGAAGAATGCATTGATCAAACACTTTTCTTTTAAGACATAATGGCATATTGCTCTTAAAAATTGCACGGTTTCTCCCAAAAACTCTCTGACCAAGTTTTATACGTCGATTAATTTCTTCATTAATTTAACTATCGCTTCGTATCCGTTACCAAGGTAAATGTAGGAATCTGTTATCTCCAGCTATTCCCCATCAATGGATAAATCTTCATTTCTTGTAAAAGCATTGTATATCAGTTTTGTCTTCTGAAAGTTCATTTTTAATCCCACTTCTTTACTCTTGTCAGGAAGTTCCTGGATCATACTCTGCAGCTTTGAAGTGGTAGTTGCAAAAATGACTACGTCATCAGCAAAACGAAGGTGAGTTAAATAATCTACATTGATCTTTATCCTTTTGTTTTCCCAGTTCAATGATTGAAAGACATTTTGCAATGTGGCATTAAAGTGTTTGGTGGGATATGGTGTCACCTTGTCTCACTCCCTTTCCTATTTTTATTGGTGCTGTATCTTCAAATAGCCGAACCTCTGCATTTTCATGGATGTTATTAATAATGCTAATGTATGCATCTTCAATACCACAGGATTTCAAAGCCATTGTAAATGCTGATGGTTTCACGGAATCAAAGGCCTTTTCATAATCAGTAAAAGCCATACATAATTGAAGTTCATATTCCCTCGTTCTTTCAGTTATTTCTCTCAGTACGTGGATATGATCTACAGTGCTGTAGCAACTCCTGGATCCAAATTGTTTTCTCAGTTGAGCTATGTTTAGTTTTACATTGTCTGATGAAATAATGTGATTAAAATGCTTTATTTTCCGAAAAAAAAACTAGGGAAAAGCCTTCTGAACGTAAACCAATGAGTGATTAAACCATTCTTTTCATACAAGAGGGAAGGATGCTTCCGGGGGAAAAATTCTAAGAGAGAGAAGGATGTTTCTCTTGGAAACCTACAGAGCTGCTGCTTTTTTCTCAAGAAATAGGAGATCTAGACCGATTTTTTAAGAAGTTATAAGAGGAAGACGGCTGCTATTGAAGAATATATGGCAGCTTAGAAAATTTGTTTAGGAAATTTTGTATGAAAAGCTCATTCCGTAAAGAATTTCAGATGTGGTCTGATTGAATTTGGGAATAATGATAGTGTACAGCTTTTATTAAGAAGCTTTGAGTGCAAAGGGAGTTTCTTTATTAACAAAAGAGATATGAGAGTGTCATGCTAAAAATAAGTTACTTAATTGATTTAGAAAGAAATCGTTGTGTTTGTGCAATACTCTCTTAAAACGAATGGCATTAGGCAATTTCTTTTGCCCTAATTTTTACTCCCAAAAATGATGGGTAGAAATTTAGCCAAATTTTGCAAAACTCTTCACTTCATAGTACGATTTAGAAGCTTGTGTATTAAATAATTACCAAAAAGAGAACCGCTTTTTTTAATTTTATTTTGTTTTCATCTTTAAATCTTTCAGCTCTCTCACTAATGTAGGCATTCGGTTTTTTTTTCAGTGATATCAACTGATTATTTATTACATTATCGCATCTTCAATGTTTTCTTCCTGTTAATTTTACTTTGGTCAAACAGCCAGCAAAGCGCGAAAGTCTTATTTGCTTAAAATTTGTTAATTTGTTTAACTGATAAAAAGAAAATGACACATCGTCTCTCTAGGTAAGGGTGCATTCATATGTAAACGAGTCTTTCTTCCAATAATTGTTAAGAACGTCCACATAATAATTACAAATTCCCGTTTCCGTATTTTATCGTTCTTCGTTTAAAATGACAGATTAATTTGGAGCATTTGTCTGAAGTTCTAATTAATTATGAAAAGTTCTTTCGGTGACACAAAAATTTAAATAACATTCAGGTTGATAACAAAGAAAATAAGAGTTTTTCTGGAATGCTGAAATGTATATAGAGGAATTACAGTTACCTGTAATATCAGTACCATTCCTGGAAAAAAAATGAAAAGAACTTCATACATTACACTTTAAATACATTCTGTTTGTTGAAGCAAAGTACACTCCTCCTTATTTCCCCTGAGGACTGTAAACGGTGGTTTCAGTTGATTCGCAGAAGAAAGAAAACCACTGTTTTCTCCGTTTATTATCCCCTCACGAACAAAGGTTACCATCAACTGAAATATTTAGCTGTCATAATCTGGGTCACGTGGCATATCAAGTTCTCTTTATTAACTCGCGTCTTCTTTTCACAACGCATCATCATGTTTTTCCTTCATCACAGGCCAAAAGAAAAGAAGCAGCATCTAATAACGCAACAGTACGGTGGACGGGAAAGGGGACGGGGGGGAGTGCCGTAAAAATATGATGTGGGTGGGTGCTGCCGAAAGATGGGAACAATCCAAGCTGGCGAAATCTTTGCTTGGAATTTGTGCAGCAGAGAAAGAAAGAGAGAGAGAGAGAGAACTTCTCCATCTATTTGGACAGTGTGTTATCGGATAAAGCAAGGAGCATCCGTCACGGTAAGTTTCGCCCCCTACGACTCCCCTCGTGTTTGTTCGGGCGAGGCTGTAGGCGGGCTCCTGCGAGGGCGCTTTTCTGCCGAGCACAGAGCTCAAGAAGCATGTACCGCGGACGACTTTAATTGTCGGCTCCACTGGGCCATTATCGACTGCCTTCCCCCGCGGACCTCCTTTTACCACGCTACTTAAGGATGATGTCTCCGGCGCCTGGCTCTTTCCCCTCGCAGGAAAAAAGAAATCACACCCGCTATTTTGCTTGCTCTTCGTGCGTTAAAATGGAGATTGCTGTTCTGACGCTGAGTGCGAAAAAAATAAGAAACCCAATAACTGGGACGATCAATAAATAAACTTCGTCCTCTCGCCTTTTCATTTCTCGTTGCTCCCTGCGGAACTTAATTTCAGAAATTGCTGGAATTTTTCTTTCTGTACAATTTAATGTTGGAAAGTTTGATTGGATGTGGAATGATAGAGATAAGATCCATAAAACAGACACATATTTTTTTTTTAAAGAGTTCTTGTTTCCTTAGCGTTACTTCAAATATTATGAAAAAGGTATTGTCTTTTGCATCGAAATGAAAGTTTGAAACCAAGTTATTTTGCCCAATCAAAGGACTATTATTACACTTGATAAGTTCCATCTGGGGCATTTCCTTAGAAAACTTTCGAAAATCATGTCAGCAAAGTGGACTACGAATCTCCTTTTGTTGGTAGAATAAAAACAGCAACGTTTCTCACAATGAAATGTTTATTATACATCGACTGTAGTTTCGAAGAGCGTTTGGCTCGGCATCATCAGGACGAATGGAGCGCAAACATTTAAATCATTGTGACATCATCAGAGTTTTGACAATCACTGATTTTAGTGAATGTTTCCACGCGCTTGAAAGGAATGGAGTCGACATCATGTCGTTGACAAGCCGTGAAGAGTTCTGGTATACGTGGAAAGCTTCTAATATATTAAGCTTTGTACTCGAGTCAGGTTTATCACTAAGTGTAGCGTTTCCAAACAAAAGTTTTTTTGTTATTTTCGTGACAATGTTGAGCTACAGAAGACTTCTTCAGTTCATAGTTCCGTACGTAGGTCTTGTGTTCCTTCACATGGAAATTTAAAGCCCTGAGGGTCTGTCCTATTTATGAAAGTTCACATTCACAAGGTATCTGATAAATTCCCCAGGAATTTATGTCTTCGACATGATCTTTTGAAAAACTTTTGAGAATACAAGCAAATCTGAGGAGCAAATCGGATAACCGTACAATTCTCTCGACTGGGAGGTCTATTGGCGTGAGCGAGCAGACAAGCTTCGGTTTCCTAAATTTTTGGACAGCTTTGTCTAACGAAAGGGCTATCCTTTGTGTATTGCAATTCGCTTAAGAAAAGCAAGCTCTTCCTGTAAGAAATACTCAGTTGAGCATACATGTATTGCACGATATACGTATGTACGGAAGGCAGAGATTTTTTTGTTTCCATGGGTGATTTGATTATGCATGTGGGGGTAGGGAAACAGCAGATGGTTTTGTATAAATGGTTGTACTAAAGGATCCTTCAGAGCGTGACATAAGGACATCAAGGAATTGTAAGCAGCCATTAATTTCAGTCTCACACATGAACTGCATATGAGGATCAACTAAATTGGGTATTTCCGAATTCATACCATTCCAGAGAACAAAAGTGTCATCCACGCATCGAATCCACAGGTATGTATTGCTGGATCTGGTTAGATTTTCTATGCCATTGACGTTTAAAAGTTAGACTGGATGTAAAGTGATAGCGATAAGATCAGTGAAAAATACACAAAACAGTATTTTTCTTTATTTCTTAAAAGAACTGTTAGCATTACATGAATACACATCAATAAGCTATTCTCTGAGATTCAAAGGTTAGCTCTTCAAAGAAATCTCATCTGCCAAATAAAAGTTTGAAACTGATGTTTTTAAACTTTATTTTGGCAGATGATGAGAATTTACTTATGTGCCAAGCGTCTCCATTTGCAGCGATCGTGGCACACAACTCGAGCTTTATTGACATCCATCACACATCTCACACAAGACCTTTCGTTCTTCATACTCATTATCTTTTTCTCGTGCAGATGTTCCTGAAATCCTCCCATGATTTCCTTGGACTTCCTCTACCTTTCTTTCCTGCCACTCGCTCTGAATGATTTCTCTTATCTAGACCATTATCATTTTCTCGTACATACTCTTAGTCAGCATCTCACCACTCATATATAAATTCCCTTAGTTTGCATCTCGCCACTCATATGATATATTCCCTTAGTTAGAATCTCGCCACTCATATGATAAAATTCCCTTAATTAGCATCTTGCCACTCGTACGATAAATGCCCTTAGTTAGCACCTCGCCACTCGTACGATAAATGCTCTTAGTTGGCATCTCGCCACTTGTACGATAAATGATTTAGTTAGTATCTCGCTACTCATATGGTAAATTCTCGTAGTTAACATCTCGCCATTCATAAAAAATATTTCGTTAGCATCTCGCCACTCATATGATAAATTCCCTTCGTTTGCATCTGGCCACTCATACGATAAATTCCTTTAGTTTGCAACTCACCACTCATACGATAAATTCTTTTCTCGCCACTCATACGATAAATTATTTTAGTTAGCATCGTCACATAATAAATTCTGTTAGCATCTCGCCACTCATATATACATTCCCTTAGTTTGCATCTCGCCACTCATATGATATATTCCCTTAGTTAGAATCTCGCCTCTCATATGATAAAATTCCCTTCGTTAGCATCTTGCCACTCGTACGATAAATGCCCTTAGTTAGCATCTCGCCACTCGTATGATAAATTATTTAGTTAGTATCTTGCTACTCATATGGTAAATTCTCGTAGTTAATATCTCGCCACTCATAAAAAAATTATTTCGTTAGCATCTCGCCTCTCATATGATAAATTCCCTTCGTTTGCATCTCGCCACTCATATGATAAATTCTCTTAGTTTGCATCTCGCCACTCATACGATAAATTCTTTTCTCGCCACTCATATGATAAATTATTTTAGTAAGCATCTCACCAGTCACATAATAAATTCTCTTAGCATCTCGCCACTCATTTAACAAATTCTCTTAGGATCTCACCACTCATATGATAAATTATCTTAGCATTTCATTATTCACATAAATTCTGTTAGTCCGCATTTCGCCACTCATATGATAAATTCCCTTAGTTTGCATCTCGCCACTCCTACGATAAATTCTTTTCTCGCCACTCATACGATAAATTCTTTTCTCGCCACTCATATGATAAATTATTTTAGTTAGCATCTCACCAGTCACATACTAAATTCTCTTAGCATCTCGCCACTCATATAACAAATTCTCTTAGCATCTCGCCACTCATATAACAAATTCTCTTAGCATCTCACCACTCATATGATAAATTATCTTAACATTTCATTATTCATATAATAAATTCTGTTAGTCCGCATCTCGCCACTCATATAATAAATTATCTGGGTTAGTATCTCGCCACTCATATAATAAATTTTATTAGTTAGCATCTCGCCACTCATATAACAAATTCTCTTAGCATCTCACCACTCATATGATAAATTATCTTAGCATTTCATTATTCATATAATAAATTCTGTTAGTCCGCATCTCGCCACTCATATAATAAATTATCTGGGTTAGTATCTCGCCACTCATATAATAAATTTTATTAGTTAGTATCTCGCCACTCATATAATAAATTCTCTCAGTTGGCATCTCGCCATTCATATAGTAAATTCTCTTATTTAGCATCTCGTCACTCATATTACAAGTTCTCTTAGTTAGCGTCTCGCCACTCATATACGTAATAAATTCTCTTAGCATCTCGCCACTCATTCTTTCAATATGGACAAACCGCCTCAGGATAGTTGTTTCCACCTTACTACAATCATTTAGCTTCACAGCACACAACTGCAACACATCTTCATTTCTCATTATCAAAACGTGTCTTGCCACTCCATGCCCTAGGTACTTAACTCATCTGTCCAGTACACAAGCTAATTCCACCCGATCCAGATCTTTTCAAGAACCTATGAGTCGTGTTAAATCCTCCTAAGGAAGCTGCGACTTCCAAAGATGAATTCACTCATCTATTAATTTTACCATATAATTTGATTTCTATATCAAACGTGCTTCCTAAATATATAAATTCATTCACTCGGTCTAACCCTGGATCATTCAGACTGATCTTGTATTCAATATACTAACAGTACGTGGCTCAAAAGATATACCTTTGATAGTTTTCTTGTTCACTCAATTTAAATTTTATGCAAACTTCGTGCATCCGGACTATATACTCACCTTTGCTCAACACCAAAAGGACTGTGTCATTAACAAGTATTAAAATGAGTTATTTCATGTTTTACTAAACTGGCGGTTTGAAAACGAATTATTTTACCTAGTAACTACTGTTATTGCACTTCATGTATTTTATCAGGAATAAAAATCCTTAGAAAAAATGTTCAAAAATCATGAGTGTGGAAACCAGCAGAGTGAATAGGTTCTTGGCTTCTGGCACTTTTTGGGGTAAACAAGAAGTAGACAAGAAGTCGGTTATATAAGCAGCGTTTGCTGCTTTACATAACCGGCTTCTTGTCTACCATTTACATGTGGTTTCTGGGCAGGGTTTCACTGTCAACTAGGTTTCTGCGGTTGTTTTAATTTGAGCACCAGTGTATATACATTCTTTACATAATGATCTTCAGATGATGCATTATTTATTATGTCTTACTGCTGGTCTTATTTTCACCGTGATATTGTATGAATCAAAAAGTAAGGTCAATGCTCTCGTCACGTAGGCAAGCAGAGCTGCGGGAGGTTGCTATTTGGGAATGGGAATGGAAAAGCACGTGACTTTTACACGTGGCGGATGCAATCGCTAATCTTCTAACCGCAGTTACCCAGCAGTTGTAAGGCCGTAAAAATGGCCGCTCGTTTGTCGAAATGCTCCATCGTCGAGAGGCGACGTGTAGTGAAATACTTATGGGCTGAAGGTGTGCAACCCACTGAAATTCATCGTAGGATGCTTGTGCAATACAGAGAACACAAGTGTATTAGCCAGAGACATGTATACAAGGGGATAGAAAAGTTTCGAGCTGGTAGAACGAATGTGTTTGATGAAGCTCGCTCGGGCCGTCCGTCGATCTTTCGCATAAAGGACCATCTGGATCGCATCGATGCGCTCATTAAAGAAGATCTCCGGGTTACTCTGTCTGTGATCGCCCAAAAGGTAAACATTAGGTACGGTTCTGTATTCTCAGTAGTGCATGATGATCTCGGATATCATAAAATGTGTTCCAGATGGGTGCCATGGCAGTTGCCTAATGCGCACAAGCAACAGCGCTTGGAAATTGGCAGAAATTTTTGGCAGCGGTAGGAGTCAGATCCCAGATTCTGGAGAGGATTGTCACTGGGGACGAAACGTGGGTCCATCATTACGACCCGAGAGCAAAAGGTAAAGCATGGACTGGAAACATCCGAGCTCTCCACGCAAAAAGAAGTTCGAAGTCGTCCCTTCGGCACGAAAATTAACGCTGACACTTTGTCACGAAAGAACCCACCGTCGAACACTATCAAGCACATGATGATTCAATTAACAATCGGTCATATTGTGACTTGCTGAAAAACAAATTGAAACCAGCAATTCGCACAAAAGGACGAGGAATGTTATCCAAAAGGGTGCTGTTGCTGAGCGAGAACGCTCGTCCCTACACGGCATTGGCAACTCAACAAACAATTACCGAGTTAAAGTTTGAGGTGTTACCACATCCTGCTTGCAGCCCCGATCTGGCGCCGTGCGACTTTCATGTCTTCGGACCTCTGAAAGACGCTTTGCGAGTCCGCCGTTTAGAAAGTGATGTCCAGGTACAGGAAGCTGTGCATTCGTGGCTGCAGGAAGAACCCAAAACATTCTTCTCTGCAGGAATCCAGGAGCTTGCAGACAGATATAAAATATGCGTTGAACGACTGGGGGACTATGTTGAGAAATAAGGTAATTTTTATCTGTATGCATCTTAGTTTCTTTAATATACGATAACATTGCTCTTACTTTTTGATTTACCCACGTCTTCTGATTGTCTGACTTGATGTGTCTATCTGTTGTTTCATTTGTTTCTTCTAAGGAGAGTATATGGTTATGTCAGGCCATTTTGGACTTTTTTCCTTGTCTTCCCTGTTGTTACAGTCTATGTTCATCATTTATGTACTGTCCATTTTTTTTTCCACTCTTTTTTTTTCTTTTTTTCGTTCTTTTCTTCTAAGAGCATGTAACAACAAAAATAAATAAAATAAATAATAAATAAATATATTAAACTTCCTCCTAGGAGATATTCGGCTGTGAACCGGTACATTGCTTTCAACATGTTTTTTGAGAAAACCAGGATGGAGGAAACAGAAAGCCTTTATTTACAGTGCCAACAGAAACAAAATTGACGACGTATGAACAATGGTGATGAAAAATGTACAGATGCTGATGTGCTATATACAATGACAATAAAAACAAAAAAGGTAGGTTTTATAACGGATATAAGTTGAGCTACAAAAGTGAGCGGTAACAATGGTGTATGAGCAATGCACTAGAGATACACAGTGAAAGAATCAATGTGAGCAATTCTAGTAAAAGATTGTAACAGAGATAAATGTATGGTTATAATACTATGTACATTGCTGTACTGACATGAAAAGGTTAAAAGAAAAGATGTAGTGCAAAAATTAATAAAAGTAATATGTACAATGTGTATACAAAGGCAGTAACAAAATACATAGACAGGTAAACACTCTTCACAGAGAGCGGGTGTGTAGATTACGGTACGTCACAAAGACATGGATGATAGAACCTGGAGAAATACAGTAACCGACAATCTTTCTGTTCAGATACAGAAGCTAGGTCAGACAATCAGTAGAGTAATGTAAAAGAACAGTTCTCAAAGAAGGAGTTGCAGATGAACTGTGGGATCAGTAAACCAGGTTCGATATGGTGACCAAACCCGTAAAAAGCGACGTTTCTGAGAGTCAGTTGAGGCAGACGCATATGCGAGGCGCAATCGCAACCGAAGGCTGTTGCGAAAGATACTACACATTGCATCCCCCGCCTGGAAGATGGTGGGTGTTACTGGAACAAATAGAAGCTGTTGATTTTAAAGATATGTGACGTGGCGGACTAGGATGAACACATAAGCATTTCCGGTGAGTTCTAGATGGCTGTCAGTTGACCACGAAATTGCTGGACAGTAAATCTGAAAAATGTCAGCAAATGAACTTTTTCATGAAATATGAACGATAATCATATAGCAGAAGAAACAATGCTGTTGTCATGTTATCAGCCAAAGAAGATATCGAGGTGTTGTGTTTGTTCGAATACCACATACAACTCGTTTGGCCAGATTAGGTTCTTGTGCATGTATTATCAATTTGCAACGAATTAAACTTTTAAAGAAGCGATCTTTAGAAGCATATTTGTTTGAGCGATATATAGCCGAAAATTTTATGCAGAAAACGTCCTCACCGAAATTTACGATACTTCACTTTTTATGCTCGACATCATCATCACCTAACTTTTCTTCTCTGCTGTGGTTTATATGATAATTTTACATGTTTATACGCACGATTCTATAATGTGAATGGATTTTTTCTGTATATATTTGAAATCTCTGGTACGGTTTCTGAGTAAATCTGAAATACATAAATTATAAAATCTCTCTTGTCTATAAATTAATTTCAACTTGCCTGAGTTATCTTAAGTTTATTTCTGTAAACTGATAAATTTGTGATGCCACTCTCTTAAACCAGCCTGATTACTCAATAACTATGCCGTAATTCGTTTCCCGCCTTTCACTTAGCGAGTGTTTGGATTATTATTTCCATGCAGCGGGCGTCAAATTATGTTGGCACGGTTTGGTTAAGTACAGTACGATTTCTATAAACTCAAACTAGGAGAAAGGAATAAAAACACACAAGTATTATAGTTTTAAGTTATTAAAATAATTTAAACTGAAATTAAGGAAAAGGAACAAAAATATGCAGATACTAGAAATTCAAGTTATCAAAATAATTAAAAACGAAATTAAGGGAAAGGAATAAGAACACCCAGGTACTATAATATCAAGTTATCAAAATAATATAAACTGAAATTAAGGGAAAGGAACAAAAGCATCCAGGTACTAGAAATTTAAGTTTCAAAGCAATTAAAACCAAAATTAAGGGAAAGGGAAAAAAATATCCAGGTACCATAAATTCAAGTTATCAAAATAATTTAAACTGAAATTAAGGGAAAGGAATAAAAACATCCAGGTACTATAACATCAAGTTATCAAAATAATTTAAACCGAAATCAAGGGAAAGGAATAAAAACATCCAGGTACTAGATATTCAAGTTATCAAAGCAATTTAAACCGAAATTAAGGGAAAGGAATAAAAACGTCTGGACACTAGAAATTCAACTTATCCAAACAATTTAAACCGAAATTAAGGAAAAGGAATAAGAACACCCAGATACTATAATTTCAAATTATCAAAATAATTTAAATTGAAATTATGGGAAAGGAATAAAAATATCCAGGTATCATAAATTCAAGTTATCAAAATAATTTAAACCGAAATTAAGGGAAAGTAACAAAAACATCCAGGTACTAGAAATTCAAGTTATCAAAGTAATTTGAGAATTCAGTTACTTGCAGGTGATACATTACTTTCGAAAAATAGGAAAATTCTAATTTTCGAATGTTGACGATGCGTGGTAGATGAAAGTCGAACATTTTAAGCATCGGACAAAAACCCCTTAGTCTTTTCTTTCTTTACTTCTGTTTCCACTTGCTTTCCTATACGAGTTTCCTTTGTGTGTGTGTGTGTGTGTGTGTGTGTGTGTGTGTGTGTGTGTGCGTGTGTGTGTGTGCCTCTCTCTCTCTCTCTCTCTCTGTTTGTTTTTGCCGCTGTATTCCCATTACCTATCTGTCAACCTGTCTGTTTCTCTCTTGGCTTTTCCGTCTGCCTACCACAATCTACCTCCCTTTCAGTGGCGTGCCTAAAAGACCTCTCCCCCCGCAAAAATATCTTCGAACCCCTTTTTCAAAAAGTTACGAATATTTCCTTTCAATTCCAGAAATTTTTAAACTGCATGTTATTAACTAGTTTGTAGGGGTGTTTTAATAATTCAAATTCTTTGGAACCTATAGGATGTTTCGTAAGACAGTAACTATTACATTTCATTGCATGTAACACAAATGTACATGTTGTAATTAAAAAATGACTGGCCTAGTTTTATACCAGTACAAAGTACACTGAAGAGCAATTGAATTAGAGATACCTGTCTACTAACGTGTAGCACCATCTTTCGCCCTCATGACGGCTGCCAATTCGTCTCGGCATGGACTCGACAAGACACCGGAAGCGTTGGGAAGCCATACGGATCCACGATCCCTGAACAAGCTCCCACAGTTCACGAAGATTTGATGGAGAGGGGGTCAGAGCCTCGAACCTCTCTCTCGATGGCATCCCAGATGTGCTCGATGGATTTGAGGTCAGGTGACCTAGCTGGCCAAGGAAGCGAGGTCACGTCGGTGGAGTGCTCATCCAACCATTCGGATACAATTCGGGAGCGATGGCACGGTGCATTTTCTTGTTGCAGGATGAGGTGCCCAGTGGGATGTTGAAGACGCACAAACCGGAGCAAAAGGTCGTCCAGGATATCCCGGTAACGTTGACCTGTGAGGGACGATGTCACACGTACCAGGGGTTCCATTTCAGTCCACGCAAACTGTCCCCAGACGATAATGCCACCGCCGCCAGCTTGAAGAGTACCCTGCTGGCAAGAAGGATCCATCGCTTCATGTGGTTTGCGCCATACTCGTATCCTGCCATCCGCATGTACCAACGTGAATCTCGACTCATCAGTTCAGGCAACATTTTTGCACATGTCTAGGGTCCAGTGGCGATGTTCCCGCGCCCATGCTAATCTTTGCACCCTGTGATGTGCGGTCAGCAGCGGTACCCTCGTGGGGCGATGACTTCTGTACCCCATAGCGAGGAGATGGTTCTGGTTGGTGTGGCTGCTTACATGTTTTTTGTGCACCAGCGTTAAATTGCCGAGTGATTTTTTGAACTGTGGCTCGTCTATCCGCTGTCCCAATGCGAGCTACCCGACGATGACCCCGCTCATCCACCCGCTATTGTCCACGGCAGTCGGCCCTTGCAGGGATGGTTTTACCGGATTCGATGTACTCACGGTGCACCCGTGACACAGTGGCTCGTGAAAATCCCAATACCTGCACGACTTCTGAGATGGAGTGACCCATACGTCTGGCCCCGACAATCTGCCCACGATCAAATGCGCTTAGATCCTTGCGTCCGACTCTTACTGATTCCCGTCGCATCACTCCTTATTTTGTCGAATCGCTGCACACGTCATGTCGTTTCCGTTTACAGGGCCGCCCACAGCGCCACATTTGCATAACGCCACCTGTCTCTAATTCAATTGCTCTTCAGTGTATATATTCGTCCGATTGGGCCCGGGTTTGAGTCCTAGACAGAGATGGAAACACGTCACGAGTCACCGGGTTGAAAATTTCTTGCCAGTCAAATGGGTCGGGTCAAGGTGTTCCTGACCCGATTCCGACCCGGTTTTATTTCCGTTTTATTTTATTTTTTATTATTGAAAAGAAAGAAAACATTTTAAAGAACCCTTCAGAGGTCTTAAAAATAATACTTCAGACCTACAGAGTATGATCCAGGAACTTGCGGAGAAGAGTAAAGAAATGGGATTAAAAATGAACTTTCAGAAGACAAAAGTGAAGTACAATGCTTTTACAAGAAATAAAGATTTATCGATTAATTGGGAAAAGCTGGAGAGAACCGATACCTACATTTCGCTTAGACAGCAGATATCAAGCAAAAGTCACATTGGTGAAGAAATTAATTGACGATTGACGTGTAAAACTTGGTTGGAGAGCTTTTGGAAGAAACGGTACAATTTTTAAGAGCAATTTGCCATTATGTCTTAAAAGAAAAGTGTTTAATCAACTCATCCTTCTAGTGCTTACGTACGGAGCAGAGACGTGGATCTTAACTGAAAAAGACATAGAAAGACTGTAGACAACTGAAAAAAGCATAGAGATGCAAGCTTGCTGTAACCAAGAAAGATAAAAACAGGAACTCGTTGTTCGGAAACTGACAAGTGTGGAAGACATCGTGGTCAGAGTAATAATATCCCTGAAATGGCAATGGGCAGAACATGTTGTCAAGAGAACGGACCACCGATGAACAACCGAAATTTTAGAGTGGATTCCAAGGGAAGGAAAAGACCCAAAAGACCATGTGGGAGATGGGGGATAAAGGAGGTCCTTTGTTGAAGAAACTTGGGGAGACCTTCAACCAGCAGTGGATTGAGAATGATTGACAATCATGACGATAATACATTCGAATTTATAGTTCAAACCAGATTAGTCCGAGTCAGGTCAAATTATGTGACGGCCTGGTCAGGGTCCAAATTTTTAACCTGTTTCCAACTCTGGTCCTGGATGTGTCATGGGTGGTGTTTTTGTCTTATGAAACTTCCTGTCTTCCTTTCTCTGAACCCGTGGCCCCAAATCAGGGACGAACGACTTCTTACACCCGTTAGAGTCTCTGACGGTGGTCATTAAACCCGGATTCCAAAAAAACGGAACGAGAAAGATGACACCGAATTTTCTGTTTCAAAGAGCCTATTTTTTGAATCCTCTCCTCTCTGACCTGGGAAAAAAATCTCAAAGCAGGTTTTTAGAAAGAATTCTTAGTTGCATTTGATCCGGTGGTACGAATTCATTTTCGGTCTTGTCCTGGACATCGCATCAAAATTGGTTTTCAAGAATGTTTTATAAGAATTTCGTCACAGACAAAATCTTAAGAGTGTTAATCTCCCAGTTTTTCAATGGAATATTACACAATATATCATCTTGGTGAGTTTCTGCGACAGATTACGTTGGCTGATAACGTAGCTCACTGATAAAAGAATGGAAGAGCATAACCTGAGCATTAAGGTGGATCCACCTAAAATCTTTACCTTATATTTCCAATGGGCAAACTTCTGTAGCCATTTTCTTCACAATTTACGTTTCTAAGGATGGAAATTTTAACATCGATAAAAATAACTTCATATTATAGCCAGTATACTAAATATTTCCTGAAATTAACGGTAATTAAGTAATCCAACATTTGTTTGTCTATTGACGTCACCAATGTACAGGACGCGCCATCTTTTTTCTGGTCTCAACACCACCAAAGGAAAAGTTATTAATTTTTAATATAATTATGGTTGAATTTTAGAAAATATTAAGTATACTAGGTTATAATATGAAGGTATTTTTATCGCTGTTCAAATTTTCATCTTTGGGAACGCATTAATTGTGAAGAAAATGGCAACAGAAGTTTGCCCATTGGAAATACAAAGCAAAGATTTTAGGTGGATCCACCTTAAGCGTTGTCCTTCTTCAATAAAAGAATACTCTATTACAGATAACGCCTTAGAAAAAGTTATCCTAATTGCAAATTCGTATTTCACGCACCTCGGATCTTAAGAGAGAACGAAACGCTCATATTTACAACGATTTTCGTACTGCAATTATTTACATATGTGTTAAATGTGCTTTAACGCTGACCGGAATTTATAATTTGGGAAATATGTGATATGTGATTATCAGCTCAATATCATCATCATCATTGTCAACCATTATCAATCCACTGCTGGACGAAGGTCTCCCCAAGTTTCCTCCACAACGGTCTGTCTTGTGCCAGTCTCCTCCATGTCACTCCCGCATATTTACGAATTTCATCCACCCATCTCCCATGTGGTCTTTTTCTGGGTCTTTTCCTGTCCCTTGGAATCCAATCTAAAATTTCGGCTGTCCATCGATGATCTGTCCTTCTGGCAGTATGTCCAGCCCATTGCCATTTCAGGATTTAACTCTGATCATGATGTCTTCCACTCTCGTCATTTTTCGGATCCACGAGTTCCTCTTCTTATCTCTCCTGGTTATACCATGCATGCACCTCTCCATGCTACTTTGAGTTGTCTGCAGCCTTTGTATGTCTCTTTTAGTTAAGGTCCACGTCTCTGCACCATACGTAAGCACTGGAAGGATGCATTGATCAAACACTTTTCTTTTAAGACATAATGGCATATTGCTCTTGAAAATTATGCTGTTTCTTCCAAAAGCTCTCCAGGCAAGTTTTGTACGCCGATTAATTTCTTCATCAATGTGACCCTCACTTGATATCTGCTGTCCAAGATAAACATACGTATCTGTTATCTCCAGTTTTTCTCCATCAATCGATAAATCTTCATTTCTTGTAAAAGCATTGAACATCACTTTTGTCTTCTGAAAGTTCATTTTTAATCCCACTTCTTTACTCTTGTCAGCAAGTTCCTGGATCATACTCTGCAGCTCTGATGGGGTAGTTGCAAAAATGACTACGTCATCAGCAAAACGAAGGTGGGTTAGATAATCTCCATTAATCTTTATCCCCTTGTTTTCCCAGCTCAGCGACTGAAAAACACCCTCCAATGTGGCATTAAAGAGCTTCGGAGATATGGTGTCACCTTGTCTCACTCCTTTCCAATTTTTATGTGTGTTGTATTTTCAAACAGCCGAATCTTTGCACTTGCATTTTCATAGATGTTATTAATAATATTAATGTATGCATCTTCAATACCGCAGGATTTCAGAGCCGTGGTAACTGCTGATGGTTTCACCGAATCAAAGGCTTTTCATAATCGATAAAAGCCATGCACAATGGAAGTTCATATTCCCTCGCTCTTTCAATTAGTTCTCTCAGTACGTGGATATGATCTATTGTGCTGTAGCCACTCCTGAATCCAGCTTGTTCTCTCAGTTGAGCCATGTCCAGTGTTACCTTCAAGCGGTGTGAAAGAACTTTAGTGAAGATTTTATAAACCACTGATAGGAGGCTGATAGGTCTGTAGTTCCTGAGATCCTCAATGTCACCTTTTTCATGTAGCAGGATCATTGTAGCATTGTTCCAATCCTCAGGAATCTTCCCTTCATTAAGGCATCGAGTGAAAATTTGGGCGAGTACTGTTTCAATTTCTCCACTTGCTTCTTGTATGATGTCTATAGTAATTCCATCTTCTCCTGGAGCTTTCCCCCGCTTCATGTTCTTGATTGCATGTGCAACTTCTGCTGGGAGAACTGGAAGAACTCTGGTACCTTTCATGATGTCTGGAGTACATGTATCATCCCTTTCATATAATTTGGAGTAGAAATCTTTCACTCTTGTCAAAATTTCGCCTCTATTTCTTGTTATAGAACCATCTTCTTTTCTCAGAGCCATAATCTGTTTTCTTCCCTTACTGAGATGTCCCTTTGCTATCTTTAGGCTTTGGTTGTTTTCAATTGCTTTCCTCACTAGCTCACAGTTGAATTTCCTTACGTCTTCAGTGATACTTTTTCGTGCTGTCTTGCATAGCTCTATATATTCCACTTTGGAAGTCACATCTTCTTTAGTTGTCCTCATCTCTCTTCTTTTTTGCATCAACATTTTGGTTTTTCCTGATAATTTGTTTACATGCAACTTGTTCTTAGACCCAGCTAATTTTGTTGCTGTTTCCATAAGAGCTTTGGTTACTTTTCTGTTAACTTCCGAAATATCCACTTCTTCCGATGTTAGGCCTTCTAAAGCAGAGAATCTGTTCTTCAGTTCCAACTTGAAAGTATTATGGTGTTTTTAAGGTTGGTTATGTGAATACATTTTGTTTGTCTTATGAGCTTGCCACGTTCCAGTTTAGTGTTGAGGTGCATCTTACATCTCACCAATCTATGGTCACTACCTGTGTTGAACTTGTTTAGCACACTGCAGTCTTCGATGACGAATTTTTTGTTACACATAATAAAATCAATTTCACTTGTCGTCCCAATTGGATGTCTCCATGTCCATTTCCTGTGTGGCTTTTTCTTGAAAAAGGAATTCAAGATGAAAAATCCTTCTGCCTCTGCAAACTCAACGAGAGTATTTCCACGCTGGTTTCTGTTGCCGTGACCGAATTTACCTACTGAAGTTTCATTCTGTTGCCGGTGCCCTATTTTTGCATTGAAATCTCCCATAATTATCTTCAAGTGCTGCTTACCTTTATTATTTAGATGACGAATTTCCTCATAAAATTCTTCAATTTCTTCTTCAGGATGACTTGTGGTGGGTGCATAAGTTTGAATAATCTGAGCCTGGTATCTTCTCGATAGTTGGATAACGAGTCGTGCAGCTCTGTCCGAGGAACTTTCAACTTCTACCACTTTATCCTTTAGTTTCTTGTTTATTATAAATCCAACACCACTAGTTCTGCCAGTATCTGTCCCACGATAATAGAAGAGATGTCCACTTTTCAGTTCAATGAGATCTTCTCCCTTTCTCCTTACCTCACTCAGCCCGACGATGTCCCACTTGATCCTTTGTAGTTCTCTTCCAATTCAAGAAGCCTTGAATCAGAAGATAGGGAGCGTCCGTTGTAGGTAGCCAAGGTCAGCATCAAATGGCAGCCTAGTCCGGTCCTCCGGGGATTCTTAGCACCCTCTGCCTTCATGTCGCACTGGCCGCTGCCTTGGACCAGGTACATTCCAGCTGCCGGAGACTGAGGGCCAAGATTTAAGTTGTAGAGTCATTTTGGAGGTGTTTGGCCATAACTCACCACGCTGGCCAAGCGGGTTGGTGAGTGTGGGATAGCATTTCCTCTGATCCCGATGGTATAGTTATACCGCTATTTGCGGTCGTCAGAGCCCCTTTAGTGGGAACAGGATGCACCACGAGAAGGCGGGGTTGACATTTGTCAAGGAGAGGCTGTGATGTTACGCATCACCTGACCTTACATCCCAGCTCAATATATAAAACTTTAAAAGATAAGTCAATGCACACCTCAAGGTCTCAACAGGCAGAGATCCGGCTGTCGAGACGATTCAAGTTGTTCTTTAAAATTACTTTCCGATCTAATCAGTGTCTAGCACAGGAAGACAATGCCCCTGCAGTCGAGGTTTGTTAACAACAACACCACGTTCTTTCTGTGCATCAGGAGTAATTCAAAACGTCATGTTTGTTAGTTAGTTGCGCTTTCCTGTCTTCTTTCTCTGCTGATGCGTGAAATAAATCATGTTTTTGTGTTTCATGGAGATACCAGAACTCTCTCTGAAATGAAATAAATTACACAAGCCACTTCTTTTCTTTACCATATTTCTGATTTGAATAATAAACTTCCAACAGAACTGAAAATATCCGCTTCGATATCCATGACTGAAATTTGCAACGCCGCCCTGGTGGCGCAGTGGTCTAAGGCGCTGGCCTCTGATCATTCGTTCAAAAGGGGTCCGGGTTCGAATCCCGGTGAGGCATGGATGTTGTGTTTGTCTTATGGCACTGGCTCTCTCCCTTCCCTGGAACCAGTGACCCTAAATTAGGGACGGGCGACTGCTTATAGCCCATTGAGTTGCTCACGGTGGTCGTTAAACCTCCAATAAAAAAAAAATAGAAATTTGCAACTCTCTTGAACTTTATAATTTGGCTGAAAAAAACTAATACCTTAAAATATTGTATAGCTATATACACTCAGTAGATAAAATATTAGAGATAGGGGTGATGGGCAGTTGGTATGAGCATCCCCTGCCCAGAGTGGAACAGGCCTATACCGAACGCAGGTGATTAACAGAACAGCAGGGCTACCCAACAATCGACGAACATAATTAATCATGGTGATCTGAGCGACTTTGATTGAGGGCGCATTTTCGGGGCAAGACGGAGGAGTCATTCCGTCAGTTACCCAAGGGCAACCGTATCAAAGGTTTACCGCCAGTATACCATCGACGGACATACCAGCGCCCAAAGAGCAAGCGATAGCCGATCACACGCTACTGATTAACGGGATCGACATAGACTATCAGGCTCGTACTGACCAACAGCTTGGCAACGGTAGCGCAAATCACACCTAAGTTAAATATCGGAGGCCCTAGCAGCGTCAGCGAGCGAACGGTATGCCGCACGCTGGATACCCTGTGCTACGGGAGCTGACGCCCAACTTGTGTGCCACTGCTGAATGCTCGTCACCGGACATTTACGCCTGGTCTGGCGGTAAATACTCTTAAGTCCGCACAAACGCACTTAGTTTAATGCAAGAAGAAACGTGCAAAAAGCAAAAAAACTACAAAAGTTAAAATTGACAAAAATTAACCAAAGTCCGGTAGGCCGCGAATCGTGGATTCGGAGGCACGTGCGCCAGGCCGTAGAGGCAAATCCGACAACCAGCACTAGGAGACCACCGTGGTTCGTCAACTTCAGGAACTCGGCAAGGTCTACAGGAGCTGCATCTTTATCCTTCCCGAACTCACGCCAGTTGAAGCAAGCCGCCGAGTGGAGGTGTGCACGAAACTCCTAGAAAACCCGCGCGATGTACGTTTCATCAAGAGAATTATTACGTGCGATGAAAAGTGGGTCTTTTGCCGTAATCCAAACGTTGGCGCTTCGAGCACAAGGTGTTGCTCTGCGTCTGGTGGAATTTCAATGAAATAATCCATTATGAATTTGTTGCAAATAGTCGGACCATCAACGCCAATCTCTACTCTGAACAGCTGAAGTGGATTTATGCCGTTTTGGAGGGGAAACACCCAGCACTGGTGAACATAAAGCGCGCTCTCCTACAGCAGGACAACGCTCTGCCTCATACCGCTCGAACGACTCTGGCAAAAACTTCAGGAACTTGAGGGTATCGAACTCTTAACACACCCAGCATATAGTCCGGACCTTACCCCGTCGGATTATTACTTGTTCCGGTCCATGGCCCAATTCCTTCGCGTGCGGCACTTCAACAACCAGGAGAAGGTGGCAGCTGGGGTGAAGGAGTTCTTCTCCTCGAAGGACAAGAACTGGTACCGCAACGGAATCGAAGAACTGGCAAACAAATGGCTAAAGACGGCGCAACACGATGGCCTGTACTTTAAATGCTAGTCAGCTTTCGTCGTAAAGGTACGTATGAAGACATAAAGTGGGCCAAATATTGCAAAACTTTCGACTCACCCTCTGTGCATTGTGGTACCATGAGAAACCGGGTACTTAAATTATTTTACAGGGGATTGTATCATGCCTATATGTCACACAGAAGCTATTATTATAGCTGATCATCTGATCATATAGGTATGGGATTTTAGGAAGGAAGTGTCTGACTCCAGGTCTTAAACAACCATTAGAAATAAGAAGCTAGGAGATTTGGGCTAGAGTGCCCGATAGGAATGTGACACGGAAGCGAGGTAGAAAGGGGAGGAAGACGCACTTATTTATTACTGGGGTTCAGTACCCGGTGTCCGACTGCTTAACGTGCCCATCCGACTCACGGCGGATGTTTAGTGGTTTGAGCGTTCGTACCTGCCTGGGATCGAACCTAAGGTTTCTCCGTGGCCGTCACGAACGTTGACCACTAGGCCTTCCGCGCTCTAACTATTATTATAGCTGTCCAGAGTAAATTTTATATTTAGGCGTTTTGTGAAATAATACTGTAAAGCAGCACATTTCACTTTTTCTTAAACATAATTGAAGGTTATTGTCTGTCTTAAAAGATCTCCAGTTCCAAAACATTGTTTCTTTGAAAAATCACGATGGAAAATATGTAATTTTTAATAAGTAGTCTTGCTGAAAAAATTAAATTACAATAGATTCGTGTTAATTGGGCCATCAGTTACTCGTAGCAGCCGTTTATTTGAGACAATAATTGAAGAACATCCAGTGCCCAAAATGGGCCGGTATACGCCCGTATGGCATATCGGCACTTCTTTTTTCCTAATATTCTATACCGGTACTTCCTTTTTCTTAGTATTTCATACCAACAATATTTTAACCCGGAATTTACGTATCGCACTAATTTTAGTAGTGTGAACTGTAAAAATGAATATTTTTTCGTCCTTGGTTTATGGGATCGCATTCTTAAACATGGAAACCTTATGTGCGTCTTGTATAGCTGTGTGGGAACCGTAAAGGGTAAGAGAGGAGTGTACGCATGAGCTTTCAAAGGATGGAAATGAAGCTACCATAGCGCATGATCACATCTTGCCCAAGCCCCAGATCATCCCACTAAGATGTCTGTAATTTTTATTATGTCATTAGTTTAATATATTCAGTTTGAAGAACTAGGAGGTTTTTTTTTTTTTTTTTTTTTTTTTTGATTGGAGGTTTAACGACCACCGTGAGCAACTCAATGAGTTATAAGCAGTCGCCCACCCCTAATTTAAGGTCACTGGTTCCAGGGAAGGGAGAGAGCCAATGCCGTAAGACAAACACATCATCCATGCCTCACCGGGATTTGAATCCCTTTCGGACGAATGATCAGAAGCCATCGCTTATACAATTGCGCCATCAGGGCGGCATTTTAGTTTTGCAGCAATGAATATAAACTTTTTCCACTTGGGACATTTCTTTTTTAGGGCGGTGAGATTGCTATTTTTTAAGACTGAATATTCAATCAGAATGCGGAGGTTCTAATTGTCCGACTCTCTACTTCATGAAAGTCTCTATTGGAAGGGGTCTAACTTCTCGGCTCGGGACCTTAAAGATCTGAGTTCAAGTCCAGCTGAATCGCTAATGAATAGCCAAGGTTCGGAAGTCTCGTTAATCCGTTGGTTCTGGGGTATAGACTCCTCGTTATAAACAAGTCTAAACCTAATCCTCAGTGTAGCATAAGCAGTGCGTGCTGGATCAGCAAACCAACCAACTGAAATCGACCACCATCGTTTCTGACTTATGGTACAATAGTATTCCACGGAACTGTCAATTACATGTTCACACACAGGACTTTTTCTTCCAGGGATTTTTATTTTTTTCAGTTTTAGAGATTTTCCGGTCAAGATATCTTTTTCTGGATGATTTTGAACTAAATATGAGCATACCGGCACTTCAAAATTTCTGTTTCAAGCGCTGAGAATATCCCAAATTAGCCTTTTGAGATAAGGTTTCGCATAACTGGAGCAGTCATTTAATTGGGCCAAAGTATTCTAGCCCCGATGTGTCTCAATTAACCGGGATCTACTGGTATTAAATAACTATTCGGAAAATAATAAGCTGCAGAAGAAAGTAAAATGACTAATTTACCCGGATTTACAGTGAGAAACATTTCATCATCGCGTGATGCGAGTCCATCATTTACGCTTTCCAACCGTAGGTTGAAGAAGCTTATACGCTCCGACTTTGTACATCTGTCTGTCTGTCTGTCCGTCAGCACGATAACTCGCGTAAAAATGGTTCGATTTCGATGAAATTTTAGTATGTGGTAAGGGACAACCTAGGAAAGAACCCTATTGAAAATGGACGAAATGGAGTCAAAGGTCAGGACATGGGAAGGGATCCATTCCATCGCCCTTATGCGTCATAACTTACGTAAAAATGCTTCGATTGTGACAAAACTTCATGTTGTTCCGGAGGTATACTGAGCCGGTTCTGTTGCATATCATCGAAATGAGGTCAAAGGTTAAGGCACAGGAGCGAGATATATCCCACAGCCATAATCCAAATAAGTTGACTAAATATGCTTCTATTGCGACAAAACTTTAGTATGTTGTTCCGGAGGTATACTGTACCAATTCTCTTTAATATCGTCGAAATGGGGTCAAAGGTCAGGGCACAGGAACGAGATTTATTCCACAGCCATTAACCTCATAACTTGAGTAATAACTTGAGTAATGATTTCTGGTATGTTGGAAAGCGTATCATAATCAATGCATGGCATGATTTTACTAACTTGTTTCTATCTTACAAGTGACTATCTGTTACGTATCTTTCTTGTTCAGTCGGTAGCACACGTGGCTGCTGGCTGTTGTTTACCCTTTCCAACCGTAGGTTGAAGAAGCGTATATGCTCCAGCTTTGTCGATCTGTCTGACCGCACGATAACTCGCGTAAAAATGATTCGATTTCGATGAAATTTTAGTATGTATTAGGGGACAACCTGGGGACGAACCCTATTTAAAATGGGCGAAATGGGGTCAAAGATCAGGACAAAAGAGCGGGATCCATTCCATTGCCCTTATGCGTCATAACTTAAGTAAAAATGCTTCGATTGCGACAAAACTTTATCATATTATTTCGGAGATATACTGAACCGGTTCTGTTGAATATCATCGAAATGGGGTCAAAGGTCAGGGCATAGGAGCGAGGTTTATTCCACTGAAAATTATCCTCATAACTTGAGTAATAACTTGAGTAATGATTTCTGGTATGTTGTAAAGTGTATCACAATTAATGCATTGCACGATTTTACTAACTTGTTGAAGACGTACCCAATTATACCCCACCACGGGCGCAGACAAGGTATTCGTTAGTTTTGTACACTAAGAAAAATGTCTCTGGTAAAAGGGCTGAAAAGGTCAAAATCAAACTTTTTTTGCAAACATTCTGTGTAAATGGGGGAAAACCTAAAACAGATTGTTTTTAAATAAACGGAATTATTAACAACGAAAAATCTGTCAAAATACTGAAGTTAGAAGGAACGGAAACTTTTTAAAACGGAAATTTCGTTAACAGACGGACATCCAGTGCCGTAACTAGCTCTTCATGTGCCCTATGCAAGATTTTATTTTGGACCTCTTAATTTTTGGGGGGTATGGGGGAGGAAATTATAATAAAACAAATATGATATAACAATTGTTTGTTAGTACTTTTTGAATATACAAGATCATTCACATATATTTATGAATGAAAAATTTATTTTAATTGTACTTTTCTGGCTTTCATTTCAGCAAATTCATTGATTACATCATCATAATTAACATCGTTAACGATAATATATTCCATCGAAATTATGCAGGGCTAGTTCATCGACATAATTCTTATGCCTCCCCTGCTTAATTACGTCACAGGCACGGGTGGTGACCCATGAAACCTCATAAAACAGCCGACAAAGCCAAGAGGTGCGTGCGCGCTCGAATATCACTTCTTTACTAACCTGACGGGAGCTCTGGGCACGTAAGGAAGGGAGAAGCTTGATCTTTGGGCGAGTCCTAGAGGTCTGTACGAGAATTATTTGGTAAGCCCAGCCAGGCACATTTCAAATATTAGACACTCGGTCTGACCCGGGCCCGTCAGTTGCAGCTTTCATTTAGGCCCGAGCCCGTCAGTTGCAGCTTTCATTTAGGCCCGGCCCGTGATGTGCAATTTGGAATTTTTTTGTCTTTCTATTTCATTTTATGAGATTGTGATAACTAAATAATGAAATATAGTTGAACATGTTTAACTGAATATAAGCTTTTAGCAATTTTCGAAGAATGTAACCTTTAAAAACAGACAAAAAAGAAGACTAAGTGCGTCCAAAATCTCCTTTTCTTTGTACTAGCAAGTGATAACACTACAAAATTCAATCCCTATACAGATTAGGGATAGGAGAAACAATCGATGTCGTCCCACTCTCTCATACATAAACACACATGCACACCCCACATTACTGCAGACACCTTCCGTTCCATACTCTACACAACGCACACTCTCGCTCGGGGTCGAATCTTTTTGTTGTCAACAAGCCCCAAAGTGGTTTTACCATTTTAATATCTACAGATGGTAAAAACACTGTCAGTGCCTCTCCTTGCCTTTGTTATTACGTACTGGGCTATGTTATGGAAGTAAGTAACGCCAGTAAAACAGTTAAACGCACCAGGAAATCGGGGAATGCGACGTTTTTCTTTCTCTACCACTGCGATAAAAAGAATGGGCCTACTTGGTTCGGCCTGTTCCGGCCCGGTTGTAAGTGTGTAAAGCAAATCCCGTCCCGTTGCTATGTTCTCTAAACTTAAAAACGTCCGACCCGGCCCGCGGGCCTATTCCTTCCTCATGTGACCATGCAGACCTCTAGCGAGTCCTCCTGCTAGAGGTCCGTGAAAGGAGGACCTCAAGCGAGTCTTCCCTTCCTAACGTGACCGGATGCGCATTTAAAAAAAAAAAAAAAACCTTAAGCATCATTTTAAAAAGATGAAAAGATGCTGTTCTAATCATGACTCAATACTATTTAAATCGCAAATATTTTTAACTTGACGCAATGAGAAAAGCGCTTTATATATATATATATATATTTGATCAATGCATCCTTCCAGTGCTTACGTATGGTGCAGAGACGTGGACCTTAACTAAAAGAGACATACAAAGACTGCAGACAACTCAAAGAAGCATGGAGAGGTGCATGCTTGGTATAACCAGGAGAGATAAGAAGAGGAACTCGTGGATCCGAAAAATGACGAGAGTGGAAGACATCATGATCAGAGTTAAATCCCTGAAATGGCAATGGGCTGGACATACTGCCAGAAGGACAGACCATAGATGGACAGCCGAAATTTTAGATTGGATTCCAAGGGACAGGAAAAGACCCAGAAAAAGACCACATGGGAGATGGGTGGATGAAATTCGTAAATATGCGGGAGTGACATGGAGGAGACTGGCACAAGACAGACCGTTGTGGAGGAAACTTGGGGAGACCTTCGTCCAGCAGTGGATTGATAATGGTTGACAATGATGATGATGATGATGATGATATATATATATTATCAGGAAAAACCAAAATGTTGATGCAAAAGAGAAGAGAGATGAGGACAACTAAAGAAGATGTGTCTTCCAAAGTGGAATGTATAGAGCTATGCAAGACAGTACGAAAAAGTATCACTGAAGACATAAGGATATTCAACTGTGAACTAGTGAGGAAAGCAATTGAAAACAACCAAAGCCTAAAGATAGCAAAGGGTCATCTCAGTAAGGGAAGAAAACAGATTATGGCACTGAGAAAAGAAGATGGTTCTGTAACAAAAAATAGAGGCGAAATTTTGACAAGAGTGAAAGATTTCTACTCCAAATTATATGAAAGGGATGATGCATGTACTCCAGAAATCATGAAAGGTACCAGTACCAGAGTTCTTCCTGTCCTCCCAGCAGAAGTTGCACATGCAATCAAGAACATGAAGCGGGGAAAAGCTCCAGGAGAAAATGAAATTACTGTAGACATCATACAAGAAGCAAGTGGAGAAATCGAAACAGTACTCGCCCAAATTTTCCCTCGATGCCTTAATGAAGGGAAGATTCCTGAGGATTGGAACACCGCTACAATGATCCTGATACATAAGAAAGGTGACATTGAGGATCTCAGGAACTACAGACCTATTAGCCTCCTATCAGTGGTTTATAAAATCTTCACTAAAGTTCTTTCACACCGTTTGAAGGTAACACTGGACATGGCTCAACCGAGAGAACAAGCAGGATTCAGGAGTGGCTACAGCACAATAGATCATATCCACGTACTGAGGGAACTAATTGAAAGAGCAAGGGAATATGAACTTCCATTGTGCATGGCTTTTATCGATTATGAAAAAGCCTTTGATTCGGTGAAACCATCAGCAGTTACAATGGTTCTGAAATCCTGCGGTATTGAAGATGCATACATTAATATTATTAATAACATCTATGAAAATGCAAGTGCAAAGATTCGGCTGTTTGAAAATACAACACACATAAAAATTGGAAAGAGAGTGAGACAAGGTGACACCATATCTCCGAAGCTCCTTTAATGCCACATTGGAAAATGTCTTTCAATCACTGAACTGGGAAAACAAAGGGATAAAGATTAATGGAGATTATCTAACCCACCTTCGTTTTGCTGATGACGTAGTCATTTTTGCACCTACCCCAAATCAGAGCTGCAGAGTATGATCCAGAAACTTGCTGACAAGAGTAAAAAAGTGAGATTAAAAATGAACTTTCAGAAGGCAAAAGTGATGTTCAATGCTTTTACAAGAAATGAAGATTTGTCGATTGATGGAGAAAAGCTGGAGATAACAGACACGTACGTTTATCTTGGACAGCAGATATCAAGTGAGGGTCACATTGATGAAGAAATTAATCGGCATACAAACTTTGCCTGGAGAGCTTTTGGAAGAAACAGCATAATTTTCAAGAGCGATATGTCTTAAAAGAAAAGTGTTTGATCAATACATCCTTCCAGTGCTTACGTATGGTGCAGAGACGTGGACCTTAATTAAAAGAGACATACAAAGGCTGCAGACAACTCAAAGTAGCATGGAGAGGTGCATGCTTGGTGTAGCCAGGAGAGATAAGAAGAGGAACTCGTGGATCTGAAAAATGACAAGAGTGGAATACATCATGATCAGAGTTAAATCCCTGAAATGGCAATGGGCTGGGCATACTGCCAGAAGGACAGACCATCGATCGACAGCCGAAATTTTAGATTGGATTCCAAGGGACAGGAAAAGAACCAGAAGAAGACCACATGGGAGATGGGTGGATAAAATTCGAAAGTATGCGGGAGGGACATGGGACAAGACAGACCGTTGTGGAGGAAACTTGGGGAGACCTTCGTCCAGCAGTGGATTGATAATGGTTGACAATGATGATGATGATGATATTCCATCAACTACTCATGAAAGTTTATTTATCCCGTCACTTACGCATTTTCACAAGACATTTTTTTTGTCAGTTCTATTTAAGAGCCCCCTTCGTCCTGGCCCCTGTGCCTGTGCAATTGTTGCACCTGTCTAGTTATGGCACTGCGGACACCTACGGTCAGCTTTCCTACACCTTATTTTCAGATATTTTCCATTAATTCGCGCAACTTATTATTTTTTCAGGAAAGTTCGAAGTAACCGTAGCTAAGCAACCGCTTAGGAACCCGAAGAACTTCAGAATATCACTTGTCGAAGTAAATTCTGTATCATCGTAGAAACAACAGTACCGAAGATATGAAAATCAAAGAAGAAATATTCTTCATAAATACATGCTTGAACTAAATCAGGAGATGCGGATTCGATTCCTTCTCCACGGCGATGCAGTTTTCAAGTATTCTGATACGATGTCACGACCCTCTCACCTTTCTAGCTCTTACTCAACATAGCTGCAGTCCAGCGAGAGCCGTCACACAATTTTGTTTTGATTCGTTCCGTAGTAGAATCACGCACTCGAAGAAAAATACAATTCAAACCTTTTTTTAACAATAACAGAGACAAACTCTTTTTTTCGTTAAAACTATGTGGCTTGGAACCTCCCGAAGGGCTGGTTAATGTAATGCTCCATTCACTTCGTACCCGTCCGTGTTATCGACACTAGACCCGAACTTCCAGTTTGTTTGTTTTCGTAAACCGCCGCAGCAACTGTACTACGCAATCCACAATGCTCTCAGGAAACAAATCTCGTTCTCACCAATTTTCACCAAATGGCCTCTTTCTTCAAAATTAAGGTCCCGTCTCTCTTGCTTCCACTTCCGAAGTGTTTTCCCTTATATACTTCAGAAAATTTGCAATCCCCCAATTAACCAGATTAAATTCTCATCCACTTTGGGTTGTCTGTAAACACCATTAAGCTTGTGTTTCTCTCATTAAGGTGCCCTTGAGATAATCCCATTGCCACACAAGACAGGTACAATACACTTCAAATACTTGTGTACTAAGCTGATTGTGATCCGGCTAATCACATGTATCTGACAGTAACAGCCTGTAACATGCTGATTTCGTCCTCTCTGCCTAAAAATGGCGCGAAAAAAGAAATTCCATGTGCGACTGAATATACACTATATTAACAAAAGTCACCGGACACCCCTTCAAAAGCAAATGAACAGATCCGCTGTGTTGTTAAGATGCGCGGTACAGTTGCAAACGTCATAAAAACAAGCCTGCAGCTGACCGCGATCATATCGCACTGTGAGGTTCAGTGAAAATGTCTCGGTCGGAGAGAACCGACTTTGAGAAAGGAAATATTGTTGGGTGTTATATTAGTGGGTTGTCCATACGAGAAACCGAGAGGCATTTAAACACACCCAAGTCAACTGTTTTGGATATACTGATTAAGTGGAAGACACATGGCGTGCCTGAAGCAACAAAACGTACCGGCAGAACAAAGAAAATCAGTGATAGAGGACGTCGAAGCCTCAGGAAAGTCGTTACAGCTAATCGACGGAGTACTGCACAAGACCTCATTGTACAGGTGAGTAAAAATGCTCAAACCTCGGTGCGTACACGTACCATTTGCAGAGAACTTCATTCCATAGGTTACCGTGGTCGTGCGGCTACTCATATAAGCGTTTCATCTCCACTCAGAATGCTACTCGTCGTTTAGCAGGGTGTAAAGAACATTTATCGTGGACCGTAGATCAATGGAAACGGGTCCTATGTACTGATGAATCCAGATACACGATCCATCAGTTTGATGGCCGTGTGGTGTTATGGCGGTAGCCGGGAGAACGCTATTTACCACAATACACTGTTCCTACGGTCAAGTTTGGAGCTGGCAGTGTACTCGTGTGAGGGTGTTTTTCGTGGTATGGTCCCGCCCCATTGGTTATCGTAGAGAAACCTGTCAACCAGCACGTCTACCTCGACATTCTGGGCAATTACGCCCTACCAACTCTGTGGCAATACTATGGAACCGAGCCTTGTTGGTATCAGCTGGATGATGCACCAAGTCATAAAGCAAGGACTGTTACGGCGTGATTTGGCGATAATTCCGTATCGTGAGTGGACTGGCTAGCACCATAGCCCTGATCTTAATCCCAAAAGAGCACCTATGGGATGAATTAGAACGCCGCATAAGAAGTTTGGAACCAAGGCCTGCTACTAAGCAACAGTTAGCGGCAGCATTATGTACTGAATGGAAGCGCATACCTGTCGCTGTGTTCCAAAACCTTGTCGAAAGCATGTCTCGAAGGGTCAGTCAGTGCATGCATTGAGGCCTAAGGTGGACCGACACCGTATTTCAATAAATGCTATGTTATGTTTCTCTTCTAGGTGTCCGGTGACTTTTGTCAATATAGTGTACATCCATATTTACAATTATTTTCTTATATGACCCGGGGCTACCGAATCTCACAATGGAGTTAACTAGAATAATTTAGAGACATAGTCTGATTGCTGCTTGAATAATTATATGAATATTCCATGTATTTACGAGGAGAATTTCTTTCTAGATTAATGCTTTGAATTGTTTTACGTACTCAATTATAACTTATTTACTGCTTTTATATCTCAATACATTTGTAAAGTAAGTACATTAATGATTAATTTAATCCCGAAATCGCTTTTGTATAACACACAGCCTTATTTGAGTCGAGAAAGAAAGGCTTAAACTATAACAGAAGAATGAAAGGGTCTGCTCCCAGACAATACTCATCATGTTTTCATCCATAAATTCATCATCTTTCCATTTGGTCTTGACAACCACTTGATTCAAAAGGAGATGGGGAAAAAAAGTAAAAATACGCGTGTCTTTGATAAACGGCTTCACTATAAAAAAAATATTATGCTCCATTGGTAAGTTTGAATAAAGGACAACGAAAAATCAGATGCATTATTGAACAAAACAGCTTCAAATGACGCTTCTCTAGTGTTTTAAAAAAAGACACTGATGGTGAAATCCACGAAATCTGTTACTTTGATATTGAAAAATTTATTCCTAACAATTCACCAGTCCGTGAACCGAATCTCAATGCAGTGGTGGAAAAACAGAAGAGTGTGAAAATATTCATCTACACTCACTTATAAGGGGGAAAAAATCCAAGCACTCAGATGTTCCGAAACCAGCAAACGAAATATTTTAATGCTTTAAAAAAAATTGGGGGGGCGGAAATTTCAACATAAAATGTTACGTTTTCCTTATGAAATCCGCACATCTCTTTTCATTCTGATACTCTATAAAAAAGGAGGTATTTGATACATAATACATTTTCCTCATCAAAAAAGGTACACTGACAAAAACGTTTTGTTAATTCAGCAAAAAAAGTGTTGAATCAACCAAAATTTTCGTTGATATGCAGTCAACAAAATTTTTTGTAAAAATGTTTTACAAAATTTTGTGTTGAATTTACAAATGTATTTTTACTGAAAATTATTGTTGATTCAACAAAATTTATTGCTGTCATGACAAAACGTTTTGCTCACTTAACAAAATGCCTAGGTCGATTTTTGGGAATTTGTTCGATCCAACAATATGTATTGTTATCGTGATAAAACGTTTAGTTGAATTAACAAAGAATATCCAATGAAATAATGTTGTGTTGCCAACAAAACAATTCCGATGGAGTTTGACTAAAGCAACAAAATAAATCGACAAAAGGGTTCAACAAAACTATTTTGTTTTTTCAAACAAACTTTTTTCTCGGTGTATAAATTACACTGGGGAACAAAGTTTTTGTTGCATTGATACCAGCGCTTGTTTTTTCCTAATTAATCTGATTGTGCTGAATTTAAATCTGAAATTAGTTTTTCTCTGTAAACTCTAGATTTTTTCCAATTCAACGATTTCATTTTTCGCAAAAGTTTGACGCCTCTCGCACGATGACATGGTCTATCTGAGGAATTTATGGTCACGCAGTCTTAAATTTAGGCCTAAACAACCGTCTTGGGAATTATATTCTTTATGTATTCACAAAAACGTGTAGGTGCATCACAATATGCATTAAAATTTGAAATAAGAAAGATGACACCGAATATTCGGGTGTAATATAAGCACGTGTTTTGAATCCGTTCTGACGCAAATTAAATTTATCAAAGCTATTCAAAGTCAATGGAACCGGTATGGAAAACAATAGATCTGACGAAAGAAAAAAGATTTTCAATCGGGTATATTTAATCCCTCAGATATTGCTGTAAACGGAATCGTGAGCTTACGAACTCTTAGAAACAGAGATATCGACAAAAATAAGATGTGACTTTACGTTCCCTGGTAGGAAAACCATGCATTATTTTAAGAAGAAAGTATTCTCAAAAGGTAAACATATAAACGGTATCGGTCCAAGAAAAAATAATTAGTCGAGTTTTCAGCAGCCCAGATTTTGCAACAAATACTTCAGAAGCAGAAATTAACACTTATGACCCCTGGTGGCTAACCCATTCTTTCCCAAACATTAGAAATTATGTGAAAAATATTTTCCATCAGGTCTTGTATGCGATACAGGAAGAATTTTTTAAATCAGAGCTTCAGGAGCAGAAATAACGCAAAAAACGCAATTTACCTTTGTGCCCCCTAGCAGAAAGTCTATGATTTACTTGAAAATTTTGAATTTATAGGAAAAACATTTCGCATCGGAAACACTATCCAACAAAGAAGAAATTTTTCAAATCGGACCCTTAGAAGTATAGAGATATTGACAAAAATAAGATATACATCTACGTCCCCTGGCGTAGAAACCATGCATTATTTCAAGAAGAAAATTTTCCTAAAAGGTTTGTTGACATGAGTTATATCGGTCAACAAAAGACTTTCTTTTCAATCGAGATTTTAGAAGCTCATATTTTGCTGCAAATACATCAGAAGCGGAAATTAAGACTTACGCAAGTCTATGATTTACTTAAAAATTTTGAATTTATAGGAAAAACATTTCGTATTGGAAACAGCATCCAACAAAGAAATAATTTTTAAAATCGTACTCTTAGAAGTTAGAGATATTGACAAAAATAAGATATACATCTACGCCAGAAAACCATGCATTTTTTCAAGAAGAAAATTTTCCTAAAAAGTTTGTCGACATGAGTAGTATCGGTCAACAAACGACTATTTTTTCAATCCAGGTTTTAGAAGCTCATGTTTTGCTGCAAATACATCAGAAACGGAAATTAAGACTTACGCCACCTGGTGGCCAAATCATTTTTTGCAAAAATTAGAAATATGTGCAAAGAATTTCCCATCAGGAGCTGAATGCGGTGCAGAAAGAATTTTTCAAATCGGAGATTTAGAAGCAGAGATATAGGGGGAAACGCAATTTACATTTACGCCCCCTAGCGGAAAGTTTATGAATTACTTGAAAATTTTTAAATTATATAAACCACATGTCACACTAGAAACACTATCCAACAAAGAAGGAATTTTTCAAATGGGACTCCTAGAAGAAGATATATTGACAAAAATAAGATATACATCTGCGCCCTCTGGCGTAGAAACCATGCACTATTTTAAGAAAAAAATGTTTCTAAAAGGTTTATCAACATGACTAGTATCGGTAAACAAACGATGTTTTCTTCAATCGAGGATTTAGAAGCTCATATTTTGCTGCAAATACAACAGAAGCGAAATTAAGATTTACGCCCCTGGTGACCAAACTGTTTTTTTACAAAAATAATAAATTATGTGCAAACGATTTCCCATCAGGAGCTGTCTCCGGTCCAGAAAGAATTTTTCAAATCGGAGATTTAGAAGCAGAGATATAGGGGGAACGCAATTTACCGCTACGACCCCTAGCGGAAAGTCTATGAATTACTTAAAAATTTTGAAATTTTATGAAAAACATGTCACACGGAAAACACTATCCAACAAAGAAAGAATTTTTCAAATCGGACTCCTAGAAGTAAAGATATTGACAAAAATAAGATGTACATCTACGCCTCCTGGCGGAGAAACTGTGGAATATTTGAAGAAGAAAATATTCCGAAAAGGTTTATCGATTTGAGTGGCATCAGTCCACGAAAGAATTTTTTCAATCGATATTTTAGAAGCTCCGATTTTATGGCAAATACACCAGAAGCAAAAATTAACACTTATGCCCCCTGGTGGCCAAAGTATTCTTTACCAAAAATTTCAAATTATATGCAAAAGATTTTTCCATCAAGAGATGTATCCGTTGAAGAAAAAAATTTCAAATCGGAGTTTTAGAAGAAGAGTTGTCGGGGGAAATGTAATTTACTTTTACGCCCCCTAGCGGAAAAACTGTGCGTAATTTGAAAAAGTAACTATATGTAAAATACTCTTCGACATAAATGGAATCGAAAGATATATATTTTTTTCAATCGGATGTTTAAAAGCAAATATGTGGAATAAAACGTGTTTTTGAATTGGACATCATCTGCATTTACGCCCTCTACCGGCGAAATTGTACATCGTAAAAAAAACGAAATAAAGGATCATCATTTGCATATTTCAAGCTTCCGAATGCAAAAAGAATTTTTCAAATCGGACTAATAGTTGCAGAGACATCGTGGGTACAGACGGACGGACGGACGGACGGACAAACTGATAACAAGAAGCACGATCTTTTTTTTACAAAAGACGTGCTAAAAGGCAAAAAAAAGCCACTTGTGTGCAGTAAAGTATGTATCGCTCGCTATTTGTCAAATCTGAAACATTTAGCCGTTATAGTCAAATATAAGTATGCACTAATACTTTTTACTTTAAACTAACATATATTTCGTCATAAAGATGATATGTGATTCAGAACAACTGATAGGGATGGGGTGCAAAGTTCAAAAACGTCAAATTCAGGCAAGAATTTGCGCTCGTAACTGTGGGGTTTGTGGACTTTCTCAGGGCAATCTCGTTTGACGCTCAAGCAGTATAGTCTGCTATCATATTTTTGTCCCATCGTTCTTGATAGCGCTGTTCCATCGTCATGAGGTTTTGATGGAAGCGCTCTCCCTGTTCATTACTAACAGCCCCAAGGTTCTCGGGGAATTGATCAAGGTGACTATTCAGGATATGAAGCTTGGCACTCATGTTGCACCTAAGATCGCGGAAAGCCCATAACATTCTAGGAACGAGAACCTCATAGTTATCTGCCATTTTGTTACCAAGAAAGTTTTGTACAACTGCCACGAAAGACAGCCATGTTGCCCTCTCCTTGTCATTTATCTTCCTGACAAATTCCTCATCACGTACAAGGGCACGAATTTGAGGTCCATCAAACACACCTGCTTTGGTCTAAAAGCAGAAACTGTATGTTGAAAACATTCACCATCAGTACTTAATGCCTCCACGACAGTTTAATCAAGCCGAGATTGGTATGGAATGGGGAGAATATAATCTTCTGTCGGCTGACGATTGGGTTATTTACAGTGTTTGGCATGCCTGCTAGAGGTCCGTACGGGCCCGGGTCGGCCTGTTAAGCCCGAGCCCGACCCGACCCGGCCCGGCCCGGCCCGCGGACCGGATAGGGCCTTTACTCATTTCTAAGTTGGGAAAATGGGTCGGCCCGGGCCTTCAATATTTAATGTAAAACAGGCACAGGCCGGCCCTTCAATATTTAATGTAAAACAGGCACGGGCCGAGCAGATTTGTTTTTTTTTTTGGGGGGGGGAGCAAAACAATCGCTACACGATGCCTTTCTCGTTTGGAAAACTCGCAACATACAGCAGCGGGATAAGATTGAATAATTTCCGCTAATGAAAGAAATAGAAGTTTCACGACATCCTCCCCTGCTACAAAACAATTGGAGTGGGTCAACTCCCTTAGTTTTTCAATGTGAATGTGGTCCCTCTCTCTCTCTCTCTCTCTCTCTCTCTCTCTCTCTCTCTCTTTCTCTCTCTAACTTTCACCTTCCTCTCATGTTTCAGGGCAGGCTAGTAACTGCAACGTTTATAAACCTAGCCACCCGCTCGCAGACGATCTTTTTTATTGTTCTGGTCGGCGGCACTTTGTTATCTAGATGTGTGAAAAGCTTTTAAGTTGTCTTAAATGGCACGGGAGAAATGAGCTGGGAGAAACTTACTTCTGTGTATAAATCTGTGCCGTATTTTCCCCAATTGTACCCTCAGGCAGCAGTTTTCAAAACTTCTGTGACACTGGTTAGCTGGGCAGTCTGTCGTTGTGCTCCCTTAGCATATGCTCAGTTCAGTGTTCCTGATAAATACTCTTCCATAGTTATTAATGGAGTTTAAGAAAACGAAAGATTTTCGCGAAATAATCGCTTCCGGAGAATATGTGCTTGTAGACAATGTAAAGGGGAAAAGCGATATTTGGAAATATTTTAAATTACTGTCCCGTTCTGAAACTAGTCGGTCGGAAAACGTTGTTCAGTGCACTAAATGCAAAGACTTTTTGAGTTACGATAGCACAAAATCTGGAACATTGCACCTTAAGCGGCACAAATGTGTTCCCGTCACACACACGAGAGACATATTGGGTTCCAACGATATGACATACACTGAAGAGCAATTGAAATATAGATACCTGTCTAGTAACGTGTAGCACCACCTTTCACCCTGATGACGGCGGCGATTCGTCTCGGCATGGACTCGACAAGACACCGGAAGCGCTGGGAAGCCATACGGATCCACGACCCCTGAACAAGCTCCCACAGTTCACGAAGATTTGATGGAGGGGGGTCAGAGCCTCGAACATCTCTCTCGATGGCATCCCAGATGTGCTCGATGGGATTGAGGTCAAGTGACCTAGCTGGCCAAGGAAGCGAGGTCACGTCGCACAGTGGTCCGAATCGCTAAAAACCCGGACAAAAATAATTTTTCGAACTTCATATTTTAAACACACAATTCGCTTAATAATAATCCTCAGTAGTCATTCTGATAGGACTAAGTGTTTTTGAAAGTATACTCCAATGGTTCTGGTCAATACTTAAGTTCAAAAGTACTGTAACTCTTTCTTGATTAATTTTGCAATTCTGTAGGGGATTTTGTTTACATTGTTTCTGACTGAACAATGCAAAATAAAATACTAAGTGTTATTTTTGTGAAAGTGTTATGGTCTTATATATAGGGCACAATTACAATTTTTAGTGTTTTTTGTTTCTAAGTACTGATAAAAAATACAAATTTGAATGCCCGTATTTTGCGAAAAAACAAAAATGTTTTTAGAGTTTTAAAAAAATGGCCAAACATGTCCACCGCGAAACTTACAAATGTATATTGGTAGATAATTATAAGTCTATCACTGAAGGTTTCATCTGCAACACCTTGCAATGCTGTGAACTATGACCTTTTGTTTGTGAAGCTTCCCTGTTATTTATGAGCAGCCAACTGCTGACATCGGGAAGGTGTTCTCCCGCTATACAACTCGCGGGCGCTGAGCACTTCCTGAAATTTATGTTTGTTTACTCAAGGGGTGGCTTGTCGGTGGTAAACCACAGACCCTTGATTTCTTCAGTTTCCAGAGGGCTGTTGTTTGTATCAGGTCAGTGAATAGTGTGTGACAATATAGTGTGTGAAAAATGAATTTACATGTTAGTCGCCGAGAACTTTACGAGAAAATGAAAGGAAATAATAATGAGACCAGTGTGCTACAAGAACAACATGTTGTGCAACATGTGAAGAACAAATCTGAATTAAATTTGGACAGTCCGAGCACAAAGCGTAATATGAATGAGCTTTTTTCTTAAATACTATCAGCGTTGGAAGAAATGTCACCGAACCGAAAGCATGTTTCTTCGTAAATATTCAGACTGGTTACAGCAAGAAATTGAATTACCATTTACAGACTTTCCTTCCACTTCTTCGGAACAGCGTGGACGTCCTTCGAAAGTTTTTCAGCAATTAAGTGAAAGAAGTAAGAGGCGGAAAATTCAAAATCTGAGGGAGAATGTGGGTGCTGCGGAGCTTTCATATGCCACAGGGGTGAATTTGAAGGCTGAAGGTGACGAACATGCAGCAAAATTATTAAAAGAAGTGACCACAATAGCACCTACCAGAGGTAAACAAATTCATGACTCATGGTTGAAGAAAAGAAAACAAGCCACGAAGCTCTCAGACTAAGAAACGTTATCTATGATAGTAAGTACACATTTATCAAAACATCAATATATGTCTATTAGAAAAATGGCAATTAATCACAATCATGACTTATATCCAAGTTATTATGCAATTCTGAAAGCAAAAGACTCAACTTATCGGCACAATATAAGTGTTAGTGAGAGCGCATGGGAAGTGAAAGTTCAGAATTTATTGGACCATACTGCTACCCGAATTTTGCCATTTCTACCTGAAAGTGAGCCGTCTAACAACGAAAAAACTTATATTTTACATTGTAAATGGGGTTTCGACGGTAGCGCTGGTCATTCCCAATACAAGCAGAAATTGGTTCAAAGCTGCAGTAGTGATGAATATTTATTTATGACATCTATCGTTCCCTTACGAATGGTAGACAGTGAAACGGAAGATACCGTATGGAAAAATGAACGACCATCATCAACCCGTTTTTGTAGGCCTATTCGTCTCCAATGGCTTCATGAAACCCCTGCAGTTGCCCAAGCAGAAAGAGAATACATGAACGAACAAATTAAAAATTTACAGGCATTAAGAAGTGACAACGTTACAGAAGAGTATTCCCTCATATTGTCAATGATTGATGGGAAAATATGTAATGCTCTGACCCAGTCATCAAGCATGAAATGCTACATATGTGGCGCGAAATTGTCGGACCTGAACAAGTTAGATTACGTTAAACAAGTACCAGAGGATACCTCTTCCTTTGAGTTTGGAAAGTCTATTCTTCATGCCCATATACGCTTTTTTGAGTGTATTCTGCATATCTCTTACCGCTGAGATTTTAAGAAATGGAAAGCGAGTAAGAAAAATGGAACCTGTGAGCTTCTGGAAAAAAGGAAAAGAATTGTCCAAGATTCCTTCGGGAATAGACTAGGATTAATTGTAGATGTCCCAAAACCAGGCTATGGAAACTTGAATGACGGCAATACCGCCAGAAGATTCTTTACAAATCCTGAAATAAGATCCGAAGTGACTGGAGTAGACCAAAATTTGATTTCTCGTTTTGGAAATATTTTGACAGCAATTTCATGCGGCCACGAAATAAATGCAACGAAATTCAATATGTACTGCATGGAAACAGCACAGTTATTCATGAGATTGTATCCCTGGTTCTATATGCCACCCACGGTACATAAAATTCTTTTTCATGGATCCGTAATTGTGCAGGCAGCGATTTTACCGATTGGAGAGCTTTCAGAAGCCATTGAGTGTAGAAACAAAGATGTGAGAAAATTTCGAGAAAGCTTTACCCGAAAAATTTCACGACAAGACGGCAATTTGGACCTCTTTCGCAAGTTAATGCTGACTTCTGACACATTCATTTCCAGCTTGGGAGGACTACCAAAGAAAAACAAATAAAACTACCTTCGGAAGTGCTAGGTCTATTGGTAATATCCGATGAAGAGGAGGAAGGGGAAGAAGACGACGAATGTGAAACATCTGCTTCAGAAGACGAATGACCGACTGGATATATGGACCCTTCTTACAGTACTGTGAGTATTTATAATTCATTAAAATACTTAAATAAGCGAATATTTAGTTATCCCACTACAGTTTCTTTCGTTTAAGACGTACAAATATTTTTGTCCGCCTTTTTTCCTATCCGGACCACTGTGCGTCGGTGGAGTGTTCATCCAACCATTCGGATACAATTTGAGAGCGATGGCATGGTGCATTGTCTTGCTGCAGGATGAGGTCCCCAGTGCGATGTTGAAGACGCACAAACGGGAGCAAATGGTCGTCCAGGATATCCCAGTAACATTGACCTGTGAGGCACGATGTCACACGTATCAATGGTCCAATTTCCGTCCACGTAAACAGTCCCCAGATGAGAATGCCACCCCTACCAGCTTGAAGAGCACCCTGCTGGCAAGAAGGATCCATCGTTTCATTGCGGCGCGAACCATATCCTGCGGACGGCAGGATACGATTTGCGCCGTACTCGTATCCTGCCGTCCGCACGTACCAACGTGAATCTCGACTCATCAGTTCAGGCAACATTTTCCCACATGTCTAGGGTCCAGTGGCGATGTTCCCGCGCCCATGCTAATCTTTGCACCCTGTGATGTGCGGTCAGCAGCGGTACCCTCGTGGGACGATGGCTCCTGTACCCCATAGCGAGGAGATGGTTCTGGATGGCGTGGCTGCTTACACGTTTTTGTGCACCAGCGTTAAATTGCCGAGTGATTTCTTGAACTGTGGCTCGTCTATCCGCTGTTACAATGCGAGCTAGCCGACGCATGATCCCGCTCATCCACACGTTGTTGTCCACGGCAGTTGGCCCTTGCAGGGATGGTTTTACCGGATTCGATGTACTCACGTTGCACCTGTGACACAGTGGCTCGTGAAAATCCCAGTGCCTGCACGAATTCCGAGATGGAGTGACCCATTCGTCGGTCCCGACAATTTGCCCACGATCAAATGCGCTTAGATCATTCGTCTTACCCATACTGCGTCCGACTCTTACTGATTCCCGTCGCATCACTCCTTATATCGTCGGATAGCTGCATACATCATTTCGTTTCCGTTTACAGCGCCGCCCACAACGCCACATTTGCATAACGCCAGCTGTTTCTAATTCAATTGCTCTTCAGTGTATCCCAGTAGAGATAGGTGTAGTTTATAAAGAAATAAAATCTTCTCCCAGTCCCAGTAGAACGATCGATCTCATAATTCTGGATATTTCGTACTTTTCGAATTAACTCTCCCCCCCCCCTCCTTATCCCCAAGGATATTCCGGGTCTGGCGGTAGGGAATGATAATTTGAAAGGCATGGGAATTGTCCTTTTCATGCAATATTTTTGAGTATACAAGCCCCCCCCCTCTCCCGTCTTCGGACGTCACGTGACTTATACAGAGTCTCAGAAATATTCTGAATTAACGTTTATTGTAATGGAATACGTGTAGCAATTAAGAAAACGAAAACTCTTCAGGAGTCGAATGACCGAGTGCACCAGGTGTCAAATTCGTGTTATGGTAATTGTTGAAATTTTGCGAGCCAGCCCGGGCCTTGGAAACAGAAGAAATATACGGGCCGTGCCGGGCTTTAATTAAAACATTTGAGACGGGCCGGGCCTTGGACGTGCGGGCTTGGGCTGTGCCGGGCTTTCCAAATTAAGGCCCGTGCAGACCTCTAATGCCTGCATCTAGAGTTTCACGAATGGGCCACTCCTTCTGGTCCCAGTGTTTCTTTTGACCTCGGCTGTCTCACCTTCAGAGATAACATGGAAACTTCGTGAAGCCTTTCTGTTCACCAAGGAGGAAGTTGACCATTTTCAGGTGCACACAAATGATCCAGTTGTGCTCGTGATATTTGAGTAAGTTAATGACCATTTTTAAGTCATTATGTTCTTCTCGCAAGTGCACTAAGTAACCAAATAAAACCACTCCATAAACATTGCCATCGTACAAGAGAACACACTAGAGGCTGCGCTTTGAGCTGTCCAGAAATAATCGCCATTCTGTTGGACTATACGAGGTAACACCTAATCGCCTGAGAATACCTGGGATATCGTGAAAGTAAACAAACTGCTTGTCTTCTGAAAAGAAGTCCAAAAAAGATCTTGTCCGGATTTCGGAAATAAGAAACTTTTCCAGAACGGACAAGTAGGATTTTTCTTGCAGCCTGAAGGCAAATACCTCAGCTTTTTTCTTGGAGGGCCCCAAATCACGCACTGAATCATTCAAACTTCTGGTGGCTAAACTGCTGAGGGGCTGATGACTGTTTGGTATCAGATGAGGCCTCTTCGAATTCTGAAAACATTTCTTGAAGCTTGTTATCACAACCCTCGTGCTCGCCTCACAAACGAAGTTATATTGCGCCTTTGACAAAGTATGTAGCAGCCGTATACAAAACAGAAAGTGCCGCCCCGGTGGCGCAGTGGTCTAAGCAATGGCCTCAGATTATTCGTCCACAAGGGGTCCGGGTTCGAATCCCGGTGAGGCATGGATGTTGTGTTTGTCTTACGGCACTGGCTCTCTCCCTTCCCTGGAATCAGTTACCCTAAATTAGGGACGGGCGACTGCTTATAGCCCATTGAGTTGATCACGGTGGTCGCTAAACCTCCAATAAAAAAAATAACAGAAAGTATCAGGAATATTTACATATTTATGTGTACTTGAAGAAGCCATGATCAGATCTGAAACAAAGAAAAACAGGAGTTATTTCTTGTGTAAATCAGATAAATCTCTAGAATCCAAAATTAACAATAAGGATAAAGAACATTAATGTTTGCAAAAAAAAAATAAAAAATAGCCTAATTAGTCAAAGGTTAGGGTAGATGTAAGCCTAGTTCTCAAGCTATCCCTTGTGCAAATAGCAACGCGTGTCCTTTTTTTGCGAAATTCACAAATTTCAAATTGCATAAACACTAGAGCATAAGAGGAAAACCGATTTCAGATTTGAAAAAATACTTAGAATCAGTTGAAAAATCTTATGCAACAGAAAATAAGAAAAAAATTGTTACTCAGTGTTATCAATGTCTGATTTACAAGAAAAGCCACGAAGCCCAGGAGCTGGATCTCGCAATGCTAGAGGCCTCAAAATAATGATTTTTTTTTGCTACCCCCAAACAGGGGGGCAGGTATAGAGAGAGGAATAAGTTATCTGCTGTGGGTTTTACAAGCACATTTCCTCTTGAACTCGCTGTATTTCATCTACAAGTATTGTTTTACTACACTTACCAGCCACTGAATTAAAAACTTTTATTCAATACTGGGTTGAACCTCCTTTAGCCGGATTTTTTTTTTTTTTTTTTTTGATTGGAGGTTTAACGACCACCGTGAGCAACTCAATGGGCTATAAGCGGTCACCCGTCCCTAATTTAGGGCAACTGACTCCAGCGAAGGGAGAGAGCCATGGCCGTAAGGCTGACACAACATCCATGCCTCACAGGGATTCGAACCCGGACCCATCGCGGACGAATAGTCAGAAGCCATCTCTTAGACCACTGCGCCGGGTTAGCCCGAATTACAGCACGCATGCGACTTGGCATAGATTCCACAAGGTGTTGGAGTGCATCAACGTCTACAACATACCAGGAGTTTACCAGACAGTGCTTTAACTGGCAGAAGAGGACTTTCTTCCCGGATCTGTTTTTCTAACGTGTTCCATATATTCTCAATGGGGTTGGCATCCGAGCATTGTGATGGCCACGAAAGATGTTGGGAATCGCTGCCATGCTCGCTGAGCCACTGCTGAACACAGCTTGCTCGATTGACAGTAGCATTGTCGTCCGTGAAACAGGCGACATCTGCTGGATAAAAAGTCAACATTGCGGGATGGACTTGATCGGCAACAATGTTCAGATAATCGTTGAAGGACACCTGACCTATCAGTGGACCCGTTCCATATCAACAGAAAGTGCACTACACCTTGACACAATCTCCAGCACCTTGACATAACCTCCAGCACTTTCTTCGGTCAAATGCTGTACACAGAAAATCCAGTTTCTCCGTAGAAGCCTTCTCAGACGACGGCGATCTCGCTTCTGACAGATTATTGTTGTCACTCTACAGCTACGATTCGTAGAAAAGCAATGTTGACTATATTTCTACTGATTAAAGGCTGGAAATATCTCACCTTTTGAGAAACCAGTCAGCTCTATTGTTTTCGAAATCGTCGCTCCAGCCAAACGGGCACCCACAAGAAGCCCTTTATCGAACTTCGAAAGATCCTTTGTTCTTTCCATTGTGATCAACACCACTGACGATTGCTGACGAGCAGCAGTCTTAAATAGTCCAGCCGGACGGGCACCCATAATAAGCCCTTTATCAAACTCCGGAAGATCCTTTGTTCTTTCCATTGTGATCAACTCTACTGACGATTACTGACGAACAGCAGTCTTAAATAGCCCAGGGCACCCACATTAAGCCCTTTATCAAACTCCGGAAGATCCTTTGTTCTTTCCATTGTAATCAACACTACTGACGATTACTGACGACCAGCAGTCTTAAATAGTCCAGCCAGACGGGTACCCCACAATAAGCCCTTTATCAAACTCCGGAAGATCCTTTGTTCTTTCCATTGTGATCAACACTACTGATGATTACTGACGAACAGTAGTCTTAAATAGTCCAGCCAGACGGGCACCCACATTAAGCCCTTTATCAAACTCCGGAAGATCCTTTGTTCTTTCCTTTGTGATCAACACTACTGACGATTACTGACGAGCAGCAGTCTTAAATAGGCCAGCCAGATGGGAACCCACAATAAGCCCTTTATCAAACTCCGGAAAATCCTTTGTTCTTTCCATTGTGATCAACAATACTGACGATTACTGACGAACAGCAGTCTTAAATGGGCCAGCCAGATGGCAACCCACAATAAGCCCTTTATCAAACTCCGGAAGATCCTTTATTATTTCCATTGTGATCAACACTACTGACGATTACTAACGAGCAGCAGTCTTAATGTGGGTGCCCTGGACTATTTAGTCCAGGGCACCCACATTAAGCCCTTTATCAAACTGCGGAAGATCCTTTGTTCTTTCCATTGTAATCAACACTACTGACGATTACTGACGAGCAGCAGTCTTAAATAGTCCAGCCAGACGGGCACCCACATTAAGCCCTTTATCAAACTCCGGAAGATCCTTCGTTTTCCCCATTGTGATCAACACTACTGATGATGACTGAGGATTAGCAATCTTAAATAGTTGTCTAGACCACATGGTGAACCGCGTGGCCACATATTTTGCATATACGCTGCGTAAGTGGCGTACATAATATGATCAGCTTCAGTCAGTACCACGGTGAACGAAGGCGAACTTAAATAGTTGCCTATATCACGTGGTGACGAACGTGATAACATATTTTGCACATAATCTGCTTCGGTGACGTTTACATTCATCTGCATAAAGGTTTCTAATTCAGTGGCAGGGGTGTGCACTTAAAAATGCTGTGTTATGTTGTACCAAAAAGTAGTGTTACAGGAGCTGCATCACTTTCTGAGAAAAAAAAACGAAAAAAAAACGGGAAGGGGAATGTATATGTACACAACTGCAGGAGTTAATGTAGAATTACGTCGGGTTAGAGAAAGGAAAATGTTTTAAGTTGTTTATATATATTGAAGCATAACTATACCTTGCTGATGTCTTAAACGGCCAGTTTGCATGAAAGGTAATCTCGGGGATATCAAACGCTCAGTAATGAGATCCAATGGAGGTAAATGATGTGGATATGGTGGATACACGAACCATTTGATTTTGAAAGTTGTGGCACTTATTTCAAAATCAAATTCTATCAAAACTAAAACAAGAATCGTTATTTCTCAACGATTCTTGACAAGTTCTATAGACACTTTAAAAGTTGCCACATCTTCATTTGGAAACTCGGCTTGTAATGTTTCTAACAAACTATCTTGAATACATTTTAAATCGTCTTGAAACCATAAGCTGCCGCAAACATCCCAAACCATATATATGCTGCACCATATACATGTATGTATATCTGCACATGTAGCACTTACTGAGTTCTCCACTATATTTTCGCTGACACGAAAATTCTTCTTTTCTCGTGTTGTACGCGTTTGAGTAGTTGTTTTTCTCTTATTTTGAAAATTTTCTCCGCTTGTAGACAGTTGAGGCTCCGTAGCAATTATTTCTGCTAAATTTTGTTGTTATTTCAGCAAAATTTTCAGTTATTTCAGCAAAATTTTCTCCGCTTGTAGACAGTTGAAGCTCTGTAGCAGTTATTTCTGCTAAAATTTGTAGTTATTTCAGCAAAATTTTCAGTTATTTCAGCAAAATTTTCTCCGCTTGTTGACAGTTGAGGCTCCGTGCAGGTTGAGTACGCTGCGCCTCCTCTTGCGCGCGCTCCTTCTTCCGCTGTCTGTTCAATTTCATCTTTTCAGATGGGGTCAAAACAAGTTTTTTCGAACTCTCTGGCCTTCGCTCTTTCTCACCTTAAAAAACCTTTACGTTTTCTGTGGTTTCTTGCACGTTCCGCAACAGTTTTTCTGGGCATCTTTAATTTCTGAAAAATTTTACAAATAAAAAATTAATTTCCGAAAATTTTTAAAAATTAAAAAAATGAATCTGGGCTCTTCTTACAGAGTTTTGAAAGCTCTATCGCATATATTTTAGTTTTTATCGTACGATAAAGAGTTTTCGAGATATTCGCCTTTTAATGCTGACACAACGTGAAAATCGATGTTTAAATTTCCAAGGTTATAACTTTAAATCTAATTAACGGATTTCAACAAAGGAAACATTTTAAGGTTCTGAAATCCTTTAGCTCTTAAACACTTTTAATGCGATGTGAATCGGTTGAACGGTTGCGGCGTACTGAGCGCGAACCTGCGTTACAGCATTTGGTACCCCTCCCACCGCTAACATGGCACGCCGCCCAATGAGACATTAAACGTAATTCTACGTCAAAAATGCACCACCGGGTGATGCAAACAAAACCCAACAACATAATGCAACTTTGCTGCACGCTGTGGAACAAGGTTATATTACATCTTGCACAGTGTTTGTGGTTTTGTTTGCACCACACATTGGTGTATTTTTTCCCCAAAAAAGTGTTGCAGCTGATGTAGCACCACTTTTTGGTGCAACCTACCACAAAATTTTTAACAGTGTAGCTTAAATGAAGGTTGACTAAAATTAATTTTGACAGAAATATTACTTAATAAGTTACTACACTACAACTGAGCTCAGAGATTTGAGCGTTGTTTCTGCAAGATGCCTTTAGAATAGAATGAAAATGTTGCTTCTTAATTCGATGTTTCCAACCATCTTTCCCTTAAATTGTTCTCCTTACTCAGTTCATTGTAAAAGGCAACCCAAAAACTGTTACCATACAAGCAAAATTGCACTGGAAAAGATAATTCAATCGATTTCATCCATGTGATTCAATCAATTTCATACATGATCGGGGTCTTAAGAGTTATACAGTGGCGCCCATATGAGTAATTTTTTGGGGGTGGGCTAAGAAAAACCTTACCTCCTTCAAGGTTGTCAAACATTTTAGTAAATGTACAAGATACTAAAATACAACAAAAATAATTTATACAATCAATCATTAATATCTTATTATTTTTAAAAATGCTTTAAAAGAACGTTTCGTCTACTTTAGTGTTTTAAATTTATCAAAAATGTGGCTATACCAACCGCTAGGGGGTTCAGTCATCCTAGGGAAAGGGGTCCGAGGACGAGGTGCGTCCGTGGTCGACTTCAGATGGAAGCATCCACGCATTCACAAACACGGAGAGGCTGCGGAAAACCCTGGCAAAACCACAGACTAGTTGGCCGGCAGGACCGGGGTTCGAACACCCGTCAGAAGCGACCACCTCCCACACAATGCACAGCGACTTAACCAACTACGCTATACCGGTGGTTATTAAGGTCAGCATCGATAATATATGAGTTTCATCTCTAATAGCTACCACTTTCGGTAAAGGTAGTAATGGCTAAGTTTGTGCACCTAGAAGGTAACATATTCCCTGGTCCGTCAGACAGGGGCGAATATTCAGGGTGTGTTAGGTGAGCGGCGCACACCCACACAGAGTCGCAATTTAACCTATATTATCAATATTATTTTTTCGGATTTATTTCTAATAAAACTCGCCAGAGTTCGTCCTAAGACTTCGAGAGGTGGTTAATATTAATTCCCCACTTAATATTTCCATTAAGAAAAGGTTCGTTTAGTAAGCATGTAGCATTCCTGCTAGAATGCTGGGGTGTGCGCTGTTTCGCATGCGCACATCCGACGACCTTAAAGCATCTGTGGTACAAGCCCACCCTAGATGGCGCTGCAGGTCACGTTCTTATTTCCGTATGGTTTCAAATGTAACAGCGGAAATCTCAGGGTGTGCTGCCCAAAATGAACACCGCAGTAGTATAAGACCGCGCTTGATAACCCTTTTCGGTGGCAACACTTCCGGTCACGTGACGGGTGGGCGGATCGTGCGCGACGTCACTTCCGGTCTCCTCTCGGCGCGAGGGAGAAATACGATGGCAGCGCCCTCTGGTGGTGGTTCGCGAAAATTTGCAGCCCCATCTGTCGGCACTTTTTGAAATTAATTTTCCAAAGGGGTAGTAACCTTTTTTCGATGGCAACACTTCCGGTCACGTGTCTGTTTTCGGGTATAAAAGGGGAGACGTTTTTTGCTTTCGGAGTGTATAGCAGCTCGTGCAGGGTTGAGGTGTTGAACTGTAGATAAAGTATTAAAACCTTCTGTATTGTGAGAAGCAGATCTGGAAGCGACAAAAAGACGTGTGGTCTACATTTGGGTGATATACGACATTTGGACAGCATGGAGGCCTCAAGTTCTTCTACCACTGATGATAAGGAGGTATGTGTAACTTCATTTCATTCTTTTTTTTCTTTTTTTTTTTTTTTTTTGAAGTGTTTGTTCATTTTTAGCACGTGCTGTTTTCTTAATGTGAGGGTGCCATGGTAGCAGATTAATGTTCATAAAAGTCAGTTACGAAAATGTCTAGTCATGTCTTTATCATTGTGTTAGCTGAAAATTTCCTTCACGTTAACACGTGGCACGTATTTTCATTGTCTGCGGGGATTCCCGTGTATTTTCAGGGATGTGTTAGCTGAAAATTTCCTTCACGTTAACACGTGGCGCGTATTTTCATTGTCTGCGGGGATTCCCGTGTATTTTCAGGGATGTGTTAGCTGAAATTAACTTCGCGTAAACACGTGGTACGTATTTTCATTGTCTGCGGGGATTCCTGTGTATTTTCAGGGATGTGTTAGCTGAAATTAACTTTGCGTGAACACGTGGCACGTATTTTTATTGTTTGTTCATTTTTAGCACGTGCTGTTTTCTTAGTGTGAGGGTGCCATGGTAGCAGATTAATGTTCCTAAAAGTCAATTACGAAAATGTCTAGTCATGTCTTTATCATTGTGTTAGCTGAAAATTTACTTCACGTTAACACGTGGCGCGTATTTTCATTGTCTGAGGGGATTCCCATGTATTTTCAGGGACACATATAGTACTTTATTCTTGTGATTTATAAAAAGTGATCTTAGTTTGAAGTGTATACATGTCTTTAGCTGAAATTAACTTCGCGTAAAACACGTGGCACGTATTGCCATTTTCTATGAGGATTCCCATGTATTTTCAGGGACACATATAGTACTTTATTCATGTGATTTATAAAAAGTGATCTTAGCTTGAAGCTTTAACATGTCTTTATCATTGTGTTAGCTGAAAATTTCCTTCACGTTAACACGTGGCACGTATTTTTATTGTTTGTTCATTTTTAGCACGTGCTGTTTTCTTAGTGTGAGGGCACCATGTTAGCAGATTAATGTTTCTAAAAGTCAATTACGAAAATGTCTAGTCATGTCTTTATCATTGTGTTTAGCTGAAATTAACTTCGCGTAAACACGTGGCATGTATTGCAATTTTCTACGGGGATTCCCATGTATTTTCAGGGACACATATAGTACTTTATTCTTGTGATTTATAAAAAAAAATCTTAGTTTGAAGTGTATACATGTCTTTAGCTGAAATTAACTTCGCGTAAAACACGCGGCACGTATTGCAATTTTCTACGGGGATTCCCATGTATTTTCAGGGACACATATAGTACTTTATTCTTGTGATTTATAAAAAGTGATCTTAGTTTGAAGTGTATACATGTCTTTAGCTGAAATTAACTTCGTGTTAACACGTGGCACGTATTGTCATTGTCTATGGGGATTCTAAAGTTTTCGTCCTCAAAATTTAAGTTTGTAATTCTAAGTGGTTTGATGTAGTAGAAAATTTAACAAATGGTATAGAGCAAAATTTAACAAATGGTATAGAGCAAAATTTAACAAATGGTATAGATCAAAATCTGTTTTTTTTGAAGTCATTGACATCATAATTACCATAACTATGTCACGTTTCTGTTTTTGAAAATGTTTTTTGAAAGGAGTTTCATTATTTGTAATGTTACATTCGATGGCAATACTCGGTATATTTTTCAAGTTTACCTTCGAGTTACGCTGGTGGAATGATCTCTAAAGGTTAAAACATTTTTCCATGGGGGGTGGGGTTATTAACCGCGTAGCACTTTTCCATACGGGGTTGTCCACGGCTATAAATAACGACGGCTTTCTTTCTCTCTTCGTGTGGCTTTCCTGTCGGGAACTCTATCCCTAATCTTCTTGCTTCCTACTTCTAAGGGTTGTTTAAGACCTGGGGGGGGGGGGGTCAGACAGTTCCTTCCTAAAATACTCTACATAAATCTATCATATGGGGTTGTATGAGCGTTTTTTGCTACAAACGTTTTTTCGTTAAACGACAAAGGAAACTCCAGAAATATGCTGAGTCAGCCATCCGTTTTTTTTTTATTATTTTAAAAATAACTCAGGAATTGTTCAAAATTTTTCTAGAATGATGACTCCTGGGGCGATTTGGATGCATTCGCGGAACACGATGCCGTAGCACCAGCGACAGAAGAATTTACCGCCGCATGGGACGACCTTTCCCCACACGCCCTGGATTTCAATAATGAACATAACAAGATGGCAGCTGGGGGAGGAAGCACTAATGGTTACAACGAAGTTCCATTAGCACCCCAAAATCATTTGAATCTTCAGCCGGCTGGAGAACCAGGACCCTCGAGGGGAGGGCCCGTGATTGTTCCGACGCCTATCGAGGATGAAGCAATTAATCCACCTGTAACGGACCGTGGTCATACGGGTTATCGTATTCTTCGCAGATTGACCCGACTTAGCAGGAGATACCGTACACAGTTCACTACTTACACTCTCAGAATAGATACCGAACACATAGAAGATCCTGAAGATTTTATGCCTTATCTCCGACAAGTACTCACCGCGGCCTTTGAAGAGTTTACACGAAGTTCTCCATATTCTCATGTTCGACTAGTCATGCGGTCGAGATACCTTGATAATCCCGTGAACTTACCACTCATCGAGGTTAGCCAGTTAACGGTGGAACGATTTTTTCAGGCTCTAGAAAAAGTCATTCAATCAAACACTGAAATTTTGACCGATGGAGAACTCGAATTTGATTTAGTATTTGTGAATATAAACAGAGTTGGAGGAGCAAGAACAGAGGGCCCAAGAAAACGAAAAATTGTTGATTTGAAGTTATATAATAAAACAAAAAAATCTCTTATAACCATTTCAAATCACGATAACCTATGTTTAGCCCGATCGCTTGTTGTGGCCCGTGGACTTGCGCAGAAAAATTATGGGGAAATTTCTGAATCGGAGTTCAAAGCCCTGCAAAATCCTGCGAAAGTTCGCCAACTTAACCTTGCACGGCTGCTACACACTACCGCGGGAGTACCTGAAGGAAGTTGTGGGATCCCCGAACTTCATAAGTTCCAGGAGTACCTCTCCTCAAAATATCAAATTATTGTGTATTCTGTTGAAGATGACTTTTCCATTGTTTTTAAGGGTCCAGATGCTGAAATTAAGTTATTCCTTCTTCTAAACAACGAGCATTTTGACGTAATTTCTAATCCTGTTGGGTATTTTAGTGCCAAATCTCAGTGTCCTGATTGTCTAAAATTTATTTATAATTCTAATATTCATGTATGCACAAACATGTGCCTTTCGTGTAAAGGAAAAAAATGCCCCCAGTCAGGTGACTACATCATATGTCCAGATTGTTCGAATTATTTTCGGGGTCAAATATGCTTAGATACACATAAAGCAAACAGTACTTGTAATACACATCATAGATGTATAAAGTGTTTATCACATTTTAATCCATCTAGAGGTTACCACGTATGCCAGCTAAATACTGACCTGTTTGTCGAGGGCCCCAAGAAAGAGAAAAAGGGTGGTATTTCTTACATGTATTTTGATATTGAAACAGTGGAGGGCCCCAATGGTATTTTGACCCCAGTATTACTGATAGCTACTTTTCTCGAAGAAGGCAATTGGAAATTTGTCACCTTTCAAAATGTTGACGCTTTCGTTGATTGGCTGCTAGGTACAGAAGTGTATAACAACGGTGTCCGTTGGCGTCAGAAGTACATCAGACCCCGCTTTCGACACATGACAGTTTTAGCACATAATCTGAAGGGATTCGATGGTATGCCCATCCTTAACGCTCTTTACAAAAGAGTTTGAAGCCAGAGATAGTCTTTCAGGGTGGGAAGGTGATGGGTATTTTTCTTTCGGCTTTAAAAATTAGATTCATTGACACTCTGTCCTTCATCCCTTGTTCTCTGAGGCAGTTTCCTTCAACATTTGGCATTGAAAATGCGAAAAAAGGATTTTTCCCTTATAACTTTGCAACTGCGGAAAATCTCGATTACATCGGCCCCATTCCATCAAAAGAGTTTTTTGTACCTGAAAACCTTACAACAAAAGAGATCAAAGAATTTAACTCATGGTATGATGAAAAAGCAAAAATAAAAGAATATAATTTGTATCAGGAGATGAAAAGCTATTGCACAGATGATGTAAGAATTCTCCGCATAGGAGCCGAAACGTTTCGTACGGAATTTTTGAACCTCACCGGTATAGACCCCTTTGAGGAAGACCTCACCATTGCAGGCGCTTGTCTCCGTGTCTTTAGATCCAATTTCTTAAAATCGAAAACGATAGGCGTTGTTCCTGCCCTTGGATACTCCTCATGTGACGTATCTAGTAGGAAATGTAGGGCATGGTTGAAGTACATCGAAGAAACCACCGGAGAGAATATACAGTCGGCATCTTCAGCATCTGGAGAACATAAAATTGGATCATACAAATTAGATGGTATTTGTCATGATACCAGTACTATTTATGAGTTTAACGGATGTTTTTTCCATGGATGTTCTACGTGCTATCCCGACGGAAACACTGTACACCCATTTTTTAAAGTCCCGATGAGGCAAGTGAGGTTCCGAGACATTGATAAACAGAGCTATCTGTTAGCTACTATGCCTAGTTTTCAGCTGAAAATCATATGGGAGCATGAATTCGATCGTATGGTTAAAGGTGATATCTTGGTATCATCCATATTAAGCTCATTGCCTGAGAGGATCTGTATAGAACCCCGAGAGTTTTTATATGGAGGAAGAACAGAAACCATTACCCTTTACGCTAACGCCGATGGAGGGAAAACTATAAAATATGTGGATTTCTGCAGTCTCTACCCATATGTCTGCAAGTACGGCAGATTTCCTATAGGTCATCCCCGAAGAATCACAGAAAATTTCTGTCACGACCCCGAAGCCTATTTCGGCATCATAAAAGCAACTGTACTGCCACCAAAGAAATTGTTTTCCCTGTCCTTCCATTAAAAATTCAAGGAAGGCTGATTTTCACTCTATGTCCTCATTGTGCTAAAGATCTTAATCGTGATGTGTGTTGCCATGTGGACAAAGAACGTTTCATCACAGGATCTTGGCCCAGTAACGAGTTTTACAAGGCTGTGGCCATGGGATACAAAATCATTGCATTCCATGATGTCTGGCACTATGCTGAGTCCTCCCAATATGTAAAAGGATCCCATAAAGGAATATTTTCTGAATATATAGACACTTTTTTAGCAGCAAAGCAAAAATATTCAGGATATCCCCAAAAAATTTCTTCTGACGAAGAAAAAAGAAAGTTCTGTGATGATTTTTTCACTGCAGAAGGTGTAAGAATTGCTCCCCATGAAGTTTCGGCTAATTCAGTTAGGAGGCTCACGGCGAAACTTGCTTTAAATTCATTGTGGGGTAAGTTCGCGCAAAATCCCGATAAACCACAGAATGTAATTGTCGATAATATAATGCATTATCTTGAAATATTAAACGACAAAACAAAGGAAGTCACTGACATATGTGAAGTCAGTGAAGAAAACATGATGGTAGTTTTTAAACATATTAAAACGTTTCTTCCTGATAATAAGAAAGGCAATATCGTAATAGCATCCTTTGTCACATCAACTGCTCGCCTTAAATTGTACACTATATTAGAAGCTCTGCAGACACGTGTATTATATATGGACACGGACTCTGTCATCTATATATCAAAGCCTGATGACAAATATCATCCTCCATGTGGAAATTACCTTGGTGAGTTAGTGGACGAAATCTCCAGCAAATACTCGGAAGGAATTTCTATAGAAGAATTTGTTTCAACGGGGCCCAAAGTATACAACCTGAGACTTTCAAACGGTGAAACTATTCAGCGTTGCAAGGGAATAACCTTGAACTGGCCCAACAAGAAAAAGTTCACTGTTGGCTTATTAAAAAGCATGATTATGAACAAAGATGGCACGGAAATTAAATTCCAAAAACCATTTAATATTGTCAGAAACAAGTTTTTAGGAACTTTAACAAATATACCTTCCGAAAAAGGATTTAAAATGGTATTTGAAAAAAGATTATTAAGTGATGATTCATATGTGTCTTTCCCATATGGGTATGAGAAGTAATAAAGTTTCTGTGCCTACCTGTGTTTCTGTGTATTTGTACGGTTTTTTGTTTTTAAGCATTTGGTTCATTCACATTTGTTTACTGAGTTTCCTACAGTATTAAATAAAAACTGTACTTCTAGTATTTCTAAAGTACCAGAATTTTGTTTTTAAGCATCGTCCTTGTTTTATTTCTCCCCCAAGGTTGTTAGGGATATATTTCTAGAAAATCGAAGAATATATGTTCTAAAATGGGTAATGGCGTTGCCAATTACCTCCCCAAACTATGTAAATCCGGCTGAACTAGATGATGGATCATTTCAATCTATCCCCATATGCATTGATCTAACCTGTGAACCCGATGTAATGGATTTCATTTCGCAGCCAGAGACGATAAATCTGACATCTTCCGAACCTGGGACAGTGGATTTAATTTCGGAGTCGGAAATAATGGAATCGGACTCCGACCCCGAGATTATCGACATCGTTTCGGGCTCTGAGGTAGAAAACCAGGGTTCCGAAGCTGGAAGGGATTCTGACTCTCTGCCGTCTACTATTTTGGCGGATCTAAATGACCGATTGTGGGTCTTACCATCATCAATGATAACCCCTTCGTGGAGTTCAACCCCAACTATCTAATTTTTGTATGCTTCAAAAAAAAATGTGGTATAATAAATGTTGTTGTCGTATACTTTAAGTATATTGTATGGCGGTGTAATGCTAAAAATAATTGCAATAAAAAAAAGCATGTTCTTTACAAAAATTCTAATGAGTTTTTAAATTTTATGATTTTTTTTTTATAGCCCAAAAAGCTGCTGGTACTTGGGCGGTGGTATTTTCATCAGTATTGAAACGATTCATGACGAAGTTCAAGTTAATATATATCGTCGTTTTACTGTGCACGGTGAAGAGTGGCGTCCAGCAGAAGGGGGAATTTCTTTATTACAGGAAGAATGGATACGTATGTACAGAATGCTCGATATAATAGAGGAATATTTTCATTCAGATAGCCCACAAATCCGTGTGCTGTATTTTGGCGGGGAGCTAGTGATCACTGTATTTCCCGCTATTCGAAATGTACAACTACAAAAAAAACACCCCACAGCGAAAAGTGGAAAATCTAGCCAGGGGTATGTGAAACTCAACTATCAGCAGTGGAAATTTCTGTATCGGATCAAGCACAAAGCTACAAAATGCGTCATATTCAATTTTTTAAAATCATTTCCGCTAAGAGCTATGTTTAACGAAGTAACTGGGGAGGAAATCAAAGAATGTGTTACCCCCTGTGATCACAGTGGCTTGAATAATTTATTGTACAATATCCTGAAAACACAATTAGTCCAGAATTTAACAGAAAGTGCTCGTGATGAAGGAAAGGATATGTACGATATAGTGGCGAATGATTTCTATGTGAACTGTGCAATATTAGGCATAGAAATGTATGATATGATAAGTAAATTTTCTGGCAAATGTACATCCGTAGAAAGCAATTTCATACGCTCAATCAACTTGAATTCAATACTATCTCAGATAATTTATGAACTCAGAGAAGTAGATGACTTTGAATGAACAATGTTTTTCTAAATGTGATCGATGTCTTCAAATGATAATTGACTATTTTTTATAATTTTCCCCTGTTGGGAATAATTTATAAGATTTAATAAAATCAGTTTTCTTTGAAATGCTTGGGTATTTTGTTTATATAGAATTACTGAAACAAACACAAATTTCCAAAAAAAAAGCAATGGATGTTTAATAAGAAATCCAATGATTACATTCTTTTGGTTTTGACAGAGATTTACCAACTTGATATTTTTCGCTTTTGATAAGAAATTGTTTATTTTTTACATATTTTAAAGGTAAGTTAACTTCTTTTATAGCATGCCTAAATTCAAGAGCTGCCGGAATGGGTCTTTGAATTTTTTTATTTCTCAGTAAATTGTCAACCAGATCAACAATATTCGAGTCAGGAAGAACTTTGTCTTTATACACAAATTCTCCATTAGGTGTCCATGAAATAATTTTTGAATTCTTTTTGAAAACGTCTAAAACATTATGTGCATATCTTCTTAAATTTTTAGGTACAGTCTGCAACACCATATCTTCAACATCACTATTTTTTGCTGTTGAAACATCAGTTTTAACTTTTTCAGGGGTTCCCTTATATCAGCCGATACATCTAAGAGTTCTTCAGCTAAATGATCTTTCGTTGAAAAGTTTGACATAGGCGGATTTAAGAGGGGCACTTGAATTCTTTTATTAAGCACTTGGTTATATAATTTAATTTTAACATCAACAGGTTCTTTACTCAGTAAGATTTTCTTCATTTCTTTATCGAGGTCAGATAAAACTTCTTCCGTAGGTACATGTCTTGAAACTCTCTCCTCTGGGACGAGCACCATTTTCCTGGCGTATTCCATCTTATTTGTTTAACAGAGTTGTTAAAACACTCAGAGCCGCAGGTATCAACACACCTAAGAATCCACCTTTCTGAACCAAAATTCTTCTTTTCTTGAACAAGGGGACTTTTTTATCAGCTAACTTCCGTAGTGTGTGTTTATGTCCACGCAATTTTCCCTTCTGTGGAGGTGAAAGGGGAACATTGCCTTTTAAAGTGTTCAAAACACATTCACATATGACTTTGATTCCACTGTTTGGCAGTTTCCTTAAAAAATCTTTCAAGTGTTTTTTAGGACAAATCTTCATCAGACGCAGCTGCTGAATGTGTTGCTCCGATAATGTCATGGCGAAGAATAACGAACTTTATAACACACTTAAGTTTTTAACCACTCCGCGTATGTGACTGCTTTTGGGGAGCACAATGGTTTTTATCAGTTCGATGATGAACTAGGCACTGCACTTGGACATCAGGGAGGTATTCCACATTAGGACAACACAGAGCATCAAAGTCCTTAAAGATGGTACCTGTTAACTTTTCCACGTACTTGCATTTATTTAGTCTTTTGGCCTCGAAAATATCAGTTTCAGTACAGAAGGAGTGGAATATCTTTAAAAGGACATTCTACTCTTCGTTTCTGCTATCCCATGGAATGTGGTGTATATTTCGGGCCGTCCAAAGGCACTGAGCTTTTCTCTTCTTGGATGCAGTTCGCAGAAGGGGAACGGTGGCAAAGGGCAAACATCCCCCCCCCTCCCCCGTCTGCAAATAACATGCAACGAGATCTTTCACTATGAATTTTCTGTTCTGAAGGAGAAATCCTTCTACGTCGACGACGACCGTTTTCATGGTAAATGGGAGCTAATGCCGTGGTTGGTAAACATATTGAGTTTCTCCTGGGAGTATATTGGTGCGCAAGCGCATTTCTTCCGGTGTGTTTGGTTTGATGTCTATCATTAAGTAGCTGAACGGAAATTTCGTAGCATCCAGATACACCTCGTGAAAAAATTTCACTTTGTTAGGGTACAACTGTCTCCCCAAATGAGTGATCTGATTCACATCTCTACGTGACTTAAACAAAAACAAATAATGAGCATTAAGGGAAATTTCTCTCATTTCTTTGCCTTTATGGAAAATATTTTGGGTAATAAAAACAACGGATACATTATAATGATGACTACCCCTTGTAAATAAATGGGTTAGTCTTTTATCATTCCCACATTCTACCATCAAATCATCTATAATGAAAAGCGTGTTTCCTTCCAAATAATCCTTGAAATTTGTAGGAATACCGTCGACAAAAGTAACATCAGGTATTTCATCATATAATGGTTGATGAACGCCGTAGAACCAAACCACATGTTGCGGTGATGGGTAGATGATTTCCACCTGATGTTGAAGTAAACGTTTCACAAAGTGAGTTTTACCACAACCCGTAGGACCCGCTATTAGAGCTGTGAAAGGATGATGCAGCTTAGGCACTTCCATATTGACAACTGAATGAAATAACAAGAGTCAGCCCAATTTAAAGACATGACACATAAAATAGTGATAAATCAATTTTTATTATTCACATTCTAAATTTTGATACAATTCCAAATTTTTTTTTAACGAAGCGAAAAACACGTACATCGTTTGTTTCACTTTTATAATTAAATAGTTTTACAATGGAATATAAGCTTTTTTCCGCGACATCTAGAATATAAGTAAAAAATACAAAATTGGCCAACACGGCCGTAAACGAACTTTGGAGAGACATGTCATTAAAATTCACGTAGGTAAACTTGGAAACAAATCGGAGAATAGGTCCTTCAAAATATTCTGGGGGATGTCCATAGGAATCGAAAAATTCTACAGTTATTGGGTTTGGCATAAACATGGCCAGCCAGTGTTTCCCGGGACTCCCATACTGATCCGTGTTCACAATGAGGCAGGCTGGGAACTTGGAAATTCTCTTAGGAAGTCGGTTGCATGCAAACACACCGAGAAATGAACGATGCGCCACAGGATCTTGCGTTAGAATCCTAGTTATTTGCACACTGTTCATTCCTTTTAATTAGCAAAATCACAAAGAATGCTTCTGGACTTGGAAATTTCGATAATATTCTGGAACTCTGCGTAGATCAACACAGAAATTGTTTTTGACAAAGCTTTTCTAAATTTGATTTCCACTCTCAAATTTCCTTGCTGGACCAAGTTCATATGTCCACCATCACATAAATCGGGACTAAGATCAAAAGCATACAGCGTATAACCCTTGGAAAATTCTTCACGGCCGATGAAAATTCCTATGTCTTGCCCCAATTTCTCGGTTCCTTGAAATAGGCTATGGTAAGAACGAACTGTATTTTCCGTTTCGAAGTTGGGCTCTAGTGGTTTATGGGGAACGGGTTGACCGTCAACGTACACGGCGATAAAGTTGACATCATAATGTTTGAATTCGAAGGGGTTTGACTTATATGTACCATTAAAGGCATCGTTGTCCACACACCCAATGACCAATCTCTTTGGCATTTGTCCAAGGAATACGTTGTCTTGCACGAAGGACATACTTCCTTGAGAAATGGAATACACTTTGCATAAAACACGATCAATGGGATATTTGGCAGGAGATTTTTCTAAAGCTTTTGCATGACCTATGGCAACTCCTGGGTTGACTTTGACTTTTCTCACAAAAATTGATGCATGTTCGATGAGAACTCTGTAATTGGGTGTCCCGAAGGAGGAAACGAGACAGAAATCCGGTTTGCTACGAATCAGTTTGATTTTCACATCCACTAAATTTAGCAACAGTCTATTTTGAAAAAATAAATCACAATGCAAGGTTCCAATCATGTCCAACGTCTTGCTATCCTTTACGAGTTCGTAGCGTTGATACAATCCCTTGTTCGTTGTAGCATTCGTGGGGTTAATTTCATGTAGATGTCCGGATGTATCCTTGTAAAAACCTTCACATGCTAAATATGTTTTCTTTGCTTCTTCTCCATAATTCAACAGAGTTTCAATATAAGCTCTGTATGGATACGTGTTGCTTGACGACGAAATCACTCTTTCGTTTAAACTGATGTCGACTTGCGAAAACAGAGAATGAAGGAAGCAGTTAATGGGGCCCACGGGCTCTTTGTCGGGCAGAACGGAATTGTCGGATTTCACGATTTTGACTTTCACGTAAAGTTGACTGGAAGATAAGTCCATGTATTCTTCTCCACTCCCCGAAATATTAAATTCCAAAGGGCCTCCATCTCGAATATTGGCTAAGGGGTGGTATTCAATCCATTGTCCTTTTTCTATGCTTGTTTGTGTGGGCGGTAAAGCAAATAAATCCAGTTCCGACTTTAGGCATACGGAAGAATGACTGTGAATCAGAGCCATGGTTTTACGGATCAAAAATGTCACGTGTTACTCTCTTGGCTTTCTTTGAAGAAATGATATATTTCATCGTCTTTCTCTTCCTTTTAACACTTCCACCCATCATTTTCTTTACTTTGGTAGCGACTTTGTCGGTGAGTAGTTGTCCTGCTTCTTTAGCTCGTTGTTTGGCTGCTATCTTCACATCTTTTCCTTGAATAACATCCGTGACGAGATCCATCCCCGTTCGTAAGACTTGTTTTCCGAGCGTTTTAGCACCTTGTTTGAATAATGGTACCGCCGTTCTAAATAACGAACGAAAGAGTCCTCCAAGTCCATAACCTTTTTGCAGTGGTACTCCTTGATAATAGAATAATCCTTTTCCAGTTTGGCTGATGTAATAATCCTCAAAGGATTTCGTACAGCAGTGGTAGGGTTCATACATGATTACAGATGTTTGAGACGAAAATGAAGTTTCACGATTGCTCTCCCCCGTTCAAATGGCACTAATTGACCTGTGTGATTCCTTATAACAATTTCGATGGTTTGGAAATTTTTTTCTTGCAAGAGGCAAATAATGAGGTCGATCGAACAAAGCGCTGACCATCTCTCCATCCACACCACTCACTTTAACGATGCGAAGGAGAGGAGCAACCATGTCCCCCACCGGTTGCGGTTCCACAATATCGCTGTACACATACAACAGAGAAAACCGACCGTTTAGATCTGCGATAAATTCACCATTTACAGAGAGAGCTCCATTCACAGCCGAAAGTTGCATGGGTTGGTATCCTAAGATTTCTGCAATCCCTGGGGGCAAAACCAAGCGAGTACCTTTAAGAAGAGTTGACTTGACCTTTTGAGTCGCTTTATTATAATTCAAAAAGATTTTATTGGCAAAGTGATTGCTCATGGATTTAACAATGTCCGCTACAGACTCGTAATGGCCTGGAGATATTCTTCCCGTCTTAAACTGACCCGTTCCTAAATCGTATTCGAAATGATTGGAATTTTTCGTGATATTATACCACGAATGGGGGTAGATCAGTTCGACGAGTCCCACTTCCCAGTCTCCATTCAGTTCGATTGAGGAAGGAAGATGCGTTATGAAATGAGATATTTTGTTGTCCAAAAAGTAGCCGAGAGAGCTATCGCTCGGTAACGTCAGATAGAAACTCATTTTTCATACTGAACGTCTCAGGTAAGTACTTAAACTTTTATATGTTCACTAAATCGTTCGATGGTATCCATGAATTAAACTTATCAGGGTAGCCTTTAAATTTAACAAAATATTCATATTTGTCTTTCCGTTTACGTTTCTTCAGAACCATTTCGATTGGGTAGTGGTCATTTTTTTTTACTTTTTGCAGTTCTTCGGCATAGAAGGTACCACCAATGTCTTCTCCTAGTAAATCTTTAACTTTATACACTGGAGGTGATCTAGCGAAGCGTTGGGAAACATTAAATAACTCCTCTGACCAATTCGTTTCGTACCCCTTTTCGAATTGTAATTTGGTTTTAGATAACCTCACAGTATCACCTATATAGAATTTATAAACTGGATGAGATTCAGATATATCGCCATATAAGTTATTCCACACAACCTCTTGGTTTTCTAGACTGACATTTACTGGTTCCATCTTAATACTTCGATGATGCGTTGCATTGTAACTATGTATCAATTTCTGCAAGATGTTAATATATGTGTATGTGTTTCGACTAGTAAAGTACTTCCACATTTTTGTTTTTAGAGTTCGATTAAACCTTTCTATTACACTCGCTTTTGTCTCATTTCTGGTAGTAAAGAAATGGACGTTGTTTTGTTTCAGGAAATTCTGGAATTCTCGATTTTTAAATTCAGAACCTTGGTCAGTTTGTAGGTTTAACGGTTTGCGTTCTTTAAATATTTTCTGAAACACTTTGATCATGGATGACCCAGTTTTTTGTATCATAGGAACACACCATGCAAATTTTGAAAACACGTCAATGCATGTTAATAAATATTTATATCCGTTATTATGTTGTTTCAGACTGGTCAAGTCAACTAAATCAGCCTGCCACTGTTCATCGATTCCCATCACAATGACTCGATTTCTCTGAAAATGTCTCCTCGCAGGTTTATGAAGGGTGTAAGTTTTCTCCCCCTCAGCCATTCCTCGATTTCCTTTTTCTTTATTTTTCCGTTTACAGCATGGTACAAAGCATTTACTCCACCGAAACTTCCGGGGTGAGCTGGATCCAGATAAGTCTTTTTCAAGAGATCGTGATTCTCCATTACAACAACTGATTTGAATACTATCAACAGAAACAGTAAAACTCATGCTTACACTAAAACACAGACAACAGAAATGACACAAAAGGGTACTTACATGGGATTTTATTGATGCATAGGGTCTTCCAAAATGTACAGATTTTTAGCACTTTCTAATACATCGCAAATATTCAAGTGATTAAAAAAAATCAAATAAGTGTTTTCCGACATGAAAAATGAGTCGTTCACAAATTCATGGGCGATCAATTTTAGATCCAAATTGGCTACGGCCTTTTTGAACAATGCATGCACTTTACCTTTTCGAGTTGAAAATTCACAGGCATGTCCTAATCCATAGCGATCTTCAATTTTGCACATAAGACAGTCGATCAGTCCATCGATGGCTGAAGTAATGTTCTTTTTTATCACGTGGCAAAATGTCTTTTTTAACGCAAATTCACCATCTATGGAGTCAACACTGCTATGTCCAGTTTTTCAGCCTCGTCGAGAACGAGCTTCTTAAAGGACGATCCAAACATTGTTTGGTGAATGCTTGCCCTAATATCATCACTACATTCATTAAGTTTTTCCCATTGGTCTTCAGTCAGAGATATCCGGTTACGATATGCTGATAAGAATCCATTGTTCACACCAATGCTTTGAATATGCAGATAATTCCTGTCGTTTTCCTTATGCATTGTCAGAAACAGTTTCCTTGCTATACATTGGGTTAGGTCGGTTAGGGCGGTGTCAAACGGACCCGTGAACATCATAGCCTCGAGGAATTCCTCCCATAAAAATGGCATCATCACTAGCCCGTGACTGGTCGGGTAAAAATGCAAGTCGACGCACTTATACATCCGAAGGTGAACTTTTACACGATCCTTAAAATCGCTGACAACAGCAAACGCATCGCCACCAAGATGAAAATGATGACTTGGTATATTATCCAATGTGAATCCTTTCGAAGTTTTAGTCCGAGAAGTAAAGGGCCTTTCATGATAATCCACTTGTTCACAAATGCCATCGTTACTGCGCTTCATCCTGGAGTCAAAAAACTTACGGACACAACCACACAACCGACACAGTCGACAACACACACAGGAGTGACTCTCTCAACACGCTGTGAAAGCACATAACTTTCGGAATTCAAGCACAAACACGCCCTGTACGGTTTTTCGACAAGAATATTTTCTAAGATGATGACGTCAACAGACCTCCGTTGCCAATAAGCGAAAAGAAATAGAAAGTTTTCTCCACCACTCCGCCCCCCCCCAATCCGACAGAGGGCGATGCCATCGCCTTGCTCCCTCGCACCGAACGGAACTGAGGTCACACGCCACGCCCACCCATCACGTGACCAGAAGTGTTGCCATCGAAAAAAGGTTACTACCCCTTTGGAAAATTAATTTCAAAAAGTGCCGACAGATGGGGCTGCAAATTTTCGCGAACCACCACCAGAGGGCGCTGCCATCGTATTTCTCCCTCGCGCCGAGAGGAGACCGGAAGTGACGTCGCGCACGATCCGCCCACCCGTCACGTGACCGGAAGTGTTGCCACCGAAAAGGGTTATCAAGCGCGGTCTTATACTACTCACCGCTTGAGGCCCACAGAGCAGTGCAACCAGTTGCTGTTATATTGTTATTGTTGTTGTTGTTGTTTTTCTTTTTATGTATTTCCAATAAGACTCGCTGAAGTTTGTCAGCTAAACTTAACTCCCTTGTACAATATAGGAAAAAGTTCCTTGCTTCCTGCAGTAAATAAAACGTAGTAAGTGATATTTGCAGCAGCAGGAGTGCTGTTTCACCTACGGACACCCCAGGTCCTTAAAACAAGTGCAATTCAAAGCTCTCCAGATGGCGATACAGTTCATGCTTTCATTTCCTTGTGGTTTCAACTCAGAGGTTTATATTCCCACGGTGTGAGGGCTTAAAAAGGCACCACCGGTTATACTTGTTTGCGTTTGAAATGGTGGAGTCAAAAACACAATTCAACGTTCTGCTACGAGTTACTGGTTTTCTGTCTTTTCGTCTCTGTGTGAATCGGCGTGTTTTGAGCAGAAATGTAAACATACAATTTGAATTTTGACATCCATTTAGGTTGACGATGTACTAAGTGTCGCATTTTCTGCCAGAGATTTTGCAGATTGTGTAAAGCGGGTAAAAGGAAGTAAACCTCGAGCTGTATTTAAAACGTGTATATATAAAAAAAAAAAAAATACTGAAAATTCGTTCATCACTCTAGTATTTGCACAGGAAATTCAGTTTTTCTTACAACGGAGTCTATGCAAAGATCTTTATCGTAAGTTATTAGACGACAGCTAAATAAAAGAAATGCATTCGTAGGTTCAAAATCGGTGCGCGAATTTTGCAGCTCGAGATACATAATGAAATTTTTGCGTGTTTTTCCCATAACAGCGCACACCCAATCTAAACGGGCACGCGACGCCACTGCCGTCAGATGTTTTCAGATTCGTTCGAGGACAGAAAGGCCAACGGTATCCGAAATCATGAACAGATAGTTGTGTTACCCTTAAGAAAAACGGCCGAATTATAAACTTGAGTGACACATTGATGAATTTAGATGGGAAAAGCAAGAATAATTAACTGTAGAGTTTAGGAAGCATGGGCAGACGCGGTATACAGTTGCGTATATTCGAGGCTAGCTAGGCTAGCTGCGAAGCCCAGAGAATGCACAAATAAAACTGAATTAAATATACACAAATAAAAGTCAATTATCAACGGTATTAAAATATGTCGACACTTTCGGTGCGAAAAAAAAAAAAAAAAAAAACGCGTGCGGATTCGTTTCTTTGACGAAAACCTACCGTACAATCGCCTGCTAGCGTTTCCATGACACCATGAATCAGCTGGAAGAGGGAATGGGCCATTGCTTTGAGAAACAATTCGCTCAGAAAAAGAAGAGTTAGACTATCCCAGTCACTCGCATACTCCGGCCCGTAAGTATTTCGAGAGACACATTTCAATTTTTGTGAAGTGTCAATGAATTTAAGACATATATAATCAGAGATATCATATCTTAAATTCGTGGCTTTGTTGTATTCAAACTGGTTTGATAAATTTTGTGAAAGCTTCCCTGAACATCTACTGTTAGAACTTAAAACACTCTATGCTTCAAATTTTGATATAGCTCGAATAAAAAATGAACTGAAGGTGTTTTATTCCTTTGATGAATACAAAAACAAATCAATAAAAGACATTGCGTGTTACATAAAGTTGAATAAATTGGACATAGTGTTTAGTGAGGTGTACAAATTATCAGACCTCATATTAAACTTTCCATCAACAACTGCAACTGCCGTAAGAAGTTTTTCAGCATTAAAAAGAATCAAGATATATCTTAGAGTAACACAAGGACAGGCACATTCGAAAAATTTAGCAGTTTTGTCAATAGAGAAAAACATTTTTTTTGAAATATGAAAAAGTACTCCGAAGAAACATTTTACGAAAACGTAGCACTCAAGTTCACACAAAAGGAGAAGAAGAATGGAGTTCATGAACAAATAAAGTATTCAGAAGAAGAATGGAGTTCATGTACAAATAAGTGTTCAATGTTGTTGTTTTTAATTGCGAGGTTTAACTGTCAAAGTTTAATTTTTCGAAGTTTAATTGTTAAAGTTTAATTTCTTTTGGCAGACGCAGTATAGCGAACGAACTTATTTTTTTCTTTGTCGGCTGGTGTGATTCGAACCCACTATTTCCTAATCCTTAGTGTTTGACTATGCGTCACTTCAGTAGTATGTCACATTACCAGAGTTGGAATAAGTTCAAAAATTTTGGACCCCGACCCGACCCAGATTTGTAAGTGACATGGACAAGTCTATTTTGAACTATAATATATGTACACTGAAGAGCAATTGAATTAGAGACAGCTGGCGTTATGCAAATGTGGCGCTGTGGGCGGCTCTGTAAACGAAAACGATATGACCAGCGATCCCACGATATGAGGAGTGATGCGACGGGAATCAGTAAGAGTCGGATGTGGTATGGGTAAGACGAAGGATCTAAGCGCATTTGATCGTGGGCAAATTGTCGGAGCCCGACGAATGGGTCACTCCATCTCGGAAGTCGTGCAGGCACTGGGATTTTCACGAGCCACTGTGTTACGGGTGCACCGTGAGTACATCGAATCCGGTAAAACCATTCCTGCAAGGGCCAACTGCGGTAGACAACAGCGTGTGGATGAGCGAGGTCATCGTCGGCTAGCTCGCATTGTAACAGCGGATAGACGGGCCACAGTGCAAGAAATCACTGGGCAATTTAACGCTGCTGCACAAAAAACGTGTAAATAGCCACACCATCCAGAACCATCTCCTCGCTATGGGGTACAGAAGCCATCGTCCCACGAGGGCACCGCTGCTGACCGCACATCACAGGATGCAAAGATTAGCATGGACGCGGGAACATCGCCACTGGACCCTAGACATGTCGAAAAATGTTGCCTGGACCGATAAGTCGAGATTCACGTTGGTACATGCGGATGGCAGGATACGAGTATACGGCGCAAACCACATGAAGCGATGGATCCTTCTTGCCAGCAGGGTACTCTTCAAGCTGGTGGGGGTGGCATTCTCGTCTGGGGACTGTTTACGTGCACTGAAATGGGACCCCTGGTACGTGTGACATCGTTCATCACAGGTCAATGATAGCGGGATATCCTGGACGACCATTTGCTCCCGTTTGTGCGTCTTCAACATCCCACTGGGGACCTCATCCTGCAACAAGACAATGCACCATACCATCGCTCCCGAATTGTATCCGAATGGTTGGATGAACACTCCACCGACGTGACCTCGCTTTCGTAGCCAGCTAGGTCACCTGACCTCAATGCCATCGAGCACATCTGGGATGCCATCGAGAGAGATGTCACCTCTCCATCAAATCTTCGTGAACTGTGGGAGCTTGTTCAGGGGTCGTGGATCCGTATGGCTTTCCAACGCTTCCGGTGTCTTGTCGAGTCCATGCCGAGTTGAATCGCCGCCGTCATCAGGGCGAAAGGTGGTGCTACACGTTACTAGACAGGTATCTCTAATTCAATTGCTCTTCAGTGTACAGGGCGTTCAAAAAGTTTCTCCACATCGGGTACCTTAGGTTATATGTAAATCGAACAAATGTGTTATAGAAACGTTTACAGTAATTTACTCACTTACAGGAAGTATTGAAACTCTCGTCCTTCATTTGCATGGCATAACTTAACTGACTGTTTAATACATGTTTTCAAACACATCTACGAGAGTCAAATACCGCTCCGAAGTAATTTTAAGGCTGTTGCACCTAATTTTGATGGCGCTACAGTAAAAAGTTTTGAATTAAGCAACTTGTTGTATGTTTGATTTTAGGTTTCACAGCAACACCAATTTTCACAAGTTTATGATAAGTTGAAAGTTTACAAAATGTGGAAGTTGTTTTCATCATTGCCCCTCAGAAGGAAGAGACACGTTTCCTTCTGAGGACACGCTTCCTTCATATTGCATGACAAATAATTTTTCAGTCGGCGGGCACCAATATCTAGCACAAAATCCCACAGTGCGCATTTTTCTTTGAAAAAAAAAAATATTTTGCTTTTCAAGAATAAAACGGAAATAAAACCGGGTTACGAACACCTTGACCCCACCCGTTTGACCTGCTAGAAATTGTCGACCCGCTACCATCTCTGCAAATTAACCCCCCCCCCCACACACACACACACCGAGAAAGGCGGCAGGCATGAAATCGGTTCTATTTTTACAGACGAGTACCATCTGTTTTGTTCTACGATGGCACCTTTTTAACTGGACATCATGAACGTAACGTAGGATGTTTGCTATCGCTGTAACCTGAAAAATTAAGGCCCCTACCTCTTAATGCAATCCCGGCTCATTCACTTTCCGACCGTCAAACATAACGTCCTATTTTCTTCATTTGACGTTATTTGAATACAGGTGCGGGGTTTTTTGGAGATGAACACCCAGATTCGATGTTTGTATGCAAGAGAAAAACTCACGCGTGGGACTGTGTAGAATAGCAAATTCCAAATATAGGTGTGTGTTGAAGAGTAAATTCCAAATAGAACTCTGTGGAAGTTTAAAAAAGGCTTAACGTGGTGTTGCGTGAAAAAGTTTAACCCAACGTGGTTTTATTGAAAGAGTAAAACCCAAATGTGAGGCTTTGTGGAAGAGCAGAGCACAAATGTGTTTTTTTTGTGGAAAGGTAAAACCCGAAAGGCAGCTCCGAGGAAAAGTAAATCGTAAATGTTGGCTCTGTGAAAAAAAAAGGCCCAAATGTTTTGCTTAATGAAGAGTCAAACTCAAGTATGAGGCTCTATGCAAGAGTAAATCTCGAATGGAGGGTTCTGTGAAAGAGAAAATTCAAATGTCAGGTTTTGTGGAAATGTTCCGCTAGACGAGCTTAAAGCTTTCTCTGAGGAAAGCCTTATAACGAACCATTACTAATTTATATCTTTCCTTTGGGAAAGTACAACGTACTATATTATTTCGGAATATTATTTGAATCATGATCTTTTTAGAAAATATTGCTAAAAAGATGAAGAAAGAAAGATAGAAGAATTTGTCTAAGCACGAAAGCTAAGGGTGTATCTGAAGCGTTCCGGAAATAATGTCAGTTAGATAAAAAATTTCATTAGAACTCACAGAGGGTTCAAAATGCGTATGTAAGTATAATAAATTAAACATTTCTCTATTCACAATAACTGTTTATAATAGTCTCGCCCACGGCCGATTCATTTGAGATATTTCTGAACCAAGATTAAATTCTTGTTTGCAAATATCCCGGAGTTCACTACCTGACTCATCTCTTTAAAGAAGATCTGTTATCCTTCATAGAGCTGGAGTATTAAAAACCTTATAGAGGCAGATCAGGTCCAAAATAACTACAGTTTGAATTTATTCGGCCTGGAGAAAGAAATGTGTCCCCATTACATCAACTGATGCTTTGTCCCTGGATCGTAAAGGTACGTCCACGTTTCGTTTCGTGCCGTAGCATTCAAAATAACTGCAATTTGAATTTATTCGGCCTGAAGGAAGAAATGTGTTTCCATTGCATCAATTGATTCTTTGTCTCTGGATCGTAAAGGTACGTCCACGTTTCGTTTCGTGTCGTGTCGTAGCATTCAAAATAACTGCAATTTGAATTTATTCGGCCTGGAAGAAGAAATATGTTTGCATTGCATCAATTGATTCTTTGTCTCTGGATCGTAAAGGTACGTCCACGTTTCGGTTCGTGCAGTAGCATTCAAAATAACTGCAATTTGAATTTATTCGGCCTGGAGGAAGAAATGTGTTTCCATTGCATCAATTGATTCTTTGTCTCTGGATCTTAAAGGTACGTCCCCATTTCGTTTCGTGTCGTAGCATTCAAAACAACTACAATTTGAATTTATTCGGCCTGGAGGAAGAAATGTGTCTCCATTGCATCAACTGATGCTTTGTCTCTGGATCGTAACGATACGCCCAGGTTTCGTCTGGTATCACGACATTTTAAATAGCCGGGATATGAATTTTTTCGTCCTGGAGGAACAAGTAATGTCATCACTGCATCGAGGGGTTGGTTATATGGATTGCAAAAATACGCCCATGTATCGTTTCGTCTTAAACGAAGGAAATGTTCAAAAGCAGTTTTACACATGGGAACTGTCCAAAAACATGTTTTGAACGTAAAAAATGTCCAAAAAGCAGTTTCGAAACAAAGGAGATGTTCAGAATCATTGAGCCGCTCCGGTGACGCAGTGGTCTAAGCGATGGCCTCTGATCATTCGTCTGAAAGGGGTCCGGGTTCAAATCCCGTGAGGCATGGATGTTGTGTTTGTCTCACGGCACTGGCTCTCTCCCTTCCCTGGAACCAGTGACCCTAAATTAGGGACGGGCGACTGCTTATAGCCCATTTGAGTTGCTCACGGTGGTCATTAAACCTCCAAACAAAAAAAAAATCATGGAACTGTTTAGAAAGCAAATTTAAAACTGTGGAACCGTTCAAAAGCAGCTTAACTCGGTGGAATAATCGAAACAAAGCTGAAAATCGTGTAAATCTATATAACTTTTGGCAGTTCTACAGTTTCAAACTGTCATTTGAAGTTGAGGTCAAAAGGCATACAGAGTCGTGGAATCGTTCGAAAGCGTTTTGAATCATGTAAATATTCAAAAGCCACTGAAAATAGTGTAATTTCTCAAAAAGGAAACACAATGTGTCTCGCCTCTAAAGTTATTCGAAATTTTGAGACTATTCAAAAAGCACTTTTACTTCAGGGAAATGTTCAAAGATCGAAGTTAAAATGAAATTTTAAATCGAGGTTCAAAAGCAAATTGTGAAAATCTTCAGGTGCGGTTTAAAACCGTGGAACTGGTTTAAAAGTAATCGAAAATAGTAGTAGCAGTTTTGATCCATAGAAATGTTGAAAGGCAATTTAAAGTCGTGGAATTGTTTAAAAACAACCATATTGCACAAAAATTCTCAAAAGCTATTTTACTTCACAGCATTTATTAGAAGCCACATAAAGCTGCAAAATTATCCAAGGGTAGCTAAAATCCATGTAAGTTTAAACTGTGAAACTTTTCAAAAGCAATCTGAAACCGTGGAATTGTTTAAAAGTAGTTTAAAACATGGAACTATTCAAAAGTAATGTTAATCAATGGAACTCCTCAAAAGTGATTTAAAACCGTAAAACTGTTGAAAAGCAATTTATTGGCGCTTGGTATAAATAAGTTTGCAATTTTCAAGAAAATCCTTCCTTCGTAAGAAGTTCCAGACTATTGATGTGTCCCAAACTAATGCGTTATCAAACGATACGTGTGATGCTTGTTCTCTTATGTAGATCGTATATGCATTCTGCTGTTTGACCCTATTTTTCTCACTGCTACAAAGACTACAAGACGTGGGAGAAGCACGCCACATAGAGCTACAGTTCTCCTATTTGTACATGCGGTCTATTTAAGAGGTTGCTGTCATCAGCCTATGTTAAGAAAATCTCTGAACACAAAGCAACCGATCAAACAAATAATTCCTTTCTGCACAGCAACAAGCAATTTTCTGCTAATTTGAAGACATCACCAAAGATATACTGGGATTTTAGTTTGCTTACAGATTATTCAGAACGATTTATCAAGTGTGTTATTTAGTTCAGAACAAAAATCATAGCTCCTACATTTTGCAGTGGATGCAATATGGATAATCCATGATAAATTGGAAGAGATATAGAGAGAACTTCGAACAAAGAAATTTTCTGTAAATATCTGAATTAAAGGCCATCGGTAATATTCTCATCAACGGCTAACATCAGAGTTTAAGATGCTTGTCGACAATGTAGGTTTATTTTTTGTTTTTTCTCGGTTGTTAGCTACTGCTGATCAACGTGATGTAGTAGGGGTTGGTTTTTAAAAGTTTTTTAACAAAATAACATAACTATACTAGTAATCCGAATTTACTGGTGTAGAACAGAAATCAAAGTTCTCAAGCTTTCTCACATCAACCAGACGACTTTCTCAGCAACTGTTTTTTTCAAAGAAGCTAGACAGCAGTTTTTTGTCTACTTTCCTTGAAAAAGCCATTCTGGTTGATGTGCGAAAGCTTGGAAAATTTTGGTTTCTGTTCTACGCCAATAAATTCGCATTACTGGTATAGTTATACTAACGTTATTTTAAATACAGCAGAACTTGAATATTCGAGAAACGCCTATGGCGTATTAAATCTGTTTATTTTTGTAGTGTAGTAAGCACAAAGATTCACCAAGCTTTCGCACTCCACTGGGAGGCTTTTTCAAGGCAATGGTAGACCTAAAAGTGCAGGAATTGGAACATGTAAGGAACAAAGATGATTTTTGAAAATAACGTGGGTGACATCACGAGAACATTACACGAATTTTTATCACGCAATTATACGGTGCTCGCGATGTGTTTCCATCTTTTAATAACGCATGCCAAACCACTATTAGTTCAGTACAAATCATGTCAGTGCACGCTAGTTTGCTGGATGGGATTTCGACAGTTTCCCTGATGGCAGTCTTTTTAAAGTTCGTGTAAGGGGCAATTCTTCTAATACTATTCCTTACAGGAGCGGCCAATAAATGCATGACTTCTCTGGCGAAGGCTGTATTCTGCATGTCCTGGCTGACATTTCGCACGTATTCTTTACATCTAGTGTCCAAGGATCGCTTTGTCATTCCAATATATATCTTTTCCGTGTTGTCAGTTTATACCAACGGTACAGCGTACACACCCGCCATTTCTTTCTTACAGTGTCTCTCCTTGCAACTTGATATTATATCTGATAACGGGATCGGGGACTTCATTGCTATTAATATGTTGTATTTACGTAATATGATGAAGAAATTAATCGGCGTACAAAACTTGCCTGGAGAGCTTTTGGAAGAAACAGCATAATTTTCAAGAGCAATATGCCATTATGTCTTAAAAGAAAAGTGTTTGATCAATGCATCCTTCCAGTGCTTACGTATGGTGCAGAGACGTGGACCTTAACTAAAAGAGGCATACAAAGGCTGCAGACAACTCAAAGTAGCATGGAGAGGTGCATGCTTGGTATAACCAGGAGAGATAAGAAGAGGAACTCGTGGATCCGAAAAATGACGAGAGTGGAAGACATCATGATCAGAGTTAAATCCCTGAAATGGCAATGGGCTGGACATACTGCCAGAAGGACAGACCATAGATGGACAGCCGAACTTTTAGATTGGATTCCAAGGGACAGGAAAAGACCCAGAAAAAGACCACATGGGAGATGGGTGGATGAAATTCGTAAATATGCGGGAGTGACATGGAGGAGACTGGCACAAGACAGACCGTTGTGGAGGAAACTTGGGGAGACCTTCGTCCAGCAGTGGATTGATAATGGTTGACAATGATGATGATGATGATGATTTACGTAATAAATTATTTAACCAATATGTAAAGCCAGGGACATATATGATGGATCCTGCCGATCTCATAGTCTTAATAGGTGATTCTGTTATTACTGATATTATACGATTTCTTACACTTCTATGTATTCTGCCCAGGTCATCCTTCTTATATCCAGCATTTAGACCTTTGCTATAAATGTTATCAATTTTCTTATTATTTAGGTAGTCGGGTTTGCATAAATTATACGCTCTACATAACCATGCTCTAAACGCAAAAAGTTTGTACTCTGTTGGGCAGTGCGAATCAGAAAAGATAAGGTTCGGTACTGCGGTCGGTTTATAATAAAAGTCAAAGTCGAAGCTGGTTGTATTTCTTCTGGGTGCGACATCAAGATAATTCAACGTCCCATCCACTTCAAGCTCCATGGTGAACTTTATCGTATTGTGTAGTTTGTTTATCTTGTGCATGAAATCATTTAATTCATCTGCTCCGTGTTCCCATATGAAGAATATGTCGTCAGCATAACGGATCCACACTCGGGATTTCTTGATACAATTTAGAAAGATGAGATCTTCTAGCGGTCTAAGTACTGCTTCTGCAAGGACTGAAGATAGAGGTGAACCCATCGGTGCTCCTTTCGTTTGTTTGTAGATGTCTCCATCTAACTTGAAATAGTTGTGGTTAGCAACCAAATTTAAGGTGTCGATATTTTTTTTGTTTGTTTGCGTATAACTATAGTTATACTACATATTAAGAGAATACAACGTGGTTTGTCTCAAATATTTATTTTTTCAAGTTGACCATGGTTTCTCTGGGTATTGACCTAGCTTCATCAGGACGAATGGCACGTACATATGGAAATTGTATATATCATAAACGGTATTTACAGTCATGGGTTTTGGTTAGTTGCTTCTACGCGCTTGATAAAAATGGGGTGGATGCCATGTCATTAACAAGTTGCAAAGACTTCTGATATATATGGAAAGCTTCCAAAATATCAAGTTTGGTGTTGAATCTGGCTTGTCCATTAGTTTTACTAAAAGGACCATAAATTTCTCTTTGAAGGAGCAAAACTAATTGACAAACCAGATTCAACCACCAAACTTGATATTTTGGAAGCTTTCCATATATATCAGAAGTCTTTGCAACTTGTTAATGATATGGCATCCACCCCATTTTTATCAAGCGCGTAGAAACAACTAACCAAAACCCGTGACTGTAACATACCATTTATGATATCATAACAACGCTATAATGATCCTGCTACATAAAAAAGGTGACATTGAGGATCTCAGGAACTACAGACCTATCAGCCTCCTATCAGTGGTTTGTAAAATCTTCACTAAGAGTAAAGAAGTGGGATTAAAAATGAACTTTCAGAAGACAAAAGTGGTGTTCAATGCTTTTACACGAAATGAATTTATCGATTGATGGAGAAAAGCTGGAGATAACAGACACGTACGTTTATCTTGGGCAGCAGATATCAAGTGAGGGTCACATTGATGAAGAAATTAATCGGCGTACAAAACTTGCCTGGAGAGCTTTTGGAAGAAACAGCATAATTTTCAAGAGCAATATGCCATTATGTCTTAAAAGAAAAGTGTTTGATCAATGCATCCTTCCAGTGCTTATGTATGGTGCAGAGACGTGGAACTTAACTAAAAGAGACATACAAAGGCTGCAGACAACTCAAAGTAGCATGGAGAGGTGCATGCTTGATGTAACCAGGAGAGATAAGAAGAGAAACTCGTGGATCCGAAAAATGACAAGAGTGGAAGACATCATGATCAGAGTTAAATCCCTGAAATGGCAATGGGCTGGACATACTGCCAGAAGGACAGACCATCGATGGACAGCCGAAATTTTAGATTGGATTCCAAGGGACAGAAAAAGACCCAGAAGACCACATGGGAGATGGGTGGATGAAATTCGAAAGTATGCGGGAGTGACATGGAGGAGACTGGCACAAGACAGACCGTTGTGGAGGAAACTTGGGGAAACCTTCGTCCAGCAGTGGATTGATAATGGTTGACAATGATGATGATGATGATACAATTTGAATATTTACGTGCCATTCGTCCTGATGAAGCTAGGTCAATACCCAGCGAAACCATGGTCAACTTGAAAAAAATAAATATTTGTGACAAACCACGTTGTATTCTCTTAATACATATAATCGTCACAAGACTGTAGTCTTTGAGATCAAGAACCTATAGTTATACTATTTTGAGTATAATTGTTCTATAGTTCCTGGTTATTAATTAGCTTTTCACATCTGTGCTTTCATGAAAGTGAGGATTGTTTACGTAATCGATTATTACCTAATTTCGTGACTGTTAAAAAAAAAAAGGCATATGTTCGTTTTCACGCATTATCCTTTATTCCACAAGTAACTGTATTTGTTAAACACATTTTGCGGTCATTTTTCTTCTGCTTTTTTCTCTTTTCTTTTTTAGAGGAATCGCGGAAATACTTCTCCATTGTGACGCTGTGGGCGGAGACGAGCAAAAGATGACAAGAGCATCCATTTCGGGTGATTTCGTTTTCTCGTTGAGGTGCAACTGATGAGCGGGGAATGAAGTCCTGGATAATTATCCCGCCTCTCCAAGCGAGAGTCCTTTATTATGAGATCTGAGCAGTGGATGAAATTTTGCTCTCCTCCGTTAGCTGGGCGTGGCATGGCGTTCTGATAACGCTTCTCCGGCTTTCCCCACGTGGAAGCTGCCATTACGAATGGGCGGGGCTCTGAGATACATCTCTGATTACTGGAGTTCCTGGCAGCTGCTTTCATCCATGTTATGTCCCACGAGGACTGTATGCATAGTGGCTTTACATGCTTGGATGTAACTAAAAATAAGGATCTCAAGATAAGTGTACATATGTTTATTTGTGTGTCAAAATAATTCTAATGATAAAAAGAACCACTTCGTTAATCAGAGATCAATAGAGTAGATAACAACAGACAAGCAGTATTTTGACGTCACTGTGCTTTTTAAATATTTGGTGATTGACGACATCCTGCCTTTTTGTGTCAGCTTCAAATGAGTGCGAAACAAAGTTTATAAAAATAGCACAAATCTTAGAATTCAGACGTGAAATTAAATTTAATTGCAATCGTAGACCACTGCTCCGGTGGCGCAATGGTCTACGCAAGGCTTCTGATCATTCGTCCGAGATGGGTCCGCGTTCGGATCCCGGGATTCATGGATGTTGTGTTTGTTTTACGACGCTGGCTCTCTCCCTTCCCTGGAACCAATGGCTCTAAATTAGGGACGAGAGACTGCTTATAGCCCATTGAGTTGCTCACGATGGTCGTTAAACTTCCAATAAGCCGCCCCGGTGGCGCAGTGGTCTAAGGCGCTGGCCTCTGATCATTCGTCCGTAAGGGGTCCGGGTTCGAATCCCAGTCAGGCATGGATGTTGTGTTTGTCTTACGGCACTGGCTCTCTCCCTTCCCTGGAACCAGTGACCCTAAATTAGGGACGGGCGACTGCTTATAGCCCATTGAGTTGCTCACGGTGGTCGTTAAACCTCCAACCAAAAAAAAAAAAAAAAAAAAAAAAAAAAAAAACTTCCAATAAAAGAAAAATACATCAATTTTTATTTGCCATAAATATATTTTTTGTCGACTGCATGATCTTTTTTTAGGGGAACGTGGGGGGGGGGTTAATGACCACGTGAGCAAATCGGTGGGACATAAGCTGTCGTCCGTCCCTAATGTAGCTCTAATAGTTCCAGGGAAAGGAGAGAGCCAGTGCCTTAAGACAAACGCAACATCCATGCCTCACCGAGATTCAAACCGGGACCCATCTCGGATTAACGGTGTGCTTTTTAGGGGGGAGGTAACGACCACCGTGAACATTCAATGGGGTGTAAGAGGTGCCAGTCCCTAATTTAGGGCCACTGCTTCTAGGGAAGGGAGAGAGCCAGTGCCTTAAGACAAACGCAACATCCATGGCTCACCGGGATTTAAACCGGTACCCATCTCGGACGAATGATCAGAAGCCAGCGCTTAGACCACTGCGCCACCTGGACGGCTGTGGTGTGTCTTTTTCCACGTTTTAGCAAAACACAGCAACCGAAAAATTTTTATTCAGTTTCCGCCGTGGAACCGAATAACAATTTTTTGGTTGCTGTATGGTAGTCTTAGTTAAATCGGGACTCGTTCGGAAACACGATATATTGCCTATCAGCACGCCATTGTCTGTATTGAAAAACCTGTTCCAGCCTGTGGCGTCCGTGGTTGAGGGTCAAAGGAATCCGCCGCGAAGAGGTGCGTGCAACCAGTCCTCTGTGCAGCAGGCGGCGTCGAACTGAGGAGGTAGACAATGCCACACCTGCTGCAGTGCTCCACTGTTCTTCTAACACTCAAGAAGATGCGGAACGGTTCGTCACTGCTATACGGATGAGAGTAAATGTACAGTAAAAAGTAATAATGAAGTTTCCCATTGCAAGTTGGAGAACAGCGTACATACAGTATACGTACAGTACCGGAAAGTATGAAAGGCGAAGAAATGAAAAGCACACAGTTGACAAAGTATTTCCCTCATTAAGAATTTTTTTTATTTAAACAACTATAATAGGTAGAAACAAGCGGTTTGTGGCATGATCATATGAACTAACAGTTGTTGTTTTTCTATATTATTAGTAGAGCTCCACATGAGCACAATGGCCCGGAGTACATCTAGTGGGTATTCAGTTTCTCGTCATGTTTTGCCTAACATCTCTTCGGAGACTGCAACAATAGGATCTGTTATCCTCCTCTTCAGAGTTTCAATAACAGACACTTCTTATGGAGATTTAATACTAGAATTTTATGCATAGATATTAAATCTCATTTATCAACTTTTATTTCGCTTTTGTGCTCCTTTTCCTTTGTTTTCACGAAGCGTGAGAGAATTTTGCTGTGTCATCCCGCTATGAAACATCGGAAACACGGTTCATTTAGAGACGCCAGTTTGTATCATTTTAGAGTCTGCACCTTTGTATTTTGTGGACGGATTAGTATTGTCGTGTTCATTTGATCCTTCGCGTTCTTTAATTTTGAAGCAGCCGACTGAATGCGCAAGCCCTCTTAATTTCTACTTTAATGATTTGTATAAGCTGAAGCCGCGCCTTTTCCCCCAGGGCTTGGAAGTCGAGGGGTTTTGTGAAGGAAAGGGGAGTTTGCGTGGAAACAAAGGGGGGCTAGGGCAGTCGATTCTGGGGATTGAAAGTGAGCGGTCGGAGGAGGACGAGGGCAGGAAAGGTCTGAGGTGTTGGGGATGCAGGTTTTAACCTTACTTTTTCTACCTTAATGCTTTGTATAAGCCGAAGCCGGCGTTTTTCCGCAGGGCTTGGGAGCCGATGGGTTTTGTGAAGGAAGGGGGTGTTTGCGTGGAAACAAACGGGGGCTAGGACAGTCGATTCTGGGGATTGAAAGTGAGAGGTCGGAGGAGGTGGATGGCAGGAAAGGCCTGAGTTATCGGGGAAGCAGGTTTTAACCTTACTTTTTCTACCTTAATGCTTTGTATAAGCCGAAGCCGGTATTTTCCCCCAGGGCTTGGTAGCCGAGGGGTTTCGTGAAGGAAGATGGTGTTTGCGTGGAAACAAAGTTGAGCTAGGGCAGTGGATTCTGGGGATTGAAATTGAGAGGTCGGAGGAGGTGGATGGCAGGAAAGGCCTGAGGTGTCGGGGAAGCAGGTTTTAACCTTACTTTTTCTACCTTAATGCTTTGTATAAGCCGAAGCCGGCGTTTTTCCCCAGGGCTTGGGAGCCGAGCGGTTTCGTGAAGGAAGATGGTGTTTGCGTGGAAACAAAGGGGAGCTAGGGCAGTGGATTCTGGGGATTGAAAGTGAGAGGTCGGAGGAGGAGGAGGGCAGGAAAGGCCTGAGGTGTTGGGGAAGCAGGTCTTGACCTTACCGAGGGAATGGGGGTATTCTCCACAGCACGAAAAAATGACCGAAGAAAGATTTAGGGAAGGAATTCTTAGTTTCAGAGGAGCAGGAAGGAAAAATAACTAAGCTTAAGGACAACCTTTTCTGCGATTAAGTAAGGAAAAGAATAAATGCTTTTAGAGATGTAAAAGGATCGCAAAAATTATTACTTATAGTTATTTTATTATCTTCAACCACGCAAGACTTTGCAAGTCTATATAACCACCTACCACACTAGTGTTGAATAGACTTTATCCTTGATATAGCCCCACAGGAAAGAGTCTAGGGGTGTTATGTGGGGTGACCGTGGCGGTCATATTGTTGGACCGTCCCTCTCAATCTATCTGTTGGGAAATGTGGTATTGAGGAATTTTCAAATAATTAATCCCCAGTGTGGTGGGCATCAACCAGCTGGAAAATTACCCATGCTTGACATTCGTCCAACTGAGGTGCAACAAAATTACATATGCTTGACATTCGTCCAACTGAGGTGCAACAAAAAGCTCCATCATGTCCAGGTACACAGTTGTTTTTATTGTACGTTCACCAAAAACGGAAAGGCATGATTACTCTGTTGTGCCAAAGCCGTCTCGAGTACTAGAAGCCTAAACCCCCGCGATTTTCCCGTTTGTGACGTCAGCAACAGGGTCATAACAAACCTTACTACGATGATCAAGCCCGCTACGATCGAAACCAAGAGACGGTCTTTTTGCTCGGGGTGTATCTCATAATGAGAGTGCTGTAGAGTTGATGTGCTATATGAGGATTAGAAGAGAAGTTAGTATTTTTATTAATTTAAATTTCATATTTCTTAGGACCTGATGAACTAGACTATTTTACTGCAAACGTTTACGCGAAATTACGTAGGTTTAAGCAACGTTTCATGAATCATTCGTTGTTTTTCATCCAATGCTGCATCCTTATTTTGTGCGAAATATTTAAATGTGTACTTTTCCGACATCATGCTGAAATAAAAATAAAATGTATCAGTCGCATATTATGTTGCCTAAAGAATATAGAATTACCACAGCAATAATGGCAGTTATAACGTGGTGCATGGAATGTTCCTTATTAACTTACAAAGTCTTAAGCTATAAGTTTTTCCCCGAGCGCGGAAAAGAGATAAGAAAGTGACCAAAAAGAGGTGCCGTACACAGATGTAAACTGGTCACGAGTCACCGGGTGTACAATTTGTTGCTGGTCAAACGGGTAGGGTCGAGGTGATCCTAACCCGATTTCGACCCGGCTTTATTTCCGTCTTATTTTCGAAAAGATAAAAAAAATTTCAAAGAACTCCTCGGAGTTCTTTGAAATAATACTTCAGAGCTGTAGAGTATGATCCAGGAACTTGCTGAGAAGGGTAAAGAAAAGAAGTGGGGATTAAATATGAACTTTCAGAAGACAAAACTGATGTACAATGCTTTTACAAGGAATGAAGATTTATCAGTGGATGGACGCACACGACATAAAGGCAGATAGCAGCGAAAACGAACGTCTGCGTAGCTCAGTTGGTAGAGCGATTTATTCCGGAATAAGGGGACTCGGGTTTGGTCCCGGGCGTGGACCAAAATGACGGAGAAATTTACTTCGTTATAAACTACTTTATCATGTGCTTAAACTTATAGTGCAGATTGTCCTACAATTATTTTGCTCAATTATTACTCGAATCCCTTAGTTCTCTCGCTACTTATTCTGTTTTCTAATTATTCGCTCTTTCGTATTTATTCCAATTGTACGTAGGTTTCATTCGCTTTCGCTGTCCTTGTCCGGAGGCGCGAAAAAGTGTTCCTTCTCGTATTCCCACCTCGGGATCTCTGTCCCTGTCCTACCCTTCCTTCCTAGACCCTGTGTCGACTCCTAGCTCGAAGGAGAGAGCGTTTCTCTCTGACGCTTCCTGAGCAATAAACTAATTTAGCAGTCTCGATTCTCTTATCGAATCACAATGTACATCATTGCAACGTAAGCCAATAAAACGATAAAAAGCTGTTAAAGAGTTTTCTGAACAGGCTCTTTAAAACAAAGAATGATTGCCTGGGAATATTCTTTTACAACTCAAATTGCCGATTGCCGCCGTAGATAGCGTATTCGAACATCCCATGCTGACTGAAAAGGACTTATCGCTAAATACGAGTATTCCTTACTGGAGAAGAATTAATTCGAAAATAATTCTAAAGCCTCTAAATTCTAAAACAGATATTGATTCTAAATCTTGTAAAATCTCCTAAACATTCGTAACATTATATTATACTGCATAAAAGCACCTGTTTAGATTGTTAAATCTAGGATCTCGATAGATGCGAGCTCTACTCTTGTTACATAATTTGTCACGTAAACTTAGAGCTATCTAAAGTTTAAACTCGACACAGTTTATTTATTTATTTATTTATTTTTTTGATTGAAGGTTTAACGACCACCGTGAGCAACTCAATGGGAGTCGTCCGTCCCTAATTTAGGGTCACTGGTTCCAGGGAAGGGAAATAGCCAGTGCCGTAATACAAACACAACATCCATGCCTCACCGGCATTCGAACCCGGACCCCTTTCGGACGAATGATCAGAGGCCATCGCTTAGACCACTGTGCCACCGACACAGTTTAAAAGCGCATCAAAAATGTTTAATTTAAGCTTAGAAATTTAATCCACTTTGAATTAAGAGCTTTCGCTGAGGGCTTGTATTTTCAAGAACACATGTGCTTACAAATGGTATGAAAATTCTACCGCCTTAAAAGGCATTAAAAATAATTTACCGAGAAACAAAAAAAAAAACAAAAAAAAAAAAAAGAAGCAATAGGAAAAAGAGAAAGATGGAGAATCAAACTCTGGTCTTTTGGAGGACGAGATCTTCTCGTCTGTGCAGTCATCTTATTTGGAAGATGTCGATTTCGGTATCTGCTGATGCGATCAAAAGAGAGAGAACTTGTCTTTCTGCAAGGCAATGCATCAATAACATGACCAGTATCTGTAGAACACATCCTGTCTAACGGAGGGTTAGGTACTTCGTCTGTCGGATGGTCCGCACTGTGGCAGTCCGCGTGTGTTTATCTGGTTGAGTACTGATTATAAACTGAGCCGGCCTTTCGGAAGCAGCGGTTACACCCTATTCACAGCGGCGTGTTATAAATCAAAAACCCCAACTTGTCTCATTATAATCGGCAGTCAGTGGGAGATGAAGAAGCCACGCAGCTGGGCGAACACCTTCTTATCTCCAGATCGGAAGGAAGGGCGCTCCCAGCATCACGAGGCACCTTAGTCCTCTGTCCCCCATAGCTCTCGCTCGCTCGCTCTCTGGCGTTTCAGTGCACGTCGAGAGCTGATACAGATCGCCAGAAAACAAGCCTTCCAAATGGGTGGGAAGAAATACCTTTTCCCGTCCTCCGATCCTCATATTAAACGGCTCGGCTACGTACAGGTACGTGTTCCGAGAGGAGTGAAAAGCCAAGAAAAAAATGAGGGGTTGAGGTCACTTGGATTGCAGGGGGAAACCCCTTCTCACTCAGAAACCAATCAGAGTAAATCATTAAAAGATTTCACCTCATGAGTCATTTGACTGTTTCCTTCAAACTATTACACTTGGCAGATAGGTCGGTCGATTTTAAACCTTAAGTGATTTTTGGCACTGAAAGCATGCTGTATGAGCAATTCTGTCTAAACATGAACTAAAGTTTCGTAAAATATTTTATCCTCTTGTTTAAGAAATAAAGTAAAACCTCCTTTACGGACACTCCCATATAGCGGACAGTTTCGTCAGAAGTTTAGTGCTAATTGAAAAAGTACAGGAACGCTCGGCGCCTTTTCGTCTTCAATACTTTTCCCTTCTTCACCCCCCCCCCCATCCGCCTCTCCCCTTTGTTAACTGGTTGATAATTAACTTTGTTAACTTGTTATTTCTTGAGGTATTGTGGTGTCCCCTTTAACTTTAGCTGGGATATTTATAGAAGCCACACTAAGTACAGTTGTTCCAAACCCATTATGTGGAATCTAGGGACCTACTGTTTAGTTCATGTGAGGTGTCGTCAGATTATGAAATCACGTTTACCCAGCGTCGGGCCGACGAGACTTCAACCTCTGAGACGGGCGTTGTGTTTCACACGCCGTGTGAAATCACAGTTCTTACGTGTGCCGCTATGTTTTTATGTGATCGTCAATTATAGGACATTACCCCTCTCAAATAATGTTGAACTTGAAGAATATTGCTGAGGCTGAGAGGAGATAATAAAACATTCCTACTCCTTTTAAGTTTACTTTTAAATTTCACCTTTTAGAAAAACCCGTTGTCGTTCGAAAATGAAACACCTTTACTGCTGCATGGTTCACACTTGTTACTACTTAATTCACTGAACGTGTAAATACACTTCATAGACAAAACACTATAGAGAATTGAATAGCATATGAGAAATAATTCTTTTGGAAATAAAATGGTTTATTCAATGGTATCTGAGACTTAAAGTTATTACAGGGATCAGGACCCTTCTGTAAAAGACATTAACTTTTATACTTTATGCACATTTTCTTTCGTCTCGCCATAAACAATATTCATATTTTTAGACGTTACTTGACATACTTTCTTACTGTATCTTTTAATCTTCCTGTCTCTTTTCTTTTAATTACGTTAGTAAATTGTCCTCCTCCAATTACACGTGATTTAACTCCTATGCTACACCCTGAAACTCCTACTTAAAATAACTATTCGTTGTGTCTTCCCTATATACCACGGTACTTCCCTTCTCCCATATCATTCCTATCCCCATGGATACGTACGATGCCGCTCGAGGTACTATTATATACATTTTTAAATACCCAAGTAATTCATGTTATTTGCAACTCCGAGGAAATAATTAAAGTGTAATGAAATCATTCTTTTTACCTTTCCTTCATCGCAGTCCTGGTGTTCACTTCCGGCGTTACACGTCTATCCTGCTCTCGGATATTAAAAGTCTATGCACGTTCTTATAGTTCATTCATGTCCTGTATGCACTGGAGTTCACTTTGTTGGCTCGCTTTCCTTGTTGATACGCTTACAAGTCCCGGCTAGTTCGGCGCTTGGCTATCGTCGGAAATTATGTCCGTCCGTCCTGTCAGTCACTTCGCCTCGCTCGCCACTCTTCTCCAGGGATCACTTTCCGACGGGTTCCGCTTCTGGTGCATCGTCCTGCTGTTAGTCATCGCCCTCAATTCTCCGGGGTCCTCGGTTTACAGTTAACTTTGCTGCTTCAGCATACTTGGACGGTTATTGCCGACTCACTCGCACCAAGTTGCAAGTTTTATGCTTTCTTACGAGAGAGGTCAAGAACGACCTCCTCGGATGAAAACTTCGAATTAATGCCTTATTTGCGAGAGGTCAGAAACGACCTACTCGCTCTGGAACTCGATGGATAATGATCCGATCATGCTCTCTCAGCTCCGCCCTAACCTTCGCTTTCTCTCTCTGGCCAATCTCCTGAAATTCCATTCTCTGACGTTTTTGTCCATTCCGAGTGTCCGGCTTAAATTACCTAATAGTTATTCCCACTCTCTAACCTCTCGGGCTGTTTAATTCGGTCTTTCCTAATTTTGTGATTCGTTCTAGGGTCGTGCTGGCACTTATTCGCTCTTCCCTAAGGAATCGAACTCTCAGTTCCGCCTCCTGTTTCCACGAAAATCTGCTCAATCGGGCTTTTTCCCATTAATCCTCTTACCCCAATAAAACTGAACTAGCTGTCACCCTATGTTTTTCCGCTTTGTCCTGTAACTGAAATTGTCTGCAATTAGTCTATTTTCCCATCGGTCTTGATGTCTTTCCCAAAGCGCTTTTTACTTGGAAACGGATCCTTCCTTTATTCCTTGTCTCGTTATCTAACTATCGCTGGCTACGCTGTTGGCTTGTTGCTTTGATAGCTTGTTCCTCTATAGTGTTCTCCCACAACCTCTATTGTGGCTAATATGACGCGGTTCCTTTGATTACGCGCTGTTATGCCATACTGTCTTCAAACGCACTTCTGTTTCGGACGCCGTTCTCGTGAGGCTCCCTGTCTTGAGCTGGGGGCTCCGTTCACCCCATCCCCTCTTGACTCTAGCTGCTTCCCGTACTGCTCTGGTTCCCTTCTGGAGTAAAAGGACCTGCTTCCACCGCTCGTCGTTCGCGTCTTCTCCTTTTGTTGTCCGGCTACTCCGAAGTGAATTTGTGCGGGTTTGCCTCCCCCTTAATCTGTTGATGTTCCTCTTTCCCCAATACGTAGGGTTCCTATAAAAAGTTTATTATTATTTTATCTGCTCATACAAAGATTAATTACCTCTGATTTACATACTGTAACAACTTCACTCCGGGAGCGTTGTAACAGAGGTTGTAAAGAATGAGCAGAACGCTAAAAATATTCCATGCTTGGAAGTGATTCCAGTTCCTGAAAAGTTTTGAGCAATGTCAGACTTCGAATCTTGCGAAGGAAATAGAGCTAGGAAAACACAGGAATTACAATTCATCCTACTGAAAATCCTGAAACTTTTCTGTTTCCCTATAATAAAATAAAACAGCATTATAGTAAAGCAACATAGGTTAAAAATTATACTGTATAGGTAAATTCTGAATGAGATTCGTTTAACATTCAGGAATTTGTTGAATTTAACGCTTCGAGTCGTATTAACTCACTAAATACGCTCTTGCAGGCATTACAACTAATTTTTCAAGGTACAGCTTAGGAAATAAAATGCACTAACTTAATAACTGAACTTCATTTGCTGAATTATAGATTGCACATTTTATCATTTTGTTTTGTCATGTACTGCAAGCTGCTATTATTCCTCCAAAAACCTGACCATAAAAAGCTTTAGTTTTATTGTTTTTATCTTAGATAATTCGTGAAAAATTTTTTTAGGTTTGAAGCACGATTAATTTGAATATACCAAAATTAAATCCACCAGCCAAGATTGCTTGGACGGCATTTGGATCTGGCGTCTGAGGTTTAACATGGAAGTTGGTTTGAAAATGGATATCAATCCGAATTTATTCGTTTGGATTTGGAAGAAACTGCAATTTTCAAAAGGTATTTGCTAATTATGACTTAAATGAAATGTAATTAGTCAACGTATCCCTCTCGTCCTAACTTATGAATCAAAACCATGGAACTTAACTAAAAACGTAATTCAAAGGCTGTGAACAACTCAAAAAAGCATGGAGAGTAGAGGTCTGCACGGGCCCGTGCCGGGTCGGGCCTTTGCTCATATCTAAGTTGGGAAACCGGGCAGGGCCCGAGCCTTCAATATTTAATGTAAATCAAACATGGGCCGAGCAGGGTTTTTTTTTTTTTTTTTTTTTGTGAGCAAAACAATTCCTGTATGGTGCCTTTCTCGTTTGGAAATCTCACAACATACAGCAGAAGGATAAGATTGAATAATTTCCGCTATTGGGAAAATAGAAGTTTTATGACATCCCCCATCCCCCCTACAAAACAATTGAAGTGGGTCATCTCCCTTAGTTTTTCAATATGAATTTGGTCCCTTCTCTCTCTCTCTCTCTCTCTCTCTCTAACTTCTACGCTCCTCTCATGCTTCAGGGCAGGCTATTGACTGCAGCATTTATAAACCAAGCCACCCACTCGCAGGCGATCTTTTTTATTGTTCTGGTCGGCGGCACTTTGTTCTCTAGATGTGTGAAAAGCTTTTAAGTTGTCTTAAATTGCGGAGGAGGAATGGGCTAAGAGAAACTTATTTCTGTGCATAAATCTGTGCCGTATTTTTCCCATTTGTACTCTCAGGGAGTCAGCAGATGGCAAATGAACCGTTAGATATCCCAGCCCAGCCGTTTTCAAAACTTCTGTGACACTGGTTAGATGGGCAGTTGGTCGTTGTTTTCCCTAGCATATGCTCAGTTCAGCGTTGATGATAAATATTCTTCCATACTTATCATGGAGTTTAAGAAAGCGAAACATTTTCGCGAAAAAATCGCTTCTGGAGAATATGTGCTTGTTGGCAATGAAAAGTTGAACGATCGGACTCATGATTCTGGATATTTCGCACTTTTCGAATTAACCCCCTCCCCCTCCCCAATGTCGCCTATTTTGGCTGAAGTTGTTGAAGGAAGATATACTAAATACATGCCAACTTAAAACGAGCCTATACATACGTTATATAGACGATATCTTAATATTCTGGCCACATCAAAAAGAATTAATCCCATGCTTTGCAGATTTACTGACTTCTAAATTCCCCTCAATACAATTTACCATAGAACATGAACTAGATAATATCCCCTTCCGTTTCTAGACTTCATCCTTCACCGAATTAGTGACTCAAATACTGTCAGCTACTCAGTTTACCGAAAACCAACAAATAATGATGCTATTATTCCAAGTTCTTCAGCACATCCATTACATTATAAGTTGTTTTCCCTTCGCTACCTTGTGAGACGAGCGATGTCAGATTCTTCTAGCTTGCAGTCCAGACGCAGTGAAATTAGTTATATACACCGAATTGCCGAAACCAATGGATATTCAGGGATGGTGGTAAATATGATACCCGACAGGGTACTGCAAGCTGATTCCTCTACTCTCGAAAGAGACACGGTCACAGCGAAATACGTTGGATTAATGCAGTACATACCAGATGTCATATCTATTCTGAAAAACGTATGCAAAAAACATCATATAGACTTCGGAGTCAGTAGAGGAAATATTTTGTCAATCATCAAGAAGGACCGTGAGCCGATCCCACTGGCAAATAGACATGGAGTTTATTGTATTCCGTTGAAAACCCACGATAGTCAAAATAGAGATGTAGTACATATCGGCTCCAAGACACGAAACGTATCGAAAAGGATTTCGGAGCACAAGTACACTATTAGGAATAAAATGGATTCTACAGCACTTTCAAGAACAGTTAACGCAGGAACACACTATCATGAAAAGAACGCCGTCAGTATTTTGGCTACGGCCAAATCCAGACAATCCTTACTCTTAACTGAAAGCCTGTTCATCCAAATATGTGAAAAAAAGTGCTGTAACGATGAAACCCCTATGTTATACCAATGCCATGGGCTTGCCTATTATGACATGTAAATAAAAAAATAAACAAGAAAGATGACACCGAATTTTCGGGTGTAATAAGCACGTCTTTTGAATCCGTTCTGACGCAAATTAAATTTATCAAAGCTATTCACAGTCAATGGAACCGGTATGGAAAACAATAGTATCTGACGGAAGAAAGAAGTTTTTCAATCGGGTCTTTAATCCCTCAGATATTGGTATAAACGGAATCTTGACCTTGCGAACTCTTAGAAACAGAGTTATCGACAAAAAATAAGATGTGACTTTACATCCCCTGGTGGGAAAACCATGCATTATTTGAGGAAGAAAGTATTCTCAAAAGGTTTATCCATATGAGCGGTATCGGTCCAAGAAAAAAAAATTTCGTCGAGTTTTCAGGAGCCCATATTTTGCTACAAATACATCAGAAGCAGAAATCAACACTTATGACCACTTGTAGCCAAACCATTCTTTACAAAACATTAGAAATTATGAGAAAAATATTTTCCATCAGGTCTTGTATGCGATACAGGAAGAATTTTTCAAATAGGAGTTTTAGGAGCAGAAAACGCTATTTACCTTTATGCGCCCTAGCGGAAAGTCTTAAATGATTTACGTGAAAATCTTGAATTTATAGGAAAAACATTTCTCATCGGAAACACTATCCAACAACGAAGGAATTTTTCAAACTGGACTTTTAGAAGTGGAGATATTGACAAAAAATAAGATATACATCTACGCCCCCTGGCGTAGAAACCATGCATTATTTCAAGAAGAAAGTGTTCCTTAAAGGTTGGTCGACATGAGTAGCATTGGTCAACAAAAGACTTTTTTCAATCGAAATTTTAGAAGCTCATATTTTGCTGCAAATACATCAGAAGCGGAAATTAAGACTTACGCCACCTGGTGGCCATACCATTTTTTTACAAAAAATTAGAAATTTTTGTAAAAAATGTGCAAACGATTTCCCATCAGTAGCTGTATACGGTGCAGAAGGAATTTTTCAAATCGCAGATTTAGAAGCAGAGATATAGGAGGAAACGCAATTTACCTTTTACGCCCCCTAGCGGAAAGTCTATGAATTACTTGTAAATTTTGAAATTATATAAAAAACACGTCACGCGGAAAACACTATCCAACAAAGAAGGAATTTTTCAAATCAGACTCCTAGAAGTAGAGATATTGACAAAAATAAGATATACATCTACGCTTCCTGGCGGAGAAACTGTGGGATATTTTAGGAAGAAAATATTCTGAAAAGGTTTATCGATGTGAGTGTCATCAGTCCACGAAAATTTTTTTTCAATCGATATTTTAGAAGCTCAGATTTTATGGCAAATACATCAGAAGCAAAAAATAACACTTACGCCCCCTGGTGGCTAAAGATTCTTTACCGAAAATTCGAAATTATATGCAAAAGATTTTCCATTAGGAGATGTATCCGCTGAAAAAAGATTTTTCAAATCGGAGTTTTAGGAGAAGAGTTATCGGAAAAAATGTCATTTACTTTTACGCCCTCTAGCGGAAAATCTATGCGTAATTTGAAAAAGAAACTATATCTAAAACACTCTTCGACATAAATGGAATCGAAAGATAAAAGAATTTTTTCAATCGGATGTTTAGAAGCAAATATGTGGATTAAAACGTAATTTTGAATTCGACATCATCTGCATTTACGCCCTCTAGCGGCAAAATTGTGCATCGTAAAAAAAAACGAAATAAAGGATCATCATTCGCATATTTCAAGCTTCCGAATGCAAAAGAATTTTTCAAATCGGACTAATAGTTGCAGAGATACCGTGGGTACAGACGGACGGACGGACAAACCGATAACAGAAGCACGATCTTTTTTAACAAAAGACGTGCTAAAAATGGACGAATGCACCGAACTATCTAATAATATATTGTAATTTGGCGTTGATATGTCATTTGTATGAATTCGGGGTGCGGGCCGGACATTGAGGTTTAGTACGTCTATGGCCTTCGACCAGATTACGTCATAGACACCTGATGGATTCTTGTATATGTAAATGAGTTCTTGCAGCACAAGTTAATCACTCGGCCTGATGATGAAGTGCCGGGCACTTCGAAAGATCTTGCGCAGTTAGTCATGCTTTTTAGTATTACAGATTTTTAACAACTGTACGTTTTTAATACTAGTTTTTAATAATTCTATTGTATATCGTGCACAGACGGCTATATATTTTAATTTATAGGCAATGATAATTTGAAAACCCAGAAAAGTTGAAATTCATAGAAATTGTCGTTTACATGCAATATTTTTGAGTATACAACCCCCCCCCTCCTCCTCAGACGTCACGTGACTTATACAGAGTCATAGAAATATTCCGAATTAACGTTTATTGTAATAGAATACGTGTAGCAATTAATAAAATGAAAATTCTTCAGGAGTCGAATGGCCGAGTGCACCAGGTGTCAAATTCGTGTTTTAGTAAGTGTTGAAATTTTACGTGCCAGCCTGGGCCTTGGAAACAGAAGAAATATACGGGCCAGGCTTTAATTAAAAAATTTTAAACGGGCCGGACCTTGGGCGGGCTTGGGCTGGGTTGGCTTTCCAAATTAAGGCCCATGCCTTAATTTGAATTTAATGGAGAGATGCACGCTTGCTGTAATCAAGAAGGATAGGAAAAACAATTCATGAATCAGGAAAACTACCAAAGTTGAGGACATCATGATCAGAGTAATTACCATCCAGTGGCAATAGACTAGACATATCTCTAGAAGAACTGACTGCCACTGAACATTTCAGATACTAAACCGGATATCATGTGACAGGAAAATACCCGGAACAAAACCATATGAGACATAGGTAAAATTCGAAAGCATGCTGTAACAACGTTGAAGACAGGGAGTTGCGGAAGTGATTTGGAAAGGCTTTCAACATTGGATTGAGAATGATTGATAACAGATGTACAACTAGAAATATTTTTTGGACAGGGTTATGCTATCCATGAAAGCGCTATATAAAGTGTACACTGTAAAAAATTCTCTGAAATTCACGCGCCACTTTCCGTCATTTCTTTCGTGAATTAACGAAGCATATTTCTAAAACAACCTTTTCCGTGAATTGACGGATAGAAACCTAAATTTCGCGAATTTTTCTTACTCGAGGAAAATTCTGAATTTTCAGAAACCTCTCCACAATTCCTTTCGTATTTCTCTATATCTCTATTCTAAAAAAAAAGTAACTGCCGCCGCTGCTGCTGTTGCTGCTGCCGCTGTTTTAGAAATTTTGCGACACTCTTGCTTTCCTAGCTCGCAGCGCAAAACGTATTGAACACAAAAATATGAAATTTATATCGTTTGTAAAGAATTGTTTGGAAAATACGCTGAAATAAACCGTTTCTCGATTCTAGCGATACTTCAAGAGCTATTGCTGTTAGTGTGCGTTCCGGGCACACTAACAGCAACAGAACCACGGAACTTTGTAGGCATGTAAGGCCATGGCCAAATTTTTGCACTTCGTCGCCCTTTTTTGAATTTCTTTTTTTTTTTCTTTTCTTTTTTTTTTTTTTTATTGGAGGTTTAACGACCACCGTGAGCAACTCAAAGCAGTCGCCCGTCCCTAATTTAGGGTCACTGGTTCCAGGAAAGGGAGAGAGCCAGTGCCGTAAGACAAACACAACATCCATGCCTCACCGGGATTCGAACCCGGACCCCTTTCGGACGAATGATCAGAGGCCAGCGCTTAGACCACTGCGCCACCGGGGCGGCGTTTTTGAATTTCAATTTAGTTTACAAGAAATTTAATTTTTAAATTTCACAAAATTTTCTATTTCGCGATTGGAACCATTTAAAAAAACTTATATATGGTAAACTATAAATAATAACGCATTGCAATTTTTACAGCATAAACTCACAAATATCATCCCTCTTTTACAATTTTTTTTTTTTTGAGAAAAGTCATTTTCTGATTTTTAAGCATTTTTTAAAGAAGCAAAGGAAAGCAACGAGCGATTTACTCTGTTAACCACACAGGAAAGTTCTGGTCCTGTGACCTGCTGCCATGGTGACGCGGCTATTTCTGCACTCTTTTCTCATTGGCTGAAAGGACAGGCTACTATCAAACTGGTAATGGCGCAATGCTTAAGGACGTAGCGATGCTTTTGAAAATGGTGAAAATATCGCTTTTAAAGTTCCGCGTTTTCCGCCTGCATAAGTGAATAACAGTAGAGAGAAAAGCTACGTTTGGCGTCCATTCACTTAACATTGTGCACCTCACGGGGGCCGCAGCAGTGAGGCAGGGGCGGAGCTCCTCATGATGTGCTCCTCACGAGTGAACCTACCGGAAATGTCTTATCTCGGGAGATAACGTATTTAATGAACTTTGACAAATATTTGGGAAATCTTTTCGTCAAGCTGAAAATGTATTCATGCTTTTAATCCTGATTTATTCATTATAACTTTTTTCCGACTCCCCAACTTAGGATTTTTTTTTTTACTCGTAATTTGTTCGTGTATTATTTCTTCTCCGTTTTATTCTTTCTATGTCATTTACGTTAATTCTTCATGTTTATTTCCCTATCGGAATTATTTAGTTCAAGTATTATTTATTCTTTGTTTTCCCCCCCCCTAATTCTTAGTGTACTAGACCTTCCTTATTGAAATTCATTGTTTCCTAGCATATTTCTTATATCAGATCTAATTATTTTATACAGTTCTATTATTCTTCTGTCTTACATATTTCTTATATTAGATCGAATTCTTTTAATGGGGAGGGGGAGGTATTTTATCTAACATATTTCTTTTATCTGGCATATTTATTTTATCTGACCTACGTTATTCTTTAATCTAGCATATTTTTATTTTTCTCTGCTTTGTGAATTAAAATTTAATGAGGGCTTGCAATATCACAATAAAATACTTAGGGAATAAAATGCTCGGATGGTCCCAGCGAGATTCGAACTCGCCGTAAAACGAATGAAAATTCGATCGTGTATTATTTCTTCTCTGTTTTATTCTTTCTGTGTCATTTATGCTAATTCTTAGTGTACTAGACCTTCCTTATTGAAATTAATTTTTACCTCATAACGCACTTTTGCGTATGCATGGTGATCCTGTTAACGATTAATATTTTTTTTTCTAATTTGAGATTCATTTCTGAAGTCAGATTCCATTTCTCTTTCCGAATTTGTAATCTGTTCCCCCTGTTTGTCGTAGATAAGTGACCTTTGTGATCTGATTACTTCTAGCCTCGAAGACAAGATCCCCCGTTGATTTCGTCTTCCATGCTTTGTTTGTGAGAATAAAATTTGTGATATTTTTCTACGTTTGTTTCCTGTCGACATCATCGATGACTAAAGTGCATAATTATTTAGGCATTTGTTCCTCTCGCAGCGAATTTAAGGAAAAAGATCATTTCATTCTGGTTGTCGGTTAATAAGGTATACGGGTATCTACAATTTTGTTCGGTATGTTGACATTAGATAAATCCCCTTCCACCCTTGTCCTAGATAAGTGACCTCTGTGATAAAGATAAGATCCCCCGTTGATTTCGTCTTCCATGCTTTGTTTGTGAGAATAAGCTTTGAGACATTTATCTATGTTTGTTTCCTGTCGGCATCATCGAAGACTAAAGTGCATAATTATTTAGTCATGTGTTCTTCTCGCAGTGATTTTAAGGAAACAGATAATCTAAGGAACTTTTTTTGTATATTCATATATGTTTTCTATAACTACAGAAGATAGTTTCCAAAACGTATGTACATATTACAATAATGAAACATCTTACAATAACTTGATGTTCAATACTCGTCACTTCTCACTGTCTTAAGGAAATACTTTCATTTTCTCATAGCATAGAAATATTATTTTTCTTCCCATTCACGTCAAAGGCAAATTAATAAAGTCCTTTGAGAAAAATAATATCATAGGAAAGCATAAATTTACTGAAAATGTCAGTTTTTCTTAAAGAAATCCACAAAATAAGAAATCTTTCACTAAAACAAGTTTCCCCTATTCAAAGCATCCAGTGCCTCTTTTCGCATCAAATCCTGTATTCCTCATGTAAACTTTTATTCTGACTTTATTTTTCTATTTCATTTCGCCAGTTGTTTCTTCTTTCCCCTTATTTTACTTCTTATATTTTGTCTTCTGTTCAATGTTTTATGGTTTCTTCAAACGTTGCTTTAGTTTTATAAAACTTTTTTCCTTCTTACTTTTTTTCTGATTCAACCTATCAATCTTTTCCTATCGACATAATTAGTCTCATTTTTCCATACCAATTTCCTTTTGAACAGAAATGTATAAAAAAAAACCCTTGAGATATATTTTAGTCTTTAAGGCCGATTCTACCCTATTTCCCAAAAAGGCAGTGTAGGATTTTAGTGTAAATGCCCCTGAATCTTTAGAGCTTACTTACTTTTCATAGTTAGATACTAATTCCTCGAGGTTCTACGAATTTTCCCACTTAAGATTTCATTTTCGAAATTTCTTCTCCGTTATAGACATGAAAGGAGAGTGTTTTTCGCTACCTTTCTTCCATTTCTAAACACTTTTTCGCTACCTTTCTTCCATTTCAAACCAGCAGCGTAATCCAGTGAGTGTGCTTTCACCAAGAAATTCCAGTTAATTCTATTTCCCGTTGTACTTAAATCAAGAATCTCGTTTCCTAGCGCCTAGGTGCTTATCTGAAACACTACCCTATTTCCTGTCGGTTCCGTTTCAAGCAATTAAAAACACATTTCCTCCATCGATTCGATAGACAAGTTAATAAAACTGATACCATCCCCATCTTAAAGAAAGTATGCCTTCGGTATAAAGTTCACATCTGGTTTATTTAATTATTTAATGAACATATTTGTCGTACACTTAAAAAAAACAACAATCGCATTCTAAGTATGATTTCTCCTGAATCTCTTAAAAAACCTTCAGATTAAGAGATCTTTCACTGAAACAAATATCTTCGATTAAAAGCATTCGTTATACTGAAAAGAAACGAAGTTTTAAGCCAATTTCAGATATTCTTTTCATAATTTCAAAAAAATCCCCTCTTCACGAAGGCACTTTTTTGGGATTGCATTTTCTCGTGTTAAAGTCGGTGTTCGAGTCTTAGATGTTATTATCGTTCTTCTGTTCTGGTTCTTTCACGTGCAGCATTCACTTTGAAGCTACGGATAGTAAAGTGAAAATGAAAAACGTATTAAAATATAAAGTTTTGATGTGTTTCATCGTAAAAGAACATGACTCACCAAATTTAGCTGACTTTCTTGAGAATGGAACATGGCAGGAAATGTCATAAACTGGCAAAAGCTTAATTTACTGAGTGAACTTACACTGTCTAAGATGACAAAAATCTAAAACTGATGACTCAGCAGTTTGAACTTAGCCGTTCATTCAACATTTAAGAGATAAGACGTCCGCCGTGAACCACCCAAAGGGAAATAAGCAGATCCTAGACCTTGATTTAGACCGTTGATTCGAGGGAAGGTAGAAAGTAGTGTTGCAATTCAAAAGCCCATCGCTCAAGCCTCCCTAAGGGTTCGATTCCGGACGAATGAACAGTCAGATGTCAATGCTTAGACATTGAAAAATTTCTTCAGACAAATATTTTCTTACTTTAAGTGCTTCAAGTCAAAATTTGCATTACTTAAGATTTTCTCTTGGTCAATGCTGAAGCTTGAATGTTAAGTTGTAACGTATACTCTATATTCACTTACCTTTTGATTTTACTATCTCTGGTTATTTTATTTTACTATGTAAATTATCTTCTTACTGAACGAAATATTATTTCACCCGCTGAATGAGATCTGGCAATGAGTGTAAGTCATGACGTGGTGGTAGCTAGTATATAGGCGCGTTCATCGAGACTTAGGGAGAGCTTTTGTTGTTGTTATGAGAGAGCGTTGTTGTTTACGGAGAGCGTTTATAATACGAGGAGAGATTGTGTTGTTATGAGGAGAGATTCTTCATTAGTGTAAAACAAGTTGTGTGTGTGCTTTAGTTGACCAAGAGTCTTATAATAAAGAAGTTGCAGTAAGTACGTCTTTCTCAATTAATAGTTTTTGTCAGACCTGTCTGGCTGTTAGGTTTATAACTTTTATTTATTACCATAAATAACCAGCGTTAAGACTTTGTTTACGTTCGTAATTAACTAGTAACAACACCCTTTTGAATTCACTATTTTGAAGCTTAGTACAAGTATATCATTAGCTAGCTGGTAGGAAGAGCATCATTCATATTAATTAGCTTAGCGAAAAGATTATAAAGCTAATTCATTATAAAGTCTTCCAACTCAATTCCTTCTCTTCATGTTTCATTCCTTAAACTTCCTCCCAAATTCCTATATCTCCAATAATTTTGCTAAATGTCCAAGTTCGAATCCCACAAAAATTTCCTGAAAATGTTAGTTTTTCTTTTAAAAACTCGCCGAATAAGAATTCCTTCACTGAAACAAGAAACTCCTATTCAAACCATTCCCTACCTCCTTTTACTTCCAATACTATATTTGTACGTCTGAGAAACTTATTTTTGTATATTCATATATATTTTTCTATAACTTTAGAAGATATTTTCCCCAAAATGAATGTGCATATTACGATAATAAAATATCTTCCAACAACTTAATGTTCAATTCATTTCACTTCTCACTATCTTAAAGAAATTATTTTTCTAATAACGTAGAAATGCTATTTTTCTTCCAATTCTTTTCAAAGACTTGAGATCAACAAAATGGAGTCCTTTGAGAAAACGTTTCATAGGAAAGCATAAATTTACTGAAAATGTCAGTTTTTGGTGAAGAAATCCCCATAATAAGAAATTTTTCACGGAAACAAGTTTACCTTATTCAATGCATTCAGTGCATCTTTTCGTGTCAAATTCTGTATTTCTTCATGCTCTTCCGTAGAAGCAGCACTCGATGCGCCTGTAGACCCAACATTGTAAGAACCACTTACAACATGGGATTCATTTAACTTGTGAAATCTTGTCTCATGGCGTTTTCAAGCAGACCGTCGAGAAAATTTAGAAGAGCATTGCGTACATTTAAACATTTTTATTCCCCCATGTGCCAGCATATGTCTCTTAAGATCAAATTTTCTAACAAAACTGCGACCGGACACATAAAGCCGGAAGAGTTGCAAAAAAGCTATTGTCAATTCCTCATGATTTGGCTCCACTTCATCAGTCCCATCAAATAACTTCTGTAAAAGAATAAGAAACTCCATTTTAGATTTCTTGAATATTCTTTGACATTTGCAACTACCTTTAAAAAAGATTGTTTCCAAAACTGTCATATTATTTTTTAAAAGTGTACATTTCATATCGGTTTTCTTTCAACAGAGAGAAATCATGTGAATTTCATTTCTTCTCTGAGAAGACCCAGAACACCTGTTTGTTTATTAAATTACTTCCGAGACTAATGTATCAATAATTCAGAATGTGTTTGGTATGATGAAGACTCTTATTATCCCACATTACTTTGAGATTTAAGGTGTGTTCTCCATATCGTTGTATACGCTCATTTTTAGAACTCTTCAACTTATTCTTCCATAATACATTTTTTTATTTAATATTCAAATTTGCATGCATTTACTGTCCAAAAGAGAAATATTTAATGTAAAGGCATATGATACTAACTTACACGTTCTATAGATTTCTAGAGATCTTCGGAGCTGGGGTAATAGACCATGATCAGTCAAGGAAAATATATATATTCCAATATGAAAAAACAGAAGCTTTATAAGTGAAAGCTCAACCAGAAGACGGAGATACATTGTTCACGCCCTCTCAACTCTATTACTCTTCTTTACTGAATGAACCATGGCCTTTTTCGTGAACAGCTTTAAAATCTTCGTCCTCACTTTACTATTGCCGGATTTCATGTCCCTACGTTCTTTACCGAGAAACAGAAGCATTTCTTCAATTTTAATTTAATTAAGCGTGTCTAACTCTTTAATCTAACGAAGAGCTACATGTCTTTCTTTACGAAAAAATTTCGTTGTCATGAAAGCAGGCTTAATCGAGATGATTTACTGTCGTTTCAAGGAAAGTGTTTTCGCATTCATTGTTCTGATGCCAGATTTCATTTCCTTGTACTTCGAATAGAAATGACTTTGAATCATTCGGCTATAAAAAAACATCTCTTTCACTGAGGCAAATATCAGCTTTCCTCTTAGCACTTTACAACTTTTTTATTTTATTTTTATTTTCAATAAGCTGTTTCTATATGTTTTACCTCAGAATAGAATTATTCATTGTAAAATTTTAACAAGTCAAAAAAATGGAAATGATGTTTTCACTAAGAGGTCGATTTTGGACATTTTCGTTTTCTTATAATTACAAAAATCCCATAGACTAACATGGGAAATACAGTACAACTAAAAGTCAATATCTGAAACGTTTATTTTTTCTTAAAGACGATATTCTAATCGTTCATTTTTCAAAATGTCAATATCTGAAACATTCATTATTTCATGAAGTTCGTTTTTGAGTCGAATAAATTTTAACAAGTCAAAAACGGAAATGATGTTTTCACTAAGAGGTCGATTTTGAAAATTTTCGTTTTCTTACAATTGAAAAAAATCCCATAGACTAACATAGGAAATACAGTACAACTAAAAGTCAATATCTGAAACATTTATTTTTTCTTATAGACGATATTCGAATCGTACATTTTTCAAAATGGCAATATCTGAAACGTTTCTGCTTTCTTAAATTCGATATTCGAATCGTTTATTTTTTCAAAATGTCAGTATTTGAAACGTTCATTTTTCTTTAAGTTCGTTTGGATCATTTGACTAATTCAATTTCTCCCATTTCAAAAAAAGTAGACATCAAACTTTCTTACATACCATCTTTTCCAACCAAAAGTTCTCAAAATTTAATAAACCTCGAATTCTTAATGAAGAACATTAAAACCAAGTCAGCTTAATGGAATAATCCTTTCAGCTTTAACATTTTTTTTTTAGTTTAACTTCATCCCAGTTTCTTATATTTCAATCTTAAGTAGGCTAGGTTAATTTTTTCATGAAATCACTTCCTTCCCATTTTTTTTCAACCTCCTCTGGTAAAATCGAACTTCTTATTTTCCTTGACAATAGCCTTTGTCTATTAAGATGGAATTTTCTATCAAAACTATTGGATCACATGACTAAATCAATTTCTCTCATCTCAAAAATTGTAGACATAAAACTTTCTTATTCTTGCATCGCCTGCATCCGGTCGCACCGCAGGAGTAAGAAGGAGCAGAGGACGCCGGAACATAGCCGGAAGGAGCCGAAGGACAAGGGGGGTGTAACAGAGAGAAAGCTCCTTCGAGCTATGTTCCGGCGTCCTCTGCTCCTTCTTACTCCTGCGGTACGACCGCATGTTGGCGACGCAAGAACAAGAAAGTTTGATGTCTACAATTTTTGAGATGAGGGAAATTGATTTAGTCATGTGATCCAACAGTTTTGATAGAAAATTTTCATCTTAATAGACAAAGGCTGTTGTCAAGGGAAAATAAGATGTTTGATTCGACCAGAGGAGGTTGAAAAAAATGGGGAGGAAGTGATTTCATGAATAAATAATCCTAGCCTACTTGAGATTGAAATACACTGCCGGACAATTGCTAAGGACGGATGACAATAGCAACGATAGCAACCATAAAATGGAAGGCAGGAAAATGTGGAAATTAGCATAAGTGCGGGATACAGTAAGACGTGTTTTGCGTATGCAAATTTTGGATTGCCGAACTTGTTCGTGACGTCATAGCGCTGATAAGAGATATAAAGGATTTGACGCGTATTGACCGTTGTTGTTCAAACGCAAAGTTGAAAGGGAAAGAATCAATTGACGAACTTTCAATTTTCAGCATATTTTCTCGACATCACCTAGATGATTTTACGCGTGGCCGTATTATTGGCAAGATTGAAGAAGGGCGAAAAATATCAGATGTTGCCAGGGAGTTCGACGTCAGCCACAGTGTTGTTTCAAGGCTTTGGAAATCATTTCAAACAAATGGAGAGTGTAGCAAACGTCACGGGGGAGATCGTGTTCGCAGTACGACACCTGCAGAAGATCGGTACATAGTGCTATCAACAAAAAGACACCGGCGCAGCACAGCTAGTGAGGTAGCAAATCAGTTTATGGCTGCTACTGGCAAGCGGATCTCCCGAAAAAACTGTCGTCAGACGTTTGCATGAAGGAGGACTATACGCCCGCCGTCCTGTTGTGTGCATCCCATTGTCCAGACGTCACCGTACCGCCCGTTTGCAATGGTGCCATCAACATCGCAATTGGACTGATAACGATTGTGTTCTTTATCCACGTCAACTGTCTTCAGGCGAGGTTTCATGTTTCGGGCGACTTCACGCTGTGAGGCTGTATGCTTCAGGCGTAGTTTCATGTTTCGGGCGACTTCACGTGGTGAGGCTGTATGCTTCAGGCGAGGTTTCATGTTTCGGGCGACTTCACGCGGTGAGGCTGTATGCTTCAGGCTAGGTTTCATGTTTCGGGCGACTTCACGCGGTGAGGCTGTATGCTTCAGGCGAGGTTTCATGTTTCGGGCGACTTCACGAGGTGAGGCTGTATGCTTCAGGCGAGGTTTCATGTTTCGGGTGACTTCACGCGGTGAGGCTGTATGATTCAGGCGAGATTTCATGTTTCGGGCGACTTCACGCGGTGAGGCTGTATGCTTCAGGCGAGGTTTCATGTTTCGGGCGACTTCACGCGGTGAGGCTGTATGCTTCAGGCGAGGTTTCATGTTTCGGGTGACTTCACGCGGTGAGGCTGTATGATTCAGGCGAGATTTCATGTTTCGGGCGACTTCACGCGGTGAGGCTGTATGCTTCAGGCGAGGTTTCATGTTTCGGGCGACTTCACGTGGTAAGGCTGTATGCTTCAGGCGAGGTTTCATGTTTCGGGGTTAATGTCTGTGTTTCATGCGACATTTTGGCGGTGGGATGAGAGCGCTGATATCGGGCTACCTGTTATTGATGGGGATTTTGGGTCATACTCGCTGTTCAGCCTTGATTTTTCTTTGATTTGTTCTTGCGTGTTGCCATTGAGCTAGCTGAACATGGTCCTCTGTTGACGCTGCTAAAGATGGATTCTGAACTATGATTCTTGACGTGCCGTTCATTTCTGGGACTGATTCGCTAGATTTCTACAAAGAGGCTGGTTCCTGCGAGCTCTTGCCGTGAGTATTGTTTTCGCTGCATGAAATTTTATCGAGACCTGTTTCCTGATTAAGGGGAAGAGCAAAGTGCCAGAAGTCTTGGGAGTTATTGCCAGCAATGAACGGTGGGAAGGTCCCCTATGTTATGAGTGAAGATATTGAGTTAATTATATCATTGTTTTCTCGTCCAGTGATAGAAGGAGAGATGTTCCTGTGCAGTGGATTCCCGGATTGCAGTGCGTGAGTTATGTCTTGTTTACATTTATTTTTTCTTAATAGTTACTGACAGAGGGTAGTTATTGCTATCAGGGGAATTTAGGGTGTGATTCGAATTGAATTATAGTTGGCTGTGGAGAAAATTTGTGAATTTGTGAACAGTATGACTTCAATTCTTTCCTTATTATTGTGTTGTTGTTATGGCCTTATTATTGTGTAAATTGCTAATAAGAACTTGATAGATGGTATGTTGAAGATATCAAGCCCTTACTAAGCATTGTCCTGTTGGGTGATTTATGCAATTATGTTGATGCTGGATGTATAGCTAAAATACTTAGTGCTTAGTCACATAAAGAAATTATAAAGATGTGTTTTATGTATGAGTGATTGCTGAGTTAATTATTTGAAGAGGAGCCTGTTTAACCGCATTTTACGTCCTATCCTGTTCGAACCCTTAAAGACAGGTTAATGCTGAGATAATAGCCGAGCATAGTAACCTTCGGGTGGGGGCTAGGAGCGTTACACACTCTGGGATCTCTGGAGGGGTTATACCACTTAAAACTCTATTCTGATTGTGCCCCTGGATGGTAATGATGAGGATGATACTGAAGGGGTTCAAATAATTTAACAAAATCCAGTTATATTTTTCCTGAATGCTTCAGTCTTAATTTCTTTATAAGACGACAAAATGTTTTTAGAATAACTCTGCGCTCTGAGTAGATTACAGTATGGTGCTACGGAAAATATCATTAGCGATCAATTATCTATTAAAATCGAAATTTCAGTTCCCCAGAGTGACTTTATTGTTAATTTAGTGACCATTTCGGTGGAATTTATCACTAAATATTTATCCTTTCCCATTGATGTCTTCTTCGAAAAGACTCGAAGAATGAAAAAAATATGTGTAGTGCATGTGTGGCGGTTGCCTTATTTCCTGGTGGATGATAAAGAAGAGGATCTGAGAGTTAAGAAGACACAGAGATGCTCTGGGAATGGAAAGAAGGGATGTCATCTTGTCGTTCGGCCGGCCGGGATGATCTTCACCACGGTCAGTGGAACCTAACATTACATGGTAGCGTGGACAAGATTGATTGCCATAGATGTAGACGGGGGAAATTTCATCCTCTTCTTTCTCTTGAGTGAGCCTGCCCAATCGATGGACAATGGCGTTCGGAACGTCGGCCTACAATTCGCCTCGTCACTCGCTCTTGCAAAAGTACATCGAACGGACAGCAGCGAAAGGAAACACAAAAGAAAAAAGAGAGACAAATGCTCACTCAGCGTCTGATGCCTCTGTAGGTTTGAAGGGTATCCATGAAAATTATACATTCATGCTCTCAGCTTGAAAACTACTGTGCTCTGAGAAATCAGATGGACAAAGTTTTCTGGAACATTATTTCAACTCCTGAAACCCTTCTTTTTGCTTCGCACCATTCAAGAGAGCGGTACATAAAAAAAAATGCAGTGTACTCATCTCTGTCTCCGTTCTTTTTTGCTGAGTCGATATAGGAAGCTTAATCTTTTATAACGCCGCTCTATAATCGTGATTTCTTGTTTCTGCTCCGAATCACAGTGCACTGATTTTGTCAGAAGAATCTTTTGTTTGGAAAATGTTGATCACATTGTGAAAGTGCTCAAAATGCAAGAAAGACATCTGTTTTGCAAATTGCAAAATAAATAGCCTTATTACAAAATAAAACCAGTTTCGCAGATTTTCAATGACACACTCCAAATTTTTTTCATCTCACTTTAAAATGAGGTTTACAAATCGACATCAGATGATTGGTTTCGGTATGTATCTGCTAAACGGCTCGTGCAGCCAAGTCATCGTGCCCAGCGGAAAAGAGTTGTGAGAGTCTGTTTCAGTGGAAAACAGTATACATGGCCGCTAGTAGAGTTTATTTCATAAAATATGTTCAGCTAACCACAAGTATTCTTGATAATTCCTTACATTAAAACACTTTGTACGTGATTGGTTTTCTTCGATGAGCTCAAATTCGGAAAGTTTTACCTGTAGTTTTCCTTAAAGTTCATCCTCATACCAAGGCTGAGATACTGGTAACCATTATTCTCTGTTTAATGACGCCAAACTGTTAGATAGACCTAAATCAATATTTGACCTAGACTTTTTAGTAACCTTTTACATTTTTCAAAACCGTAATAACCTGGTAAATGGTTTAATATCTTCATCTCCATACCTATCGAGCACATGGAAAGCACTCATCAAAACCGATGGCCGCACGACATGTTTGACACGTGACTCTGGTAACATCTTCACAAGCAAGAAATGAAAGCGCTTAATCCTGATGAAGCTGGACCGTCCTTTCCCGCGAAACTGTAGTAGACTTTTAAGTTATACACCGATGATCCATTACATTATGACCACCTACCTAATAAGCAGTAGGACGCCCTTTAGCCTGCAAAACAGAGGCCACTTGACGAAGCATAGATTCGACGAGGTAGCGATAGGTATCCTGGGGTATTAGGTACCATAATGCCAACAGCAGGTCCTTCAGTTCCCGTACAATTCGAGGTGGTGGTAATTTAGCGCAAAACCGCTTCTCCAAGTTGAACCACAAATGTTCGATTGGGTTCATGGCAGGTGAATTTGGAGGCCAGGGCATTAACAGAAAATCACCAGCATGTTCCTTGAGCCACTTCTTGACGATTCTGGCAGTGCGACATGGCGCATTATGCTGTTGGTAATGGCCATCACCAGCAGGGAACACAGTTTCCATGAATGGATGAACTTGGTCTGCAACGATGTTCAGATACCTGACAGCTATCAGGGATTGTGCTGTTGAGATAATGGAGCCTAAAGTGTCCCAACAAAACATCGCCCACAGCATGACACGGCCGTCGCTGGCCAGTTTCCGCCCAACAGTGCATCCAGGTGCCATAGCCTCTGCTGGTAATCGGCGTACTCGCGCTCGGCCGTCTACGTGATGCACCAGGAATCTTGATTCGTAACACCAGGCTACTTTCTTCCAATCATCCACGTTCCAATCTCGATTACCTTGGGCCCATTTCATGCGTTGTTGGAGATGACGTGCAGTGAGCATGAGGACCCGGATGGGTCTTCGGCTACGCAGGCCCATGCGGAGAAGGCTGCGATCAACTGTGTGATGTGACACATTGCCCTGATCACCACTGTTGCAGCTGCGAGTGATTTGTCGCACTGTGACCCTGCGGTCTCTGTTAACAATGTGCGACAGTCTCAGCTCCCCTCTGGCATCAAAGAGCTGCGGACAACACACGCCTGAACGACGGTTCGTCGTTTCGCTCTCTGTGAACCACTTTTCATACGTCACTACAGCGACACATGAACAACCCACAAACCGCGCCGTTTCCGGGATCGTAGTTCCGGGGAGTCGCGCCATCACAATTTGTCCTTTATCAAACTCCGATAAATCGGCAGCTTTTCCCATTCTGACTCCGAACACTCTACTAAACGAAAGCCGGTCCTCGGGTTGTATATATATACAGCTCTGTGAACTTCCCCTGCGCCACCGTTTGGTCTCCAGGCGCGCTCATTTTTCCAGGCAGGGGGGCTGTCATAATGTGATAACTCATCGGTGTAAATATTGCATTCATAAGCGTTGTTTTCTGAATTAAATGGAATATAAATATGCTATGTCTGTAGTTCGACTACTTCAATAAGAATGACACTGATTAATAGAGCTCAGTATCAGGTGTTATTTATTTCCGTTTCATGACCGCGCAGTCGTTTACTTGCAGTTGCTTCGATTTTTGCTTCGGTTTGCATAAAGACGGGCTGGTCATAAGTTTTAGCTCTTCGGTGTATTTGGCCACGAACTGGGTCTAAGAATCTAACAATGTGATTGGAATATTTCTTTTTTACTGCAACTTTTGCTCATTTATTGTGTTTAAGTGATTTGTGAAAATTTCATCACTGTAAATGCGTCAGAAACCGAGGCGAGCTGCCCGGTTGCGAAGCTGTTGCTAGGGTCTAATGTATAACCCTCCATCCATGTATCTGAAGTATGTATTTAGTTCTTGTGGATTAAGAGTTGATTTTGTAATTAATTTTTTATGTCTTACGTTTCCTTCTGATGAAGTTCAAGCATTTACTTCATTAAAAGCAAGTATAAAGTATCGCCAAAAGCGTAACCCAGTCCGAGTTTTCCCATGTCACTGTGAGTTCAAATGCTATTTTGTAATAATCTTACGTTGTACTTATTCACTATTCATTCATTCTTCCATTTCTTCGTTTACATACCGCAACAGCAATTTTCGAAAGTACGTTCAAAATTTACACTAAGAACGATATCCGATATCAGATAAAATATGACGTAAGCTCAGCGGAAGGATTCCGAACCAAATCAACTCGGTCTCGTGTACCATCAACCCATCGGAAATTCTTAGCACACGGTGAATTTCGTGCATATTCATGAAACCCTTATTGCATCTCGGATGGGCTTCACGTCTGCCTCACAGACAGCCGCTCTTCCAAAACCTCTGGTACTTTCCCAAGTCTGTTTACCGTCATTGGGATGCAAAACATCACTTCCTGATGATTTAAACAATGGAAAATAAATTATTTCTAGTCCACCCAGATCTGATTTATACCTACCGACATAAATTAATCTATTATGGTCCTAGACAAGAAAAGGTATTTAATAGCGAGAATGTGTTCACCTGCAATAAATTTCGTTCATGAACAACGAAATGCCAGTTAAAAAGTGTTTGGGTAGTTGAGGGTGTACATATGATGCATGCAGCAAAAATACCACCAGTCATTCTTTAAAGGTCAGATTACAGCAGATTTTAAAGATGATGAATATTGTTTTTATGCAATATGAGTAAGCATTCAGCAGTCTTATACCCTTTCGTACGTATATCTCCAACTGTGCACTGAAATTTGTTTTTATTTATTGTCTCGGGGTTAAACGACCCTTACGGGCATCTAAGAATTGTAAAGAATCGCACGTCTTTAAGTTAGAGCCACTGATTTTGGAAAGGAATAAAAATAGAGTCGTAGGAATAGCACATCATTCACCTGTGCCTTCTTCGGAAACATAAATTCGAGCAAATAGCCAGATGCCCGCGCTTGTGATCTCCACCTGAAATTTGTTTGAAATGAGAAGCTTGTGGAATAATTTCCATCTTCACAAAAACGGTGAGGCCCAGTGTGCGATGTGCTGTCCAAAACATTCGTATGAGATGGGTCAGGGTTCAAGTCCTAGGTAAGGCATAAATAGTGTATAAACAAAGACATCGCTCTTCCCACGTTTAACGACGCACAGCAACCGAAAAATTGTTATTTTTACAATTTTTCGGTTGCTGTGCGTTGACGTCTTTGTTTATTCACTGACGCCACGTATTTGGAGGATTTTCCCTATGAATAGTGTGTTTGTCTTATGGCATTAGCTTCCTACCCTGTAACCAAAGACCTCAAATTAGCGACGGGCGACTGCTTATAGCCCACTGAGTCACGGTGGTCGTTAAACCCACTTATAACGAAGTAAATTTCTCCGTCATTTCTATCCGCGCCTTTATGTCGTGTGCGTCCTTCGGGCAGGTACGTCACATCTCCTGGTACGTTACATCATCTCCCCCTTATTTTATTATTATTTTTTTTTCGAAGTGCTGGAGAAAGGATTCTCTTATTTTTCCTATCTCGCGGTGTGGAAAGAACATCAATCACACCAATGCGAGATCTTGAACGGTCGGGTCATCCGGATAGTTCGGGCGCCATTATAACGAAGTAAATTTCTCCGTCATTTCTATCCGCGCCTTTATGTCGTGTGCGTCCTTCGGGCAGGTACGTCACATCTCCTGGTACGTTACACACTGTAAGATTCCAAGACACCGTTCGTAGCTAAATATGTTTCAATTTTTACATTTGATCGTAAAGCGTCTTGGTTTGCGCCATTTTGTGCAGCATCCGTGAGAAAGGAAAGTGGTCGAGATAGCACTGGCGGCGTCATCAGTGGATTAGAAACCCTTCGCATGTTAATACCGTAGACCGCCAGATTTTATGTTTGCTAGTTTTTGATTGAAGGCTTAACGACCACCGTGAGCAACTCCATGGGCTATAAGCAGTCGCCCGTCCCTAATTTAGGGCAACTGACGCCAGGGAAGGGAGAGAGCCGGTGCCGTGAGACAAACACTACATCCATGCCTCCCGGGATTCGAACCCGGACCCATCTCGGACGAATGGTCATAAGCCAATGCTTAAACCACTGCACCACCGAGGCGGCGATCGCCAGATTAAAATGAGCTGGGTAGAAGAGCGCTACACGCTAGCATGTATTTCCAGTTGTGTTTTGTTAACGTCATCAGCGTATGTTTATGGTTTTCGTGTCAGTGAATCGAGAAAGGGTAAAGATCACAAACTTCAAAGGCCGCTGTACAGAGCGATTAACATCTCCATGGTCTTCGAGGAGATATAAAGACGTTAATACAGACAATTGACGTGGATTATGAACATCAAACAGAAGTCACCGTTCTTTCCACGTTTATAAGTGAGTCACGGAAAAATTATGATTGGCCGCCACCGGGAATCGAACCCAGGGTCTTCCAGTTACGCGCCGGACATGCTACCACTGTACCACAGCGGCCTCGAATTCCTCCAAATTCACATACGACTAACTGCCAAATCACTTGGCAGGTTGCTTCTTCGAGCACCGCACAACGCTGAGGATTCACCAAAAATGGTAAGCAGCAACTGAACAAATAACTGGAAGGCGAATGAATAATTAATACAGACAGTTGACGTGGATTAGGAACATCAAACAGAAGTCACCGCTCTCTCCACTTTAAAAGTGAGTCCCGGAAAAATTCTCATTGGCCGCCAACGGGAATGGACATGCATGTCCGGCGCGTAACTGGAAGACCCTGGGTTCGATTCCCGGTGGCGGCCAATGAGAAATTTTCCGTGACTGACTTATAAATGGCTACTGGGGCGGCAATTTCTGTTTGTTTTTTACTAATCGGATTTTTAGAATCTATAAAAACATGAACAAGAGAAACGGCTGCCGAAGCCCAAAATTGATGGAAATGTGCGTTACGAAAATATTCTTTGTAGCGAAAAATATCCTATGGAAAAGGAATTTTTCGAATCGAATAATTACGAGCAGAGACGAAGAGGAAAACGCAATAACACTTTATGCCCTCTAGAGGAAAAACTGGGCGTTATTTGATCAAGTAAATAAGCGCAAAATGTCCCTCACTGTCACGGGCACCCAACGAGAAAGAAAATGTTTTCAATGGGATTTTTTGGAAAAAAAGAGATGTTTCCGCATAGAAATACAACTGCCGAAATGTGCATTATTAAAAAGTAAAAAAATATCGGAAAAATATTTTTGACAATGAGACATACGCATTTGAAAAATAGTGTTTCAAATACGACTTTTATAAGCAGACATAGCAAGAAAGTTGTTTGTATATATGTACGCCCTTAGCTAGAAAACTGTACAGTGTACATCATTTAATTAAAGTGGATAATGTTCGCAAATTTTAACAAGGCGAATGGCATACTGTGCAAAAAGATCTCCTTCAATAGATTTTTATAAACAAAGATACAGTTGCAAACAGAAATGCACATTAGCGTCACCTAGCGGCAGAACTGTGCATTATGAAAAATTTAATATTAAATGCTCCAGGAAGTGAATGGTGCCCGATGATCAGGGCCCGATTTACGCCTATAAGGCCCCGCATTTTAGGAGGTCCCAGAATCGCAACGCAAAAAAAAGTTTATGCTTTTTTTATTAATTACTTAGTATGTATGGTGTGACGTGCCTGCCCCGCAGGAATCACACGACATAAAGGCAGATCGAACGAACGTCTGCGTAGCTCAGTTGGTAGAGCGACTTGTTCCGGAATAAGCGGACTCGTGTTCGATTAACGGCGTGGACCAAAAATGACGGAGGAATTAACTTCGTTATAATGGCGCCTGAACTTCCCGGATGACCCGGCCGGTGTGATGTTCTTTCCTTACCGCGAGATTGGAAAAATAAGGTAATTCCTTCTCCAGCGCTTCGAGAAATAAATGTGTGTGACGCTGCATTCCACACACCAGATTGACTGGGAGTTCTCAAGTGCACGTTCTACAGCGGATGGCTGCCTGCAACGACTCATGGTTACGACTGACCCATGGGCCATGCCCCCGGCCCTCTTTCGGGGGGGAGATGTGACGTGCCTGCCCCGCAGGACGCACACGACATAAAAACAGATAGCAGCAAGAACGAACGTCTGCGTAGCTCAGTTGGTAGAGCGACTTGTTCCGGAATAAGTGGACTCGGGTTCGATTCCCAGCGTGGACCCAAAATGACGGAGAAATTTACTTCGTTATAATGGGAAAAATAGTTGGGGGAAACCTCATTTCAACTGTAGTATTTCATACTGTAAAGTATCTGATTTTAAAATTGCTTGGGTCTATATTAAGTGAATTAATGAGCTGAATAACGTGCTTTTATGAGAGTGAGAATTATGCAGTTACACATGTTTGCTCAAATTTAAGTAGCATTCATCTGTTAATAGAATTATTCTACTAAAATATTGACCAGCCGACTATTTAAGTATCACTCATCTGTTAATAGAATTATTCCACTATAATTTCACAGGACGACTAGTTTCAGAACGGGGCAGTAATTTAAAATATTTCCAAATATCGCTTTTCCCCTTTACACTGTCTACAAGCACATATTCCCCGGAAACGAGTTTTTCGCGAACACCTTTCGCTTTCTTAAACTCCATAATAAGTATGGAAGACTATTTATCAGCAACACTGAACTGAGCATATGCTAAGGGAAAACAACGACAGACTGCCCAGCTAATCAGTGTCACAGAAGTTTTGAAAACGTCTGCCTGATAGTACAAATCGGGAAAATACGGCACAGATTTATACACAGAAGTAAGTTTCTCCCTGGCTTTTCACACGTCTAGAGAACAAAGTGCCGCCGACCAGAACAATAAAAAAGATCGTCTGCGAGGGGTGGCTCGGTTTCGAAAAGCTGTAGTTAATAGCCTGCCCTGAAGCATGAGAGGAAGGTGGAAGTTAGAGAGAGAGAGAGAGAAGGGACCACATTCACATTGAAAAACTAAGGGAGCTGACCCACTCCAATTGTTTTGTAGGAGGGGAGGATGTCGTAAAACTTCTATTTCTTTCATTAGCGGAAATTATTGAATCTTATCCTGCTGCTGTATGTTGCGAGTTTTCCTAACGAGAAAGGCATCGTACATCGATTGTTCTGCTCATTAAAAAAAAAAAAAAAAAAAAAAAGAAACCTGCTCTGCCCGTGTCTGTTTTACATTAAATATTGAAGGCCCACAGTGCGACAAATCACTCACAACTACAAGGCCCGACCCGACACGGGCCTGTGCAGACCTTTAGCGTAGGTTGTAAATTTATTGTAAACGGAGACATGCACTCACGCCCTCTAGTGGAAAATGAATACGTTAAGAATATTTTTAAATTATATACAAAATATCACCATCGATGTTTTCAATCATGAGTTGTATCTGACCAAAGCGGAATTTTTTTTAAGTCAGGTTTTTAGATGATGTGACGGGCTATAAGCAGTGTTTCGAGATGAGTTCCGGTTCGAATAACGGTGTGGCCCGGTGAGGCAGTGTTGGTATGTTTATCTTACGGCACTGCATCTCTCCCTTCCCTGTAACCAGTGGCCCTAAATTAGCGACGGGCGACTGTTTATAGCTAGGCTAGTAATTGTTTCGAGGCGCGAATTTCGGACGTTTTTTTTTCGCAAAATTTAGAGGTTTTTCTGTAATTTCGCAATATCAAATATATCCGCGAATTTCAGATTTTTTTCGTAGTTTTGCCTAATTCTATTATAATTTTCAGATTATTTTTATAATATTTAAATAATTTTATTAGTGCGTTTATTAGTATTTACGAGAAAAATATGCCGCAAAGCAATCCTACTGTAAAGTCCAAATCAGAACTTTAAACCTTGAATTACTTCTCAAGATTGTTCGTTACGAAGAGACTCTTATCAAACAAGCTTGACCGGTAATTCTAGGTCACATGCACTCTGCTGAAGATCATGATGATCATATGCAGATGATTTTAGGAAGGGGGTGTCTGACCCCAGGTCTTGAACAACCCTTAGAAATAGGACACTAGGAGATTTGGGCTAGAGCGCCTAATAGGAAATTGACACGGAAGCGAAGTCGAAAGGGGAGGAAGACGCCCTTATTTATTACCGGGGGCCAGTACCCGGGGTCCGACGGCTTAACGTGCCCATCCGACGCACGGCGGGTATTTAGGGGATCGAGCGTTCGTACCTGCCTGGGATCGAACCTGAGGCCCTTCCCGTGGCAGTCACGAACGTTGCCCACTCGGCCACTCGCGGCACACTCTGCTGAAGAATGCACGGGTGGTCTTTTAAGAATTCCGCCCCCACCCCCACCCCGCGCTACTGTTGAACGACATTGCCGACTTGACGTACTATAGTAAACCGAATGTCGCCAATTGTATTAGTAGTTTTAACTGGGAAAAGCAGCTCACAGAAAGGAGTGTTTGAGTTTCGCAAACGCTTAGCTTAGAAATTTTTTGTGTTTGTGTGAATATTTAGTTTATAAAGTTTCTAGATATTGTTTGTTAATTTTGAGAATGAGCCACGTGGGTAAAATGAGTGCGTCTGAAGCATGCAAGTAGAACATCAAGGAAACGTTTCATGTGAACAAAAACCTACTGTTCCCTTCGTGTTACAACATTCCAGAGAATTTTTTCAGGAAAGGATAGTTGTGAAAAGCATATAGCAAGAAAGCTGTATGAAAAAAGGTGTGTCCACAGTCAACCAAAAATAATGCAGAAATGTATTGATGAAGTAATTGAGAAAAGAACTAAACAAGAGCAGCATCGCACAACAGAACTTTAGAAATTAACTGGTGTCTTTTGTGCATCAAACATCCCGCTTCCCATATTGGATAGCCCTACATTAAAAAGTTACTATAAAAATGCGTTGAAAGATATTGTTATTCCAAACGCAAATTGGATTCGGAAATATTATTTGCCGAAAATATATGGTATTCACAAGCAACAAGTGAAAGATTTATTAGCACGTCTTTTGTAAAAAAATGATTGTGCTTATGTTACCGGTTTGTCCGTCCGTCCGTCTGCACCCATGATATCTCTGCAACTATCAGTCCGATTTGAAAAATCCTTTTTGCAGTGGGAAGCTTGAAATATGCGAATGATGATCCTTTATTTCGTTTTTTTTTTGTTTTTTTTTTACGATGTACAATTTCGCCGCTATGGGGCGTAAATGCTGATGATGTCGAATTCAAAAATACGTTTTATTCCACATATTTGCTTCAAAACAACCGATTGAAAAAATTCTTTTATCTTTCGATTTCATTTATGTCGAAGAGTATTTTAGATATAGTTACTTTTTCAAATTACGCATAGATTTTCCGCTACGGGGCGTAAATGTAAATTACGTTTCCCCCATAACTCTTCTTCTAAAGCTCCGATTTGAAAAAAAATTTCTTCAGCGGGTAGATCTCCTGATGGAAAATCTTATGCATATAATTTCAAATTTTTGGTAATTAATACTTTACCCACCAGAGGGCGTAAGTGTTAATTTTTGCTTCTTATGCAATTGCCATAAAATCTGAGCTTCTAAAATATCGATTAAAAAAATTCTTTCGTGGACTGATGCCATTCCCATCGATAAATATTTTCGGAATATCTTCTTCTTAAAATATTCCACAGTTTCTCCGCCAGGGGGCGTAGATGTATATCTTATTTTTGTCAATATCTCTACTTCTAGGAGTCCGATTTGAAAAATTCTTTCTTTGTTGGATAGTGTTTCCAGTGTGACATGTTTTTCATATAATTTCAAAATTTTCAAGTAATTCATAGTCTTTCCGCTAAGGGGCGTAGAGGTAAATTGCGTTTCCCCCTATATCTCTGCTTCTAAATCGCCGATTTGAAAAATTCTTTCTGCACCGGATACAGCTCCTGATGGGAAATCGTTTGCACATAATTTCTAGTTTTTTGTAAAAAAGTGGTTTGGCCAGGTGGCGTAAGTCTTAATTTCCGCTTCTGATGTATTTGCAGCAAAATATGAGCTTCTAAATTCTTGATGGAAGAAATTCGTCGTTTGTAGACAGATAGTACTCACGTCGACAAATCTTTTAGAAACATTTTCTTTTTAAAATAATACATGGTTTCTACTCCAAGAGGCGTAGATGTATATCTTATTTTGTCAATATCTCTACATCTAAGAGACCGATTTGAAAAATTCCTTCTTTGTTGGATATTGTTTCAGGTGTGACATGTTTTGCATATAATTTCAAAATTTTCAATTAATTCATAGACTTTCCGCTAAGTGGGCGTTATGGTAAATTGCTGTCCCCCCTATATCTCTGCTTCTAAATCTCTGATTTGAAAAAAAAATCTGCACCGGATACAGCTCCTGATGGGAAATCCTTTGCACATAATTTCTAATTTTTGAAAAAATGGTTTGGCCACCAGGTGGCGTAAGTCTCAATTTCCGCTTCTGATGTATTTGCAGCAAAATATGAGCTTCTAAAATCTCGATTGAAAAAAGTAGTTTGTTCACCGATACTACTCATGTCGACAAACCTTTTAGGAACATTTTCTTCTTGAAATAATGCATGGCTTCTACGCCGCGGGGCGTAGATGTATATTTTGTTTTTGTCAATATCTCTACTTCTAGGAGTGCGATTTGAAAAATTCCTTCTTTGTTGGATAGTGTTTCCAATGCGAAATGTTTTTTCTATAAATTCAAAATTTTGAAGTAAATCATAGTCTTTCCGCTAGGGGGCACAAAGGTAACTTGCGTTTCTGCGTTATTTCTGCTTCTAAAACTCCGATTTGAAAAATTCTTCCTGTATCACATACAAGACCTGATGGAAAATATTTTTCACATAATTTCTAATGTTTGGTAAAAAATGGTTTGGCCACCAGGGGGCATAAGTGTTAATTTCTGCTTCTGATGTATTTGTAGCAAAATCTGGGCTCCTGAAAACTCGACTGAATTTTTTTATTTTTCTTGGACCGATTGTGCTCATACGGAAAGACCTTTTGAGAATACTTTCTTCCTAAAATAATGCATGGCTTTCCCACCAGGGGACGTAAAGTCACATCTTATTTTTGTCGATATCTCTGTTTTTAAGAGTCCGATTTGAAAAATTCTTTCTATGTTGGAGAACGTTTCTGGTGCGAAATGTTTCTCATATAAATTCATGTTTTTCTTAACGCACAAGTCTGCAATCAAAGGTCGTAAGCTCACAATTCCGTTTACAGCAATATCTGAAGGTTTAAAAACCCGATTGAAAAACTTCTTTCTTCCGTCAGATGCTATTGTTTTCCGTACCGGTTCCATGGACTTTGAATAGCTTTGATAAATTTAATAAGCGTCAGAACGGATTCAAAAGACGTGCTTATTACACCCAAAAATTCGGTGTCATCTTTCTTGTTAAAATTAGTATCCGGTGTAAGCATCGTAGCAGAAGAAGCACCTGATTCAAAAGGTAAGTAGGCTACATTTCGGAATATTCTTGCTGTTCCATCAGCTAAAACGAATGTTGAAAGCTGTAGTGCTGAAACCTCTTTGAATGCAATCTTCCTCGAGTGCATCACTTTGGAATACGTAAATTTTAAAGCAGTTATCGAGGCAATACTTCAGTGCGTTAATAAATATGAAATACCTTTTGCGAATATAACCGCTTTTGTGGCACAACGCATCTTACATGTCCAAAGCGTGGGGAAAGAGCCTGTTAGTCGTATTTTTTTTTTATAGTGTTCAAGTCACCTGCAATGCACATCTTTTAAATCTTTTAGGCGAAATTTGGCAGAATGAGTTTAGAAATGTTAAGTCTTTAGTAGTTGCTGTTAAACGTTCCTTCACAACTTGTCCCGCGCGTAAAGGACGTTTCCGGCTATTTTTGCAAGAGAAGGGCAAAATATTATAGCTTGCTTACCTCTAGTACCTGTGCAGAACAGGTGGAGCAGTTGGTTTGAGGCCGTGCTTTTCTACTGCAAACATTTACAAGATTACGCAAAGTTTTTGTGAAAAAAAACAGTAGTTGTATTCTGGATAAAATCATTGAGTATTGTCAAAGTAGGGATTTAAAAGAAAATCTGAAGCATTCTGAGGTTCATGCGCCGCAAATTTCCAGACAGCTCTCTATTTGAAAAACTGAGAATTTCTGCTCACAAAAATATGTAATGAAATGTCGAACATTGCCAACAGTCTTCTTAGAAAGATTCAAGATTGCGATCACGTCGCTGCAGAAAGATCTCTATCTACTTGTTATGAAAAAATTAAGCTTTAGATTTTTGAAGATGCAATAAAAAGCATGGATTTTGTCATCCAGCCGCAAATTTCTGGAAGTTGTGGAGAACAACAGGGTGGGTGCTGAAGCAACTCAAATCCTGTAGTCTTCTATGGTGGTTTTTACAATCTGGAATGTGTAACTGAAAGCATTGTAATAAAGAAAGACAGCGCTATGCTGTTTTTCACGCCTTCTTTCCTTGATATCTACTCAAAATTGGTTTATGAGGTTGGCATAGTGTGCACCCGTGGCAGTGGTGACCTTTTTCCGGTAGTCAAACGTGATGAAGCCTTGCGTATCCCAGACAACCTTGCCGGCTGACGGAGCGAAGGGAACTTCTTGGAAGGTGGAGGGAATGCATGCTTCCATATTAAAAATTCTTTCCTAGTCTCTAGATAAAAAGGATGAACCCATGTTTAATCCATTGTAACAATCCGGAACTAGAAATCTTGTGGATCCGTACGAAGCATGCTCAAGTCATTGAGGTACGTTCGTTTACGAAATGCCCCATCTTTCAATATTTGTGGGACTCATCTCTTGCTGCCCTTTTTAGACTTTAAAGAATTCGACAGAATTGAATCCATGCTGCCGATGGAAATGCCTACGGACAAAACTAATTTTGGAAGATGTGAATTCGTTTATTGGTGTAAATATGACATGAATATTAAGTGAGATAATATCCGAAAACTAGAAAATGTCGTCGTAGTGGAGCGGGAATCGAACCCTCGTCTCTCGGATAGCAACCGAGTATGCTAAATTCAAATGAATCGGAAACTTAAGACTTCGTCGTTCTGGGTAGTGTAGTGGTTAGCATACTCGGGAGCTACCCGGCGGGAGACGCCGATACGATTCTCGCTCCAGGACGACGAAATTTTGAAGTTTATGGATATTATCTGACTTAACATTCATGTCATATTTACCCCAATAAACGGATTCACAACTTCCAAATTTGGATTGTACAATGGTGAAATCCCGTATTTCATTCACTGAGTTTCATTCATTTACACATCGAACGTCCATTCATCAGTCTTGAAACACCAGATCGTGCACACAGTTGGTGTTTTCCTCAGTGAATATTGAGGGCCATATAACGATCTGCATCGTCACAAGATTTTCTGCCAGAACGAAATTCCTCGTTTCTATTGACAACTGTGGAATATCCAGAAGCCATATCCCCTAATATCTGCATCATATCGTCATGAATCCCCTGTGGGGACACGCCTTTCAAAAATAGTCATTCTCTGTGCCATTCAGAAGATGTAGGACATGCAGGAGCCTTATTTCTCAATGTCTGCACTATACCATCATGAAACTCCTGCAGGGACACACCTTTCAACAATAGTCATTCTCTGTGCCACTTGACAACTGTCGAATATGCAGGAGCCTTATTCTCTAGTGTCTGCATCATATCATTCTGAACCTCCTGTGGAGATATGCCTTTCAAAGGCAGGTATTTTATCACCGTCATTAGTTCGTTTTTTCTGCATTTCGCAGTTTCTACAATTTAGTTCACAAGATCATCCAAGAAAAGAGAACGAATGGATTCGTAGCATTGAAACTGTTTGTAGTGACGTACAGAAATATGCACTACCCGCAGAAAAAACATTGAATATTCATGTTTACCAGAAATACGTTAAAACAAAGAATTTTTGAGCAGCTAGTACGTGTACTTGTCCATTTTTAGCATGTCTTCTGTAAAAAAAGATCGTGCTTATGTTATCGGTTTGTCCGTGCGTCCGTCCGTCTGTAGGCACCATATCTCTGCAACTATTAGTCTGATTTGAAAAAATCTTTTTGCATTAGGAAGCTTAAAATATTCGAATGATGATTATTCATTTCGGTTTTATTTTTTACGATGTACAATTTTGCCGCTAGAAGGCGTAAATGCAGATGATGTCGAATTCAAAATGCATTTTATTCCATATATGTCGAAGAGTATTTTAGATACTTCTAAACATCCGATTGAAAAAAATATTTATCTTTCGATTCCATTCATGTCGAAGAGTATTTTAGATACTGTTACTTCTCCAAGTTACGCATAGATTTTCCGCTAGGGGGCGTAAAAGTAAATTACGTCTTCCCCGATATCTCTTCTTCTAAAACTCCGATTTGAGAAATTCTTTCTGCATCGGATGCAGATCCTGATGGAAAATCTTTTGCATATAATTTCAAATTTTTGGTAAATAATACTTTGGCCAACAGGGGCGTAAGTGTTAATTTTTGCTTCTGATGTATTTGCCATAAAATATGAGCTTCTAAAATCTCGATTGATAAAATTATTTCGTGGACCGATGCCACTCACGTCGATAAACGTTTTCGGAATATTTTCTTCCTAAAATATAGCATGGTTTCTCCACCAAGGAGCGTAGATGCATATCATATTTTTGTCAATATCTCTGTTTCCAATGGTCCGATTTGAAAAATTCTTTCTTTATTTGATAGAGTTTCCGGTGTGACATGTTTTTCATATAATTTCAAAATTTTTAAGCAATTCATAGACTTTCCGCTAGGTGGCGTAAACCTAAATTGCGTTTCCACCGATATCTCTACTTCGAAAACTCCGATTTGAAAAAAAAATTCAGCAGCGGATACAGCTCCTGATGGGAAATCCTTTGCATATAATTTCAAATATCTGGTAAAAAAATGTTTTGGCCCACAGGGAGCGTATTTCTTAATTTCCACTTCTGACATATGAAGCAAAATCTGAGCTTCTAAAATCTCGATTGGAAAAAATTCGATTGTGGACCGACACTACTCACGTCGACAAACCTTTTAGAAATATTTTCTTCTTAAAATAATACATGATTTCTCCGCCAGGGGGCGTAGATATATATCATATTTTTGTCAATATCTCTATTTCTAGGAGTCCGATTTGAAAAATTCCTTCTTTGTTGGATAGTGTTTCCGATGCAAAATGTTTTTCATATAAATTCAAAATTTTGAAGAAAATCATAGACTTTCCGCTATAGGGCGCAAAGGAGAAATGACGTTTTCTGCGTTTTTTCTGCTTTTAAAACTCCGATTTAAAAAATTCTTCGTGTACCGCATGCAGCTCCTGATTGAAAATGTTTTCCATATAATTTCTAATATTTGGTAAAGAATGGTTTGACCACCAGGGAACATAGGTGTTAATTTCTGCTTCTGATGTATTTGCAGCAAACTCTGAGCTCCTGAAAACTCGACTAATTTTTTTTCTTAGACCGATACCGCTCACATTGAAAACCCTTTTGAGAATACTTTCTTCCTAAAATAATGCATGGTTTCCCGCCAGGGGGCGTAGATGGATATCTTATATTTGTCCACATCTCTGCTTCGAAGAGTCTGATTTGAAAAATTCTTTCTTTGTTGGAGAGCGTTTCCGCTGCGAAATGTTTCTCATATAAATTCAAATTTTTCTTAACGCACAAGTCTGCAACCAGAGGGCTCACAGTTCCGTTTACAGCAATATCTGCGATATTAAAAACCCGATTGAAAAAACTTCGTTCTTCCGTCAAATACTATTATTTTCCATACCGATTCCATTGACTTTGAATAGCTTTGAAAAATTTAATTTGTGTCAGAACGGATTCAAAAAACGTGCTCATTATACCCGAAAATTCGATGTCATCTTTCTTGTTTTTTATGTTAAAGGTCATCCACATACATACTATTTCTCGAGAGAGATTAAAAATTATGTTCCGATTTTCAGGATATTTTGTGAAAAAATCTTTCCCGAATTGCTCACGGTAACCTCTTCAATACTCCGATCGCACTAGCTATCCAGTTTCCAATTTTTAAGCCTTCCATAAAATGGCTCTTCAAACAGAGAGCGTTTTGTGAACATCTGTATAGAGTGATGTAGTCGGCGATCCCTAATCAGCAAGAGTTCAAATGTAACTGTGAGAAAATTCATTAGCGACAGACATTACAGATTTAAATCGACAAAAACATGCATCAGTAAAATGACTGCCGTCCATGAGTTCAGTAACCACTGTGCTAATTGGGAAGTTCTTTGTGAACAGTAAAAAAAAAATCGATTCTCCGTGTTATTCGTAAATGTAATTTATCAGAGTCAAAAAAATCTAGTGAGTTTTGAGAAAGCATCTTTCCTTTAGAGCGCTCAAATTGATAATGTTGGTGCAAATGTGATCAGTGAACGTTTTGATGACTGCATATCAACAAATGGGGCACAGAACAAATATCAATTACTTACAAGAAAGATGACACCGAATTTTCGGTTGTAATGAGCACGTCTTTTGAATCCTTCCTGACGCGAATTAAATTTATCAAAGTTATTCAAAGTCAGTGCAACCGGTTAGAAAAAATCAACCGAATTTCTACAATCGATAAAACATCCAGAAATAGAAACAGCTACATACTTCCACCAGAGGCTAAAAAGCATGTTACGAAGATTAACAAATGACGTACAAAAAGTTTCTCATAGCACAAGGAAGGTATCGGAGACAAATAGTTTTTCAAATCGAACAGTTAAAAGAAGAAATATAGAATGATGATACAACTCTACGCTTTCCAGTTTTGCATAATGGAAAAGTTGAAAATAGGCGAAAAATATTATTCATGAAAAAAGCTATGCTCAGAAAAAATAACTTTTCAAACACGTCTCCTGAAAGCAGAGATAGCGAGATAAAGGTATTGATTGACCTTTCTTTACGCCCTGTAACGCGAAAACTTTGCATTATTTAAAAAGGGTAATTCCGCATATTATTCTTTTTAAATTCATTTTAGCTTTGCATTGTAGCAAAATGACATACTGTAAAATAGAAATTATTAATAGGATTTTTAGAAGCGGAGATACAGCTGCAAACAGAAGTACAAAAACACCTCCTAGCGACAGAACTGTGAACTATAAAGCTCCTCAAATACTAGCCAAAAGAGTTCCACAAGGCAAATGGCATCCGGTGTTGAAAGAATTTTTTAAATCGCCCATTTAGAAAAAGAGATATTAAGAAAAGCAGATTAAACATTTGTACCCCCTAGAGGCGAAATTGGGCATTATTTTGGGAAGAAAATAAACAGAAAGAGTTTTCATAATTAGCAGTTCTGACCGAAAAATAATTTTTTATATCGGGTGTTTAGATCCGCAGATATTGTTGTAAACGGAAAGTAAACTTACGCCCTCTAGTGGCGAACTTGTGCGTTAAGAAAATTTTTAAATTATATGAGAAACATTTTGCAGTGGAAACGCTCTCCAACAAAGAAAGAACTTTCCAAATCGGACTCTCAGAAGCAGAGACATCGACAAAAATAAGATATACATCTACAACCCCTGGCGGGAAAACTATGCGCTATTTTAAGCAGAAGGTATTCTCAAAATGTTTTCTGATATAAGCGGTATCGGTCCACGAAAGAATTTTTCAATGCAGTTTTTAGGTGCTTAGATTTTGCTGCACATACATCAGAAGAAGATATAGATACTTACGTGCGGGCCAAACCATTTTTTTTATCAAAAATTAGTGATTATATGCAAAACATTTCCCACCAGGAGCTGAATCCGAAGCTGGAAGAATTTTTTAAATCTGGGTTTTAGAAACAGAGATATCGGGGAAAACGCGATTTACCTTTACGTCTTCTAGCGGAAAATCTATGCATTACATAAAAAAAGAAATTGTGCCTAAAACAGACTTCTTTATAAATGACATCGAGGGGGTGAAGAAATTTTTACAATGGGATATTCAGAAGCAAATACATGCAATAAAATGTATTTTGGATTCGATATCATCTGGAATTTGCCCCCTTCTATCGGCGAAGTTGTGCGTCGGAGAAAACCGGAATGCAAGGATATAATCATTCTCATATTTCAAGCTTCCCAATGCAAGAAGAATTTTTAAAATCTGACAGTAAGTTGCCGAGATATGGTGCCCACAGACGGACGCACGGACAAACCGATAGCATAAGCACGATTTATTTTTTATTTTTTTACAAAATACGTGCTAAAAAATGTAAAAGGAAATATATTTATATTTATTTCATTTTTTTACTGTAAGGAAAGACATGGTCTAAGCGATGGCTTCTGATCATTCGTCCGAGTTGGGTACCGGTTCGGATCGCAGTGAGCCATGGATGTTGTGTTTGGCTTACGACACTGGCTCTCTACCTTCCCTGGAACTAGTGACCCTTAATTAGGGACGGGGACTGCTTATAGACTATTGAGTAGCTCACGGCGGTCTTGAAACCCCCAATAAAAAAAAAGAAAGAAAGCCATTTTAAGCCACCTGTACTGGCATTTTTTTATTTTTTTTAACTGAGAGATAGGGATATTTTTTCTCTTTCGCATTGTAGATTAGGTTGATGTAACGACGGGACTACATTAATCATTTTCCATGTCCTATTTGTAAGAATTCATAACATGACAAGAGAGTCGACTGGAAGACGGCATCATCCGTAGATAACCTCCTAATAACCCAATGAAGGAGAAGTTAAGATAAGTTTAACCCGGCACCTAAACAGAGCCTCTCAGTACGAAATCACAATCAGCCTAAGTCCTCACTGGAAGTGAGTCTCCAAATCTGTCATGTGGAAACTCTACCGTGACGAATGACTTTGCGGTTATCACATGACAAGCGGGACTATTAATTTGGGTTAGTTTTTTTTTCCTTCTGAAAATAGAGAATGAAGTCGCAATGGATTTCCGCGATACAATATGATTGTTAAAGTCGCTAGTCGTAAAAATGTAATCGTCTGTACTGATAAATTTCTCGAAAATAAGCAGTGACATGCGTAGTAGGCCAGGCATGGGGAACCTGTGGCCTTCTAGGCCATACCTAAAATCTCTGCCTTTTGTTTCCAACGGTAAAACTTCTTTACATATTTTCTTCGCAATTAATGTATTCCCAAGGATGAAAATTTGCACATCGATAAAACTAACTTTAAATTATAGCATTGGGCACTTAATACTTGCTAAAACATAACCATAATTAAGCAATCCAACATTTGTTTGTCTCTGATGTCATCAATGTACAGGTCGCGCCATTTAGTAAGAGGTCTGAACATTACTCAAAGAAAAATGATTTTTTTTTAATATAATTATTGTTAGCAAGTATTAAGTATCCCATGCTATAACTTAAAGTTATTTTTATCGATGTGCAAATTTTTATCTTTGGGAATACGTTAATTGGGAAGAAAATATGTAAAGAAGTTTTACCATTGGAAACATAAGGCAGAGATTTTAGGTGGAACCACCTTAAATGCGGCCTTTTGAGTCAATCTGAATTTTGCCAAACAAGTCCTTTTATTTTTATTAATATGTTTTTGTTCGTCTTTTATTATTTTTATTCTAATCTTAAAATGACCATATTTAAAATGCCAAAGAGTAAAAGAAGATTCAACGAAATAATGCTCTCTGTGCTAAATCTACTATTTTAAGTGACACTTTGCGGCAAGTTATAAATACTGTTAACTGTTTTCATTCAAATCCAACAAGTATTGTTAACTGTATTCGTTCAAATGCAACAAGTTATAAGTATTGTTAACTGCATCCGTTCAAATGTAACACGTTATAAGTATTGTTAACTGTATTCGTTCAAATGCAACAAGTTATAAGTATTGTTAACTGTATTCGTTCAAATGCAACAAGTCATAAGTATTGTTAACTTTATTCGTTCAAATGCAACAAGTTATAAGTATTTGTAACTGTATTCGTTCAAATGCAACAAGTTATAAGTATTGTTAACTGTATTCGTTCAAATGTAACAAGTTATAAATATTGTTAACTGTATTCGTTCAAATGCAACAAGTTATAAGTATTGTTAACTGTATTCGTTAAAATGCAACAAGTTATAAGTAATGTTAACTGTATTCGTTCAAATGCAACAAGTTATAAGTATTGTTAACTGTATTCGTTCAAATGCAACAAGTTATAACTATTGTTAACTGTATCCGTTCAAATGCAACAAGTCATAAGTATTTGTAACTGTATTCGTCCAAATGCAACAAGTTATAAGTATTTGTAACTGTATTCGTCCAAATGCAACAAGTTATAAGTATTGTTAACTGTATTCGTTCAAATGTAACAAGTTATAAATATTGTTAACTGTATTCGTTCAAATGTAACAAGTTATAAATATTGTTAACTGTATTCGTTCAAATGCAACAAGTCATAAGTATTGTTAACTCTATTCGTTCAAATGCAACAAGTTATAAGTATTTGTAACTGTATTCGTTCAAATGCAACAAGTTATAAGTATTTTTAACTGTATTTGTTCAAATGCAACACGGTATCGTCAGTTTCGTAACATGCTAAAGTTGGACGACGGGAAATTCGGTGTGGATTTGCCGTATCATTCTGAAGTGCTTTGGCTATTGCAGGGATAGGTGTAGTAAAAATGTCTTTGCGAGAACAGATAGTTAAATTTTATGAAAAACCGAATGTGCAATGTGAATTATTGAAAGATTTTTATAGAAATGCTGCATTCCTGTGAGATATCATGTCAAAGCAAAATAACTTGAATATTTCTTTGCAAGGTAAAACTAAGTCTATATATGCTATGCGACAAACAATCTAAGCATTTCGAAAGAAAGCTATCTTTTTTTTCCTAAACTCTTCTCCTTCAAAAGGAAATTTCGGGTGAACATTTTCCCGAGTTAGCAAAGATCATTGATCAGCACGAGAATCCATACGAGTCATTTAAAGAATACGCGCTCATTAATTGGAGAATGCAATGAAAGGTTCACTGATTTTGAGAATCATGATATCACACTCAAATTAGCAAATTGATTACGAGAAACAGTTCACCAATTAAGTAGTAAATAGTAACACTGTACTAGAGATCCGGTTTATTGGCGTATGAAGTAGACACATTAGCGTTTCCAAGCTTTCGCCCATCAACCAGATGGCTTTTTCAATTTGTTTTTGCCATTCTCGGAGCAATGTGGAACACCTACAAACTTTTTAGACATCTTCGACTTAAACTGGAGAAGGAACGCTCCCTCCCACCTCGACTTTTTAACCGCCTGCAGAACATCGGGACTAATCCCAAAGTTTCTCAGCTTTAAATCAACAGTTAAGGGATCCTGGTTTGTAGTAAATAGTAACACTGTACTAGTGATCCGATTTATTGGCGTAGGAAGTAGACATAAGCGTTTCCAAGCTTTCGCACATCAACCAGATGGCTTTTTCAAGGAAGTTAGACGGAAACTGCCGCAATGTGTCTACTTCCTACGCCAATTAATCTGATCACTAGTACAGTGTTACTATTTACTACTCAAATTAGCATTTCAACCTCACCTAGCTGATGTCTCCATGGCTCCTACAGAACTACGGATGGAATTCATTGAGCTCTCAAAAGATGACATTTTAGAATCCTCATTTGATGCTAAGAAAGATCCAATTATAATATGGAGAAATGCAATAGCATACCCACGTCTTCCGCAACATGCACGGAAAAATGCTTTCTTGCTTTTCAACCACTTATTGCTGCGAATCTACATTCTCTTATCTAACCCAAATCAAGACGCCCTTAAGGTCACATATGACAGATACCCATCCAGAGGATCAGCTGAAACTGCGGACATCCATGTTGCTATTCAAATGCTTTACAATAAAAAGCAGTCACAACAAAGTGATTAAAAGTTTAGTTAACTTTAGAATTATTTTTTGTTTTCATATTTTGAAGTTACACGGTCGAGTCACATTATTGTGACCACCAGCTAATTAATATCCAGAGTAACTCCAGCTAATATCCAGAGTAACCACCGTAACCACCAGCTAATATCCATATTGTGACCACCAGCTAATATTCAGAGTAACCACCGTGTGCAGCGCGGACACGGTGGTTACTCTGGATATTAGCTGGAGTTAAGCTGCAAGGTTCGCTCGTGTAAGTAAAATGAACAAAGTGGACTTTTTATTGGAAAACCCTTTTAGGAAGAAAAAAAAAACACGGTAAAGACTTGGACCTATTTCAACCATATATTTTCTTGGTGCAATTTGCAGAAACGTAAGAATCAGTCTGGAACTTTACTCTGAATCGTGTAAAAACTTGCTTACGTAATGCAATGGGGCAAGAACGGTTAAATACCTTAGATTCACAGTACGGAAGGAGGTTATATTTCTCAGTACGGAAGGAGGTTGAGAGAATTTTCAAATAGTTAACTCCGTGTAAAATTGAGGTCATCCTATGCCACTGACCATTACTTTCCTTAAAGACAATGACAAAATATCTGGTGTCAAGAATTTCCATGTGATGTCATCACCTTTCTAAATCAGAGCCAACGGCTTTAAAAAAATTGCAAAAGTACAGTGCGCATTTTTGGTGTTGTGCATCTTTCCCGACGTTAAGAGAGTATCTCAAGTAAAAAAAAATCGACGTAACGAAAATGGGTAGAAGTGCGTCATTGTCAAAACCCCGTGTCCAAACTTGATCGTGCCATATGCAGTGAAGCAACAATAGTTAATTTCATTGTTACTCAACAATATATACCACTGTTTGTGAAAACTGCAACACCAAGAAGGAACCGTGCGATCCGAATGAAGTTTATACCACACATTGCTGATATGACTGTACATAAGTGGTTTAATTTTCAGAAAAATACATTTTTTTTCTTTCTTTCTTTTTTTTTATTTTTTTTTATTTATTGGGGCTTTAACGACCACCGTGAGCAACTCAGTGGGCTATAAGTAGTCGCCCGTCCCTAATTTTGGGCCACTGGTTCCAGGAAGGGAGAGAGCCAGTGCCGTAAGACAAACACAACATCCGTGCCTCACGGGATTCGAACCCGGACTTATCTCGTACGAATGATCAGAAGCCATCGCTTTGACCACTGCACCACCTGGGCGGCGAACAATTTTTACCTGTAAAAATCAGTATCTTGTGAAGCCTCCGCGAGCTACAATAAGAGCTTCTAGACGGCGTGGCATTCAATCGAAAAGGCGTTGGATGGTGTCCTGGGTAATTGCTTGCCAGGCGGCATGTATGCAAGTCCACAGATCATTGGTACTGACCGCTGGAGGACTTCGATAGGACAGTTGCCGAGTGACCATATCCGAGACATTTTCAATAGGCGACATGTCTGGATATTGTGCAGGCCAGGAAATAAGCGGTATCTGCTGTGCAGCGAAGAGGGCTTGAACATTCGTGGCAACATGTGGTCGGGCATTGTCCTACTTATATATAGCGCCAGAAGTGTTCTGAAGGAAGGGTATGACTTCTGCCTGTACAACTTTCCTGGTGTATCGGTCGTTGTTGAGATTGCCTTCAAGTCGTAGCAGTCCAGATCGCGAATGTTACCCAATGGCAACACACACCATCACACTTGGCGTTCAGCTCGTATGACACTCGACAATGCATGCTGGAAGAAGACGCTCACCACAATACCGTCTAATGCGTATGCGGCCATCATGGTAGTTCAAGTTGAAATGGGACTCGTTGGAAAACACGATATGTTGCCAATCAGCATGCCATTGCCTATATTGAAAACCCCATTTCTGCCTGAGGTGTCCATGGTTCAGGTTCAAAGGAATCCCCCGCAAAGGGATGCGTGCAACCAGCCCTCTGTGCATCAGACGGCGTCGGACTATGGAGGCAGACAATGCCACACCTGTTGCAGTGCTCCATTGTTGTGCTAACACTTGCGAAGACGCGGAACGGTTCCTCTCAACCATGCAAACTAGGTGTCGATCATCCCGCGGTGTCGTCACATTTCTGTCCACTGCCGGATTGTCGATGCATCTGGATCTTCACGGTCCACTGCCGCCACAGGCGCATCACTGTCGTAGCGTTATGTCCCTTCCGAGCCGCAATGTCGCTGTACGAAAATGCACCTTCACGCAGACCAATCATTCGTCCCCTTTCAAACTCTGTCGGGGCGTTCAGTCCCGTCCGAACCGCAATGTCGCGGTACGAAAATGCACCTTCAAGCAGACCAATCATTCGTCCTCTTTCAAACTCTGTCGTGGCGTTAAGTCCCGTCCGAGCCGCAATGTCGCGGTACGAAAATGTTCCTTCACGCAGACCAATCATTCGTCTCCTTTCAAACTCTGTCGTGGCGTTAACTCCCGTCCGAGCAGCAATGTCGCTGTACGAAAATGCACCTTCACGCAGACCAATCGTTCGTCTCCGTTCAAACTCTGTTAATATGGTGATATTGCTCCCTCTGTCGTTACCGAGGCATTATTGAGTCATGTGGACCCTTTTACAGCTTGCTGTTCGCGATGCACTGTTAATGTGTATCCTAAACAGCCCTCACTCGACTGCTCAGAGGGCGCTGCAGGGCCCAGACATGCGCAATGACGTTGCAGTTTTAATCATTTGCATATCCTGTTTTGCTCTGTGGATCCTGTAAGTTTCACGTGATTACCATCATTCTTTCATAGTGTTGCAATTTTCACAAACAGTAGTTTATATAACTATCATAAACTGTCGCCAAACATTATTTGCTCCAGTCAAAGCAATTCCTATGCCATCGTAGCATCTCACGACCTTTTCTCACATCCAGAGTCCAATGTAGGTCACAAATTCCAGTGATGAAAATATGTCATATACAATTGGGAAACGATATATATATATATATATATATATATATATATATATATATATATATATTATATCGTCAGACGCTGCGATGGGGCAGGAATAGCTTCGACTGGCGCAAATCTGAAGGTTCAGTTACTTGGAATTCCCTTGTCCTGAGTAGTGTAATGACTAGCATGCTCGACCTGAAATCAGGAGGTGCGGGTTAGTTTCGTGCTCCAGGACGATGAAATTTTCAAGTTTTCTGAAGGATGTGGTTACATGGAATATACTGAAAAAATGCGATAATTGCATAACAATTCAATGATATTCTGCGCCTCCGGCCAATCACGGGAATGAATTCAAATTTCCAGATTCGCTATACTGGGTGTTCAGTTAATGCGGCGACAAACTCAGAGGGTTGTTAGTAGACATCAAGATTGAGAAAAATTGAAAGGGAACATGGTGTCGCAAACCACGTTTAGTAGGTGAAAATCGCGAAAATACGTATGCAGATTCTGACGTCACGCGGGGACGACAAAAAGTACAATAATAGCTACAAAAAGATTTATTTGACAGCAAGTTTACAACACAGATTGTGGTGTACAGTACAATGCTGCAAAGGGAACGATGAGAATGATGTGAACGAAATTATTACCGGTGTTGTTTGAAGTGGCCGCCGCGGACGTCATTGCATAGTCTACAACGACGAAACGATTCCCAGAAGCGCTCAAAGATACCGGGTGTGCTATTGATGTCTTCCGCAGCGACGACGATCAGCGCTATGAGATCCTCCTGTGTATCCACAGGCGGTTCATAAACGTGTGATTTAAGGTGGCCCCAGAGGAAGAAATCCAATGGATTGAGATCCAGCGAACGTGGAGGCCAAGCAACGGGTCCAGCGCTTCCAATCCACCTCCCTGGGTATGTAGCATCGAGGTGGTTACGCGCCTTGCAGGGAAAATGTGCTGGGGCACCATCATGCATGAACCACGTGCCTCGCTGCACTGCGGCCGGCGCACCCTGCAGCAATTCCGGGAGGACGTGCTGCAGGAAAACAAGGTACTTTGCGCCATTCAGGCGATCTGGCAGAAGATACGACCCCAAGAGATAATCACCAAGGATTCCTGACCACACGTTGACACTGAATCTTTGTTGAGGTTTCCCCGGGACACTAGCATGGAGATTTTCCATCGACCAGACATCGTGAATGAACCCACGAACGCATTCAGAGATCAAATGACACCCGCCTTACCTCTCTTCTGGAGTCAGAGCCTGCATACGTATTTTCGCGATTTTCACCGACTAAACGTGGTTTGCGACACCATGTTCTATTTCAATTTTGTTCCTCTTGATGTCTATTAACAACCCTCTGAGTTTGTCGCCGCATTAACTGATGCTGGTTGCTTCGAATAGCGAATCCTGTGACGATTGTATTCAAGTTGATCAGAAACCCGAAACTTAGTCATTCTGGGTTGTGTAGTGGTTAGTATACTCGGACGTCATGCGGGAGACGCAGATTTGGCTTCCGCTCCAGAACGATGAAAATTTCAAGTTTTCGGAAATTATCTGACTTAACATCCATGTCATATTTACACCAATAAATGGATTCACATCTCCCAAATTTATATTGTTCAAGTTCTTTTTACATCACATCGCTTCACAACGATTTAATGTGAGAATCACGTGTGACACGCGAAATGTCCACACAGGAATCGAACTCTTGCCATATCCTGTCCAGCATATCCTGTGTGAGCGTGGTGGTAGCTTCTTTAATTCTCTGCTTTAGTTCCTGGACGTCACGTGGCAAAGGTGGTACATAAACACGATTATTTATGTAGTCTCACACGAAGTTATGTCCGGTGATCTCGGCAGTCATTTCAAGAAACATTCGTCCCTTTCTCCAGCATGTCCGATTCAGCGCTTGTGTAGCTCGGTGTTAAGGTATGGGCTCGAACGTCATTATGGAAGTGGGGAGAGGCTCCAGTCTTGCTGGTAAATAAAGTCATCGCTATCTTCCTGAACTTGAGGCATCAACCATTGCTGCAGTATAACGAGATAGGAAAGCCCAGCTACAGGGCCCTCGGCAAAGAAGAAAGTTCAGTAGAGTTTTCGGCGTGACAAGGCGCAAAAAACATTCACATTCGGCGAATCACGCTCATGTTTGATTACCTCTGCAGGTTTCTGGGTAACCCAGATTCAACAGTTGTGTCGTTGACCTTCTCGTTGGTGTGAAATGTGGCGTCATCGTTAAACACTACGAGATTAAAGAAGCAGTCATGTTCTTCTGTCAGTTTTTGCAGTTCATAACAAAATTGAAAACGCTTCTCTTTGTCGTCTTCCTTTAACATATGCACCAACTGCAATTTATACGGCTTTATAGAAAGCTTTTTACGAAGAACCTTCCGCACTGTCGTGCATCACGTCGCAGCTCACGTGATGCACGCCGCACTGATTTTTTGGGGCTCGTTGTGAATGCCTCTCTCACTCGTTCCACATTATCAACAGTAACACTAGCCACTTCCCTTCCCCGAACACAAGCAACCCGTGTTTAGAAATTGCTTATGCCACTGTAAGTAGCCTTCCTGGTTGGTAGCTCTTTACCGTACGCACTTCGAAATTTCCTTTGAACGACTGTTGCACACTTTTTCTTATCAAACAGTAGCACACGAAATGCCCTCTTAGGAACGGAAGCCGCCATCGTTCAGCAAGGCTTTGCGTGTTGCAGGGGTACGACAGGTAACGCCAACTGGTTAGTACGACAGGTAACGCCAACTGGTTACTACGACAGATAAAGCCAACTGGTTACTACGACAGATAATGCCAACTAGTTACTATGACAGGTAGCGCAAACTGGTTAACACCAACTAGTTCGTTCAGCAAGGCTATGCGTGTTGCAGAGGTACGAGAGGTAACGCCAACTGGCGGTGAATGATGAAAATACACGGCTCGGCTGTAACAATTGGAAAAGTTTCATGTTTTCTCTTTCACATGGTATAGAGTAGTAAATGGTATCTCTCTTACTCCATGTGCAATAAATTATTGAATGTGTCCCCGACATTTATAAACACGCTGTATAATGGTAATTGTTACTGAAAATTGCATTATTTCTTTCAAATGTACTCCAGCTAAGTTTTATACGCCTTTTAATTCCTTCCAAATGTACTCCAGCTAAGTTTTATACGCCTATTAATTTCTTCTTCAATGTGGCCCTCACTTGATATCTGTTCTCCAAAGCATATGTAGGCATCAGTTACTCCTAAATTTGTCCTATCAATCTCTAAATTATTAGTTTCCGAAAAAGAATTGCTCATGGTAGTCGTAACCCCCCCCCCCCCCCCAACAAAAAAGAGGGAGGAAAGTGAGAGCTACAATAGTTAGGTTCACCAACGACATGAGAGATGGCTGAGAGAAAACATCTCCCTCGAAAAACGGTGATGGGTGCTGAAGGCCCACATGCACTGAACAGCAATTGAATTAGAGGCAGCTGGCGTTATGCAAAAATGTCGCTGTGGGCGGCCTTGTAAACAGAAACGACATGCCGTATGCAGCGATCCCACAATATAAGGAGTGATGCGACGGGAATCAGTAAGAGTCGGACACAGTATGGGTAAGACGAATGATCTAAGCGCATTTGATCGTGGGCAAATTGTCGGGACCGACGAATGGGTCACTCCATCTCGGAATTCGTGCAGGCACTGGGATTTTCACGAGCCACTGTGTCACAGGTGCAACGTGAGTACATCGAATCCGGTAAAACCATCCCTGCAAGGGCCAACTGCCGTGGACAACAACGTGTGGATGAGCGGGATCATGCGTCGGCTAGCTCGCATTGTAACAGCGGATAGACGAGCCACAGTTCAAGAAATCACTCGGCAATTTAACGCTGGTGCACAAAAACGTGTAAGCAGCCACGCCATCCAGAACCATCTCCTCGCTATGGGGTACAGAATCCATCGTCCCACGAGGGTACCGCTGCTGACCGCACATCACAGGGTGCAAAGATTAGCATGGGCGCTGGAACATCGCCACTGGATCCTAGACATGTGGGGAAATGTTGCCTGGACTGATGAGTCGAGATTCACGTTGGTACATACGGATGGCAGGATACGAGTACGGCGCAAACCACATGAAGCGATGGATCCTTCTTGCCAGCAGGGTACTCTTCAAGCTGGTGGGGGTAGCATTCTCGTCTGGGAGCTGTTTACGTGTACTGAAATGGGACCCCTCTGGTACGTGTGACATCGTCCCTCACAAGTCAATGTTACCGGGATATCCTGGACGACCATTTGCTCCCGTTTGTGCGTCTTCAACATCCCACTGGGGACCTCATCCTGCAACAAGACAACCCGAATTGTATCCGCATGGTTGGATGAACACTCCACCGACGTGACTTCGCTTCCTTGGCCAGCTAGGTCACCTGACCTTAATCCCATCGAGCACATCTGGGATGCCCCGGAGAGAGATGTTCGAGGCTCTGACCCCCTCCATCAAATCTTTATGAACTGTGGGAGCTTGTTCAGGGGTCATGGATCCGTATGGCTTCCCAACGCTTCCGGTGTCTTGTCGAGTCCATGCCGAGACGAATCGTCGCCGTCATCAGGGCGAAAGGTGGTGCTACACGTTACTAGACAGGTATCTCTAATTCAATTGCTCTTCAGTGTATATTCAGGCCCATGAAACAACTTGAAAGAAAAATAGATAAGTTGTGAATATTTTTCCTTTACTCCCTAATTCGCGTACCGTTATCCGTTTCCGCCATTTTGTTGCTAGCAGGAGTGGGGTTACAGATTGTTATTAGTGACTAAGGTGCAATCTGTGGATTTTAGTAAAATTAAGGTAGAACTATTAACGTCGAAAATAATCTGCTTTATTTACGTTCGTTTGCTCTCCACAACAAATAATTATGTGTTCCAGTTCTTTGCCGATATGGATATTAAAAAGTGTTTCTTTGTTAAGCATGAGTCATAAAGTTATTTCCAGGTGTATGTCGTATGTTTTCGGTAAAATATAACTAAAGGTCAAACAAAATACAGATTTAACATTAAGATTTATTTTTAGTACAAATTCACCGACGGAATTCTTACCTCCCCACATCAGTGACGGAGGAAGGGTGAATCACAACGCGGTACTTTTTGTATTTCCTTATACATACAAAGGATATTTCTATTTTTATAGACAATTACGTTTTGGAAATTTAAGTGCACGTGTATACCGGATGTTTCAAAAAGATTGTAACCAGCTTTTATCTCTTCAATGGTTGATCACAAGTACATACACTGAAGTGCCAGAAAAACTGGTACACCAGTCTGATACTTCGTAGGTCCCCACGGGAGCGCAGGACTGCAGAAATACGACGGGGCACGGATTCCACTAGCTTCCGGAAATATGCTGTAGGCAATGCACACCATACTTCCTGCAGAGCGTTCCACAATTCGGGTGAATTCCGAAGTCTCGGATTCCTGTGTTCGATAGCGCGTTGCATGGCATCCCAAATGTGTTCCATCACGTTCAGATCTGGGGACATGAGTGTGAATGGCAACACCCCAAACTCAGATGAATGCTCTTCTAACCATAATTGGCGTCCCGACACTTTTCTGGAGGTGCATTGTGCTGTTGAAACAGGCTCAACCGATAAGCGTGAATGCAGGCTATGAACGGGTGTACCTCGTCAGAAAGGATGCGCACATAGCGTTGGCGTATCACTGATGTTTGTAGACGTACCAGGGGTCCCAGTGAAGTCCATCTAAACACACCCCATACCATACGGCCCCCTACCAGCCGGTACAGTCATCACCCCCTAATAGCTTAACAGGCCCGCGCACCAAACACCGGAAGCTGCGTGACGTAGGGGAGAGTAGGCTGATGTCCGTGGTGGGTGGTCGAGCATTTAAGAGAAAAAAAGTACCTGGATCGACATGAATCCACATATTGTGGAAACTATGTTCTAAACAAACAAGATTTTTAAAATACAGGTAGAAATATATACTCGCTTTTTTTTTTTTTTTTTTTTTTTTTTAAACATTTGCTTAAAATGAGAGATCAACTATTTATTCATTTATCTATACTTATCTGTTTCCAGACTTCCTGCACTGTGTCTTCACAAGCTACAGCTATAATAACTGGAACTAATATATCTCATATTATCCGATAACTACTGGAAAGTGTGCTTCCAAACGTGGGGGTGGGTGTCAATTTTTTTATGGGGAAAAACTTCTTTAATCCTTCATAGAATTTATTTTGAAACCAAAATCATAAAAAAAGGAAAAAAGCAATCTTTTTCAATAGCTTTAGTAATGACAAAACATTTGTGCAAAATTTTATACCATTGCTTTTTATAGTTTCTGAGAAAATGGTACATCAAGTTAGTCAATTTATAATGAAACATTTACATCTTTTAAAATACATCCTATAGTACGAAAACAATCGCTTAGATTTATTCAGTACAATAACTGCATGTGCATTTGTCAGGTTCTCAAAAAATATAATAATTATCTGAAAAAATACTTTAAGAAATTATTGGAACAAATTTTAGATTTTCTTAGAAATGTGTCTTTGAAATTCTTCAAGAAACAGCTAACGGGCACATAATCAAATTGTGTTTGTGATACACAAAGAACTACACAACCATAATTATTTGTACATTGGCAGTTTTCCTGAATACTTCTTGAAAATCAAATTTCACGAAATTTCTGCCAATAAGTTACTTGTATATTTCCAGATAAAAAGAAATGCTTATATTGTGGATCCAAATAGTTTTGCTTAATGCTACTAATATACTTAATGCAGATGTGTTGAAATTTGACAAGGTAACTTTTTTGAAATAGTGCTCTGGAAGACAAAAATTATAAACTTTATATTTGCTTATCAAAATGAAGTTGTCCAAAAACGTTACTAGATGGTACTAAAATTAGGAAAACTTGTTATGTCATTATTGTACGTTTAATAATGTAGCAATTGCATAATTTTCTTGAAATCTTAATTTATTTGATGCAATCAGTGGATCAAGCAGCATTTTATTGTATGTATGTTAAAACGTATTTTATTGAGCCTTTGGTAATAATTAAAAAACACAGAAAAAATTCAGTTTTTCTTGACCTTTTTTTATATATTAGTGATCACGGATTGCATATAAATTGCTAGTTACTGTCTGATGTGAAAATACATTTGCACTAAAGGAATTATTTCATTACTAAAATTTTCATAGTCATAAGTTTGCAATGAATGAAATATCTGATTCCTTAAATTAGTCAATCGACATCTTTTGAATCGACGGCGATACTTCGTAATGGACCCTCAAACTAATCTTTCAAGTACAAGAACGATTTGTTCACAAGTACAGGAATCATTCGGTTAACTATAAAGACACTATAACTTCAAGTGAAACTACGACAACAGTTTATAATTTCGATTATAGGAATGGTTTATCTCTTCCAGTGAAAAGACAGTTATGCTTTCATTAAGTTGACGAATCTGTCTTGCTTACCCTTTCAAGTCGAAATTATTGCTACGCTAAATATTACGCTGTAATTTCTTTTTCTTCTGTATTTTAAAAGATAATTAAACAAACTTGTAAACTCTGCAGTTATTTAAAAACTAACACACAAGTTCTTATTTAAATGTAGTGAAACTCTAAAAGAACGCACGACCTTATTAGTTGGTGTACGTAAAGATGCGGTCGTTTCGCACATCGCCGTAATGCTCCTCTCCGCGACTACGGACTACTCTAGTGACGTCACAAATCGGTGCGCGGGCCTGTTAAGCTATTAGGGGGTGATGGTACAGTTCCCTGTTGACAGGCGAGATCCATGGTTTCATGGGGTTTGCGCCACACACGAATCCTTCCATTTGCCCGATGCAATTGGAAACGCAACTCGTCAGACCAGGCTACTTGTTTCCAGTCATCAAGTGACCAGTGGCGGTGTTGCCGTGCCCAAGCGAGGCGCATATAGCTCTGTGTCGTGCACCCATCAAGAGGACTCGAGTTGGGCGTCGGCTCCAAAAGCCCATATCATGCAGGGTACGTTGCACAGTCCGGACCCTGATGCTTGTTGAGGCTCCAGCATTGAATTCCGATGATACTTGCGAGAGTGTTGCACGCCTATCGCGTGAAACGATTCTTGACAGCCGACGATGGTCACGTTCACCCAAAGTCTTTTTACGGCCACACTGGTATCGTTGGTTGGAGGTTTTGCCGGAATTCTTGTAGTCACGGTACACCCTTGCAATGGTCGTCCGTGAAAATCCGAACTTCGCATCTACCTCCGAAATACTATGGCCCATCTCACGAGCGCCAACTATGACATCGCGTTGGAAATCACTTAAATCGTTATTACTTGTCATTCTCATGCCGAAAACAGCTCTGACAGCTGGCAAGGATGTCTATCGCTTTTTATACGCACTGGCGGACGCAACCGAGTACGCGCATAGGTGACGTTGCTATGTATTTTGCATAAGCTCGACTGTACCAGTTTTTCTGGCACTTCAGTGTACTTCTAATTAGAAAATTACTCAAAATGACGTAAGGATTTACGACAAGGCAGTTGCACTCCTGGGAGTGGCATTCGCAAAAAAATAAAAATAATTAATTTTTTTATGCAGCATTCGCAGAAAAAAAAAAACCCCCAATGGGGCCAAAATGTATTCGCCCGCTGTGTTTAAACGTAAAACTACGTATGCCTTGTCTTATGTCTATGATAATATCGTGAATAAAATACACAGTTGAAGTCGCATATTCGACCAAACTCGCTGTTGATGACTTCTTTCTGGAATTCCGCTTTTGCTTTTTCATAAATATTTTTATAAGTCGTTGGCTTTACGTAATCCGGCTCCTTTATTCGACACCAGTCAATATCCGAGTCCAAATGAACGTCCATCGGCTCCGGAGTGTCTACCGGTGCCCTAGAGGTGCTCGCGACTTGCTCACTTTGACGCGCTCGGCATTGGGAGTTTGGGTTTCTTTGGTACACAAATATCCTGTTCTGTCAGTCTTTTCAGTTTCCGCAGCTCCTTTCTGTGCTCAAATTGGCATTTTCGTGGTGTTTTGATGGGAGTTCTTTTTTTTTTCGCTAATTCTACAAATCTGCGAAAAAAGTAATAATAAAGTACAGTTACATTACCATCTACTCTTATTGTTAACAGTTGTAATTGTAATTTTTCTTTTCAATTCACACGACTAGTCCTAATGTTAACATTAATTACATGCCAAAATCAATGTTCAATCACCTTTAGTTCAGAAGTATTGAAAACGCTAACTAAAGTATACTCGCGGTGCAGAGCACAAAAATTACCATTTACTTCGACGCGCTGTTACGAACTGCCATTGATCCGCCGGCCCCACCACTTATAAGTGTCACTACATTTCATCTATGCGATATCAAATGCTACTAGTGCCGTTGCCACGCCCGGAGTTATTGTGAGTTGAAATCGGTCACACAATTATGTCGCGTCCACCGCTAATCTGTATCGTTTCATAAGATGTAGTTCTACGTCAAAACATTCGATCAGAAAAAGTTGCTCAGTGTCCTAATTAATGTAAAAAAAAATCCGCGTCATTCTGCTCGCAAAACTCGCGGAGATATTCGCGATGAAATTTGTGAAAAATGTATCGTCTGGAGCCCGTTTATGGCGAACGGAAGCTTGTTTCCCTGCATAGCTTTGGAGCACTCAAAGCGAGTAAGGGAAGAGCTCTCGCGCGTGCAGGAAATTGCGGCTGATATTCGCTAATTTTCACAGCAAATATGTTCATGAGTTTTGCGAGCAAAATGACGCAGTTGGATTTTTTAGACTAATTAGGACATTTCGCAACTTTTTTTTACTAAGCTTTTTTTTTTCTGCGAAGGCTGTATAAAACAGTATTTATTTTTATTTTTATGCAAATGCCACCCACAGGGGAGTAACTCGTAAGTCGTTACGTCATTTTGAGTATTTTTCTAATTAAAAGTATGTATATGTGATCAACCGCTGAAGAGGTAAAAGCTTGTTTCAATCTCTTTTGAAACAACCAGTTTGTGTATGCACGAACAATTTTTCGTTCTTTTTATGAGTTTATCTACTACATTGCTGATTATATACACTTCATTCATAACTTTTAAATGATAGGTTTACGTTGAGAAATCCTTCAAGCTTCGCTGTATATTTCCGTTTCCTGTGAAGCTGTGGGTTTGTGTGAATTCCCCGAAAATAGTATAACAGGATCTGTCAATGCTGATTCATGGCAGATTTTTATTGCGTATTCTCCAAGGGAATTAAAATCAGTGGAAATTGTAGAACTGTCCATTTAGAAGGAATATCTATTTTACTTGAATTTCAAATACATACACTGCCGGACAATTGCTAAGGACGGATGACAATAGCAACGATAGCAACCATAAAATGGAAGGCAGGAAAATGTGGAAATTAGCATAAGTGCGGGATACAGTAAGACGTGTTGTGCGTATACAAATTTTGGATTGCCGAACTTGTTCGTGACGTCATAGCGCTGATAAGAGATATAAAGGATTTGACAGCGTATTGACCGTAGTTTTTCAAACGCAAAGTTGAAAGGGAAAGAATCAATTGACGAACTTGCAATTTTCAGTATCTCTTCCCGACATCACCTAGATGATTTTACGCGTGGCCGTATTATTGGCAAGATTGAAGAAGGGCGAAAAATAACAGATGTTGCCAGGGAGTTCGACGTCAGCCACAGTGTTTTTTCAAGGCTTTGGAAATCATTTCAAACAAATGGAGAGTGTAGCAAACGTCACGGGGAGGTCGTGTTCGCAGTGCGACACCTGCAGAAGATCGGTACATAGTGCTATCAACAAAAACACACCGGCGCAGCACAGCTAGTGAGTTAGCAAATCAGTTTATGGCTGCTACTGGCAAGCGGATCTCCCGAAAAACTGTCGCCAGACGTTTGCATGAAGGAGGACTATACGCCCGCCGTCCTGTTGTATGCATCCCATTGTCCAGACGTCACCGTACCGCCCATTTGCAATGATGCCATCAACATCGCAATTGGACTGATAACGACTAGTCTTCTGTCCTCTTCTCAGTTGAGAGTAGATACAGTCTATCGTCTGATTGTCGACGACAACTGATCTGGCGTGATAGTGGTACTGCATATTGTCCAGCAAACATACAGGAAAGGGACCGATATCCGACATGTAGTGTCATGGTATGGGCTGGCATCATGATCAATGGCCGTACGTCCCTCTATGTGTTTCCAACTGGGACTATGACTGGCCAACGATACATTAATGATGTTCTGCTACCTCATGTTCGCATGTTCCGTGGTGCTGTCGGTGATAGATTCATTTTCATGGACGACAACGCAACATGTTATCGAACAGTGGCTGTCCAGGAGTGTCTTGAGAGCGAGGATATTCAACGCCTCGTATGGCCAGCACGTTTTCCAGATCTGAATCCCATTGAAAATGTGTGGGATGCTTTGGGGAGGAGTCTTGCTGGTCGCCAATGCCCTCGAACAAACAAGGACACCCTCATCCGTGCACTGACAGAGGAATGGGATAAATTACCACAACAGCTGCTTGATAATGTTGTGCAAAGCATGACACGACGTGTGGAATCTTGCATCGCCCTCCATGGTGGCCATATCCCGTATTGACATCTTACGCCGAAACGCCTGCTGACGGTAATTGCATTTTTTTCACGTTTAGGTATTCTGCACAAAATGGCCTGTTTGTCCCTTGAACACGTTCCCAAGCCTTCTGGATTTTAGAGCACAATAAATTGTCTTTCTTGTAATGTCCTGGCATTCTGACATTATTTTATTTCACTTGGCATCCAACCACACTTACTTTTTCATGCGGTATATAGCCGTTTATGATCCGTCCTTAGCAATTGTCCAGCAGTGTATTATGTAATTGAAATAAAATTGCAACGCTTATTCACTGTTAGAATGATCAGAAGCCATCGCTTAGACAGTGGTCTAAGCGATGGCTTCTGATCATTCGTCCGAAGTGGATCCGGGTTCGAATCCTGGTGAGGCATGGATGTCGTGTTTGTCATGGGTGTCTCCATTCCCTGGAACCAATGGCCCTAAATTAGGGATGGGCGACTGCTTATAGCCCACTAAGTTGCTCACTGTGGTCGTTAAAACACCAATAAAAAAAAAATTTTGTTTAACATCTACTATAGTTTTGCAGAACGTTTGGCTCGACATCATCGGGACAAATGGAGCGTAAACATTCAAAACATTATGACATCATCAGTGTTCTGATGGTCACGAATTTTGGTGGTTATTTCCACGCGCTTGAAAGAAATGGAGTAGTCATTGACAAGCCGTGAAGAGTTGCAGTATATGTGGAAAACTTCTAATATGTTAAGCTTCATAGTCAAATTAGGTTTTTCAATAAACGCAGCATTTTCAAACAAAAATTTATGGTTATTTTCGTGACGATGTTGGTCTATAGACGACTTCTTCAGTTCACATTTCCGTACGTAAGTCCCGGGTTCTTTCACACGGAAACTAAAAGCCCTGCGTGTCTGCACTATATATCCACATTCACAAGGTATCTGTTAAATTTCCCAGGAATGATCTTTTGATCCTTAAAAATTCACCTCTTTTATGGATTTGAAAATAACTTTAAAATTAAAACCTGAGAATTCAAGCAAATCTGAGGAGCAAATGGGATAACAGCCCAATTCTCTCGTACTGGGAGGCCTATTGGCGTGAGCAATCAGACAGGCCTCGGTTTCCTAAATTTTTAGACAGCTTTGTCTTTAACGGAAGGGCTATATCCTCTGCGTACTGCAATTCGTTTAAGAAAAAACAAGCCCTTTCAGTTGTTGGGTGCAAAAATTACTTATAAATTTTCGCACAATATGCATGTGAGAAGTATGTTTAGGACGCTGCCAGAACCCCACTTCTTGAGGCACGGTGCAACTCCGCCACGTCAGGTCCCAGGAGAGTCCTAGGGGGTGCACAGGATTGGAATGCAATCGGTTTTCCTAGAAAGCAGGGTGACCTTGGCTTTGTTTTGGCTTCCGCGAAATAGTTGAAGGAAAAGGAAAATTTTGAGATTCCCCCAAAGGTCGGAGAGAGTGAGCTGGACAAGGGCAGAGGTCAGTTCAGTTGACGGTGAGAAGTCGGACGTGAACACTACTAGGAGCGGAGACGAGCGATCGAGAAGGCGATGTGCAGCAATTGAATGTTATGTAATGTCTGGTCTCCAGAAAAGTTGCCCTAGTCCCCGAGAGGTTTCGCAAGACGCTCGGAACTTGAGTATTCCGATATAGATAAGTAATTTTTCTTTTCTTCTCCTGTTTTATTGCATGTGCCTGATTAATTATGTTTGAAACCCTGAATAGAGCTCGTGGCGTGTGTTTTTTTGCCATGCTTAAACATTGGCAACTCCAGTTAATTCGATGGATCATTTAGAATAGAACAAAAGTAAGAAGATACGAAGCATAGTACCTTTCACATATATATCATCATCATCATTGTCAACCATTATCAATCTACTGTTGGATGAAGGTCTCCCCAAGTTTCTTCCACAACGGTCTGTCTTGTGCCAGTCTCCTAAAAGTTGCTTCCGTTTTGTTTTGCTGATGACGTAGTCATTTTGCAACTACCCCATCAGAGCTGCAGAGTATGATCCAGGAACTTGCTGACAAGAGTAAAGAAGTGGGATTAAAAATGAACTTTCAGAAGACAAAAATGATGTACAATGCATGTACAAGAAATGGAGATTCATCGAATGATGGGGAAGAGCTGGAGATAACCAATACCTACATTTGTCTTGGACAGCAGATATCAAGTGAGGGTCACATTGATGAAGAAATTAATCGGCGTATAAAACTTGCCTGAAGAGCGTTTGGAAGAAACAGTATAATTTTCAAGAGCAATATGCCATTTTGTCTTAAAAGAAAAGTGTTTGGTCAATGCATCCTTCCAGTGATTACGTATGGTGCAGAGACGTGGAGCTTAACTGAAAGAGATATACAAAGGCTGCAGACAACTCAAAGTAGCATGGAGAGATGCATGCTTGGTGTAACCAGGAGAGATAAGAAGAGGGACTCGTGGATCAGAAAAATGACAAGAGTGGAAGACATCATGATCAGAGTAAAATCCCTGAAATGGCAATGGGCTGGACATATTGCCAGAAGGACATACCATCGATGGACAGCTGGAATTTCAAACTGGATTTCGAGGGACAGAAAAAGACCCAGAAGAAGACCACATGAGAGATGGGCGGATGAAATTCGAAAGTTTGCGGATATATATATATATAAATTAAAATACATAAATAACGCAGACACTACAAGAACAATAGAACTCAATTAACTATGTGACAACCATAAATAATAGGTCAGCCATTGGGTGCCAATCTTCAGGGAGGATGCACCCGACGGCTGAGCTTCTGACAGGTTTCATGCGGACGTCCTAATTTAGCAACCCAGACCGAATAAGAAAAAACTGGACATCCTATCCTCTCTACCTGTCAGGAAATGAACTATAAAATCAACTTAAATAACAAATTTAATCATTCAAAATAGACCTACCTTAACCCTGACTTGCGCCCAAGACCGGTAAACACAATTTACCGTAGCCATCCACTTGTAGAGTTCACCAATAAGTTAATGCGTAGGTAAAGGGCAGGTTTGGCTACGGTAAATTGTGCTTACCGGTCTTGGACACCAGTCAGGGTTATGGTAGGTCTATTTTGAATGATTAAATTTGTTATTTAAGTTGATTTTATAGTTCATTTCCTGACAGGTAGGAAGGATAGGATGTCCATTTTTCTTATTCGGTTGGAATTTCTAAATTAGGACGTCTGAATGAAACCTGTCAGAAGCTCAGCCGTCGGGTGCATCCTCCCTGAAGATTGGCACCGGGTGGCTGACCTTGTATTATTTATGGTTGTCACATAGTTAATTGAGTTCTATTGTGCTTGTAGTGTCTGCGTTATTTATGTATTTTATTTCAGGTGACACTGACCCCTGCAGCACAGCGTGAGGTCATTGCATTCTATTTTTGCAATTTTATGTCTACTTTGTTTATGTATGTATATATACACTGAGTGGCCACTTTATTATGACCACCCCTTCAGTACTTCGTTGGGCCACCTTTTGCCTTTAATACTGCGTCGATTCTTCATGGCATGGACTCCACGAGATGTTGATAGGTGGTTTGTGGAATCTGAGACCATGCTTGATGAATAGCACTTTTCAGGAGGGTGAGATTGCAGGGTTGTGGATCAGTGATGGCTCGTTCAACTTCATCTCACAAATTCTCAATGGGGTTGAGATCTGGGGATTGTGGGGGCCACCTAAGCAAAGTAAACTCACCGGCATGTTTCTGAAACCAATCCTGTACAATACGAGCACTATTGCAGGACGCATTATCTTGTTGAAAGTACCCATCGCCATTGGGATAAACCATCCACATGACAGGATGCACTTGGTTCGCAAAGATGCTTAGATATAATGTGCCAGTCAGACTTTTGTTCAAAACAAATTAAAGGGCCCAAAGCATGCCAGGAAAACATTCCCCAAACCATAACGTTGCCTCCACCAGCTTGAAGGGTTGTAGCAATGCATTTGGGGTCCATGCTTTCGTGCTGTTTCTGCCAAATTCTCACTCGGCCATCGGCTTGGTACAACTGAAAACGTGATTCATCGGACCACATAATTTGTTTCCAATTATCGACTGTCCAATTCTTGTGCTCCTGTGTGAACTGGAGACGTTTTCTCTTGTTAACTGCAGACAGCAAAGGTGTTCGAACAGGCCTTCGGCCGCCATATCCCATCCGATGCAGTGTACGACGAACAGTGCGTGCAGATATAATTTGAGGGTATCCTTGATTAAGATGGTATGTAATTTGCTGCACTGTTGCCCTTCTGTTGTCTGTTACCAGTCTGGACACTCTCCGTTTCGCCCGAGCAGTCACTAGTCGATGACGACCCCACGTTGCCCGTCGAGACCCAGTTTTTTTGCTGACAGTCCAGTCTTTAAACACTTTGACAACAGCTGCTCTGGAACATTTTACGAATGCGGCGGTTTCGGTGATACTCGCTCCATGACTCCGAGCTCCTTCAATCATCCCACATTGAAAGTCCGTCAAATCGCATTTTTTACCCATCTCGTGACCCAAAAATTACTGCTACTACTGTCGCAAGCACTAAGCTTTCCCTTTTTATACCAGCTAGTGGCAACAGCGTGCAGCCATAGCTCATTTTCTGAAAACTGTCAGGTGGTAATAATAAAGTGGCCACTCAGTGTATGTAGAGTAATGATCAGTAGCGTAGTAGAGAAAAGTTTTAATAATAAGAAAATTTATGACAATAACTTTGTTAATGGCTGCACCGAGACAAGTAGTAATTTTATGTCCCTGTACAGTTCACTAATTCACGGTTGTTGTTACTTCCACTTAAGGTACCCGCATTGTATTATACCCGCACCTAAGACAGGATAAGCAAAGAAAGCTTGTATGTTCAAAATACTATTTCACGAGCGGCACCTTTATTTTCCCCGCCATTCCAGTTAAGGGATAAAGGTGAAACACAACGCCGTGTTTTCTTATATGTCTATACATATAAGGGGCATGTTTGTTTCTTTAGACAATCATTGCAGAAAAATTTAAAAATAATTATAACATTTGCACCATTTAATTTAATACAGGCTAAAGTTAATTTTTATTAAAGTGAAATGTAACACTGTAAGAATGCTCAGTTCAGCATACATGTATTGTACGGTATAGGTATGTGTAGAAAGCAGATATTTTTTGTTTCCATGTGTGATTTGATTTTGCATGTGGGGGTAAGAAAACAGCAAATGGTTTTCGATAAACGGCTGTACTAAAGAATCCTTCAGAGCGTGACACAAGGATATCAATGAATGGTACTATTTCTGATGATGCCGAGCCAAATGCCTGCAAAACAATAGAAGATGTTAAATAAACATTTGATTTGGGGATAAACGTTGGTATTTTATTCTATCTCAACAGCAGAAGTTTTGTAGTGATAAATTATATTATGTAATTAGGTTAAAATTGTTAGGTCTTCCTAAGACCATGAGCCGAGCTGCACTAACTGTTACCTATGGTGGTAATTAACAAACAACGTACAGTAAACGTCATTTGAATATGAGGAAAAGTAGGGTCGATTTAGCATGCCAATGGGCTTAATATACCGCATTCCTTTGTATTTTTTTTTTCATAACGTTCTAAACAAACGTGTGGGATACCGGGAATAGGAAATGGGGGGAGGAGGAGGAGGAGGGGGAGGGGTGAATTTCAATGTTTGTCTGCAAGCGGCCAAGTTTGTAGATACAGAGTGATAAGAGCTAAGATGAGGGTGGGAGGTTAAACTACTGGCAAACGGGTGTTTCATTCTGAATTCCGTATCTGTGTGCCGAGCTTTAGGGGGTCTGCTGGGAATTGGATAACACGTACCACTTGACCGGCGCTCTCTGACGCAGATGAGGGCATGATTGTCCCTGGTGTCGAGTGTTGAGGGGGAAATGCGCGAGCAGGGAATCGGATGCAAATTAGAGTGATTAGCATGTCCTTCTAACGACTGGAGGACTCATCATGGAAGGTCTTAGGTTACTCTGCCCTGCCTCGTTAGACCCAGTGAGAGCCCATGGAGCGGGTCACATGAGAGATAATTATCCGCTATCAGGGCTATCAATTATGCTCGTTGAGACTCTTTCTGTCCCCCTCCCTGTATTTCCAACCCCCTAAGCAGCACTAGGAATAGGGAGGCTGGGATGGGGTGGCGATGATGTGTCCCATTGTCAAAGGACGTACTGCCGTCGCGGGGAGGGTCTGCAGATGATGGTGAAACCGCCCTCCGTGGTATCGACCACATTAGATGCTACATCTTTCCCTGATGGGATGGCATCGAGTGACCACCCTGAGGTTGATTTCCCCGCAAAACTCCTCTTCCGAAATACGTTCTTATACGAAGAAAGGAAATGTATTTATTTTACCAAAAGAGATCGTTTCGTGAAGGTAAGAAGTGTTTTCCCAATGGCACGAAGAAATTAAAATAATAATGATAATAATGAACACCTTGCGAGAAAGCTGCATCTCAATTAAATAAATTATGTTAATAAAGAAAAGATAAGAAGGAATATAATACTCCCACGCATTTCACTTTCAAGAATTTTCGAGATACTTTTTTCCAGTCTGTATTTTCACAAGAGGTAATCCTCTTTCGTTTGTTGATTTTCTTTTACAATGAAGCCTTCCAATAAGAGTCGCTTCCAGGGACGTTGTTAGACTTGGAAACCAGGGTGGACCATGGGTGGGCGAGTAACATTTTTGCTGGGTAAAATTTGGTAGCATTTTTATTTAAGAAACACTGAAAGAAAGATTTTTTAAAGCTTTTTCCAACAGGCTGCAAAGGGGTTCGTGCAATCTCCACTTCCATGGATACATAATTAATTTGGGAACTGTCTTCAAGTGTTTGCACTTTTCTGGAATACAAAAGAATCCAATGTTGGGGTTCTTTTTTGTCAATTTTATTTAATTTTTATTTAAGAAACACAAGAAGAAAGATTTTTTAACGCTTTTTACAACAGGCTGCTGTTAATAAGTTTGTTGCTATCTCTGTAGCCTGTTGTAAACTTGTAATTGTTGATAAGTCCGCAGTGGGTGATGATGATAGTAATTACCACGTAATAAGCAAATAATAATAATTGTATGCAAATAATTCTTGCGATCCGTTAATAAATCTAAGAAATCTTTATTCTTCTCTTCATTCAATCCCCTGAAAAGGTTGCCCGTTAGCTGTGCTATGTTTCCTCGCTGTTCCGCTTAAAACTCCAATTCGTTTTTCTTATGTCGTGCTTTCGATGATCCCTCGCGCTGTCGAGCCATTCCCTATCCTGTAGGTCTGCCAAAAGCCTCGCAGCCTCGCCTGGGGTAATTCCCTCCTCGTCCTATAGGCGACCGGTCGCTCTCGAAAACCAGAGACCCCTTTCTCCTCGCCGTCTCCTCGCCTCCTTCTCCCCTGTCACCAAAAATGCCGTTAAGCATATCCGAAAATTCTCCGAGAGAAACAAACACACCGCCCTTGGTTAATCTCAAGCCTCAAAGTAAAAAGTAAAATGTGAAGGGCTGGGTCCATTAATCGGCCGTATTGAAATAGAAACCTGTAAAGCATCAAAAGAGGCGCGAAAGATTAATCTCCATTGAAAATGCAATGTGCAAATACTAAACTCCTACAATCTGGTGTACAAAATGAACCATGCTTCCTGTGTTTAATGGGCAACTGAAACTGCGAAATTTCTCTCACGCTTAGTGGAAACAAAGGAAGGGGAGCACGAGATGGAGAAAGGTTGCAATATTGAGATTTTATATGAAATCTTAAAACCTAGTATAAAATATCTGTAACACTACAAAGGGATTCGGGCAATCTCCACTTCCATGGATACATAATAATTAATTTGGGAACTGTCTTGAAGTTTTTGCAGTTCTCTGGAATGCAAATGAATCCACAGTTGGGGTTCTTTTTTGTTAATGTTCTGTCTATCCATTTTAATAAAATTAGTAAAACCTGAAGAGTTAACCGTGTAACAACTGCCACCAGCACCACTAGCACGTACTTAATAATGTAATAAAATTAGTAAAACCTGAAGAGTTAACCGTGTAACAACTGCCACCAGCACCACTAGCACGTACTTAATAATATAATAAAATTAGTAAAACCTGAAGAGTTAACCGTGTAACAACTGCCACCAGCACCACTAGCACGTACTTAATAATATAATAAAATTAGTAAAACCTGAAGAGTTAACCGTGTAACAACTGCCACCAGCACCACTAGCACGTACTTAATAATATAATAAAATTAGTAAAACCTGAAGAGTTAACCGTGTAACAACTGCCACCAGCACCACTAGCACGTACTTAATAATATAATAAAATTAGTAAAACCTGAAGAGTTAACCGTGTAACAACTGCCACCAGCACCACTAGCACGTACTTAAAAATATAATAAAATTAGTAAAACCTGAAGAGTTAACCGTGTAACAACTGCCACCAGCACCACTAGCACGTACTTAATAATGTAATAAAATTAGTAAAACCTGAAGAGTCAACCGTGTAACAACTGCCACCAGCACCACTAGCACGTACTTAATAATGTAATAAAATTAGTAAAACCTGAAGAGTCAACCGTGTAACCACTGCCACCAGCACCACTAGCACGAACTTAATAATATAATAAAAGTAGTAAAACCTGAAGAGTTAACCGTGTAACAACTGCCACTAGCACCACTAGCACGTACTTAATAAAAGAAAATTTTATACCTAAGAGAAGAGCCTGAAAGCAAAGTTTTTCTTAGATTAGGGATGAGGGAAAATACAACAAGCAGACCACCTTCCCACTCCTCAACTGCTTTCCTTCAAGTCAGCAACCTAGTCCTGCATTCATCTCATCCATAGCAGTCGTCAGCCATAGTGCCGTCTTAACACTTCTGGGGGCCCTGATGGGCCGTTACATTTTTCGGAGCCCCTTATTTATATATATACATATTATCTAACCCACCTTCGTTTTGCTGATGACATAGTCATTTTTGCAACTACCCCATCAGAGCTACAGAGTGTGATCCAGGAACTTGCTGACAAGAGTAAAGAAGTGGGATTAAAAATGAACTTTCAGAAGACAAAAGTGATGTACAATACTTTTACAAGAAATGAAGATTTATCGATTGATGGAGAAAAGCTGGAGATAACAGACACGTACGTTTATCTTGGACAGCAGATATCAAGTGAGGGTCACATTGGTGAAGAAATTAATCGGCGTACAAAACTTGCCTGGAGAGCTTTTGGAAGAAACAGCATAATTTTCAAGAGCAATATGCCATTATGTCTTAAAAGAAAAGTGTTTGATCAATGCATCCTTCCAGTGCTTACGTATGGTGCAGAGACGTGGACCTTAGCTAAAAGAGGCATACAAAGGCTGCAGACAACTCAAAGCACCATGGAGAGGTGCATGCTTGGTGTAACCAGGAGAGATAAGAAGAGGAACACGTGGATCCGAAAAATGACAAGAGTGGAAGACATCATGATCAGAGTTAAATCCCTGAAATGGCAATGGGCTGGACATACTGCCAGAAGAACAGACCATCGATGGACAGCCGAAATTTTAGATTGGATTCCAAGGGACAGGAAAAGACCCAGAAGAAGACCACATGGAAGATGGGTGGATGAAATTCGAAAGTATGCGGGAGTGACATGGAGGAGACTGGCACAAGACAGACCGTTGTGGAGGAAACTTGGGGAGACCTTCGTCCAGCAGTGGATTGATAATGGTTGACAATGATGATGATGATGATGATACAAAATATGGTATTATTACAATGTGTGGTTATTTTTTTATTCACACATGGTATTATTATAATATGGTATTATGTATATACAACATATGAGAATTCTTTCGTATATTCACTACCATAACCATGTTATATCATAAAATAAACATTCAATGTCCAGTAACTTTTTAAATACAACTTGAATGAAAAATGGTGCATGACAAAATTGTAGAACTCCATTAAGTGTGCCAAATGCACTCACATTTAGCTGCTTAGTAAATTACAAGAAAATTGGTGCTGAAAGATATAACGCTTCTTCCCCATTCTGCAAATCATTCAACGAAAATTAAATTAAAAAAAGCAGAAGAAATAAACCAACGAGCGCCGTTTCCAGATAATGTGACTCACCAGACAAAAATACCGACACGCGGCCTCCGTCATTGTTATTTATTTAAATAGCGAAGATTGAATATATATACACTGAAGTGCCAGAAAAACTGGTACAGACGAGCTCATGCAAAATACATAGCAACGTCACCTATGCGCGTACTCGGTTGCGTCCGCCAGTGCTTATATAAAGCGATAGACATCCTTGCCAGCTATCAGAGCTGTTTTCGTCATGAGAATGAAAAGTAATAACGATTTAAGCGATTTTCAACGCGGTGTCATAGTTGGCGCTCGTGAGATGGGCCATAGTATTTCGGAGGTAGAAACGAAGTTCGGATTTTCACGGACGACCATTGCAAGGGTGTACCGTGACTACAAGAATTCCGGCAAAACCTCCAACCTACGATACCAGTGTGGCCATAAAAATACATTGGTGAACGTGACCATTCAAGAATCGTTTCACGCGATAGGCGTGCAACACTCTCGCAGGTATCATCGGAATTCAATGCTAGAGCCTCAACAAACATCAGCGTCCGGACTGTGCAAAGTACCCTGCACGATATGGGCTTTGGGAGCCGACGCCCAACTCGAGTCCTCTTGATGGGTGCACGACACAGAGCTATATGCGCCTCGCTTGGGCACGGTAACACCGCCACTGGGCCCTTGAAGACTGGAAACAAGTAGCCTGGTCTGAAGAGTCGCGTTTCCAACTGTATCGGGTAGATGGAAGGATTCATGTGTGGCGCAAACCCCATGAATCCATGGATCCCGCCTATCAACAGGGAACTGTACCCGCTGGTGGGTGGCCCGTAATGGTATGGGGTGTGTTTAGCTGGACTTCACTGGTGTAGGGCCAGACATATCAATTCTCAGATAAAACCTTTTGTTTCCCGCCGCATAGCGAGCTACCGCCTCGCCTTTACTATAGGATCTAGCTATCAACGCGGCTGAAGGCGTCCTTGTGTAGAAGAATAATTACCTCGACAAAACTCAGTCCAGTACACGGAAATAAACACAACAGCAAGACTTTATTATTCCGATAACATTTGCTTCACGGGTTTCCGATGACTTTCCGTTCAGGTTCCCGTGCTGCCCACGTGCTACCTTTCCACAATTCTTTCCGCGATACCCGGTGGACGAAGGAATCCTCCTTCCTGTTCACCACGCTGCACTTCTGCGATAACCGCAGCCCTTCCGTCAGAAACCGGTGTCCAAACCAGGACCCTCTCTCCTTGACGACTCAAGCTCAACTGTCTCCCTCAATTCTCCTGGCCTTTTTTCTCTACCACGCATGCGCAAGAAAAACTAGTTTCCCTGGTCAGCACGTGAAATACCTGAACTCGGGAATGCCGTCGGATACCTGCAGGCGATTACAACCTTGCACGTATACAAAAGCGGTATGACAACTTGTTTCACAGAAGCACTCGAGCAGCTGACTCTTCAAAGTCAGGTGCCCCCGGTGTTCATGCACCCCTCTCTTAATCCCACACAGGATTAAAATTGTACCGCGTGGGTGGGGAAGAATATCAGTTCTTATCTGAAACAACAAAATGGCGGAATGAAATGTCCGTCCGCATGTGTTCATCACAATATTAAAAGTAAATAAATTCATAATTGACAGTTTGATTGCGGGCGACCCTTACAACTGGGATCCCCTTAACGTCTACAAACGTCTGTGACCGGCCAACCCTATGTGCGCATCCTTTCTGACGAGGTACACCCGATCATGGCCTGCATTCATGCTGATAGGTTGGGCCTGTTCCACCAGACCAATGCACCGCTACACAAGTGTCGGGACGCCACATTATGGTTAGAGGAGCATTCATTTGAGTTTGGGGTGTTACCATTCACACCCAAGTCCCCAGATCTGAACGGTGATAGAACACATTTGGGATACCATGCAACGCGCTATCGAACACAGGAATCCGAGACCTCGGAATACACCCAAATTGTGGAACGCTGTGTAGGAAGTATGGTGTGCAATACCTACACCATATTTCCAGAAGTTAGTGGAGTCCATGCCTCGTCGTATTTCTGCAGTCCTGCTCTCCCGTGGGGGATCTACCAAGTATTTGACTGGTGTACCAGTTTTTCTGGCACTTCAGTGTATAAGTTGACCAGGTGGGCAAACCACAGTGATATACATGCGTGCACTTCTTCGTATAGATATACAACACAAGCGTCTGTTTAAAAGGAAGAAGCGATTCGGAAAAAAATTGCGATTTGTGCGTGGCCTCACCAACACTCGGGATAGGGAGAGAGGTCGGCTTTTTTTTTTTTTTTTTTTTTTTTTTGTCACAAAGGATCCAACCTTCTCTCCTGCCTCCTCGGGAAATCGAAGCTACTAGCGAGCAAAGTTTGAAAAAATATATATATATAGACGGAAGGACTTCCCACTTTCTGCATTGGTGTTTCTTCTTTTATTTAAATAAAAAAAAATAATAATAACCTTCTGGTGAGTGGTGAAAGAGTTTTATTTTTTGTAAACCCATAGGACTCTCGGGGTGTTGGCCCACCCCTTAAGACGGCTATAGTCAGCCACGGCCTGCTCTCTCACTGACCTGGGGCAGGTTTAACAGCGCTAGTATGCCTTTTAACTTCACTTCTCCGTGTTGTAATTTCCCAACTTAGTAGCGCTAACAAACAGCCGAGCATTAGTGTGACCTTCCTCGGTGAATCCACCGTGTTCATTCTCCTATGGTCCATATAAACATAAAGAAAGGCTAAGGATTTGGAAGAGTGGAGAACAACTGAATTTGCATGGCCCTAAAAATTCCATTTTGGCAACCTTTCTACGGAGAAGTAGACTACGCACTTTCTGAGCGAGAAATGCGAACGGCTACACGGTGAAAAACACGACTCATTGTTACTTGGCGAAGTGCAGATTGTAATTTAAAGTTTAAAAAATTCAGAATGGCACATCTTGAACTGGGTGGGCGAGAAAAAATTCAGGGTAGGTTCCAACCAACCCTGGAATTCCCTTGGCCATGTCCCTAGTCGCTGCTCGGGCCGAAAACAAAGTGACCAATGTTCGGAGGTTAACCCTAAGATAACATTACTAGTCCGTTGCATTTCTATAAAAGCAGAATAAATGCATGAAACTTATGCACAAAGTAAGCGATTGCAGTGCTTTCTCCAAATGCTGAATGCTGAATAAAGCTCAATATAGCAATTAAATAACCAAATCATAGTATAGAATATTTTTGAAAAGCGCTGTCTGACGTCTGTTCTTAAACAGCCCTTAGAAATAATTACACTGCTAGACAATTGCTAAGGATGGATCACAAACGGCTATATAGCGCATAAAAAAGTAAGTGTGGTTGGATGCCAAGTGAAATAAAATAATGTCAGAATGCCAGGACATTACAAGAAAGACTATTTATTGTGCTCTGAAATCCAGAAGGCTTTGAAACGTGTTCAAGGGACAAACAGGCCATTTTGTGCAGAATACGTAAACGTGAAAAAAATGCAATTATCGTCCGCAGGCGTTCCGGCGTAAGATGTCAATACGGGATATGGCCACCATGGAGGGCGATGCAAGATTCCACACGTCGTGTCATGCTTTCCACAACATTATCAAGCAGCTGTTGGAGTAATTTATCCCATTCCTCTGTCAGTGCACGGATGAGGGTGTCCTTGTTTATTGGAGGGCATTGGCGACCAGCAAGACTACTCCCCAAACCATCCCACACATTTTCAATGGGATTCAAAGCTGGAGAACGTGCTGGCCATACGAGGCGTTGAATATCCTTGCTCTCAAGACACTCCTGGACAGCGACTGTTCGATGACATGTTGCGTTGTCGTCCATGAAAATGAATCTATCACCGACAGCACCACGGAACATGCGAACATGAGGTAGCAGAACATCATTAATGTATCGTTGGCCAGTCATAGTCCCAGTTGGAAGCACATAGAGGGACGTACGGCCATTGATCATGATGCCAGCCCATACCATGACACTACATGTCGGATATAGGTCCCTTTCCTGTATGTTTGCTAGACAATATGCAGTACCACTATCACGCCAGATCAATTGTCGTCGACAATCAGACGATAGACTGTATCTACTCTCATCTGAGAAGAGGACAGCAGACCAGTCGTTATCAGTCCAATTGCGATGTTGATGGCACCATCGCAAACGGGCGGTACGGTGACGCCTGGACAATGGGATGCACACAACAGGACGGCGGGCGTATAGTCCTCCTTCATGCAAACGTCTGGCGACAGTTTTTCGGGAGATCCGCTTGCCAGTAGCAGCCATAAACTTATTTACTACCTCACTAGCTGTGCTGCGCCGGTGTCTTTTTGTTGATAGCACTATGTACCGATCTTCTGCAGGTGTCGTACTGCGAACACGACCTACCCCACCGCCCCGGTGGCGCAGTGGTCTAAGCGATGGCCTCTGTTCATTCGTTCGTAAGGGGTCTGGGTTCGAATCCCGGTCAGGCATGGATGTTGTGTTTGTCTTACGGCACTGGCTCTCTCCCTTCCCTGGAACCAGTGACTCCAAATTAGGGACGGGTGATTGCTTATAGCCCATTGAGTTGCTCACGGTGGTCGTCAAACTTCCAATCAAAAAAAAAAAAAAAACTAAATAAAAAAAAAACGACCTAATCCGTGACGTTTGCTACACTCTCCATTTGTTTGAAATGATTTCCAAAGCCTTGAAACAACACTGTGGCTGACGTCGAACTCCCTGGCAACATCTGTTATTTTTCGCATTTCTTCAATCTTGCCAATAATACGGGCACGCGTAAAATCATCTAGGTGATGTCGGGAAGACATACTGAAAATTGCAAGTTCGTCAATTGATTCTTTCAACTTTGCGTTTGAACAAGAACGGTCAGTACGCGTCAAATCCTTTATATCTCTTATCAGCGTTATGACGTCACGAACAAGTTCGGCAATCCAAAATTTGCATACGCAAAACACGTCTTACTGTATCCCGCACTTATGCTAATTTCCACATTTTCCTGCCTTACATTTTATGGTTGCTATCGTTGCTATTGTCATCCGTCCTTAGCAATTGTCCGGCAGTGTAGTTACGACATTGAAGTAGGGGTTATGATATAGGAAAGAAAAATGCTAGGTAATGAAGTGTACCAGCACTGCTAAGCAGACGCATGCGCGAAAGCAGGATCGAAACCTACAGGGTCAGACCAAGAGATACCGCCGCCAACGGGCAACATTTCACCTCTGCATCCTCCCTTCCTCAGGGCGATTGAAACACAGGCGGGAACTTGAGCTCACATCACGTAGAACTAAAATTTAAATCCTGTCACTTCATTTAAGCATCACATTGTACCCACCGTAACCAATCAATCCTGCCTGAGGCATAGATCCTTTAGCAACACACTTTGTCCCTATATTATCCCTTGCTCCGAAGTCCCGAAGGAACTACGTAAAATCAAAAGGAACAAGGTGTCCGTTAGTCCTCCTTCCGGACTAACTGGGTGTTTGTTGATCGCTGTTAATTAAGAGGTTACGTTGTTCGGAGGTTATCACTAATGTTAATCCTGCGGCAGCTGTTCTGTGCCAACCAAAACTTGCCGTTGCTTGGAGGTAACCGTTGCTTGGAGGTTACCGTTGCTCGGAGGTATTCGCTAATAGAGGTTTCACTGTACAGTGAAACATGTATTGGCAGACACTCGCAATCCGCGATCCCCTGCCAAATTGGGCAGTTTCATCTGGCACGGATGTTATCACCAATAGAAACAATGCAAAAGAGAATTCTGTTTGGCAGCCATTTCGAACGCATACGAGAATTTACCTGCAATTCGCGGTCACCAACATAGGGAACTTGTAGAAAAAAAGTTGTTTCGGAGGTTCTGGAAAGGATGATGAAACGGTCGTGAGTTTAAAAATCTAAAACACATGTTTCTTTTTCTCTCTCTCTCTCTCTGTCACCACCCTTCACGAGATTGTAAATGCTGAGTGGTCCCAGAAGATCTGTCAGGTTCTTAGAATTTTGTTTGCAGACGGTATTGTTACGGATATTTAATACTAGAATTTCGGCAAATATATTAAATCTTATTTCGCAACTTTTATTTCCCTTTAGTGCTCCTTTTCCTTTGTTTCCATGATGCGTGAGAGAAATTTCGCTGTGTCACTCCTCTATTGAAACATCGGAGACACGGTTTATTTAGAGACGCCAGTTTGTCTCATTTTAGAGTATGCGCTTTTGTGTTTTGTAGACGGATTAGTATTGTCGTGCTCATTTGATTCTTTGCCTTCTTTAGTTTCAAAACAGCCGAATGAAAGTGCAAGCCCTCTTAATTTCTATCTTGATGCTTTGTATTAGCCGAAGCCGGTGTGTTTTTCCCATGGGGCTTCGGGAGGCAAAGGGGTGATATCAGTGGAAGCAAAGGAGGGGGGGGACTAGGTAGTGACTTCTAGGATTTGAAAGCGAACGGTCGCTAGGAGAAGAGGAGGAAAGGCACCAGGTCTTAAACTGACAGGGGAATGGAGTTTTTCTCCGCAGGGGTAGAAAGGAGACCGGAGAAAATGACCGAAAACAGGGTTTAGAGAAGGAAATTTGAGTTTCAGGGGAACAGCGAGGAATAATTACAGATTACAGAGCTAATGGGCAACCTTTTTGTGATTAAGGAAAGGAAAGAATAAAACACTTCATTAGAGTTTATGGATGGCCCCTATACCTTAACAATTGGGTGGTAGGTACTGAGTATGCACTTCTACTGCAGTTCAAGCCTAGAAGCTCGTACTCAAGCTTGAACCGGGGACTAAAGTACATAGTTGTTTCAAATGTGATGCGTGCATACATTAAAAAATGAAGATCTCAGTTTCGGTCGTATTTCTAAAAAATACGGGTATTAATGTTTTGGCGACGGTATTGTCATTTCTGTTAGTCGGCCATGTGTGTTAGATAAGCTATACCCGGAGAATGTTTACTACGGATATAAAACAGAAAGTTAAGCTGGTTTAGCGGAACCAATCTTTGTTCCTTTCTTCCTGAGGGGGAAATTGCTAATAAGAGGATCAGCGGAAAGTTTCCTTTCGTTAGGCCTCCCGTTGAGGTGACACATTCTTAAGGGTTTGTGGGATAGTCCATGATACATTACACCCAGATAGCGGGAAGAAAAACCATGACATCTTTTCCCGAGAAAACGTTCTTCCATTGTGTACTCCATAGTCAAGTTAAGTTAGCCCCGAGTATAAGTATTGTTTCATACCAAGTATTGCTCTGTATAGTGACCGTGTATCCGAATGGCACTGGACTTCCACTATCAAAACGCCCCGGGTCACAAGGATTGGACTGTGCAAGACTGGCTTGAGATCGTGTCCAAGAATTCCGGGTGCTCCCTTAGCCTCCAAATATCTCCGATTTCAATCCTGTCGAACATCTTTTAGATGCAGTTCTACGTAGCTTTAGCCGACCTAGTGCCTCGCTCCGTCGTCAAGCTGAGTGACATCGTTTAGAAAATGCCCGAGGAGAGCTTCGATTCAATAGATCAATGCCAATCTTGGTGCAAGATAAGGGCCGCGGGTTTCCCAGTGGGAAACGTTCGTGACTTCCATGGAGAAGACCTCAGGTTCGATCCCAGGCAGGTACGAACGCTCAATCCACTAAATATCCGCCTTGCGTCGGATGGGCACTTTAAACCGTCGGAGCCCGGGTACTGGCACCTCAGTAGTAAATAAGAGCGTCTTCTACCTCGCTTCCTTGTCACTTTCCTACCGGGCACTCTAGCCCAAATCTCCTAACTTCTTATTTCTACGGGTTGTTTAAGACCTGTGGTCAGACACTCCCTTCCTAAAATCCTCTACATCTGATCATTTGGTGCAAGATACAACGGTGAAAGACAACCCAAAGCACTATTTAATAGATGGTTATAACGTTATGGCTCGTGATATAAAACTAAGAAATCAAATGAATTTATGCTAACATGTAGTTGTTAACGTGTCATTGTTAACAGGACTTTTTGTTTCCGTTCGGGTTTGATATTTTTGCCTAGTTGCAGCTCGTTGCGAATGTTACGAAGAAGGTACTAAATTCCCTAACGGTATTAAATTTGTTCTTTTTTACTTTCTAATGCCCATCGTTGGCTTATCTTGGAATAATCTTAGATTTCTTCTTATAGAGCTTTAACTCTTTTTAGCTACTTCTTGTGTTTCTTAATTACTCGCTCTTTCTTACTCTACTCCTGTTCTACGTAACGTTTAATTCTCTGGTCTTTCGGAGGTCAGAAAGCACCCTGCTCCTGAAATATCTTTCTCTGTTGTCTCTTGACCTCTGTGTCCGACTGTTCTCACCGTTCCTAATCTACTACGACACTGGCTATTCTTTCCTACGTTCAACTGTCGCCGTGAAGAGCAATAAACTCATTATGTAGTCTGGGTATACTATTCTATCACGATATAGTGATCGCTGTGATTGAAGGTAATAATGTAATAAAACATTAGTTACGGTAATGTAAGAGGTCTTGTCGTTCTGTTGTAAGCCCCCTTCGGATTCGACATTTAAGCCAACTCGTTGCAGAAAACACATATAACGAATGAACAGATGAGAAAGTTTCAATTAATTTATTACTTGCTCAAACTTATAGTACAGGTTGTTCCGGATTGGCCTTAGTAAGTTATTACTTAATGTTTTCTGTCTTCTCGCTGCTTATTCTGTTTCCTAATCATTCGCTCTTTCGTACTTACTCTAATTCTGCGTAACTTTTCTTTCTCCTGCGCTGTCTTTCTCCGATACCCGAAAAAGTGCTCCTTCTCAGACCATTATCTCGCGACCTACAAAAACAAACAAACTTACATTTAATGGGAGCACTGAGAACAATTATCTTACATATAAAACACAAAACGTCTGTTTGTCTGAAGCAGCAAAACCCCTCGAACGCCAAACTGTGGCATCGTGAAATTTGCATAGCTTATTAATACTGGAATTTCTAGGTCAACGCAATTATTTTAAGATCTCTACGTTGTTCCGTTCGCGAGTTATGAATTAATTAATATGATAATCAATAAAGTCAGCGTCGTTTGCTACGTCATCGTTATCCTGTTCCAAATCTGAAAGCACGTGACTGCATTCATCGCCGCGGCACATACACAACTGTTTCTATTCTTTGAGAACTGTGCATAAAAAAAAATGCAAAAACGAACTTTGCGAAATCTTAACGAAACGGGCTGAAATTTTTATCAACACCTTGAATTGGTAATAAGAGGGGTCCCTCAAAATTTCACCGAAATCCGGTCAAAACGTTTCGAAATAGGCATGGAATTTTTAATTCGTCGGTAAACAGAAATATGTACGCAGAAACGGTTAATAAAATTTTGACGGCTAATTCAAAAAGTTATTTACCGATTCAGGCGAAATTTGGAGGTCATGTTTCTATTAACGATTTATGGCCTTTATTAACATTTCAGCCAGTTTCATAAAATATTCGCAAAGATACGTTTTTAACTTTTTTATCCCAGAGATTCGCCCCTCAAAGACGTCTGAAACTGAAAGCACGCGATGCATTTGATCGTCGATAACAAATCGTTAACGGATTTTGTTCAGTCAGTGTTCTAATGCTGTGTCTCCTGGACGCTTGTTAAATAATTCGTAACGCTTTTGGTCCGTTTGATTCTACAGATTCCATACATTCTGTACATTTCGTTGCTTTAATTCTCGATAAATAATTGTGACAGCAATGCCCAAAAGGAAGAGACCAATTTTTAATAAGCCTAAATCCCGGGTATAGCTGGGGAGTAAAGCTAGTACTCAAATAAAAGTTACACGTCTACTTCAATATTGTTCAAGAGTAGCCATCACACAGTTCCTGTGTTTTGAAAAATAAAAACTGCCTGCTCTAGTGTTCTGAGCTGACTTAAAATGCATTGTCTTTGTGTAGTTCCATCCTGATAAAATTTATTTGAAAGTGATAAAATTTAATTCTGTCAGTACTTGATTTTTTTTAAGATTGTTTTCAAAAGGCATAAATTAAAGTGTCGAACAATGTACATTACATTTATTTTTCATTTGCTTATGTAAGTATAAATATTCTTTATCGTTTGACACTTTTGATTTTTTTAAAAGGACCCAGAATATCTCACAGAGTACCCACTTTTTAAAAATCTGTGGGTCCTTAGGACGCAGCTCGATAGCAATGTAACGGCAGGCAAAGACTCTACTAAATGACCATGGCCTATATAAGCATTTTCTTGAAAGGTTCGTCAAAGTTTCACGTGCTGGCTCACAAAGAGACCGACTGCTGAAATTTTCAGGTTCTTGGAAATGAATGATTTCTAAAGTCTTCGTAGCATTAAACGTGATGGAAAAACTTCCTACGTAATTACGAAACGCATATAGCGTATGAAATCCGTTTATTTTCGTGGTGTAGTCAGCACAAATATTCGCCAACCTTTCGCACTCCACTGGGAGGCTTTTTCAAGACAATGATAGACACAAAAATGCAGAGAATTGGAACATGTAAAAAACGAAGATGATTTTTGAAAATAACGCGGGGAACATCACGAGCATATTACATGAATATATATCGGAATGACAAAGCGATCCTTGGACACTAGATGTAAAGAACACGTACGAAGTGTGAAGCGCCGCCCCGGTGGCGCAGTGGTCTAAGAGATGGCTTCTGATCATTCGTACGGACGGGGTCCGGGTTCGAATCTCGGTGAGGCATGGATGTTGTGTTTGTCTTACGGCACTGGCTCTCTCCCTTCCCTGGAACCAGTGGCCCTAAATTAGGGACGGGTGACTGCTTATAGTCCATTGAGTTGCTCACGGTGGTCGTTAAACCTCCGATAAAAAAAAAAAAAAAAAAAAAGTGTGAAGCAGGACATGCCGAATACAGCCCTCGCCAGAGAAGTCATGCATTGCTCGGCAGCTCCTGTATGGAATAATATTAGAAGAATTGCCCCTTACACGAATTTCAAAGAGACTGCCATCAGGGAAACAGTGAAAATCCTATCCAACAAAGTGGCATGCAATGATATAGTCTCTACGGATCTACCAATGGTTTGACGTACATTATTAAAAGATGGAAACACATCACGGCGCTCTGTATAATTACGTGATAAAATTCATGTAATATGCTCGTGATGTCCCCCGCGTTATTTTCAAAAATCATCTTCGTTCTTTACATGTTCCAATTCTCTGCATTTTTGTGTCTATCATTGCCTTGAAAAAGCCTCTCAGTGGAGTGCGAAAGCTTGGCGAATATTTGTGGTGCCTACACCACGAGAATAAACGGATTTCATACGCTATATGCGTTTCGTAATTATTCAACTCTGGTGTATTTAAAAATAATGTTACTTAATACATAATTTCCTTTTTTTTTTTTTTTTTTTTTGGCATTCAGCTACTAACCGGTTAAAACTTCGTCGGCAAAACTGCATAGAGCGAAACTTCGACTGGCGTTTGGGAAATGGACAGATGAGAGCTAATTAAATTTAGTTAATTTGTCCAAAACTTCCGGCACAAACTTGTAAGTACGTAATTATCAAAAACTATCGGCAGAGCACCTTCTTTTCCACTGCTCATGACAGCTTGGCTAATGAATCGATGCGTGCCGCACTAGCGTGAAAGTATAACTCAGTTGTCGCTAACATGAAATCTGAGCATATCTAATGAAATTGCGTGGGCCGGAAGACAAAGCGATGACAGTTTATTAAATTAAGTACAATCAAAAGCGGAAACCCTAATACAATAACCGTTCGCGCTTAGGCAGACTATTTTTTTCCCCCTATTTTTTTCTTTTATTCGCTATGGGTTAACCTGCTCTACTCCCACTGAACTCCCGTTGAAAGAGAGTTGAAAGTTACCCCAAGTGCCCCCTAGGAGGTCGTCGCTTCCCGTGTCATCAGCATCCTAGTTCTCATCCTTCATCTGGTGCTCTCTCTCTCTCTCTCTCTCTCTTTACGAAATGCAAATGCGTGGGACGTTCATGGCTCATTCATTAGCATTGTGGTCTGAGGTTTCAGCTGAGCAGGGGCTGCTGAGGATGAACAGCTGATACAGGTTAATGTGTTATGGTGGGACCTCACCTCCACTTCGGTTACAAACACCGCAGGAACACTTTCAAAGCCACCCCGCTGTTGTAGCTGCTGAGCTCCTTTCACCGTTCTGGTGCATTTTGACCCCGCCATTTTTTTTTTTTTTTTTTTTTTTCTCTTTATGATGAGTGGGCAGATGAGTTGGGCTCTATTGACTGGTTAATCCTGATTATCTGGCTACGGTCGTCTCACACTTGAGGGTGAGGAGACGATGAATGGTCCTCTAGCCGCCGGGGAGATGTTCTAATCCTATTTGGTGATCTCTGTCCCCTTGTATGTGGACAAATAAGGTACTCAACCGCAAAAATGCTTCCCGGCTTGTGAAGCTGGAGAGTGGCTTTATATGAATCTGACTTTAACACCTCTGCTGATTGCTACAAAGGAAAACTGATAGAAGGCAAATACATTTTACAATAAAAGCACTAAAATCTAGAAAATATTGCCCTTCTGAATACTCGCGCCGAAATCAAACGGCTCTCCAGGTTCTACAATTACCAACCAGATCAATGGACTTACGCATTTCTTTCTCCAGAAGAAAAAAGGACAAAAGTGTCTTGCCTTATGCAAACAGGTTTTATCATTTTTATTGTTATTATTAGCACGTTTATCATAAAAAAAAAAGATTGTTCTTATGTTATCACTTTGTCTGTCCGTCCGTTTGCCTGTGGACACCATATCTCTGCAACTATTACTCCGATTTGAAAAATTATTTTTGCATTGGGAAGCTTGAAATGTGAGAACAGTGATTCTTGCTGAAAATAGTTTAACTACACTAGAAATCCGAATTTAGTGGCGTAGAATAAAACTCAGTTTTCCAAGCTTTCGCACATCAACCAGATGGCTTTTTCAAGGTAGGTAGACAGAAATTGCAATCTGAATAATAGAACACTTCAACAATTTGAACGCGGCGTATTATTCAGACTGCAGTTTCTGTCTATCTTCCTTGAAAAAGCCATCTGGTTGATGTGTGAAAGCTTGGAAAACTGATTTTTATTCTACGCCAACAAATTCTGATTACTAGTATAGTAATACTATTTTTCACATAGTTGGTGTATAGTTCCTCGTTATTAATGATCCTTGCATTGCGTTTTTTTTTTTTCTTCGATGCACAACTTCCCCGCTAAGGATGTAAATGCAGATTATATGGAATTCAAAGTACATTTTATTCCATGTATGTATTTGCTTCTAAATATCCGATTGAAAAAAATATTTTTTCTTTCGATCCCATTTATAACGAAGACTATCTTGGCTACAGTTTCTTTTTCAAGTAATCCATAGATTTTCCGCTAGGAGGGCGTAAAGGTAAATCGCGTTTTCCCCGATATCTCTGCTTCTAAAAGTCTGATTTGAAAAAATCATTCAGCATCGAATTCAGCTCTTGATGGGAATTTTTTTTACATATAATTGCTAATTTTTAGAAAAGAACGGTTTAGCCACGGCCACCGGGAGTTGTAAGAGTTTATTTCTGTTTCTGATACATTTGTGCAGTAAAAACTGAGCTTCTGATAATTCGATCGAAAATTTATTTCGTGGACCAGTACCGCTCACCTCAGAAAACATTTTGAGAATACTGTTATAAACAAAAGATTAATGCACCAATGTTATATCGCATTAATGTTATAATCATGTGTTATAAACAATTCACCCATAGTTATCTTCAAACGTTAATCAGTACCAACATTATATTCTAATATGAAACACGTGTTAATGTTATGAACAATGGAACATGTGTTAATGTTATGAACAATGGAACACATGTTAATGTCATCAATGTTAAATACAATGCTTTTATTTTATTGTTATGTTTATTATTATGAACAAATTATAGGTACATCAATTACAGATTATTTACCGATTAAATTTACTTTATCGTGCCAATGCTATAACTATGAGAATTTTGTTCTACAGTGATCGTATATGGATAAAAACGTGCCCCTTATATATACTGGCATATAATAAAGCACGGCGTTGTGATTCACCTTTATCCCGTCACTGGAATGGTGGGGGAATAAAGGTGCCGCTCGTGAAAGAAATTAGAAACATAAACATATATCTTAGTTTACACATACCTTAACTTATGTCTTGTGTGGTTATAAGGAAAACAAACAGGAATCTTATGTGGAAGTAATCAAAATGGTTTAATACGTGAGAGTTAAGAACACTAAATTATCACGTGCGAGGGTGCAGCCGTTAACAATACCTTACACATAAAATTTATTATTACGATTTTGCTCTTCAACGTCTCCGATCATTTCTGCATATATATATATTTGTATATTTTTTTTTGCTTAGGTATCTTTATAGAATATATATATATATATATATATATATATATATATATAAGTGCATTACTGAAGACGTAAGAAAATTCAACTGTGAACTAGTGAGGAAAGCAATTGAAAACAACCAAAGCCTAAAGATAGCAAAGGGACATCTCAGTAAGGGAAGAAAACAGATTATGGCACTGAGAAAAGAAGATGGTTCTGTAACAAGAAATAGAGGCGAAATTTTGACAAGAGTGAAAGATTTCTACTCCAAATTATATGAAAGGGATGATACATGCACTCCAGACATCATGAAAGATACCAGTACCAGAGTTCCTCCAGTCCTTCCAGCAGAAGTTGCACATGCAATCAAGAACATGAAGCGGGGAAAAGCTCCAGGAGAAGATGGAATTACTGTAGACATCATACAAGAAGCAAGTGGAGAAATCGAAACAGTACTCGCCCAAATTTTCACTCGATGCCTTAATGAAGGAAAGATTCCTGAGGATTGGAACACCGCTACAATGATCCTGCTACATAAGAAAGGTGACATTGAGGATCTCGGAAACTACAGACCTATCAGCCTCCTATCAGTAGTTTATAAAATCTTCACTAAAGTTCTTTCTCACCGCTTGAAGGTAACACTTTACATGGCTCAACCGAGAGAACAAGCTGGATTCAGGAGTGGCTACAGCACAATAGATCATATCCATGTGCTGAGAGAACTAATTGAAAGAGCGAGGGAATATGAACTTCCATTGTGCATGGCTTTTATCGATTATGAAAAAGCCTTTGATTCGGTGAAACCATCAGCAGTTACAATGGCTCTGAAAACCTGCGGTATTGAAGATGCATACATTAATATTATTAATAACATATATGAAAATGCAAGTGCAAAGATTAGGCTGTTTGAAAATAGAACACACATAAAAATTGGAAAGGGAGTGAGACAAGGTGACACCATATCTCCGAAGCTCTTTAATGCCACATTGGAGGGTGTTTTTCAGTCACTGAGCTGGGAAAACAAGGGGATAAAGATTAATGGAGATTATCTAACCCACCTTCGTTTTGCTGATGACGTAGTCATTTTTGCAACTAGCCCATCAGAGCTGCAGAGTATGATCCAGGAACTTGCTGACAAGAGTAAAGAAGTGGGATTAAAAATGAACTTTCAGAAGACAAAAGTGATGTTCAATGCTTTTACAAGAAATGAAGATTTATCGATTGATGGAGAAAAGCTGGAGATAACGGACACGTACGTTTATCTTGGACAGCAGATATCAAGTGAGGGTCACATTGATGAAGAAATTAATCGGCGTACAAAACTTGCCTGGAGAGCTTTTGGAAGAAGCAGCATAATTTTCAAGAGCAATATGCCATTATGTCTTAAAAGAAAAGTGTTTGATCAATGCATCCTTCCGGTGCTTACGTATGGTGCAGAGACGTGGACCTTAACTAAAAGAGACATACAAAGGCTGCAGACAACTCAAAGCAGCATGGAGAGGTGCATACTTGGTGTAACCAGGAGAGATAAGAAGAGGAACTCGTGGATCCGAAAAATGACAAGAGTGGAAGACATCATGATCAGAGTTAAATCCCTGAAATGGCAATGGGCTGGACATACTGCCAGAAGGACAGATCATCGATGGACAGCCGAAATTTTAGATTGGATTCCAAGGGACAGGAAAAGACCCAGAAGAAGACCACATGGGAGATGGGTGGATGAAATTCGAAAGTATGCAGGGGTGACATGGAGGAGACTGGCACAAGACAGACCGTTGTGGAGGAAACTTGGGGAGACCTTCGTCCAGCAGTGGATTGATAATGGTTGACAATGATGATGATGATGATGATGATATAAGTGCAATGCTTAGTAATTTATTTTACTTTTAGTTCCTTTTCTCCTATGCTTTACTTAAAGGTTTTACCTAGCTAACTGGATTGTCATTGTTTGATCATGACCATTACACACGCCACGTGCTCTAAGTAGGGTTATGAATAAATTTAAGCAGGTACATGCAATAATAGGGAAAAGGAAAAAAATAGCTTATCTGGAATTTCCATGAATCTCTCATCTGTGCCCGCTCATATTCGTATATATCGCTCACCCGCTTCAGCACTCAAAAACTTCTGTACTCAACTGTCACCTGTCACTCACTGTCCCTCGAACTCAACTCCGTCTGTCTCTCTCTCTCTGCTACTAGACCTCAACTCTCGAGCTGTTGTCTTGACCAGTCTAACAACCCTCTCCTCTCTGGGTTTCACCTTTATCCGCGGATGCCAAGGTCAAGTGACCTTCTGGGGTTCATCTAATCCGCGAGGCGAAGGTCACTTCGTTCCCTTCTTGGGAACTGACCACATCGACTCTTGCAATCCCCCGATATCCCCTGTAGCCTAGGTATCGTCACAAGGCTTGGGATTGCCTCCCGCTATCCCTTGGGGCTATCTAAGCATTTGCATGTTGGACTAAATTTATTTTAAATAATTTTATTTCCAACAATACCTTCTGCTTAAAATAGTGCATAGTTTTTCCGCCCGGTGGCGTAGATGTATGTCTTATTTTGGTCGATATCTCTGCTTCTAAGAGTCCGATTTGAAAAATTCTTTCTTTGTCGAATTTTTCTTGAAAAACAAGTGTGCCCTAGGGTGTGTAAGTTCCCGTTTTCGTTCACAACGTGTTTGCAGTAATATCTGAGAGAGTAAAAACCCGAATGAAATAATTAATTATTTTTCGGTCAGACACTACTACCTGTGAAAACATTTTGCGTGCATTTCCTTCCCAAAATGATGCACAATTTCGCTGACTGGGGCCGCAAATGTTTAATCTGTTTTTCTCAATATCTATGCTTCTATATGTGCGATTCAAAAACTTCTTTTAACACAGGATGCCATTTATCTTATGGAACACTTTAGGTCAGCCTTTGAGGAGTTTTGTAGTTCACAGTTCTGTCGCTAGGTGATGTTTATATACTTTTGTTTGTTTGCAGCTGAATCTCCGCTTCTAAAAACCCTACTGACAAATTTCTTCTTTACTGCATGCCATTCGGTACAATAGAGATGTGGAGCATTATCCTCTTTAAATAATGCACAGATTCCCCGCTATGAGACGTAAAGATCAAAACGTGCTATCTCTGCTTTGAGGAGAAATATTAAAAAGTTCTTTTCCTTATCACAGTTTTTGCCATGAAGAATATCTTTCGCTTACTTTTCCATTATTTAAAATTCTTCTGCTAGAAGGCGTACAGTTATATCATGTTTCCTTCTATATTTCTTCTTTTAACTGTTCGATTTGAAAATTTATTTACTTCTGATATTCCTTCTGCTATGAGAAACTTTTTGTGCCAACATTTATTAATTTTCGTAACATACTTTTTATCCACTAGGGGAAGTAAGTAGCTGTTTCTATTTCTGTATAGTTTTTCGATTGTAGAAATCCGGCTGATTTTTTTTAACTGGCTCCATTGGCTTTGAATATAACTTTGATATAATTCATTCGTGTTAGACAGGATTCAAAAGGTGTGCTCATTACAATCGAAAATTCGGTACCATTTTTCCTGTTTTCCTTTCTTCTTGATCGCGAATGGTGGAATGGTTAGCGCACACAGATTAGGAGAGGAAATTCCCAAATCCGTGTCCCGCTAGAGCCGAACACTCGCTGCGGTCCCGAAGTCATATTCAGCTGCAACATGTTCCAGCTTGTCTTGCATTGCTGTCTTGCTTTGGCAAGGAGCCATTTTTGGATAGGGTACTCACATGTGATGAGAAGTGGGCTCAGTACAGCACCCCCCCCCTAAACGTTCCAGATATTGGATGTCCACCAGTGACTCAATTTCTCATGCACACATCGATGCCATCACTGCCTCAACGTAAAGTTATGCTGTGTGTATGGTGAACATCACGTGGTGTTGTTCGTTATGAACTCTTGTAACGCGGTCAAAGGATCACCGCTGCGATGTACTGTGAACAACTGAAACGTGTGCATGAGGACCTGAAAAAGAAGGAAGCACCGCTAGTCAACGGAAAGGGAGTTATGCTCCATTAGGATAACGTTTCTGACTTTCAACGTGGGATGATTGTAAAAGCTCGGAGCCATGGAGCGAATATCACCGAAACAGCTGCATTCGTGAAATGTTTCAGAGCAGTTGTTGTTAAAGTGTTTAACAACCGGACTGCCAGCCAAAAACTGGGTCTCTACGTGCAACGTGTGGTCGTCATCAACTAGTGACTGCTCGGGCGGAACCGAGTGTGTCCAGACTGGTAACAGACAACAGAAGGGCAACAGTGCAGCAAATTACAGACCATCTTAATCAAGGATCCCCTCAAATGATCTCTGCACGCACTGATCGCCGTACACTGCATCGGATGGGATATGGCAGCCGAAGGCCTGTTCGAACACCTTTGCTGTCTGCAGTTAACAAGAGAAAACGTTTCCAGTTTGCACAGGAGCATAAGGATTGGACAGTCGATAATTGGAAACAAATTATGTGGTCTGATGAATCGCGTTTTCAGTTGCACCATGCCGATGCCCAAGTGAGAATTTGGCGGAAACAGCACGAAAGCATGGGCCCCAAATGCTTCAAGCTGGTGGAGGCAACGTTATGGTTTGGGGAATGTTTTCCTGGCATGCTTTGTGCCCTTTAATTCGTGTTGATCAACGTCTGAATGGCACATCATATCTAAACATCGTTGCGGACCAAGTGCATCCTGTCATGTGGATGGTTTATCCCAATGGCGATGGCTACTTTCAACAAGATAATGCGTCCTGCCATAGTGCTCGTATTGTACAGGATTGGTTTCAAGAATATGCCGGTGAGTTTACTTTGCTTAGGTGGCCCCCACAATCTTCAGATCTCAACCCCATTGAGAATTTGTGGGATGAAGTTGAACGAGCCATCAGACAGCTGGATCCACAACCCTGCAATCTCACACTCCTGGAAAGTGCTATTCATCAAGCATGGTCTCAGATTCCACAAACCACCTATCAACATCTCGTGGAGTCCATGCCACGAAGAATCGATGTCGTATTAAAGGCAAAAGGTGGCCCAACGAAGTACTGAGGGGTGGTCATAATAAAGTGGCCTCTCAGTGTATAAGTTGTTAATACGTTGGCAGAACGTTGTTGATGCCCATGGTAATTATTTTGATGAATAAATTGCTTTTCTAAGGAACCATTTTTGGATATGTGTTATACTTTGTCTGTCTCCGAAAACGGCAAACGCTTTTGTGATTACCCGATAGTAATTTTTTTTTCTGTTGGTTGTGTTATGCAAAAAAATTACACAGGTCTCTATTTCTTTGTCCCAGCGAAGAACGCCTTTTACTTCGTTATATTCTGAAGGATGCGTATTTATGTGCAGACAACTGTAATACATTACACCTTATTCTCATCTGTATAAAAATTTAATTCATTGAACTCATAGTTCTTTCACACATCCTCTTGTTAATAATACATGTACAGGAACTATTGCTATGGCTGTGAAAAGGGGCCTTAAGTCCATTGGAATACCTGTTTCCTAGTCTTGCAGTTTTTATAAACTCTAAAACCGCGAAAATGATTTCTAAAAATTTTGCTTCTTCCCTGGTGAAAAACAAAACAATAAAACTACCGAAATGGCTTTTCTTTTAACCCTTTCCAGCCCATTGTTGTTTAGAAACAACACATATTCTTTGAATTTTCGCAGTCCTTCTAACACAACAAATTCTTACTAAACCCATTGTAGCTGGTAGACAACTATCCAAAACAACACTGTGAAAACCGCAAGACAGAATTTTCCTATGTTGTGAGCCAAAAATGTGATATGACTTTGTGTTAGAAGCTGCTTTGCCGATTTCCATACTAAGTGAAAAATATTCTATTAACTATTTTCCTATATTCAGAGATGGGAGATCAAAACATAATTTCCTTTTAAAAAGAACGGCGTGGTTTCACATTCATGAAGTAAGCAAAATAAGAAAAGGAAGTCAAATTATCAGAAATTTGAACTTTTGTATCCCAATGTTGTTCACAAACAGCATTTTATATTTGAGGAATTAAATGTTATAAAAGGATTTTAGTATTATTTTTATTTATTAAAAGCCCAAAACACCGCAAAACTCCGAAAAAAAAAGTTTCCGATTTCAAAAATAAATTTTTGGGTTGGAAAGGGTTAAATACTTCACTCAAAGCGCCGTTAAAAATCCCGAACTATTTCTTTTATTAGTTTCATATGAAGTTTCCGCAAAAAAAAAGTTGTAAAATATTTTACTGAGACTAGAGGCCCTCTTAGCCGTGAAGGTCCCCCCATAGTGCGGAGTTGTGGGGGTTGTCAGTACCCTCCCGTACGTGTAAAATATTTTTCCTGTTTGGAACTTTGCTTCTGGAGTCTCACCAACTTTAACAGGTAAGTATTCCCTATCATCGGCATTCAGATGAAGAGGTAGAAGGTTTGGTGATTCTCAATGTGTTTAAAATTATTCATGTCAGTATGTGTGTTGATCATTTTTTTTTAATGAATTTTGAAGAAAAAATTAATGAAAGAAGTCTTTGGCCAGCCAAATTTATTTATTTTTTTTTTTTTTCCGTTTGGCCCTCTTATAAGTTTACTCATCTCTGCTCTAGATGGACGTAGGTACGACTGCAGTGGCACCAAAGAGGATAGAATAAATGGAGGGAGCATGAGATCTCACCGGTGAAGCCCGATGAGTTGTGTGGCCGCCATGTTACATTACTCTCAGCTGCTCATTTTTGCTTTGTAAGTTACGGAAGATTTCAGTTTTTTATTTCCTGTGAGAAAGATGTTTGCTTATGACTGATTCATGGAATTGTTTATTTGAAGTTCAACTCACATTAAAAGCTGCTGAGAGATTTATTAGCAAACGAAGATCGAAAACTTGTGATGGAATAGCTAAAAATTTCCAGTACAAACTAGAAATTTATCCGGTTTTCAGTTACTAATGAAACGTTTTATTAAAATTTTATCAAAACCGGTCGTTTCGAGTGCACAATAAAATTAGTGATTTTTTTTTGTTCTTAAAAAATTTGTAAATTTTCGCGTTTATTATTGGTGCATACTCATCTATCAACGCAAACGGATTTTATTGTGCTCTACAAACGCTTTTCAGTTTTGTATATTTTGTAGTCTTCGTTAAAATTTTGTAAATTATCAAAGTTTAGCACGAACTATCGTTTTTAAGGTAAATACTTCGCTGCGTTTGTGTTTTAAGAAATATTCACTCGATCACATGAAATAAATCAACGTGCTTTTTTTTTTTTTTACTTTAGAGTTGGTGAACTGCTTCATGCATTACTTTAAACAGCATGCACTTTTCGTGTGGTAAATTAAAGGGATTTTTGTCGTACGCAGCGGTAAAACGTGAACTAACATTGCTTTGTAGGAAAAGAAAACAGTGGTGTTATTATAGGCTATATCCATAAATATACATGATATTTTCTTCTTTTCGTGAGAAGGCTTTCAAAGTGTTAACCTGCCTAACGTTGTTAGGTACGCAATTCGATGGAGACGGAGTCAGAAGGGTAACACAAGATGGCTGCCGCTCAGGAGCGGCGGCTTCAGAGCTTTACATAGGGCTTACTTGTTATGCTCCCTCCCCTTATTCTATTATCCTTGGGTAGTACTTACATTGTTAAAAATGTTGTGATAGGTTACACCAGAAAGTGGTGCTACACCAGCTGCACCACTTTCTTAGAAAAGACACACCATGCTGTGGTGCAAAATAAACCCGAGAACGTGGTGCAACCTTGTACCATAACGTGGTGAAAAGTCGAACCACGTTGTTGGGTTTTGTTCGCAAAACACGATGCCGTATCTTTTCTCAGATGGTGGTGCAGCTGGTGTAGCACCACTTTTTTGTGCAACCTACCACACAATTTTTTTACAGTGTTAGGTTTGGCGAGAGCAGAGCACGTTTAAGAAGACAAGAGGCCCAGGTGCTGGACAGTATTTTGGGCCCCCATTTAAGAAAATAAGGGGCCCAGGTGTTGGGCAGTATTTTGGGCCCCCATTTAAGAAGACAAGGGGCCCATGTGTTGGACAGTATTTTGGGCCCCCTTTTAAAAAGACAAGGGGCCCAGGTGTTGGACAGTATTTTGGGGCCCCAGTATCAGTGGCATATTTAGGATTTCACTGTGGGTGGATGAATAAAATTACCCAGCAGAAAACATTCCCAAAATATGATGAGGAGCCCATAAAAATATCCCTGCCATATTGAAGTGTGTATCCCAATGGACGAATCAGTGGTAGCAACAAAATGTAAAAGTGCATGGCTGAAACATGGATACCAGTTCCGTTTTGCTTTACCCCCCCCCCGCCTCCCCCCGGGTTCAGCTAGTTGAAATTATGTCGAAGTAGATGGCAAAATATTATGATACGAATATCATGATTCAAGCGAAATCTTAATGTATGAAAATTTTCCCAATTACAGATGTATGCAAAAAACATCTGTAATGCTTTCGAAAGATTTGAGGATGGGCTGAGGGCGATTATATATTTTGCAGACTCTTAAAAAGAAACGGAAAGAAATAGAATTTCTTTTTTTTTCTTTTCACAAGGCAGCTTCTTACAATTTTTGATGAGCTACCTGCAAAAAAAAAAAAAAACTGTGGAACTCTGCCAATTCTTCAAACATCTTGTATAATTCTGGGGCCCTTGAATATGTAGGGTCCGGGGCTGCTTCCCCCAAGCCCCCCCCCCTAAATGGGCTCTGGGCGCGAGACATCAGAGAAATTAGTTAGATTATAACTCCACTTCTGACCAGGAGACAGCATGCTCCTAGAACTAAATATTCACCACTAGTATCATGAGTAGTTCTCATGTTACGCAGGTTTTACACAGTCCCTTCATTGGAACTGTAACGCTGCAGTTTTCAAGTAGTTCGTAACAAAAGTAATAAAGAGCGAACGGAGTGAGGAAAATTATAATGCAAAGGTGACGGAAGCTACTTCAAACGGATTTCGTTCGTTTGGAATAGCAGTTTTTTTGTTTTTTTTTTAGCTTATTTTTCCTCTCCTTAGTCATGAACGGTCCCTGATTGATGACTAAAATGTGATAAAATGAATGGTTTTTGTTTCGTTTGGAAAGGATAATTCCATTCACCGGGTTTACTTAATCATTATCTTGTGTAAGACGTGATAATACATCATGCGTGATAGAGATAACACGGACGCATACTGCAACTCTTGAGAAGACTGCAACAAAGCTTAGCCAGTCTGACTAAGATGCATACGTGAGATAGACCATCTTTCAAGGAAGAGAGATATCCATGTGTGTACGTGGCTTTATGATGCTTTACAATGTTTCTGAACTAACGAAAATTGCATTAGTAACGCACGTAATGCTGCTATGTCAAAGTGAAATAATTTATCGTTCAGGAAAACTTCGTGGGTAAACGTGCGCAAAACTGAATGAATTTTACTAAGCAGGATGATACATTTATTTCTTACTCTCTAAAGGAAATGGCTGAGTTGATAGAGTTTTCCCAAAATAGTCTACCAGAATAAGCTGGGAAAGAAGAGAACTTTGTCATCTGTTATTGTACTACGATATTTACGCAATAAGACGGGTGTGCAGCCCTGATTAAGTCGCGCCCTGTAGCTGCTATATACTTCAGCAAAAAAGGATATTCACCTCTTATCCTGCAACATTTTTAGCCTCATAGTAAGATGGGGTGCCCAGAGCACATTTAAGGAGACAGGGGGCCCGGGGGATGGACAGTATTTGGGGGCCCCAGTATTAGTGGCACATCCAGGATTTCACTATGGGTGAATGGATAAAAATACCCAAGAGAAAACATTCCCAAAATATGATAAGGAAGCGATAAAAATATCCCCGCTGTATTGAAGTGTGTATCCCATGATTCATGGACGAATCAGTGTTAGCAAGAAAATGTAAAAATACGTATTTGAAAACTGAATACCAGTTCATTTCTGCTTTAATCCCATCCACCAGAGTTCAGATTGTTGAAATTATATCGAAGTAGTGGGCAAAATAATATGATCCAAATATCACGATCGAATTCTTGTTGTATGAAAATTTCCCCCAATTAGAAATGTGTACAAAAAAAAAAAAAAAAAACGTCTGATATGCTTTCGAAAGATTTGAGGATGGACTGGGGACGAATATATTTTTTGCTAACTCCTCCTATAGAAGCGGAAAGAAATACACATTTTTTTCAAAAGGCAGTTTCTTATAGTTTTTACTGTGCTATCTGAAAAAATAAATAAATGTAGAATGTCAATTCTTCAAGCATCCTGCATAATTCTGGGACCCCTTGAAAAATGCTGAACCTGGTGCTGCAGCCCTCTAGCCTCTCTCTCCGCGGCCGAAAGTGTCCCTAAATCAGGGACGTGCGACTACTATGGGTGAATGGATAATACGGAAAGGACCTCAGGTTCGATCCCAGGCAGGTACGAGCGCTCGATCCACTAAATATCCGCCGTGCGTCGGATGGGCACGTTAAGCCGTCGGACCCCGGGTACTTGCCCCACGGTAATAAATAAGGGCGTCTTCCTCCCCCTTTTTACTTTGCTTCCGTGGCACTTTTCTATCGGGCACTTTAGTCCAAATCTCCTAGCTTCCTATTTCTAAGGGTTTTTTAAGACCTGGGGTTTAGACACTCCCTTCCGAAAATCCTCTACATATGGTCTGATCTAGGGACACTGGTTCCTGGAAAGAGAGAAAACCAGCGCTGTAGACTAAATGCACGCCCAGTGTGTAGCTCGCACGATTAGGCACAAGCCAGCACCTCTGCCAACTCGACCACCACCAAGGTGGCGTTGCATACGGAGTAAATTCGTCAACTGCGTTCTTTTAGCTTATTTTCACAACTCTCATTTTCTAATACAAAAGAATGTTTTTTGTTAAATTCTGTTTATCAAAAAATTAAAAAATACATAACTGGCAGCAGTTTCTGTGTGTGTGTGCCTGCGCGCATTGACTAGCCACTTTATTTGGGCACATCTGTCTGATAGCAGGCCCTCTCTTGCACTCAAGCTGCTGCCATAATCAGAAAATGATGTCTGTCTTTATATACACCGCTTTACCATTAATATCCCGACACCTGCATGGATGGGCGGCGGAAGGTAGGGAACAAGGGGATCCGGAGCCCCCTGGAATTTCATGGTCCCCTCACTTGAGTAGGGTCTTGGTACGAAACATATTAAAAATTTCTGGTTCACATATGGTTTAACTTTTTTTAATGAAAATTTCCTGCAGATCATCACCACGTGTAACAGTGTTCCGGAAAACGATTCAAGTACAACTTTGAAAATTGATTTTGCACAAATAAGTTGAAAAGGTACTCATCTTTGTGTTTTTCACTTTAAAGAAGATTGTTAAAGAATTCTCAAATGGCAATGGGTTGGATATGTTGCTATGTGAAATGACACTCACCACTGTTAAACAACTGAGATATTAGATTGGACTTGACCAAGGGGAAGGAAAAGACCCAGAAGCAGACCACGTGGGAGATGAGTGGATGAAATTGAAAAGTATGCTCATGACAAAAATTTATGGAAGAGACCTTCATCCAGCAATGGATAGATAATGGTGGTTAACGATGTTTTGTAAGATTACTGTACTTGCATATATAACCTACGGCTTCTCACTCCCTCCCTTAGTTCAGTCCTAATGCCTGCTTGTCTACAGTTAATCTTTATTTTCAGAAAATCTAGTGTTGTGTACTTAAGCCTTCGGCATTTATGACGGCCCATAATCTTCGTGAGATACCCTTCACAAGTATTTTAACATGTCTGCCGATATGTTCGTCATTCGGCCTTCAAAGCAGTGACCAGTCCAGCTTTGCTTGTTCGGCGACCTCTTCTTCCGCGCACATGACAATCCATTCGTTCCAGATTCTCTATATAGAGTCAGGATTTTTGTCTGACTAGTCCAACTTTTCGAAGCCCATGACCTCAAACGAATCTGTAACAGCGCGAGCAGTATGAACAAAGCCCATACCATAGAGGTATAAGCCGTCTCTAAGGTGCTGCTACAACGTTGGTATCCAGAAAGTAAAAGAAGAGCTCAAAATTTGCGATTTTGTCCAAAACGGCTAATGGGACCTAGCTGAACCACGAAAAGTAGCTCCATACCAACGCGCTGCTTCCACCAAGTTTCAATGTCGAGATTATGTAGTTCAGAAGATGCTTTTCTCTCAGGGTCCCCAACTCCCAGGAACGATTATTAGACTGTGTACTGCGACTCATCAGTCCAAAGCACAGTTTTTCATTACTCTATAGTCCAAGATCGAGGTTCCTTTACCACGCTAGTTGAAGTGTGTAGCATTTGTTGAAGTGGTTACATGCTCTTGGATGGATAACTGCTTGATAGTAATAACCCATGTCGTGCAGCAACTTGCGCACTGTACTGGTGCTTATATCAGTCCCAACAATCTCAAATAGACTTTGCGTGATTTGAGACAGTGTTGATCTGCATTCTTGGCGGATAATTCTTTGCAAAGATTCAGAGGCTTGCTGGGTAGTTGAAGATGGAAAAACCGGAATGGAAACTCGAAAATGATTAAGACTATCCAATACGACGTTTTTTTTTTGTTTTTTTTTCCCTGAGACGACAGGCAGCTCTCTAAAGATGGAGAAACCAGAATTGTTGGTATGCAGTTTGGGCGCTTAACACCTCGTTGGCCAAGCAGTCTGGAAATGAGCCCCGTTACGAGTATACGCAATGTGAATCTGTGGCCGAAGAATCAGAATCAACGACTATTAGAGTTGTATGTAATTCTTGAATAAAGTGTAGGCTGCGTGGATTTCATGAAATGAATATGAACTCAAGTTCGGTATCGACTTGACCGTCTTCTGGTACGACAAAATAAATACTTAGGGAGGAGGAGGGACATGGAAATAACTTTAATAGGCGACCTGCGAATATCAGGTTATCCACAACAGCATTCCTGCACGACAATTCCAGTCTTTGGTATGTTCCATGGTCCGAAGAATTCGGGCTATTTTTCAGACCAAGCGCTGCGTGAAACTCGACTAGGTGAGTTTTTCAGACCAAGTGCGGCGCGAAACTCGACTAGGTGAGTTTTTCAGACCAAGTGAGGCGCGAAACACGACTAGGTGAGTTTTTCAGACCAAGTGAGGCGCGAAACACGACTAGGTGAGTTTTTCACACCAAGTGAGGCGCGAAATTCGACTAGGCGAGATTTTAAACTCGACTAGGTGTATTTTTTAGACAAAGCGCAACGCGAAACTCGAATAGATAAGTATATCTAATAAACTATGATTGGTTTTTTTGTTTGTTTATTATCCTTGGAAAGAAATTTTTTGTGAAGAACATTTTGTTTTTCTTTCCAGTAAAATTCAGTTTTACGCTATGGGAAATAATTATGCAACTTTGTTTGTGACAATATATCCGTTTCTAACAAGCCGATTGAGTTTTTCTCAAAGACCTCGAATCCTATGAACAGTGTTTTGTTGGGTATCATAAACTCTTTAAGTAGTAAGATTTCATACAACGATGAGGTGTTTATACACTGCCGGACAATTGCTAAGGACGGATGACAATAGCAACGATAGCGACCATAAAATGGAAGGCAGGAAAATGTGGAAATTAGCATAAGTGCGGGATACAGTAAGACGTGTTGTGCGTATGCAAATTTTGGATTGCCGAACTTGTTCGTGACGTCATAGCGCTGATAAGAGATACAAAGGATTTGATGCGTATTGACCGTTGTTGTTCAAACGCAAAGTTGAAAGGGAAAGAATCAATTGACGAACGTGCAATTTTCAGTATGTCTTCCCGACATCACCTAGATGATTTTACGCGTGGCCGTATTATTGGCAAGATCGAAGAAGGACGAAAAATAACAGATGTTGCCAGTGAGTTCGACGTCAGCCACAGTGTTGTTTCAAGGCTTTGAAAATCATTTCAAACAAATGGAGAGTGTAGCAAACGTCACGGGGAGGTCGTGTTCGCAGTACGACACCTGCAGAAAATCGGTACATAGTGCTATCAACAAAAAGACACCGGCGCAGCACAGCTAGTGAGGTAGAAAATCAGTTTATGGCTGCTACTGGCAAGCGGATCTCCCGAAAAACTGTCGCCAGACGTTTGCATGAAGGAGGACTATACGCCCGCCGTCCTGTTGTGTGCATCCCATTGTCCAGACGTCACCATACCTCCCGTTTGCAATGGTGCCCTCAGCATCACAATTGGACTGATAACGACTGGTCTGCTGTCCTCTTCTCAGATGAGAGTAGATACAGTCTATCGTCTGATTGTCGACGACAACTGATCTGGCGGGATAGTGGTACTGCATATTGTCCAGCAAACATACAGGAAAGGGACCGATATCCGACATGTAGTGTAATGGTATGGGCTGGCATCATGATCAATGGCCGTACGTCCCTCTATGTGCTTCCAACAGGGACTATGACTGGCCAATGATACATTAATGATGTTCTGCTACCTCATGTTTGCCTGTTCCGTGGTGCTGTCGGTGATAGACTCATTTTTATGGACGACAACGCAACATGTCATCGAACAGTCGCTGTCCAGGACTGTCTTGAGAGCGCGGATATTCTACGCCTCGTATGGCCAGCACGTTCTCCAGATCTGAATCCCATTGAAAATGTGTGGGATGGTTTGGGGAGTAGTCTTGCTGGTCGCCAATGCCCTCCAATAAACAAGGACACCCTCATCCGTGCACTGACAGAATAATGGGATAAATTACCCCAACAGCTGCTTGATAATGTTGTGCAAAGCATGACACGACGTGTGGAATCTTGCATCGCCCTCCATGGTGGCCATATCCCGTATTGACATCTTACGCCGGAACGCCTGCGGACGGTAATTGCATTTTTTTCACGTTTACGTATTCTGCACAAAATGGCCTGTTTGTCCCTTGAACACGTTCCAAAGCCTTATGGATTTCAGAGCACAATAAATTGTCTTTCTTGTACTGTCCTGGCATTCTGACATTATTTTATTTCACTTGGCATCCAACCACACTTATTTTTTTATGCGCTATATAGCCGTTTATGATCCGTCCTTAGCAATTGTCCAGCAGTGTATGTATTTCATATTATCATACATTCTTGTGTGGTGTAAGGATTTACACACACACTCCTAATACCCCTCCAACACATCCACAAATTTCTTTAGAACCCACCATCTATAAAAATCTCAACACGAGGGAAGTAACAGAGAGAGCTATAAAAACTCAATGGACAAAACATCAGCGATACTTACTTAAAAGCTTGCTGTTCCTCCTATAGGACGAATAACGGCTTGCACACGCGGAGGCATGGACTCCACCAGATGCTGGAGGGTTTCCGGAGATAATCATGCCTGCTGCTGCATTGTCCACAACTCCCCCGAGACCTCCATCCAGGATTCATGGATCTGCTGTCCCACTCCACGCCCTGCCAAGCAGCTTCCACAGGGTTTAAACCGGAGGCCCTGGGGTACACTGGATAGTTCCAAACTTAGATGAGTGCTCTTCGAGCCATGCCTGGATGGTTGCGGTCCGGTGGGGTGGCGCATTGTCCTTCTGAAACAGACCATCGGCTGCAGGATGCGCGAAGTCTATAAATGCACGTAGGTGATCAGCCAGCACATGCCGGTAGCGCGCAGATGTTAAAGACCTCTCCAGACACATTAAGGGTCCTAATGTGTCCCAAGAGAAGGCTCCCCAAACCATCACAGAGCCGCCACTGCCTTGAAGAGAGCCGACCTTGCACGACGGGGCCATGGCCTCATGCTGTCCACGCAGCAACCGTACCCTTCCATCAGCTATGTACAGCTCAAAACGGGATTCATTCGACCACACGACGCGGTGCCATTCCGAAGAGGTTCAGTTCTAATGTTCCCGGCACCAAGTGAGGCATAATGTCCAATGACGAGCAGTCAATAGTGGAGCATGCGTAAAGCGTCGGCTCCCGTAGCCCAGGGCATGTAACGTGCGTCGTACCGTTCGCTCAATCACGCTGGTTGGTCCTTCAACATTTAACCTGGATGTGATTTGTGTCAACGTTGTCAAGCGGTCTGTCTGTACGAGCCTGGATAATATACGTCGAGTCCGGTCATTAATGACGTGCGGTCTGCCACCGCTAGCTCTCTGGGCGCTGGTACGTCCGTCGATGTTATACTCGCGGTACACCCATGATACGGTTATCCTTTGGAACCCTAGGGTTCTTACCACTTAGGGTAGTAGAATGACTATCTGTCTTGCGCCGATAATGCGTCCACAATCGAAGTCGCTCAGATCACCGCATTTGCGCATGTTCGTCGATTGAGGTACACTGTTCGGAAGTCTTGCTGTCCGCCTATTAATAGCCTGCGAGGTCTATTCCACTTTGCGCGGGGAATGCCCGTGTCAACTGCTCATCACTCCTATTTCGAATGCTTTGTCTACCGAGTGTATCATTATCATTGTCAACCATTATCAATCCACTGCTGGACGAAGGTCTCCCCAAGTTTCCTCCACAACGGTCTGTCTTGTGCCAGTCTCCTCCATGTCACTCCCGCATACTTTCGAATTGCATCCACCCATCTCCCATGTGGTCTTCTTCTGGGTCTTTTCCTGTCCCTTGGAATCCAATCTAAAATTTCGGCTGTCCATCGATGGTCTGTCCTTCTGGCAGTATGTCCAGCCCATTGCCATTTCAGGGACTTTACTCTGATCATGATGTCTTCCACTCTTGTCATTATTCGGATCCACGAGTTACTCTTCTTATCTCTCCTGGTTACACCAAGCATGCACCTCTCCATGTTGCTTTGAGTTGTCTGCAGCCTTTGTATGTCTCTTTTAGTTAAGGTCCACGTCTCTGCACCATGCGTAAGCACTGGAAGGATGCATTGATCAAACACTTTCCATTTAAGACGTAATGGCATATTGCTCTTGAAAATTATGCTGTTTCTTCCAAAAGCTCTCCAGACAAGTTTTGTACGCCGATTAATTTCTTCATCAATGTGACCCTCACTTGATATCTGGTGTCCAAGATAAACGTACGTGTCTGTTATCTTCAGCTTTTCTCCATCAATCGAAAAATCTTCATTTCTTGTAAAAGCATTGAACATCACTTTTGTCTTCTGAAAGTTCATTTTTAATCCCACTTTTTTACTCTTGTCAGCAAGTTCCTAAATCATACTCTGCAGCTCTGATGGGGTAGTTGCAAAAATGACTACGTCATCAGCAAAACGAAGGTGGGTTAGATAATCTCCATTAATCTGTATCCCCTTGTTTTCCCAGCTCAGCGACTGAAAGACACCCTCCAACGTGGCATTAAAGAGTTTCGAAGATATGGTGTCACCTTGTCCCACTCCCTTTCCAATTTTTATGGGTTGTATTTTCAAACAGCCGAATCTTTGCACTTGCTTTTTCATAGATGTTATTAATAATATTAATGTATGCATTTCAATACCGCAGGATTTCAGAGCCATTGTAACTACTGATGGTTTCACCGAATCAAAGCCTTTTTCATAATCGATAAAAGCCATTCACAATGGAAGTTCATATTCCCTCGCTCTTTCAATAAGTTATCTCAGTACGTGGATATCATCTATTGTGCTGTAACCACTCCTGAATCCAGCTTGGCCGCCCCGGTGGCGCAGTGGTCTAGGCAATGGCCTGTGACCATTCGTCCGAACGGGGTCCGGGTTCAAATCCCGGTGAGGCATGGATGTTGTGTTTGTCTTTCGGCACTGGCTCTCTCTCTTCCCTGGAACCAGTGACCCTAAATTAGGGACGGGCGACTGCTTATAGCCGATTGAGTTGCTCATGGTGGTCGTTAAACCTCCAATCAAAAAAAAAAAAAAAGAATCCAGCTTGTTCTATCGGTTGAGCCATGTCCAGTGTTACCTTCAATCGGTGTGAAAGAACTTTAGTGAAGATTTTATAAACCACTGACAGGAGGCTGATAGGTCTGTAGTTCCTGAGATCCTCAATGTCACCTTTTTTTATGTAGCAGGATCATTATGGCGTTGTTCCAATCCTCAGGAATGTTCCCTTCATTAAGGCATTGAGTGAAAATTTGGGCGAGTACTGTTTCGATTTCTCCACTTGCTTCTTGTATGATGTCTACAGTAATTCCATCTTCCGAGTGTATATATGTATATATTATATGCAACCCTCACTTGATATCTGCTGCCCAAGATAAATGTAGGAATTGGTTGTTTGAAGATTTTCTCTATCAATCGGTAAATCTTCCTTTCTTGTAAAAGTATTGTACATCACTTTTGTCTTCTGAAAGTTAATTTTTAATCCCACTTCTTTACTCTTGTCAGCAAGTCCTTGGATCATACTCTGCAGCTCTGAAGGGGTAGTTGCAAAGATGACTACGTCATGACAGGAGTGGACGACATCATGACCAGAGTGAAATCACTGAAATGGCAATGGGATGGACATGTTGCCAGAAGAACGGACCACCGATGGACAGTCGAAATCTCAGATTGGATTCCAAGGGACAGGAAAAGAACCAGAAGGAGACCCCATGGGAGATTGATGGATGAAATTAGAAAATATGCTGGAGTGACATGGAGGAGACATGCCGAAGACAGACAATTGTGGAAGAAATTTGGGGAGACCTTCATCCACCAGTGGATTGATAATGGTTGTTGTTGTTGTTGTTGATGATGATGATTATATGTAACCAACAAATCAGAAAAAAGAAAAAACCAAAAAGACTTAAGAAAAAAAAATAAAAAAATAAAAATAAGAGAAATGACTCAAAGGCCAACAGGCAGGGAGAAAAACAAAATAAAACCGAGATGCAAAAAGTTTCGAAAATGCCGAGCCTTGGCTTTCTCAAGGACCAGCAAAACTCTGCATTTACTAACTTCCACAAAGACTTAGTTGAAAATGGGTTTCTGCTGAGTCATAGATGTAAAATTAATTCTCCTAAAAATTCTAAGTTAACTTACCCGCCCACAAGGGGGCGGAAACATTACAAATATGCATGTAATTTAAAAATTAGTTTTTTGCTTACATCTATTTTCTCAACTGGTATATAAACATGAATTGCTGAGCTATAGAGCATGAATTGCTCAGCTTTACTTTGAAGAACCTTTAACCATAATGATTTTCTTTTTTATTTGAAATCTATGTATATAGCAATGCAATGTGTCTTTTTTAGTTTTTATTGTTTAAGGTCAATCACTGGAACCATAAAACATATCTACACTCACGGACAATGAAATTTGCACACCAAGAAGGAAGCAACGGATTGGACTGAAATTTTATGGACGTTATGATACAGATGAATGATACACATGATGGCAAAAACAGAGCTGCAGGACAATTACAGAGGGATCTGTGGCACGCAGTCCGGGAATCTTCAATTGCGCGTCGCACCCCCTCGTGCGGCGATACATGTTGCAATACGGTCCGGCGTGGAGGCGAACAGACGTCTGATGTTGTCCTGCGGCAGACTGGCCCACACGTGTTAAACGGTGTGCTCTAAATCTGGATAGTGCGGCACGGCCGCAGCCGGTGTTTCAACTGGTCCCACACATGCTCGACAGTGGACATGTCAGGGGAGAGGACAGGCCATGGAAGTGTCTCGACATGACACAGTCAGTCCTGGATAACCCGAGCCGTGTGCAGCCGGCCCTTATCCTACTGGTATAGCGCACCTGGAATCCCGGCCAGGAATGGGAGCCCATGGGGCCCTAGGATCTCATCCACATACTCTGGCCCATCAATGATCCACATACCGCTGGCCCGTCAATGATTCACGTACCACTACTAGAGCTGATCGTCTATCGTAGCCAATAGCTTTTCAGACCATAATGCCTGCGGGGGCAGGTGTGGCACTCGATAGCGAGGTTGGGATTGTGCCGTTGACCCGGAGACCTCCACATCCGGACACGATGATCATCTGTCTCCAAAACGAAGCGGCACTCATCGCTAAACAGCACACGTCGCCAGTCTGTAGCGTTCCACATCACTCTGGCATGGCACCACTGCACACGCAGCTGGCGATGTTCATGTGCTAACGGCAGCACACGCAAGGGGCGCCGGGATCGCATATTCGCTTCCGCGAGGTGTCGGGAAATGGTTCGTGAGCACACAGGAGCCGCTTCATCTGTCTGTATAGTGGACCGGGTCCCCAGGGGGTCTGTTCGTGCATGTCGCACGATCCGTCGATGCTCTCTACCGGTGGTGCTCCTGGTCCGTCCGGGGCCACTCCGCCGTGTGGCAGTGCAGTCACGTGTCCACTGCTCCCAACACAGTCGGACTGCATGGTCAGACGATCCACGTGGTTGTCTATACGGCGCGCCGACCACCCTGCGGTTTTTCAGCCCCGTCGATTTGCGCAACTTACGCTCAAAGTCCGTAAGTTGCGTAAATCGACGTCTCTGGCGTCTACCCGGCATTATTGTCACTCTGTATTCTTGCTTGCGTCTTTTCGCTTTTATGGGGCATCGACTACACGCCGGTTTATAAGGCTGCCGGTTCGTGTTTTCAGTGCCACCACAGGGTGTGCAGTCATGCGCACTCGCACCGAACGTGGATCATTGGAATACCAGCACGCACTCTAGCTATTTGCAACGTTTCGCGGTTGTAGCATGTCTTCTTCTAGGTGCGCAAATTTCTTTGTCCGCGAGTGTATGTGCATTTGGTCATTTCAGTCTGTAAAAAAATTTGCAGATATACTTCTGAATAATGTCAGCATGCACAAGGTTTGTGAAAATATTAATATCTATTGTTTCAGTAACCCAAGTTTGTTATCTATTGTTTCAGTAGCCCAAGTTTGTTATCTATTGTTGTCTGCCAAGTTTGCTATCTATTGTTGTCTGCCAAGTTTGTTATTTATTGTTATATCTATTGTTTCAGCAACCCTTGTTTGCTGTAGCCTTGTTTTTGAAAGTATTTAGACTTGAGAGATGAAAAATAACCGTGTGTAATTTTGGGAAAAAACATTCCCGGTTTTAACCATTCTTAATTTAAAAAAATTTGGTAGTTCTCATTATTTTACCAATTTTTTTAAATCTAAACATTTCACTATAAAACTTTAAACCTTCAAAAAATTTCCTTTCACCCAAAACCCCTTCCGTCTTAATTTTTTTAACGCTTCCCAAAATTTATCAGCTCCACATAATATGAAATTCTGGGATAAACCTCTGGTGTGGTGGGTCCAAAAATCTACTCACTTCATTCAAAAATTGAGTGGCATTCTTATTGTCTTTTTGTGTGATAGAATGCACGTGTTAAATGCATGCTCCTTTTTCGATCATTGCAATTGCAATAACTGAGGGAAAGGTATTGTGTTATTTCGCTGTTTATAGTAATCGCAGAATGAATTATTCCAGTTTATTTTTTTAGCTCCAAAAGATAGGGTAAGGGAGGAAGATAAAAACGTCGCCAAGACGAAGGGTACATTTTCCGAAGTGACCTGTGAACAAGAAACGGAGAGGGGGCGAAGTTCCGTTGAAAATAACAAGAGAAAATAGAAAATTTTTAATTTCATTTAAAAATGCAACTGTGAAATCATTAACGCCTTGAAAGAACCACTCAATTTAAAAGCTGCTAAGATTCGGCAGATACGACTATTTTCTTCTATTATGCAATACTCACTTTTGACGTGGTTGATATTTGTCATAATCATTTCAACGAAGCAAAGCACGAAAATTAGCAAAGACGTGGTAGCTCTCTCCACTTTCAAAATTTCTGTTTGCAAAATAAACGAAAAATGATGAAGACTAAGAGATTTAATGGAATCCAGGAAGCTTTTATCTACGTCATTCTGAGCAGCAGATGTCGACGAGCGTATTGTATGTTGCCACTACCGATAATGGTTGACCAATTATTTCTGTGAGACAGACAAGCGGCTGGCAGACACCGACTCATCGGCACCGCAGGAATAATTTGCCCTCCCCCAGGGTCCCCCATTCTTTCCGATGCTGCTGCTGCTTCGTTCCCCACACATCTGATTCAAAACTCTGTCAATGAACTGAGCAATTGGGCAACACACTTCGATGACCGCTCTAAGTGTTTTTTCCGCCCTGGTTTATTTAGTGTATTCGTGATGTTGCGAAAAGTTGGCGTCACCGTGCACAAAAAAAAAAAAAAAATGGCAGTAGATATGTCAGTTGAAAAAATATGGCGACATGAACCTGGATAATTTTTTTATTGACAAAGTATTTTCTTTTTATATTCTTACAAAAAAAAAAAAAAAAAAAAAGAAAAGAAAAGAAAGAAAAATGGAAAAGAATATTCGGCGTTCTGTGGTACAAATCTATGGAAAAGACTGGGCTCTAATAATTATTTTCGCAAAGAAGAAAAGAAAAAAGGAAAAATCTGAGAAAAGTTGCATGTTGCATGTCCAATCATGGTACGACTTATGAAGTAAACATGATTTGTAAATAAGATTGCAATCAGTGGTGACGACTTATGAAGTAAACATGATTTCAATCTATAATAAAGATCAATGAGGAAAATGCGATTTAATTCAATGATGAATTCGCGTAAAGAAAATAACATTTCAATCAATGATTGGAGTTGTATGACATAAATAAAATCTCGATCAATGGTGAAGATCTGTGAAGTATATACGATTTAAATGAATGATGAAACTGTGTGCAGTATGTAATATTTCAATGAACGGCGAAAATCTATGAAGTAATATGATATAATCAATGATGAAGATTAATGAAGAAAATAAGATTTAATTTAATCATGACTTTGTGTGTGAAGAAGATAAGATGTAATTTAACATGACTTTGCGCGAAGAAAATAATATTTGAATCAATGACTGAAGTTGTGTGAAATAAGTAACATTTCAATCAATGGTGAAGATCTATAAAGTAAATAAGATTTAAATCGATGATGAAGTTGTGTGAAGTAAACAATATTTCAATCGGTGATGAAGTTCTATGAAGTTAAATAACATTTCAATCAATGATAAAATTCTGTTCTATGAGGTAAATAAGATTTAAAGCAATGATGAAACTGTGTAAAGTACAAATATTTCAATGAATGGCAAAAATCTATGAAGTAATATAATTCAATCAATGATGAAGATCAATGAATAAAATAAGATTAAATTTAATTATGACTTTGTGTGAAGGAAATAATATTTCAATCAATGCTTGAAGTTGAATGAAATAAATAACACTTCAATTAATGGTGAAGATCTGTAAAGTAAATTAGATTAAAATGGATGATGAAATTGTGTGAAGTAAACAATATTTCAATCGATGAAGTTCTTTGAAGTTAAATAACACTTCAACTAATGATAAAATTCTGTAAGTAAATAAAATTTCAATCAACGTAAAATTTAGGGAAGGTTGATAGGGTGTTCAATTCTGGATGTATTCTCTACAAGAGTGAAAGGTCAAGACATGATGTTAGAATAAGAATTGAGAAGAAAGATCCTGAAGCCGTTTAGTCCGATGGTCAGAACGGATGGAATTGCGAACGAAAATTTTCCAAAGTCTCATTTATGGTCAAAGACAAAAAATACCACAATAACATGAGTTGAGATCAATAGGAAGTCGATGGGAATAGTGATCTCCGAGCCGTTTACAAGATGCCAGGATAAAACTGGATGGAGAAATTTCATGGAATTTGATTTCTTTGACGTGACCAGCAGTCCAAGTAAGACTACATGCTGCTATTGATGATGATGACGCGATCGATATTTCCACACCAGAGAAGAGAATAAGAATTTTATTTGATTTATACGATTTTATGAAGGGTATTTCCCCCGGAAGGAGATTTATAGAATCAACATAAAAATTGGCGTTTCCTCTGGAAAAACTGCGCCAATCATTCCGCTATAAAGCCAGGTGAGAATCGAAAATCCGCCGATTCTTTTGCAACAGATATTACCTGCTCAACAAAATTTAATCTATATTCTAATGTGGTTTTAAATGATAGAAATTTCCTCACTAAGTGAAATTAACATTCTTAGTGTTTTTTGTTCCACCGGCATGCCGCAGTTGGCTAACGAGCTGTGTGCAGTGTGGGAGGTGGACGTTTCTGACTGTTGTTCGAATCCCGTCCTGCCGGCCTACTAGTCTGTGGTTTTTCCGGGATTTTCCGTTGACTCCCCGTGGTCGGGGACACGAATGCGTGGATGGTTCCTTATACAAGTCGGCCCCGGACGCACTTTTTCCTTGTTCTTAGTATAGTGAAACTTCCATTAACGGACACTTCTTAAAAGCGGACAATTTTCTATTCCCCTTTCCATAATATATATTTATATTCAATATATATATATATATATATATATATATATGACAATAACTATAAACCGTGTACCTTTGAGTTGTATTACTTACCGGAGATCCGCGCTTAGCTGCTAGAACCATTGGTAGAGTATATATCCATACCTCACTTCCCGCTAAGAACCTTCATTGGAACCTCCCACTATTTTCTTGGTTTGGAACTCGAAACGTATATGAGAATGAACCAAGGTATAAAATCTCACTAACCAAAATTAACACTGGAAATATAATAAGAAAAAACACAAAAGAAATATAAAACTCGGGTGCCGCAGGCCACTCATTAGGGAAAGACGTCCCGCGACATCCGAGTTAGGTTCGAGTTTCGTGCAGGTGTCAGGTTAGAAAATTTTTCGTTTTAAAAATAAAATAATTTTTTTCGTTTTAAAACGATTCGTTTTAAAAATAAAATAATTTTTTTCGTTTTAAAACGATTCGTTTTAAAAATAAAATTTTCTAACCTGACACCTGCACGAAATTCGAACTTAACTCGGATGTCGCGGGACGTCTTTCCCTGATGAGTGGCCTGCGGCAACCGAGTTTTATATTTCTTTTGTGTTTTTTCTTATTATATTTCCAGTGTTATTTTTGGTTAGTGAGATTTTATACCTTGGTTCATTCTCATTTACGTTTCAAGTTCCAAACCAAGAAAATAGTGGGGGTTCCAATGAAGGTTCTTAGCGGGAAGTGAGGTATGGATATATATATATCATCATCATCATCATCATTGCCAACCATTATCAATCCACTGCTGGACGAAGGTCTCCCCAAGTTTCCTCCACAACGGTCTGTCTTGTGCCAGTCTCCTTATATAGTCACATATTAAATAAAGTTCTATTGTGCTTGTAGTGTCTGCGTTATTTTATATATATATATATTTTTTTTTTTATTCTATATCTATAATATATATTTTTTATTCCCCTTTCTCTATAACGGACAATTTTTTTATTCCCCTACAGAAATGCATGGCTTCTTATGGGGCATTCACTTCTTAATAGCGGACATTCTAAAATAACGGACGCGGGCACACTTAAAGTACAATGTAACGGACAATTCGCTTTCGATTCTAGGAATTCCTAGGGGTGTGATTCGCCCAAACTCGCAAAATGTTTGCGTTTTGTTATTTTAGCCTTCCTCATTCTCTATCTTAACAGTTTGGTTCCCGAGGCCTAGTAAATATTAAGGGGCTAAGTGCTATGTACCCAGGGTAAGTGGCCGAAATCGCTGGAAAAAGAATTAGCGCTCGTGCTAACCAGACAGTCCGACACTTTCTTTGCATACGTACGTCTGACCAGGAGAAACTGCCGTCTAGCTGTTCAGGTGCTCTCAATGAGGTGAGACCAAAGCGAGTACATTGTAAGCATAGGAACTCCGATGGAGATAGTAGATCCAAAGAATATTAGATATTCTTTGAGTAGATCCCCAAAACCTCAGCGCCATCTGGCGGTGAGGGGGCAAACCAACATGATCACATGACAGTCCTAAACCAATAGGAACACATTACAGATCTTTGGTTAGGAAGTGCACGTTTTGCATGCGATCTGGTGAATTAGTATATGAATATGGTGAAAAAACGTTGTCCTTTTAAGGATTGTTCAAATACAGATGAGTACAAATTAAGCCTTTTTCGATTTCCAAAGCGAAAAGATCGGCAAGTGTTTCTTTGGTATTTATTTCTTTTGTAATAGTTACTTGTCATTGTTGACGAACTCACGTGGAGCTTGTGTGAAGCTGATAGTGTGGAATCCAAATTGAATCCTATGAGCTTATTTCAAGAAGGGAAGATTGCTGTAGAAGTTTTGTCCACAACAGGAATAAACATTTTTCAAGAATCAAAAAGAATAATTAATAAATTGTAATGCACACGTGACCCTAGCTCCGGCTCGGCAGGCATGTGCTCCCACAATGCATTGAGCGCATTCTGTTTTATCCCCAGGCCGCTGCTTGAATTGGCGCTGCAAGCGGAGAATTTTTGAATCTCGAGACTGTCGTTTTTAACGTTAAGTTCCTTCGCTTACTCTTGTCCCTCTTGTATTCGCTTTGGGTGAGACCTCAGAAACGGGGACCAGCGGTTAGGGCCGGCTAATTTGGGAACGGTAATCGGATTGAATTTAGGTGTAGGTGGAAGAGACTCACATTTTGTTCTTTGGTAAGGTTAAGGTCAGTGCACAGGGATCAAATTCAAGTCCAGATCACTAGAAATAACATTTGTCTGCAATAATCATGTAGGTTTTCCTCATCAAGTGAGCTGTGAAGCAAATATTTCTCAAATATCAATTTTAAAATGTCGCACAAACGTAAGTATTTGATTCTAAAAGAAAAAGTTGAAAAAGTGGAGCTGTGTGAAAGGGAAATATTAAGTGTGCACGTTTAAGAAGATAAACTGGGCATTGGAAAAACACAAGGGAGTGAAATCTTGAAGTCTTCGCAAGATTGTAATAGCAAACAGGAAATTAAGAAAATTTGCAATTTCTAAAGCCTTTTGACGAACTAAAATCCCTGATAAAGGAATGTCGTTGGCTCTAGCGCAGCAAAACCATTCATGGGTAAGAGTGTCCACAGCTAAACTGATAGTTTAGCATCGCACAAACTTTTAAACATCGAACAAACTTTTATTTATTTATTTTTTTGGTACACCTTTCTACTTCTGGGAAATGAGCATTTTTCCATGCGCATGTATGTAAAGAGAAAACAAGTTAGTAAAATCCTGCAATGCATTGATTATGATATGCTTTCCAACATACCATAAATCATTACTCAAGTTATGAGGATAATGGTTGTGGTATAAATCTTGCTCCTGTACCCTGACCTTTGACCCCATTTCGATTATTCGATGATGTATTGACTCCATTTCGATTATATTAAACAGAACTTGCTCAGTATACCCCCGGAACAACATACTAAAGTTTTGTCGCAATAGAAGCATTTTTAGTCAAGTTATGAGGATAATGGCTTAGAATAAATCTCGCTCCTGTGCCCTGACCTTTGACCCCATTTCGATGATATTAGCCAGAACCGGTACAGTATATCTCCGAAACAACATGCTAAAGTTTTGTTATAATCGAAGCATTTTTACGTAATTTATGATGATTAAGGACAATAGAATGGATCCCGCTAATATGTCCTGACCTTTGACCCCATTTCGCCCATTTTCAACAGGATTTGTCCGTAGGTAGTCCTCTACCACATACTAAAATTTCATCAAAATCGAACCATTTTTACGGAAGTTATGACGCATAAGGGCAATGGAATGGATCCCGCTCCTATATCCTGGCCTTCCATTTTCAATAGGGTTCGTCCCCATTTCGTATATTTTCAATAGGGTTCAACCCCATTTCGTCCATTTTCAATAGGGTTCGTCCGCAGTTGATCCCCTACCACATAGTAAAATTTCATCGAAATCGAACCATTTTAACGTGAGTTATCGTGCCGACAGACGGACAAAGCTGAAACATATACGCTTCTTCAACCTACGGTTGGAAAGCGCAAATAAAAATCAGCAAACTGAGTCTTCCGCGTACGATTCTTTCCAGGATATAATCGATTCTGCAAAAGAGCTGATTCCCTCAAATCATGGGTGAGAATTACTTTTCACTAAAGATCAAATGTTCAGCGGTGAAGTTTACGTTCCGGTCAGAAAACGTAACCTTATTCAGAAGTGTAAAATATACAATAAATTTCCTGAACGTTTTGAAACCTACTTACCTAAAACTATGAAAACAACTTTCCGTAAGATTTAAAAATAAAATTTAACCTGAAATTCTTCCTTGAAACCGAAAGAGTCGATGAACGACACAAACGGATCGGACTCTGAATCGATTCCTGACAGTCACTCCCTGCGGAAATCGCTCAACGAAAGTGTCAACGAACGAATTGTTTTAGTGAGTTGAACCAAAAGAATCGGTTTCCCAACCCCTCTACAGAACAGAGCACCAGATCCCAATCGAGGGTATCTGAAGTCACGTGTTGTAACCGTCAGGGTGTGTAGAAACCTGTGCAACTATAGAGAACCTTACTAGAGTCTTCTGGAATTTTCCATTTGTGATACCATGTCGCCTATAACGTACGAGTTTGTCCGCGGACAAAGTCGCCTATAAACGTGCAAGTTTGTCCCTCACTCCGGATTAAGTCGCTCTCCCAACTGAGCTACGCGGACATGGGCTCTCATTGCTATCTGCCTTTATCTCATGTGCGTCCTGCGGGGCAGGCAGGTCGCGTCCCCCCCCCCCCCGAAAGAGGGCAGGGGGCATGGTCCACGGGTCAGTCAGGACCTTGCGTCGCTGTAGGCAGTCATCCGCTGAAGAACATGCATTTAAGAAATCCCAGACAATTTCACTGATTAATTTTTTTCGAAGCACTGAAGAAGGGATTCTCATTTTTCCTATCTAGCTGTGTGGAAAGGGCATCACATCATTGCGAGAAACTTAACAGCCGGGTCGTCCTGGAAGTTCAGGCGCCAATATAGCGTACAAGTTTGTCCGCGGGTCCCCTCACTCCGGAGTAAGTCGCTCTCCCAACTGAGCTACGCAGACATGTGCTCTCATTACTATCTGCCTTTAGCTCATGAGCGTCTTGCGGGGAAGGCACGTCACACGCCTTTCGAAAAAAGTTTCAGGTTTTCGGTTTGAGGATTTTTGGATAAAAGATGCTCAATCTGTTGCATCCCTCCCTCCCCAAGAGGTATGTTTATTATTTTAGATGTCTTCTCTTCTTTCTTAAAGTCTCTTGACTCCAGTGAATTACAAAACCCAGAGTTTCAGTATTATTTCAGTTTCTATAAGTCTATTTATGCATTTCATAAATATGCGTAGCCCCAATATTCTCGGGGTGGGGATTAACGGCTCCCATGAGCATCCTTAATTTCAGGGCCCACTAGTTGCGTAGGAGGGCAGATGATCCAACTCAGTAAGACAGAAGCATTACCCATGCCTCATTCGAAACCAGTTCTAACTTTTGGCCAGATACAGTCTGCCTTTAATCGCTCAACAATCGGAGTGGCCCTCCGATTTCGCCCAAATCTTAATTTTCATTCACTGAGAATTAAAAAAAAAAAAAAAAATGGGCAAAGAAGTATTCAAAACAAAGGATTAAAAAAACATTTTTCTTGAGAATAAGTCTTGCTACTGGAATGAAACATATTGAACACAAAGAATTACATCATTGAGCAAATCTCTGACATGCATTCGTTTGCAGTTATATGCCTCTTATCCATAATTGCTAGGTGGTGCACAAGTCAATCAAAATTGGGTTCTTTCTTTTCTTACATTATATTTTTCAGTAAAAGATGTGCCAAAGGGAAATTCCAATTTGACAGCCATAATTGAAGGTATGTAAAATAGATGAATTACAAAAGGAGAGACCAAGTTAGTAAAATCATGCAATGCATTGATTATTATACGCTTTCCAGCATACCAGAAATCGTTACTCAAGTTATGAGGATAATGGCTGAGGAATAAATGTCGCTTCTGTACCCTGACCTTTGACCCCATTTCGATGATATTCAACAGAACCGGTTAAGTATACTTCCGGAACAACATGATAAAGTATTGTCTCAATCGAAACATTTTTACGTAAGTTATCACACACAGGGACAATGGAATGGATCCCTCTCCTATGTCCTGACCTTTGACCCTATTCCGCCCATTTTCAATAGGTTTCGTCCGCAGGTGTTCCCCTACCACATGATAAAACTTCATTGAAATCGAACTATTTTTACGCAAGTTATGATGCATAAGGGCAATGGAATGGACACCGCTCGTGTGTCCTGACCTTTGACCCCATTTCTTCCATTTTCAACAGGGTTCGTTCCCAAATTGTACCCTACCACATACTGAATTTTAATCAAAATCGAACCATTTTTACGCAAGTTATGACGCATAAGGGCAATGGAACAGATCCCGCCCTATGTCCTGACCTTTGACCCCATTTCGTCCATTTTCAATAGGGTTCATCCCCAGGTGGTCCCCTACCACATACTAAAATTTAATCGAAATCGAACAATTTTTACGCGAGTTATCATGCGGACGGACAGACGGACAAAGCTGGAGCATATATACGCTTCTTCAACCTACGGTTGGAAAGCGTAAAAAAATCATAAAACAGTAGTTTTGAAATTTAAAAAAATGAAGCACATTTGTTAACACGAATACTTGGGCAATTTGTTGAGTCTGGATTTAGAAAAACAAGTCTTAAAGTTTTTACAAGCCAGTGAATCTACTTATTGGTCTTAAGTAAGATCATGCCAGTCCCTTCCAGTATTCAGGATGTGCATATGCACAGGTTTAAATCAGTTTCTGTTTTGGCCTGTTTTCCATTTGACTCGAGCAATTCCGGGCTGCTCTGTGGGAGGTTATAGCCTCCTACCCAGTTTCTTACTTAGTTGGTGGTTAATCTTTTGATAGATGTAACCTATCAAAACATCAACCACAAACTGATATAACCTATGAAGTTCAGTGATAGATGTAACCTTTTTCTTGTACACAGTGTCTTTAATAACGCTCCAAAGGAAAATATCGCATGGGATGATATAAGGAGAACGGGGTGACCATGCTGTTGGACCCTCCCCCTCCCACCCGCGTTTAATCCAACGCCCTGGAAAATGGTGGTCTAAAGATTAAAGATCTGCGTACATCCAAAGACCAGTGCGGAGGCGCTCCATCTTGCTGATAAATGATGACTTGAATATCCTGGATTTGTGGCATTGCGAATTGTTCTAACATGTCCAGGTACGTTATGCCAGTAACGGTTGGTTCAGCGAAGAAAAAGGGCCCCATCACTCTGTCTTCCAATTAGACCATCCTAGACATTAATCTTCGGGCTGTCTCTCTCGTGTGCTACGACCACATGGGGATTTTCTGTGCCCCAGATTCGGTAGTTATGTTTATTCGCTCTGCCGGAAACATGGAATGTCGACTCATCGCTGAGACAGATCCGTGAAAGAGGTGTGGGGTTCTTTCTGTTGCATTCCGTGTTTGACGAGATTTTTCATTTCATGAGACACCTGGCGCCATCTATCATCTGACTTAAACTTTAAGACTTGCCAAGTCTCTTGACGTTTAAAGTAAGTTTTTTCTATCGTATTTTTTAAATAGCATACTGAAATTGTATAATACTTCATTTATATACATCCATTGTATTCAAACATAATGTAGTTGAAGCTCTTCTTTACTTTTAATTCAGTTTTAGTTGTATGTCTTTAGTTTTAATAATGACTTGACTTTGAGTAGTGTGTGAATCTTAATGCTGCTTATTACATCCAAATTTGTTTATAGTAGTTCGTTCTTCGGTTTTAATAGTGATTTAGTCGTCATGTGTGAGTTTTGCCTGAGATATTCGGTTTGTATTAGCAGGTTCCATTATAAATTAATATCTAGTTTCTTATTTAAAATGTTATTTTTTTAAAATTCTCTTTGAGAAACCTTCCCTTTGGTTTCAGTGTGCTGATATGTGAAGTCAGTGTTTTAATTTAATATGTTTTATGATTTAATTATTTTTCCGATCTAGCTTAATGGTTGGGATATATGCAAATTGGATATAGCAGAAACCCACTCTCGAAAGGTCTGAGTAGAAATGAGAGAATTGTGATCTGTGTGGGCTCTTGATAAAGCCACATGTGAGAGCTGCCAAAATTTTCTACAATCCTTCTTTCTTCTGGTGGGCATACACCAGAATCCGGGTTTCCTTTAAATTCGTCGTTTGTTAAATTTTTGTCACTGCTACTATTTATTTCCAGTTTTTCGTGTACTGAGAACAGATCTTTTCTTAGTAATCATCCACGCTGTGTAATTTCCGAAATAATCTGCGTGAGTTCTGGGAATTATACAGATTTAGTCAAGTTCATCCTACCTTAATGCAACTTCTTCATGACGGCTCTTTTGCTAAAATGCTACCTGAACACTGAACCTGCCGTCCTGCGTACATAAATAAGATAATTTTGGGCCTTTTCACAATCAGTGTATTTTAATCTACAGAGATGAATGTGGAACATCCTTTCAATTGCAGATTTAATGTGCGGATTTGGTCGTCTGCGTGCAGGAAACTGCGATAAGTTTCTTCGAAGTGGCATACGGATTTTCTGAAATGCAGTTTTTATGCAGAAATTAAATAATGGAGTAAAGAACGATGTCAGATCTGTCGATTGCATTACAATGGTGATCATGTAATTTCGATGGCTCGCCGATTTCCAATTTTGGGAAAAGCATAATCTGACCTAAGGTTTATTTCGCCACATTTCAGTAATCACGGGAAACTGATAGTGTATCAGTAGATATATGAATCTCAAAAAAAAAAAAAAAAAAAAAAAGAAACAAAAAGTCCACGATGTTTGTGTGTGTGCGCCCATCCGTCATCAATGAGCAGTCACGTGTCGCGTTTATGTTTCCGTAATTACGCACTTCGGCATATCAAAGCATTCCCGGAAATGGAGTAGACGTCACGTTTTGTGGACGCCTCACGGTCTCCTAATTTGCATGGTTTTGACTCAAAGACCTCTTGCTTCAGGCACTTCCCGAGGAAACTCACTACCGTCTTCTTAATTCACTGATTTCCATGATAAAAAAGGAAATTCTTCTTGTCTTTAGCTGCATATTGAAAAAAAAAACAAAAAAACTTAAAAGACATTAAATAAATAGAAAATGTAGTGCACCAATGATCATCGAATTGTGTTTCTTTCTTGTTCTATAGTTTGAGGACGACCACGAGCAATTCTGAGGACTATATAAACAGTTGCCGGTCACTAATTTAGGGCCATGGGTGTTTCTTTCTTGTTCTATAGCTTAGAATTGTGTTTTTTTCTTATTCTATAGCTTAGAATTGTGTTTCGTTTTTGGTCTATAGCTTAGAATTGTGTTTCTTTCTTATTCTATAGCTTAGAATTGTGTTTCGTTCTTGTTCTATAGCTTAGAATTGTGTTTCTTTCTTGTTCTATAGATTAAGGACCACCACGAGCAATTCTAATTTTAAGGACTATATAAATAATTGCCTGTCCCTAATTTAGGGTCATGGGTGTTTCTTTCTTGTTGTATAGCTTAGAATTGTGTTTCTTTCTTATTATATAGCTCAGAATTGTATTTCATCCTTGTTCTATAGCTTAGAATTGTGTTTCTTTCTTATTCTATAGCTTAGAATTGTGTTTCTTTCTTTTTCCATAGCTTAGAATTGTGTTTCTTTCTTGTTCTATAGCTTAAGAACCACCACGAGCAATTCTAAGAACTATATAAATAGCCGCCTGTCCCTAATTTAGGATCATGGGTGTTTCTTTCTTGTTCTACAGCTTAAGGACCACCACGAGCAATTCTAAGGACTGTATAAATAGTCGCCTGTCCCTAATTTAGAGCCATGGGTTCCAGGAAGGGAAGATGGCTTGTGCTGTAAGGCAAGCATGCCAGCCATGACTCGCCTGGAACTGGACCTCGTACCTAACTCAGACGTATAGCCAGAAACCTATGCCTCTAACCTTTCACATGGGTGGCTCACAAAATTTTGTATGTGAGTTTGTATATTTTAGAAAGATAGTTTCATAGATATCTTATCCCTTTATACAGTCGTCGTCCTTGAGGAGCGGTTATCGGACGGATAAACACTTAATTCTCAGTAGTGACATAACTCAAAACTGTGGCGGTTCCCCGCAAAAGATTATTTAGGGTTCCCTTCTCCGACTAAAACTGATTTTTCACACTTTCGATGATTTCGAATAGATCGTAACCATTATTAATCAAGCACAATTCGTTTTCGTAAAAATAAGGAGGATGTACAACACGTTCTTATGTGTAATGGGAACGGCTTTTTAATCCTTTCCGACAGGAAAAATAAAATATTTCAAAGAAGAATTCTAGTAGAAAATATTCAGCGAAACAAAAGAAAGTGCCTGTGCCCCCTAAGAGAAAATCTGCGCATAATTTAAAATGCGCAATACTTTTCATAGTGTATTAAATGAAATACAGATAAAATAAGATATCAATCAAATTTCTACACAATGGGTAAAACATCCACATCTAGAAATAGCTACTTTCCGCCACTAGCTGCTGAAATGTGTGCTACGAAGAATCCTAAACTGCGCACAAAACATTTCTCATAACGGAAGATGTCCAAAGCATAAGGAATTTTTCAAATTGGGTTTTTTTTAGAAAGATGATACAATTCCACGTATGACGCAAATAGAAATACACACTTATATCCTTAGTGACAAAACTGTGTGGTGCAAAAATTGGTAAATATATGAAAGGTGAAAGATATTTCTTGTCACAAATGCAAATAGTAGCAAAAGGAAATTTTTAAATCGGACTTTTAAAAGCGAAAATATCATGACTACAAATATTTACATTAGCATCCATAGCTGGACAACTAAACATTATTTTGAAACAAAACACACACACACACACACACACACACACACACACACACACACACACACAGATAAATACCTTTTCGCGGTGAGTGGCATCTGACTGGAAAAGATGCAATTTCAAACATATTAGAAACAGAAAGATGTACTTACACCTCCTAGTGGTAAAGCATTTTTTCACGAAATATGGTAAAATGTGTGCAAAATATTGATCGTCGTGACCTCTATCGAACGCAAAAAAATTTCTAAAATCGGATTTCTAGAAAGAGAAATTACGGGAAAAATTATAATACATGTTTATGCTCCGAACGGTGAGATCATGCATTATATCAAATAGAACCTGTACGTAAAATGGTCTTCGTGGTAAAAGGCATTGGAAGGCAGTATAATTTGAATTTAATAGCACACGGATATATGCCTGCTGGCAACGAGATTAAGCATCGAAAAAGGCGAAAACGTAAGAGTTATTGTTCCACATTCCAGGCGTTTGACTGCAAAAGAATTTTTGAAATCAGACAACAGAGAGGGAGATGGACGGGCGAACATATTGACACTACGTTTAAACACGTGCTCTTTTTTTCTTTTTTCACAGAAAAAGGCTGAAGATGTGTAATTCCATATAAATCTCAAATATAAGTCATCGCTCTTTCCACGTTTATAAGTGAGTCACGGAAAAATTCTCATCTGCCGCCACTGGGAATCGAACCCAGGGTCTTCTAGTTACGCGCCGGACATGCTTCCACTGCACCACAGTAGCGGAAGTATGCCCGGCACGTAACTGGGAGACTGGGTTCGATTTTTCCGTGACTCACTTGTAGACGTGGAGGGAGCGATGACTTCTATTTGATGTTCCTGGTCCACGTCAACTGTGTATTTATCATTGATTCGCCTTCTAGTTATTTGTAGAGTTTCTGCTGTTCATGTTTGGTGAATCCCCAGCATTGTGCGGGGCTCCAAAGAAGCAACCCTGCCATGTGGTTTGGCTGTTTGCCGTTTGTGAGTCTGGAGGAGAATTTTGAGGCCGCTGTTGTGCAGTGGAAGCATATCCGGCGCGTAACTGGAAGACCCTCGGTTCGATTCCCGGTGGCGGCCGATGATAATTTTTCCGTGACTCACTTATAGACGTGGAAAGAGCGATTACTTCTATTTAATGTTCCTAATCCACGTCAACTGTGTATTTATATCCATATTAAAAATGATATAAAATTAAAAAATCTTGAAGTGAGGTTAAGATCATGCCGACAAAAAGACCAAAAGATCAAGTGCGGAAGGAAAAAGACCAGATGTTAAAGAGGAGGGATCAATTACTAAAGGGGAATTTTTCCACTTCGCATCTTTGCTGACGACTAGGTTACGAAAACCAGCAAAAGTTCCTTACTTGTACACAACTCAGGGAGAATGAGCATTGCAGCGTTGTCTTAATTAATTATTCCTGAGAGATTCAGTGAGCTGGGAAAGCAGTCAAAATATTAAGTAAGAGCAGGTGCAGCCATATCATCCTTGTTTCCATCCTTTTGTGTGTGTTGTGTCAGAAGTTGAAATGAGTCACAGGTCAACTGGTCGACAACTTCTTGCGGGTCAGACGGGTCGAGCCAAGGTGTTCCTGGCTACCACGGTGGCGCAGTGGTCTAAGCGATGGCTTCTGATCATTCGTCCGAAAGAGGTCCTGGTTCAAATCCCGGTGAGGCGTGAATGTTGTGTTTGTCTTACGGCACTGTCTCTCTCCCTTCCCTGGAACCAGTGGTCCTAATTTAAAGGGATGGGCGATCACTTATAGCCCATTGAGTTGCTCACGATGGTCGTTACACCTCCAATAATAAAAAAAGGTGTTCCTGACCAGACCCGCTGGTCTTTTTCCTTCTGCACCTAAAAAAAAAAAAAAATTCAAAAAAAAGTACGCACTGCGGAATTTTGGGCTCGATACTGGTGCCCGATGACTGAAAAATGATTAATCACGCAATATGAAGGAAGAGTGTCTTCAGAGGAAAGAGTGTTCCTTACTTTTGAGGTAAAATGTGGATGTTATTTTCATCCAAAATGTGGATGAAAATAACATCCACATTTTGGAAACTTTCAACTCATCATAAGCTTGTGAAAACTGGAGTTGCTGTAAAACATACTCTGAAGCTTGGTATGTTATCAATAAAACAGCAAAAACTGAAATCAAACATATAACAAGTTATTTAATTTCAAAAATGTTGACCATAGCGCCATCAAAATTAGGTGGAACAGGCTTAACATTACCGCAAAGGGGCATGACATCCCATGACTTCTGGCACTTTAGTGTGAAGAGCAAATAAGTGTAATAAAATCAGTCTTTCTTCAAGAAAGGAAATAGAAGAGGGAGAAAGGAATGAGATATATTTTTATTCTTATGTTATTTGATGTACAGTATAAAGTTGGGGGTGGTTTTGGGGAATTCATACAAATGAGGAGGCGTTCAATTCAATATTATATCAAATAGAAGTCATCGCTCTTTCCATGATTATAAGTGAGTCACGGAGAAATTCTCATCGGCCGCCACCGGGAATCGAACCCAGGGTCTTCCCTGGGTTGTATTTATCAATATTATAACATTAGTAAAAATTTTGATTTCGAAAAACGATGTAATATAGATACAAAATTCAAAGTTTATATTAATTTAGATTTTATTGATACAATTGTTTTATCTGTAGCATGTTCAAATGACGTCATCAAGCCCTGTTTTACAAAAGCGCAACAAACAAGTTTTAGAACTTGGCCAAAACTGCTTATCCTGATATCTTGCTCCCGTTGCCAAAAAAAAAAAAAAAAAACAGTTCCGACTTCTCGGGATAACATAAATTTTGTGGGCGCAAGACTTACCTAGGCCTCCAAGCACTCTAGTACCGGCACTGTCATTTGTGATTTTCAGTACTGTACACTAAAGACCAAATAAGGGAATCAGCACCTGGAAAGGAGACTTAAGACTTCCTCTAAGGTTACAGTGGAACCGGAACGCTGCATGCACAGCACATCTCCAAGAACGTATAAAAACTCGAATTAGCCGAAACAGTAGGATTGTTTGATGAAATTTTAAAGGAGAAGCAAGAGCCTTATGAAAAAGCCGCCACTGTTTATCACATGCACTATTGCGATTTTCCGTACTGTAGACTCGACACCGAATATAACTCGATGCAAAAAGAAATTTTCAGATCGGACTTTTAGAAGCAGAGATATCTGGAAAATCGCAATTTGTTTTTGCGCCTCCTAGCGGAAAAACTAGGCATTATTTGGAAAAGAAACTGCACCTAAAACAACCTTTGTTATAATTGTTATCTAAAGAAAGAAAGAAGTCTGAAATTTTGAAGCAATGGTATGAAATAAAACGCATTTTGAATTCGATAGCATTTGACTTTACCCCTCTAGTGGCAAAGTTATTCATCGGAAGAAGAAAAAAAAAACGTCTGAAAGCAAGAATTATCGTTCTAACATTTCGGTCTTTCGAATGCAAAAAGAGTTTTCAAATCAAGCTTATAGTTACAGAGACATGGTGTTCACAAATGGACAAAGAGTTACCATAAGCACGTTCCTGTTTTGCAAAAGTCTTGCTAAAATCAAAGTCCATTACATAGATTCTTTGATGTTGGGGATGTTCGCTTTTTGAACTTAACTTGTTGCCACTGAAGAAACGCATCCCGGTAATAATAAAGCAAGTGCTGTAGGTTGAAAGGAAAATCCGTATGCAGAAATACGTTAGCGGAATACGATGACAGCTAGACATATTCTCAATCTGCTGCCATGTGGAAATCTCCACGAGAGCGTGTAGGAACTTTGTCAATCTCAAGCAGTTTTTCTTCATGTTGTCCAAGTTGTTGCCACTACGGATCCAATACAACATTTACTGCAGGAGGAGGGGGGGTAGCGCGGGGTGAGTAAGTGCACCGGGATTTGTTACTGGGGACGGGCTAACCCAAAAAATCTTTCTAACATTCTATGTTTAGACAGATTATATTTGCACACTGACTAAGTACGGGAATATTGGCATTAAATTGCAATGTTGTCAATTTTCAACACAAAAGTTTCACAAAATGTTAAATTAGATCAAAATAGCGTTCTAGAGCAAGGACGTCTCTAAGGGGGTGAAATGTTTCGTTCCCACACAGACCAAGAAGTGCCAGTTTTCACTTTTTTACTTTAAAATCTGGACTTTTCCAAGTAATAATGACCTCACGTGTTTCGTTGTAGCTCTTCGTATTTCCCTAGGAATTGCGTTATTTACTTCTCCGTAGAAAAGTTATCGAAATAGCATCCATAAGACAATCCATAAGACAATTCGATTGTTCTCCACTCTTCCAAATCCTTAGTTAAAGCCATTTTTCATGTTCGTATGGACAGGGTGAATGAGGAGGGTGCATAGGAATTCACTGAGAGTGATCATTGATGGAAAGGGATGACGGAGTATAAAGTTACACTAGTCTATATATGTTTAAAGCACAAGGCCGTTTCTTTCTACAATCAGCCAGCGCCACCTACTAGAGCGATTCATGATTTTTTTTTAAATGAAAGCTACTGACCCACAGATTTGTCGTCGTTAATTTTTATTCCCAAAAGTTTTTTTTTTTTTTTTTTTTTTTTTTTGCTATCATGGCATTTTATTTGTACAATCCGCCGTTCATTATTCTGGCGTTTGTTCTCTCTTCAGTACTTGCAGCGCCATCTGCCTTTCTGCGGTGGTCGGACATGGAACTAAGCCCTCCGCTATCAACTACGTATTTGTAATTATCCGAATCGGTTCAGTAGTTTCCGAGATTAGTAAAAACAGTTAACCCCGCCTTCTCGTGGTGCATCCTGTTCCCACTAAAGGGGCTCTGACGACCGCAAATAGCGGTATAACTATACCATCGGGATCAGAGGAAATGCTATCCCACACTCACCAACCCGCTTGGCCAGCGTGGTGAGTTATGGCCAAACACCTCCAAAATGACTCTACAACTTAAATCTTGGCCCTCAGTCTCCGGCAGCTGGAATGTACCTGGCCAAGGCAGCGGCCAGTGCGACATGAAGGCAGAGGGTGCTAAGAATCCCCGGAGGACCGGACTAGGCTGCCATTTGATGCTGACCTTGGCTACCTACAACGGACGCTCCCTATCTTCTGATTCAAGGCTTCTTGAATTGGAAGAGGAACTACAAAGGATCAAGTGGGACATCGTCGGGCTGAGTGAGGTAAGGAGAAAAGGAGATCTCATTGAACTGAAAAGTGGACATCTCTTCTATTATCATGGGACAGATACTGGCAGAACTAGTGGTGTTGGATTTATAATAAACAAGAAACTGAAGGATAAAGTGGTAGACGTTGAAAGTTCCTCTGACAGAGCTGCACGGCTTGTTATCCAACTATCGAGAAGATACCAGGCTCAGATTATTCAAACTTATGCACCCACCACAAGTCATCCTGAAGAAGAAATTGAAGAATTTTATGAGGAAATTCGTCATCTAAATAATAAAGGTAAGCAGCACTTGAAGATAATTATGGGAGATTTCAATGCAAAAATAGGGCAACGGCAACAGAATGAAACTTCAGTAGGTAAATTCGGTCACGGCAACAGAAACCAGCGTGGAAATACTCTCGTTGAGTTTGCAGAGGCAGAAGGATTTTTCATCTTGAATTCCTTTTTCAAGAAAAAGCCACACAGGAAATGGACATGGAGACATCCAATTGGGACGACAAGTGAAATTGATTTTATTATGTGTAACAAAAAATTCGTCATCGAAGACTGCAGTGTGCTGAACAAGTTCAACACAGGTAGTGACCATAGATTGGTGAGATGTAAGATGCACCTCAACACTAAACTGGAACGTGGCAAGCTCATAAGACAAACAGAATGTATTGACATAACCAACCTTAAAAAACACCATAATACTTTCAAGTTGGAACTGAAGAACAGATTCTCTGCTTTAGAAGGCCTAACATCGGAAGAAGTGGATATTTCGGAAGTTAACAGAAAAGTAACCAAAGCTCTTATGGAAACAGCAACAAAATTAGCTGGGTCTAAGAACAAGTTGCATGTAAACAAATTATCAGGAAAAACCAAAATGTTGATGCAAAAAAGAAGAGTGATGAGGACAACTAAAGAAGATGTGACTTCCAAAGTGGAATATATAGAGCTATGCAAGACAGCACGAAAAAGTATCACTGAAGACGTAAGGAAATTCAACTGTGAGCTAGTGAGGAAAGCAATTGAAAACAACCAAAGCCTAAAGATAGCAAAGGGACACCTCAGTAAGGGAAGAAAACAGATTATGGCTCTGAGAAAAGAAGATGGTTCTATAACAAGAAATAGAGGCGAAATTTTGACAAGAGTGAAAGATTTCTACTCCAAATTATATGAAAGGGATGATACATGTACTCCAGACATCATGAAAGGTACCAGAGTTCTTCCAGTCCTCCCAGCAGAAGTTGCTCATGCAATCAAGAACATGAAGCGGGGGAAAGCTCCAGGAGAAGATGGAATTACTATAGACATCATACAAGAAGCAAGTGGAGAAATTGAAACAGTACTCGCCCAAATTTTCACTCGATGCCTTAATGAAGGGAAGATTCCTGAGGATTGGAACAATGCTACAATGATCCTGCTACATGAAAAAGGTGACATTGAGGATCTCAGGAACTACAGACCTATCAGCCTCCTATCAGTGGTTTATAAAATCTTCACTAAAGTTCTTTCACACCGCTTGAAGGTAGCACTGGACATGGCTCAACCGAGAGAACAAGCTGGATTCAGGAATGGCTACAGCACAATAGATCATATCCACGTACTGAGAGAACTAATTGAAAGAGCGAGGGAATATGAACTTCCATTGTGCATGGCTTTTATCGATTATGAAAAAGCCTTTGATTCGGTGAAACCATCAGCAGTTACCACGGCTCTGAAATCCTGCGGTATTGAAGATGCATACATTAATATTATTAATAACATCTATGAAAATGCAAGTGCAAAGATTCGGCTGTTTGAAAATACAACACACATAAAAATTGGAAAGGGAGTGAGACAAGGTGACACCATATCTCCGAAGCTCTTTAATGCCACATTGGAAAATGTCTTTGAATCACTGAACTGGGAAAACAAAGGGATAAAGATTAATGGAGATTATCTAACCCACCTTCGTTTTGCTGATGACGTAGTCATTTTTGCAACTACCCCATCAGAGCTGCAGAGTATGATTCAGGAACTTGCTGACAAGAGTAAAGAAGTGGGATTAAAAATGAACTTTCAGAAGACAAAAGTGATGTTCAATGCTTTTACAAGAAATGAAGATTTATCGATTGATGGAGAAAAACTGGAGATAACAGATACGTATGTTTATCTTGGACAGCAGATATCAAGTGAGGGTCACATTGATGAAGAAATTAATCGGCGTACAAAACGTGCCTGGAGAGCTTTTGGAAGAAACAGCATAATTTTCAAGAGCAATATGCCATTATGTCTTAAAAGAAAAGAGTTTGATCAATGCATCCTTCCAGTGCTTACGTATGGTGCAGAGACGTGGACCTTAACTAAAAGAGACATACAAAGGCTGCAGACAACTCAAAGTAGCATGGAGAGGTGCATGCTTGGTATAACCAGGAGAGATAAGAAGAGGAACTCGTGGATCCGAAAAATGACGAGAGTGGAAGACATCATGATCAGAGTTAAATCCCTGAAATGGCAATGGGCTGGACATACTGCCAGAAGGACAGACCATAGATGGACAGCCGAAATTTTAGATTGGATTCCAAGGGACAGGAAAAGACCCAGAAGAAGATCACATGGGAGATGGGTGGATGAAATTCGTAAATATGCGGGAGTGACATGGAGGAGACTGGCACAAGACAGACCGTTGTGGAGGAAGCTTGGGGAGACCTTCGTCCAGCAGTGGATTGATAATGGTTGACAATGATGATGATGATATTATCGTGAATCACTTTCTTTCACGTTTGGTGTGATCAAGCTGTAAGTAAACAAAGCGGAACGATACACGGAAAATCGGGAACTACTTGAAAGCGATCTGATTCGGTAGTACAGACAAAAATAATAAAATTAATAATAAAATAATAATAATAAATAAACGAAGCAGCCTATGACCACCGGAAAGAAATAAGCTTCCCAACGGGGAAAGAATGATCGAAATCGGTTCAGTAGTTTACGGTATTACCTCAAACACACAAACGAAGTTTCTCCCTTTATATATTAGTATAGATTACCTCAAACACACAAACAAAGTTTCTCTCATTATATATACTGTATTAGTACAGATTATATAATGTAAGCCCGTCAACGACGGGTAAGCATATTTTTATACAATAACTAGCGACCCGGCCCGGCTTCGCACGGTAGCAATTTAGAATTTACGGCGAATCTAAAGAGAAACGATTATTACATTCAACAGGCGAATGTCTTTCTCTTTGTAAAGGTTATTCTTTGTCTGCCATTTGCCAATCGAAATTCTGTTTCTTGGAATGTTTCATTATGACGGGATAAACAAATTCTTTTAGCGTCTGATAAACCAATTCTACGCATTTAGTAGCGCCGATAAAACAATTCTTTCAGCGTCCGATGTAACTACGCATTTAGTCTGTGGCTTCACATGCGGCCGCCGCATCCTAGACCTGCCGCCGCGCATGCGCCTCGTGTCTTTTTCCCAACGGCCGCCGCGAACGCGCCTGGCGTCTTTCTCCCAATGAGCAAAAACGTTTCGTAAACCGGTCGCCGCGCATCGTTGTTTAGGCAGTGGAAGCCACGAAAGAATGCGAATGGTGGTTTCTTCATTGAATTGTCACTAAAATCGTTACTGTTCGGTTCCCTTTTGTCATACATCAAAGTTTCATACACCTAAACCTTCCTCGACAAATGCTCTATGGAATGGTGAAAACCGCATGAAAAACCGTCCAGCGATTCTCGAGATTAGTCCGAACAAACAGAAAGACGCCTACCGGGGACTTTATTTCATACTACGTATAGAAGATAGATAGATGAGGAACGTCATTGTCAAATTCGTGTACGAGTAGTTGGAAAAATTTAAAATTAATGGGAATATTACGAAAATTTTGTTGTTATTGCCCATTAATAATTCAACCGTTTATTATAGTTATGCATTTTATTTCGATTCGTGTTATATATGACAAAAAAAAATTCAGCTACAGCTTTTTCAACCGTGCATGGCACGGGTTACGGACTAGCATGGAGTATAAAGTTACACTAGTGTTCAAAGTGAGGGGACAGGTTGTAGCTGGCGACTACTTTAGAGGAGAGGAGTGCAAGGCAAGATCGCTGGGTTGAAGAAAGGGAGTTAATGGAAGGGGAAGGCATTGTGTCTTCGTGTCACGACGTTAAAATTTAATTCAAATGAAAAAACAGAATGGTTTTCTTTAAAGAAATTGTTTATGCCGGGTACTATTTTCGAAAGCAAAAAAGAACAATTTTGAAAAGCTATTAAGATAATGCATTCACACTAAGGAAAAAGTTTAAGATGACACTCTGCCAACATCTGTGTTTTACGCCACTAGCCCAATATCATTGTCATATTATTTTGTTGGTTTACCAGTGGCATGACTAATCAGATCCAGGTGAGTGTATGCGTGTGTCCAAGGGAGGGGAGATATTGCACGAATTCCTTTGCAGCCAGTAGTAAAAAGCATTAAAAATTCTTTCTTTCACTGTTTCGCAAATCAAGTTGCTCTCAAACTTGGCCCAGCAAAATAGTACTCTCCCGCCCGTCGCCCTCTCTGATTTTGAAGTCTAGTAATGTTACTGTTCTAGAGGCAGGGCAGCGGTAGTGACGCGGCTCCCCATGAAACTGCTAGTGGCTGGCATTACCAGCATTTTCAACATAGAGAGGGGTGGACAAAATGATGGAAACACCCTACACTTTATAAGACCTTGAGGAAATGTTCATTAGCGACAATCTATCCCTGAGTACTCACTCTCTTACGTCCACCGACAAAATACTTAGTCTCCCTCCTTTCACCCGGAGAATAGCCATCACCCAGGGTAGCACCAAATCCTGTCTGAACAGTTGTAAGGGGATTTGAAACCGACCTGTTTGTACTGCAGTCCACAGTTCCAGTATGGAGTTGGATGGTGTTTCCACATGCGTCATCTGGCGTTCCGCAACATCCCACGGATATTCAGTCGGGTTGAGATCAGGCGAGTTTGAGAACCATTCGAGATGTCTTGTATCAGCGCAGTATTCGTATAACCATTCCTGTACGAAGCGGGCCAGATGACATAGGGCATAATAACATCCACATCACCCTACACCACAGTATTCGTATAACCATTCTTGCACGAAGCGGGCCAGATGACATGGGGCTTAATAACATCCACCCATACACCAACAACATCCACATCAGCCTACAACATCCATCCTCCGCCCATTCACCTACAATATGCACCTCCACCTATCCACCTCTGAGTTTAGGTACAACATTGTGAGGTGTACGTAAACCACAAGCAGTCTCTGGTAGTATCCGGTTCCCACACGTTGGTCCACATGCACCAAGAGTAGCAGTTAATGCCAACCAAACATGCTGCATATACAAGTGTCCCTGCTGGGCTGGATAGTCGATTCCATGCATGAAGGATTCATGACCCCATGCTGCCAATGCTAAATATAGACTCGATCATCAGCAGAATGGAATGCATATTGTGACTCATCGAACCACACACCTGCTTTTAATCTTTTATCTCCAAACTGCATGTTTTTGGCACCAGCAGATTTGTTTAAATCGGTGGATTGATGTTAGCAGAGAGTTGAGTATCCTGCTGTGCTCTTGTGGCCCATCCGTGCTAGCATGTGACACATAGTCGCGCGGAATATTGTTTCTGATTGACCCATATTGCACTGGGCCGTCAACTGCGAAACTGTGTTGCGCCGATTACCCTGTATACAAGGCGATCCATCAGTCGTTCAACTCGACAGTAGAATCCACCTTTCGATGTCTTTTATAGTTTTGCACTGGTTGGTTGTTTCGCCGTTTTGGCACCACTCATGGTACACTTTAACCATGGAGGCCCTCCAGTGTTGCACCCAGAATTTCTTTATGTGGGTGGCCAACATATTGAAGATTGCCCTGTATACAAGGCAACACACCAGTCGTTCAGCTCTAGAATCCACCTTTCGACGTTCTTTACAGTTTTGTCACTGGTTAGTTGCTTCGCCGTTTAGGCACTACTTCTGGTACACTTTAACCATGAAGGCCCTCCAGTGGCGCACCCGGGATATCTTTATGTGGCTGATCCAAAATATTGAAGATTGCCCTGTATACAAGACGACACAACAGTCGTTCAACTCTCGAATCCACCTTTCAACGTTCTTTATAGTTTTGTCACTAGTTGGTTGTTTCGACGTTTTGACACCAGTGCTGGTGCACTTTAACCATGGATGCCCTCCAGTGGCGCCCCCAAGATTTCTTTATGTGGGTGGCCCACGATATTGAAGATTGCCCTGTATACAAGGCGACACACCAGTCGTTCTACTCTAGAATCCACCTTTCAACGTCCTTTATAGTTTTGCACTGGTTGGTTGTTTCGCCGTTTAGGCACCACTCCTGGTACACTTTAACCATGAAGGCCCTCCAGTGGCGCACCCAGGATATCTTTATATGGCTGGTCCAAAATATTGAAGATTGCCCTGTATACAAGGCGGCACACCAATCGTTCAACTCTTGAATCCACCTTTCGACGTTCTTTATAGTTTTGTCACTAGTTGGTTGTTTCGACGTTTTGACACCACTACTGGTACACTTTAACCATGAAGGACCTCCAGCGGCGCATCCAGGATTTTTTTTTTTTGTATAGGGGTGACCCAAAATATTGAAGATGCAAATAAAAATTCACACGAGAAAACATCTCTCGAAATATTGGGAAACGTTAGAAAGGTATCTCCGCCGTATTAAAGTGTGTTTCCAGTGGTTCGTAAATGCGGTATATATTTAAATACATGAAAAACCCACACCTGCAGCCGTTTCCAAAAGGGGAACACCAACCGTTCGTGCACCTACAATTTGGTCTTTCGTAAACTCCGACAAATCCTTGATGCTATGCATCACATCTCTAAGTTTCCGTTCAACTGAATCACCAAGTTGCTATGCACAGGCTACTCTCTCCTCGTCATTACACCAGTATAGACGTCATTCATTGCACAGAGGTGATCGTAATTCAGTATATAGTTAAGCCGATGCCTTCTTTTCCCTTTTTCTTTTTCAGATTGTAGTTCCAAACGTTTTGACATAGTCAACAGTACATATAATTTAGAAAGGTAACAAATCCCACAAAACAGAAAAATAAATCTGTCTCTTTTCCAAAGAGAACAACTCTTTGATGCTCGTTTAGAAGGAATTTTCACGAATGAAAAATTTGTTCATTGTTTCTCGAAGAACTTTTCCACAGTTGTAGCGGCATTCACAAAAACATAGATTGACACCATTTGTAAAGACCAGCAGCGGTCGAGAAGCGAATCCTTCCGGGAGAGACGGAAAGACGTTGGAATTGATATTGGGTTAAAAATATGATACCATCTGTAAAGGCGAACAGCGATCGAGAATCTAATACAGTCATTTGCAAAAGTTTAAGACCACCTGTCAATTTACTGAAAATTAAGATTTTCAAATAAACAACTAATTACTAGTCAGACATATTTGAAAAAAAAAAAAAAAAAAACAGATGAATACTTACATTCTTTAGAACACAAAAAGAACAAAATCAGTTCTTTGTGTGACCACCTTTGTTTTTTATAACTGACAGAATACGATGTGGTATTCTCTCAATGAGGGATTCACAATAGTCACTTGAAATGTCTTTGCACCATACGTACTTCATCGCGTCCATCAAAGCTTGGGAATTTGATGGCTGTTTTTCTGCTACCTTGTATTTTAAAATGGTCCACAAATTTTCGATAGGGTTAAGGTTCGAACTGTCACTGGGCCAGTCAAGCACAGTTATGTTTTTCCTCTGCAGGTAGTCCTTTACTGTCTTTGATTTGTAACATGAAACACCATCATGAATAAAGATTGTGCATCTGTGCACTTTCAAAGGAGTTAACAGCTTCTCATATAACATTTCCACATTAAAGGGACCATGAGTGGTATTACCAGTCTGCCAAAAGGATAATGAAGCAGTACCGGATGCTGACATAGCACCCCATATCTTCTGACTAGATGGATGTCTCACAATGCTAACGGTGTGCTCATCAAACCTTTTGCCTTCTGGTAGTCGAACATGTGCTTCACGTGATTCAAATTGACGCACAGTTGATTCATCGGAAAAAGAACTTGGCTCCAATTTTAGGCAGTCCACGATTGATGACGCTTCGCAAACTGGAGTCTCTTCTTTTTCATGACAGAGGTTAGTCTAGGTTTATGTGCAGGTTTATAAGACTTGTAACGTATACTCTAGATTCAGTTTCTTTTTGATTTTACTATCTCTTGTTATTTTATTTTCCTATGCAAATTATCTTCTCACTTAACGAGATGCTGTTTCTCCCGCTGAATTATATGTGGCAACGAGTGTAAGTCATGACATGGTGGTATGCAGTATATATAGGCGCGCTCAAGTATCCCAAAGAGCTACGTTTTATATGTGATAGGTTCTTACTGATTATTGATATGCGATTTACCTACTTTTCTACGATATTACGATAGTACGAAAGTTCGGGCTATCAGTAGTTGTGTTATTTTGGAGTGTGTATTTGAGTAATACCAGGAGCTCCCCAATAAAAGGTTAAAAGTGAGTACGTTTACTTAGTTCATTTTATTGTCAGACCTCTGTCTGGCCGTTCAGCCTATTTCATTGAGTGTTTACGTTAAGTTCAGGGTATATTGTGTTTACCGCTCTAATAAGGAGCCTTCAAGGTACTAATGTACTAAAACCGAAGTTATATTACTGATATTCAAGATAATGAGGAACGCTGAGTAAAAAATAAATTCCATATTCTTGGAATTTATTGCACGTGCGTGTCTTACCTAAACAAACTCTAGCACTTTGAAGATTAAGCACACTTTAGCTACGTCAAGTAACCTGTCAATAACCCTAACGTGACTTAACGTAAGCTTTCCTGCAATACACGTCCAGCCGGAGAATTTTATTCATTATAGACTTTAATCCAAAATCTTTGCTAAGACGTCGGGAAACAGTGCTGATACTAATATCAGACCCTTTTGAATGTAGAGAGGCCTTGATTTTCTTACACGAACTCCTCGGAGAATGCACAACTATTCGCCTTATGGTGTTGCCATCACGTGGGGTTGTTTTCCTTGGACGTCCACTTCTCTTTCGGTCACTAAATTCACTTGTATCTCGATATTTCATGATCGTATTATGAATAGCATTCTTGCTCACATTCACCTTACTGCTTATGTTACGCTCAGAGTATCCTTCATGATATAAAGTCACTATTTGTGCTCTCTGAGTAACACTTAATGACGCTTTTTTGCCCATTTTTCGCTATATAGAAAATACGTACAAAACCTCTTAACATGAAAACCAGAAGCAAAGTGACGCTCGCAAGCTTCCCCAACTCTATCAACAGCTGCCGCTGTAGAATGATGTAACACCGACAGGAAGTTGAGTAATACAGACAGTAGCTGATGCAATCGGCAGAAATCTCCTAATACCAACAGGTGATCTTAAACTTTTGCAAATGACTGTACTTCCGGGAGAGACGAAAGGCTGTCGGAATGGATTATGGGTTAAAATTACATTAAACAACTGCAGAATTCAGTGTGCATCTTAAAGATCCAGTCTCAAAAACACAGTTCATTTGCAGTTGTAGAAAATTACAACTCGTGGCAAAGTTTCTATTACTTTAGTTGCTACAAAATCCCATGATTTGAACTACAATTAGTGTTCTTTTTTTTTCTTTTTAAGCTTAAGATCTCGGCACCAAACGATTAGAAACGTGTCTTATGGCCTTCAGTAACTTGCTGGGTTTTTTTTAAAAAAGCAACCTATGAAAAGTTTCTTGGGATCGGTGGTGTAATGGGGACCAAAAGGCGTTCCGGTACTTTTTTTCTTAGCCAGCATGCGTTCCGGCAAACCTTGTACATCATAATTTGATTCCTTTTTAAAATGCGAATGTTTGATAATTCTTTCCCGATATAAACAAGAAAGATGACACCGAATTTTCGGGTGTAATAAGCGCGTCTTTTGAATCCGTTCTGACGCAAATTAAATTTATCAAAGCTGTTCAAAGTCAACGGAACCGGTATGGAAAACAATAGTATTTAATGGAAGAAAGAAGTTTTTCAATCGGGTTTTTAATCCCTCAGATATTGCTGTAAAAGGAATCGTGAGCTTACGTCCTCTGGTCGCAGACTTGTGCGTTAAGAAAAACATGAATTTATATGAGAAACATTTCGCACCGGAAACGCTCTCCAACACAGAAGGCATTTTTCAAATCGGACTCTTAGAAACAGAGATATCGTCAAAAATAAGATGTGACTTTACATCCCCTGGTGGGATAACCATGCATTATTTTAGGAAGAAAGTATTCTCAAAAGGTTTATCCATATGAGAGGTGTCGGTCCAAGAAAAAAAATTTAGTCCAGTTTTCAGGATCCCAGATTTTGCTACAAATACATCAGAAGCAGATATTAAGACTTATGCCCCCTGGTGGCTAAACCATTCTTAACCAAACATTAGAAATTATGTGGTAAAATATTTTCCATCAGGTCTTGTATGCGATACAGGAAGAATTTTTCAAATCGGAGTTTTAGGAGCAGAAATAACGCAGAAAACGCAATTTACCTTTGTGCCCACTAGCGGAAAGTCTATGATTTATACTTGAAATTTTTGAATTTATAGGAAAAACATTTCGTATCGGAAACACTATCCAACAAAGAAGGAATTTTTCAAATCGGACTCCTAGAAGTAGAGATATTGACAAAAATAAGATATGCACCTATGCCCCCTGGCGCAGAAACCATGCATTATTTCAAGAAGAAAATGTTCCTAAAAGGTTTGTCGACATGAGTAGTATCGGACAACAAACTACTTTTTTTGCAATCTAGATTTTAGGAGCTCATATTTTGCTGCAAATACATCAGCAGCGGAAATTAAGACTCACACCCCTGGTGGCCAAACCATTTTTTTTTACACAAAATAGAAATTATGTGCAGACGATTTTCCATCAGGAGCTGTATCCTGTGCAGAAAGAATTTTTTCAAATCGGAGATTTAGAAGCAGAGATATAGGGGGAAACGTAATTTACATTTACGCCCCCTAGCGGAAAGTCTACGAATTACTTGAAAATTTTGAAATTATATGAAAAGCATGTCACACGGAAAACACTATCCAGCAAAGAAGGAATTTTTCATATCGGACTCCTAGAAGAATAGATATTGACAAAAATAAGATATACATCTACGGCCCGTGGCGGAGAAACTATGGAATATTTTAGGAAGAAAATATTCCAAAAAGGTTTATCGACGTAAGTGGCATCGGCCCACGAACGAATTTTTTCAATCGAGATTTTAGAAGCTCAGATTTTATGGCAAATACATCAGAAGCAAACATTAACGCTTACGCCCCCTGGTGGCCAAAGTATTCTTTACCAAAAATTAAAAATTATAGGCAAAGGATTTCCCATTAGGAGATGTATCCGCTGAAGAATTTTTTTTCAAATCGGAGTTTTAGAAGAAGAGTTATCGGGGAAAATGTAATTTACTTTTACGCCCCCCCCCCCAAGCGAAAAATCTATGCGTAATTTGAAAAAGTAACTATATCTAAAATACTCTTCGACATAAATGGAATCGAAAGATAAAATATTTTTTTCAATCGGATGTTTAGAAGCAAATATGTGGAATAATACGTATTAAGCAAATATGTGGAATAAAACGTATTAAGCAAATATGTGGAATAAAACGTATTTTTGAATTCGACATCATCTGCATTTATGCCCTCTAGCGGCGAAATTGTACATCGTAAAAAACGAAATAAAGGATTATCATTCGCATATTTCAAGCTTCCCAATGCAAAAAGAATTTTTCAAATCGGACTAATAATTGCGGAAATATCGTGGGTACAGGCGGACGTACGGACGGACGGACAAACCGATAACATAAGCACGATCTTTTTTTACAAAAGACGTGCTAAAAATGCAACAGAAAAATTTCACAGTTGTGGAATTAACGTACCATGTTTGTTTGAAGGTAGAGTTGGTCTCTAAATCCATTCTCACTTGGCAGCCCTTGGAGCTCATTTTTCTATTGTTGTTAAGAACGCTGAGGTGGGGATATGTTGTAGGGAAATTATTCTAAATAAAAATTTAATTAATCGAGTCATTATTAAGGAGTCCAGTTGTGAGTCTCAGTAAATTTAGTCCAGTTACGAGTGCTCCCTTAACTAGACTGAAAGCACAGGAAATTATTTTTCTCTCTGGAGCTTAGGCGCGTTTCACACATGCAAAAAAAAAACCCGTCGAAACAATAAATCCCCATGCTGTTCTAATGCTCGTATTCAAGCGGAATGTAGAGTTGTCAGTGCTGTTCCCAAACTGCCCCTTTCCAAATATCTCGAGAACTAAGACTCCCAGTAATGAATGGCTTTCGCCATTGCATTCTAAATTAGTTTCCGCTCCAACGACATCTTTCTCGATAATATGGGGTTGATTTTAGTTTTTGCATCCCAAAACGGCCCCAATTTGGGCCCCAACACTTCCAGAGTTTTCTTACCAGGATGGTGAGATCTTGTTCTTTGAATGCCAAAACGCGTAAATCTGGAAGTCTGATTTCGACCGATCACTATACTTTCTTCTACTATAGATATATAAGAAAATAAAAAGGGGAGAGACGAAATGAGGGAGGAGGGGGGTAAGAAGGGAAAGGTGTTGAAGACGTAAAGGCACAGCGCGTTCGTGTAGCTTTTCAATTCGCACTACACCACTGCTTGGGATACTGAACATTTTTTGAATTTCAGCCAATACAAGGTGGAATCTGATGTGAGGGCCATAGGCACCGACTATAGGGGAGCAAGGTGAATCTTGCCCCTCCAATAATTTTACTGGGGGGTGCAGTGCCCACCCAGTATTTTTCATCCTGTTTAATTAAATAATCGCTTTAGTCTCATAAGGTGGACGACGCTCCACCTTATGAGGCCAAAGCGATTAATTTTCAAAAAAGTAATAAATGACAAAATAAATAAAAAAAATCACCATTATCTGCATTGCTCATATGATAAGAAATTGGATTGCCAGCCCCGTATTGTATTTGACATTTCTCGTGACTTGTGGTAAATGTCTAAAACAATTATCAGAAATAAAATAAATAAAAATACAGAAACGTACAATCTCTAGCGCTTTTATTTATCTATTTATTTTTTGCGCTTTTTGTTCTTTGTTTGAGTAACCCAGCTAATTTCTCATTTTTTTTACTAAACTTTGGAAATAAAATCTCTCTGGATACTTTTATGTAGAAATCACAGGCTGAATTTTATTTTTAGAAATATGAATATTCTGAAAAAGGATATTTCTGTTTCCTTGTTCATTTGCTGATGAACAATTACAGTTGCGTATTAAAATATACGTCGAATCTCATACTGTATCCTTTTGCTCCATTTTTTACGCTTTCCAACCATAGGTTGAAGAAGCGTATATGCTCCAGCTTTTTCCGTCTGTCCCTCTGTCCGTCCGTCTGTCCGCACGATAACTCGAGTAAAAATGGTTCGATTTCGATGAAATTTTAGCATGTGACCACTGGGGACGAACCCTATTGAAAATGGGTCAACAAAAATCTCGACATAGGAGGGGGATCCATTCCATTGCCCTTATGCATCACAACTTGCGTAGATGTGGTTCGATTTCAATGAAATTTTAGCATGTGGTAGGGGACCACCTGGAGACTAGCCCTACTGAAAATGGGTGAAGTGGGTCAAAGGTCAGGATATAGGAGCGGGATGCATTTCATTGCCCTTATGCGTCATCACTTGCGTAAATATGGTTCGATTTCGATGAAATTTTAGTATGTCGTAGAGGACCACCTGGGGACGAACCCTATTGAAAATGGGTGAAGTGGGGGTCAAAGGTCAGGACATATGAGCGGGATGCATTCCATCACATCTTATTAAAGGAGCAATTCAATTCTTGTATATATGTAAATTTTATTTTGAAAACGGCTCTAAGGATTTTGATGAAAATGGTTAACCTACCGTTTTCTGGTACTAGAAATCGATTTAGCTTGATTTCGACTTTGAAAAAGTTCGTTTAGTGGGCTAAATAGCCACCCCGAGTTACCACGTTTTTAGTGTCATGGCGTCGTCCTATTAATGTTTCCCATTCTTAGAAATCTTATGACGTCACACTCTCGCGATTGAGATGTTGGCGTGCGGTCACGTCATATGCCTCATCACGTCACGCGTTGTTTGTGGATCCTATTAAAGTTTTATGACGTCACACTCTCGCGACCATCTGCCTCATTACGTCACGTGTTGTGTGCGTATTACGCATTACTTCTAATTTTTTATAGAACAAAAAGTGAGTTGTGCCAGTTGCTTGGAGTTGATGCGTAGTACAGAATAAGCAGCGGAACGCTGATTACGCATGTTTTTTCCTTCAAAATTTAAACTTAATACAGCATTTTTTTGTTACATTTTTGAATACTCACTTGAGGACGAGCGTATCAGCTGTGCTAAAATATGATTAGTTCATTTTTATTAATTAATATTAACAGAGTGTCACGTGGATGGTAAAACAATATAAAAATATGGCTGGTCGACCCCTACGAAACGTGCACGTTTCAACTTTAATAAGAAGAATACGGCTTTGTTGGAACAAGAACAAGCGGAAGAAGTAAATATGGAACAGCTCGGACATTCAAGAGCCAATGGTTTCCGATCACATTCCGGTCTGGAAACACGTGACCTTCCATTGGAAGAAGATCAGCCTACAAAAAGACCATTCCGAGCAGCTAAGCCGAGGAGCATGGAAATAATGTCCGACGTTATTATAACACTCAATGAATCTATATCGGCAGAAAACTTCGATCAAATGCGGCGAATAAATAGACAGCGATGAAGAACCAATGTTACCATGGGGTTCGATGAAGAACACCATGGTAACATTTATTGTTTGGTGTTTCATGTTCGGAAATAATAAAAACAATTTTAAAAAATTTCTTACTCTAACACAAATAAAAAATTATCATTCATCTTTGTTTTGATGTTTATTCTAAATTAATTTGTCTCTAATTCGTCCATCATTATTAATCTTGATGGTTTAGACTTAGCATTACAATACTTGGAAATAACATATCAAAATATACATTTTTTTGTGTCCTCATCCCCCTTTATCCGAGCAATGCTCGGTGTTCCTGATGTTTGCCCTTATGAGTCATAACTTGCGTAAAATTAGTTCGATTTCGATGAAATTTTAGTATGTGGTAGGGGACCACCTGTGGACGAACCCTATTGAAAATGGGTGAAATGGGGTCAAAGGTCAGCACATAGGATCGGGATCCATTCCATTCCCCTTATGCGTTATAACTTACGTAAAAATGCTTCGATTGAGACAAAACTTTTCATTTTGTTCCGGAAGTATACTTTACCGGTTCATTTGAATATCATCGAAATGGGGTCAAAGATCGGGTCAGAGGAGCGAGATTTATTCTACAGCCATTATCCTCGTAACTTGAGTAAATATTTCTGGTATGTTGGAAAGCGTTGCATGATTTTACTAACTTGTTTTTATTTTCCTTTTGACAATGGAACAGACGTGCCCCTCCCAAGTCTGATCTCTTCATGCCTCCCCCTAATAATTTGGAGAAGTCGGCTCCCCCGGTGAGGGCTACAAAACGTCAGTGGACTTTCAGTATATAATTTCTCCCAACAGTATAATGAAGTGTTTTCTCATTGTGCATGCAAGTCTGCGTGCTTGCTCTTCTTATTTGACAATATACATGGCCTTTGTTTAAGAATGCGTGGGAAACCTTAGTGTGATAGAGAAAGAAAGAGGGAGTTAATTAAAGATTCTCAGGAAGTGACTACATAAGATAAGTACATCACTATACAGGTGATGGAAATAGATGAGAGAGGACCTCATCTAGTGGTAATCTGATAAAGTCTTGCGACGATGATAAATGATTTTACAGAGGTCCCCTGTTCGGGAACATAATGTGTGTATGTACTCTGCAGCTCGCAACCTCTACAACATATGAACGCTCGTGAACTGAAACAGGTAGTAACGGTTGAGGAAACAACATCACCAGGCTTTGTCTTCTCTGCCCAGCGCTTGTTTACGCATTCCAACAGTAAGTTGAAGAAGCGTATATGCTCCAGCTTTGTCCGTCTGTCTGTCTGTCCGCGCGATAACTCTCGTAAAAATGGTTCGATTTCGATGGAATTTTAGTATGTGGTAAGAGACAACCTGGGGGCAAACCCTACTGAAAATAGGTGAAATGGGGTCAAAGGTCAGGACATGGGAGCGGGATCCATTTCATCGCCCTTATGCGTCATAACTTACGTAAAAATGCTTCGATTGCGACAAAACTTTATTATGTTGTTCCGGAGGTGTATTGAATTAGTTATGTTGAATATCATCGAAATGGGGTCAAAGGTCAGGGCACAAGAACAAGATTTATTTCACAGCCATTATCCTCATAACTTGAGTAAAAATGCCTCTATAGCGACGAAATACAGTACGTTGTTCCGTAACAACTTTGCAAGCAGTTCTGCTAAAAATGTTTTTTGCCAGCAATTGCGGGCAGTGCGCATACGTGAGATTCGTTAGCCATTATTTTTGCACGATAACTTCCGTGAAAATTGCCCGATTTAGATGGGATTTTTAATTATAAAACGGCTTGTGTGTGGTAGCTCTTGATAATAGAAATAGGTAACACTGGCACAAAGAGATTTAATTTTGATGTATGTGAACCTCAAACGTTATGCCATAGTTTAGTCCCCTCAAAACCAAGGCATTTTCCTATGATGCATAGGCGAGAATCATTCCAGACAGTTCTTTATTCCTGCCGAAAGATGCAAAAACTCATAATTTTCTCCCATTCTGATGCAAACATTTTTAGCTGTACGAATTAATATTCAAAATTAAGGTGCACTTCTTTTTTACGCTTTCCAACTGTAGTTTGAAGAAGCGTATATGCTCCAACTTTGTCCGTCCATCTGTCTGTCTGTCCGTCCGCACGATAACTCGCGTAAAAATGATTCGATTTCGATGAGATTTTAGTATGTGGTAGGGGACCACTGGGGACGAACCCTATTGAAAATGGGCGAAATGGGGTCAAAGATCAGGACATAGAAGCGGGATCTATTCCATCGCCCTTATGCGTCATAACTTATGTAAAAATGCTTTAATTGAGACAAAACTTTATCATGTTGTTCCGGAAGTATACTTAACTGTTTCTGTTAAGTATCATCGAAATGGGGTCAAAGGTCAGTGCATAGGAGCGAGATTTATTCCACAGCCTTTATCCTAATAACTTGAGAAATGATTTCTGGTATGTTGGAAAGCGTATCATAATCAATGCATTGCATGATTTTACTAACTTGTTCCGTTTATCCAAAGGGGCTTTCCCACAGTACTAATTCTAGAAATATCATTCCTGGGGAATAAACTAGACTAGGATGAATAAAAAGTTATAAAACTTGTCAAAATGTAGCTGAAGTATTAAATTTAATGCCATTTTTTTTTCTAAATCTAAGTGCAAAAAATGTGAGAGCTAGTAGATACAGAGGATGTACATTTTTAGAACATTTTTGTTAAGAAATTACAGAAAACAAAAGAAGTTCAAAGAATTCACATTGGAAACAGCGTGTTAGATAAACATGGAAGAAACATCTGCTGCAGTTAAGTATCGTCTGTTAAGAAAATGACGCTCGTAAACAAGCTGTAGTGTGACGTATACTCTGAATTAACCTTCATGTTGTCTCTATGTAAATTTGAGTTCATTCTCTTTTAGCGTTTTCAACCTTCACGTTATACCTTCTCTCTCGCGGAATGCGGTTGGCAACATTTCTGAGGTGAAAGAGCATGACGTATGCATGTGGCAGATAAGAAGTAGAGATGCATAGAAAGGGTAATTCAAAACAAGTTAGTAAAATCATGCAATTCATTGATTATGATACGCTTTCCAACATACCAGAGATCATAGGAAAATGGCTTTGTTTTGAGGGGACTAAACTATGGTATAACGTTTGAGGTTCTCATATATCAAAATTAAATCTTTTTGTGCCCGTTGTTACTTATTTCTATTATCAAGAGCAACCATACATAAGCCGTTTTATAATTAAAAATCCCATCTAAATCGGGCAATTTTCACGGAAGTTATCGTGCAAAAATAATGACTAACGAATCTCACGCATGCGCACTGCCTGCAATTGCTGGAAAAAATATTTTTGGCGGAACTGCTTCCAAATTCGCTACGGAACAACGTATTGTATTTCGTCGCAATCGAAGCATTTTTACACAAGTTATCACGCAGAAGGGCAGTAGAAATATTCGTTAACATCTGTAGCGCGAAACATCTGCGCTACGTCGTGGGTGAAACATCTGCTGGTCTTTATGCTTTAAGAAACTGTAATGCTTCTCGTACGTTATGGTTTTAAGTAAGAATTGTTACCGAATAAACCCAAACACCACAAATTGTGAGCGTCAAATTAGAAAAATTGTGAGTGTCAAAATCGAAAAATTGCTTGCGTCAAAATCGAAAAATTCTGAGCGTCAAAATCGAAAAATTGCGAGCGTCAAAATCGAAAAATTCTGAGCGTCAAAATCGAAAAATTGTGAGTGTCAAAATCGAAAAATTGCGAGCGTCAAAATCGAAAAATTGTGAGCGTCAAAATCGAGTAATTTTAAGTAAGTGATAATGCAGGAGGACGGAAGTATATACTCCGTTCCCAAACCTTAAAATATATTGTATTGACTAATGATTCGATTTTGACGGTTTCTTTGCACTTCGCTCCGTGGTTCCCCCCAAAAACATACTGAACTGTATCGAAATGAAGCAATTTCTACGTGAGTTATCCTGCGCGCATACAAACCCTCCTCCCTACCCTGACTATTGATTCGTTCAGTATACCTCCGGAACAAAAAATTAAAGTTTTGTCGCAATAGAAGCATTTTTACTCCAGTTATAAGAATAATGGCTGTGGAATAAATCTCGCTCCTGTGCCCTGACCTTTGATCCCATTTCGATGATATTCAACAGATACAGTTCAGTATACCTCCGGAACAACAAAGTAACGTTTTGTCGCAATCGAAGCATTTGTACTTAAGTTATGACCCATAAGAGCGATGGAATGAATCCCGCTTCTATGTCTTGATCTTTGATCCCATTTCACCCATTTTCAATAAGGTTCGTCCCCAGTTGTCCCCTACCACATACTAAAATTTCATCGAAATCGAACCATTTTTTCGCGAGTTATCGTGCGGACAGACAGACGGACAAAGCTGGAGCATATACGCTTCTTCAACCTACGGTTGGAAAGCGTAAATGATTGGCCCGATTACAAATTATAATAGCTGGTTTATACAGAGATCATATTGTTGCACAATAAAGAAGGAAGTTTAGAATTTTGTTTCCATACCTTGCAAATGTTCTATGTGACGCCCCTGGGTCACGTGGACAACATCTAAACGGTAATCCATTTCACGCCATACATTATGAAGCATGTCTGTAGTCACTGATGCCAGTGCAAGCTGAATGCGCATCATTAGTTCTTGTAGTGTTCTCGGCAAAGGTGGCATATGCCCCCACAAAAAGAAGTCACAAGGAGTAAGATCCGGAGACCTGGGGGGCCACTTGCAGAAAGCCCTGTCCTCCTGTCCACAACGACCACTGGCTTTCCTACTGGCTTTGGCACACGAGCAGCTCACTTTCCTACGCCAGCATAACAACACAGCAGTAGGTTCAAATAAAGTTCTAAACTTCCTTCTTTCTTGTGTAGAGATATCAGCTGTCTATTTATCTTCTTAAACACGTTATTGTCATACGCAATTTAAGATATTATTGTCATTCGTAATCGTTATTGTCATTTGTAATCGGGGCAATCATTTTGAATTACCCTGTATAATGTCAAAGCAGCAGCAAAAAGTGTGGTTTGTTAGCGTTGGATACCAATCGGAAGCCTTGATTTCCGCGTGACACCATTAAAAGAGGGAACTCAGTCCTCTAATGTCATGGCCTTGTGCTTTCTAGACGGCCTTGCCCGACGCCCCGGGATTTTTCCCTTAAGTGATGAAAAAAGAAGCCCGGCTCAGGCTTTTGGGCCTGGCTTGGCCCGGGCAGACCTCTAGAGGACTTTCACGGGTGTCCCACTCCTCCTTTATGCGTTACACGTGTACGACCGTTTTTGAAACAGATAATCCATTCATAGGGACCGTCCGCTGTGGATAAACACTTCCCCGTGCCGTGCTGAATGCGCTTCTGTGAATTTTGGCTCCTGGTACGCCTTTAGCCCACAAAAAATGGATCAGTACTCAGAGTTCTTTTTTTGGTGCACGCGGAAAGTGAAGCGTCTGTGTTGAAGGAACAACAGCAATACAAGAACTGACCGGTCAAATTCAAATCTCTACCATATCAACGATAGTGACACCCTACCTACACATGCGCGCCCGACCAGCAGTACTTACAACCAAAAATAAATTACAGCTGTAATTATTGTGACTTGCTCTTTTCGTTTCGCTGATTAAGCCTCTTCGATGACTGAGTGGTCTAAGGCGCCGGCCTCTGACCAACCGTCCGAGTTGTACCGGATTCGAGTGCCGAATGAGGCATGGGTGGTGTCCAGGTGGCTACCCCCCCTCCCCCTTCCTAACTAAGGGCGAAGGGCTGTCCACAGCCGTGAGAGCTGTTCATGGTGTCGTTAAATCCCAAAACAAAAACAAAAAAAACATGCATTAACAGTAAGGAAAACCAAAACGGAAGACAAAATTTCTGCAAATAACATTTAGCTCCCTGTTCTTTTTTTTTTTTTTTTTTTCTGGAATTTTTCTCACTTTGCAAAAGAAACAAGAGTGGTTCCTGCTATGGAGTTGTGGGGCTGCAGACTAGAGGTGAGCTCGGGCCCGGGTTCGGAAGGTTCAGAATTCATTAACTACCGAAAAACCCGGGCCCGAGATCGGAATTACACGTCTTGAATTTCATTACTGTAATTGTTATCATGGTGGGAAGGATTTCCAATTTCCTAAGCTAGCTGCCATTGCAAGACAAATTTTGCTTAGCAAGACTTGCATTATGCATTGTCCAAAGCTATGGCCCAAGCAAGGATTAGTTTAAGGAGGTCTGGTATCGAAAAACTGGGCAAAAATCACATTCTCATTTTTTGTATTTTATTAAAAATCAAGAATCTTATCTTCAAAATGATGTATTAATTTCCAAAATTGTGCAGTTAGAAGTATTGTTATTTATTTTTTAAATTTCCTCACCCGAGATTTGGGGGGGGGGGGGTAGTTGGTTTTTGGTGCAACAGGTCGAGTTTTAGAGAAAAGAAAGATCAAGTTGAAGCGCTGAGGCATTAGATGCAATTCTCTCTCTCTCTCTGTTTTCATGATGAACTTGATCTGGAAACTGCACACACATATGATAATATTGTGATTATTATACTATTAATCGCAAAGCTTTGTTAATGCTACAAAATGCAAAATAATCTGGTCTGAAATGTTTTTACGTTCTTTTTTTTTTTTTTAATTTTGGAAATTTCCCTACATGTTTTTTTGTATATTCTACTACATCACTCTAAACTACCTTTACCAATTAGCATATATGTAAATTATATTGCAAAGATTAGTTTTCTAGAGTCAAAATTACCAATTAGCACATATGTAAATTATATTGCAAAGATTAGTTTTCTAGAGTCAAAATTTCAAACACTTGCAACTGTCTGTACGGCGTTGTACGTTTTATAATGCAATTTATTCAAAATAAAAGTAAATTTAGAAATCAAAAAGAAATAACTAATGGAATTTTTTGTTTCTAAACGATATTCTTTCCGTCAGCTTTTACCAAAATTACTGATTCCCTTGATACGGTCGAAGGGCACGTTGATTATTTATTTATTTGCAAATCCACATTTTAGAACATTTGGCTTTATGCGTAGTATTTCTAAGAACATATTAATATTGTGAAGTGGATTAAGTGAACTAAACTTTTTAAACTAATGATTTTTAAACTAATCCTTGCTTGGGCCATATCTTTGGCCAGCGTAAAATGCATAAATGCAGGCCTTGTTAAGCAAAATTTTCCAAGAATCCGGGCCTGGGCTGGCCCGGGCTCCTAAATTGAGCCTGAACTCATCTCTACTGCAGACCCCCATCCCCTACCCAAAGCAGTTTTTTTTTTTTTTTTTTCATGCCGTACCGAGAGAAAGAAGTTTTGTGAACTCCGCTGGAAGTTTTTCCGCTTGCATAACGCCATAACTAAAGTCTTCTGAACTCAGCTGGAAGTTTTTTCTGCGTAACGCCACTGGGAACGGAATCGTGCGGAGGGCTGCACTGGCAACAGCTGTGCGGCTATTGAAACCAACTCATGTGGGAAACTCTGCCTGTTCCCACATCAGTTCGTTTCCTTTGAATAAAGATAAGATCAGATCATACGTAGAGGATTTTAGAAAGGGAGTGTCTGACCCCAGGTCTTAAACAACCCTTAGAAATAGGAAGCTAGGAGATTTGAGCTAGAGTGCCCAATAGGAAAGTCACACGGAAGAGAGGTAGAAAGGGGGAGGAAGACGGCCTTATTTATTACCGGGTGACCAGTACCCGGGGAGCGGGGTCCGACGGCTTAACGTGCCCATCTGACGCACGGCGGATATTTAGTGGTTCGAGTGTTCATACTTGCCTGGGATCGAACCTGAGATCTCTCCGTGGCAGTCACGAACGTTAACCACTAGGCCATCCGCAGCCCCTTTTGAATAAAATGTCCTTCGGGGCTGCTTTAAATTGCAACTCTCGCTGGTAAAGCAGATGTGAGTGGTCCTCGCAGTCGCTCGCGATTGACGTAGTTGCAATGCTCTCGTCGGGTGCGAATGCATCGCCGGGCTTTACTGTGTGCTTGGTTGATTAATACGATTGTTGTGTTTCCGAATAAGAGATAAAATAGGGGAATGAATTAAGAATAGTGACGAATATATATTAAGATAATACAACGGGGTTTGTCACAAATATTTATTTTTCAAGTCGACCGTGGTTTCGCTGGGTATTGACCTAGCTTTATCAGGACGAACGGCACGTAAATATTCAAATTGTATATATCATAAATGGTGTTTACAGTCACGTGTTTTGGTTAGATGCTTCCACGCGCTTGATAGAAATGGTGTGGATGCCATGTCATTAACAAGTTGCGAAGACTTTTGATATATTATATGGAAAGCTTCCAAAATATCAAGTTTGGTGATTGAATCTGGCTTGTGAATTAGTTTTGCTTCTTCGTTTTCGATTGAAGGCGCACAAGACCTACATTCGGAACTGTGACCTAAAGAAGTCATCGATGGCTAAACACTGTTACGAAATGGACCATAAATATCTCTTTGAAGAAGCAAAACTAATTGACAAGCCAGATTCAACCACCAAACTTGATATTTTGGAAGCTTTCCATATATATCAGAAGTCTTCGCAACTTGTTAATGATATGGCATCCACACCATTTCTGTCAAGAGCGTGGAAGCAACTGACCAAAACCCTTGACTGTAAACACCATTTATGATATCATATACACTTTTGAATATTTGCGTGCCATTCTTCCTCATGAAGCTAGGTCAATACCCATGCGAAACCATGGTCGACTTGAAAAAAGAAATATTTGTGACAAACCATGTTGTGTTATCTTAATATATATAATTGTCACAAGACTGTAGTCTTTGAATTCAAGAATGACGAATAATTCTATGAATGTATTATTCAACCTGTTTTTTTTTTTTTTTTTTTTTTCGTCTTTCTTTCAATTTTTGGTTTGTTCCTGCTTTTATTCAACGTAATAATTCTAACAACGATGTTACTCCCATTGAATTGGAGATTATTCGTGTTCGCCAACAACAAATACTCGGTTGCCGGGATTTTTGCCAAAAAGACTTACTTATATTTTCTCTTCTGGTCAAAATGGGCATGTGAACGAATTGCGACTAAGAATAAAGTTCAGTAATGGATAAATTGCAAAAAAAAAAAACAACAGAAAAATATAAGTAATTTCTACAGCGAAATACTTGCACAAAATTGATATTTCCACTTACAAAGCACAGCGAAATTTTCGCTTTTAAACTCATGTAAATTTTTATTCATCAAAGATCATTGAACTTACTCCATTGGGTACATTGTATTTTTCTGCTGCATTCTTCCCCCCCCCCCCCCAAAAAGTTAGTTGCGCGTTTCTGTTGAGGTAGTGCTTAATTACTTAGAAAACAACATTTAATCAGATACTATTGTTTACAAAATTTACAAACTTGGTAAATTTTGAAAACAAATTTTTCTACACTGAGTTGCAATAATGATTTCATAATTAAAAGTGGACTGGTTTGCATTCCGTATTTATTAAAGAGAATGCCTGTGTATGAGTATCGCAGTAACAACTCAACGCGAAATTGTGGGAGACTTTTCAAAATTCCGCAAAATGTTTTTCATTGCCGTCCGAGTTGCAGTGGCCGGTTTCAAGTCGAAGTTCCAAAGGGCAGCATATCAGGAAAAAAATAGTCATTATTATATTTCTAGGGATCACAATGAGACACCTGAGAACGGGTATATGACCTTGAGTGTGTGTCCGCTGCCACGGGCACACGCATTAAAAATTTATGGCTTTAAAAACTAGCTTCCATAACAGTCTGCCCTGAGCCATTTTCCCCCTCAATCTTTTGAATTGCATCCACCCATCTCCCACATGTCATCTTCTGGGATTTTTTTCTCTCTCTCTCTCTTGCTATCAAGTTTAATATTTCAACTCTCCATCGGTGCTCTTTCTTCTAGCAACATGTCCATCCCATTACAGTTTTACAGATTCTGATCATTGATGTCTTCCACCCTTGTCATTTTGCCGATCCACGAGTTTCTTTTTTTCCTGGTTTCAACAAATATGCATCTCTCCATGCTTCTCTCAGTTGTCTGCAACCTTTGTGTGTCTATTTTAGTTGAGGTCCATGTCTCTGCTTCATGAGTAAGAACTGGAAGGATGCACTGATTAAACACTTTCCTTTTAAGAAATAATGCATCCAACCAAGTTTTATACGCTGATTATTTTCTTCATAAATGTGGCCATTGCTTGATATCTGTTGCCTAATTTAGATATCGGGTACCTCTAGATTTTCCCTATCAATCGCTAAATATAATATATATATATATATATTCTATTAAGAGACTGAAGCAAAAAAATGTTTTGACTCACACCAAGTACATCATAGAAAAGGTTATGCATTGACCGGTGTGAGTAAAAAGAGAAAAATAAAACAACTGAATGTAGAAAGTGTCGAGAATACTGAGCCTTGGCTTTATCAAGGACCAGCAAAAACTCTGCATTTTCTCACTTCCACAAAGACCTATTTGGAAATGGGTTTCTGCAAAGTCATAGATGCAAGTAATAAGCCCACCAAAAATTTTTTTTTAAAGATATATATTTTAAAGTATATATATAAATGTCATGACCTCCGCAGAGTTGCATGACCAAGCTTTAGTTAACAATTTAGCTAGCATCCATAACTTTCCTGGCCCGACCCATGCTCTTCATCTGTTACTATTAAACATTAAGCACTGGCAAGTCTATTAACTTTTTTGCGGATTTTGACTCTTTCTTTTCTGGGTAACTTTGCGCGTTTTTTAGGGAACTAAGGCCAAAACAGCCGGCCGTTTCATTGTTCTTGTAATTTGCGCTGTGTTTTCAATGTAGTTAAGTTCTTAATAACTACTTAATTATGCACTTAAAGCACTTCTGAAATACTTTGTACATATTACAACTAATTGTTCATGTCATATAACCTTCACAATGCGTTTCTTTAATTAGTTATTGTCTTTATTATATTCTCGTTTTTGTGTTGTCAGAAGTTGTGGAGTAGGGGTTTTTTTAATCCAGTTTTCTTTCAAGAATCTGTGTTTTAAAAAAATTAATATCTCCTTTTTTATTGCAATGTTAAGAATTTGTAATACTTTTGTATTGCTATTCAGGTTTAAATTCTCTCTCAGGCGAACTTGGTAATTTGTTATTGCTGAACATTATTTCTGATTTATTATGTCACTCTTACAACTTGAGTTTTCTATAATCTTCTTCTTTCTGTTTAATAGTAACAGATAAAGAGCATGGGTCGGGCCAGGAAAGTTATGGATGCTAGCTAAATTGTTAACTAAAGCTTGGTCATGCAACTCTGCGGAGGTCATGACATTTATATATATACTTTAAATTATATATCTTTAAAAAAAAATTTTGGTGGGCTTATTACTTGCATCTATGACTTTGCAGAAACCCATTTCCAAATAGGTCTTTGTGGAAGTGAGAAAATGCAGAGTTTTTGCTGGTCCTTGATAAAGCCAAGGCTCAGTATTCTCGACACTTTCTACATTCAGTTGTTTTATTTTTCTCTTTTTACTCACACCGGTCAATACATAACCTTTTTGTATGTTGTACTTGGTGTGAGTCAAAAAATTTTTTTGCTTCAGTCTCTTAATAGAATGTGAATTCTGAATTTTCATAACTGCTGCGTTGCGCGTTTTGATCTTCAGGTTATTTTGCATCTTTCGTTTTAAATTCTAAAGTTTTCTTATGTTTTCGGCTTTGCTCTCTTTAGTATATATATATATATATATATATATGGGATGTAAGGTCAAGTGATGCGTAACATCACAGCCTCTCCTTGACAAATGTCAGCCCCGCCTTCTCGTGGTGCATCCTGTTCCCACTAAAGGGGCTCTGACGACCGCAAATAGCGGTATAACTATAACATCGGGATTAGAGGAAATGCTATCCCACACACACCAACCCGCTTGGCCAGCGTGGTGAGTTATGGCCAAACCCCTCCAAAATGATTCCACAACTTAAATCTTGGCCCTCAGTCTCCGGCAGCTGGAATGTACCTGGCCAAGGCAGCGGCCAGTGCGACAGGAAGGCAGAGGGTGCTAAGAATCCCCGGAGGACCGGACTAGGCTGCCATCTGATGCTGACCTTGGCTACTTACAATGGACGCTCCCTATCTTCTGATTCAAGGCTTCTTGAATTGGAAGAGGAACTACAAAGGATCAAGTGGGACATCGTGGGGCTAAGTGAGGTAAGGAGAAAAGGAGAAGATCTCATCGAACTGAAAAGTGGACATCTCTTCTACTATCGTGGGACAGATACTGGCAGAACTAGTGGTGTTGGATTTATAATAAACAAGAAACTGAAGAATAAAGTTGTAGAAGTTGAAAGTTCCTCTGACAGAGCTGCACGACTTGTTATCCAACTCTCGAAAAGATACCAGGCTCAGATTATTCAAACTTATGCACCCACCACAAGTCATCCTGAAGAAGAAATTGAAGAATTTTATGAGGAAATTTGTCATCTAAATAATAAAGGTAAGCAGCACTTGAAAATAATTATGGGAGATTTCAATTGAAAAATAGGGCAACGGCAACAGAATGAAACTTCAGTAGGTAAATTCGGTCACGGCAACAGAAACCAGCGTGGAAATACTCTCGTTGAGTTTGCAGAGGCAGAAGGGTTTTTCATCTTGAACTCCTTCTTCAAGAAAAAGCCACACAGGAAATGGACATGGAGACATCCAAATGGGACGACAAGTGAAATTGATTTTATTATGTGTAACAAAAAATTCGTCATAGAAGACTGCAGTGTGCTGAACAAGTTCAACACAGGTAGTGACCATAGATTGGTGAGATGTAAGATGCACCTCAACACTAAACTTGAACGTGGCAAGCTCATAAGACAAACAAAATCTATTGACATAACCAACCTTAAAAAACACCATAATACCTTCAAGTTAGAACTGAAGAACAGGTTCTCTGCTTTAGAAGGCCTAACATCGGAAGAAGTGGACATCTCTGAAGTTAACAGAAAAGTAACCAAAGCTCTTATGGAAAAGCAACAAAATTAGCTGGGTCTAAGAACAAGTTGCATGTGAACAAATTATCAGGAAAAACCAAAATGTTGATGCAAAAAAGAAGAGAGATGAGGACAACTAAAGAAGATGTGACTTCCAAAGTGGAATATATAGAGCTATGCAAGACAGTAAGAAAAAGTATCACTGAAGACGTGAGAAAATTCAACTGTGAACTAGTGAGGAAAGTAATTGAAAACAACCAAAGCCTAAAGATAGCAAAGGGACATCTCAGTAAGGGAAGAAAACAGATTATGGCACTGAGAAAAGAAGATGGTTCTGTAACAAGAAATAGAGGCGAAATTTTGACAAGAGTGAAAGATTTCTACTCCAAATTATATGAAAGGGATGATATATGCACTCCAGACATCATGAAAGATACCAGTACCAGAGTTCCTCCAGTCCTTCCAGCAGAAGTTGCACATGCAATCAAGAACATAAAGCGAGGAAAAGCTCCTGGAGAAGATGGAATTACTGTAGACATCATACAAGAAGCAAGTGGAGAAATCGAAACAGTACTCGCCCAAATTTTCACTCGATGCCTTAATGAAGGAAAGATTCCTGAGGATTGGAACACCGCTACAATGATCCTGCTACATAAGAAAGGTGACATTGAGGATCTCGGAAACTACAGACCTATCAGCCTCCTATCAGTAGTTTATAAAATCTTCACTAAAGTTCTTTCACACCGCTTGAAGGTAACACTGGACATGGCTCAACCGAGAGAACAAGCTGGATTCAGGAGTGGCTACAGCACAATAGATCATATCCACGTGCTGAGAGAACTAATTGAAAGAGCGAGGGAATATGAGCTTCCATTGTGCATGGCTTTTATCGATTATGAAAAAGCCTTTGATACGGTGAAACCATCAGCAGTTACAATGGCTCTGAAAACCTGCGGTATTGAAGATGCATACATTAATATTATTAATAACATCTATGAAAATGCAAGTGCAAAGATTAGGCTGTTTGAAAATACAACACAAGTAAAAATTGGAAAGGGAGTGAGACAAGGCGACACCATATCTCCGAAGCTCTTTAATGCCACATTGGAGGGTGTTTTTCAGTCGCTGAGCTGGAAAAACAAGGGGATAAAGGTTAATGGAGATTATCTAACCCACCTTCGTTTTGCTGATGACGTAGTCATTTTTGCAACTACCCCATCAGAGCTGCAGAGTATGATCCAGGAACTTGCTGACAAGAGTAAAGAAGTGGGATTAAAAATGAACTTTCAGAAGACAAAAGTGATGTTCAATGCTTTTACAAGAAATGAAGATTTATCGATTGATGGAGAAAAGCTGGAGATAACAGATACGTACGTTTATCTTGGACAGCAGATATCAAGTGAGGGTCACATTGATGAAGAAATTAATCGGCGTACAAAACTTGCCTGGAGAGCTTTTGGAAGAAACAGCATAATTTTCAAGAGCAATATGACATTATGTCTTAAAAGAAAAGTGTTTGATCAATGCATCCTTCCAGTGCTTACGTATGGTGCAGAGACGTGGACCTTAACTAAAAGAGACATACAAAGGCTGCAGACAACTCAAAGTAGAATGGAGAGGTGCATACTTGGTGTAACCAGGAGAGATAAGAAGAGGAACTCGTGGATCCGAAAAATGACAAGAGTGGAAGACATCATGATCAGAGTTAAATCCCTGAAATGGCAATGGGCTGGACATACTGCCAGAAGGACAGATCATCGATGGACAGCCGAAATTTTAGATTGGATTCCAAGGGACAGGAAAAGACCCAGAAGAAGACCACATGGGAGATGGGTGGATGAAATTCGAAAGTATGCAGGGATGACATGGAGGAGACTGTCACAAGACAGACCGTTGTGGAGGAAACTTGGGGAGACCTTCGTCCAGCAGTGGATTGATAATGGTTGACAATGATGATGATGATGATGATTGTGATATATATATATCATCATCATCATCATCATCATTGTCAACCATTATCAATCCACTGCTGGACGAAGGTCTCCCCAAGTTTCCTCCACAACGGTGCTGTCTTGTGCCAGTCTCCTCCATGTCACCCCTGCATACTTTCGAATTTCATCCACCCATCTCCCATGTGGTCTTCTTCTGGGTCTTTTCCTGTCCCTTGGAATCCAATCTAAAATTTCAGCTGTCCATCGATGATCTGTCCTTCTGGCAGTATGTCCAGCCCATTGCCATTTCAGGGATTTAACTCTGATCATGATGTCTTCCACTCTTGTCATTTTTCGGATCCACGAGTTCCTCTTCTTATCTCTCCTGGTTACACCAAGCATGCACCTCTCCATGCTTCTTTGAGTTGTCTGCAGCCTTTGTATGTCTCTTTTAGTTAAGGTCCACGTCTCCGCACCATACGTAAGCACTGGAAGGATGCATTGATCAAACACTTTTCTTTTAAGACATAATGGCATATTGCTCTTGAAAAATTATGCTGTTTCTTCCAAAAGCTCTCCAGGCAAGTTTTGTACGCCGATTAATTTCTTCATCAATGTGACCCTCACTTGATATCTGCTGTCCAAGATAAACGTACGTGTCTGTTATCTCCAGCTTTTCTCCATCAATCGATAAATCTTCATTTCTTGTAAAAGCATTGAACATCACTTTTGTCTTCTGAAAGTTCATTTTTAATCCCACTTCTTTACTCTTGTCAGCAAGTTCCTGGATCATACTCTGCAGCTCTGATGGGGTAGTTGCAAAAATGACTACGTCATCAGCAAAACGAAGGTGGGTTAGATAATCTCCATTAATCTTTATCCCCTTGTTTTCCCAGCTCAGTGACTGAAAAACACCCTCCAATGTGGCATTAAAGAGCTTCGGAGATATGGTGTCACCTTGTCTCACTCCCTTTCCAATTTTTACGTGTGTTGTATTTTCAAACAGCCGAATCTTTGCACTTGCATTTTCATAGATGTTATTAATAATATTAATGTATGCATCTTCAATACCGCAGGTTTTCAGAGCCATTGTAACTGCTGATGGTTTCACCGAATCAAAGGCTTTTTCATAATCGATAAAAGCCATGCACAATGGAAGTTCATATTCCTCGCTCTTTCAATTAGTTCTCTCAGCACGTGGATATGATCTATTGTGCTGTAGCCACTCCTGAATCCAGCTTGTTCTCTCGGTTGAGCCATGTCCAGTGTTACCTTCAAGCGGTGTGAAAGAACTTTAGTGAAGATTTTATAAACTACTGATAGGAGGCTGATAGGTCTGTAGTTTCCGAGATCCTCAATGTCACCTTTCTTATGTAGCAGGATCATTGTAGCGGTGTTCCAATCCTCAGGAATCTTTCCTTCATTAAGGCATCGAGTGAAAATTTGGGCGAGTACTGTTTCGATTTCTCCATTTGCTTCTTGTATGATGTCTACAGTAATTCCATCTTCTCCTGGAGCTTTTCCTCGCTTCATGTTCTTGATTGCATGTGCAACTTCTGCTGGAAGGACTGGAGGAACTCTGGTACTGGTATCTTTCATGATGTCTGGAGTGCATATATCATCCCTTTCATATAATTTGGAGTAGAAATCTTTCACTCTTGTCAAAATTTCGCCTCTATTTCTTGTTACAGAACCATCTTCTTTTCTCAGTGCCATAATCTGTTTTCTTCCCTTACTGAGATGTCCCTTTGCTATCTTTAGGCTTTGGTTGTTTTCAATTGCTTTCCTCACTAGTTCACAGTTGAATTTCCTTACGTCTTCAGTGATACTTTTTCTTACTGTCTTGCATAGCTCTATATATTCCACTTTGGAAGTCACATCTTCTTTAGTTGTCCTCATCTCTCTTCTTTTTGCATCAACATTTTGGTTTTTCCTGATAATTTGTTCACATGCAACTTGTTCTTAGACCCAGCTAATTTTGTTGCTGTTTCCATAAGAGCTTTGGTTACTTTTCTGTTAACTTCAGAGATGTCCACTTCTTCCGATGTTAGGTCTTCTAAAGCAGAGAACCTGTTCTTCAGTTCTAACTTGAAGGTATTATGGTGTTTTTTAAGGTTGGTTATGTCAATAGATTTTGTTTGTCCTATGAGCTTGCCACGTTCAAGTTTAACGTTCAGGTGCATCTTACATCTCACCAATCTATGGTCACTACTTGTGTTGAACTTGTTTAGCACACTGCAGTCTTCTATGACGAATTTTTTGTTACACATAATAAAATCAATTTCACTTGTCGTCCCATTTGGATGTCTCCATGTCCATTTCCTGTGTGGCTTTTTCTTGAAGAAGGAGTTCAAGATGAAAAACCCTTCTGCCTCTGCAAACTCAACGAGAGTATTTCCACGCTGGTTTCTGTTGCCATGACCGAATTTACCTACCGAAGTTTCATTCTGTTGCCGTTGCCCTATTTTTGCATTGAAATCTCCCATAATTATTTTCAAGTGCTGCTTACCTTTATTATTTAGATGACAAATTTCCTCATAAAATTCTTCAATTTCTTCTTCAGGATGACTTGTGGTGGGTGCATAAGTTTGAATAATCTGAGCCTGGTATCTTTTCGAGAGTTGGATAACAAGTCGTGCAGCTCTGTCAGAGGAACTTTCAACTTCTACAACTTTATCCTTCAGTTTCTTGTTTATTATAAATCCAACACCACTAGTTCTGCCAGTATCTGTCCCACGATAGTAGAAGAGATGTCCACTTTTCAGTTCGATGAGATCTTCTCCTTTTCTCCTTACCTCACTTAGCCCCACGATGTCCCACTTGATCCTTTGTAGTTCCTCTTCCAATTCAAGAAGCCTTGAATCAGAAGATAGGGAGCGTCCATTGTAAGTAGCCAAGGTCAGCATCAGATGGCAGCCTAGTCCGGTCCTCCGGGGATTCTTAGCACCCTCTGCCTTCATGTCGCACTGGCCGCTGCCTTGGCCAGGTACATTCCAGCTGCCGGAGACTGAGGGCCAAGATTTAAGTTGTGGAATCATTTTGGAGGGGTTTGGCCATAACTCACCACGCTGGCCAAGCGGGTTGGTGAGTGTGGGATAGCATTTCCTCTGATCCCGATGGTATAGTTATACCGCTATGGGCGGTCGTCAGAGCCCCTTTAGTGGGAACAGGATGCACCACGAGAAGGCGGGGTTGACATTTGTCAAGGAGAGGCTGTGATGTTACGCATCACCTGACCTTACATCCCATATATATATATATATATATATATATAACGGCAACAGAATGATTTTATTATGTGTAACAAAAAATTCGTCATAGAAGACTGCAGTGTGCTAAACAAGTTCAACACAGGTAGTGACCATAGATTGGTGAGATGTAAGATGCACCTCAACACTAAACTTGAACGTGGCAAGCTCATAAGACAAACAAAATCTATTGACATAACCAACCTTAAAAAACACCATAATACCTTCAAGTTAGAACTGAAGAACAGGTTCTCTGCTTTAGAAGGCCTAACATCGGAAGAAGTGGACATCTCTGAAGTTAACAGAAAAGTAACCAAAGCTCTTATGGAAACAGCAACAAAATTAGCTGGGTCTAAGAACAAGTTGCATGTGAACAAATTATCAGGAAAAACCAAAATGTTGATGCAAAAAAGAAGAGAGATGAGGACAACTAAAGAAGATGTGACTTCCAAAGTGGAATATATAGAGCTATGCAAGACAGTAAGAAAAAGTATCACTGAAGACGTAAGGAAATTCAACTGTGAACTAGTGAGGAAAGCAATTGAAAACAACCAAAGCCTAAAGATAGCAAAGGGACATCTCAGTAAGGGAAGAAAACAGATTATGGCACTGAGAAAAGAAGATGGTTCTGTAACAAGAAATAGAGGCGAAATTTTGACAAGAGTGAAAGATTTCTACTCCAAATTATATGAAAGGGATGATATATGCACTCCAGACATCATGAAAGATACCAGTACCAGAGTTCCTCCAGTCCTTCCAGCAGAAGTTGCACATGCAATCAAGAACATGAAGCGGGGAAAAGCTCCAGGAGAAGATGGAATTACTGTAGACATCATACAAGAAGCAAGTGGAGAAATCGAAACAGTACTCGCCCAAATTTTCACTCGATGCCTTAATGAAGGAAATATTCCTGAGGATTGGAACACCGCTACAATGATCCTGCTACATAAGAAAGGTGACATTGAGGATCTCAGGAACTACAGACCTATCAGCCTCCTATCAGTGGTTTATAAAATCTTCACTAAAGTTCTTTCACACCGCTTGAAGGTAACACTGGACATGGCTCAACCGAGAGAACAAGCTGGATTCAGGAGTGGCTACAGCACAATAGATCATATCCACGTGCTGAGAGAACTAATTGAAAGAGCGAGGGAATATGAACTTCCATTGTGCATGGCTTTTATCGATTATGAAAAAGCCTTTGATTCGGTGAAACCATCAGCAGTTACAATGGCTCTGAAAACCTGCGGTATTGAAGATGCATACATTAATGTTATTAATAACATCTATGAAAATGCAAGTGCAAAGATTCGGCTGTTTGAAAATACAACACACGTAAAAATTTGAAAGGGAGTGAGACAAGGTGACACCATATCTCCGAAGCTCTTTAATGCCGCATTGGAGGGTGTTTTTCAGACGCTGAGCTGGGAAAACAAGGGGATAAAGATTAATGGAGATTATCTAACCCACCTTCGTTTTGCTGATGACGTAGTCATTTTTGCAACTACCTCATCAGAGCTGCAGAGTATGATCCAGGAACTTGCTGACAAGAGCAAAGAAGTGGGATTAAAAATGAACTTTCAGAAGACAAAAGTGATGTTCAATGCTTTTACAAGAAATGAAGATTTATCGATTGATGGAGAAAAGCTGGAGATAACAGACACGTACGTTTATCTTGGACAGCAGATATCAAGTGAGGGTCACATTGATGAAGAAATTAATCGGCGTACAAAACTTGCCTGGAGAGCTTTTGGAAGAAACAGCATAATTTTCAAGAGCAATATGCCATTATGTCTTAAAAGAAAAGTGTTTGATCAATGCATCCTTCCAGTGCTTACGTATGGTACAGAGACGTGGACCTTAACTAAAAGAGACATACAAAGGCTGCAGACAACTCAAAGTAGAATGGAGAGGTGCATGCTTGGTGTAACCAGGAGAGATAAGAAGAGGAACTCGTGGATCCGAAAAATGACAAGAGTGGAAGACATCATGATCAGAGTTAAATCCCTGAAATGGCAATGGGCTGGACATACTGCCAGAAGGACAGATCATCGATGGACAGCCGAAATTTTAGATTGGATTCCAAGGGACAGGAAAAGACCCAGAAGAAGATCACATGGGAGATGGGTGGATGAAATTCGAAAGTATGCAGGGGTGACATGGAGGAGACTGGCACAAGACAGACCGTTGTGGAGGAAACTTGGGGAGACCTTCGTCCAGCAGTGGATTGATAATGGTTGACAATGATGATGATGATGATGATGATATATATATATATATATATATATATATGTGTGTGTATTGGGGATTTTTCTTTGCAAATATGTGACGTGCAAACCTTTGAACAAAATTTGAAATTCCATAGCGCCAGAGGCTGCATAAGAGAAAGATCAAATAATAATAATGCAAAACAAAGCAAAATTTTGAACTAAAAAAACAAAAACAAAAACAGAAAAAGAACAGTAGTCACCAAATCCATTCACCCGAACCAGGCTAGCTTCAAGCGATGAAAAAATACTGAATATAAGAATGCAGGGAAGCATATTAATGACTGACTCCCAATGAAAACATTCATTCGAACTTTTTGTAGCATTTCATACTTCTTTTTGTATTGTTAGAAGTCTATTTAGTGGTTCTGGGCCATCCTGTGGGCCATATGATAAGTGAAGTTTCTTGTAAATATAGTACTGGTTATAGATAAGCAAGACACAAATGTTATCCCCTATTTTAACTGTAAGTAAGTTTTTTTATATTTTTATTTTTATTATAGGATTAGTGAATTTGCACTTAGAATAATTTTAATATTTTCTTGTGTATATTGGGCTTAAAAATTGCTTCACTGGTGCTTGAAACCATGCCCTTTGGTATAAGTTTTTTAAATTATATTTTATTTTATTTTGCTGAATAATTTTTCTTAAGCTTTTAGCTGTGGGTATTGGGGATTTTTCTTTGCAAATATGTGACATGCAACTTAGTTATCTTGTTCACTCTTGGAGTTGCAACTGTAAATTGCTCCTTGGGATTTTTGTAACTCCTTTTTCCTAAAATTGGCTGTTGCTTCCTTTTCAATTTGGTTGGTTGCCTTTTCTGGTTTTATTTTTATTTTTGTTTATGATTTTTTTTTAAATATTTTTGATAATTACTGGTTATTTTTTGGCTGGTGGTTTTAGATTTCACTTTATTTGTGACAAGTTTAAAAGTATCCTTTGGTACCATTTATTGGTTGGGTTTTTTATTAACTGGATTTGTGTTAAAGGGGAGTTTGGCTCTCTTTCTTCATTTTTATTATTTTTTTGTTGTGAGGTCGGGCAAATGTGTTTTAGTTTGCTGGGTTCGGGTTTTTATTAGTAATCCCTTTTATTGGCATTATTCCCCTAAATTTAATTGGTCCTTTTAGCAAACTAAAATAGCAGAAACCCACAATTCTCTGGTCTCAGTAGATTAGTGAGTGATTTTCTTGTTGCTTGCCCTTGACGAAGCCGACAAGGAGTCAGTCATTAATATGCTTCCCTGCATTCTTATGTTCGGTATTTTTTTATCGCTTGAAGCTAGCCTGGTTCGGGTGAATGGATTTGGTGACTGCTGTTCTTTTTCTGTTTTTTTTTTTTTTCTAGTTCAAAATTTTGCTTTGTTTTGCATTATATATATAAGCAATTTACAATCCCAAGACAACACCACAGAAATAACACCACAAAAATCCTGAAAAGAGAATTAAAATGGTTAAATACAAAAAGATAGAAATTAGAAAAATTCATACTTTTTAAGGTTAAAGCACACCGGAGCACCAGACCACCCATCAGGAAAAGACGTCTGGAGCCCCGGGGCTTATGGTTCAGGTTTCGTGAGAGTGCTAAATTTTTCGTAGCCAAAGAGCAGGCGTCTTAACTAATTTAGTATCAAATACTTCCTTAGCACTCTATACACCAACTTAATTTCTATATTAACCATTTCTTAGGGTTACAGTAAAACTTTATTTCCTCCGAGTCGCCCCGGAGAATTCTAACAGCCCGAACTTTCATCCATGACGTGTTCAAAAACATTTCACTATTTTCGGAAAGTACCCTTATTCACTTATCGTTAACCTTAAGAAGTGAGTTCTGACCATAACTGCCTGGTCTTGTTTACATTTCTGCCTTGGGGAGCTTAAGTTTTTGATCTTGTTTGCTTCATAATTTTAATTACTGTTATGTGTGGTTCATTTGTGAGTTACATGTAAGTTCCAGATGTTTTATGTTATTTAAGTTCTACTAACCGGTTCAATTAGGGAAGGCAGAGTGCTAAGGAAGTATTTGATACTAAATTAGTTAAGAGATCTGTCCTTTGGCTACGAAAAATTCAGCACTCTCACGAAATATGAACCATAGGCCCCGGGGCTCCCGACGTCTTTCCCTGATGAGTGGTCTGGTGCTCCGGTGTGCTTTAACCTTAAATATGGATTTTTCTCATTTCTCTCTTTTTGTATTTAACCATTTTAATTCTCTTTTCAGGATTTTCGGGGTGTTATTTCGGTGGTGTTGTATTGGGATTGTGAATTGTTTGTGGTTGACTCTATTGCTATAATATGTTTATATATCATCATTTTCAACCATTATCAATCCACTGCTGGATAAAGGTCTCCCCAAGTTTCTTCCACAGTTGTCTGTCTGGAGCCTGTCTCCTCCATGTCACTCCGGCATGCTTTCCAATTTCATCAATCCATCTTCCATAGGGTCTTCTTTTTCGTCTTTTCCTGACCCTCGGAATCCAGTATAAAATTTCGGTTTTCCACCGGTGGTCCGTTCTTCTGGTAAAATGTCCAGCCCATTGCCATTTCAGTGATCATGATCATATGTAGAGGATTTTAGGAAGGGAGTGTCTGACCCCAGATCTTAAACAACCCTTAGAAATAGGAAACTAGGAGATTTGGGCTAGAGCGGCCGATAGGAAAGTGACACGGAAGCGAAGTAGAAAGGGGAGGAAGACGCCCTTATTTATTACCGGGGGGCCAGTACCCGGGGTCCGACGGCTTAACGTGCCCATCCGACGCACGGCGGATATTTAGTGAATCGAGCGTTCGTACCTTCCTGGGATCGAACCTGTGGTCCTTACCGTGGCAGTCACGAACGTTGCCCACCAGGCCACCCGCGGCCCGCCGTTTCAGTGATTTCATATATATATATATATATAAGTTTGAGGTGTGTGGTCGATGGTTGGAACGTCTTTACCTGATGAGGGTTCCTCAGCCACTGGCCACATAATTCTTTGGGGATTTCTTTTGAAGTTGCGTTCTGTCAGTGCGACTGAGTGTGTGACTTGAGTGAATTCTAATTTTATATATATTACCTGTCTTTAATTTTTGCAGCTAAGCGCAGTTTTAGGTTAGTGTGGATTTAACATATTTTCTTATGTATTTCCTTAGTGTGATATATTATTATTATTATTATTATTATTATTAAATGGACAGCTTCAGCAGGCTCACAGTAACTTATCTTTCGAAGTGATATCGTGATACAATATCTACAAAATTGGAATGCAACCCCCTTCCCATCTCAGCTTACCACGAGCCGCTACTGAAAAGGAATATAATAATGCCTCACATGAGGTATATTTTTGTAATAAAAAAACTCTTCAGTATTTATAAAAATCGCTTTTATTCAGGTAAAACTTAAAGGTTAGGTATCTCTAAGCAGACTTTTTTAAAAAAAGAAGTCGGATTACTATGTCGAACGAGAAATAACCAAATATTTGGAATTTTCAACAAAATCCTTGTTTTACATCGAAATGATTTTTATATGCTTTCGTATCTATTGCTTTCAAATGAGTAAAATAATAACAATATCAAACGAACATTAAAAATTCTTCTGTCTTTATTTTTAATATGAAGATAAGAAATATTTTCAGCTTATCCTCGTGCGAAGGAATGAGTGGTCTGTGTTTTTTATTTTTTATTTCATTTATTTATTTATTTATTTATTTATTAGCAAAAGAAGCAGCAGGTAATCCGATTCATGCAAGTTCTTGCCGAAAGATTTTTGTAAAATTATAGGTTTTGCAAAGATATACTGCTGCCATCTACTGAGCGCATCGGTAATATGAAATCATTACACCTAAAAACGTAGGACAATGAAAACTAAATATATTAAATTGTCTCTTATGGCTTCAGTTTTCGGAGTGATTAAAATAATGTCATAATTATTCAAGGGCAAGCATGATGAGAATTTAGTGAAATAAAGTAATAATTTGCATTCAAAATAAATTTTAGTCACTCGTAATATTCTGAAGCCTCTTGAACAGTACAAAAGAATTACGTATCTTCAATTTTTCATAAGTCGATGTTTTGCATTTCTATTCTTTAAGTCCTCAAAATTTAATGTAGTCCTCAAATGTTGGAAAAGGTATTTCGCAAGAAAAACAGTTATATTCTTCGAAAGCAGGGAGTTCAACGTCAATTCATAAAGTGTTCTTTAAACAAAATTGATGGACAAAATTTCCTCAGTCATATTACCGTACGGAAATCTTATGTATCTTATGTGATTTTCATCACATGAAGTAGGACAGAAACATTAACTCCAAGACAGTCAAAAATGTTTTTGTTTATTTTTCTTGATCTTACGAATTCAGCTTTTGATCAATGAAGCTCATATACGAACACAAATCAACGTAAAATATTCCGGACAAACATGTACAGATTCAAAACATTTTGGTGCTTTGGTAAAACTGTAGGATCATATTCTGTTAAAAAAGAAATCGTTTCAGTTTGTGAAAAGGGAACTTGAGAATCCTGAAAATTATTGAATTTCCATTTCTCATATATGATCTTTTATTGGAGGTTTAACGACCACTGTGAGCAACTCAGTGGGCTATAAGCTGTCGCCCGTTTTTAATTTAGGGCCACTGGTCCCAGGAAAGAGAGAGAGCCAGCGCCGTAAGGCAAACGCAACATTCATGCCTCACGGGATTCGAACCCAGACGAAGGATCGAAAGCCATCGCTTAGACAGGTGGTTCCCAACCTTTTCGCATTCGCGGACCGGCGAAACTGAGGGGAAACTTTCCCAGACCGGCGATGCCGAAACAAAACCTGTAGGCTATTTTCGAGCATTTAATCTCTATATTATAATGATCACTGTGTACAATCCATAATTTATATACCATATTATTCCATATTTACAGCTAATATTATTTAATCTGTTAATATTCTTAATAAGTGTATTCCATAATCAATACACCACAATATAAAGGTCTGCACGAACCGGGCTGGCTCGCCAAGCCCGAGTCCTGCCTGGCCCGTGGGCCGGGTCGGGCCTTTTTTAGGTTAGAGAAAAAAGCAACGGGCCGGGCTTTTCCCCAGACATGTTCGACCTGGCCGAGCCAAGTGGACCCATTCTTTTTATCGCAATAATAAAGAAGAAAAAAGTCGTGTTTCCCGATTTCCTGGTGTGTTTAACTGTTTCGCTGGCTTTACTTAGTTCCATGACATAGCCCAGGACCTAATCAGAAAAGCATAAAGATATACTCACAGTGTTTTTACCAATGTGTAGGTATTAAGATGGTAAAACCATTTTGGGGCTTGTTGATAACAAAAAAGATTCGACCCCGAGCGAGTGTGTCTGTTGAATAGAGTGAGGGACGGAGGATGTCTACAGTGGGGTGAGGGTGCGTGTATTTATTTGTATGAGAGAGTGGGACGACATGGATTTTTTCTTCCATCCCTAATCTGTATAGGGATTGACTTTTGTAGTGTTACCTCTTACTAGTTCAGAAAAAGGGAGATTCTGAACGCCCTTAGTCTTCCTTTTTCTCTCTTTTTAAAGGTTATATTTTTCGGAAATTGTCAAAGTTTAGTTAATATTTTTAGGCTTACATTCAACTAAATGTTTTCAATAATATCTCATTTCATTATTTAATTTTCACATTTTAATAAAACACAATAGAAAAAGAAAATAATACCAAATCGCGCATCACGGGCCGGGCCCAAATAAGAGCTGCAAGTGACTGGCCCGGGCCCAAATAAGAGCTGCAATTGACTGGCCCGGGCCGAATGTCTGATATTTGAAACGAGCAAGGCCCGTCTGGGCCTTAAATGCTCGGGCTTGTGCCAGGTCGAGCTCGCCAAATTAGGTCCGTGCAGACTTCTACCACAATATTCTCTTTACCGTCAATATCGTTTTTTCTGGGGTCAGTGCGACTTCTGTTGCTGCTGCTTCCCGATAATCTTCCCGAGCCGTGATTCCAGAGTCATTTCTGCAAAGCGCAGTGCAGCATTAATGTCCATTATGTTCCTGTGCTTTCTTTTGATTGCCGAAACGGCTGAAAAAGTTTTCTCGTAATAAATACGTGGTCGAAAAAGTTACCAATGATTTTAGAGCTTTGTCGCTGAGATTTGGATATTCTTTCCCCATAATACCCCAAAACTGAGTCAGAATTTAGATCTGAATATCAATACCAGACTGGCATTAGAAGGAGGTTTGACAAAGCTTTCCATTTCCTGGTGAGTCAGCCTGCAGGAGTTCAGATCTTCTGTGAAGAAATTAGCCATCCAAGCTTCCTTTAATCTTCCGCGACAGGTGTTCAAAAAATTTAGATCTAGATTTCCTCTTTTATTCCATTTCGATTGAAAAGAAAAATAAATAAATTCACTCGTTTCTCGAGAACTGGTTCTGGTACTGGTCCGTGGAACGGCGGTCGGGAAACTGGCTTAGACTACTGCGCCATCGGGGCGGCTTCGTATGTATATGATCTCCATAGACCAAGAAATCTTGTAATGACATTACGTGTTTATTTGTGTTTATTTCTACTGGATCTCTATGTCTCGTTACGTATGCATATAGCCTTGTCATTTATTATACACTGGTGTCCAAAATTAATGTGGCAACTGCAAATTTGAGAATATGTTCAAAACGAGACGACCTATTCTAAAGAATTTTCAGAACATGTGTGTGTGAAAGGGGAAACGCTAAGTCGACGTACCCAAACAACATTGTGGTAGCTCCTGTGGAAATATGCGAATGATAACCTGCGTCCTTGACCTCGCAGGCACGTGACCTCGATAAACGTTGTTCTGGGTGTTGTGCAGGAATTGAAGCTTGAGTTGGACTGTTAGGGGAAGAATAGCTTCGCACCATCGGTTAGAAGACTATTTGTGATTGGTAGATCGGAAGCAGGGCAACCGCTAGCTGAGGGGCCAAGATGGCTGAATGTACCGAGGTAAGTGATCTCCAATCTCTGGAAGAAAGTTCCAGGAAACCGGAACAATAACCATAAGGCCGGGACAAGGAACATCGCGTGCTACAACAAGTAAGGACGATCATGAGCCACAACATCTCAAGACAACGGGTATTTGCATAAGCGCCAACTTGAAAAATTATTATTGGGGGTTCCAGAAATTTTTAATCGAATTACAAATGCATTTTTTAAAGTATTTAAACCTAATTTAAATTTAATTCAGTCAGATTATCTGGCACAACATGACACCTGAAATGCTAAAATGAAGCAAGTTATAGTTAATTACGGAAAAATATTTTTTTCTAGATAATTATTTATTTCATTCAGTTTGCTTTTGTAGGCGCGACATTATTATATGCAATACACTGTGAATTTCCAGCTCAGTTTATAAAAGTAACAAACACATGTGAAATTAATTTTTAGGTGTTTTTACCAATTTTAAAAATGCCAACAAATTTTTTCTTCAAATTATTTGTGAGTTAAAATAGGAGATTAGAAGGGAGAGGACATTTCATCAGCCGTACGCCCTGCGCTTTCCGTGGGCTCCATTTCGTATCAGCTGCGTATGCCCAGTATGCCCAACTTGGGCTGCTTCTGTACTTCTCTATGGGGAAATCGTCGACCTTGAAGAGGTTTTAGAGGTACTTGTGCAGCATATACAGTCAGGAAAAAATGAGACTGAAATATACATGCTCATAACTAAAAATTACCAAAAAAATTACAGAAATAATGTTTAGTATTTTCTAGAAAAAAATCAAACAAAATTATGCTTCGCAGAGCGGAAGTGCATACGCGCATCAGCCAATCACGGCCTTGCTAAAGCTATGGGAGCCTCGTTGACCTTCAGGCAATTGCTGCAGAGAATAAGAGACGGCCGCTATCAATCTGTGCTACAGCACAGGTCTTCAGGAAGTGATGTCACGTCACTGAACCCTCCCCACCCGGAGGGCGCAAGAAACCAGATGATCAGATTTAGCTTCGTCATCAGCGGCTGATGCTATCTCCTCTCTCTTCTAACCTCCTTGGTCCCCGACTGTCCGAAAGATAGGGTGGGTCAATTGACTGTACAATATATTTCCGCCTTTATCACTATGACCTCGAATAGGTTCTCGTGACCGCATGTAGAGCTATACTTTTGTATTTTGTGGGAACCCAGACAAACCGAAGAATTTTCTTTTATAAAGGAGGCAGTTTTAAATGCTCTTAAACAACGGTACTTGTGGTATTGTCTGTCGCGTCAAATTCGATAAGCGCGAACAAACACTAATTCTTTTTTGAAGCACAATAAACAGCCTGAGGGGTAAATTTCTATACACACATTCTATATACACTGACGGAAAAAAATCCCAACACCAAGAAGGGGTTGTGTTAGATAAACGACAGTTGGTAGGCGGTGAGAGTACATCTGTAAGATGACGTCTATGCAAATTTCGCGCTCGGCGCATACGTGTGACGCTAGTAGCGCCCTCGGAACATGCAACGCAGATTTGCTGTAAATACGCGCTGTAACGTTCGTTAGCGTTAGTTATCTTTGAGATTCGACGTAGTGTGTTGATGTTAGTCAAGAATGCCTTTAAGAAGACAAAGAAGCCATTATCAACAGCTCACGGAGTTTGAACGAGGTCGTGTAATAGGGCTACGAGAAGGTGGATTTTCTTTCCGCAATATTGCAGAACGACTTGGCAGGAATGTAGCCACTGTGCATGATTGTTGGCAGCGGTGGTCAAGGGAAGGTACTGCCTCAAGAAGACCGGGTTCCGGCCGGCCACGTGGCACTACTGAGAGGGAAGACCGCCGTGTACGGCGTATGCCCGTGGCGCATCGTACCGCGTCTGCGGCAGCAATTCGAGCTGCAGTTGCCACCACAGTGAAACAACGAACTGTTACAAATCGGTTACTTGAAGGACAGCTCCGAGCCAGACGCCCTGTAGCGTGCATTCCACTTAATCCAAACCCAGGGCTAGAGAATAAGGAAGGGCTGGCTCATCCTTTTGTCTTGCGGTGTCAGTTTCATGCTCCGACCGAGGGGGAATTGGAAGGCGCTGTGACGTCATTGCGAGGACACTCGGTGACCCCTGTGCCAACCAGGGCCGGAGAATGGTGACATTCCAGTCGTTCTGTGCAGTCTATTTCTGTTGCTCTCCATTTACTGGTAGTAGTTTATGTAGTTGTTTATTAACGTCTGTTTGTTACTGATGTAAAATTTATTTTAACTATTAATTCAGCGTCTGTTTTTTTTATTTTTTTCCATTCAAAGTAATACGCAATATGCCTTCATCCTGGGCTGTCGCTAATTATACAAATACGCATAAGAAAACAAAAGAACGTGGCGTTATTTACCATGTTTTCCCTTCAAATGTTAATGTGATAAAAGAATGGATTGTTAAGTGTAAGCGTGCTGACAAATTTAAAGTTGGAAGTGCAAGAATATATAGTGATCATTTCCAAAATTCAGACTACAAAGACAACATGCTAAATCGCCTGCTTGGGCTTCCCGAAAAAAAATTAAAAAATTCTGAAACCCACAGCTGTTCCCAGTTTGAGTTTACCGAATGAAAAATCAACGATACATACAAGCCGAGAACATAGAAGAATTAACAGAGATATCCGTATAAAGGCATTGAATCGAACTCCGGAGCCAAAGCCCGAAAAGTTACACATCGATGAAGTTGCTTGCAATTCTGACAGTGGATATTCAGAAGAAAAGTGTGCATCAGTTCAGTACATGTCTTGCTCAGAGGTTAGAAGTCAGAACAAAATTCTCACCGAGAAGCTTGACATGCTGGAACGAGAAATACGTAGCTTGAAAAGCAAACACAAAAATACTGTTCGAGTTTTGCGTCAAAAAAATATCAGCATACGAAATAAGAAAGCAGAAATTGTGCTAATACGGAAAGCCCTGTCAAAAGATAATATGAAAAATAAAATACTTGAACAGATGGAAATGAACCCCAGGAAAATTTTTACACCAACACAGATAAAGTTCTTTGCAACACAAAAAATTATTAACAAATGGACAGAAGAAGATATGTCTAGAGGAATAGTAACTAGAGCTATTTCAAGAAAAGCTTACGAATTTTGGAAGTGTAAAATTGGCATTCCTTTGCCAAGTGCTAGCACGTTAAAGCGATGGTGTTTTAAATTTAGTTGTCACCCCGGAATTCTGCATAATGCTTTGCTCCTTATGAGGAAAAATAGCGAAACCCTTTCCGAAAATGACAAAGTTTGCGTCTTAAGCTTTGATGAAGTACACGTCGATAGTAAAGTGTGTTACGATACAGGAATGGACCAGATTTTAGGTCCGTACTCAAAGGTGCTAGTTGTTTTGACTAGAGGAATATTGTCTTCCTGGAAACAACCCGTGTATTTTGACTTTCAACGTACAATGGATAAAAGGCTTCTGTTTGAAATAATTGTAAACCTTGAAAAACCAGGAATTACAGTAAAAGCGATTGTTTCAGATTTAGGTGGTTGTATGACCTTGTGGAAGGAACTATTAATTTCTCCCAAAAAAATCATTTTTTAATCATCCGCTGGACGATAGTTCTAAGATTTGGATTTTTGCAGACCCTCCTCACTATTTAAAAAAATTACGCAATCATTTCATTGACCATGGACTTGTCTTGCAGGACGGATCTGTGCTCCAAACTGGCATCATCAAAGAACTTTTCGAGAAGGATTCTGGGGAGATAAAGTTGTGTCCTAAATTGCTGCCGTAATAGCAATCAAAGGGAACGAGAGGCAAAAAGTAGGCCCAGCAAAAACTTTGTTTTCAGCCACCACTGCAAAGGTAACAGAGCATAAATGCGCTGCAGTTTTCTTCAATTTAGTAGATTCATTTTTTGACATTGTGAATAGCAGTTACCCACAACCTGACAAAAGCAAACCTCTAAAAGCAGGTTTTGGTATTAACTCCCTTTTTTATACAACAAAATGAAATTCTGAACAAAATGAAGTCAGAAATATTGAATCTCAGAGTAATGGGGAAAAAACATATGCTGCCTTTCCAAAAAGGCATTCTTGTATCAATATCTTCTCTTCTCGGTCGCTACGAGGATTTAACGCTCCATGGAGTCCGTTACAGTTTAACTACTCGTTTGACTCAAGATGCCCTGGAGAGTTTGTTCAGTCAAATAAGAGGCATAGGTGCTTTTTATGACCATCCCTCACCTACGGAATTTATTAGTCGTTTAAAACACACATTGCTGGTAAATAAATTGCCTAATTCGTCCAAGAAAGTTAATACAGAGTTTCAAGAAGGTAAAACGCTCCAAACATATTTGACAGCAGAGCTACTAAAAGAAGCTTTCACTACAGCTGATAATCAAGAAATTCTTGATGAAGTATCTGGAGAAATAAACGCAGATGACTTAGAAGCTTTAGAAAAAATTTGCAATGAGCCATGGCCGCAAGATTGGTACGACGACATACTTAAAAAAGTTGAAGATGAGCAATGTAATGCTGAGAAACAAGCTCTGAGTTATGTCGCAGGTTATATTGCCTATCGCTTACGCAATAAAGATCCCTCCCTCGGAACAATTTCCAGAAATGCCGAAGATTTTTCATCTGCTCAATGGATTAAAACTTTATCACTCGGGGGACTAACGGTGCCTTCTCCAAATTGGATGAGAACGTTAGATCAATTTGAAATAATTTTCAAGTCAATTCACGGGACAGAGATTTCCCGAGAGAAAGGCATAATTCGAAAATTAAGAACTGTAATAGAAGAGAAATTTCCAGACACCTGCAAAGAAGCTGTGAAAATTTATTGCCGCATACGAACATTTATCAGAATTCGGTATATCAATCACAACAAAGATTTAGTCTCGGAAAGAAAATAAAATCAAAAGAAAACCAAATGGATAAATTCTGCCGTTAACAAACGTAGCACAACGCTGTCGATATCTAAACCTGGTGAATATCTTCCTCCTTTTTAGCTATACAGGTATTTTAATAAGTTTTTCTCTTTCTATTATTTACGCCTTCCGATAAAATAAACAAAAACTTTACTTGCTACGATATATATGTATATAACGTTCAGAGTTGTGTAAAGAAAAATACGTGCAGAGGTGTTCAGCTTACTCCGACAGCTATGGCTTTTGCCCTCGGAGGCAGTATTCCAACTCGTCAGTGTACTCGCAGTGACGTCACATCCTCCTCAGCAAAGCGACTTGCTTTGGACTGCCTGGTGGGCCAGCCCTTCTTTATTCTCTAGCCCTGCTCCAAACCACTGCCGTTTGCGACGTCAGTGGTGTCAAGCTAGAGCTCATTGGAGAACGGAGTGGAGATCTGTTTTGTTTTCTGATGAAAGCCGGTTCTGCCTGGGTGCCAGTGATGGCCGTGTGTTGGTTAGAAGGAGGCCAGGTGAGCGCCTGCAACCAACATGTCTGCGACCGAGACACACTGGACCTACACCTGCAACAAGGAGTCCTTCACCACTACGGTGGTGAAAGATTCCTTGTTTGGACTGAGATTATTATGTTGGATGGATAAACGCCGCTGCACACTTGCTTCCAGGAGGCATCCTGAATACTGTACGCTACATGGATTACATCTTAGAGCCATGTGTGCACCTTTTCATGGGAATTGTTGGTTTCTATGGAAAATAACGCCAGCCCACATAGGGATCGGCTAGTCGATGAATACCTGGAGAGTGAGGGTATTCCCAAGATGGAGTGGCCCATGAGATTTCCGGACTTGAACCTGATAGCGCATGTCTGGAATACCCTTGGAAGAGCAATTGCAAGCACCGGCAGCTCCTCCCACAACCCTCGCGGGACTCCCACGCGCCTTTGTGGAGAAGTGGAACTTGTTGCACTAAACTCTCAAGAGGGCTCTTTATGTGAGCTGTATCGCAGTTCGTGGTAATCACACTACCTATTAGTCCCGTGATAACGTTCTGGGCTAAATTCGGGTGAACCTCCCTACCCTTTAGAAAGTGTGATGAAATCTTGATCTTCCAACACGACCCTGAAAAAAAAAAAGCAGTCCATGCATTGGAAAACACCAACGTCACTAATGAGAAGAAAGCACGGAAAAGCAAATCCAAGTTCATGGCCATGTGAATTGTTTCCTTTTACATTAAGGGTGTATGTAATTTTGGCAGAGTGGAATCCCCATGGAGCTACGGTAAACCAGCATTATTACAATGAAGTTCTGGTGACTATGAGTGAGAGAGAGAGAGAGTCAGAAGAAAGAGCCTAGTGTTGTGGAAAAATGGTTTCATCCTTCACTAGAGTGACGTGCCAGCTCATTGAGTCCTCGTAATGAAGCAGTTTTTATCCGAGAAACTCATCACAGTGCTTGAACTAGAGGTCTGCATGGGCCAAATTTGGTGAGCCCGGCCGAGCCCCGTCAATTGCAGGTCTCATTTAGGCCCGGCCCGTTATGTGCCATTTGGTATTATTTTGTCTTTCTATCGTATTTTATTAAATTGTGAAAATTAAATAATGAAATATTATTGAAAAGTCTAATGTAAGCCTAAAAATATTAACTAAACTTTAACAATTAAGAAAGAATACAACCTTTAAAGAGAGACAAAAAAGAAGACTAAGTAGGTTCAAAATCTCCTTTTCTTTAAACTAGCAAGTGATAACAGTACAAAAGTCAATCTCTATACAGATTAGAGACAGGAGAAACAATCGATGTCGTCCCACTCTCTCATACAAACACACACACGGACACCCCACATCACTGCAGACACTTTGTGGAGAAGTGTAACCCCTCCACGCGACACACACACTGAAAAAAGAAGTTTGTTTTGTTGAGCTGTTTTGTCGATTTAATTCGTTACTTTAGCCAAACTCCATCGGAATTGTTTTGTTGCCAACACAAAATTATTTCGTTGGCTATATTTTGTTAATTCAACTAAACGTTTTATCACAATAACAATATATACTGTTGGATCAAACAAATTTCCAAAAATCGACCTAGGCATTTTTGTTTAATGAACAAAACGTTTTGTCATGATAACAATAAATTTTGTTGAATCAACAATAATTTTCAGAAAAATACATTTGTAAATTTCAACAAACATTTTTGTTGACTGCATATCGACAAAATTTTTTGGTTGATTCAACAATTTTTTTGCTGAATTAACAAAACGTTTTTCTCAGTGTACACTCACTCGCTCGGGTTGAATCTTTTTGTTGTCAACAAGCCCCAAAGTGGTTTTACCATCGTAATACCTACTGATAGTAAAAACACTGTGAGTGCCTCTCTTTGCTTTTGTGATTACGCCCTGGGCTATGACATGGAAATAAGTAAAGCCAGCAAAACAGTTAAGCAAACCAGGAAATCGGTGGACACAACTTTTTTCTTTCTTTACCATTGATATAAGAAGAATGGGTCGACTTGGCCCGGCTTGTCCCAGCCCGGTCGTAAGTGTCTGGGAAAAAGCCAGGCCCTGCCCGTTGCTTTGTTCTCTAAACTGAGAAAAGCCCGACTGGCCCGCGAGAGCCCGTCCCGTGCAGCTTGAACGTCCTTCCTACTCGCCAGATTTGGCCCTATGCGGGCTTTTTCTTTTCTCCAAAGACAAATTCGTGCTCCACTGGTCCCGTTTTGAGACAGATGCCGTGGTGAAGAAGAGTCCGACCAAGCTGCTCAAAAGGATAACTCCAGATGAGCTACAGCATTGCTTCGCAGAGTGGAATATCAGATTGCAGTGGTGTGTTGATGCTGAAGGGGAGTACACTGAGGGCAATAAAAGTTTAAAATGTAAGTTTTTTATTTCAAAAAATTTGTAGAGTCAGTCTCGTTATTTAATAGCCATGCCATGTAATGCACATTCCATACAGTACAGTGAACTATTCCACTACACCTGTGATGCTAGGGTGTTGAACAGACGAAATTGTGACTTGTAAAGTTCAAGCTAAGAGCACTAGTATTGCTTTATTCCATGGACCTACGCTTTTCTTTTATTCAATTTCATTAAAATAGTTGATTTTTTGGAATTATTTCTAACTAGCTGAATTTAACTCGGAGCAGCCTGAGTATAACTGTAAGACGCAATCTGTATATTCTGATTTTTGCTACAGTGAACGATTGTGTTATGAATACTCCCCGAACAGTCGCGTATCTTGGGTCTGAGACCTGGGCTATCCCCCCCCCTTCCAGTACTGTTTGTTTTATTGCGATGTTTAATTTTTAATTGTTAAGTAATAAAAGTAACTTTTTTCTAAATTTTAGGTACATGCTATTGCTAACATGATACCAAATAATTATGAAGATTAGGATTTGAACACTTATTTGTTTGTACATGAACTCCATTCTTCTTTCCTTTTGTATTAACTTGAGTGTTATACGTTTTCCCGAAAATGTTTCTTCCGAATACTTTTTCATATTTAAAAAGAATGTTTTTCTCTTTTGACAAAGTAGCCAAGTCGTTCAAATGTGCATGTCCTTGTGTGGCTCTAAGATATATCTTGATTCGTTTTAATACAGAAAAACTTCTTTCGGCAGTTGCAGTTGTTGATGGATAGTTTAATATTATATTAGGTCTGCTAATTTCTACACCTCAATAAACACTATGTCCCATTTATTCAACTTTATGTAACAAGTAATGTATCTTACTGATTTGTTTTGTATTCACCAAGGGAATAAAACAGTTCATTTTTTAAATCGAGCTGCATCAAAATTTGAAGCATGGAGTTTTTAAAATTCTGACATTAGATGTTCAGGGGAGCTTCCACAAAATTTATCAAAACATCCAACAAAGCCACGAATTTAAGATATAATATTACTGATTTTAATTCATTGGCACTTCACACAAACTGAAACAACTCTCGCGAAACACGTGCTGTTACACCCGGAAGCATACGAGTGACTGAGATAGTCCAAGGCTTCCCTTTTCTGAGCAAACCGTTGCGCAAAGCAATGGTCCATTCCCCTCCTTACGCTCATTCATGTTGTCATGGAAACGCTAGCAGGCGATCGCATCGAAGTACTTCGGATCAGAACAGCGAAGACTCGATGACCTGCTTGCATAATGCCGTTGGTCATCGCTCTCCAGACTGATTATCATAATCGAAAGAAGCGAATTCGCTCATATGTTTTTTTCTCACCGAAAGCATCGAATTAATACCGTTGATAAATGACTTTTATTTGTGTATATTCAACTGACTTTTATTTGTGCATTCTCTGGGCTTTGCAGCTAGCTTAGCTAGTCTCGAATGTACGACACTGTGCCCGAATTGTCTAACAACGAAACATCTTTGCTTTGTATGCACTCTATGTGCACAAATGTTGTTAGCACCTTTAAAATACGTGAATAAAAAACAAGTTAGTAAAATCATGCAATGCATTCATTATGATACGCTCTCCAACATACTAGAAATCATTCCTCAAGTTATGAGGAAAATGGCTGTGGAATAAATCTCACTCCTGTGCCCTGACCTTTGATCCCATTTCGACGATATTCAACAGAACTGGTTCAGTATACCTTCGAAATAACATGACAAAGTTTTGTCGCAATCGAAGCAATTTTACGTAAGTTGTGATGCATAAGGGCTATGGAATAGATCCCGCTTCTGTGTCCTAACCTTTGATCCCATTTCGCCCATTTTCAATAGGATTCGTACCCAGGCAGGTCCCTGCAACATACTAACATTTCATCCAAATCGGAACAATTTTACGTAAGTTATGATGCATAATGGCGATGGAAGTGATTCCGCTCCTATGTCCTGATCTTTGACCCCCATTTCGCCAATTTTCAATAGTGTTTGTCCCCAGGTGGTCCCCTACCACATACTAAAATTTAATTGAAATCGAACCTTTTTTACGCTAGTTATGACGCATAAGAGCAGTGGATGGATCCCGCTCCTATGACCTGACCTTTGACCCCATTTCGTTCACTTTTAATAGGGTTCCTTCCCAGGTGTTCCCCTACCACATACTAAAATTTCATCGAAATCGAACGATTTTTACGCAAGTTATCGTGCGGACGAACATACGCACACAACGCGTGACGTAATGAGGCAGGTGGGAATCGCGACCATCTGCTCGCAAGAGTGTGACATCATAAAACTTTAATGGGATCCACACACAACGTGTGACGTAATGAGGCAGATGGCGTGACCGCGCGCCAACATCTAATGGGACGACGCTATGACACTACACTTAAAACGTGGTAATTCGGGGTGGTTATTTAACCCACTAAACGAATTTTCCTTAAAGTCGAGATCAAGTTAAATCGATTTCTAGTACCAGAAAACGGTAGGTTAACGACTTTCATGAAAATCCTTAAAGCCGTTTTCAAAATAAAATTTATATACATACAAGAATTGCTCCTTTAATAGTATGGGTGAACGTCAAGTAATTTGGAATACTTAATTTATAACTTGGAATACCTAATATTTTCTAAAACATAACCATAATTATGCAATCCAACATTTGTTTTTCTACTGACGTCATCAAAGTGCAGGTCGCGTCATCCTTTTTCTGGTTTCAACACCACGAAAGGAAAAGTTATTGATTTTTAAAATAATTATGGTTATGTTTTAGAAAATATTAAGTATTCCAAGTTATAATATAAAGTTATTTTAATCGATGTTCAAATTTTCATCCTTGAGAACACATTAATTGTGAAGAAAATGTGTACAAAAGTTTTTCCATGGAAGTATAGGAAGCAAAATTACTTGACGTCCACCTTAATAATATGGGATAAGGGCGATGGAATGGATCGCAATCCTATGTCCTGACCTTTGACTCCATTTCGTCCATTGTCAATAGGGCTCGTGCCCAGGTGGTCCCCTACCACATACTGAAATTTCATCGAAATCGAACCATTTTTATGCACGTTATGACGCATAAGGGCAATGGAATGCATCCCGCTCTTATGTCCTGACCTTTGACCCCAATTCACCCATTTTATATAGGGTTTGTCCCCAGGCGGTCTCCTACCACACAGTAAAATTTCATTGAAATCGAACCATATTTACGCAAGTTATGACGCATAAGTGCAATGGAGTGGATCCGGCTCCTACATCGTGAGCTTTGACCCTATTTGTTCCATTTTCAATAGGGTTCGTCCCTAGGTGGTCCCCTACAACATACTAAAATTTCATCGAAATCGAACCATTTTTACGCCAGTTATCGTGCGAACGGATGGACAAAGCTCGAACATATACGCTTCTTCAACCTACGGTTGGAAAGCGTAAAAAATTAGTTCATGACGCCTCTTTATAAAGTACATTCATCGTTTTTCCATTAGGTACTTAAATTTTCTCTGCGGTTTTGCTGCTGCCGTGAAGTTCTCTTTCCGAAGGAATGTATCTTTATTTAACCGTAGGAAAAATAATTAAATAATTTATCCCAACTCGAGGCCGGTAGTGAAACACTGCCTGCTTCACATAAGCATAGGCGTAACCACTGAGGGGTCGGGGGATCAGGACCCCACTCCCCCAGATTTCCAGAGTCGGGATCCTCATATATATATACAATGTGTGCCCCAGGAGAAGATGGAATTACTGTAGACATCATACAAGAAGCAAATGGAGAAATTGAAACAGTACTCGCCCAAGTTTTTACTCGATGCCTTAATGAAAGGAAGATTCCTGAGGATTGGAACAACGCTACAATGATCCTGCTACATAAAAAAGGTGACATTGAAGATCTCAGGAACTACAGACCTATCAGCCTCCTATCAGTGGTTTATAAAATCTTCACTGAAGTTCTTTCACACCGCTTGAAGGTAACACTGAACATGGCTCAAACGAGAGAACAAGCTGGATTCAGGAGTGGCTACAGCACAATTGATCATATCCACGTACTGAGAGAACTAATTGAATGAGCGAGGGAATATGTACTTCCATTGTGCATGGCTTTTATCGATTATGAAAAAGCCTTTGATTTCGGTGAAACCATCAGCAGTTAGAATGGCTCTGAAATTCTGCGATATTGAAGATGCATACATTAATATTATTAATAACATCTATGAAAATGCAAGTGCAAAGATTCGGCTGTTTGAGAATACAGCACACATAAAAATTGGAAAAGGAGTGAGACAAGGTGACACCATATCTCCGAAGCTCCTTTAATGCCACATTGGAAAATGTCTTTCAATCACTGAACTGGGAAAACAAAGAGATAAAGATTAATGGAGATTATCTAACCCACCTTCGTTTTGCTGATGACATGGTCATTTTTGCAACTACCCCATCAGAGCTGCAGAGTATGATCCAGGAACTTGCTGACAAGAGTAAAGAAGTGGGATTAAAAATGAACTTTCAGAAGACAAAAGTGATGTTCAGTGCTTTTACAAGAAATGAAGATTTATCGATTGATGGAGAAAAGCTGGAGATAACAGACACGTACGTTTATCTTGGACAGCAGATATCAAGTGAGGGTCACATTGATGAAGAAATTAATCAGCGTACAAAACTTGCCTGGAGAGCTTTTGGAAGAAACAGCATAATTTTCAAGATCAATATGCCATTATGTCTTAAAATAAAAGTGTTTGATCAATGCATCCTTCCAGTGCTTACGCATGGTGCAGAGACGTGGACCTTAACTAAAAGAGACATAAAAAGGGTGCAGACAACTCGAAGTAGAAGGGAGAAGTGCATGCTTGGTGTAACCAGGAGAGATAAGAAGAGGAACTCGTGGATCAGAAAAATGACCAGAGTGGAAGACATCATGATCAGAGTAAAATCCCTGAAATGGCAATGGGCCGGACGTACTGCCAGAAGAACAGACCATCGATAGACAGTCGAAATTTTAGATTGTATTCCAAGGGACAGGAAAAGACCCAGAAGAAGACCACATGGGAGATGGGTGGATGAAATTCGAAAGTATGTGGGAGTAACATGGAGGAGACTGGCACAAGACAGACCGTTGTGGAAGAGGCTTGGAGAGACCTTCGTCCAGCAGTGGATTGATAATGGTTGACAATGATGACATATATAATGTGTGTATGTGTGACCGGACACTCGCAAATTTTTGAACATGGTTTCTCCACTGCACATAAGTAATGCATACTCGTCACCACCACAGACGGTGACCACCGATGGAGTGTTTGTTTGTTGCGACGCGTAGGTGACGAACATTTTAATGCGGATGCCATGACAGCTCACACACATTCTCAGCTGTTTTCTTTTGGGGCCCGTAAAAATAATAAATATTTTACTTCTAATATACCCCCCCCCCCCCCTTGAAACTTCGACTTCTTCAAACCGACCACTGCAACTCGGATGGTAAAGAAAAATAATAAATAATGTGGGTAATTTTGAAAAGTCTGACACAATTTCACGATGAGTTATGGCTGTGATATATACAGAGTGTTCGTAAACTGTTTTGACACCCCTCTTCTTTTGTAATGGAACCTAGGGTCGCATTCCACTCTGAGTGTCAGAAAAGAGTAACTTCGAAATACGTCCAACAAGCACAAGTCGTCACCTCAGACGTCATTTCTTTCGTGCCAGAGAAGTAGCATATCGCCAAAACATCCCCGTCAAGCATTTACCGTATGCAAATTGCCAGAGAAAAGACGCAGCATCGACAGTTGCAGCGGATTGACTTATCAAGGTGCAGTAGACACTTTCTGAATGCCAAACATCTCGCACGATGGATTGGACGTGGCGGACCTGTGGCATGGCCTCCACGCTCACCGGACTTAAACCCACTGGACTTCTTCTTCTAGGGGCACATGAAATCATTGGTGTACGAGACGCCTGTGGACTCCGTGGAAGATCTCGTCGGGAGAATCGTTGTTGCCGCGGACAGGATAAACACGACACCAGGAGTCTTCGAGAGGGTACGCCAGTCTTTCATTCGCAGGTGTGAATTGTGCAACGGCACCCGTGGCCGCCACTTTGAGCATCTACTTTGAGTCTGTCCCTGATCTCCATAAATGGGATTGTGCAACTTATGATGTCGTTAATTCTCTTTCTTTGCACTGTTGAAAGTTCAACTTGGACATCTAACTTTACTCTTTTCTGACACTCAGAGTGGAATGCGACTCGGGGTACTATTGTAAATATTGCTCATCTTGGTGGGTACTATAACCCCTCTTCTTTGTCAAAACAGTTTACGAGCACCCTGTATACACAGAGAGAAATTATCTTTAATTATTATAGACTAATTATAAAACCTGTTGAGATTAGAATACAGATGGTTCTAGAAATCAGTAATTGCTATTCAAACGTTTATTATAGCCTTTTGGGGAGTCATCTTAAATAATGAGTGTGCATTGAAACATACCCTTGATCTGCTTCATTGTTCATGTTTAGAAATACGAATTACTGAAGCGTTTGTGGGATGATAATCCTCCCTTTTGCGTGCTACCCCATGGGGGTTTTTTTGGGGGGGGTGTATTATTTGTTGTTTTTTGGTTTTGGTTTTGTAACTTTGTTTTTGTTTTTAGCAATTATCAATTAATTCAACGGCGTTGAAAGATATCTTTGTACACGATATTTTTTGTAAGTACCTTTTCGGAATCTGGAAGTATTTTTCCTTGTTCTGGATCATGGACTACTTTAACTGTGACAGCATCAAACCGTCGAACTCTTGACATCTTGAAAGTTGTCCATGGCTAAACTCTGGTTCAAGAAGGTACACCTGCTTCCTCGAGTGTTTGACCTTAAGACTTACTATTGATCATCTTACAACCTACAACTGTGTGCTTCCATTTCCACCGCACCCGAAAAAAACCCTCTAACTTCGAACGAAAGAAAAAGATACATTTAGCAGGAACGGTTACGGATAACACGATGTTAACATCGGAATATAAATGTTCGTATTCTTTTGTTAAACTAGTGGGCAACGTTCGTGACTGCCACGGAAAGGGCCTCAGGTTCGATCCCAGGCAGGTACGAACGCTCGATCCACTAAAAATCCGCCGTGCGTCGGATGGGCACGTTAAGCCGTCGGATCCCGGGTACTGGCCCCCGGTAATAAATAAGGGCGTCTTCCTCCCTTTTCTACTTGGCTTCCGTGTCACTTTCCCATCGGGCGCTCTAGCACAAATTTCCTAGTTTCCTATTTCTAAGGGTTGTTTAAGACCTGGGGTTAGACACTCCCTTCCTAAAATCCTCTACATTCATGATCATGTTAAACAGCGTACGTTGTTTGTTTATGGTTAAAAAATGATCCACGTCGTCGAAAGTCTTGCCTTTTACATAGTACGATTGAAATCACATTCTCAGTTTTCATTTTGAAGCCTTGACTACAATTTACGGCAGAAAATTTTATCAGTATTTTGGAAATTTGCCATCTTCGTAATTTTCAAAACAATAAAAGCTATTTTTTAAAAGTCTTCGGTTTTGGACGGAACTCGCTCATTCGGCATTTTTGTATATATGTGAATACTGAAAAGACGCTAGTTGTCTGTTATGCCTACGTCTCTTATTAAACATTGTTCATTAAGGAACTAAATAATATTTAAAACAAAATGTACCAAGTGAAGTAACTTTAATGATTTTACATGAATAAAATTTCACATGAGCTAGAAAGTTAAACTTACGCTCCGCTTAATTAAGTGAAAAAATCAATTTTATGCGCAAGTATTTTTTCTGAAGAAATCACCTATGTGTTTCTTCCTTCGCAATTTATTTATTGCCGAACTTGATTCTTAATCGCAATTTATTCACATGACCATTTTGACTAGAAAAGGAAATAACCAGGGGCGTATTTCCGGCTAGGCGTACTAGGCGCGCGCCTAGGGTCTCAGTGTTTGAGGGGCCCCGAAAATGTATAATTGGATTTTCAGTTTTGTTTTTGGTTTTCACGGACCAAAGCAAATCAATCTTAAAGTGACTACTTTGTATTGTCAATTGATATTTTACTTTCTCATATTAATAATAACATATTGTTTTCTTGCTGTTGCTGATATTCCGAATTTTCGAGTTCTTATCGATGTACTTATTTTGAAAGGAACGGTCAAAATAATTTTGAGTCGCTTTCAGTGGTAGGTAAAGAAGGTATTCACGCCTCCCACACGTTTCATTGTTTAAGGCGAATTCTTAACTAGCCTGCTGTGCTATAAATTGCTTTCATGCTACTTCCAGCCAAGGAAACACATCTATGTTGGACCCCCCCCCCCCCCCGAATTGCGAAGAGAAGTGCTTGTAAAAACTTTCCTGATGATCGGGGGTGTTTGCTCTTAATTGTTTTTTGTTTTTTTCCTTCGTGGTAGGCTAATCAATGAAGAAAGAAGTATTCTTCATAGGATAATTCTTCTTGGAACAATCAAGTTCTGTATCAGCCCTAATCGCTCTAAACCATCTTAAACCAAAAGAGTTATTAATATTTAGGCTGAAAAAGTAAAGAAATTTTAGAATATCACACTATCTATCTTATTTAATAGTGTTAAAAGTAATTTATATTGTATTGCAACAACATTTTCTCATTACTTTCTGCTCCCTGGTTTAATAATGATAATAACAAGTATTCTCACCTTTTCTATTCCTTAAATCGACTCAAAACTAGCTTTTAAAAAAGCAATAAAAAGTTTCAATGATACTCTTACACAAAAGCCTGCAGTTCATATTTTTCCATTTTCAAACCGCATATTGTGCATTTAATTCGTATGCTTCTGTTTCTGATAACCGCAGTGGCGGCTCGTGGTGAGCTGAGATGGGGGGGGGGCTGCATATCAGTTTCGTAGATGTCACGATACCATTTCAAAACTAAATTACTGCGCCTGTGCTGATGCTGTCCGTTTAATAATAATAATAATAATAATAATAATATATATACATATACTGATCGAAAGTGCTTTTTTTACAAGAAATTAATATTTAGATTTTATATTTAGCGATTGATAGGGAAAATGTAAAGGTAGCGATACCTAAATTAGGCAACAGATATTAAGCGATGGCCACATTGTCACATTTATGAAGAAAATAATCAGCCTATAAAACTTCGTCGGATGCATTATTTCTTAAAAGAAACTGATTAATCAGTGCATCTTTCCAGTTCTTACGCATGGAGCACAGACATGGACCTCAACTAAAATAGACATACAGACAACTGAAAGAAGCATGTAGAGATGCATGTTTGATGTTGCCTGGAAAGATACAAATAGGAACTCGTGGATCGGGAAAATGACAAGAGTGGAAGACATGGTCAAAATTCCTGAAATTGCAATGGGATGGACATATTGCTAGAAGAAAGAACCACCGACGGAGAGTTGAAATATTGAACTGGATAGCAAGGGAAAAACAATACCCAGAAGATGACAAGAGGGAGATGGGTACATGAAATTCGAAAGCATGAAAGAAACTGACTCAAAGCAGACTGTTGTGGAAGAAGAAATTTGGAGACTTTCATCCAGCAGTGGATTGATGGTGGTTGCAAATTATATATACATGCATATACTGTACGTATATCATCATCATCATCATCATTGTCAACCATTATCAATCCACTGCTGGACGAAGGTCTCCCCAAGTTTCCTCCACAACGGTCTGTCTTGTGCCAGTCTCCTCCATGTCACCCCTGCATACTTTCGAATTTCATCCACCCATCTCCCATGTGGTCTTCTTCTGGGTCTTTTCCTGTCCCTTGGAATCCAATCTAAAATTTCAGCTGTCCATCGATGATCTGTCCTTCTGGCAGTATGTCCAGCCCATTGCCATTTCAGGGATTTAACTCTGATCATGATGTCTTCCACTCTTGTCATTTTTCGGATCCACGAGTTCCTCTTCTTATCTCTCCTGGTTACACCAAGCATGCACCTCTCCATGCTACTTTGAGTTGTCTGCAGCCTTTGTATGTCTCTTTTAGTTAAGGTCCACGTCTCCGCACCATACGTAAGCACTGGAAGGATGCATTAATCAAACACTTTTCTTTTAAGACATAATGGCATATTGCTCTTGAAAATTATGCTGTTTCTTCCAAAAGCTCTCCAGGCAAGTTTTGTACGCCGATTAATTTCTTCATCAATGTGACCCTCACTTGATATCTGCTGTCCAAGATAAACGTACGTGTATGTTATCTCCAGCTTTTCTCTGTACGTATATATATAGCAATATATACACTGACGGAAAAAATCCCAACACCAAGAAGGGGTTGTGTTAGATAAACGACCGTTGGTAGGCGGTGAGAGTACATCTGTAAGATGACGTCTATGCAAATTTCGCGCTCGGCGCATACGTGTGGCGCTGGTATCGCCCCTCGGAACATGCAAAGCAGGTTTGCTGTAAATACGCGCTGTGACGTTCGTGAGCGTTAGTTATCGTTGAGATTCGACGCAGTGTGTTGATGTTAGTCAAGAATGCCTTTAAGAAGACGAAGAAGCCATTATCAACAGCTCACGGTCTTTGAACGAGGTCGTGTAATAGGGCTACGAGAAGGTGGATTTTCGTTCCACAATATTGCAGAACGACTTGGCAGAAATGTAGCCACTGTGCATGACTGCTGGCAGCGGTGGTCAAGTGAAGGTACTGCCTCAAGAAGACCGGGTTCCGGCCGGCCACGTGGCACTACTGAGAGGGAAGATCGCCGTGTACGGCGTATGGCCGTGGCGCATCTTACCGTGTCTGCAGCAGCAATTCGAGCTGCAGTTGCCACCAAAGTGGCACAACGAACTGTTACAAACCGGTTACTTGAAGGACAGCTCCAAGCCAGACGCCCTGTAGCGTGCATTCCATTTACTCCAAACCACTGCCGTTTGCGACGTCAGTGGTGTCAAGCTAGAGCTCATTGGAGGACAGAGTGGAGATCTGTTGTGTTTTCTGATGAAAGCTGGTTCTGCCTGGGTGCCAGTGATGGCCGTGTGTTGGTTAGAAGGAGGCCAGGCGAGCGCCTGCAACCAACCTGTCTGCGGCCGAGACACACTGGACCTACACCTGGAGTTATGGTTTGGGGAGCAATTTCCTATGACAGCAGGAGCACTCTCGTGGTTATCCCACGCACCCTGACGGCACAGCTGTATGCCGGTCTGGTGATTCAACCTGTTGTGCTGCTATTCATGAACAGCATTCCAGGGGTGTTTTCCAACAGGATAACGCTCGCCCGCATACCGCTGTTGTAACCCAACATGCTCTACAGAGTGTCGACATGTTGCCGTGGCCTGCTAGATTACCAGATCTTTCACCAATAGAGTACGTATGGGACATCATTGGACGACAACTCCAGCGTCACCTCCAACCAGCATTAACCGTCCCTGTATTGACCGACTAAGTGCAACAGGCATGGAACTCCATCCCACAAACTGACATCCAGCACCTGTACGACACAATGCATGAACGTTTGCGTGCTTGCATTCAACATTCTGGCAGTTACACCGGTTATTAATGTACCAGCATTTCACATTTAAAATGGCTCTTCTCGCACTTACATTAAGCTGTGATCTTGAAACCTTAATCGATTAAATATGTTACCTATGCAAATGTATTGCCGCCATTTCATTCCTCTACAACTATTTTTTCGTGGTGTTGGGATTTTTTTCCGTCAGTGTATATATATAAGGACAAAAAATTAAAAAAAATTAATGCTTGTGCCAGTGGTAGCGGAGACACACTCAAGGTCATGTACGCGTTACACGTTCTCAAGTGTCTCATTGTGACCCCTAGAAATATGACAATAAATATTTTTTCTTCTGATACACTCCCTTTGAAACTTCACATCATTTCAAAATATTTATTGACAAAATTAGAAATATTTACAGTAGTTCACCCAAGAACCAAAGAGAACTGAAAGAAGTTGCGTCAGATTTAAAGCAGGAAATATTAAAAATAGGAAGAGTTGGTGTGCATCTAGCTACAGAACAATCAAAGCCGTTTGGCGAAATTACAGATCTTTGCATGAACGCTTTCTGAGGGCTTCACAAGATTCTACAAGAGATTAAAAAGATAGGTCTACATTTCTAGGAATTATTAAAAAGTTGACATCCGCAGTTTCGTCATAAATTTAGGATTGATTCTGGATGCTTTAGAAGAACTATCAGAACTGTCTCCCCAGTTGCAAGACAGAAATATGAATTAAGTTGAAGCTCTTCGTCTAATTTGCACAGTAATTGCAGTATTTTAGTCTAGAATGGAAACTACAAGAAAATATCATTCTGAAGCCCAATCAGCTTTACAACAAGGCACTTTCAAGCAAGTGGTGTAAGTGAAAGCCGAGTTACTGAGATATCATCTTCCCATTTTTATAGAAGTCTGGCAAACAACCTGAGAATACCGTTGATTTCTGTGAACCCTAATGACTCTACGATCAAAGATTATGAGAAATTTATAACGCCAGTTAAAGTTTTACGTACCAGCTACTGGCCTGATACTCCAAATATTTTATATGGGGAAAAGCAGCTGGAAAACTTTATGACCGTTTTAAAATAAACGCTAGAGAGGTGATTAAAGATTTTAGAATATATAAGTCCACTGCCGGGAGAGAAGTAAAAAACAGTTTGAAAACATGGAATTCCATTGCGAACTGTATCCACATATCTACTGCAGAATGTGAAAAGGGCTTCTCTGCAATGAACAACATTGTAACGCGATAGAGAACCTCACTGAACACTGGCACACAGTGTCCGAACTAATGTTCTTAAAATTAGTTGGGCCTTCACTAAAACATTTCAATCCAATAGAATACGTGAAAAGTTGGCTGGCAAAGGGGCATCACAGTGCTGATGATTTGAACTGCAGAGTGGCCAGTGAAAAGGAAGACAAATCTGAAATGTTAGCCCTGTGGAGTTTTTTGTGAATTATAGTTATATGGGCATTATTCTGATAAGATTTAAAAAGTTCCATTATTCCAGTAAGCTTTGCATTTTTCAATTGTAAACAACAGTTGCTGCATTTTGTAAACCATACCAATACTTTTAGAGAAAAAAGAAACTGTCAAATTGCTTTAAAGAAATTTAAAGAAATTTCATGATTTGCATGCATGATAGCAATACGGTACCAAATATTAGCTATTCAATACAATACAATACAATACAATTACTTATTGCACACATTTAAAACTTACAGTTATATGAAAATGCAATACAACAGGAGGAATCTGAACACATTGGTTGTAAGGCGATTCCCCCTATCAGATGTAAGAAAAAGAATAAAACATATGGCATATATGAAAGCAAGTAAGATGGTTATAACAGAAGCACCACTGTTAGCAGCATGCTCAGAACTACAATTTAATGATAGGGTTGAGATTCGTTATGGAGATCAGGGGGATTTACAATGTAGTTTCGCAGAGACAAGGAAAACTTTTTGATATTTTCCAGGGATCTGATGCTCTCTGGGAGATTATTCCATAGGATAATGGCTTTATACAGTATGCTATTTAAACCATAATTAAGTCTAACACACGGCTGACATAATTTGTTGTTAGCAACAGATCTGGTGAAGATAGATTAATCCAGATATTTGTTGTCAGATTGAAAAATAGGCAGTTTAAGATGCATTATTTAAAAAAAAACATTATACCTAATTTCATGGTAAACATTTCATGAAGTTTTAGAATATTTAGTTTTAGAAATAATGGTTTTGAATGAGATATGTAATCTATGTTCAGCATATAGCGAACAGATTTCTTCTGTAATTTAAGCAAGCATAACTTATTGTTTGCACTTATATTTGAATATATATTGCACTTATATTTGAATATATATGAAAATTTTTAATCAATTATATATATTTCAACAAAAATGTGTTTAGACAGACAGTAATTAAATAAAATGTACTGTTTAAAGAACCCAACAATATCAAACTGAACAAGAGAAGTAACTTCTCCCTTATATGTATTTTTCATAGAAAAATTACCGAGATAATTTTTATCATGTCGGTACATCACTAATTCACGGTACGATTTCCCGTAATATTTTTAGAGCTCCGGTACTTTTTTCTCTAGAACTTAAGCACTGACCAATTTAACAGTATTACGAAACACTTACGCCAAAGTCAATCATATCATACAGATTTTATTCTTTCAGAGAACTAAAGATAGACTCTTTGAAACGCCTCAGGATCACACAGGCGAAATCACGTAACGGCCGTGTGACAGCGTCGAAAGACCTTTTCCGATTTATACGAAAATACAGAACATAAATAAGCAAATAAAAAAGTAACAATTAAGAATTGTAGCACAAAAAAAGTAAAATTACTTAAGTTATTTACTCTTGAATTTACAAAAAGCACACACACACACACACGTAATATTATATCAGAATGTTTTGCACATAGTGAGTCTTTTGACCCTGTTACATATTATATATATATAAATACACAGGTCTGGTTTTTTCTTTCCCGCGAAGAATACGTTTTAGCTCATTATATTTTGAAGGATGCGTAGTTATGGGCAAAAAAGTGCAATATATAACGTCTTATTCTCATTGTTATAAAAATTTCATTTATTCAACTGATGTTTCATTCACATTGCCTTGTTATTATACATGTTTAGGGGCTATGCCTGTGAAAAGGGGCCTCAAGTCGTCTGGAATAGCTGCTTTTCCGTCACCCAGTTTTTATAAACTAATGCGAAAATGTTTTCTTACAGATTTTATCCATTTACTGAAAAAAAAATGTTTTTTTTAATACTTGATTCAAATCTGCCGTCAAAAATTCCTGGTTATTTCTTTAACCTGTTTCGCATGAAGTTTCGCAAAAAATTTTGAAAATTACTTCTGCTGAGGCTAGAGGCCTTCTTAGCCGTGAGGTTCTTTTGCAAAAATCTATTAGCTTTCAACTACTGAAGTTTTTAAATTCATAAACATTAATGGACTTTGTTGCGTGTAACGCAAATGCGCTCGTTGTAACTAAAATGAATGCCCTTGTTTTATACCAATGCAAAGTATGGCAAAGTTAATTAAATCACGGAACTTTTAGTCTTTTAGAGAACTGAGGCCAGCCTCATTCAAATTCCTTACGTAAAACACGTAATTTTTGTGTTATAATGTCAAATGAATTTTCCCGAGGCGCCCCGGTGGCACAGTGGTCTAAGGCGTTGGCCTCTGATCATTCGTCCGTAAGGGGTCCGGGTTCGAATCCCGATGAGGCATGGATGTTGTGTTTGTCTTACGGCACTGGCTCTCTCCCTTCCCTGGAACCAGTGACCCTAAATTAGGGACGGGCGACTGCTTATAGCCCATTGAGTTGCTCACGGTGGTCGTTAAACCTCCAATAAAAAAAAAAAAAATTCCCGATTTATTCGAAAATACAGAACATAAGCAAGCAAATAAATAACAATAAAGAATTTTGGCAGGAAAAAAGCATAACTTTTGAAATTATTTACTCTTGAGTATAAAAACACTTAATATAATACCACAATGTTTAGCACATAGAAAAAAATTTTATTTTGAATTTCTTGGGGGAAAAAAGGACAAAGGTTCCTGTAGGAAAATTATGTTGAAACACTGTAATACATTACACTTTATCCTCATTGGGCCGCCCCGGTAGCGCAGTGGTCTAAGCGATGGCTTCTGATCATTCGTCCGAAAGGGGCCTGGCTTCGAATCCAGTGAGGCATGAATGTTGTGTTTGTCTTACGGCACTGGCTCTCTCTCTCTCTTCCCTGGAACCAGTGATCCTAAATTAGGGACCGCCGACTGCTTATAGATCACTGAGTTACTCACGGTGGTCACTAAACCTTCAAACAAAGAAACAAAAAAAAAAAAATCCTCATTGGAATAAAAGTTTCATACCTACATTGAACTAATATTTTTTGTTCACATTCTTTTCCAAATATGTATTTATATGGCTGGAAAAAGGGCCTCACGTCATCAAAAAAGAATAGCTACTATTCCGTCATAGGTTTTTATAAACTAAAACCGCGAAAATGGTTTCTAAGTATTATACTTATATAGTTTGTTTTTTTTAAATATCAAAATTGCTTTTCTTTTTAATACTTCATTCAAAGCTACAGTCAAAAATTATTGGCTATTGCTATTTCTTTAACCAGCTTCACATGAAGTTTCTGCAAAAAATTGTAAAACTCTTTGGCTGAGGCTAGAGACTCTCCTTATCCGTGATTCCCCGCTTCCTCCCTTCCGCATTGCAGGTGTTGCTGTGGAGGTTTACGTCCCTGGACAGTACACTTGTTTTGGTGCATACTTAATTACTTATACACTGGGATTCTACTTAGCAAGACTTTGTCTGTTACTGGAGAGCACGGTGTGCTGGAGAGAGACGTTCAAATGTGGTTTCTTACGGGGAGAGATATTTCATGTTTCGAGAAGCTATGGTTTCCGGCCGGGGAAATTTTCTTCAAAGTTTTCCTTAGCCTAATGTCAAGTCAAGTTTTCTATAATCACGTTTCCAGTGAATATTTAACAGGAATTGGTGAGTAAAATAATAATAACATTTTTTAAGAAATGTTTTGATAAATGAAACGAATATAACTAAAAGAACGGACGTTTAAACAATATGTCCACATTTTCATATTCTCAATTAATTTGGTGAATAAAGGGTTACATGTATTGCATTTTTTTGGTTTGCGTTACTTAACAGACCTAAGGTTCTAGAACTCAACGTTGAAATTTCTGTCCAAGAAATCGATTCTTCCATTCAGTTAATTAAAATGGTCGTATCAAATGAATTACTTTGGCGTACAATTAGCTGAGTATGAAGAGTTGCCACCATCTGCCATGCATTAGATGACCTCAAGAAAAAAGTATTTATGAAATAGGATTCCTTGACGTGTTTGGGATGTAGGATACCAGTATTGACTTCCAAAACGTTCAATTTAAAAAGATAGATTATATATGTGTGTGTGTACGTGTATGGGATGTAGGATACCAGTATTGACTTCCAAAACGTTCATTTTTTTCTTTGATAGATAATATATAATGTAATATTTAGCAGCAGCACACAGTTTTAAGCAGAACGCTGAACAGTTTGAACACTTCTACCAATGAAGGGTTATGTTCAATCCTATGTATCGATAGAAAAGTCATATTTCTTACTTGGTTCTTGTTTTTTATTGCACTAAATTGGAATGGATCTCATAACTGTTATTGCTCTGTGGTGTTACTAAACCAATGGGAAAATAAGTTATTCAGTAACAGTGGTTACTTGGACCAACTGAGCTCTCATCCCATGAAATTGGACAATTTGATGTTAGTATGAATGTTTTATACAGATGAAAACAACATTTTAGTAAATAGTAACACTGTACAAGTGATCCGATTTATTGGCTGGTATAGGAAGTAGACACATTAGCGTTTCCAAGCTTTTGCACATCAACCAGATTGCTTTTTCAAGGAAGTTTAGACAGAAACTGTAACTTCCTTGAAAAAGCCATCTGATTGATGTGCGAAAGCCTGGAAACGTTAATGTGTCTACTTTATACGCCAATAAATCGGATCACTAGTACAGTGTTACTATTTACTACTTAATTGGTGTACTGTTCCTTGTTTTCAACAACATTTTATTTCATACAGATTCAAGATATTTTGGTATGTTCTTAGTGGGCTGTGTTGTGTAGTATCTATCATGACCATGGGTTTTTCAACTTTATTAAAGATGGTAAAATAGAATAATGAAGCTCCAGAAGTAACGAAGGAAGCATGACAATGATAAATAATTCTTTTATTATGATTACTGTTATGGATTAAAAAGGGAACACAAAAAAACTTTGCTGTACATAATGAAACTCCATTTTCCTTCAAGGCAATGAGGAAGTTTGTTTCCTGCTGGAAAAATGTCTTATGTTTATGCATAATGAAATATATTTTTTCCAACTGTACAAATATAAAATAATAATTTGAATGAAAAGATAGTTTTCCTGCAAGTTAAAAATGGCTACATTGAAGGCGAGGGTGGTTCCTCATACTGGTTGAAAACAAAAGGAAGTACTAGCTACTGTCACAATCCATTACTTTAAGCTTACAGACCATTTGCTAAAAAGCATACTAGTTTTTGAGCTTTTGAAACACTTAGAATAAGTTCACTTTTTATGAAGTCAGTGACTCCCTTTCCCAGAGTGGTCTGTCTGAGGGATTGGCAAACCATCTGTGCGAGATGAATCTGGCTTTGAGGTATGGATTGGTATGTTTGTCTGATTCTGGCCCTTCCCTAAAACCAATGGCCCTAAATTAGGGATGAGTGACTGCTTATGCCCAAAGAGTTGCTCATAGTGGTTGTTTAAACCCAGGAGGCCGCCCCGGTGGCGCAGTGGTCTAAGGCGTTGGCCTCTGATCATTCGTCCGTAAGGGGTCCGGGTTCGAATCCTGGTCAGGCATGGATGTTGTGTTTGTCTTACGGCACTGGCTCTCTCCCTTCCCTGGAACCAGTGACCCTAAATTAGGGACGGGCGACTGCTTATAGCCCATTGAGTTGCTCACGGTGGTCGTTAAACCTCCAATCAAAAAAAAAAAAAAAAAAAAAAAAAAACCCATGAGAAAAAAAAAGTCCATTGAATGCAATTACTTTCTTGTGTGAAAGTAATAATTATGAAGTGCAAACAAAATGTTCATGTTTTCTGAACAACACAAAAATTAATAAAGTTACTTTGGGAAATTGTGCTGTGACAAAAACATTATTTTTTGTTTCTAATAATGTTGGTAATTCCAGTTTACCCTCACATGAATTAAAACTTAATAGGTCACATATACTTAGTACATAATTAAATTTGAGCATAAATTCAAAAACAATATTACCTTATCAGTAACATAAACATAACCTTGGAAATTACCATATCCAAAGCCTTAGGCTTAAGCAATAATTAAGTAAAAAAGCAATATTATTACTCACCTTTATCTTTGCTTCTTTTCACGTATCATGTACATGAATGTACCTTATCCAAACTTATTTACTTCTCATATTATGTTATATAGGATATATTTGTTTAATAATATTTCCATTTTAAAAAGTATGTAACATAAAGTCAAAGTACTTAAGAGAAGGTACATGCATCTTTAAGATACATGAAAAGAAGCAAAAATGAAGGTGAGTAATAACTTTGTTATTACTCACCTTTATCTCTGAAGGTGAGCTTTACTTTGTTATTGCTGAAGGCTTTTAGGTACAGGCACAGAAAGTGGCTTAATGTTTTTTAATAAAATGTTTTTCTATTCCTTAGTTTCTTTTCAATGAAACAAGCAGTTCTGCATTTTTGTAAAGTGAAATTTAAAATTCAAAATTGGTAACTACCCCTGCTCATTCTATAAATGGTAGCAATGACATGACTTGCAAAGTTGTTTTAATGGATAGAATGAGTAACAGCAGTAGCAGTTTTTGATCTTTAATTTCATGATAGTTACAATTGACAGATTATGGGAATTACTTAGTAATACAGGATGTTAATTATAGCGTCAAATTTTCGTGTAGTAACCCTACCCTTCATCAGGACTAACACTACAGTAAGTGTTGCCAACCTTAGGTAAAACTCCAACCTTTAAAATCATTTAATGTGGTTCCTCTTCTTCTCGCAATCTTCAGACCTTCCAACCGTTTTCTCTTGAAGAAATGCTTTTGGTGGGTCAGAATTTCTACTGAGTCCCACAGGATTTTATGTCCAGTAGATTGAACATGTCTGTCAAATCCAGTTTTATTTGTCATGTTTTTTTATGGCTGCTTTATGTTCTTTCAGCCTGGTCTTAAGCTGTCTACCTGTTTCTCCCACATAGCTAAGACCGACTGTAGCTTTGAATGAAGTATTAAAAAGAAAAGCAATTTTAATTCGGGGAACGGAAGCAAAAGCATTTGATCTTTGCTGAAAACTACATATGCATTGTTTAGGATGCTACCCAAGGTTTTCATTGCCACAATATCCAGGTCACCTTACACCCATTTGTTTTCTATATCAAGGAAGAAGGTGAAAATGAACTGAAATCACTCTCTCTCTTTGTTTTGTAAGTGACAATCTGCAGCATGATACTAATTCTTTTTATTGCTTTCAATGAAGAGCTGTACAATACCTCAAGGAGACTGCACCTCAAACCAAAAAAATAGTGTATTTCAATGATGGAGCTACATCGCAGTACAAAAACTTGTGAACCTATGCCACCACGAAGAGGACCATGGACTAAATGCTGAATGGCATTTCTTCGCCACAAGTCATGAAAAAAATGCCTGCGACGGTGTTGTGGAGGTACATTGAAGCGCTTAGCAAACAGAGCAAGCCCCCAACGACCTTATAATGATCTTATTCTGAGCCACATTGATTTTTTTAAATTTGCAAAGACTGTAAAAGGAATAACATTGTTTTATGTTCCTGAAGAAAAAATCACTGAAATGAAGCAGAAGCTGGAAAAACGATACACAGCTGCTCACACTATCTCAGCCACCAGAGAAAACCATTGCTTTATTCCAGTAAATAAAGTGATGCTGTCTGTGTATGTCTCAAGTTCACAAGCAGAAAAAACATGTAACAATGGGGAATTAAATACAGGTGGTGATCTTAATTTAAAAAATCAAGATTATGTTGCTTGCATATATGGAAATAAGTAGTTCTTAGGAAAAGTAGTGGAATCTTCAATAGAACATGATGATTTTAAAATTATCTTTATGAAACCAAATGGGCCTGTCTTACTTTTGGCCTGAAACTGAAGATGCTTATTGGGTACCATCTGAAAACTGCCTGTGCAAAATTCCTGTGCCGCATGCAGCAACTGCAACAGGAAGAACTTACACTTTGCCACCAGGCTGAGATAAAGAAATACAGCAGATATTTAATCAGAAAATATCACATTAATATTTTCAGAATATGTATTACATGTAGTTTAAGAATCAGTTTAGATGTCTAGCAGCCTGTAACTTTATAATTCAGAAGTATCAGCCTAAAATTTTTTGTTTAAAACTGGAAATCTTTTTTTAGCTTTAGAGTGCTGGTGTTTATTTTGAACATGTTTTATAAAAATGTCAGGCAAAATAGATCATTTTATACACACAAATCCCTGGTAGCATGTGATTTCTGATAGAATAATGCATACTACAATATATCAGTTATATATTGTTTACTGATACTCCTCTGTCATCTCTCAGAACACCTTCACAATTTTTTTAATATTTGACACTAGACAAGTTTTAAAATGGAAGAAGTGAAAATTTATTATATTTTGCAGCTATTTCTGAGAAGAATGTAGTTACATATTAAAATTTGTTTACATAAGCAATTTGAAAATGCTTTAATACAAATTACTAGAAAACATCAGAGTTTTATTTTCCCTCAGAACACCTTCACAATTTTTTTAATATTTGACACTTAGGTTATGCACTTCTCTGAAAAAAATTTGAAATGCTGTTAGGTGCGACAGCTGAGATATGAGGTGTTGCATGGAACTCCGTTGAATTCACATTTTATATGGGTTGTGGCTCACTAGTGCCACAGTGTATGTTCAAAACTAATATTTCTCAGAATATTTGGATTCTTCACTTTAATACCTTTATTTTAGTGCAAAATATAAAAAAATCGGCTCATAAATAAAGAAATGGCGTAGGTGTTCCTTCCTTTATAACCACAGTCGGAAACCACCCGCGGAACCCTGACCGCCAAAATTCAAGGGGCTGTATCTCTGCAAATACTGATGCGAAAAATCTGAAAAAAACATCAGGGTTCATTTTCTGGGGAATCTAAACCTAGGAAAAAAAAATTTAGGCAAATCGGAAATTTTTGAGCCATGACTCTACTTAAAAAATGTCATTTCATATGTAATGACCCAGAAAGCAGTTGAGTTGTTTCTTTTTGTATGTTTCTAAAATTTTCCATACACACAATGCAGTGGCGCTTTACAGTTCACATTAAAACTCAAAATTTTTCCACTAGCAACTTTTGCTAGAACCACTTTTTATCACTAGCAAAATGCATTTGCTTGCTAGCAATTTGCTATTAACTACCGGTCGAAATCAAGCCCTGCTGAGGAATGAGATCAGTTTATTCTGAAAAGTAGGAACAGCTATAGTATTCAGGGCTTGAAAAATACCATTCCCAGGGCATGTAAATTATTGGCCTGGGCAAGTAAAAACGAAATCTAGTTGCCCATTCGGGCAACTAGATTTAAAGAACAAAAAAAAAGTTTGGAATGGGGAATTTTCTACTCTAGAAAAAAAGACGGTTGTCGCGTGTTTTTCATTTTACTGTAAATCGCCAGAAGTTTATTGTTACGAAATGAGTGCCAAGGCCAGGAGAATAGCGCTTCTTCAATTATATTATGCTGTACGTCCAAAAATTGGCATCATACATATTTTTGCACCAGATGTCGTTTACAGTTAATGATGGGATGCATGCCTCGGATGAAACTACCCTCCGGTGTTTAGTCCTCCTGTTTCATGGCGTAAACTGCCATGAAACAGGAGGACACAGACTGATGGGCAAAAAATCAATGCTTTATGGGGAGGGAGCACCTTTAGGAGGAAGTGACAACGGAAAATTTATTGCACTGCCCGGTATGGGGTTGGGTCTCCGATACAACATGCGCAAGTGAGGGAGGGGAAACTGAAGTTGCCCCCCTCCCCGCACATGCATGCATGCATGCACGCACACACACACACACACACACGAACTGACAGTGGTACTACTGAAACAAAGGCTAAGTTTTGTTTAAGATTGAGCTTGCACACTTAGCCAGCAATGCCAGTAAATCCAGCAATGGGAGTATATCTCATAGTAAGCAAATTATGTGAAATTCGGATCTGTCAGCGGTTGTTACAAATTCGTCTTCTGCATTGTTGAGTGACATAATTTCAGAATTGGAATCTGCGTCGTTGGCAAAATTGAAACTTACGCAAGCGGACTATGATAAAGCGTACAAAAAAATGCCATTGCACAGTTCAGGAATCTAGGATAAAAACATTTAATTGGCTAAAGTCAAATAACAACAAGATTATTATGTGGTACACTGCTTGCCAAAACCATCCTAAAATTACTGATACCACCAGCAATTTTTTGAAGGAATGTGGAGGTCAGATGATAATATAGTTTAATAACTATAAGTGCACACAGCAATAGTCAAAAAGATAAGGATTGCCTTTGTTTCTAAACAACAATTCTCGTGATATTTTATGATGCAAAATCACTTCTGTTTGCACAAGAGAAAAAGGTAAATAATTTTTACATTTAAAATTGTTGTTGCAAACTACTTAAACTGCTGTACAGTTAACTATGATTATTTAATTTTTTTGCAAAATGCAGGACGTATATTAAAAATTTTTGAACATGGCATCATCACTAAATTTCTCAAATGCTGTGGATTATCTTTCTTAAAACTTGAGATATATGCTTTTGTGCACTTTGAATACAGACACTTTAAAATGGTGATGCAAAAGATGTATGAACAGTTTATCATAATTTTTAACCTTAAAAAAATGAGGCTTCTGTTTTGTTATCTTTAAAGTGCAATTTTTCTGGGCATGTAACTTTTCAGATATTTTTCAAGCCCTGGTATTGTGAGTTAAGCATTCTGAAATTACAACAAAACGTTTGAACTTACATCTCGCCTCTTTGACAATAATATACAGCAAATGGATGAATTTTTGCCTGGTTGTTGTTCCAGTGGAATGACTGGGCTTCATCTTGAAGGACAAAAGAGTAGTTCTCTGAAAAGTCCAATGCTATCAAGGCCTGATTCTCCTGAATGTTTGCTTTCCTGTGTGAGTAGTATGCTGCTTCTTAATGGGTAATAAAAGAGTAAGTTTTTAACAATACCAGCTGTTCACACAAATTTTCAATAAATTCTTCTGTAGGCTTTGTTAATGTGTTGAATGCTCACCTATCAACTGCAACCACTGTTTATAGGTTATGCTTCCTTTCATCTCTTCTTCCATATTGTTCATCAGCTGTTCCTTTAAAGCTTCTATCCCTGGACAACACTTAGGCCTATGGCTACCCAAATAACACTGAGGAGTAGGAACTTGGCACATCGTTTTATCAATACATGTTTTGTAGTCATGAAGCTTAGATCCTTCATTCAGAGTTGTCTTTCAATTTTCCATCAATTATCATCATCGTAATATTCTGGTGGTAGGTACATACACACACGCACAATGAGTACCACTTGCACCTGCAAGGATACAATTCTTTGGTCGAAGTTCTGCAAATTTTAAAAAGCCAATTTTAACTATTGGATGCACAGTTTTTCCTTAAGGTTTCCTAAAATAAGTCTTTTCTGCAGACGTATGGTTGTTTCATCTACTGTTTAAACAGTCACACAGTCCTTCTTTCCAGGCATTATTTGGCTTACATAATCACTGTCATAAAAGGTTTTCACTTTGTCTTGAACTTCAATATCTAATATTTTTACCTATTTTTGGATCTGATATAGACAAAATTCCTTTTTCCTTAACCAAATAAGGCTTTTGCTTTACTCGCCATTCAGTCATTTACTGTGAATTCTGTTTTAATTCTTTTACAAGACCAACTCTTGGGAAGAACAGTCAAAATAAGAATTTTTTCACTTCTTATCTGTGTTTGTTTGAACCTTTCTTTAAGCTGTTTATCTCTGAATCTGTGCCAAATTCTGAGTTGTCTAAGCTTTTGTCTTTGACAAATGTAGCAATAAGATTCATCTTTGCATTCTGTAGTTTTCTTTTGCAGTATCATGGTTCACATATTATCTGTTTCTTTGCAATTAGTGATTCCTCAATACATGACAGACTTGTTCAAAAATTCAGTTGCCATATTTGATTCTATAAACGGTACTTCAGCTTTAACATCTAGCTTTCTCAATTCATTATCCTCCTCCATTATTTCTTCTTTCTTCTCCTTTGCCAGCTGTTTTGTGCAACTCTCACACAGAGTCGTATAAAAATAAAATGTATCTGCGTACACAATCATAAGAACAGAAAACTTGCTGCAAATCCACGAAGCGCGAACCATGAATATAATAGAATAAGATAATTTAAAGATCAATTAATAAAACAATAAATAATTATTAGAACATTACAGATTCCAATGAGGACAAAATATATAGTAATATCCAGCCGCCTGTGCACTAAACACAAATTAAGGTTGTATCACGAATTAAAAATATTTGTGTTTACCGTGCATAGACGGCTAAATATTTCTGTATGTGACTCATGGCACAAAATTTTTTGTATTGAGGACAAAATAAGCACATTATAATTGAATGTGCAATAATGTGTGTGAAATGGACCTTTATCGCAAAATATTAAAGTGTTGGACTATGAATCTCGTTAAAACAAGACTCATTAAAGAAGGCTTCTATATCCAGAAAAACAGTTCCACTAATAAACCTTAAAAATCTTTAAATTGCATTTTCAACAACTTAATTTTAAAATACTAGACTTACAAAACACGTAAGGAAAAGATTTGAATTTAATGGCTGGCAAATGCAAGAGAAACCTGGCAGTAATAAAATTTAAGTTCTTTTTGTGTAAACAAAATTTTTGATACAGTTCCTATACACTGAGAAGATCTTGATAAAATCTAGAGGCCAAAAAACTCTGTAAAAACAAAGGAACTTTGAAGATGTGGAAAATAAGTGAAAGTTCTTCAAGTTAAAATAGAATTAATTATATCAATCTGAGTAAAGCCTTGAGTAAGTGTTTTAATTGCTGTAGATAAGAAACATTTCCATTTTTTTTTTAATTCTACAAGCAAAAGCTATTTACAAAATCTGCTAATAACTTGGAAACTATCCGCGTATGCGTGCACTTCTACATTCTGCAAATCTGCTCTCACATATCTTCATGCTAGGATTAATCTCTGGCTACATTTCACAAATCCAATTTTGAACAGGCCATACATTTTTTATAGTCTTGTGGTCAGGCTTCGATTTTTTTTTTTTTGAGCAGTAGCAACACTTGCTAGTGGCCTTATTTTTTACTAGCAAATTGCATTATCTACTAGTGAAAGTTTTTTAACATTATACAAAAGAAACTTTAACTTGTCTCCCTCCATTAGTCAATCATGACAAATTTTAATTTCATCCCTGTAACTGTCATGCTGTAATGCTGAAAAGATTACAAATATTTAGATATAACTCACCTTTCCGTGACCTGACAGATTAATTCTAACAATTTAATTCGAATACAAATATAAAAAAAAACATTTCATTTAACTTAAATTCACAAAATTCAAAAACACTATTCAAAATCTCAAGTCATTTTCCATATGGTTTACAATCTGGGTTTCAGGTCTTTTCATCATATCACTTTAAAACAGCAGGCCTGACGTCAAACTTGTCTTTGGACGGACCTGCAATCTACCCATGAGAGCATTCAATGCTTGTAAGTTTAAACTACACTTCCAGTCAGCCTGGATTCTCTTCATGAAACTGATCCCAACCTCACATGCAGAAGTAGATAAGGGAAATATACTGGATATTTCTACTAGTGCCAAAATGTTTTTATAATTGTACTTTTTAAGAAACATTCATTTTCAGAAAACAGTTGTTCCTTTTTGTATGTGTCTAAAATATTCCACATGTGCAATGCAGAGCCACTTTACAATTCACACTAAAACGTTCAAAATTTTTCCACTAGCAACTTTTGCTAGAACTACTTTTTTATCACTAGCAAAATGCATTTGCTTGCTAGCAATTTGCTACTAATTGCCGGTCGAAATCGAGCCCTGCTTGTGACCGATTTTACCAAAAGGATTACATCAATATATTAAATTAGACATTACCTTTTTTCTGCTGCAGCTGTAGTCTTTGGTTAAAATATAATTAGCACACCTCAGATTCACAACAAAATTTAGTAAAACTAGTTAAGTTGTCTCAGATGCAGCTCAAACTCAAAACTTACAAGTGCATTCCCATCAATATGTCAGTAAAACAGCTGGAGCACAAAGACACCAAGAGCTCAACACAAGAGCTAAGAGAAGATTATCTTAACTAACCACTGAGCTCTGTACAAGCCACAGCTTGCCCATATACATCAAAGCCAATCAGTGCTGTTTCAAACAAGCTAAAACCATTTCTATCATGCTACAGCAAGATGTCACTCCACTATGAAAAACATTTTAAGAAAAGCCTGAATAGCTTTTCAGATACTTTTTACAGAAATGCCTGAAATAACTGATATTATGGTTTGAAGTCTTGTTTTTTTTTTTTTTTTTTCTTCTTTACTCTAATAAAACCCTATTATCCTAAATAGAGCTCTTAATAAGACAGACATGTACAAAATACTTTTAAAAATGGATCCCACTGAGATCCCAGGATGAAATTTTGCAGAAAGCTTTTAGAAACATGAAATAATGAATACTGTTATTTATTTTTTTGAAAATTTTTACTCATATTTTTTTAATCACTTTTAATTTTGTAACTTAATTTTAAAATTTAAAGTAAGTTCATTGTGTAGCATATCATATTAAAGCCCATAAATTTCTGAAGAGTGGTGTTTTTAGTTTTGAAATATCTCAATTCTGTCTAGCCTGAGTGTTTTTAAGTTTTTGTGTAGTCTAGAAAGGCCGAAATTGTCAAATTTTTGACTGGACGAAACAAAAAAATAAATAAATTTAGATTTAAACTTAGTTTTGATCATTCAACAAGTGTACAAAATTTTATGAAAATTGGAAGACATGAGGTAAAAAATTCATTAAGAATTGGATCACTTGACATGGTCCCAAAACTTGAAAATTGCATTGCCTTAGGAGCAGGAATCGAACTCACATCTATTTTCTGGCATTTCATTTAAAATAAAACCAGGTGTGATTTTAGTCCAGTTTTTCCATGCATCTTAATTTTAAATACCATTAGCAATTTTTGCTTAAACTCACTTCAGTTGTTAACTGAGTTGTGTAAATCAGATTTACACAACAGCTGCAATTTTTTAAATTTGATCATGTAAACAGTTATGTGATTCTGATATTCATAAATGTTGAATAAATAAAGTCATAAAAGTTCCATTTTTATGGAGTTTTTTTCTTTTTTTTTTTTTTTTTCTTCCTTTTTAGCATTTCGATTTGTAGTAGTAGTTGACTATGCCACCCAAAAAGAAAGATAATGAATCTGAGAGACCTCCACTAATTGGAAGAATTGGAACCAATTTAAAAGTAGGAATTGTTGGAATACCTAATGTTGGGTAAGACTAGTGATTCTTTTTTTCAGTACCTGTGTTTTTAAAACTAACAGTGTATTGTTGTATTATAATTTTTGTACTTCATTAATTCTCCGTCAAGCAGTGTGCAGTGCAATTTTAACATAAACTGTTACATTCAAATATTGGTTCTTCCTAAATATGGCTTCTCATGAAGCCATGAGAGAAGAAAATGATTGGAAAGATGCATTGGATGTCAACATAAAAATGTAAAACATTTTCTTATAAACTTGGAACAGAAAGATGAAGAAACACTTTTTTTTTTTTTTATAGGGTAAAGCAGCTTGAGAATAGTGATTGGGTCGTGTGTCCTGCATTACGAAGTCCAATCATTGCTGCTCTGTTCCCTTTTATGCCCCATTCTATTTTTATGGGGCTGCTTTAAGAACACATTTACCAGAAAGAGGATTTTGAAACAGTATCTGTCAACAAAACCTGAAGACTTTAGGCTTTTTCTCTGTCATTTTACAGATAGGCTAAATTTGTGGCAGTACTGTGCATATTTCTTCACCAGCCAATTTACTTATATCAGGGATGTTTATTTTCCGGAAATTCCCACCATTGTTTATTTTTAAAAAAATCTACATTTTTCATGAAATTCTTCCACGGATTCAAAGAATTCCACTTTTTTTTGTCATCATTTGGGCCGTGCTTGAGATTGATTCAAAACTAAATAGAAATTTGGGAAGATTAGTTGAGAAGGGGGGGGTCGTTTTTCGTCTGGGGACGGTATTTCATCTTTTAAAACTTTTGAAAATGGAAGTTAAGCAGTGTGTAGATTTTTCCAATCGTTATTTTTTTTATCATGATGTTACTCTGTCCAGTATTGTTGTTGAATGTCATTTTGTTGCATAAATGTTTGCATTTCAGCTTGAAACTCTAGCCAGCAATTTCCGAAAATGGAAGGTAGAAGATGGCGCCAAAATTTTATGTAATCTTCAGGCATGAGATTCTTCCACAGATTCGAAAAATTCCGCATTTTTTGTTATAAATTGGGCCATTCCCGCAATCAGTACACTACTGAATAGAAATTTTTTGAAGATTAGTGGAGGGGAAGGAATGTTTTCTCTCAGAGAATGAAATTTCGTCCTTCCAAACTTTTGAAAATGGGAGGTAGACGGACAGAAGATTTCTCTTGTAGTCGTAATTTTTCTTCTCTCAATGTTTTTTCTGCCCAGTATTGTTGTTAGATATAATTTTATTCCATAAATACAGTCTAACCTCATTAACATGAAACCTCATTACGCGAAATATGTGTTTGGTCCGGTCAAATAACATAGAGCAATAATCATTTGACACGAATTCTTTTATGCTAGAAATCGCTTAACACAAAAGGATTTTTGGACCTGAAAGAGATTGTACTGTAACATGTAAAACTCGCTTTACATGAAAGTTTTCTTTTTCATAGATTTCCCCTAGCAGAAAGGGGTTGCGTTTGGGAGTGTCCACCTTTCTGAATGGAATGGAATGGAATGTCTCTTTTGTTCCTCCTCCTGAGAAAGGGTGGGGGAGTGAAGAAGGACAACACATGGCATGACGGCAGCCAGGAACAGAACTGGTTTTGTGCAAGGCGAGAAGTTGGAATTTCTCTGGAACACATGGCAGGGCTGAAGGTGGAATTTAGTTACGTAGTTGCTAGGGACATCATAATGAGTTGCAAACAGCAGTCCGTTTCTCTCAAAATGAAAAAAATAAATGTTTTTGAATGAAATAAGCGATGGTATTTTTAAAATGACGGAAATCGCGGCGAAGTACAGAGTTGCTAACAGCACCATTTCTACAATTTTGAAACATGTAGAAAAGAAATGGGAATGTTTTAAGAACTGTTTTGTCACTGCTGCTGAAGAGGTCTGTGGCACCATAGCAGTGGGTAACAATAGAGGTGATGCTTGGTGGAATAGTGAGATTAAAGAGGCAGTAAAGAGAAAGAAGGAAGCCTATTTGGAGATGTTGCAAGGTAGTGTTTCTGTGAATGAATATCACTGTAAGAAGGGTGAAGCAGCTAAGCTGGTTCGCCAGAGTAAGGCAAAAGATAGGAAGGAAAAAATGAAAAGGAATTAATTGGCTTTTTGGAAAGACAGGAGGACTTTGTGGAAGTACACGAGACTCAGGAAAAATAGGGGAAACAAAGTTGAAAGTTGTGTGAAGAATAGGATCGTGCAAATGATTTGGGGCCATCCCGGTGGCGCAGTGGTCTAAGGCGCTGCCCTCTGATCATTCTTCCGTAAGGGGTCCGGGTTCGAATCCCGGTCAGGCATGGATGTTGTGTTTGTCTTACGGCACTGGCTCTCTCCCTTCCCTGGAACCAGTGACCCTAAATTAGGGACGGGCGACTGCTTTATAGCCCAAGTTGCTCGCGGTGGTCGTTAAACCTCCAACCAAAAAAAAAAAAAAAATGATTTGGGAACCCAATGAGTTATTCTGTGAGTTATTAGATCAAGAAAGCAAAGATAATTCTCAGGAAGAAGCAGATGATGGCACAGTGAAGGATAGAAGTACAGGAGGGATCTCAAGAGAAGAGGTGTGTAAAGCTCTAAAATCTCTCCAGAACGGTAAGGCTCCGGGAATTGATGGCATAACTGCCAAGATGTTGAAATATGGTGGTGACGCTGTAATTGACTGGTTAACTGAAATTTGCCAGTTGTGCTGGGAGTTAACAAAGATCCCTCGAGACTGAAACGATGTTATTATTGTTCCCTTGTACAAGGGAAAAGGTGATCAGACTGACTGCAAGAACTATCGTGGTATTAGCCTACTTAGTGTGCCAGGAAAAGTGTTCGGTAAGGTTGTTTTTGAAAAAGTACGGGGGGTCTTACATCAGAGAAAGTATGGGATGTTCAGAGTGGGTTTTATGCCTGGCACAGGCTGCACTAACCACATTTTTGCATTGCGCATGATGATTAAAAGTAGCTGGCTGTTGGTTAGAAAGTTTTTGCTGCCTTCATAGATTTAGAGAAAGCTTACAACCAAGTAAATAGGACATTTTTGTGGAAGGTTTTAAATGAGTATGGTGTTACTGGGAATCTACTTAATAGTGTAAAAGCCATGTATGCTGGTAGTAGAGCTTGTGTACGAGTGAATGGTGTTTTATCAAAACGGGTTTCTATTAGTTCTGGAGTCGGACGAGTTTGTGTAATGTCACCATGGCTGTTTAATATATTTATGGATGCGTGCATGCGTGATGCCAAAATAGATAATACTGGTTTATGTCTTGGTGATATTCGTGTGTGCAGATTGCTGTATGCTGATGACACAGTCCTATTGGCAGAGGGCAAAAGTGAGTTGCAGAGTATGTTGTCCAGGATGTACGAAGGTTGCATGAAATTCAAACTGAGTGTAAATAAGGGAAAGACCAAAGTTATGGTTTTTGAGAGAGGAACTGGTAGTACTGAATGTAATATAAGTCTAAATGGCACAGTGATTGACCAGGTGAATGAGTTTGTGTATTTAAGAAGCATGTTTGACAGAGAAAAAATTGGATGGTGAAATTAGTAGGCGAGTGAATTCTTCATTGAAAGTCATGGCTGCTCTGGAAGGTTTTCACAGGAATGATGGGGTTTCAAGAGAGTCCTGCATGGCTGTGTATGAAAGTGTAATTGTTCATACTCTGATGTATGGCAGTGAAACCTGGGTACTACAGAAGAAACATAGAAGTCGTTTGTGTGCTGGAGAAATGCGTTACTTACGGGGGTTTGTAGCAAGACACGTTCTGATTGTGTGAGAAATGAAGAATGAAGATGTTTTGCAGTTGTGTGATGTGAAGTAAAATGTTGTTAGCAAGTTGGAGACTAATATGCTTTAGTGGTTTGGCCATGTTAAAAGAATGAGTGATGAGATGCTTACTAAGAAAATCTTTTTATCCCAAGTGGCAGGAAGCAAAGGCAGAAGGCCAAGGCAGTCGTGGGAGGATCAGATTCAGGAGTGTCTGCATGAGAAAAAGATCACAAGTATGAAGTATAGAAGGTCTTGTGTGTGGCGTGTGATGGATGTCAGTAAAGCTTGAGTTGTATGTCAAGATCGCAGTAAATGGAGAAGTTTAATACAGCAACAGTAAGTAAAAATTATCTGGTAGTTTGTATTTCTTTGTGGAGCTAACCTCTGAATCTTAAGAACAGCTTAATGATAGGTATGTATGTGAAAAAATTGAAGTGGCCTGTTCTTCTAGTGGATTTGAGCGCACCAGAAAGTGACTGAGAACAGGAAAGAATGAAGATGTCGAAGTGGCTTTACTGCGATGGATTCCTGAAGCACGAAATCAGAACCGGACCTTATCTGGAGCGATGCTTCGAGAAAAAGCAAAGGTTTTTTGCTGATGCTCTAGGTGTCACCGACTTTTTGTGCTCCAATGGTTGGCTACAGAGATTTAAAGAGATATACGGGAACATCTGTAAGAAAGTATGTGGAGAGAAATCGTCCATGAGCCCTGAAACAGTTGCATTGTTTTTTGCAAGAAAATGTCCAGCTGTTGTAAAAGAGTTAGCGCCTCAAGACATTTTTAATGCCTATGAGACGGGTGTGTTCTTTAAAGCCCTCCCAGATCAAATTTTGGTTTTAAAAAATGAAAAATTCTGTTAAGGAAAGTTCAGTAAGGAAAGAGTAACAGTTTTGGTCTTCTGCAATATGGACCGGATCGTAAAACTTCTTCTGTTAGTGATTGGAAAATCTGCCAAGCCACGCGGTTTGAAGTGTGTCAAAACTTTGCTGTTAAATTATGCACCGAGGAGAAAGCGAAATGAATACGGAAATTTTCACAAAATGGATAAAAAAACCTTTGATGAGAAATTTCGGCAGGAAGAGAGGAAAATCTGTTTGAGGCTGGGCAATTGGAGCCCACACCATGAAGTTGCCCCCCCCCCGTTGCATTGCAAAGCAAAGTTACATGCAGCCTTTTGTCCAGGGAATAATCCAATCCATGAAAACATGTATTACAGGCAAGAAATTGTTCGAAAAATGATTCAGTGTTATGATAACCGTTTTGTGTAGAACTCCTAGAAGCACTGGCATTCCTTAGAAGTTCGTGGAATAATGTCTCTACTAAAACAATTAAGAACTGTTTTCGTCATGGCGAATTCACTACAACTGATAATGAAAATGTGGACAGATCAGATGAACCGGTGCCAACGAATTTGATTGAAGAAGCCGAACAAAGAGGAATTCTTAATGCGGATAATTTTGAGGAAAACATTAGTGTGGATGAAAATGTTCTCACATTGGATTTATGACAGAGGATGACATAATTGCTGTAGCTTTAGTCAAGAATAATGAAGACAGTGCATCGGATGATGAAGAACAGGCCGAAATTGACCCAGTGTTTTACGACCCAAGCTACAGAAGCGTTAAAAACACTCCAAAATTTTCTTCTGGAACAGGAAAATGCCTCATTTGCACTGAACAGCTTGGAAGAAGTCCAGAATTTCTGGAATAACTGCTACATCCAGAAAATGAACCAACGGTCTATTATGGATTATTTTACCCAACAATGTATGTAGATATGTACTTAATTGGTACGTATGTAAATTGCATTAATTTACATTTTCCATTTTAAAACTATAAAATTTGTTGATACATAGTACGTATCACATTCTATTTTTTATGGGCCACATTCAATGATTCAATTTTTCCTTGAGGGAAAAAATGGGATTTTTAAAAAAAATTATTGGTTAACATGAAATTCAGTTAACACGAAATAATTGCCTTGGTCCCTAAGGTTTCGCGTTAATGAGGTTCGACTTTATTTGTACCTGCATTTCAGCTTGAAAATGTAGGATAAATTTCCGAATTTAACGGAAGCCGGCCGGAGCGAAGATTTCTCCTGTAATCTTTTTTTTTCTCCCACAATGTTCCCACTGTCCTGTGTTGTTGTTAAATGTTGCTTTCCTTTTCAAGAAATACATAAAGCTGTTTCAGACCAAAAAACCAAGGTTGCACAGATTGCATGTTGAACTTTTTACATTGATAAAGAAAATATCATTTTTCATGAAATAATCTCAAAGTGCAAAACTCACAAGGAAAGTAGATTTGAAGTGCTGCAACAATCACATGCCAGATCTATTTATTTATGTTAGGGGAGAAACCAAAAAACTTATTGCTCCTGTACATCAAATGATCATATGGTATCTTCATTTAAGAAAGAGCTAAAAGAATATTATCTGGCGTGTTCCTTGTACATGTTTGAAAAATTACCTGTGGGAAATTCAACTCTAATTAATTTTTCAGGGTTAGACAGTGGCCAAACAACTACCTATATAGCCCTTTCAAAATTAGCTGCTGCATGTAGTTCAGTGCTATCTGCTAATGAAATGCTTGTTATTGATGAAAAAATCATATCATATCAAATAGATTCAGCAATTAGTGATATCTCCTTGAATTACTCAGCCAATGAGAAATGTGAAATTTTTTTTTGCCTAAGGCATTGATGAATACTGTGTACAGCAATTTCAAAAACGTGCTCACATGATGGAATACGAAGTACTCCACATTGGGTAAACTTGTAAAAGCCCTCATCTCATGCTTTCATGGGCCAATTGTGGAAAGCTCATTTGATTTCAGGGATGATGTCATCACACAGCACAGAACTAGTTTAGATGCAAAAAGCTTGGACAGTTACAATACCATCAAATATAGCCGGTCAGCAAAGAAATGTTCAATGTTTGAAATGTTTGGTGTTGAAGATCTGATCACCATGCAGTTGACAAAACGTTACAGAACATTTGCGAAGCTGAAAAATTCATCACACACAAATCAACTTAGAAAAAGTGTGATAGAAAGCATGAAGTTGGATATCACTTTTCTGGGGTAAGTAAATCCATCATGTAGCTCTGTAAGTACAAAGATTGTGGCAATCCCTAAAATTCCAACACCAAAGCAGGAATCTGGATGCAGTATATGTAAATCAGAGGATTTGCAGCAAAATCAAATCAAAATAACAAATTTTTTTTTAAAGCATTATGAACTATGGAGTTTTGCTTTCAGCAGCATTAATGTGTTCAACAGACATGAATGCAGCTCTGCATTCCTTGAAATATTTTATTCAACCGGAACTACTAGTTTATTTCATAGTTTTACTTGCACCAAAAACTTCAATGTGAATTTATAGAGGCTATGTGACTTGATTAAATAAACAAATTGTTCAAAGTACAAACTAGACAAACAAACTTTGTCAATATTCTTCATAATCTTTTCTGTGAAAGAAAATAGGCCTACACCATTGATACAGGCAGGCATCAATTATGTAAGTTGCTTTTTTTATTTTTTCAAAATTTTACTTATAAGTAATGTAGCTTTGAAGAGTCAAACACTGAAAATTATAAATTAATACAATTTTATAAAGGCCACTGTGCTTTAAAAAATATCAGAACTTGGGAAGTATTATTATGAATGTAATACATATACTGGATATTCTGACTTTTTTTCATAAAAGTATTGATCTATATCAATTTCAGGAAATTTGGTTTGCTTTTAAGAAATCTGATTTCACAGAATAAGCATCCCTGTTGTATGTTGTCTGTAACTGGTACATGTTAGCAAAGATCAATCCAGATTTTTAAAGATGATACCCATTTTTGTGAAATTTGTCTATTTTTGTGCTTAGAGCAATTTTGCCAAAAATGTTGTGAATAAAGCCCCCAAAAGTACTCAAAAGTTCAAAATGGTGTTGATTCATAGATGATAGAATCACCATTATCAGGACTTGTAAAATTCCACTTCCCAGGTGCAAGGGTCATCAAAAGTTGCTCTGGGCATGAAATTAGAAATCCAGTTGCCTGGCTGGGTAAAAAACAACAACAACAACAAAAACTTATAACACCAGTTGCTTTGTTTTGCTTTTGCAACAAAATAAGCAATCTGAATGGGGAAAAAAATATAACACTCCAATATTCAGTTATGCCTCTTACACTAAAATATTTTTGTTAAAATAAAATTTTATTGAAAATATTTTTGTTAAAATAAAATTTTATTGAAAATATTTTTGTGAAGATACTGCCAAATGATGGATTTACTTCTGCTTAATGAATTAAAATGAGTGATATCATTAGTTGGAAAGGACACCATTTTCTAGCTCTGATGTAAGAATAAAATTCAAATTGTGCAAAGTGGAAAGACCATAGCCAACACTTCTGGAACTTAAAACTGAACACAAGAAAAAACTGATCACATACCCAAGTCTTTGAATGTAAGTGATTAGCAAAAATACTAATTGTTCACTGAATCGAGTGACTCAGATAAACCTACTGAAGGCCGTATTAGCATTTTCCCACCGAAATGGGCCCTTGTAATAAGACCACCTCCTAAAGTATAATTTATATTGTCCAAAAAGAATGCTATTTTAATAAAAGACATGTGACAAGTAGTGGGACGTTTCAGTAGCGACTCCTACCTTCATCAGCCGTGGAATAAAACACATGGTATTAGCATCAGTTGTTGCCAGATTTCAAAATAGCTTTCCAAATCATAGATATTAACGTCCCACTACTTGTTAATTTTTACGTAACTTAAGCGTGAGATGTCAACATCAAGAATTGTTCTAATGTTTTGTGTGTTACGTGCTTCACTGCCAATTATTCTCACTATAAAAGGCATGTACCTAAAATATTGTTTTTCTTACATAATAGTTCTAAACATTTGCTGGATTATAATTTTTGTTTTTAAAGTGCTTGCTTAGGCAGGTAGCCTAAGTCATGTGCATCTGTGCTATGATTGTTTGTTCAGATGGTAGACTAAAACATGATTTAATGCTTAGCATGGGGGAAGAAATTTAAGAACAGCAACCCCATTTTATTTTTCAAGTTTCAATTATGAATTCTGCCTGTATTCTATTTTGTCATTGAAGATTTTCATGCACCAGTTGGGTTTATAACTCATTGTCTGAATATTATTTGAATAGAGTGTTTTTCAGTTTAATTATGTGTGTGCAGGGTTTGAAAAATAAACACGCCTGAGGCATGTCAATTATTAGCTTGGGCTTGTAAAAAATGTCTAATTGCCTGACTGGGCAATTTTTTTAAATTGAGTGATTGGAGCCATATGTAACTTTGCTCCAAATGTTTACAAGTAGTGTGAAGGGATGTTCCTCTGATGAAACTAGCCTCCGGTATTTAGTGACTAAAGGTGAAAACTTCAATAAAACAGGAGAATGTTGACTGATCAGCAAAAGGCCATGCTGAGGTGGTTGGGTGGTGATGGTGGGTGGAGTGAACAACGAGATATTGCAAGCCCCTTGTGGAGTTGGGTCCCTCTGGTGAAACTGGAGTGAGTGGAGGCAAGGACGGAGGGAGTAGGAGCTCCCGCCCATGAACAAAGAGCAGTATTACTGAAATAAAGGCAAAGTTTTGTTTAAAAACAAGCCTACACAATGCGTGCAAGTTAACCAGGAGAGGGAGAACATTACCAACATCAATATCTGAAAGCAGATTGTTGCTTCAGTTACGGTTGATCAGGTTGTGTAAAGTAATGGATATCAATGGGTTTTTTTTTTTTGTAAAAAATCCAGCTATGAGAATTTTACTCATAAGGAAATATGTAAAATTTCCAATCCGTCTCAGTGGTAGTTACAAATTTGTCTTGCATTGTTGAGCGATGCAATTTCAGAATCGGAATCTACGTTGTTGGTAAAATGGAAACTCATGCACAGTTCAGGAATCACAGATAAAACATTTAATTCATAATAATTGTTGCTGCACTATTTAAAGTGTTGTAACTATGATTATTTAATTTTTATGCAAAACACAGGATATATTTTAAAAATTCAGAAACATAGCAAAATCACTGAATTTCCCGAATACCAATTTCAGCGTCACCGTCTTAAAATTTGAGATACATGCTTCTGTGCATTAAATACTTGGAATACAGACCCTTAAAATGACAATGCAAAAGATCTATAAAAAGTTCATATTTTTTACCTTAAAAAAATGAGGTTTCTGATTTGCTCAGTTATCTTAAAAGATAAATTTTTCTGGGCATCCAGCTTGTACTACCTGGGCAGGTAAATAATTTCTGCACATGCCCAGCTGGGCATCTAACTTTTCAGATATTCTTCAAGCCCTGTGTTTGTCTGTATTAATGGTTGATTTAATTTATTGAGAATTCCTCTTGAAAAGAGTATTTATGTAGACCCAGTCGCTAACAACTTTGTATTGCATGGGTTGAGTTTATTTTATGGACCCACTAAGAGATTTGCCTTTTCCTAGGCATTTTTTTCCTTCTATGTGTGTCACAATTTTTTGAATATTGACTCTGTGCATCTTAGATACTTCTTAAGAAATCTACAGGAAAAATTAATCTCTTCATTTTGCAGTCATATTGCATGTCAATTCTATGTATTTTGTTGGTTGATGATTTCAAAATTAATGCACATAAGGTTTTTAAGAAATACACGATTTTGTGCAGAAATATTCGTGGTGTGATACTTTGCTTTGTCATATTTAACACTGCCAAACGTTTTGCCACAAAATTATTTCAATGGCTATGAAAAAAAAAAAGTGCACTTGTTACTGAATGCATGTTCTTTCACTATGTGACGCATAGTCTTTTGTAATAATTGCATACTGAAAAAGTTGAATACATTTATAGAGAATTTTCACATCATTACTTCAAAGGCAACCATCTCAAAAATTCTCACCTTTCTCTATTTCTTGCTTGCATTTCTCTTCAACAGGTTCTGCTTAGGACAGAAATGTCTGTGGATCGAATGTCATTAATTTTTTCTTCCTGTTTTTGTAAAAGAGCAGTGAAATAATTGTTTTAAAAATATTTAAAACAAACACCAAATGTTTCACAGTTGTTTTCTGCCCTCAACAGTATCTGCAGGAGACAGTTACATGCAAAAATAGAGAGAGAGAGGTGAATTTTTGAGATTACTTTTAAGTGCAGGGCTAGACAAATCCAGGGCTCCAGGTGCCCAGGCTCCTAGAATTCGGGCCGCAGTGCCCAGTTTTTTTATTACTTGAGATTTTGCAGTGCAGCAAATACTGTAGTTTCTGTTGTATAATCTATAGATTATCTACTAAAAAGTTATTAATATAGGTACTGCAAATACCGGCAAAAACATAAAAAAAATGCTGGCGTGAGATTTAAAAAAATTTGCGAGGTAATTGTGTTAGGAGAGGTTGTGTTATTGGAAAAGTACTGAAAATGTGGTAACAAGAAAAATGTAATGTAACAGTGAGATAGAAGACCACAAAGAGATTGTAACAATGTTTTTTTTTTTTTTTTTACTTAGGAACATTCTGACAGAAAATATGAAGCAACGAAGGCGTTACTATGTGTGCATGTGGAAGCCTACATGCTGTGAGAAGCTGTGGCTCTCGGGAAGCCCGCAGAGCTATTCCATATTGTGTTAGGAGAGGTTGTGTTATTGGAAAAGTACTGAAAATGTGGTAACAAGAAAAATGTAATATAACAGTGAGATAGAAGACCACAAAGAGATTGTAACAATGTTTTTTTTTTTTTTTTTTACTTAGGAACATTCTGACAGAAAATATGAAGCAACGAAGGCGTTACTATGTGTGCATGTGGAAGCCTACATGCTGTGAGAAGCTGTGGCTCTCGGGAAGCCCGCAGAGCTATTCCATAGCACGCATAGGAAGTAAGAGATGGGCAAACCAATTCTTTTGCAAGAATTGATTCCTTTGATTACACTCACTAAAGAGATTCGTTCGGACCAATTTGTTCGTTTCAGTTGTTTGATTGTTCCTGTTAGAGAATAAACACTTTGTGTCTAGTGAATAGATCCTTTCATTCGTCTCGGTCAGTGATTCTTCCGGTTGACAGAATGATTTGTATCGAGGGAAACGATTCCGAGTCAAATCCTTTCGTTCGTTGATAGTTTGATGTTTAGTGGCCGATAAGTTTCAATTTGTTTTTAATTCGTAACGGAAAAATTTCCCATGATTTTCTTATAGGTTTGTTTCGAAACGTACATGATTTGTTGCACTTGTGCATAAGGTAAGATTTTCTAACTAGAAAATGAACCTCACTAAGACACTGCTGTGAAATTCTGATGTCTAGTAATCAGTAATTTGGACCGTTTCTTTCAAGGAATCTATTCTTTTCAGGAAAGATTTGTTCGCCAATGATTCAGTTTCCTGATTCGTTCTTTTTTAACGAATCGTTCGCGAACGACGCATCTCTAATTAAGCGAGTATAACCATTCTGCAAATCACACTGCTTAGTTTTGCTGCGCTAATTGTATTTGTTAAGGATTTTTTTTTTTATTCGGTTGAAACATATTCAGAAAACAGACGAAACTATGTTATGATTGTCCGCAATTATGGTGGATTTTTTAGTCTTATATAATCCTGCAACAGCTAGTGATTTTAGTTCATTTGCTTGAAAGTAACACACAAGTACTTGAAAATGACAGTTACTTTTTCGAAAAGACGATCATTTTTTTCTTTCATCTTTAAATTTCTGAGTCGGTCTTGTGAATCGCAGGTTTTTTTGGGTTTTTTTTTTTTGGAAATTACGATTTACGATTAACATGACTGGTGCAGATTATAGGGTTTTGATTTTTTTTTTTTTTTTTTTTTTTCAAATTTTGTAGTCTGAGACACACTGTCGCAGATTATCGAAGGAAAAAAATGTTTTTCTCAGAATTTCACTATCTACAGATCACATGCCACCGCGGATTTTACGTGAAATTTTTTTTTTTTTTCACGTCGTCGCCATTGTGGATTTCAAAAAGGAATTTTTTTCTGAATTTTATGGTCTGCAGATTATACAAAGAAAAAAAGTATGGTCCTTTGAATTAATACGTTCAAAATATGACATCTGCAAATAGTGTTTTAATAAAATCAAAATCTTTAAATTTAAATTTTTTTAGAGATGTCTACTGGAAGAATGAAAAAAAAAGTATGAAGCAAATTGGAACTGTATTTTGCAATAAGTAGCTTAGTTAAAAAGAAAAAACTGACAAGTATAGTTTACCACTTTTCATTCTGGCATCATCACCAGACATGTTTTTGTTCATGAGTTATTGACTTCATTTCACCTGGCCCTAAATTTTGGGAGCTGGCTCCTATATCTAGAACACATTTGTCGAGCCCTGTTGAAGTGTATGATTACGTATTTCAGCAGAGTTATTTGGCATTTTGAAATGTGCAATACAAAACTGATTTTGTTTTTACTTTTTTTTTTGAGAGATAATTTTTACATGTATTATGTGAATTACAAAAATACAAAAAAAAATGTTTTTAAAAATGTTTCTTGTACACTCTTACAAAAATGTCTTCATTGCTTTGCCTTCGAATCTTTTTGTGATGCTTTGCATGTTGTGACAGGAACAGAGATCAATGCATGTCTGATTTCAAATTTACCATTTTATAATGATACCATTAATTAATGGGTAACTAATGAGTGATTTTTTAATGACTTTTTATTTGTATTTTCTTTGTGTAGGAAATCTACTATCTTCAACATCCTTACAGCTAGTCAAGTAGCTGCTGAAAATTTTCCTTTTTGCACCATTGATCCTAATGAAAATAAGTATTACATATTTTCCTACTGCATCTGAATTTGCCTAAATCATAATTCAATGTGCTTTATTTCTAAAATGAAATGGCTAGCATTTTCTAACATTTTCATTGTTATGCGTGCACACTTTTTTCATTTTTTTTTATATACGGGATTGTTATATTTCCATAGGTTTGTCCATTCCAATAATGATGTGTAAAACTTGATTATTAAATAGTATTACCATGTTTTTGGAAACATTTTCATGTGTGTCAGGGTTGACAAGCATATCAAACAAAACAGCCATCTTTTGAGGTATGTATGACCACATGATCTTAAACTGCCAGTTCCATTATTTTTTTCTGAGAGCCTCTCTAGTTCTTATTTGGCTGGTTTTTCCAGAATTTTTTTGAGGAAATTGAAAAATGCTGATAAATTGATACATTTGTAATTTCTTGTTAGCAAAATATTCCTTCGGTGTAAAATTTTGGTTTTCCTAGTTTGATTTTTTTTAGTTTTGCAACAGATGGTGCATGCAAAGCGAGAAGACAGAGAGAGAGAGAGAGCAATTTTTTGATCCATCATTTTTTAAGACCTTTTTTTCAAATCAAATAAGTTTTTTAGAAAAGCAACATAGTGCTGCACTTATCACATTTTTATCATGTATTTTGAAGAATAAAATAAAGTACATACTTGTAGCATCATTATGTCCTTCAATGGGCTTTATATCTCTGCCCTTATTTGTGTGATTTGAAAATTCTGTTTTGCATTGGAAAGTGTGAACTATGAGAATAAAGATCTATAGGCTTAGGTCTTTTTTTGATGCATGACCTTGACACTAGGGAGTGTAAGTGCAGATGCTATTGATCTATAAATATATTATATTCCATATCATTGTTTCTAAAAATCCAGTTGAAAAAATTTGATTTTTCCTCTGGTACTTATTACCACAAAAACCACTTTTTCGCACTTAGTACGTAAATAATGCAATTTTTCAACTAAGTTACATAAATGAATATTTTCTTTTTTCTCTCATAGCACTCAGTATGAAGAACATTTTGCACATATTTTCTGATGTTCCATATCATACACTTTTGTCACTAGAAGCATGAGTGTGTATTTATAATTGTATTGCTGCTTCAAAAAAACCCAGCTGAAGTTTTTTTAATATATCTCACCACAAAAAACATTTTTTTGGATGTCTTTTAAACATATGATTGTACAGGTTTCTTGTTGGAGGTGTAAATGTATATTCTATTTTCCCATTGCTTTACTTCTAAAAGTCTGATTTAAAACAAATCTTTTTTTAGCAATTAGGCACATAAGTATGAGGAACATTTTGCATATAATTTTCAATGTTTCGTAATGACAGCTGTGTTACCATGTGATATTTCTGTGTACCTTATGTTTCAGGCATGCCACATAGTGATGAAGGCTGTGGATATTGCCCACTTCAAATAATGCACAGTTTTCCTGCTAAGTGGGCATATACAGGGGTTGGACAGAATAATAACACCTAGGAAAAAAAAGTTTTATGTACCTAGTAGGGTATGATGTCACCTTTGGCATTCAAAACCACCTGAATTTTTCTTGGAATGGAAGCATACAAATCCTAGATGGTGGTTAGTGGAATGTTACACCTTCTTTTTGCAGAAACTGCTCCAGGTTCTTGAGAAATGCAGGAGGAGGATAACAGGATCTTACTCTGTTTTCCTACACAGACCACAGTGGCTCGATCATGTTTAAGTCTGGTGACTGGGGAAGCCAAAGGAAGGTGTGTAAATTCGTCCTCATGTTCCTCAAACCGTAATTGGACGTTCCGAGCTCTGTGAATTGGGACTTTATCTTGATAGATGGCATCCTCTGCAGGAAACAATGCCTGAGCCATTGGATGGACTTGGTCGACCAAAAGGATTTCATACATCCTGCTTATCACTCCTTCTTTCAACATGGCCAAACTAGCTAAGAATATTACTCTCCAACTTGCTAACAACATTTTGCTTCACATTACATGTAATGTCCACTTGATGATACTGAAGGAATACGTGAGGACTAGAACTGCATATGTGGTGATGGCCTTGGTGATGTTGTGATCGTTGAACTTGGTCTCCATTATCCTCTTGAGCCTTTGGTTGTATTTGGTGGCTAGATTTTTCTTGATTTCTTTGTGTTCCAGGCATTGGGCCTAAAGCATACCAAGGTACTTTTAGATTTCCCTTTCCTCCATGCTGCAATCTTTTATCTGGTCTTCATTTGGTAATTGCGTGGATTGTGCTTTCCTTGGTTCATATCATTTGTGTTATTGTTATTATTATTATATATTTATTTATTTTATTTGTTGTTTTTATTTTTTTATTATTATTATTATTTTTTTTTTTTTTTTTTTTTGCTTCTGATAGATTTCTTTATGAATAGCATTTTGTGTGGATTTTCTGCTACCACGGTTCAGTTTTCTTTGTAGAGGTTCAAATGAATGTTTCTATTAAAATAATTTCTTTGCATCAAAAGACCAATTTGGAAAGTTATTTTACTGTTTGATTGCTGTCTCTAGGATCAACATGATTGTTACTATCATAGACCCATATTTTTGAAATTTGATATACCCATGGATTTCTGATTGTTCTATTTTATGTTATCAATGCAAAAGATGTATTCATTTCACCTAATAAGTTGGTGTCATCTTTTGTGAAAAGTTTTTCCCTGACTTTTGGAGTGTTGTGCAGTATGTTACAAAATGCCTTGGTTTAGTATCTGTAGTGTAGTAAAAATTGTTCATTCCTGGAAAATGAAGAAACATAACCCCCTTCAAATGTTAGTTATTCCTCTTGGATGTAATAAAAATACTTTTATCCATATTGCAATATAACTTCATAGATGATGAAAGGTTACAAAAATCCCATTAAAAATGTGGGCAGGGGCAGCATTTAAATCTAAACCCCCTATTATCGTTTTGTTTTTCAAAATATTGCAGAAATAGGCTTAGATATTGTGTTTGTTCTATGGCACTTGCTCTCTCCCTTCCCTGAACCATTGGCCCTAAATTAGGGACAGGTGATTGCTTATAGCCCATTGAGCTGCACAGTGGCCATTAAACCCCTAAACTATAACAACAGAAGAATATATAAAATAATATGCTCAAAAAAGCTGGTCAGCTTTGGAACATAGGGTAGAGTATAGTAAAAGACTCAGGGTTGGCAAGTTTGTCAAGGCGGTTAAAACTGGCATGGCAGAAATTAGTGTGTGCCATGAAAGTGGCAATAACTGGCAGAAACCCAGAAAATAATTATGTCTTGTAATAAAAACTTACTTAAGTACCACAAATAGCATATAATGAATAGCATAGGGAAATGCATTTTAAAGTAAAACAAGTTTAGTTGCAATGTTTACAGTATTTATTCAAAGGTTACATCCTAGTAAATTCGCCATTCAAGTGCACTTTTTCAACGAAGTAGTCTTTAGCAAAAGACCAATTTTGCTGCTGTTTCCAAACCCAAACAATTTCTTAATTTATTGTGAATAAACGAAAAGCTTGAGAATATTCTTTCAAGCCCAGTAAAACTTGTAGGCAATATCATCATCATTGTGCAAGCAAGAGTTATGAAATCTTCATTTACAGTTGTTTTCTTTAAACTAGACCACCATGTAAAATCTGAGACATTTTCTAAGATTTCATTGGAGTAATATGTTTCAGGAAAAGGAGCTGATTTTTGCTTCAAAAGCTATGATGTAAAGCACAAAATTTGGGTTGATGTCATATAGTAATTTCCTAGCACTTTCTTCCTGCTCATGTGACAATTTAGATCCCATGTACTTTGGATGAAGCATATAAGCTAGCATATGATGTTGAGTTATTGCCTGACTAAATCTACTCTTAATCTTGCTTTCATTAGTTTACATGAGATTATCATCATCCATTAGGGTCAACCAAATTTCACAAGCATCCGCAATAGAACAGTCCTCTTTCTGGATCTTATCCAAGGCAGCAGCAATAGGTTTTAAAAGTTGCAACAAGTGTTTTACTTCTTTATTAATAATCCAATTATTTATGACTTTAACAACACATATGTCATCTATATTGTCTTCATGACCTTCAAGTAATTGTAAGTAATATGAATGATTCTTTATGAATGATTCCAAGCAATCTACGTGACTGTTCCACTTTGTTGCCGGGTAATTGTGGGTTCACAACATTCGGATATTCCTTAAGCCAAGCACATTGTCTGTGACAAGTTCTGCTGAAATAATTCTTAACAGATACCACATGCTTCAAAACAGACTCTGATGTAACATCTTGTCCAAGAAGATTAAGATAGTGAGCTGAACACCCATAAGTTGTAACTGATGGGTTATTTTCATTAATCATCTTTCTCATTGATTCCATTTTATTTTCATTATCTGTTTCAAGAGCTTTCACTTTACATTTGTATTACTTTTCTACTTCTGTTATTGCTGCCTTGGCTAAATCAACACAGTAACTTGCTGTTTTTTTCTTGGACCCTGTATTTACAGAATTAAAGAAGATACATTCAGTACCAGTATGAATACAATTAGCAATAACCGGTTCATTGTGGATGTTACTCCAACCATCTTGAATCAATGTAACTATTTTACCACTGACTTTCTTTTCAACTTCTTACTGCAATTCATTATGTACTTTATCTAGCAGGTCTCCAGCCCCAGTTGTTTCCTTTTTGGAGGTGTGTAATTTGGTCTTAGTAAACTGATCATTCTTGTAAAGGATGGATGCTCACTTGTCCAAGAATGGAATATTGCAACTGTAAAAAATTTGAGATTGCCACATCAAAAGTCTCTTTGTCTTTTGAACTTGTTTGAATGACAAATTTTTCATTTTGGTCTGACTTGTTGAAGGTCTGTCTTCTTCAGGTACTTTTTCTCCTCCTTGTCTTGGTTTCTTTGCACCTGTAGCTGAATTCTCTTATGAACCACTAGGTACTTTTAGTTGATTTATTTGAGATGTTAGTGTAGAATATTTATACAGTTTCAAATTTTTTTTTCAGATGTTGAAAAACAACCCCACTCTTACCATAAAGGCATTTCGTATATTAATCTGTGACACTGCATTGTATTTATTTCAATCTGTCTTTTGTTTTTCTTTTTCTTTCCTCTTTTTCTCTTTCATGCTAGCCAACATATTTCACTTTTCTGATACCAGGTAGTTATATCCAGTTATCTTAATTTTATCCCCCCCAGTATTTGTAATATGCCTGATTTGACATTTTGGAATGTAGGTCATGTATTATAAAATTCTCAAGGAAAAATTGAATTTAAAAGAAAAAAGTGAAATTATATTTCCTCAAAAAGTAAATCAGCTGTAAGCATTCAAAGTTGTTCTTTCTTTTTTTTCTCTTGGAATATCATCAGAGTAATAATGAAAAGCAGTGACTTTCATCTAGAGAAGTGATGAATACTCAATAGGAATCATTTGATAATTTAGTCATTCTTGGCCAAAATTTTTATTTAACTCTATTACAGCCTCATAACATTTACAGAATAGATTTGTAGGCATGCCCAAGTTTTGTTCCACCGATCACTAGCCATTGCTATAAGCATGAAACTGTTAGATTAGAAATACCCCATTATTTAGATAACTTTTGTTTAAAACAATTGCCATTTATTATGAATTATATTTAGGTATTACATTCTGTTATGCTCGTTTGCTGAATGGAATATCCCTTTTCTTGTAGATACGTCGAGTTCCTGTACCTGACACAAGGTTTGACTTTCTCTGTGATCATTTTCAACCACTGAGGTAAGTACTACAACTATTTTTACCACATTATATGTAGACGAATTATGCCTTATTAATTCACAACTAGTTAGATACTTCCATCTTTGTTAGCTAAGTGTTAATTTTAATGCACATCATCATCATCAACAGCAATTATTAGTCTACTTCTGTATGAAGGTATCCTCTAGTTTCTTCCACAATAATCTATCTTAAGCCAGTCTTCTTGACGCTACTCCAGCATGCTTTCAAATTTCATCCGCTCATGGTCTTCTGGGTCTTTTTCAGTGTTTCATCGCTTTTTTGGCGACTTTGTTGTCACAGCCTGGGAACAGGTGTAAATGTAGCAGGGCCAGACAAGTGTTTTGTTTTTAGCTGAAAGATAGGAGCTCCAAATTGTTAGTTTCCTTCATAATTTATTATGGCTTAGGACTGGCAGCCTTTGCACTTGTAAGAAAACGTTAGCACGTTTAAAAGTTATATATATTTTTTATTTTTTTTTAATACTTTTTGGTGATTTTTTTCTTCTTATTTCTCAAGATAAAATTTTTTAATATCTTTTATTCTAATACATTCTTTGACAAGGATGATATGTTACTTGTAAGATAAGCTTATCAATTGAAGACATTCGACAGTTACACTTCACTCTTTTCTTCTGAGCATTTCCACATTATCGAGCCATTTTGATCCTTCCTATTTATCCTATATCAGTAATCATTATATTAAGCACACTGTTTATTTTTTGTTGTCTCAGTGACTTCAAATAACTTAATTGCTAAGCAGCAATGTGCACTCTAAATGGATTTTAATGAAATGTCAGTCCAAGTGATGTGTCAGACTCGGTGACTTATAAACCGAACGATGTCTTGCCTCCCTTCAGCATTCAGTGGTGGAGGACAACACAAATGGCACGAATACTTAGATCTTTATATTTAACTGAATGAGCCTAAAGGTTGAGCTCTTGTTGTATCTCAAAAGGGGAGTCAAAGTAGCAGTGGTTGTGGTTTTCGACACTGGCAGCAAAGGCGACTACTTTTTGTATCCCTTGGTATCCAGTCTGATATTTCAGTTGTCCAAAAGTGGTCAGTTCTAGCAATACATATAGCCCATTGCCAATTTGAGTGTTTTACTTTGATCATGATGATGTACCAAGTTCCACCTAGCACGAACCTTTCCATGCTTCTTTTAGTTTCATGCAGCCTCCGTATGTCGTTTTTAGTTAAGATCCATGTCTTTAATTGCTAAGTAAGAACTGGAAGGATACAGTGATTAAACACTTTTCTTTTCAAACACAATGGTAAATTACATACATACATATCACTAAGCTGTTCTCTGATATTCAGAGGTTAGCTCCTCACAGAAAGAATTTACTGTTGCTGTATCAAACATCTCCATTTACAGCAATCTTGGCACACAGCTCAAACTTCACTAATGTCCATCATACGACACACACAAGACCTTTTATATATCATATTCATTATCTTTTTCTCATGCAGACATTCCTGAATCTGGTCCTCCCATAATTTCCTTGGCCTTTCTCTATCTTTCTTTCCTGCCACTTGGGCTGAATAAATTCTCTTAGTAAGGATCTCATCACTACTTCTTTCAACATGGCCAACTACAAAAAATACATATATTACTTTTCGGATGGGTGTGCCGGACAATATAAAAATTGCAAAAACTTTTGAATTTATGCTACCATGAAGACTATTTTGGAATACCTGCTGAGTGGCACTTTTTTGCTACTGCACATGGAAAAGGGCCATGTGATGGCATTGGAGGAACTGTTAAATGGTTGGTCAGAAAAGCAAGTCTCCAAAATCCATTTGAAAATCAAATTTTAACTGGAAGATATGTATAAATTTTGTAATGAAAATATTACTGGGATCGCATTTAAATTTCCATCTACTACAAAAATACTTCAAATACAGAATCTTTTGGAAGATAGATATAATAAAGCTCTTACAATTAAGCACGCAAGAGATTATCACTGTTTCATCCTGAAAAATAAATTTACATTAAAAGTGGGCGGCATTATTTCTGGATCAGCAATATGTACAGAAATAAATATTTAAAAAATGACTTTTTAGTATGTGATATAGAAATTAATGACTTTGTATGTTGTGTTTATGACAATAAATGTTGGCTAGGCGTAGTTGAAAATGCATCTGTCAGCACAAATGACTTTTTCATTCATGTTTTTTCATCCTTGTGGTCCAAGCACTTGTTTTAAACTATCAAGAGATGACAAGGTTTGGGTGAAAGCTGAAAATTTATTAAGGGAAATCTCACCATTGGAACTCGGTACAGCAACAGGACAGACTCATAACATTAGTTGCAATCTGAACACAAAGTTGTCATTGTTGCTACAGAAAAAGTTACCTAAACATTGTTTGTGGTTTGCAAACTGAACATTTAATACTCAAGATTATCAAGAAAAAATTTTCTAAACTAAAACTTATGTACTCAATCACATCAACTGTAAATGAAATATAAGCAGCAAGCTTTGTTTTAAAAACCCAACATTTTCCAGATAATTTTATAGAAATTATTATATTTTCTACTTCCTATATGCCTATAAATAATAATATTTCACATGACAATGCCCTGAAATTTAATAGAATACAAATAAGAGTATAAATATCCAAAATAGTTATTATGATGTGCAAAATTGATATTCTGTAATTTGCCATTTTTTATGATTTTCAATATTTTACAGCAGCTGTATAAGATCAAAAACACAATATGAGACTTACACAATGCCAACACCTCTGCTAGAAGTACATTCTATAAAAATTTCGGATTTTTTCATACACTTTTTTTTTAGATACAGCTTGCTGAATATGGCCGAAGTTTGCAAAATGTAGTTGTTAAACATTTTTTTAATAAGAAGGAGGATGTTAATATTGAGTTTAACATTTTTAAATTGTCTAACTACATGTACTTTATTTAATTGTAGAGTTTCATTGTGTGTATATAATTCCTTCATAAGTTAAAAAATCTTAAAGTTGGTGAAATATTCAATTTTGCGCTGAAAATGCATGTAAAATTTTCTGGTACTGAATAAAATATTAAATGCAATGTTAATAATTCATTTTGTAGCTCAGACTATGCTTAAGTTACTGGATTTTTTTATTTGAAACCGTTATCTTTAATAGTTTGGGAGATATTACAAAAAAGCAAACATGACTGCACTCAATTTTTTTTGGCATCATGCATGCATGCATGCATCCATAAATATGTTAAACAGCCAGGGTGACATTACACAACCCTGTCTGACTCTTGCTGCAATGGAAGACCCTTTCTATACAACACCATTCACTCGTACACATGCTTTACTGCCAGCATACATTGTTTTGGCACTATTGAGTAGACTACCAGTGGTACCATATTTATTCAGTACCTTCTACAGAAGCGTCCATACCTGCCTGGTTTTACGATTTTCCCGTAAAATTTATGGAAACGTGACTTGTTTTACGGGCAAAATGTTAATTTTACGGATTTGATGTTTTCCCGAGATTTATTTTCCTTTTTTTGATGATTTTGCACCCGCTATTAAAACTTTTTATTTAACTTAATCCATTCAAAGTAAAGCGCCGATGTAAGTTACGAACAACTTTTCAGTTATTATAAATATGCTTATTCGTAATGTGTTTGTGGGAACATTTGCAGCAGTTTTCCCACGTGTTAGGTGTTGCGTTGTTTCAAACACTAAAACTTGCGCCGCGCATAAACTGATAAGGATAACAACCAGCTGGGCTTGTTTAACCTTGGGCTTGGTTCTCTCTTGCTGTCCCCCCTCTCCTTTTCAGGTAATGCACTCTTCGTCCCCCGAGTCGCAACTTCTGAGGAGGCCAAAGTGGGTGCGACTTGCATTGTAGCACACACTTGGGAGCAAGTGTCTTTACTACTCCTAGTTCGAAAGGCAATCTCAGAGCGTAGTTATTGTAGAAAAAAAATTCAAACGGATTTTAAATCTGTGTAATTTTTAAGCCCAGTTTGATACCCAACATGACGAAATTAAGCAGAAACTGTCAGTTTTGTGAAATTAAAAATGCATTGGGTCATGGTTTCATAACTTCTTCTCTGGTAATAAATTTGACCTAACGGAAGAATGTTACTAGGAAGTTAAAAGAAAAAAAAGTAAGCCCAATGTTCATTCGAGCCAGTGCTTCTCCAGCAATAATTTATTTTGCTCGTCCAGTTAGTAAGTTTGTACGTTTTCCAACCGTGCTTTGTTCATCTTTCGATAACGTGCGTAAAAATATTTTGCCTTGATTCAACCAAATTAATATGTTGCGGTACTATTTTTCCCTCTGCAAATTGCATCTCTTTAAACTGTTACTGTTTTACTATAGCAGTTTTACTTGCATTTTTTTTTCAAGTGTCAATAAATTTAGTATTAGTGATTCTCTATGAGCAGCAATATAAAAATGCATATTCTGCAGAGTTTCCTGTGTATTGCAAAATCTTCAAAAATGAAAAACCTGCATTTTGCTCTGTGTCGATGTAATTTCAGCATTTCACGTGGTGAAAGGAATGATATTACTAATCATATAGCACCAAGCATAAATCTAATGTTGACTGCGTGAAAAAAAATATATATGATTAATTAACTTCCTTTGTTAAAAGTTATAATGAACTGGATGCGATTCGTGCAAAGTGTTTATTCACTTCGTTTTTAGTTGAGCATAATTTACCAATTAGTGTCCCTCAGTCACTCATTTATTTCATTTGACTGTTTCATCGTCCGTCTCTCCGTAAGATAATCCTAGCATGAAAATGGTTCGTTTTTGAAAACATTTTAGTTTGTTCCGTGATGGCGTGGGATACGATCCTATTGGATTTAAGGGTCAAAGGGTGTGGAACATCCATCCCTTGAGATGCAAACCTCCATAAAAATAGATTTTTAATCTCTTTATAGATCATAATGATAGCATAGTAATGAGAAATTATATATAGATTCTATTTTAATGGAAATAAACGTGCCGATAAATTCAAACATCTGTAGTCATATCAATTAAAAGTTGATACTTGTTTCAGAGGTAACATATTGTGTTTTAATCAATATGTTCAGTACATTTAATCAATGAACACATTGATCAATGTTTTAATCAATATGTTCAGTACATTTAATCAACATGCGCGACAAGTAATTTCATTGAATATATTGATTAAAATTTTCATCGAAAATATCGATTAATTTTTTTACGGATTTCGGTTTCTGAAAGTTGGCAGGTATATGAGTGTCCTATTTACTTGATCATAAGCTTTCTCTAATCTATGAAGGCACTTCTTACCAATAGACAGATACTTTTCAATCATCAAACGCACAATAGTAAATTGCTTTTAAAGAGCAATTTACCATTTTCACAATGGTAAATTGCTCTTTAAAATTTGTCCTGTTTTTTCTAATTGCTCTCTAACCAAGTTTTACATGCCTATTAATTTCTTCTTCAGTGTGATGCTCATGTAATATCTATTGCCCAAAGTAAAAGTAGGCATCTTTGCTCTCTAGCCCATTGAGGCTCTTGCGCCAGTAAACACAAAATAACCTAAATGTAGGCATCGGTTATTTCTAGATTTTCCCCATCAACCACTAATTTTTTTGTTTTTGTAACATTATACAGCAATTTTGTTTTCTATAAGTTCACTTTTAATCTCACTTCTTTACTCTTGTCAGCAAGTTCCTGGATCATACTCTGCAGCTCTGATGGGTTACTTGCAAAAATTAGTCAGCAGCAAAACAAAGATGTGCTAAATAATCCCCATTAATCTTTATGCCCTTGTCTTCCCAGTTCAATGATTGAATAGCATTCTGCAATGTGGCACTGAAAAGCTTGGACGATATAATATCCCCTTACCTCACCCACTTTCCAATTTTTATATGTGCTGTTTCCTCGAAGTCAAACCTATGTACTTGCATTGCCATAGGTCAAGGGTAGACAAATCCAAGGCGCCCAGTTGCCATGGTGACTGAAAGTTTTCACCTGGCGCCTGAGTTTCCAAATTTCGTTCTGAAAATGTTATTTCAAATTCCATTCTCAAAATTTGAATTTCTATTATGCAACATATCTTTAATAAAACACTTGTTACTTGTACCAATGGGGGGGGTACACTGACCCAACACCGTGACCTAAGGTCTATTGTGCATAGCCTAATCTCGAAAAAGACCAGATGCACGAGCAAAAGCAAGAATGCTCTTGACTGGTACTAAAGAGAGATCACTTGGTCTCAAGTTGTGAGTACCAAAGTGTTCAAGCCTAAGTGCTGCAAAAAAGTCAGTCACAAAGAAAATTCAAGGAAGTCTCCTCTTCGAGATGGCATCCTCTACAAAGTGGATCCTCTTTCACCCCAATCAAATTAAGGTGTCTATTAAGACGACAGTGTCCTGTAAGTAGACCAACAATCAGTCCAATATCCTTTTTTGGCAGTTTAAGGAGTTTCTTCGCCCTATGAGGCAAGGGTCCTTGATTAAGTTCCTTTGCCTGCCTCTGACACCTGGTAGCATACCAGAGGTCAAGCTGCTTAGTCCTTAGCAGTCTTTTAGTTAGTCCTCTGGCCACACCAGAGGCGAGCCCTAATGCAGGCTCTGGACCATAAAAAGCCTGCTCTGCCCCCTCTTTAGCAAGAAGGTCAGCTTTATCATTACCTACAAAACCCCTGTGTCCTGGCACCCAGAACAGTTGCACTTTGTTCCGGTTTGCCAGTTCAGTTAGGGTCTGGAGGCAGTTCCAAACAATTTTGGATGAAATGTGGCACTGACAAAGTGCCAGTAAAGCCGACTGGCTGTCTGAACAAATCTGGATACACACATTGTGATACCCTTTGATCAGACATTCTGAGGCACATGCCAGAATAGCATACACCTCAGCTTGGAACACGGTAGCATGCTTTCCAAGGCTTTGGCATGAACCATAACCTCTGGATAGGCAATACTCCCCTGCTCTAACCCCTGCGTTTGTCTTGGAGCCGTCAGTAAACCAAACAGTTTCACCGCTGCACCCAGGGACAAAGGATGTTTCCCATTCACTGCGACTGGGAAAATTCACACTGAATGCTTTATCGAAATGATATTTTACTAGCATGTTGTTGGTTCCCATTTGAAAGATGGGCTCCTTACAAAAAATACTCCTGAATAGGCTTGGTATGGCTGCCAACCCACAACGGGGGTCTCCACATGCCATTGTGGCATAAGCTTATATGCCCCCATAATGGCCTCTCCCTCAATATGAAGGTGAAGTGGCAGAATATCAAGAAGCAACTCCAATGCAGTTGTTGGAGTAGTTCTCATTGCTCCTGATATACCTATGCAGGCCAGCGTTTGTAACTTGTTAAGTTCAGCCTGCACAGTGCAGAGGTTAACCCTGCGCCACCACACCGTTGAGGTCTGGCGACCATAGTATATATCCAGTGCAAAATCCTCGGGTTGAAACCCCAGGATTTGCTAATAGCACCTCTACATGACCAGAACACTGTCTTGGCTCTGGCAATACAGTAATCTAGATGCTGTTTCTAGGTTAAGCCTCCGTCCAAAATGACTCCCAGGTACTTAACCTGTGTGATGAGAGAAATTGTTTTTCCGAAGAGAGTAATATACCTCCAAGGTATCCAAGATTCCTCTTTCTAGTGAAAGGCACAAGGGTGGTTTTGTCAGGATTTATTGATAGACCAACCTTCCTGCACCAATCCTCAACAAGTCCCAGTGTTCTTTGCATTACACTCAAGACTGTTTTAGGGAATTTTCCCTTGACAATTATGGCCATGTCATCTGCATAGCCAAAACAGTCGCAACCAGACCCCTCTAAGATCCTCAGCAGTTCATCCACCACCAGGCACTACAACAGTGGAAAGCAAACTCATCCCCAAGGGTAGCCTCGGCAGGTGGAGACCGACAAAGTCTCCCCGAGTAGCAAGGCCACGATCGTTCTGCTTGTGAGCATGGTCTTAATCCAATGACAACAGGTTCTATCAACACCATGTCTTTCCACAGCTCCCACAATTTTCTCCGTAGAGACCCTGTCAAAGGCACCTTCAATATCAAGGAAAGTGGCTAATGCCACCTCCTTAAATTCTAGTGCCTTCTCCAGGCAACAAACAATGCCACGGAGAGCTGCTTCTGTTGATTTGCCTTGTTGATAGGCAAACTGAAATTTTGAGAGGGGTTTAGGGAGTAAAACCACCTCCCTAATATGCCTATCCACCATTCTCTCAAGAGCCTTGAGAAAGAAAGATGTTAGACTAATAGGTCTAAAGGCCTTTGCCTCTTGGTAATTTGACTTACCTGGCTTGGGAATAAATATTACCTTAGCCTGTCTCCAAGCACTTGGTATATAACCAAGAGCAAGGCAGGCCCGATAAATTTTGCACAAGAGTGGAGTAATTATCTCCAGCCCTTGCTGCATTAAGATGGGAACAATTCCATCACAGCCAGGTGATTTAAATGGTTCAAAAGAATTAATAGACCACTTAATCCTAGAATCCTTGAATAATTGACCTCCTCCCTGGCAACCCTCCAGTCCTCCTTTTTTGCACGTCAGTGTTCAAGGTTAGCTGTGTGTACACCAGTGGGATCAATTATGCTTGAATCTGGAAAGTGTACACCTAGCATTTCTGTTAGTGTTTCTTTACCAGTTTTTGTGAAGCTCCCATCAACTAGTTTGATGGTGTTCAGGCAATTTGCGTTGTCCTTAGCCATGATTTTCATAAATCTGGCAGTACTGGGAGTATCTGAAATACTTCCACAGAAATCTCTCCAAGAGGCTCTTTTTGCCTCTAATTGCTTTGTTGTACTGTGTGAGGGTAGTCTTATATACCGCCCACTCACCAGTACGTTTGGCTTTATTAAAAAGCCTTCTAGTTTTGCCTCTAAGACTGCTAAGCTTGTTTATTCCATTCCACCAAGGAACTTGCTTTGTGTAAGCTAGCAGTCTTGGCCTGGCAGTTTTGGTGGTAAGATTTGAGAATAGATCGTTGCAACTGGTCAACGGCTTACTCAAGATCTAACACCGAGCGCATGTTAAATTCCATGCCTCCAATATGTGCCGCCAGATCTTCCCTGAAGCCAACCCAATTGGTTCTTTTGGGATTTCTGACTTGCACCAGCTGTTGTCTTACATTGGCAACTGAAAAGCAAATATATCTATGATCAGGCAGTGAAGGTTCACTAGATACATGCCATTTAATAATGCGATCAAACATGTTAGCACTACAGAGGGTGAGGTCAATGACTTCACTTCTATTAGAAACAATAAAAGTTGGCTCATTGCCTCGATTAAGAATATAAAGTTTAGTACTTACCAAATATTCCAAAAGGTTGTCCCGTCGTCTGTTGCAGTCGCTGCTCCCCCACATGATATGGTGAGCATTGGCATCACAACAGATGATGAGGTGTCTTCCACTTGACTCACAGAAGTGGACAATGTCTCTTACCTCCTAAGAAGGAGGTGGTTCAGGTTCATCAAATGGTAAGTATGCAGACATGGCAAACAACTCTTCTCTGCCACCATCAGATGACATAAAAAGTTTAATCACAGTTGTGTGTGACCTGTGGTAAACTCAGGAAGTGGCATAGCATGCTGTCTTTTGCTCACCAGCATACAGGCCCTTTGTCTCCTACTTGATCTATTATAGAAGACTGTAAAGCCTGCTCCTTGTAAGCCCAGGATCTTCCCATTATGTATCCATGGCTCTTGAATGAAAGCCAGATCAACATCCTCTGCAGCCAGTCTGCAGCACAAAGCAGCAGATGCAGACTGACTATAGTGGAGATTGATCTGAATACATTTCATGCAGTTCTCCATTGTGAGATAGGCATGGAGACTAAGTGGTAGAAGGATCAGCTGGGTCAGAATCCACCCGGTTGGTGCTGGAAGCCAGCCCCACACCTCCATGGACACCACCCAGGCCGATCACATCCACCTCCTCAGTCTCTCCCCCCCTTGCACCTGGACCTGAGTCCTTCCCTGCTTCCAGACCATGGCCAGGAGAAGACAATTCAGTTGTTTCTGATTCCACAACTGCAGAATGAGGCTCTACCATTTCTGTGTCCTCCTTTGAAGTGCTAGGGCCCTGAGGGTCATGTAGTACTTTAAATTGACCCTCATCGACCCTAGTGTAGGCTTCAGCAATGGCTTTAGCCGATTCCCTGTCTACCTGGAAAATCCACCTGACGGCCTTAGGATCTTGTACCCGATCCAACACCCTCCAGTGGTTTGTGTGCAAACTGCTGTTGTAGGCACACAACCTCCTGCAGAGGACGTTTGGATCCTTGGTCCAAATATCCTTTGTCCTAAAGGCAACCTTGATCGATTTTGGAAGATCACTAACCCCCATCACCTTGAGCCCAGTGCCCCCTCAAAACCTTATAATTTTTTTCAAAGACTGATGTTAGCCATTGCCCTGTTCCCTCGTTCTCACAAAGGTAAACAAGAGCTCCAGAGTTCAGAGAAAAGTTCTTGATGCGCGGTAGAGGCTCTGCTACTTGAGAACCATCCACACGCCTCAAAAGCTCCTCCTGAATATTCCCAACCTCACTGTCAACAAGCCACTCGTTCTGGAAATTTTCCTTCACGATGGCCATCCTAACAGTGGAGACAGACAGCCTCACCATAAGTGCTGGAACGAGACTCGTCCCTACTCCTTTTGGCCGGCTTCCTCACATCTGGAGAAGGGGTAGAGAGAACAGATCTCTGCCTCTTGCCTTTCTTGTCCACCACCGGTGGAGAAGTATCTACAGATGTGGGTCCCACTGAACTCGACTCCTTGTCAGTTTGACTCATCTGCCTTGCTAACTTCCTCCTGATGTTGCGCTTAGCAGTCTTGCTAAGTCGCAACCCTTCCTTGCTGCTACTAGCCTCACTAGCAACCACAGACTCTTTTGGCAACCCGGTATTACCTGCTGCCTCCAGATGTCTTGTTTGCTTTTGTGAAACAACTTCCTCCCGCCTTAGCCTGAGAGGTGTTTCCAGAGCAACTGGGCCTCACCTCAGGATCAACAGATCCCGGCCTTGGCTGGGAAGATGCTGCTTTTTTAGGTTGGGTACTGACTAAGTCAGACCATAATCCAGGGTTTGTTGTTTCCAAAAAAGTTTCCATATTTGGTCCCACGAAACTGGAGGAAAATAAAAAGTCACCACCCGGTAATCCTCCTATCCTGGGTGGAAGGCTAATTGCGACAGGGTTTCACCTGGTGCCCTGAAGGGATCGTTAACGATACTGATATTTTACTACCTCAGTACCATTCAGCCCTCAGCACGATACCTCACACCTTGGCTTAGGTAGACCAGAGCCTCAGTTAGCCAGCATGCTTCGGACGCTCCAAAGACAGGAGCTACTGTGAATCACAGCACCTAACCCACCTGTTTCCATCACCCCACGACGAGGACGTTGAGGTTGGTTTTCTGGGGGCTTTAATAAAACAACAAATACAGTATACGGATTTTCTATGTTTGTGCTTTTATTATGCACTAATTACCGTACAATCAGAATGATGAAGTTGCTAACATAAATTTTTGGTACCACCGCCAGCAGAGTTATGCATTCTGCAGAGATCTTGTCAGTAGTGATTCAGGCTGAAGTTTCGCAGTGCAGTCCAAGAGAGGTGCCTGCACTAATTTGGAGTGTGCATCAGAATGTTCTTAAGGCGCGCACACACACACACACACACTCACTCACGAGTGTCATGTTTGAACGTCACGCCAGCAATAGGGGGAGTTTGGTGCTCGGAGGCGAAGTGTGATGTGGAGTGAAGCTCTTCATCGCCTGCCTGAAATCTTGACCTTGGGAAGGACAGAACTGTAGTCCTGAGGTTTTTTCTATCCATTTTCAGCTTTTCATTTATCAAAATAGTCATAGATAAAACTTTACGGTTTGTTTTGTTTTTTTATAAGGAAAATGGCATTTTCACTCATTAGATGTGTTCACAGGAGTGTCCTGACTGTTGGTGGTCAAAACCGAGACCCCAGATGGTTGGCACTTAATCTCCCTACCTTGGCGTGACACTAAAGAATGTGTGTTATGTTTGGGCACTTTTAGCCATTGCATTGATTTTGCATGAGGTGCTTATGAGTGTAATTATTCATTAGTGCTGTTTTTGTATGTGGTACACCAGAAGGCAAAGCTGAATTTTTTGCAATGAAAACCTATTTTGAAGTGCAACTTTTAATATATATATATATATATATATATATATTTTTTTTTTTTATTGGAGGTTTAACGACCTCCGTGAGCAACACAATGGGCTATAAGCAGTCGCTTGTCCCTAATTTAGGTCCACTGGCTCCAGGGCATGGAGAGAGCCAGTGCCGTTAGACAAACACATCATCAATGCCTCGCAGGATTTGAACCCAGACCATTCATGAACGAATGATCAGAAGCCACCGCTTAGATCACTGCACTACTGGGGTGGCACTTGTAATTCAAGTACATAATATGTTCCTTAATTTAAGTTGCAGATTTTGCACTGAATTGTTTGAACAATATGTAAGAAGTATATTAATTTAGACTGATGAAGGTCACAATTCTGAATGTGTCATTTTTATTTAGATTGTGCATGATTTTCTCTTCGCATCTCTTTAAAAACTTCAATTGGCTCTTGAAAAAATGGACCTGGCGCCTGAAAATTTTGGGGTTTTCTCAACCCCTGCCATAAGTGTTATTAATAATATTAATGTATGCATCTTCAGTACTGCAGGATGTCAAAGACATTATAAGTGCTGATGGTTTTGCAGAGTTGAAGGCCTTTTTATAATCAGTAAAAGCCATACACAGTAAGAGTTGGTATCCCTTCATTTTTTCAATCAGTTCTCAATACATGGATATGATCAGTAGTGCTATAGCCACTTGTGAATCCAGCTTATTCTCTTGATTGAGCCATGTCCAGTGTTTCCTTCAATTGATGGATAGTACTTTAGTGAAGATTTTTTAAACAACTGATATTAGGCCGATGGGTCTGTAGTTCTTGATATCCTCAAGGTCCCCTTTTTGATTTAGCAGTATCACTGTAGCATTGTTCCAATCATCCAAAAGCTTCCCCGCATTGAGGCATCTAGTGAAAACTTGGGTGAATCTAGTTTGCTTTTTCAGTGGCTTTCTTGTACAACTACACACATACATACATATCACTAAGCTGTTCTCTGAGATTCAGAGGTTAGCTCCACAAAGAAAAGACAAACTACCAGATAATTTTTATCTGATTTACTTACTGTTGCCATATCAAACTCCTCCACTTACAGTGATATTGGCACACAATTCAAGCTTCACTGACATTTATCACACGATGCACACAAGATCTTCTATACTTCATACTCATGATCTTTTTCTCAGGCAGACAGTCCTGAATCTGATCCTCCCATGACTTCCTTGGCCTTCCTCTGCTCTTCCTTTCTGCCACTTGGGCTGAAATTTTTTTCTTAGTAAGCATCTCATCACTTATTCTTTCAACATGCCCAAACCACCAAAGCATATTAGTCTCCACCTTGCTAACAGCATTTTACTTCACATTACACAACTCAAACACATCTTCATTCCTCACACGATCAGAACATGTCTTGCGACAAACCCTCAGTAAGTAACGCATTTCTCCAGCACACAAACAACTCCTATGTTTCTTCTGTAGTTACCCAGGTTTCACTGCCATACATTAGAGTAGGAACAATTACACTTTCATACACAGCCATGCAAGACTCTCTTGAGAACCCATCATTCCTGTGAAAACCTCCCAGAGCAGCTATGACTTTCAAAGAAGAATTCACTCTCCTACTAATTTCGCCATCCAATTTGTTCTCTCTGTCAAACATGCTTCCTAAATACACAAACTCATTCACCTGGTCAATCACGGTGCCATTTAGACTGCGACATTCAGTACCACCAGTTCCCCGCTCAAAAACCATAACTTTGGTTTTTGCCTTATTAATACTCAGTTTTAATTTCCTGCAAACTTCGTACATCGTGGACAACATACTCTGCAACTCACTTTTGCTCTCTGCCAACAAGACAGTGTCATCAGCATACAGCAATCTGCACACATGCATATCACCAAGACATAAACCAGTGTTATCTATTTTGGCATCACACATGCATGCATCCATAAATATATTAAACAGCCAGGGTGACATTACACAACCTTGCCTTACTCCTGCACCAAAGGAAAACCATTTTGATAAAACATCATTCACTCTTACACAAGCTCTGCTACCAGCATACATGGCTTTTACACTATTAAGTAGATTCCCAGTAACACCATATTCATTCAATACCTCCCACAAAAGTGTCCTATTTACTTGGTCGTAAGCTTTCTCTAAATCTATGAAGGCAGCAAAAACTTTCTTGCCAACAGCCAGATACTTTTCAGTCATCATGCGTAATGCAAAAATTTGGTTAGTGCAGCCTTTACCAAGCATAAACCACTCTGAACATCCCATACTTCACTGATGTAAGACCGTATTTTTCAATAATGACCTTACCAAACACTTTCCCCGGCACACTCAGTAATCTAATACCACGATAGTTCTTGCAGTCAGTCTGATCACCTTTTCCTTTATACAAGAGAACAATGATAGCATCCTTCCAATCCCAAGGGACCATTCCTAACTCCCAGCACAACTGGCGAATTTCAGTTAACCAGTCAATTACAGCGTCACCACCATATTTCAACATCTCGGCAGTTATGCCATCAACTCCCGGAGCCTTACCATTCTGAAGAGATTTTAGAGCTTTACACACCTCTTCTCTTGAGATCCCTCCTGTGCTTCCGTCCTTCACTGTGGCATCATCTGCTTCTGCCTCAGAATCACCTTTGCTTTCCTGATCTAATTACTCATAGAAATATTCACCACATCTTTCACTTAATTCACTGGGCTCCCATATCATTTCCCCAACCCTATTCTTCACACAACTAACAACTTTGTTTCCCCTATTTTTCCTGAGTCTCACAAACTTCCAGAAAGTCTTTCTATCTTTCCAAAAAGCCAATTCATGCTTTTCCACCTTCTCCTTCCTATCTTTTTCCTTACTCTGGCAAACCAGCTTAGCTGCTTCATGCTTCTTACAGCGGTATTTATCCACAGAAACTCCACCTTGCAACATCCCCAAATAGGCATCCTTTTTTCTCTTTACTGCCTCTTTAATCTCACTATTCCACCAACCATCACCTCTATTGTTACCCACTATTGTGGTACCACAGACCTCCTCAGTAGCAGTAACAACACAGTTCTTAAAACATTCCCACTTCTTTTCTACATCCCTCTCACATGGCTTCAGCTCCTTCAATTGTACTCTGAGTAAGTTAGCATAATGCTGATGATCCTCAGAAAGCCTTTCAATCTTTATTCTTTCCACCATAGGCCTCTTCCTATTCCTTTTTCTCCAACCAACATTCAGTTTTACTCGCGAAACTACCAAGTAATGATCAGAGCCAGCATCTGCACCTCTCATCATACGAGTGTCAACAACTAAGTGTTTCAGACGCTGATTGTAAAAACAAAATCTATAACACTCTTTGACTAAGAGTACAATTTTCCCAAGTATCTGTGTGGGTATACTGGTTGAAAAACGTATTAGATACACACAAACCATTCTCAATGCAAAGTTCAATTAATTTTTCATCATTATCATTTACACAAGGATCATTAAACTTACACCAGAACATTGTCAGAAATTGCATTCTTCACACCTACTAGAGTATTGAAATCCCCTGCTATTATAATTTTCTCTTTAGCACCAAACTGGCTCAAAACAGCTTTTAGCTCATTCCAGAAATCCTCCTTCCTATCGGAAGGTTCTGAGCCACAAGGAGCATACACTACAACAATTACTATTCTCTGAAGTTTCACTTTCAGAAGTATCCAAAGAATTCTCTCACTAATGCAGCTGTAATGGATCAAGTTGTTCTTCATCATTTCACTTAAAATCACACCTACACCAGCTTGTCCCTTAACATTATCCAAAACTGGAGACCACACACTCACTGTGCCATTCACTTCTTCTACCCCAATTTCCTTCTTTTTGGTTTCACTTACGCTCAGCACATCCAATTTATACTTACTAATTTCTTCAATCATCTCATTCATCTTGCCATTTATACCTCTAGTATTCCATACACCAATCTTACACTCAACCGTGATCTTTTTCTCATGCGCCTTTTAGAATTTCCAGGTCTATTCCGTGGTGGACCGTCCTTCTCAAGTGTGGTAGGTCCACCGTATTCCACACTTGAGTCATTTGTTTCATTTCTTTGTGTCTTTTTAATCAGGTAAGTACATCAGTGTGGGGGATTAGCCTACAGCTGATGGTTCCAGTTGGTCATTCAACCTAAGGATTCTGGAACAAAACCCAGTGAGTTGGGGTCTTTTCACCAATGTCATACAGAACTAGCTGGCACCTGTACAACTTTCTTGTACAATGTTTGTGGTAATTCTACCATCCCTTGTCATCCTTGTTTCATGTTCTCAATTGTGTGGGCAACTTCTTCCAATAAGAGTGGAGGGACTTCAGTGCTTGTGTATTTCTTTGTGCTTGTCGTCAATGTTTTATTCTTTTCATGTACTGTTGTGTAGAACTCTTAACTCAAGTCAAAATTTTGCCTCTGTTTGTTGTAGAGTATGACCTTGTTTTCTTTCATTACTGAGGTGATCCTTTATTTCCTTCAGACTTTGTTTGCTCTCAATTGCTTTTGTTGAATTTCTTTATATCTTCAGTGATTCTTTTGCACACTGTCTTGCATAACTCTATATATTCCATTTTGGAAGTTACATTTTCTTTTTTATCTTCATCCCCTTTCTCTTTTGCATCAGTATTTTTTTTTTTTTTTTTTGTCTTTCCAATATTTTCTTCATATGCAGGTTGTTCTTAGTATCACCTATTTTTGTTGCTGTTTCCGTAAGGGCGTTGGTAAAGTTTGTTAACTTCAGAAATGTCTACTGCTCCTGTTGTTAGACTTAGAGCACAGAACCAGTTTCTCAGTTACAATTTGAAAGTATTATAAATTTTTTAAGGTTTGTGATGTCAGTACTTTTCATTTGCTTTATGAGTTTGCATCATTCAAGTTTTGTGATAAGGTGCTTCTTACATCTCACGCTGCTAAGGTCACTTCCTGTGTTGAACCTATTAAGCACACTGCAGTCTTTGATGACAAATTCCTTGTTGCACATAATACAATCAGTTTCACCAGCCATCCCACTTGTGATGCCTCCAAGTCCATTTTCTAAGTGTTAGTGTTTTTTTTTTTCTTGAAAAATTAGTTTATGATGGGAAATGGTCCTAGTCCATTTCTTTCCACCTCTGCCAACACCACAATAGTATTTTCATGTTAGTTTCTGTTGCTCTAATATGAAAGTGAGGTCACTTATGATAATCTTTCAGTACTGCTTATCCTTATTATTTAGAAACTAAATTTTCTCATAAAACTCTTTGATTTCTTCCTCATGATGACTTTTGGTGGATGCATAAGCTTGAATGATCTAAATCTGGTACCTTTTTAGAGTTATTATCAATATCACATTGCATCTGGTTCATTACTCCAGTGATTCTTAGCACCCTCTGCCATCATGGCATCTTAGCCACTGCTTCAGCCAGGTACATTCCAGCTGCTGAAGACTGAGGGCCAATAATTAAGTTGTGAAGTCATTTGGGTAGGGAGCTAACTCACTACACTTGCCAAGTGGGTTGGGGTGAGTGGGATAGAATTGCCTCTAATTCTGGTGGTATAGTTACGCCGCTATTGGTCGGTGGTCAGAGCCCCTTCAGTGGGAGCAGGATGCACCAAAAGAAGGTGTGGTCAATATTTGTCTAAGAGAGACTGTATATTGTGCGTCACACTAGGTTCTGGATGTTGCATAATTTATTGGTATCTCATATTCCTTTTTTGTTTTTGTTTTATGTAAATTGCAGGCTGTAACTAATCAGGAACAGTGTATTGGTAACAGCACTAGGTACTGTGTCTTAACTGATAGTGACACTTCAAATATGATGTCATAATTGAGAATGTAACCTAATTGCAAGCTTGATTACTGCTCATAAGTGACCACAACTTTGTTTTCCACAAAAATCAAAGCTGAATACAAATAAATGAGTAAATGAATAAACAGTAGTGTGTGTGTGTGTGTGTGTGTGTGTGTGTGTGTGTGTGTGTGTGTGTGTGTGTGCTTGCGCACAGAAGCACTCAAATGCTAAGATGAATTTTTTTCTCCCCAGGAACGCTGAATGTGAAGAGATGTTTATTTAATTTATTTGGTTAAATAAGGAATAGAACACTGTTCATGTCATCTGGATCATACTTTTGAAAACTTCTTAATCAGTGTAAAGATTGCAAACTTTACCATAAAGCTGAATTTTCAAAATAATTTTTAGTAATCAGCAAAGAAGGCGACTGCTATTGCACAAATTAATCATTAAATGTTTTGTAAAATAGATCATAGTTTTTGGTAAATTCAAAATTTTTGCTGGTAGACTTTTAACAATTAAATATATTCCTCATTTTAGCATTATACTTGTATGTCTATTTACATACATACAATCACTGAGGTTTTCTCTGATGTATTCAGAGGTTAGCTCCTCACAGAAAGAACTCACTGTTGCTGTATCAGATGTCTCCATTTACAGCAATCTGGGCACACAACTCAAGCTTCATTAACATTCATCAAATGCTGCACACAAAACCTTTTGTACTTCATACTCATTATCTTTTTCTCATGCAGATATTCCTAAATCTGGCCCTCTCATTTCTTGGCTTCGCCTTACCTTTCTTTCCTGCCACTTGGGCTGTATAAATTCTAAATTCTCTCAGTAAGTATCTCATCACTCATTCTTTCAACATGGCCAACAACATTTTGCCTCGCATTACACATCTGCAATACATCTTTATTCCTCACATGATCAGAGTGTGTCTCCCCCCCCCCCGCGCGCAAATGCAAGTTACACATCTCCTCAGCACACAAACGATTCCTATGTCTTTTCTGCAAAATCCCAGTTTCATTCCCATACATCAAAGTAGGAACAATTACACTTTCATATACAGCCATTCGGGACTTTCTTGAGAATCCATCATTCCTGTGAAATCCTCGTAAAGCAGCTATGACTTTCAATAAAGAGTTCACTTGCCTACTAATTTCACCATCTAATTTGTTCTCTGTGTTTAAACATGCTTTCCAACTATACAAACTTGTTTACCTGATCAATAATGGTGCCATTTAGACTTACTTATACTGCATACAGTACTAACAGTTCCTTGCTCAAAAACAATAACTTTGGTTTTTCCCTTATTTATACTCTGTTTGAAATTCATACAAACTTCGTACATCCGGGCCAGCATACTCTGCAACTCGCTTCCACTCTCTTCCAACAGGACTGTGTCATCAGCATATAGCAATCTGTGCACTTGGACATTACCAAGACATAAACCAGTATTATCCACTTTGGCATCATGCATGCATGCATGCATAAATATATTTAACAGCCATGGTGACATTACACAACCTTGTCTGACTCCTGCTCCAAGAGAAAACCATTTCGATACAACACCATTACTCGTACACATGCTCTACTGCCAGCATACATGGCTTTCACACTATTGAGTAGATTTCCAGTGATATATTTATTCAGTACCTTCCACAGAAGAGTCTTATTTACTTCGATCATAAGCTTTCTCTAAATCAGTGAAGGCAGCAAAAACTTTCTTACCAACAGATACTTTTCTTCAGTCATCAAACATAATGCAAAAATTTGGTTAGTGCAGCCCTTACCAGGCATAAAGCCACTTTGTACATCACACACTTTCTCTGATGTAAGACCCCTTACCCTATCAATAACAACCTTTCCAATTACTTTCCCTGACACGCTTAGCAAATGGATACCACAAAAGTTCTTGTAAGTTTTCTTCTCACCCTTTCCCTTATACAAGAGATGAATGATACCATTCCTAACTCCCAGCACAACTGACAAATTTCAGTTAACTAGTCAATTACAGAGTCACCACCATATTTTAGCATGGCTTGAAAATTATCAGAAGAGTTAGATGTCCAGCTGGCCATGTGCAGAAATTTTTTACCTGCCTAGGTAGTAAAAGCTGGATGCCCAGGAAAATTTATCTTTTGAGATAACAAACCAGAACCCTCATTTTCTTGCAAGTTAAAAAATATGATGAAATCTTTTTACATGCTTTGCATTTCCATTGTAAGTGTCTGTATTCGAACTGTTCAATGTAGAAAAATGTGTATCTCAACTTATAAGATGATGATGCTGAAATTGGTATGAAATGGTATGATGACGCAAAATTGTTACAGTATTTTCAGTGATTCTGCAGTGTTCCTTTCGTTAAAGTTTTCTTCCTTTGTCACTAAACACCTAAAGGGCATGCATCCATCACTACCTATAAACATCAGAGGCATGTATCCCATCGCTTGACCACAAACAACATTTGGAGCAAAAACTTCATATGGTTCCAATTTCTCTTTCTGGAACTAGAGCCCAATATAATTAAGGAAGTGATATTCTTCTGTCCTTAGCACTCCACAACAATTATACAACTTCCAGTGATTAGCAGTGAAATGAAACACAACATGTGATGACTGTATTTTTCCTTGTAGTACGAAATTATATTCAAAACTTTATTTTTTAATTTACTTGCCCAGACCAGGCAACCAGATTTTTAGTTACCTGCCCAGGCCAATAATTTACATGCCCTGGGCATCTCGGGCATGGTATTTTTCAAGTCCTGTTTAGCATCTCGGCAGTTATGCCATCCACTCTTGGAGCCATACCATTATGAAGAGATTTTAGAGCTTTACACACACCTCTTCTCTTGAGATCCCTCATGTACTTCCATCTCTCACTGTGGCATCATCTGCTTCTGCCTCAGAATCACCTTTGCTTTTGTGCTCTAATAACTCACAGAAGAATATCACCATCTTTTACTTAACTAACTGTGCTCTCATATCATTTCCCAATCCTATTCTTCACAACTTAGAATTTTATTTCCTCTAATTTTCCTATGTCTTATGTACTTCCAGAAAAATTTTCTATTTTTCCAAAAAGCCGAATCATGCCTTTCCACCTTTTCCTTCCTATCTTTTGCCATACTCTAATGAACCAGCTTGGCTGCCTCGTGCTTCTTACAGCAATATTCATCCTCTGATACTCTACTTTGCAACATCCCCAAATATGTTTCCTTCTTTCCCTTAACTGCTTTAATCTCACTGTTCCACCAATCATCAACTCTGTTACCCACCATTGCAGTACAACAGACCTCTTCAGCAGTAGTGACAACAGTTTTTAAAACTACATCCCTCTCACAAGACTTCAACTCATTCAATTGTTTTCTGAGCAATTTAGAGTAATGCTGATGTTCTTCATGGAGTTTTTTAGCCTTTATTCTTTTCATCACAGGCCTCTTCCTATTCCTTTTTCTCTAGCCAACATTCAGTTTCACTTGTGACACTATCAAGTAATGAACAGAGCCAACATCTGCACCTCTCAGCACACAAGTGTCAACAACTGAGTGTTTCAGATGTTCATCATAAACAACAAAATCTATAACACTCTTTTGTCCCAGAGTATGATATGTGGGGATATTCTTGTGGTTGAAAAATGTATTGGATACCCATAATCCATTTTCAATGCAGAGCTTAACTAACCTTTCACCATTATCATTCACACTTGGATCATTAAACTACCAAGAACATTATGAGAAATTCCATTCTGAACATCTACTGTAGCATTGAAATTCCCTGCTATTATAACTTTCTCTTTAGCACCAAACTGGCTCAAAACAGCCTTTAGCTCATTCCAAAAATCTTGCTTCCTATCAGCAGGTTCTGAACCACAAGGAGCATACACTACAACAGTTAGTATTCTCTGAAGTTGCACTTTCAGACTATCCAAAGAATTCTCTGACTAATGCAGCTGTAATGAATCAAGTTGTTCATCTTTTCACTTAAAATCACACCTACACCAGCCTGTCCTCTCACATTATCCAACACTCCAGACCACACACTCACCATTCCATCCATCTCTTCAATCCTAATTTCTTTTTAGTTCCACTTACACACAGCACATCGAATCTATGCTTATTCATTTCTTCAATCACCTCATTTGTCTTTTCATTTATACCTCTAGTATTCCATACACCAATCTTTCACTCAGCCGAGATCTCTTTCTCATATGCGATTTTCATTTCCATATCATTTCCGTGGTGGACCATCCTTCTCAAGTGTGGTAGATCCATCATATCTCACACTTGAGTCGGTTTTATTCTTTCTTAGTCATAAAAATCATAAAGGTACATCAGTGCAGGTGATCAGCCCACAGCTAGTGGTTCCAGTTTGTTGTTCCACCTAAGGATCCTGGAACATAACCCAGTGAGTTGGGGTCTTTTCACCAATGTTACACAGACTAGCTGGTACTTCTCCAAGATTCACAGAGGCACTTGTTGCTGTTTTGTGTGTCATTGTTGTTTGTGGAGTTCCTTGAGGAAGCAAACCCATCTCTCACTAAGACCGCCCACTCATACCCATAAACCCACGATTCATATCCAGTTATGATAGTTTTGAAAAAGTTTTTAACACTCAAACAGGTCCCTATCAGCTGAAACACAGGCCTATTTTTGCTCAGCTGAGATCAGTTGAAGCACAAATTTGGCTGAGACGCATCTCGTAGCTGAATCATCCATAGGAATTGACTGAACTGAACCACAACTAATGTTGAAGTCTTCAGATAACTCATGAATTGTGATCTGGTGACTTTCCCACATGAGTTCAACATTGTTTTCACTTTTGCTGGTTGCAGGCTCCCAGGCTGTTCATCACTCTCAACACTTTCATGTTCACCTTTAAAATGTTTATACCACTAATAAACTTGTGCACAACTCATACAATCCTCACTACAGACTCTCTGTAACTTTAAGCGTGTCTTTGCAAGTTTCACCATGCTTTTGACAAAATCTGATGCAAATTTGTTGATCAATTTTTCTAATGGGACAAATATGACGAAGTGTTTTGTTTTTACACACGTAAAAACAAAAAAACACTACTGTAAAAAAAAAAAAAAAAAAAAAAAAGGACAAGCGGGAGAGACGGGACTCACTGCAGATGCATAATAGATTCGAAGGCCACCCTGTGCCGAACCGCTTCCTGCTGTGTTTCGTGATTCCGAACTTACACAACCAGTCTGGATATGTGTTGATCACTCCTCATATGAAAATGCAAGCACAAAAGTTTCACTGTTTTGAACACAGCACATATAAAAATTGTAAAAGAAACTAGGCAAGCTAATTCTGTATCTTCTAAGCGTCTCAGTACTACATGACCAAGTGTCTTTCAATTGTTCAACTGGGAATAGAGATTGTTTAACCCATCTTAGTTTTGATGATGACATAGTCATTTTTGCCAAGTACCCCCCTCAGAGCAGAGCAGAGCAGAGCAGAGCATGATCCTGAAACTCGCTGGCAAGAGTAAAGAGGTAGGAATAAAGATAAACTTACAGAAAATGAAATTGATTTACAATGCTTTTACAAGAACTGGATATTTAGAGGTTGATGGGGCAAATTTAGAAGTACAGTCGAACTCATATATAATGAAATTGAAGAGAATTAAAAATATCTGATATATGCAAACTTTGTTGTAACAAAGAGATTAAAAAAAGTGCTATTTGTGGTATATTACATTATTTTAGGTTAAAACTATTTATCAATCAATTGAAGGTAAATAATACACTTGTTAATTGAAAACTAAAGTTACAAAATAATATGAGTGAGATCTGCAATAAAAAAAACATTGAACGAATGTAAAAATGGAAGTAACTGCCATAATTTAAAATTTAACTTTTTTCATGCTATGTCAGACTTATGAGTTAATTCTTGTTTTTGTGCTTATCATAATCGCTGTTCTAAATGTATACATTACATGAAGGTCACTAAATTCAATAACCTCATGTCGAACGTGCTTTTATGGCTATTACTTTAATTTGAGGTTAACAATTCTTAAATTCAAATCTTTAACATATATGTTGCACATTTCTATCTCTGCAGAACGTGCTCCCACCACAATGGAGGCCTTACACCACGTGGTTACTTATTACTAAAACTATATTTTACAAGTTAAAATAAACTGTTATAAATTATTATTTACAAACTTCGTTAATTTTAATTCTATATGTTAAAAATTTAAACTTTTAAAAATACTTAATGTTAAAATATACAAAAACCGCCATCTCATTGGGTAAGGTGATATCGTTTGCATTGATACTTGGCCCCTATGTGCAACTTCGAATTGAGCACAGGCGAGGTGCTGCTCCTCTTGTGGAATTGTGGACTGGCTGAGGATGTCAACCTGGGTTGACGAAAGCACTCGTAACGATGGTCAAGTGTCAATGCGACCGATGTCTCCCTACCCGATGAGATGGCGGTTTTTATATGTTTTAACATTAAGTATTTTTTAAAGTTTGAATGTTTACCGTATAGAATTAAAATATAGTTTATTTTAACTTGTAAATATATAGTTTTAGTAATAAGTAACCACGTGGTTTTAGGCCTCTGTCATGGTGGGAGCTCGTTCTGCAGAGATAGAAACGTGCAACATGTGTTAAAAGATTTTAAGATAAGAATTGTTACCTCAAATTAAAGTAATATCATGAAAGAAATCTGACTTACCATCCTTGTCACATTTACGCCAAAAATCGGATTGTCATCTTCAAAATTTAAAGTAAGATGTTTTAAATGTTTTCCAACTTCCTCTGATGTGATGGTTAAGATGTTTCTAGATCAAAAACAAACTTAAATTTTCTAAATAGAAATTCAGTGATTGAAAGGTGGTGAGGAGGGGGGGGAGCAACTGAAACATTCTTGTCTTCATGTAAACTGACTTATCTGTAAGGAAGACCACAGGGTGTTGTCAATTATAGGCAGTTCTCGTTTTCCAGTGAAAAAAACTGGGCAAATGCCACTTGTTTTGTTTGCTGAACTTTGATATATATGGCTTCTCCAAATATTATTGTTTGTCATATGTGGTTAAAATAACAAGCAAGAGTATTGTGAGGTTCAAGGGATCTTATAAAAACTTTGGTTTATGCGGAACTTTTTTGTATTGTGCGAGCTTATTATATGTGGGTTTGACTTTGTCGGATGCCTACATCCACCTTGGACAACAGATTTCAAGCCAAGCCCACATCAAAGAAGGAATTAATAGGCTTATAAAACTTGGCTGGGAAGCATTTAGAAGAAACAATGTAGTTTTCAAGAGCAATTTACCATTGTGTCTGAAAGACATGTTAAATCACTTTATTTTTCCAGTTTTTACTTGTGGATCAGAGATACAAAGCTTAACTACAAATACTTACAGGTAAGACTGCAGACAATTCGAAGAAGCATGGAAAGATGCATGCTTGATGTAACCAATAAAGATAGGAAAAGGAACTCTTAAATCAAGAAAATGACAGTAGTGAAATACAAAGTAAAGTAATTAAATAACAAGGAACTGTACACCAACTGTACTAAAATAGTATAACTATACTAGTAATCCAAAATTTCTTAGTGTAGAATAGAAATCAAAGTTTCCAAGCTTTCGCACATCAACCAGGTGGCTTTTTCAAGGAAGGTAGACAGCAAACTATCTAAGACATACTATTTAAGACAAAGTAAAGACTCTCAAGTGGCAAATAGGCTGGACATAGTATTAAAAGAAAAGACCAGAGTTAGGCAACTGAAATTTTAGACTGGATACCAGGGGACAGGAAAGGGCATAGCAGAACCATGTGGGAGATGGGTGGGTGAAGTTCAAAAGCATGCCAGTGTGACATGAAAAAGAATTGCTTAAGACAGAGCATTGTAAAAGAGACTGGGGAGATTTTCACCCAGCAGTGGATTGAGAATGATTGTTATATATGCTATGAAAATTTAGTTAAATAAGTTTTATTGTGTATTTACTTATTTGAGAAGTTAGAATGCATAATTTATTAACAAGTTTTAAAACTCCAAAAACATGCTTAATTTATGCAAAAGAATGCTTAAATGAAAAAGCTTTTAACTATAACTTCAGTCTTATTTAATATTTTTGCATATTTTTAAAGTGTTAATACTTTGTTTTTTGGTTGCATGCTTATTCCAATTTATAGTGGTGTGCTTTGTTTCTGGTTGATGTCAGTGCTATTGATTTTTTCCTTCCAGCATAAATTTTGACCACTGAATTGTCCCAAAATTTAATTAGCTACTCATGCTTTCTGTTGTCATTTATGTAAGTTATTTACTCATTTCCTCCTCTTATTTTGTTAGCAAGGTTCCTGCATTTTTAAATGTAGTTGACATTGCTGGTCTTGTGAAAGGAGCCAATGAAGGACAAGGTCTTGGAAACGCATTTCTCTCTCACATACGAGCATGTGATGCAATTTTTCACCTGTGTCGTAAGTTCTGTTTTAATTTTGAACGTTGTGTTTTCTGTTGTTGTGAAATGTGTTTGGATTTCTTGTGGTTGTATCTCATTGTTTTATTATGTTTCATAAAGTTGTGATTAAGGAAGATTGCATTTCAGGTGAAACATAGATGTCATTATGCACTGTTACGAACAAACAGGAACTTGTGTGATGCGGTATTCAACCGGAATTCTAGTGGTATCCTATAAACAGTGCTGTATTTTTTGGCAAAGGCAGTGCATAAGTATGCAGGAGCTAAAATATTTGGGGAAATATTCCTTTCTTAAGTTCATGCGTGCAAGGACAGAAAGATGTGTATTTCTTTCTTTTTCTTTTTCATTGCCATTATGCACACATTGTTAACGATAGTTATTAACATACTTAAAATGGGTTCAACAATTCAGTTAGATTTTTTGCAACACTGTAGCACCCGCATCTTAATCTGTTGTCTGGGAATCCAGTTTAGCTGCTGAAAGAAAGAGCATCTGCTGAACTACATTGCCGGAAAGTGAAAAAAGAGCACCATTAAAAATTGCAGCTGCATATATGAGATTTCTGTCATAGCAACAGCTTGTTAAGAAAGGAAAGTGACCACACATGTGAAGTGATTCAATGTCTATTTTACCTTTTAATGCGTATTGCAGTGTACAGAAGGCACATTTTAATATGTTGTTGCACCCCATCAGCAATACAAGCTTCCAATCTGGCATGCAATCGGTCATACAAATGCTGGATATTGCGCTGGGGGATGGCATTCCGTGCGCTTTCAACTTGAACACATAATTCGGAGATGGTCGCTGCCTGCCGGGGTCAGCGGAAGAGTCTTTGTCCGATCCAGTCCCAGCCATGCTTGATTGGAGACAAGTCCGGAGAGCGTGCTGGCCAAGGGAGTTGATGCACAGCCTAAAGAGCATGTTGAGTGTAGGCGGGCGTTATCCTGCTGGAACATCGCATCAGAGATCGCACTCAAAAATGGCAGAATGACAGGCTGCACGACGTTGCTGATGTATGTACTGCTATTTAGTGTACCCCGTACAAACACCAGTCTCGTATGAGAGTGATAGCTAATCGCTCCCCACACCATGATGCTGGGTGTGGGGCCTGTGTGTTGTTTGCGGATGTGCAATGGCAGAAGCTGGCCACCTTTGGACGCATACACACCATCAGACGATCCCAAGAAGAATCGGCTTTCATCACTAAAGACCACTGACTGCCATTCTTCCCTCCAATGAACTCATTCTTGACACCACCGCAAACGTGCTTGGCGGTGACCAGGGATAAGTGGCACATGTACTCGTAGTTTCTGCTTCCAACAAATGATTCCGTATCATTCTGGTAGACACCCTTGGTATGACAGAGAATCGAATTTGTGATGCGATAGCCGTCCACTATGCCAATGCCGCCTCTTGATATGCCAATCCTCTCGTGTGTCCGTAACTGTGTTGCTCGGAACCACGTCTGCAAGTGTGCGAATGCACCTTACAGACATGGTTCCGACACCTCTCGCTCGATCCGCAATTAATTGGCCAACACCTCTCACTCGGTCCACAATTTGACAAAAGGACCAACCTCCTTCCTACTGACCCACTATACAGCCTCGCTTGACTCTGAAACTCTGATAACTGAACAAATGTTGCACGCCTGCGTCATATTAGGCAGGGTAGCTTTTTCAGTGACCACTGAACAAAACGACACCAGATGAATGACTTCGTCCTGTACGCCCTAGTCCTTAAATATGTGCTGCATACATTTCCATGTTGTCTTCTGCAGTGATGTTATTATTTCATCCAATGACATTCTACCTTGGATTTGCCCTTAACAATTAACATATTATAATATGACGTTCCTACCAGCATTCCTTCTGGGTGTTCTTTTTTTACTTTCCGGCAGTGTATTAATGATGATCACATACATGCTCATTGAATTACAACCATCCCCTATGCAAAATGAGTTACACCCGATACTGGCATAACAAGAACAACCTGTACGTGAAAGGGTTGTATATAAAACAAATTGGTTGTTCAGTTGAGAGCAAAGTAATGGACATGATTGGTAAAACGAAGAATTTATCAGAGTTTGCAAAATACCAAATTGTGGGCACATAGAAAGTTGTTGCATTCATTTTGGGAACAGCTACACTTGTGGGTTGTTGAAGGGTCTCCATGGGTAAAGTGTACTAGGAGTGGTGCAAAAATGGCAAAAAAACCCCCAAAAAAAACAGCAACCATCTGCAAATGGCAGCGAAAGGTGGATTCAAGCAGTGAATTAGTGTGTCACCTTGAACATGAACTGCATGTCGATAGGATGATAGAAGATTGGAAGTATAGTTTGCTAGTCTGATGAATCACAGTATGTACTCCATTCTGCCAATGGACATTTCCTTATGTGGCATCAGCAGCATATGAGCTTGGATCCCTCATATGGCCTCAACTGTCCAGACTGATGGGGACAGTTGTATGATATGGGGCATGTTTAGCTGGCATGAACTAGGACTCCTGGAGTTGTGGACCAACTTATAGATGCTATCTACTAACAGGGACTGTATGCAGCCCATGTACACCCCATGGTGTTGTACTTCCACCCAGTCCGAAATGGGTTCTTTCAGGATGATAATGTTCCACCTCATGCAGAAGTGGATTTACAGATACAGTGCTGATATGAGATATCGTGAATGGCCCTCAAACTTACCTAACTGCAATCCAGTTGAGCATCTGTGGGATGTTGTAGAATGTCAGGTGAGGCAGTTGGACAGACCACCCTGGTCCATACTGGAACTGTGGACCACAATACAAACAGTTTAGTTGCAGATCATCACATAACTGTACAGACACCTAGTGGAGTCGATGCCATGCCAAGTGATGGCTGTTCTCTAGGCAAAAGGAGGGCCCATGAAGTCAGTGGCACACCCAGAATAAGGTTTTAAAAGTTAAAAAACCCTCCAAATCCCCATTTTTTTAGGATTTGCATTAGCAGTTTTTTTTTGCTCTTGTCTAATTATAATTCAAATTTTCCCTCCACTGAGCACTCCTCAGACAAAATTGTAAATATTTTGCATTCCCACATTGTCATCAAGCTTGAAAACAAATGGCACAGTTACTCTACTGTTTACTATCACCCATGCATCCTATTGAGACAAAGGGTGGGATAAACTTGTCCTTGTGAAGACATCTAACCAGGGTCAGTGCTGGTATAGCTAGCTTCTCAGGGTGTGTAAGCCTCCCCTTAGCCATCCTAACCTCCTAGGGTGGGGTAGGATGAAGGGAGATTTTTAGGATTTTCCATTACGAGCTGCTCGTCCCCAAAATTCTTCTGGCAAAGTGGATGTCTGTGTTCAAGCATCCAAGTCCATGACCAGCATTTTCCTTTTCTGGAAGTAATTGAGCATTCAACGAAACGTACCACTAAAACAATAAAAGTAAAATGCTGTCGTCATTAGTCAGTCAGACAGACAGAAAAAAAAAAAATGTGTGTGTTGCCCTTATATTATTTTTATGTTTATGATGAAGTGCTTGTATTGTTTTCTTTATGTGGATGTTCCTAATGAGATTTATTATTTCATCTTTTTTGTTATAAATTACTTTATTTCTCTACCTTAATTTGCATAATAATGATACTTATTTTGATGATTATTACCGGCACACCAATTAAATATCCGGTGACACTAATTGGGCAAAAATTCGTTTCCCCCAAAGATATCAATAATGATATTTTTTGCAAATTATTGGCTTGCTGTTCATATAGCTTTTGTTGATATCATACCCCCCCCCCCAAGAAAAATTTCTAGTTGTGCATCTGCATGAATTATGAGGTAGATTTTCATAATTTAGTTAACACAAAGTGTCTTTCTTTCTGTGTAAAAAGAATGATTGTGAGCTCAAGAGTTTCAGGGTTGTTTTTTGTTTATTTGTTTCACCTTAGTCACATCTGGTACGCTGTGCGTATGCTGTAGTATATGTACAGCTTACCAAGGGTGATATGTGCAGTGTATGAATGCTAACTACATATGCTGTAGCATATGTAGTTTTCATGTGAATTCCCACTTTTGCAATAATTTTTCAAGACCTTCCACAGCAGCATTGTTTTCACTCTCTTACGCACACACACACATGACTTCTCCTACCCTACAGATATACTAGATTATTCAAAGCAATTATAATTGTGTACTGAATTGCCTGTAGTATGCAGATCTCCATGTAACATCTCCTCAGAAAACTTGAAAAATTACATCACCCTGGAGTGGGAATCGAACCCGCATCTCCCGATTTCCGTTCGAGCATGCTATCCTTAAATCGGGAGATGTGGGTTTGATTCCCACTCCAGGGCAATGTAATTTTCAAGTTTTCTGAGGAGATGTTACATGGAGACCAATAAACCACAGACAATTCGGTACACAATTCTGATTGCTTTGAAAAATGTAGTGAATTTCCTATGTATATTTCTGAGGAATATTTCTTCCTTAATTTCTATACCTACAAATACAGCGACAACTTTATCAACAGGCATATACTTTTCAATCAGCATGTGTAATGCAAAAATTCAAATAGTATATCTCAGACATAAAACTTCACCCATACCTTGTCTGACATCAAACACCATTCCTTCTCAGTAATATTTGCAGGTACTTTCCCAGGCATGCTCAGCCTTTTTCCATGTTCTTACATTCAGTTTTATTACCTTTTCCCATGTACAAATGAACAATGAGAGCATCCTTCTAGTCCTGGAGAACAACTCCTTCCAACATTTGAACAACTTGAGCTTACCAATCAATAATGCATGCTGTCACCACTATGCTTCAGCATCTCAGCTGCTATGCTGCCTACCCGAGAGTACCTACTGTTAGCACCTGTTGGTTGCTTTGTTGTGATTTTCTGTGTTGAATGTTCACACCTGTATAAATGCAAGCATGCTACCACAGCTAACTTCATTTTGTATCTGTGTGTTTTAGCACATCTTTACCAAAATAAGAAATGGATGCTTCTATTTCCACTTTTTTTTGTCTATCAACACATATTTTCCTCATCTATCAGTTAGATTTGAAAAGTTATTTTTGTGTTTAGCAGTAGGGACCATCAGAATTGTGACCCTTGCATTTTTCAAAAACAGTTTTTCTGCTGGGTAGTGTAAACACACATTTTTGCATTTCATGCAGTCTCCTTACAAAATATTTTTAAAAAATGTACATTTGCCGGGCTTTAAAAATATCATGCCCAGGACATAGAAATTATTGGTCTGTCCAGGTAAAATAAATAAATAAAAATAAAATAAAATAGTTGCTTGCTCAGGCAACTGGATTGGGGGAGTGGAATTCTGAATTTGCTACCATAGTAAAACACAGACGGTTTTAGTCTGTCATTTTTGATTTCACTCCAAACTAAGAATTTTGTATTAGTCTTGCAGTCAGGGGTACATATCACTTCTGTAATTGTTTTCTGATCTAGGTATAGATACTGCAGCAATATGATGTTTTGCTCCAAATATTATTTACAGTTGGGGATAAGAGCTCTGAGTTGCTGAAAAAGTTCCTTGTACTTTTTAGCACATCTTTTATAAAAAAAATCGTGCTTATGTTATCGGTTTGTCCGTCCGTCCATCTGTAGACATGATATCTCTGCAACTATTAGTCCGATTTGAAAAATTCTTTTTGCATTGAGGAGCTTGAAATGTGCGAATGATGATCCTTCATTACGTTTTTTTTTACGATGTACAATTTCGCCGCTAGAAGGCGTAAATGCAGATGAGGTCGAATTCAAAAACACGTTTTATTCTGCATATTTGCTTCTAAACATCTGATTGAAAAATTCTTTTATCTTTTGATTCCATTTATGTTGAGTATTTCAGATATAGTTATTTTTCAAATTACGCATAGATTTTCCGCTAAGGGGCGTAAAAGTAAATTACATTTTCCCCGATAACTCTTCTTCTAAAACTCCGATTCAAAATATATTTTTTCTTCTGCGGATACAGCTTCAGATGGAAAATCTTTTGCATATAATTTCTAATTTTTGGTAAAGAATACTTTGGCCACCAGGGCGTAAGTGTTAATTTTTGCTTCTGGTGTTTTTGCCATAAAATCGGAGTTTCCAAAATCTCGATTGAAAAAATTATTTCGTGAACTCATGCCACTCACTTCGATAAACTGTTACGGAATATTTTGTTCTTAAAATATTCCATGGTTTCTCCGCCAGGGGGCTTAGATGTATATTTTATTTTTGTCAATATCTCTACTTCTAGGAGTCCGATTTGAAAAATTCCTTCTTTGTTGGATAGTGTTTTCAGTGTGACATGTTTTTCATATAATTTCAAAATTTTCAAGTAATTCATAGACTTTCCGCTAGGGGGCGTAAAGGTAAATTGCTTTAACCCCATTATCTCTGCTTCTAAATCTCCAATTAGAAAAATTCTTTCTGCACCGGATACAGCTGCTGATGGGAAATCCTTTGCACATAATTTCTAATTTTTGTAAAAACTGGTTTGGCCACCAGGTGGCATAAGTCTTAATTTCTGCTTCTGATGTATTTGCAGCAAAATATGTGCTTCTAAACTCTCGATTGAAAAAAAGTCGTTTGTAGACCGATGCTACTCATGTTGATAAACTTTTTAGGAACGTTTTCTTCTTAAAATAATGCATGATTTGTACGCCAGGGGGCGTAGATGTATATCTTGTTTTTGTCAATATCTCTACTTCTAAGAGTGATTTGAAAAATTCCTTCTTTGTTGGATAGTGTTTCCGATGCGAAATGGTTTTCCTATAAATTCAAAATTTTCAAGTAAATCATAGACTTTCCACTAGGAGGCACAAAGGTAAATTGCGTTTTCTGCATTATTTCTGCTTCTAAAACTCCGATTCGAAAAATTCTTCCTGTATTGCATAAAACACCTGATGAAAAATATTTTTCATATAATTTCTAATGTTTGATAAAGAATGGTTTGACCACCAGGAGCATAAGTGTTAATTTCTGCTTCTGGTGTATTTGTACCAAAATCTGGGCTCCTGAAAATTTGACTGAAAATGTTTTTTTTTTTTTTCTTAGACTGATACTGCTCATATTGAAAAACCTTTTGAGAATACTTTCTTCCTAAAATAATGCATGGTTTTCCCACCAGGGGACGTAAAGTCACATCTTATTTTTGTCGATATCTCTGTTTCTAAGAATCCGATTTGAAAAATTCTTTCTGTGTTGGAGAGCGTTTCCTGTGCGAAATGTTTCTCACATAAATTCATATTTTTCTTAACGTACAGGTCTGCAGCCAGAGGGCGTAAGCTCACAATTCTGTTTACAGCAATATCTGAGGGAATAAAAACCCTATTGAAAAACTTCTTTCTTCCGTCAGATACTATTGTTTTCCATGCCGGTACCATTGACTTCGAATAGCTTTGATAAATTTAATTTGTATCAGAACGGATTCAAAATATGTGCTCATTGCACCTGAAAATTTGGTGTCATTTTTCTTGTTTTAATATGAAATTCCCATGGTTGAAAGTTCCTGATCAGTCTGCGACATATATCATGGTGCCCCCAAAAAACTATGGAAGGCCACTGGGCAAGACACATGCTGGGTTCAGAAAACAATAAAAACTTACCCTGGTAGAAATTAAAAAAAAAAAAAATGGTGAAAAGAAACTTTGCCACATTACATTTCTTCTACTTAAAAAACAAACTAAGTACTGTAGCAATTGCAATAATAACTAGGATCAAGAACACTCTGCCCTCTATAAACATGCATGCCATGGTACACTTTTCAAAGCTCTAAGCCCGAAATATGATCTTTTGACTGATACTGTCATGCCGAAATATCAACATTTATGGAATAAAATAATGGAATGTTTAACAATAATACATGACAGGAGAAACGTCACAATTTTTGTTTTTAAATGTGATATCGTGATAAATTATTGCTCTCTATTAACCTTCTGTTATTGGAATCCCCCCTCCATTTCCAAGCTGAAACGCTGCAATTTATGAAATCAAATGGTATTTAGTAACAAATGATAAGGTAAAGACAGAACACAAGCACGTGCACACTCACAAGAGCGCGCACACACACACAACGTAAATAAATACCATCACAGGAAAGTTTCCGCTGTCAGAAATGTATGCCTCTGTTTTCAAGCTATAATATAATACAAGCATTTCTGCCACAAAATATTTAACAATAATACTCGAAAGAGAGATCATCACAGAAAAGGAAACAACATCCAACTTCAGTTTTTCCAGCTGAAATACAAGTATTTATAAAATAAAATGATACTTTAAAAACAATGCAAGACAGAGGAAATACAGGGAGGAAAATAATTTAAGGTCACAGCACTCCATTTAACTTCCGTTTTTGGATATTATTATGCGTCCATTTTCAAGAAGAAACACACACTTATGGAATAAAATGATATTTAACAATAATTTGTACAAAGGAAAACATTGTTAAAAAAATTTAAAAACATTCAATTTTAGGAGAAATCTTTATTCTAACTTACTTCCATTTTTGAAAAGTTTTGAAATGACAGAATTCAGTTCCCAGGTGGAAAATTTACTTCCATGATCTGGAGTCTGCACAAGACAGGATTAAAAAGGGTTCTGGGGGTATCATTTTTGTCTGCAGGGCCAAAATAATATCTGTGATGTGTGTTGCCCAATTCTGCTGTGGTACTTTTTAAATAACAAGGCTCCTGACTTTTTGCATCAAGAGATAATTTTTTCTGGATACCTTGCTTTTTATTTTTACTGTTTGAGCCAGTAATTTTTTTCTGAACTTGCCCATCTGGGTGGTAACATTTTAGATATATTTCAAGCTCTGTTGTGTGTGTGTGTGAAAAATAACTGATTTTTTTAAGGAGCAATTTTGCTCCTCAAATTTAGCATTACGGAGCAATTGAATAATGTGGAGCACTTTTGAGATGTATTTTTCTTTTGATTTAAGTGACTAATCCCCGCACGGGGATAGCTGGTTTACCAGTTATTTGGGGAGCGGCGCCCCCACGGCCCGAGCTCACCTTGTGACGGAGTACTTGTCGTTTACTCTTGAACGATAACATCACCGAAGGGACAGCTGTTCATCCAGCTGATGGGGATGGCGTCCCCACGGCCCGAGCCGTTTTTCTCTTATTGTTTTGCTTTTCTCGTCTTTCGTTCCTATAGTGACATGTACCCGCTTCAGTTGTAGGCTGCTGAGGTTGTGATGAGGCGCCAGTTCCGGGTTTTGTTCATCGTTCTCTTTCCTGTCTTTTCTCTTTTATGTTACATTTTCTGTTTTTCCGGAGCTGGTTAGCTTAGACCTACCTGCATGTTTGCCGTGTGCGGTGACCCGTACAGGTGGAAAAGGGGATGCTGGAGGCTGAGGTGTCTGGGGGCCGGGTTGTAGTTGTCTCCAGATGCCGATACTCCTCTTTGCCCTCTGCTTCACTCTAAACGGGAGGCTGGGGAGCTAACCCACTCCTCGTCAGGAAGTCTGTGGCCGAGTGGTGTCCTGACTTCTAGCGGCTTGTCGTTCTGTTCGGCTGGGTGAGTTTGGGGGTAGGGTGGGCATGCCAAAGGGGTGTTCTCTGGGCACGGGAAAGTCTGGGTGCACGCTGAGCGTGTGTCTGCCCTACCAACTTGCTATATCCGCTGACTATCCCTAGAGCCGTGTCCTGCGTCCTCTTGGGCTTGCGGACCTCCGGCTCTCCCTCGTTGGGCCTCGGTAGTGGGTGGGGAGGTCGGCGGACGAATCTTTTCCTCCTTCATGGAAAACCCAAGTGTTTCCCATGCTACCAATTTAAAGCGCCCTGTGGAGGAAAGTGCACCTTCCTCCACAAAGAAACTTGTCACATCAAATTGCAATGCTCTGTTTCTTTTGATCAAATCTGGTGACTCTTCACAGTCACTCAGTTCGAAGAGTCCCTTCTGGATCAACAAGGCTCTGCAAGCCGTTGCTGGCTCTCCAAAGAGTGTGAAGAAACTCCCCTTCAGGGGATCTTCTTGTGGAAACATCTAATCCACGCCACAGTGCCACCTTGCTGGCGACGACCGTTTTGCTTGGCATTCCTGTCCAGGTTTCTCCACATGGTTACCTCACCTCTCGCGGTGTTGTCAACTCCCGCGACCTGCTTGAGTGCAGCGATGAGGAATTGCTGGAGGAACTTGGTGAACAGCATGTCATTGGGGTTCGACGGATTCTTTCAGGCGGGATGGGAAATCTATTCCCTCCCGTAACATCATCCTGACTTTTGACTCCCCAACCCTGCCTACTTCCATCAAGGCAGGTTATTTACGGCTTGATGTTCGGCCGTATATCCCGAACCCCTTGCGTTGTTTCAGGTGCCAGCATTATGGTCACTCCCAGCAGTCTTGCCGTAATGTTGCTAAGTGTGGTCGCTGTGGTTCCACAGAACACTCTTTGGCGGATTGCTCTGCAGAGTCTGATCATTGTGTCAACTGCGAAGGGACTCATCCTGCTTCCTCTAAGCAGTGTCCAAAGTGGATAGAGGAACAGGCAATCCAACGCCTGAAGACAACTGAGCATCTCTCCTATCCCGAGGCTCGACGGCGGATCGCCCCTTTACAACCAGGCCGGCGGTCCTATGCTTCAGTTGTGGTGCAGAAGGCTTCAGTGGCGGTCCAGACTGAGGTGTCCATCCCAGCGGGGTGTCCTTATGATTTTGGGGACATCGTCACTGCTGGTATGGAAGCACTGAAGTCTCGCCGTATTGCTTCCAAGGCGACATCAACATCGTCGCCGAAACCTTCCCCTGTGCCGAAAACATCTGTCAGCACAGGGACCCAGGGCACTGCTAAGAAGAAGCCAGAGAAGATGAAACCAGGTTCATCCTCCCGAAACAGAGCAGGAAAACCACCTCCTAACACAGGGGGCAAGCACAGCCCTGTGTTGCCTCCAGACACTGCGGATGGCTTGGAGGTGATGGACGACACTGAGACCTTCTAGTCGTCTGTCTTCATTCTGTCATTTCATTTTTCATTATGGTCACGCTCATTCAGTGGAATTGCCGAGGTCTGCGATCACACATTGATGATTTGAAAGGTTTACTGTCTTCGCACTCACCTGTGTGCGTTTGTCTCCAGGAGACAAAGCTTCGCACGACGGACACTCCTTCGCTGCGGAGACATTCCCTTTTCCGCAATGATCACCAGGACGGCGTTATCGCCTGCGGAGGAGTGGCCGTCGTTGTTCCTCATGGTGTTCCTGTCACTGCAGTTGCCCTTCGGACGTCTTTGCAGGCAGTGGCAGTGAGACTATCTGTGCACACACTGTTCACGGTGTGTTCCGTGTACATACCACCAAATGAAGCTGTAAGCCTTTCGGATCTGGAAGATTTAGTTGTCCAGCTGCCGCCTCCTTTCTTCATCTTAGGAGATTTCAATGCACACAATCCGTTGTGGGGTTCTCCCACTCGTGACTCCAGGGGCCGTGTTGTTGAGTCCTCTTCTCCAACACGTCCCTCTGTCTCCACAACACCGGGGCAGTGACGTATTTTCATGAACCCACCCGCTCGTACTCAGCCATTGATTTGTCTCTGAGTTCACCATCATTATATCCTGCCTGGTCCTGGAGCGTGTCTGGTGATCCCTTGGCAGCGATCACTTTCCCATCTTCCTCCGTCTAGCGAGTGGCGGGTACCATTACCCTTCTCGCCCTGCTAGATGGAATATTGATCGTGCCAAGTGGGACACATTCACGGCTTCGGCCTTTATTACTCCGGCAATGGTGACCTCGGGAACAGTCAATGACGCTGTTGCGGCGGTAACGGATTGTATTGTGCAAGCGGCAGAACTTACCATCCCCAGGACGTCGACTAAACTTCCACGTTGCCCGAGACCTTGGTGGAATTCCACTTGTATGGCAGCTCGTCGGGCCCAACATCGGGCTTGGGGTAGGTTTCGTTGGTACCCCACCGACGCGAACCTACTTGCTTTCAAGAAAGCCAAGTCCTACGCGCGATTGGTTCGTAGGCGTTGTCAACGGGAGTCCTGGATACAATATGTATCCGGGATTAACACCAATACCAGCCCTAAGATCGTTTGGGACAGGATCCGTAAGATTCGGGGACAGTACCCATCTGGGGAAGTCTCCATTCTTGAGAGTGGTGGAGGGACGGTTGCTGACGCTCAGGGTATTGCTGACTGTCTGGGCGCCGCTTTTCTTCGGTGTCCAGCAGCAGCAATTACCCTGCTTCGTTCCGGCAGTTACAGCCGCGGCTTGAACGGTCCAAGATTTCTTTGGACCGTTTTCTGCCACAGATTACAACAGCCCGCTGACTGCCGTGGAGCTGAAGACCGCTCTGAATCGGTCCGGCCGGACATCTGTCGGACCGGACAACATCCATTACGAAATGCTGAAGCACCTTTCTCCGTCCTCTCTTGAATGTCTGCTAATCCTGTTTAACAGGATTTGGCAAGAGCATGTCTTTCCCGAATCTTGGCACACTGCCATTGTCGTTCCTGTTCCCAAACCTGGTAAAGATCCCACCAACCCGTTGAACTACCGGCCAATTGCTATGACGAGCTGCCTTTGCAAAGTACTCGAGCGTATCATTAATTTTCGTCTCATTTTTTATCTGGAGTTTCATCACATTTTTTCACCTCATCAGAGTGGATTTCGCAATTCTCGATCCACCACCGATCATCATCTTCGCCTTGAGACATCTGTCAGGAGGCGTTTGTCCGACATCAGCACATGGTCTCCGTATTCTTCGACATGGAGAAAGCCTATGACCGTACCTGGAGATACGGCATTCTCCGTGATCTGCGCGAGTGCGGATTGCGGGGAAACTTACCATCTTTCGTCGCCGGATTTCTCCAGGACCGGAGTTTCCGTGTGCGTCGGGTCGACCCTCTCTGCGGTGTACCCGCAAGAACAGGGTGTACCTCAAGGCTCCATTCTTTCCGTTACGTTGTTCATCCTTCGTGTCAACCATATTTTCCAACTACTTCCTCCGACGGTTCGTGGAACCATGTACGTGGATGATCTGCAGATCTCTTGCGCCTCCGTAAACATGCGCACCATCGAGAGACAGCTCCAGTCTGCCATTACCAAGATCTCTCACTGGGCTTCCCAAAATGGATTTCGCTCTCGACGCAGAAGACCGTTTGCGTGCATTTCTGCCGCAAACGGGGTCTTCACTCAGACCCCAGCCTCCGTCTGGGGTGTTCTACCATCCCTGTGGTGTCAGAAGCCAGGTTCCTTGGGCTAACTTTTGACCGAGCGCTCACCTTCCGGCCTCACATTCAGTCTTTGAAGGTGAAGTGCACGAAGTCATTGAGTATCCTGAAGGTCCTCTCCCGAACATCTTGGGGAGCTGACAGGTGCTCAATGCTTCGCATTTACCACTCTCTCATTCGGTCTAAGTTCGACTTCGGATGCATTACGTACGGTTCAGCGCGTCCATCGGTTTTACAGCCTTTGGACCCCGTCCATCACCAGGCATTGCGGTTATGTACTGGTGCTTTCCGCACCTCTCCCGTGCATAGCCTGTATGCGGAGGCTCATGAGCCGCCGTTATGCATCCGTCGTAAGCAGTTGTCTCTTCAGTTTTATATAAAACTGAAATCTTTTCCTGATCATCCACTGTATGGTTCCATCTTCCAACTGGACTGTGTCCGCTTATTTTCCAACCGCCCCTCCTGTGTTCCGACGTTCGGGATTCGGATGTCTGCCATAGTGCGCGATGCTGGTCTAGACTTGTCAAGGATTGGTTTGACCCGGTTCTACAATGAACCGCCTTGGCAGCCGGTTCAAGCAACGGCTGACCTTTCCCTTTGTGTGTGGCCAAAGTCTTCCACTCCTGCTATGGTGTACCAGCAGCTCTTTGCCGAGAAACAGTCTCTCTTCCCGGATTTCGTGCCTGTATTTACTGGACGGGTCGAAATCCGGCGAGGTTGTTGGAGCCGCTTTTCGTGTGTGGCGATGCCTCCCATGCTGAGAGGCTTCCGCCTGAATCTACCGTCTTTTCGGCAGAGATGCGTGCGGTACACCTCGCTTTGTGCCACATACAGTCTCGGTCACATCGTCGCGCTATGGTTTGCTCTGATTCCCAGTCCGTCATCCATGTTTTATCTTCTCCAGAGGACACGGACTCACCTGTCATCCGTGATGTCCGTCGTCTTCTTGGAACTTTGGAGGGTGATGGCTTCCTGGTCCGGTTCTGTTGGGTTCCTGGCCATGTTGGGATCCGGGGTAACGAGCTGGCAGATCTCTCTGCTAGGTCTGTTTCCTCCATGTCGCCAGCTCGGCTGCCACTGTCTTTCCGAGATTATCGGCCATTGATCCGGACTTTTGTTATGGATGAGTGGCAGTCCCTGTGGTCTCAGCAGGGCAGCAATAAACTCTATGCCATCAAACCACGGATCGAACTATGGAAGTCTAGTTTGCGGAAGAACCGTCGTGAGGAAGTTGTTCTTGCACGTCTCCGCATTGGGCACTGTCGTTTTACTCACCGCTTTTTGCTGTGTGGCGAGAGTGTCCCGGTGTGTGAGGCGTGCGACTGTCGTCTCACCGTCCTTCATGTTTTGTGTACTTGTGTTCGTTTTTGTGCTCATCGTTTTCGTCATTTTCACTCTCATCTGTTGGACGAAGGAGCAGCTACGCTGCAAACTATTATCGGTGAAGCCTGCGATACGAGAGCAGTGTTTTCATTTTTACGGGAAATTGACTTTTATAAACTCGTCTAGATTTTAACTTCTTCATTCTCATGTTTCATTTTTACTACCTCAGCCTGTTTTTAACCTTGTGTACGTTTTTATTGCTTTAGTTTTGTTTTGATGTCTTTTGTTTGGCGCTCTTTGGCCAACCATGGCCCTTGCGCCATTAAACTCAATCAACCAACCAACCTAAGTGACTAATAATTTATTATCAAATAAAACTATTACTAGCACCTTTCAATATCTATTGAAAATGCTCTAATCAGTAATGAAAAGTATTTTCGTTCGTATGTAAAAGTACAATTTTCTTTCTATGGTGAAATGTTACCTGGCCACACATTGCAGCAGCTACTGACTGTCACTTGACAGTTAGAGTTCTCTTGAACTTGTGGTAGCTTCAGGTTCTGCGTCTGTTCTCTTTCTTTTTCCGTAAGACTTCACGCTTGTGCGCCGGGGCTTCTTTTCAAAAAATACCTCCACTGCTTGTTCAGGGTGAAACTCGCATAGTTTTGGCCCTTCCAGCGTTATCCGCAATAGATGATTCAAAGCATCAGAATTCCTCCGATTACGGAAATCTGTCTTGATTCTTTTCATCGCAGAAAAGGCTCTTTCAACCTTAGCATTGAATACGGGCAATAATCTCATGATATTTTTCATGTGGTTTAGATTTGGGAATTCATTCGCACACTTTTCTTTCAAACATTTCAATAACTGTTGCTTTGACAGGTGTTGCAGATTTCTTAACCAAAAGGTTTTGAAATAATCCCAGTCCTCTTGAATATTATCATTGTCAATGTTGTTGGCAGTCAACAACTCACTGAAATGTTCAGTTAATACAGTAATTTGATCATCACCAAAATTTGCAAGAGTAGATTATCCTTGTGTTATTATGTAGATTAGTCTGTCGGCCAAAGCTTAGGTTCTAACAGCTTGGCAGCATTAAAAACCTGATTTTTGTGCAAGTCACCAAGCCTTGTATGCACACACTGATGAATATGAATGACTTAAAAGATATTCACAGTTTTCATAGAATACATCTACTGTCAAATTACAGCTCAGTTCAATGCCACAAAATTCTACAGTTTTCACTGGAATCACAAGCTTGATACGTTTGCTAAGTCTTGTAAAATTTTGGACAGGTTGGCCGAAAATTTTCTTTTCGTAATTTCGATAGAATCTTAGAACTTTTCTAATGCGTTCAAAATACAAGGTACATCCACATCATCCAACTGGAGAGACAAAGATATTTTGGCAAAGAATATAAAATGTAAAGCGACAGCAGCCAAGTTACAGATTTGATGGACTTAATTTTTCTCAAAATGCCTGTAATCCTGGCTTTTTCTCCTTTGCTTGCTGGATCTGCAACCATATTTTCTAGTTGTTGTACAATAACAAAATAATTTTTAATCAGTGTGTCAGTGGACTCACAAAGCTGGTGTATCTGATGCATCTTCATCGAGTATTGTTGAACTCACAAAAGTCTAATTTGTTTGGCACTTTTTCATAAAAATTATGAATGTCTTCCATCAGCTTATGTACTTCTTGAAAATATGTTTAAAGCAAAAAATCTTTTAGAGTTAGGTAGCTCTAAGCAATGACTTAAACAGTGCACTGACACTAAACAAGGGCAGTTTTTCTTCAAAAGAGCTGCAACACTCTTTTTCTGCCCCATGTTAACATTTGCTCCATCAGCTAAGAATTGAATTAATTTATTTTCAAAATTGACTATTCCAAATTATGCAAAGGACTTCACAATTGCATTTTTGATACCATTAGCATAATAATTTTTCAGTTCTTTTAATGCCAGGAATGGGAATTTGGTATCTCCTTCTTCATTGACATACATGATACAAATAATTTCATTTTCAGATACACTAACATCTGTACAGCTATCAACAAATAACTTTTTAGTATCTGTCAACATAATAATTGTGACGGATGTAATACTGTTTCACACGTTATTCATGACGAAGTTGACTACCCACGGGAGCATGTTATATATAACGAAATGCATTAGAACTTTAAGTTTTCAAATAATGGAATTAATGTCATTTATATGCGCTTACCTGGTTTCAGTTCTGTTGCATAATTTACATCGGACTATTGTTGTAGTGTTTAATCTTCTTCATTTCATTTGGAGAGGTTGCATGTATGATGAATATTGTGAGGTGAAATCTTGAGCTGAAGTAAAATCTTGTTCTGAAGTAAAATTATGATTAGAAGTAAAATCGTGAACTGAAGTACAAGCACGAACAGCAGTAAAAAAACTCGTAACTGGTTGTCGTCGTAGACAGCGTGAAGCAAAGGTATATTCTATGAGCCAACAACGAAGAAAACACCGTGCAACAAGAAGGGGTGAAATGATAATATTTGAATGAAGAAATCTTGTGACAGTGAGCTTGTATTAAAACCAAACCCTATTGTTAAGATTAAAAGTATTTATCAAAGATTTTTTTTGGATGATTTCATGAAAGTACGCCATAACATCGAACAGATGAAGAACTAGAACAAAGGAACAAAACCACTCAATGAAAAAACTTTCAGTACTTCCGCAGGTAATACGCCCAGACTAGTTTCGACTATTTCTCATTGTAGTCATCATCTGTGGGTACATACACGTTGAACGCCCGTTGTTTAAAAAGCTCAACTCACATTGCATTCATTTCCAGACATGCCAGAACAGTGCCACGTCGACGTCGTGTTGCATCGCTCAGATTGTTCTTATTTGCACAACTTTAATTACGCCGGTGGTTGGGTGTTTTTGTATTCATGCACTCAGACACGTAAGTGTCATGTATTTCGTGGATACATGTATTTCGTGGATATATGTTGGTGCCATCTGTAGTCAAGGACATCCACGATTGTTATTAAGGAAATCAAAATTTGAACTTCGGTTTGTATTTATGTTAAACTATTGTTTACTTTCTTGTTCAATTAGGTACTTCCAGGGGTAAGGTAATTCAATAGGGGTGTTATTATTACAATTGTATTCTTTAGGTTTTTCAATAACAAGTGCTTCAGGCGTTAAGATCTGAATCGATTAAGATCTAGTTCTTCATCTGTTCAATGCTATGGCGCACTTTCGTGAAATCGTCCAAAAAAATCTTTGTTAAATACTTTTAATTTTAACAATAGGATTTGGTTTTAATATAAGCTCACTGTCACAAGATTTCTTCATTCAAATATTATCATTTCACCTCTTCTTGTTGCATAGTGTTTTCTTCGTTGTTGGCTCATAGAATATTCCTTTGCTTCGTGCTATCCACGACGACAACCAGTTAAGAGTTTTTTACTGCTGTTCTTGCTTGTACTTCAGTTCACGATTTTACTTCTAATCATAATTTTACTTCAGTGCAAGATTTTACTTCAGCTCAAGATTTCACCTAACAATATTCATCATACATGCAACCTTTCCAAATGAAATGAAGATTAAACACTACAACAATAGTCTGATGGAATTATGCAACAGAACTGAAACCAGGTAAGTGCATATTAATGACATTAATTCCATTATTTGAAAACTTAAAGTTCTAATGCATTTTGTTATATATAGCATGCTTGCCGCCGTTCATTTTTGAAATTTTCCTTTGCACGAAGCAAAGGAAAATTTCAAAAATGAAATTTCCTCTTTGGCAATCATATATGCTATATCAATTAATTTTCCAATTCAAGCTTTAGATGCATTGGAAGCAACAGTCATTGACTTGCCAATAGATATTCTTTGGAAAAAAATCAGCAAGCGATTTTTCTTTATGTTCTGCCTTGGAGACACTGGCACAGTGAATTTCTGATCTGGTGTGCTTTACCACATTGTCCTTTTTAATAATGAATCCAAAAACTCCATCAATAAAAGAATTGAAATTTCGAAAATTTTGTATGCTGTTAACATTCTTCCAACAAATTTTGCAATAGGCAGACCGGATGGAGATTTTATCGGCGTCAACACCATAGCATAATCAACTACCTTTTGGATCTAATTCCTGCATCCACCTTTTCATGGTTCATATTTTCACTTTGGTAGCCATGATTTCAAATAACAAAGACCAAAAACAACAAAACTTACATCCCCTTAAAATTAAGTGGTGGCCAAACCAAAACAAAAACAGTGATAAGAGCATCTGTCCTTCAATGACTCATTGTGCAGACAGGTGGGAACGTGGAACCAATCATAAACGCTTTGCGGTCGGACGATGACCACCTTATCACTGCACAGCTAGAGCTACACGAGGAAGCGTTTTCCAGCTGAAAGCAAACAAAGTATTCGTAAAGTTATGAATATGAGATTTTTTTCACACGTAAGCAAAATCGTATTTTCAATAAACAATGAGTTACTCTGCGGATTGAACATTTTAATGGAAATTTCATTTTTAAACTTTAAATCGTGGTTTTGCGATTCAAATACGAGTTTACATCGAAACTGCGATGCGATATTGCCTTAACCCCCCCCCCCCCCCGTGTGTGTGTGAGAGAGAGAGAGAGAGATTTGTGTAATACTTGTGACGGTGAATAAAGCATTTTCTGCCTTGCATTGTATTGTGCACTGTATTTCCGCTATGTGTCATAAATGTACTTTTACATTTCTCTTGCAGTGTATCTTACTATAAAAATTTTATTTGAAAAATTATTTCTACGTCGGGTAGCTGTAATTATGATCTACTGTGTGGAATAACAGTATATATTATAACATAGTATCCATACCTGTACAAATCTTATGGGAACTAATTTTTGCAGAGCTTAGTTTGTACCATGACCAAATTATCTGCATGCTTTCCATCTTTTCTTCATGTAAAAATTCTCCTCTAGGTCACATAAATTCATATCTGAATTAAGTAAGGTTTTCTGAAGTACTTAATTTTTTCATTGTGTTACTCTGTATTTGTATTTCATTGTATGTCTTCACTTTTAGTTGCATTGCAATATGTACATTCTTTGCAAAGAAAAAAAAAAAAAGAAAAAAAAAAGCACCACGAGAGAGTCTTTCGATCCTGATGAAACTCTGCCTGCAAGTACCTCAAAGCTGAATATGCAAAAGATTAAAAAATAACAACCAATGACTTAATGGTGGCCTGCACAGCACATGGGAAGAACTGCAAATTTAGGAGGGTATATCAAGAGCAAAGCTTGCATGCAGGAACAATTGTGACCATGGATTGCAGTTGCATTAACCTCCACGGTCTGTGAGGATGCATCTACATCAAATCTGTGCATAATACAAGTAGTTGAGCGAGTTTGAGAGAGGCTGGTTGGTCAAGTAACTGTATCACCAGGCATTTAGGTTGGAGTGACGCTGCATTTGGACAAATTTGGTGCCAATGGGTTGAGGAGGGTACAACCTAGCACCATGTGGGCAGTGGATGGCTGAAGGCTACGACAGAACGCAAGGTTCAAGCGATTGTGAGAGCGGCACAAACAGAACCAAACTCGTCGCTTTCAACCATTCATGGCCAATGTTGTGTCATCTACAAGTATGGAAGTGGCCATCTGGACCATTGCCAAATGGCTTGCGGCACGGAGACTGCACTCGAGGAAGCCAATCAGACGCCTACCACTAGCCAGCGAGCATCGCTGACACTGGTTGCAGTGGTGTTGGGCCTGATCAAAGTGGGATAGTGTTCAGTGTCGTCGTGTTGTTGTCAGTGATGAGTCATGGTTTGCACTTGGCGCCAATGACCAGCGTATACGTGTTGGGAGATGAGCTGGCCAGTGTACAGATCCTGCCTTTACTGTGGAATGGGGCATGACTCGCATACCAGGTGTGACTATCAAAGGAGCCATTTCCTGTGTTAGATGGACACGCTTTGTAGTCTTTCGTGCCACGGACACGCTTTGTAGTCTTTCGTGCCACGGACACGCTTTGTAGTCTTTCGTACGACGGACACGCTTTGTAGTCTTTCGTGCCACGGACACGCTTTGTAGTCTTTCGTACCACCCTCAAGGCTCAATGGTACATCGACGACATTATGTTGTGTTGCCATTCCTGTTTCAGCAGCATCTAGCAAACAGGGTAATGCCCAGCCAGACATGGCATGGCTTTCCCAGGCCTGCCTCCGTAATGTCAACACCCTTCCATGGCCTGCCCGATCACCTGACCTCTCACCAATCAAACATGATGGGATGCCATCTACACCCATCTTGGAATGTCGGCAAACTGGCCTACAATTTGGACACCATCTGGCATACTATACCTGTAGACAGTATCCGGGAACTGTATGTGTCTACGCCATGCCAGGTAACCGCTTGTGGCCAGTGCTAGCATTACAATGTACCGACTTGTTCCATTCGTGTAGCTGTTTTATCCTAATAAGTGGCCCAACTACCCTGGAATTGCAATCATTTCCTTTCCTATACATGTACATTGCACATATCAATTTTTATCTCCATTGCACGATTCGTTCTGGGTGCTTGTTTCTTTTTTTTTTTTTTTTTTTTACAATGAGTGTATTTTGAAATAAGTCACAGGTACCATGGCCAAGGTTTAATATATATATCAACATTTCGTGATGGAATATTATTGTATTAGGTGATCTGAGTACACTTATATGTGTTAGTCACAAAATATTAGCATTTGTGCAATGCCAAAGATGACAAGAAGTCCTTAAGAACTTCTCTTGGATCATTTATATAAATCTTTAAAAAGTCTGTTTCTCTAAATAAATGCTTTTTAATCCATTTCCTGTTTTGTCGCTGGTGGTGTGTGTAACGACAAAGAAAAAAATTTCAAATCAGACTGTTAAAAGCAGAGAAAGTTGTGCATTACTTTGAAAAATAAACTGTATAAAATGGTTTTGCTATAAATAGTTTCAAACAGAAAGGAATTCTTCAATCAGATATTCAAAAGCAAATAATATGGAATAAAATGTATTTTGAATTTGAACGCATCTGCATTTACTCTCTAGCAGCGAAATTATGCATCACAAAAAGACCAGAAAGTATCACGGACATAGTGGTAAAATACGCACATCTTAAAATTATGAAAGTAGACAACATACATATTAACTTGCTGCTTCTTTGTAAACATTTCTTGGCTCAAATTTGGATTGTTTAAAATTATTCTGCTCCTACGTGCTTTACAAAACAAAGTGGAATCAAAGGGAATATAATGAATTAAAAGGATTTAAATTATTTAGTTTAAAACACTGAAATAAACGATCAGAGCTGTGGCTGGTTCATTTACATGTTGCACATTCATTATGGGGGGAGATCATAAAAATCTGCAAAAAAAAACCAAACACAAAAAACTGCAAAACTGCATTCCTTCATTTTCAAATTAAAACAAGGTAGTAATATTAAAAGAGCAACATGTGCAGAAGATGCATCATTAATCACTTGCATGGAAGCTTTTTGGCAGTCCTGTCTGCCATCATCAACATGCTTGCAGAAGGAAATATTCACCTGTGTAGTTGTCTCCCACACCCTTTGTGCTAGTTTGAGTAAACTCCATATGCAGGGTAAGGGCGTGGTGGATCTCAATGTTCATATGTCATGGGTTGTTGTGAAACTGTCAAAAGGTTGGTTGTAGCGCCACCTGTTGAAATGGAACTAAAGTATGAAAACATTATTTTACAGCATGCAAAATACTTAAAGCATTTATATTCATTTTATAGGGCTTTTTTTTTTTTTTTTTTTTTTGAGATGTCCGAAAAACTGCTGATGGCAGTGGAATTTTGCTTTCACCCTCCCCCTTTTCGTGTGTGTGTTCCATTCTGTATATGGCTGCAGTGGTGGCAGCTCATGGGCACGGAGGACCTATGTAATTCAGAGTGTCTCACATAAAATGCAAACCATTAATCAGATACCTGCAGATAATGAATTATCAACATAAATACCGTACTGTAAGCTGGAATCGACTCATTCAACATCCAGACACCACTCTGACGCAGTAGGCCCATCACTGCAGCCATTATGATGCTACCAGTGTTTCCGGTGTGGTGCAAGCATCAAGATGGTCTATTCACAAGAGGAACGTGTTTTTATCATTGAAGCTTATTTCTCCACATGATCTTTTACTGCAGTGCAACAATGTTTTCAGCGTAAATACCCAGAGAGAACAATTACGAATAAGACTTCCATATTTAGAGTGGTGACGAAATTCAGACAGGTTCCATGAACAACAAGGAACACAAAAGAACCATGACATTGTTGACTGTGGGAACAGTGTGCGATATCGGTGATAGACTGTACAACTCACCATGAAAGTCGATATGGCGCATGTCAGCTGAAATTGGTGTGCCTTGATCTTCCGTTCATCAAGCCGCAAAACTGTCAAACTTGCAGTCATATCGAATACAACTGTGCATCAACTTCTTGGCCCAATGAAGAGAAAATAATAGAATTTTGCCATTGATTCCATTGCTTTGTGCGTGAAAGGGTTCATGTACTGGACTTGTTATTTTTCACAGATGAGGCATTGTTTCATTTGAATGGCTACCTTAACAGCAAAACAGTAGGATTTGAAATGCCAAAAATCCCCATGTGTGTCATGAAATGACATTGCACCCACAGAAGATTGATGTTTGGGGCGCTTTGTTTTGTAAAATAATTGAGTTCTTTCTTCTTTGAAGACACCATTAATGCCTAATGATACCAGCATCTATTGATGTAATTTATTGCACTGTTGGAAGTGAACAAACGAAACTGTTGGATACAGCACGAAGGCAAAAACACTTCACCAACACAACCACCACTTTCTTGAGGGAATTTTTCAGTGATTGTGTCATTGGTCATAGCTTATGGACACACAGATCTCCTTACTTGCTTCCGCCAGACTTTTTTCTTTGGGTTACCTCAAAGAGACAGTTCATAAAAACAAACCACGAACTCTGTCGCAACTGAAGGTCAACATTGAACAAGCTGTGATGAATATCCGTCTAGAAACTTCGAAAAAGTAGCAAGAAACATTATGAAAAGGGTGAATGCCTGTATCTGGTAGATGGTGGCCACATCCAGCATTTACTGTAAAATTTCACATATGTATGCATTCATTCATGCATTTATGTTGTATACTTACCTACTTGTTTCTTACGTTACAGTACTGATTGATGTGTTTCTTGTTCTTGCTATCGGGTTGCGTTTTATATGGGACACTCTGTATTAAGCAAGTGATCGTAATGTTTTTTGCTCCTATGGTGTATGTACAATGAAACCTCCATTGTCATACATTTCCCAGCAGTTGTAATTTCCGAACAATGGCAAGTTTTGATTTGTACAGAACATCTGCAGGGATTAACATTAATAATGACGTCTGAACAATGATGGTACCTCTTAACACCAATCAACGAGACACCCCTGTGGGGAATTTTGTCACAAAATTACCATCGTTGTTGCAATTTGGGGAAAATGCGAGCAACAGCATAAACACTGGCTACAATTGCTGCACTACCTGTATTGTGCTATTTCCGATCGCTGATATTAGATCGGTTGGAATTTAAAATTTGGACAAAAAACATTTTAATGAGACCACTGGTGAATGATTAAACTCTACTAAAAGTTTTGTTGCATGTCCACTTCGATGCTTGTCATTGAAAGTCAAAGTAACTGTTCAAGAGTAGTTATTTATTCTGTTCCTGTGATTTGGTTGTATGTATTTCATGTTAGAAAATACCCTGTTGCATACTGTAATACTTCCAAACTTTGGAATAACTTTCATTCCCAGATCTCTTTTGTTTCTGCATTTCTCAGTGAAAAAAAAAAAAAAAATCAAATAATTCTGCTCCAGTTTCTGATCAAGCTCTAGTGAATTCATCTGCTTGAGTTTCATGTAATACCATTTGATATATGGGGTTTGTGCTTTCAGTGCCAACATTCAGTGGATTGCTCAACAGACGTGTGCTTTGTTCGAGTTTATCAAATTTTTTATACCTGTCGTCAAAATCATGGCTTCCCATAACTTAGTTATCAGTCCCGCACGGGGATAACTGGTTTTCCAGTTATTTGGAGAGCGGCGCCCCCACGGCCCGAGCTGACCTTGTGACGGTTTTTTGCTTTCTTGTTTTTGTGCTTTCACGTTACCGCAGGGACAGCTGTTCATCCAGCTGATGGGGAGTAGCGACCCCACGGCCCCAGCCGACATGTTATGTTTGGTTCTTCCCATTACAATTTTGTGTTGCCACCACCTTGACAGCACCCGCCTCAGTTGTTGGTTGCTGAGGTTGTGATTATGCGCCAGCCCTTTCCTTTCCTCTGGCTTTCCTCTCCCTTTCCTGTTTTTACTTTCTTCTCCACTACCTGTTCTTCTTTTCTACTCCATTTTCTACTCGACTTGCTTCTCCATTTTCTGTTCCTCTCTTGTTTTTCCGGGCTGGTTTGCTAGACCCTACCTGCACGTTTGCCGTGTGCGGTGACCCGTAAGGTGGAAAAGGGGATGCTGGAGGCTGAGGTTTCTGGTGGCCAGGTTGTTGTTGTCGCCAGTCGCCAACACTCCTCTTTGCCCCCTGCTTCACCCTAAACGGGCGGCTAGGAACTAACCCACTCCTAGTCAATCGGCTTGTTGTTTCGTACAACAGGGTGAGTTTGGGGATAGTGCGGGCATGCCAAAGGGGTGTTACCGAGACCTGGGAAAGTCTCGGTACTCGCTGAGCGCATGTCTGCACTATCAACATGCTATATCCGTTGCTTAACCCTAGAGTCGTGTCCTGCGTCCAATTGGGCTTGTGGACCTCCGGCTCTCCCCTGTTGGGCTCGGTTGTAGGCGGGGAAATCGGCGGACGAACTTTTCACTTCTATTCATGGCTAACCAAAAAATTTTCCAAGAACTTCAAACAAAGCGGCCCATTGAGGAAGGGTCACCCCTCCCAACAAGAAACCTACACCTGATTCTGCCAATGTTCGGTTCTTTTGCATCCACTCCTTGGACGCTTCAAACCCATTAAACACCAGAAGCCCCTTCTGGATAAATAAAGCATTGCAATCAATTTGCCAGCTCTCCTAAAAGCGTTAAGAAGCTCCAATCTGGAGATCTTCTTGTCGAGATGTCAAGTCCCAGATATGCTACAGTGCTTTTAAACACCACCTCTTTTAGATTGTCCAGTAAAAGTTACCTCTCACGGCTACCTCAATTCCTCACGAGGTGTTATCTCTTCTCAAGACCTTCTGGAGTGCAGTGACCAAGAACTTCTGGTGGAACTGAAAGACCAACAAGTGAGTGGAGTCCTGCGCATCCTATTTCGGCGAAATGGCCAATCTGTCCCATCTCGAAACATCATACTGACCTTTAACACCCCATCCCTGCCAACATCAATCAAGGCAGGGTATCTACACCTTGAAGTGCGCCCCTTCATACCAAGTCCTCTACGATGCTTCAAATGCCAAGCATATGGTCACTCCCAGCAGTCTTACAGGAGCACTGCTCGGTGTGGGCGTTGTACTGCAACAGACCATACTTTGCAAGATTGCCATGCCGAAGCCGAGCTGTGCTTCAACTGCAAGGGATCTCATGCAGCATCATCGAGAGACTGTCCAAAGTGGAAAGAGGAAAAAGAGATCCAACGCATTAAGACCGTTGAGGGAATCTCCTACCCAGAGGCCAGAAGAAAGGTCGCTCCAAACCAATCAAATCGGCGATCCTATGCATCAGCGGTTGTTGCAAGTACTACAGTCGGTACCCAGACTGATAACCAAATCCCAGTGAATTGTCCCTACAAGCTAGACGACATCATAGCTGCTGGTCTGGCAGCACTACAATCCCGAGCTAGGGATGCGAAAGCTCCAACAACCACTGTGCCTAAACCTGCTGCAACTAACACCAGCGCCACCGGGACTTCAACAACCCCGGGAGGAAAGAGAAAGGAAAAAGAAAAGGAGAAGAAATCTCCAAACTCCCATCATAAGAACCAGGATCGGGCAAGATCATCTGCGACACAGGAACCAAAATACCGCCCCATTTTACCACCAGAGACTACAGGGCGTCGGACAAAACAGTCCCAAGCGCAAATGGACATTGCAGACGAAATGATGGAATCGGACAACTTTTAGTTGTCCCAGTTTTTCTCGGGTTTTGTTTTTCGTTTTTTCTTTTTCTCATTCACCACAATTCAAACCATGGATCAAATCGTTCAGTGGAACTGTCGAGGCTTTCGAACAAGACATGACGACGTGAAACATCTGCTTTCGTCATACTCTCCGGTGTGCCTTTGCCTCCAGGAGACAAAACTTAAACCATCAGACCTCCTTTCAGTTCGAGGCTACAGTGCATTTCGGAAAGAAAATGTTTCAGGAGATATAGCTTGCGGGGGAGTTGCCATCCTTGTCCCCCACAGTGTTCCAGTTTCTCCCGTTGCGGTCTCAACATCTTTACAAGCCGTTGCGGTGCGTATCTCCATGCCTGTGCCTCTAACTGTTTGCAGCATCTATCTGCCGCCGGATGAGGACGTGAGCGTGTCCGTCCTTGAGAGCTTAGTTGGGCAGCTGCCGTCACCTGCTCTTCTTCTGGGTGACTTCAATGCTCATAATCCATTGTGGGGTAGTGTCAGAACAGACACACGAGGCCGTAGGATCGAATCTCTTCTTTCCTCGACCTCTTTGTGCCTGTTTAACACCGGTGCTGACACTTACTTCCACGAGCTTACACGAAGTTTCAGTGCAATCGATTTATCTTTGGGTCAACCATCGGTTATGGCCGACTGGTCGTGGACGGTGTATGACGACCTCCATGGAAGCGACCACTTCCCAATTGTACTTAGGTATAATGTGAGCATACCATCTTCTGCCTCCCGCCCTCCTCGTCGGAGGATGGATCGTGCCAAGTGGGAGGTCTTCACATCGTCCGCAGTGATATCTTTTGCCATGGTGACCTGGGGGTCAATTGACGCAGCTGTTACTGATGTCACAACGTGTATCATTCAGGCAGCAGATCTCTCTATCCCCAAAACATCAACGACGCTCCCAAGACGTCCGAAGCCTTGGTGGAACCCTGATTGCGCAGCGGCTAGGAGAGTTCAACATAAGGCCTGGTGTACTTTTCGGTGTTATCCGACCGATGCTAATCTTGTTAAATTTAAAAGAGCAAAATCTTACGCTCGGTTGGTGCGCCGACGAAGCAAGAGGGAGTCTTGGATGAAGTACGTTTCATCTATCAATTCACGTGCCAGTTCAAAAACTGTTTGGGAAAAAATTCATAAGATCCGGGGAAACTATAGTTCCCGCCAAATTTCAATTCTTGAGAATAACGGCTGCACGTATGCTGAAGTTGGGGAGATTGTGGATTGCTTGGGTGAAGCGTTTGCCTCAGTTTCTAGTTCTCAGGCGTATCTCCCGCCCTTTCAGAGGATTAAAACAACCGCGATTGAACGCCAGAAAATCTCCTTTGCGCCTTTTTATAACACTCAGTATAACTCCCCCTTCAGCATGGTTGAATTACGGGTGGCTCTGCATCGGTCCGGCGCAACATCTGTCGGTCCCGACGGCATCCACTATGACATGATTCGTCATCTCTCGCAGTCGTCTCTCGAGAATCTGTTAGTGCTTTTCAACCGCATTTGGTTGGAGCACAGTTTCCCGGACTCTTGGCGAAGAGCTTTTGTTTTACCTTTTCCCAAGCCTGGCAAAGACCCCAAGTCTCCCTCTAGTTATCGGACAATTGTCCTCACTAGCTGTCTGTGCAAAATCCTTGAACGAATGGTTAATTCCCGGCTAATTTATTTTCTTGAAGAACATCGAATACTGTCTCCATCACAAAGCGGCTTCCGTCGTCATCGTTCAGCTCCTGACCATCTCCTGCTCCTTGAGACGTCTGTTCGTGAGGCGTTCGTACGTAGGCAGCACCTGGTGTCTGTATTTTTTGACATCGAAAAAGCTTACGATAGAGCGTGGCGTCACGGTATCCTCCGTGACCTCCACGAGAGTGGGTTGCGGGGAAACCTGCCAACCTTCATTGCCAACTTTCTTCGTAACCGTGTGTTCCAGGTGCGCCTGGGTACAACGCTGTCCGTCTTTTTCCATCAAGAACAAGGCGTTCCTCAAGGCAGCATTCTTTCGGTGACTCTGTTCATTCTCCGCATTAATTGTTTACTCAAAAATCTTCCTCCTACGGTTTCGGCTACCATTTATGTTGACGACCTTCACATCTTCTGTTCGTCATCCAGCATGCATTTCGTTGAAAGGCAGCTGCAGTCTGCAATTACCCAGATTGTTAAAGCGGCTAACAATAATGGGTTTGTTCTTTCTCCCGACAAGACAGCCTGTGTCCATTTCTGCCGGAGGCGTGGCCTCCATCCTGATCCAGAGCTCTATTTGGACCGTGCAGCCATTCCTGTTTTGCCGGAAACCAAGTTCCTTGGTTTGACCGTTGACCGTGCTCTCACCTTTCGCTCGCACGTTCGACAGCTAAGGACTTCCTGTCTGAGAGCCTTGTCAATCCTTAAGATCCTTGCCTCAGTCTCCTGGGGTGCAGACAGGACTTCTTTGTTCCGTATTTACCATTCTCTCATTCGGTCTAAGCTGGATTATGGCTGTATGGTGTATGGCTCTGCGCGTCTTACCGTTCTCCGGCCGTTGGATACCATCCACCATCAAGCGCTGCGTCTTTGTACGGGAGCATTTCGCACATCACCCATTCCCAGCCTTTATGCCGACGCGAACGAACCGTCACTTCATTTACGCCGTGTGCAGCTGTCTCTTCAATTTTACCTGAAACTTAAATCTCTCTCAGACCATCCTTTATACGATGCAGTTTTTCATCCCCAGCATGCTCGTTTGTTCGAGATCCGTCCCTCGTGCATTCGAACCTTCGGTCTTCGTATGGCGGCCGTAGCTCGTGATGCAGGGCTCGACTTGTCACTCGTTGGAGAGACCAAGGGCTTTGAGGATCCCCCTTGGCATCCTCTTGGTGTCATGGTTGATACCAGCTTTACATCTTTTGACAAGTTCTCAACCCCTGCGTCAGTGTACCAGCAGCTCTTCGCTGAACACCGTTACGTCAATGCAGACTTTATTCCTGTTTTCACCGATGGATCTAAGGCGGCTGGTGTTGTTGGATCCGCCGCCGTCTGCGTTGACGAAGTTTCTGTTGCCCGCATTCCTCCTGAGGCCACAGTGTTTTCGGCGGAGATGCATGCTGTGTATCTTGCACTTGTTCACGTGCAGTCGAGCTCTCATCAGCCTGCTATTGTGTACACTGATTAGTTGAGTGTTGTGCAATCATTGTCATCTTTGGATTTCACTGGCCACCCACTTCTTTTTGCCGTTCGGAGACTTCTTCGTTCTTTGCTCGAGGCTGATGTCCAGATTCGGTTCTGCTGGATTCCTGGGCATGTTGGGATCCCAGGGAACGAGTCTGCCGATGCTGCTGCTAGATCTGCCTCCTCTTTGGTCGTCACACCCTTGCCACTGTTTCACCGTGATTTTCGCTTTCTTGTTCACGATCATATCAGACGAACGTGGCGAAGTCTGTGGGACCAACAGGTGGAAAATAAACTGCACCATATAAAACCTAACCTTGGAATCTGGAAATCATCGTGTCGCCGGAACTGTAGGGAAGAAGTTGTTCTTGCGCGTCTCCGCAGTGGGCATTGTCGCTTCACGCATAGCTATTTGCTGTGTGGCGACGCTGCCCCAATGTGTGAGGCGTGCGACTGTTTACTCACCATCTCTCATGTTTTATGTAGTTGTGTCCGTTTTCGTAATCATCGGTTTCACTATTTTCAGTCTCATCTACTGGATGACTGCGCAGCTACACTGCAGAAGCTTTTGGGCGACCACTGCGACACTTTCGCAGTATTTTCGTTCTTAAAGCAGATTGACTTTTTAAAACTTATTTAAAAAAAAATAAAAAAAAAACGAGTTATACAAATTATAACAGTGAATTAATAAATTTATATATATCATCATCATCATCATTGTCAACCATTATCAATCCACTGCTGGACGAAGGTCTCCCCAAGTTTCCTCCACAACGGCCTGTCTTGTGCCAGTCTCCTCCATGTCACTCCCGCATATTTACGAATTTCATCCACCCATCTCCCATGTGGTCTTTTTCTGGGTCTTTTCCTGTCCCTTGGAATCCAATCTAAAATTTCGGCTGTCCATCTATGGTCTGTCCTTCTGGCAGTATGTCCAGCCCATTGCCATTTCAGGGATTTAACCCTGATCATGATGTCTTCCACTCTCGTCATTTTTCGGATCCACGAGTTTCTCTTCTTATCTCTCCTGGTTATACCAAGCATGCACCTCTCCATGCTTCTTTGAGTTGTCTGCAGCCTTTGTATGTCTCTTTTAGTTAAGGTCCACGTCTCTGCACCATACGTAAGCACTGGAAGGATGCATTGATCAAACACTTTTCTTTTAAGACATAATGGCATATTGCTCTTGAAAATTATGCTGTTTCTTCCAAAAGCTCTCCAGGCAAGTTTTGTACGCCGATTAATTTCTTCATCAATGTGACCCTCACTTGATATCTGCTGTCCAAGATAAACATACGTATCTGTTATCTCCAGTTTTTCTCCATCAATCGATAAATCTTCATTTCTTGTAAAAGCATTGAACATCACTTTTGTCTTCTGAAAGTTCATTTTTAATCCCACTTCTTTACTCTTGTCAGCAAGTTCCTGGATCATACTCTGCAGCTCTGATGGGGTAGTTGCAAAAATGACTACGCCATCAGCAAAACGAAGGTGGGTTAGATAATCTCCATTAATCTTTATCCCTTTGTTTTCCCAGTTCAGTGATTGAAAGACATTTTCCAATGTGGCATTAAAGAGCTTCGGAGATATGGTGTCACCTTGTCTTACTCCCTTTCCAATTTTTATGTGTGTTGTATTTTCAAACAGCCGAATCTTTGCACTTGCATTTTCATAGATGTTATTAATAATATTAATGTATGCATCTTCAATACCGCAGGATTTCAGAGCCGTGGTAACTGCTGATGGTTTCACCGAATCAAAGGCCTTTTCATAATCGATAAAAGCCATGCACAATGGAAGTTCATATTCCCTCGCTCTTTCAATTAGTTCTCTCAGTACGTGGATATGATCTATTGTGCTGTAGCCACTCCTGAATCCAGCTTGTTCTCTCGGTTGAGCCGTGTCCAGTGTTACCTTCAAGCGGTGTGAAAGAACTTTAGTGAAGATTTTATAAACCACTGATAGGAGGCTGATAGGTCTGTAGTTCCTGAGATCCTCAATGTCACCTTTTTTATGTAGCAGGATCATTGTAGCATTGTTCCAATCCTCCAGGAATCTTCTCTTCATTAAGGCATCGAGTGAAAATTTGGGCGAGTACTGTTTCGATTTCTCCACTTGCTTCTTGTATGATGTCTATAGTAATTCCATCTTCTCCTGGAGCTTTCCCCCGCTTCATGTTCTTGATTGCATGAGCAACTTCTGCTGGGAGGACTGGAAGAACTCTGGTACCTTTCATGATGTCTGGAGTACATGTATCATCCCTTTCATATAATTTGGAGTAGAAATCTTTCACTCTTGTCAAAATTTCGCCTTTATTTCTTGTTATAGAACCATCTTCTTTTCTCAGAGCCATAATCTGTTTTCTTCCCTTACTGAGATGTCCCTTTGCTATCTTAAGGCTTTGGTTGTTTTCAATTGCTTTCCTCACTAGCTCACAGTTGAATTTCCTTACGTCTTCAGTGATACTTTTTCGTGTTGTCTTGCATAGCTCTATATATTCCACTTTGGAAGTCACATCTTCTTTAGTTGTCCTCATCTCTCTTCTTTTTTGCATCAACATTTTGGTTTTTCCTGATAATTTGTTCACATGCAACTTGTTCTTAGACCCAGCTAATTTTGTTGCTGTTTCCATTAGAGCTTTGGTTACTTTTCTGTTAACTTCCGAAATATCCACTTCTTCCGATGTTAGGCCTTCTAAAGCAGAGAATCTGTTCTTCAGTTCTAACTTGAAAGTATTATGGTGTTTTTTAAGGTTGGTTATGTCAATACATTTTGTTTGTCTTATGAGCTTGCCACGTTCCAGTTTAGTGTTGAGGTGCATCTTACATCTCACCAATCTATGGTCACTACCTGTGTTGAACTTGTTCAGCACACTGCAGTCTTCGATGACGAATTTTTTGTTACACATAATAAAATCAATTTCACTTGTCGTTCCAATTGGATGTCTCCATGTCCATTTCCTGTGTGGCTTTTTCTTGAAAAAGGAGTTCAAGATGAAAAATCCTTCTGCCTCTGCAAACTCAACGAGAGTATTTCCACGCTGGTTTCTGTTGCCGTGACCGAATTTACCTACTGAAGTTTCATTCTGTTGCCGTTGCCCTATTTTTGCATTGAAATCTCCCATAATTATCTTCAAGTGCTGCTTACCTTTATTATTTAGATGACGAATTTCCTCATAAAATTCTTCAATTTCTTCTTCAGGGATGACTTGTGGTGGGTGCATAAGTTTGAATAATCTGAGCCTGGTATCTTCTCGAGAGTTGGATAACGAGTCGTGCAGCTCTGTCAGAGGAACTTTCAACTTCTACCACTTTATCCTTCAGTTTCTTGTTTATTATAAATCCAACACCACTAGTTCTGCCAGTATCTGTCCCACGATAATAGAAGAGATGTCCACTTTTCAGTTCAATGAGATCTTCTCCTTTTCTCCTTACCTCACTTAGCCCGACGATGTCCCACTTGATCCTTTGTAGTTCCTCTTCCAATTCAAGAAGCCTTGAATCAGAAGATAGGGAGCGTCCGTTATAGGTAGCCAAGGTCAGCATCAAATGGCAGCCTAGTCCGGTCCTCCGGGGATTCTTAGCACCCTCTGCCTTCATGTCGCACTGGCCGCTGCCTTGGCCAGGTACATTCCAGCTGCCGGAGACTGAGGGCCAAGATTTAAGTTGTAGAGTCATTTTGGAGGTGTTTGGCCATAACTCACCACGCTGGCCAAGCGGGTTGGTGAGTGTGGGATAGCATTTCCTCTGATCCCGATGGTATAGTTATACCGCTATTGGCGGTCGTCAGAGCCCCTTTAGTGGGAACAGGATGCACCACGAGAAGGCGGGGTTGCTTTCATCATTCTCTTTTCTAACTTTTACCAAGCCTGTCTGCTCTTAATCATTTCACCCCGCTTTTAAAAATCTTTAACTGATAGTTCTGTGTCTGGCGCTCTTTGGCCAAACCTGGCCCTTGCGCCACTAAAATCAATTAACTAACTAACTAACTAACTAACTAACTAACTTAGTTATCAGGTGGGGGCAAAATGAAATTGTAACTGCAAATATGTGCCTTCTTTTATCTAACTGTTTCTACTAAACTATCAACACAGATTTAACTGGAATACTCAAAAACTATGTAAAGAAGGATGGATAAATGGGATTAGGCAGTATGTTAGGACAATAAGGAAATTTAAACTTTGTCATAACAAGCTCCACAAAACCTGCAAAATCACTCAATTGGCGAGTGCAAACTCTCTTGCCAATCACAGTCCTTGTTCTGGGGACCAATCAAATGACTGTAGCTGCGATACTTCACGTCAAGTTAGGGAAAGTCAGTTTTGCTGATTGTTAGAAGAAAGATGGTTATCTGTGTAAGTGAAGCGCAATTGGAGTTGGTGTGCATACTTTTAGTATTTCTTGAAATTTAAAGTGTAGGTAATAAATAGAGCAATGGCACCAAAGAAAAGAGTTGATTGGACACTCGTGAAAAGAAACAGATTTGTTGTATTACTTGAACCGGGTCTTTCTTATGCTGAAATTGCTAGGCAAGTAAGTGGGACAGTGACTATATCTGGAGTACAAAAGTTGTGTTTACATTATCAAGAAACAAAATCACTGAAAATCAAAGCAGGAAAAGGCCGAAAAAAGGGCACAAAATCTGTTGATGACCGAAGAATAAAAAGGATAGAAAAATTTCATCTGAGGCCATCAATCAGTGGTTAACTGGGTGCTACCAGTGTTTCTTTCAGTTCAAGAATGATAAGGAGAAGATTATCAGATGTTGGACTAAAAGGTAGGATTCCAAGAAGAAAGCCACATCTGAATCTACAGCAGCACAAGAAATGACTACAGTGGGTAAAAGAACCCATTTAATAGACAGATCAGTGTGAGCAAGTTATTTGGAGTGACAAAAGATATCCTTATTTGGTAATGATGGATGAAAATGTGAGACATTGAGTGAGAGAAGAGCTACTTGCATCCTGACTGCATGGGGACAAATGTAAAGCACCCATCAAGTATTACGATTTGGGCATGTATGGCAGCAGATGGTGTTGGCCGCTTTCGTGTAATCATTGTCATGCTGAATGCAATAAAATAGGTTGACACCATCATGGAACCAAAATTGCTACTTTCCATCAGGAATCCCTTTCTCAATAGTGGACCATTTCTTTTTCAGCTCCCTGTTACACAGCACAAATATGCAAACAGCAGTTCCCAGCAAAGGGCATTCCATTGTTGACCTGGCCAGGAAACAGCCCTGACTTGAAACCGATTGAAAATTTGTGGCACAGTTTGAAAAATCTTGTACGATGAAGCCTCCATCAAATAAAAGGCAATAATTGAGGAGCGCGCAAGCAAAACCAAACATGTACATCAGATCTAGATTTGCAGTAGGCAGAAAAAACGTGCATTGAGTTACGTGCAATGAATTTGGTACTGTTCAACTATCAACCACTTTCCTTTTGTTGCTCCAAATGCGTCTATGGATCTGATTCAGATCAAAAATGTTTTAAAATCAAAATATTAAACTTTTTGTTGTTTACATGTTTGTTTTTGTTCGGGCTTCAAGTGACATGTTTGTTTTTGATCAGATGCCCTAGTGACTTGTTGGATTTTGCTTGAACTTATTCTGAATTTAATCTACCTATCTATGCTGCCTATCTATACTGAAGTGCCAGAAAAACTGATACAGACGAGCTTATGCACAATACATAGCAATGTCACCTATGCACATACTTGGTTGCATCCGCCAGTGCGTGTATAAAGCGATAGACATCCTTTCCAGCTGTCAGAGCTGTTTTCGGCATGAGAATGACAAGTAATAATGATTTAAGCGATTTTCAACGCAGTGTCATAATTGGCGCTCGTGAGATGGGCCATAGTATTTCAGAGGTAGAAACAAAGTTCGGATTTTCACGGATGTCCATTGCAAGGGTGTACTGTGATTACAAGAATTCCGGCAAAAGCTCCAACCTACGATTCTAGTGTGGCCGTAGAAAGACATTGAATGAACGTGGCCATCGCCGGCTGTCAAGAATCGTTTCACATGATATGCGTGCAACACTCTCGCAGGTGTCATCGGAATTCAATGCTGGAGCCTCAACAAGCATCAGCATCCAGACTGTGCAATGTACCCTGCACGATATGGGCTTTGAAAGCCAACGCCCAAGTGCAGTCCCCTTGATGGGTGTACAACGCAGAGCTATGCGCCTCGCTTGGGCACAGCAACACTGCCACTGGACACTTGATGACTGGAAACAAGTAGCCTGGTCTGACGAGTTGCGTTTCCAACTGTATCGGACGGATGGAAGGATTCATGTGTGGCGCAAACCCCATGAAGCCATGGATCCTGCCTGTCAACAGGGAACTGTACCGGCTAGTGGTGGGTCTGTAATGGTATGGTGTGTGTTTAGCTGGACTTCACTGGGACCCCTGGTACATCTACAAATGTCTGTGACCGGCCAACACTGTGTGCGCATCCTTTCTGATGGAGGTACACCCGTTCATGTCCTGTATTCATGTTGATGGGTTGGGCCTGTTCCAACAGCACAATGCACCTCCACACAAGTGTTGTGATGCCACATTTTGGTTAGAGGAGCATTCATCTGAGTTTGGGTTGTTGCCATTCCCACCCAAGTCCCCAGATCTGAACGTGATAGAACACATTTGGGATGCCATGCAACCTGCTATCGAACACAGGAATCCGAGACCTCAAAATATGCCCGAATTGTGGAACGCTCTGCAGGAAGTATGGTGTGCATTGCCTACAGCATATTTCCAGAAGCTAGAGGAGTCCATACCCTGTCTTATTTCTGCAGACCTGCGCTCCCATGGGGGACCTACCAAGTGTTAGACTAGTGTACCAGTTTTTCTGGCACTTCAGTGCATTCTATAATCAACCTGCCTTTAATAGAATACCTATTATTTTTAATGGAATACCTATTATCTGATAAAAATGGTTTGAAAGAAAAAGCTGATGGAGAAAGAGAAGCATTTCACTTTTCAGTTGATATATATATTTTTTTTTTTTTTGTTCATTATTTACCAAAGTTGCTGTCCCATGTTGGTATGTCTTTATTTTGCTCAATTTATTACAAATTAACGAAAATAATAATAGGTGGTATTTTTATGAACTTAGAAAACGGATTTTTATGAACTTAGAAAACAAGTACATTAATAAAAATTAAATATGTAGACCACAGTCATCTTCCAAGCAGTCACATTTTTCCTGATGTTCATCATTTTCATTAAGCTCAATCAGTCTTGCGTACCAAATTCTTCGTGGGAACTTCGCAACTTCTCTCCATGAATTTCCAAAAAGGTCTTTGAGAAGAGAATCCACATCGCTTTTTTTTTTCCACCTGAAATTCCATGCTCCAATGGTAAAACGTGCGTAATAAACTTCATGGCTGCACGCAAAGTAATCCCCTTTTTTAGAAGAGTTGCTGATGCCTTTTCATGTTCAAATCTATAAAACAACTTACCAATGACTTGCAGGCTGCAAGTGCCTTTTTACCTCTTACTTTGGATATTTTAACCTTCTTCATGCCATCCAAAGTTTTGTAGATTGCTGAAAGTGACTTACGCCTAATCTTTTCCTAGGCACCTCACTGTCCCAAAATTGCTATACACTTTCAGGTACTCATCTGTCATATAAATGGAGGGAATTTTCTTTTGTTGTTTTCAGATTCTCCCGAAAACTCTTATAAAAAAAACTATGGCCGTGCTCTAGAAAATACAAAATGATGTTTTGGACAGAACACGTCGGGTTTTTAGCCGCAATGTTCATTAAGAAATGAACATTTTTATATTGACATGGCAATAACTTTTCATGAATGAGTAATGCATCACATGGACGAATTTTATAGCACGAGAACAGAGTGTTCTGATGCTTGGAACCCACGAAAACTTTGGAACCATCTTGTGCACCATAGCGTTCTCTCTTAGCTTTTTCTTTCGCACTTTCTCTTTTCGGTCTTTTCCTTTGTCCTTTTGAACTTTCCTCTTTCTCTTTTCATTCTTTTTCTTTGTCCTTTTGAACTGTTACTAAATCATCTCCGACCTCTTCCATATCTCTAAAACTATGACAAATGCACGAAAATAATTACCACATTTTAATAGAGCACGTTAACTGTCTGAAAACATAAATGCCATCCTATCAGCTTCGTCGCGTGACTGAATTCTGAATCTCTGATTGGTTCACTCAACATGTTTGATTTTGCTTCAGCCAGCTACTTGGGACATGTTCTTTTTGCTCGAATCATGCATTTTTTGCCTATAAAATGAATAGGAGCTGTTTGGTTCGGGTCAGCTTATGATACAGAAATGGAATCAGACCATCGTCCTTTATGATATCCAACTATTACTTGATAATTCACATTTTTGTGACATGTTTGGTTTTGCTTGCACACTTTTTAATTGCTTCCAAAAAATATCATATAGCCCTACAAATGTTATCTCCTGTAACATGAGGAATCTGTGACATAAATTTCATTTGAATGGTGCGATTCTTTCTTGGTGTTGCAATTTTTACAAATGGTAGTGTAGATTTTCATTTCAGAAAGTTCAGCTTTGTCTTCTGGGGTGTATTTCATAAAATAAAAGCACTAATGTGTAAATAGTCACAAATGCCATTCTTCTTAAATCATATAGTGTTTGCAAAGTATGTAAACCTTTCATCCATTTTCTTTAAAGTTATGTGTTCACTTACCCAAATGCACAACATTCAGCTTCCAGTCTCTCTTAAACTATTTATTACTCTAAAGCTACAGCACTACATGTGCCTGTTTGAGTTTGCACTCAAATACAAATGATCAAGCGATTTTGCTGGATCAAAGTCTTTAATTGAAGGTCCTTGCAAAGAGATCATCATAAGATTGTTCAAGAAGCAAATAGAAAAAATATGTATAGTGTACTTGATGCTTTATTAAAGAGATGAAAGCTTCATAATAGAAAACCAGATTTTGAAAGATAAAATTTTATAATAGATTCTGAAGACTTAGTAGGCTGGTAAAAATTTTCAGGCACCTTGGATTTGTCTATCCCTTATTTCAGGTTTGATGTGCATTAGAAATGTTTCTTATGTTACACCTGATTTGTTAACATTGAGAAATTGTGTTTGTACATTGTGTGATTAATGAATAATGAAGCAGTACAATGCATAATTGCATGGTTTGTGCGTGTCCTTCAAATCCTGGAAATGTCCTAAAATTCTGTTGCATGGCTTGCGATTTTATCCATTCCTGCCTTTTTGTCCCTGCATGATGTTTTGTAGTTAAGGATTTTTCTACTGATATAACTTGTGTCTAACAAATTTCCCTCCCCACCCCTGGCAAATTGGGCAGCCTGCTGGTTTTCTTGTCTGTTAGCAGTATCAAAGCTACGTTATTAGCACGTCTTTTGTAAAAGATCATGCTTATGTTATCACTTTGTCCATCTGTACATCTGTGGACACCATATCTCTGCAACTATTAGTCTGATTTGAAAAATTATTTTTGCATTGGGATGCCTGCAATGTGGTAACGTTGATCCTTGCATTCTGGTTTTTCCCAATGCACAACTTAACTTCTCTGCTAGAGAGCACAATTGCAGGCGATATCGAATTCAAAATACATTTTATTCTATATATTTGCTGTTAAATATTCAATTGAAAAAATATTTTTCTTTTTGATGCCACTTATATGGAATACTATTTTTTTTTCGAGTAATAAATGGACTTTTCACTAGGAGGCATAAAGGTAAATTATGTTTTATCAGTATCTCTGCTTCCAAAAGTCTGATTTGAAAAATTCTTCCAGAATTTGGTACAGCTCCTGATGGGAAATATTTTGCATATAATTTCTAACTTTTGGTAAAGAATGGTTTGGCCATCAGGGGGCGTTTCTGCTTCTGATGTACGTATTTTCAGCAAAATCTGAGCTACTGAAAACTTAATTTTTAAAATTATTTCTTGCCGATAGTGATCATCACGGAAAACTGTTTGAGAATAACCTTCTGCTTAAAGTAGTGCATAGTTTTCCTTCCAGGAGGTGAAGATGCATATCTTATTTTTGTTGATGTATCTTCTTCTAAGAGTCTGATTTAAAATATTATTTCTTTGTTAGAGAGTGTTTGTGGTGTAAAATGTTTCTCATATAATTTCAGTTTTTCCTTAGCGCACAAGTGTGTATCTAGAGGGCATGAGTTAATGTTTCTGTTTACAGCTGTATCTGTGGCACTAAAAAACTGATTGAAAAATTCTTTTTTGATCAGATATTACTATCTGTGAAAACTCTGTGTATATTTTCTTCTCAAAATAATGCACAATTTTGCTGCTAGGGGGTGTAAATGTGTAATCTGTTTTTCTCAGTATTTCTGCTTGTAAATGTTCAATTTGAAAAATTCTTTTCACACTGGATACCATTTACATTGTGGAACACTTTAGGTTTGTAGTTCACAGTCTTGTCATTAGGTGGTGTTTGTGTACCTTTGTTCACATCTGTATCTCCACTTTTAGAAACACTATTGAGAAATTTCTTTTTTTTTTTTTACTGTATGCCACTCACTACATTTAAGATGGGGAGCATTATCTACTTTAAATAATGCACAGCTTTCCTGCTAGGGGCATAAAGGTCAAAACCTTTTTCTCACTATCTGTTCTTCCAGGAGACACATTTGCAAATTTCTTTCTATGAGACTTTTTATTTTTTTTCGGGAAACGTATTTGCAAAGTTCTTTGTGCATATTTGCATAGCTTCTGCCATGAAGGATACTTTTTGTCTATTTTTAACTTTTTCATTATGCAAAATTGTTCCATTTGAAGGCATAGAGTTAATTCCAAATTTTAGTAGTTCTAATTCTGACTATTATATAGCTCTAATCATTCTACTATTCTCTTTTACGTGCGATATTTCAAAGTAACTTGTACAAAATTCTAGCAGATAATGCTTACCTTGGCATTCCTTTCTAGCGATGGGAACATTTCACGCACGTGTTTTCCGGTCTTTGTTTATGTTATTGTCCTAAAGTCCATTAAATGCGATGACTGGCTTTACTTCTCACACTTTTCGCTGGGTATACTCATTGGATCTTTGCCTTAGGATTCCAAACACATCAATTTTTACCGTTCTTAATACTCGAAATTTTCGCCCATCCTCTGGGCATCCTCAGGAGCGTGGCGACTTTACCACCGATGTTCGTGGTTAACTTTGCGCTAATGGAGTCCGATACTCCTTGTTGCCATTCGTCGGATATACTTTCCTGGATATATTTAGTTATCAAGCCCGGCTGGCGCCATCTATGTTTCATTAAAACAACTTTTTTTTTTTTTTCTTCTTCTCCTATCCTGGTTTTGTTGTCTTTTTTGCCGGTTTTTCTTTTGTTGTTGTTTTTCTTGTCTTATTAGTTCTTTCCACAGGCCCGATAATGTACTAGGGTCGTTCTGGTGACATACCCTTGCTTTATTTTTATAGATTAATATTGCTTCTTCCCTCCTCATTTGCCTTTCCGATTTTTTATTCTTTTTTAGCATTTTAATTTCATCGAATTTCGGGAATGTCCGGTTTTCCATGCAGAATTGCACTAAAGCAGTTTTGGCTTCTTTTTTTTGCCAATTAGATATGTGTTGTTTAAGTCTTTTTTTAATCTGTTTTTCGTACTTCCAATGTACGATATTGGGGGTATTATGTAATGTTTCCTTCAATATTTATTTTTTAACTGTGGAAATATTCACATTAAAATGAACCAGTAGAACACACTTTTTTTAGAAACAGCAGGTTTGGAGAGTGTGAAGGATATTTTCAAAACCATGTTTTTAGTTGTGGCTTATTTTGGCCTTTACTGAAATTTGCAAATGAATGCCATTTGTAAAAATTTGCTATAAAATCAGATTGCCTTCTTATATCAAAAACTTAAATCTAGTTGTTTCATAATGTTTTCTGAGCTAATAAATAACTTTCCATCTTCTATAATTAGTTTTCTAATCATACCCAGTTAAATTGCCTTGATGACTGATATATGCAGCTGTACAACACACAGACCTTGGATTTAAGCTTTTCCCATTATTTTCTTTTGTTTCATTTTGGGGGTTTTTGTGCACACTTCGTTTGCTGGTGAGTACAGATTTAAAACATAGCTAGAAGATCAATATCAGAAGCATATATTATGTTGAAAATTCCTTCCCAAAATAAAATGTAACACAAATCCTTGCTCGCATGAATATCTGTTTAAGAAATAACAGTCCCTTTGTTCCTTTGAAAAAGTTTCAAATATTTCACCTTTCCTTTTCTTTAAATTTGCAATGAAAGCATTATTTCAAAATAATTAAATGTAAATAGTATTTAGTTTATATATTGTTTGTGTGGCATATGAAAGCATTTCAAGAGTAATGACATTTATGTTTGAACTATAGGTTTTATACCTATATATTTTTGAGTTTAATGGGATTTTTTTAATTCTATAATTTGCTTCAATGATTGAACCAAAGTAGATTTTTTTTTATGTCAAAATCAGTAAAGTATAATGTACATAAGAGTTTTGCAGAAATTAAACCTAGTTACATTTTCAGTGTCAACTTTGGTATTTCAGTATGTACTGTATCTGTGATTTCTATTAGCTGCAGAAGTCCTGGAATTCCGTGATTGAAAAAGTGTGTGAACCATGTGGTTATTATGTGTATATTATGCCACAGTTTTGTACTTGGTGGTTTCATTATGCATCTCAGGGAGTTGGGAGGATGGTTGTATCTCTAGTAAATTTTCGTAGGGCAGATATATAGTGTGGAAGAAATATTCTTGTAATACGTGGAAAATATGTCATGATAATTAACACAGTAATCAGACATCTCTGAATTGACTGTATTTTTACTGTTCTCACGTACTACCAATCGCCCAGAAAACTTGAAAATTTCATCGCCCTGCAGCAGGAATTGAACCCGCATCTCCTGATAATCGTTCGAGCAAAAGAGGAAAGCATACTCGAGCGGTAATCGGGAGATGCGGGTTCTATTTCCGCTCCAGGGCTATGAAATTTTCAAGTTTTCTGAGCGATTTAATAGTATGTGAGCACAGTAAAAATAGTCAATTCAGAGATGTCTGATTGCTGTGTTAATTATCATTTCTATGGGCAGTTTTTTTTAGAGATTTCTACACCAATTAAGAAATAAAAACGTGATGTTCACATCCATAAAATATCCACTTATTGGAAGTTTTTCTCATGGAAAACATCTTCAAAATTGGGCAACATTGATGTAATTGATTACTGTCATCATTAATGCTGAAACAAATTTAACGTATGGCAAACTTAGATATGCCACCTTGATTTTAAAGTTTCCTTACTTGAACATGAAATGGGATTTACCATGTCGTGCCGGAATTGCATATTAAAATTTAAATGTGATTATTGAATTGCGTGGAACATTTTGTTTTTCCATCATCTGTTGTCATGTCATGCAAGCTGAGTATTTTCATTTGGTTAGGGAAGGGCGACTGCTTATGGCCCATTGAGTTGCTTACAATGGTCGTTAAACCTTCAATTTAAAAAAAAAATCGTTTAGAAAAGTGACACCTTAAATAAAAAAAGGAACCAAGCATCATTTGAATCTGGCGTTATCAACACTAGTTGTAAGAAGTTGATTAACTGTATTAGAAGGTCTTCCAACTCTTTCAATGGTGAACCCAGGGGTGTGTGCAAAGGGCTATATACAGCCCCCAAAAAATTGTTTAGTATTAAAAATTGTCGCCGACGTTATTTTACTGGTGTCGCCATTCTGGTCTTCCTTAAATTGCCGTTAGTTACTTCTTTATTTGGAATGGTCAGACGAGATCACATATGCCTATCTCCCCCCCCCCCCGTCCGCATTTCCCACTCGTATACCACCAAAAAAAGAAGAGAGTGAACTGGTGGGTGTTGTAGCAGTCAGGGCGTCAGGCTAATGAATGGTGTGGGCTGGGGCCTGGGGGAGGGAGGAGGTAAGCCTTTCATCTTGAGTACATTCCATAGCAGGAAAACAAAAACAGAATAAACATTTCTTTGTAATTAATAGTACTTGAGAAAAATAAAAATGCCTCATCTCATGCACATTTTTTTCACGACTTTAGGAAGGAATGATATCATAGCTGCAGTGATAAAACCAAGAATGTGAGAATTTTTCGATTGTTGACTTGACATCATATAAAATTTTATTCACTGATGAATAATACAGATGCAACTTAAATGTTGATGTAAATGTTATGTACAGTGCTTGAACAGTCTGATGTAATTGCAAAAGTGATTCTTTGATCAAATTTAATTTTTAAATAGCGATAATTCAAACTACGAAATTTCGCATTCGTGGTTTTGATATGCAACCCGCAAAATTAATTGTTGGGTACGCCACTGAACTCTTTCATTGTCATATTTTATTGTGGCAGCTTTCACTTGAACCAGTGCCACTCTCCTTTCTGCTAAATTGTTCGGGACAGGAAAGTGGTGGAAAAGAAAGTAATTCAGAATGTATAATGAAAAATTTCCTCTTTTTTGCGTGTGATTTTGACTTTTTCAATTGGTTATGAATTGTGCAAATGTATCTGTAGTATCTGTGTTAGGTATTTCTGTTATGTATTAAAACTGCTAAGAATGTTAGTTTTATGTTAACGCGAATATCGCGATGTATATGCATTCAGGTATTCACTTTCAAAGTTACAACTTCATGAACCCATCTTGCCTACTGAGCACGAATGAGGTTTCCATTAAAAAAAAAGTTTGTCGACTAACAATCTTGTGTAGTAACGCCGCGCGAATTTAGCTGTTTTCATTCAGCCTATAAAAAAAAATACGCTAAAACAAGGGAGAGGGGGGAGGGGATGGTATCAAAACCAGATAGATGCCTTAATAACAGGGTGAGGCCACCTCACGTGTTTCGGGGTCGCTGCTCCAATGGAACTGGTGGCTTATGGTCAGGGGTCGCGCATTCTATGTGCACAGACAGGGGTGGGGGACGCCATCCATCTCCCGTGTGCTCAGCCGTTAAACTCGTACCTGGCGTGCGTAGATTATAGGGTTGATCCGACGGCGCCGGGCTCATTTTGACAGGCACTTCTCTGTGATGGATTCCGACTGCCTCTGGGATCACGGTTTAATTGCCGGGAACTGTTTATCATCGCGTGCACACGTGAACTGGGCAGAGGTGTCACATCTGATAGTGCACGTGGTTCTGGAGACCAGCGAGCTCATTTACTGGGATGCAAAAGCTGATGACAGCTTCGACGCCAGTCGATAAAACTTTTCAGTGCAAGTGTTTATTTTTGTTGGATGCCTTTTCATTTTTTTTTTCGCCTTAACTTTTCTCTTTTGTTCTATGCTTTAAGCCCCTTCCAATCTCTCAGCTCTATTTCCTATTGTAAAGGGCTTATAAGGTACTCGCAAAAAAAACTAGAAATTCAGATGACAGACAGCATGTAGACTAAAACATTGCCGTTGCGCTACAGCTTAGTATTTTATTTTATTTTTATCACGATAACACCGCATAAAATGGAGTTAACAGGTGCGGAATGAGGTTGCTCGCCACTTTTCTTCAACGGCGAGCTGCTATTGTAAAGGGACACGTGTAGTGCTGAAACTCTGCTTTATAAAGGCGATAGATTTTTGGATGGGGGGGTGTCTTTGTACGGGCATTAAATGCCAGTGGTAGCTGATGTGAATATGAAGAATGCGGTTTCTTCAACGTGTACCAAAATATTCGTGCATTTACGCACCTTAGATCTTTCCCCAAAACATTACACCTTTATTCACCTAAGGCTGACTGACTCATTCGTTAAACAGGAAGTACTGAGTACTACGAGGGAGGAACCTTCCCACATTGACCGGAAACAGCGCCGAAATTACATCAGTGTGGAAAGCTAGAACTCCTACATGCTCTAGAAGGTGACGTGACCATTTGTAGGGTCCAGGAATTTAAGTGGTGTTGAGTAAATGGAATTTTATTGAGTGATTAAAGTAATATTAAGTTCTGTTGGAAGAAAACATACTTCGTTTCCTCTCTTTGTCCTTTCTCTCATTGGGTTCCCTTACAGTGACTACCGTAATTTCTCTCTGGAGTTTCTGCATTCTGGAACCGTCTTTCAGTATCCACAAAATGGCGACTTCAGGCGCTTTTCCGCAACTGCGGGAAATTTGCGCGAAGTGTTTTTTAATGGTTTCACTGTTAGTGATTTTTGTCTTATTGTATTTATTTGTGCATCCGTAATTGCATAAAAAATTTAGTGTTGTACTTTCTCATTTGTTCATACTTGCGGTAGCTTCGTCGCGCGCATTTTGTCGGAAATGTCTTCAGGTGAACAAATTTCTGTGTTCTCTTGTAGTTTCTTAGCAGAGTGAGAGAGAAACTGGAGCGTAACAGGTTTCCATCGTATGTAGATGAATTTAGTGAAGGGAGCAGTTGCGGAATGCACGTTTCTCTATCGTGCTTGTATCGAAACGCAAGCGAATTTTCCGTAAGTTTAACATGTGAGACTGTCTCTCAAGGTTTTAGGTTTCGTTTCTGGAAATTCTGGGGGAGAGAAGTTTCTTCAGTTTGAGGAGATCACGGTATATAGTCTCTAGCAAGTAGGTTTTTATGAAATTTAACGTGCTGGTAACCCGTGCATCGTGAATCTTAAGGATTTCTCGAGCATTATGCTGTATCATGTTAACTTTTTATCGCATTGTTGTGCATATATAAGTGAAAAAAATGTGCTTGTTATCGTATTGACTGGTCGCTGGGCTCGATATATTTTTTTCGCAGAGACGTAAGACTGCCGTATGCCTGTGGTTATTTTGCTGAAGCCCATGATTACAGTTCTTTGTGAGATTAATTTTTGAGAACAAGCATGTCCTCTCTGAAAATTAATTTCTGTAGAAATGATACTAGTGTCTGAAATCAGAATTTCCTGTGTGCCCTTTTATGTGTGAGAGGCACGTACAATCGTGAGTACTTAAGCAAAGTTCCGCGTGTTTGCCGACCAGCGGCGTCGTTTGTGGGACTGATTCACTGAGTTGGTTACGGTCCGACTTCCTTTCCTGACCGTCTCTAAGAGAAGAAACTTATCGTGGAAAGTTTCTTCTCTTAGAAACTGAAATGCAGGATGGAGCAGCCTGACTGAAAAATGTTGAGAGTAAAACGCGGAAGGTCGTCAGAGATTCGAAATTTTGCTAATCGTCCTAGTTTGGCTAAGATCGAGATCCGTGGGTGGTTCCACGCAGGCGTGAAAAGGTTCCACCAAAAAGAGGAATTCCACCTTTTGGGAAGTCATCTGGAGAGTTCTTGAGATTGATGCAGAAATGCAATAATTGCAATAAAACAAATTAGATCAGTATAAATATGGGATTGAGATTATTGGTTTGGTGTAAGCACATTGGCTAAAATAAAATTCTTATTTGTTCCTAAAGAAATGCTAGACAATCTTATGGCTTTTATATATGCATATATGGTACTTAAGGTAGTTAATAAATGCTGAAAGGCTCATTATTTTTGCATATTCCTATGTGGGAAAAGCTCAGCCTTTTTCTGCCATGACCATTTTCATGCTTGGTTCCAGTACTAATTCTAAGACTTTCCTGGAACCAGTTTCCCCAAATTGGGAACAATTACTCTGCAACTGTGCTTCTCTCCCCAAAATAGTATAGAATAATTAAGATCTTTTTAAGGCGTATACATAGTAGTGATGGGCGATTTGTTTACAACGAATGACTCTTCATCATGAATGGTTTACTCTCACCACTATGAATAATCATTCAGTCTGCTGTGGCTGCAAAACAATGAAGTCACAGCATGTTTAACGTTCTTCTGTACGACCATGAGTTCGGAAACTATTTCTGAATAAGAAAAGTACTCTTGAGAATTCGCAGGTTTATTTTGTACTCATCCTCGTAGAAGAATCGCGGCGGCGGCCGATGCACATGACAGATTTATTTTGGCCCTGCAGACAAAAATGACATTCCCAGAACCCGATTAAACCGTCTTGCAGACCTCCTAAGATGCAAATTTTCCGCCTCTCAAAATTTCCGAAAACGGAAGTTAGGCGGAGTGAGAATTTCTCTCGTAATCATAAGTTTTTTCTAATAACAACATAAAAGTGTTTGCTGATTAGATTTAATTCGTTTCTCAATAAAATTTTGATGTAGGGAAAAAATCCCTACATTCTCATCATCAAGAATTTATATAGCTGAAATAGGCTTCAAAAATTATCGGCATGCATCGTGTTACAATTTTTCTATCTGAGTGTTACGTTTCTTGGTTCTTAGAGGTTGGCAGGTCTGCATTATAATGGCAGAAGATTATGTTTTATGAGACACCTTGTACATCAAGGATGTCCAACAACCATTTCCAGCTTAATGCTGGTTGAAACTACAGTGAGTCAAAAGTCACTGAGCACCTGGCAAGGCAATACATGTACAACAACTACAAGCATACCTGCTAAAATAAATACTGGAGACTGCCCCTTCCTGTATGTAGACATGCATCCACGCGTTTGAACATGTTCTCAAAGACACGTAACGGGTCCAACAGAGAAATGTTGCTGATTACTGTGTTGAAGGCTTCCTGTAGTTTCAGCAGAGAATAGGGATTGTTCTTGTAAACAGAGTATTTCAGTAAACCTCACAGATAATAATCTGGAGGTGTGAGGTTGGGCAAATGTAACAGCCATATGCCTTTGTAGATGATCCTATTTCCAAACACATCAGTCAACAACGCCATGGAGACATGAGCTGTGTGGGGTGTAGCAGTATCCTGCTGGAAGTAGCCATTAACAATTTCCTTCTTGGTTAAGTGTCCGATGAATGGGTACAGGATATTGTCACAATATCTTGCCACGTTTATGGTCCCCTCAAAGAATATGGGCCTTATTATGTGTCTTTGAGATATTGAACATCACACAGTACATCAGGTGCACAGGGACTTTTGGCTCACCCTGTATTAGAGCAAATAGACAGAGTGCCCTAATTTCATTTCCTTGGTATATCCAGAATTCCACTAGTGAACAGATTCTTCCCTCAGTATGTGAGATAAAGAAATTTGAATATTATAACTAAAAAAAATGTCAGTGTATACATGTGCACTCGGGAGACTGATTTATCTGTCCCTACACCATCACTAATACATAGACTAGTTTGTAACAAGGAGTTATCATCCTGTTATCGCTGGCTTAACATGACTTCTGCACCTCAGTAAGTGTTCAGCAGCAGTGTGACATGAACTTTACATGCTCTAACCTCTAGGTCGTGGAGTGATATACTGTTACTTATATACGATTTAAGCCTCATGGCAAAATATGCCATCCATGCCAGATTGTGTTTGGCCCTGATTGTGTGATGCAAAAAAGTGTCTTGTCTTTAATTGTAGCATACTATGAAATTTTTTTTATTATATATCAGTAAAACTGAATTTTAAAGTTTTAAAATAGAATTCAGGGTAAACTATGAACAGGTGTAAGCACCCATGTGCTCTGTTCAGATTCTTTGTTTTATTTGTTTGCTTCATTACTGTGACTAAATCTTAAAGTCATGATCTTTCTGATCGTCAGAGTGTAAACTTCACAACATGACTTACTGCCCAAACATTGCACTTATTATAATAATGAAGTTGTTACATGTTGGAGCAGGTTGGCTACCCCGGTGGCACAGTGGTCTAAGCTTCTGACCACTGATCAGAGATCAAATCCAGTGAGTTGTGTTTGTGGCTCTGTCCTTTCCCTTGAGCCAGTGGCCCTAAATTGGGAACGGGCAACTGCTTTTAGCCCACTGAGTTGCTCACAGTGGTTGTTAAACCCCCAAACAAAAACTGTTGCTCACAGTGGTTGTTAAACCCCCAAACAAAAAAATGTTGCTCACGGTGGTTGTTAAACCCCCAAACAAAAACTGTTTCTCACAGTGGTTGTTAAACCCCCAAACAAAAAATGTTGCTCACAGTGGTAGTGTATGCTCCTTGTGACTCGGAACCTTCTGATAAGAAGGAAGATTTCTGGAATGAGCTAAAAGCTGTTTTGTGCCAATTTGGTGCTAAAGAAAAAGTTTTAATAGCAGGGGATTTCAATGCTAGAGTAGGTGTGCAGAATGCAATTTCTGACAATGTTCTGGGTAAGTTTAATGAACCTTGTGTGAATGATAATGGTGAAAGATTAATTGAACTCTGAATTGAGAATGGTTTGTGTGTATCTAATACATTTTTCAACCACAAGTATATCCACACATATAAATTTTGTTGCCTATGATCAGCGTTTGAAACACTTAGTTGTTGACACCCGTGTGATGAGAGGTGCGGATATTGGTTCTGATCATTACTTGGTAGTGTCACGAGTGAAACTTAATGTTGGTTGGAGAAAAAGGAATAGGAAGAGACCCAGGATAGAAAGAATAAAGGTTGGTAGGCTTTTCTTGGAGATCATCAGCGGTATTCTGACTTACTCAGAGAACGACTGAAGGATCTGAAGTCTGGTGAGAGGGATGTAAAAAAGAAGTGGGAATGTTTTAAGAACTGTGTTGTCACTGCTGCTAAAAAGGTCTGTGGCATCACAATAGTGGGTAACAATAGAGGTGATGCTTGGTGGAATAGTGAGATTGAAGAGGCAGTAAAGAGAAAGAAGGAAGCCTATTTGGGGATGTTGCAAGGTAGAGTCTCTGTGGATGAATATCGCTGTAAGAAGCGTGAAGCTGCTAAGCTGGTTCACCACAGTAAGGCAAAAGATAGGAAGGAGAAAGTGGAAAGGCATGAACTGGCTTTTTGGAAAGATAGGAAGTCCTTCTGGAAGTACATGAGACTCAGGAAAAATAGGGGAAACAAAGTTGTAAGTTGTGTGAAGAATGAGATTGGGGAAATGATATGGGAGCCCAATGAGTTAAGTGACAGATGGGGTGAATACTTCTGTGAGTTATTAGATCAGGAAAGCAAAGATGATTCTGAGACAGATGCAGATGATGTCACAATGAGGGATGAAAGCACAGGAGGTATCTCAAGAAAAGAAGTGTGTAAAGCTCTAAAATCTCTTCAGAATGGTAAGGCTCCAGGAGTTGATGGCATAACTGCAGAGGTGTTGAAATATGGTGGTGACTCTATAATTGACTGGTTAACTGAAATTTGCCAGTTGTGATGGGAGTTAAGAATGGTCCCTCGGGATTGGAAGGATGCTATCATTGTTCCCTTGTATAAGGGAAAAGGTGATCAGACTGAATGCAAGAACTATCGTGGTATTAGCCTACTGAGTGTGCCAGGGAAAGTGTTTGGTAAGGTTGTTATTGAAGAAGTACGGGGTCTTACATCATTGAAAGTGTGGGATGTTCAGAGTGGTTTTTTATGCCTGGTAAAGGCTGCACTAACCAGATTTTTGCATTACGCACGGTGATTGAAAAGTATCTGGCTGTTAGGAAGAAAGTTTTTACTGCCTTCATAGATTTTGAGAAAGCTTACGACCGAGTGAATAGGACACTTTTGTGGAAGGTATTGAATGAATATGGTGTTACTGGGAATCCACTTAATAGTGTAAAAGCCATGTATGCTGGTAGTAGAGCTTGTGTATGAGTGAATGGTGTTTTATCAAAATGATTTTCCATTGGTGCGGGAGTTAGACAAGGTTGTGTAATGTCACCATGGCTGTTTAATATATTTATGAATGCATGCATGCGTGATGCCAAAATAGATAATAGTGGTTTATGTCTTGGTAATATCCGTGTGTGCAGATTGCTGTATGCTGATGACACTGTCCTGTTGGCAGAGAGCAAAAGTGAGTTGCAGAGTATGTTGACTCGGATGCACGAAGTTTGCATGAAATTCAAACTGAGTATAAATAAGGGAAAAACCAAAGTTATGGTGTTTGAGAGAGGAATGGGTAGCACTGAATGTAATGTAAGTATAAATGGCACTGTGATTGACCAGGTGATTTAGTTTGTGTATTTAGGAAGCATGTTTGACAGAGAGAACAAGTTGGATGGTCAAATCAGTAGGCGAGTGAATTCTTCTTTGAAAGTCATAGCTGCTCTGGGAGGTTTTCACAGGAATGATGGGTTCTCTAGAGTCCCGCATGGCTGTATTTGAAAGTGTAATTGTTCCTACTCTGATGTATGGTAGTGAAACCTGGGTACTGCAGAAGAAACATAGGAGTCGTTTGTGTGCTGGAGAAATGTGTTACTTATGTGGGGTTTGTGGCAAGACACGATATGATTGTGTGAGAAATGAAGATGTATTGCAGTTGTGTGATGTGAAGCAAAATGTTGTTAGCAAGGTGGAGACCAATATGCTTCGGTAATTTGGCCATGTTGAAAGAATGAGTGATGAAATGCTTACTAAGAAAATCTTTTCAGCCCAAGTGGCAGGAAGGAAAGGCAGAGGAAGGCCAAGGAAGACATGGGTGGATCAGATTCAGGAGTGTCTGCATGAGAAAAAGTTTGAGTATGAAGTATAAAAGATCTTGTGTATGGCGTGTAATGGATATTAGTGAAGCACGAGTTGTATGTCAAGATCGCTGTAAATGGAGAAGTTTGATATGACAACAATAAGTAAAAATATCTGAAAGTTTGTATTTCTTTTTGGAGCTGACTTCTGAATATCAGAGAACAGCTTAGGGATATGTATGTATGTAGGTCAGCATAGGCAAACTAGTAATTGAATTTTTCTTTACTGTTTCTTCAGATAATTAAACTTTCAGATGTATAGTTCTTGATATAACCAAAGTATCAGCTTTGAACTTGTGGCCTCTAATTCCTTAAGCCAACTTCTGATGAAAAAAATGTCCCCTCCGTCTAAAAGCAAATTCGTATATATCTTCTGAATCCATCTTTTATAAGTGTGATTGTAACATCATAGTTCATACGCTACTTAAAAACTTTCAAAAGTTCATTTTCAAATCCTTGAAAGTATTTGAAAAAGTTTAAGATGTCATAAATAGTACTTGAAAAAAAAAATTTTCTTTTTTTTTTTAAGTAATGATATGAAAGAGCATGTTTAAAGTAATTGTTTGTGCTAAAAAGTTATATAGGAGATTTCTGTGTAGTTGTAACAAAAACATCAAGCTGATCAAATAGTGCAGAACTTGCATTCAGGTACCTTGGCTATGATATCACTACGAAGTAAAACATCAGCCATGAAAGTAAAAAAAGTGGGATGATGTTTTCACAAATTGTGATGGGCTTGTGTTGCCTGAAGTTAGGGACATGTTCTTGCCAGAGAGTGAATACTGAAATAATGTACCCTTTCAAAATATTCCAAAAAATAAAATTATTTAAAAAACACCAAAGCAGAGGGCAGTTCAAAGTTATAAAATAAGTGCCGGGGTAATAAGCAGGACATTGAACGTGTGCCCATCTCAGTTAAGTTTAATGGTTTGAACATGCTAAAATATGTATCTACTGACCGACCAACAGCACACATATTATAATTTGGTTTTAAAAAGTGCTTGAATTTATTTTGCTTGGAAGAGCATGCACCTTGAACAGAAGTTAATGCCATTCCATCTTTTATAAACATGGCTTAGCTCACCATTTGGCTGCTGCAGAGATGCATTCCCACTGCTGACCTCCAGATTTTTCCACCTAACCATATATTCAAGCAAAATGTGCGTTACTATTTTTCTCTGAATGTAACCCCATACTTGGCCTCTGGGACTTCAGTTCCTTCAGAGCACTTGGATTAATTTATCATTTAGAGCGGACAACTAAAAATTGATTTTCTACGAATTCAGCTTGTATAACTACTGTAAAAATTCTTTAGTTTTATTACTCTGGTGTAAATCAGAAAAAGGCTTGTGAGGGAAAGAAAGTCTAATAAATTTGTTATAATGGTTGTGAAGAAACGTACTTCAACCTTCATAACACAATAAAGTTAATAGGTTAAAATATCTTTGATATTAATCTTGCCTTTTTTTCTTTTTTTTTTTTTAAAGGATGTTTTGAGGATGAGAATGTATCACATGTGGAAGGTGAAGTAAACCCAGTCCGAGATTTGGAAATAATCAGTGAAGAATTGCGCCTTAAGGATGAAGAGTATTTGGCCACTATAATTGATAAACTAGAGAGGACTGTACTCAGAGGTGGAGATAAGAAAATAAAACCAGAATATGTAAGTTTTCTCTGCCTGGATAATTTGTATTAGTGCTGACAGGTTATTAAACATGTAGAATTACTGAAATCACAATCCTTGTGGCCAGCTCCTCAGAAAAGTAGCAGATTTCTTTACTTCAGTTCTTCAGAAATGTATTTTTTGGAGTGGTGTAATAATCAGTATACTGTGAGACCAATTAGTTGAAGTTTTTCTTCTTGTACCAGGACAGCAGAATTAGCAAGTTTTCTGAGAAGTTTGCCACATGGATTGCAGGATGCAGTTAACGGTAAAATTTCTATGCCAAAAGTTAAGATTTCATCCTCATCATGTGTTGTGAAAACATTTTTTATTAATTTATAAGATGCAATTTAATTATTTAATTATGTATCACAATGTCAATTCTTGAGTATTTAAATCCCAACAGCAAAGAGTTCCTTTTTTTTTTTTTTTTTTTTTTAAATTCACTTGTGCATGCTTCACTGTGTTTCAGCACACTTAAATATCAATGAACAGGCTTGAGCACTGCGTATTTTGCATTTATTGGGTTGTCGGGAAAGTCATGACGTATTTTAGCCATGTTTTGCAAAGGTCATTTATTGATAGAAAGAACAAAGATCAATCAATGATATAATGCCCGTTTTGTTCGATAACCTTTTGCCATCTTTCAGTGAGCTGCAGAACGCCTCATTCATAGAAGAACCTGTCTTTCATGGCAAAAAACTGTACAAGGTGCTGATTTACAGCCACATCTGAATTGAACGCTATACCACACAAGGACTGTTGAAGAGAGCGAAACAAGTGGAAGTTTGACGGCGCAAGGTCAGGCGAGTATGCTGGGTGATCAAACTTGTGTGTGGTCTCGCGTTGTCATGATGGAACACAACACCTTTACGATGAACGAGCTCTGGACGTTTTTGGATGATGGATTCGTTCAAACTGTCCAATTGTAGACAGTACACATTCGAATTGATTGTTTGGTTCCATGGTAGGAGATAAAAAAACACGACACCTTTAAAATCCCACCACACTGAGACCAGAACCTTTCGCTGATGAATGTCTGCTTTGGATGTCGTTTGAGGCGAAGCAGCACGTCGGGACCAAGACCATTTGCACAGCACAGTGTTGTTTACAATCCACTTTTCGTCACCAGTTATCAGTCGCTTCAAAAAATTATCGTTTTCCTCACGTTTAATGAGCATATCGCAGGTGTTTATATGCGCCGTCAATTGAGCTTCTTTGAGTTCATGAGGAACCCACACATCGAGCTTGCATACATATCCCAGCTTCTTCGGGTGGTCGTAAATGCTTGAATGATGGATGTGCAATGTGTCTGCAATCTCTCTTGTCGTGTAACGTGGGTTTGACTCGATCAATGCCTTGTTTTGGTCGTCATCAACCTCGGTGGGCCTCCCGGACGGAGGAGCATCATTGAGGTCAAAATCACCAGCACGGAATTTTGCGAACCACCGCTGGCACTGACATTCTTGTAGAGCATTATCACCATACACTTAACGTAACTTTTCACAAGCTTGACGTGCATTCTTCCCTTTACGGAAGTAAAACAGTAAAATATGGCGAAAATGCAGTTTGGTCTTCCATCTTCAACTTGATGTCAAATCTCCGCAAATCAACCAAATTGCTCACTATTCCTTTTGGACTGCAGATAGAACTGGCACCTATCAAATGCCATAGCGATAACAGAGCTGCGCATGCCTCTAGTACTTCCAAAACTGCCCAACCGCCATCGGGTGCCAAAATACGTCATGACTTTTCCGACAACTCAATAATTTCCAGCTACTAATATGTATGTGGTGTCTTTAAATCTATTACTTGATTGCAGCATTGTTAGTTCTTTAAAAGAGCAAAAAGAATAAGAAAAGATAATGCTTTTCTGTATAACAGCTACTTTTTGTTGCACTATATTTCAGTTCTGTAATTTCTTGATCAGTTAGCATGTTTATACGCTGATATTGTACTTAGCAATTGTCTCGTTACATATTTTGCAAAGCAATTACAACTGAAAGTTTTCAAAAAAGTTAATAAAATATAAACTTTGTGATTACAGTCAGTAGGATCAAAAGTGCATGAAATTTCATCAGATTTGCTTGAACACCTAAAACAAAACAAAAAAGCTTAACAGACTGTATTAGTGTCACATCTGAAAAGTTTTGCATGTGATAATTTAGCTACATTAGTGATACAGTATAACCATTGCTTGGTGCAATTTCCTCTGGGTGGAGATATTTTTATAATGGTTACCAAATGATAACACAGAGAGAGAGAGAGGAGGGGGTACAAGTACACATGGGACAATTGCAGTCATTTGTGTTGGCAACATAGGGTTACAAAAGTACAAAAGTATTACTTAAAATTTTTACATTTCTATTTGAATTAGTTAATCAAATTATCACATTCATAAAGTTTACAAAACCCATCTCGTGTTTTTCCCCAAGTTGTGTAAAATTTGAATGAAGTCCTTCTCATTTCAGCATTTGCTAGGTGTTTATCATCTGTTCAAAGTAAGTTTTCTAGAGGTCTTCCCCTGTTAGCTTAAACATCCAGGCTTTTAAAATGGCATTTAGTCATCTTACTAGGTTCTCTGTATGAAAGGCCATGTTTCTTGGCCTCAGAATCCATCATGATTAAAACAGTTCTGAATTGTCTTTCCACAGACTTGATTTCATGACCCAGTGGCATTGAAAGAACATTTTATTATACACACCCACTTATAATAACATGTGGGCCCACCTTTTCCCCCTCACAAAAGCAGCAGCATGTCATGGCATAGACGTTTAAGAGGTGTTGGAAACTTTTATGTGATATTGAGTCCCATGATTCCAGGGAGCTGTCTATAAAGTGCTGAGAGTTGTCAGCCATGGGTTTTGGACTCAAATGCATCACCCCACTTCATTGCACAGGGCCCAATTCTATTCAAATCAGAGAGTGAGAAGGAAATTTGATGCATTAAATTGCTCCTCCGACCTGTCCTGTGCCAAATCAGAGTGAGAAAATGGGGTGTCTTATTTAAAGAAAGCTTCCTTCTGAGAGAAATGGATAGCTATCAATAAGTGTAGGTCATTGGCGAGTTTGTCAACATAGCCTCGTGCAGTGGTCAGCCACGAGTTTGTTTATCATTAGTGCAGGTGGTCTCGTTAGGTACATGGTACCCCACAATGGCCCATGTAAACATTCCCCACAACGTTACACTACCTCCATTAGCCTGTAACACTTCAATTTGACAGTTGGTGTGCATGAACTTGCGTGGTCTATGCCATATATACATCCTCTTGTGAGCATGTTGTAGTTGAAACCTGAATTTTGTTTGACCAAGTTATCCTTTTCCAGCCTTCCTTGGTCTGTGGTGATGTTCCTTCTCCCACTATAGCCTTATAGCTTGGTATCATGCTGTTAGTAAGGGCAGGATTCGCACAGCTCCTGGAATCCTGGAATTTGATTACGCTTTTTTTCCAGGCCTGAAAAATCGTTGGTTTTTCATATTTGGGGGAAATGCCCTGAAATAGTCCTAAAACTTTTTTGTGCAATGAAAAAAAAAATTTAAAAAATTGGTATTTGGACTGATCGCGTCACTTTTTTCTATCTCTCTGCACCATCTGGTTGTGATAAATCACTTCCTTCCATGGAGTGTGGCTTCGTGATGCTGTCTCTTTTGACACTGTTGTTCAAGGTTTTTGACTGCCATATTTCCAGTGACTTTGGTTTATGGTATAATGTCTGCGTGCAGTTGGATTTACAGCAGTGTGTGGAAACCTCCCAGCTAGTCCAAGGAGGCCGTTCCTTCTAGCATACCATTTCCTCACTGAAGGGGATTGATATCTGGCCTCCCTGCTGCCAACGTGCATGAGAGTACATGACTATGGAATAGGGAATCTTCAGTTGTCATGACAGAGTTGTTTTGTATTATTATCATTGTGCTAAGTTCTGCACTGCTTTATATAAGTTGGGAAACTCTGCCACATCATTGATGGTGTTACACACACTAAAGAACACTCTGTACCAGTGGAACACATTGGATTTAATAAGAATTCTAAATGCAATATAAATTTCACCCCAGTTAGCCCAATATGATACAAGTATTATGACTCCAACAAAAATTTCAGCTCCTGGAATTTATTTTCTGTAAATGTATACAAACTCCGTAATGGTTCTCGAGTTGGGTATCAGGTTCTCCGTAGCTTAGTCATTTTATCATACATTGAATGGTCTTTGCATAAACCTTATAAGATGCACTGTCATTAAATACTGTTGTTATCCCACCCCTCGTGGCCCTTCATTCCAATGTTATGCAGGGGCGATTGTGGTCCGGATTTTATCTGGAATTCCAAAGAAAGTGGGAAGTCCGTATATTTTGTATCTGTTAAAATTATTCTTAGACTTTTAATTTAAAGTAAAGGAATTTATAGTTTTTGCAGGGTAAACCAGTTAGTAAAAGAAGAAAAAATAATATCCAAAATTTTAATCCTGTGATCTAGAAATAATGTGCTTATTACCATCAAATATTCGTTGATCATGCGTGCGAGGGCAATAATACAGAGCGAGGACAAGTGGCCCAAAATATGATAAATAGTTGGGACAATTACAAGAAGGATATGCAAAGTAGTATTGAAAAATCTAGTAGCACTGTTAAAAGTGTGGGACTACAAAAAAAAAAAAAAGAACATTGACAAAAAAATTTTGATTCCGGAACTTAGTAAAAATGAAAGTTGTAAAGAAAAAGTCTGATTGTGCTGATATAGGAGGGTAAAAACAGAAAAAAATGATGTGTTTTCTCAGAAAAAGGGTGAACTTTTAGAGGTTATCAACCTATACTTTTATAAAACAGGTTAGTTGTTTTTAGATTTTATTCTGTGTAGAAGGAAATTGTAAACAAAAGTTGTTTTTAAGCTATTTGATTTTAAATTCATGATTTTTTTACTTGTCAGATCAATTCATTTCTCCACAGAATATGTAAGTTAGAATATTTATGGAAAACTGTTTTATAAGTTAGTCCAAAATAATCAGACTGTACTCCAAGCAAACTCAGCATACACATTACTTTTGTATCGCTGTTTTCAGGATTTTTATTTCACCTCACAATCAAATAAAAAATCCTGAAAACAGCAATGCAAAAGTAACGATGCCTCTCCTGTGACATAACATCTCCATGGTACTGTCATAGGAGAGGCATCAGTAGCTCATTTTCAGCTGCATTACCCCCAACAGCTTCAGGTTTTGATGTAGTTGTGATACTACATACACACATGATCTCATGCAGAAATCCCACAGTTTGCAAAGATGGTGCACCCGAACTTTCTCACGCCAACTGTCTGTTCTTGATCAAATTTTAGTGAGGTCATTGTGTTTACCCATCATCTTGGTTACAGGTGTACTATACATCTAGTAGGTATCTGACTTATTTACACTGAGTTAGCTTCACATTAGGAACACCCTACATTTCACATATTTGGGGTGATAATGAAGTAGGCCCTACCACATAATGTCAATGTCACATGCCACTATTATAAATTGTGCACACCTATCCTGTGTACATAATCAGTTAATGTTTGCCAGTAATGAGGAAATATGTGGCGACTTAAGCCAATTTGACCACTGCTGGATAGTCGAGGCCCAGAGGGCAGGTGCCAGTATTTTGGAAACAGCCACACTTGTTGGCTGCAGCTGTACTACAGTATCAAGGATGTCCCAGGACTGGATTAACCATGCACAGACATCCAGCAGAAGGGTTCATATTGGTCAGCCATGTGCAGTTGATCCTAGAGGTGTTACGACTGGTATCTCGGCAACAATGTGCAACAGTCACCCTGCTCACCCACCAGTACAAAAGCAGTGCAATTTGACTTATTTCCATATGCACCATGTGCTTCATCTGGCGTTCTACAGCCAGAGAAAAGCGTGGGTACTCGTGATTATGCCCAGTCATCACAAACAACAATTCATATGGGCCAAGGAACGGTGGCAAGGGACTCAGTGACAAGTCCCATTACACTCCCTTCCTACAATCCTCTACATATGATCTGATCTGATTTGGTACAAAGGAAATGTCCCCCTTACCTTGTACTCTTGTGTAGTCATTCCGTCAAGGTCAGGCACTTTCTACCAGTCAAACGCAATCTGCAGTTAATCTTCGTGTTGAAGTTTGTCTCTTAATCTTACTATTATACTTTAAAAAAAAAAAAGAGAAAGAAAAAGTCCCGAATGAAATTCTTTTTTGTAGGATTAAAATGCCAATTTTTTTTGCTTCGTTTCATTGCAAAATGAGGGGGACACATCCCCACTGTCCACCCCCTGTAGCTGCGCCTATGGGTGGAAGTGATGTTCGGATCCTAGTGTGAGTGTCAGGTGTCACGACTGGTATCTCAGCAGCGAAGTGCAACTTACCCAGCTCACCCACCATTACAACAGTGGTGCAGTTCAACCTATTTCCACATGCATCATGTGATGTACCATGCTTCGCCTGGGATTCCACTGCCGGAGACCAGTGAAGGTGCTCGTGATGATGCCCAGTCAATCACACACAATGCCTAGCATGAGCCAAGTAACGTTGGCAATAGACCCTCAACAGATGGAAAAGATTGTCTGGTGTGATGAGTGCCATTGGCTAGGTTCACTTATGATGTAAACTGCATGGTTTCCTATTATTGCCTTTTTAATGAAAATATTTGGAATTCTGTATCATATATACACTATATTGTGAAAATCCTCCAAATACGTGGCATCAGTAAATAAATAAATACAACACTCTTTCCTCGTTCCAGAAACACACAGCAACCGAAAAATTGTTTTCAGCCGCCGCCGTGGAATTGAACCACGGATCTCTTGATATCTAGCCGAGACGTCTCAGTAGCTGAGCACATCTTACGGATTTATGATGTCAGAAGCTGACTTAAAAATACGTATAGCAGTAGATTGTTGGCCACTGTGGTGTAAAGCTAACGTGCTCGGCTAGATATCGAGAGATCCGTGGTTCAATTCCACAGCGCCGGCTGAAAACAATTTTTCGGTTGCTGTGTGTTTCTGAAACGTGAAAAGAGCGATGTATTTATTTATACACTATATTGACAAAAAGTCACCAGACACCTAGAAGAGAAACACAGCATAGAATTTATTGACATAGTTACTATGGTGTCGGTCCACCTTTGGCCTTAATGCATGCACTGACCCTTCTAGACATGCTTTCGACAAGGTTTTGGGACACAGCGACAGGTATGCGATTCCATTCAGTACATAATGCTGCCGCTAACTGTTGCTTAGTAGTAGGCCTTGGTTCCAAACTTCTTATGCGGTTTTAGTTCATCCCATGGGTGCTCTGTGGGATTAAGATCAGGGCTCTGTGCTGTCCAGTTCACACACAATACGGAATTATCGTCAAACAACGCCGTGACAGTCCTTGCTTTATGGCTCGTTGCATTATCTTGCTGGTACCAATAAGGCTCGGTTCCATAGTATTGCCACAGAGTTGGTAGGGCATAATTGTCCAGAATATCGAGGTAGACTTGCTGGTTAACAAGTTTGTCCACAATAACCAATGGGTTGGGACCATACTACGAAACACACCCCCACACGAGTACACTGCCAGCTGCAAACTTAACAGTACACTGTGGTAAATAGCGTTCCCCCTGTTGCCGCCATACCCACACACAGCCATCAGACTGATGGATCGTGTATCTGGATTCATCAGTCCATAGGACCCATTTCCATTGATCTACGGTCCACGATAAATGTTGTTTACAGCGTGCTAAGCAACGAGTAGAATTCCGAGTGGAGAAGGAAGGCTTATGAGCAGCTGCATGACCATGGTAATCCATGGAATGAAGTTCTGTGCAAATGGTACATGTACATACCGATGTTCCAGCATTTTTACTCACCTGTACACTGAGGTCTTGTGCAGTACTCCGTCGATTAGCTGTAATGACTCTCCTGGGGCTTCGATGTCCTCTATCACCGATTTTCTTTGGTCTGCTGGTACGTTTTGTGGCTTCAGGCACGCCATGTGTTTTCCACTTATTCAGTACATCCAAAACAGTTGACTTGGGTATGTTTAAACCCCTCTCGGTTTCTCTTATGGACAACACACTAATATAACACCCAAAAATATTTCCTTTCTTAAAGTCAGATCTCTCCCACCGTGACATTTTCGCTCAACCTCACAGTGCGATATGATCGCGGTCAGCTGCAGGTTTGTTTTTATACCGTTTGCAGCTGACTTTTGTCAATATAGTGTAGTCTCATTTTTCTTCTGTAATGCATAGTTTATTTCCTTTTCATTATGCAGTGTGTTTGTGTGAACTTGATATTTCTGTATTCTAAAATATATTTATCTGTTAAATTTTCTGTAGGACATATTATGTAAGGTTAAGAACTTGGTGGTTGATGAAAAAAAGCATATCAGGTTTTCAGATTGGAATGCTGCCGAAGTAAGTTTTAACATAATACATTTTAAGTAAAAAATACATGCATTTGTAATCTTCTGTATTTTGTATGCTCTAAAATTATTTTTATTAAAAAGTGCTGTAATTCAGCCTTCACATTAATCAGTGACCAGATGGTAGGATGTTAATCTATTTTTCTAAGTTGTTCTTTCTTTTCCTTGTGAGTTAGTAATCCTAACATAAAATTCAGTAATGTTGTAGAAGCATGTGGAAACACCAAGAATTGTGTTATATAGTATGAAAGGAAATTGGCCGCCCCAGTGGTCTAAGCGATGGCTTCTGATCACTCGTCCGAGATGGGTCCGGGTTCGAATCCTGGTGAGGCATGGCTGTTGTGTTTGTCTTACGGCACTGGCTCTCTCTCCCTTCCCTGGAACCAGTGACTCTAAATTGGGACGGGCGACTGCTTATAGCTTGTTGTGTTGCTCACGATAGTCGTTAAACCTCCAACCAACAAAAAAAAAAAAAAAGGAATTGAGTGTGCTTTTTTCAAACATTAGATGTCACATGAGCAAAAATTGTTATGTATAGGGGACCCCAAAGAAAGGGTAGCTGTGTATTCTGTGAAATTAGAAAATGAGTAGGTCAGTTTATAAGTATCAGCAATTGTAACCTACAGTAACTTTTTTTTTTACAGCCTTTTTTATTTTTAATGTGTAGAGAACAAGTGGCTATATTCAGACATTTGAAACAGCTGCTGTGGAATTAATTTAAATTTGTTCTGCAGAAGTATCCAAAAATCCCATATTTCCATTCTTTGACTTAGCTGCTCAGTCCAGCAGGTGGAAGATGATATGTTTTGTGAAATAGGTAGGCCTAAGTTTTTGTGTATACTGTGTGGCTGTGGTTTTTCCTGTCTAAAGTATAGGTCCCATAGCACTGTGCAGTGTAATTTGATTTTTATTTTGACAAATGAATTGATTTATTCTGTTTTTCATACTGATTTATTCTGGTTATTATTATTAAGACATGAACAATTGACCCTTGAATTAATGTTTTATGAAAATAACCCCTCAAAATATGCCAATTTTAACTTCACAGCTAACTTTTTATTCACTGAAAAAAGCCATGGATTGTGGTTTGCAAAAGAAATAGTAATGCTTGATAAAAATGAAAAGTTTCTGAAATATTATTTTGTGTGTTGCTCCATGATCTTGGCACATATATAAATACAACAGCATATTCATATTTTGTGTAAACAGGTTTCATCTTAATATATCAATACAGCATTGCTAATGTCGATATTTCATTTAGCTGCTTCAATATTAATGTGCTATTTAGAATTCAAATAAATTCTGAGGTTACTGACCTTTTCACTTAAAATTATTTAGGAGGTTTTCATCTTATCAAACATTTCCAACACGTAAGTTTGTTTGCTACACTGTGGTTCGAGGCTCTAATGCATTCTTTTAAAAAAAACTTGTGAAAACACCCATGTTTTCCTGTAAGCATGTGGCAAATCTTGTGTACAGAGTGGTTTTTTTTTTAAACCATAGAACACAGCTATATCTAATTGAAATGCGAATCATTTAAAAATCTATAATACACAGTTCCTTAAAACATCCTGTTAAAAATCCCTTAGCCCTAATTATTTACACATTAAACCTGTTGATTAACGAGCAAATCCAAAAGAATCTACACATCTGAACATGACCAAAATACGATCTTCCAGCAAATACAACCCTCTCCCCACATGGCTACAATATTCTCTCCGAATACTTTCTTCCTCCGCCGAGGTCGTTATGAAGGAGTGCCCACAAAAACCTACTGCTTTCATCACCCTCCAATGCAGCAAATGTCTAAGGCGCTGGCCTCTGATCATTCGTCCGTAAGGGGTCCGGGTTCGAATCCCGGTCAGGCATGGATGTTGTGTTTGTCTTACGGCACTGGCTCTCTCCCTTCCCTGGAACCAGTGACCCAAAATTAGGGACGGGCGACTGCTTATAGCCCATTGAGTTGCTCACGGTGGTTGTTAAACCTCCAATCAAAAAAAAAAATGCAGCAAATGTTCTAGTCCTCGTGTGGTAGCTTCTCATCTCGTTCTTCACATATCTGCCGCAGTGGCGCCATCTGTTGGATGATTTAGCTGCAACCTTGTTGGTGTTTGAATCGTCCAACAGATGGCGCCACCGCGGAAGATCTGTGAAGAACGAGATGAGACAATACCACATGAGGACTAGAACATTTGCTGCATTGGAGGGTGACAAGAGCAGTAGGTTGTTGCAGGCACTACTTCATAACAAGCTCGGCGGAGGCAGAAAATACTCGGAGAGAATATTGTAGCCGTGTGGGGAGAGGGTTGAATTTGCTGGAAGATCGTATTTTGTTCACGTTCAGACGTGTAGGTTCTTTAGGATTTGTTCGTTAATCAATAGGTTTTATGTGTAATTAATTATGGCTAAGGGATTTTTAACAGGATGTTCTAAGGAGCTGTGTATTATAGATTTTTGAACTATATGCATTTTAATTAGATATCTGTGTTCCATGGGTTTTTAAAAAAACGTTCTGTATATAAGATTTGGCACATAATAGGAGCTTTCACAAGTTTTTTTTTTTTTTTTTTTTTAGAGAATGTATTAGACCCTCGAACCATGCTGTAGCAAATGAACTTACGTGTTAGAAATGTTTGTTAATGAGATGAAAACCTCCTGAATAATTTTAGGTGAAAAGGTAAGTAACCTCAGAATTTATTTGAGGCCTCGTCTGATTTAACCTGTGGCTCCAAATAATTGATGAAGAAATGTTCAGTGTTATTGTTGATTGATTATTAAAAACAGTAATGGGCATTATATTAGAGATTAAACACTTAATAAATGTATCTTACATGTTAAGTCATTTTTTAGTTCTGATGATAAATATTTCATAGCTATTAGTTTGCCATAGCTCATGGAAATTAAAAAAAAAAAAGCACAAATGGATTATTGCAATTATATTTCCATAGAGTTTTACAGTTTCCTGTGTGCGTGCCACATTTTTATACAAGATCATTGCTAGTGTATGTAAAAAACAGTTTATGCTGGACAATTTGATTTGCTCCCTTTCCTTTCCTTTTTTTTTTTTTTTGTAAACTCTCCTTTATTAAATTTTGTTCTACTTAATTGACAGATTGAAGTATTGAATAAACATCTTCTGCTGACATCAAAGCCAATGATTTATTTGGTTAATTTATCTGAAAAAGACTACATAAAGAAAAAGAATAAGTGGTATGTATTTCTTGGCATCTGGGTCAAAATTGCTTCTTCTGTGCTTTATGATGTTAATATTGCAATACTTATCAGATGTGTATGCTTGAAGTTCAAAAAAGTGTTGTCATGTTTACATTTGTATCTTATAGAATTGTTTTTCAGCATCCACAATTGCCAAAAGATGTATAAAAGTTTGAAATCATTCTGTTGGTGTGCAGAAAATTTCAAAGTTTGACCATTTGAAGATCTCTGACTTAAATCAGAACAAAAGAGTGATGGTAAGAGGAAGAAATCTGCTTACCCCATAGCATTTTACTGCCTTTTTTTTAAAGAGGACAGACTGAGTAGTAGATATGTCTTTTATCTAATGAAGCCTCAGTGAGCAGAAAATGTCCAACATTCTACCACTTTGAAATCTGCATTACTAACTGTATGAATATGCATATATATTTTATAGTAAGTGGCTTTAATCACGGGTGCAGAATATGTCCGAACGCGCGAACAAGGTTCAGGGAAAATTAAGGCAGCTCTGGGGGAATTTTTGCCCAAGGGTAAATTAATAATAATATTAAAAAAATGAAAAATTGACTTATTAACAACGAATATAACGTGAGAAATAGGAGTAATTTACTTCACGGTAATCAGGTAATCATTTTGAAAAATGTGTCGTTATGAATAGAAGAGGTTATGTGAGGGCTGTGAGGTACTGCCAACTGCCACTCGCAAACGATTCACCGAGCCTAAATGATTTTACTAATGCCAAGGCGGAGACAGCGTGGTGTGAGTAACAAGTATGACGCAACCACTAGTCACCCTAATAAATGTCTCCGAAACTAATGGGCCGCCCCGGTGGCGCAGTAGTTTAAGCGATGGCTTCTGATCATTCGTCAGAGATGGGTCCGGGTTCGAATCCTAGTGAAGCATGGATGTTGTGTTTGTCTCATGGCATTGGCTCTCGCCCTTCCCTAGAACCAGTGGCCCTAAGTTAGGGACGGGCAACTGCTTATGGCCCACTGAGTTGCTCTAGGTGATCCTTAAACCTCCGATAGAAAAAATAATAATCATAATAATGGCAGTGAATGTGTCATAGGCGCCGATTTGAAAAATTATTGGGGGGTTTCTGACATTTTAAAGCGAATGACCCGTGCATTTTTCAAAGGATTTAAGTCGAATTTAAATTTCATTCAGTAAAATTATCTGGCACAATTAGACGCCTGGAATGCTAGAATGAAATAAGTTATAGTTAATTACAGAACTTTTTAGCTGTTTATTTTTCAGCCTCTCTGTCAGAGGTTACTTTTTGATTCGCCTATTCTCCGTATGTCGAAAGTTAATGGGTTCCGCCATTTTAGGCAAGGAAAGAATTCTTGATTTGCCTATTCCTGTCTCGCCTAAATCTTTCACCTGCTAGAGGGGAGGGATTCACCTGGAGCACTAAATCTTTCGTGTGTTAAAAAAAACAAGAAAAAAATTTTCGTGAAAAAAAAGCTAGTTATTCATTAATATATATATATATATATATATTCAAATTCTTAAGTAGTAGGCTTTAAGGATTGTTCTTGATCATCGACATATAGTCTAATAATCGCTTAAACTTGTATGAAAATCTGCTACAGTTTGGGAGGGAAATTTCAGACTAAAAAAATGTGTTCTGGGGAAATATTGGGCCCTGAACATTTTCTGCACCCCTGGCTTTAATGAGGATATTGGTTGTGTATAGGAAATATGTTTTGCATTGTTGCAGAATTCATTATTGAAATAAAGAAACAAACCAAGAAACAAAAGCAATTTTCATTCTTTTGACATGAACATGCTTAACATGAAATACCAGTTTAGAAGAACTGATATTTCAACAGCATGGAAAAGTGAACCCGAAACTTTTTTTATTTATTTATTTACTTGTTAGTGCTACTGCTTGGCGCAGTTCATTTTGAAGCCTACTGGGACACCTAGCTAATCTTTTATGTCATGGCTTCTGAAGCTCATGTTTTTTTTATTACAAACATATGTTTGTGTTGTCTCTTTCAACACTAAGAGAGCTCTGCTCTATAGAGTATCAAGTTTTCTCCTTTATAAAAATTTTGGAAGGTGTTTCTAACATAATTGTATTCATAATAATTAGAACTGTTGGTGGAGTGATTTGGCGAGCAGCTTTCGGGAAACCAAAGTGTTCTGGGGAAGTATGGTTGTTGCAAAGCTGAAACTTAAAGAAATTGACGGAAGGGCACCATCAGCAGTGGAGCGGCTTAATTAGAACTGTTGCTGTTATATTCTGTGTAAATTGATAGTTATCAAAATGACTTAATTTTTTAACATTTGCAGTGAGAGATTGTAAATGTTTTTAAAAATATTGTGTTTGCTGCTGTGGAATTGTATTAAAAAATGCTATACTCAAGGTTCACATGACCCCTGGAATTTGATTTCCCTTTTTTCCAGGCCTGGAAACTCCTTGAATTTTCATATTTTGGGGAAAGGTCCTAGAATCTTTTCTTGTAATGGAAAAAGAAAAAAATGGTTGAAATGATTAGATGGACTGCTTCACTTTCTTCTAACTTCCTGTGACTTCCGTTCGTGATGACATCATTTCTTTCCATCAAGTGTGGAGACATGATTTTATCTTTTTCATGTCATGTGATGCTGCAGTGCAAGTTTTCTCAGTGTTATATTTCCAGAGATCTAGGTTTCTGTTATAACAGTTGTGTACTGTTGGAGTCATAACAACGCATGAAAACATTCCGGGATTAATACAGACATTTGACATGGACCAGGAACATCAAACAAAAAGGTCTTCGCTCTTTCCACGTTTATAAGTGAGTCGCGGAAAAATTCTCATTGGCCACCACCGGGAATCTAACTTAGGGTCTTCCAGTTATGCGCCGGATATGCTTCCACTACACCACAGCAGTCTCTAATTCCTCCAGACTCTCACACACTAACTGCTAAGCCAATTTGGCAGGTTGCTTCTTGGAGCCCAGCACAATGCTGGGGATTCACCAAAGATAGTAAGCAGCAACTGAAGAAATAATTAGAAGGCTAATGAATAATTAATACAGACATTTGACGTGGACCAGGAACATTGTGTGGGGCTCTGAGAAGCAACCTGCCAAACTGGTTTGGCAGTTAGCATGTGTGAGTCTGGAGGAATTCAAGGCCGCTGTGGTTTAGTGAAAGCATATCCGGCGCGTAACTGGAAGACCCTGGGTTCGATTCCCAGTGGCGGCCAATGAGAATTTTTCTGTGACTTACTTATAAACGTGGAAAGAGTGAAGACCTATGTTTGACATTCCGTGAGTTGTACCTTCTAGCACATGTTTTCCTCACTGAAGGAGATCGATGTCTAGCCTCTCTGCTACTAATGTGCATGAAAATAGAGGGTACTTTGCAAAGGTAAAACAGCATTTTATCGTTGCGAAGTTTAGATATGAATGGTTTTTTCTGGTGTTACTTAGTACTTCGTGGTAGTTTATAATTAATTGTAAGTTTCTTAATGATATTTGTATTTTTGTGCTTCACTTGGAAGGATCCTGTGGACAAACGCCAGCATTAGTATGTGTTTTATATACTGTATGTAGTCATAAGAAGTCATATGCTGAGGTGAGTATTTAAAATTTACTTTGAGCTTGACTTTAAAAGATTTATAATAAGTCCTGGAATTTATTTTCTGTTAATGCTTATAAACCTTGTATACTTGCTAACACTCCCCAACCCCCTCGCCAACATAATTTGTAGGTAAATTATTGGCAGTTGTACATTAAGCAAATGTAGTTTTTTTCTTTGAAATAAATTTTTTCTGTCCACCACAAACACCATAATTTTCAAGTAAATTATTAGCAATTAGCAATTATTGTAATTAGCACTCTTCCTGTAGCAATTTTAAGTTGCCTTTTAAACTTTAATTAAATTATTTCTGTGCTTAAATATAGATGGAAATCAGAACTAGATTTCAGAAATTGAGATTTGCGTGTAATACAGAATATGCAGCAGGAATCAGCTCATATTTAAAACAAAACAAAAATTAAGCAACAAATTTTTTTGTAATGTGTTATTTTTTAGTCCAAGTTGGTTTTATGTGTGTTGACTTTTGTTAATCACTGTTATTTTATCCAAGATACAAACATATAATTACAAACTATTTAACATATATTTTTATTTTCCTCTTTCATTAATCAGGTTACCAAAAATCAAAGAATGGGTAGATACTCATGATCCACGAGCAGTAATAATACCTTTTAGTGGAGCATTTGAGCAAAAATTGTCTGAAATGGAACCTGATGAGAGAGAAAAATATTTGAAGGAAGTTGGTGCTAATAGGTAATATTGAAATATTGTTTTTGTGTCAAAAGATTGTGTGTATGTATACTTTTTGCACCATCCATACACATTTGAAATAGAAAGCCTGGAGGAATAGCATAAGAATGTTACTTTCAATATTAAAATATCATTGGCGAGCAAATTCCTCAGAAAACTTTAGAATTTATGGAATAGAAATTGAACCCACACCTTCTTGTCCAATTATGTTACTGTTACACTATCCTGGACCATCCCTTTCTAAAAATATGAAGTCTGTTGTATGAGTTTGAATAAACTTGCACTTTGCACTAGTTAATGATGGCATCTGAGTGTTATGAATAATGATCCTTTGTGGTTTCCAGTGTGATGGATCATTCGTGAATGAATCATTCACAAACTCGTCAGCTTGAATGGTCAGTGGCTTGTTGTGCGAGTTTAATTAAACTTGCAGTTTGCCCTTAAATGCTGAAAATAATGATCCTTTGTGGTTTCCATTTGTGAATAAACCATTCATGGATGACTTGTTCACAACCAATAACTCTCCACCATGGATAGCCAATGGTTTGCTCTAATTGTTGTGAATAATCATTCAATCTGTCATTACTATGACACATACACCAAAGTCACAGCATCTTAAACTTTCGTCTGCCCGCATGATTTTGGAAATGAATTCCCAATGAAAAAAGTAATGTCGAGAATTAATAAGTGTCAGCTGTTATGTGAGTGAAATCAGCAGTCGGGTAGTGAATATGGTGAAACTTAAGAATGGGAATGATATGTGAATGCCATTCATCTGAAAAGTGTGCTGGAATCATTTGCTCATGGCAAATCTCATTGTGACTGGTGAATTGTGGAGAGCTCAAACTCTTTTGGACAGTTTGTCAATTTTTGATGTAGTCTTGAAAAAGCTTTAGTGGTAGTCAATGGGATCTCTGCAACCTAGAAATTAAATGACTGTTTTGCATGAATCATGCATGAACTTCCAGGAAGTAATGATTCATGCCATCACTAGTTTCCATGAGCTTTCAAAATTAATTATTCCACAGTGTTTTTGTTTAAAGAACCCCAGAGTGCTGATACGGCTGTTTGTTTATCAGATATTCTTTCCTACATGGAGGTAGGCATAATTGTTAATACTGTCTGGAAGTTTATTGAGATTCTTGTAAAAATAGGAAGTATGCTATACACTTCTAACAAATAGATGGAGGTAGTTGGGTAAGCACACTAGTTATGTTGAGAAAAATTGAAAAAAAAAAAAAAAACACAGACTTTCAACCAGGCTTTGACAGATGGTCAAGACTCAAACTGGGTCAAAAGTTTTTTTTTTTTTTTTTTTTTTTTTAAACATAACTGTTGTGCTCCAGCTACCTTCGTGTAATGTGCGTAGATTATGGTCAACCGCACCTGAATGCATACAGATTCCAGTTCATTTTTGTGAGATTGGGCAGGGATATAATAGCTATCTTCAGGTTAGTACATACCATTATTACTGCCCAATTCTTAAATGTAAACATGAAATAATTGAATGTTAGATAAACATGTTATGTTTTCTTTTAAATGCAGTGGGGCAGTATTTAATGTCTGCTTAGTGACATACGAGGGGCAGTCGGGAAGTAGTACCCGTTTGTGCATTGCACCCATGCAGGTGAATAAATCTGTCCAGTTCAAGGTTAGCCAATCGCAGTCGCTCATTTGTCGTACGCTGCGCCAATTTTGTCGCATTAACAGCATTTTTGTTGTTTCTAAAATGTACGAGAAAACTGACAATCCTGCCGCATGTGAAGTGAGACCTGTGATTCGATTTCTTAGTGCAAAAAAATATGCGACCCTGTGAGATTCATCGTCAAATCAAGGAAGATTATGATGATGATGATGATGTTATGGATGAATCAATGGTGTCAAAAGTTTAGTACGGGAGGCAAAACTTCCATGATGAGAAACAAGCCATGCTCCCATCTGCCATTGTGGGTGATTTTCTGCACTGTGTCGATAAATTCATCAAACAGGATCGGCGCCGCACACTTGATGAAATCCGTGAACGGTTTCCATGTTTCTCGCACCATAATCCAAGAAAACGTCACCGATCATCTCTGAAACAGAAAAATTTGTGCAAGGCGAGTTCCACACAGGCTTATTGATCAACACAAAATAAACCGTATGGGTGCTGCATTGTCTTTTTTGGATCGTAATAAACAACTTGAGTTTCCTACTTTTTACGCCCGAGGACAAATGTTAATCGATGGAATGGCATCATCATCCTCAGTCACTAACCAAACTGAAGAAATTCAAGCAGACAATCTCAACATGGAAAGTCATGGCATCTGTTTTGTAGGACTGAAGAGGTTCCCTCCTCTTTGCGTTCGTGCCTCGAGGATCTACAGTAAATGCAGATGCATATTGTGTGGCACGGAAGCTATTGTGGCGGGCCATTCAGAATCACCGGAGAGGCCTGTCTAGCAGTGTGAATCTCCTCCACCACAACACCCTGTCCCATGTCACCAAGGAAACAAATCAACTCCTTGAAAGTTTCAGATGGGGAGTTTTGGACCATCCACCCTATAGCCCGGACCTGGCCCCTAGTGACTGTCACCTTTTCAAAAAACTGAAGGACTTTTTGTTAGAAAAATGCTTTACGATCGTGATGTTTCTCTGAAGACAGCAGTCGGTGTTTCTGAATGGACTGGTGGCAGATGTGTATAACAAGGGAATCCAAAAACTTGTCACATAATACGATAAGTGCCTAAATTCCAGGGTGATTACGTGGAAAAATAACCTAAGATATGTAAATGGCAAATCAAAAGTTTTGTTCCAAAATCTTTATTGGAACGGATACACTGTCCCTCGTATATTATTGTCAATATATTATGAAAATAGTAATTTTGCACTTTTTAAATAATAGTCATGAACAGACATGCCATCCTCCTTTGAAGTTGTATGCTTTGTGAAAGTGTCGGAGCATACACCTATCCTTTTTTTTTTTTTTTTTTTTTTGTACTGCATAAAATAATTTGTAATTTCCCTCATGGGCCTGAAAATATCCTTGAATAAGATTCCACAGTTTATTAATGTATGATATACTTGGGAGGAGAAGAAGCGTCAAAATCGGTCTTTTCTGTCATTGTGGAAATCTGATTTTCTTTCACTTGCCATTGCCTCGTCATCGGTTCATTTTCTCTACACGAATAAATCAGGAATGTCAATTACTGCTTCATCATTTGAAGTACATATTTTTTCATTGGTAAAATTGTCTTGATGTATGTGAAAATCTGTCACTTTTGAAAAGTTTCCGAACACCTGACAGTCTTGTACGAGGGTTGCTCAAAAGTCTGTATTCTCTTTCACACATACAGGAAAGCTGTGCCGTAATCAGAGTTCGCCAAAATGCGTAATTGCGCATCTAGTACGCATCGAAGAGTGTGTTTGCGCATTGAAATTTTACCAACGCGTAAAAATACACATTGAAATTTTGCCAACGCGTAAAATTACGAATGGAAAATTTTAAGCTGAAAACTGTTTATGTTCAAACAGTTTTTAGCTTAAATTCATCGGCTCATCGAGAGCGCAATCGCATAGGCTACAGCTAGCAAATCTACTGTCGTTGCTACTACAGCTCCTGCTCGATCAGATGAGTGCAGTACGCTTTCGCAATCGAAATTCCGGATCGCCTCGTGGTCGTGGAGTCGTGATTTGTACTTCGTCATGACGGTGGTACGTGGTAGTGGAGTTGTGATTTGTAGAGATTGAAACAACTTTATCAGACACTGCAGTATCGAATGATGTGTCGAAACAGCGTACTTTAATTTTTTTTTTTTTTTTTTTTTTTTTCGGCTAGACTGAAAAGAAACAAAAGGCGGAGAAAGAAAACAATGAAAGCTGCAAAAACTAGCGGTGGAAATACGAAAGCAGCCAACGAACATATACACTTCATTAGAAAATGAAAAATGCGTTGGTAAAGACTGTTTCGTGTGCTACATCGACGTCAAAGTTGGAAATTCATTAATTCATTTTGTTTTTTACCAAAATGGTGCAGAATTTCCAGGGATTACTTTCCATGCGCTTGTAGTGTTTACATTATTTATGTATTATATCTACATATAGTTCCTGGATCATACTCTGTAGCTCTGATGGGGTAGTTGCAAAAATGACTATGTCATCAGCAAAACGAAGGTGGGTTAGATAATCTCCATTAATCTTTATCCCTTTGTTTTCCCAGTTCAGTGATTGAAAGACATTTTCCAATGTGGCATTAAAGAGCTTCGGAGATATGGTGTCACCTTGTCTCACTCCTTTTCCAATTTTTATGTATGTTGTATTTTCAAACAGCCGAATCTTTGCACTTGCATTTTCATAGATGTTATTAATAATATTAATGTATGCATCTTCAATACCGCAGGATTTCAGAGCCATTGCAACTGCTGATGGTTTCACCGAATCAAAGGCTTTTTCATAATCGATAAAAGCCATGCACAATGGAAGTTCATATTCCCTCGCTCTTTCAATTAGTTCTCTCAGTACGTGGATATGATCTATTGTGCTGTAGCCACTCCTGAATCCAGCTTGTTCTCTCGGTTGAGCCATGACCAGTGTTACCTTCAAGCAGTGTGAAAGAACTTTAGTGAAGATTTTATAAACCACTGATAGGAGGCTCATAGGTCTGTAGTTCCTGAGATCCTCAATGTCACCTTTTTATGTAGCAAGATCATTGTAGCGTTGTTCCAATCCTCAGGAATTTTCCCTTCATTAAGGCATCGAGTGAAAATTTGGGCGAGTACTGTTTCGATTTCTCCACTTGCTTCTTGTATGATGTCTACAGTAATTCCATCTTCTCCTGGAGCTTTTCCCCACTTCATGTTCTTGATTGCATGTGCAACTTCTGCTGGAAGGACTGGAAGAACTCTGGTACTGGTACCTTTCATGATGTCTGGAGTACATGTATCATCCCTTTCATATAATTTGGAGTAGAAATCTTTCACTCTTGTCAAAATTTCTGCCTCTATTTCTTGTTACAGAACCATCTTCTTTTCTCAGTGTCATAATCTGTTTTTTCCCCTTACTGAGATGTCCCTTTGCTATCTTTAGGCTTTGGTTGTTTTCAATTGCTTTCCTTACTAGTTCACAGTTGAATTTCCTTACGTCTTCAGTGATACTTTTTCTTACTGTCTTGCATAGCTCTATATATTCCACTTTGGAAGTCACATCTTCTTTAGTTGTCCTCATCACTCTTCTTTTTTGCATCAACATTTTGGTTTTTCCTGATAATTTGTTCACATGCAATTTGTTCTTAGACCCAGCTAATTTTGTTGCTGTTTCCATAAGAGCTTTGGTTACTTTTCTGTTAACTTCAGAAATATCCACTTCTTCCGATGTTAGGCCTTCTAAAGCAGAGAATCTGTTCTTCAGTTCCAATTTGAAGGTATTATGGTGTTTTTTAAGGTTGGTTATGTCAATACATTTTGTTTGTCTTATGAGCTTGCTACGTTCGAGTTTAGTGTTGAGGTGCATCTTACATCTCACCAATCTATGGTCACTGCCTGTGTTGAACTTGTTTAGCACACTGCAGTCTTCTATGACGAATTTTTTGTTACACATAATAAAATCAATTTCACTTGTCGTCCCATTTGGATGTCTCCATGTCCATTTCCTGTGTGGCTTTTTCTTGAAAAAGGAGTTCAAGATGAAAAACCCTTCTGCCTCTGCAAACTCTACGAGAGTATTTCCACGCTGGTTTCTGTTGCTGTGACCGAATTTACCTACTGAAGTTTCATTCTGTTGCCGTTGCCCTATTTTTGCATTGAAATCTCCCATAATTATCTTCAAGTGCTGCTTACCTTTATTATTTAAATCACGAATTTCCTCATAAAATTCTTCAATTTCTTCTTCAGCATGACTTGTGGTGGGTGCATAAGTTTGAATAATCTGAGCCTGGTATCTTCTCGAGAGTTGGATAACGAGTCGTGCAGCTCTGTCAGAGGAACTTTCAACTTCTACAACTTTATCCTTCAGTTTCTTGTTTATTATAAATCCAACACCACTAGTTCTGCCAGTATCTGTCCCACGATAGTAGAAGAGATGTCCACTTTTCAGTTCAATGAGATCTCCTTTTTCTCCTTACCTCACTTAGCCCGACCTTGCTGACAAGAGTAAAGAAGTGGGATTAAAAATGAACTTTCAGAAGACAAAAGTGATGTACAATGCTTTTACAAGAAATGAAAATTTATCGATTGATGGAGAAAAGCTGGAGATAACAGACACGTACGTTTATCTTGGACAGCAGATATCAAGTGAGGGTCACATTGGTGAAGAAATTAATCGGCATACAAAACTTGCCTGGAGATCTTTTGGAAGAAACAGCATAATTTTCAAGAGCAATATGCCATTATGTCTTAAAAGAAAACTGTTTGATCAATGCATCCTTCCAGTGCTTACGTATGGTGCAGAGACGTGGACCTTAACTAAAAGAGACATACAAAGGCTGCAGACAACTCGAAGAGGCATGGAGAGGTGCATGCTTGGTGTAACCAGGAGAGATAAGAAGAGGAACACGTGGATCCGAAAAATGACAAGAGTGGAAGACATCATGATCAGAGTTAAATCCCTGAAATGGCAATGGGCTGGACATACTGCCAGAAGAACAGACCATCGATGGACAGCCGAAATTTTAGATTGGATTCCAAGGGACAGGAAAAGACCCAGAAGAAGACCACATGGAAGATGGGTGGATGAAATTCGAAAGTATGCGGGAGTGACATGGAGGAGACTGGCACAAGACAGAATATATCATCATCATCATCATTGTCAACCATTATCAATCCACTGCTGGACGAAGGTCTCCCCAAGTTTCCTCCACAACGGTCTGTCTTCTGCCAGTCTCCTCCATGTCACTCCCGCATACTTTCGAATTTCATCCACCCATCTTCCATGTGGTCGTCTTCTGGGTCTTTTCCTGTCCCTTGGAATCCAATCTAAAATTTAGGCTGTCCATCGATGGTCTGTTCTTCTGGCAGTATGTCCAGCCCATTGCCATTTCAGGGATTTAACTCTGAACATGATGTCTTCCACTCTTGTCATTTTTCGGATCCACGTGTTCCTCTTCTTATCTCTCCTGGTTACACCAAGCATGCACCTCTCCATGCTACTTTGAGTTGTCTGCAGCCTTTGTATGTCTCTTTTAGCTAAGGTCCACGTCTCTGCACCATACGTAAGCACTGGAAGGATGCATTGATCAAACACTTTTCTTTTAAGACATAATGGCATATTGCTCTTGAAAATTATGCTGTTTCTTCCAAAGCTCTCCAGGCAAGTTTTGTACGCCGATTAATTTCTTCACCAATGTGACCCTCACTTGATATCTGCTGTCCAAGATAAACGTACATGTCTGTTATCTCCAGCTTTTTCTCCATCAATCGATAAATCTTCATTTCTTGTAAAAGCATTGTACATCACTTTTGTCTTCTGAAAGTTCATTTTTAATCCCACTTCTTTACTGTTGTCAGCAAGTCCCTGGATCATACTCTGTAGCTCTGATGGGGTAGTTGCAAAAATGACTATGTCATCAGCAAAACGAAGGTGGGTTAGATAATCTCCATTAATCTTTATCCCTTTGTTTTCCCAGTTCAGTGATTGAAAGACATTTTCCAATGTGGCATTAAAGAGCTTCAGAGATATGGTGTCACCTTGTCTCACTCCTTTTCCAATTTTTATGTGTGTTGTATTTTCAAACAGCCGAATCTTTGCACTTGCATTTTCATAGATGTTATTAATAATATTAATGTATGCATCTTCAATACCGCAGATTTCAGAGCCATTGCAACTGCTGATGGTTTCACCGAATCAAAGGCTTTTTCATAATCGATAAAAGCCATGCACAATGGAAGCTCATATTCCTCGCTCTTTCAATTAGTTCTCTCAGTACGTGGATATGATCTATTGTGCTGTAGCCACTCCTGAATCCAGCTTTTTCTCTCGGTTGAGCCATGTCCAGTGTCACCTTCAAGCGGTGTGAAAGAACTTTAGTGAAGATTTTATAAACCACTGATAGGAGGCTGATAGGTCTGTAGTTCCTGAGATCCTCAATGTCACCTTTTTTATGTAGCAAGATCATTGTAGCGTTGTTCCAATCCTCAGAATTTTCCCTTCATTAAGGCATCGAGTGAAAATTTGGGCGAGTACTGTTTCTATTTCTCCACTTGCTTCTTGTATGATGTCTACAGTAATTCCATCTTCTCCTGGAACTTTTCCCCGCTTCATGTTCTTGATTGCATGTGCAACTTCTGCTGGAAGGACTGGAAGAACTCTGGTACTGGTACCTTTCATGATGTCTGGAGTACATGTATCATCCCTTTCATATAATTTGGAGTAGAAATCTTTCACTCTTGTCAAAATTCTCGCCTCTATTTCTTGTTACAGAACCATCTTCTTTTCTCAGTGCCATAATCTGTTTTTTCCCCTTACTGAGATGTCCCTTTGCTATCTTTAGGCTTTGGTTGTTTCAATTGCTTTCCTTACTAGTTCACAGTTGAATTTCCTTACGTCTTCAGTGATACTTTTTCGTACTGTCTTGCATAGCTCTATATATTCCACTTTGGAAGTCACATCTTCTTTAGTTGTCCTCATCACTCTTCTTTTTTGCATCAACATTTTGGGTTTTCCTGATAATTTATTTACATGCAACTTGTTCTTAGACCCAGCTAATTTTGTTGCTGTTTCCATAAGAGCTTTGGTTACTTTTCTGTTAACTTCAGAAATATCCACTTCTTCCGATGTTAGGCCTTCTAAAGCAGAGAATCTGTTCTTCAGTTCCAATTTGAAGGTATTATGGTGTTTTTTAAGGTTGGTTATGTCAATACATTTTGTTTGTCTTATGAGCTTGCTACGTTCGAGTTTAGTGTTGAGGTGCATCTTACATCTCACCAATCTATGGTCACTGCCTGTGTTGAACTTGTTTAGCACACTGCAGTCTTCTATGACGAATTTTTTGTTACACATAATAAAATCAATTTCACTTGTCGTCCCATTTGGATGTCTCCATGTCCATTTCCTGTGTGGCTTTTTCTTGAAAAAGGAGTTCAAGATGAAAAACCCTTCTGCCTCTGCAAACTCTACGAGAGTATTTCCACGCTGGTTTTGTTGCCGTGACCGAATTTACCTACTGAAGTTTCATTCTGTTGCCGTTGCCCCTATTTTTGCATTGAAATCTCCCATAATTATCTTCAAGTGCTGCTTACCTTTATTATTTAGATCACGAATTTCCTCATAAAATTCTTCAATTTCTTCTTCAGCATGACTTGTGGTGGGTGCATAAGTTTGAATAATCTGAGCCTGGTATCTTCTCGAGAGTTGGATAACGAGTCGTTCAGCTCTGTCCGAGGAACTTTCAACTTCTACAACTTTATCCTTCAGTTTCTTGTTTATTATAAATCCAACACCACTAGTTCTGCCAGTATCTGTCCCACGATAGTAGAAGAGATGTCCACTTTTCAGTTCAATGAGATCTTCTCCTTTTCTCCTTACCTCACTTAGCCCGACGATGTCCCACTTGATCCTTTGTAGTTCCTCTTCCAATTCAAGAAGCCATGAATCAGAAGATAGGGAGCGTCCGTTGTACGTAGCCAGGCAGAGGGGTGCTAAGAATCCCCCGGTCCTCCGGGGATTCTTAGCACCCTCTGCCTTCATGTCGCACTGGCCGCTGCCTTGGCCAGGTGCATTCCAGCTGCCGGAGACTGAGGGCCAAGATTTAAGTTGTGGAGTCATTTTGGAGGGGTTTAGCCATAACTCACCACGCTGGCCAAGCGGGTTGGTGACTGTGGGATAGCATTTCCTCTAATCCCGATGGTATAGTTATACCGCTATTGGCGGTCGTCAGAGCCCTTTAGTGGGAACAGGATGTACCACGAGAAGGCGGGGTTGACATTTGTCAAGGAGAGGCTGTGGTGTTACGCATCACCTGACCTTACATCCCATACATATACATATATATCATCATCTTCATCATTGTCAACCATTATCAATCCACTGCTGGACGAAGGTCTCCCCCAAGTTTCCTCCACAACGGTCTGTCTTGTGCCAGTCTCCTCCATGTCACCCCTGCATACTTTCGAATTTCATCCACCCATCTCCCATGTGGTCTTCTTCTGGGTCTTTTCCTAACCCTTGGAATCCAATCTAAAATTTCGGCTGTCCATCGATGATCTGTCCTTCTGGCAGTATGTCCAGCCCATTGCCATTTCAGGGATTTAACTCTGATCATGATGTCTTCCACTCTTGTCATTTTTCGGATCCACGAGTTCCTCTTCTTATCTCTCCTGGTTACACCAAGTATGCACCTCTCCATGCTTCTTTGAGTTGTCTGCAGCCTTTGTATGTCTCTTTTAGTTAAGGTCCACGTCTCTGCACCATACGTAAGCACTGGAAGGATGCATTGATCAAACACTTTTCTTTTAAGACATAATGGCATATTGCTCTTGAAAATTATGCTGTTTCTTCCAAAAGCTCTCCAGGCAAGTTTTGTACGCCGATTAATTTCTTCATCAATGTGACCCTCACTTGATATCTGCTGTCCAAGATAAACGTACGTGTCTGTTACCTCCAGCTTTTCTCCATCAATCGATAAATTTTCATTTCTTGTAAAAGCATTGAACATCACTTTTGTCTTCTGAAAGTTCATTTTTAATCCCACTTCTTTGCTCTTGTCAGCAAGTTCCTGGATCATACTCTGCAGCTCTGATGGGCTAGTTGCAAAAATGACTACGTCATCAGCAAAACGAAGGTGGGTTAGATAATCTCCATTAATCTTTATCCCCTTGTTTTCCCAGCTCAGCGACTGAAAAACACCCTCCAATGTGGCATTAAAGAGCTTCGGAGATATGGTGTCACCTTGTCTCACTCCCTTTCTAATTTTTATGTGTGTTGTATTTTCAAACAGCCTAATCTTTGCATTTGCATTTTCATAGATGTTATTAATAATATTAATGTATGCATCTTCAATACCGCAGGTTTTCAGAGCCATTGTAACTGCTGATGGTTTCACCCGAATCAAAGGCTTTTTCATAATCGATAAAAGCCATGCACAATGGAAGTTCATATTCTTTCGCTCTTTCAATTAGTTCTCTCAGCACATGGATATGATCTATTGTGCTGTAGCCACTCCTGAATCCAGCTTGTTCTCTCGGTTGAGCCATGTCCAGTGTTACCTTCAAGCGGTGTGAAAGAACTTTAGTGAAGATTTTATAAACTACTGATAGGAGGCTGATAGGTCTGTAGTTTCCGAGATCCTCAATGTCACCTTTCTTATGTAGCAGGATCATTGTAGGGGTGTTCCAATCTTCAGGAATCTTTCCTTCATTAAGGCATCGAGTGAAAATTTGGGCGAGTACTGTTTCGATTTCTCCACTTGCTTCTTGTATGATGTCTACAGTAATTCCATCTTCTCCTGGAGCTTTTCCCCGCTTCATGTTCTTGATTGCATGTGCAACTTCTGCTGGAAGGACTGGAGGAACTCTGGTACTGGTATCTTTCATGATGTCTGGAGTGCATGTATCATCCCTTTCATATAATTTGGAGTAGAAATCTTTCACTCTTGTCAAAATTTCTGCCTCTATTTCTTGTTACAGAACCATCTTCTTTTCTCAGTGCCATAATCTGTTTTCTTCCCTTACTGAGATGTCCCTTTGCTATCTTTAGGCTTTGGTTGTTTTCAATTGCTTTCCTCACTAGTTCACAGTTGAATTTTCTTACGTCTTCAGTGATACTTTTTCGTACTGTCTTGCATAGCTCTATATATTCCACTTTGGAAGTCACATCTTCTTTAGTTGTCCTCATCTCTCTTCTTTTGCATCAACATTTTCGTTTTTCCTGATAATTTATTTACATGCAACTTGTTCTTAGACCCAGCTAATTTTGTTGCTGTTTCCATAAGAGCTTTGGTTACTTTTCTGTTAACTTCAGAGATGTCCACTTCTTCCGATGTTAGGCCTTCTAAAGCAGAGAACCTGTTCTTCAGTTCCAACTTGAAGGTATTATGGTGTTTTTTAAGGTTGGTTATGTCAATAGATTTTGTTTGTCTTATGAGCTTGCCACGTTCAAGTTTAGTGTTGAGGTGCATCTACATCTCACCAATCTATGGTCACTACCTGTGTTGAACTTGTTTAGCACACTGCAGTCTTCTATGACGAATTTTTTGTTACACATAATAAAATCAATTTCACTTGTCATCCCATTTGGATGTCTCCATGTCCATTTCCTGTGTGGCTTTTTCTTGAAGAAGGAGTTCAAGATGAAAACCCTTCTGCCTCTGCAAACTCAACGAGAGTATTTCCACGCTGGTTTCTGTTGCCGTGACCGAATTTACCTACTGAAGTTTCATTCTGTTGCCGTTGCCCTATTTTTGCATTGAAATCTCCCATAATTATTTTCAAGTGCTGCTTACCTTTATTATTTAGATGACAAATTTCCTCATAAAATTCTTCAATTTCTTCTTCAGGATGACTTGTGGTGGGTGCATAAGTTTGAATAATCTGAGCCTGGTATCTTCTCGATAGTTGGATAACGAGTCGTGCAGCTCTGTCAGAGGAACTTTCAACTTCTACCACTTTATCCTTCAGTTTCTTGTTTATTATAAATCCAACACCACTAGTTCTGCCAGTATCTGTCCCACGATAGTAGAAGAGATGTCCACTTTTCAGTTCGATGAGATCTTCTCCTTTTCTCCTTACCTCACTTAGCCCCACAATGTCCCACTTGATCCTTTGTAGTTCCTCTTCCAATTCAAGAAGCCTTGAATCAGAAGATAGGGAGCGTCCATTGTACGTTGCCAAGGTCAGCATCAGATGGCAGCCTAGTCTGGTCCTCCGGGATTCTTAGCACCCTCTGCCTTCATGTCGCACTGGCCGCTGCCTTGGCCAGGTACATTCCAGCTGCCGGAGACTGAGGGCCAAGATTTAAGTTGTGGAGTCATTTTGGAGGTGTTTGGCCATAACTCACCACGCTGGCCAAGCGGGTTGGTGAGTGTGGGATAGCATTTCCTCTGATCCCGATGGTATAGTTATACCGCTATTGGCGGTCGTCAGAGCCCCTTTAGTGGGAACAGGATGCACCACGAGAAGGCGGGGTTGACATTTGTCAAGGAGAGGCTGTGATGTTACGCATCACCTGACCTTACATATATATGTACATATATAGATATGATATAGATATACATACATATATATATATATATTTTTTTGACCTTACGTCCCATACCTATACATATCATCATCATCATCATCATCATTGTCAACCATTATCAATCCACTGCTGGACGAAGGTCTCCCCAAGTTTCCTCCACAACGGTCTGTCTTGTGCCAGTCTCCTCCATGTCACTCCCGCATATTTACGAATTTCATCCACCCATCTCCCATGTGGTCTTTTTCTGGGTCTTTTCCTGTCCCTTGGAATCCAATCTAAAATTTCGGCTGTCCATCTATGGTCTGTCCTTCTGGCAGTATGTCCAGCCCATTGCCATTTCAGGGATTTAACTCTGATCATGATGTCTTCCACTCTCGTCATTTTTCGGATCCACGAGTTCCTCTTCTTATCTCTCCTGGTTATACCAAGCATGCACCTCTCCATGCTACTTTGAGTTGTCTGCAGCCTTTGTATGTCTCTTTTAGTTAAGGTCCACGTCTCTGCACCATACGTAAGCACTGGAAGGATGCATTGATCAAACACTTTTCTTTTAAGACATAATGGCATATTGCTCTTGAAAATTATGCTGTTTCTTCCAAAAGCTCTCCAGGCAAGTTTTGTACGCCGATTAATTTCTTCATCAATGTGACCCTCACTTGATATCTGCTGTCCAAGATAAACATACGTATCTGTTATCTCCAGCTTTTCTCCATCAATCGATAAATCTTCATTTCTTGTAAAAGCATTGAACATCACTTTTGTCTTCTGAAAGTTCATTTTTAATCCCACTTCTTTACTCTTGTCAGCAAGTTCCTGGATCATACTCTGCAGCTCTGATGGGGTAGTTGCAAAAATGACTACGTCATCAGCAAAACGAAGGTGGGTTAGATAATCTCCATTAATCTTTATCCCTTTGTTTTCCCAGTTCAGTGATTGAAAGACATTTTCCAATGTGGCATTAAAGAGCTTCGGAGATATGGTGTCACCTTGTCTCACTCCCTTTCCAATTTTTATGTGTGTTGTATTTTCAAACAGCCGAATCTTTGCACTTGCATTTTCATAGATGTTATTAATAATATTAATGTATGCATCTTCAATACCGCAGGATTTCAGAGCCGTGGTAACTGCTGATGGTTTCACCGAATCAAAGGCTTTTTCATAATCGATAAAAGCCATGCACAATGGAAGTTCATATTCCCTCACTCTTTCAATTAGTTCTCTCAGTACGTGGATATGATCTATTGTGCTGTAGCCACTCCTGAATCCAGCTTGTTCTCTCGGTTGAGCCATGTCCAGTGTTACCTTCAAGCGGTGTGAAAGAACTTTAGTGAAGATTTTATAAACCACTGATAGGAGGCTGATAGGTCTGTAGTTCCCGAGATCCTCAATGTCACCTTTTTTATGTAGCAGGATCATTGTAGCATTGTTCCAATCCTCAGGAATCTTCCCTTCATTAAGGCATCGAGTGAAAATTTGGGCGAGTACTGTTTCAATTTCTCCACTTGCTTCTTGTATGAGGTCTATAGTAATTCCATCTTCTCCTGGAGCTTTCCCCCGCTTCATGTTATTGATTGCATGAGCAACTTCTGCTGGGAGGACTGGAAGAACTCTGGTACCTTTCATGAAGTCTGGAGTACATGTATCATCCCTTTCATATAATTTGGAGTAGAAATCTTTCACTCTTGTCAAAATTTCGCCTCTATTTCTTGTTATAGAACCATCTTCTTTTCTCAGAGCCATAATCTGTTTTCTTCCCTTACTGAGATGTCCCCTTGCTATCTTAAGGCTTTGGTTGTTTTCAATTGCTTTTCCTCACTAGCTCACAGTTGAATTTCCTTACGTCTTCAGTGATACTTTTTCGTGTTGTCTTGCATAGCTCTATATATTCCACTTTGGAAGTCACATCTTCTTTAGTTGTCCTCATCTCTCTTCTTTTTTGCATCAACATTTTGGTTTTTCCTGATAATTTGTTCACATGCAACTTGTTCTTAGACCCAGCTAATTTTGTTGCTGTTTCCATTAGAGCTTTGGTTACTTTTCTGTTAACTTCAGAAATATCCACTTCTTCCGATGTTAGGCCTTCTAAAGCAGAGAATCTGTTCTTCAGTTCCAACTTGAAAGTATTATGATGTTTTTTAAGGTTGGTTATGTCAATACATTTTGTTTGTCTTATGAGCTTGCCACGTTCCAGTTTAGTGTTGAGGTGCATCTTACATCTCACCAATCTATGGTCACTACCTGTGTTGAACTTGTTCAGCACACTGCAGTCTTCGATGACGAATTTTTTGTTACACATAATAAAATCAATTTCACTTGTCGTCCCAATTGGATGTCTCCATGTCCATTTCCTGTGTGGCTTTTTCTTGAAAAAGGAGTTCAAGATGAAAATCCTTCTGCCTCTGCAAACTCAACGAGAGTATTTCCACGCTGGTTTCTGTTGCCGTGACCGAATTTACCTACTGAAGTTTCATTCTGTTGCCGTTGCCCTATTTTTGCATTGAAATCTCCCATAATTATCTTTAAGTGCTGCTTACCTTTATTATTTAGATGACGAATTTCCTCATAAAATTCTTCAATTTCTTCTTCAGGATGACTTGTGGTGGGTGCATAAGTTTGAATAATCTGAGCCTGGTATCTTCTCGATAGTTGGATAACGAGTCGTGCAGCTCTGTCAGAGGAACTTTCAACTTCTACCACTTTATCCTTCAGTTTCTTGTTTATTATAAATCCAACACCACTAGTTCTGCCAGTATCTGTCCCACGATAATAGAAGAGATGTCCACTTTTCAGTTCAATGAGATCTTCTCCTTTTCTCCTTACCTCACTTAGCCCGACGATGTCCCACTTGATCCTTTGTAGTTCCTCTTCCAATTCAAGAAGCCTTGAATCAGAAGATAGGGAGCGTCCGTTATAGGTAGCCAAGGTCAGCATCAAATGGCAGCCTAGTCCGGTCCTCCGAGGATTCTTAGCACCCTCTGCCTTCATGTCGCACTGGCCGCTGCCTTGGCCAGGTACATTCCAGCTGCCGGAGACTGAGGGCCAAGATTTAAGTTGTAGAGTCATTTTGGAGGTGTTTGGCCATAACTCACCACGCTGGCCAAGCGGGTTGGTGAGTGTGGGATAGCATTTCCTCTGATCCCGATGGTATAGTTATACCGCTATTGGCGGTCCTTACATATATATATATATATATATTTTTTAACTAAAAAAAGAAGCAAAACGTCCAAATACATTCAGTAGTAGTGAAATATTTTTTAATATAAAAAAAAGCAGGGTTTTTTTTTTTTTTATAATTTCCGGTGTTTTCACAACTTTTTTTTTTTTTTATTTCACTCTGTTTTTTTTTTTTTGTTGTTGTTTTTCTAAAATACTCCTCACTTTTAAAAATTACTCCCTAAATTTTTCCAAAGGAGTAAAAATACTCCTTCAAATTATTTTTTCGTCAAACTCTGGCCATAATGTTTCCTTGGGATATATATATATATATAGTGTGTGTGTAAAACAAAGCAAAATTTTGAACTAAAAAAAAGGATCAGCAATCACCAAATCCATCACTCGAACCAGGCTAGCTTCAAGTGATGAAAAAATACCGAATATAAGAATGCAGGGAAGCATATTAATGACTGACTCCTTGTCGTCTTCGCCAAGGGCGAGCAACAAGAAATTCACTCACTAAAATACTGAGACCAGAGAATTGTGGGTTTCTGCTGTTTTAGTTTGCTAAAAGGACCAATTAAATTTAGGGAATAATGTCAATAAAAGGGATTACTAATATAACCGAACTCCAGCAAACTAAAATGTGTTTTAGTTTGCGCTATGGAATTTCAAATTTGTTCAAAGGTTTTTGTTTATTCACATAATTTGCTTTTGCTATATATATAATATATGTACACACTGAAGAGCAATTAAATTAGAGACAGCTGGCGTTATGCAAATGTGGCGCTGTGGGCGGCCCTGTAAACGGAAACGACATGACATATGCAGCGATCTGACAATATAAGTAGTGATGCGACGGGAATCAGTAAGAGTCGGGGCCCGACGAATGGGTCACTCCATCTCGGGTCGTGCAGGCACTGGGATTTTCACGAGCCACTGTGTCGCGGGTGCACCGTGAGTACATCGAATCTGGTAAAACCATCCCTGCAAGGGCCAACTTCTGTGGACAACAGCGTGTGGAGGAGCGAGGTCATCGTCGTCTAGCTTGCATTGTAACAGCGGATAGACGGGCCACAGTGCAAGAAATCACTTGGCAATTTAACGCTGGTGCACAAAAACATGTAAGCAGCCACACCATCCAGAACCATCTCCTCGCTATTGGGTACAGAAGCCATCGTCCCACGAGAGTACTGCTGCTTGACCGCATATCACAGGGTGCAAAGATTAGCATGGGCGCGGGAACATCACCACTGGACCCTAGACATGTGGGAAAATGTTGCCTGGACTGATGAGTCGAGATTCACGTTGGTACATGTGGATGGCAGGATACGAGTATGGCGCAAACCACATGAAGCGATGGATCCTTCTTGCCAGCAGGGTACTCTTCAAGCTGGTGGGAATGGCATTCTCGTCTGGGGACTGTTTACATGGACTGAAATGGGAACCCTGGTACGTGTGATATCGTCCCTCACAGGTCAACGTTATCGGGATATCCTGGACGATTTGCTCCCATTTGTGCATCTTCAAGATCCCACTGGGGACTTCATCCTGCAACGAGACAATGCACCATGCCATCGCTCCCGAACTGTATCTGAGTGGTTGGATGAACATTCCACCGACGTGACCTCGCTTCCTTGGCCAGCTAGGTCACCTGACCTCAATCCCATCGAGCACATCTAGGATGCCATCTAGACAGATGTTCGAGGCTTGACCCTCCCTTCATCAGATCTTCGTGAACTGTGGGAGCTTGTTTAGGGGTCATGGACCCGTATGGCTTCCCAACGCTTCCAGTGTCTTGTCGAGTCCATGCCGAGATGAATCGCTGCCGTCATCAGGGCGAAAGGTGGTGCTACACGTTACTAGACAGGTATCTCTAATTCAATTGCTCTTTAGTGTATATATATATCCCATCTCAAGCCATTGCTATGCCCTCCCAACAATGCTCTTGTGCTTTCATCCCAGTAGAAAATAGAATCATTAGCTTTGTCTTCCAACCGCATATCCATAGCCGCAAACCACCTCAGAACTCGAGATATATTTCTTCCCACAGATGTTTTCCTTCAGCCGCATTTGTTTATTGTAGTTCATAGCGACCAACTCTTGTTTTTTCTAAGAGACTCCTGATTTATACTGACACCCAGCCTTCTTTTCAAATCATTCTTACTCCATTAAACTCTTCTAATTTTCCAGAAATTATCATCAGAGAAGTGTGTATGTTTGGAGTGTTGAATACAGACTAAGACTGTCGCTAATGCATATCTTTATTGTGTAGATTAGTATTCATCACTTGTGCCACCTTAAAAGTGCATCCCAACCCCTTAATTGAATGCCCCTGTCCTGTCCTTTTCTCCAATAAAAAACAAAACAAAAAAAGACATTGTAACCCATTTTTGACAATTCTTGAAACTAGGTCTAAATTGGGACACTGTAAAGAAAGTCACACAATCCAATTGTTTGAGGCCATGTATTTTATAACAGTGTTGAGAACATGGAGTTTTGCATTGTTTTGGTAAAGTTGCCCAGCTGCCACAATCTGTGGTCAGTTCTTTGCAATATGAGTTCTTGATAGCATACAACAAAAAGTGTGTCATGGCCAATCAGAGAGAGAGAGAGAGAGAGAGTTTGATACTGTGCCAATAAAAAAATGAGAACAGTTCTGCATTTGTTTTTCAATGTCTTAAGTGAAAAGAACTAAACAGCTGTGTACAGTACAGTATTTCGAATATATTTTGGAATGTATTTTTGAATTTGAAAGTGAGGAAATACCATTAAACTGTGCTATTGTTGCAACTAACAGACTGATGAGCATTTTTTTCTTTTTACAATTGTAGCATGCTTGAAAAGATAATTATTACTGGATATAAAGCCCTTCAGCTTATCTATTTTTTCACTGCTGGCAAAGATGAAGTTAAAGCGTGGACAATTCAAGTAAGTTGTTTTTATAGTAATTCTTTTGCATATTAATGAAAATAACATGAGAAACTGCATACTTTATTTTTGTTGATGCAAATGAATATTGTATCATGCTGTTCGAAATGAATGAAGCATTATTAAAAAACAAATTGAGTATCACAGAGGGTAAAATTTGAGTCATGGTTTTGGAACGGTTTTTTTATACAGATTTTAGAAACGATATGAAATTAACCTAAATAAATAAGATTGTATATCAAAGAGCATGTTTGGCTGGGAAAAACAAGTTTGGCTATAAATTTAGTGTAGGTGAATTATTCTTTCAAACTGATAGCAGTTTTAAATGAATTTTACTGGACCAGTGATATGGTCTAAAAGTTTGGGATCACATTATACAAACTTATCAATTTCCCTACTGTGATGCATAGTAATAAAACTTAAGATTCTCTTAAAGAGACGAAAGAGTTAGTGTTATGTTGGCTTTACAGATTTGTTACAATGAGGGTTTTGTTGGAAGTCTTCTAGCTAGATAATTGTATTGAATGATGAATTTTGTAAATATTCAACATAAAATTATGTTTTTGATATTGAAATTAACATTCTGGTGTTCTGAAATAGAGAATCTAATAAAGAATTTATTTAGGCAAAATTTCTAGATTAAGTGACATGAAAAAAGAAGTGTTGGAGAGTTTTGGAATGTATAAATGAGAATAGTGCTGAGTGTGAAGTAGTAAACTTCATGTGTGTGGTTGTTAACATGAAGTTTACTACTTCAACAAAGCACAGTACTGAATCTTCACATCTGTGAAGATTCAGTACTGTGCTAAGGTTTGCTGCACATGGTGATTTTTGGTACATTGATAATAATTAAAATAAGTTGAATTATCTTTCTTTGTCGTGCCATGTTTTGCGTTGATTCTCAATCAGTCATCCAAGTTTTATGCTCTCCGGAGGGCACTGTTTCGCCAGTCACCAGAGATGTTTGTCACCTTCTTAGAACTTTGACTGGTTCTGGATTCCTGGTCCGGTTCTGTTGGGATTCGGTTTAATCAGCTGGTGGATTCCTCTGCCAGATCCATATCCTCCTTGACAATCACTCAACTGCCATTGTGCTTTCGAGATTTTCATCCTGGCATCCGCAAATTCATCATGGCTGAGTGGCAGACCCTCTGGTCTTCAGCAGAGCTGGAGCAAACTTCTCTCTATCAAACCACGGATCAGACTATGGCCATCTAGTTTCCAGACAAACCATCGTGAAGTTGTGCTTGCACGTCTCCACACTGGGCATTGTTGTTTCACCCACCCCTTTTTGCTGTGTGGTGACACTGCCCTGATGTGCGAGACGTGCAACTGCAGACTCACTGTCGCTCATGCTTTATATAGTTGTGTTCGTTCTCGTGATCATCGTTTCCGCTATTTTCATTCGCATTCATTGGACGACGGCGCTGCTACACTGCAGAAGATCTTAGATGACCATTGCAATACATTTGCAGTTTTTTCGTTTTTAAAACGAATTGACTTTTTTAAACTTATCTAGCTTTTACAGTCTTCATTATTCTCATTTTTTACTTTTACCGAATCAGCCTGCTTTTACCCCCCATTATACCACACTTTTAAGAATCTTTCTGTGATGGTCTTGTGTCTGGCACTCTCTGGCCAAATATGGCTCTTGCGCCATAAAAATCAATCAACCAACCTCTTTCTTTGTAGAACTACTCTACAAACTTCAGAGCACAACAAGATATTTAAATGCAATAACTTTGAGACATACACTGATGTGCCAGAAAAAGTGGTACACCAGTCTAATACTTGGTAGGTCTCCCACAGGAGTGCAGGACTGCAGAAATACGACGGGGCATGGACTCCACTAGCTTCTGGAAATATGCTGTAGGCAATGCACTCCATACTCCCTGCAGAGCATTCCACAATTTGGGTGTATTCCGAGGTCTCAGATTCCTGTGTTCGATAGCTTGTTGCATGGCATCCCAAATGTGTTCTATCACGTTCAGATCTGGGGACTTGGGTGGGAATGGCAACACCCCAAACTCAGATGAATGCTCTTCTAAACATAATGTAGCGTCACGACACTTGTGTGGAGGTGCATTATCTGTTGGAACTGGCCCAACCCATCAGCATGAATGCAGGACATGAATGGGTGTACTTCGGCAGAAAGGATGTGCACATAGCGTTGACCGGTCACAGACGTTTGTAGACGTACCAATGTTCCCAGTAAAGTCCAGCTAAACACACCCCATACCATTATGGACCCAGAGGTGCCAACTATTACAGATTGTCCGTAATTATTACAGTTTCGACTGTCAGATTATGGAATTATGGACAGGTTGGAAGAATTGCGGATTTCAGTATGTTTGTAGAATCTCAATTTTGTATCCTTTTTTGTTAACCCTTTTAGTGCGATGCTGCCAATTCGTCGGCCTTCGATTTTGATCCGCGTATTTTCCGAATCAGGCGGCAGATAGCGATGTCGATGATCATATCATTTATCAATCATATCGTTTTGAAACGAAATGTCCATGAATCATATCGTCAAACAGCGATATTATCGAAAAAATGGTAATATGCCGTAAGTGTCATATCGTAAAAGAGTTTGCGCTTGCTATCGGTTTCCCACGCACTTTCTCTGTGTGACGGGAGAAAGGTTACTTCATCCAAAACTTTTCCTACTGCAGTTGAGGCAGGGCTGTTCACTTGGCATTGTTGGCGAATTATAAAACGTCTTACTGTTGGAAATCACTTTTTCGAGCCCCATTCGAAGTGCAATAAAAATCAACGCGTGGTCCTGCGATGACGGATGTTTATATTTCTTGTGTACTTTTGCCGTGCGGGAGGACGAAGTGTGGTGTTTTATTACTAGAAGCTCTTCACATTACTCATTTCTTTCTTCCCAAACAAACGGACACAATTGCAAAACTCTGTGAATTATGAATCCCCCTCTTTTTCCAAACTCGTGTTAGCAGAGGATGACTTTACTGACAGCTTGTACCTCAGACTCGCAGACGTGCTTTTTCCTACTGCGTGAAATTTTTTTCTAAGGTTATTGGAAATGACTTGTTGTAGTGAGAGTGAAAGATTGCCAAGTGATGGTGATGATTTTGAATCATCTGAAAGTGATATTGGCCAAGCAACATCGAGCCAGAAAACTAGCCACCGTGCCACGCACACCATATCTTCTTCAGAAGGTGAAGTTCTTGATAGTGAATCTTCAGATCATGAAAGTTCTGAAAGTGAATGGGAGGATGTAATAGAGGGAAGTGATGAACAACCTTAGCATCCTTTTGATTGTCATGAAATGCAGGGGCCCAAACATGCTCCTGCAACTGATGTGGCACCTATTGCATATTTTTACTTGTTTTTTTACCAATTTCATCCTTGGAATTATCGTTTCTGAAACAAATAAATATGCAAAGAGGTTTCTCCAGGAACATCCAAATCTTTATCTCAAATCTTGAGCTAGGAAATGGAAAATGTAACTAATGCTGAAATAAAGGTTTCCTTGCGTGCCTTCTAATATGAGAGTAATCAGTAGGACGAGATGATTGCCGAAGGCATATCCAGTCCAAAACAAACACCAGGATTATGTATAATTAAAGACTCAATCAAAGCCTTTGGATAATTTTTTTGCAAAAAGAATGAAAATAGCGTGATAAATGCTGAATTGCTGTTTACTGCAATCGTTGCGGAGCATCGCCTACCTATAGCAAGCTGTGATCATGCTGGTCCCTTGTTTCATGCTATGTTCCCAGACTCTGATATTGATGAAGCTAGATATCCTAGAGCAAGTGTGGCGTGGAATGAAATATCTAAGAAGGATTCATCTGGCCTTCCCAAGTATTCTGCATTGCCTAAACTAATGTTGGCAATATTGACTATCCCTCACAGCAATTCCTCTACAGAGAGAATATTTAGTATAGTAAGGAAAAACCTCAAATACTTCTGCCCAACAATGAGCACCAAAACATTAAGTGCCCTTCTTGTACAGAAAAGTAAAGCATTTTCCTCAGGTGAGCCGTGTTATAAAAAGAAATTTTCTGAAAAAGAATATACCACTGCAAAACAAGCAACAATGGAGTCTTTATGTCAGCAATGACATGAGTTAAGTACAATATTGATAATTTAATTTCATAATTTTTTGTCAGGATAATGTAAACATATAAAGTTATTACACATTTCATGCATTAATTTCTCATGAAACACCCTTTCTGCACGTTAACGATGAGGCTTTGTATGGTGATTACTGACAGGCACCTCGTACAAGTATTACAGGTTACACAGTAATACTGTAATATTGTCCTTAACTTTGAAAAAAATGGCGTGTTACATTACTGAAAATATTACTGAAAGTTTGTGTTCGATTACTGAAACATTACTGATACGTTCTGCTAGAGGTTGGCACCTCTGCGACCCCCCACCAGCCGGTACAGTTCCCTGTTGACAGGCGGGATCCATGGCTTCATGGCATTTGCGCCACACACAAATCCTTCCATCTGCCCGATACAGTTGGAAACGTGACTCGTCAGACCAAGCTACTTGTTTCCAGCCATCAAGTGTCCAGTGGCGGTGTTGCCGTGCCCAAACGAGGTGCATAGCTCTGTGTCGTGCACCCATCAAGGGGGCTAGAGTTGGGCGTCTGCTCCCAAAGCCCATATTGTGCAGGGTACGTTGCACAGTCCGGACACTAATGCTTGTTGAGGCTCCAGCATTGAATTTCGATGATACTTGCGAGAGTGTTGCACGCCTATCGCGTGAAACGATTCTTGACAGCTGACGATGGTCACGTTCACCCAATGTCTTTTTACGGCCACACTGGTATCGTAGGTTGGAGGTTTTGCCGGAATTCTTGTAGTCATGGTACACCCTTGCAATGGTCGTCTGTGAAAATCCAAACTTAGTTTCTATCTCCAAAATACTATGGCCCATCTCACGAGCGCCAACTATGACACTGCGTTGAAAATCACTTAAATCGTTATTACTTGTCATTCTCATGCTGAAAACAGCTCTGACAGCTGGCAAGGATGTCTATCGCTTTATATACGCACTGGTGGACGCAACCGAGTACGCACATAGATGACGTTGCTATGTATTTTGCATAAGCTCGTCTGTACCAGTTTTTCTGGTACTTCAGTGTTCGTCACGTCACGAAGCTGTTTTCTGAGATTCAAATATTAGCTCTTCAAACCAAGATGAAAATCATCTGCCAAATCAAAGTTCCTCTTGATGTTGAACTTTATTTGCTGTATCAAACATCTCCATTTAGCAGCAATCTTGGCACATAACTCGAGCTTCATGAACATCCATCACATGTCGCACACCCACAAGGCTTATTTTACTTCGTACTAATTATCTTTTTTTGTGGCAAGCATTCCGAATCTGGCCCTCCCATGATTTCCAGGATGTTTCTTTCCTGACACTGGGTCTTGAATAAATTCTTTTTGTTAGCACTTCACCACTATTCTTTCAATATGTCCAGATCATCCCAGATTATTTGTCTACACACTACTAATAACATTTCGCTTCATGTTACACATCTGTAACACATTTGCTTCCCTCACATGATCAGAATGTGTCTTTGCCACAAACCTCCAAGTCATCTATCCAGTACACATATGACTCCTATGTTTCTCCTGCAGTATCTAAATTTCACCGACACGTTTTACTTTGATGATAAAATGATAAACCCAATGTTCTCAGTAATGAGACATTATCTATGTATCATTTGCTGGCCTGATTATGTGATCATTTGTTCTATGATATGAAGTTTTATTACTAGATTTCATGAGTTGACACCTTACATCAGCATGTTGTAGTTTAAAACCATCCAGAAGAATTTCCATTTACCTCCATTATAGTTACATGCCAATTTAAAAGAATTTGCACCACTTTCTCACCAATAAATGTGTGTGTAACTAATGCCAGAATAGAGCTTAGAGATCATTTGGCAGCCTCTTGAGGAAATGTGGCCATGAACAGGCCATTGAGCTGCCCCGGTGGCACAGTGGTCTAAGTGCTGGCTGATGACCATTCGTCCATGAAAGGTCCGGGTTCAAATCCCAGTGAGGCATGGATGTTGTGTTTGTGTTATGGCACTAGCTCTCTCCCTTCCCTGGAATCAGTGGCCCTAAATTAGAGATGGGCGACTGCTTATAGCCCATTGAGTTGCTCACAGTGGTCGTTAAACCTTCAATAAAAAATAAAAATAAAAACAGCAGGTCATTAGTGTTTGAGGTCAGTGCCAGCTCTCTTGTGTCATTACATTGAAATAAAGATCCACAGTAGAGCAGATAGCATCGGTGTTCAATCACAGGGCACGTACGAAGTTTTGTTCAAAGACCATTGAATGTATGGTTACATGACTGCGCTGTGGCAGCAGACACCGGCATCGAATACCCTTGTTAACAGCTTGTCCCCAGGCAGTGAGATTATGGTGGGCAAAGGAACATTATCACACAAGACTGTGGAAACTAGTATCTCAGTTCAAGTAATTGAGATTCCAACAACACAACATGTTGATGAGAGGATGCATGTGCGGTATAAACTGCAGAAGGTCACATATCCTAATTATCAAGTCAGGGTGTTACAGGTCAGTGGAGGTGGTGTGGTGTTCTGGAGCATGTTTACTTGGGCCCCTTATGCCTACTGAGACCACCATCACCACACAGTGCTATGTTGATATGTAGTGCATTCAAAAAGTTCCAAGACTAGGTACATAGTAGGCCAACAGATGGCAGTACGCGGATGCGCGAGCAGTGGTTGAGGGCAGTGACCTTCATGAGTCATTGTGTCGAGTGACATCATTCTGTGAACATCGACAGCTGTGCTACACAATATTTGGTGACCATGTGCAGAACACAGCTGCCATTTCAGTATGGACTGCAAACTAGAGCAGCAAGCAAGCAACAAATTCTGCGTCAAACTCTGCAAATCAGGAACGGAGACGCATGAAATGTTGCGGCAGGCTTTTGGCAATGAAGCAATGATTCATGCGAGGTGTTTTGAGTGGCACTCCTGCTTTCAGAGCAGCAGAATGGCACTGGAAGACGACGAGAGGTCAGGGCAACCGTCTACAAGCAAAGCCCTCGAAAATGTGGACAAAATTATGGAACTGGTGCATGAGGATCGTCGGAGAACCATTCAAGACATTGCTACCATCTTCATTGTGTCATACAGAACAGTGCAAGGAATTGTGACATCGGTTTTGAATATGCACCGCATTGCTGCAAAGTTTGTGCCAAAGATTCTGAACCCTGAACAGAAGGCGCTCCGTGTCAAACTCTGTCAAGATCTCTGTGAGCAGGTGGTGAATCAACCAATGCTCCCGTCGCGGGTCATAACTGGGGACAAGATTTGGGTCTACAGTTACAACCCGGAGACCAAACAACAGTCGTCGCAGTGGAAGAGCCCAGCATCTCTACGACCGAAGAAGGCCCGACAGGTCCGGAGCGCAAACAAAAGCATGCTGATCGTGTTCTTCGCCATTCGTGGGGTTGTGCACCGTGAATTCGTCCCCGCAGGGCCAGACCATCACCGCCCTTTTTACTACGACGTTCTGCGGTGTCTTAGGGAGGACATTTGCCGCAAATGACCTAAAATGTGGTGCAGGGGTGATTTCCTCCTGCACCATCATGACAGTGCAGCAGCTCACAGAGCGTTAGCAACACGCCAGTCTTGCAGCCGCTACAGCATGACTACCCTTCCTCACCCACCAGATTTGGCCCCCTGCGACTTTTTCTGTTCCCGAAGCTGAAGCTCAAGGTCCCCCCCGTTTTGAAACCGTGGGCGAGATCCAGCACGAATCACAGATACAGACGGTGCTTGACATGATTCGTGAACAGGACTTCCAGGGAGCGTTCCAGCTGTGTATCACTGCTCAAGGAGACTACTTTGACGGAGATCATAGCCAGACTTAAGTAACGTAAGTACTTAATTGTATATCGGCCTAGTCTCCGAACTTTTTGATCAGACCTTGTATTCTTGCCGACACCACCTACTCCCATTAATAATTATCCATTTTGCACAGCAGAATGCCTTCTTTCAACAAGACAATAATTCTGACCGTATCTATTTAGCAGCTGACTGCTTGGAACATTGTGCCTCACCGACTGCTGGAACTGCTTGGAGGAGCATTTCAGTGATTTTGCAACCCTTCGATAGCCCTCTCTGTCTCCAGATTTGAATCCAATTGAGTATCTTTGGGATGCAGTAAGGCGATGCATTTGTGTCCATGGGGAAACTGCACCAGCAACTCTCGGCAAATGGATGGCCTATCCTAGGAATTGTTGCAGTACACCTGCTTGTTTTGAACACATGGTTAGAGTCCATGTCACAGTGTGTTGCGGCTGTTGTGAGTGTGAAAGAAAGTGGGCCCATATATTAATAGGTGGGTGAGCATAATAAATTGTCGTTTAATTGTGTGTGCTTGTGCGTGCGTGCGTGCGTGTGTACACACTCAGTAGACAAAACATTAGAGGTAGGGGTGATGGGCAGTGTTGACATTGCCATCGCCCCACACAGAGTGGAACAGATTCAAATCGAATGCAAACGATAAATAGGCAGACAGCAGGGCTTCCCAAAAGTGTATTGCAATCGACAAATATGGGTAAACCTGGTGATCTGAGTGACTTTGGTCGTGGCAAAACAGGCGGGTCACTCTACCACCCAAGTGGTAAGAGCCCTAGGATTCCCGAGGGCAACTGTATCAAGGTTGTGCTGTGAATACACCATCGGCAGACATACCAGTGCCCAGAGAGCAAGTGGTGGGCAACCACGCGCCATTGATGACCAGGGTACTATCCAGACTTGTACAGACTGACTGCTTGGCAACAGGGGCACAAATCACATCCAGGTTAAATATGGGAGACCCAAGCAGTGTCATCAAGGAAACTGTATGGTGTATGCTGCGTACCCTGGGCTACAGGAGCTGACACCTTACTCGTGTGCTCATCATCAAACATTATGCCTCACCTGGTGCCAGGAACATCAAAATTGGACCTCTGCAGAGTGGAGCCACGTCATATGATCAGATGAAACCCATTTTGAGATGTACCGAGCTGACTGGATGGTGCAGGTGTAGCCTTGACAGCATGAGGCCAGGTCATCTCTGTTCGAGGCAGTGGTGACTCTGTCTTGGTTTGGGCAGCCTTGTTTTGGGACACATTAGGTCCTCTTAGTGTGTCTGGAGAGATCTTTAACCGCTGTTCATTACCAGCCTGTATTGACTAATCACCTACACGCTTTCATAGCCTTTGCGTATTCTGCTGCTGGTGGTCTTTTTCAGCAAGAAAATGTGTTGTCCCATTGGGCCACAACCACCCACCAGGCATTGATCAAGGTACACTCATCTGAGTTTGGAACCACCCAGTGGCCCATAAGGTCCCCAGATTAAAATGCTTTGGAAGCTAACTGGTATGCTGTGGAACAGAACATCAGATCTATGGATCATGGGCTAATGTCTCGGGCGGAGTTGTGGACAATGCTGTAACAGGCATGGCTGGCATTACCTCTGGAAACTGGTGGAGTGGATGCCTTCACATGTACAGCCAGGCTGTTATTCGTGCTAGAAGAAGACCAACATGCTATTAGATAGGTATCTCTAATGTTTTGTTCATTGTGTGTATATTTATGATATATATAAAATTGTGGGGAGTAGTGCAATTTGAATTTAAACACTAAAAACTTTATGGAACTAGAACACACTCATGTTAACTTGTAGTTATGTTGTGTGTTAGCTGGGAATGTTGCTGTACATTGGTAGTCTGTGTTTCAAAAAGTAGAATGTCAGGGTGCAGCACACCACAGAAGAGAATTTGATAAGCGGTTTTGACATTATATGTCTTATAACAAAAAGGAGAGAGGAAGAAAGAACAAGAAATTATAAATCAACTAAGGCTACTTTATTTAGAAAATAATTGTGTAGAACCCACTTGCCTAAAAAGTTTCCTGATTATTTCTCCCTATAGTCAGGAGTTTTGTGATCGTTTTCTTTCATTTTTAGAAATAAAAGAGTTCAGAAATGGTAAGACTTATGTGTGTGCAGTTTAATTATAAATTAAAATGGGGGATGTGAAGTATGTATTAAAATGTTACTCACTTTTTGAGCAAATGGGGATGGATGAAAGAAAATGAAAAGCAGACAGATATTTAAGTGGTTAACTCTTATACAATGCTGAGCCATTGAGTTTTTGTTTCTGGAAAGAAAAAGTGAAGTATGATTAAGCAGCAGGAAATTTATTTGCATTTCACACCCACCATTTTACTGTACTTAATGTAGACATGCACTGTGTATGTAAGCATCTTGGTACATGTATGTATTTATTTCGTTGTGACATGTTTCAAATATTTATTGCAGAAAGCCACCAAGGCACCCCAGGCAGCAGGCAAAATCCACACTGATTTTGAAAAGGGATTCATCATGGCTGAGGTTATGAAGTATGATGATTTTAAAGAGGAAGAATCTGAAGCTGCATTAAAGGTATGTGACTTAATGAATTTATCCCCCCCCCCTACAGAAAAGTAGCCCTTGTAGCAAGTGGGCTTTACAATCTGGTACACATACCTGCCACTGAATTTGAAACTTTTATTCAACACCAGGTTAGACCTCCTTTTAGCCCAAATTATAGCACATATGCATTTTGCCATCGATTCCACGAGGTGTTGGGGTGCGTCTACATATTAGGCGTTCACCAGACAAATCCCTTTAGCTGGCTAAAATTTGACAGAAGAGGACTTGGCTTCTGGATTTGTTTTTCTAGCATGTCCCACACATTCTCAATGGGGTTCAGATCCAGGCTTTGTGGTGACCAGGGATGATGGCGGAAGTTGCTGTCATGCTCACTGAACCGCTGCTGAACACATTTTGCACAATGGACAGTAGTATTGTCATCCATGAAACAGCCATCATCTGCTGGATAAAAGGTAAACAAAATTGCAAGATGGACTTGATTGGCAACAATGTTCAGATAATTCTTGAGTTATACCTGACCTTCGAACAATATCAGGTGACTCGTTCCTTACCAACAGAACATGTCCCACATGATGACAGCACATCTAGAAACTTGAGTTTTGTTTAGAAGGCAAACTGGGTCCATTGCTTCATGGGGATCCTGCCAAACTCTCTGCCTATCTTTGGAACATAACAAGGTGTATCACGACTCGTCAGACCACATGACATTTCTCCAATCTTCCAGTGTCCAGTCACAGTGTTCCTCACACCACTGTAGACGAACTTTCCAGTTCTTTGCAGAAATCAGTGGTTTCCGTATAGGCATACGTACAACTGCCAATACCTAACCTCTTCAGCTCTGTGTGCATATTTTGCTGAAACATGGGTTGGGAACAATCTTAATTGAATACTTTGGTCAATTGCTGCTCAAAGGAAGTCCTGTTTCTCAATACTACAAGTCTTCACAGATGATAGTGACCTCATTCCTGTCAGATTGTCATCATGCTACAGTTCGCCTCTTAGACAACACACAACGTGGGTTATTTTTCCGCTGATTAAAGACCCAGGATATCTCACCTTTTAAGAAACCAGCCAGCTCTGCTCTTTTCAAAATCGTCACTCCTACCAGACAAGAACCTACAATAAGCTCTTTATTGAACTCCAAAAGATCCTTTGTTTTTCCCATTGTGATCAAAACTACTGGCGATTGCTAATGAGTAGCAGTCTTAAATAGTTCCCTAGATAGTGTGGTAATGACCACGTGTTTTGCATATATGCTGCATGAGTGTCATTTACGTACATCTGCGTAAAAGTTTTCTAATTCAGTGGTCGGTGTGTGTATTATGTAGGTTTAGTGGAAAGCAACAGAATCTTTCCAGTACTCGTTTGAGATTATCTTGGTTCCTGAAATCACTGTTGTTATGCATGTGGCCATCCAGAAACTGGAATATGTTGCAATCTGTTTTGGAAGATTTGGAAAGTGCAGGAGTAGCAGCAAAAAATCCAAGTCACGACTTTTGATTGGATTGCTGGTCATCTCTATTTTCTTTTCTCTGTAATGGGATGGTCATATGCCTCCTGGAATATAGGGAGAACTCCTTAAATGTGCGTTTTTCTCCTTATTTGTCCTCAGACTCCTGAGAAAGTCCTAATACCTAGAAAAAAAGATAAGACTCCTAGAAATTACTGTACTTTGGACTTTTTCCACCACTCATTCGGGAAGCATGAAGCGAACTTTTTTTTTTTCTTTTCTGAAATTCACCAGCTGACATGCATTTGGCCCTCTTCTGCTGAAAGGATCAGCAGCATGCATGATTGAATAAACTTCATCACATGCCTTGTAAAAAGACCTAGGACACTCCAAGTGCCACAGATTCAGACATAGTCACTATGGGAATTGTTGGTCTGCTACGGAGTAGGGGAAACGTTGAATAAATTAGGTGTACAAATAAGTTTTAAAGCATTTTAAGGCAACACAACATGTAAGTTGAAAGAAAACAACAATACCTTTACGAATCAAAATATGCGCCATCATTATCTATCACCTTCCACCATCGGTCGCACAGCTGAGGGATTCCAGCCATGAAGAATACTTCATCATGTGACATGATGAATTCGTCAACCCATTTTTGCACTTTGTCACGTGTCCGGAACCGTACAGCAGATAAACCATGTTTCATCTATCGGAACAAATGATAGACTGAAGGGGCTATGTCGGGACTAAATGCCGGATGCTCCAAAACTTCCCAGCCAAGCGTCAATAACGTTTCCTTCCAATTTCGCGATATGCTACCTAGCGTTGTGATGCAGTAATTTCACAGGACGCAATCCTTTCCCTGTGAATGGGCGTTTTCGACAGATTTCTTCATTGAATTGCAGCAATTTTTGCTTGTAGCGATCAGCAGTAACAGTTTGACCCTATTCCAATAGTTCATAATAGAGCACACCCTTCATATCCCACCAGATGCACAGCAGAAATTTCTTCCTTGGAGTGAATATTGCGTTTTGGTGTCAAAGTTGTTGCTTCTCCGGGGTCTACCCAGTGATTTTTGCATTTGGGATTGTTGTACCATATCCACTTTTCATGACCCGTAACGATTTTCCGTGTAGTTTATTCAACAGATTCAAACACTTCATGACACACTCATTCTTGTACCTCTGGCTCAGGTCATGTGGCACCCATTTTCCTCCCGAATCTTTCCCATTGTGCGTGAATGATTGGAAATGGTTTGTTGAGTTACCCCAGTTTTTCAGCTAGTTCATTTTGCGTTTGAGATGAATCTTCATCCAGCAATGCTTGCAGTTCCTTCTGTGCGACCTTCTGCTGGGTGCCGCTACGTTCTCGATCACTAACATCAAAATCACCTGCTTTAAACTGCCTAAACCAAAACTCACATGCTTTTTGATACAATATTCTCCCGCAGAACAGAACAGCACGATGCACATGCTTTTGCAGCACTTTTTCCTTGATGAAATTTGTAACGAATGCAGTGTCGAATAAATGCAGTATCGCTTGCCAACTTTCACCTACCGATGTGCAAGTGCGTTTAACTGTAGGGCAAACTTCTGTGTCACATTTTATACTCTGGACCAGTTACAGTCCCATGACAACAATGCATGGGAATGTCAGATATGTAAATTAATGGTATATGCCACACAAAAGAAAAACACTTTAAAACTTATTTGTGCACCTAATGCTATGGAAACCTCAGTGAAATAATGTTATGCAACATTGGTGTAAAAATTTATTTTCATGTTTTATAGATTCTAGCATTTATTAAACATTTATGGATTGTTTGTTGGATGTTGTAAATATCTTGACTTTCGTGAGGTTTATATATATGTATATATTTCCGCTGGCCAAAAATTATTGTGCTAGCAGAGATGATGATGTTGATCCATGATTTTTGGAATTTCAAATTTTTCTGGCCAAGCTACATCCCATTTCTCATTTCTGTTCCAGATTATATTCATATTTTTCTGATTGTGTTCCTCATTTTTAATATCTTTAGTGAAATAGTAAAAAAAGCGATTTCATATTTTTTATCAATTTTTTCTAATGTAATGAACATTTTTCCTGTTCTTGACAATCTCTTCTTCAACCAAATTAGTAAAGCAAGCTTCTTTACTCCCTTTCCTCTTTTTTTTAAAAGCAAAATTAAATTTCAAAATCAGTACTTAACCTGTCAGTGCTAGAATCTGAACCATTTCAATGCCCCTTAAAATTGTTTTCACTGCAAAGCGTACAGTGCGGAACTGATTTTTGCTTTACGGGGAACAAAAAATGGTGACTGAAAGAAGTTCCAGTTTTGAACTTTTTTTTTTTTTTTTACCAAAAGGGAAAAATGCTTGTTCTCGTTGTCTATTGTTATAGCAATATGTGACTAAGCAATTGGAAACCATGCACTTTCTTCTGGGAAATTAAACTTTAAAAAGCAATAATGCCATTTTGATGGTAAAATCAAATATGAATGTCCATGTTTTTCACAAAAATAAACTGACAACTTTTTGAGAAAAACAAAATTTGTAACTACAGTAGCTCTTAACAAAATTATGCAGAGGACTGTCAGTGTTTGTAAATATATTCAGAAAATCAGTGTTTAAAAATGTACTATGAAAATCAGTGTTTCATTTAGGTAATTCAAAAAACTGTTAAATGTAATTAAAAAACCAAAAAGATGTGTCATTTTTCCCATTGTAAACCTGCTCCTGAAGTAACCCCCAAATTTCCAAAAGCTTCCACGATTGCACGCACCTCTTGGTCTTCATGCAATGTTGGCATCTCTGCTACTCTTATACTGAAACTCTGTGTGTGGTCAGTCTGTGGATGTGGAACTCAAACAATGACAAAATGCAATAAAAGTAAGGTAAAAACATTTTACATCAAGTGTGTCAAAAGGATTGACAAAATCTGGAACCTGGTGTGGGGGAAAAGAAAGTTTTGTAGAAGTAACACTGAAGAAATGGGAAGCACGAATGTAGGTCATATCATAAGACAATCTAGCATGAAGGGGCAAGAAAGATTATAAAAGTTATATTTGTATTATCTCATGGAGCCTACGGTGTAAAGTTTTCTGTGGAGTTGACTTATTGTCAGAATAAAGGATTTGCCAACAGGAGTACTATTATACAGTGTCCGGGATGTAAACTACCATTAAGAAATTTTTGTACAATATCAGTGCAAAACATAGATATAAAAATGCTGTTTGTGGTAGCAGAAAGAGGAACTTACCAAGTTTTGTTTGGCATCAATAAATCTCCACATGTGCACCCTTTGTGGTGCAACAGATATCCAAATGGTATTCGACCTTCCACCATGTGTTTTCCAGTGCCTGCGAAGTGACACTTGCACAAGCAGTAGTGATCCTCTAAATCATTTACTGGAGTTTGATAGACAATCTCTTTGATATGCTGATAGACAATCTCTTTGATATGCCCTCTCTTGTTTGATAGACAATCTCTTGATATGCCCCTCCCCAAAAAAAATTAAGAAGGGTAAAATCCAGTTATCTGGGAGACCATAGCACTGGCCCACCACGCCCGATTCAATGTCCAGGAACACATTCATTCAAATGAGCCCTAACATGCATTGTTTAATGAGGGGGCTCCATCTTGTTGGGAAAAAAATCTGTCTGGTATCTGCAGTATGGCATACATTTTCAGCATATCCAAGTAAACATCTAAAGTAAGTCTTTTCAATGAAAAAGAACGATAGTTTCAATGAGCAATAATTTTATGCATGCTGAGGCCACACCAAACGTTCACATTAGGGCTATCTTGTTGCAGCTCTCTCACTGTGTGCAGTTTCTCAGATCCCCATATCGTGCAGTTGTGTCTGTTGACCGTTCCTAAGACGTGAAATGTGCACTCGTCACTGAAAATCACCTTCTGAAGAAAGCCATTGTTGTTGTCAATCTTTGACAGCATGTCATTCGGCTTTAACTACTACAGTAACTGAATTTTGTATGCATGAACATCGTGGACTGTTGACCTTGGGATCCCCAGTTCACGACAAACGAACTTAGTTGGACTGATGTGGAATGCTTCACAAATGAATGACCTCCCCTTGTTCTTCAGACATGTGCTTCTCACATGCCTTCTGCTTTTCAAGTGGGCCAGTTTCTATCAGTCTTTTGTGCCATGCTGTTATTGTGTGTCTCTTGGGTGGTTCCATTTCGCACATTTGCCAGAATTTCCTCTGCACGGTCACTGGAAACTTCTTAAATTCTGCAAGCCAATAACAACATTGCACTTTCTGCTGCACTGTGAACACCATTTCAATAACGACAAACTTGCAACATGTGTACCAGCTGTGCGGAGGAACAGCAGTGCAATCTATCACCAATGAACCTCGCTTTGTGCTGCCACTGAAAGTTGGTTTCTCTTTCTGCTACTGCAAACAGCATTTTTGTATCTATATTTTTTACCGATTTACAACAATTTCTTATTGGTGGTTTTTGTCCCAGACACCCTGTATTTCAATAGACAAACACCCTACCATTTAAAATAAAACTGCTGTCCTTCAACTAGTTTACTCAACAGAAGGTTCTACAGTTCTAAAAATGTGAAAGTATCTTTGCTGCCACTTTATAGCATTATTTTTGTTACTAAAGTGAACAGCAGATGTCCATTAAGTGTAATATATTGCATATCTACTGCAGTAATATGCAACATTCAGAATTACATGTCCTCTTTTAATGGACTTGTGCTGGTCTGAGTTTCCTTTACCAGTTTAATGCATATCATTTCAAGTACAAAATATCTGCTGTTTTTGAAAATTGAGTCTGTGACAAAATTGGAATGGTAGAACTATTGTAGTGTGCAAGACTAAATTAGACAACACAAAAGGGCTGCCCCCCCCCTTCCCTTTTTTTGTGTAGAAATTTTTTTTACACAAAAATTTCTTTTTTTTTTAATTTCATGGTTCTAAAGAGTGTGATGTTGAATATTTTTGAATAAAATTAACAGGAAAGAATTTATTACCTTGAAAAAAAATTATGTTGATTTGTGGTGTTTTATCTCACTTTGGAGCTGATGTTGTTTGCCAGTTCCAAAAATTGGTCTTCAGACCTATGCAGAGTAATCTCAAAAAGATTACTGCCAAAATAACTGAAGTTATTTATAGAGGTTCTAAGTAAAATCATAAGCCAAGCAGCAACCTTTTGGACTGGGGTTACTTTATTATCCTTGATGGAGTATTTAAAAATGTCTTAAACCAAACTTGCTAAATCTAAGGTACTGAAAAAGAAAAATGTCGGTGAGAAGCAGAATCATAATATGAATTGTTAAAGATCTACACATAACCTGCCAAATGGAGAAATGTTGGTGTGAAAATAGCTTTCAAAGTAGTGATGTGATACAAGTATCTCTAAATATGAGGTAATTTCTATTGACCCATGTTCATTATGTTGTGCTAATTTCCACTGCTATTCAGTAGTTGTTGATGGGTGAGAAATATTCACTGTAACATGAAGAGGAAGTGAGTGGGAAAGATAAGTGCATGTCTGCATGTCATAAAAGTCAATCATTATAGTATGAAGCACTTACAAACATGCATTTTGAATGCTATGAACTAAGCTGTAAAGCATGCACACACTGCCTCTCAAAAGTGAGTGTGAAGCACAAAAATGTGAATGAAGAAGTAGTAGACTTATGCAAAATTTTCACTCTGCTGCTGTGTTAAAATGTTTAACTGTCAAAACACACATTGAACAGCAATTCATGCAGGAAATGCAAATCAGAATGCATGAATGTGTTAGCATAATTTGATAATAGCCATTTACCTCATCATGTCTCAAAGGAGACATCTGGAAAATGCAGTGATGAAAAGCTGCTGGGAGGTTGCAGGCTGGCCATCAATCACTGAGAACAATACATTAGATCACTATTTTAAGATAGTGTCATGACCTTAAAATAGTGATGTAATGTATTGTTCACAGATGAGTTGCACTTTCTGGAATCAAACAATTAGTCTGGTAAGGGGGCTGAAACCCACTGCATATCTTGTGATATCATGGAACAAATTGCGTTTTGTAGTGGTGACAGTGGGCTGGTTTTTCATTGGGAAGCATACTGATTTATATACCTATTTACCTGAATATAGAATGGGGGAGGGGTGTCCCACATTTAGTTCTCCCCAAACCATAAGTCATCTTATAGTCACATACTAAATAGGATTTTTAAGTTGCAAACAGAATAGCCATTGTCCATGCTCACTGTTCAACACGTAACCTTTAACATCAGAAAACTTGAAAATTACATCATCCTGGAGTGGGAATCGATCGTTCCCGCTCCAGGGTGATGTATTTTTCAAGTGTTTTTTTTTTTATGTTAAGATTATGTTTTGAACAGTAAGCAAGGCAAATGGCTATTCTGTTTGCTGCCTTAATAGTCCTGTAGTTGTTTGATGTATTTGTGAAGAATATTTCTTCTACAATCTCCATACTAGATAAAATTTCCTTTAGGGTAAATGTTTTTACTTATGATATCAACTAAATAGGATACTGACAAAACTGTAATTCAATGTTTATATCACATCCTATGTTATAAATGGAAAAAAAAATATTTTAAAAATGTTCGGTTTGTTTTTTGTGATTTGATTTGAATTTAGTTGATGTTGTACTCATAAGTCTAATGTAGGCTCTTTTCTACAAACACTACATAATTTTAGGGTGTTGTCTTGTAATCAGGTAAATGCAGTATCTTCCCTTAATAGGCTTGTGCCACCTGTAAAGTGTCAGAGTATTCTGGATTCCTATTTGAGGTTGTATGTCAGTGAAGTTTACAGATTTCATCCTAATGGATGATAGGTGATACACATTCCCACAGAACTAACATCGTCAGTTCGTGTCTTCAGAAAAACGGTATGTGCAATGAAATGGAGTAGCTTTTATTTTCTATGAACCTCAATCCAATTAAACATGCCTGGGATACCCTAGGAAGAAGAATTTATGCCTACCCCCTCCGAGACTCAAAAGTTTCTCATTCACTAGTGGCAATTATTGCCTTCTCATTTGCTGGATTATCTTGTACAGGGTGTGGCTTGTTGATATTAGCCTGTAGTACTTCTTGAAGGAGTAACCTTTCATATTGACTATACAGTTTATATGCCAAACTCATCCTGGCAATTAACAGTCCCTGCAGACTTTCTAAAAACAGCCTATAAGAGCCAAAACAATTTGTTGATTTTATCAGGTCTTTCTTCAGCTCAGATTTAACCTCTGTTTGCTCACCAAGTGCAAGAAACAAGCTTCGGTTGTTATGCAATTGCAGACGCACTGGTACTAGTTTATGCATTATGTGTTTAGTTGCATATTTTATTGCTAAACAACTGAACTCAAATTTTTAAAACATTCAAAACACTCCAAAATGTTAGATTTCTTGCTTGTTCCCTTTAATTCAAGTGTAAGCTGTAACCTGATTGTTAATTCATAAGAATGTTTCTGTTCATGACTTTACATGCTTCCAGATACTTTTCAGCAGTATTCATTCATGGTTTTTAGTCCAAATTGTGTCCATTACATACATTTCAGGCTGATGCTTTATTGTGTAAATCTGCTGTGTGAAAGTGTTGATATGCTAAATTAGCTCTTTACCTTAGTTTCCACTAACTGTTACGTGAGTGGAATAATTAGCTTCATTTCTGTGTAGAAGTTCAAAAATGGAATGCTTTTGTATGCTAGTGCATGAAAAATACTCCGTTTTTCTTCTGTATCACTAGGCAGCCGGAAAATACCGCCAGCAAGGAAGAAACTACGTAGTCGAAGATGGTGATATAATATTTTTCAAATTCAATGCTGGAGCTGGTTTACAAGCAAAAAAGAAATAAAATTGTACAAATATTCATAATGCTGAAATATGAAAAAAACAAATAAATGTTTCGTATTTATTAAATTTGTGATATATTTGCTTTTAATGGAGTCACATTCATACACATGGTTTAATTGAGTTACATCCAACTTGGTATATCATTTGGCTCACTACCTTATTGCCGTTTTATCACATAAAATATAACTATTGTTACTCGTGCTTGAAGTGAGGAAACAAATTTAAATGAAAATACAGCACAAGTGTTAAAACATTTAAATAAAAATAAATTGCCAAACTGATATACGTTTCTCTTCATTCTAGTTTGAGTAATTACTCTATCATGGTTCATACACTTTTTCAATCGCAGAATTCAATTTCTGGACTTTTCCAGGACATACATACAATCCACACACTCCTACTTAAAATATAATGAAACCATAGGCCTGTTCAACCTGTAACCTACAACAAACAACTCCCTATATGCTTGAGCGAACTTAATGCAGAATGTTGAAAATGATGTCTGCTGCAGCTAATAATAAGAACCCTTAGAATCACAGATAAATACTGAAATACCAAAACTGTCACTGAAAATGTAACCATATTTAATTTATACAAAACTCCAATGTACATTATACTATACTGATTTTGAGAAAATTTTATTTTTCTACTTTGGCTTTTGTTCAATTATTGAAAAAAAGTATAAAATTCAAAAATATATTGGTATAAAATCTATAGTTAGAATATAAATGTGGCATTACTCTTGAAATGCTTTCATGTACCACACAATCAATATATAAAATACTATTTCTATTTAATTATTTTGAAGTAATAATGCTTACATTGAAAATTTAAGGATAAGGAAAGGTGAAATATTTGGAACTTTTTCAAAGGAACAAAGGGATTATTATTTCTTAATCAAAAATTCATGGGAGCAAGGATTTGTGTTACATTTTATTTAGGGAAAGAATTTTCAACATAATATTGATGTTCTAGCTTCTAATATTGATGATGTAGCTTTGTTTTAAATTTGTACTCACCAGCAAACAAAGTATGCACAAAAATTTCCAAAATGAAATTAAATAATATGCATACAGCTGCATCCAACAGTGATCAAGGCAATTGAACTGGGCATGAACAGAAAACTAATTATAGAAAATGGAAAGTGATTAGTTAGCTCAGAAAATACTTAAGAAACAACTAGACTTAAGTATCTGACATTAGAAAGCAATCTTTATGGTAAATTTTTACATAAAGTATTCATTAGCAAATTTCAGTATAGATCACAAAAGCTACAAGAAATAAAAAATAGGCTACTTATAAAACATCAGCTACTTACATCCACCAGTAGCTAAAAAGTATGTTATGAAAATTAACAAATGGCACACAAAAAGTTTCTCAATGCAGAAGGAAGGTATCAGAGACATTCAAATTGAGCAGTTGAAAGAAGAGATATAGAAGGAAACATAATATAACTGCGCCTTGTAGTGGAAGAATTTTACATAGTGGAAAAGTTGAAAATGGCAAAAAGTATTCTTTATGACAAAAGCTACTAGATGCTAAGGAAAACTTTAAAAAATGTTTCCCGAAAGCAGATAGCAAGAAAAAAGGTTTTGACCATTACGCCCCTATTGGGAAAGCTGTTCATATTTAAAGAGAATCTTCTTATTGTAGCAAAAATCTTATTCACTCCCAATTTTGTAGAGAATGGCATACCGTAAAAATAGAAATTTCTCAATAGGGTTTTTAGAAGTGGAGATGTAGCTGCAAATGGAAATACACAAACACCACCTAGTGAGAGAAATGTGATTTACAAACCTAAAGTGTTCCACAAGGTAAATAGCATCCGGTGTTAAAAGAATTTTTTAAATAGGACAGAAGTCAAGAATTTGAGAAAAACAGGTTAAATATTTATGCCCCCTAGTGGTATAATTTATGCATTATTTTGAGAAGAAAATGCACGCTAGAAGTTTTCATTGTTAGTATCGAACTGAAAAATAATTTTTTCAGACGGGATTCTCTGCAGATATTGCTGTAAACGTTGTGTGTTGGGAAAATTTGAAATAATATGAGAAACATATATCAACAAAAATAGGATGCACTGCTATACCCCTTGGTGGAAAAACTATGCACTATTTTAAGCAGGAGGTATTCTCAAAAGGTTTTCCAAGGTGAGCGGTATCTGCCCATGAAAGAATTTGTTCAATCAAGTTTTCAGCGTGGATTTTGTTGCAAATACATCAGAAGCAGAAATAAACACGTCCCCTGTGGCCAAACTATTCTTTACCAAAAATGAGAAATTATGTGCAAAACATTTCCCTTCAGGAGCTGTATGTGATGCAGGAAGAATGTTTCAAATCAGAATATTAGAAGCCGAGAGATTGGGAAAAACCCCATTTATTTTTATGCCCCCCCCCCCCCCCCCCCCCCCCCAGCAGAAAATCTATGAATTACCTGAAAAAGGGACTACCTAAAATAGTGTTGGATACAAATGGCATCGAAAGCAAAAAGAATGTTTTCAATCGGATATTTAGAATAACATGATAAAAATGGACATAAACACATAACCGTTAATAAGAAGTATAAAAAACTTAAAAACATGCTTACGTTAACGTAAGAAAATTTAATTTAAGGAAGCTTTCAACTGATAACTTCGGTCTTTTTCAGCCTTGTTGATAAATGGAAACGTTGACAATGGTAGTGGTTGCGAGTTCCGTAAAGTCACATGTTATTTCTTTTTTAATATTGACTTCCATATTAAAGGTATGATGAAAGGGGAATCAGAATTACAGTTCTTGGAGCAGAGAAGAATTTCCAAACTTTCCCAATAGCGTAACAAAAAATTATCAACGAACGGGGCAATTTGTTTGGTATCATTCCAAAGAGGTTCATCAGCAATGTCCTCCAAAGTTAGTGATGCCAATGAAGTTTCAGAATTTCCTTTATGGACATAATTTCTGTGCTTCAATAAATGGCTGTTGATGCTGCGGGAGGTGCTTCCAATGTAGTAATTTTCATCAGAAGAATTTGAGATCGGAGTATTATTGTTCCTTTCAACTCGCCCACCTTTGAAAAGTACAAATTTGCTGCCATAAAAGCTTTTATTCATAGAGCCAATGTCATCTGCAATAATTCCTCATCTCTTGAAAAAGAATACGAGAGAATTTTGGAAACTGCTATTTCGCATCTTCCATAGTCAAAAACCTAATAACCTGTTGTGAATTAAGATCAAAAACCAGTAGCCTCCAGCAAAACCCATTTGGAAATCTGCCCTTCTGTGGATCTATCCCTTCTCTTGCCTACAAGCTCAAGAAAATTTTCAAGAAGTTTGGATATCATTCGACCATCAGTTCCAACCCTTCTATTATCAAATTAATTTTGGATGATAGAGACAAAGTTACCCCCTCAATCTTCCTGGAGTTTACCTCATTCCAATCTCAACATCTTCTGGTGAAAATTACTACATTGGAAGCACTTTCCCACAGCATCAACAGCCATTTTTTTTTTTTTTTTTTTTTTGTAATAGTATAACTATACTAGATATCCGAAATTTCTTGGTGTAGAATAGAAATAAAAATTTCCAAGCTTTCGCACATCAACGAGATGGCTTTTTCAAGACAGGCTGTCTACCTTCCTTGAAAAAGCCATCTAGTTGATGTGCAAAAGCTTGGAAATTTTTATTTTTATTCTACACCAAGAAATTTCAGATATCTAGTTTAGTTATACTATTTAAGTACAGTTGGTGTATAGTTCCTTGTTATTTAATCAACAGCCATTTATTGGAGCACAAAAATGATGCCCATAAAAGGAAATTCTGAAACTTCATTGGCATTCCTAACTTTGGAGGACACTTCTGCTGTGAACCTCTTTGGAATGACATCAAATGAATTGCTCCGTTCGTTAATCGTTTTTTGTTACGCTACCGGAAAAGTTTGGAAATTCTTCTCAGCTCCAAGAACTGTAATTTTGATTCCCCTTTCATCATACCATTAACATACCTGCCAACATTAGCCAGAGCCATATGTCTGTAGTAACTAGTACTATTACATGTCATACGTAGATGCTGCTTCAGACCGCAATAAAATAATTCCTTACATGCTTGTGAATGGTTTAGTTTCGTGTGTGTGTGATTTATAATGTATACTGCTTAAATGGCTCAGTGGTAATAGGCATATCCTGTGAATTTTGAGGTTGTGATAGGCGACTGTGACTGGTGGCATAGCCAGAAATTTCTTCTTGGTCATGGATTTGGTTCTTTGGTGAAAGCCTTGTGTACATATCGCTTTAAATTTGTACTTGATCCCCTTCAAGGGGGGTTAGACCCCCCCCTTTGGCTATGCCTCTGACTGTGGCCTTGCATTATGGCAACGACAACATAATGCAGGGCCACTGTTTAGAATATTCCTTAATTTTCTGGCAATCCTTTCATTTTTTTATTTTTTTATTATTTTTTTGGCATTGAAGCTGCTTTCTTATTCTGATGCTTTTTCAGGAAATCAGGGAACTATTCATCTCTATGAAAAAAAGCAGCATATAAGGACACTAATGAAACGAATTTAACATGCCTGAAACATGAAATTAATTCACCTGGCAAAGGGTGCGATGCGGTAACATTGCCCGATTTAAGTTTAAAACTGCCACCAGTAATGATTAGCTAGGTGTGTTCAGAATCTCCCAATTCTTGACTGATGGGAACTACAAGCATGTGAACGTGCATTGTGCGAACCTCCACTTACCAAAAGGTCTTTTATTACAGGGGCTGCTTCCAAAATTACAGTTTACGACAATAAAGAACATTGGTACACATCATGGAATGCAAAAACACTAATTTTGAAGAAGAAAAGGAAAATTCATAGCATTCATAGTTTCCACAATGGGCTCCGTAGTCAGACAACTGAATCTGTAGAAACTACGGACATTCCGTAGTAGTTGGCAGGTATGCATTAATACGGAAGTCAATATTTAAAAAGAAATAACCTGACTTTACGGATCTGGCAACCACTACCATCATCATAGTTTCCCTTTATCAACAAGGCTGAGAAGACTGAAGTTATCAATTAAAGTTTCTTATGTGACTTAAGAAAAATGTTTTAAATTTTTTATACTTAGGATATTCAGAAGCAAATCTATGAAATAAAATGTATTTTGAATTTGATAGGATCTGCATTTACGCTTTCTGGTGGTGAAGTTGTGCATCAGAAAAAGAACAGGACGCAAGGATCATCATTCTCAAATTTCAAGCTTCCAAATGCAAAAGGAATTTTTCAACTCGAACTAAAAGTTGCAGAGATGTGGTGTCCACAGATGGCCAGCTGGACAGACGGAGTGATAACATAAGCATGTACGTTTTTTACAAAAGGTGTGCTAATAATGCAGCTTCAGTACTGCTAACAGACAAAAAGTCAATAGCCCCTCACATTTAGCTGGGGGTGGGGAGGAAAATTTTCTGGACATAAGTTATACAGTAGGAAAATCCTCAACTACAAAACTTCATGCAGGGATGGATAAAATTCCAGGATGCATACGAACCATGTCTATCCAACTTAAAAATCATTTGGCTCTCTGACTTGTTTCCATTTTATCACTTAAAATGTATTAATTGCTGCTCATAAGCAGAAACAAATTTACACTAGGAAAAAAAATATGGCTTAAGTACATGCTGTAAACATTTAAATATAAAAATAGTGAGCTAAGTGTGATTTATTTCCGTACATTTCAGTTTGAGAGTGGAATGTAGAGAAATTTTAACTATAATCAGTTTGCTGGAGTGTCCAGGAAGTGCTTTTGGAGGAAAAAAAATCTTGAACAAGTTGCTGGTATTTTGTGGAAAGTATGAGGGCAACTGTTTTGGGGAATTACCTAGTTCATTTTAGATTTGATAGGCCTTTGACTTGTTAAGATTACAAGTGCGAACCTCAGTTTGTTAGTTCTGCACATTTTTTAAAATTTAATAGTAAAGCAGGAAAATGGAGCAGAGGTGTTTGTTCAGGAAAGGGACTAACATTATGAACCATAAGAAAGGTGTGTGTGTTCAGTGTTCTACCCCACCTCATGATGTGGGAGTGGAAACTGTGTTAAGTGCAAGGTGATTAAGGTAAGACTGACCCCCCCCCCCCCATTATGATTTTTGTTTTATTAATTGAAAAAATGTACAAAAGATGAACTGACAGAATGCAGTGAAAGCTGCTCATTATTTATCTGTGAGATTTCACTGTTATAAGATTCTGTATGACGGAACACGAAGTAGCTAAGACACTTCTGCACCTGCTGTTTTCCTGTCCTAATATGTGTGGCCTTGATGCGACACATAGAAGATATGGTATGCAGGAAAAGAAGGATCACCTTTTCTCGCAGGGCCAGACCTGTTTGTAATCCGGGTGTAGCTGAAATTCCCAGTTTCTGTTGCATCCTAAACCCAGAAATCCGGATTTTACAAGAATTTGAGATTCTTTCAAACATTTCATTCCCGAAAATGAAAACAAGTTCCTTTCAAGTTCAGGTTGGAAACCCACATTTCCATGCAGATGGTGACTGTAGACAGTTTGTGACATCTTGTTTAATAACAATTTATATACAGGGTTCCAAGGAAAGTCCGTGATCAGGCCAATATCTCGCGAACTATGGCAGTTAGCAATTTACTTCTTGTGCAGTTGTATAGGAAACCCCCTATGGCACACACAATAACACCACAAAGGATCCCCTCGCCTGTGGGGGAGGGGCTATCCCCCTTGCAGATAGGGCAAAAAAGTCAATGAGAAACTTGTTCAGTGAGGCAAAAATTGTACATAAATGTTTTTGTCTCATAACAAAAGATGGAAGGGGACTCTCCAAATGCAAAAAGCTACCCGTGTCGCTGTGTTCAAAGCATATTTGCATGGATTTCGAACTTGCTTTCTGCTCCGTCGTCAGAATACAAAAATGATATGCGTGGTCGGTATGCCAATACTTCATGAACCAGTGACGGGAAGTTGAAAGCTTTGCCACGTATGCAAGTCAATTAGATGTGCATACAGTTTTTCTATTGGATGAGTGTTTTGCCACTTTATGCTATTTTTACTGTATTGGGTATCAAAATCTGATATTGAATATGTCGAGGAACTGTGTTTTATTTCAGAACAAGAACTGCTGATAAGGTTTGTAGGAAAACTTTTCCTTTGTGCTTTCATTTACTTAGAACCTACCAGTTTAGATAAGTTCTATGTAATAAGTTCTTGTCTAAATATTCTGTCGTTGCTTCCGGATGTTGTGATTTTCTTGGGGCCACATTCCCGGTCCCCTTCCATCTTTTGTTATGGGACAAAAACATTTATGTACTATTTTTGCCTAGTTGAACAAGTTTGTGTTGACTTTTTTGCCCTATCTGCAAGGGGGTGGGGGTGGCAAGATACCCCCCCAGGGGGTAAGGGGATTCCTCGTGGTGTTATTGTGTGCGCCATGGGGGTTTCCTATACAACTGCACAAGAAGTAAATCGCTAAATGCCATAGTTCACAAGATATTGGTCTGATCAAGGACTTTCCTTTTAACCCTGTATAAGGGTTGTTCAATAAGTAGTGAGACTCTTTGGCTGGAGTGTGTTTGCACTTCCTAATTTTTTCAATGGGTGGCACAAGTGTATAAGTAATTTAAAGGCTGTGCAACTGCATTGCAGCTTGTTTGTTACGGAAACAGTGTAACGTGCTGGACTAATTTTGTTGTTCTGTCATAGGACATGTCCAAAGTTGCTCAACATGCTGTAATTGTTTTTGAAAGCGGAGAAACCACCAAGTAAAATTCACAGACGAATGAAAATGGTGTATGGGCCTTCTTATCTTCCACACAGTACTGTAATGCAGTTGTGCCAGCTCTTTAGTGGTGGACAAATAAACACCACAGACAAGCCAAGATCACGAGCACCATGTCATGCTGTTTTAGTGACAACAATAACTGCACGTGTGGATGCTGCAGTCAAGGCCAATCAAAGGATCACGATTCGAGAACTGGCGAACAGTGCGGGTGTGATCATTGGAACTATGATCATGCATTCACACTTTAAATACAGTAAGGTCTGCACCACTTGGGTACCGAAACATTTGTCCAATGAACAGATAAGTCAATGAATGGGACTATCGTTACAGCATTTGTTCCACTACCATTAAGATTTTCTGCTACGCATTATTGCTGGGGATGACAAGTTTCAAGCCAGAGTTGAAATGAGTGTGGTACAAAATGTTTTGACATTTTGACTGTGTAAGGTAAAAATGTTGACAGGGTGCAGAAAATGTCCGCATGGTACTCTAACTTAGACCGTAAACAGTTTTTGGAAGGGGTCGGGGCCCAAGGTCCCCCACACAAAATTTTCGTAAAAAGTTCCATTTTTTACGCTTTCCAACCGTAGGTTGAAGAAGCGTATATGCTCCAGCTTTTTCCGTCTGTCTGCCGGCACGATAACTCACGTAAAAATGGTTCGATTTCGATGAAATTTTAGTATGTGGTAGGGGACCACCAGGGGACGAACCCTATTGAAAATGGGTGAAGTGGGGTCAAAAGTCACGCCATAAGAGCAGGATCCATTCAATTGCCCTTATGCGTCATAACTCGCGTAAATATGGTTTGATTTCGATGAAATTTTAGTATGTGGTAGGGGACCACCAGGGGACGAACCCTATTGAAAATGGGTGAAGTGGGGTCAAAAGTCACGCCATAAGAGCGGGATCCATTTCATTGCCTTTATGTGTCATAACATGCGTAAATATGGTTCGATTTCGATGAAATTTCAGTATGTGGTAGGGTACTACCTGGGCATGAACCCTATTGAAAATTGGCAAATTGGGGTCAAAGGTCAGGCAGGGCATAAGAGCGGGATTTATTCCATTGCCCTTATGCGTCATAACTTGCGTAAAAATGGTTCGATTTCGACGAAATTTTGGTATGTGGTAAGGAACCACCTGGGAACGAAACCTATTGAAAATGGGTGGAATGGGGTCAAAGGTCAGGGCAAAAAAGCGGGATCCATTTCATTGCCTTTATGCATCATAACATGCGTAAATATGGTTCGATTTCGATGAAATTTTAGTATGTGGTAGGGAACCACCGGGCACGAACCCTATTGAAAATGGGTGAAAGGGGTCAAAGGTCAGGCAGAGCATAAAAGCGGTATTTATTCCATTGCCCTTATGCGTCATAACTTGCGTAAAAATGGTTCGATTTCGATGAAATTTTAGTATTTGGTAAGGAACCACCTGGGGACGAACCCTATTGAAAATGGGGTCAAAGGTCAGGCAGGACATAAGAGCAGGATTTGTTCCATTGCCCTTATGCATCATAACTTGCGTAAAAATGGTTCGATTTCGATGAAATTTTAGTATGTGGTAGGGAGCCACTGGGGACGAACCCTATTGGAAATGGGGTCAAAGGTCAGGACACTGGAGTGGGATCCATTCCATTGCCCTTGTGCATCATAACTTACCAAAAAGTTTGGATTGCGACAAAACGTTATGTTGTTCCGGAGGTATAGTGAACCGGTTCTGTTGAATATCAACAAAATGGGGTCAAAGGTCATTGCACAAAAGCAAGATTTATTCCACAGCCATTATTCTCATAACTTGCGTAAAACTGCTTCTATTGCGACAAAACTTTAGTATGTTATTCTTGAGGTGTACTGAACCGGTTCTGTTGAATATCATCGAAATGGGGTCAAAGGTCAGGACACCGGAGCGAGATTTATTCCACAGCCATTATCCTCATAACTTGAGTAATAATATCTGGTATGTTGGAAAGCGTATCATAATCAATGCATTGCATGATTTTACTAACTTGTTTACTTTTAAGAACTGAAACACAATTAAGCACTCCAATACCCGATCTACGGTCTGTTATAGACCGTAGATAATGATAAAGTGCAAAAATATCCATTTAATGGTGTATTAAAAAACACAAATGAATAAATGTTAGCTTTCACCATCAACGGGTGGCTTCATCAGACAGAAATACAATGTAATGTAAATAGAGAGTTCCAGATATTCAAAATGGTAAACAAAAGGATGATCAATGTGAAGTCACATGCACGCGACATCACTTAGGTATATTGCATTTCAGTGTCGCACGATTCTCAGAAGCACACGCCAGATGTACAGCAGTTTTATAGATGTCTCCTCGAAGGTAGGTACTTCCATTCCTCTTCCTTTCTATTTTGTTTCATAAAATTACATTAACTAAATCAAAGAATTTAAGATAAGTTTACAGGAATATCTTTTTCATTCATTAACTTTCACCCACTGAACTTGGAGATTCCACAAATAGTAACATTTACCCACGAAATACTGGGTACCCCTGCTAGTACAAATTACATTAATGATTTCTTTGCATCCAGTTCTATCTAGTATGTCCATAAGAGCGTTTGGGGCCATGTGAAAAATACATTTTTTATTTCAACGTGAGCCGCCACTGTGGCGCAGTAGTCTAGGCGCTGGTTTCTGATCACTCGTCCGAGAAGAGTCCGGGTTCTAATCCCGGTGAGTCATGGGTATTGAGTTTGACTTTTGGTACTGGCTGTTCCCCTTCCGTGGAACCAGTGGCCCAAAATTACGAACAGCCGACTGCTTATAGCCCACTGAATTGATCACGGTGGTCGTTAAACATCCAACTAAAAAGAAGATTGTGGCGTGTCCATTGCTATCTAGTGTGGGCACAAAAGCGTTATGGAGCCTTATGAAAAGCACGTCTTTGATATCAACATGTCCACTTCCATGTAGGCTGGCCACAAAATGTTAGGGGAACGTACAAAATCGCAACTTTTGTTTTCACTGTGTCCACGCTTTGGTATATGGTTTAAGTATACGTATATTTAGTTGGGCCATTTCAGCACATAGTACAGTTTATATAGAAAATAAATATAATGTTACACTTTTACTCAGCTACAACACATTAATTGCAAAGGCAATTTCTTGAAATTTTTAATCCGTCGTGCTCATTTTCACAACATTAACATAACATATCAAGTTATTAATGTTGCACTTTTACTCTATCACAAAACCGTAATTGCAAGACCTTAGGCCTAGCCTTTTTTTAGGAATTTTTTGTCAGACATATTCATAAGGTTTCGATAACATGTCAAGGTTATGGTATTGCGTTTTTACACAGGCACAAAAATTATTAAACAGGCCTTAAGCCTTTTTATCAGTTTTCAATCAACCGTGCTCATATGCATAAAATTTTCACAGAAACTAAAGTTTATTGTGTTGCCCTTTTACTCTAGTACAAAACTTTAAATAGACCCTAAGCTTAGGCACAAGTCTTTTAAGTAATTGTATGCCATGGTCATATTGATAAGGTTTGAAAGACAAGTCAGGTTAATAATGTTGCACTTATTAAAGATTTTTAAAAAGTTATAGAGGCTAATAATTATTGTTTGAAGCCTAAGTAAAAGCGCATTATTAACTTGAGATAGTATACCAAATTTCATGGTTCTAAATTGAAAACTTTAGATTTTACGAAAATTTTGTATGAGGGCTCCAACCCCTTCCAAAAACCGTCTACAGTCTAAGAGTACCATGCAGACATTTTCTGGACCCTGTTGACATTATGACCGTGCCGACATTTTAACTGTCAACATTTGATCGTGTTGACATTTTGATTGTTGGCATTATGACCCTGTTGACATTATGACTGCCACTGGTGGAAACGTGCATTATCACTGCCGAGGAAATCCTGGTCAACCATTTCTGCAGGAAAGATTATGTTAACCCTGTTCTTTGACCATCAAGGACCATTGCTTCTTGAGAGGTGACCAAAAGGATCAATGCCGAACAATATTGTCAAACTTTAATGAAGATTCGACAAGCCATCAAAAACAAGAGACCTGGCAACCTCACTCAGGGTATTGTGCTTCTGCATGATAACATCCAGCCACATAGGGCAGTTACCACACAAAGAACATTGCAGCACTTTCGCTGGAAAGTCCTTCAACATCTGATGCATAGTTCTGGCCTATCGCCCTGCGATTTTCACATCATTGGACCTATGAAAAAAAAATTCTCAAAGGCAAATGTTTCACTTCGGATGATTAGGTGCGTGAAGCTGTAGATAACTGCTTGAAGCAGCAGCTTGCCTCCTCCTATGCTGCAGTAATACAAGGACTTGTGCAGTGATGAGACTGCCGTCTAAATGCTGGCTGCGATTATTTTTAAATATGTCATGTTTTGACTCTTTAAGGTAGAAAGTTTCACTACTTATTGAATGACCCTTATACACTGATGGGGGAAAAATCCTAACACCAAGAAGGGGTTGTGTTAGATAAACGACAGTTGGTAGGTGGTGAGAGTACATCTGTAAGATGACGTCTATGCAAATTTCGCGCTCGGCGCATACGTGTGGCGCTAGTAGTGCCCCTCGGAACATGCAAAGCAGGTTTGCTGTAAATACGCGCTGTAACGTTCGTGAGCGTTAGTTATCATTACCTTTAAGAAGACGAAGAAGCCATTATCAACAGCTCACGGAGTTTGAACGAGGTCATGTAATAGGGCTACGAGAAGGTGGATTTTCTTTCCGCAATATTGCAGAACGACTTGGCAGGAATGTAGCCACTGTGCATGATTGTTGGCAGCGGTGGTCAAGGGAAGGTACTGCCTCAAGAAGACCGGGTTCCGGCCGGCCACGTGGCACTACTGAGAGGGAAGACCGCCGTGTACGGCGTTGGCCGTGGCGCATCATACCGCATCTGCGGCAGCAATTCGAGCTGCAGTTGCCACCACAGTGACATAATGAACTGTTACAAATCGGTTACTTGAAGGACAGCTCCAAGCCAGACGCCCTGTAGTGTGCATTCCACTTACTCCAAACCACTGCCGTTTGCAACGTCAGTGGTGTCAAGCTAGAGCTCATTGGAGGACGGAGTGGAGATCTGTTGTGTTTTCTGATGAAAGCCGGTTCTGCCTGGGTACCAGTGATGGCCGTTGTTGGTTAGAAGGAGGCCAGGTGAGCGCCTGCAACCAACCTGTCTGCAGCCGAGACACACTGGACCTACACCTGGAGTTATGGTCTGGGGAGCAATTTCCTATGACAGCAGGAGCACTCTCGTGGTTATCCCACGCACCCTGACTGCACAGTTGTACGTCGGTCTGGTGATTCAACCTGTTGTGCTGCCATTTATGAACAGCATTCCAGGGGTGTTTTCCAACAGGATAACGCTCGCCCGCATACTGCTGTTGTAACCCAACACGCTCTACAGAGTGTCGACATGTTGCCGTGGCCTGCTAGATCACCAGATCTTTCACCAATGGAGCACGTATGGGACATCATTGGACGACAACTCCAGCGTCACCCCAAACCAGCATTAACCGTCCCTGTATTGACCGACCAAGTGCAACAGGCATGGAACTCCATCCCACAAACTGACATCCAGCACCTGTACGACACAATGCATGAACGTTTGCGTGAAAGTGCTGATCATGAAGCTGTTGGCATGTTTCCGAAGGAATTTTAGCAGCTATCAAAGAAAATGGATACTAACCACCCCACACAAGTGTTCAATGTTTATGAAAGTGGATATTATTCAGAACTAACATCAGCAAAGATGAAAAGTAACAGGTGGTGAAGAAAACTTTTCTGATATGGTAGAGTTGACAGATATAATCCAGAACAGATGAAAGAAGAGGAGGAAAGTGAAGTTCTCCAAGAGATAGATTCAAGTATGGAGATATTGGCAACATTATTTTTGCATTGTGCAGCACTTTTAAATTGAAGGTGATCTTCGATTTACAAGGAAATTAATTGGTGCTCAGAGACAAAATAAGAGAAAAAGTGGCCAAGACAGACCAGTGTGGTGCAATACCCCAGCTTCAGAACCACAATAATCAACGTCTATCCCCTTCTTGGAAATGAACCTGGATAACCTTCAACAACTTCACTTTTGCCTCTGTGTCCGCTGCTAACTGCCCCATAGAAAGTTTCTCCCATTGATGTAACAATCCATACCTGCCAACATTTCATGAAGCTCATCAGGAGCACATGATGATCTTCGTGTGGCAGCCCAAGTCCTGTTTTGTGTTTAACAGCTTAATAATATTTTCACTGGTAGTCACTGTTTAAGTTTGGAAGTGATAATAAATAGGTAACAATCTTACCTAATGAAAAATCACAGTAGGTCACAACAACTGGAAATAGTTTATCATCTGCAACAGAATGCCAATGAAAACTTGTTTGCCTTCAATGTTTTGGCAATCTTCCAGGCTGTAGAAGCAAAGGATGTTATTATCGCCTTTGTTTTCAAGCGAGCACATCCGTATTTTGAAGCGATCTCAGAGTCCAGGAACATCTTTTCAAACAATGGACCGATACAGGCGAGCAGTTATGTTCAATTAAGAATTTGGTAAACAGAGCCTCTGCCAGAATAACTTTTTATGTTGTTGCTGCAGGGTAATATGGACGTTAGGCTTCAGTTTGAGTCTCTACATTTCTAAGATGGCGTGCCGCTTGCAATCATTTTTAGCTCCGTGAGCAATGGAAAAATCTGAGCAGCATATAGAACTAAAAACATGATTGATTTACGCAATTTTTTTCAGCATCGGCCACACTTGTTTAATATTCTTTTTTTTAAATCTTGGGAATGCCCTCGTTTTGACATTGTGCAAAACATTTCATTAATGCACTTCCACAATTAAATCGCAAAGTGGCGTGTGTTAGCATAGCTCTCTCTGACCAGACGTCTGTGTGGGGAATTCCCGGCGGCCAACCTGAACGTGGGGCGACAATCCTATGCACTTTATTGGTTAACTCAATTCAGTTCCCCTCTCCTTTAAGTACGGCAGTGATCTCCACACCTCCTCCTCTGTGCTCGCGGGCGTAACAGCCGCAGTCGTACAAAGATAGTCAAAAAATACTACGGTACAAGAGACAATATTTTTTTACTACATTGATTATCTTTGCTCGAATTTTTTATCTGTACTTTTAGTGCAGTATATTTCTGGCCACAGTAGTTGTTTGAGGGAAAATGGGTAACAAAAGAAAAATTTAATTTTTTTCTGGTAAAAAAACCCCAAACTATGCGGACTGGCTACATACATCCGGGATAATCTGGATATTCCGAAGCAGTTGGCAGGTGTGAACGATCTCTAAAAACATGGTTTGTCACATATATCGTTGTTCAATTTTCGCTAAGTTGCGATGAACATACTTTTTACGTGGCTACGATATTCTAATTCGGTTGACATTAAATGTCTGTAAATACTGTTTCACACGTTATGCAAGTTCAGCTATCGGTAGATTGCAAAAGGACATTAACGTAGTATTGGCAATTGAAGTCAAGTACAATAATAATAAATATCTATACTTACAATATTCATAGTGGCTGTAGGGGCTTCATATGTGCGTCATCTAAGAATGTGAATTCTTTCAATTGTGAAGTTAAAATTCTTTCAATTGTGAAGTTATGAATTTTAACTTCACAATTGAAAGAATTCACATTCTTAGGTGATGCACATATGAAGCCCCTACAGCCACTATGAATATTGTAAGTATAGATACTTATTACTATTATACTTGACTTCAATTGCCAATACTACGTTAATGTCCTTTTGCAATCTCCCGATAGCAGCTGAACTTACATAACATGTGAAACATTATTTACAGACATTTAATGTCAACCGAATTAGGATGGTCTGTCACTTTCACAATTCTTGACATTTTGATTATTCGTGGCAGTGAAAGAAATGAACAGATCTTTTACTATTACCCGTATTTTTTGTTTTCTCTAGAAACAAATGCTGGGACTATAGATGATATGCACAACTTGGGCAGTTTTACTTGAAATGATGTTACGAAATATCTCCAGGACAGGTTAATCCCATTGATCTGCTTCAGTTTGCAAAAAATGCAATAAAAATTTGTTTGAGCTCACTTTTCTCTCCCGCATTTATAATTTACTTATGCAATTTTAAATTCTTTGCCTGGACAAGGATCACAGCAGTTCTGGTGTTAAGAATCAGATTGTGTTTTATATGATTTCTCAATTCTGCCACAGAACTAGTACAGCCCAATAATGAGAATCAAAAATAACTAACATTATTTATTTTCTTCAAAAAAAAAATCATAGTTCCAAAGTTATGCAATCCAAGAGTTAATTTACATAATGAGATATGATACATCATACAAAATCTGGATTCATGATATCAGCACTTTAAACTGCTGTATTCCCTCACATTTTACAACTTTGTACATTTTATGAATCAACCAGTATGTTATAAAACTCTAAAACTTCTGAAAAATATTTATGTACATATATATGGGAAATATTCAACACATAATTAAAAATATATGGATTGTTCACAATTATCAAATCTTCCCTAAGACAACATGAACAGTAGTACACAGTATATACATAAACATGCAGTGTTTATATACAATAAAATGAATCCTCTCGAATTCCTTATGACATACACATTCCACAAGACTGCAACAGCAATCAAGACTTAGTGTGACCTAATATGGGTTTGAAGAAATTAAATATCTGTTAGAAACTTGCAGCCAATATGGCTGCTATAGGTCAGTTCACATGTTAACCACTTTCTGAATAGATATGATACATCATCCATTCACTAGTAAGTACAAACAGGTTAACAATTCAAGTTAGTCTCATATGAAATTAAAAACTGCTTGAAAAAAGCATATTGAAACACACCAATGTTATTAATCAAGAACATCATTAAAAAAACATTAGCAAATATTAAAGAAAATTATAAAATGAAATAAAGTGAAATAAGTGTGACAAATTCAATATTAGTCATTAGAGTATTTATTACCTTGTGGAAAACAATCCACACAGTAACAAAATATATTACACAGATATGATTTATTATGCTTAATGCATGGACCTGAAAAATAAGATGAATGATACAAAAACTGTTTGCTTTAAAGATATGCTATATACACTTGTAGCAGAACAATTAGTTATCATAGACTTGCTCAAATAGGGGACAGATGTCACACTTCCATTTAACTAATAAGATTTCATAACCAAATATATACACACTTTCTAAACCAGATCTGATAAACATTATTCAGTATGTTTGTTTTTCCTCACAATGTTGACAAGAAAGAAGAAAATCTATACATTACAAAACAAGCAGCTTTTGCAAATTTTGTAACTGAAATACTCAGCATTTAAAAAGGTTCCCTTTAAACTTTGAGAATGATCAGGGATCTGTATAGTTCAGAAGGCAGCATTCAGGCAAAGTCAAATGGGAGTGAGGAGATCAAACTGTATAGTTAAACCATACATTTATTATGGTCAGCATATATCCAGAATTATAAATATTTTAAAACTGGTTCTGTACACAAAGGTAAACTGAAATTAGGAACAGTTCTGAATAGAAAAACAAAATCTAGTACTGGTGGAGATATTTTTTTAATTAATTTTTTCCTGCTTATTGCTGTTTTTATTTTAATACCTACATGGATTTATGCACAAAACTGTAATATTACCAATGGGCTCTAGAATTTATTTCAAATTTTCAATTGTTACATCAACTACTGTGAATACCGACTGTTACAAAAGATAGAAGTGCTTCAGAAACTAACTGCAGGGTGCAGTGTTTGAAGAAACGGCCCTTTTTTTTTTTTTTTAAATATATGTTCAATTTCAATGGAATAGACTTGCACACAGTAATACACAACTACATAGGGCAGTTTCCAGCCATCAGGAAATAACTTTGAAACTTAAATGTTGTTTGGTTTTATAATTTTGCATAAGGGTTGATAGGATGCACTGCACACACACACACACAAAAAAAAAAAAAAAAAAAAAAGCCTAAAATGAACCTTGAATACCAAGTCATAAAAAGCAAAATCGGCTCAACTTGGAAGATCCAAATCTGCAGAATAAACACAGTACCCATATCTGACTAGTAACTTGGATCATCATTCAAGATCATTAATTTAACTCTTCAAGTGGACAAATTTTACAGAAGTGTATTCTCATCTCAGCATTACCAATGTAAGCTTGTCAATTAAGATAAGAGCTCACTTCAAATCCTCTGTTCTTTACTCCATGACCCAAAGTATGAGCAGGAAAGGCTTAGTAGTCCCCTTGACATGGACATCATACTATTTGACAGAAACACGTGTCTCAAACATGTCTCCTTTCTTAGGCTCGTTGATGTAGTCAGTCAGAAAGGATAAGTGTCAATCACCCTTTTGAACACCCACTTAGCTAAGGAGAAAGCAACACTTTCTGATGTGCAAGTTCACCCGCTTTTAGCTTAATTCTTAAACACTCAATATATTTGTTCGAGTTGATTTCAGCCCATTTTGCTAATCTAGAGTTTATTTGCTCCAGCCGGTTAATAGGTTAAGTATCAGTGAGATGAAATAGAGTATTTCCAAACTGCTACCTGTTATTAATGACATTTTCAAGTTTCTCACAACCTTTTGTGTGAAGTTAGAACACACTTTGTAATAAGACTTTTGTGGGGTTTTTTAAACACTTCGGAATGATTGTTCCAAAAAATTTTTAACATGTTAATCTTTGGAGAATATATAAACAGGCCACCTGTGTAGAAGTTTACAAAGAAGTAATCTAAACAACATTCACAGGAAGGGGTGGGCAATTTGGTACTGACACTCAAAAAATTAAAGTACATGGGAGACCCAGTCCCTGCACTTAATATCTGTTGTCAAAGTACACTTATTATAGTTGAGTGTTTTTGTGCAGGTACTATCAATAAGTAAGTTTCATGCAGACAAAAAAAAAAATTAACTGAATGCAAATACCAATGAAAATTCACTTATATCAGATAAAATCAATGGTAATTAAACACGTGTGATAAAAAAAACTGTGACTGTGATAAGAAATTTAATTGTTAGTGACAGATTGAGACATTAAATCCAAGTCTTCAATCAAGGAAAAAAAAAATAGTAAAGCCGAAAATGTTGCAACACCTGTGCCACTTGTGGAATGAGAAGACTTCATATTTTTTTTTTTTTTTTTTTTTTTTTTTTTTTTTTTACAAAAATGAAACAATGGAAAAAAGAGAGAAAGAAGCTTCTTCAATAACATATTAAGCTTCTTCTACCTTGAAAATTCTTTCCACTGAAGAAAATGACCAGAAAAGCCAAGCAAAATGTCACAGCTCAATGACAGTAGCATTGCACTACTGATACCTGTCAAGATTTCTACACAGGAAATAGCAACAACCAGTACATATATCAAATCGCAGGATAAAGGTGTTCAACAAGATAGAGACTAAGTGTGAAGCACTTTAGTTGACTGCACAGAGTATGGCAGGAAGCTATTTATCCCTGAAGATAACACAACGGAATTATGTATCGAAATGCATCGGACACAACCATGGTCAAGATTAAATTGGAGTGCATATATTTTAGGTCTTCAGTTTTATATATATATATTTTTTCTGTTTTGTTCCTGATATCTTGTTAAAGGCATTTTCACCAATGTTTTTTTACAACCTTGCATTTTAATGGATCATCACGTTTCTAACTTCCATTTGTAGTTGAGGTTGTGTGTATTATCAAGTTTAACTTGAGATATTCAAGTTACCATTTTCTTTTCTTTTAAAAAAATGCATTGTTTGGTTTTCATAAAAAAATATTTTTTAACAATGAAATCGCATTCCGCACATAGCAAAGGTGTCAACAACATTGTCGGTACTACTATTTTTCTTGATTGAGGAAGAGTTGGGTTTAATGTCTCAATCTGTCAATGATTAAATTAAACTTTTCAAGTTGTTGTTTGTTTGTTTTTTATCAGAAGCATTTAATTGCCATTGATTTTATCCGATATAGGTCACTTTTTCATCAGTATTTGTATTTGGCAGAACTTTTTATTTTATTTATTTATTTGTCATTTTGATGTTTTTATTTATCGATTGTACCTGCTCAAACAGTTTTTTAATTACACCTTTTACAAAGAAGAGATTCCTTTGCAAAATAAAAAAAAATAAAAACATTCAACTATCGCAAGCGTACTTTGCCTACAGACATTGGTACAGAGACAAGTCTTCCACAGACTTTCATTTTCTGGGTGTTATTACCAAATTCATTTACATTCCCTCCTTTCCCTCTGTGCTACTAATGTTGTTTAGATTACTTCTTAGTAAATTCGTACAGAGATGGCGAGATCATATGTTCTCCAAAGATACCACTGAAGAAATGACTGGAAAAATTCGAGCAAAACATTCCACTACTGACACGCATAAAGTTAAAAAAAATTTTAAACAACCATTTAGAAGTGTTCCGAAACCACAAATGATTTTAATAACATTTTTGTAAGAATATATAACAGGTTCAAATGAAACGAAAGGGCACCAGAGAATGAGATGGAGAGATGACCTTCAGAAACTTAAGAAGTGCTAAATAGTGGACTGAAGCTAAGGATTGAGGAAGCTGGAAAAGATGGGGAAGCCTATACCCATTGCAGTAGGTGTCAACAGGCTAAAAAGAATAAGAATACTACAGAATGATTAATTGTTTATCTGGTTGTATATTCCCTTTAAAACAAATATACATGAAGAACAGAATACAGAAAGTATGCAAATACTTCAAAACTCCAATTAAAACTACGTGAGGTCCATGACCTTCCGTTTCGCAGCTGCTGTAAAAGACAAAATCTTCAACTTAGCAAATTCCTGGAAAATACTGTTGAATGAAAGTCAAACCAGAAACAACTGAATGTGCTACACAAGATTTTCATGAAGCTCTACATTGAGGGGATGAATGAGAAGTTACGTAAGAGGACTTTGAGGCGTGGCTAGATGATGATCGAAGTTACAAAATGTTGACAGAAGAAATTGTGGGCAGAGTGATGGTAAACAGCAAGTTCTTAGGGCAAAGCAGAAGGCAGCAGCAATTTTCCAAAAATGAAGCTGGGTGACGTAAAAGAACACTTGAACTGCATAATCAGGTTCATTGAGGAAAATGAAGAAATGTCTCAGTACTACGACTACTTACAACACATCCGCAGAATATTAGTGAAGGAAATAAACTCCAAAGTATCACAACAGAAGATAGACATATTTTTTAAACCAGTCTGTGTCACAAATGCTTTGAGCGTGGCAGAACCAGGTCAGTTGGGCAAATACTCAACATCAGAATTGTATTGTATGTACACATGTACCATACTTTTATATTACGCACTTATGCTTTAAATGTAAAATAAAAGTCTTTTTTTTTTTTTTTTCAATGAACAGGTTTTTAATGTACCTTGCACCACCTTATAGTTAATTTCAGTTAATCCAGACAACTGTCCCCCATACTTAGTTTGGATTAGCAAGGTTTCCAAACAATACTTACAATATTTTATTCAATGACTCAAAAACTGTGCAAGTGTATTTGCCTATGGAGGCGATTAATTTGAACAGTAACATTGCACAGAGAAATGTTAGTTGTACTAAAACATTTATGAATCAGAGAGCCCTGTTGTATCTACTGTAACTGAGTTATTACCTAACATACATTACTTTGAAAATCGCATACCTCAGTAGTATGAACAAAGGCAGTTTTCTGAACTTTTAGGGAATGTTTTTTTTTTTTTTTTTATGTCCGGAATTTCAGTCTTATAAAGATATCAAGAAGGAAAACCACAATGCAAAATTGAAACAGCTGAAAAACTTTATGAGGTGGGACATAAAACAAGTACTGTAACAAACACCGGAAAGAAAAAAGAAAAAAAAAAAAAACCCCACTTAAACTTCTAATATGTTTTTCCTAAGAATTATTTATTTTAAAATGCAAATTTTCAGAGGAAATTCTTTCTTTATCAGGTAGTCCCTTGTCATTCTTCCTCCATCACTAACGTGGTTACAGTTAAAGTTTGCAATTTAAAGTAAATAATTCCTAGAAAAAAAACAAAACATATTAGAACTTTAAGTGTTTAATTTAATAAACTATGAAGCCAGTTTTCAACATGAGCTTTATTCACAGAAAGGAAAAAAAAAGTATGAAAGTATCAAAGAACAAAAAACATAATCTGGAATTTTAATAAAACAACATGGAAATTTCAGATCCTGTGTACAAAAGATAGTGATATTAGCAACCACCTGAAATCCCTTCACACTCTGGATGAAAAAACAAACAAACCCTAAAACAAAAATACCATGCTGTTTCATTAAAACAATTTTTTCCATCCTTTAGATCTGATAAAGTTACAACACTTTATTTTGCTTGGTTATTTTTACATGCAATTGCAACATTTACCTCTTAAAAACTGCTACATCTGTTACCAACACCAAGTTTAACACCATCAGAATTCAGTATTTTGTAAGTCTACCACGAGGTTCGTAGCCCGCTGCTTTGCAACATAAATCTGATACGGTGTCTTTCATCATATCTATAAGGCACACATAATTTAATCACCTCAAAGCATTTTCTGCATTTCTCTTCGTCTATTGCTCATGCACTAAAGAAACTGAGATTTTTTCTTGTCATTTATCACTGGAGTTGAGTGCCTTCAGAGTTACAAAATAAGGGGTTTGCACTTGTTCCTCCTACAGGGGACAACTTCCAGCAGCAAGTGGCTACCGACACCACCTCCCCAAATCATTTGTACAACTAGCATGTTGCTAGCAGCAATTAAATAACTTAGTGAGGCCCACAAACTAGCACTTTAAGTGGCCATTTAGAAAAAGTAAAATTTGCAGTGGTTTACCAGCCACTCTGCCTCATGTTTAAGGTTCCCCCCCCCCCCCACACACACACACACATATTTATATATAGGAATCAGCCCAAACTTACATCTTTTTAAAAGGTCTGATTTCTCACTCCAATACACTGAATTCTGATTTTCCACAAAGCATTCTTTCTACTCAGTTTTTATATTAAAAAAAAAAAAAACAGTTCCATCAATGAACCTTCAAAACTTAAGTGTTTTCAGCAACTTACTTCAAAAATAAGATTTACAAAATACATAATGAAAAGATTTCAATTTAATAACTGGCAACTGTTAGAGGAACCTGGCAACAAAATTTAAATTATTTCTGTGTAAACAAAACTTTTGATACTGTCTCTGTAGAACAGGCTTTGATAAAAAAATCTAGAGGCCAGTAAAGTTGGTAAAAATGAAAGAACTCTGAAGACGTGAAGATTAATTGAAAGTTCTTACAGAATAAAGCTGGAGACTTGTGTTTAAAACAAAATCTGGCTAAGAATATGAGATTTTTGAAGCAATAGTGATAGTTTGCAAAATGATTTGCATGATATGTGCTCCAACACATACAACGTGGGTTTGAGGTGATTTATTTCTTCCTATAGTGCAATGGAAAGCAGCATGATCCAAGACAAGTGCCGACAGCTTTCCACTACATTTTCCATTATACCATTTACAGTCGAGTCCCGTTACAACGAACTTCATGGGACAGCCGAAATCTGTTTGTTATATCAAAATTTCGTTAAAATGGAATTTTTAATATTGCATTTATTTTTTTAAGTGACTCACGGGAATCGGCTGTAGTCAAAAGTGCTTATACTGTACTGTATCTTAAAATGTAAAATAAAATAAAAAACTCTAGTACGTCTAATTCAGTACTTACATTTCATAAAGTTTACACCACTTTTGTACACTACAGGTTTCTCTTATATAGTACATATAGTATGTACTGTATGTACGTAGTATTTACATTTTAAAGAAATCTATTATTTTTGCTTGGAAATGGGACTTTGTTGATGCTGAAATTAAAAGTTTTTGCAAAGAATGTAAATGGGTGATATATCTAAGTGCTTCACACGCACTGGAGGAGTTAAATAAATTTCATCGTCCTCGCTGCTTTCCACAATTTCCTCATTTCTGTTATCCGAAATAGATTCAATTTATACCTGTATCAGTCAGTTCATAAATGGTAAGAATATTGTTATCTGCATGTAAAAAATCCTCTAGCGAAACATCGGTGGGAACTGAAGCAGATGTCAGGAGAGTTCCACGTTGGCCCTAACTAAGCACTTAAGTCGGTGTCAGTTGCATCATTTCCGGGTTCAGTTTCACAATCAATTAACTTTGCATGGTGTGAACTGTTTTTTATTGTAGCCTCGGACACTTTGCCCCATGCTCCAGAAATCATATGCAATGCATCTTTGACATTCACTTTTGTGGAATCGTTTTTCTCCAGTTCCTGATTGATTACAGCAGAAGATAGCAGTCAGTCGCTTTTTCAATCTTTTACCGCCAACACACTTGTCATTCTTAATTGCCAAAATTTTATCGGGCTCTAACTGGAAGAAAATTCCAGACTCGTCTGCACTGAAGATATCATCTGGGCTATAAGATTGGACGAGTTCTGCCATTTCTCCTGCTCTCCACTCATTCACACTTTCCATCGGTGCAGTACTAGCTTCTCCACAAATTGTTTTTGTGACGATTCCGTACCGGTTTTTGAACCGATTTAACCATCCCCCGCTTGCCTCAAAATCCATAACTCAAAGTTTTGGCGAACTACGCAGCCTTTTCTCGAATCAATGGTCCATTAATGGGTACATTTCTTGATCGTACGTCTTGGAAACAGGTGAAAGTGGCAGATTCCACATCTTGGAATTGAGCTTGCCGTAATATTTTTCTTTGAGGTCTGATCGCAGGTTTTTGAAGCTGCTCTGTAATTTTTTTCTTCAAAAACGTTGATAATGTCGACGAAGTGATCCCATATCTTTTTTTTTGCCACATCTTTCTTTTCCCCTGCACTCACTTCATAAATTCTTTTTTCTACTCCAAAGAAAAAAATTCATTGTTAAAACCTGTAGCAAAAGCTGATCGACTTGCCTTGAAGAAGACACCAAACTGGAACGTATGCCGACGAGCGAAATTTTAAGAACAGAAATAAATAAAAAAGCTTTCCTTTTGCAACGAAATCCAGTGTTCAACTGCGTCTTATCTCTCTTTTCAAGGTCAGAAAAACTGCGTTCCAGTTGCAGAAGAAAAGGGGCTTACCGCATGTGACAAGTAGATTGTTATGGAAACACCGGCATCTGGTCGTAGGTCAGTCACCACGGGTGAGCGAAAATGAGTGAGTTGTACAAGTAAAAAATTCAGAAGAAGTTGCCTTTTCTTTTTTAAATGTGGAGAAAAGCGCCTCGAAAGGAATGGCTGCTTGTTTTTAGGGCTGAAAATTTCGTTACAACAGAAAAAAATTCTTTTAAAATTCAAAATATTTCTTCGACATAACGAAAATTTTGTTTTAATGAATTTTGTTCAAACGGAATTAAAAATACATTTCGTTAATAGGAATTTTGATGGGGTAACTAAAAATTTCGTTATAATGGGTTTTCTGTTTTATCAGATTTCGTTATAATGGGTTTTCTGTTCTATCAGGTTTCGCTTTAATGGGACTCGACTGTATAACAAATGTAAAAAGTTTCTACTAAGGACTGCAGACAACTACTATTGAGTACGGGACTGTTCATCAGCTAACACCTCAGCATCAAGATAAAAAAAAAAAATGAAGCACCAAAATCTCAGATAGACAGTGTGCAAAGTAAAAAAAAATGTGCTGTGTGGAAGTTATTAAAGGTAAAAGAAACAGGGGCACCAACAAATGTAAAACAGCGCAATAACAGAAACAACAAGAGTCACTTAGCACTGGTAGAAAACAATGTGGTATTAAACAGAACCAAACATATGTACAAATGAATAGCAGGCTAAATGAATCCTCAAGAAACTTGGCATTACCCACTGAGTACAAACATGATGAAGATATTTTGTGGATGAGACTCAAAAAGGAGTCTTGATAGGTGCTTAAACACAGGTGTATATAAATTGTGTTACTGTAGTGTGAGCACTACAACATAGGGAACAAAATACACTAAAAGCAATTATTATCATGCCTTCCTGGACTATGGTGGGCATGGGAGCTCGACACATAAAAAAACAGCATTTGGGTACATGGCAGGGACTTCCTACACCACATAAGTGCTTTTGATATTTAATATAAAAACATTTTAAACAATAAGAGATTTCAATATAAGTAATGGTAAATTTTGTACAACATGCAAAGTACAGAACCAACTAAGAAGTGCTACAGGTTTACTATTTTTAATAATGCTTATTTAACATCCAACATATTTTAGCGCTGATCTGAATAACATCAGTTGTAAATGGATACATTACTCAGTAATGGCTGATGTTCATTATAACCATGGTAACATCTATTTTTGGACAGCCTTTAGCAAGGATATGCGAGTAACTGGAGCATCTATTTCATATGCCATAATGACAGATTTTTCATATGGTTAATAAAATCAATTTGTTTATCTTTCTCACATTTTATAACATATATTGTGTTCCCATGCTTGAATTTCATTTCCTTCCTAAGCTTCAATGTCATGATTCATAAATCAGGTCAATATATCACAATTTTACCATAAAAATAATGCTTATCACCAGGGCTTGAAATTTTTCACGCTGGTTTACCAGTCAGGCACTTGCCAGCTGAAAATAGACAGTTTCGCGTTTTAAAATTTGATTTGTTAAAAATGTATACACATCTCTTGAATAAGATTTTGTCATGTACCCAATTCAAACGATTAACCATTGTGTAATAACCCAACTCTGTTTTCTCCCTCTGCAGTAGATGATGCAAGAATCTTTCAATGTATTTTAGAACTTTCCTAACAGCTCCATGGAAACATGGATTATAGTGTTTGCCCTTTGACCTACAACGGCAATTGGCTAAAGTGGCAGCTCACGAGGTGCATGAGACTCTTACACTGCCTATCTTTTCACACAGCATTTGGGGAAATCATTCTACTGGGCTTGCCGCTTCTTGCCTTGTGTTCCTTGTTAAGCGCACCGTGCCCAGATGTTTTGACTCACGGCATTCGCTATCCAATTTCTTTTACGGTGAAACCGGGCACACAACCACACATCACTTCCGTGAATTAAAATAAGCTTTATTAAGAAACTGATAGTTTTACATATCTAACAATAGGCATAATAACATATCAATAATTGCCAATTGAATTTAAACTGCTCTACTAAAGTTTTTAGTTGTCATCTGAAACATTTCACGCATCACAGACTAGCAAATGACCACATTTTTTATGCCCTGCTTATGACAAATAAATTTTTTATAATTTATCAGTTTCCACTTTCTTCTCCCCCAAAAATAAGAACTTTTAATTTACTACACACAAATAAATCAATTGGATAATAAAGGAAAGAACATTCTGGATTTTCAGTGCAATCATCCATTTTATTTCTGTGTTATCAAATTTAATTACTGAAGACAACTTAAAAGTTGTTATGGCAAAATTACTTTAAAAATATGCAAGTAGTGATCCAAACGTGTTATGATGTTATTTGTTAAAGCTCTTACATCCATGACTAAGAAATAGTAAAATTTTGTGGTGCAGAGCTTATGCAAGTGTGTCTCTTGCAACAAATTCATTTCCAAAATAGAAATTTTTGTCAGGTGCAGCTTAACTAGATCAATGTGGTGCTTAACTAGAAAATTGCAGTATATAAATAATTGCTATTTACTGGCCAAAACCAAAGTGGAAGTAATTTTGAAACTTGATTTTAACCAAAAAGGAATTTGTTTAATTTTCCTTCAACACAGAAGCAAGTAAGTACCCAACATGTTTCAAGCAACAGTAAACAAATACTGCATTTCACAAGACATTTGTTAACCTTATGATAGTGTAAAAACACATTTTCCAGTGTATATTTATGGTACAATGGTCAAAACATTCAACATATAGATATGCATTAAGAGCCAAGTTGATGGTACACTTCAACTTTCTTCTACTTTTTGTATTGCTCTTGCCACAAATTCTAGTTATTGCAGCCTACCTTTTCTGGCATTTATAATAGCACACTCACAAACACAAAACTGACTTTAATGTTGGGACAAAGTGCTTGCTTACACAAATAGATTTAGATAACTGGACACTTCTGCCTGCACTTAGATTAGATTCTTCCATGACACTTAACACCAGTTCATAGTGTCACAGTCTTCATGAAAGACCTTCAGAGAGTTGTCATCTTCAACTTTAGGTGGTATCTTTATCTGCTTCCTCATCATATAATTATTAGGGGTATGCAAAAGTTTTTGCCGCCCCCGCTAGTGCGCACTGTAGGGGTCTAACCAGCCAGCGACCTGTGCTATCAGTTCGTACATGAAGCCAAGCATGGCGGTCGATAAAGTTCATTTGCGGCACTGTTTGTTATTCATGTTTAATTTAGGGAAAAGTGGTAGTGAAGCATAGGTTCAATATGTCAAGCGTCGGGCGAAATGGTTATGGGTGAGCGGACGTGTCAAGAATGGTCTGCCAGGTTTAAGAAAGGTTATCTAAGCTTGGAAGACAAGCCACATGCAAGTAGATCGCAGGAACTTGCGGACGAGGAGCTGGAATCGCCGTTGCAAGAGGATGCCACACAAATCGACCATGCAACTGGCGTAACGTTTGAAAGTGGCTCAATAGACGGTGGTACGGCGTCTACAGGCATTGGGGAAGATCCAGAAGATTGGTAAATGGGTTTCACATACTTTAACAGAGTGTAATATTGGTTAACGACTGGGCATCTGCATGTCGTTGCTGAAGAGGTTTCAAGGGAAGAATATCTTGTGGAAGGTTGTCACCGGGCATGAAAAATGGGTCTATTGCAACAACCCTGTATGCAAGCAATCCTGGGTCGACCCAGGCCAGCCATCAACATCCACTGCAAAACAGGATATCCATGGAGAAATAGGTGCTGTTGTTGTGTGTGGTGGGATATGCATGGAGTACTGTACTTCGAACTGTTGAAACCGGGCGAAACAATCACAGCACAACGATATAGCGATCAGTTGATAAAAATGAATGCCGCAATCGAGCAAAAATACCCACGGACAGGTGAAGGATGCTGCCCAGTCATCCTGTTACACGATAATGCCAGACCACATGTCGGTGCCACCATAAAATCAACCTTTGAACAGTTACACTGGGAGGTTTTACTGCACCCGGCTCATTCCCTGGACATTGCACCCTCTATTTCACTCTATGCAACATGCCTTAGCCCAACAGCAGTTTACCACAGTTCCAGAGGTGGAAAATTTTATCACTGTGTTCTTCAGCTCAAAACTAGAGTCCTTCTATCACAGGAGCATTCATTTGTTACTTGAAAAATGGCAAAAGGTCATTGCTGCTAACGGCCAATATTTCATTAAATAAATGTGTACTGGTTTCCTGCTAGTTCCTGTCTTCTTTCTCCATAAAACAGTGGAAACTTTTACATACCCCTAATAATAATAATAAAGGCTCTGAATCCTAACTAGAACAATTTTGCAATTACACACAAATATTTTCTGCAGTTTCAATTATCCTTGAGAACACACACACACACCAACTGGCACACAGCTGAAAATTTTTAGAATTCTTCTCAAGTTTATTGCACACATTTTCATTTTCCTATCTTATAATAGTTGAAAAATCTGCTGTTGTACAGAAGTCCAAATTCAGTGTATGACAAGTGGTTTATGTGTGGAAATGTACACTGTAGAAAATGTAAGTTGTATGAAAGTTGAGTGTACAAAAGTAGAAAACTGTTTGTATAAGTGTCACTGTCATTATATTCTTTGAAAGTGCTAATTTCAACTTCAGGCTTTCTTGAACACAGTCTTAATTAACTATTATGAGTGGAGAATAACTATAACTTTTGTTCCACTATCTTACCCATGTCATTTGTCCTGATTGAACCTGCAACATCCATCATCAGCGTTTACTGATTACCATGGCACGGATGTTGATGACCCAAGAATTCCTAAAAAATGCCCTTAAAATTTGAAGTTGGGAAGGAGGGGGGGGGGGAGGGAGATCACCTTAAAACAGTCTGTATTATATTTTTCAAAATTATAAATTAAATAACTTACACAATTCATAAACTAGAATTTTGTCTTTTCTTTACTTTATAAAATGCACTATAAGACCTCAGACTGAAGGAAAAAAGCAAGTACTTTCCAGGTAGTATATAAAGGGTTTGGAATTTTAGCATCAGTACAAAAGAAGCTCTGAATTTGAATTCTTTTGTTCACTGCCCCCTTCAAAAGTGGACAATGGGGATTCTCTTACCCCAAAACTGGATAGCACTAAAGAGTGTTTTGAGCAGAGTTGCTAGAATGAGCTACTTTTGAAGGGTTTTTTTCTGGTTGAGTGTTGCAATTTGAAAGCATAACCCCTACAAAATTTTAATTTATTTAAAAAATGACAGAAAATTCAGGAAAAAAAAAAAAGACCTAAAAACAAAACAAAAAAAGCTTCAGATATAAAAAAAAAATGCCCCAAAACCTCAAAAAATGCTCTAAAAGAGAAAAACAGGCCATAAATTGCAAATGTCATCAGTCTGGGGCCCTGCTGATTACGTATTGCTAGTCATTTTTGTCTTCACTGAATATATGGCTTCTCTGAAAATTTCGACTTACACATATTATCATTTTCGTTTTCAGTGTACCAAAAATTTCCGGAACTGAAACCTTGAGACCATGACAATACTGAAGTAAATTCAGTTTCATACTATGCTTTTCTAAATGCCCCCACTACTAAATATAAATAATATATATTCAAAGTTATATGCAATTGTAATAGGAAAAATACATTGGATAATCTGCACTTGTACTTTTTACTAAACACAAAGAACGTGATTAGTTTACAGCCACAGAAATTATTTTCCACTGATGTATGTACAATGTTTAACTCCCCTTTCACCCACCCACTCAACACACAAAAATAATTAGTTCTAATTAATGAAATAAAAGGTAAAATTTTAGAATATACGGGACTGCAAAACATTTTGATGTCCTTGAAAAACCTATATATTGTAGTAATAATTTAAAATACATCATTAACACACACCACACACACATTAATGACACTTTTTTCCCCTCCCTCCCTCCCTCTTTTTTTTTTTTTTAATCAAAATGTGTGCATCTAGAGGATATTTTAGTGATCTGTAGAGCTTTTGCATCATTTCACTGCTGTAATAATTTTCTGGACCATGTTAATGACGCACCATTTGATTTACTGAAACTTAAGTTAAAAAAAAAAAAAGTAATGGTACATTTGTTGACTTACCGAAACTCTCTTCACTTTTCAACTGCAGAAGTGGTAAAAATAGCATTACCTATTATTAAATAAGATTCCCATTAAAAATTGTAGATAATTAATAATGAAAATGACAGGATTGGCAGTTTTCACTGTAGGCGGCAGAAAAAAAAATGCACGAAAAAACATCCTAGCAAAAATGCCTCCTTGGAATAAGCTTTTTATTAATTAAACTAGCCACAACTCATCAAATATGACACGTTTAAAACAAAATGAAATTAAATTAGTTCAACAACTGTTTAGTAATTATACTTTTGGCAAATGTGTGCTGTTTGTTGTACAATACACATCATTGCCATTAGCAACAACTGAGAGAGAAATAAATATTTGTGACATCAAGTTTAGCTTTTCATGTTGTCTGGCAGGTGTTCAGCAAGTAAAAACAGCTCCCGGGATGAAATTATATAAACATGTAAGAGCTGTATGACGCAGGTCAGCTAATATGTTTTGTGTTATTATTGTCAGTGGTCATAATTAAAGTAATTGAATTGCATCTACAATGAATTAATATATACACATAAACAAATACAGGAAAACATGTGTGAGCATGTTATAATTAAATTAATATACTGTTAAATCAATGAATACACAATCAGGGGTCAAAAAATTAGCTAGTCCACAACACCTAGGTCTATCAGTTTTTATTTCCGAATTTAAGCCAAATATTTTTCATTAGCCTAGGACTACCATTCAAAATTTTTTTTATTTCCAAAGCTGCTGTGTGTAAAACAGCATGCCAACAATAAAATATTTATTAATATTTCATTGTTCATGAGGCACCTATATTTTTGATAACATCTATTTGTTAGGAGAAACACCAGCCATCAGTTATGCAAGCGACGAGGATATTCAACGATTGCTAAAAAGTACTGTTAAAGCATCCTAAGAAAAAGTTTGAGAATATCTTTGAGGAGACATTACAGTTACTCAATGTTATGAACTGTCACTTTTGGCCGAGTGACAGCATTGCTTTGGCAAATTCTGGTAGTGAAAAAATCATAAAGCTCATTTACAGCTTTATGTCAACGTTTTCACTACTGATCAACTTTATGACTGAGTAAATAGGACTCTTCTGCGGAAGGTACTGAATAAATATGGTATCACTGGGAATCTATTCAATAGTGTGAAAGCCATGTATGCTGGCAGTAGAGCATGTGTGCGAGTAATGGTGTTGTATCGAAATGGTTTTCTATTGGAGCAGGAGTCAGACAGGGTTGTGTAATGTCACCATGGTTTATTAATATATTTATGGGTGCGTGATGCCAAGATGGACAATACTGGTTTATGTCTTGGTAATGTCTGTGTGTGTAGATTGCTATATGGTGACGACACAGTCCTGTTGGCAGAAAGCGAATTGCAGAGTATGCTAGCCTGGATGTGCAAAGTTTGCACAAAATTCAAACTGAGTATAAATAAGGGAAAAACCAAAGTTATGGTTTTTGAGCAAGGAACTGTTAGTACTGAATGCAGGGAAAGTCTAAATGGCACCGTTATTGATCAGGTAAGTGAGTTTGTATATTTGGGAATCATGTTTGACAAGAGAGAACAAATTAGATGGTGAAATTAGTAGGCTTCATTAAAAAATCATAGCCGCTTTAGGAGGATTTCACAGGAATGATGGGTTCTCAAGAAAGTCCCGAACGGCTGTATATCAAAGTGTAATTGTTCCTACTCTGGTGTATGGCAGTGAAACCTGGGTTCTGCAGAAAAGACATAGGAGTCGTTTGTATGATGGGGAGATGCATTACTTATGGGGGGTGGGGTGGTAAGACACGCTCTGATCATGTGAAGAATGAAGATGTGTTGCAGATGTGTAATGTGAGGCAAAATGTTATTAGTAAGGTGGAGACTAATATTCTTAGGTGGTTTGGCCATGTTGAAAGAATGAGTGATGAGATGCTTACTAATTTATTCAGCTGAAGTGGTAGGAAAGAAAGGTACAGGAAGACCAAGGAAATCACAAGAGGACTAAATACACGAATGTCAATGCGAAAAAGGTAATGAGTATGAAGTACAGAAGGTCTTGTGTGCGGCGTGTGATGGATGTCAATGAAGTTCGCGCTGTGTGTCGAGATCGCTGTAATTGGAGACGCCTGATACAGAAACAGTAAGTTCTTTTTGTGAGGAGCTAACCTCTGAATATCAGAGAACAGCTTAGTGATATGTATATATGTATGTATGAGGAAAAGTGTGTGGGCAGTGGGTTATATTCAAAATTTTTACAAAATAGGAAAAAAATATTAACCATTGCATCATGTTTCTCGAACAGTACCGACTAGAAAATCTGGCAATTTTTCTGCTTTCCTAAAAATAATAAAATACATGTTAACTGTTTCACCATCAACAGCAACTTAGGATTTTCCAAGAGGAATTTGCTGAAGACAAACCTACATTACCGGCTACATAACAAGTCTTTGATTAACCAGCTAATGATTATGTCATCTGAATCTAAAATGAGATTTTGATGTTAAACCTTCATTAAACTACTGGCTGAACTATAGCAAAGGAAGCAGGCATGTGTTTGGTCATAAAACCAAAGGATTGTGCTGAATAAGTAAGTAGATAAATTAATTATTAATGCGATTTTTTAATGTTTAGATTTTTGTGAAGTTTTGTCTTCTGGGCTACATTTTTTTTTTTTTTTTTTTTTTTTTTTTTTTGGCTAATAGGATTTTAAGCGAATTTTGGTCAAAATGAATTAGGGATGTCTTTTTCATGTAATCAAATAGTAACTAGTAATCTCCTAACACAAACCACTGTAGTATGTCATAGAATGTTTTGTCTGCATGCCATTAGTTTTTGTAATCAACATTTCCAAACAAATTTAGCACTTTAACATTACAGGAAAACATGGGTTAGCCTTGATGTCAAATCACTTTTAAATATTCAGCTCTGCGTCAGTGGCGTAACTAGCACAAAGTGCAACCCCTCCCCCCCCCCATTTACTTCAGTACCCCTAAGCACAGTAATTTTCCCAGAATTTCGAACACGAGGAGGATGCTGAAGTTTTTGCGGTGTGCGTGTGTGGTGGGAGGGGTTAGGGAGTCAGGGAGAGTGCTTGCAAAAGTAATGATGGTACCTATAGCCCTGTAGTTCCAACTTTTTAAGTAATAGATTTGACAATATGTGCAATTGCTTGGTCCAACACTAAAATAAATCACTTGAAGAAATCCCCCTCTTACACACCGCAGATCTGCGGCTGCTGTGAATAAATGTTGATGCCCGTCGTGCATGTAATCCTAGGTAACCGACTGTTTTTCCACATCCTCCACAGGGAATCAATCCCACTGTGGCCTTCGAGCTTTTGCTCAGCAGCGCAGAGAGGGGGGCGATTGGAGAGCGATCATATCATTTGCAACCCATTGCTGAGCAATCATATTACAACCCGAAGTCAAAGAGCTGAACACTTTCAATCTGTAGGACATTCAGTGTTTTAAAAGTGAAACTAAGCATTTATTTAGGCAAAGCTAAATTATATCTTAAAGCAAAATATGAATCTTTGGGTTAATTACTGTGTGTGCTCGATTTTTTTTATAAAACAATACACCCCCCCTTCCCGCAGCTGCTGTTGGTTACGCCACTGCTCTGCATGCAGTTCCAAACTAGCATTATTAAAATTACAGATGGACCTTAATTCCACATATTTATCCCCCTGCAGGTACAAAAGAAGCAAAAGGAAATAGATCATTTAATTATTTATAAATTCATGCATTTGCTCCTCAAAGATGATTTATGTACGAGAAAACAGAACAAATATTCACCATATATCATTTCCCTGTTTCTAAGTTGTTGAAATCGTGTGACATAACACAGTTCTCACATTATGTCAGAATGTTATCGAGGAGATGACACCACAGCAGCAGCTGTGTAAAAACCAGTTTCTGTTGCTACGGCGACAAAGTAAAACACTTGCACATGGAATCATAATGGAAATTATTTAAGAGAATAAACTGCCTTTCAATATAATTACTCTGATAATACATTTTCAAATTAGAGGTAAAAGACCATTTGCATGCAAGCTTTGCCTCTGAGCTTACGTTTACGCAACAAGAGACTGAATTTTTCAAGAACATACCTTAGAATTTGATCACTAAAAAATGTCTGACATTATACTGATTGATGAAAATGACAAATCACTCATTTATGGGAAATTCTAATTATTTTAACATACATTTGTTACACATTTATAAAAAGATGCTGAGATGTTGAAAGTGAGGCATTTACAAGACTAATAACTCTTTAGCCAGGATATATAAATAAACCATCCACACATAATGATGCACTGTCCAATGAGTTTCTACATAGTGCTTTTGGTGTAATGAAACAAATTGTTGAAGAAGTAACACAAAAGATAAAGAAGGCACTCATAACAACTAATAGATGAATGAATGTATCCACAATAGACCTATTACAGTTCAGGTCTCCCAAGTTGATGCAGAATGCATGCTGAAATAGAGGTGCAAATAGAAAACTCCAAAATACCACTACAAATACAATACAAGAACATCTCAATATTCAAAATAAGCATGCAAGTCAAATCAATGAATGTCAATAATAACACTTAAAAAGCATGAAAAAACAAGAAATGTACTTATAATGCTAAAATGGATTGCTAGGATACGGTATTCAAATTCAATTCAGTGGCTGAAACTTTAGATGTAACTTCTATTGTGATAAAGTAAAGAACTAAACTGCAAAAAGAATATCTTTATTCTCATCGTGTCCTGGATTTTGGCATTGGGAATGTGATGGCCATACATTACCTTCATTATTGAAAGTACTCCCTGGAACAGCTTATCTAGAAATATTTTATCATAATAAAATTGCACACTCAAAGACAGTATATTACTATAATATATCTTTATATCTTATAAGAACAAGACAATGTTGAATAAATCAGTTCTTTGTGTATCAATGTGCATTAATGAAGGGTAAAGTCTAAACAACCTCATGCACACACTCATGAGTCACAAAACATGAACATAAAAAGTTGAAAAAACAAAATGGAACATACCAAGCAAGATTAGCTGTGAAGCACTGCATATCTGGCAGCTTCAAAGGAAAAAGCATAATACACACTAAAGTGTGAGATGATATTATTGACATTATATTGAATAGACAGATTTGAAAATACAGATGGTATCACTGGAAATAGCTTAAGATACTGAGCATGATGATATTTTTGACTTAGCAAGAAACACTGGACTTGTAAACACAAACATCCTTGGGACAGCTTTAAATAAAAAAATAAAAAAATTACACACAGGAAGTACTAAAAGAAACTTAAAAATTCATTTAAAGGAATACTTGGAAGGGCAGAGCAAATAAAGGACCAGAACATTCATGGTTCAACATTGCCTAGATAATAATGCTGTCCCACACGAGGAAAGTATTAAATTAGTCTGTTCCCGTCCCACTCAGAAACAAATACCTACAGCACAATCAGTTATCATAGAAAAGACCTACAACTGCAACACTAACCCTCCTACCGAATAATCCCAAGCCTGGAAAACCTAACACGAGAGGAGAAAAGGCGACCAATGAGGAAGCATAATAGACAAAAAAGATGTGTTTGGAAACAACACATAAGATGGCACTACAAAAAAGACTGCAATGCAGAGAAAGGATATGATATTGATGGTGTGTAGGTACGAGGTGATGAGCATTCTTCAGAAGTTTTAGCATTATACAGTAATCCGCATGTACAGCAGTCTACCTACAGTGATGATGGGCATGATGTGCCATTCTGAAATGAATCTGTAAGCAACTGGAGATATGTTTCTAGTGCTTTTTACTTTGGTATTTTAACTTTTCAATCTGCTTTTATTCCAAAAGCTCGATTTTTAGAAAAAAATTTGATTTATAGCTCTTCAAAGGATGCTTGTGTTTTCAAGTCCTGCGTTTGTTGAACAGATCGAAAATACCACACTCAGTATGTTAAGCTACTTCCAGTGAAACTGACATCCAATGTTTCAAAGATAATTTAACTTATTTTTGAATCTGTCACTTCAAACTTATTCCCATAAAATCATTGAACACTTCTTAGCATGCTGCATTTTTGATTTTTTAACTTCTTATGCATATGTTATAAGACTAATGAATATACAAAGGGCAGCCCCTAGCCTTTGTTCACACACATTGATACATGAACAGATTTCACTGAGCACTCACCGTCTTGTTCTATATGATGATATTACTGCTACTGTGTTTTAATTAATTAATATCTGTAATTGTAGCAATCATGGTTTAATTTCTGATATTGATTGCATAACCATATTTAAAATCTACTGCAGGAGCATTATACATCTTTCTGCATGATTTAGCAGCATTGGCACAGCTGTAGTTTTATAATGCTCTCTGTGCAAAAAAATAAAATAAAATAAAATAATTTGAAGCTAATCCCCACCAACAAATTAAAATAACTGTACAGACAAATGTGCTTTTCCACTTATTTGCAGGTTTGTGTTACTCAAAATACCAATGTGAATATCAGAAAAAAAGGCATTAAAAATATGAGGAGGGGGGGGTTAATCCATTTCATATGAGCTCTTTTCTTTGATTTGAAAGAAAACCTTCAAATGTACCTTCACAATCACATTTTTGCAGTAAGTACGATTGCTTTAGTAAGAGATGAAAGTGATGGAAAAGCATTAGGAGCATATAAGATTTTAAAAGAATTTTGTCACTTGATTTCTCCAGAAATCTTCAAAAACAACAGCAAAAAAAAAAAAAAATAATAAAAAAAAAAAAAAAAATCAGTTATTCAAAAGATCCCTAACAAATTTATGACTAACAACTGCTTTAAAATGTCTGCTTTACAAAAGCAAGAATTCCTCACAGCACTTCCAAGTTCATAAATTTCAGCTAATGACAGAATATTGCCAACAATATAACATTAAATAATACACAATTTACATTCCATACTTAATCTCCATATAACAGCTTTTCAATTATGCTACATTTCACTCATATGATTAGTTTATTACTATTATAAATAGTCATGATTATTCATAAATAATTCGTTATCTTATTCCTTAATTAAGTTTAAAGAAGAATTGTATTTTTCCCAATGCATGCTTTCTCATTTTTGCTCCCCCAATCCATTTTTGTCATAGTTCCAGAAAAAGAAATATTAGGCCTGTCTGACCTCACAACAAAGCCCATAAATGCAATAGCTAATGTCTCTTATGAATAATTTGAAAATCTTATCACAACTTAAGACAAAAAACACAATAAAATAAAAAGATCATAAGAACCTTGACATTTTTTCATTATTTGATTGGCATCCATATTTCATACAAAGAATATGGATACATACATGGAAGTAGAAATGACAGATAAAAAAAAACATGCTTAGTGGTAATTGGAGATTAAGAATGTACTAGATATATCAATAACATAATTGCATTTTCTTCACTGTAATATGATTAATAAGGACAGAAAAGTCTCAAACCCTGACAATGGCAAAAGATAAGTAGCCATTAAAATTTCTGCAGAAACATTTTTGCACACAGAACATAGCAGGCAGTCAGTGGTTAACATCATCAGCAATAATTTACAAAACAACACTGATTATTCTAATCAGCCACACCATTTTAAAAGCAACAAGTAAAGTTTTTGAAGCATCTTGAAACATCAGAGGAATTGTCAACAATCATTCGTTGCACTTACTCTATTGGAGCAGCAACATCAGGATCACAGACGGCTAAAATCATTTCCATTCCTGTTGAACAAAAATATGGTAAAATGACCGTAGCTTGAAGACTAAGAAGCATAATTCATGGTCGTTCTTTCGTCTTTAACACCACTTACAAAATATATTGCAGCTCATTCACAAAATTTCACACCTGTGAACTGTCAATGGTCGTTTCATTGATAGTCAAACTCTCATCAGGGTCCAAATCAACTGACATGGACAGATCACAATTCTCAGCACCAAATTCTTCAGTAAGACCAGGGGGACAACAATTTTTCTTAGAAATATGAGTCTTCAGATGTTTCGAAAGGTGGTCACTCCTCATGAATCTTTTGAGGCACTCTGCACACTGGAAACGCTTCTCGCCTGTAAAAACATTGGGGTTTTTTTTTAACTGCAGTACAAGACAAAAATGACTGAATACATGCCACTACATTACACAAAGCCTCATGAAGTAATTACATATGAATCACAAAAAATAAAACAAATCCAGTCCCCCCCTCCCCTTACAACATTAACAAGATCTGGGGAGCACATCATTGCTGTTATTCAACTACACTAGTCTGACTAAAAACTTCTGTTTTCCACTTACAAAACTAAATTTTATATGCATTTTCAATTCCATTTTGGTCACACATTCACCACAACAATAAAGCTTAATAACACTTAACAAAAATTTATACATAAAAAAATGGTTTTACATTTTTTTATGTATAGAAAGAGTGGGAACCCTGTTTTACATACAGGGTTCCCACTCTTTCCTATCCCCAAAAATTCAGTACTTCTTAAGGAATTTTAAGCATTCCAAGACTATTTTTAAGGACCTTTTGCACGTGCAACATGACGTGCATAAATATACTTTTCACATATGACTTCTATATTCAAATACGCAATATATTTTTAAATATATTTTCAAATGCAGTAGATTCTGGTTAATTGGAGCACATTGGCCCAATGAAGTGGCTACCACAATTATGCAAAGCTTTATCTGAAAGAGCTAACTTGCAGTGTTCTTCACAAATTGTTCCAAATAAGCAGCTGCCCTGATAAACCAATGGCACAATCAACCAGGAAATCTACTGTAACTTAAATTTGTATATACAAGGCTTGTCCCAAAACAACTGAGAATGTTTTTATAAAAAAAAAAAAAAAATGTGAACCTTAATTATTTTATCAAAGAAGTGGTCATCTTTCTCAAAATACTGTCCACTGCATCGAACACAGGTGTCCCAACATTCCTCCCACCTTTTGTATGTCTTCTGGAATTATTCTTCTGAAATGCTGTTTAAACACACCTGCACAGCTGTAATAAGTTGTTGATCAGTCTCAAATTGACATCCCCATAATGTATTCTTTAAAATGGGGAATAGCCAGAAGTCACATAGTGATAAGTCTGGACTACATGCAGATTGGGGCATCGGCTTAATCATTTTCTCCAAATAAGATACAACAGAACTGGCCATGTGTGGACTGCATTGGGCCACACATGAAAAGAAATGGGGAGCCCCAAGTTGAACAAACTCATTTCATGCCCAAATGCTGTGTTAAAATTCTGTGAATTAATGATTTTGAAATGTGAACCATATCTTCGATATCTCTAAATGAGAGGTGTCTATCTTCCTGTATAATAACACCTATTGTATTGATGCTTACCTCTCTCTGTAACACTCGTTGAAGGTCTTCTCCATGCACGATTTAAGTCGTTAACTCACAAATGCATAAATTCTTTATGCCATCTGTAAATTGTTGATTTTCCTAAACATTCATTTTTATAAGCCTCTTGCATAAGACGAAAGTCTCTCTTCGACAGACTTCTTGAGTCGACAGCAAAATTTAATGGCGCATTTTTGTTCCTCTTTCACATCCATTTTTCAAAAAATCACAGCATGAAAATGCTTGTTAGGGGCTCACAAAACAATGCTGATTATAATTATTAACTATATGCCAACAAAATAGTTTCCATATCATCTACTGTTTCGCACGTTACTAGAAATTCGAGCACGGGAAAAACGCCCATATAATAAAAAAATTTATTTCAACTTGTCACTAATATTCCTTTTTGATGTTCCTTATAATAGTTTAGAATTTTATTATGAAGATTACAAATTGATATGAAAAAATGTTTTTATATGTGCAGTCATATGCATCATAAGTTGTCAAAGTCCTCCAATACGTAGAGACAATATGTATTAAATGATTAACATTATTCCAGTTTTTTAACTCATGATTCATGAAATTAATACAATAGAAAAGAACTTTCGAACCTTTTGATTATGATGCGTTGAATCAGTAATAAACCATCTTGTTATCGAAGAAGGCACGATTTTTCTTTCCTGTGGTATCAGCTTCCAAGTTGAACTTCGATCTTATAATTTCTTATTATAGATGATGGTAGCATGTTTCATTTTCCGTGGCTCGATATCCCAAACTAGTTTCAATTCCTTCTTTTGGAATCATCTTCAGTGGGTATTATGATCTACTTCTCATGCACGTTGTATTTCGGCCACTCACATCGATTTTACTGGCGGCGTCCGACATTTCACGGCAGTTGTACTCTTGCGCATGCTATTTTTGGTATTAATGCTCATTCTTAGTCCTGTTTTGATATAATTCGATGATATGAATTCCGATTCTAAATTAATTGGTGTTGCCATTCGTTTGTTGAAAATAATTAATAAGGTCTTTTATTATATTTTTTATCGTTATTTTCTTTTTCGATAAAATATTTCCAAGCGTACAGTAGACTCATTGGATCATTATTATTACAATTTATTTCTTTAGTTTTTTCAATCATTACTGCTTCTGAGGTTAATATTTGATTTTTAGTTTTATGTGAGGTTATTAATTTTGCATTATACCAATCAGGATAAGCTTCATTTTCAATACAATGATTTATTAATGAAGTTTTGTTTTCTTTTTATTCCAGTTGGATATATGTTCTTTTAATCTGGTCTTAAACCTTCTTTTTGTACTTCCTATGTATACTTTATTTCTTTCATTTCTTTCTATTTCTGTATAATATTTTGTTGGTATAGAATATACTCCGGCTTTATCAAGCATTGATCTTCTTTCATTTCCTGTAGTTAATATAGTTTCGTTATCTATGACGGTTTCTGCTAATATCATTTTTTCTTTAACGCGTTCCTTCTTTAGGATATCTGTTATTGGAGGAATGTAGGGAATTTTACCAGCAAATTTTATTTCATTTTTTCTTTATTTTTACTTTCATTTAAAGATTTCTTTATATTTTCAAGTATATCATCTATGATCTTTTTCTTGTATCCAAATTTCATAGCAGTTCTTTTTATCCAGTTAATCTCGATCTTTTCTTTGTGTTTATTACAGGAATGGGTTAATGCTCTTCTTATGTAAAATTGAAGTGCTGCCCTTTTATATTTCCAAGGATGATTTGAATCAATCAGAACTATCGTTGGAGTATAAGTTGGTTTTCGATATACTTCGTATTCAATCATATTATTTCGCCTGAATAAAGAAATGTCTAAATAGTGTAGTTGTCTGTTAACTTCTTTTTCCATAGTAACTTGTATTGTAGGATAAAAACTATTATATTTGTTTACAAATGTTTCAAGTTCTTTTTCGATTGCTTCCAGAAGATAAGGATATCGTCAACGTATCTTACGTATAGTATTTGTTGTTTTTGATTGAATGAATCCAAGAGTTTATTTTCTATGTCTTGTAATATTATTTCAGCAAGAAGTTCCGAAATTGGTGATCCCATTGGTGCATCTTGTTTTTGTCGGTATATTTTTTTATTATAATAAAAAAATATACCGACAAAAACAAGGTGCACCAATGGGATCACCAATTTCGGACTTCTTGCTGAAATAATATTACAAGACATAGAAAATAAACTCTCGGATTCATTCAATCAAAAACAACTAATACTATACATAAGATACGTTGACGATATCCTTATCTTCTGGAAGCAATCTGAAAAAGAACTTGAAACATTTGTAAACAAATACAATAGTTTTTATCCTACAATACAAGTTACTATAGAAAAAGAAGTTAACAGACAACTACACTATTTAGACATTTCTTTATTCAGGCGAAATAATATGATTGAATACGAAGTATATCGAAAACCAACTTATACTCCAAAGATAATTCCGATTGATTCAAATCATCCTTGGAAATATAAAAGGGCAGCACTTCAATTTTACATAAGAAGAGCATTAACCCATTCCTGTAATAAACACAAAGAAAAGATCGAGATTAACTGGATAAAAAGAACTGCTATGAAATTTGGATACAAGAAAAAGATCATAGATGATATACTTGAAAATACAAAGAAATCTTTAAATGAAAGTAAAAATAAACAAAAAAATGAAATAAAATTTGCTGGTAAAATTCCCTACATTCCTCCAATAACAGATATCCTAAAGAAGGAATGCGTTAAAGAAAAAATGATATTAGCAGAAACTGTCATAGATAACGAAACTATATTAACTACAGGAAATGAAAGAAGATCAATGCTTGATAAAGCCGGAGTATATTCTATACCAACAAAATATTATACAGAAATAGAAAGAAATGAAAGAAATAAAGTATACATAGGAAGTACAAAAAGAAGGTTTAAGACCAGATTAAAAGAACATATATCCAACTGGAATAAAAAGAAAACAAAACTTCATTAATAAATCATTGTATTGAAAATGAAGCTTATCCTGATTGGTATGATGCAAAATTAATAACCTCACATAAAACTAAAAATCAAATATTAACCTCAGAAGCAGTAATGATTGAAAAAACTAAATAAATAAATTGTAATAATAATGATCCAATGAGTCTACCGTTTGCTTGGAAATATTTTATCGAAAAAGAAAATAACGATAAAAAATATAATAAAAGACCTTATTAATTATTTTCAACAAACGAATGGCAACACCAATTAATTTAGAATCGGAATTCATATCATCGAATTATATCAAAACACGACTAAGAATGAGCATTAATACCAAAAATAGCATGCGCAAGAGTACAACTGCCGTGAAATGTCGGACGCCGCCAGTAAAATTGATGTAAGTGGCCGAAATACAACGTGTATGAGAAGTAGATCATAATACCCACTGAAGATGATTCCAAAAAGAGAGGAATTGAAACTAGTTTGGGATATCGAGCCACGGAAAATGAAACATGCAACCATCATCTATAGTAAGAAATTATAAGATCGAAGTTCAACTTGGAAACTGATACCACAGGAAAGAAAAATCGTGCCTTCTTCGATAACAAGATGGTTTATTACTGATTCAACGCATCATAATCAAAAGGTTCGAAAGTTCTTTTCTATTGTATTAATTTCATGAATCATGAGTTAAAAAACTGGAATAATGTTAATCATTTAATACATATTGTCTCTACGTATTGGAGGACTTTGACAACTTATGATGCATATTGACTGCACATATAAAAACATTTTTTCATATAAATGTGTAATCTTCATAATAAAATTCTAAACTATTATAAGGAACATCAAAAAGGAATATTAGTGACAAGTTGAAATAATTTTTTTTTTTTTTTATTATGTGGACGTTTTTCCCGTGCTCGAATTTCTAGTAACGTGCGAAACAGTAGATGATATGGAAACTATTTTGTTGACATATAGTTAATAATTATACCACATTTGAAATCACTTAAATCCAAACAAGCTGCCATCGGAACTGCAAATGCTACTATTTGAGCTATGCGGAGATATCTGCCTCTAGTTATACATAATTTGCAGATGATACCATTTACCACATGGGTGTGGTGACATGTAATGGAAATGGTAGCATCCTTTCCTGTATTTCTTTCTTTTTTTTTTTTTTTTTTTTTTTTTGGCACCTCAGTGTAGATTATTATATATATATATTGGGTATATGAATAAGTTTTGAGGGATTTGAGGTGAACAAAACACATTGGAGAACAGAAACAATATTTTAATATTAATCAAAGTATACTCCCTTTGAAGCTACAACTTTACCCCATTTTTCGGGCAGTGAACGTAAGCCCCGAAGGAAGAATTCCGGTTCCTTGGAAGAGGTCCAGTTGTCCAGCCAATTTTTGATGTCTTCATAAGAACTAAACTGTTCTCCAGAAAGTGCTGACTGCATCGACCGGAACAAATGGTAATCTGATGGCGCAATATCTGGCGAATATGGTGGGTGGGGTAGAACTTCCCAGTCGGATCCTTCTAAGTACTTTTTCACAGGACGAAAAACATGTGGTCTTGCGTTTCATCCTGTAAGATGACTTTGTTGTGTCTATTCTCCCATTCCGGCCATTTTTGCGTGAGAGCTCGTTTTAAACGCATTAATTGGGTTCGATACCGATCACCAGGAATAGTTTCTGACGGTTTCAGCAGTTCATAGTGGATCACACCCTTCTGGTCTCACCAGATACACAACATTACCTTTGAACCATGGATTTTGCATTTTGGCATTGAAGGACCTGGTTCACCTGGCTTCACCCATGCTTTCTGCCATTTAAGGTTATCGTACTATATCCATTTCTCATCGGCAGTAATAATACGATGCAAAAAAAACTTTCTTTTTTGCCTTTGAAGCAGCAATTCCCAAATGTTTTTTTGACGTTCAAGGTCTCTTTCCCGCAAAGCATGTGGAACCCAATTCCCTTCTTTTGCACCACCAGCTAAACGTTGTGAAATGCATGGTTGACTAACATTTAATGCTGCTGTTAGTTCTTTTTGAGTCTGGCACGGATCGTCGTCGAGTAAAGCTTCCAATTCGGCATCAGCAATTTTTTTGGGTGGTCTAGAACGTTCTTTATCACTGACATCGAAATTGTTCTTTTTGAATCGTCTAAACCAATACTCACAATGTTTTTATAGATGGGGAATGTTCACCATAGATTTATGACATTAAGCGATAGCTGTCAGCGGCAATTTTTTTTTTTTTTTTTTTGATTGGAGGTTTAACGACCACCGTGAGCAACTCAATGGGCTATAAGCAGTCGCCTGTCCCTAATTTAGGGTCACTGGCTCCAGGGAAGGGAGAGAGCCAGTGCCGTAACACAAACACAACATCTATGCCTCACAGAGATTCGAACCCGGACCCCTTTCGGACGAATGATCAGAGGCCATCGCTTAGACCACTGTGCCACCGACGGCACTTTTCTTGACAATAAAGTAATGCACTAACACTTCCCGCAAATGCTGTTTTGTCGGGACGAAAGTTGCCATTTTCCATCGAGCAAAACAAAAACGTCTTTGCACCTCAATCGAACGTTGTATACTGATTCTGACAGCTGGAGTCTCGAACTGCGATATTGGAGTGTTGCGACCTTAAAATACATGCGAGCAGTAATAAGTACGACACCGAACGGAAATCCCTCAAAACTTATTTATATACGCAATATATTTTTCTTAATTCATTTCTTTTGATTACCAGAACATATTTCAATAAATATTTCTGTTTACAAAAGTTCGGATAGAGAAACCAATTAATGTTTCAATCCCAGTTTGTTCCATGGCCCTTTGCTAGTAACACATAAATGTAACTGAAATAGCTGCAAGATAAATACTAAATCATCATGTAACTGAATAGCTGCATTACTAAATCACAGAAGTTCAATACAGACAAAAAAAAAGTGTATAGTCAGATTTTTTTCCTTGGTACTTGACAATAATAGAATCACCTGATTTTGGGGGTGCAGCAAGCACTTTCCGGGTCTAAACAGATGTGATTTGCAGCAAGAAGGGAACAGGCGAAGGGTTCCGTAGCAATCTCACCCTGGAGTGGAATTCATGTGGAAAGCATGGCAGTAAACATTGCTTAATCTGAAAGGGGGAAGGAGGCTTCTTTGTCTCTTAAGTTATACTTCTTCAGGTAACACTGAGAACTCTCTCAGCAGCAATTACGTCCCCAGCAACCAATGTGAGACAATGGGGGAGACAACAATGGAGTCGGTGGGGAATAATCCAAAGAGTGGGACTGCAGTGGTAATGGGTCTTAAAATATTAGCCCCTCAGGGAGCAAGTGACTGGGGAAGTTTTCGCCTGTTGTCTCTGAGCATCTGAAATCACCGCCTTCGACACGTCGCACCCAAAATGATTGCACCCCCAAAAATAGGAGATTCCATTATCATCAAGTGCCAAGTAAAAAAATCTGACTATACAGATATTTTTAGGTTTCAGGTTGTACTTCGCATCAGTTATCATTTGCAATCGCCATAAGAAATTCTTCTGTCATTACCTGTGTGTGTCCGCCTGTGCCTCTGCAGCTCATCAGAACGAGTAAAGCGTTTCCCACATAATAACCAACTGCACACAAAAGGTCTCTCACCAGTATGCCATCGCAGATGTGCCCTCAAGTGAGAAGTTTTCCCATATACTTTATTACATCCAGGTACATGACATATATGCTGTTTCTTCTTGGTTTCACTATTCCTGTAAAAAATACTGGAAATGTTAACATGAATGAATGAATGAAATAACTCAATGATATTAAGTTCCCAAAACAAAAACTATTATGTTCACCACCAAATTTCAGAAATGTTAACGATACACATTTATGAACATTAAATGCTATCAGACTGTGTAGATGATTAAAAAACTTGAGAAAACCGTAGTTACTGTGGAACACAAATTTGGAAGAAATATAAAACTATACTTACATTACACTGTTACAATAAAACTGCACATTTTAAGCAACATTTACAAAAATTCTTATTGATTTATTTAAATTATTGTTATTCTATTTACAGAGTCTGTACACATTTACAGAAAATAAATTCCAGACTTTTCCAGGAGTTAATAATAAAAAAACTCCAGGAGCTTAGTTTTTTACTAGAACTATAAAGCATTTGTTTTATACATACATACACATTAAGCTGTTCTCTGAGATTCAGAGGCTAGTTCTAAAAAAATGCAATGTACCAGATAAAGATTTGACTAATGGAACTAAATTTTACTTACTGTTGGTGTGTCAAACATCTCGATTTACAGCGATCTTGGCACACAGCTCGACCTTCACCAACATTCATCGCACGTTGCACACAAGACCTTTCGTACTACGTACTCATAATCCTTTTCTCAAGCAGGGTTTCCTGGATTTTGTTTCTCCCATGATTTCTTTTGTCCTTGACATTCCTCTATCTTGCCAATTGTGCTGAAAATTTTTCTTAGTAAGCATCTCATCACTCATTCTTTCAACATGGCCAAACCACCTAAGAATATTAGCAACCATTTTCATCACATCTTCATTTCATATTTTGCTGATTGGGAAAAATTTACTACACATTTAGAATTCTTATCAAGTCCTTTGGGTTCCACTGCTACAGTGTTCTTGAGCATGTGTTACATATTCAGTGAAGTAGCCAAATTTTCCTGATACCAATACAAAATGATTTTGTTGTGGCACTGAAGGTTTCCTGTTCCATAGTCCATACCTGCCAACTTTCAGAAAGTGCAATCCGTAAAGAAAAATTCAGAGATATATTTGATGAAAAATTTAACCGATATCTTTGATTAAATTACTTATCTAATCAACTAATAGAATGCGGCGAACACATGGATTAGAAGTCCATATGTTACACAAATCAAATATTAACTTTTAATCGTTGCTTTACTACAGAACGTTAACTTCTAAAATAATAAAAAGCTATCACACGTGCACAGTTTTATTAAGAATTCCATCCAAATCGGTCAATTTTTTACTGAAGTTATTGTCCTGAATAGCATGCTGGAATTTCGTCATGGTGGAGCATCGATTTGGACACAAAAATTCTGCAGTTTAAAATACGTTTGAATTTTTTTTTCTATGATACCTACATTCTGATATAGCATTTCGAACTGGGGGGGGGGGGTGTAATAAAGACAGGGGATCCAATGCCAGGCACCCTGTGCTAGCCTACTGAGAAGTTTTAACGTGGGGGACGAACAATGCATTTTCTGAAAAGGGGAGGGGTAAACATAGCAAGAGATAGACATGCCCAAAACTTGGACGTTTACGTTTAGGACAATTGAAATGACGCAAAACAATAACCTAAAACTTTGTCTGTAGTTTTCCTACATAAGCACATATAGCTGAAAAGAAGTTTATTCCTAACTCACACCCACGCTTTTTTCAAATGGATTGAGTTAAATAAAAAAGTTCTAACAGATTGGGTGCAAAATCATCAGGAGAAAAAAAAAAAAATCTGGGTGAAACGCTAAATCCGTAAAATTAACGTTTTGCCCGTAAAACAGTAAAGGAAGTTGCATTTCCGTAAATTTTACGGGTAAATCGTAAAGCCTGGCAGGTCTGCATAGTCATCTATTTCCAAGCACACTGGTGGCAAGGAGGCCAGATATTAATCTTCAGTGATGAAAGCATATAACTAGAAGGAATGGCCACCTGGGACTCACAGAAAGGTTTCCACATGCCATTGTGACTCCAACTGCATACAACAACTTATGCCACAAACCAAGGTGGCTGGACAAGAAGAAATAGCTAGGCACTACAGCAAAACAATTAAACTTTACTCCTTAAAATTTCCCATGACCAAGAAAAAAGCCATAAAAACTCAAAGTAATCCCCTACATTTCACAGAAAATATCAAAAACAATTTCCCAGCAGCTTGGCACTTTCAGATAATTTCTATCACAACCACCCTGTCAGTGATCGAAGGGAAAGATTGCTACCATAATCTGTAATAAAACAGCTGAACATTACAATCCTAGACACTGGTCCTTAAAATATTAATCCCTAATAATAAAACAGAGAACCCATAGATTGAACTTGCATGACATTTAAAGCCCATATTTTATGCTACGAACACAGGTCGAAACATCTGGTAGTCAAGAACAAACCATAACAAGTTAGTAAAATCATGCAATGCATTGATTATAATACGCTTTCCAACATACCAGAAATCATTACTCAAGTTATGAGGATAATGGCTGTGGAATAAATCTCGGTCCTGGGCCCTGACCTTTGATCCCATTTCGATTATGTTTAACAGAACCAATTCAGCATACCTCCGAAATAACATGATAAAGTTTTGTCGCAATGGAAGCATTTTTACGTAAGTTATGATGCATAAAGGCTATGGAATAGATTCCGTTCCTATGTCCTGACCTTTGACTCCATTTCGCCCATTTTCAAGGGTTTGTTTCCAAGTGGTCCCTACCACATACTAAAATTTAATCGAAATTGAACCTTTTTAACGTTAGTTATGACGCATAAGAGCAGTGGAATGGATCCCGCTTTTATGTCCTAACCTTTGACCCTATTTCGTTCACTTTCAATAGGGTTCCTTCCCAGGTGATTACCTTCCACATACTAAAAAGTTCATCGAAATTGAACGATTTTTATGCGAGTTATCGTGCGGACGGACATAATATGCACACAACGCGTGACGTAATGAGGCAGATGGGAATCGCGACCATCTTGCTAGCAAGTGTGACGTCATAAAACTTTAATAGGATCCACACACAATGCGTGACGTAATGCGACAGATGGTGTGACCGCGGGCCAATATCTCAAGCGCGAGATTTGACGTCATAAGATCATCTCCAGGTGGTCTCCAACCACATAATAAAATTTCATCGAAATTGAACCGTTTTTACGCACGTTATGACGCATAAAGGCAATGGAATGCATTCCTCTCCTATGTCCTGACCTTTGACCCCGCTTCGCCCATTTTTAATAGGGTTCATCCCCAGGTGGTCCCCTACAATATGCTACAATTTCATCGACGTCAAACCATATTTACGTAAGTTATGACGCATAAAGGCAATGGAATGGATCCCGCTCCTGTGCTGTGACCTTTGACCCCATTTCGTCCATTTTTAATAGGGTTTGTCCCCAGGTGGTCCCCTACCACATACTAAAATTTCATCGAAATCAAACCATTTTTACGCGAGTTATTGTGTCGACAGACGGACAGACAAAGCTGGAGCATATACGCTTCTTCAACATACGGTTGGAAAGTGTAAAAAAAGAAGTTAGGACACAGTATAAAAGCCATGAGAGAATGTTGATGGTGAACAATGGACAATGATAAGCTGCTACCTATATGGTCAAAAGACCAAGTACAAAAGGAACATGTAAGGTATCTATTTTATACTTCACAGCAATGCTTATGCCATTCAAATTCTTATTACCCAATTCCTCAGTAAATTTATAAGATGTTTATTCATAAAAAATGGATTGCATTAATGCTAAAAACTTAGAAAATATACAGTATATGTGCATTGATTGAAAAGTCAACTCCTCTAACTATGCTTATGCATACTTAAGTTTCATTAAGCCAAATTTGATTCATTTAACCCATGTCAAATGGTTTACACTCACATGCATATTTTCCTCGAGTTGTTTGCTTTATAAAATGTAGGAGTTCTACATGCATGTTTTCTGATAATTGCTGTGTTGTATGGAAGTGGCATGACAAACCCATAGCTTTTCCATATGAAGCACAGCATGATGCCCATTGCTCAGCCTTAAGTTTGGATACCCTGGAAACAGGAAACCTGACCTCATTGTTCATGCTAGGAAATGATATATCTAGCTGTTATTTACTAACATGTTTCCAATGTTATCTACATAATCCCATAACACTGTACAACAAATAGCATTGGTTTGTGGGACTCACACAAGGAGCACGGTATCAACATATGTATACATATATTTGGTGCCAACAAACACACATGCATGCATGCATGCAGACCAAAGAGCAAGGGCCACATTCATGAAGAAATTAATTGGCATACAAACTTGATTGGGAGCATTTGGAAGAACCTACAATTTTCCACTATGTCATAAAGGAGTGGTGTTTAATTAATGCATCCTTCCTGTTCTTACTTATGGATCAGAGACATAGACCTTAACTAAAAAATATATTCAGAGGCTGCAAACTACTGAAAGAAGCCTGGAAAGGTGTATGCTTGGTGCAACCAGGAAAGATAGTTAAGAGAAACTCATGGCTCAAGAAAATGACAGGTGTTGATATCATGATCAAGGTAAAAACCCTGAAATAGCAATGGGATGGACATTCATCCAGCAGTGGATTGATAACAATTCGCAATCATGACAATCGTATAAATGTGCGAGTTGGCATGGTACCAACGTACGTATATATGTGTGGTACAGGGTGCGATTTCGACTGGTAGTTAGTAGCAAATTGCTAGCAAGCAAATGCATTTTGCTAGTGATAAAAAGTGGTTCTAGCAAAAGTTCCTAGTGTAAAAATTCTGAATGTAGAATTAATCTGTTACAATTAATCTCTCAGGTCATGAAAAGGGGAGTTATATCAAAATATCTGTAATCTTTTCAGCATTACAATGTGACAGTTACAGGGGTGAAATCAAAATGTGTCATGATTGACTAATGGAGGGGGACATGTTGAAGTTTCTTTTGTATAATGTTAATAAACTTTTGCTAGTAAAAAATAAGGTTACTAGCAAATGTTGCTACTGCTAAAAAAAATGAAATCATGGCCTGGTGTAGTATCATGCTCCTTGTTTGGATCCCACAAACCAATGGTGTTATGGGATTATGTAAATAATGCTAGAAACACATTGGTGCATGACAGTAAATAACTGCCCACACATTAAACCAAAAAATGTTTTCATATTTTAGAGTTTGCAATTCTGCAGAAAAGAAGAAGGGGTAAAATCAAGAATGATTTTGTTTAAAATATGCCCGAAAATAGAACAACCAGAACAATAGTTTCAGCTACTTGGGCCCTCGTCAGCTGTTAGAATGCCATAACACTTGGTGCATCCTAACAGCTAATTGGGGCCCAAGTGGCTGACCATGGTAACAGTTAGTACCATTTTCTGGTATTTTACTTAAAATAAAATCATTCTTGAATTTACCCCAAGTTTTCTATAATATGCCATTAGCAATTTTGCTCAATTTTTTTTACTTCAGTCTCCAGGCATGTTGCATAGTTCAGATAATTTGATACTTCCACAGAAGCATTTCAATATTGTAAAGACAGCATAAAAAGAAGATCCCTCCCGTATGTATATACAACTATTTCAAAACTGTCAGTCAGCATTTTGATGCATGTCCAACATCCTAGCACAAACAGTTTTTCTTTCTATTTTCTTGCCTAGTGGTAGAAAACAAGGAACAGATGAACCACAGAACAAACCATTTCAAATTACTATTGTCAAGTACCTACCACTGGGAAAGTAGTTCAATGTAAATTGGGTATTTGTAGAGGTAACATGAGATTAAAAATGGATTATTTAATTTCAAATCAACACACTAAATTGCTATTTATATAAAGTAGCAACTGTTGATACACCAAGTACATAAAACTAAAATAACTATCCGCTTATTGGCGTAAGGAGTTTAATAAACGGATCCAATAAACAGACAGTTTTTTTTGTTTTTTTTCCAATTTATATAAAGTATACCCCACCTCTCTTGAATCCGATAAAATTTGTTGCAATCACTTGTCCCTAAAAACGTGACACACAAATTTTCAGAAAATCATTTCCATTAACTTCAGCAAGTTTTCACATTTGCAAATGGAAAATAAATAAAAACTCACAAGTAGGATGATCATAAATGGAATTCAAATGTTGGTTACATATACAGTAGTGGCCAAAACTGTGGAAACTTTTTGGAAATAGTGTATTTTTGAGGTTTGATAGCTCATAAAAAAAAAAACCTTTTTTTTGGAGTAATACCATAAAATTATATAACAATGGAAATATAATTTCATCAAGAATGTAATGCAATAACTTTTATGAAGGATTTTGTATTAGAACAGCAGTTATAAAGAAGAAAAGTGGAACACATAGAAAAAATGAGATATACAAAAATTCTCACCATGTCAGTTAATACTTAGTTGGGTAACTTTTAGCGTTAAGGTGGACGTCAAGTAATTTTGCTTCCTATACTTCCAATGGAAAAACTTTTGTACACATTTCCTTCACAATTAGTGTGTTCCCAAGGATGAAAATTTGAACATCGATTAAAATAACTTCATATTATAACTTGGAATACTTAATATTTTCTAAATCATAAAAATAATTATATTAAAAATCAATAACTTTTCCTTTGGTGGTGTTGAAACAAGAAAAAAGATGGCACGCCCTGTACTTTGATGACGTCAGTAGACAAACAAATGATGGATTGCATAATTATGGTTATGTTTTAGAAAATATTAAGTATTCCAAGTTATGAAATGAAGCTATTTTAATCGATGTTCAAATTTTCAACCTTGGGAACGCATTAACTGTGAAGAAAATGTGTACAAAAGTTTTTCCATTGGAAGTATAGGAAGCAAAATTACTTGACGTCCATAAATGAGTGGTAGGCAATGCACGTAACTAACAAACAAATTAAGAAGAAGGTAGTGTAGAACATGCTAAGTTACATATAAAAAAGTTTAATGCAAATATATTTCAGCCATTACTATGGCCTTCATCAGTGCGACTACGATTGGTTTTCGTTGCCAGATTGGAAAGGTAAGTTTTGTAATGGTAACTTCGGGTGACGTGATGCAAAGAGGGATTTCCAGATGTAAGGAATGAAAATGGGGAGCTCAGAGTTGCAATTTTTGGAAAATAAAATTTCCAAACTTTCTCTAAACATCAGAGCATACCGATTTTGGAAGGAAGCCAACATTTTAGTATCGGACCAAAGTGGAATAGCAGAAGTGTCAGCCATGGTAAGAAGAGACAAGGAAGATGAAGGTTTTCCAAATTTCACATCAGATTTGTGTTCCTGAAGTCTTGAGAGAATTTTCCGGAATGAACTTCCTATGTACGCGGTTAATCCAACGTTAGTCTTGATCAGAATTTTTTATACACTCTAGGCAAAGAAAGCAGAGGTCTTGGGTCTCTGTCATTATGGAGGATAACAGAAATTGAAGGGGAAGAACGAATGGCAAGTCTGGCTGACACTTCTGCTATTTCTTACCATGGCTGACACTTCTGCTATTCCACTTTGGTCCGATACTAAAATGTTGGCTTCCTTCCAAAATCGGTATGCTCTGAAGTTTAGAGAAAGTTTAGAAATTTTATTTTCCAAAAATTGCAACTCTGAGCTCCCTATTTTCATTCCTTACATCTGGAAATCCCTCATTGCATCACGTCACCCGGAGTTACCATTACAAAACTTACCTTTCCAATCTGGCAACGAAAACCAATCGTAGTCGCACTGATGAAAGCCATAATAATGGCTGAAATATATTTGCATTAAACTTTTTTATATGTAACTTAGCGTGTTCTACACTACCTTCTTCTTAACTTGATGTTCACCTTAATTACGGCCTTACAACGCTTTCCCATAGAGTGAACCAAGTTTTTTAGTTTTGCAGCTCTTATAATGTGAAACCAAAATTTAATTATTGCTTTTATTAATTGGGTTTTATTGCTGGGTTGCTTCTGACTAACAAGTTCCTTTAGTCTCTCCATAGATTTTTGATGGGGTTAAAGTCTGGGCTATTCCCAGGCCATTCCAGCAGTAGAATATGATTATCTTGAAATTTACTTTTTGCACACAGCAGCAACATGCCATGGAGCTGAATCCTGTTGAAATATAAATGCTTCATTATCTTGGATAAGATCACATGCAGAAGGCTTCAGTTTGGGCTCAAGTATTTCATTAATGTATTTTTGGCCATTTATATTTCCATTAACCACGCAAATTCTGCCTACACCTTTTGATGTTATACAACCCCAGATCATAACACTAACTGGGTGTTTCACGGTACATGTAATGCAATCAGGATGCAAATCTTCTCAGATTCTTCTCCTTATGTATTTTATGCCATCACTACCAAACAGGGAGATTTTGGTCTCATCACTCCAAATAACACTGTCCCATTGTTTCGCCGCTGTCCAGTTAACAAGGGTTTTAACAAAGTTTAATCTTTTCAACCTTTGTTTGAGAGATAAAAATGGCTTTTTTCGTGGAATTCTTGCTTTTAGACCAAATTCCTGCAGTCTGCGCAGAACAGTCCTTGCACTCAACTTCACATTGCATTGCACCATTTCATCTTGTATACACCCAGATGATTTTCTTCTGTCATCTAGGCAGTCCTTGCACTCAACTTCACAGTCCTTGCACTCAACTTCACATTGCATTGCACCATTTCATCTTGTATACACCATTTCATCTTGTATACACTCAGAACAGTCCTTGCACTCAACTTCACATTGCATTGCACCATTTCATCTTGTATACACCCAGATGATTTTCTTCTGTCATCTAGGCACATTCTCTTAACTCTTGTATCATCACTTGCTGTTGTGAACCTTTTCCTGCCTTTACCAGTCTGGTTTTTTAGTGACTGAGTCTCCTTATACCTCTTCAAAAATTTAGAAATGCCACCTTTGTTTAAGTTTCCACCAATTTTTCTTATTTCTTCATAACTGAAGCCTTGTTCACTTAATAGTACTATTTTACATCGCTTTCTGGGTGACCAGTCAACTCTTTGCACCATTTCTTTAATTTTATTACGTTTTACAAACTCACTAAATGAAAGAACACACACAAAAAAAAACCTGATAGCAATCACATAACACACTGACAAATGTCCTCTTCTCAGCTCCAATACATGACATCAATAGCTGAATCCTACTGTGATCTGACTGGCTCATTGCCAAAATAAGATGACACCTGATTGGCTCTCTAAACACTCATGCTCATTGGCTACATTCAAATGAAGGAAAGCTACTTCATATCAACCTGAGCAAGTTGTGCTTCCTTTATTCTGGTTATTTGGCTATAACGTTTCATAGAATACAGTTAATTGAACAAACTTTGTTGCATTATATTCTTGATGAAATTATCTTTCTATTGATATATAATATTACGGTATTACTCCAAACAAATGATGTTATGAGCCATCAAACCTCAAAATACACTGTTTCCAAAAGGTTTCCACAATTTTGGCCACTACTGTAGGTCTTGGATGACCCGTAGTATGCCATCTTTTGTTCAGCTGTCGTATTACTTGAGGCACGTCCAATAACAGTTTGTCCAACGTTTCATAGCGGAGGCCATGGAGCCGGTTTTTTATTGGGTTGGTGCGAATGAAATGTCTGGCAAAGGATCAGCACACGTGGACGCCGAGAACGGATAAGTAGGGAATTTAACTAACTGTTTCCCGGGCAGGAAGTCGGCATCGACACATAGTTGCCACCTGTCCGGCAAAGCCATTATCCCGGAACGAAAAACGTCTTGTGGCTGGGACCCGAAGAAGACATCAACTGCACGTTGAACCTCATTATCTGCCGTGAACTGTTTCCATGAGACAGGAAGTGATCCAGGCGAAGAAAGTCTATCGCAGGCAAGTCCGGGAATAGGCAGGATGAGGCTGTGCTGCATAGAACAAAGCACTTAGTGTCAGCATCGTTCATTGTGCGACATGATGGCGGGCGTTGTCCTGGGGCAGAAGAACGCCATGTCTAATGACCAAAACCGGTTGTTTCTGCAACAATTCCCAGTGCATCTGCTGTAATGCAGCACAAAACGTTCTGCAGTGATGGTTTTGCCTCTTGCCAAGAAACTCTGATGAATTATCCCGGCTGTGGACCACCAGAAAAGGAGCATCATCTTTTTGGTGTGTAGGAGTGGCTTAGGATGTCGTCCAGCAGGCTGTGCCTTGCTTAACCACTATGCAGGCCGTTTTCGATTATCATGGACCCACTTCTCGTCACAGATGACAATTTCATGCAGTAGGGGTTCCTGTTTATTCCTGGCAAACAGCGACGTGCAGACGTCCAAGCGCATAATATTGTTGGCAGTTGTCAACTCATGTGTGAACCATTTGACATGGGTTAAATGAATCAAAGCGTATACTTTAATACACTTGGAAGAATTTGTGATTTAACCTTTTAAAAAACACTGAAATAATAAGGATAATGAAAAAACATTAACTTCTAATGACTTGAGTTTTAAGCATTAAGCGGAGCACAAAAATTTAGCTGTTGAAAACACAACAACTCCATTTAAAGCAGAGCACTTGGCCTCTCTGTGCCATTCATTACATCACCCAGAACAATGAAGATCCAAGTAACTGAAGCTAAACAATTAGCCTTTAAGAATCTGAACAAATGCCAGTCAATGCAATCCTGATCCATTGCATCATTCTTAAACTTTAGATTTCCACTAGTCAACGTGATCCTGCTTCATCATAGTGTTCTAGATTACTAGGAGATATGTAAATAAAGGAAGGGTACATACAGTTTCTGCTCCATGGGGATGCAATTTTCAAGTTTTCTCTTATGGTGTCACATGACGGGAAGTAAACTGGAGTAATTTGGAGTCTTATTCTGATCGATGTGTGAATATTCATCCTATACATTTATAAGGAATATTTCTCCTTTGACTTCAATTGCTTAAAAACTTTTTTCTGCCACTGGAAACAAAACTTGGTGTATTTCAAAATGCCATATATTGTTAAAATTCAAATAAGTAAATGCCACACATCCAACATTGCCTAACACAAGTGTAGACAAATCCAAGGTGCTATCATGCCTGGGTTTTCAAATTCTATTCTGAAAAAAAAAAAAAAAAGTTTTTTTTTTCTTTCCAAAATTTGGAATTCCATTGTGAAGTTTGCATTTCTTTAATAATGCAACATATGGATTTTTTCTGTTTGCATCTCATTTGTAGCCTGCTTACTGTAAAGTCAGAATAATGAAAATGCCACTATCAATTTTCAGCACTGTTGCTAGCAGAATTATGCATTTTGCAGCGAAATTGGAAGCAGTAATTCATGTTGAAGTTCTGCACATCCCAAGTGAGATATATACTGAGAACCAACAACCATTGAACAACTGAAATACTTGACTGGATTCCAAGGGATCCATTAGGAAAAGACCCTGGAAGATGGGCTGATAAAATTTGAAATATATATAATATATAGAGATTCAGGGTGAAACGCATCCAGGGACGCTGGTGGACGTGAGGAGGTGGTGGTGCACGCATTATGTAAACAGTTCACTCATCGTTTCTTCTGGCCATTCATATTTTACTTTGTTCTTTTAAATTCCTTTACTATCGGCCTTTTAGACTCGTTCATTATAGTTTCTTGGATTTGTTCATTGTTAGCCTTTTAACCTGCCTGTGGCATAGGTAATTACATAGTTTTTATCTTCAGTTGTATTATTCTTTGAGCTTACGATACAATATATAGCAAGGCTCTTTGGGTCGACTACTACCTTTGTGTTGCTAATCACTTTATTATAGTCACCATCGGACTTTTTGCAATGCATAGCCGCTGAACATCTGGGACCAAACAACTTGAGGAACTGTGGTGGTATGCGAACGAAGGCGACTTTAGGACGAATATATGTGAGTAATTGCTCTTACCTTCTTTTAGTCTTTACTTTTTGAAATAATAAACGTCATAATTAACTGCACCACGATAATCACATGTCCATATTTTAACGTGTGTAATAGCAATTCTAAAAGAGATACTGAATCTCTATATATTATGTATTTTAACCACGTATAACTTGTGACTTCCTTATACGGAATATATAAATGAAGTATCTAAAATTTGAAAGCCTGTGGGAGTGACATGGAAGAGACTGTCTCAAGAGAAAGTTGTAGAAGAGACTTTGGGGAGACCTTTATCCAGCAGTGGATTTATAATGGCGGGCGATTATGCAGAGTGAGCATAGAGATGTTTGTGGTGATAGCATTGATTTCATGTGAGATGCTTATAAGTGAATTTTTAATCACTGTTTTTATTGAATGTTATACACCAGAAGACAAAGCTGAACTTTAAAAAATGAAAACCTATTTTGAAATGCAACCATTAATACACATGTATAATACATTCTTTAATTTTTGCTGAGGATTTTGCACTGAATTACTGAATATCAAAGAAACAATACATTAATTTTGACTGTTGAAGGTCACAGTTCTTCTGTGTGTTAAGCTTTTGTTTAAATTGATCGTAGTTTTTTCCTCATACTTTTGAAAAAATCTTCTGGCTCCTCAAAATTTTGGGATTTTGTTTATTCCTCACCTAACATATCCAGGAATTCTGAAAATGTTCAGGGAAGTATTAAATATGCTTCCACAAGAAATAATGCCAAAACAAAAGAGATTACATTTAACTGCGCAAGTTCTCACGGTGCAGCATACAGGTTACTCTGAGAAACTACATGTAGCATTTCACCTTCCCTGATTTCAAAACTTTTTCCCTTTATGTGCCAAAGAAAAGAAAAAAATAGTGCCATCACAATGTAAAAGAAGCCCATACCGATCTCAGAGTAAGCTAATCAAACCCATGCCACCTATTTATTCTTTCAGTGCAAATCATTAAAGCCTGAAAGATGAATATTCTTTGTTCTTGGTAACTTTTAAAATGCATATGAATAAAAATATTTGTTATATATACCTATCTGTAAGATGACATCACCTCACAAGACTTCAGACATTTCTTCTTGTCATTCATCTTCCAAAAATTCAGCAATGTCATTCTAGTAATAGGTGATGTACTGTATGGCTGGCAAATCACTGTCTATTATGTATTTCATTCTAATTATAAATAAATTTTTTAAATTCACTTTACTGTTTTCATTTCACATGCATGCTCAGTACAGTATATCACATGGTAATACATAAATACATTTTACAGGAAATCTGTTAAGAAATATTGTTCAAAATGTGGTTTAATCTTAAACAGATAGAATGACTGCATAAGAGTGGTGGAAGACGGTTACAAACATTAAATACAAAACAAAATCCACTTACTCAGGTATCAGCACTATATATTCACAAGTTGCACTTTTTGGTAAAAAATATAATAATAATAATAATGCTCTGATCGAATTGAAACAATGGGGAAAAGTCCCATTCATTTTCAGGAGATCTGGAGAGGGGGCAACCACTGTTACATAATGCAATTCTCTTGGACTCATTTTCTTGCTTTACAGAGCAAGAATTTTTTTTTTTTTTTTGTACTTCACATGAGAATTGAAAATTGAATGATCCTATAACATTTTTGCTTCAAAAAATCTCCCCTCCCCCTTTTTTTTTCTTGTCAGACAAATTGATTTCAACGAAACCCCATGATAGTTTTGCAAGTAATACTGCACAAAACATATCTACTGTTGGAATGCTGACATAAAACTTGCTTGCATCGATAACGCTATAAATAATGCTTTTCAACTACAGAAAACTACATTTTTTTTTTTTATATGTAATGATTTAAAGAAAACTGCATTCAAATAATGGTATGACCTTTTCATGAAACTTGCCTGATGCCTCTGCAATCATGTGTGTAAGTCTCGACAAAAAACAAAATAAGAAAATATCTAGTTTTGGCTCAAATTGGACAGGAAAAGCCACTTTTAAGCAGCACAGCAGTGCAGTGCTGGCATCTCTGAGTTGTGACTCGGGCAATGTTGTTTCTCACATATCCATGGTTGCCATGACACAATCAGGTACAAGAATCTAATTCTAAATTCTGGAGATGATCTTTTTAAACCTAAGGCAGTGAAAACAACAAAAAATTTCACTCTCGATAAACAGCAGTAACACATAAGTTACTGCACCCGAGCCCCCTGCACAAATCCTTTATTGCCATTCTGTTTAGCGTTGCAAAATGAAGAGTTAAAACCCAAATTCCCCCAAACACTATGCCTTGCTTACCTTATTAGTAAACTGCAGTCTTTCATCAACAATGTACATTGCAGAAAATTTCAATCTGAAAACCATTTGTGACCATTTTTAAATCTATAAGACTAGACAACATGGAAACCGATGCTTTTCAAAGAATACTCAGTTATATGTGATCATATCATGAATCAAAGAGACAATGCATTAATATCTAATGGCCAGTAGCTTGCAGTATAATCTTAATCAGCTGAAGTATTTGGAATGGGGACAAATGTTGAGAAGTCTAAACCTAAGCTTTTAAAGTTCAGCTGCTAAAAAAAATGTGTAGTTCACAGCAAGATGCTTGAACAGATTTTAACACCCTGGGTGTAGTAATTGATGAGGTAAGAATGCTTGAAATGAACAAAAATTAAAAAAAGCAGGGAAGATCTTGAATCAGCTGTAATGCTATTTTTACCAAATCACAAATTGGTGAAAGAACAAATGTGGCTGTTTGCAATGAGGATTGGGGGCAGGGGGAGATGCCTACAGTGAGCAATTGGGCTCTAAATAGTTATCTGTCCTTAATTCAGGGCCAGTGCCATAAAACAAATCCATTTATCACCTAGCCTGAACACCTACCTTAGATCAAAAGCCAGTGTTTTATATCACTTGGCCACTGGGGTGGCAATGAGGTATTTAGACCAACCACTTGTGGCAGTGACAGTAGAGTGCAAAGTAAGGGTTTCACTTGGTAATATGAGAGTGGTGACAGAAACATTGGGAGGAAATTTAGATGGATTCAGTGGCATGGCAGGATTAGTATAATGTAGACATCAAATCTAAGTTGGGCGTCATTTCTCCTGCAGAAGACAAAGTCAGTTAAAACATACTTAGGTGGTGGGAGAACTTGCATCATCTGGGAGAGGAAAGATTTCTATTTTAGATATTACATTTTAAAGTAGCTGGTCCCAGACCAAGGGATGTAAAAATTGATGTAAAATCAATTTTTACATTCCTTGGTCTGATGTAAAATCAATTTTACATCCTAGGCAAAAAATCCAGCAATGTAATGAGAGAAATTTGTAGGCAATCAACATTAATTTTGATTTTGTTCTCATAGTCTGTACACACACTTTTGGATACACAGCTGTGATCTAATAATGAATGAAATAATGAGGCACTCATTTTACTACTGCACAAACTGTGGAGCTACAATCATTATATATACAGACAGCAGCTTCATAACATGTAAGATTTACAGCATGCAGAGTGAGAAACAGTTATGCTTACCTGCCATCAGATTCACGGCAGTTAGGACAGGTACATGCAACTCTTCTGAGCTTTCGCCCTGGGCCCATGTCTGGATTAGAAGACGGTGATTCAGTAGACGTTGAAGTAGTTGATGTGTTGGCTTGACCTTGGTTTCCTAAAATCTGGCCAGAAGTAACAGCTGCAGGACCAGTCGACACCACCTGCCATTTTGATGGATCATTGGGGTCCTGCTGTAACTGCTGGGCTGAAACCAAGTAAGAATCACAGAATTTATTTAAAAGTAACATTGTATTTCAATGGGACAACTAAAATAATATATTTGTACTCTGGGAAGTAATGATTAAAGAATATGAGAGCATTTATTTATTTATTGGCATAAAATTCGCATGTAGCAAACTCCCATAAAATTTTAAACATGTTTATTCCCACACTATGACAAGACAACTTCCAAATTTCCTGTGTGTGTTTTTCTTACAGATTACAATCCATGACATTATGATACCAAAAATATTTATCTCCATTGATGCCTTCATGATAAAAGCTTAATTTGCAAGATATTTCAAGTCACTCTACTACTTAATACAGAAACAACTGAATCACAGTTGAGAAGATGGTACACACCAGCTTGTAAACAAAATAACGAACCCAACTTTTTTATTTTTGAAGATGGACTGCAAGTCCCAAAAGGAAAAAAGACGTGTAACATATGTACAGTATAAAGACATCACTATTTCATGCCCACATACCAAAATGGTATTCAGGCACATGGGAGCACATACAAAAAAACATAAGCAATTTTTAATTACAAAATCACAAAACAAAAGCAAAATAAATTTTGCATAATAATAGTACTAAATGAGTTTTAAATAATCACAAATTTAATTCAAATTATCACATGTTAAGAATATGTTATTCTTTTTCAGTTAGAACCATTTAATGGTGGTTTTAACTGTTGTAACTTTTTACATGTTATATTTCCTTTGAGTGAAAAGTAATTTCTCAGTTTGAAATTATTAATATTCGCTGCGAATATATATCGTGGTAATCGAATGTGATTCAAGGAAAAATCTTTCACGTACCTCTCAGTTGTAGGTGGTCGATGTTCAAATCTTTGCCCAGTTGTTCTTATCAAGTTCTTGAGTGTAGGCTTTTTCAGAGGTTAGTCCGCACATTTTCTTGACTAGGACATACTTTTTTAGTTGAACTACGGGAGGCACATGAAGACAAAGGAGATGTAAAAATTATGTTGGAAAAGTATTGTCCGATGTATTTCGGCAGATCTGTCTGCCATCTTCTGGGACCTCTGGCTGCCCATTCTCTATGCAGCCTACGTTGAATATGCCACGTGCTCAGTCTGGAAAACTTTGTGTGTTAATATGTCATTGAATGTGTTGTGTTGCTACTCCTGTGATTTGAAGACTCATGAATTCCCCCTCTTTATGTCTGCGTGTTTGCATTGTTTCTGTTCTGTTTGCCTTTCCATTTTTTGTTCTCTTTTTCTATCAGTATCTTCCATGGAATTGGCATTTCTACTCCACTACTAATGTTGCAGTTGGTTTTTTCAATTACTATTGCTTCGGTGAAACGGGTGGTCTTTTCGGTTGGTTGTTTGCAGACAATTTCGGTATTTTCAAATTCTGACATTGTGTTATTTTTTATGCAATATTGTACAAGTGCTGTTTTTTCCTCCCTTTTTTCCCCCAGTTCTTCATATGTTGTGTCAGTCTTGTTTGTAATTTGTTTCTTGTGCTTCCTATGTATTTCACTCTATTGTTGTTGTTGTTGTTGGTTGGCTTAATTGGAATGATATATACTTCTGCACTGTCCAATAGTTTTAGCCAAACCAACAACAATAATAGAGTGAAACACATAGGAAGCACAAGAAACAAATTACAAACAAGACTGACACAACATATGAAGAACTGGGGGAAAAAAGAGGAGGAAAAACAGCACTTGTACAATATTGCATAAAAAATAACAATGCCAGAATTTGAAAATATCGAAATTGTCAGCAAACAACCGACTGAAAAAACCATCCGTTTAGCTGAAGCAATAGTAATTGAAAAAACCAACTGCAACATTAGTAGTGGAGTAGAAATGCCAATTCCATGGAAGATACTGATAGAAGAAGAGAACAAAAAATGGAAAGGCAAACCAGAACAGAAACAATGCAAACACGCAGACATAAAGTGGGGAAAAAAATAATTCACGAGTCTTTAAATAACAGGAGTGGCAACGCAACACATTCGATGACGTATAACACACAAAGATACCCAGACTGAGCATGTGGCATATTCAATGTAGACTGCAGAGAGAACGGCCGACCAGAGGTCCCAGAAGATGGCAGACAGATCTGCCGAAATGCATCGGACAATACATCCAAGAAGTCTGTTTTTTTTTGTTTTGTTTTTTTTGTGATTGCATTTTCTTATGCGAATATTTCTTCGAGTGATTCATTTTCCAGTTTTTTCAAGTTTTCCAACATAATTTTCACGTCTCCTTTGTCTTCATGTGCCTCCCGTAGTTCAACTAAAAAGTATATCCTAGTCAAGAAAATGTGCGGACTAACCTCTGTAAAAGCCTACACTCAAGAACCTGATGAGAACAGCCGTGCAAAGATTTGAACATCGACCACCTACAACCGAGAGGTACGTGAAAGATTTTTCCTTGAATCACATTCGATTACTGAGATATATATTCGCAGTGAATATTAATAACTTCCAACTGAGAAATTGCTTTTTACTCAAAGGAAATATAACATGTAAAAAGTTACAACAGTTAAAACCACCATTAAATGTTTCTAACTGAAAAAGAATAACGTATGAAAAACATGCTTTTAAATCTCGATACATCGAGAATTATGTGCATATTATATGTTAAGAATATTTTTTTTTTTGTAACTTTACCGAGATAGCAAAAATGGCTTTACACTTGCACACTACATCTGACAAGTTAGTAAAATCATGCAATGCATTGATTATGATGCGCTTTCCAACATACCAGAAATTGCGAGTAGACAAACCCTCCTCCCTACCCTGACTATTGATTTGTTCAGTATACCTCCGGAACATCATACTAAAGTTTTGTTGCAATAGAAGTATTTTTTTAGCCAAGTTATGAGGATAATGGCTGTGGAATAAATCTCGCTCCTGTGCCCTGACTTTGACCCCATTTCGACGATATTCAACAGAACCGGTTCAGTATACCTCCAGAACACGATAAAGTTTTGTCGCAATCGAAGCATTTTTATGTAAGTTATGACGCATACGGGCGATGGAACGGATCCCGCCCTTATGTCCTGACCTTTGACCCCACTTCACCCATTTTCAATAGGGTTCGTCCCCAGGTTGTCCCCTACCACATACTAAAATTTCATCAAAATCGAACCATTTTTAAGCGAGTTATCGTGCAGACAGACAGATGGACGGACAAAACTGTATACACTTCTTCAACCTACGGTTGGAAAGCGTAAGAAAACAACTGTCTAAGAAAGCTCTTTCTTTAGACAGAAGAAGCAAGGGAATGAAGCAGCAGATGAATGATGATACAATTGTCATTCATATATGGAAAATAACTTTATGAATTCAATAATTTAAATTCATATATATGGAAAATAACTTTATGAATTCAATAATTTAAAGAAGTTAAATTGAACTAGACTTTTTAATATTTTTTCGTAATGGGGGGGGGGGTATTTCAAGCAATTGTGTACAACTAGTTAGATAGCCAGATAAAACTACAAGGAGAGGTGAATAAGGAGAGTTCATGGAATTTGGTGAACAGTAAGGTAGCAAAGATTTGCCTTAATGTCAGAATTCATTAGAAGACATGCACATGTAGAACTCCAACATTTTATAAAACAACTCTTTTGAAAAATTATACCTCTGGGTGTGCACTGAGAATGACATGGGTTAAACAAAGAAACTGGCATATTATTTATTAAAATTTAACAAGTGTGCAAGAGTACTGCTGACGTAGTTGACTTTTAATTTTAAGTACAGGACATGCATACAGAGTGTGTCAACAAATCCCTTATTTCAGGTTTCAGACACCTCGTGGGAACTACAGTTACAAAAATATAATGAATGCAGTTCTGTAACTTTTTTCATGGAAAATCTGCATTACATATACTTGCTGTACTACTGCACTGTCCAGTATTCATTCACTTTCGACAGAAAAGAAATTCCTGGAGCTCAAATTTTTGCTACAATCATACTGTGTTGTTTTATGTTTTATAAAATGTGATGAAGTTTACTATATATCCCCCCCCCTTTCTTGTTTAAGGGTTTAATGGCCACTATCAGTAACACAAGTTGACTGAAAGAAACTTAACAGAAAGTAGGGTGGTTCACAAACATATGGAAAAAAATAAACTTTTACATACAGACCCCTCATTTTTTTACATCTACCCATTCTATTATTCAGGCAAAATTTCAACCTTTTACTCCAACTAAAAGATGGTGCTCAATGAGCTGTCAAATTTCAACTTTGGTTGCATTTTGAGTGTTTTAGGTAAAACCAAATTAAACACAAACGTTTGGTTATTGGTTTAGATAAAACCATATTAAACACATTACTAATATTGTAAATGTATAAATAAAAGCATAAAAATTTTACAAAATAATAAATATTTTCAGCTTTTTTTATTTCCTATTTTGAAAGACTATCATCAATGAGAGATTTTTTTGTTGTCTCTGGAGGGATGATCTTTTGATTTGCTTCTACAACTTGCAAAAGAAACTGCTTATTGTCTTCATCATTTGTTAAAAGTTTGTTGAATTCTTGAATCAGCTGAACACCTCTTTCAGCAGTATCGTTCACCACTCTTAGTTCTTTCACTTTTTCTCTCCCATTCCTATAGTTGATGTTATCATTCCATTCTTCAGGTGAAAATGTCAGAAAAGAGTCGCTAATATTCAAACGAGAAAAGACCTCAACAGTTCTTTCTGTTGTAAAGTCTCCAAGGCAGGCATCATCTTTGATCAATATTTTTGATTGCCCTGGCCCTCTTACATTTCGTGAATATTTTGCATTGTTCATTCCTGCAATAATTTTTGCTTTTTTGTTTGCTGGCACACTATCTGAAAATAGGGCCAAACCAACCAATTCATCTGAAAGATACCACAAGTGATTTTCTAAAAATGTCTTTGCTGCTATTCCAATTTCAGAATCAATTATCTGATATTTTTTAAGGTCTTTCCATAAGTTCAGGTCACCTCCAGGAGCTTCAGCAGCAAGTGGAGCTTCTATCCATGCTTTACTGTACAAATCGTTGGAGTTGCATTTCTTCTCTCTTAGTTATACGAAAAACCTCTTGCTGATCTCGGAACAAAAAGATTTTGAAAGCATATAGCAGTTTAGCCATCCACCGAGCATGATGAATAGAACCTGGTGCTCTCCACTGGATTTTCTCAGGTGGATTACCCAAAATGACTAATGTCAACTTAATTACCTCTTTATAATCATCTCTAATGATCATAGATTTATCTACTGATAAAAGAAAGGCTAAGGTTGAATCTTTAAACTCTTTATTGTCTGTTTTCAGTTCTATCCCCCAATAGTTTATTTGTTCAATTTCTTACCAAACATTTTTAAATCTGTGGAAGAGTGGAATTTCTGGGGAACACGACCGACCAAAACACAAAGTAAATACCTTTGCCAAGATTAATTCCATGACATGGTAACGGCAGGCTAGCCATAATAGTTCACAGCCAATTTTTTTCCTCCAACTCAATGCAAGCCCCCTTTTACACAACCGGTGTTTACACTCGTCGTATCAAAACTTAAAGCCTCAGGAATGTTTTTCTCGACCACCCAATGCTTTAATAGGGTAAAAATAGATTTTGCTATATTTTGCACTGTACCTCCACCACACAACTTTGGAACACCAAGAAGTTTTTCAATACCATCTCCCGAAACATAAACAGGCAACCGATCAACCTTTCCTAATCCAATGCATTCAGGCAGAAGTTTGCCGTCCCAATGAAGGACAAGAGGACAGTCGGGTTTGAATTCACTCATTGCTGACTCAGCATATTCTTTACTAGCTTTTTTCTTGATCTTTGAATGGTACTTCGTGAAAGAGGAAGTGCACTAGGATCATGACCCAAAGCTGCTACAACTGGAACAATCAAACTAAGTGCTTCACGATCAGATGTTTTATTACGATCTAAAGCACCAGTAACATGAGATGTGAATAGTTGTGCTGTAGACAGAGATTTTTTCTTTTCAACATTATGACCTGGACTCTTCTTTTCATTGGCTAAGAAGCCATCATCACTATCTGATTGGGAAACTGAGGTTTCTGAATCGCTGATTGAATAAACAGCTGACGTTGAAGCGACCACCCCTGTGGCTTTTCTATTTCATTCTTCTTCCTTTTTCTTTCTTTCAAGGATTATGTCCTGCTTCTTTTTCATATGTTCTATGTCTTCATTACCCAAATACATTTTACGCTTACTTCATTGATCTATTAGGAAATCGCAATCTTCTTTGATTTTTATTCAATTCAAAGCATCAGCATGGACAATATCAAAAATGGCGTTTAACGCATTCATGAACTCAAGTTCTTGTTTTCTCTTGGGATTCTGAGGAACGTCCTTTATTCTTCTTTAATAAAAACCATGAGCCATGATTTTTTTCCAGTTTTTCAATTGCATGAGTTACAAGTATTGTAAGAATGTCAGCTTTCAGCCACACCTGCCCTACCTCTTCAATTATCATATTTCGAATTGACCTAAATTCTCTCAAATGATCATGAAACCGCTGCAGGACTTGTTTTTATTGTTGGTAACTGTTTTAGTGTGGGCAATGAATCTAAACCCATGGGACCAATTAGAAAAACTTCATTATTCGGACGTGTTCCTGAAGACATTTCAAGGAACTGAACTCTTCTGCAATATTATTTTTCTTCCGAAAAAAACCGTAATATATAATGAATCAGTTAATTGAGAATTACTTTTTAAATAACATATTATCAAATTAAACAAGAAGTTAACATATCGTACAAAACATTTTATGAATAGCTTTAGAATACTTTAAAATGAATAAATACTTTTACACAGAAAAAAAAGTGTATGTAATTGTTGTAACATATGTAACAATAGTGTAAAAACAATTGAAAGCCAAAGTTTGTAAAATGAAAACAAAAGTCACACACTCAATCAATAATCTTTTACCAAATGAAATGCTATAAAAACAAATATATAATATAATTTTTTTCACCTTTAATCTATTTTGTAATAATCACTGAACTTGTGGTGACTACAATGTAATCTAGCTAGCATGTTGTCAAGTCCAGCTAGCACTTGAAGTATTACTTCAATACTTCAAGTGCTGCCATATACTTCAACTAAAACTTATCTATACGGTAAATAAAAATGTTGCCAAATACTTCAACTAAACTTTATGTATTATTATGTGAAATCACCAAAAAAGTGTAAAAATGAAAGGTCATTGAGCACCATCTTCCTGTAGGAGTAGAAAGCTGAAATTTGAGCACGGTGATACTATGGATAAATGTAAAAAAAATAGGGGAGTGTCTTTAAATTTAGAATTTTTTTTTTTTTTTTTGAACCACCCTAATGGACAATCTGCAAGTTTTTTCTTCCTCTATCATACGATACCAAAACAATCCTTTTTTGGACAGGCTGGTAACTGGAGATGAAAACTGGATAATCTACAACAGCCCCATGAGGAAAAGAGCCAATGGCAAACCCAAACAATCTGCTCCAACCACCTTGAAATCAAACATTCATTAACAGAAGCACACAATGTGCATCTGGTGGGCCCAGAACAGACCCTATGCCAAGACTGCAATCAATGAAAAGTGTCTTGTGTTGTCCAATACAAAAGGCATAGCATTATTGCACAATAATGCTGGGCACGGCAGCATGTGTCTCTGAGTGAACATCAAAAGGCTCACTGAGTTAGGATGGTAAGTTTTATCACATCCCCCATATTCACTGCATACTGCACCATCTGATTCTTACCTGTTTCATAAGGGAAAAGTAATTTGAGCCAAAATTCTTGTTTAATATTATTTCTTTGCTGGTCAAAATTGTTTGACAAAACATGAAAGCAGGCTAACTGTAATATTTCAAAAAATAGTACTTAATGTTATAATGTGTTAAAAGGCAATTGAATTAAAACTATGTTGGAATATAATGCCAATGTTCACTTTTCCAACATTCTTCACGTTTTCAAACTCCTTTTTGGATCATCATCATCATCATCATTGTCAACCATTATCAATCCACTGCTGGATGAAGGTCTCCCCAAGTTTCCTCCACAACGGTCTGTCTTGTGCCAGTCTCCTCCATGTCACTCCCGCATACTTTCGAATTTCATCCACCCATCTTCCATGTGGTCTTCTTCTGGGTCTTTTCCTGTCCCTTGGAATCCAATCTAAAATTTCGGCTGTCCATCGATGGTCTGTTCTTCTGGCAGTATGTCCAGCCCATTGCCATTTCAGGGATTTAACTCTGATCATGATGTCTTCCACTCTTGTCATTTTTCGGATTCACGTGTTCCTCTTCTTATCTCTCCTAGTTACACCAAGCATGCACCTCTCCATGCTTCTTTGAGTTGTCTGCAGCCTTTGTATGTCTCTTTTAGCTAAGGTCCACGTCTCTGCACCATACGTAAGCACTGGAAGGATGCATTGATCAAACACTTTTCTTTTAAGACATAATGGCATATTGCTCTTGAAAATTATGCTGTTTCTTCCAAAAGCTCTCTAGGCAAGTTTTGTACGCCGATTAATTTCTTCACCAATGTGACCCTCACTTGATATCTGCTGTCCAAGATAAACATATGTATCTGTTATCTCCAGCTTTTCTCCATCAATCGATAAATCTTCATTTCTTGTAAAAGCATTGTACATCACTTTTGTCTTCTGAAAGTTCATTTTTAATCCCACTTCTTTACTCTTGTCAGCAAGTTCCTGGATCATACTCTGTAACTCTGATGGGGTAGTTGCAAAAATGACTATGTCATCAGCAAAACGAAGGTGGGTTAGATAATCTCCATTAATCTTTATCCCTTTGTTTTCCCAGTTCAGTGATTGAAAGACATTTTCCAATGTGGCATTAAAGAGCTTCGGAGATATGGTGTCACCTTGTCTCACTCCTTTTCCAATTTTTATGTGTGTTGTATTTTCAAACAGCCGAATCTTTGCACTTGCATTTTCATAGATGTTATTAATAATATTAATGTATGCATCTTCAATACCGCAGGATTTCAGAGCCATTGCAACTGCTGATGGTTTCACCGAATCAAAGGCTTTTTCATAATCGATAAAAGCCATGCACAATGGAAGCTCATATTCCCTCGCTCTTTCAATTAGTTCTCTCAGTACGTGGATATGATCTATTGTGCTGTAGCCACTCCTGAATCCAGCTTGTTCTCTCGGTTGAGCCATGTCCAGTGTCACCTTCAAGCGGTGTGAAAGAACTTTAGTGAAGATTTTATAAACCACTGATAGGAGGCTGATAGGTCTGTAGTTCCTGAGATCCTCAATGTCACCTTTTTTATGTAGCAAGATCATTGTAGTGTTGTTCCAATCCTCAGGAATTTTCCCTTCATTAAGGCATCGAGTGAAAATTTGGGCGAGTACTGTTTCGATTTCTCCACTTGCTTCTTGTATGATGTCTACAGTGATTCCATCTTCTCCTGGAGCTTTTCCCTGCTTCATGTTCTTGATTGCATGTGCAACTTCTGCTGGAAGGACTGGAAGAACTCTGGTACCTTTCATGATGTCTGGAGTACATGTATCATCCCTTTCATATAATTTGGAGTAGAAATCTTTCACTCTTGTCAAAATTTCGCCTCTATTTCTTGTTACAGAACCATCTTCTTTTCTCAGTGCCATAATCTGTTTTTTCCCCTTACTGAGATGTCCCTTTGCTATCTTTAGGCTTTGGTTGTTTTCAATTGCTTTAATTACTAGTTCACAGTTGAATTTCCTTACGTCTTCAGTGATACTTTTTCGTACTTTCTTGCATAGCTCTATATATTCCACTTTGGAAGTCACATCTTCTTTAGTTGTCCTCATCACTCTTCTTTTTTGCATCAACATTTTGGTTTTTCCTGATAATTTGTTCACATGCAATTTGTTCTTAGACCCAGCTAATTTTGCTGCTGTTTCCATAAGAGCTTTGGTTACTTTTCTGTTAACTTCAGAAATATCCACTTCTTCCGATGTTAGGCCTTCTAAAGCAGAGAATCTGTTCTTCAGTTCCAATTTGAAGGTATTATGGTGTTTTTTAAGGTTGGTTATGTCAATACATTTTGTTTGTCTTATGAGCTTGCTACGTTCGAGTTTAGTGTTGAGGTGCATCTTACATCTCACCAATCTATGGTCACTGCCTGTGTTGAACTTGTTTAGCACACTGCAGTCTTCTATGACAAATTTTTTGTTACACATAATAAAATCAATTTCACTTGTCGTCCCATTTGGATGTCTCCATGTCCATTTCCTGTGTGGCTTTTTCTTGAAAAAGGAGTTCAAGATGAAAAACCCTTCTGCCTCAACAAACTCTACGAGAGTATTTCCACGCTGGTTTCTGTTGCCGTGACCGAATTTACCTACTGAAGTTTCATTCTGTTGCCGTTGCCTTATTTTTGCATTGAAATCTCCCATAATGATCTTCAAGTGCTGCTTACCTTTATTATTTAGATCACGAATTTCCTCATAAAATTCTTCAATTTCTTCTTCAGCATGACTTGTGGTGGGTGCATAAGTTTGAATAATCTGAGCCTGGTATCTTCTCGAGAGTTGGATAACGAGTCGTGCAGCTGTCAGAGGAACTTTCAACTTCTACAACTTTATCCTTCAGTTTCTTGTTTATTATAAATCCAACACCACTAGTTCTGCCAGTATCTGTCCCACGATAGTAGAAGAGATGTCCACTTTTCAGTTCAATGAGATCTTCTCCTTTTCTCCTTACCTCATTTAGCCCGACGATGTCCCACTTGATCCTTTGTAGTTCCTCTTCCAATTCAAGAAGCCTTGAATCAGAAGATAGGGAGCGTCCGTTGTACGTAGCCAAGGTCAGCATCAGATGGCAGCCTAGTCCGGTCCTCCGGGGATTCTTAGCACCCTCTGCCTTCATGTCGCACTGGCAGCTGCCTTGGCCAGGTACATTCCAGCTGCCGGAGACTGAGGGCCAAGATTTAAGTTGTGGAGTCATTTTGGAGGGGTTTGGCCATAACTCACCACGCTGGCCAAGCGGGTTGGTGAGTGTGGGATAGCATTTCCTCTAATCCCGATGGTATAGTTATACCGCTATTGGCGGTCGTCAGAGCCCCTTTAGTGGGAACAGGATGTACCACGAGAAGGCGGGGTTGACATTTGTCAAGGAGAGGCTGTGATGTTACGCATCACCTGACCCTACATCCCTTTTTGGATATGAGACACTAATTGTTGATATTTTTATTATTTAAACTGCTGCTTGTTACTAAATTTATTTACAAATGTTGTCTTTATAGGATTCTTTTAAAAGTTGAAAGTTCATGAAAACATGTATAAAACTTTATGAGAGTTACTTATTCATTAATCTCTTCAAGTAATTCTATTACGTGGTACATAGGTTTTAAGTATTATGACATGAGCTGTCAAATTTTCTGTTCATCACGTTTTATTTGACCTTCGTCGGAAAAACTACACAGGTTTTTGGTTGGTTCTTATTTACTTTTGTGTTAATGTTGTAAATAAAGAAATGTATTTACCTTGAGTCTTGCTTTTTGTTGTTTTTAATTTTCTCCTTATGTCATCAATTCATCAAGATATATAAACATTTTCATTGAAGGGCATATCTTTAGTATGTACACTATTAATTACATAAAAATAGTAGAACATTTATAATAAGTAGTATTTCGTCATATTCGTTTCTTACAAATAGACCCTAGTTAAAAACTTCATGTTGTAGTTAAAAACACCTCGAAATTGCACCGCATCGCTGGCCGACGAAATGGTAAGTGCAGTCTGTTCTCTCGTAGGTATTTCGTAGAACTTACATTTAGCCAGCAATATTTTTTTTTTTTTTTACATTTAAAACAAGTTTATTTCACTAAAATTTGAACAATGAGAAGAGCCCAATGTCTCAAAAAATATTTTACTCTATAATAACTATCGTCCGTCGTATGTTACTGCATGACATTGTTGAGTCGATATTCGTACTCATTGTAGATCGTCGGAGCTTGGTAGTCCTCGAAAAATTTCGTCTTTCACATTAGACTGAAGTCTTGCAACCGCTAAAACTTTTTAATTAAGAAGAGAAAGTTAAAATGTTAGTTTTTACCTTGTAATGCTCCCCACATGAAGAAACCAATGACCTGAGATACCATGCATATCGCAGTTGCGAACTTCAGGTGTATATACGTACGTGTTGTCATTAAGCCGCCATTGCATAGTTATTTCTGTACAAACCAAAATCCTGTGAGCATTGAAATTAGTCTCTAATGTTCTTCGTAAACTTCATGACACAAGAGACTCTCCATTTCATGTATAACATACAGACTCATACATCTCTCTTCCTCAATGGAACCGCTGGATACCAGCTTTTGCCGACTCAGGCCTACACATAGGACGTGTTTCGCCGTGTGACAACCAAAGTTGTATAAAAATAAAATGTATCTGCGTACACAACCATTAAAACAGAAAATTTGCTGCAAACCCGTGAATCACGATAACAATAGAATAAGATAATTTAAAGAAAAATTAATACAACAATAAATAATTATTAGAACATTACAGATTTCAGAGAGGACAAAAGTACATTACGACTGAATGCGTAGAAATGTGTGTAAAATGGACCTTAAGGCCAAAAGTTTAAAATATTGAACTATGAACCTCATAAAAACAAAATACTAATTAAAGAAAGTTTTTATATCTAGAAAAGCAGTTCCGTTAATGAAACTTCAAAAATTATAAATAGCATTTTCAACAACTTAATTCAAAAATAGTAGACTTATAAAATACAAAAGAAAAATATTTTAATTTTATAACTGGCAACTGCAAGAGAAACCTGGCAATAAAACTTAAATTATTTCTGTGTAAACAGAACTTTTGTTACAGTTCCTATATATTGAGAACAGGCCTTGATAAAATCAAGAGGCCAGAAACGTCTGTAAAAACAAAAGAACTCACTATCAGAAGATGTGAAAAATAGTTGAACATTCTCACGTTAAAATATAATTAAATATATTAATCTGAGTAAAGCCTTGAGTAAGTGTTTTAATTGCTGTAAATAACATTTTTATTTTTTTATTCTACAAGCCAAAACTATCTGCAAAATCTGCTAATAATTTGGAAACTATCCGCGTACGGGTGTACACCTATATTCTGCGACTCTGGAGACAACCACAGCATCTTCAGCTAAACTGATGTCATTCCTTATCGGTCTAGCACAAGCTCGACAGATGTATTCCTGCACTGGGAGCTCAGTTCGTTCCCTTGTCTTGTGCTTCCATCTGCTGCTGGTTTTCGTAAGTAGATTCCTTATTATACTTCTGTTTGATATTCTTATGTTTATTCTTAGTTTTATGCATTAATTTCTTTTCTGTTACTATTACATTTTTCCATGGATCTGGTAATGTTATTGGGTTGTTATTATTGCAGTTTTTTCGATGAGTATAGCTCCGGCTGTTAATATGGATTTTCATGTTTTTTGTTGAGCCAATAAATGTATATCTTCCCATAATAGTATAGCTTGATTTTCTATACAAAATTCTATTAATGAGGTTTTTATTTCTTTTTTATTCCAATTTGAAAGATGTTCTATCATTCGTAATTTAATATTCCTTTTTGTACTTCCTATGTATTGTGATATTATTTTATTATTTTGATCTACTATTGGAAAGGAGTACACCCCAGCTTTCTTCAAAATTGAGCATTTTTTTCCCTTCGTCGTTAATAAAGCTGTAATATCTTGTACATAGGTGCCAAAGTTCAAATTATTTCTTATACTTTTTTTCCTTCAGAATATTATTGATTTCTGGTATATATGGCAGTGATCCACAGTATCTGTATTTATTTTTATTTGTTCGTAAATTGCTATTATTTTTTGTAGTACGTTCTTCAATTAAATTATCAATGATTGTTATTGAGTATCCGAAATTTGTAGCCAAGTCTTTTATCCAGTTGAGTTCATCTTGAATGTATTGTGTTGGAGGAATGTGATAATGCTCTATTAATATAGACTCAGAAGGCTGACAATTTATAACTCATCGGGTGTGCTGAATCTTCGGGAATTATATTTACTGTAAAGTTAGGTTTTCTATAAACTTGATAAGTTAATTCCAAATTACTATTTTTAGATATCAAGATGTCTAGAAAAGGAAGCTTGTTATTTTGTTCAAAATCAATGGTAACTTTTATCTGTTCATAAATATTATAATACTCATCAACAAAGGTTTTTAATTTTTCTTGATCTTCATCCCATATTATAAAAATGCCATCTACATATCTTCTGAAGAGAATTGGTTTTATTATATTTGGATTGTTCATTATTATGGTTTCAATATTTTGTAATATGATTTTAGCCAGGAGTCCCGAAAGGGGGACCCCATTGGCGCTCCTCCTTTTTGTTGCCTATATAGATGCTATTTTGGAATGTAAAATACTTATTGTTATTTATGAAATGCAATGCGCTTTTTATTCTTTCTATTTCAGCGTAAAGGTGTCTTTTTTCCAACAGTTTCTCTTCAATCAAATTTATTGCTTGTTCAACAGGGGTGTTCGGATATAACGAGATGACATCGATACTGACTAAAATAAATTATTTCTTATTTTTAATGTTATTAAACATCTTGATTTCTAGTTAAATCTTCTGCTTTGTTAAGAGTATAGATATGTTCATTGTAATATGGTTTCAAGAAATTATACATGGATTGTTCTAAATTAATTGTTGGTGATGAACATTTAGAGACAATTGGTCATATGGGTTTCCATCTTTGTGTGTTTTAAGTTTTCCAAAAATTTCCGGTATTTTTGCTGCTATTGGTGGCAAGTCTTCTTTATTTCTTCTGGTAGACAACTATGGTTTTTAAAGATTACTAATTGTCGGATTATTTTATCGGTTGGGTCTCTATTAACAAGCATTGTATCCAGATCCTGTATGGTGTCCAACATTTTTTCATTGTATTCTGATTGGTTCATGATAATAAGCTGGTTTGTTTTATCTGAATTTATTATCTTAATATTAGGATTTTCTTTTAAATCTATTAAGGCTTGCCTTTCATATTTAATTTTCTGTTGTTTATCTTTTTGAGAGTTCATCAATTTTCCAATACTATTACTGATTTTATGTCTAGTTGGTCCTTTAACTGGTTCTGGTACAGTCAATTTCTTCGATGGGTGGTAAAAGTAGTTCAACTTTTTTCAAAGGCAGATAAGCATGTTTAGCTGCTTTATTGAGGGCTATTATCGGCAAAGGGTTTAGTTGGATATCTGATATATTAACATAGGTTAAGGTTTTTTATAAGGTTGAAATTTCAACTGTTTTTCGGATAGATCTCCCAATTTCTTGAAATGTCGTTTCATTTAATGTTGTGTCCTTTTCAAGGTGTATATGTAATTGCAAGATCAACATCTTCATTATTATATTTCATTCATAAATTATTATAAAGGTTAAGTTTTTTTAGATAAAAAAATCTATGGTTCTTTTTTTTTTTTTTTGTCGAATTTCTAGGCGTAACCGCTTTATTTCAGCTGTATTGATGATTTTTTTATCACTATTATTTAATATCTTTGTTCTGATTTGTAGATGTTTGGGGATTAATCCATTGTCTTTACATTGCTTCAAAAAATCTAAGTGGTCTACTTCATTATTTAATTTTAATCTAGTTTTTTTTTTTAATTTCTTATATCTTGCTTAAGGGAATCTTCTTAAACTCAAGTTGTCACTGTGCACACCAAAAAAAAAAAAAAGTTCTTAAAAACTGTAAACATATTATTCCAATTAACACGATCTGTCTCTTTTGATGAAGTACCTTTTTAAGTTCTTCCTGATGTTTTTTTGGCGATTAAGTATCTTTTTAAGTTCTTTTTGATGCAGACAATTCAAAAATGAGTTCATTAAGAATTTTTAGAAAACTGACTTAAGTTTCTGGAGTAAAGTTTTAAGTCAGTTTTCTAAAAACTCTTAATGAACTCTTTTTTGGATTGTGTGAACAAGAGCAGAATCAAAAAGAACTTAATCATCAAAAGAACATCATCACGAAGAACTTAAAAAAGTTTAATTGGAATAATATGTTTACAGTTTTTAAGAACTTTCGACTTTTAAAAGAATCTTATAAAAGATCAGGGTCATTCCATAAAATATCACATGGTGGTGGTTGCTGAAACATTTAAGAAAATTTTTATATTTTTACCATGGAATAGCTGTTATTATGTAGATTTCAGAAATGTGTTTATAAATTTTTTATAGGCTGCCATGTTGAAGAAAAAATCAAAATGACCACCTCCGACAAGCAAAATTGAGTCCTGCAGTCTGTTTGCTTTTTTATAATATCTCCCAAACTATTAAAATAACAGTTTCAAATAAAATCCAGTAATGTAAGCATAGTCACAGCTATAAAATAAAGTATTAATATTGCATTTAATATTTTAATCAGTACCAGAAAACTTGACAAGCATTTTCAGCACAAAATTGAATATTTCACTAACTTTAAGATTTTTCAACTTATGAAGGAATTACATACACAAAATGGAACTCTACAATTAAATAAAGTACGTGTAGTTAGATAAGTTAAAAATGTTAAACTCAATATTAACACCCTCCTTCTTATTAAAAAAGTTGTTTAAAAACTACATTTTGCAAATTCTGGTCATATTTGGCAAGCTGCATCTAAAAAAGGAGCGTACGAAAAAATCTGAAAATTTTATAGAATATACTTCTTGCAGGGGTGTTAGCATTGTGCAAGTCTCATATTGAGTTTTTGATCTGTATAGCTGCTGTAAAATATTGAAGATAATAAAAAATGGCGAATTACGAAATATCAATTTTGCACATCAGAATTAACTTATTTTGGGTATTTATACTATTATTTGTATCCTATTAAATTTTAGGGCAGTCATGTGAAATATTATTTATAGGAAGTAAAAAATATAATATTTTCTATAAAATTATCTGAAAAAAGTTGGGTTTTTATAACAAAGCTTGCTGCTTACATTTTATTTATAGTTGATGTGATTGATTAAGATAGTTTTTTTTAGAAAAATTTTCCTTGACAATCTTGAAGTTAATCTTGAGTATTAAATGTTCCGTTTGTAAACCACAAAAAACGTTTAGGTCACTTTTTCTGTAGCAACAATGACAACTTTGTGTTCAGATAGTAACTAATGTTACGAGTCTATCCTGTTGCTGTACTGAGTCCCAACGGTGAGATTTTCCTTAATAAATTTTCAGCTTTCACCCAAACCTTGTCATCTCTTGCTTAGGCCACAAGGATAAAAAAAATGAATGAAAAAGTCATTTGTGCTGACAGATACATTTTCAACAACACCTAGCCACCCTTTATTGTCATAAACACAACATACAAAGTCATTAATTTTTATATCACATACTAAAAAATCATTTTTTTTAATATTTATTTCTGTACATATTGCTGATCCAGAAATAATGCCCACTTTTAATGTAAATTTATTTTTCGGGATGAAACAGTGATTTCTCTTGTGTGCTTCATTGTAAAGATTATGTATATGAAGTATTTCTGTAGTAGATGAAAATTTAAATGTGATTCCAGTAATATTTTCATTACAAAATTTATAAAATATCTTCAGCAGTTAAAATTTGTTTTTCAAATGGGTTTTGGAGACTTGCCTTTCTGACCAACCAATTAACACGTTCGCTGCCGCCGTACTACATCAGCGGCCAGGACGCGGTGCCAGTATGAAACCCGTGCAAATCTCCCACGAAGCCACAAGGGGTCACATGGCACCACGATTAAGCTTTTATGCGTTTGGACCAACCAGCCGTGTGTTCGCATCTCATGGCTTTGCATGACTTAGCAATTCTAAAATACGAGAAAATTTATCCATAATTGATATTCGTAATTATAATTCTGCCAGAAATAAAATATTATTCCAATACTGAATGAAGTAGACATTTACTGGATACATATTTCAAACATTGTTGCTTATAAAACAAGAGAAATAATACTTACAAATGCCAAAGAATTCTGTAAATAGTGCCATGATGCATAACTGGATAAATACAAAATCTATACATTTTGATTTGGGTACGGTAAAAAATCCCACACACGCAACCATGCAGTTCGACTTGGAACATACTTTTTTTTAGCGAAATAGGAAGACAAAATATTTATCCCTTATTTACGATGATACAATTTGAAGCATGGCTGAAAGCACAGTGCAGGATTTTCTGAGCACTGGGCGCAGTAATAGAGTGTCCCTGCGAATCCCTTCGGCAGAGCACATTTTGCATGGTCTTCTCAAAAAAATCCCCCTTTTTTTTTTTTTTTTTTACTGGAAGACACTAGCGTACTTTTGCGTACTTTTAATGATTTAGATATCTTCGCTCGGGAAGTTGATGGCTCTTGATTCAGAAGTTGACGTACAATGGATAGCCTAAAATCGTAGAGGCTTATCTTCATCCCTGAGAATTTATTATACAAGTTGTGGGACGTGATTATCATCATATGAAATATATATGTATTCCTAGCTTCTCATATCATCTTATGGTTTTCCTTTCACAAGGATAGTACGCTAGGATTTGATCTTGACGATTACCCCTGACAAATTTATTATAGTTGATAACAGCCTTAGTTTTTTTTTTTATTATTATCTGTCCCCTTTTATTTACAGTTTGAACTAAATCGTCCTCAAACTCCGTGGTAATGAAGAGAACATCCCTTTTATCTTTTCATTTGCACACTGCAACAGCATTGGAATATTGGCATTTCCGTTCCCCCTTCAAAAGTTCAGCTTTCGTGACATCTTTAAGATGATCTCGTCGGTCTGCACGGAGAGTTCCAGTGCAATGCGAGATTGTAACTATTATAAAAATTATCCATATAAATAGCATGACCAACATTTAGCTTCCCTTCCATCAATTTTAAAACTACATTAGCAGCATGACCCCCCCCCCCCGGAGTCCAGTTGCCCTGTGTAAACCAAAGCTTTTAGAATCATACCATTTGGTTCCGTTAGCATATAAACTTTCACCCCATATTTATGACGTTTTCCTTTCATGTACTGTTTGAAAATCAAACGACCTCTCCATAAAACCATTGATTCATCAATCGTAAGTTCTTTTATAGGGTAGTATATGCTCTCTATGGCATCATTAAATAATTCCAGTAAAGGCATTATTTTTGCAAGGCGGTTGGTCGTAATCGCTTTGCCAGGTTGAGGATTTCTTGCAAAATGAAGGCACCACATGATCAGGAGGAAACGATTCCTGCTCATATTTGAAGAAAAGCAGTCCATTTTGAATAATGGATCTATTTTCCAGTAGGGCATTAGACTTTCATCACATCTACAGACACATCCTTTTATTCATTTATTCGTGAACCTTCAGTAACTCCCGAGATTAACACTTCTACAGCATATGCATTACTTTCCCTAACTAATAGATCGTAAAATTACTCATTTGAAAAAAGATTAAAAAAATCGATTGGTTCAGTACCTATCATATTAATTTTTAGTCCTGGTACACCAGTGAACGGAATTCTTCTCACGATGTCAGGACCATCACACCAATGTGTAGCCAAAATCCGTCGAGGCGGAGCACGAGAAAGAGCGCGGCATTCTTCATTCTCACTTTCACTGCAGGTTGTACTACAGCTAGAAAAAGAATATGTTTCTGTACTTGATGACAGATTATCAGCATCATCTCCTATTTTCACGGAAGAATGTACCTGCCGAGGAACTTTTGGTTGAGAGGGACCGGCGATAGCGCGTCCGAATACATCCATTGTTTCCGCAAAACTAAGTATTGAAGTGAATATGGGTTTCTTTGAAATCCCTTTAAAAGCCTCCTCAACAAGCCTACCTGTGATGTATAAACTCTAAAGTAGCAAATGCTTTTTATTGCCACTCAAGCATTTATTTATTGATAGTTGCCATCACCGCAAAACCAGTGATGTTCAAAGGAAAATAAACATTGCAGTGAAAAGTGTGCGCTGTGTTAAGTCTATGGGAAGTCAACTTACTTTCCCTTCTCTAAACCATGTGGGAAAAAATCCGCTATCCCCAAACCACGGTCACTTTTAGACAGTTGGAGACTCATTTTCAGTGCCAGTAACAAAATAGACAACTCTCTTAAAGTGCCGAAGGTTTTAAGAAGCGAAATATGAAGCCATGATTACGACGGCGTTCGGCGGCACCTGGGCTAAGTATTGTAAGACGCCGTTCGGCGTCATGTGGCCTTGAAAGTGTTAACAGTGCCTCCACACTGCCCTTTTCCAAGCAAAAACGTGCCACTCAGCAGGTATTCCAAAATCTTCTTCATCGTAGCATAAATTCAAAAAGTGTATGGTGATTTTTATATTATCTGGTACACCCATCTGAAAAGTAATATATTTTTGTAATATGATTTTTTTTTTTTTTTTTTTTTTTTTTTTTTGTAATTCTAAAACAAGTTCTTTTTGGAAACAGTAAAATGATGTAGTACTATGCTCTAAATAATCACTGATTACATAAAAACTGTTAAGATTTTACTTCATTCTTCCCATTCGCACATCATTACCGCGAAATAGAATCAACGAAGACAGCGGTATCTGTCAAAACAGATGTGGAAGTATCAAGCGTTATTTTTTAGGTTGGAAGTTTAAAAACCATCGTGAGCAACTGTCTACTATAAAGCAGTCGCCCATCCCTAATTTAGGGCCACTGGTTCCAGGGAAGGGAGAGAGCCAGTGCTTTAAGACAAATACAACATCCATGCCTCACCGGGATTAGAACCCAGACCAGTCTCGGATGATTAGTCGGAAGGCAGCACTTAGACCACTGCGCCATCGGGGGTAGCTTTTTTTTGCAGATAGGAAGAGAGGAAAAGTACAAAACTGACGACTATAATGCTGTCTTGCATCGACGAAGAAAGAAAGATTTCACAGACGGTTCGAAATCTTTTTCTTCTGCGTTGATCCAAGGCAGTGGTTGATGGAATTTCGACCATTGTAACTGCTAATTATTAGCGAAAACCAGGAAAATTTGACATTCATCCAGAGGGCTGGAGGAAGCGCTGAAAATCCGGAGTCTCCCACCTAAATTTGGAGAGTTGGCATGTCTGCATAGGTGGAAGAAGCATTTATGCTCTGGCTCTGTCCATCTTCATGATAACTCATGTAAAAATGCTTCGATTTTGATGAAATTTTAGTATGTTGTAAAGCAACGTCTGGGGATCTGCCCTATTGAAAATAGTTAAAATCAGACTGCAATTTATTTAGAAATCGGACCCTAATATAATTTTCATTGAACAGGATAACTTGCGTAAAATTACTTCGATTTTGATGAAAGTTTAGCATGTTTCTAAGCTACACCTTGGGATAAATCTTATTGAAAATTGATAAAATTGGCAGAATACTTCTTCCGAAATCAGCCCACAATTATTTACTCATGGAATAACATAATTCCGTGCTCTACTTTCTGCGGAAGTGGGGTATAGATGCAGGTAACTGAAATATGCCCATAAATATTATTTCACATGAAAATGCCCTAAAATTTAATTGGATACAAATAAGAGTGTAAATACCCAAAATAAGTTATTACGATGTGCAAAATTGATATTCGTAATTTGCCATTTCTTATTATCTTCAATATTTTACAGCAGTTAACCCCGCCTTCTCGTGGTGCATCCTGTTCCCACTAAGGGGCTCTAACGACCGCCAATAGCGGTATAACTATACCATCAGGATTAGAGGAAACGCTATCCCACACTCACCAACCCACTTGGCCAGCGTGTTGAGTTATGGCCAAACCCCTCCAAAATGACTCCACAACTTAAATCTTGGCCCTCAGTCTCCGGCAGCTGGAATGTACCTGGCCAAGGCAGCGGCCAGTGCGACATGAAGGCAGAGGGTGCTAAGAATCCCCGGAGGACCGGACTAGGCTGCCATCTGATGCTGACCTTGGCTACATATAATGGACGCTCCCTATCTTCTGATTAAAGGCTTCTTGAATTGGAAGAAGAACTACAAAGGATCAAGTGGGACATCGTCGGGCTAAGTGAGGTAAGGAGAAAAGGAGAAGATCTCATTGAACTGAAAAGTGGACATCTCTTCTACTATCGTGGGACAGATACTGCCAGAACTAGTGGTGTTGGATTTATAATAAACAAGAAACTGAAGGATAAAGTTGTAGAAGTTGAAAGTTCCTCTGACAGAGCTGCACGACTCGTTATCCAACTCTCGAAAAGATACCAGGCTCAGATTATTCAAACTTATGCACCCACCACAAGTCATCCTGAAGAAGAAATTGAAGAATTTTATGAGGAAATTCGTCATCTAAATAATAAAGGTAAGCAGCACTTGAAGATAATTATGGGAGATTTCAATGCAAAAATAGGGCAACTGCAACAGAATAAAACTTCAGTAGGTAAATTCGGTCACGGCAACAGAAACCAGCGTGGAAATACTCTCGTTGAGTTTGCAGAGGCGGAAGAGTTTTTCATCTTGAACTCCTTTTTCAAGAAAAAGCCACACAGGAAATGGACATGGAGACATTCAAATGGGACGACAAGTGAAATTGATTTTATTATGTGTAACAAAAAATTCATCATAGAAGACTGCAGTGTGCTAAACAAGTTCAACACAGGTAGTGACCATAGATTGGTGAGATGTAAGATGCACCTAACACTAAACATGAACGTGGCAAGCTCATAAGACAAACAAAATATACTGACATAACCAACCTTAAAAAACACAATAATAGCTTCAAAGTTGGAACTGAAAGACAGATTCTTTGCTTTAGAAGGCCTAACATCGGAAAAAGTGGGTATTTCTGAAGTTAACAGAAAAGTAACCAAAGCTCTTATGGAAACAGCAATAAAATTAGCTGGGTCTAAGAACAAGTTGTGTGTGAACAAATTATCAGGAAAACCCAAAATGTTGATGCAAAAAAGAAGAGAGATTAGGACAACTAAAGAAGATGTGACTTCCAAAGTGGAATATATAGAGCTATGCAAGACAGTACGAAAAAGTATCACTGAAGACGCAAGGAAATTCAACTGTGAACTAGTGAGGAAAGCAACTGAAAACAACCAAAGCCTAAAGATAGCAAAGGGACATCTTAGTAAGGGAAGAAAACAGATTATGGCACTGAGAAAAGAAGATGGTTCTGTAACAAGAAATAGAGGCAAAATTTCGACAAGAGTGAAAGATTTCTACTCCAAATTATATGAAAGGGATAATACATGTACTCCAGACATCATGAAAGGTACCAGTACCAGAGTTCTTCCAGTCCTCCTAGCAGAAGTTGCACATGCAATCAAGAACATGAACAGGGAAAAAGCTCCAGGAGAAGATGGAATTACTGTAGACATCATACAAGAAGCAAGTGGAGAAATCGAAACAATACTCGCCCAAATTTTCACTCGATGCCTTAATGAAGGGAAGATCCCTAAGGATTGGAACAACGCTACAATGATCCTGCTACATAAAAAAGGTGGCATTGAGGATCTCAAGAACTACAGACCTATCAGCCTTCTATCAGTGGTTTATAAAATCTTCACTAAAGTTCTTTCACACCGCTTGAAGGTAACACTGGACTTGGCTCAACTGAGAGAACAAGCTGGAGTCAGAAGTGGCTACACCACAATAGATCATATCCACGTACTGAGAGAACTAATTGAAAGAGCGAGGGAATATGAACTTCCATTATGCATGGCTTTTATCGATTATGAAAAGGCCTTTGATTCGGTGAAACCATCAGCAGTTAAAATGACTATGAAATCCTGCGGTATTGAAGATGCATACATTAATATCATTAATAACATCTATGAAAATGCAAGTGCAAAAAATTCGGCTGTTTGAAAATACAACACACATAAAAATTGGAAAGGGAGTGAGACAAAGTGACACCATATCTCCGAAGCTCTTTAATGCCACATTGGAAAATATCTTTCAATCACTGAACTGGGAAAACAAAGGGATAAAGATTAATGGAGATTATCTAACCCACCTTCGTTTTGCTGATGACGTAGTCATTTTTGCAACTACCCCATCAGAGCTGCAGAGTATGATCCAGGAACTTGCTGACAAGAGTAAAGAAGTGGGATTAAAAATGAACTTTCAGAAGACAAAAGTGATGTTCAATGCTTTTACAAGAAATGAAGATTTATCGATTGATGGAGAAAAGCTGGAGATAACAGACACGTACGTTTATCTTGGACAGCAGATATCAAGTGAGGGTCACATTGATGAAGAAATTAATCAGCGAACAAAATTTGCCTGCAGAGCTTTTGGAAGAAACAGCATAATTTTCAAGAGCAATATGCCATTATGTCTTAAAAGAAAAGTGTTTGATCAATGCATCCTTCCAGTGCTTACGTATGGTGCAGAGACGTGGATCTTAACTAAAAGAGACATACAAAGGCTGCAGACAACTCAAAGCAGCATGGAGAGATGCATGCTTGGTGTAAACCAGGAGAGATAAGAAGAGGAACTTGTGGATCCGTGGAAGACATCATGATCAGAGTTAAATTCCTGAAATGGCAATGGGCTAGACATACTGCCAGAAGGACAGACCATCGATGGACAGCCGAAATTTTAGATTGAATTCCAAGGGACAGGAAAAGACCCAGAAGAAGAAGACCACATGGGAGATGGGTAGATGAAATTCAAAAGTATGCGGGAGTGACATGGAGGAGACTGGCACAAGACAGACAGTTGTGGAGGAAACTTGGGGAGACCTTCGTCCAGCAGTGGATTGATAATGGTTGACGATGATGATGATGACACAGATCAAAAACACAATATGAGACTTACACAATGCCAACACCTCTGCTAGAAGTACATTCTATACAATTTTAAAAAATTTTCGTACGCTCCCTTTTTAGACGCAGCTTGCCAAATATGACCAGAATTTGCAATATGTAGTTTTTAAACATTTTTTTAATAAGAAGGAGGGTGTTAATACTGAGTTTAAAATTTTTGAATTGTCTAACTACATGCACTTTATTTAATTGTAGAGTTTCATTTTGTGTATATAATTCCTTCATAAGTTAAAAAATCTTAAAGTTAGTGAAATATTCAATTTTGCACTGAAAATGCATGTCAAATTTTCTGGTACTGAATAAAATATTAAATGCAATGTTAATAGTTCATTTTATAGCTCAGACTATGCTTAAGTTACTGGATTTTTTTATTTGAAACCGTTATCTTTAATAGTTTGGGAGATATAAAAAGCAAACACGACTGCAGGACTCAATTTTGCTTGTCGGAGGTGGCCACTTTTATTTTTTCTTCAACATGGCGGCCTATAAAAAATTTATAAATACATTTCGGAAATCTACATATAACGGCCATTCCGTGGTAAAAATATAAAAATGTTCTAAAATGTGTCAGCAACCTAATTAAGTGAAATTATGTGATATTTTATGGAATGACCCGACAACATTTGTAAATAAATTTAGTAACAAGCAGCAATATTTTTAAATAATAAATAATAAAAATATCAACAAATAATGTCTCATATCCAAAAAAAGTGTTTGAAATACGTGAAGAATGTTGAAAAAGTGACTATTGGCATTATATTCCAACATAGTTTTATGAAACAGACTCACGTTAAAATACATGGTTTTTACCAAAATAAATAATGTGGTAAAATTAATTGAATTTAGGCAATTGAATGTTGAAGGTTAATTTACAACTTCCCCATACACAATGTTTGATGTATTTCCTAATGGTGCTGAAAAAAATAATATTTTAGTGAACTGACCCTAGAACATGCAATGCATGTATAACTGCCCATTTAAAAAAGCAACATGTTTGTAAATCTATCCCAGTGTACTTGATGGACTGGCTCTGAGCTTTATTAATGGTCATGGCAAAGCAAAGTTTGATCAAAAACTGCAGCCTGTAGAACTGGAAAGGGTAGTCACTTGGTACGAGGGGTAATGTGGGATGCAAACAATTTCTCCTATCCCAAAGCCTGTGAGTACGATGACTTCTATAATTCATCTGCACATTGTGATCCTCTCTTGCATGGCATTGAAGTTGAATCGAACTTTGTGAGCATCAGCAAGTTTTCAGTCTGTTTGGATTATGACTGTGAAACTGACCCGCTAACTCGAAGCCCTATGAGCATGTAAAATTTATAAGTTTTCAAACAATTTATGCGCACAGACTCGCAATGCCATCTTACATTGGATCTGTAACTAATTTATCAGCACATTGTGATCCTTTCTTGCATGGTGTTGAATCAAAGTTTGCAAGAATTGGCAAGCTTCCAGTCATTTTGGATTATGACTGATAAGTTGCCTGTATATTTTTATATTATAATTTGGCCAAGGATGGTTCATAGATCCATAACTGTTTTACAACTTAGAACAGGGTCTTGACATCAATGCATACGGTTTGACACAAAACGGTAAAAGGCTTTAGCGCCCCTTAATTAAAAAACAAAAATCCTGGCATTTTACAGCATTTTAAATGGTTTTAGCAAAATCATCTCTTTAAAGCTATGAGCAGTGTGTGTGTGTGTGTGAGAGAGTTGAAAGCACACAATATTTTGCAGCCGCAATTCTGACTTTTTTTTTTTTTTTTTTTTTTTGGTTTTCAGGCTTCTCTAGGTATCTAACCTTCAGACCTGTCAGCATTTCAGACAGTAAAGCTAAGCTTTTTTCTTTCGAACATTTCTAGGTATCCAGACCCTTAAGACCTATCACAGCATGACAATTTTCACATCTCTAGTTCATTCAGAAGCGGTCAAATAATTTGCGGATGGACAGACATGAATTTTCCCCATTTTGTTTTACATTATATATGATGACAAACACTGGTACTGGTAAGAACAGACACAAGCGAAAAAATGAATTATAGTTTTGAAAAAATATAAATATGTTATACCTATGATTTGCGTTCCAGCAATTTGGTGAACAGTCTGAAGAGGGCTCAAAGGTGCCATCTGCTGTTCCTGGTTTGCTGGAGATACTGCATTTGTTGCTATTACATTAGGTGCCAGACCCAAACTTTGTAAAGTACTGGCATTGGCTATGATTTGCTGTCCTTGGCTATTCTGAATCTGTACACCTTGCAAACCTGCAACCCCTGGTAAACCCTGTACTTGTATCACATTAGATGGCCTTAAGCCGGGAATTCCTTGAACACTGATAGCAGACGTTGGCCACCAAGCAGCAGCTGTACCTCCAGCGAGGATCTGTCCAACTTGCCCTTGAACAACTTGTCCTGAAGGAAGCTGCAGGTTCGTTACTGCCATTTGCTGACCAACATTTTGATTACCCGAAGAACTTGAAGTAGCAGTTTGATTCTGCCTGGCGTTAGTGGTTTCTGGTGTTGATATAACAGATGTTCCACCGGTAGTCGTCCACGTTGTGCTGGTCACTGCTTGTGAATTGGCCTGTGACATTTGCATAGGGGTAGCAACATGGACCTGTTGCACTTGACCCTGTGATTGCACTGGGCCTGACAACTAAAGAAATAATAATAAAAAATATGAAATAAGTTATGAAATTCCATTAAATCAATTAAGCACATGCACAAAATACAAATTTTAAGTATATCAGCAAAACATAATACATGCATCTGGTTAAGTAATTTTAAATGAAAATCATGAAAAAACATCCTGGCAAAAACACCACCTTATTTTAATTATGTTAATAAAAATTAAAACATTTTAATGATGCACATTATTACACACACACACCGATAATAAGTCAGTGTCTATAAATTTCTTAAGTTGGTTTATTTATGTACTATTCACTAGGAACACATACATAGTTCCCACTCTTTTTCCACCAAAAAAAAAAAAAAAAATCAAGGACTTTTCAAGGACTCATAAAAATTTTCACGACTATATTCGTGCCCAATAAGAACTCACATGAAACACTAAAATAAGTTGTAACAAACAGTCAAAAAGTTCAATTATAGTTATATCTAAATATGGGGTATATCTTGGTGAGGTATTGTTCCACAAGATTTCAGGTTTCCTTATCACTGACACAATGTGTTAACAATTAACAAAACAGTTAAAAGCAAAATATTTTTCATTAAAAGTCAAACTAACTGAAGAATAAAATATAAAAAATTGAAAGCAACATCCCCTTGGGCACTATGGAATATTGTCATCAGTTGCAGACAAACACAAGGAAAACACTAGAAAAAAGTAATGCTTGACAGCAGAAACTTAATTTTCATTAGTATTAACTAAAAGCCAAAAGCATCGTCAAGTTGCAAACATAGTTTATATGCCAAAATTTTACCTTTTATCTATTTTGACTTATAAAATTACTTATAAAATGCATATTTTGTTTTACTTACATTTGGAATTTTTCTGGCTCTTACACAGAACTACAGATGTATAATGTATATCTTTATATCGCAAAACCGGCTTCAGATGCTAGTATCTTACACTTATACCCCCTCGCATTCACTTATCATAGTTCAAAAGAATTCCCCTGGCATTTGCTTATTGCAGTTCAGAATCACAACAGAACGAAAACTGGAAATGTGACAACTACGTGCTCCTGATTCCAAGAGTGTTCCACAACACAGCGCAGCCACCTGTTACATTTTGGTGATAGCTTCTCTTCAACGAACTACAGCTATTCTGAAATTCGGTGAACAGGGGATGAAAAAAAAAAACAAGTACTTTTCAAGAACTCTTACAAAATTCAAAAACTTTCAATGGTGCTTGAAAGGAAAACTAAATTCAAGGAGTTTTCAAGGACCGTGGGAACCCTGACATACCTTTTCACTTAACAAGAGAAAATGATAAAAGGTAAAGCAAGCACTCATAAAAACATAGATGCATGGATGTATTCACAACAAAAACTAAAAACAGGACAGTGAGATATCTACAAAACATCACCATAAATACAAGATCAACACCAGTGTTCAAAATGAACATGCATGTCAAATCATATGCAATGCTACTGATAATACAGAAACAAGAAAAAAAATATGACATATTTTAGTGCCATAATGGAATGCTAGGTGACAGGGCCCGACTTACACAGAATTGGGCCCTAGGCACAACCCAAAACGAGGCCCCCTCCACTCGACATTTACTTTACAGAGTCGAGTAGCTAGTGTGACCATTTTGGGTGACTGTATTACAATCCAGCGTAATAATTTAATAAACACAATACATTTATCAGACTGACATTAAATTACGGTAGTACTTGGTAAAAATATTGTTTTCTCCTAGATTTTTATGCTGTCCTACTGATTTGTATCTGAAAAGACTTGAACCTTCATCAATGAAACAGTTGTGTGTGACAAAGTCATATGACTGGTAAAATTCAATTGGATATTGGATTTTTTGCCAGGTGTGTCTAAATTATACTATTACCATATTAACCAGGGGTGTATTTAAGAGAGAAGTTTAGGGGGATTCAAACCCTGCCCGAATTAAGTTCAAAGATTTTTCAAATATAACTTTTGGGAGCTAAAATGTCAAAATGTTTAAAAATTGCTTCAGAACCATGCAGTAATTGAAATTGAAGTATATAGTTGATCTTAGTAAGCCATAATTACAAACATACACATACTGCTAGTTTTTATTACACAACACGACATTTTTTTTGTTTAATCTCACACAAAAACCCTCCCCAAATTATTTGGAAAATGTTACTGATATTAACTAGAAATAAAACATACACTGCTGGACAATTGCCAAGGACGGATCATAAACGGCTATATAGCGCATAAAAAAGTAAGTGTGGTTGGATGCCAAGTGAAATAAAATGTCAGAATGCCAGGACATTACAAGAAAGACAATTTATTGTGCTCTGAAATCCAGAAGGCTTTGAAACATGTTCAAGGGACAAACAGGCCATTTTGTGCAGAATACGTAAACGTGAAAAAAATGCAATTACCGTCCGCAGGCGTTCCGGCGTAAGATGTCAATACGGGATATGGCCACCATAGAGTGCGATGCAAGATTCCACACGTCGTGTCATGCTTTGCACAACATTATCAAGCAGCTGTTGGAGTAATTTATCCCATTCCTCTGTCAGTGCACGGATGAGGGTGTCCTTGTTTATTGGAGGGCATTGGCGACTAGCAAGACTCCTCCCCAAAGCATCCCACACATTTTCAATGGGATTCAGATCTGGAGAACATGCTGGCCATACGAGGCGTTGAATATCCTCGCTCTCAAGACACTCCTGGACAGCGACTGTTCGATGACATGTTGCGTTGTCGTCCATGAAAATGAATCTATCACTGACAGCACCACGGAACATGCGAACATGAGGTAGCAGAACATCATTAATGTATCGTTGGCCAGTCATAATCCCAGTTGGGAGCACATAGAGGGACGTACGGCCATTGATCATGATGCCAGCCCATACCATGACACTACATGTCGGATATCGGTCCCTTTCCTGTATGTTTGCTGGACAATATGCAGTACCACTATCACGCCAGATCAGTTGTCGTCGACAATCGGACGATAGACTGTATCTACTCTCATCTGAGAAGAGGACAGCAGACCAGTCATTATCAGTCCAATTCGATGTTGATGGCACCATTGCAAACGGGCGGTACGGTGACGTCTGGACAATGGGATGCACACAACAGGACGGCGGGCGTATAGTCCTCCTTCATGCAAACGTCTGGCGACAGTTTTTCGGGAGATCCGCTTGCCAGTAGCAGCCATAAACTGATTTGCTACCTCACTAGCTGTGCTGCGCCGGTGTCTTTTTGTTGATAGCACTATGTACCGATCTTCTGCAGGTGTCGTACTGCGAACACGACCTCCCCCGTGACGTTTGCTACACTCTCCATTTGTTTGAAATGATTTCCAAAGCCTTGAAACAACACTGTGGCTGACGTCGAACTCCCTGGCAACATCTGTTATTTTTCGCCCTTCTTCAATCTTGCCAATAATACGGCCACGCATAAAATCATCTAGGTGATGTCGGGAAGACATACTGAAAATTGCAAGTTCGTCTATTTATTCTTTCCCTTTCAACTTTGCGTTTGAACAACAACGGTCAATACGCGTCAAATCCTTTATATCTCTTATCAGCGCTATGACGTCACGAACAAGTTCGGCAATCCAAAATTTGCATACGAACAACACGTCTTACTGTATCCCGCACTTATGCTAATTTCCACATTTTCCTGCCTTCCATTTTATGGTTGCTATCGTTGCTATTGTCATCCGTCCTTAGCAATTGTCCGGCAGTGTATTATTTTGCCAGTATTTGCTTGTGTTTTGCCAGCAATTTATATATAGTTACTTCACATCACATCTACCCACGCATAAATATTTTGAAAAAGGAAAAGTTTTTTTTTTTTTTTTAACCAAGATTTTGGGGCCCTTTCAATTTGAGGGCCCTAGGCATGTGCCTTGGGTGCCTAGGCGTAAATCAGGCCCTGCTAGGTGAAGACATTCACTCACTGGATTAACTTCTTGGGCGATACTTTTACTGTGGTGAAAAAACATTTAAATGCTACAAAATTATTCCACAGTCATTATGTTAATTTAACCTGTTACCCATAATACTGAATGGTACAGCCACCTGGCTTGCCTAGAAATATTTGTGCATGCACAATGATCATACAAAAATGTATCAAAATCACCACTGATCACATATATAATATATGTCACTCTTTAATTTATATATAGTTACTTCACATCACATCTACCCACGCATAAATATTTTGAAAAAGGAAAAGTTTTTTTTTTTTTTAACCAAGATTTTGGGGCCCTTTCAATTTGAGGGCCCTAGGCATGTGCCTTGGGTGCCTAGGCGTAAATCAGGCCCTGCTAGGTGAAGACATTCACTCACTGGATTAACTTCTTGGGCGATACTTTTACTGTGGTGAAAAAACATTTAAATGCTACAAAATTATTCCACAGTCATTATGTTAATTTAACCTGTTACCCATAATACTGAATGGTACAGCCACCTGGCTTGCCTAGAAATATTTGTGCATGCACAATGATCATACAAAAATGTATCAAAATCACCACTGATCACATATATAATATATGTCACTCTTTACTGTCATGTAAAGGATCCTGCAACATAATTCAAATGTGTTGAAAAGGCCCTATGCATTCCTCATGGTAATTCACTATGCCAGAGAGGCTGCCATGCATAATGCTAACTATTAAAAGATGGTTCTTTGAAACCATAATACTCTGTGGGAGAAAAAGTGTACAATAATATCCAGGGGTGATTGTGAGGTGACACAAGAAACCCTGAAATTCTCAGCTCAGTGCCAATATACATATAATGTATAATGCGCACATATAAACTAGCTACACAACAAATAGGCCCAAGTGCTTGTGCAGTTAAACTTTGCATCTTTTCTTGTAAAAAAAATAATCAAATTATTTGAACTTTCAAAATAATGAAAAGAGCCTTCCTTTCAGGAGGCTGCTATCTTGAGAGCTTGTTTGATAACAAAAGAAACGCACAAGGTGTCACAAATCGTCTACATTCACCATTCGCATGGACATGCAGTGTTTTCAATCAAACACTGTAATTCCCAAAGAAAATGGAACCTGAAGTTTAGTTACCATTTTGTAGCATTTTTAGAAATGAAATGTCCGAAGCATCTCAAATTCTTCTAAAACTTAAAAACCCGGAGTTATGGGTTTGGAATGTGACAAAAACCCGGAATTCCAGGCTACACCCAGATTACAAACAGGTCTGAATATCATGACATTTGGTTGTGTGTCTGCTTTATCATAAATATGGTAACAAAATCCAAATTTCAACAGAAAAATACGAAGAAAAAAAGGGGGAGAGGGGATAAAGAAAATGGCTAGCAGAAATTAACCCTAACTTTTTATGTTATGTGCTTTCTCTTTGATATAAAAAAAAGCCACTTGCAGATATATTTTTATGCATACATGATAGCCTTAGTAAGTGCTTAAAAAAATATTGAAAGCCATATCAAGTGCATGTGAAATCTCAAGATTTATGTGACTCAGTAGAACCAGCAAGTATATCCTTCAATTTCAAAAGCAGTGGAAAGAATTTTTCTTCATTTTTCTTTTACTTAAAGTTTCCAAATAAACTTACTGCTGACACAATTTCCAGATTTCTGTTTTGCTATGTATTCTGAAACAAATGATAAGCAAACTCCACAACGTGCCCTCAAGTTGATATATTTCTGCTAATGATACATAGCCATAATCAAGGCTCGACAAATCCCAGGAGCCAGGTCGCCCAGGGAAATTCAGGCTGTGGCAAATAATTTTCTTCTTACTTGAGATTTCATAATTTGCAGTAAGTACCATAACTTCCATTGTATAATTGACAGATTATCTATTAAAAAGTTATAAATTTAAGGTACTGCAGATACCAGTAAAAAAAAAAAACGATTTTGGTACAGCATTTAAAAAAAATGTGAGGTAATTGTCAGGGAAGTCTGTGTTTATTGGAAAAGTACCAAAAATGCAGTAACAGAAAACATGTAACGTAACAGCAAGATAGTAAAGATCCAGACTCACGGTCACCACTGGCGATAAACTTCATCGTCGTGGCGACTAAAAGTGTTTGCTTAAATCGCCAATTCTGGTGACCAATACGGGAAAAACATTTATTTTATTTAACTTGTATTGTACGGAATTTTTTTTAACTTGTACGGAACTCGCACGTTTTTGAAAAATTTTACTCCAAATGTACAGAAATGGCACAAAATTTGAGTTGTACGGAAGTCGGCCATCACCTTTCTCATTCTATTCTGCTATTCTGTTTGAACAGCAGAAAAGAAAAAACAAAGTTTATAAAAAAGGAGAGGGCATCGGTTTTTGATCACAAAGAATGCGCCAAGGCTGATGGGTCATCGTAGGGGGAACGAGGTTCGCAAGGTTGCGGTGGGGATGAAAGCCGGTGGTCGACAGCTCAACTGTCTGCGTCAGAAAAGTCCAACTGGGAGAAATTTTTATTGAAAAAAAATTCTCCAATTTTTTAAGTAACTGAATGCAAATTTTACAGTAACCAAGACACGTCAAAATAAACTCCCATGTGAAATTTCCTCAAAATCTGATGAGAACTTTAGAAGTTAGGCATGTTCTTTTTTATTATTTTTAATGAATGTTCACTAAAAGCCTGCATAGTCCATAGGAAAATTCTAAAATCCGAAATCAGCATTGTCCGGATCCCCGGACGTTTCTGGATTTTAGAGGTTGTACTGTAATAATGTTTCCATACCTGCGAACTACTACGGAATGTCTGTAGTTTCTACGAATTTAGTTGGCTGACTACGGACCTTGCTGTCGAAACTACGGATTCTATGAACTTTCATTTTTTTTTTTTTTTAATTGTTTCATGATATGCATGAGATTCTTAAGTGGACTCGTGGAATTTCGTGTTTTTTTGTCATCATTTAGATCGTTCTCAGGATCAGTGTAAAACTGAAGACAATTTGCGGGCGGGTGGGTGGTTGGAGTTTCGTCTGGAGATGGTATTTCATGTCTCAAAACTTTCAAAATCGGTATTTGAAGGGAGTGAAAAAGTTACAGTAATCGTAATTTTTTTTCTCCCGATGTTGCCTTAGTGTAAAGTTTTATTGTTAAATATGATTTTATTGCATAAAAGTATTTCAGTTTGAAACTGTAGGCAACAATGTGCGAAAACTGAGGTTAGATGCCGCAAAAACTTCCCCGTAATCTCAGGCATCAGATTCTTCTGCAAAATCGAGGAATTCCGCCTTTTTCTTTATTATTTTGGTCATTCGCGAGATCAATGAACCAGTGAGCACAATGGGGGAGGGGGATGCTCGTCGGAGGACGGAATTCCATCTTTACGAAAATTTCGAAAACGGAAGGTCGATGGAGATCAGATTTTTTCCACAATCGCAATTCCTTTTTCTCGCGATGTTGCCTCTGTCCAGTATTATAGTTAAGTAATATTTATCTGCATGGCCACTAACAATATTTTTTATGGCCACTAACAATTTTGGTCTTGGTGGCCAATGTCTACTAGCAAAATTTGTAAGTCTGGATCTTTACAAGATAGAAGACCGCAAAGATATTGTAAGAATATATAAATGTATGTGTGTGTGTGTGTGTGTGTGTGTGTGTGTGTGTGTGTGTGTGTGTGTGTGTGTGCACACACACACACACATATTTAGAAGCATTCTGACAGAAAATATGACGCGCAAGGAAGGCATTACTATTTGCACGTGCAGAAGCCTACGTGGTGTGAGAATCTGTGACTCTCGGGAATCCCGCAGAGCTCCAGTGCAAGTAACCATTCTGCGAATTGCATTGCTTAGTTTTGGTTCGCTAATTGTATTAGTTAAAGATTTTTTTCTCCTGATGTTCAGTTGAAACGTATTCAGAAAAGAGACTGCTATGGATTGTTCGCAATTTCCTTCAACATATTTTTTTAGTTAATAAACTATGGTAATGCTGTAACAGCTAGCGATTTTAGTTCTTTATTTACTTAAAAGTAGTCACAAAAAGTACTTCAAACTGACAGTTACTTTTTCAATAAGACCATTACTTCTTTCGTACATCTTAGGATATTTTAGTTGGTCCTGTGAATCACAGTTTATGGCGAAAATTACGATTCACATGATAGGTGCCGATTATACGACTGTCATGCATGCTAATTACTATGAAATGTTCGTAGTTTCTACGGATTTAGTTGTCCGACTATGGAACTCACTCTCAAAACTATGGATTCTATGAATTTTCATTGTCTAATTTTTTTCTTATTTTGTTATTATTTTATGATATACACGAGATCCTCGTGCACATAAAATAAATAAAGCGGATTCACGGAATTCTGCTTTTTTTTTGTGTGTGTGTGTGTGGAGGTCATTATTTAAATCGTCCTCAAGATTGATGCAAAACTGAAGAGAATTTGGTTTTGGGGTGAGTCATTTTCCGTCCTGGGACGGTATTTTCATGTTTCAAAGCTTTTGAAAACAGTAGTTAGAGTAAAAAGAATCTGCTCTAATAGTCATTTTTTTCTCCCAATGTTGCCTTTGTGTCCAGTATTCTTGTTAAATATAATTTTATTGCATATATATATTCGTATTTCAGCTAAAAACTGTAAACAACAATTTGCGGAAACGAAAGTTAGATGCCATGAAAATTTCCCCCTAATCTTCAGGCACGAGATTCTTCTGCGAATTTGAGAAATTCCACCTTTTTCTTTATTATTTTGGCCACTCAGGAGATCGAAGCACAAGTGAACAGGGGTGGATCCAGGGGGAGGGGGCGCCCACCTTAGGTACCAAGGAAAAGCTTCGATTTATGTTAGGTTTTAATAACAAATCGAATTTTTTTTTTTTGTGGAAGAAAGTATTACTTAAATGTCTTATAAATTTATAGACATACTAAGAACACTTTCATTTTGCGGGAAAATATCAGAAAGGTCTCCGGTTATTCCCAAGCATGATGCATCATATCTCGAGAACGTTACGGCTAATAGGGAGTGAGGCCACTCTGCACAGCTTTACAAGTCGCACAACAAGCCCTCATACTGTAAATGAGGTTGTGATAACAGCTTGTGGCAAAAAATCCTATTGTTCTAAAAGCACAGATTTCAACGCCTGTAGGGTCCTGGGCGCGAGTGTACGCTGTGCAATGGCTCTTCCTAGAGCATCCCAAACATGCTCTATAGGATTTAGGTCTGGCGACTTCGCTGGCCACAACATACGGCGAATATCCTCACCCTCCAGAAAATCATCGACAAGCTGAGCTCTGTGTGGCCCCACGTTATCGTCCATAAAAATGAAGTTCAGTCCGACAGCTCCCCAGAAAAGCCTCACATAAGGTTCAAGGACCTCATCCCTATAGCGCTGTGCAGTCGCAGTCCCCTATCGATGACGTGCAGTGGTGTACGGCCGTACAACATGATGCCTGCCCACACAAGGATTCTACTTACACCAAAGTGGTCGATTTCCCTTATGTTGGAGGGATGATAGCGGGTCCCACGCTGCCTCCAGATGAAGACTCGTCGAGAAACACTTTGTGTACTGAGTCTCAACTCATCACAGAAAAGTGCATGGCCCAATCTTCCTGTGTCCAAGAAAGATCTGTTTGGCCCCACGACAGACGGGCTCTCTTCTGCGATCTGGTGAGGGGGATACACACCATTGGTGGCCGGGTGTAAAGGGCCTTCTCTGCTAGGCATCTGTACACAGTTTGCCTTGAAATTGTTGTTCCAGTCGCAGTAGCGAGGTCCTGAGAGAGGTCTCTAGCTGTCATCTGTCTATGGCGTTTGGCAGCTAACACCACGTAATGATCTTCCGCAGGTGTTGTGACTCTTGGACCAGCCTTGGCCGGGCCTTCTGGTGATGGTACCCGATGTCTGGAATTGGTGCCATAACCTGGATGCCACCTTTCGTGACACTTGTAACCATCGAGCAACCTCCACTTGAGACTGGCCAGCTTCAAGCCTGCCGATGGTTCTCCATCTCAGGCCACCATCTAAACGATTGCAAGCACTCATTCCAACTGAAACCAGTCAATCTTGTTATTTTTCTTGCAAGAAACACAACTCTGAAGACGAAATTCGCAGATGCAGAAAACGGTCACTTTCATGTTCTCTTACCAAACTCACCCTGTTAACCGTTTAACAAACAGTGGATGCTTACATTAGATTCACTGTTTCCCAAAGTATATGTGACAGCAATTTTAAACATTTTACTGGTTGCTATTTTGAATAATTGTAAAAAATGTGTTTGTGACCTTAGTTTTGGACATCAGTGTAGTTCAGGAGCAGTGTACATTTAAAAACTTGATGCTTCACATTATTTTTGCCTATTTTCAAAATGCTGTAGCTTGGACAAAAAAAATTTCATGAAAAATCCTTTTACAGTAGTTCATTTCTCATTAGGAATAGCTACCATAATTTTTTTCAAAAAAATTGGAGGTGATCAACTGACACAAGTTGGTCATACCTGCTTGAACTGAGATGGAAACTGTGGGTCGTATCAAAATCTCAACTCTATCACGCCGATAGGAAGATGCGTGTGTAGCGTAAATCACGAGAAGCGATGGATCCAATTTTCCAATTTGGAGTCATACGGGCAGGTGGAGGTGTAGCAATGTAAGTCTATCCCAAGTGGCAAGGCTGTACCTCAGAAAAAAAAAAGGAGTGTGAACCATTGTTCTCTAATTCAAGCTGTTCAGTGGTAAGAAAGAAAAATCCATATCTGATTAATAGTTGTGGTGATACAGCAGTGTGCAGTCAAATGAGCAGACATTTCATAATGGGACTAGAAAATTTTATAGCACTTCATGTTTCAAAAAAGTACTAAAGTCCAGTATAAAGGGGGAAAAAACAGCCTTTTGCCTTTGAAAAATCTGAAATTTAAGGGAAGTGATAAAATAATATATATATAATAGCTACAATAATGTATGTATGGATGACTATAATAGCAATAATTAAATTAATTGCATGAGTGAAAATCAAATTCAGTATTTATTGCATGACTAAAAAGCTGTAAAGGTTTTTTTAGATTTTCAGTAAAGCTGAAAAACTTATATAGGCAACTAATCACATAAAATGCAGATTAAAAGGCTCATTATATGTTATAGCCAGGGCTCGACAAATATGTTCCAGATCTATGAGCCCGGGAAAACGAAGTCAGATTTCAAAAAATAGCACACAACGTAATTTGTGTTGATGATGCTGGAAGGAAAAGCAATAAAGTATATTTGCTATAATTTTTTTTTTTTTTACCCAAACCACTGAGAAATAAAGTTCTAATTTATTTACTCCAGAATTTTCTTTTCCCATTCTTCCAGTTGTTGTTCTCAAAAATTAAAATTTTAGATTTGGCTTTTATTAAAACATAATTTATGGAAGTCAGATTTTGTACACATTAATTCAAAGTACAGTATTTTCCTTTGTATAATCTGCAGACCATAAAATCCAGAAAATAAAAAAATCCTTCCTAAGATTCGCGGCAGCGTATAACTTGCAGGTCGTGAAATTAAAAAAAAAAATTCATTACTCATAATCTGCAGATCGTAAAATTTTGAGGAAAAAAAAAAAAAAAAAACTTTTTTTACTTTGTATAGTGCCATGTACATAGACCATGAAATTCAGAAGAAAAGAAAAATTATTCAGTATGCAAAAGAAATAAGATATCCGTTTATTGACGTACAAACGTTATGAATAAAGCGTAAAGCTTTCAACACCAACAGGTGCCTTCTTCAGACTTGTTCGTGGTTAGTTAAGGCAAAAGTAACAAAGAATAGAAAATTTTAAATAAAATAAACATGAACAGAATTTGAGAACGTGATATGTTGCGTCGAGAGCATGCGACAACGAGAGATGTCAACAGGAACGTGCTAAGCGCGAAGGAATGTGCGCCATATTTGGGGAAGCTCAAATGAGACGTCATCGTTGCAAACTACAGGGTTACTCAAAATCTCCATGGTTTCCCTGACGGCAATGCCCCTGGCGGTAGTATAAGGAGCGATTCGCTTTATCTGGTCCCATTTCGGGATGGCGGAATGGGTAAGCATTTCTCTTTGGATAAGGCGGTTGTCAATCTTCCGTGCGAGACGTCCCGTTTGTGTTCGATAAGTCGAAGAGCAAAAGAGCGTTTTGTCATTCCGATGTAGTACCTGGTGGTACCATCCATGTATTCCAATGGTATGGAGTACACTCCCGCATTAGTCAGAGAGGTATGGGTGTTCCGGGATGAAAGCAGGTGGCGTGATATCGATCTCGGTGAGCGTATTCCAAAACTAAGCCCGAGTTTCTTTAAGGTGTTCTGCAAGAAGTAGGTCAGGCCGGGTACATACGGGCAAGCCCCAATGTATTGCAGAGAAGGCTTGGTATGGCGGCTACCCGGGTTGGAGAAAACAGCATCAGCATTCTTGATAATGTCCTCGATCACTTGCACACTGTAGCCGGAGGAAAAGGCCAGATCTCTTAGGTTGTCGACTTCTTCAATTCTGGATGCAGTGTCCGATGAGAGAATAAAGGCACGTTTAGCCCTATGTCTGAAAATGGCTAATTTGTGCGAAACTGGTCCCATAGAGGTGGGCAGTATTACATTCAGGACATGTGTTGGCTTGTAATAAACCTTGGTATGGAGGGATCCAGAACGAGATTTCATGACTAGGACGTCCAAAAACGGGAGACTACCGTTGTCCTCACACTCCATGGTGAAATGTATGTTCCGGTGGAGGGAATTAATAAAAGCGAAAAAAGCGTTCAGTTCATCAGCTCCATGCTGCCAGACAAAAAATACATCGTCGGCGTATCTTAGCCATATAAGAGGAGCGAGTTTAGTTTCATTTAGAATTTTTGACTCCAGCGGTCTGAGGATGGCCTCAGCTAGTACAGCCGATAGCGGTGAGCCCATGGCAACCCCTTTGGACTGCTTGTAAATTATGTTATTAAAACAGAAAAAATTTGATTCCGTCACCACATCAATTGCATAGGATATACCCAGTAGTGAGTCCCGTGAGAACATTGAAGAATCAGCAAGTGCTCGGTGTCCACTGCCTCGTCGACAGGTACTGACGGATAAAGCGACACCACGTCAAAACTCCCGATGATGTGGTGCGGAGCCACAGTGAAGTTCTTCAGCCTTGTGGGCTTAGTTTTGGAATATGCTCACCGAGATCGATATCACGCCACCTGCTTTCATCCCGGAACACCCATACCTCTCTGACTAATGCGGGAGTGTACTCCATACCATTGGAATACATGGATGGTACCACCAGGTACTACATCGGAATGACAAAACGCTCTTTTGCTCTTCGACTTATCGAACACAAACGGGACGTCTCGCACGGAAGATTGACAACCACCTTATCCAGAGAAATGCTTACCCATTCCGCCATCCCGAAATGGGACCAGATAAAGCGAATCGCTCCTTATACTACCGCCAGGGGCATTGCCGTCAGGGAAACCATGGAGATTTTGAGTAACCCTGTAGTTTGCAACGATGACGTCTCATTTGAGCTTCCCCAAATATGGCGCACATTCCTTCGCGCTTAGCATGTTCCTGTTGACATCTCTCGTTGTCGCATGCTCTCGACGCAACATATCACGTTCTCAAATTCTGTTCATGTTTATTTTATTTAAAATTTTCTATTCTTTGTTACTTTTGCCTTAACTAACCACGAACAAGTCTGAAGAAGGCACCTGTTGGTGTTGAAAGCTTACGCTTTATTCATAACGTTTGTACGTCAATAAACGGATATCTTATTTCTTTTGCATACTGAATAATTTTTCTTTTCTTCTGAATTTCATGGTCTATGTACATGGCCCTATACAAAGTAAAAAGTTTTTTTTTTTAGTCTGAGTGCCCCGCCCCCCTTAACAAAAAACACATTAAATTAAACACAACAATATTCAAGATGCCTTTTATGCTAAACCATTTCTGTTAAAATAAAATTTTGCTGAAACTTATTTTGTAAAAATCCCATTACAGTTCAAAATATTTGTGAAGATTCTGTTTGAGCTGAAAGTATTTTTGTGAAGCTAACTTCAGACGGTATCAAATGCTGCCTGGGATAATCCCTGTTGATGCAGCATAGTTTTGCAGTTGATGGCCCAATACAATATGAATTAACCCAAAACAATATCCAGCACAACTATGTATCGCTTGCTGGACTACAAGTAGACGTTTTAATACACCAGCCAGCCACTCTCTATTGAAAAGTCCATCAACGTGACTTTTCTGGTGCCAATAGCAGGTGGATTGGATTGACAGAAGATTGAAAGCAGGAGTGCCTGCCCTATGAATCAAAATATGTACTCCACTCTGTAGACAGTCAAGCCAATATTTGGCATTAGCAGCATGAGGCTATCGATCCCTCATGCATGGCATCGACTATCCAGGCTGATGGGGTTGGTTGTCTGACATGAGAAATGTTTAGCTCTTATGAACTGGGATCCCTGGTGTGTGTGGACCAACCTATGGATATTGGCTGATACCAAGGACTGCTTGCAGACCATGTATATAACCCACATCCTCCACCCAGAACCGGAAAAGAAAATCATGGAGCAAATTGGAACTTTATTTCAAATAAGTGGTTTGCATAAAAAGATGACAACAAATATACTTCATCACTTTTTGCTCCAGCATCATCAGCACACATCATGCTCATGCATTATTCTGGGGAGCTGGCCTGGGTCCTAGATCTGGAACATATTTGTCAAGCCCTGGTAGAGACAATGTATCATGACACATTTTCAAAAAAGGGCTGCTCTTGTTCACGACACAAAAGTATTACTTCCAAAAATGGAATTATGTCCTGAATGCTTTTTTTATTGTCTGAAATCAACAATGCATGTATTTCTTTTCCTACATATGCTTGATCCCAGCATGTAAAAAAATCCAGCTCTTAGCAGGATAACAAAGGAATGTTTTGTTTTTAATTTTGCACTCACATTTTTATTACTTAGAGGCTCTCTTTCTGTTTTATTTAATAAAATTAATGGTGTGTGTTTTGGGAAATAAAAGGTCCAAACAGATGACCTTGAAAACTAAATTGCTGATAATATGATTGTGTGAAATTTTAAAAAGAAAAATCATGCAGAGCTCATATTGAAAGCCGGGGCACTCGGCTTTCAATATGAGCTCTGTTTACCAATTACATCTACAATTATTGCCATTGGTAATAAGCATGGTAGACCCAGAAATAGAAATTTTAAAGTTCTACAATAACTGTATGTAGGAAGGTGAAATTTTGCACTGATTAGTTTATAAAGCCTGCAAGTTCACCAGGTTCCATGAAAATAAAAACGGTACAGGTCAAAAATGTTACTTTTTCACGCTGATTTGGCAAGCAATAACCCATAGGCGAATTCTTATTTCACTGTTGGGTGCAACTTACGAAATGTAATGAAAAATAGGTGAATTAAAATTTCATTGCTGGTGGGGGGAGGGGGAATTTATGAAATGCTGTAAAAGTAATTTGTTTCTTACATTGTTACTGAAATGTTTAGAAAAAATAGTACACAGTATGTGCATGGTGTGTGGGTGGGTGTGCACGCACGCATTTTCGGGGTGATACAATTTTGAAATTTTTCTTGCCCTGTTGTATACATAAAGTTTTCAACATGAGATGGAATAAGTATTATAAACATTATTAAGCTTTAACATGCTTCCAAATGTATTTAATGGAGTCTGTCACTATGCAAGTGTATTCTTCAATGTCATCACAGATGCACACTGAAAAGAAAGTCAAGAATGCATCATGAGTGTTATTTAACACCAGTGGTAGAACTCTGCACCTGGTTTATTAATTCATCAAAACAGAACCTAAATGAGTTTGCTCCAATTTTTCACGGACAAAAAGTATAATTAAACAATGCAGCGCATAAGAACTTGCTGGACTCTGGAATGCATAATATTACTTTAGGTCTATTCCTTACACTGCAGGAAGATAGGAGAACTTAAATATACTGCAGAATTATTTCTATAATAGAATCATTAACTGAAAAATCATTAACAAGAGAAACAGTGCAACAGAAATGTACACAGGAATGAAAAAAATCATATGCGATTTAAAACAGTAATTTAATGATATTATTACCCCAAAGGATGGACTTCCACGGTAGGAGTAATTTGACGGATAGTTGGATGACAGCAACTATGGAAGAGAACAGCATTATCAAGATTCTGTAGGAAAATAAGGATCCTTGCCATACCTAGCACAAATGTTATTTTGATACCACAACAGGGTACATTATCGCAAGCTTCACACAAAGCCTATTCAAAGTTATTAAACAGGGCGGCAAAAGGTGAAATTGGTCGACTAGGTCCAAAATTTCAAATTGCAATACAAGACGTAACAGCAACCCAGTAACAACAACACTACGTTGCTGCTACATCCTATATCCACTGTCTGGGCACTGGACATTTGATCACTAACCTCATCCTCCTCTGGCAATCCTTACTTGCATCCTGCTCTTATCTTGAAAAAGTCCAGACATGGGTGAGTTACGACATCAGAGGAGTTTGAGTGTCACTTCAGAAATATCTCAGGAATATATGCTACCTTCTAAGCCATACGATTTATGTAGAACACACACACAATTTACTGCATGTAAAATGCAAACAATAATAGCAATGCACATATTTAGAAAAAGAAAAAAAAAAAAAAAAAAAAGGAAAATAGTTTTAAAAGTATTGACTGGGACCAGCTAAACCGTTTCATTACCTACAGTTATAAGGCTTGAAAATTTTCATGCTGGTTCACCAGTCAGGCAAATAAATATCTCGCTTGACAGCTGAAAATCGACAGCACCGTTGGGCTGTTGATTTTGTTTCGTGTTTTAAAGTTTGATTTGTCAAAAATGTACACAGATATCTCGAATATTTTATCGCTAACCAATTTAAACGATAACCATTATATACCAACCTTGCTCAGTTTTCTCTCTCTTGAGTAAATCATGCAAGAATTCTCAAGTGTTTTAGAACTTTCCTAACAACTCCATGGAAACACGGGTTCCGGTGTTTGCTCTTTGACCTACAACAGCAATTGGCAAACCGGCAGCCTGCGAGGCTTATATGACTCTTGCATTGCCTATCTTGTCACACAGCGTTAGGAACTCGCAAGCCCGGTAGAATAGGAAATCCTTCTACTGGGCTTGAGGTTTCTTGCCTCGTGTTCCTTGTCAAGCGAAAAAGTGCCCGGATGTTTTGACTCACGGCATTCACTGTTCAATTTCTTTCACAGAGAAACTGCTTTCTCATGCTGGCACACAATCATGCATCACTTCTGTGAATCAAAATAAGCTTTATTCAGGGTGCTCACTCTTTTTCAGGAAAAAAATTCAAGGACATTCAAGGACCTTCAGGAAAAATTCAAGGATAAATTTTTCAATTTCCTAAACCACAATGAATATATATATATATATATATATATATACCTTTTTACCATTAATAAAGGAAATATTTAAATTTAATGAATCAAAAAAAAAAATACAAAAGATTTTAATAACATATTAGCTCACTTTCATATTGAAATTTCAACACAGCAAAATTAGAAAACTTTCATGTTATTCAGAAATAAAATCCTTTCTTCACTTTCACAATTAAGAAGCCTTCATATTCACAAGTCTCAACATAATTGATGGATTTTGGATGCATGTCATTTTTCCAAATACTTCTGTGGGATAACCAGTTTTGTACACATTGAATTAAATACCAAGAATGATAACAGATACTTTAAACATTTTGGAAACCCAGGCATGGGGTGAGGAGACTGAATGATCTTTTCTTTAGTGGGTAATATTTTTGGACAATACGAAGTAGTCGTATTTTATCACTGTGAGAAACGACACACAATACCAGCATTTAAATTTTTCTTTTACTTTTGGTTTATCTTCAAGTTTTTACGATACAGTTTTAGTTATTAGTAGTTAGGCATGCACTATAAAACAAATTATGGATTTGAAATCCATTGAATTAAGTTTTCACCGCAGATAAATGAAAAAGATCCTATGGGTTTATCATTAAGATGGTTTTAAAGACCTTACATATGACACAGTATGAAAGCAAGGGCATGGTGGTATTTCTGTTATTATAAGAAAACTGAACCAAAGAAATTAACATCAGTATTTGTAATTGGTAGCCAATTATAAAAAAAAATCTAAGCAACAATGCATCTCCAAATTTTGCAAAAAGTTCTTTACTGAATGGCAAACTTTCTTCAGGTGAAAAAAAATATTTAACAAATGAAAATACTGTAATCAATTTTTAAATAATTAGAATTTTTCTACTCAAATGTCAGTACTTTTAACACAACATTAAATTTATCATTGTTAAAATATAATTAACAAGTATAATAAAAAAATATTAAGCAAATGGGTGAATAATTTACAATTATTCACTAAATCCATTTTTTTTTCTTGAGTTCAGAATCTATTTATTTTATCAATCATTGTCTTGAGCTGTCTTTCTAAAGCAAATGATTTAACAATGCAGTTAAAATAGTGAGTATCTTCTGCTTTTGTTGCCAAGTCATCAGCTGATTTTATTAAATCCAATACTTCATTTTCTACAAGTTTTTCTTTTTTTCATACTTTCAATTTCATCCAGTATTTGGTTTCTCTTTTGGGCTACAGCAGAATTAGCCTTGTCCCGAGCCTTTTCTTCTAAATTTATTACGTCTTTGCCTAGCACATCTAACATTACTCAGATGCAATTTTGAAAACTCAACCTTTTCTAGGCCACCAATGTTATTTAGATGGTCATATATTATTCTTTGTGAAACAATAGTTTTCTTTCATATTGTCAATTGTTAGTTCCTTATTAATGGAGAAACCTCTCTCCACTAATTCCTGTCCAAGCGAGAGCAACAGCAGCTTTTCAGTTACTTCCCACAACCGATCATAGTTTTTACTTGAGGATAAATGTTCATAAAATAACACATCTACTCTCAATTCCTCATAATTGTTATCAAAAAGTTTAAAATCTGAAGTTACTGCTGCAACACTAATAAAATCCTTTAACTGCAACATAATAGTGTCAACAACACCAGCTTTCAGATGATTTGCATCCACGAGAATTTCTAGAATAAGCTTGAAACTTTTTAAGCAAGATTCCTTCTCAGCACTCATTAATTTAGGATCTAAACACTTCATGTGCCGCACAAGAGCATACTGCAGTGGGTATTTAGTGAGCAATTTTTTTGACAAGGTTTTGCAAAATTGATCTGCATTTTATACGAAATTCCATTATCTGCTTTTCACGGATCCAATCTTGACCAACTTAACTCCCCGTCAGACCGCAGTGCACCCTTTCTCCTTGTGACACAGCTGCTTTGAAGTTTACTCTTTTTGACTTCCGATGTCAATGGGGGATTGCAGAAAAAAAGTGAAAATTAACAAAAGGAAAAAATCGGAAATTCCGATCAAAATTTTTCAGCTGGGGGATTTTAAAATTCAAGGACATTCCAGGCTAATTAAAAAAATTTAAGGACATTCCAGGCCTTGAATTTTTTTTTTTTTTTTGAATTTTTTGAAATTCAAGGACTTTCCAGATTTTCAAGGACGCGTGGGCACCCTGTTTATTAAGTAATTAATATTTATGTATCCAACAATAGGTGTAAAGTGCATAATAATGTATAAATAATTGCCAACTGAAACTGCTCTACTGAATTTTTAACCTGTCAACTAAAACTTTTCACTCGTCACAGATGAGCAGACGACTGCATTTTTCAAGCCTTGGTTATCAGCATGGCTTCAAGACAAGACACGCACTAAAACACTTATCCAGGGTGCGATTTCGCTGAATAGCAACTAGCAAATTGCTAGTGTAAAAAAAAAAGGCAGTAGCAAGTATTGCTAGCAAGGTATTTTTTTTGGTAAAGTCAGTCAGTCTGTGGACACCATATCTCTGTAACTATTAATCTGATTTGATAAATTCCTTTTGCGTTGGGAAGCTTGAAATATGAGAATGATACTTTGTTTCATTTTTTATTTTTTTTACGATGTACAGTTTTGCCGTTCAAGTGTGTAAATGCAGATAATACCGAATTCAAAATATAAATTTTATTCCATATATTTGCTTCTGAACAACCGATTAAAAAAATTATTTTACCTTTAGATTCCATTTATGTCAAAAAGTATTTTAGGTATAGTCACTTTTTCAAGTTACGCATATATTTTCCACTAGAGGGCGTAAAAATAAATTGTGTTTCCCCCAATATCTCTACTTCTAAAACTCAGATTTGAAAAATTATTTCTGCAATGGAAACAACTTTGGTGGGAAATCTTTTGAATATAATTTCTAATTTTTGGTAAAAAATGGTTTAGCCACCAGGAGGTGTAAGTCTTAACTTCCACTTCTGATGTATTTGCAGCAAAATCTGAGCTTCTAAAATCAAGATTAAAAAAAAAATTTGTTTGTGGACCAATACTACTCATGTCAATAAACCTTTTCGTAATATTTTCTACTAAAAATAATGCATGGTTTCTCCACCAGGGGGCGTTGATGTATATCTTATTTTTGTCAGTACCTCTACTTCTAAGAGTGTGATTTGAAAAATTTCCTTCTTTGTTGTATATAACATTTCCAGTGCGAAATATTTTTCATATAATTTCAAAATTTTCAAGTAACTCAGACGTTCTGGTAGGGGGTGGAAATTGCATTTTTCATGATATTTCTGCTTCTAAAACTCCGATTTGAAAAATTCTTCCTGTATCACATACAGCTTCTGATGGGAAATATTTTCCCTATAATTTCTTATATTTGGTAAAGAATGGTTTGGCCACCAGGGGGTATCAGTGTTATTTCTACTTATGATGTATTTGCAGTAAAATCTGAGCTCCTGAAAACTTTATTTCGTGGACCTATATTGCTCAAATCGAAAAACCTTTCGAAAATATGTTCTTATATTAATGCATGTCTTTCCCGCCAGGGGCGTAGATTCATATCTTATATTTGTAGATATCTCTGCTTCTAAGAGTCAGATTTGAAAATCCTTTCTTTGTTGGAGAGCATTTCCGCTGCGAAATGTTTCTCATACAATTTCAAATTTTTTTTAATGCACAAGTCTGCAACCAGAGAGCATAAGTTCACTATTATGTTTACAGCAATATCTGCAGGATTAAAAGCCTGGTTGAAAATTTTCTTTCTTCAGTCCGATACTACTGTTTTCCATACTGGTTCCAATGACTTTGAATAACTTTGATAAATTTAATTCTCGTTAGAATGGATTTTTGACATGCTCATTACAACTGAAAGTTCTGTGTCATCTTTGTAATGAACTTAGACACCGAGTTTTAACACCCTTTCTAGAGACAATGATAAATTTAGAATTATTTTCCAGAGTAGTGTAGATTGTTGTAAGATGCAAAGGTTCCCTCTGTTTCGTAGTTTACTGCTCATAAAATGGCAGAAAATAACCAAAAAAACAAAAAAAGCACGACTGTTACCTTTGTTTCGGTGGAGCCTTGGAGGATGTCGCAGCAATGCTGGGAGCAGGATCGCCGCAGACTTCCTTCACATCCCCGTGCAGGCAGGTAATTTGATGGTAAAATTTTTTTAAATGCGTTATAGAGCTGGATGTGTTCACCTTTTTCTGTCAAATTATATAACTTTAAAAATGTATGAAATTTTTTCACAAAATTTTTAGCTGAATAATTTTAGGATCTTAACTACACCTTTACAAATTTTTTTAGTTAAACCAAACCAAAAATCATTGTCATTTAGCAAAGTTCACGCTGTATTTTCTGTTTTCACCTCTTATTAAAATAGCAAAGCACTGGCGCAAAATTTACTTTCAATATTTTATTCCAATCTTTTCCATAGCTTTCGTTCCTTCCAGTCATCGGATAGCTAACAGAGAATCCTCCACCTTTAACTGATCTATTTTTAGTGACCAAAATGGGGATAGAAATAAAGCATTCACTGAGCGACATAGGAGGATTTCATTACCCTTAAAACAATAAAGGTGAACGAGTGAAGCCAAAGAAATTCTTCCTACCTGCAAAAGGGGGAAAAGAAAGTTGATTTGATTCAGCTGGAGCTGAATATAAATCTGAATTGGAATGTCAGTGAAGTGTATTCATATAGTATGAGGATTTTTAAGAAAGTCTTGTTAGAACCAGTCACAAAACTTGTCAAAGATTCTATTTATTTTAAGAAAAGGTAAGTCAAAATATTTGTACATTAAAATTTCTGTGTAACTTTGTTAGAAAAAGGTTACTAGGTGATTCAGTTTTACTTGCTAGTCATGCAGATGTTTTGCTAGCAAACCATTTGGTCACTAGCAAAATTTGCTAGTGAGCATAAAAGATGAAATCTTGCCCTGCTTATCTTTTGGATGAAATTTGTCATCCTTCCACAAGAAGTGCACTATTTCACCATGACATGCGGTCACTTTCAGAAATCCCTGCACTGTTCAAGAAGTCAGTCTTTCAGAAATGTGCTAATTTGTCACATAAGGCACGGCTATTTCAATAAATTCTCACACTTCAAGAGCAGCCCCACTACATTCCTGAAGCAACCCTTGTCTAACTGAAACTGCTGTAATTTACTATGATGTGCTATTGGGTTGTCAGAAAAGACATGACGTATTTTAGCCATGTTTTGCAAAGGTCATTTATTGATAGAAAGAACAAAAATCAATCAATGATATATAATGCCCGTTTTGTTCGATAACCTTTTGCCATCTTTCAGTGAGCTGCAGAATGCCTCGTTCATAGAAGGACCTGTCTTTCATGGCAAAAAACTGTACAAGGTGCTGATTTACAGCCTCATCTCAATTGAACGTTATACCATGCAAGGAAGGTTGACGAGAGCGAAACAAGTGGAAGTCTGACGGCGCAAGGTCAGGCGAGTATGTTGGGTGTGGCAACACATCCCACCCAAGCTCCAATAATTTTTGGCGGGTGATCAAACTTGTGTGTGGTCTCGCATTGTCGTGATGGAACACAACACCTTTACGATGAACGAGCTCTGGACGTTTCTGGATGATGGATTCGTTCAAACTGTCCAATTGCCGACAGCACATATTCGAATTGATTGCTTGGTTCCATGGTAGGAGCTTGAAAAACAAGACACCTTTAAAATCCCACCACACTTGAGACCAGAACCTTCTGCTGATGAATGTGTGCTTCGGATGTCGTTTGAGGCGAAGCAGCGCATCGGGACCAAGATCGTTTGCACAGCACATTGTTGTACACAATCCACTTTTAGTCACCAGTTATCAGTCGCTTCAAATAAGGACCGTTTTCCTCATGTTTAATGAGTACAGTTGAACCCTCATATAACGAGCTCGGATATAAGGAAGGTTCATATATAACGATGTATTTGCAGTTCCCTGAATTTTCAATGCCATCGTAATGTTATTTCAACTGGATATTATGAACAGCAGTTCTGTCCAAAATCATATATAACAAAGTTTTTGCTTTTTTCCCATTCAACATTTATCCTGCGGGAGAGTAGCCATTTTCTTTTTTTCTTCTTCAGGATATCTTGAGACCTCTGACTCAGTGAAATGCCCGAAGACTAGCCAGGCGGTGTCGGAAATCCCCACTTTTCCTTAATCCTCCTTCACTGGAGGGACCCCCACTTCATCACCCCAAGAGCTTAAAGGGTAAATGATCTGTTTCCCAGCTTGAGAACAGAAGGAGGAATGCGACAAAGGATCAGGAGGTGCGGTGTTGGGGAATCGTGACAGGGGTGTCCAATGTCAACGTCTTCGTTTTGGGGCCGCATGTTAAATTGTTCGGATGGACCAGATAGGCAGATGTTAGTCTTAATCGCACTTCTGCAATTCCTAAGCGGGCGTATCTGATGGTTTAAAGCTTTGGAAGCAGCAATTTTTCTCACAAATTCGTTCGTTTAAACGCATCAACACAAGCTGGCAAATCATGTCAGTTGTTAAACGAAAAACACCGAGTTTAAGTGAAAAAATTGAAGCAATCAATTTGGTGGAGAAAGGGAAAAAGAAGTGCGACGTAGCGAAAACATTTTGCATTCCGGCAAATTCACTATCCACAATTTTAAAAAATAAGGATGGTTTGAAGCGAAAGTTCTCTGAAGGTTCTTTTAGCCACGATAGAAAACGATTTCGTGAAGGTCTTTATAGACGTGGAAGCAGCGCTGTTAAAGGGGTTCCAAGAAGTGAGAAGCAAAAATGTTGCAGTCTCTGGCCCTTTGCTGAAGGAAAAAGCATTAGATTTCGCCCGACTTCTAGGAAAACTTGATTTTCTGCCAAGCAATGGTTGGCTTCAAAGATTTAAAGAGCATCATCGAATCATATTTAAGGCCATTTGCGGAGAGAGTGCTTCCGTGGATGATGAAACAACCCAAAAGTGGCTGGAATCAAGTGAAACCTTAATTTCGCAGTATGAAGCTTGCGATGTTTACGATGCTGATGAAACTGGTGTTTTTTATCAGTTATTGCCAGAAAAAACTTTAGCATTCAAAGGTGAAAAATGTTCTGGTGGGAAAAACTCAAAACTCTGTTTAACTGTATTGCTGTGCACAAATATGGATGGATCCGATAAAAGGGAACTTTTCGTAATCGGGAAATCAAAAAATCCCAGATGCTTCAAGAAAGGTGAAAAATTACCAGTAAGTTACAGAGCTAATAAGAAAGTGTGGATGACATCGGAACTCTTTACAGAATGGTTGAAACAATTTGACAACGAAATGACAAAGAAAAATAGGAAAGTTCTGCTGCTCATCGATAACTGTGCAGCACATTCGTCTAACATAGTGTTAACGTCTACAAATGTACATCGGTTTCCACCAAACACTACATCAAAACTTTAGCCCATGAATCAGGGTGTTATAAAAAACCTAAAACTTCATTACCGCAAAATTTTACTCAGAAAAATTCTTATTAATGTGGAAAAGAGGCAACCAACTGTCATCGATGTTCGAATGGCATGAGATATGCTATCTAATGCTTGGACTACCGTAACTGATGTAACCATAAAAAATTGTTGGAAACATGCTGGTTTTGGTATTTCAGTAGTAAATGAAGACACAGTGGTTACTACTAAAGACAAAACATGGAATCAATTGAGTGCAAAAGGGCTCATTTCATCGGATTTATCTTTTCCAGATTATCTGCTGGCTGACGATGACATCTCAACGGAATCTCAAAATACAGATCAGGACATCGTTGATGGCGTGTTGAACTCTCAAGTATGATGCGTCCACTGATGAGAAGGAAGAATACGCAGAAGTTAAAAAATATCAAATGCGGTGGCAATTGAAAGTCTTGATAATTTGCGTGTGTTTTTTTGCGTCAAAAAATCTGTTTTGTTCAGCATTGTTGGATCAAATAGAAAAACAGCTGTCTACAGCAATTGTTCAATCCCCAAAACAGGCAACTCTGGATAGTTACTTCCAGAAGTGTGAATGAAAAATTAAAGGTAAATGTTTCAATTATTGTACTTCTGCTTTCTAATACATAAGTACTATAGTAGTATACCATATGCAATTTTTTACATAACTTTTGCTCGTTTGCTGATACATTTAAAACAAAATCAGATAAAACGAAGTTTGTGTATAACAAACTTTTTCTTAACTTCCTTATAAACGGTTTCAACTGTATATCGCAAATGTTTATACGCGCCGTCAATTGAGCTTCTTTGAGTTCATGAGGAACCCAGATATCGAGCTTGCTTACGTATCCCAGCTTCTTCAGGTGGTCATGAATGCTTGAATGATGGATGTGCAAAGTGCCTGCAATCTCTCGTGTTGTGTAACGTGGGTTTGACTCTATCAATGCCTTGATTTGGTCGTCCTCAACCTCGGTGGGCCTCCCCGACCGAGGAGCATCGTTGAGGTCAAAATCACCAGCACGGAATTTTGCGAACCACCACTGCCACCGACGTTCTTGTAGAGCATTATCACTGTACACTTTACGCAACTTTTCACAAGCTTGACGCGCGTTCTTCCCTTTATGGAAGAAAACAGTAAAATATGGCGAAAATGCAGCTTGGTCTTCCATCTTCAACTTGATGTTCAATCTCTGCAAATCAACCAAATCACTCACTATTCCTTTTAGACTGCAGATAGAATTGGCACCTGTGAAATGCCATAGAGATAACAGAGCTGTGCATGCCTCTAGTACTTCCAAAACCGCCCAACCGCCATTGGGTGCCAAAATACATAATGACTTTTCCGACAACCCAATATTATTTAATTTTTATGAATTCTTACATTGTTCAATAACAGACCTGCCTTGTTTGAAAGCACTCAGTCACTATAACAATTACAAAAACAGATTGGTAGCAGCCCAGTGAAAACTAGTCACAAACCTTGGATTAGTACATACAAGTTAGTAAAATCATGCAATGCATTGATTATGATGCACTTTCCAACATACCAGAAATCATTACTCAAGTTATGAGGATAATGGCTGTGGAATAAATCTTGCTCCTGTGTCCTGACCTTTGACCCCATTTTGATGATATTCAACAGAACCGGCTCAGTATACTTCCGGAAGAATGTGATAACGTTTTGTCGCAATCAAAGCATTTTTACGTAAGTTATGATGCATAAGGGCAATGGAATTGATCCCGCTCCTATGTCCTGACCTTTGACCCCATTTTCCCATTTTCAATAGGGTTCGTTCCCAGGTGGTTCCTTACCACATACTAAAATTTCATCGAAATCGAACCATTTTTACCAGAGTTCTTGTGCGGACAGACAAAGCTGGAGCATATACGCTTCTTCAACCTACGGTTGGAAAGCGTAAATAACATGGTTAGTGTATCAGTAGAAAGGCAATTTCAAGTAATATGAAGAAACCAATAATGAAGCAAAAATTTCCACACATAATTTATTATGTACTAAACTTTAGGAATTAGTACGATTTTTCGGCTGAAACATCAGCCTTGTTCACATTAGAAGCAAGAACTCACATGGTTGACATCATGTCTTTAGCAATGTCAACCACGTGAGTGCTTGCTCCCAGTGTGAACAAGGCTGATGTTTCAGCTGAAAGACCTTAACTATGTAATGTTTAGTATGTAATAAATCATGCATTGAAATTTTTGCTTCATTAATGGTTTGTGTAGTTATGCATATGGCAGCATAGCCATTTCCACGTAAATGGTGCTTCTGCACAATGACAAATCTACTCCCACAGATTTCCTACACACCCATGAAAAACTCCAGTTCAAGAAAATGAAATCTTGAGATCTGCACAATGCTGAAAACAGACAATCAACAGAATAATGGATCAAGGTGTCCTAACATATTTGTCAGTCACACAAGGCCAATTCTTTCATAGCATGCCAGGGTACACGAAATACACAGCTATAAATGGCATGCAAAAATGTTAAAAAAAAAAAAAAAAAAAAAAGGCAAAGCAGCAAAAGAAGCTGTGCACCAAGTACAGAACATTTTCTTCACAGGAACATAAAAAGAAATGTGGTCAACAGCATGGGTGCAGAATTTGTCCGAACTCGTGAACGAGGTTCGGGGGAAATTATAAGGCAGCTCTGGGGAAATTTTTGCCCGCGGGTAAAATAATAATAGTACTAATAATAATAAAACAAAAAATTGACTTATTAACAACAAGTATAATGTGAAAGATAAGAGTAATTTACTGCACAGTAATCAGGTAATTATTTTGAAAAATGTCATGTCGTTATAAATACCAGAGGTTATGAGCACAGTGACGCACTGCAGACTGGCACTGGCATATGATTCACCGAGCCCAAACTACTTTACTAATGCCAAGGTGTAGACAGCATGGCACCAGTAATAAGTATGGCGCAACCACTAGTCATGCTAATAAAAAATTTCCGAAACTAATGGCAGCTTATATGTCGTAGGCGCCAATCTGAAAAATTATTAGGGGTTCCGCACATTTTAAAGCGAATGACCCATGCATTTTTCAAAGGATTTAAGTCTAATTTAAATTTCATTCAGTAAAATTATGTGGCACAATTGTACGCCTGAAATGCTAGAATGAAGTAAATTATAGTTAATTGCAGAATTTTTTTAGCTGTTTATTTTTCAGCCTCTCTGCCCCACCACTGTTTTCACCTAGACCCAAAAATGTTTCAGACATTTTAAATCTAAAATAAATATTAGCTTGTAGTTGGTTTTTTTTTTTTTTTTTCAAATTTTTAAGTAATAGGCTTTAAGGATTAGTTCTTAATCATCAACATATAGATCTAATACTCGCTTAAACTTGTATGAAAGCCTACTGCAGTTTTGGGGGAAATTTCGGACAGAAAAAAATTGCGTTCTGGAGTAATATTGGGCCCTGAAAATTTTCTGCACCCCTGGTCAACAGAACTACACATACAAAAAGAATGTGCTAGAGCAATAACAGTTGCATTAAACTTTATAATTACACAGTAGCAGCGGCTCTCATTCGCTCATTACTGAAGCTCCAATTCCGTAAACATTTCTGCTTAATTCACTCACCATTCTGTTCATTGCATTTTAATGTTGTGATTAACAGAATAATTGCAACCAGGATTTGCTAAAGTGGGCCCAACTTGAAAAAACCCACTGGGTTTTTTCGGGCTGGGCCCAGTTTTGAAAAAACACACAAAAAATTTCCAAAAATAGATTCTATTTGTGCTTCTACAATATTCTAAATTTAATCACACCCAATATAGTATTTTCTTTTACAATTAGTTTGACCGACCAACTTCGTACATTACCTGCTGAGGAACGGAGATTAAATTTAGGAGGGAGACAGACTGTTCACTCAGCGCACTGGGGCCTGGAGACAGGAGCTGGGCTTTTTTTTAAGCAACCATTAGTCATTAATTTTTTCATCTGTAGGATATAACCCCTAGTTGATTTTGGCTAGCTCTAGTAAAATGTGAAAAACCTACCTTCCGAGCTCTTCGCTAAATAAGTTACTGAAATAATTTCATCTGATAATGCCTGGGGTTTTTTTTTTTTTTTTTTTTTGTTTACAAATTTTCAGCAATTGTAAAATTTTTTTTTAATACAGGGTTCAAACACTTTTCTGCAGAAAAAAAATAAGGACTTTCTAAGGACTTACACTCCAATTAATATTTTGCGTCATTGAAACACCACCAAGTGTGTGTATGTATATATTCATATGTAGGGGATTAAACAACACTAGTGGCCATTTACCAGGCAGGCATTTTGTCCCAAATCTAAAATACTTTGCCTACAAAGAACAAAATTAAATACACACCAAAAAAAAAAAAAGACAAGCACGGGAGATACAGCGACAATGAAGCAGTGTGAGTTGAATAGAGCAGTAAACACTAGATAGATCAGACCAAATGAGACAACTGACACCATAAATTGTGATGCCAAACAGACCCCCCCCCTCACACACACTATTGACATTGGATCCCTTAATGAGCTATATGGATTATCTCCCTTAATGAGCTATATGAAAGAACGGGTTAGAATATTTACAGACATACAAACAAAAACGAGGGCGGGGTTGTGATGCCCATTACCCGCAGAGCAAAAATAAGAAGAGGGAAAAAAATAAGCACTTGTTTTAAAAAATAAGGACTTCTTAAGGACTTTTAAGGGCCTTAAAAATGGAAATCAAAAATAAGGAGTTCTTAAGGACTTTTAAGGACCGTACGAACCTTGTAATAGCATTAAACTAATAATTGTTAAATTTCCAGTTTTTACTACTTTTGAAAATATTCCTGATTCACATGAAAATAACAATGTTTAAGAGTGGGACCAGACTTAAAAGTAACTATTGTTGTTTGTTTCATCAGCAAGATTTAATTTTCCTTTTCCATGCACCATTTTATCCTTTATCATCAACCTTGCACTGGGCTTTTAAAATTTCCTCTCTTCCGCTATAAATTTTGTCACTTTAATTTTTAATTGCCCTTTTTATGCATCCCTCTCCCCTTTCACAGTGGATTTGTTGCAATTTGATGAATCTATGGCAAATGAAAATGTCAAAAAACACTAAAATGAATTTGCTGAAGCGAAAAGAGAAGTGAACAAGTGATACATTTAACACAGTAAAAAGAAAATACATAATAATAACAAGTGGACTTCTTCGTGATACACAAATCACAGACTATCTGTGTCTTTTTGTCGGGCACAAAACTGTTGGGTGCAAACTATACAAAGGTGTGGAAAAACTGGTGATTTTTTTTTTTTTTTAACTGTTGCACACATGTGCATAATGTAATTTTTGTACACTCTCACCATATCTTAAATGTTCTTATATATCACTTAGTTTAAAAAAATATGAATTAATATGATAAATTGGAATTTCTAATACTGTTTCAAATAAATTCTGGCTATGCAAATTAGAAATAGAAAAAAACTAGAAAAACCCCAAAAGCCAAATAAAACCCAAAAAAGACTATAAACCCCCCAAAAAACAATAAAACCAAAGGGGGCTGGGGTTTTTCAAACCCTGGCTGCAACATTGTTATGTAATTTAGGCCTCACTGATTTTAATGAACATTTTTTTTCCCTCCTAATTCATAAGCAAGAAATGACAAAAGCTAAGAATTTTTTGTTTTAACTAATGGGCAAAACTGCTGAAAAACCTATGAATTTTCGTTTCTTCACTCAAAATTAACATAAAAGCATTTAAAACATGATAAGTTTTTTTAATATGAAGATAGTTTCTTATACTGCTTTGGACTTTTGGGTCATCCTGTGAACTTTTCTGTCTGAAATTATAGTTCGGCTTCACACCAACAGATGTGGACTTCACAATATTTTTTATTATTATTCTTTTTATTCCATGGTCACAGATATGTAGCCATTGTTTATAGGAAGAAAAAGAAATTTCTGAATTTCCTGATCTTCACATTTTTATACAATGCCATGGATTACGAATATTTTTTTGTTTTTTTTGTTTCTGAATTTCATGGCCTTGTATCACATGCGGGCTGCCCACCCCCGCAGTAAAATTTTCGCACAACAATTTACCTGTATTGGTAACGATCAGTAAAATTCATGCAGTAGCCTGCAGATGATGCCAACGTGACGTTTCTATGAAATCATGGAATCAACAGTCCAAGAAATAGCTTGCCCTGATTGCACAAGGTCAATCAAGAGTCGCAGGACACCCTTGTATTTCCAAAACGGGAGGAAAAATGAAATATCTGAATACCCTAGCAAAGAATCAGTGTGGGGAGCCTATCTATTAGGCTATTTCCGGAACATGGCTGCCAGCAAGAAATCCGCCATATTGGACCAAGGCCAAATTTCTGAAATGGTTAGCTGGTCATGTTGCATATTAAACAAGATCAGAATTTCCTCGTGGTTCAAAAGTTATCAACACAGAAAGTCCAAAAAACCATTGTTTGTTTCAGGTAACTGAAGATGACATGGACGAAAGAGGAGAGGATTGAGGTGATCCTAATGTCTGCGGAACGCAGCTGCCATATGGTAGCCGGAGACTTCAACAATCAACACTCAGAAAGACCACCAATTTTACACAGCACTGTCGCCTACTACCTGATATCCAAATTCCAAGAAACTGGGACCCCTGGACCACAAGCCATGTAGTAGTCAGCCAAAAATTGCTACCGACGAGGAAACCTCAGCATTGGTCTGATATGCAAGATGATCCCCTAACCATTTGAAAAATTTGACCTTGATTCAATATGACAGATTTCAAGATGGCGGCCATGTTCCAGAAATAGCCTAAAAGATAGCCCCACCTTACTGATTCTTTGCTAGTTTATTCAGATATTTCATTTTCCCTCCCACTGTGTCCTGCGACTTTTGACTCACCCTGTATATTTGCTTAACCAATAGAGCATGACATTCTTTTTCTTACATGATATGTGTAAAATTTACACATATAACAGTTATAGGGTTAAAATTTGGATTTGTTTCACTTGGCTCCTAGATCTGGAACATATTTTTTCAACTCTGCCCTACGGGACTTGCTTTTTTGATGACTCTGGAGCTCCTTTTAGTGGAATATTAGTGAAGTTAGTAGTAGAATGTCCCTTCACCTCCTCCTTTTGGTGGAACATTAGTTTTGAAAACAAATCATTTGTAAAAACTTCACTTGAGTTGACAATCGATTGAGGCTATTGCCTTAAATAAATTTATCAATGCTCTCCTTTGATGTATATGTTCACTAAAATCCAACCTTTGCGAATGTCGGTGCCAGTGGCGACCAGATATTTTGTAGTGGCTAGTAAATTTTTTAATATAGTAGCCAACAATGGCCAGTAGATTTTTTTTTCCTCATGTGAGCAACTATTTTGTCTACCCCCCCCCCCTTCCAACCCATTTAATTTCATAGAAACTTGAATACAGAAGTTACTGAATTATTATTATTATTATTTTTTAACTTTGCATGGCTAGTAGATTTTGTCATTTGGCTAATATTTTTTTTTTCCACTAGCCACATTGGCTAGTGGAAAGTCAGCAGTTTCGCAAGGGTTGCCAAAATCTCACTAAACAAAGCTGCAGAATCATTAAAAGCAAGTAGTCTCGTAGAAAATCATCAAAAGCCAACTTGAAGTAGAGGAAATTATGCAAGGGTGATTGTGAGGTGACACAAGAAACCCTGAAACTCTCAGCTCAGTGCCAATATACTGTACATATGATGAATATTTATACACTGTATAGTACGCACATATAAAACTAGCTACACAACAAACAGGCTCTAGTGCTTGTGCAGTTAAACTTCGCATCTTTACTTGTACCCAATTTTCTTTCACTTACGTTTGTGCACGATACTTTTAAATTTGCTTTTGTTTCACCTGGCTCCTAGATCTGGAGCTTATTTTTCCAGCCCTGCTTTAAAGGCAGAAGATGCCTGTAAAATAACAGGCAAAAGCTCTAAAAACAGCACCTGTTTCCTTGCTGCAAAAAACTAGTTACAGGAATGCATCAAAAACTAGTGCATGCATCGTAGTTTTGTAACTAAATATGTCCGTAATGTCAAATGAGTTTTGCAAGCATTTTGAAAAGATAGTGCAAAAATTTTCTGTATGAACGACTTTCATTTATTCCTTTTTTACTTTCACATAAAATGAAACAAAAAATATTAACATAGGTTTAACAATCGAACAATGCTCACTTTTTTGGTGGTCCCGGAGAATGACTGTTTTCAGAGGTTTCACTCATTAATGATTTGCTGGGAAAATTATTACCAGGTAGATTTAATACCAATGTGGAAAACTGTGTGCCAGATATGAGAATCAAAAACCCTGACATGTGGAATTGGGCATCCCATTTGGAAAATGTTACAAGTATGGAAGAATTGCAAGTTTTAAGAAGTCAATGCCGACCTGGTCATAACAAATGGAGTATAACCCTAGGACCACTGACTTAACATGGCTTCTAATCCACAGCAGGTGTTCGGCAGAAGTTAAGAAACAAATCTGAAAAATCCAGCCACGGTCTCGCACCTAATAATAGGCCATCTGTAAATTGTTCATTTTCAAATTACTTATTTTCTAACACTGCAGTTCATTTATTTTTTTGTTTACCACCTAGTTCAAAGCTGCAGGTAACATAGCACACAAATGAATTTTTATTTAACAACCGTTTTGAGTTCTTTCCCCCGCCACTGATATTGTGGCAGGGATTCCAAGGCATTATTATTATTTTTAATGCACTTGGGATCGCACGTGCAACTCACTTCAAATAACATTAGAAAGCACTGTAGATGCGCAGAAAGTCATGCACAAAATGGCAGTCGCTACCACTGCTTCATAGCTGTACTTGTGCAACTCTTTCTTCTAGTGGGCAAAAGACCACACTTCATTTATTAGAGAGGGAGTGAAAGACTGTTTCACAGCGGATGTTTATTATCAATCCCTGACAGTACTGTCACTTAGCTTGTGGTTGACGTGTGAGGAAGTGTGCAATAGTGGAAGCATGTACAATTTCTAGATTTTCCTTGTTGGGAGTGTACTGATTGTAGTATATGCTGGGGTAGAAAAATATTCTGAAATCTGGTGGCCAGTTAAATTTTTTCTAGGGGAAAAAAACGGTACTCACTCATTTGTTGTTGTTTTTTTTTTTTTTTCTGGCTCTCACAAATTCTCAAATTACCGCAATTTCCGGTGCTTATCCACAGACCCTGGAATTTGCAATTTTTCTTTTACCTTTGTATAATCTGTGCCAGCGTATAATAAAAAAGGAGAAAAATCGCTGTATGATGATTCACACAACACCAATGTTGATCTTGAATTTCTAACAGAAAAGTTGGTCGCAAAGATCTTGGAGTCCAAAAAAAAAAAAAAAAAAAACAACAATCTTATTAAATAAAGGAATTCATTTTTAAAGGTAACTTTTTTTATATTTTTATCTCAGGACGGAAATAAAGCTTCGGCACAGCATCCATAGAGCACAAAACTTAATCACGCCTATGCAGCTCTAATTCCATTACACATTGCTAATGATGATAATGACAAAGCACTGATGCAGAATATTTCATAGACATGCTGTATGTACAAGGTTCGTACTCTTCCAAGCAAAATAAATTCAAGCACTTTTTAAGACCGAAGTATCATATGTGTGAGCTGTGGTCAGTCAGTAGGTAGGTATTTTAACAAGTTCAAACCAGTAAACTTAGTTCCAACAGGCACACCTTCAATGCAGTGTTCAAAGTGGGGCAGTATGGCATACCGGTAGTTAACAAAAATGGAAGTGAGCCTACTGGCAGTTAAAAAAACATTGTTTACCATCCTGGTATGTAATAAATTATAAACCCGTCACAAACTACGTAAAGAAATTAGGATGAAAGCACAAATTTTAACGCAAAAAACGGCAAATGACATTTTTAACGGATAAAATTGATAAATTATTAGCAGCTGGGACTGAAAGAGACCAACCCTTCAATGAAGGGTTTTTTTAATTATTACATTAATTTTTTAACACCAAAAAAGAAAAAAAATTATGTGGAATGGTATGCATTTCTTTCGAAACCTCCTATTTATATTATGTGGATCTATGGTCGACACCATACTGGCAGTAGCTCTGTGCCACTTCAACCCTGCTTTAATGACCTGCGTTTGTTACTCCCTGAACACCCCTGTTGGTTTATTTTATTAACCTTGAAATGTCCTATGTTTCGGTGTTATTCAAAATCACTTTATTTTGTGGAATATTTTGAATGGGTACAATTTTTTCATATTCATCTGCAAGTATGATATTTATTGTTTGCTCACTTCTTATTTTTGATGCACGACTTGATTTTTTTATGCAGCCAGGAGACGAAGGGTCCACACATGAAACACAAGCAATTCCAAGTAGTTCCACCCTCACGCAAGAACACTCCTTAACCCCAGTCAACAGAAGCCTATCACAATTCGCGAATACATCATTCCATGCATTTTCTCAGTAGCGATGTCACATCCTAGGTATTTGAGTTTTACGAGCTCTTCTGGGTTAAACTCAAGTTCAGAGTTATTTGATCAGCTTGGCGTTTTTATCAGAACTACACGGAAATATCCCATAAAACTTTTTACACAAACAATTATTATACATATACTCTTTCATACCAAAACTTAAAAACAAAATTTTTTTCCAAGTAATATTTATGGAGTCAAACTTTTTCAAGTGCTTTCAAGGACTTGAAAATGAACTTTCATTTTTGAAAGGACTTTTCAGGGTTTTCAAGAAGCGTATGAAAAATGATATACTTGCGTGTAAGTCCAAAGCTTTTGGAAGAAATCCTGCTTTAAAAGTAGGGGAGTCTGCTTACACACAGGTCAGTAAAAATGAGGGCTGGACTTCCGCAAATTTTCCTGGGGCGTTTGTTTACATTTTAGACTGCTGCTTTTCACATGCACGTGCTAGCCTTCTGACCTTTTGAAAACTACCGCGTACTGACACAATCATATCCTCAGCTACGCTCCCTTTCAATTTGGCAGTGTAACTGAAATGCTTCCTTTTCGAAGACACGATAAATAGCAATGAAGGAACATATCAGCAGCAAAGATGGTCAAAATGGCAAAGGACAAATTGAAAACCCAAGGCACAAGAGATCCAAACATGGAACTTTGAAATGTAGGTTCATGCAACAAGCACTGTGAGTACCTTTTCATTGGCTGGTTCACAAAGAGAGAGAGCACAAGCAGTCAGCGTTTTGTCTTTCTCAACAATACAAAGACAAAATGGCTCCCGCCTTGCCTCCCTACAACTTTCCCGATTTTTCATTATGACACCCTTTCTCCTTCCTCTTCACTCAGGACAAATTCCTGAACTGAGATAAAATTTTCTGTGAGAGTTCCTTTTCCAATTATAGCCCCTCTCCTGCAGATTTTCTTTAAAAATCAAAGGACCGTAAAAATGTTTTTTTCTTTTTTTTTTTTTAATCAGCGTTTATCCGCATCAGTGTATAATGTGCAGAACCTAAATTTTTAACTCTTATAGCAGATAATTTGCAGATCATACAACAAAAATTGCAGTATATGTTTTTCATGGTGGCCCCGACAATTTTTTTTTTTTTTTTTTTGCTCGCCCCGGGCGACCACATTTTTTGACCCCTGAATTTAGCAAGGCAGAAAAGAAATCCGCATTTCACTCTCTCTAGCATGAGATCAAAACAGAAGAAACTGTGGAATGGGAAATGGCATCAAAGCATAATTTGTTAATTCTAAATAAATATTTCAAACAGTAAATCATAAACCACTTGTGTGCAAAACTAAAGGCCAGGTTGAATCCTTGTGGTTCTCAAAATTACCAATTCACATAATAATAATAATAATAATAATGCAGATTTTGAGACTTCATTTGCACAACTGCAAGGATTCCATCTTTACAGCTGAGTCATAAACGATCTGCTGTATTATTGTGAACAAGTAACCAGAGTAGCAGAAGGCAGACATACGCAGATATTTTCCAAATTATTAGCATAGTTTTTGCTTTTAGATTTAAAATGTAAGGTCAGGGGATGCGTAACATCACAGCCTCTCCTTGACAAATGTCAACCCCGCCTTCTCGTGGTACATCCTGTTCCCACTAAAGGGGCTCTGACGACCACCAATAGCGGTATAACTATACCATCGGGATCAGAGGAAATGCTATCCCACACTCACCAACCCGCTTGGCCAGCGTGGTGAGTTATGGCTAAACCCCTCCAAAATGACTCCACAACTTAAATCTTGGCCCTCAGTCTCCGGCAGCTGGAATGTACCTGGCCAAGGCAGCGGCCAGTGCGACATGAAGGCAGAGGGTGCTAAGAATCCCCGGAGGACCGGACTAGGCTGTCATCTGATGCTGACCTTGGCTACGTACAATGGACGCTCCCTATCTTCTGATTCAAGGCTTCTTGAATTGGAAGAGGAACTACAAAGGATCAAGTGGGACATCGTCGGGCTAAGTGAGGTAAGGAGAAAAGGAGAAGATCTCATTGAACAGAAAAGTGGACATCTTTTCTACTATCGTGGGACAGATACTGGCAGAACTAGTGGTGTTGGATTTATAATAAACAAGAAACTGAAGGATAAAGTTGTAGAAGTTGAAAGTTCCTCTGACAGAGCTGCACGACTCATTATCCAACTCTCGACAAGATACAAGGCTCAGATTATTCAAACTTATGCACCCACCACAAGTCATGCTGAAAAAGAAATTGAAGAATTTTATGAGGAAATTCGTGATCTAAATAATAAAGGTAAGCAGCACTTGAAGATAATTATGGGAGATTTCAATGCAAAAATAGGGCAACGGCAACAGAATGAAACTTCAGTAGGTAAATTCGGTCACGGCAACAGAAACCAGAGTGGAAATACTCTCGTAGAGTTTGCAGAGGCAGAAGGGTTTTTCATCTTGAACTCCTTTTTCAAGAAAAAGCCACACAGGAAATGGACATGGAGACATCCAAATGGGACGACAAGTGAAATTGATTTTATTATGTGTAACAAAAAATTTGTCATAGAAGACTGCAGTGTGCTAAACAAGTTCAACACAGGCAGTGACCATAGATTGGTGAGATGTAAGATGCACCTCAACACTAAACTCGAACGTAGCAAGCTCATAAGACAAACAAAATGCATTGACATAACCAACCTTAAAAAACACCATACCTTCAAATTGGAACTGAAGGACAGATTCTCTGCTTTAGAAGGCCTAACATTGGAAGAAGTGGATATTTCTGAAGTTAACAGAAAAGTAACCAAAGCTCTTATGGAAACAGCAACAAAATTAGCTGGGTCTAAGAACAAATTGTATGTGAACAAATTATCAGGAAAAACCAAAATGTTGATGCAAAAAAGAAGAGAGATGAGGACAACTAAAGAAGATGTGACTTCCAAAGTGGAATATATAGAGCTATGCAAGACAGTACGAAAAAGTATCACTGAAGACGTAAGGAAATTCAACTGTGAACTAGTAAAGAAAGCAATTGAAAACAACCAAAGCCTAAAGATAGCAAAGGGACATCTCAGTAAGGGAAAAAAACAGATTATGGCACTGAGAAAAGAAGATGGTTCTGTAACAAGAAATAGAGGCGAAATTTTGACAAGAGTGAAAGATTTCTACTCCAAATTATATGAAAGGGATGATACATGTACACCAGGCATCATGAAAGGTACCAGAGTTCTTCCAGTCCTTCCAGCAGAAGTTGCACATGCAATCAAGAACATGAAGCGGGGAAAAGCTCCAGGAGAAGATGGAGTTACTGTAGACATCATACAAGAAGCAAGTGGAGAAATCGAAACAGTACTCGCCCAAATTTTCACTCGATGCCTTAATGAAGGGAAAATTCCTGAGGATTGGAACAACGCTACAATGATCTTGCTACATAAAAAAGGTGACTTGTGACATTGAGGATCTCAGGAACTACAGACCTATCAGCCTCCTATCAGTGGTTTATAAAATCTTCACTAAAGTTCTTTCACACCGCTTGAAGGTAACACTGGACATGGCTCAACCGAGAGAACAAGCTGGATTCAGGAGTGGCTACAGCACAATAGATCATATCCACGTACTGAGAGAACTAATTGAAAGAGCGAGGGAATATGAACTTCCATTGTGCATGGCTTTTATCGATTATGAAAAAGCCTTTGATTCGGTGAAACCATCAGCAGTTGCAATGGCTCTGAAATCCTGCGGTATTGAAGATGCATACATTAATATTATTAATAACATCTATGAAAATGCAAGTGCAAAGATTCGGCTGTTTGAAAATACAACACACATAAAAATTGGAAAAGGAGTGAGACAAGGTGACACCATATCTCCGAAGCTCTTTAATGCCACATTGGAAAATGTCTTTCAATCACTGAACTGGGAAAACAAAGGGATAAAGATTAATGGAGATTATCTAACCCACCTTCGTTTTGCTGATGACATAGTCATTTTTGCAACTACCCCATCAGAGCTACAGAGTATGATCCAGGAACTTGCTGACAAGAGTAAAGAAGTGGGATTAAAAATGAACTTTCAGAAGACAAAAGTGATGTTCAATGCTTTTACAAGAAATGAAGATTTATCGATTGATGGAGAAAAGCTGGAGATGACAGACACGTCCATTTATCTTGGACAGCAGATATCAAGTGAGGGTCACATTGATGAAGAAATTAATCAGCGTACAAAACTTGACTGGAGAGCTTTTGGAAGAAACAGCATAATTTTCAAGAGCAATATGCCATTATGTCTTAAAAGAAAAGTGTTTGATCAATGCATCCTTCCAGTGCTTACGTATGGTGCAGAGACGTGGACCTTAGCTAAAAGAGGCATACAAAGGCTGCAGACAACTCAAAGCACCATGGAGAGGTGCATGCTTGGTGTAACCAGGAGAGATAAGAAGAGGAACACGTGGATCCGAAAAATGACAAGAGTGGAAGACATCATGATCAGAGTTAAATCCCTGAAATGGCAATGGGCTGGACATACTGCCAGAAGAACAGACCATCGACGGACAGCCGAAATTTTAGATTGGATTCCAAGGGACAGAAAAAGACCCAGAAGAAGACCACATGGAAGATGGGTGGATGAAATTCGAAAGTATGCGGGAGTGACATGGAGGAGACTGGCACAAGACAGACCGTTGTGGAGGAAACTTGGGGAGACCTTCGTCCAGCAGTGGATTGATAATGGTTGACAATGATGATGATGATGATATATATATATATTATTTACAGCAATTAAAACCCCAAAGCTTGACTCAGATTAATATTTAATTCACTTTATTTTGGTAAATGTGTAGTTTAGCATCCTAAATTATTTTGCAAAAGTGCGACAGAAATGAACTATTTTCTGTCAGGCAGCATTACAAATTGGAACGCTTTCCTGGCAAGAACGTTCCTCTTGTACTCTTCCGCCAGCAAAATGGCTGCCGAAACGAGACTGTCATTTCAGCGGAGCTAAGCTTCACGTGGTCGTTGTGTTAGGCTTGCCACAGCGGCTTTCCCGTCGTCGTACTCAGAGGTAAGTTTTACGGCAAAAATCTATAAAATGCATTTTACAGATTAATTTTGTTCACCATTTACCATGAAATTACATACTTAAAAATGTGTATGTCTCACTTTTTCGAAATCCTTCATTCAGCATTTGCCGTGAAATAATTTAGGCCGCTAAACTACACATTTACATTTATTATAACTTGAAGAACTAATTATTTTTCACATCCGAGTTATTTTGCTTTTACAGACATTTCTGGCCTCTAGATTTTCTCAAGGCCTGTGTCTCAATGAATAGGAACTTTCATTTACACAGAAAAAATTTAAATTTTATTGGCAGGTTCCTTTTGCAATTGCCAGTCATTAAATTAAAATATTTCCCTTATGTAACTCATAAGTCTACTTGTTTTGAATTTTAAGTTGTTGAAAATACTGTTTATAAATTTTGAAGGTTCACTGATAGAACTGTTTTTCTAGATATAAAAACCTTGTTTAATTAGTCTCTCATTTTTATGAGGTTCATAGTCCAATATTTTGCCAAAAAGGTCCACTTCACACACATTGCTGCACATTTAATTGCAGTGTACATTCATTTTGTCCGCGTTGGGATCTGTAATGTTCCAATTATTATTTGTTTTATTAATTTTTCTTTAAAATATCTTATTCTATTTGTTATCGTGGTTCACGCTTAACCACGCTTCGCAGGTTTGTTAAGTTTTCTGTCTAAATGGTTGTGTATGCAAATACATAATTTCATTTTTATACAACTCTGGTGAAAACAGTTATAAGTTTCATCTAGTTAAATATGTCAGAGCTGCACATTTGCAAAATCAAGTTTAATGCCATAGCATCATAATCGGAAAATACCGTAGTTTATATTAAAACCAGTTAAAACACAACTTACATATAAGCTGTCAATCAGAAGTCATGAATTTGTTACCGTACATAGGTGTCTACATGTGGAAGGTGTTATTTATAATTTCTAAATGGCAGATACATTTTTTAGAAATTTGTTAAAAAAAGAGGCATTTCGTGCTACAAGTTTTTGTATTATAGCTTTCCTCTAGAGATGCCTATTAAATTGGTTAAGCTACATCACTGAAAGCTGCTAATTGGAGGAACAAAATGCTGCCAAGAATGTTTTTCTTTGAAGGAATGATGATAGTGATCTGCTCTTAGGACTACAATGCAGTAGTTCATCCCCGACTTAGGGCCACTGATTTCAAGGAAGACCTAGGCACAGAACACTCCCCATAGCTCATCCAGAACTCAAACTCGGGCCCATTTCAGAAGAATGGTCAAAAGCCATCACCTCAATACAACTAGGCCACCAGGGCAGCACAAATAAAAATTCAGAAACTTCCTTGGTTATCTGCTTAACATTGTAGCAACTACGTGATATTTACCTATCATTTACTCTTCACTGCTGTATAATTCATAAATTATTTACTCATCCACAAATAACACAGATTCTACTCTATAAAATCATACTGTTATGGAAATCAGTTGTAAAATTTTATTAATAAGAATAAATCAGTTGTAAATTTTATTAATTGTAATCTCATTCTCGTATAAAAAAAATAGCCCTAACAAATATCAACATTAAAAATCAACACTACAACAAATTTAATGTAAAAAAACAAAACAAAAGAAATTGTGCTTACCTGCGTGGTAATTGGTCCCATCTGAGTAGCAAGCTGTGACAACATTTGCGCTGGGACATTCACTGTAAGAGGCTGGCCTGTAGACGATAGCACACTACCTGCAGGCAATCCTTGGACAGGTACATGAATAGTTTGTAACACAGTATGTCCTCCAGCAGTAGAGATAGGCACTTGCACAGGTATGGTCTGCTGAATTGGCCCGATTGGCAGCTGTAACGTCTGAACAACATTTCCCTGTCTGATGGTGACATTCTGACCACCGATTTGTGCCACAGCCATGTTTGAAGGATTACCAGACATGCTTGCAACTCCGTGTAACACTGTTTGGCCATTGTTTTGGACGGAAGTGGGCACTTGAACTCCTTGGGCGCGAATAAAGGTTTGCGCGGTGGGGGCAAGAATGGCTTGATTTCCGGCGATCTGAAATGTCTGTTGCACAGCTGGTATGTAAATAGCATCTTGTCCGTCGATCTGAATGTTCTGTATCTGTTGCGCAGGGATCACGTTATATGTGATGTTCCCGCCAGGTCCGGCCACAATTTGGGCACCTTGTGGAAATACCTGTCCGTTGACGGAAGCCACAGACTGAGCAGTGGCCACTGTAGGAATACTTTTGAGGGCAGCCACATTGCCCGAAACATGGACATTTGTGGCTGCACTCTGTTGTGCTGATGCGGCGTTAACACCCGTGACCTGGGTCACTGTTCCGTCGGGGTTAAGAAGACCAACCGCTTGTTGCTGAACTGGAACAAAGTGGGTCCCCGTAGCCGTGGCGATGATTTCTCCGGGATGAATCACTTGATTAGGACCCTCAACTTTGACAGAAGTCGCTCCCAGGGCACCACCCTCGTCCGTTGGTGACCCGATCTTGCTGCACGTCGCGGCCAGAAGCGCCAACGGGGACGGCTGGATATCCTATATAGGCGGGGTCAGAAGAAGAAAGGGGTGTGAAAATGGGACGAGCAAATATCGCCATCTTGTTTTGTTACAAATAGGTGGAGCAGTAATAAAATAATGAGTGTATCTTACCTGCGAGTTGTTCGAAGGAACAACGTATTCTTGCTGTTGTTTTTCCACTGATACACTTGTCATTTCAATTAAAACATCCGCAATTTGAGATTCAGATCGCCCAGCATCAGCAATAATGGCGACCGACCGTTGGCGTAGTAATTTCCATGACATACGTGTCAGGTCGATGCAGCTCTAAAATAGAACCTACTTCCGCAGATAAAGTAGCTCCAAATTCATTTTCTTCTTGCTGCGTTTTAACTATTTCACTAACCATAAAGTTAATTCACAAATTATTAAACTGCGAATAAAAGTTAAATTTCCTTCCAATTCGGAAATCGCTAGACATATTTCACATAAAACGATGACCCTGAGAACCTACAGGGAGGTACATGTACAATGTGCGGGGACCGCCACTGCAGTAGGCGTGACGGACAGGCGGGTCACAAAGAATTTTCCACAAACAACACCGCCCCACAACAGAGGGACAGAAAAAGACCCCTGCGCATAAAATACGGGCGCGTTTTGTCACTTAAACATAACGAAGATTTGCTTCTTGGTGCGATATGTTCGAAATCACTCCTTGGCGTGATTCTCTTTGCTAATGCGTTTCATGGCGACCATTTAGGAGTGAAACACTCAGCAACAAAAATATCGTTGTCGAAGGTCGCTTTCCTTTTTTCACACGTGTAATTAAAAATAGCCCTTAATCTTTTTAAGTTTCACTGCTTGTTTATGAAGTATCCAAAGGATTTTTTCGTAGTCACAAATAAACATTTTTTCTTTTTTGTGCTATTTTCTGTCTGGGAATTTTGCACCAGAAATTGATTTTTCTATTGCGTAGTATGGATGGGGAAACCGGTTTACGTGTTGCATATGCTAAAGTAAAATATGATTATCGGTTTAAAAATCTAAATTCGTGAGGTTATTGAACGTATCGTCATCATAATGACTATATAGAATGAAAAGAAAAGCTTATTGTGATTTCTTGCTTTTTCTGTAAATATGTTCAATGACGTTCAGTCTGTTGTGCAACATTTATTTACAACGTGTACTATTTTTAATGCCTATTTTTGTGTCTTTAGATTACAATTTTTCTAGGTAAAAATGAATTGTTGAATCACGGATCCATCAACTTTGCTAATTAATTGGCTAGTATTTAATATTGCTGGGATTGGAAATATAAGCTAGTACATCTATGTTGTTCTGATATTTTCGTAACAGCAAATGCATTGCTCTAGAAATCACAAAGAAACAGTAGCCCATATGAGGAAATTAAATATAATAATGATGGTAAACGGTTATTAAACATAAGTGGTGGGTTATAAAATACAGGTATTCAGTATTGAATTAAAGCTATGTAATCACTGTATTTATTGGCAATGTTTTTAGTATGCATTTGTTTCATTATTGTGACTAACAGTTAATGGTATGTGTAAAAAGAAGGTAATGTAATTTTTTAGAGATAAATGAAATTGAGGAAATAATGTATGAATAAAAAGCAGTGTTTATGGTACCAGTGGAAAACTGAAAGTAAAAACAACTATTTTTATTAAAATGAAGAAAGTTACATGACTTGAATGTGTGTGTGTGTAATTTAAACTAACAGCTGTTGTTTTTTATATATAATCAATATTTCACAGTGTAACTAACTAGAGTTTCATACCAACCAGATTTACTTTGAGTTTTCATGACTTCAAGGTGTCCTAGGTTTTGACAGCCAGATTTAGTTCAGCGAGTTTTTGTGGCTTTGAGGTGAAGTAGTACTCCGTATAAATTCTGTGGAAGAAATGTTTTTCTTCTAGTATATCAAAAATATTAACTGAGCAATTAAACATCACTGAATTGCATGTATTTACTTTCTATCACATTTCACATCAGAAAATTTGAAAATTACATCCATGGCCATACTACTAGTCCCCGAAAACTCTGCAGTACAGGGGGCCTCGTACAAAAAAGCCTCAGCAGAAGAATTTTTTTTTTACTTTGCGGAAACTTCATAATATGAAACTGGTTAAGAAATAGGAGTTTTTGATGGCAGCTTTGAATGAAGTATTTAAAAGAAAAGCAATTTTTAGTATATTTGTTTTAGTAAAAAATTAAATCTTCAAGAAATCCTTTTCACTTTAGTTTATAAAATCTGAGTGACGAGAAAGCTGCTATTCCATAGGACTTGAGGCCCCTTTACACAGCGATAGCACTAGTTCCAACGGGGACGGCTGGATATCATATATATATCAGTTGAATAAATGAAATTTTTATATCAATGAAGATAGTGTGTTGTATATTACACTTGTTTGCACATAACTACGCATCCTTCAGAATATAATGAGCGAGAAGGCGATCTTAATGGGAACAAAGACCTGTCATTTTTTAAAATAACACAGTCAAGAGAAAAGACTTACTCTATACAGAACCTTGTGGCATTATATTAAGTGTGTTTTTTATATTCAAGAGTAAATAATTTAAGTAATTTTACTCTTTTTGTGCCACAATTCTTAATTGTTACTTTTTAATTTGCTTACATTTGCTCTAAATTGGAAAAGGTCATTAGACACTATCACACAGTTTTATATGCGTGCGATCATGAGACATTTCAAAGAGGCTGGCATTAGTTCTCTGAAAGAATAAAATTTGCATGACATGATTAACTTTGGCATAAGTGTTTTGTAATACTTTGTATTAGGAAAAAAACTAGAGCAGTCATTTTAATTACAACATGTACATTTGTGTTATACACAATAAAGTGTAACAATTTTGTTTTTACAAAAAAATGCCAATAGGTTTCAAAGAATTTGAATTACAGAACACCCATAAAATCTAGTGTAATATGAAATTTAGAAATTTCAAATAGACTTTTGCAAAGGGGCCTTGAAGATATTATTTGTGAGGGGCTCCCAAGTTTTTCAGGTACGCCACTAAGTACATCCCCCTTGAGTGGGAACCGAACCCACATCTCCCAATTTCAGTTCGAGCATGCTATCTGTTACACCACACAGAATGATGAAGTCCCAAGCATCTGAACGTTAAGAATTTGAAACTTCTCAGATTTTTGCCAGTCGAAACTAATTTTGCTTCTTTGTAGTGTTGTTAAGTAAAATCACCAATCTCTTAAATGTAAATTCTGTGGAAGAAATATTGTAACATGTTGAAGTACATCAGAAATATTAACTCAGCAATCAGACGTTGCTGAATTTCCTGTGTTTAGTGTTCACCGCATAATAATAATCACATCAGAAAATTACATCGCCCTAGAGCAGGAAGGATGTTGTAATTTTCTGACTAAATTTATGTTATGTGATAAACAGTTAATACAGGCAATTCAACAATGTCTGGTTGCTAAGTTAATATACACTATATTGACAAAAGTCACCAGACACCCCTTCAAAAGCAAATGAACGAATCTGCTGCATTGTTAAAATGCTTGGTACAGCTGTAAACGGTATAAAAACAAGCTTGCAACTAACCGCAATCATATCGTACTGTGAGGTTGAGTGAAAATGTCACGGCGGGAGAGAACTGACTTTGAGAAAGGAAAAATTGTTAAGTGTTATATTAGTGGGTTGTCCATAAGAGAAACCGAGAGGCGTTTAAACATACCCAAGTTAACTGTTTTGGATGTACTGAATAAGTGGAAGACACATGGCGTGCCTGAAGCAGCAAAACATACCAGCAGACCAAAGAAAATCAGTGATAGAGGATGTCAAAGCCACAGGAGAGTCATTACAGCTAATCGACGGAGTACTGCACAAGACCTCAGTGTACAGGTGAGTAAAAATGCTAGAACATCGGTATGGACACGTACCAATTACAGATAACTTCATTCCATGGGTTACCGTGGTCGTGTGGCTGCTCATAAGCCTTTCATCTCCACTCCGAATGCTACTCGTTGTTTAGTATGGTGCAAAGAACATTTATCATGAACCGTAGATCAATGGAAACGGGTCCTATGGAGTGATGAATCCAGATACATGATTCATCAGTCTGCTGGCCATGTGTGGGTATGGTGGCATTTGGGGGAATGCTATTTACCACAGTGTACTGTTCCTACGGTCAAGTTTGGAGCTGGCAGTGTACTCGTGTAGGGGTGTTTTTTGTGGTATGATCCCGCCCCATTGGTTATCATGGGCAAACCTGTTAACCAGCACATCTACCTTGAAAAGTGTACTCGTGTAGGGGTGTTTTTTGTGGTATGATCCCGCCCCATTGGTTATCATGGGCAAACCTGTTAACCAGCACATAGCAAGGACTGTTATGGAGTGGTTTGAAATCAGAATGAGCAGACACAGCTACTCATTCTGATTTCAGGAGGCACAGCTGCTCATTCTGATTTCAGGAGAGGCAGCTGCTCATTCTGATTTCAGGAGACACAGCTGCTCATTCTGATTTCAGGAGACACAGCTGCTCATTCTGATTTCAGGAGGCACAACTGCTCATTCTGATTTCAGGAGGCACAACTGCTCATTCTGATTTCAGGAGGCACAACTGCTCATTCTGATTTCAGGAGGCACAGTTGCTCACCTTACTTATTCCCAGGGATGCCATAAGACTTCAAAATCAGGGTAGGCAAGTATTATTTCTTCTGGGACATGTTTGATAGCAACTTCATTTATGAAACACCAAAAGAAAGAAGTTTTAATGCTTTTTACTACTGGGTGCAAAGGAATTCATGCAATCCCTTACCCTGGATACATACTCATTAATTTTGGAACTGGCTTGTGCACTTTTTGGATTACCGAAGAATTAAAAGTTCGGGGTCTTTTTTCAGTTAATGTTCAGTCCATCCATTCTTAATAATACAAAAACCTGAAGAGTTACATACCCATATAACAAATCTCACACAGCCAGTAACACGCAGGATTAAAGGAAATTTGTTTTTTGTTTGAAAATTCAATGGCCACAGTGAGCAACTCAATGGGCTGTATAAGCAGTTCCCCATCCCTAATTGAAGGCCACTAGTTCCAAGGAAGGGAGAAAGTCAGTGCCATAAGAGAAACGCAATATCCACACCTCATGGAATTCAAACTCAGGCCCATCTCAGATGGTCAGAAACCAGCACTTACACCACTGCGCCATCCTGGGCAGCGAAAAATTTTATGCCGAGGAGAAGGGTCTGAAAGCAAATATTTACGTTGATTAGAGTTATGGGGAAATAAGCACATGCAGAAACAATATCTCACCCCTCCTTAACTGCTGTCCTTCAAGCCTGCAACCTTGTTTTGCACTCATCTTTTCCAAAGCAGTCTTGTCTACCTACCTCATTTGCTTCTGGCCGTACTAATATGAAACAAGAATGATGACACCGAATTTTCGGGTGTAATAAGCACATCTTTTGAATCCGTTCTGATGCAAATTAAATTTATCAAAGCTATATTTAAATTCAATGGAACCGGTATGGAAAACAATAATATCTGACGGAAGAAAGAAGTTTTTCAATCAGGTTTTTAATCCCTCAGATATTTCTTTAAACGGAATCATGAGCTTACGCCCTCTTGTTGCAGACTTTTGCATTAAGAAAAACATGTATTTATATGAGAAACATTTCGCACCGGAAACGCTCTCCAACACAGAAAGAATTTTTCAAATCGGATTCTTAGAAACAGAGATATAGACAAAAATAAGATGTCTTTTCGTCCCCTGGTGGGAAAACCATGCATTATTTTAGGAAGAAAGTATTCTCAAAAGGATTTTCCACATGAGCGGTATCGGTCCAAGAAAAAAAAATTAGTCGAGTTTTCAAGAGTCCAGATTCTGCTACAAATACATCAGAAGCAGGAATTAACACTTTATGCCCCCTGGTGGCCAAACCATTCTTTACCAAACATTAGAAATTATGTGAAAAATATTTTCCATCAGGTCTTGTATGCGATACAGGAATCATTTTTCAAATCAGCGTTTTAGAAGCAGAAATAACGCAGAAAACACAATTTACCTCTGTGCCCCGTAGTGGAAAGTCTATGATTGACTTGAAAATTTTGAATTTATAGGAAAAGCATTTCACATCGGAAACACTATCCAAAAAAAAAAAAGGAATTTTTCAAATCGGACTCCTAGAAGTAGAGATATTGACAAAAATAAGATATACATCTACGCCCCTGGTGTAGAAACCATGCATTATTTCAAGAAGAAAATGTTCCTAAAAGGTTTGTTGACGTGAGTAGTATCGGTCAACAAATGACTTTTTGCAATTGAGATTTTAGAAGCTCATATTTTGCTGCAAATACATCAGAAGCGGATATTAAGGCTTACGCCACCTGGTGGCCAAACCATTTTTTACAAAAATTAGAAATTGCATGCAAAGGATTTTCCCATCAGGAGCTGTATCCTGTGCAGAAAGAATTTTTCAAATCTGAGATTTAGAAGCAGAGATATAGGGGCAAAGGCAATTTACCTTTACGCTCCTAGCGGAAAGTCTACGAATTACTTGAAAATTTTGAAATTATATGAAAAACATGTCACACTGAAAACACTATCCAATAAAGAAGGAATTTTTCAAACCGTACTCCTAGAAGTAGAGATATTGACAAAAATAAGACATACATCTACGCCCCTGGCGGAGAAATTGTGGAATATTTTAAGAAGAAAATATTCCAAAAAGATTTATCAATGTGAGTGGCATCAGTCCACGAAACAATTTTTTCAATTGAGATTTTAGAAGCTCAGATTTTACGGCAAATACATCAGAAGCAAAAATTAAAACTTACGCCCCCTGGTGGCCAAAGTATTCTTTACAAAAATTTTGAAATTATATGCAAAAGGATTTTCCATCAGGAGATGTATCCGCTGAAGAAAACATTTTTCAAATCAGAGTTTTAGAAGAAGAGTTATCGGGGGAAATGTAATTTACTTTTACGCCCCATAGCGGAAAATGTATGCATAATTTGAAAAAGTAACTATATCTAAAATACTCTTCGACATAAAGGGAATTGAAAGATAAAAGAATTTTTTCAATCGGATGTTTAGAAGCAAATATGTGAAATAAAACGTATTTTTGAATTCGACATCATCTGCATTTACGCCCTCTAGCAGCAAAATTGTACATCGTAGAAAAAAACGAAATGAAGGATCATCATTCGCATATTTCAAGCTTCCCAATGCAAAAAGATTTTTTTAAATCTGACTAATAGTTGCAGAGATATCGTGAGTACAGACGGACGGACGGACAAACCGATAACATAAGCACGATCTTTTTTTACAAAAGACGTGCTAAAAATGCTTAAACAAAGGATTTGGATGAGTGGAGAACATCTGAAATTTTATGGCCCTGCAGATGTTATTTTGATAACCTTCTACAGAGAAGTAAACAATGCACTTCCTAGGGCAAAATATGTATGGCTGCATGACAAAAATCGTGAAACTCATTATTACTTGGAAAAATTCAGATTATTTTTTAAAGTTCAAAAAACTGAAAAAGAGCATATTTTGCATGGGGTGGCTGAAGTCCTTTGGTGACGTCCCTGCTCATTCCTTCGGACAGCAGTGGTTTCAACAAAAGTTTTTTTCCATTTCTCTCTCTTTGAGTTGCTTATTACTTATGAGTATTGCTGAATTTTTTTTATTTATCTTAGTTGTTTTATTCTGTTCTGTATTGTTTTTATCATGTAGCATCAAATTCTTTTTTGCATTTGTTTGAACTTTCCATGTGTTTGATGAATTGATGTAAATGTCATTTTATCACATACATTCATACTTGTGAATTTATTCAGAAAAAAGTATAATACACTTAAATTATTCTGGAACTTGATAATTGCTAGCAAATAAATGATGTATTACACGACAGACAGTCTCAGTATTTGTAGAGTGTTCCTTCACGTTCTTATTTGTTTTTGAATGGTTCACATTATTGTTGTAATGGTTCACATTATTGTTGTAATCTTAAAAATAAATGTATAAAACTGTGTAAAAAATTATTTTGACTTGATAATTTATTTTCTGAGATATTTAACATTATCTTTCAGAGGGATATCAAAGCACTGTAACAGACAACTGGAGAAACTGAAACCTTAAATTATTAAGGAAGTTCATTATAAATTTTTGAAAAATTCCAGCTGGGTATTACTCACTCCCATTCTTAGCACAGAGAAACAAAGGAGGTCTATTGCTGCCTCCATGGGAACAAGCTGTAATGGAGGTTTTGTAGGCATGTTACGCCAAATTGGGCAGCTAGTAAAAAGCTAAGGGGTTACAGTACCAGCTTCATATAGAACCATTCACACATTCAAGTCCCCAAGCTCGGGAAGTCTGTGTAAAAACCACAGACCAGATGGCCAGCAGACCAAAGTTTTGAGCCTACCCAAAAACTGCCAGCCTCCCACATAGCTTATTAAACAACTGCACTGTTATCAGGGACAGATTGGCCCACCGGGATACCGGGACATTTCCCGGTAAACCACTCAAAAAATGGCCCATTTTCTCGTAATCTTTTAATCTGAATTTTTTTAACGAACGAATAATTATTTTACAACTTATGAATAAAAATTGGTAACTTCATTTGTGCTTTATATCTGTCTGAAGAGTTATTTCCCTAAGAAGAAAAGCTTTTCTTTCTTTCTATAATTTGGGTGTTTGCTCCAAAAAGACATAGCAAAACTTATATGATAAAAGTGCAGCTGGATCAAGTACACTTATAAAGCTAATTAAGAAAAAGCTAACTACAGTTAGATCTAGGTCATTGGACTTGTAGCTCAGTGTAATTGGTAGGCCCTACCATCCTTTTCTAATTTTGACGGCGACACTAGCACCCATTTTGATGGCCCATCATCCTCACACCCTTATTTACATACAGATAAAGCGATTCTTGGGCAGAGATATTTCAAAATTCATGTCCCTCTTGCATTTATCTTAAAAGCAACAATGATTACCACAGAACTGGTTCATATTGATCAAACAATGGGTCTACTGTAGGAGCAGGGGCGTACTGATGACCCCCGCAACCCCAGCATCGCGGGGACGCCTTCCGGCTAAGAGGGCCTCTGGAAAAATATTTTTATTTTTATTTTCGGAAACTGCATATGAAGCTGGTTAAAGAAATAACCAGGAATTTTTTACGGCAGCTTTGAATGAAGTATTGAAAAGAAAAGGAATTTCCAGTATTTTTTCATTAAATAAGTAAGACATTTGAAAATCATTTTTGTGATTTTAATTTATGAAACCTGGATGACAGGAAAGCAGCTATTTCAAACAACTTGAGGCCCCTTTTCACAGCCAAAGCAACAAACAGTTCATATGCATGTATATTAACAGGAGAATGTGAAGGAAATATCAATTCAATGTATGTAATTTTTATACTAATGGGGATAAACACTTCCTGTATTACCATTGTTTGCACATAACTATGCATCATTCAGAATATAATGAAGTGTAAAAAGTGTTCTTTGGGGAGAGGGAAGAAATGGAGACCTGTGCCATTTTTTTTACAACAAAGTCTAGGGAAAAAATACTATGTGCAAAACATTGTGGCATTATGTTAAGTGTGTTATTTATACATTCAAAAATAAGTAATTTATGTATTTTTTATGTATTCAAGAATACATAATTCTTAATTATCTCTTATTTCTTTTGTTTACTTATGATCCGTATTTTTGTATAAATCATAAAAGGTCACTAGACACTGTCACGCCACAGTTAAGTGTTTTGTGTGTATTATCGTGAGACATTTCAAGCAGCTGGCCTTAGTTCTCTAAAATAATAGAATTTACATTATTGACTAACTTTGGCATAGTTTTATACCGTTACTAGTATTTTTTGTAGTACTTTGTAATGGTATAAAACTAGGACAATAATTTTAATTAGAATGTGCACATTTGTGTTTCATGTAATAAAGTTCAATAATTTTGGTTTTACAAAAAATACCTGTAGGTTCCTCAGAATTTGAATTATTAGAACACACATAAAACTTCGTTAATAATATGAAATTTAACTTACAAATTTCAGTAATTGAAAGTTAATAGATTTTTGCTAAAGGGCCTCGAAGATATTTTTTGCAGGGAGGACCCCAAGTTTTTCTGGTACGCCACTGTGAAGAAGGAGTACTAATACTATAAGTAGAGGTACCAATTCATATTATTTGGTAACTGATTACACGGTAGGTTGTCAGTGACTAAATAAATCTAAAAATTAATTGCGTAGGGAAATTGTTATGGGGCATGTGCACACATTTCAGCTCTCAGAATAACATTCATGATGATTAAGTCAGAACTGGGGCTTTTGAGAGACTCGTGATTTTGTCATTTCTGTTACAACACCCTATTTTGAGCATGGTTTGATGCTACATTCAATCATGAGCAGATTTAGAAAATTCTTTTAGCCTTAAATTGTTAAAATTCGTTCTCTACTGAATTAGTTTTAAAATGCATTTTTCGACAGTTCTCTTTCATCTAGGATCTAATAGAACTTTTTTTTTTTTTACATGAAGGAATTTATAGGGTATTCCCCTGTAGGTATGTGTGTGTTTTTGTAATGGACTGCAAGACTGAAATTCCTGGCCTGGTTCGGACATCCCAATCTGCTCCTGACTGTGGTGTAGGTTCAGCTCGGTGATAGATCCAAAGGAGGCAACTGGGGGAATCCCCCACCCAAAATTGGGTTCTTCCTTTTTAAATGGCCAGTTGTGTAAGTCATGTATTAATTTTCATAAAATTGTAGTAATAAATGCACAGATTTTCATAAAAGTTTTTATAGCAACTAAATTTGCTATAAAAATGTTCTGCTGTAGCTTCAGAAAAAAAAACTGGATGTTCAAAAACAAAGAAAGCTAGGAGAAGTGAAAAGAGATTTTAACTCACGAAAAGCAGTGAATAAGCTTTGTTCTGTTCATTAGTATTGTCTGGTATCATTAGTAATTGGAAGCAGGAAAGTCACCATGTATGGCAGACTTTGTAGTGTGTTGAGATAAAGTGAAGTACGTATCTCGATGGGGCCATAAAACAAGAACTCATAAAAAATTTCCAAGCTGAATTTTTTTTTATCAAACTAACCCACCTGAATAGTACGGATCAAACTTCATTTTGAAAGATTTTATCTAGACATGAGATTTATAACAATCGTTGAGCTGGTTTCCTTGAAAAGCCATTTGAGTTTTAAGAATTTTTAAATCCAGAGCACACACTATAAACTTGCAGAATATTCAAAGCAAATTGAATTTGCTTGTGCCACTTACTGGTCATCCATGTAACACTTCTCAGAAAACTTAAAAATTTCATTGTCCTGGAGCGAGAATCGAACCCCACATTTCCCAAGTACCAGTCGAGTATGCAAACATTCCATTACACCACCCAGGACAGTGAAGTTCCAAGCAACTGAGACATAGGAATCTGAAAGTCCTTAGATTTTTGCCAGTTGAAGCATCACTGCTTCCTCATAGCGCTTTGACCCAATTCTCATCCGGACGGATGTAGGTCAGAGGTCACCAGTACCACAGATAAATCAATGAAGGAAGAAATATTCTTCATAATGCATGGAAGGTCGACAGAATATTCAAAGCAAATTGAATTTGCTTGTACCACTTACTGGTCATCCATGTAACACTTCTCAGAAAACTTGAAAATTTCATCGTCCTGGAGCGGGAATCGAACCCTGCATATCCCGATTACCGGTCGAGTGTGCTATCCATTACACCACCCAGCACAGTGAAGTTCCACGCAACTGAGACATAGGAATCTGAAAGTCCTCAGATTTTCACCGGTCGAAGCATCCTTGACTGGTAATCGGGAGATGCGGGGTTCGATTTCAGCTCCAGGATGATGAAATTTTCAAGTTTTCTGAAAAGTGTTACATGGATGACCAGTAAGTGGTACAAGCAAATTCAATTTGCTTTGAATATTCTGTCGACTTTCCATGTGTTATGAAGAATATTTCTTCCTTCATTGATTTATAAACTTACAGTGCTGCCTGCCTCTTCTACACTGTTGAAACAGTACTGATTTTTCAGAATTTTTAAATTGTAGTTTGCGATTTAAAAATTCAGAACAATAACTGAAAATGTTTAGAAAGGCTTGCAATGACAGGAAGAGGCACAAGTTCATAGTGTGTGCCCTCCATAAAGTTTCTTTTTAAACTGGAGCAACCGTCCTCTGTAAGATAAGTTTCTGGATCTGCCCCTGATTCAGCTGTGTATTATACTACTATAATTATATCATACAGAAAAATAATTTCTTTACGGGTCATATGGGAAATACAAATGAAAAGTTTTGGAAATTGATTCAGAAATAATCTCGCCATGATGACTTATCAGGCACAATTGAAACCAAGTCATCTCTTGTTTTTCCAGATTTGTTGTAAAATGATTTCAGAAAAGCGACCACATATAAATGGGAATAAATTTCCCCCTTAGCTTCATATGTGAGAAATTTGTTGACGAATTGTTGCAAACTGATTTATCAGACTTTGTGTTGATGCCCAACATGGTGAGGTTCTCCTACTCTTCAGTGGTGTCATGAAGGCTGCTTATGCTAAAGCCATACCTGCTGAAATAATTGACTGTTTCATACCAGGGGAGTCATGAGTTCGTAGCATTTTGCGGTACAGATGGAGAAGCTCCACCAAACAGGTGGGACATGCTCAGTAAAGTGGAATGTGTCCCACACTTGATTGGATGACGTGCTCCGACAGGTAGGCATGCACTGGGTCCAACACGTGTGTGCTGCTCCTGCGAGACGAGAATGTCGGAAGAGAAACTTGTTGTTTGTGTGCTCCTACACCATTATTGGGAAAAAGGGTTGAATGTAACAGCTGCAACGAAGGAAATTTGTAGTGTAAAAGGTAAAGGGACAGTGCACCCTGCAACAGCAAGAAAATGGTTCCAATGTTTCCAGTCCGGAGACACAGAGCTCGTTGACTAATCGAGGTGTGGGAGACTAGTCACCAGCAACACGGAAGCCCTGCATCTAGCTATTGAACAGCACTCAGGTACCAACACCCGACAGTTATCAGAGGTGGTCCATGCATCACAGACCACCATTGTTCGTCACCTACACCAACTCAATTTTCACACTAGACGTCCACGAATGGTTTCTCATGAGTTGAGCTCAAAGCAAGCTGACGGGTGTGTCACTCTGTGACGAGAATTGCTGCAAAATCCATGTGATGACCAGTTTTGGTGGAGAATTGTAACGAATGATGAGAAGTGGGTCTCCCTACGTTATCCTGATACCAGAAACCAATGGCTGTGGCCAGGGGATATGGCTCAAGCAGTGGTTCAAAGAGGGCGTTTTGAACTGTGAATGGTGGAATTTCAGGGTCCTGTCCACTGGGAGCTTGTGCCACATGGTCGGGCCATTGATGAGAACCTATATGCCAACCAGTTGCAACACTTGTATGCCATTCTACGCCAGTGCTACCCCACAATGGTGAACCAAAAAAAGGTCCTCCTGCAATTCGACAACACCCCATGTCATAGGTCACGGATTGTCTGCCAGAAAATTCAGGATTTGGGTGGTGTCAAAATCTTACCACACCCAGCCTATAGCCCAGATCTTGCCCCCTTGGATTTTTGCCTGTTTCGTTCCATGGCACACTTCTTGGCCGGCAGAAAGTTCCATTCCTTGCTGTGAAAAAATGCAACACTGATTTTTTTGCATCCACGCCAGCCGCCTGGCATCCCTATGGCATTGCATCTTTGGCTGAACGTTGGCGAAGGACCATAGACTCTGATGAACTGTATTTTGCCGAATAGCCATATGTGGTCAACATGTGGCACTGGACTGAACATTGTTCCCCAAAACGCTATGAACTTAAAACTCACTCTGGTATTTAGTGCTTCATGAAGATGTTGGGGTTCAGTATAATGTGATTCTCAATTTTAAAATCTGGTACTCGTGTCTTGAATTGACTTTAAGTCTGAGGAATTAAGGGGCCAGGGAAGTACTTTGAAGTCTTCATCGTGCTCTTCCAACCACTCTCGGACATTTCTAGCTGTGTGACATGTCGCATTTTCGTGCTGGAAGATCCCATCCGCTCCAAGGAAGACAATCAGCATGTATGGGTGTACGTGGTCTGCAAGGATGGATTCATAACAAATTCAGTCCATAGTGTCTTCCACAGGTATGAGTGGACCCAGAGAATGCCACGAAAACGTTCCCCAGACCATAACGCTGCCCCACCAGCTTGTGTTCTTCCAGCAATGGTTGAAGAGTGTTTGTTCTCCGATGTTTCTCGCCTTATGCGCCAGCGTCCATCCATTCGACGAAGCAGAAAATGTGACTCATCGGAGAAGACAATCCTTTTGCCAATCAACGGAAGTTCAATTCCGATACTGCTGTGCAAATGTAAGCCTTTTCTGCTGATGCACCTTCGTTATCATATGTGCAGTGACTATCCGTCTGCATCGGAGCCCCATACGCAGCAGAGTTCGCTGAACTGTCATTTTAGACACGCTTTCGGTCGCCCCCTGGTTCATTCGGCCAGTGAGTTGCTTCACTGTAGCGTGTGGATCGACCCTCGTTCACCTTCAAAGCCAACGTTCTCCTTTCACATCATTGGGACGTAGTACTCCAGAGTTTTGACGTCGCTTTTGCAATGCTGCCATTTCTCCAATCACGATACACTTTAACCACAGCAGCACGCGAACAGTTCACAAACTGCGCTGTTTCTGAAATACTGCCACCCTTGACCCGAAAGCCGATAATCATCCCTTTTTGCAAATCTGATAAATCGCTTCTTTTATCCATGACAACAACGGGTGGTATGTTTTCAGATTGCCTACAGCACACCTTATATACCCTCCAATATGTCACCTCATATACCCTCCATGCCAGCTTAGGACACGTGCCTCCTATCATTGGCTATGCGCTGATGACGTCAAAAGTAGGAGGTGGTCACAATAATGTGACTCGACTGTATAAAAACCATGAAAATGAAGTGTTATAATAATTCAAAAGCAATAGGTTATAAATTCTTTTCAATTAAGCAGCAAAACATTATTATTATAGATCCCAAATCCTAAGAGAAAAAAATATACATACTTATTTTTAATTTATTACTACCTCTAAAATTTCTAAACAAAGAATTATTGACAGGCTAAATTTAAAATTAATTGAAAAATTAGGTATTACATGTATTCTGTGACTTGGTTCTAAAAGGGCCAGTGTAAAAAAGAATACAGATGTTGAAAAATTCCACTTTATTAATTATAGAATTTTCATATAAGTAGTGCAATATTGGTTGATGGTTCACATCAAAAGATAAGAAATCCACAAATATGATCACATTTAAAAGATTCTGTATTAATTTTTAAAATATCCTTGGCACTGCTGGAGCAAAATTTCACATGACATCCCAGCAAAAACAATCTTTCGTAAAGATTGTTTTTGCTCTCACGTCATTGAAAAACAGTATTTGCCAGTATTTCTGCCAAAACTTCTTATCCATCACCAAAACATTTTTTTCTGCAAATTGATTAAGAATGTGATCTGCAGTACAATCCCTGAACTGTGGCTCAGAATAGTGGAATTTATTACCTTACAAGAAAGGTTACCATGCTTTTATTTTAAGAGACTTGGGAACTTGAAGAACAGCTTGGTCATTTAGATTGAGTATGTCACTGTTGTGAAAATTTCACATAGATTGCTGCAATTGAGTGTGTGTTTGTAATTTCCTTTTGTTTAAGTGAAGCAAATGTTAACTGGTTCTTCCAGTTAACTAGGGGATTGATGACCCAGTGGTTCCAGCAGACCTTTGTATAATTCTGTCGTATGTTGCAACACTATTCGGCCAAATATGACTGTCGTAGATTTTTTTTATTATTATTATTTTCCTCTGAATAAACTATCAGGGTTCCCATGGTCTTTATAAATTCTTAAAAGTTCTCAATTTTTGCCAGAAATTCTCCAAAGTGCTTAAAAAGTACTGTATTTATTGGCATATTACACACACTTTTTTTCCTAAAATGTAGGGCTGAAATTCTATCTGCATGTTATACGTGTATAGTATTTTATTTTATTTAAACTTAGGTAAAATGAATGCCGCTGCAGAGCGGGACGCATCCTGACGTTGCCAAATGTTAACTGTTTGGTATCACTTTACTCTTAACTGCAGACCCTTCTCTAATGCACATCTCTTCTGTTTTCTGATGGATCTTGTTAAAAGTGTTATCAATACAATCTTCAGTTCTTCGGAAAGAAGATTCGCACAAAAAAAGTTTCAGATAGACTCCTGAGTTACCTTTTTTAAGTGCCCAAAAGTAACCTCACTCGCTTCAGCAGCGAACGCGAGCTGCCACGTTAAGCCTGAGCGTCTGCTTTCATTAAATTGCTTTCACAGCACAACCTACTTAAGCAACAGTAGCTCAGGGGAAATATGACTAAACTTCCGGTGACATCCAAACTCTGTAACTGACGGTTGGTGATAAAAATCGTTAAATGTATGTGTGGTCTTTTCGGGCTGGTTTAAGGGTATCACTTCTCGCAACGATGATGATGCATTATCGGCAAATGCCGTCAGTTTAAGGAACCCAGACTTCTGGCTGTTTTTAAATTTTTTAGTCTGTCTCATCACTTTCCAAGATAGCAGTAATTCTGATTAAAATTTTTGTTAACAGGTCTAATATCCAAGTTTTTTTCGTTCAAACAGATTCTTTTTCTTTCGTATTATTTGCCTTATAAGTGGTATAAATATTAATAAACGTGTTGAGTTATCTAAAAAAGTTCAGGGCTCCCAAGTCATTTATTTTAAATTAAATTTTTTTTTACTCAAACTTCCTTCTTAAAATTAGTGTGTGTGTTATACGCTAATAAATACGGTACTTATTTTTTTCCTAACTGCCTTCATGAAATGCAGAAGTTACAATGCATTGCATACAACTTCTGCTGCAGGTTGGCTATGTTGATGGTGATGCCATGTGACATTGGCAGAAAGACTATGAAAGAGTATGGGGCAGGAGAAGTTCTTATCAGTGACTCATGACGAACTTGACTTTCACTTTACAATTCAAGCCATGAAATAATTATGTGCAATATCCAAATCTAGATCTTGTAACTGTAACTACAATTTTATGGTTTGCATTCTTTTTGTTGCATGTGTTGTTATTTTCTCTGATGAAACCTGATTTGACCAGAAGTACTGTCTTTTAAATTACATAAATTCAAATTTATTACACAAACTTGATTATGTGCACTGATGTGGCAAGCTTCACCAACAGACTTTAGTTTGTGCAGTTAACTCATGTGTAAAAGTTGATTTGTATATGTGTTATTTTCGCTTGTGCAATTCGTAGGGTCCTTAAAATTTCTTTGTAGGGTGCTTAAAAGTCCTTAAAAAGTGCTTATATTTTTTGGAAGAAAATGAGTGGAAACCCTCATTTATCAGGATGGTTGACTTGCTGCTAAAAAAGGCATAAAAAGGCTTCATTTATTGGTCTTTATATGTTTATTAAATCTTTGTGTTTTGGATCTTCTGGATTTATCCTTCTTTGAGTTTGAGACTCCTCTCCACAGAAAAAAAAGTGATCTTGTAAATCCATTAGTTTTAAAGATTAGTAATTTATATTTTACCATCTTTCATATGGCTGATTCTTCAGAAATTTTTTGTCTTCCTGAAGCAAAAATCAAAGCTTTATGTCCTAATTTCCATCTGATTTTGTTGTCATTGTTTACTCTATTCAAGACTGCATTTCCTGGCAACTATACATAGGATTCTTACTACACATTCTGAATCTTCCTGTCTAGACTTTTTCCTTCTTCATAGCAATGTACCTTCCATACTGTTGTACTGAATTATCAGTATCAAACAATGAAATAAGCTTTCATATGTATGATATTGGGTGGTGTAATGACCACATAGAAACTACGAGACGTTAGCTTAATTCATACTTCAGATCTGTGCAGTTTAAAAATTCTGAGTTAACTACATGGATTTTTATTGTACAACAGCTTTTGATGTGAAAAAAGTCCTGTGGTTCCAAATTTTGATTTGCTACAAGAAAGCTATAAAAGACTGCCAACACACTCCAAGTTTTGATTCCAGTTGCTATGCTTTGGTTGCTTAGAAATGCATTGTTCTACGTAGTGTCATGCTGAGGTTAAAATTGTGCAATTTCAGATCAATATTTGCTGAAAGGTATGCAGTCTTGAAATTTTCCGAGGTGTTGACCATATGCTAATAACAGCATTTCTGTACTGTAAAAGAAATTGCTTGCAGTATGGACAGTGAAATGTGAAGATAAGAGTGAGGAATGTAAGAGTGAGGAAGTCCCCCAAAAAATGATAATAGTGTAGAAATTCTGGGGCCTGTGTATATCGCTTACCAGTGCATTATAGAAGTGTGAAGTCTCCTTCCCCACAAGTTTCCTATGAGATCAGAATTTTGGCATAGGAATGTCAACATAATCTGTAGTATGTAAGTGTAAAGCCTTAGAAAGCTTGAAAGTTATTCATTGTGCTTTGAATATTGAACCATGCTTGTTCTGATTCCCATCCAAGTATGTTACTGTTGTACTCCCCAGGATCTTACATTTCCAAACAACAAATTAAGAATCTCATAGGTGCTGACTTTCTGGAAATACAATGAGTGCTGGAGCTTTGAACATGAAGTATAATGAATGGTTGAACTCTGAATAAGTCTTTTGTGTTGGAGCTTAGGGTGTAAAGTCCAATGGTTGCTCAAGCTCTGGATAAGTTTTCTTGGTATTGGAGCTCAAGAGAGTGAAGTCTAATGGGTTCTTGAGCTCTGGTGGTGTAGCTCAGGACATGCAGTGGGTGCTCTAGCTCCTTACATATCCATATGCACACACATAAATGTAGAGTGGAATGTCAGCTATACACCAGTTGGTCATGAGATTTAATCGGTAACATAGGTTCTTAAATTGAGATGGATATATATTGGCATGCTCTTCATTTTTTTTTCACTTTTTACAGTTATTCTCTTGAAAGATGGATAATCGGCATGTATTTCATTTTCGTGTGTCTCTATATGTATGTTTTTGTATGTGTATATATAGAGAATATGTTTCCAGAAAGCAGTTTTTTTTATCTTGTTATTTCCCATTCTTTTTTCATCACTCTTATTGCATGATTCTAAAACTGGATTTTGGAAATATTTTCTAAACATGAGTAGTTTATGTTCTTTTCACAGCAGTTTATATTTTCGTAACTGTATGACCCACATCATCTATCACCTGGATATTGTGAGACTTAAGTACAATTTGTATAAGCTTTGTTCACAATGTACACTCACATTGTAATAAATCATTTTATATATATATATATATAAGTGTTTGTAGAGTCATTTTGGAGGTCAATAGATCATATCCATGTACTGAGAGAACTAATTGAAAGAGCGAGGGAATATGAACTTCCATTGTGCATGGCTTTTATCGATTATGAAAAAGCCTTTGATTCGGTGAAACCATCAGCAGTTACCACGGCTCTGAAATCCTGCGGTATTGAAGATGCATACATTAATATTATTAATAACATCTATGAAAATGCAAGTGCAAAGATTCGGCTGTTTGAAAATACAACACACATAAAAATTGGAAAGGAGTGAGACAAGGTGACACCATATCTCCGAAGCTCTTTAATGCCACATTGGAAAATGTCTTTCAATCACTGAACTGGGAAAACAAAGGGATAAAGATTAATGGAGATTATCTAACCCACCTTCGTTTTGCTGATGACGTAGTCATTTTTACAACTACCCCATCAGAGCTGCAGAGTATGATCCAGGAACTTGCTGACAAGAGTAAAGAAGTGGGATTAAAAATGAACTTTCAGAAGACAAAAGTGATGTTCAATGCTTTTACAAGAAATGAAGATTTATCGATTGATGGAAAAAAACTGGAGATAACAGATACGTATGTTTATCTTGGACAGCAGATATCAAGTGAGGGTCACATTGATGAAGAAATTAATCGGCGTACAAAACTTGCCTGGAGAGCTTTTGGAAGAAACAGCATAATTTTCAAGAGCAATATGCCATTATGTCTTAAAAGAAAAGTGTTTGATCAATGCATCCTTCCAGTGCTTACGTATGGTGCAGAGACGTGGACCTTAACTAAAAGAGACATACAAAGGCTGCAGACAACTCAAAGAAGCATGGAGAGGTGCATGCTTGGTATAACCAGGAGAGATAAGAAGAGGAACTCGTGGATCCGAAAAATGACGAGAGTGGAAGACATCATGATCAGAGTTAAATCCCTGAAATGGCAATGGGCTGGACATACTGCCAGAAGGACAGACCATAGATGGACAGCCGAAATTTTAGATTGGATTCCAAGGGACAGGAAAAGACCCAGAAAAAGACCACATGGGAGATGGGTGGATGAAATTCGTAAATATGCGGGAGTGACATGGAGGAGACTGGCACAAGACAGACCGTTGTGGAGGAAACTTGGGGAGACCTTCGTCCAGCAGTGGATTGATAATGGTTGACAATGATGATGATGATGATGATAAGTGTTTAAAATAAGAGAATTATATTATCCCTCTAAAAGTGAGAAAATAACCAATCAGAGTTTCTCTTTTGGGGACAGGACTGAGGAGGACTTTTGTTATCAAATACTCATTAATGGGTGCACGCATTGGTGAATTTCAATGGATGCCTAAGCCCTGGTGCACCCACATACAAGGGCACCCATGCCCCCCACCCCAGCCATTGGCATAGCCAAATTTTTGATAAATTGGAAACACTAAAGCAGACAAAACCTTTTTTTAAAGCATTTTTAAAAATAGTAAGATATTAATGATTGATTGTATCAATTATTTTTGTTGTATTTTAGTATCTTGTACATCTACTAAAATGTTTGACAGCCTTGAAGGAGGTAACCCCCCCCCCCAAAGTACTCCTATGGGTGCCACTGATTTAATATGTACCCAGAGTAGGTATATGCTTGTCTCAGCTTTTTCCTATCTCCTTGTAGCTTAACTTCTAAAGTAGAAACATGCATTCAAAATTCACTAGTTCTACAGATATGAAGTCCCAGAAACCAGTGAGTTATATATCTTTCAAACCATATACACCGCTGTGTGTTATTTAGTTGTAACATATCTGAATGGAAACTAAGAAATCTGAATTTAATTCAAATTCTAGACTAAATCAAATCCACACTTCCCAGTTCCAATATTTTTCAGAACTAATTGATGTGCAAGATCATTTTTTTATCAAAGGGAACAGGTTATAAACATGCTGTCATTACTTGCATCATTGTAAGTGACATGTTAGTGAATCTGAAAATATCATTGCCCCAGGATAAGAATAATATCAGCATCTTGTGATTTGAATTTCACTATGTAACCAGTAGTACACCACCATCAACAGTAATTAAAAAAAAAATATGTCTAACCTCATTCAAGTTTAGCAGAAGTTCCCCAATTTCACTTTAAGAGGATACTGTATCCAGAATAGAAAGAAAAGCTGAACTCTATGGCTACTGGGCAACTGAAACATTTTTGAAACATAGAAAAGAAAATTGCTGATTAAGTAAACATAAATTTTGAATCAGTTTTGTTGTTATGAGAAATATGTTCTCACTCTCAAAGCTGTCTCTTTCTTATACAGAACAGAGATTCATTTTATGATCTTGTATTGGTTTTGTATATATAAAGCAGGTGCATAAGAAGGATTTCCTGTGTTTCTCGAATGCATAAACATGCAAAGGTCTAACTGGTGTTTGTGTGTTTGTGTTTTGGACCCTAGTCTGCATTAAACTTTAAAGAAAGGCAGGCCACCTTCTTTTTTCCTATAATTACAATCTTAGGCTGATAATAATTAGTGTCTCTAATAATTCAATTTTCCACCTGTGTAATAACAGAATAGTTCATTTGCAATTGTAGATGTGGAATTCTGAATTCCATATAAAAGTAGCAAAACTGTTCCAAAAATTAATGGGGCTGGGATGTGTTAAGAAAAATTTTCTCAATGACTGAATACACATATATACTATTCTCAAGTGAAAAATGGAATCTTAAATATATCTGGTGGGCAGGATATAAATTTGGAGGGTATCTATTTGGCATGTGCTTACCCATAACCTCACAATCTATTACTAACTAATAACATTTCATATCACCAGCAGAGCTTTGTGAAAAGAAAGTTGGGAGAAGCTGTAGAAATCAAAAACGAGGGGCCACAATTAATGACCAAAAAGGTTGGACATTACCACATGAGTGATACCCGTTGAGCCAGTTCAGATGACACACTCTAGTACAACCCCAAAATTTTATAAATAGTTGTTAAAAAAGAAATTCCGTAGTGAGCTGTAGTTTTACTCATATTTTGTTCCAATATGCTCCCCAAAGGTGCTATGTATGTCCTTGTGTACATATATCAACTGGAATATACATTCCGGTGAACAATGCCACTTATTATAGGAAACAGATTTTAAGTAAATTAAGTCGTTTCACGTAAAAACACATATTTTCAAAAAAAATTTATGTAAATGCATATTTTCCAAAATTCCATAGTAAACTCATAAATTTGCATAGTCCATCAATTTTTTTAATTTTAGTGTAAATAAACCTGAAATAAAAATTCAGTGCAAAAAAAAGAATGCTATTTAAATGAGCAGGTGGAATTTATGCGCTCCTCTACAGGGACTCGTTTCATTGGCTCCAGTGTGCTAGTGAATGATGTCTTGTCTTCTCGCTCAGAAAAAGGAAACTGGAAGTTCTCCCGGTCTGGCCATATTGTTCCTTTAGTTAACACATTGATAGGTCTTAAATTCCAGCTCAGAGAGTATCTATACAAGGCTTGTATTATTGTCATTGTTTTTGATGTGGTTCTGTTGAATTGCTGCTGTCTGCATGTTCTTCCTGCGATGTTATTCTGCTCCTATATTGCGTGCTCGAGTGTAGTTGTCAAGTGCACTGAGTTAATTATTTCTGGCAGCTGTATAACCGTGCTGAATAAACTTCTGTGTTGAGTTTTAATGAGTGTTCTGCCTCTTCATTATGAGTTTGTGAATGGAAAAGAATGCTGTAAATCCGAAGCCCAATAAGAGTAACAAAAACATAGCATCCTATCAAAAACTAGAGTGGATGTGACATTATCATCCACAAGGAAAATAAGTCAAGACTGAATGCAAAAGAAAAACATTTTGTGGAGTTTTCAATCTCACTTTGAATTTCTCACACCTGTTAGCAGTGTGTGTGGATTGCATGGTTCCCAAATGAAGATTTTCACCAGTTGTAAGTTTTGATTTGGTTTGGCCATATCGTTCCATTAGTTTCAGTACTCAGTAGTCTCATTCATTTGTGATGTGGCCAATTGCTTAGAAAAATATGAAGTGAAATATAATACCATAAGTTAAATTGAGTGCTAGTACCCATCTGCAGCAAAAATGTCATAAAATTTAAAAAACGTTTACTACTAATGGAAAAGTGCCGTATTTTTCTTCATATAATCCACAGACAGTGAAACTTGGAGTGGCCTGCATGTACATAGCCCCATTTTCAGCCTTATTCAATGTACTATGTGCCGTGAAAGTTTATTCCTATCACCAGCATTCTCTGCAGGTTGTGGCATAATATCCTTTCTGTTGGCTTGTGCCATATACTGGATAGCCTTCACTCACTTTGAGCATCAATGCAAGCTCATAGTCAAACAGAGAAGTGGGGGTTGGGGGCGTAGCTGATGATTAAGGTCAGGTACTGGACTGCAGTGGGAGTCGCTAGAATTGGCGAAACGAAATGCAGCTCAGGTGTCATGTGGCCTGGTTATGGCCCTGCATCGATAAGCCATGGTTGACTCATACCTTGCAAATGGTTCATGGTTTTCCCCTCCTCTGACCACTTTGAAGGTACTAACCACAGCTGACTGTGAGCACTCCACAAGCCTTTCCATCAGAAATTATCTGGCCCACTTGTCTGGCCATTACAATATGGCCTTTGTGAAACTCACTGCCTTTCCCATCTAAAGGCCGAGAATAACACTGATTAACAGAGCTCAGTATCGGATGTTATTTATCTCATGACCTTCAAACACCTCATCTTTTACATCAAAAACATAGGGCCTGTTGAGTTCAAAGACAAAAAACTCTGTTTACAATGAAAATAGTTTCATTAAATATTCACCAATTTTTAGGGGTTAAGTATATACACAACACTGTATGCACCTAACCCCTAAAAAATTTATACGAGTGTTATGCATTACAGTTGTTTACATATAACTATGCATCTTTCAGAATATAGTGCACTAAAAGGGGTTTTTCATGGGAACGAAGCTGTGTCATAACAACTAAGAGAAAAAATTTTTACTATGTGTAAAACATTGTGTCATTATGTTAAGTGTGTTTTTTATATTCAAGAGTAAAAATTTGAGTAGTTATTTTATATGTGCCACCATTCTTAATTATTTATTTCTTTGCTCACTGTTCTGTAATTTCATATAAATTGGAAGTGTCATTAGACAATGTCACTTGGCAGTTACATGTTATGTGTATGTTATCATGAAGCATTTCAAAGAGTTCTCTAAAAGAATAAAATTTGCATGCAGTGGCGGCAGAACCACCCGGTCCACCAGGGCCCGGGCCCGGTCAATAATTTTAGCCAAGAAATTTTTTTGGCATATGTGCGATTTTTGTTGTGATGTGCCTTAGAAAGTTCCTCTAGGTAAGTGGTCAGGTGGCCCTAATCCCTAACAAAGCTCTTTACACATTGTTTTTCTTCTGTTTGTTCCAGCAAGCGGGAAGGGAGGGGTGTGCACCACGATTCGAAATTTCGGGCCCGGTCAACGAACTTTACTTTCCGCCGCCCCTGTTTGCATGATATGATTAACTTTGACATAAGTGTTTTGTAGTACTATGTATAAAATGAGGGGAATAATTTAAGTTGTGTGCATTTAAATAATTACACTGTATTGTGTGTTCACACTATAAAGTGTAATAATTTTAGTTTTGCGGAAAATACTTGGAAGCTCCAAAGAATTTGAATTATTAAAACACCCATTAAGCCTATTTACTAATATGGAAATAAATTAAAAAATTCAGTAATTGAAAGCTAATAGATTTTTGCAAAATGGTCTCAAAGAAATTTTTTGCTGGCAGCCTGCAAGTTTTTTCGGTATGTCACTGGGTGGACACAGATTTCAGAACCAGCAGGAAAATCACTGTGTGCTCTGTATCAGTCTGTGGGTAAAAAGTAGGGATGATGAGACATCACCAGAGCTCCACTAAGCTATTCGGTGGCCTAGGGCCAGGAAAGTTGCAAGGCCTTTGCCAAAACAAAGTCTTTCACCAATGTATTGTGTTGAAGATTTGGCATGCATACATTGAAGAGCCAAAACATTATGACCAGTGTATCTTTATGAAAACTGAAGCAACTGCAGGTAAACGAAAGCACATGGGAAGGTCATAAAACTATAAATAACACCTGTTACTGACCTCTGTTAATCAGTGTTGTTTATTAGATGGGAAAGGCAGCAGACTTAAAGGGAGTTTGACAAAGTCCAAATTGTAATAGCCAGATGGCTTGGTCAGAGCATTTCCAAGCCGGCAAGGCTTGTGAGGTCCTCACAGTCAGCCATGGTTAGTACTTTCAAAAAGTGATCCAAGGAGGGAAAAACCATGAACCACCGGCAAGGCAAGGGCTGGTCAATGCTAGAGGTGAGCAAGGGCTATCCCGCATATGGTACAAGCTGACAGAAGGGATACTGTTGTCCGACTTGTTGGTAATTTGAATGCTGGTGATGGGAGTAATGTTTTACAATATACAGTACAACAGACCCTGCTGAAAATGGGGCTGTGTATGCTCAGTCCGCTCCAAGTGCCCATGCTAACTTCGGTTGACCGTCAAAAATGCCTACAGTGAGTATGCAAGCATCAAAACAGAACCTTGAATTATTGGAGAAAGGTCATCTGGTCTGATGAGTCTCATTTCCTATGGCACCATGTGAACTGCTGGGTATGTGTGCGTCATTTACCTGGGGAAGTGTTGGCACCAAGATGCACTGTGCGGGCGAAAACAAGCCGGTGGAGAGAGTGTGATGCTTTCGGCAATGTTCTGTAGGGAAACCCTGGGTCCAGTCATTCCTGTGCAGGAAACTTTGAAGTCTACCACCTACCTAAACATCATTAAAGAACAGGTACGTGTCATGGCAATGGTACTCCCCTCTAGTATGAGCAGTTGCCTGTCTCATTAAGGACAGGCAACTGCTCATACCCCATTGAGTTGCTCACTGTGGTTGTTAAACCTTCTAACAAAACAAAACAAAACAAAATAAAGTCTTGAAGCATTTCTTTATTTGGCATCTTTGTAATTTTTTCAACATTTCAAAAAATACAAAAGATGGAGATGAATCTTCAACATGTTTTTGATATATTTTTTTGGCAAGTGAAAGTGAATCTTGTAGTATTCAAGTGTATATCACTTGATAGCAACAATGCTAGAGGAAGGAGTTTAGCACAAGTGGCCACTAGACAACTGGCCACATACTTTTAGGAAGCTATGTAAAAATTACGCTTTCCTTCCCACTCAACTACATTTTTTTTTTTTTTCGTAAATCTGATGTCTTGTCACTTATAAAATGAGAACTGAACTCAAAACTGAGTCACAGGTGCATATGCAGGAGTAGGGACCTCATATCCCCCTCCCCATCCCATGTTTAAATATAACACAAAAATTACTCTTGAATAAACTCAAAACCAACACATTTAAATATGAGCTTTTGCAAATTATAAAACTGATGTGAATATTTATAGATGTAGCACTGATCATGCTGGGCAGGGACAAAGAAAGTGGAGCATAATAAACCGGGATGGAAGATGAAAAATAGTTTAACGCACCAGCTTTTTAACTATGTTAAGAAGTTATTTTTTTAGATCTTACTGTGGGTCTGGGTTCTTTTCTTTTTTTTTTTTCAACATATATACACTGGTGCCAGAAAAACCCGGTACAGGCGAGCTTATTGCAAAATACATAGCAACGTCACCTATGCACGTACTCGGTTGCGTCCTCCAGTGCGTATCATAAAGCGATAAACATCCTTGCCAGCTGTCAGAGTATTACTTGTCATTCTCATGTTTTTTGCGTGAGAATGACAAGTAATACGTAAATAAGCGATTTTCAACACGGTGTTGTAGTTGGCGCTCGTGAGATGGGCCATAGTATTTCAGAGGTAGAAACGAAGTGCGGATTTTCACGGACGACCATTGCAAGGGTGTACCGTGACTACAAGAATTCCGACAAAACCTCCAACCTACGATACCAGTGTGGCCGTAAAAAGACATTGGGTGAACGTGACCATCGTCGGCTGTCACGAATCGTTTCACGCGATAGGCGTGCAACACTCACGCAGGTATCATCAGAATTCAATGCTTGTGCTTCAACAAGCATCAGCGTTCGGACTGTGCAACGTACCCTGCACGATATGGGCTTTGGGAGCCGACGCCCAACTCGAGTCCCCTTGATGGGTGCACGACACAGGGCTATGCGTCTCGCTTGGGCTCGGTCACTGGACACTTGATGACTGGAAACAAGTAGCCTGGTCTGACGAGTCGCGTTTCCTACTGTATCGGGCAGATGGAAGGATTCGTGTGTGGCACAAACCCCATGAAACCATGGATCCCGCCTGTCAACATGGAACTGTACCGGCTGGTGGGGGTCCGTAATGGTATGGGGTGTGTTTAGCTGGACTTCACTGGGACCCCTGGTACGTCTACAAATGTCTGTGACCGGCCAACGCTATGTGCGCATCCTTTCTGACGAGGTACACCCGTTCATGCTGATGGGTTGGGCCTGTTCCACAGGACAATGCACCTCCACACAAGTGTCGGGCAGCTACATTATGATTAGAGGAGCATTCATCTGAGTTGGGGGTGTTACCATTCCCACCCAAGTCCCCAGATCTGAACGTGATAGAACATATTTGAGATGCCATGCAACGCGCTATCGAACATAGGAATCCGATACCTCGGAGTACACCCGAATTGTGGAACGCTCTGCAGGAAGTATGGTGTGCATTGCCTACTGCATATTTTCAGAAGCTAGTGGAGTCCCTGCCCCGTCGTATTTCTGCGGTCTTGCTCTCTAGTGGGGGACCTACCAAGTATTAGGCTGGTGTACCACTATTTCTGACACTTCAGTGTATATATATACACACACTCACGAACAATGAAATTTGCGCTCCCCCCAAAAGAAAACATGCAACAACCGCGAAACTTTGCAAATAGCTAGGGTGCATGCTGTTAGGCAAATGATCCACGTTCGGTGCGAGTGCGCATGATCGTACATCCTGTGATGGCGCTTCAAGCACGAACCGGCAGCCTTATAAACAGGCGTGTAGTTGATACGCCATTAAAGCGAAAAGCACCGGCTGACGCAAGCAGGAATGCATATTGACAAGAATGCCGGGAAGACGCCAGAGACGTCGATATACGCAACTTACGGACTTTGAGAGAGGCCGGATCATCGGGTTGAAAACCGCAGGGTGGTCTGCTATCCGTAAGCCTATAGCCCGCCACGTGGATCGTTCTGACTATACCGTCCGGCAGTGGACACACGGCGGAGCGGCTTCTGATGGACCAGGAGGACCACCAGTAGAGGGGATCGACGGATCATGCCCCGCCCCAGGCATGAAAGGATCCCCGTTGCTCTTGTGTGCCCACGAACCATTTCCTGATGCCTCGCGGAAGCGAATCTGCGATCCCAGCGCTCCTTAGGTGTCCTACCATTAACACCGGAACATGGTCGGCTCCGCGTGCAGTGGTGCCAGGCCAGACGGACAATGAAATGTGCTCACCAAGGAGGAAGCATCGGATTGAACTGAAATTTTATGGACGTAATGATACACATGATGGCAAAAACAAAGCTGCAGGACGCCTGTTGTCTTGCGGCAGACTGGCCCACACGTGTTGGACGGTGTGCTCCAAATCCCGGATAGTGCGGCACGGCGGCAGCCAGTGTTTCCACTGGTCCCACTCATGCTCCATAGGGGACATGTCCGGGGAGTAGGCAGGCCATGGAAGTGTCTGGACATGACGTAGACAGTCCTAGGCTACCCCAGCGATGTGCGGGCGGGCATTATCCTGCTGGTACAGCCACCTGGAATCCCGGCCAGGAATGGGAGCACATGCGGCCGTAGGATCTCATCCACATACCTCTGGCCCGTCAATGATCCACGTACCATTACTAGAGCTGATCGGCTATCGTAGTCAATGGCTCCCCAGACCATAATGCCTGCAATGGTGGTGGTGTGGCACTCGACAGCGAGGTTGGGATTGTGCCGTTTACCTGGAGGCCTCCACACCCGGACACGATGATCATCTGTCTCCAAGACGAAGCGGCACTCGTCGCTCTGGCCTGGCACCACTGCACACGGAGCCGGCGATATTCCGGTGTTAGTGGCAGCACGCACCTAAGGAGCGCTGGGATCGCAGATTCACTTCCGCGAGGTGGAGGTGTTGAGAAATGGTTCGCGGGCTCACAGGAGCCGCCACATCTGCCTATTTAGTGGACCGGGTTCCCGTGGGATCCGTTCGTGCCTGGGGCATGATCCGTCGATCTTCTCTACCGGTGGTCCGTCCGGACCCGTCACGTGTCCACTGCTTCCAACACCGTTGGACGGTATGGTCAGAACGATCCACGTGGCTGGCTATACGGCGCACCGACTACCCTGCGGTTTTCAGCCCGACGATCAGGCCTCTTTCAAAGTCCGTAGGTTGCGTAAATCGACGTTTCTGGCGTCTACTCGGCATTCTTCTCATTCTGTACTCTTGCTTGCGTCGGCCGGTGCTTTTTGCTTTCATGGGGCATCGACTACACACCGGTTTATAAGGCTGCCGGTTCGTGCTTGAAGCGCCACCACAGGGTGTGCGGGCATGCGCACTCGCACCAAACTTGGTCCATTTGCATACCAGCACGCACTCTAGCTATTTGCAAAGTTTCGCCGTTATAGCATGTTTTCTTCTAGGAGCGCAAATGTCATTGTCCGTGAGTGCATTTGCTTTGGCAACGTGCGTGAGACTTCGTTCGAACTGAGAGCTGTTTATTTCCGAGCAGTGAAATGTCACACTTTTACTTCTGCACAAAACATTATTTAATGGACTATAGACCTGGGCGTATTTAGGAATGTTTGGTAAATGCAACATTGTTAACTTGATTTGTTTTGTAAACATCACAAAGATGAGCTTGGTGGATTAAACATTGCTCAAAATGCGTAGGCCTACAGCCTATTAATCATTGTTTCGTGCCGAAGTATAAGTGCAACATTGTTAACATGTTGTTATATAAATGTTACGAATATGAGCTTGGGGATTAAAAATTGCTAAAGAGGCCTAACGTTATGTGCTTGAGTAAAAGTGTAACACATAATTATTTTATTTTGTACGTGTAAACAGTATTAACATGATTGTTGTAGGTTTAAAGTTGCCAAAATGGCCCAACCTGGGCCTGGTAAAAATGCAACATTATGACAAGCTATATACATTCATACACTCCTTGAAAAAAAATGAATCTCCCAGAAAGAATTTTTTTTTTTTTTTTTTTTTGATTGGAGGTTTAACGACCACCGTGAGCAACTCAATGGGCTATAAGCAGTCGCCCGTCCCTAATTTAGGGTAACTGGTTCCAGGGAAGGGAGAGAGCCAGTGCCGTAAGACAAACACAACATCCATGCCTGACCGGGATTCGAACCCGGACCCCGTTCGGACGAATGATCAGAGGCCAACGCCTTAGACCACTGCGCCACCGGGGCGGCCCCAGAAAGAATCCTCCAATCAAGATGAAAGTTGGTATGTGCAATGTACATGTACAGAAAAGGAAATGATTGCAGTTCGGCCATTTATTCGGACAAAACAGCTACACGAGCGGAATTGGTCAGTACGTTGTAGCGCCACTTCTGGCTCGGATACAAGCGGTTACCGGGCATGGCATAGACATACAGTTCATAGATACTGTCCTGAGGTATAGCATGCCAGATGGTGTCCAAATTGCATGCCCGTTCACAGCAACTTAGGCCCATGTTGGATGGGCCTAAGTTGCGTCTTATTATGTCCAAAACATGTTCGATCGGTGAAAGGTCGGGCGATCAGGTTGGCCATGGAAGTGGGTCAAGATTAAGGAGGCGGGCCTAGAGAACCATGCCATGTGTGGCCAGGCATTATCCTGTTGAAAAATTGCTCGATGATGCTCTGACAGGAATGGCAACACAACAGGTCGTAGAATGGCGTCGACGTACCGTTGATCCGTGAAGGTGGTACGGACGTCTATCGTAGGAAATGGCTCCCCAAACAGTCACTCCCGGTGTGTGAACTGTGTGCCGTTCCACGGTAAAGGCAGGATCCGTGCGCTGGTCATCGGCGCCAAATGCAAACTGTGATTCATATCACTGAACACAACACGACGCCACTAGGCACTATCCCTCCTTGATCGAGCCCGACACCACTGCAACCTGTGCCGGCGATACTCGCTGGTCAGTGGTAGTTGGCGGTTTGGCCTCGAATGTAGTTCATCGGCGCCAAATGCAAACTGTGATTCATATCCCTGAACACAACACGACACCACTGGGCACTATCCCTCCTTGATCGAGCCCGACACCACTGCAACCTGTGCCGGCGATACTCGCTGGTCAGTGGTAGTTGGCGGTTTGGCCTCGAATGTAGTTCCCGTGCCACAAGTCGTCTGGCAACGGCCCAGACTTCCGTACATGTAGACGGCGCAACATAACCACGGTGATTGAGAGCGACGAGTTCGGTCCTGTTCGTGCGGGTCCCATAATCGCTCGATCCTCGCGTTCTGTCGTTGCTCTCGGCCATCTACTGCCCGGGTTGTGCCCTACTCGACCCACTAGTTCCAACATCGTCCGATTGCCGCTTCGCTCCGACTCAAATGCCTGGCGATATACGGCGACTTGACCAACCGGTCCCTCAGCCCAATTATATGTCCTCTCTTAAACTCGCTCACCTGCTCGTAGTGTGCACGGATCCGACGTCGAGGCATCCTCAGAGTCCGTGGAGGTTAATGCAACCCCAATCCGCTGTCGCAAGTGTCCCTGCGTGTGAGCTTTGCTTTTGATATACTCTTCTCCATGCCCGGTTCCCACACGCTGTGACGGGCAACTATTTCGTCATTGGTCTTTGCGTATTCGGAGGTACTTATATGCGCAATTTCATCACGATCGAACGACTTTCTTAGGGTGCTTGGTTTTTTTTTTTTTTTGGGGGGTGGGTGGGGGGTGGGGGGTGAGTGTATGTACATATATCCAGTGATTGGAAGTAGCACGACATGTAGCATCGCTACAAATAGGAAAAAAATAGCTGTAGTATAGTAGCACGCTGGAAAATAAAGTAGCTTGTAGCTGAAAATTACGCTACAAATCATGCTACTTTAAAACAAATGTATAAAAATGGTATTCTTCAAATCACGTGACATTTCCAGACTTCCTGAAGTATGATTGGCTGTAACAGGGAGTGCGAGTGTGCTTTGCATACAATAACGTACCTGACTTAACTCACGCTGTGGAAGCTCGCCAATTTGTTAACTAGTAAATCTCAATTACGCAGTGAAGACAGCGAGTACGAAGCAATAACGCGGGCGTTTTTTTTGTTTTTTTTTTTTGTATTTTTTTTTCGTCTGGTTGTGCCGTTAACGACCACAATGAGCAACTCGATGGGCTCATTTATATAAGTATTATTTAAATATAAGCAGTCACCCGTTCCTAATTTAGGACCACTGGTTCCTCCAGGAAAAGGAGGAAACCAGTGCCGTAAGACAAACACAACATCCATGCCTCACGGGATTCAAACCCAGACCCATCTCGGACGAATGGTCTGAAACCAGAGCTTAGACCACTGCCCACGGGCAGTGCCGGATTTAAGGCTTTTGGGGCCCTAGGCCAAATTTTCTATGCGGGCCCTCACCCAGCCACCCATATTTGAATTTGCTCCTATAAGATTTTCTACTAAACTTATCTTTCAGTTAAGAATATAATAATTGGTAGTATAATTTTATTGTTATATAAGTATTATTTCAATAAAAATTATTTTGATTTAACTTGTTATTAAATTAAAGCTTATAATTTTTTTTTTAAACATATAGTCATGAGGTTCATGCTTATCCAGGAACAATACTGTACATTTTTGAATGCTTCTTACATTTGAATGCGTTCTTTACATTTTGAATATGCTCTCTATCGCACATTCAAAATGTAAAGAAGTACACTTTACTTCGAATGCGCTCTCTATCGCATTCGTACGAACACGGGCGTGCTCGCAACAGAGCTATTATTACGTTATTATTTCTTTAGTTATCATGCAAGATAAAATTAACAATTACCACTACTTTATTTTATTCAAGTAAATTAAATAACGGTACCTCCCTTTTCTAAGTTTTTCTGTTCCATGCTCTCCGTTTTTCTGGATTCTACACCTGGGGCCCTCTAGAGCCTGGGTCCCCTAGGCTGCGGCGTAGTGGTAAATCCGCCGCTGCCGACGGGGTATGTATGCAACTAGTGGTTTTATTGAAAACCGTTTCTTCATTGGGAGATTCGATTCTTTTATTCAAAGAAAATGAATTTGCAAATATGGAATACCTCCCCGGTAAGCGATGGTTTCTGATCATTCGTCCGAGATGGGTTCGGGTTCGAATCCCGGTGAGGCATGGATGTTGTGTTTGTCTTGCGGAACTGGCTTCCTTTCCCACGCGTCGCAGCAGAGGGGACAACGGCAAAGCAATTAAGAACATAAGAGTTTTTGACAGTGAAGGCGTGACTGCGCTTTCTTGGAAGTCGGACGAGGGGACAGTTTTTTGGAGGGGGTTTCTGACTCCGGGCATGAGAAGGACTCGGTGGTGAAAAGTCGTGAGAGAAGGTCGACGATGCAAGAGAGCTTTAGCGGGGGTATGCTTCGGGACAAAAGGGAAGGAGGACAATTGAGGCCGATATAGAGGAAACGGAAGGAGAAGTTTGGATGGCCGGGAAGAGATAAGAAAAATAGCGGCGAGGAGGACACCAGGGGACGACTAAAATAATGAAAGCACGAAAATGACGGACAAAAAGCTTGATGACATTCCCCGTAACATCTGAATAAACGTTTTTCTCACTGCAAAATTTAGCCTCAGTCGATTCACTTTTCTATACTTTGTATTGTATTTATCTGCTCCAGTTGGGAGAATTACGGATTAAACAACCGATACCGAACTAACTGCAAAGGAAGCATCGAGCGAACCCTCCACATAGGGCGCTGTAATAGAACTCAGCACCAAACCCTGTAACACTAAATTGGGGACGGGCGATTGTCATACCCCACTGAGTTGCTCACGGTGGTCGTTAAAACCCCAATGAACAAAAATATAGAGAGAATGTTATATGGTTTTTAATTGAATTTCCTAGGCATCTCAGCTAGTCTGTCTAGTTTGAAATATTCACCACTGAATGTGTCAAAATGTGTTACAAATACAACGATGAATTACTTGTGTAATTTATCTTGGTTTTTAACTCTGAATACCATATGCAATAATGTGAACGTGCCTATCATCCTCTGAATTTGCACTTTTAATTTAAATCTAAACGTAAAAAGTAGCAAAACTCGCTACTTTTAAATAAAAAAAGTAGTGTAGCCTATAGCTACTTTTCAGAAAAAGTAGTTGTAGCTGTAGCAAGTTACTTTTTCCAGAATGTAGTTGTAGCAGTAGCAAGCTACTTTTTCAAGAATGTAGCTGTAGCAGTAGCAAGCTACTTTTAAAAAGTAGTGTTCCAATCACTGCATATATCAATACGAATAATTTACTTTCCCATTTCACCAACGCTCCACGAACCCGGTGACGTGGCCGCCATGAAGTTTTAATCTTCACAGACTACCAACGGGGAAGTGCGCACTACGAAATCAAATGTGCAATTTCCATGTGGCCCTCTAGCGTTTTAGTTGTCAGCTTCCCAGTCGGCGACCCGCCTGCGTTTCCTTGTGCCTGTCCTAACGACTCGTACTACAGTCCAGTACCCGACTTCTTTTATACAGTATGTACAGAGATATTTAGGAGGATTTTAGGAAGGGAGTGTCTGATCCCAGGTTTTTAACAACCCTTAGAAGTAGGAAGCTAGGAGATTTGGGCAGAGTACTCGACAGGAAGGTCATACGGAAGTGAGGTAGAAAGGGAGAGGAAGACGCCCTTAATTGTAACTGGAGGGACAGTACCCGAGGTCCGACAGCTTAACGTGCCATCAGAAGCACGGCGGATATTTAATGGTTCGAGCGTTCGTGCCGCCCTGAGATGAATCCCGAGACTTTTCCGTCTCAGTGACAAACGTTGACCACTAGGCTATCGCGACCCATTTTTATGTCTTTTGCCCTACCTTGGTAATTAATCAGCCTCTCCTCCAGGGCCGTAGCCAGGGGGACGCCAGAACAGGCCGAACCTACCCTGAAAAATTTTGCGCCTTTCCTTCCAATGATTCGTAGAAAATAAAAAACTCCTAATTGCAGTTTCCAGTGCTGAAGACGAAAATATTGATTTAAACAAAACCAAATATTTGCAAACTTTAGGTATCAAACTTTCATCTCCAGAAGAAATTGCAATAGTCAACAGATTCATACAAACCCAGAAGAAAGAAAACCTAAATTCAGTCAATTTTTATGAAATTTTTAAGCAGCGAGTAGTCTTCAGAGATACTTATAATTTTTTGGCCACAGCCAGGACTTTCGGCTGTAGTACGGCTACTTGTGAATCCACCTTTTCTGTTTTAACGAGAATTAACTGCCCACAGCGGCTTTTGATGTACCACCAACGAATGTCGAATTTGACTCTTCTTGCATTCGAACAAAACCGCACATAAACTCTTGACATGGACTTACTTTTGAGAAAAGTTAATGGTCAATAGAACCGACGACTACAACAATTTTGATTTTCTATTGGTAAGCAACGATTATAAATGTATTTTTATTTTACAAAATGTTTTTTTATTTAAGTTCATCAAAAATGGTACTTTTGTACCTGATGTACCTAGATAAGGTAATTAGTCTGGTTTGAAATTTGTAAAATTTCAGTAATACTCAAAAAAAGGTAAAAAGTATATAGCTTTTTTGAGCATGCCCTAAATTTTATTGAGCCTGCCCTAAGTATAGAGTTTGGCTACGGCCCTGCTCTCCTCCTAACTTATCTGTCAGGTTACAGGCCTGCAGCCTACATGGAAGCAGGCACAACGAAGTGAAAAAGAATTTTTATTCGGCCCGCTAACCCTTTTGTGGCCAGTTGTCCGCCTTGTCTTTTAGTCAGTAAATCATAAAACTGTCATGATTTTTTAATTATGAAAAAAATGTTTTTGTGTACAACTCAAGTAAGAAGAAATACAACAACGTTATTATTATTTTCTATGCAGAGCAACTTGATTGTTCTCAGATTGGATATGTTCAGTTTTTCTTGTGGCCGGCCAGTTGTCCGAACCCCCAGAGGAACAGCGAAATCTTGGAAATCGTTAACAATGTCAACGGTTTTTACTCTGTTTTAACTTCCGTTATCCTCCAAACAACCTCGGCAGTATTCAGAGCGAGAGTCATGTGAAGCCCAACTGATGATGTTCAACACGGGTGTAGGAGAACTGGCCACCGGAGAACTGACCACCGGAGAACTGACCACCCGGAGAACTGGCCACAAAAATTTTAAGGGTCGTATAAAAATTGCGTTTTTGACCGCTTCATGCCCACGACCCCCAGAGGTTGGTTATCTGAGTCATATAAAGTTTCCGTAATTTCGTCTTTTCTTAATTGCGATAATTAATGTATTTTTTTAGTAAAAAATGTTTATGAAGTGCATTTCAACAGAAGATTTCAGGGTTTTCAAACTACAAGTCTGCAAATTATCTAAGCGCATGTGCTGACTCAGGAAACTGGGGGGGGGTTACCAAAAGTGTCAAATATAAAGCATTTCGGTCCGATCGGGAGGTTTTCATTATTTACAAGCTACAACTCGACACGTTATCTTAGCGCATGTGACTACTCTGGAAACCTGTCGGGGGGGGACCAAAACTGTAAAATATGAAACATTTCTCGTCCGATCGGGAGATTTTCAGCATTTACAAGCTACGTACAACTCGACACATTTTCTGAGGGCATGTGCCTACAATGCAAACCGGCGGGGGGGGGGGGGACACCAAAAGTGTAAAATATGAAGAATTTCTCGACCTATTCGAAGATTTTCAGCGTTTACAAGCTACAGCCGCGCCCCCCGACAGGTTTCCAGAGAGTGCACATGCGCTGAGAAAATTTGTCAAGTTGCAGCTTGTAAATGCTGAAGATCTCCCGATCGGAAGAGAAATGAGAAATTCTTGATATTTTACGCTTTTGGTATTGCTGCCCCCCCCCCCGACTAGTTTCCTGAGGCAGCAGATGCCCTCAGACAATTCGATGACTTGTAGCTTGTCATGGCTGAAAATCTCCCGATCGGACCAGAAATTCTTTATATTTCATATTTTAGGTTTTAAGCCCCCCCCCCCCCTCCCCCGACAAGTTTCCTGGGTTTGCTCATACTCGCAGAGAATTTGTTTAGTTATAGTTTATAGAAAAATATCGTAAATAAGAAAATACCAAATTACGGATATTTTATGTGTGTCAGATAACCAATCTTGCGTTCCGGGGCCACGGAGCAGCCCAGAACGCAATTTTTATACGGCCCCTTAAAAATATTTGTGGTCAGTTCTCCGGTGGCCAGTTTTCCGCTTAGTCTTAGCTCCGAAAATCATGGAAATGTCTAAATTTCTTACTGAAAATGAAATATTAAAAAAAAAATGAACAATAGTTGCTTAAGTAGTGGCGAATATAGCCACACGAAATTTGTTTATGCAGAACAATTTTATGGCACTGAAATTGCAATGTGTCCAGTTCTCCGGTGGCCAGTTCTCCGTTCCCGGTTCAACACGGGGTTCGGACATTTGGGCACCGGACTTTCGGACATTTTGGCACATTCCCTTTTAAAGCAATGAAATTGCGCTGCGTTAAAAATTATAGTGTTCCTATATTTCTCCCTACTTGAGCAAGTGGTGTGCACAAAATTTTTTCACTCATATCTCATAATCATTAAGAAATTGAGACATATTTACGATTTTCTGTCTGATAGACTGGGCGGACATTTTGGCACCCGGACTTTTGGGCACAAATGTTTAAATGGCCGTATAACAATTGCCATTTCTTGGCCCAATAGTAACAGTTTGACCGAGAAAATGTTCGCCGTAGTTACTTAGGCACTAAATACTGTATTTACATAATGTTACACGGCACTAGCAGTGTTCCTGCCGAGTCTGCCGGTAACGGTGCTTGAGACCTGAAGTACAATTTAGTTGGCCACGGCACCAGGTGAGAATCTCAGGTGCACTGCTGCACTCAAAGATTCACACCAGAACATAAAAAATGAAAAGTTGAAGAATGACCCGAAGCATAAGGCTTGGGTGAATCCACCTTGTGAACAAAATAACAACAACAAATAAAAAATAAAATAATCTAAAAAAAAATGATACTTTGGGATCAGAGTTGTGATGAGGTTCACCCGCAATCACCAATTCGTGACTGAGTGTAGTGGTACGGATCTTACTCCGGTACATTCAATCCCCAACCAGCCAGTACAACACTCACTTTCGCAAATAACACATGTTTCTCAAATACACAACACAACATTTAATAACGTTCTGCGAGATTTAAACAGATACGGCGCTCTCTGGGCGTATAGACAATTGCCCCTCTTATGAGGGCAGCATACGGTGTCACACATTACTGTCGGAAGACACAAGCCGACTGAGTCTCCACCGGACTATCTGAACAAGAGATACTACTCGTTTGCACACTAAATAGAGCTGCAGGTGATATTCATGTACAATTGCTTAGAGAATGAAAAAAAATTATATGCAAACGATCACATTAAAAATACTCGCGACACAAAATACACAAGCATGTTAATTTGCGGTATAAGATTATAGGTGCGAAATACTGCCAAAGTTAATTAACTAAATCTAATAAGCATGCACATGCAGAACCCTGCCCCGCTGACGTTGGTCCTGAACCAAAGTTAAAAGAAACTGTCCCGCCCAGCGGAATTTGTGGCCACACCTTCTCCCTTATTCATGTAAAAAAAGTAATCAGGAAATGGGCCCTGTAAGAAATTGAAATCTGTATGTGCAGGTATTTCCTCTGAGGTTCAGTCACTCAGCATTACTGCATCTATGTCCATGCAGCTTTGGGTGTCGGGATGGCACAAGTTCGCAGATGTGCGAAGAAAGAAAAAGGAAATATTCATCTACTTACAGTTACGTGACTTTGCTGTGCAAATCCGTTGTGCATCACATAATATCACACGACAAAAAAACACACACACACAGACACTTGCACCATGTGGCAGCACCGATGATTCAACACTTCACTTTGACGCTTGATGTAAATGAAGCACACAATTAAAAATGGTAATATCACGCCGCACTTTGTTGCAATGATTAGAGTGCACACTGATCTATTCTCGTGACGATTTGAAGGTGGCCGTTAAGCAAAATAGGCCCTCTCACATCTGATGTTGCGGTTTCCAAGATTGATTTTCTGTGTTCCTGGGAAATGATTTTTGTTGTCGTGAAGAAATAATTGTGAACGTCGAGTGCTGGGAGAGTGGGACACATTCAATTCCGCTGCTGCTATAGTTGATTCCGTCCGTCGCTGCCTTCCGTCCTTTTTGACCGTTCATTCCCAATTCAGTCAGTTCCTTTCCGTTAGCAAACCATCTACCCTGCCTGAGTACGCAGTTCAAATATGCCACTCGCAGGTTTTGTTTCCATTTTTTTTTATCGAGTTGCGACCGTCAGCCCTGAGATTAATTTTCTCGGCCGAGCGAAATCAGACGTGCTTTTACCTTAAGCGTATATCGGCAACTCAACATTTCACCTGTATATTTGTTAGGTATCGAAGCCACCGCTCTTACACTCATCTTTTTCTTTCGCCATGTTTTTATCCCGTCGCACTTACACGTAGTGGCTTCGCTGCTTACGTGACCACACACACGCACACATGGGGCCTCGCTTCGCCCCGTAAGACAAGCGCGTCTCTTCACTTCCTCCACAGTAGGGGATGAATGAGGGTGACGATTCCACACTGCAGTGGTTGGCATCCGAACCCGACTTGCTTGGCTTCGCTTCTCATTGGAACGACCACCGTCCACTCGCAGACTTCTTAATTCCCCTGTAACTTGGCTTTCATTAGGCCAAACAGTCGCTGATTTCCATTACGCTCCAGCCTAGAAATTGCAGCTTTATCACGCGGATTTAGGCATTCCGCTGTCTTTATGGCAAACTGGCATCTCCAGCTGCCTCGAGTTGTCTCCATTTCTTACCAAATGCGGGGAGGTTTGCTGCGTCATTTTTCCCAATTCATTTTGCTGCAGATCCAAGGCATCCAGCCTTTCACATCGGAGAGCGTACAGACAACTAAACTTTCTTCCTTATTTTCACGCTAAGTGCGAAATCTTATTTTTCTGCACGGACCACACAGAGAGCAATTGTTCTCGAAAATGCCCCAAACAATCGACGAATTTACGATTATTCGCTAAACCTTTTGTCCCCATCTTCATTCATTTACTCAAGTGGACCCTTCTTCGAAAGGTACCATTCCGTGTTGCTTAATTTCCCGTCAGCTGCGCCCTGATATTTATGACCTAACAGAGCTATTCTGAGACCACCCAGCCAGAGAGAGAATTCTTCGCCTCTTTTCTTTCCAAACCCCCAGATAAAACTTTATCTGCTGTTTACACTTTTAAACTCCAATCAAGCCTCGAAATTAATTAATACTTTATTAATTTCACACATCAACCACGCCCATTAATTACTAAATTAATGGCGGGGGTGGGTCGTAACATCGGCCCCTCCTCAAGAAATCCAGAAGTCCTCTTCTGGGATAATCGCTTTGCTCTTATCAATTTCCAGAGCAACCATTGAGTGCTACCTTTTCCCACAGGTAGAAACAATTCAAAATGGCAAAAATATTGCGTTTCTTGCCTTCAAAAGCATTGGAGCGACTTCCCAATTATCCCGCAATTTTGATAATTAATTTAGAGAACAGCCGAAAGAAAAAACAACGTAAATGAGAAATAAATAAAAAAACTGAACTGTAAAAGAACATGTGAGCCTGCCGAACTGTGATTCCTAGCTGCCTCATACCATACGCGACATGGCGGACAAATTTTAAAGTTTTCTTCAGGTTTTTAGGATGGGGGGGGGGGGGGGGTGTTCACTGTAACAATAACATGTCAAGTTATTAATATTTGTCTATTACTTAATTAGGCACTAAATTACTATGCCTCATTCGTAGGCCCTTTTGACAGTCTTTTTTTCTACCGATGTCTTATTCATAACGTTTACGTATCAAATCAAGTTAATAGCATTGCTCTTTTACTTAAGCACTAAATATTAATTCATAGGCCCTAGGCCTTTTTAACAGTTCTTGTTCAAAAAATGTATCGTCCAATCGGGAGATTTTCAACATTTACAAGCTACAACTCGACATATTATTTGGGGGCACGTGCCTATTCAGCAAACCTGTCGGGGTGGGGGGGGAGGGCGGGAATCAAAAGTGTAAAATATGAAGCATTTCTCGTCCGATCGGGAGATTTTCAGCATTTACAAATTACAACTGGAGACATTATCTCAGGGCATGAACCTACTGAGCAAACCTGACGGGGGGGAGGGGGGGTAATACTAAAAGTGTAAAATATGAAAAAAAAATTCTCGTCCGATCGGGAGATTTTCAGCATTTACAAGCTACAACTTGACACATTATCTGAGCGCACGTGTTCAACACTTCGGTATTCACAAATTTTTGGTTTTCAAGGGTTTTATTGCTGCGAGTTATGTGAAAAAAACACTTAAAAAAAAACTCACTTCAGTATTAAACTTTTATTTGCATAATCCCAAGGTATATCGAATTAAAATGTGTGTTATTCCTCTGCAAATGGAAAATAGGCTGTATATTTCAGATTGTTCATTTCAAAAGCAAGCTAGTAAGAGTAGCATTTCATTTTCATGTCCGAGCTAAATTCTTGTGCAACAGAATTCGTTTTCACGCTACAGCAGGAAGTCACTGTCGGTTAGACGCAGCTAAGTCATCCATTCTTCCCACATCTCTCATGTATCCTGTGGGTTGTCAGGCTGTTTGTTCCGTCTTGCTCGCTCCTTACTGATGACTGGCTCCACTCTGCGCGCTAAGAGGAAGTTTTTTTTTTCCCTACTGCAATCGTCTGCAGCGTAGCATGTGTGTGCTTCTCCCCCTCCCTTTCCGACCCCCAAGACATCTTAGTTTCCTTTTTTCTCAAGGTCAGCGCCCTATGCCTCAGGCGTCGCAAACACTTCAGAGCTGCCGCACCCGGTTGTCATTTCTCTGAGCGATTCAGTCGCTCACAGACTGATCATCTGTACTCATCACATTCAAGGCCTTGGCCCCGTGCATTTTTGGAAGCCCTTTTCACACTAACTAGTTAATATTTTTTTTTATTTTGATTACAGTTTTTTGGGGAATACAATGTGCGCTATGAAAAAAATCCTTGGCTTCTGAAAAATAAACTACGTTGGTAAACGAGTGCACTCTTCTCAAAAGAAAAATTGAAGAGACACGGGGGAAGAAGAAAACAAATTTAAAATCGTAATTGAAACTAAAATTAACACAAATTTAGTGCACAGAAAAATAAGATAACGTCGAAATCCAATGAGAGCAGTTTGTTTACTAAACGTAAGAGTTACTCATTTAACATATCGACAAAAAATATAGCCTGATAAAAAGGTCGTAAATATAATGTAAAGACTGTAAATTAAGATATGGACATACGGAATATCAGGGTCTCTTATTTGTCTTTGTTTCCTAAACTGTTTTTTAAATGCTTTTCTTAATGGGTCAAACAAGTCAGAGAGGGGAAACAACTGTGCGTTTATTGTCAGCTCCCTCTGTGTTTACTCAAGAAACGCATATAGGGTAATAAATCCATTTAATTTTGTGGTGTAATAAGCACAAAGTTTCGCCAAGTTTTCGCACTCCATTGGGAGGCTTTTTCAAGATAATGGTAGACATAAAAATGCTAAGCGAAACGGATTTAATAAGCTATGTGCTTTTCTTGAGTATTCAAAGTCTGCTGTATTAAAAATAACGTTACCTTCTGAGTTGTTGTCCAATATTAAAATGGAGCCTGACTAGAAGTATTTTCGTGCAGTGATTCTGCACCATTTCTGAATTAGTAGTAACCCTAAATTCAGAAATAGACAGAAAAAAAAAAAAGCTTTAAACATTAAAAATAAATAAAATTGATAAATTCGGTGACACTGCCTAGGTTTCCTCTAGCTCGCTCATTAAGAAATGCATTGATTAGCAACTTAAAAACTATTCAAAAACTTTGTTGAAGATGGCACTACACAGAGGCGTAGCCAGAGGGGACGGATCCGGACCCCCATCCCCTTGAGGGTGGATTACGTACGAATTTAAAGCGATATACACTATATTGACAAGAGTCACCGAACACCTAGAAGAGAAACACAACATACTACATAGCATTTATTGACATACATTGGTACGGTGTCGGTCCACTTTTGGCCTTAATGCATGCACTGACCCATCTAGACATGCTTTCGACAAGGTTTTGGAACACAGCCATAGATATGCGCTTCCATTCAGTACATAATGCTGCCGCTAACTGTTGCTTAGTAGTAGACCTTGGTTTCAAACTTCTTATGCGGTGCTCTAATTCATCCCATAGGTGCTCTATGGGATTAAGACCAGGACTCTGTGCTGGCCAGTCCACACACGATACGGAATTATCGTCAAACCACGCCGTAACAGTCATTGCTTTATGGCTCGGTGCATTATCCTGCTGGTGCCAACCAGGCTCGGTTCCATGGTATTGCCACAGAGTTGGTAGGGCATAATTGTCCAGAATATCGAGGTAGACGTGCTGGTTAACAGGTTTGTCCGTGATAACCAATGGGCCGGGACCATACCACGAAAAACACATCCCCACACGAGTACACTGCCAACTCCAAACTTGACGGTAGGAACAGTACACTGTGCTAAATAGCGTTCCCCCGGCTACCGCCATACCCACAAACGCCCATCAGACTGATGGATCGTGTATCTGGATTTATCAGTCCATAGGACCCGTTTCCATTGATCTACGGTCCACGATAAATGTTCTTTACACCATGCTAAACGATGAGTAGCATTCCAAGTGGAGATGAAAGGCTTATGAGCAGCCGCGCGACCACGGAAACCCATGGAATGAAGTTCTCTGCGAATGGTACGTGTACATACCAAGGTTCCAGCATTTTTACTCACCTTTACACTGAGGTCTTGTGCAGTATTACTCCGTCGATTAGCTGTAACGACTCTCCTGAGGCTTCGACGTTCTCTATCACTGATTTTCGTTGGTCTGCCGGTACGGGCTTTGTTGCTTCAGGCACGCCATGTGTCTTCCACTGATTCAGTACATCCAAAACAGTTGCCTTGGATATGTTTAAACGCCTCTCGGTTTCGCTTATGAACAACCCACTAATATAACACCCAACAATCTTTCCTTTCTCAAAGTCAGTTCTCTCCCGCCGCGACATTTTCACTCAAGCTCACAGTGCGCTGCAGGCTTGTTTTTATTCCGTTTGCAACTGTTGTTAAGATCGCGCATCTTAACAACGCAGCGGATCCGTTAATTTGCTTTTGAAGGGGTGTCCGGTGTATTTTGTCAATATAGTGCATATATACACGTTCGAGTCACATTATTGGGATCAGCAGCTAATATCCAGAATAACCTTCGTGTGCAGCGCGGACAGCAGCTAGACGGGCTGGGAGTAACTCAATAAGGTGCTGGAAGGTATTCACAGGTATGTGGAGCCATGCTCACTGTATTGCATCTGACAGCTGCTGGAGGGTTCGTGGTGGAGGATTCATAGGGCGAACAATACGATCGAAATGGTCCCACAGATGCTTAATTGGGTGTAAGTCTAGAGAATTAGGGGACTATGGAAGTACTTTGAAGTCTTCATCGTGCTCTTCCAACCACTCTCGGACATTTCTAGCTGTCTGATTTGTCGCATTTTCGTGCTGGAAGATCCCATCCTCCCCAGGGAAGACAATCAGCATGTATGGGCTTACGTGGTCTGCAAGGATGGATTCATAACGAAGCTGGAGAGTGTTTGTTCTCCGATGTTTCTCGCCTTATGCGTCAACGTCCATCCGTTCGATGAAGCAGAAAACGTGACTTATCGGAGAAGGCAATCTTTCGCTATTCAGCGGAGGTCCAATTCCGATACTGCCGTGCAAACGTAAGCCTTTTCTGCCGATGCACCTTCGTTAGCATTGGTGCAGTGACCATCCGTCGGCATCGGAGCCCATACGCAGCAGGGTTCGCTGAACTGTTGTTTTAGACACACTTCCGGTAGCTCCCTGGTTCATTCGGCCAGTGAGTTGCTCCACTGTATCGTGTCGATCGGCCCTCACGCACCTTTGAAGCCGACGTTTACCTCGCACATTAATGGCACGTGGTTCTCAGCAGTTCCCACGTCGCTTATTTGCAATGGTGCCATTTCTCCGATCACGATACACTTTAACCACGGCAGCACGCAAACAGTTCACAAACTGCGTTGTTTCAGAAATACCACCACCCTTGGCGCGAAAGTCGATAATCAACCCTTTTTGAAAATCTGATTATCCTTTTTATTCATGACAGCAACAAGTGATATGTTTTCAGAATGCCCACAGCACACCTTATATACCCTCCAAGCCACTTCACGACACGTGCCTTCTTTTATTGGCTACGTGCTGTTAGTGTCAAAAGTAGGAGGTGGTCACAATAATGTGACTCGACTGTGTATATTACCGTTGCGTAATTTTAAGCAATATCAATTCAATCTCTTTTCGACAGCCCTATCAGCTTGCGCCGGTGGTACCGGCCTTCCATTCCCTTTCCCAGTCGCGGCGCCTTGGTATTTTCCACTCGTTTCCACCATCTGTTGTCCATAGGACAATTGTAAGTACATTCGGCTTGCTCGTATTCATCTGTGATGAATTAATGTTTCTTTAGTAGAATCCATTGCTCTTTTGAGCAGCATGAATCATAGGAGGGGGAGTTCCGCTAACATATGAGAAGACAAAATCAACGCAATTCCGCACTCCGCTGGATGATACTTCTTGCGATGGAATTTCGCTCCACAAAACTATAAGTAATAGGCATCAGGACAACCACGTAATATTGTTTCTGTCACATTTTTACCAAAGGAAATGGTCCATACCGCTTCTGATCTTGTAACCTCACTTATAACTTTTCTTGTCTTTTTCTCTTGCTGTGTAAAATTCCAATGCATATCTACTTTATTCGGTTTGGGTGAAGCAGATCGTTTCTACAAATATTGCCGCCGTGGAAATAAAAAAACATTTCTAGCCGAATAGGTTACTACGCTGTAAAACATTCTCTGAAATTCACGAGCCACTTTCTGTCATTTGTTTCGTGAATTAGCGAAGCATATTTCTGATACAACCTTTTCCGTCAAACGACGGAAAGAAACTTGAATTTCAGGGATTTTTCGTACCACGGGAAAATTCTGAATTTTCAGAAACCTTCCTGCAATACCTTTCTTATACACTGAGCGGCCACTTTGTTATGACCACCCTCTCAGTACTTCGTTGGGCCACCTTTTGCCTTTAATACTGCGTCGATTCTTCGTGGCATGGACTCCACGAGATGTTGATAGGTGGTTTGTGGAATCTCAGACCATGCTTGATGAATAGCACTTTCCAGGAGTGTGAGATTGCAGGGTTGTGGATCCAGCTGTCTGATGGCTTGTTCACCTTCATCCCACAAATTCTCAATGGAGTTGAGATCTGGAGATTGTGGGGGCCACCTAAGCAAAGTAAACTCATTGGCATGTTCCTGAAACCAGTCCTGTACAACACGAGCACTTTTGCAGGAGGCATTATCTTGTTGAAAGTAGCCATCGCCATTGGAATAAACCATCCACATGACATGATGCACTTGGTCCGCAACGATGTTTAGATATGATGTGCCAGATAGACGTTGATCAACACGAACTAAAGGGCCCAAAGCATGCCAGGAAAACGCTCCCCAAACCATAACGTTGCCTCCACCAGCTTGAAGGGTTGTAGCAATGCATTTGGGATCCACGCTTTCGTGCTGTTTCCGCCAAATTCTCACTCGGCCATCGGCATGGTGCAACTGAAAACGTGATTCATCGGACCACATAATTTATTTCCAATTATCGACTGTCCAATCCTTGTGCTCCTGTGCGAACTGGAGACGTTTTCTCTTGTTAACTGCAGACAGCAAAGGTGTTCGAACAGGCCTTCGGATACCATATCCCATCCGATGCAGTGTACGGCGAACAGTGCGTGCAGAGATCATTTGAGAGGATCCTTGATTAAGATGGTCTGTAATTTGCTGCACTGTTGCCCTTCTGTTGTCTGTTACCAGTCTGGACACTATCTGTTCCGCCAGAGCAGTCACTAGTCGATGACGACCACACGTTGCACGTAGAGACCCAGTTACTTGGCTGATAGTCCAGTCTTTAAACACTTTAATAACAGCTGCTCTGGAACATTTCACGAATGCGGCGGTTTCGGTGATACTCGCTCCATGGCTCCGAGCTCCTACAATCACCCCACGTTGAAAGTCCGTCAAATTGCATTTTTTACCCATCTCGTCACCCAAAAATCACTTCTACTACTGTCACAAGCACTAAGCTTTCCCTTTTTATACTAGCCTCGCCTTCTGGCGGCAACAGCGTGCAGCCATAGCTCATTTGCTTAAAACTGTCAGGTGGTCATAATAAAGTGGCCACTCAGTGTATATTGTGTTCTTGTAAGAAACAGGGTACTTAACTTATTATACAGATTATTATACGATGTTTATGTATCAGTCTTTGAAAACTTAAGACAAAAGCTGTTATAGCTACCAAGAGTAAATTTCGTATTTAAGGATGTGTGTGTGTGTGTGAAATAATACCATAAAAAGTACATTTCACCTGTATTAAAGATAACTGAAAGACATTTTCAGTTTAAAAAAATCAAGTTGCAATGCATTTTGTTGCTTCGAAAAATCACAATGAAAAATGCTTAATTTGTGAAAAGTCCTCCTACAGAAAAAAATGTATACAGTGTGATTCATAAAGAAGTATATAGTTTCAACTCACTGTAAAAAAAGAACAATGTAAGATATTTTATGTTACCTGTAACAGAATTGTAGGGGAATGTTTCAATTTTTTTAGAGACAGTCACAAATGTTCTATGTGTGCAGCCTTAGTCACACGACACACATCGAGCCGGTAATCCATTTCCGCCCAAACGCTAGGTAAGATATCTGAATTTACCTTAGGGGAATCTCGCACGTGTTGCACTATAAATCTGGGATTCTCCGTTCCCCAAAAGCGAACATTGTGCTTGTTTACCTGACCACTCACGTGAAATGTAGCTTTATCGGTGAAAACTAAGTGATCGGCAAAATCGTCATTTTCAAAACGGTGCTGCATTTCGGCACAAAATTCAAAGCGCTTTGTCTTTTCAAGGTCAGTGAGATTTTGCAACATCTGCACTTTGTATGGAATCATCTTCAGCTTCTTTCTCAAAATTCTCCAGACAGTGGGCTGTGAAATCTGCACTTCACGACCCACCCTCCGCGTTGATTTTCCCGGGCTTTGTTGATTGGCGGTGCAAACACTATCGACGACTTCTTCCGATACACTCGGTCGTCCAGGACTTTTAAGTTTGCACAAACATCCCGTAGTTTCAAATTTTTTTATGCCAATCGTAGATAGATTTTCTGGTTGGAGGTTCTTTTCCGAATCGTGATCGTAAATGCCGTTGCACAGCAGCTACAGATTCCATATTACTCAATTCAAGAACACAAACACCTTCTGCACTGCAGACGCTGCCAATTTAACTGACTAGTCACGTGACACGCACACTATCGCCTACGTCACTTCCCTCAGTAGCGGGACACAAACTTTACGAGTACATCTACGTAACGGTTCGCAGTTGTGGTCCGTGTCTTCAACTGTTACTGTTTTACAGCATATGGAAACTGCGTACTTCTTTATGAATTAACCCGTATATAAATTACAAACCTATTCGAAAAAATACTAAGCTCCAACAGAAAATAAAATGATTAAATCACTTGCATTAACGACAAAAAAAAAAAAAATTGCGCAGTTTATTTTACGATGTACGTGATTCGGCTCTTCGAGTGTTTGTGGCTCAGTATGGTTAAAAGCGCGCATTACTAACTCAAACAATAGAGTCTCGATCCTGACGCAGTGGAAGGTTTATCTGTAGGTGAAACCTGGAAAGTGCAGGGTCACCGAATTCGCGGAATTTCAGTTTAAATACGGAGAAACCTGAAAGGGATTTTTCTGAAATAAACCGAATTTTTCTGATTACGGAAAATCTGTGAAAATACGTAAGTTAAAATAAACGGACACTTTCGAAAACGGAAATTTCTGAAAAAGACTACCGGGAACTTTGCGGCACGTTATTTTCAGAAATTTCCCGTGAATTCACATTGTTTAGTTTTTACAGTGTACCATTCCTGTTTGCTCAAACAAATGTAAAACAAAAAAAAAATCACGAATGAATCTATTAGAAACTCTATCTGCCGATGCAGTGTGAGTGCTGATTTGCAATAAAATCATACGATAATTGGTACGATTGTCTCACTTTTGTCAATTAGGGTTCTAAAGTTATTATATTACTCATTACCACAGTCTCGCTTCAACTATTGCATTCTGGCATGGAAGCATTAATGAATATTTCCACACATTACAGAATAAATTTGTCAGACTATTGGAATTAAGAAAATACTTTTACATCCTGTAAGGTGACAGAGTCGGGCCCCACTAATTATTTCCATGTAGCAATATTTTCTGTAATTATTTCTCATTTCAAAGGAAAATTCAAATGCACGTGTTGGCACGTGGCACCATTTCCTTTGTGAGCCTGATTATGTAACAACGAACGAAGCATGTGTCTAGCGACATCTATTGACTCCGATCTGGTCGATGGGGTCCGATGTATAGGTCAAAGGTCACCACTTCCGGTGAACGGCTGACTCCACACCAATAGGATTTCCCGAGGCGGAAGGGGGGGGGAAGAAGATTAAGGATATAAAAGGAAACGACACGTTCGCTGAGGGGACTAAGGCATCACCCCCTTATAGCTGACAGGCCCGTGCACCGAATACCGGAAGCTGGGTGACGTAGGAAAGAGTAGTCTGATAATCCGTAGTGGGTAGTCGAACTTAAGAATATCTAATATTTTTAGGACAAACAGCTTCAGAAGAAAATTCATTATACCGTTTAGATGCAGTGTACCTCACTGTCGCGGTAATTATGGCGATCGACCACGTGTTATATTGATGGACCACGTATTATGTTATGCACCACGTGTTATATTATGCACCATGTGTTATTATTTGTTTTTTCTCTGAAAATTGCCAGAGTATTCAAATTCCCTACTAACGGGGACCTCCTAATAATATGGATTACTTCAATCAAGCGAGGAAATTTTAAAGTGACCAAGAACTCCCGGGTAAATGAAATACTTTTTGTAGACCTAAGGCATGCATCCCGTCGCAGAACATAAACAGCATGTGGAGCAAAACTGCATATGGTTTTAATTTCTGTTCGTAGAGCATAATATAATTAATGATGTGATATTGCTCTTTCCTTGGCACTTCTAACAATAATAGAACTTTCGGTAATTAACAATGAAATGAAACACGACATGAGATGGCTGTCTTTTTTCTTGTGTAGTAGAAAATTCTATTGGGTTGTCGGAAAAGTCATGACGTATTTTAGCCATGTTTTGCAAAGGTTATTTATTGATAGAAAGAAAAAAGATCAATCAATGATATAATGCCCGTTTTATTCAATAACCTTTTGCCATCTTTCAGCTGCAGAATGCCTCGTTCATAGATGGACATAGCTTTCGTGGCGAAAAACTGTACAAGGTGCTGATTTACAGCCTCATCTGAATTGAACGTTATACCACGCAAGGACTGTTGAAGAGAGCGAAACAAGTGGAAGTCTGACGGTATAAGGTCAGGCGAGTATGCTGGGTGTGGCAAGTGGCAACACATCCCACCCAAGCTCCAATAATTGTTGGCGGGTGATCAAACTTGTGTGTGGTTTCGCGTTGTCGTGATGGAACACAACACCTTTACGATGAACGAGCTCTGGATGATGGATTTGTTCAAACTGTCCAATTTCCGACAGTACACATTCGAATTGATTGTTTAGTTCCATGGTAGGAGCTCGAAAAACAGGACACATTTAAATTCCCACCAGACTGAGACCAGAACCTTCCTCGGATGAATGTCTGCTTTGGATGTTGTTTGAGACGAAGCAGCACGTCGGGACCAAGACCGTTCGCAGCACATTGTTGTACACAATCCACTTTTCGTCACCAGTTATCAGTCGCTTCAAAAAAGGATCGTTTTCCTCACGTTTAATGAGTATATCGCAGATGTTTATACGCGCCGTCAATTGAGTTTCTTTGAGTTCATGAGGAACCCACACATCGTGCTTGCTTACGTATCCCAGCTTCTTCAGGTGGTCGTGAACGCTTGAATGATGGATGTGCAATGTGTCTGCAATCTCTCGTGTCGTGTAACGTGGGTTTGACTCTATCAATGCCTTGAATTGATCGTCATCAACCTCGGTTGGTCTCCTGGACCGAGGCGCATCGTTGAGGTCAAAATCACCAGTACGGAATTTTGCGAACCACCGCTGGCACTGACGTTCTTGTAAAACATTATCACCGTACACTTTACGCAACTTTTCACATGTTTGACGCGCGTTCTTCCCTTTACGGAAGTAAAATATGGCGAAAATGCACAGTTTGGTCTTCCATCTTCAACCTGATGTCAAATCAACCAAATCGCTCACTATTCCTTTTAGAATGCGGCTAGAACTGGCACCTGCGCATGCCTCTAGTACTTCCAAAACCGCCCAACCGCCAACGGGTGCCAAAATACGTCATGACTTTTCCGACAACCCAATACTACAAACTTTTTTATTTTAAAATTTAGTTGTCCAGCGTGGGCAACTCGATTTTTTATTTACCTGCCCAGGTCAACCAATGATTTACATGCCCCGGGCATCTTAGGGCATGGTATTTTCAAGCCCTGGATATTGTCATTTTTAAGAGAAAAAAAAAGTACCTGGATGGGCATGAATCCACATATTGTGGAAACTATGTTCTAAACAAACAGGACTTTTAAGATACAAGTAGAAATATGTACTCGTGTTTTTTGTTTTGTTTTTTGAAAACCTCTGTTTAAAATGAGGGATCAGTTATTTTATTCATTCATCTAAACTTATCACTTATCTGTTTCCAGACTTCCTGCACCTTTTGTTCACAAGCTACAGCTATAATAACTGGAACTAATGTCTCATATTATCCGATAACTGCTGGAACGTGTGCTTTCAAATGTGGGGTGGGTGTCTATCTTTGTATAGAGATAAACTTTTCCAATCCCTCATGAAATTTATTTTGAACCAAAAATCATAACATAAGGAAAAAACAATGTTTTCAATAGCTTTAGTAATGACAAAACATTTGCGCAGAATGTTATGCCAGTGCTTTTTATAGTTCTGAGAAAATGGTACATCAAGTTAGTAAATTTATAATGAGACATGTACATCATTTAAAAAAAACATCCTATAGTACCAAGACAGTCGTTCAGATTTATCCAGTACAATAACTGTATGTGAGTTTGTCAGGTTCTCAGAAAATTACAATTCTTATCTGGAAAAATACTTTATTAAAATCTTATTGGAACAAATTCCCAATTTTTTTAGAATGCAACTTGTCTTTGAAATTCTTCGAGGAACAGCTAACGGATAAATAATTAAATTGTGTTTGTGATACACAAAGAACTACACAAAACATATGTATTTGTACATTGGTGGTTTTCCTGAATACTTCTTGAAAATCAAATTTCAGGAAATTTATGCCAATAAGTACTCGTATTTTTCCAGATAAAAAGTAATGTTTATATTCCGGATCCGAATAGTTTTGTTTAAAGCTACCAATAAACTTAATACAGATGTTTTAAACTTTCACAAGGAAACGTTTTTTAAGTAGTGCTCTGGAAAACAAAAATTATAAATTTTACATTTGCGTACCAAAATGAAGTTGTCCAAACATGTAACTAGATGGTACTAAAATTAGGAAAACTTGTTACGTCATTAAAATGTCGTTATTGTACATTGAATAATGTTACAATTGCGTAACTTTCTTAAAATCTTAATTTATTTGATGCAATCAGTGGATCAAGCAGCAATCCACTGTATGCATGTTAAAGTGTTTTATTGAACCTTTGGTAATTTAAAAACACACAGGAAAAAAATTCAGTTTTTCTTCTTAACATTTTATTTATATATATTAGTAAACATGGATCGCAAATAAATTGCTAGTTACTGTCTGGTATGAAAATACATTTTCACTAAAGGAATTATTTCATCAGTCAATATTTCGTAGTCGTAAGCTCGCAATGAATGAAAAACCTGATTCTTTAAATTCGTCAATTGACATCTTTGGAAACGACGGTGGTACTTCGTATGGACCCTCAAACTAATCTTTCAAGTACAAGAATGTCAGAATGATTTGTTCACAAGTGCAAGAATGATTTGGTGGACTATGACAACACTACAACTTTAGGTGAAACTATGACGACAGTTTATAATTTCGATTACAGGAATGGTTTATCACTTCCAGTGAAATGACAGCGATGATTTCATTAAGTTCAGGAATCTATATCACACTTTTACGTCGAAATTATTACTACGCTAGATTTACGCTGTAATTTCTTTTTCTGTATTTTGAAAGGTTATTAAACAAACGTGTAAACTCTGCAGTTATTTAAAAAAATCTAACACAGAAGTCCTTATTTAAATGCAATGAAACGCTAAACAACGCGTGTCTTGTTTGTTGGTGTACGTTAAAGATGCGTCCCAGCATCTCCGACTGTGGATTACCCTAGTCCATAGTCGGAGATGACGTCACTAAGGTGACGTCACAATCCGGTGCGCTGGCCTGTAAGCTATAAGAGAGTGATGGCTAGGGCCGCGGGTGGCCTAGTGGGTAACGTTCGTGACTGCCGCGGAAAGGACCTCAGGTTCGATTCCAGCAGGCACGAACGCTCGATCCACTAAATATCCGCCGTGCGTCGGATGGGCACGTTAAGCCGTCAGACCCCAGGTACTGGGCCCCGGTAATAAATAAGGGCGTCTTCCTCCCCCTTTCTACTTCGCTTCCGCGTCACTTTCGTATCGGGCACTCTAGCCCAAATCTCCTAGCTTCCTATTTCTAAGGGTTGTTTAAGACCTGAGGTCAGACACTTCCTAAACTCTTCTACATATGATCATTTGCTGAGGGGCTTTTCGTGTTTCACCTTCCACGGAGTTGGACGTCGTGTTTTAAAGCAGACAGTGTCGGTTAGACCTCTCGGGGTTTTTCGTTTTCACTGACGGAATTGTCAGGGTTTTTCGGAGATAAGAGATCGGCCGGAGTTTTAGACGGAACGACTCAAGTTCACGTGGCGGAGTGTCTTCCGGAATATCAGCGAGATAGTGAAGTGTTCGCTAGTTGGAAACCTGTTGGCACGTAGAGATGGCCAATCGAACGGAACTTATTCTTTCATCTATTAAATTTTGTTTCGTCTAACCAAGGACTTGTTATTGGAGTTCCTCATTATCGTAGATCTTAAGAATTGCTGACTACACGCTCCAATATTTCAACGATCGAGTTTAACTCGACGGCTCTCAAAAAACCTACGTCAGGCCCGTTTGAGAAATTCGGGTTCAGTAAGGCCTAGGGGCAGATCGAACTCAGCGGGACCTGACAACACCTATAAATGAAGCACAATTCAGTTTTCGACATTTTGCTAGAGTACACCCTGCGAAATATGGATTTTAACTATTAGCCAGTTATATAACTTTAATTTAGGTAAGATAAGCATAAAATGATTAAAAATAATATTAATAATGAATTTAGGCTAATTTCTAAATCTGTTCGCAGCTTCAATACCAGGAATCAAGAAACCAGTCTTTTCTAGAACTAATTATATAATGAAAATATATAAAGTACATGGGGCCACAATATTGGAACTCACTACCACATGAGATTACTGATTTCAATAACTTTAATATTTTTAAGAGGAAATTAAAACTTCATCTGTTACAAAAAAATTAGAAATGAGGGGGAGGTGGGGGATATTAATATGAGAAGGTAGGGAAAATGTGAGTGATATAGTGAACATAATGGGTGATTAGGGGAGAAAGATCTTTGCATTTACATCTCTATTTTTTTTTCATCTTTTTTTTTTCCTAATTATTATTATCTCCTCTTTCCTTTTAAATAAATTAACATGTTTACTAACTTACACTGATGATTCGGATTGCTGTCTCTGTGATGCTTGACTGGATATGTGTACGTAGGGAGACTGGGGCTATGTCAGGTCTTTGTTTGGCCTCCCCCCCCCCTCTTCCTAGCTGTTTTGTATTAGTAAGGTATAACGAAGTAAATCTCTCCGACATTTTTGTCCACGCCGGAGTAAGTCGCTCTCCCAACTGAGCTACGCGGACGTATGCTCTCGCTGCTATGTGCCTTTATCTCATATGCATCCTGGGGTGCAGGCACGTCACGAAAGATAATAATGTCAATTATTTTACATGTATTTTTTGTGATAAAACAACTGAAATAAAAATAAATAAATAAATTCCACTCTGTCTGAATTCGACAAGAGAAAATACGTTTGATTAATAACTATTGACTCCTGCTGGCAATTCATGTGAGTTAATATTTTTCTTTCTTTTTTTCAGGGTTTAACGACCACCATGAACAAATGCGAGAGCTGTAAGCAGTCGTCTCCGTAAGACAAATATACCACACACATTGGCGCACCCACGAAGGGAGCTTTGGGGTCTTAAGCCCCCATTCCAACGAGATTAAGAACGACGTGCGGCACAAATTAAACATTAAAAAATATTAGTTTAGATGTTCAAAAAATTACATAGTGTCTTCTTCCCAAAGCACCAAAGAGATTAAGAGCGACGTACGTCACAAATTAAACAGACAAAAACATTATTTTACACGTTCAAAAAATTACATAGTGTCTCAAATAGTGTCTTCTATTATACATGGTGTCAATTATTGTTATATGAATTATAACTATATATACAGCCCTCTTCAACAAAAAAATTTTGGGGTGCGCCACACATGTCTCATCTGGGACTCGGGTCCGGCCCCAGAACGAACAATCAGTCAGAAACCTACGCCTTTGACCATTCGGCCACGAAACCGGCCGGGATATTTCTGCTGTGTGTCAGTTGTACTGTATTCAAATTTTTACTTCCAAAAGAATTCAGTCACTTCTGGCTGTCAGTTCTATCAGTAAATTCAATGTTACAATTCTGCTAGTGATGTAGTTCTGAATGAAAAAGTGCCTTCTTATCCGTGAGCGGACTTGGAAAAAACAACCCCGGAAGAATACCCTCAAAATGTTCAAAAGCCCGGTAAAATTTGATTATTTAGTATTTTTTACTAATTACGTTTATCAATTTATAATAACACTTCTTAATTTTGGTTATTTTTAATTTCGATAGTTTTGCAATGTTCGCATAAGCGCATGTGCTGCGGCGGGTATGTCACGTGTTTAAACTAGTTCAAGTCGCGCACTGCAGTCAGTCGAAAGAGATATAAAGTGGTACTCGCTGCTGCGAATAGCATTGCATGTCGTCGTCCTGTCTGTGGTTGGGACGCCTAAAAGATGAACAGCCACAACCGGCTAATTAGATAACTTTTGCTTTACGAGTTTGAACTTGGCCATGACCTTCTCAAACAACACGAAACATTTTTCACACGAAAGGGGAAGGTTCCGTGGACCACAGCACCGCAACTAGATGGTTCAAGAAATTTCGCTCAGGTGACAGAAACCTCAACGATCAGCCAAGGTCAGGTTGGCCACGAACCGTTGATTCGGAGGCCGTGCGCCAGGCCCTGGAGGAAAATCCGACAACCAGCACTCGGAAATTATCACGTGAGCTGGGCATATCACAGACCACCGTGGTTCGTCACCTTTAGGACTTCGGCAAGGTCTACAGGAGCTGCCGCATTGTCCCTCACGAATTGACGCCAGCTGAAGCAAACCGCCGAGTGGAAGTGTGCACGAAAGTCCTAGAAAACCAGCACGATGTACGTTTCATTAAGAGAATTGTCACATGCGATGAAAAGTGGGTCTATTTCCGTAATCCTAACACAGAACGGCAGTGGTTGATCCCGGGACAGCTTCCTGAACCTGTTGCCAAACGTGGGCGCTTCGAGCACAAGGTGATGCTCTGCGTCTGGTGGCATTTCGAGAGGACAATCCATTACGAATTTGTTCCAGACGGTCGGACCATCAACGCCAACCTCTACTCTGAACAGCTGTATGCCGTTTTGGAGGAGAAGTACCCGGTACTTGCTAACAGAAACCGCGCTCTCCTACAGCAGGGCAACGCTCGGCCTCATACTGCACGAACGACCCGGGCAAAACTCCAGGAACTGGAGTGCATGGAACTGATGCTAAACCCAGCATATAGTCCGGACCTTGCCCGGCCAGATTATTACTTGTTCCAGTCCATGGCCCACTTCCTTCGCGGGCGGCACTTCAACAACCAGGACAACCAGGACGAGGAGTTCTTCGCCTCGAAGGAAAAGAACTGGTACCGCAGCGGAATCGAAGAACTGGCAGACAGATGGCTAAAGACGGTGCAACACGATATCTAATACTTTGAATGCTAGTCAGCTTTCGTTGTAAAGGTACGTATGAAGACATAAAGTGATCTAAACATTGCAAAACTTTCAACTCGACCTTTGTAAAATAACAAATATTATGTAAGAATCACAACGCGAACATCGTATTGTTATTTAAATACCTCTCGCCCGCCTTAAAATATTCCTGTACTAAAAATAATATGCATTAGTTACACTGAACACACACACACACACACACACACACACACACACAGAAACCAATGCAACTGGCATAGATAGTTGCATCAGTTTAATGAGACTAATACGCCATTTTCCCTGAAATTATAAGGTGCATGTAGGAGATATATTTGTGTAACCCGTAAAGATCAGGGAGTCTCAGGGGATTATTTTTTTTAGAGCTGATAGCCAGTGGCTAGCAGTTTAGTTGATGTGGCCATCAGACCGTAAAACACTTGTCACTCAACGTTCACGATTGTTTAATTTTTCTCTTCGAGTAGTACAATCTCAACACCATGGAGTAACCATCTCGTATGGATTACGTGCGGGAAGCGACCAACCCTGTGGAAAATCGTGCGCGAAGCGACCCTGTTGTATTCCGTCGTGGAAGAAGCGACCTTGCTATTCGAATTATTTTACTTATATATATATATGCAAATCGTAGTCAAATAATTTACATCTAATTAATTGATTACTTACATCAACTTTTTATACTAAATACAAGCTTTTAATATCATTTTATATGTATATACACTATCTACCAACAAGTAATTGGACACCTGTGATAGCAAAGGAAAACGAAGTTTATTCACCTTCAATAGTTGGTGGAGCCTCCACGAGCAGCGATTACAGCTGCGAACCTCCGGGGCATACTCTCAACCAGGCGTTGTACAACGGCTAACGGTATTTTCTTCCACTCGGCTTGGAGAAGACAGGTCAGTTTCCTTCACCGATTTCGGACGGTGGGGACACCCCTTAAGTCGACGCTCCAACTCGTCCCAGAGGTGTTCGATAGGGTTAAGGCCTGGGCTCTGCGCAGGCCAGTCCATTCGATTAACCCCATTGTCACCATACCAAGCCATGGTGGACCTTGCAACATGACAGGTGGCATTGTCATCCTGAAAGTAACATGGGTCCACCCGGTAAAACTGCCACAATGTAGGAAGCGCATGGTTATCCAAAATGGTGCAGTAGGTCTCGGCGTTGAGTCTACCAGGAATTGCGACCAAGGGTCCCGTGCCATACCAGGAGAAACACCCCTATAGCGTAATTCCACCGCCGCCGAACTTCACAGTTGGCACAATACATTTCGGCAGGAGGCGTTCTCTAGGCAGACGCCAAACCCAGACCCTGCCATCCGAACGGTAGAGGGTGAACCTGGATTCATCGCTCCAGAGAACCTGTTTCCACTGTTCAACGGTCCACTGTCGACGTTCTTCGCACTAAGTTAGCCGAGCAGCGCTATTGGACTTGGTGATCAAAGGCTCGTGGGCAGCAGCACGTCCATGATAACCGAGCAGATGGACTTTCTTACGGATGGTATTCATCGAAAGAACACTCCCGGATGCCTATTGAAACTCCTCGCGGATTTGGCCCATCGATTTGGTGCGGTTCTTCCGAATTTCTCTGGCCAGCACCCGTCGGTCTCTAACTCCCAGTTTTGTGGGTCTGCTGGGTCGGGGCACATTCCGACAGTCACCTCTCATCTTCCACTTGCCAATCACGTAGGCCACTATCGATTTTGGGTACTTCAACTCGCTGGATATGTCACGTATGGATCGGCCATTTGTGTGATACCCGACGATTACACCTTTCTCGAAATCAGAGAGCTCCGAACTGCGTGGCATCTTGCATGCGACTGGTTGCGTTGTTGTTTCCCACACGATATTTAACGGCGGCGGCCGTGACGTGTATCAGGACCGCAGATGTCGTTCGATTGCAGGGGGTGTCCAATTACTTGTTGGTAGATAGTGTATATATATATACAGTATATACAAATCGTAGTGAAATTATTTACATCTAATTAATTAAGTACTTACATCCTCTGAATTTTGTAGCTTTTGTCCTTAGTCCAACTTGGAAACATAACTTAATGCTTCAGGAATTTTTTAAGGACTTTAGAATTTTCAAATTCCGCCATGATATTGCGAATGCGTTCGTCTACTTGTATATACATTTTCTTCCTTTTTGGACCAAGTTCTCCTAATTCTTTTAATTGTTGTTTGTGCATCACACGTCGAATTTGGAAATTGTAAAGACCTTAAAAAATGCCTGAAAGCATTAAGCTATGTTACCTACCAATTTGGACTAAGGACAAGAGCTACAAAATTCAGAAGATGTAAGTACTTAATTAATTAGATATAAATAATTTGATTAAGATTTGTATGTATATAATGATATTAAAAACTTGTATTTAGTATAAAAAACTTGATGCAAGTAATTAATTAATTAGATGTAAATAATTTGACTACGATTTGCATATCATCATCATCATCATCATTGTCAACCATTATCAATCCACTGCTGGACGAAGGTCTCCCCAAGTTTCCTCCACAACGGTCTGTCTTGTGCCAGTCTCCTCCATGTCACCCCTGCATACTTTCGAATTTCATCCACCCATCTCCTATGTGGTCTTCTTCTGGGTCTTTTCCTGTCCCTTGGAATCCAATCTAAAATTTCGGCGGTCCATCGATGATCTGTCCTTCTGGCAGTATGTCCAGCCCATTGCCATTTCAGGGATTTAACTCTGATCATGATGTCTTCCACTCTTGTCATTTTTCGGATCCACGAGTTCCTCTTCTTATCTCTCCTGGTTACACCAAGCATGCACCTCTCCATGCTACTTTGAGTTGTCTGCAGCCTTTGTATGTCTCTTTTAGTTAAGGTCCACGTCTCTGCACCATACGTAAGCACTGGAAGGATGCATTGATCAAACACTTTTCTTTTAAGACATAATGGCATATTGCTCTTGAAAATTATGCTGTTTCTTCCAAAAGCTCTCCAGGCAAGTTTTGTACGCCGATTAATTTCTTCATCAATGTGACCCTCACTTGATATCTTCTGTCCAAGATAAACGTACGTGTCTGTTATCTCCAGCTTTTCTCCATCAATCGATAAATCTTCATTTCTTGTAAAAGCATTGAACATCACTTTTGTCTTCTGAAAGTTCATTTTTAATCCCACTTCTTTACTCTTGTCAGCAAGTTCCTGGATCATACTCTGCAGCTCTGATGGGGTAGTTGCAAAAATGACTATGTCATCAGCAAAACGAAGGTGGGTTAGATAATCTCCATTAATCTTTATCCCCTTGTTTTCCCAGCTCAGCGACTGAAAAACACCCTCCAATGTGGCATTAAAGAGCTTCGGAGATATGGTGTCACCTTGTCTCACTCCCTTTCCAATTTTTACGTGTGTTGTATTTTCAAACAGCCTAATCTTTGCACTTGCATTTTCATAGATGTTATTAATAATATTAATGTATGCATCTTCAATACCGCAGGTTTTCAGAGCCATTGTAACTGCTGATGGTTTCACCGAATCAAAGGCTTTTTCATAATCGATAAAAGCCATGCACAATGGAAGTTCATATTCCCTCGCTCTTTCAATTAGTTCTCTCAGCACGTGGATATGATCTATTGTGCTGTAGCCACTCCTGAATCCAGCTTGTTCTCTCGGTTGAGCCATGTCTACTGCTACCTTCAAGCGGTGTGAAAGAACTTTAGTGAAGATTTTATAAACTACTGATAGGAGGCTGATAGGTCTGTAGTTTCCGAGATCCTCAATGTCACCTTTCTTATGTAGCAGGATCATTGTAGCGGTGTTCCAATCCTCAGGAATCTTTCCTTCATTAAGGCATCGAGTGAAAATTTGGGCGAGTACTGTTTCGATTTCTCCACTTGCTTCTTTTATGATGTCTACAGTAATTCCATCTTCTCCTGGAGCTTTTCCTCGCTTCATGTTCTTGATTGCATGTGCAACTTCTGCTGGAAGGACTGGAGGAACTCTGGTACTGGTATCTTTCATGATGTCTGGAGTGCATATATCATCCCTTTCATATAATTTGGAGTAGAAATCTTTCACTCTTGTCAAAATTTCGCCTCTATTTCTTGTTACAGAACCATCTTCTTTTCTCAGTGCCATAATCTGTTTTCTTCCCTTACTGAGATGTCCCTTTGCTATCTTTAGGCTTTGGTTGTTTTCAATTGCTTTCCTCACTAGTTCACAGTTGAATTTCCTTACGTCTTCAGTGATACTTTTTCTTACTGTCTTGCATAGCTCTATATATTCCACTTTGGAAGTCACATCTTCTTTAGTTGTCCTCATCTCTCTTCTTTTTTGCATCAACATTTTGGTTTTTCCTGATAATTTGTTCACATGCAACTTGTTCTTAGACCCAGCTAATTTTGTTGCTGTTTCCATAAGAGCTTTGGTTACTTTTCTGTTAACTTCAGAGATGTCCACTTCTTCCGATGTTAGGCCTTCTAAAGCAGAGAACCTGTTCTTCAGTTCTAACTTGAAGGTATTATGGTGTTTTTTAAGGTTGGTTATGTCAATAGATTTTGTTTGTCTTATGAGCTTGCCACGTTCAAGTTTAGTGTTGAGGTGCATCTTACATTTCACCAATCTATGGTCACTACCTGTGTTGAACTTGTTTAGCACACTGCAGTCTTCTATGACGAATTTTTTGTTACACATAATAAAATCAATTTCACTTGTCGTCCCATTTGGATGTCTCCATGTCCATTTCCTGTGTGGCTTTTTCTTGAAGAAGGAGTTCAAGATGAAAAACCCTTCTGCCTCTGCAAACTCAACGAGAGTATTTCCACGCTGGTTTCTGTTGCCATGACCGAATTTACCTACTGAAGTTTCATTCTGTTGCCGTTGCCCTATTTTTGCATTGAAATCTCCCATAATTATTTTCAAGTGCTGCTTACCTTTATTATTTAGATGACAAATTTCCTCATAAAATTCTTCAATTTCTTCTTCAGGATGACTTGTGGTGGGTGCATAAGTTTGAATAATCTGAGCCTGGTATCTTTTCGAGAGTTGGATAACAAGTCGTGCAGCTCTGTCAGAGGAACTTTCAACTTCTACAACTTTATCCTTCAGTTTCTTGTTTATTATAAATCCAACACCACTAGTTCTGCCAGTATCTGTCCCACGATAGTAGAAGAGATGTCCACTTTTCAGTTCGATGAGATCTTCTCCTTTTCTCCTTACCTCACTTAGCCCCACGATGTCCCACTTGATCCTTTGTAGTTCCTCTTCCAATTCAAGAAGCCTTGAATCAGAAGATAGGGAGCGTCCATTGTAAGTAGCCAAGGTCAGCATCAGATGGCAGCCTAGTCCGGTCCTCCGGGGATTCTTAGCACCCTCTGCCTTCATGTCGCACTGGCCGCTGCCTTGGCCAGGTACATTCCAGCTGCCGGAGACTGAGGGCCAAGATTTAAGTTGTGGAATCATTTTGGAGGGGTTTGGCCATAACTCACCACGCTGGCCAAGCGGGTTGGTGAGTGTGGGATAGAATTTCCTCTGATCCCGATGGTATAGTTATACCGCTATGGGCGGTCGTCAGAGCCCCTTTAGTGGGAACAGGATGCACCACGAGAAGGCGGGGTTGACATTTGTCAAGGAGAGGCTGTGATGTTACGCATCACCTGACCTTGCATCCCGATTTGCATATATATATATATAAGTAAAATGATTCGATAGCAGGGTCGCTTCGCTCACGACACCCTCCTATGACTTTATTTTGACTGCCGTCAAGACAAAGAAGTTCACATTCCCTTTGAACTGGAACCCTTAAGATTCGTAAGATGCCCTACTGCGTGATCCAGCTGCAACGCTTCGTGTCTACCGGCATGGCCGTCTTAAGGGGATGGGCCAACGGGGCTGGTGAGCAGGGCCCCACCTGAACTGAGGCCCCCAACGCCCCAAGTGTCTTATGGATTTACAAAAAGTCCAATTTTTTCATCACTCACCAGCAGTTTTTTTATTATTATTTAATGAATAGAAAAAACACCAATGCAGAAATTTGGAAGTTGTTCCGCCTTGTTTTTCAAACCTTGCTCGTAGTTTTGATTTCCCGAGCGAGGAGATAGGAGTGAAGTTAGGATGGATCTTTTGTGACAAAATAAGAAACAAAGAAAGCCGACCTCTCTTCCAGTCCCGAGTGGGGGTGATTGTGATTTGATAAAACAATTAAATGAAAATTCTGAACGGAAGTAAAAATGTGTTATTCGTAGATATGTATGAGGTATCCGAAAAACAAAGTAGCGTGTCAGCATGTATTCGAAGAACATTTCTCGTGAAAATGTCGAGAACGCATGGATTTTATTTTTGACTGACGGGGCAAGTGTTTCGTTTTATCTTTTTTTTTTTTTTTTTTGGCATACATCTCTAAAATTCCGAATGTAATGCAACTAGTACACTTCCAAAAGCGCATATCCAAGTGTTTATGTTCTCACAGGAGAATTGTCGATTTTTAAAATACAAACTATTTCCCGACTTCAGATGATTCATTTTCAAAAGAATTTAAAGACCAAATGCCATTCAGTGAGCTAGATGTAAAATTATGTTAAAATTAACTCTTGTTCATGTGAGCCACGCATTTTTTTTTTTTTTTTTTTTTTTTTTTTTGTCTTCTTCCACGCATACATCGCATTTTTTCAGAATCACTTTTTCCATTTAAACAGTCATTTGTGTTGTCTACAAGAAGTGAACGTATGTTTATCATTGGGGTTTGCCCACTATGGCTACTTACATATGTACAATCTTCGGTGTTTAAATAAATAACAATGACTGAATCCGCATATCGGCATTTTTGTCCGGTGAGTCACATTATCTGGAAACGGCGCTGGTTGGTTTATTTCTTTCTTCTGTTTTAATTTAATTTTCGTTGAATGATTTGTAGAATAGGGAAGAAACATCATCTTACAACACCCATTTTCTTGTAATTTGCTAAGCAACTAACGTGAGTGCGTTTGGTAGACTTCATAGAGTTCTATAATTTTTATCATGTACCAATTTTTTCATTCAAGTGGTATTAAAAAGTTACTGGATATTGAATGTTTCTATATCATGAAAGAAATAGGGGATTACACCATATAATAGAAATTTTGAAGATGACAATCCGATTTTTGGTGTAAATGTGACAAGGATGGTAAGTAAGATAATATCCGAAAACTTGAAAATTTCATCGTCCTGGAGCGGGACTCGAAACTGCGTCTCCCAGATAGCACCCAGTATACTAATCGGAAATTTGAGACTTGGTCGTTCTGGGTGGTGTAGTGGTTAGCATACCCGGGCGCTATCTGGGAGACGCGGATTCGTGTCCCGCTCCAGGACGATGAAATTTTTAAGTTTTCGGATATTATCTGACTTAAGTTTTCGGATATTATGGATATTATCTGACTTATCCTTGTCACATTTACACCAAAAATCGGATTTTCATCTTCAAAATTTATATATCAGTTGGGGAATAAATTTGGGGAGACCTTCATCTAGCAGTGAATTGATAATGGTTGACAATAATATAAAAGATCAGGGCCCCCGAAAATGTGACGGCCCAGGGCCCCCAAAAGTGTTAAGACGGCGCTGTGTCTACGGTATTTATTTTTTTTCCTGGATTTCACGACCACATGAGCGACTTGTAGGGCTGTAAGCAATCGGTTGTCCCTTATTTCGGGACACTGGTTCCAGGGAAGGGTCAGATTCTGTGCCATCAGACAAACACACCACCCATGTCTTGAGCCTGAGCTTAGTTGGGCCTAGCTCGGACTTGACTACTAAAGCGGCCACCGCTGCAGTAGAACATTTTTTAAGATACCAGTATGTTTGCACATAAAGTACAGTGTTCCCTATTTTCGCATACCTGAACCTGATCATCTAAAAAAATAATTTCCCCAGCTCCTTTTACCAACTAACAACGAAATGAGCTCTCAGCGCCGCTAACCCAGAAAAATAGCGGCTTAGCGTCTCTAAGTTCTGCCGTTGCACTGAAGATGGCTGAATGCCGTGTTTCCTTTCCGGAATAAGACACAATCGTTGTGTTCTTCTTAGCATTCTCAGCTTTCCCTACCCAAGAATGGACTCAAGCTTGCCTTCGATGTTCATAGAGGTCATTAAACTATCAATAACTCACTGGAGTAAAACTTTTATTTGAATGCCGTTCTAAATGGCTTGTCGTATATTTTAGCGAATAAATGACGCGTAAATTTTACGAAGCAACTTTAAAATTCACATTTAATTTACTACTATAGTGTTCATGGGAGTATGCAGAAGCTGTTACTAATTCTTCATTACCATTTTTACTTTTGAATGCTTAGTGTGATAACCTTGGTAGGGGCGGAGCCCTTGTTATGAAACTATATTGCTTTCGTTTTGTTTTTTGCGACAGGTATAGCTAACGTGTGCTCTAGGAAAGAATCTTCCCTTTCCTGTTTGCCTTCTGAGTCGTACATGTAAATTGGCTTACTTTCGAATTGTTTATCTGCCGGTGTTCAATGGAACAATGAATAGAATGGAGTTCATGCGCCTTTCCTGTATACTAATACACCAAGGTGTATATGTAAGATATTATCATTTATTTCGTCGGGCATCATGCATTGTTTCTTGTCTATGCTTCTACACGCTGCCAGCCAATTAAGATCGTCATGAGTTTGCTATTTTTGATTTTAATGAGAGAGAGAGAGAGAGAGAGAAGGCGACAAACACACATGCACGCACGCACGCACTCTGGGTATATAGAGGGTAGGTATTTTGTACAACTTTCTCGTGGTTAGTGGAGCAAAGTAAAACAAGTGTCTTCTAACGTAGCATTCACCCTTGAAGGAACTTGTCGAATGTGGCCCGAAGTTTTGCTTTTTCTCGACGAGACGACGACCTGGGAAAATGAACATACTGTTTCAGAACATGTCAAATTTTACACCATTGACAACAAGATATCAAAATATTAAGAATTGGTTACGTAAAATACTGAGTTTAATGAGTCCTTTAGAGCTCCCATCACCATATTTTTCAGTTACCGGTTAATATGTCCCAGTTTTTGTGTATTGCTACGCCACTGGAGCAGTGGCGACGTCAGCCGCTCAGAACTGGGTGGACTCTTAAAGGAGTTAAGCGTGATGGGAAGATGGGGCACAAATTTTGAAGTGCTTCTCAGAAATTTTAGCAAAAAAATTCCGTTCGTGTAGCTTTTTCCCGACGCTGATAATGTTAACATACTTTTGACTACAATACCTGTGATTTTGAGATAAAATAAATCGACAGCGTTTATTCACAATTAAATATTTCATTTTATGAACTACTACAATTTCGCTGAGCTTTTGGGCTCGGCTTCAGCAGGACAAATGCTATTTGCTGTGTTGAAGCCGAGTTAAATGCTCAGCGAAATTGCAGTAGATCTTAAAATAAAATGTTTAATTGTGAATAAACGTTGCTAATTTATTCTAGCTAATGATGTTATCCCTAGTAAAAAAAAAGTTTTTGAGTGCATACTGTACGTATACGTACAGTTTATTCAGTGTATGTAGTACGGGAACCATGGATACGAATGTTCATATCCTTTAGCAGGTTACTATTTCTTCGTTCTTTTAGCTTACCAACTTTTTTCCCCCCTTTATAAGACTGTTTATGAATTTTAGTTTGTAACCTAACAAGGAATCTTTCTCTCTCTCTCGCACACACACACGCACGCACGCACGCACACACCCACACGCACGCACGCACGCACACACCCACACGCACATCCTTTTAAACTTTACAAAAATGGTGTCTTTCTACTACTCTGTAAGACATTCGCTGAGAAGACTGCCTCCATTTCCCAGAAGTACAAACTCTAAATTTAACAAAACATTCATTTTATGTAAAAAAATTTCTGTAAATTCGCGAAATTCACTTACGTTTACCCAAGTTCACTAAAATCTTAGATGGTTGCACCCACCATATGTTCTAACTGCTGAAATATTAAAGGAAAGGGGGGGGGCTAAAGGGGGCAGGGGGCTAAAGGGGGCAGGGGCTCAAAGAAAAGTTGAGTGGGCTGAAGCCCACCCCAACAGAGATCGAAACGGGTTAGCTGGTCAACAAGTCGACAATTTCTCGCCGGTGAAACCGGTCGAATCAAGGTGCTCCTGACCCGGTTTTATTTCTGTTTTATTTTTGAAAAGAAAGAAAAATATTTAAAAAAAAAAAAAAAATGCGTACTTTGGAATTTTGTGCTCGATGCTGGTGCCAGCGGAATGAAAAGCGATTTGTCATACAAAAATATCGCCGTCTCTTTCCCAAAGCAACGAAGATTACCACAGACCGACGATACTTCCTTTGCGTTTGTTTTCAATGTGACTGACTATTCGGAGCAAGATACAGGCAAAGGCCTGTCGCCTGCTTCTCCTGTGATTCATTCCTTCATATTCTGCGTGTCACATTATGAGACTGAGAGTTACTTTTCACATCACATTTTTTTCATTGAGCATTCAGAGGGTTCCGTTTGACGTACTAATATCCCATTCCATTACATGTCGTGTCGGAATTAATGCCTTATCTGTTAATATAGATGAATTTAATATTAAGGAGATTGAAAAAAAACCCCGTCGAGGCCAAAAAATATGAAAACAAAAAGGAAAAGAGTGAATGCTGGAAGTTGTTTCGTCTCATTTAGAAACCAGAACATGTTTCACAGCAGCACCAATTTTCACAATCTTGTGATGAACTTAAAGTTTCCAAAAATGTGATTGTTGATTTCATGAGGGTTCTTTTCTTCTCAGGGACAATCATGAAAGCATCATCCACATTTTCGAAACTTTCAACTCCTCAGAAGCTGGTGAAAATTGGTGTTGCAGTGAAACGTATTCTGAAGCTTGATATGTTATCAAGAAAACAGAAAAAAAAACAACAAACTGAAATTAAACATACGATAAATTACTTAATTCAACATTTTTTTACTGCATCACCATCAAAATTAAGTGAAGCAGCCTTAACATTACTGCGGAGGAACCTTTCGACTGTCGCAAATGTGTTTAAAAACATGTGTGAAATAGATAGGTTATGTGAAGAACCACACCCCAACGTATAGCGATGCGCCTGCATTGGAGCTCAAGGCTTCGGATAGTATTGTTGTGTGTGTGTGACTTGTGATTGGAGGTTTAACGACCACCGTGAGCAACTCAATGGGCTATAAGCAGTCGTCCATCCCTAATTTAGAGCTACTGGTTCCAGGGAAGGGAGAGAGCCAGTGCCGTAAGACAAACACAACATCCATGCCTCACCGGGATTCGAACCCGGACCCCTTTCGGGCGAATGATCAGAAGCCATCGCTTAGACCACTGCGCCCCGGGGCGGGGCCAAAGTATTGTTGTCAGCATGGGCGGTGGAAATCAGGGGACACGGGGGTGTGGACCCTCCCTGGAATTTGATGGTGCCCTCACTGGAGTAGGGCCTTCATACGAAATATTTTTTAAATGTTTGGTTCACATATGGTATAACTTTTTTCTTTCATGAAAATTCCTGGAGACCGTCACCACGTTTGGCAGTTTTTTGGAAAACGCTTCAAGTGCAACTTTGAAAATTGATTTTTGAACATAAATTGAAAAGTTACTCACCGTTGTGATTTTCACTTTAAAGAAGATCGTTACAGAACTCTCAAATGGCAATGGGCTGGATATATTGTTATATGAAGTGACTGACCACCGTTAAACAGCTGAGATATTATATTGAATTTGACGAAGGGGGAAGGAGAAGACCGAGATGCAGACCACTTGGGAGATGGGTGGGTGAAATTTGAAAGTACGCTGGAGTGACTTGGAAGAGATATGTTCAAGACAAAAAGTTATGGAAGCGACCTTCATCTAGCAGTGGACTGATAATAGTAGACGATGATTTGTTAGAGTACTTGTATATATACATACTACGGTTTCTCTCCATCTTTCTTCTTCTTCTTTTTTTTTTTTTATGTTTTTTTTTTTTTGTTCTAACTCTCGGAGAAGTTGGTCCCTTCCTGAAAATTATCGGGTTCCACCGCCCACGGTTATCACGACTTTTCTCTATAAGCATAAGAAACAAAAACGGCCGCCCCGGTGGCACAGTGGTTTAAGCGATGGCCTCTGATCATTCGTCCAAAAGAGGTCCGGGTTCGAATCCCGGTGAGGCATGGATGTTGTGCTTGTCTGATGGCACTGGCTTTCCCCCTTTCCTAGAACCAGTGACCCTAAATTAGGGACGGGCGGCAGCTTATAGCCCATTGAGTTGCTCACGGTGGTCGTTAAACCTCCAATTAAAAAAAACAACACCCCCCCCCGAGTTAATGGGTTTTATTCTCCTTTCAAAGAAAGAAGAGAACCGTAACAGTACAATTCAGCGAGTGTCCGGGCGGTCGGAGGCGTGATTTTCCGGCTTGTCTTCTGAAATGGGTCTGGGTTCGAGCTATGCCGTCTAGAAAACACAAGATCATGACAATAGAGAAATGAGGTCCCTCTGATTGTGACGTCACTTTCATGTTACATGGATTGATACGTCGGTGTTTGACGTCACACAACAACGTTGAAAACCAATCAGGCGACTGCTTATAGCCCATTGAGTTGCTCACACAGTGGTCGTTAAACCTCCAATCAAAAAAAAAAAAAAAAAAAAAAAAAAAGAACAATCAGAAGCCTTGGTTCCCGTGTGACGTCACTAAAAGAGGGAACTCAGTTCTCTAATGTCATGGCCATGTGTTTTCTATTAATAGATGGCTGGGTCCGAGTCTCGGATGAGGTGTGGATGGTATATTTGTCCAATGGCTTTCTCCTTACACTGGACTGGAGGCAGTGGTCCTTGGGTCAGGTGACCTCTTATATCCCTTAGAGTTGCTCATAGTGGTCGTTAAAATCCGAAACAAAAAAAAATCAGCGACACGTCGAAAATTCTAGTTAGTGCTAGGCACATGTACAGGTCATATAAAAGACACTAGATCGGAGTCGTGACAAAGCGGGCGCTTTGTTAGACATGGCGCGAAATCGGAATACGAGGTTGGTTTCGGGGATTCGCTATATTTACATTTCGAAATTATATAGCTAATATATATTTAGTTGAGGATATCATAATATTTAAAGAAAACAAGAAAGCACGGATAATAATTTGACAAGTTATAACATGCAAATATTAATTTTACAAATTATAACATTTAAACAAGAAAGCACTCATATTTATTTTACAAGTTATACAAGTTATAACTGTCCGGTGCAAATCATCTCGCCGGGTTGACTGAGGGGTGATTGATGGCTAATTTCACAATGATTAATTAAATAATATCAAACAAGTTTGTAAAATCATGCAATGCATTGATTATAATACGCTTTCCAACTTACCAGAAATCATTACTCAATTTATGAGGATAATGGCTGTGGAATAAATCTCGGTCCTGTGCCCTGACCTTTGATCCCATTTCGATTATATTCAACAGAACCGGTTCAGTATACCTCCGAAATAACATGATAAAGTTTTGTCGCAATGGAAGCATTTTTACGTAAGTTATGATGCTTAAGGGCTATGGAATAGATCCCGCTCCTGTGTCCTAACCTTTGACTTAATTTCGCCCATTTTATAGGCAGGCCCCTACAACATACTAACATTTCATCCAAATCATATAATTTTTACGTAAGTTATGACGCATAATGGCGATGGAAGGGATTCCGCTCCTATGTCCTGACCTTTGCCCCGATTTCGCCCATTTCAATGGGGTTTGTCCCCGGGTGGTCCCCCACCACATACTAAAATTTAATCGAAATCGAACCTTTTTTTACGTTAGTTATGACGCATAAGAGCAGTGGAATGGATCCCGCTCCTATGTCCTAATCTTTGACCCCATTTCGTTCACTTTCAATAGGGTTCCTTCCCAGGCGATCCCCTTCCACATACTAAAAGTTCATCGAAATCGAACGATTTTTACGCGAGTTATCGTGCGGCCGGACATACGCACACAACGCGTGACGTAATGAGGCAGATGGGAATCGCGACCATCTGCTCGAAAGAGTGTGACATTATAAAACTTTAATAGCATCCACACACAACGCGTGACGTAATGAGACAGATGGCGTGACAGCGCGCCAACATCTCAAGCGCGAGATTGTGACATCATAAGATTTCTAAGCATGGGCAACATTAATGGGACGACGCCATGAGAGTAAAAACGTGATAATTCGGGGGTGGTTATTTACCCTACTAAACGAATTTTCCTAAAGTCGAGATCAAGCTAAATCAATTACTAGTACCAGAAAACGGTAGGTCAACGACTTTCATCAAAATCCTTAGAGCCGTTTTCAAAATAAAATTTACATACATACAAGAATTGCTCCTTTAATAGTATGGGATAAGGGCGATGGAATGGATCCCGATCCTATGTCCTGAACTTTGACCCCACTTCGATCATTTTTAATAGGGTTCATTCCCAGGTGTTCCCCTACAATATGCTAAAACTTCATCGACATCGAACCATATTTACGCAAGTTATGACGCATAAGAGCAATGGAATGGATCCCGCTCCTATGCAGTGACCTTCGACCCCATTTCGTCCATTTTCAATAGGGTTCGTCCCCATGTGGTCCCCTACCACATACTAAAATTTCATCGAAATCGAACCATTTTTGCGCGAGTTATCGTGCCGACAGACGGACGGACAGGCGGACGGACAAAGCTGGAGCATATACGCTTCTTCAACCTACGGTTGGAAAGCGTAAATAAAAAATCGTATTGAACAGTACGTCTAATAATATTTCTCATAAAAGTTGCCTTTGTAAATGAAAATCAAGTCTTGGCTTCCAAATATGATTGATAGATATCGAAGACCGATGCCCCTCAGTTGGCACCTGAGTGTTATGTACAGAGGCTGTTCCATAAAAATTGAAGAGTAATTTCTTTTTTGAGTTGGGAACAGCGCGAAGGGGAAAATAACCACGCAGACGACTAACTGAAATCAGGAAGTATCTATGGCAACAATTATTAGCCGTGGCAGACGACTAACTGAAATCAGGAAGTATCTATGGCAACAGTTATTAGCCGAGGCCGACGATTCTGGTTTTGTTATTGCGCAGTTTTGTTTAAGGTACGTCTGCATTTCTCCAAACAGCTATGGAGGTGAGTGATTCAGAGTTAAGAAGTGAAATGCGATAACATTTTGCTACCGTTTGGGTAAAACGGCTGCAGAAACAGTTGATTTAGTGAAAAAAGCTTACAAAGATAAATGTTTGGGTGAGTCAACGATTTTTAGATGGCACCATGATTTCAAAAAAGGACATTTGTCGGCAGAACTCGCTCTTAGGCCTGGTAGACCTGAAAGTGTTGTTACGGAGCGCATTGTTAACAATGTTTGAGCAATCCTTCAAGAAGATCGATGAACGACGTGTGAAGACATAGCCGCGTGAACTAATACTTCAAAAACGTTGGCATTTCCGCATTCTACGTGAAAAATTACTGCTGCATCATGTGTATTCCAGATGGGTACCTCATCACCTGACGAGAGAACAATTGTTAGCCAGAATTCAGGTGCGTCACGAGTGGAAATAAATGCTTGCAAAGAATCCAAACTTTCTTTTAACACAGTAATAACTGCCGATGAAACATGGGTCCACTATTTTGACCCCCCCCCCCAACAAAGCGCGCAACGTGTGCCTGGAAACACACAGGCTCATCTCCTCCGAAAAAAGACGCCAAACCAAATCAGCTGGGAAGGTGATAACGATAATTTTCTACCAGCATGCCGTTCCTCCACAAATTACTGTCAATACTGAGTATTACATTTCAGTCTTGAAGCGTGTGCGACGACATATATCGATTAAGCAATCAGAACTAGCGGTCAAGTGGACCCTGCACCATGATAACGCCCGGCCGCATGTGGCTGCTTGTGTTCAACAGTTTCTTATGAAATGCAGTATTGAAACCATGCCACAGCCTGCCTACAATCATGGCCTCGCCCCGTGCGATTTCTAGTTGTTTCCAACAATGAAGGAGAACATCCGTGGCGCAACATTCAACACAGATGCTGACGTAATTCAAGCTGCACAGGGGTCGCTAAAGCAGCTTCCACAAAATGCCTTCGCCAAATATTTTGAAAAGTGGACTGAACGATGGTACCGTTGCATATCATCCGAGAGTAGATACTTCGAGAAAGAATAACATATATTTTGCTGTACTTATATTTTTTAATTTTATGTTATTTTACTCACAGTTTTTATGGAACGGTCGTGGTAAATCTTTTTCGACACCGAATAATATGCTGCTGGAATCATTTATACCAAATTACACATCAGGATTTAGTTTCGGGTGGGTCCGCATCACAAGATCAAGAGTCGGAAGTCACTAATAATTCAACTGGAATGCAAACAGTGCACAAATAATTGAGATGCACAAATTTTAGTATGAACTATAACGAAGTGAATTTCTCCGTCATTTTTATCCGCGCCGGGGTTCGAACCCGGGTCCACTTATTCCGGAATAAGTTGCTCTACCAATTAAGCTACGCGGACATGTATTCTGCTTCCTATCTGCCTTTATGTCGTGTGCGTCCTTCTGGCAGGTACGTCACATCTCCTGGTACGTTACATCATCTCCCCCTTCTTTTTCTTTTTTTTTTCTTTCGAAGTGCTGCTCATATTTTTCCTATCTCGCGGTGTGGAAATAACATCCCACCAATGCGAGATTTTGAACGGTCGGGTCATCCGGATAGTTCGGGGGCCATTATAACGAAGTAAATTTCTCCGTCATTTTTTTTTTTTTGGTCTACGCCGGGATTCGAACCCGGGTCCACTTATTCCGGAATAAGTTGCTCTACCAATTAAGCTACGCGGACATGTATTCTGCTTCCTATCTGCCTTTATGTCGTGTGCGTCCTTCTGGCAGGTACGTCACATCTCCTGGTACGTTACAGAACACAAAATCAACTGCGGCAGATTACGGGTATCTATGACTGAATATTAAAAAGTCTAGTAAACATTAATAAACTTTAAGGCGACATAACTGCCAACAGATGATTAATATATTACTGCCAATAGAACATTAATAAACATTACTACCAACATTACCCAAAAATTATCTCTTTTGTTTTTACCAAAGTGCTACTCGCACTCCCGGGTCAAACCGTTATCTTTTAAAATACTAAATTCAGCCATTTCACTTTCTAAAATTGGTCTTCGTAACAGTATTGAAAAAAAAACTCTTTATATTTTATGTAACCATTTTACATATATTTTATTTTTATGTTTTGTATGATAAAATATTAAGATTTTTTATTATATTTCCGCCTCATCACTGAAGAGTATAACAGAAATATCATGTCCCATAAAAATTTTAAATAGTTGGGCCCATTTTACAGCCCCAGTTCATTCCTGTTTGCATTGCAATTTAAAAAGATTCACACTGTTTCTGATTTATAGCAATCCATTAGAATTTTGCGATTAATTTTCTTTGATAGGCAATGAATTTGAACCTGAGCTACAGTAACGTCTGGTCGTTATGGGCATCCGGGCTAAGCCCCGCATGAAAATAGGGGAAAAAAACCCGTTTTTTCCTTTAATTGGAAAAATTCAGAATGGAAATCCGTGTTAGTCAGTGGGGTAACTACCACCCCCGCAGCTACGGGGAGGGGGGGAGTAACGAAGGGGAGTATTGCACAGCTGCCAGTTATAGTTTTATGAAAAAATTCGAACACACACAATAATTAACCCAAAGATTCATATTTTGCTTTAAGATATATTTAGTTCTGCCTAAATAAATGCCTAGCTACAATTTTAAAACACTGAATGTCCTACAAATTAAAAGTGTTCGGCTCTTTGACTTCGGGTTGTAATACGATTGCTCTGCAATGGATTGTAAATAATACGATCGCTCTCCAATCGCCCTCTCTCTACGCTGATGGGGAAAAGCTCGAGGCCACAGTGGGATTCCCAGTGGAGGACGTGGGAAAACAGTCAGTTACCTAGGATTACGTACACGACAGGCATCAACATTTATTCATAGCAACTGCAGATCTGCCATGTCTAAGAGAGTGATTTCTTCAAGTGATTTATTTTAGTTTAGGACAAAGCAATTACACGTATTGTCAAATCTATTACTTAAAAAGTTAAAACTACAGGGCTCTAGGTACCACCATCACTTTTGCAGACATTGTGTCTCAACTCCTAACCCCCCCCCCCCCCCAACCATCATACACACACACACACACCGTGAAAAATGCATCCTCCCTCGTTTGTTTCGAAATCCTGGGAAAATAACTGTGCTTAGTAAATCTCGCGGGGAGATGGGGGAGGGGGTGCACGTTGTGCTAGTTAGGCCGCTGGTGATAGTAACCTGTTCCAAGATTTTCTGAATGCAAATATGAGCCACTACAATAGCTGAGTAAATGGCTAACACATTATAGCCTTCCATATGCGTTCACTAGAGAGCAATGAACACTTCATAGTGGTAAAGGCGGCACCCGTCAACTCGTCGCGTTGGCTGCCTTGACAAAGCTTCGGAGAACAGTAACGAATGCGCTGAAGTAATATTGGGTTGTCGGAAAAGTCATGACGTATTTTGGCACCCGATAGCGGCTGGGCTGTTTTGGAAGTACTAGAGGCATACGCAGCTCTGTTATCTCTATGGCATTCGACAGGTTCCAGTTTTAACTGCAGTCTAAAAGGAATAGTAAGCGATTTGGTTGATTTGCGGGGATTTGACATCAAGTTGAAGATGGAAGACTAAAAACTGTGCATTTTCGCCATATTTTACAGTTTTACCTCCGTAAAGGAAAGAACGCGCGTCAAGCTTGTGAAACGTTGCGTAAAGTGTACGGTGATAATGCTCTACAAGAACGTCAGTGCCAGCGGTGGTTCGCAAAATTCCGTGCTGGGGATTTTGACCTCAACGATGCTCCTCTGTCCGGAAGGCCAACCGAGGTTGACGACGACCAAATCAAGGCATTGATCGAGTCAACCCCACGATACACGACACGAAAGATTACAGACACATTGCACATCCATCATTCAAGCGTTGACGAACACCTGAAGAAGCTGGGATACGTAAGCAAGCGCGATGTGTGGGTTCCTCATGAATTCAAAGAAGCTCAATTGACGGCGCGTATAAACATCTGCGACATGCTCATTAAACGTGAGGAAAACGATCTTTTTTTGAAGCGACTGATAACTGGTGACGAAAAGTTGATTGTGTACAACAATGTGCTGCGCAAACGGTCTTGGTCCGGACGTGCTGTTTCGCCTCAAACGACATCCAAAGCAGACATTCATCAGTAGAAGGCTCTGGTCTCAGTGTGGTGGGATTTTAAAGGTATCGTGTTTTTCGAGCTCCTACCACGGAACCAAACAATCAATTGGAATGTGTACTGTGGGGAATTGGACAGTTTGAACGAATCCATCCTCCAGAAACGTCCAGAGCTCGTTCATCGTAAAGATGTTGTGTTCCATCACGACAACGCGAGACCCCACACAAGTTTAATCACCCGCCAAAATGATTGGAGATTCGGTGGGATGTGTTGCCACTCCCAGCATACTCGCCCGACCTTGCGCCGTCAGACTTCCACTTGTTTCGCTCTCTTCAACAGTCCTTGCGTGGTATAACGTTCAATTCAGATGAGGCTGTAAATCAGCACTTTGTATAGTTTTTCGCCACGAAAGACAGGTCCTTCTATGAACGAGGCATTCTGCAGCTAACTGAAAGATGACAAAAGGTTATCGAACAAAACGGGCATTATATCATTGATTGATTTTTGTTCTTTCTACCAATAAATGATCTTTGCAAAACATGGCTAAAATACGTCATGACTTTTCCGACAACCCAATAGTTGCGCGCTGAACTGCGCATGCGTAAAACTCTCATTCGGAGCTCGTCGCCTTTTTGTTTAAGTAGCAATTTTGCTTTCGCGTCGTCGGACAGTGAACGGCTGATTTTCGATTAAGGAGTTAAGCTGTAAAGTTCGTTCGTGTAAGTAAAATGAACAAGGGAACACATGGAACACCCGTTTAGTTTATTAAGAGATGAAGTAAAACCTGTTAATAACTTGGGGCCACATCGACCAAATATTTGCTTGGTGCAAAAACATAAGAATCAGTCTAGAACTTTTAATGCGAAGATAATAGCATAATATTCTGTTTAACTGAAAGCGAAGCGAACGTACTTTGTTTTGTTTCTACTGTTTACTACTATTTTGTTTCTACGGTTCACTACTGTTTTGTTTCTACTGTTTACTATTATTTTGTTTCTAATGTTTACTACTGTTATGTTTATACTGTTTACTACTTGTTTCTAGTGTTTACTACAGTTTTGTTTCTACTGTCTGTATACTAACTGTTTTGTTTCTGTTTGCAGCTGTTTTGTTCTACTGTTCTGTTTCTACTATTTTTTTTATGTTATACAACACTGCAATACATAAACAACATTTCTACTTCATTCTATGTGGTTAAGTGTGATTTCAGCAGGTGGCGTTTGTAAACCTCCCAATCCACTAAAATTATATTTCACAGTACGGAAGGAGGTTAAGGGCAGTTTTAAAAGTATTTAGCCCCAGATAAATTTCAGGTCACCCTACGCCATTGCTGAGCTTCATAACAAGTTCGTTGGAGAGTGAAGATTAGTTTAACAAGTCGCTGAAAAATTTCAAGATTTCCAAAGTTTTCAGTATAAAAACTCAAAAGTCTGAATTTCGTATGAAACAGCCTGGGAATTCATAAATTCTTTTCAAGTATGCAAGAATATGTGAAGAATTTTACCGTTATGAATTAATAAAGTTTACTTGGCGGTATATGTTACTAATGAGAAAAAAAAAGTATAATCTCTTCGAATGTTTAGATGGAAATTTACGCTCAGCTTGCTCAGCAGCAAGGTTGAATATGCTTACACAGTAAGGCGAATCTATAGAAATACGTTTTGTTGCATAAACCTGTTTGTGTGAGATCATGGTATACATAGCCATTTAAGAAAATGCAATCTGTGTTATTCTGCTTTTTAATTCATTAGTTATCATAATTGTAATATAGTGTAATCTACACAATGTGTTTGCAAGATGGACTTGCTCAGAACTGCATTAAGTGCAGGCATCTTTTCTCATAAGTTACATATTTGGTCTGTTAAACCTTGTTTTAGGTATGAAATTATGTATAAGTAACTAAGTAATACTTGTTCTTTACAAACTAGGTGATATTTCCATGCGAAGCTTAAGGAGTTATTTACGTACTGATTGCAAATATGTAGGTGAAGATCCAGAAAATATTAACAAACACAATCAATGCTTAGATCATCAATCAATGCTCGTCAACCATTACCAATCCACTGCTGGATGAAGGTCTCCCCAAGTTTCTTTCACAACTGTTTGTCTTCAGCCTGGCTCCTCCATGTTACTCCGGCATTCTCTCGAATTTCATCCACCCATCTCCCATGTGTTCTTCTTCTGGGTCTTCTCCTGTCCCTTGGAATCCCGTCTAAAATTTCAGTTGCCCATCGATGTTCCGTTCTTCTGGCAACATGTCTAATCCATTGCCGTTTCAGGAATTTTACTTTGATCATTATGTCTTCCACTCTTGTCATTTTCCTTATCCACGAGTTCCTCTTCTTATCTTTCCTGGTTATTTTTTTATTTTTGTTTTTATTGAAGGTTTAGCGACCACCGCGAGCAACTCAATGGGCTATAAGCAGTCGCCCGTCCCTAATTTAGGGCCACTGGTTCCAGGGAAGGAAGAGAGCCAGTGACGCACGACAAACACAACATGCGTGCCTCACCGGGATTCGAACCGGAACTCCTCTCGGACGAATGATCAGTAGCCATCGCTTAGACCACTGCGCCACCCGGGCGGCCTTTCCTGGTTACACCAAGCATTCATCTCTCCATGCTTTTTCAGTTGTCTGCAGTCTTTGTATATCTTTTTTAGTTAAGGTCCATGTCTCTGCTCCATATGTTATCGTGCGGACAGACAGACGGACAAAGCTGGAGCATATACGCTTCCTCAACCTACGGTTGGAAAGCGTAAACACTTTTCCATCTTGTCTGCACGAGGCATGTGAAAGCAATTTCAGTCACTCTGATTTGTGAGTAGTCAGAGGGGCTGATTTCTTTACGCTTTCCAACCGTAGGTTGAAGAAGCGTAAATGCTCCAGCTTTGTTCGTCCGTCTGTCTGTCCGTCCGTCCGTCCGCACGATAACTCGCGTAAAAAGGGTTCGATTTCGATGAAATTTTAGTATGTGGTAGAGGACAACCTGGGGAGGACCCTTTTGAAAATGGACGAAATGGGGTCAAAGGTCAGGACATAGGAGCGGGATCCATTCCATCGCCCTTATGAGTCATAACTTACGTAAAAATGCTTCGATTGCGACAAAACTTTATCATGTTGTTCTGGAGGTATACTGGACCAATTCTGTTTAATATCATCGAAATGGGTCAAAGATCAGGGCACAGGAGCGAGATCTATTCCACAGCCGTTATCCTCATAACTTGACTAAAAATGCTTCGATTGCGACAAAATTTTAGTATGTTGTTCCGGAGGTATATATTGGACCGGTTCTGTTGAATACCATCGAAATGGGGTGAAAGTTCAGGGCACAGGAGCGAGATTTATTCCACAGCCATTATCCTCATAACTTGACTAAAAATGCTTTTATTGCGACAAAATTTTAGTATGTTGTTCAGGAGATATGCTGAACCCATTCTGTTAAATATCATCGAAATGGAGTCAGAGGTCAGGGCACATGAGCGAGATTTATTCCACAGCCATTATCCTTATAACTTGAGTAATAAATTGAGTAATTATTCTTTGTATGCTGGAAAGCGTATCATAATCAATGTATTGCATGATTTTACTAACTTGTTGTAATCTGAGCTGGGCCTGTTCCCGAATCCCAGATGAGGATGAGGCATGGGATGATTGTCCATCCCACGGCAACGGCCTTCACATCCAAAATTAGGGACGGGCGACTGTTTATGTCCCTAACAGTTGGTTGAACGCCCAACCAACTGTTAGAGACATAAGCAGTCTCTAACAGTTGGTTGGGCGCACACCAAAAAACTAAGACATTCAGTTTTTTGGTTCAAATCATAAACTTATGTTTTCAATAGCAACTCAGATGTGTTAAATATATTGGGTTGGTGCGAATGAAATGTCCGGCAAAGGACCAGCACTCGTGGACGGCGAGAACGGAAAAGTAGGGCAATTTACCTAGGCAAAATAATCCCCCTCGGCATCGACAATAATTTGTGCTTTTTCATTTCTTTAAAACTTTGCCACATTCTTCTTCTTGCCATAATCTTAGGAAGATACATTGATGCATTCATAGTTTACTGCCCACAGAAAGCTGCGTCATTCATTCTTGTTTCTAAATCTAATCGATAGGTTTCTTAATGTCTCCAGTTGATCGAGTAATGCTGTCACGTTCTTGCTCTTGATCCAGAAGTGAGACCTTCCAGTATTTATCTGGGGATGCCATCCACTTTCTCAAAGAGAGCAAACCTTTTTTATGTCTTAAATAACGGCTCCAGTTTTTCTAGTAATACTGTCACACCATTTGGTTCTTGATCCAGAAGTTAGTCTTTGCGGTATTTGTGATTGCACTATCAGTATTTCAGTACTTTGGGATGCCATCTACTCTCTCCAAGTGAACGAATCATAAGTCATTAAAGGTGGCTGTAGTTCTTCCAATATTCATTTGGAGATGCCATCCACTCTCTTCAAGTGAATGAACCATAAGTCTTTAAAGGTGGTTCCAGTCCTCCCAATATTCATTTGGAGATGCCATCCACTCTTCTCAAGTGAATGAACCATAAGTCATTAAAGTTGGCTCCAGTCCTTCTATTATTCATTTGGGGATACCATTACTCTCTCCAAGTGAACGAACCGTAAGTCCTTAAAGGTGGCTTTAGTTCTTCCGATATTCATTGAAGATGCCATCCACTTTCTTCAATTGAATGAACCATAAGTCTTTAAAGGTGGTTCCAGTCCTTCTAATATTCATTTGGGGATGCCATTACTCTCTTGAAGTGAGGAAACCATAAGTCTTTAAAGGTGGCTCCAGTCTTTCCAATATTCATTTGGGGATGTGTAAAAACACAGATTTGTCCGTGCCTCCTCACTCCGAAGTAAGTTGCCCTCCCAACTAAGCTACACGAACAGAATGTATCGCTGCAGATTTGTCGTCCTGACACGTGCTTTACCTCTTTAAGTACGTCACAGATGCCATTAATCTCTCCAAGTGAACGAATCATAAGTCCCTAAAGGGGATTGTAGTTCTTCCAATATTCATTTAGAGATGCCACCCACTCTCTCCAAGTGAACGAACCGTAAGTCCCCAAAGGTGGCTCCAGTCCTTTCAATATTCATTTGGAGATGCCACCCACTCTCTCTAAGTGAACGAACCATAAGTCTTTAAAGGTGGCCCCAGTCCTTCTAATATTCATTTGGGGATGCCATTACTCTCTCGAAGCGAGCGAACCTTAAGTCCTTAAAGGTGGTTCCAGTCCTTCTAATATTCATTTGGGGATGTCATTACTCCCTCGAAGTGAGCGAACCATAAGTCCTTAAAGGTGGCTCCAGTCCTTCTAATATTCATTTGGGGATGCCATTACTCTCTTGAAGTGAGGAAACCATAAGTCTTTAAAGGTGGCTCCAGTCTTTCCAATATTCATTTGGGGATGTGTAAAAACACAGATTTGTCCGTGCCTCCTCACTCCGAAGTAAGTTGCCCTCCCAACTAAGCTACACGAACAGAATGTATCGCTGCAGATTTGTCGTCCTGACACGTGCTTTACCTCTTTAAGTACGTCACAGATGCCATTAATCTCTCCAAGTGAACGAATCATAAGTCCCTAAAGGGGATTGTAGTTCTTCCAATATTCATTTAGAGATGCCACCCACTCTCTCCAAGTGAACGAACCGTAAGTCCCCAAAGGTGGCTCCAGTCCTTTCAATATTCATTTGGAGATGCCACCCACTCTCTCTAAGTGAACGAACCATAAGTCTTTAAAGGTGGCCCCAGTCCTTCTAATATTCATTTGGGGATGCCATTACTCTCTCGAAGCGAGCGAACCTTAAGTCCTTAAAGGTGGTTCCAGTCCTTCTAATATTCATTTGGGGATGTCATTACTCCCTCGAAGTGAGCGAACCATAAGTCCTTAAAGGTGGCTCCAGTCCTTCCAATATTCATTTGGGGATGTGTGAAAACACAAATTTGTCCGTGAAGAAGATCGAATCCGTGCTGTGCTCCCTCACTCCGAAGTAACTTGCCCTTCCAACTAAGTTACACGAACAGAATGTATCGCTGCAAATTTATCGTCCTGACACGTGCTTTACCTCTGTAGTACGTCACGTATTCTATTATTCTCTCCAAGTGGACGAAACACGAGTCTCTGAAGGTGGCTCCAGTTCTTCCAATATTCATTTGAAGATGACATTTCTCTCTCCAAGTGAACGAATCATAAGTCTCTTAAAGGTGGCTCCAGTCATTCCTGATGTTTCCGTCCGCGGCATCCCTGAGAGCTTTCACAGGAAATCCGGGGACTTTGGGAGCCACTGGGTGGTTCCAAACTCAGATGAGTGTTCCTCGAGCCATGCCTGCTTGGTTTCGGACCGGTGGAGCGGCTCACTGTCCTGTTGGAACAGACCATTGGCAGCAGGATGCGCGAAGGCCATGAAAGCGTGTAGGTGAGCAGCCAGCACATGCTAATAGCTCACACCTGTTAAGGACAGTGGCGGTTCTAGGCCATGGCCGGGGGTGCCCCGCTCCCCAAATATAACCAGATTTACTTATTTTTTTTTTTTTTTTTGGAATTACATATTAATTTTAATTCATTACCGGCACCTTGGCTACGTATAATGGACGCTCCCTATCTTCTGATTCAAAGCTTCTTGAATTGGAAGAGGAACTACAAAGGATCAAGTGGGACATCGTCGGGCTAAATGAGGTAAGGAGAAAAGGAGAGGATCTCATTGAACTGAAAAGTGGACATCTGTTCTACTATCGTGGGACAGATACTGGCAGAACTAGTGGTGTTGGATTTATAATAAACAAGAAACTGAAGGATAAAGTTGTAGAAGTTGAAAGTTCCTCTGACAGAGCTGCACGACTCGTTATCCAACTCTCGAGAAGATACCAGGCCCAGATAATTCAAGCTTATGCACCCACCACATGTCATCCTGAAGAAGAGATTGAAGAATTTTATGAGGAAATTCGTCATCTAAATAATAAAGGTAAGCCGCATTTGAAGATAATTATGGGAGATTTCAATGCAAAAATAGGGCAACGGCAACAGAATGAAACTTCAGTAGGTAAATTTGGTCACGGCACAGAAACCAGTGTGGAAATACTCTGGTTGAGTTTGCAGAGGCAGAAGGGTTTTTCATCTTGAATTTCTTTTTCAAGAAAAAGCCACACAGAAAATGGATATGGAGACATCCAAATGGGACGACAAGTGAAATTGATTTTATTATGTGTAACAAAAAATTCGTCATAGAAGTGTGCTAAACAAGTTCAACACAGGTAGTGACCATAGATTGGTAGGATGTAAGATGCACCTCAATACTAATAAACTTCAACGTGGCAAGCTCATAAGACAAACAAAATGTATTGACATAATCAACCTTAAAAAACACCATAATACCTTCAAGTTGGAACTGAAGAACAGATTCTCTGCTTTAGAAGGCCTAAAATCGGAAGAAGTGAATATTTCTGAAATTAACAGAAATGTAACTAAAGCTCTTATGGAAACAACAACAAAATTAGCTGTGTCTAAGAACAAGTTGCATGTGAACAAATTATCAGGAAAAACCAAAATGTCGATGCAAAAAAGAAGAGAGATGAGGACAACTAAAGAAGATGTGACTTCCAAAGTGGAATATATAGAGCTATGCAGGACAGTACGAAAAAGTATCACTGAAGACGTAAGGAAATTTAACTGCTAACTAATGAGGAAAGCAATTGAAAACAACCAAAGCCTAAAGATAGCAAAGGGACATCTCAGTAAGGGAAGAAAACAGATTATGGCACTGAGAAAAGAAGATGGTTCTGTAACATGAAATAGAGGCGAAATTTTGATAAGAGTGAAAGATTTCTACTCCAAATTATATGAAAGGGATGATACATGTACTCCAGACATCGTGAAAGGTACCAGTACAAGAATTCTTCCAGTCCTCCCAGCAGAAGTTGCACATGCAATCAAGAACATGAAGCGGGGAAATGCTCCAGGAGAAGATGGAATTACTGTAGACATCATACAAGAAGCAAGTGGAGAAATTGAAACAGTATTCGCCCAAGTTTTCACTCCATGCCTTAATGAAGGGAAAATTCCTGAGGATTGGAACAAAGCTACAATGATCCTGCTACATAAAAAAGGCGACATTGATGATCTCAGGAACTACAGACCTATCAGCCTCCTATCAGTGGTTTATAAAATCTTCACTAAAGTTCTTTCACACCGCTTGAAGGTAACACTGGACATGGCTCAACCGAGAGAACAAGCTGGATTCAGGAGTGGCTACAGCACTATAGATCATATCCACGTAGTGAGAGAACTAATTGAAAGAGCGAGGGAATATGACCTTCCATTGTCCACGGCTTTTATCGATTATGAAAAAACCTTTGATTCAGTGAAACCATCAGCAGTTACAATGGCTCTGAAATCCTGCGGTATTGAATATCCATACATTAATATTATTAATAACATCTATGAAAATGCAAGTGCAAATATTCGGCTGTTTGAAAATACAACACACATAAAAATTGGAAAGGGAGTGAGACAAGGTGACACCATATCTCCGAAGCTCTTTAATGCCACATTGGAGTGTGTCTTTCAGTCGCTGAGCTGGGAAAACAAGGGGATAAAGATTAATGGAGATTATCTAACCCACCTTCGTTTTGCTGATGACGTAGTCATATTTGCAACTACCCCATCAGAGCTGCAGAGTATGATTCAGGAACTTGCTGACAAGAGTAAAGAAGTGGGATTAAAAATGAACTTTCAGAAGATAAAAGTGATGTTCAATGCTTTTTCAAGAAATTAAGATTTATCGATTGATGGAGAAAAGCTGGAGATAACAGACACGTACGTTTATCTTGGACAGCAGATATCAAGTGAGGGTCACATTGATGAAGAAATTAATCGACGTACAAAACTTGCCTGGAGAGCTTTTGGAAGAAACAGTATAATTTTCAAGAGCAATATGCCATTATGTCTTAAAAGAAAAGTGTTTGATCAATGCATCCTTCCAGTGCTTACGTATGGTGCAGAGACGTGGACCTTAACTAAGAGAGACATACAAAAACTGCAGACAACTCAAAGATGCAATGAGAGGTGCATGCTTGGTGAAACCAGGAGAGATAAGAAGAGGAACTCGTGGATCAGAAAAATGACAAGAGTGGAAGACATCATGATCAGAGTAAAATCCCTGAAATGGCAATGGGCTGGACATACTGCCAGTAGGACAGACCATCGATGGACAGCCGAAATTTTAGATTGGATTCCAAGGGACAGGAAAAGCCCAGAAGAAGACCACATGGGAGATGGGTGGATGAGATTCGAAAGTATGCAGGAGTGCCATGGAAGAGGCTGGCACAAGACAGACCGTTGTGGAGGAAACTTGGGGAGACCTTCGTCCAGCAGTGGATTGATAATGGTTGACAATGATGATGATGATGACATGCAGGAACTTGCCCCCTTCCTATTTTTTTTTTTTTTATTTTTTTGTCTAGAACCGCCACTGGTTAAGGACCTCTCCAGACACAGTAAGGAACCTAAAGTGTCCCGTGGGAAGGCTCACGAAACCATCACGTGGGCAAGACCAATTTCTTTTGGAAAAAGGTACGTTTAATAATTTTTCGAGAGAGGGGCTGCAGTTTTACACTGCGCCTCTGGTTATATCAAATATTCTTTGAACTCTCGATGAAACATTTACCTACTTGGACATAAATAAGGAATTTAAACTGAGCTTTATGCAACTCCAAAATTTATTGCGTACATATTTTCATTTTTCCAATCATCCCACAATTCGAAACGTTTGTTCAACAGCTGTTGTACGAAATTTCGAATTCGGTGTACTTATTTCCTTTCGATGCAATCGAGTTGTTCTTCAGTTCCACTTTCAAAAGGTTTCATCACTGTCGGAAAGCAGGCGTCGATTATTCAAGCGTACAACATCCGGTTTTACTATTTTTTGAAAAATTCCGTGGACGTGCGATGCTGTAACAACTTAGTTTTAACATTCGTCTGTAGAAAACGTTTCGTGCGACAGTGAATACATTTAACTACTAGAGCTCTGAGTGGAAACTTCCTCGTTCATTGTTCTTAACGCTATATTAACAAATAAATAAATAAATAAATAAATAATATAAAAGAAGAAGAAGAAATGAAAAAAGAAAATTAAGTAAGTTATTTAAAAGTATAATTGTTAAAGTTTTGCAAGCGATCTCGAACGTTTACTTTCAGTCAAACAAAGATTAAAAGAAGTAATCAGTCGTGTTAAAGCCTCGTATTTGACTGTCACACCAAACGCGTTGTTTTGAGCAGTCTGATTTTTTTTTTATGCGAACCAAAATTGCAACTTTCTCCTGTGCTGTACTACAAAGTTGAAGCACATATCAAGACGGCAAAGTTGCAGCGCTAAATTTCGTCGGTGTAACTTAATTGGTCAAGCATGTGGCTCCGCTGCAGGGGAATGCAAGTTCCATCCCCGTCACCGACAAATTTGTGTTTTCATATTGGCGGCGAATTGTGGAAATGGATGTCCTGGCCGTTGGATTCTTCAGAAAACGTGTTATGTTCGTTCCACACGTCATCTGGAATTAGTTAGAGTTCCTTCTTCTACGGAGAGTTACTTTAAGCATGATTTGCGGCAGACCTAAAACTTGCGCTTTCGTGCCCCCGCCTTTCTCAAGGGGGATATATTTTACGTACTACAGAAGTACAGTCATTTGCAAAAGTTTAAGACCACCTGTCAATTTATTGAAAATGAAAACTAAAAACTAATTACTAGTCAGAGATAAAATAAATAAAAACTAATTACTAGTCAGAGATAAAATAAATAAAAACTAATTACTAGTCAGAGATAAAATAAATAAAAACTAATTACTAGTCAGAGATAAAATAAATAAAAACTAATTACTAGTCAGAGATAAAATAAATAAAAACTAATTACTAGTCAGAGATAAAATAAATAAAAACTAATTACTAGTCAGAGATAAAATAAATAAAAACTAAATACTAGTCAGAGATAAAATAAATAAAAACTAATTACTAGTCAGAGATAAAATAAATAAAAACTAATTACTAATAAGAGATAAAATAAATAAAAACTAATTACTAATAAGAGATAAAATAAATAAAAACTAATTACTAGACAGAGATAAAATAAATAAAAACTAATTACTAGACAGAGATAAAATAAATAAAAACTAATTACTAGTCAGAGATAAAATAAATAAAAACTAATTACTAGTCAGAGATAAAATAAATAAAAACTAATTACTAGTCAGAGATAAAATAAATAAAAACTAATTACTAGTCAGAGATAAAATAAATAAGAACTAATTACTAATAAGAGATAAAATAAATAAAAACTAATTACTAGACAGAGATAAAATAAATAAGAACTAATTACTAATAAGAGTTAAAATAAATAAAAACTAATTGCTAGTAAGATATAAAATAAATAAAAACTAATTACCAGTAAGAGGTTTTAGAAAAAATGACACCACAGATGAATAGTTTCATTCTTTATAACACAAAAAGACCGAAATCAGTACTTTTTGTGGTCACCTTTATTTTTTTTAAAACGGACAGAACACGAGGTGGCATATACTCTCAATGAGGGATTTGCAGTAGTCACTTGAAATGTCTTTGCACGGTTCATACCCATACTGCGTTTTTCTATTCTGCTTTATTTCCTCTCTCGTTTACAGTGGTGGATCCAGCGGGGGGCGACCCCCAACCCTAAACCTAACAAAGTTTTTACATTTGAAGTAGCGAAGATCGTAAATGATTAATGTTACATATTTTGCTTTGTTTTTGTAAATAAAAAATTAACCATGAAACTTACTACGGAATTGAATTTAAAATACGTATTACATTGATTTAGCTTCAGCAAAAAAAGAAAGAGAAGGGAATAGAAGAGAGAGAGAGAGAGAGAGAGAGAGAGAGAGAGAGAGAGAGAGAGATAACGCAAAAGAAAAAAGAAAGATAGTGACAGTGGGGAAAAAAACATGGGGGTATTTTTGTTAGTTCTTTGCAATTGTCACATTGTCTGACGTCTGTAACGTATCGAAACAGTCTGTGAAAGTTTTAAAACAAACCTGAATTCATAATTCAAACCTACTCATTTTTCTCATGTGGACCCTAGACATGTGGAAAAATGTTGCTTGGACTAATGAGTCGAGATTCACGTTGGTACACGCGGATGGCAGGATACGAGTACGGCGCAAACCACATGAAGCAATGGATCCTTCTTGCCAGCAGGGTACTCTTCAAGCTGCATGGTGGGGGTGGCATTCTCGTCTGGGGACTGTTTACGTGGACTGAAATGGGGCCCCTGTTGCTTGTGACATCGTCCCTCACAGGTCAACGTTGCCGGGATATCCTGGACGACCATTTGCTCCCGTTTTTGCGTCTTCAACATCCCACTGAGGACCTCATCCTGCAACAAAACAATGCAGCTCCCGAATTGTATCTGAATGGTTGGATGAACACTCCACTGACGTAACCTCGCTCCCTTGGCCAGCTAGGTCACCTGACCTCAATCCCATCGAGCACATCTGGGATGCCATCGAGAGAGATGTTCGAGGCTCTGACCCCCCTCCATCAAATCTTCGTGAACTGTGGGAGCTTGTTCAGGGGTCGTGGATCCGTATGACTTCCCAACGCTTCCGGTGTCTTGTCGAGTCCATGCCGAGACGAATCACCGCCGTCATCAGGGCGAAAGGTGGTGGTGCTACACGTTACTAGACAGGTATCTCTAATGCAATTGCTCTTCAGTGTATACCTGCTTTTAAAGGTATAGTTACTTATTACTGAAGGTAACTCACCTGACTTAAGTTTCCTCTCTCCGTTTTATAACCACAAGTGACCCAACATAGTTTGCGGTTTGACAACCACTTATCATCTAAGATCAGCAGTTTCGGGAGTCTCGATTTGGGCGTGGGGGATACAAATTGCTCCTTGTAAGTAAGTCAAACTCCACCTCCCCTCTTTTGCGGTTTCTTCCCAACCTTATAGCAGTTAGGGAAGATTAAGTATTCTAAGAACCTCTGCAGCTATTTTTTTTTTTTTTTTTCTGTAAATAGGTCGTTACTGTAACTGAAATTTGGAAAAAGGGGTATGCGTACAAGACTCTTGCAGCAAAAACAACAAGCGTTTGCTGAATATTCATGAATAGTGATTAGCTTCAGTTAGCGAATAGTTTATTCCCCTCACTTCTATGAATTCTTGAATATTCTTGCTAACTTTGATATTGCTATCTAATGTTATGAATAAGTAAATGTTTTTACGGACTGTAAAGTTAGTGTTCATGGCGAGCCAGGCCCAACGGCACATTCGAGGAACCGGAATTGCCCTTTATAGCTATAAATGCCTATTTTAAATAATTTAATTATTCTGGCGTTGTTTCCATGTCATTTCTTTAAAACTGCCAGAAAACTGCACAGCTGCAAAAGGGGGGGGGGATGACTGAATATAATGCGAATGGCACCGGGACCCCCCCCCTTCTACGATTTCAATCAAAGTCAAAGCAGCCCATAAATTTTTTCTAAACCTCCTGGGTGTTAAATTTCCTATCAATAGGTCCCATAGATCCTGAGTTAATCGAAAAATTCAATGTGAAACACTCACTCACGGTTCCCCGATTTCTGCAACAATCTGTTCATACCATCACTTTATTATGGTATATTTTTTTTTTATTGGAGGTTTAACGACCACTGTGAGTAATTCAATGGGCCATAAGCAGTCGCCCGTTCCTAATTTAAGTTTATTGGTTCCAGGGAAGGGAGAGAGCCAGTGCCGTAAGACAAACACATCATCCATGCCTCACGGGATTCGAACCCGGACCCCGTTCGGACGAATGATCAGAAGCCATCGCTTAGACCACTGCGCCACCGGGGCGGCCAGACACAATTCCTGCTCGCTCCTTAACTTCCTTCCTTCAAGCCAGCGACTTTGCCTTGCACTCCTCTTCTACAAAGCAGTGTTCAGCCACTTTCTACACTTTCACTGATACGGGGCATTCTTAAGAACTCTGATGTAGCTTTAGACTCCACTTTCCGTGCTGAAATCCTCTATTTTGTAAAAAAAACAAATAGCGGAGCAATTAGTAGTGATCCCCCCTCAGTTAATTCCTATCCACCCTTCTCATTACCCCCCCCCCCCAACCCCCATTCATCCCCGGTGGTACAAAATGAAAAAGAGGCTTAAACTAAGGAATCGAGAGAGTGTAGAGCAATTTAATTTTCATTGCTCTGTGGATGCTATTTCCATAACCTTTTTTGGAGACGTAAACAACGCACTTCCTAGGGGGAAATACGTTGGGCTACATGAAACAAAAGACATAACTTTTTATATTTGGCAAAGTCCAGATTATTTTCAAAATCAAATACACTATATTGACAAAATTCACTGAACACTTAGAAGAGAAACACAACATAGCATTTATTGACATATATTAGTGCGGTGTTGGCCCACCTTTGGCTTTAATGCATGCACTGACCCTTCGAGACATGCTTTCGACAAGGTTTTGGAACGCAGGATAGGTATGCGCTCCCCAAGGTTCTTTTGTGCGCTCCCATTCAGTACATAATGCTGCTGCTAACTGTTGCTTAGTAGTTGGCCTTAGTTCCAAACTTCTCATGCGGCAATCTAATTCATCCCATAGGAGCTCTATGGGATTGCGATCAGGGCTTTGCGCTGGCCAGTCCACACACGATACAGAATTATCGTCAAACCACGCCGTAACAGTCCTTGCTTTATGGCTCTGTGCATTATCCTGCTGGTACCAACAAGGTTCGGTTCCATTGTATTGCCACAGAGTTGGTAGGCCATAATTGCCCAGAATATCGATTTAGACGTGATGGTTAACAGGTTTGTCCGCGATAACTAATGAGCCGGGACCATACCACGAAAAACACCCCCACGAATACACTGTCAGCTCGAAATTTGACCGTTGGAACAGTACACTGAGGAAAATAGCGTTCTCCCGGCTGCCGCGATACCCACACACGGCCATCAGACTGATGGATCATGTATCTGGATTCATCAGTCCATAGGACCCGTTTCCATTGATCTACGATCCACGATCCACGATAAATGTTCTTTACATCATGCTGAACGACGAGTAGCATTTCGAGTGGAGATGAAAGGCTGATGAGCAGCCGCACGACCACGGTAACCCATAGAATGAAGTTATCTGCGAATGGTACGTGTACATACCGAGGTTCCAGCATTTTTACTCACATATACACTGAGGTCTCTGTCGATTAGCTGTAACGACTCTCCTGAGGCTTCGACGTCTTCTATAATTGATTTTCTTTGGTCTGCCGGTACGTTTTGCTGCTGCAGGCACGCCAGGTGTCTTCCACTTATTCAGTACATCTAAAACATTTGACTTGGGTAAGTTTAAACGCCTCTCGGTTTCTCTTATGGACAACCCACTGATATAACATCCAACAATCTTTCCTTTCTCAAAGTCAGTTCTCTCCCACCGCGACATTTTCACTGAACCTCACAGTGCGATATGATCGCGGTCAGCTGCAGGCTTGTTTTTTATACCGTTTGTAGCTGTACAGCGCATCTTAAGAATGCAGCGGATCCGTTCCTTTGCTTTTGAAGGAGTGTCCGATTACTTTTGTCAGTATAGTGTATATTGAAAAATGGCCTATTTTTGAACTGGGTGTGCAAGACAAATTTCAGGGTAAGCTTGAGTTCACCCTCACACTCCCTTGGCGATGTCCCTGAGGTGTATAAAAAAAAAAAAAAAAAGGAAAGAAAGAAAAGGGGAGACGTAAATTTTTTGTCTCTTATTTGTTCGTCGAATTGCAAACATAATCTTGGAGGCTGTTGCTTGGACGGAGCAGCCATCGTCGACTTCTTGAGCAAACCGTAGCGTGCACGCCATGCAATGCTTTCTTGTGTTTCATTCACATGCCCTGGAGGCCACGAACAGGATTTATTTACTACGGCACGGCTTCTCAAACGCGTTTGTCGCTGTAGGAGTCCTGCACGACCATTGTCATCGTTTGCCGAAATTCCTACTTCACTCGAGTACAAAAATAGGACAACCCTTCCTTACCGGCACTTTATTTCGTCGTCATTTCACGGAACATCCCTGAAAACATGAGTAATGGAACTGTCCTACTCACCAGGTGTGTGGCAATGGATATTAAAGAGTAATTTTGCCGGGTGTGATAAAAATGGGCAAAACAATGTCAAGAAACTCTTTTTTTAAGTGCTAAAAAAAAAGGCATTTTGGAGCAACGTTGACATTCTTTTTTTCTCAATAACAAAAAGAAACAAAGCAAAGAGTTTGCGTTGATCTTTTTATATTTTTATCGCGGGGGATGGGAGGAGGGGGGGGGTGATTCGTAGAATTGCGACTCATTAGGGTATCAGAATATAATGCCGAACAGTTACTGTATTAAAATGTGCTCTGCTTATTGGCAAATAATTGAAATTTGGAACGTGACACTGAACGGCAGATGTGTCATGTAGGTCGCTTCAGTTGAGTGCATATGAAATGTGGCATGTCATTCTAGCTAAGCCGTGAAGAGAAAAGAGAGAGAGAGAGAGAGATGCCTGTGTTGTTAGCGTCCTTCATTTTTTTTTCTGCTGCGTTTACTTGTAAACTTCGAGTGTTACTCCAAAATGAACTTCGTAAATTAGAGATTCATATTCCATAGCTTCTGCCTTGCGATTGTTCTTCCACTGGCGCATTTAGGAGAATAATATAAGCTAAAAAACGTTTCAATCATTGTTTCTATTTAATAGATTCCATCTTTCCTTGAGAGACTGACTAGTTCAATTTCTCTTTCCCTATCTCTCGTAAAATACATTAAAAATGGTCGTCCCAGAGACCGAGTGTTCTGAGGTGCTGGCTTCTGATTATTCGTCCCAGATGAGGCGCGGGTGGTGCACTTATCTGACGGCGCTGGCCTCCTCCTCTCCGCCATTCTCAGAGCCAATATCTCTATATTAGAGGCATGAACAAAGTCTCATAATCATCCGAGTTGCTTACAGTAGTTGCTCCCCACTCCCCCCCCCCCAAAATGCTTATGTACTATGTATGAGTCCATCTCCCTCGCATCTTGTGCCAGTCCATCTATCTTTCTTCATTAGCATCTCGTGTGAGAAATGTAACTCCTCTCAACTTCGACTACCACTCGATTCCCTTGCTTCCCCCATCCTTATCACAAAGAATACAGTCCAGTCTGTTCCAGAAATGGAAAATCCCACTGAGGAAACATTCCTACCATAGCTTAGAAGATCATTTAATCCCAGATGCAATTCATAATTCATAAAGTCGGAGTAAAATTAAATGACGCATATGCCAGAAACAGATGGAATGACTCTCTGAGACTGCGAAAGCCGCATAAGGCATATATCCCATCTCAAGTTACACCGCGAGCGAGAGGGTCGCGGATGACCTAGTGGCCAACGTTCGTGACTGCCACGGAGAAACATCAGGTTCGATCCCAGGCAGGTACGAACGCTCGAACCACTAAATATCCACTGTGCGTCAGATGGGCACATTAATGCGTCAGACCGAGGGTACTGCCCCCCCCCCCGGTAGTAACTAAGGGCGTCTTCCTCTCCCTTTCTACCACGCTTTCGTGTCACTTTCCTATCGGGAGCTCTAGCCCAAATCTCCTAGCTTCCTATTTCTAAGGGTTATTTAAGACCTGGGGTCAGACACTCCCTTCCTAAAATCCTCTACATATGATCTGATATCGTCTGCACCGTGAGCGGACCCCGATGCTCGTGGTGAGACGTTGCCCCGTGTTCCGGTGTTCTTGTTCTGACTGGTGTTCTGCCTACATTTCAAGGGATTGGAGAGAAGGCAGGATTATACGCACAGCGCCGACTTCAAAGGAACCCTCGTATTCACGTATATTCCTAACCTTTGGCATTTCTCCGAACACACGCACACACGGGCCCCTAGTAGTAAGTAGCACCCCGGGCCTTTTTTGGCCCAGTCTACCACTGGTAAGTGCGTAGCGGTGCCATTTCTGAACTTCTGTAAGGCAATGAGGCACCCTTCGTGCTGAAAGTTTGAGAAAAGAAAGTGGTGTTCGGTGTTAAAAGGATTTTTTAATCGCACCTTTAGAAGCAGAGATATTGAGAAAAACAGATTAAACATTTGCGCCCCCTAGAGGCAAAATTTTGCATTATTTTGGGGAGAAACTATGCACAATGAGTTTTCATAGTCACTAGTATCTAACTGAAAAATATTTTTTTCAATCGGGTGTTAGTCCCTCAGATATTGCTGTAAAACGAAACGTGAACTTACTCCCTATAGTGGCACACTTGTAGACTACATTAAGAAAATTGGAAATTATCTAAGAAACATTTCGCGTTGGAAACGCTCTCCAACAAGGAATGAATTTTGCAAATCGGACTCTTAGGAGCAGAGATATCGAAAAAAATTGGATATATATATATACACGGGTTGGACAGAATAATGTCAACACCTAGGAAAAGAAGGTTTTACGTACCCAACAGGGTGTGGGACCGCCTTTGGCATTCAAAACCGCTTGCCTGAATCCTCCTTGGAATGGAGGCATGCAAATCCTGGATGGTAGTTAGTGGGTTGTTACACGATTCTTCATGCAGAAACTGCTCTAGGTCCTTGAGAGATGCAAGAGGAGTATAACGGAATCTTACTCTGTTTTCCAACACAGACCACAGTGGCTCAATGATGTTTAAGTCTGGTGATTCGGGAGGCACAAGGACCTTGTGTGAAAGTTCGTCTTCATGATCCTCAAACCATCATTGGACATTCCGAGCTCTGTGAATTGGTGGACTTGGTCTGCCAAAATGGTTTCATACGCCTTGCCAGTCATCCGTTTTTTCAAGATGATCAGGGGACCTGCTGAAAACCCCGATATGACCACCCAGACCATGGCGGAGTCACCACAATGTTGCACTGTTGGGAGCAAACAGTCTGGGTTGTATGCTTCTGAAGATGTTCACCACATGTAAACTCGTCATGCGGTGGGGAATAGTGTGAACGTGAATTCATCCGACCATATTACATGCTTCCATGCATTGAAAGTCCACAGTGCCGGATTTAAGGCTTTTGAGGCCCTAGGCCAAATTTTCTATGCGGCCCCCCACCCGACCACCCATATTTGAATTTGCTCTTATAAGATTTTCTAATAAACTTAACTTTAAGTTAAGAATATAATAATTGATAGTATAATTTTATTCTCACTCTGTCAGACGCAGGGACGGCGCCACCGGGTGGGCTGGGGTGGGCAAAATTTTGGTGAGCCCCCCTCCCGTCAGCGCCCCCAGAATTTTTTGATAAATGAAGAAAATGTAGTACACTTTACTATCGGAGCTGTATGTTCTTCTGTGGCAATGAGAGAAGGGTAGCATTATGCAATTACATTCCTCCAACCACGATCCATGACTCAGACGGGCAACCTTACTTATATGTTGCGCTTCCGCTTCGGCACACAGAGGTCGAAGACCGACCGGAAGTTCAAAGAACATCGTCAGTCCGATGCCGCGGCTCATGCCACTGGGTTGAAAAGTTGAATAAGCATCACTCTGCCAATCCCATCACCGCCCTGGCGCCCTCGCAGTCTATGAGAAGTAGTGGGCGTTATCACGATCGTCGACAGTGATCGGTGTCAGTCACCACCAGACACTGAGCGAAATTTCTCATGGCTAGTTAGTAGTTACACTCGTTTTCTTTCTCGTTCTGGTGAAAAGTCTCATTTTCCCTGCTTGATTTATTTTTTTGCACGTATTGTGCGTGATACATGAGAGTGGGGTATTTCTTCCCAAACCAAACTTTGAAATAACATGTCCGAAAAACGACCAATCCATTATTTTTTGGAAAAAGTGTTAATCAGAAAAAAAAAGTAAATTAAGCGATAGTGTCTACAAAGCGGATAATGATTATCAGACGGCTACAACTTCATCAGCAGCGTGTGGTGAATCATTAGGAATCAACGAGGATTCTTTAAGTGCTTGTAGTGATTTAATGGAAATTTTTTATGAACGAAATGCTTGTGAAAATAAAACACAGGAAGGACCACATGATCGCAAGACAAAAAATGTTGAACTCGGAGATTTTAATATAGCAACTTCACTTACGGATCAACCCAAACAGCGTATATTAAAACAGTTACCAAAAAAAAAAAAAAAAAACACGGTAAAGAACAAAGAAGCTTCCAAACATAATAGTATAACATGTTTCCATGTCCTGCATATATGTAGTATAAAGAGAGATTCCGCCTTTAGTTTTTCGTGTAGAATGTTTTCATCGGACGACGAAAAACATGAGGTCTTCTTCGCTCAGTGAGTTTACAACAATTGAAGAAAAAGCTCTTTAAAAGGATTCGGCTTAAAAAAAAACACCAGAACAGCTTGACCCACAAAACTTACTTGGTGTCGTGGACCTCTTATAAGAAAATGAATTCAAGAAGCGCAAAGTCATCTGGTGCCACATTTCGAAGTGCTGCACGTGCTGCGGAAGTCAAGAAAAAGCTTTGTGTAGGGTAAGCGACGGCGGTTTTTGAAAATTCTTGACTTTAATTATATACACTATCAACCAAGAAGTAATTGGACACCCCTGCAATCGACGATATCTGCGGTCCTGATACACGTCACGGCCGCCACCGTTAAATATCGTGTGGGAAACAGCAACGCAACCAGTCGCACGCAAGATGCCACGCAGTCCGGAGCTCTCTGATTTCGAGAAAGGTGTAATCGTTGAGTATCACAGAAATGGCCGATCCATACGTGACATATCCAGCGAGTTGAAGTACCCAAAATCGACAGTGACCTACGTGATTGGCAAGTGGAAGATGAGAGGTGACTGTCGGAATGTGCCCCGACCCGGCAGACCCACAATACTGGGAGTTAGAGACCGACGGGTGCTGGCCAGAGAAATTCGGAAGAACTGCGCCAAATCGATGGGTCACATCCGCTAGTAGTTTCAACAGGCATCCGGGAGTGTTCTTTTGATGAATACCATCCGTAAGGAAGCCCATCTGCTCGGTTATCATGGACGTGCTGCCGCCCACAAGCCTTTGATCACCAAGTCCAATAGCGCTGCTCGGCTAACGGGGTGCAAAGAACGTCGACAGTGGACCGTTGAACAGTGGAAACAGGTTCTCTGGAGCGACGAATCAAGGTTCACCCTCTACCGTTCGGATGGCAGGGTCGGGGTTTCGCGTCTGCCTGGAGAACGCCTCCTGCCGGAATGTATTGTGTCAACTGTGAAGTTCGGTGGCGGTGGAATTATGCTATGGGGGTGTTTCTCCTGGTATGGCAGGGGATCCTTCGTCGCAATTCCTGGTAGATTCAACACGCCGAGACCTACGGGGTGGACCCATGTTACTTTTAGGATGACAATGCCACCTGTCATGTTGCGAGGTCCACCATGGCTTGGTATGGCGACAATGGGGTTAATCGAATGGACTGGCCTGCGCAGAGCCCGGACCTTAACCCTATCGAGCACTTCTGGGACGAGTTGGAGCGTCGACTTAAGGGGTGCCCCCACCGTCCGAAATCGGTGAAGGAACTGACCTGCCTTCTTCTAGCCTAGTGGAAGAAATTACCGCTAGCCGTCGTACAACGCCTGGTTGAGAGTATGTCCCGGAGGGTCGCAGCTGTAATCGCCGCTCGTGGAGGCTCCACCAACTATTGAAGGTGAATAAACTTCGTTTTCCTTTGCTATCACAGGTGTCCAATTACTTGTTGGTAGATAGTGTATCTATATATGAAGCATAATTCGCCCCCCAGATTTTAGAGCGCCCCCCTAGAGCCCCCCCCAGTTGAAAATTTTCTGGCGCCGTGCCTGGACTCAGACGTCATGCATGCTCTCTCTATCGCACTCGTACGAACACGGACGTGCTCACAATAGAGCTATTATTACGTTCTTATTTCTTTAGTTATCATTCGAGATAATATAAAAAAATTCCACTACTTTATTTTATTCAAGTAAATTAAAATAACGGCACCTCCCTTTTCTAAGTTTTTCTGTTCTATTCTCTCCGTTTTTCTGGATTCTACACCTGCGGCCCTCTGGAACCTGCGGCCTAGTGGTAAACCGCCGCTGACAGTCCACGTTGTACGATCACTGCCGTCACCGTTGTGCATTCAGCCGGATCACCAGATGTTTTGTAATAGCAACTCTGCCACGAATATCTTGTTTATGCAGTTCTCTGCTCACTGTCGTTGATACTGAGGTCTGCAGAAGCAGATTGAGCTCCGCACTAATTTTCGGCGCCGTGATCTTATTACAAAATGCTCTCCTGTCTCTATCAGTCCTCTTTAATGTTCTCCTGTCTCTATCAGTCCTCTTTAATGCTCTCCTGTCTCTATCAGTCCTCTTCAATGCTCTCCTGTCTCTATCAGTCCTTTTTAATGATCTCCTGTCTCTATCAGTCCTCTTTAATGCTCTCCTGTCTCTATCAGTCCTCTTTAATGCTCTCCTGTCTCTATCAGTCCTCTTTAATGTTCTCCTGTCTCTATCAGTCCTTTTTAATGATCTCCTGTCTCTATCAGTCCTCTTTAATGCTCTCCTGTCTCTATCAGTCCTCTTTAATGCTCTCCTGTCTCTATCAGTCCTCTTTAATGCTCTCCTGTCTCTATCAGTCCTTTTTAATGCTCTCCTGTCTCTATCAGTCCTCTTTAATGTTCTCCTGTCTCTATCAGTCCTCTTTAATGCTCTCCTGTCTCTATCAGTCCTCTTTAATGCTCTCCTGTCTCTATCAGTCCTCTTTAATGTTCTCCTGTCTCTATCAGTCCTTTTTAATGCTCTCCTGTCTCTATCAGTCCTCTTTAATGCTCTCCTGTCTCTATCAGTCCTTTTTAATGATCTCCTGTCTCTATCAGTCCTCTTTAATGCTCTCCTGTCTCTATCAGTCCTCTTTAATGCTCTCCTGTCTCTATCAGTCCTCTTTAATGCTCTCCTGTCTCTATCAGTCCTCTTTAATGTTCTCCTGTCTCTATCAGTCCTCTTTAATGCTCTCCTGTCTCTATCAGTCCTTTTTAATGCTCTCCTGTCTCTATCAGTCCTCTTTAATGCTCTCCTGTCTCTATCAGTCCTCTTTAATGCTCTCCTGTCTCTATCAGTCCTCTTTAATGCTCTCCTGTCTCTATCAGTCCTCTTTAATGCTCTCCTGTCTCTATCAGTCCTCTTTAATGTTCTCCTGTCTCTACCAGTCCTCTTTAATGCTCTCCTGTCTCTATCAGTCCTCTTTAATGCTCTCCTGTCTCTATCAGTCCTCTTTAATGATCTCCTGTCTCTATCAGTCAAGGTTGTTTTTCGTCCGCTCTGGTGTTTCGCAGACGAGGTTTTTCCACGAACACGGTATGCTGTCATGAAGCTAGACACAGTAGCTCTCGATACCCCCCTACCCTGACGACTATTGTCTCGGAGGCACCAGCTAGCACGCCACCAATAATTAGCCCTCTTTCGAAGTCAGTTGGGTCGCTCATTTCGTCATCACACCGAAATAAATTTTGCAAAAAGACACTTTAAATGCACTTAAACAAAGGACCTTGAGGTTCTAAACAAAGCTATTACAACCAAAAAGTGGTGGATACCTTTGCGTATTGCGACGTACGGAGCTGCATTAAAAAGTCACATCCTTGAGCATGGTGTTCATATTATTTTGTCCAACCCCTGTATATATACTTCCCCTGGCAAAAAAACTATGCATTATTTTAAGCAGGAGGTTATTCTCAAAAGGTTTTCCGGGGTGAGCAGTATGGGTCCACGAAAGAGTTTTTTCAATCGAGTTTTCAGAACATGAGATTTTGCTGCAAATACACTGCTGGACAATTGCTAAGGACGCATCATAATCGGCTATATAGCGCATAGAAAAGTAAGGGTGGTTGGATGCCAAGTGAAATAAAATAATGTCTGAATGCCAGGACATTACAAGAAAGACAATTTATTGTGCTCTGAAATCCAGAAGGCTTTAGAACGTGTTCGAGGGACAAACAGGCCATTTTGTGCAGAATACGTAAACGTGAAAAAAATGCAATTACCGTCAGCAGGCGTTCCGGCGTAAGATGTCAATACGGGATATGGCCACCATGGAGGGCGATGCAAGATTCCACACGTCGTGTCATGCTTTGTACAACATTATCAAGCAGCTGTTGGGGTAATTTATCCCATTCCTCTGTCAGTGCACGGATGAGGGTATCCTTGTTTATTGGAGGGCATTGACGACCAGCAAGACTCCTCCCCAAAACATCCCACACATTTTCAATGGGATTCAGATCTGGAGAACGTGCTGGCCATACGAGGCGTTGAATATCCTCGCTCTCAAGACACTCCTGGACAGCGACTGTTCGATGACATGTTGCGTTGTCGTCCATGAAAATGAATCTATCACCGACAGCACCACGGAACATGCGATCATGAGGTAGCAGAACATCATTAATGTATCGTTGGCCAGTCATAGTCCCAGTTGGGAGCACATAGAGGGACGTACGGCAATTGATCATGATGCCAGCCCATACCATGACACTACATGTCGGATATCGGTCCCTTTCCTGTATGTTTGCTGGACAATATGCAGTACCACTATCACGCCAGATCAGTTGTCGTCGACAATCAGACGATAGACTGTATCTACTCTCATCTGAGAAGAGGACAGCAGACCAGTCGTTATCAGTCCAATTGCGATGTTGATGGCACCATTGCAAATGGGCGGTACGGTGACGTCTGGACAATGGGATGCACACAACAGGACGGCGGGCGTATAGTCCTCCTTCATGCAAACGTCTGGCGACAGTTTTTCGGGAGATCCGCTTGCCAGTAGCAGCCATAAACTGATTTGCTACCTCACTAGCTGTGCTGCGCCGGTGTCTTTTTGTTGATAGCACTATGTACCGATCTTCTGCAGGTGTCGTACTGCGAACACGACCTTCCTCGTGACATTTGCTACACTCTCCATTTGTTTGAAATGATTTCCAAAGCCTTGAAACAACACTGTGGCTGACGTCGAACTCCCTGGCAACATCTGTTATTTTTCGCCCTTCTTCAATCTTGTCAATAATACGGCCACGCGTAAAATCATCTAGGTGATGTCGGGAAGACATACTGAAACTTGCAAGTTCGTCAATTGATTCTTTCCATTTCAACTTTGCGTTTGAACAACAACGGTCAATACGCGCCAAATCCTTTATATCTCTTATCAGCGCTATGACGTCACGAACAAGTTCGGCAATCCAAAGTTTGCATACGCACAACACGTCTTACTGTATCCTGCACTTATGCTAATTTCCACATTTTCCTGCCTTCCTATTTTATGGTTGCTATCGTTGCTATTGTCATCCGTTCTTAGCAATTGTCCGGCAGTGTACATCAGAAGCAGAAATAAACACTTTTCCCCATTTATTACCAAAAACTAGAAATTATATGCAAAAAAAGTTTTCCATCAGTGGCTATATCCTGTACAGCAAGAATTTTTCAAATTGGATTTTAGAAACAGAGATATCGCAGAAAACTCAATTTAGCTTGGCGCCACCTAGCGGGAAATCTATGAATTAATTGAAAAAGAGACTACACCTAAAGTAGTTTTCGATATAAATGACATCGAAAGAAAAAATGATTTTTTTCAATCGGTTATTTAGAAGAAAATGTATGGAATAAAAAATATTTTGAATTCGATATCATCTGCATTTACGCCCTCTATATAGCTGTGAAGTTGTGCATCGGGAAAAAACTGGAATGCGGGAATCATCATTCTCACATTTCAAGGTTCTCAATGCAAAAAGAATTTTTCAAATCGGACTAATAGTTGCAAAGATATGGTGTCCACGGACGGTCGGATGGACGACGTGATAACATAAGAACGATCTTTTTTCACAAAAGACGTGCTAAAAAGATAAAAGAATGCATAAAGTACTGCAGGTAAGCGAGCATAAGACTACAGAGGAAGGTAATTTTACAATCCGCTTTTCGTCGACTTCGGTGGCATTTGCGCTGTTGGTTGCTTCGCTTTCTCGGAAGGACACGCGGAGAGTTTTAAGAATGGTTGAAACGTTTATAGGAAGTCGAAGAGATTTTTTTTATGCAGCTGACATCTTTTTTTTTTTTTTTTTTAAACTCTGGCGAGTTCATAATCAGATAAACAAATAACTAGACACCCCGAAGTCAAAAGCCTGTCACGCCTGAGAAATCAGAGCGCTTTTAATATGCGAGACACCCCTCAAGATGCTGCTGCTGGTGATTATGTTGTTATTATTATTATGTTCATCAGCGCCACTTTTTCTTTAGTTCTTTTCACCTGCAGGAAGTACTTGTCTATCTGGATGACTCACGGCCTTCTTGAAACTGATAACATAGCTGTTCGCAGTTTCCAACACAGTGTCATGGGCGCCAGTAAAACAAATTAAACTTGGTAATTATACGAGTTTCGAGTTCTGGCTGAAGTGCTCGAAGGAGAATGTCTAGAAAACGAAAGTTGTGAAGAGATTTTTCGAGAGTGTCCGAGAAGCACATTTGGAAGCATCAAAGATGCATCACTGTAAAAAAAAAAAACTGAAATTCACGAGCCACTTTCCGTGATTCCTTCCATGAATTAACGAGTGACATGGAGGAGACTGGCACAAGACAGACCGTTGTGGAGGAAACTTGGGGAGACCTTCGTCCAGCAGTGGATTGATAATGGTTGACAATGATGATGATGATGATTTCTGATACAACCTTTTCCGTGAAATAACGGAAAGAAACCTGAATTTCACATAATTTACGCTTTCTAAACGTAGGTTGAAGAAGCGATATGATCCACCTTTGTCCGTCTGTCTGTCTGTCTGCCCGTCCGCACGATAACTCGCGGAAAAATGGTTCGTTCTCGATGAAATTTTATTATGTGGTAGTGGACAACCTGGGGTGGGACCCTACTGAAAATGAACAAAATGCGGTCAAAGCCGGATCCATTCCATTGCTCTAATGCGTCATAACTTGTGTAACAATGGTTCGATTTCAATGAAATTTTAATATGTGGTAGGGAACCACTTTGGAACGAACCCTGTTGAAAACTGACGAAATTGGGTCAAAGGTCAGGACATGGGAGCTGGATCCATTCCATTGCCCTTTATGCGTCATAACTTAACTAAAAATGGTTCGATTTCGATGAAATTTAAGTATGTGGTAGGAGACCACCTGGGAACAAATGCTATTGAAAATGGACGAAAAGGGGGACAACGGTCAGGACATAGGGGCGGGATCCATTCCATTGCTCTTATGCGTCATAACTTCCGTAAAAATGGTTCGATTTCGATGAATTTTAATATGTGGTAGGGAACCATCTGGGGACGAACCCAATTGAAAATGGATGAAATGGGGTCAAAGGTCAGGTCATAGGAGCGGGATGCATTTCATTGTCCTTATGCGCCATAACTTGACTAAAAATGGTTCGATTTCGATGAAATTTTAGTATGTGTTAGGGGACCACCTGGGGACGAACCCTATTGAAAGTGGACGAAATGGGGTCAAAGTTCAGGACATAGAAGCGGGATCAATTCCATTGCCGTTATGCGTCATAACTTACGTAAAAGTGCTTTGATTGCTACAAAACTTTATCATGTTGTTCCGGAACTATACTGAACCGGTTCTGTTGAATATAATCGAAATGGGGTCAAAAGCCAGGGCACAGGAGCGAGATTTCCACAGCCATTGTCCTTGTAACTTGAGTAATGATTTTTGGTATGTTGGAAAACGTATCATATTCAATCCATTGCATGATTTTACTAGTCTTTTTACTCTTCCCAACCGTAGGATGAAGAAGCGTATATGCCCCAGCTTTATCCGTCCGCACGATAACTCGTGTAAAAATGGTTCCATTTTGATGAAAATTTATTATGTGGTAGGGGATCACCTGAGGACGAACCCTATTGAAAATGGGCGAAATGAGGTCAAAGGTCAGGATATAGGAGGGGGATGCATTCAATTGCCCTTATGCGTCATAACTTGCGCAAAAATGATTCGATTTCGATGAAATTTTAGTACGTGGTAGGGGACCCCCTGGGGACGAACCCTATTGAAAATGGGCGAAATGGGGTCAAAGATCAGGACATAGGAGCGGGATCCATTACATTGCTTCTATAAGACATAACTCACGTAAAAATGCTTCTATTGCGACAAAACTTTATGATGTTATCCGGAGATGTACTGAACTGATTCTGTTTAATATAATCGAAATGGGGTCAAAGGTCAGGGAACAGGAGCGAGATTTATTCCACAGTCGTTATCCTCATAACTTGATTTAAAATGTATCTATTACGACAAAACTTTAGTATGTTGTTCCGGAGGTATACTGAACCAACTACGTTAAATATCATCGAAATGGGGTCAAAGGTCAGGACACAGGAGCGACATTTATTCCAGAGCCGTTATCCTCATAAAGAGTATCATAATCAATGCATTGCAGGATTTTACTAACTTGTCCGTGCCACGGGAAAATTCTGAAATTTTAGAACCATTTCCGTAATTCCTTTCTCATATTGACGGTAAATTACCGTCTTAGAGACGTGTTAACGAAAAATTCTGAATTTTCAGAAACCTGTACGCAATTCCTTTCTCATAGCAACGGAAGAAATCCGTCCTCACTTTATCCGTATTCATATGACGAAAATTTATCGGTAATAGGAGAGATTCACGGGAATACCTGGAAATTTGATTAACTGTTAAATTCCAATAGTCGGTCGAAGTATTTGATTTGGAAGTTCTGTGGCGAAATCGAATATTGTGGATAGCATATCGCATGAATTTTTGTTATTGTGGCACAGGATATTTCTTCTCCTCTCCTCCATTTTGTGCACCAGCTGTTATATATTGTATTACCGTAAGAAACTGGGAACTTAAATTATTGTGCAGATGTTTTGTACGATGTCTATGTATGTCTGTGTATTAGTCTGTGTAAGACAAAAGCTATTATAGCTATCAAGAGTAAATTTTATATTTAGAAGTTTTGTGAAATGATATATAAACAATGCATCTCACCTTTTCTTAAAGATAATTGAAAGTTATTGTCGGTTAAAAATGAGCTATCAAGTTCAGTGGCGTACCCAAAAATTAAGTTTTGGGGGGTGCATATCGTCTCCGCAATGTCAAAACCACTAACGCGAAATTTTGTAGTTTGAATTATCGCTATTTAAAAATTAAATTTCGTCAAAGAATAACTTTTGTAATTGCATCAGACTGTTCAAGCACTATACATACATAACATTTACATATATCAAGTTGCATCTGTATTATGCATTAGTGAATAAAATTTTATATGATGTGATGTCAACAATTGAAATATTCTTACATTCTTGCTTGGTTTTATCAGTAAAGCTACGATATCATTCCTTCCTAAAATGACGAAAAAAATGTGCGTGAGAACAGGCATTTTTATATTTCTCAAATCCTATTAATTACAAAGTAATGTTCATTCTACGTTTTTGTTTTCCGGCTATGGTATGTACTCAAGATAAAACACGAATTCGCTCTCTTCTTTCTTTGGTGGTATCATCATCATCATCATTGTCAACCATTATCAATCCACTGCTGGACGAAGGTCTCCCCAAGTTTCCTCCACAACGGTCTGTCTTGTGCCAGTCTCCTCCATGTCACCCCTGCATACTTTCGAATTTCATCCACCCATCTCCCATGTGGTCTTCTTCTGGGTCTTTTCCTGTCCCTTGGAATCCAATCTAAAATTTCGGCTGTCCATCGATGATCTGTCCTTCTGGCAGTATGTCCAGCCCATTGCCATTTCAGGGATTTAACTCTGATCATGATGTCTTCCACTCTTGTCATTTTTTGGATCCACGAGCTCCTCTTCTTATCTCTCCTGGTTACACCAAGCATGCACCTCTCCATGCTGCTTTGAGTTGTCTGCAGCCTTTGTATGTCTCTTTTAGTTAAGGTCCATGTCTCTGCACCATACGTAAGCACTGGAAGGATGCATTGATCAAACACTTTTCTTTTAAGACATAATGGCATATTGCTCTTGAAAATTATGCTGTTTCTTCCAAAAGCTCTCCAGGCAAGTTTTGTACGCCGATTAATTTCTTCACCAATGTGACCCTCACTTGATATCTGCTGTCCAAGATAAACGTACGTGTCTGTTATCTCCAGCTTTTCTCCATCAATCAATAAATCTTCATTTCTTGTAAAAGCATTGAACATCACTTTTGTCTGCTGAAAGTTCATTTTTAATCATACTTCTTTACTCTTGTCAGCAAGTTCCTGGATCATACTCTGCAGCTCTGATGGGGTAGTTGCAAAAATGACTACGTCATCAGCAAAACGAAGGTGGGTTAGATAATCTCCATTAATCTTTATCCCCTTGTTTTCCCAGCTCAGTGACTGAAAAACACCCTCCAATGTGGCATTAAAGAGCTTCGGAGATATGGTGTCACCTTGTCTTTCCAATTTTTATGTGTGTTGTATTTTCAAACAGCCTAATCTTTGCACTTGCATTTTCATAGATGTTATTAATAATATTAATGTATGCATCTTCAATACCGCAGGTTTTCAGAGCCATTGTAACTGCTGATGGTTTCACCGAATCAATACGAGTGGGAAATGCGCACGGGGGGGGGGGGGGGTAGGCATTGAGAATAGGCATATGTGACCTCGTCTGACCATTCCAAATAAAGAAGTAACTAAGGACAATTTAAAGAAGGCCAGAATGGTGACACTAGCAAAATCACGTCACCGACAATTTTTTCAATTTTTAATACTAGATAAAATTATTTTGGGGAGTGCATATGGTCCATTGCACCCCGCGGTACGCCACTGATCAAGTTCCAAAGCGTTCTGTTCTTCGAAAAATCACGATGAAAAAAAAACTTTATTTTTGATAAGTCCTCCTGCAGAAAAAAATAAAATTATTACAAACATATTAAAAAAATTAGTAAGCTCCAACAAAAAATAAAACGAATAAATCACTCGCATTAATGAAAAAAATAAAGTCATCATCGCGCAATTAGTTTTGCCTTGAACACGAGTGCAAATCCGAAGATCTTCTGGCTCAGTAGTTAAGATGCGCTGTTTCTTACCCAAACGACCTCAGTTCGATCCCCTTCACCGGCTCGGAAGTACCTCAGGGCCGAATATGCAAATGATAAAAAATAACGACCAAGGACGAAATAGCTGCCAGTCGCAGCGCATGGGAACCGCCCATCGAGGAGGTAATATCAAGAACAAAAATCCCGCGCGCACGGACAATTGTGACATGACAGTTGCATTAACCTCTATGGACTGTGAGGATGCCTTGACGTCGGATCCGTTCACAACACGAGCAGTTGAGTGAGTTTGAGGGAGGACTTATAATCGGGCTGAGAGGTGCCGGTTGGTCAAGACGCCGTACCGCGAGACATTTGGGTTGGAGCGACGCGGCAATCGGACGATGTCAGCACCAATCGATCGAGGAGGGCTCAACCCAGCGGCACACGGACAGTGGATGGCCGAAGGCAACGTCAGAACGGGAAGATAGAGCGATTGTGAGAGCCGCCTGAACACAACCGAATTCGTCGCTCTCAACTATCTGAGGCCATGCGGTGTCGTCTACAGGTACGGAAGTGTCCATCCGGACCCTTGCCACACGACTTGAGGTACCGGAACGACATTCAATAAGGCCACTCCCTCGCTCATCACTGACCAGAGGACATCGCCGGAACCGGTTGCCGTGGTGTTGGGCCCGATCAACGGGGGATAGTGTCCAGTGGCGTCGTGTTGTTTTCAGTGATGAGTCACGGTTTGCATTTGGCGCCGATGACCAGCACATAAGTGTCTGGGGACAATCCTACCAGCGCGCGGATCCTGCTTTTACCGTGGAACGTCACACGGCTTTCAGAGCGCAGGTGACTGTCTGGGGAGCCATTTCTTACGATAGCCGGACACCTTTGGTAGTGTTCCGTACCACCCTCACGACTTAACGGTTCGTCGACTACAATCTACGACCTGTTGTGTTACCATTCATGAAAAATTTTACAGAAGAATAATGGTCACCGCGGTTCTCCCAAGCCGGCCTCCGTAATGTCGACACTCTTCCATGGCCTGCAGGATCGCCCGATCTATCACCGATCAAGCATGTTTGGAACATGATGGGACACCACCTACGCTCATCCCTGGATGTCGGTGTCCTGGCCCGCAGTTTGGACACCAACTGGTATACTATACCTCAGGACAGTATCCGTGAACTGTATGAGTCAATGCCACGCCAGGTAACCGCTTGTATCCGAGCCAGAGGTGGCGCTACAACGTATTGACTTGTTTCGCTCGTGTTGCTGCTTTATCCGAAAAAATGGCCCATCTGCTCTGTTATTGCAATAATTTCGTTTTCTACACATATACATTGCGCATACCAATTTTCATCTCGATTGGATGATCCTTCCGGGTACTTTGTGGTTTTTTTATTTTTTGGGTTTACTTTTTTTTTTTTTTTAAATCTAGTCTTTAGTAGGGGATATGATCACCCCTGACTGCGTTGCAGGATTTATAACGTCTGTCCATGCTGAGGACGAGGCTGTCAAGGAGTTGTTGAGGCATCGCGACCCATTCCTCTTGTAGCGCCAATCGCAGCAGCGGAATCGTTGCTGGCGGCTGGTGACGTGCTGCCAAGCGTCTCCCGAGAAGGTCCCATACGTGTTCGATTGAATTTAGGTCCGAGGACCTTGCGGGCCAATCCATGCGTTGAATATCTTCACTCTCCAAAAGGTCTGCGACAGCCACTGTACGATGAGGTGTCGCGTTGTCGTCCATGAAGAGGAACTCCGGAACCACAACACCTCTAAACAGACGCACGTGAGGCAGGAGAACCACGGTACAATAGCGGACACCAGTGACTGAACCTCCTTGGAAGATGTGGAGGTCAGTACGGCTACCAAGCATGATACCGCCCCAAACGAGAACTCCGTCACCTCAAAACCGGTCCCTTTCGATGATGTTGGAGGTGTGATTTCGTGTTCCCTGCTCTCTCCAGATGTGTATACGTCCAGAATCGCTCGTCAGACTGAATCGGCTCTCATCCGTAAAGAGTACTTGACCTCATTGCTGATGTGTCCATTTCTTGTGTTCCTGGTAACACAGAAACCGCCGTCTCCGATGAGCAGGCGTTAATGACACACACCGTACTGGTCGTCGTGCAAATAGACCACATTTTTGCAGCTTCCTGGACATGGTAAAACGCGATAACGGACGTACAGTTGTCTGTTGCATGCGCCTTGCGATTTCTAACGCTGTCTTCCGTCTGTCTTTTCTCGCCTGTAGGACAGTGTACCGGTCGTCCGCCGCCGTGGTTGCTCGTGGACGACCACTGATAAACTCTCGGACAACTGTTCATGTCGTTTGAAATGCTTTCCAAGCTCGTGAAACGTTGCTGTGAGCGATCTCGAACTCCTCGGCCACACTAGTCACACTTCGACCTTCTTCCAATTTCCCAATGACGCGACCTTGGGTAAAGTCATCCAGATGTCGTCTACTGGATTGCCTGTTGGCCATAGCAGACGGTGGCATCAACTCGACGTCCTTCAAACCGATGTACACCGTGCAATAGCTTTCACCGAATTGCTGAGCGTACACCGCCTGTGTGCTTTATACCCTTCCGACCCCCCCCACGTCATGCTGCATATATGCGCATGCCTAACCGCTCCGGACCCTAGTCTATATCCTGAGTGGTCTTTCGGTCCGTTCTGCCTGTTCGTTCCGCTGTTATACTAATTTCTCCTCTTCGTCCTTAATTTTTGCACACCAATGTATATACACTGCTGGCCACCCAAAATGCAACATCAAGAAGAAAGAATTCGATTGGCCTGAAATCCGCAGCATGCGTCGCCCGCAAGAGGACATGCAAACGATTAGCATTGCAGGGCATATTCAAATCATGTCCGCCCGGCACGCCACCGAGAAGCACTATAAGAAGGGTGCACAGAAGGCGGGGTGTAAGTAATGGAAGTGTGTTGTGTTGCCGGACCTGTGCGTGGGAAGCTTCCTGATGCCTCGTCGCAGAATACGGCAGTCATTCCAGCACGTTTTGGAGTTCGACAGAGGACGAATAGTGGCTTAAATTATCGCGACAGCGGTTTGCCGTACCAAAACATCGGCGCCAATGTGGGACGACATCCAGCCACAGTTAGGCGAGTATGGATTCGGCGGGTGCAGAAGGGACGAACGGACCGACGTGAGCGATTGCCGCAACCGCGGCATACTACCGAACAAATGGACCGGCATGTTGTTCGGCGGGCATTGACGGCTCGCACTGCCACATCACGAACGTTAGAGCAGGAATTAGGGTGTGTTGCGCAACAACCTGTGTCAGCACTTACCGTTTGACGTCGTCTGCAGGTGCGGGGACTTGTCGCACGGCGCGCATTGCTCCGATTACCATTGACGTTACACAACCGGCGAGTGAGGCGGCAGAGGGCCGTTGAACGCCGCACCTGGACTACGGAATGGCACGACATTGTGTTCTCCGACGAATCCCGCTTCTGCCTGCAACACCACGATGGTCGGATCTGCGTGTGGCGGCACTGCGGCGAGAGACTGTATGACGACTGCATTATGCGTCGCCATAACGGTCCGTCGCCTGGCGTTATGGTTTGGGGCGCAATTGGATATGACACCCGACCCCCTCTGGTACGCATCGCCGGTACGCTCAACAGCCACTACTACATCTCCGATTTTTTGGAGCCTGTAGTCCTCCCTTTCCTGCAGAATCTGCCAGCTGCCACGTTTCAACAGAACAATGCGCGCCAGCAAGTGGCACGCATCGTGCAACAATTCTTCACGGCCCACCAGGTGCCACTGCCGCCGTGGCCCGCCTGTTCTCCCGATATGTCGCCCATCGAACATACGAGTGGCCCGGCAAGCGCCACCCGCTGCTACGCCTGATGAACTGTGGCAGCGTGTAGAAGCAGCCTGGACCGACATACTCCAAGCCTACATCCAAAGCCTCTTTCGCCGCCCCGGTGGCGCAGTGGTCTAAGACGCTGGCCTCTGATCATTCGTCCGTAAGGGGTCCGGGTTCGAATTCCGGTCGGGCATGGATGTTGTGTTTGTCTTACGGCGCTGGCTCTCTCCCTTCCCTGGAACCAGTGACCCTAAATTAGGGATGGGCGACTGCTTATAGCCCACTGAGTTGCTCACGGTGGTCGTTAAACCTCCAATCAAAAAAAAAAAAAAAGCCTCTTTCGTTCGATGCCGCGGGCTGTGGCGGCCGTTATTGCCAGCCATGAAGGTCACACGAACTATTGATATCTGCGGGCTCCGCAAGTCGCACGAGCCTGTAAGCTCAATCGTTTCGTCTTTGTATCTGTTGTTATGAGTCCAGTAAATCTGGCTTTGCCATGTCGTGTCCTTCTTGGTGTTGCATTTTGGGTGGCCAGCAGTGTATGTCATCATTCATCATCATTGTCAACCATTATCAATCCACTGCTAGACGAAGGTCTCCCCAAGTTTCTTGCACAAAGGTCTGTCTTGTGCCGGTCTCCTCCATGTTACTTCCGCATACTTTCGAATTGCATTCACCCATCTCACATGTGGTCTTCTTCTGGGTCTTCTGCTGTCTCTTGGAACCCAGTCTAAAATTTCAGCTGTCCATCGATGGTATGTCCTGGCAATATGTTCAGCCCATCGCCATTGCAAGGATTTTACTCTGATCATGATGGCTTCCACTCTTGTCCTTTTTCTGATCCACGAATTCCTCTTTTTATCTCTCCTGGTTGCACCAAGCACTGCACCTCTCCATGCTCTGTGAGTTGTCTGCAGTCTTTGTATGTCTCTTTTAGTTAAGGTCTTAAAAATTATACTAATTCTTCCAAAAGCTCTCCAGGCAAGTTTTAAACGCAGATTAATTTCTTCATCAATGGGACCCTCACTTGATATCTGCTGTCCAAGATAAACATACGTATCTGTTATCTCCAGTTTTTCTCCATCAATCGATAAATCTTCCTTTCTTGTAAAATCATTGTACATCCCTTTTGTCTTCTGAAAGTTCATTTTTGATTCCACTTCTTTACTCTTGTCAGCAAGTTTTTGGATCATACTCTGCAGCTCTGATGGGGTAATTGCAAATATGACTACGTCATCAGCAAAACGAAGGTGAGTTAGATAATCTCCATTAATCTTTATCCCTTTCTTTTCCCAGTTCAGTGATTGAAAGACATTTTTCAAAGTGGCTTCAAAGAGCTTGGGAGACATCGTGTCGCCTTGTCTCACTCCCTTTCCAATTTTGATGGGTGCTGTATTCTCAAATAGCAGAATCTTTGCACTTGCATTTTTATAGATGTTATAAATAATGTTAAATGTATGCGTCTTCAATACCGCAGGATTTCAAAGCCATTGTAACTGCTGATGGTTTCACCGAATCAAAGGCCTTTTCATAATCGATCAAAGCCATGCATAACGGAAGTTCATATTCCCTCGCTTTTTCAATTAGTTCTCTCAGTACGTGGATATGATCTATAGTGCTGTAGCCACTCCTGAATCCAGCTTGTTCTCTCGGTTGAGCCATGTCTAGTGTCACCTTCAAGCGGTGTGAAAGAACTTTAGTGAAGATTTTATAAACCACTGATAGGAGGCTGATAGGAAGTTCTTGAGATCCTCAATGTCACCATTTTTTATGTAGTAGGATCATTGTAGCATTGTTCCAATCCTTAGGAATCTTTCCTTCATTAAGGCACCGAGTGAAAACTTGGGCGAATACTGTTTGAATTTCTCCATTTGCTTCTTGTGTGATGTCTACGGTAATTTCATCATCTCCTGGAGCTTTTTCCCGTTTCATGTTCTTGATTGCATGTGCAACTTCTGCTGGGAGGACTGGAAGAACTCTGGTACTGGTACCTTTCTTAATGTCTGGAGTACATGTATCACCCCTTCCATGTAGTTTTGAGTAGAAACCTTTCACTCTTGTCAAAATTTTGCCTCTATTTCTTGTTACAGAATCATCTTTTTTTTTTTCAGAGTCACAATCTGTTTTCTTCACTTACTCAGATGCCCCTTCGCTCTCTTCAGGCTTTGGTTGTTTTCAATTGCTTTCCTCACTAGTTCATAGTTGAATTTCCTTACGTCTTCAGTGGTTCTTTTTCGTACTGTCTTGCATAGCTCTATATATTCCACTTTGGAAGTCACATCTCCTTTAGTTGTCCTCATCTCTCTTCTTTTTTGCATCAGAATTTTTTTTTTTTTTTTTTTGATAATGTGTTCATATGCAGCTTGTTCATAGTACCAGCTATTTTTGTTGCTGTTTCCGTAAGAACCTTGGTTAGTTTTCTGTTAACTTCAGAGATGTCCACTTCTTTCGGCGTTAGACCTTCTAGAGCAGAGAATCTGTTCCTCAGTTCCAATTTGAAGGTATTATGATGTTTTTAAAGGTTGGTCATGTCAATACACTTTGTTCTATGAGCTTGCCACGCTCGAGTTTAGCATTGAGGTGCATCTTACATCTTACCATTCTGTGGTCACTACCTGTGTGACCACAGAATGACACTGTCATGGAAGACACTGCTGCAGTCTTTCATGACAAATTTCTTGTTACACATAATAAAATCAATTTCACTTGTCAATCCTTTGGGATGCCTCCATGTTCATTTCCTTTGCGGCTTTTTCTTGAAAAAGGAGTTCATGATGAAGAACCCTTGTGCCTCTGAAAACTCTACGAGAGTATTTCCACGCTGGTTTCTGTTACCGTGTCCGAATTTACCTACTGAAGTTTCGTTCTGTTGCCGTTGCCCTATTTTCGCATTGAAATCTCCTATAATGATCTTTAAGTGCTGTTTGCCTTTATTATTTAAATGACGAATTTTCTCATAAAATTCTTCAATCTCTTCTTCAGGATGACATGTGGTGGGTGCATAAGCTTGAATTATCTGAGACTGGTATCTTCTTGAGAGTTGAATAACAAGTTGTGCAGCTCTGTCAGAGGAACTTTCAACTTCTACAACTTTATCCTTCAGTTTCTTGTTTATTATAAATCCAACGCCATTAGTTCTGCCAGTATCTGTTCCACGATAATAGAAGATATACCCACTTTTCAGTTCAATGAGATCTTCTTCTTATCTCCTTACCTCACTTAGCCCGACGATGTCCCACTTGATCCTTTGTAGTTCCTCTTCGAACTCAAGGAGCCTTGAATCAGAAGATAGGGAGCGTCCGTTATACGTAGCCAAGGTCAGAATCAGAAGACAGCCTAGTCCGGTGCTCCGGTGATTTTTAGCACCCTCTGCCTTCATGTTGCACTGGCCGCTGCCTTGGCCAGGTACATTCCAGCTGCTGGAGACTGATTGCCAAGATTTAAGGTGTGGAGTCATTTTGGAATGGTTTGGCCATAACTCACCACGCTGGCCAAGCAGGTTGGTGAGTGTAGGATAGCATTTCCTCTAATCCCGATGGTATAGTTATACCGCTATTGGCGGTTGTCAGAGCCCCTTTAGGGGAAACAGGATGCACCACGAGAAGGCGGGGTTGACATTTGTCAAGGAGTGGCTGTAGTATGTTGCGTATCACCTGTCCATATATACATATATATTTATGTGGGGTCGTAACGCTATGCCTGATAGCTATATAAGGTCGTCCAGTTGCGCGTGCTTTTCATTCTGGCTCGTGCTTTTGAGTTGGTTGCATGCTTTGTAAGTGAAGTATGCCTCGGAGAAAAGTTCGGAAGCAATTAGAGCTGTTGGAAGTGTTCGAGAGAAGCCGCATCGTCGGACTCCGGGAAGCGAGATGATCTTGTCACCGTATTGCGCGCCATACCAGTCGTGTGGATATCCCCATAGCACGCTGTTTGCGGCAGTGAATAGAACAAATCACGCAGCAGCGACAGGAAGGTTTTTACGACCCAGACTAATCACGGAGAGAGAGGACAGACGGGTTGTCCGACATGTGCGGAGTGACCCAACAGCCACGATTACGGATATTCAGTGAGCAATGGTGCACATCCATGCATCGTCCGAATAATGCCAGAACCAATGGAAGATGGCAGCACGACGTAGGACTACACGCACTCAGACAGTAACGACGACTACCCTTAACATCAGTGCATCGTTGCCAAAGACTGCAATGGTGTCGTGCCAGATTGTCATGGAGCCACGCAGAATGTCACCAGGTGATCTTCAGTGACGAGTCCCGCTTTTGTCTTGGAGGAGACGACCACCGAAACCCTGTGTGGAGGTACCGTGGTCAGCGCCAAGAAGAACGGTTTGCTGTCTAGTGTCACACGCCCAGAAGGTCTGGTGTCATGGTGTGGGGTGCAATTGCCTACGATGCCATTACAGGCACTTTGACAGCTCAACGTTACGTTAACGAGGTTCTGCAACCAGTGGCCTACCTTTAATGAACACTCACTCCGGTGCAATTTTCCAACAGGGAAACGCTCTTCCACATACTGCTGCTGCCTCGAGAACTTGCCTTCAAGGCACTGACACTCTGCCATGGCCAGCCGCATTGCTAGACCTTTCGCCGATTGAAAATGCATGGGATGTTATTGGACGCACTATCCACACTCCACCCCTACCGCACAATCTGCAGGAACTTCGTGAAAAGATTCAAGCTGCATCGGATGGTTTACCGCAGGACACCATTAAAAACTTGTTCAACTCCATGCCGAGAAGTCTGGTATGCTGTGTGAGCAAACATAGCGGCCCGACGCCATACTGAGAGACAGTACTTATTGGCACGTAGCTCAATAAATATTGCTCGTATTAGTCTCAATGTTTAATCATATATTGTTCCTGGTAAGTTTTACGTTCCTCCCGAATAGCATTGCAATCTGACATGTCCTTCTGGCTGCAACAATTTTTTTGACGATGAGTGTATATGCAACTATATTTTTTGACGATGAGTGTATAACTATTATTTTAATGATGTGTTTATATACAGGGTGTTCGAAAAGTCTTTCCCTGATTACAAACGTCATTCATATCCTCTGTATGTACGTTACAGATGTGAAACTGGTGCCAAAATGTTGGAAAACTAACCAAGTTTTTTTTTTTTTTTTTTTTTGTTGCAGGTTTTCGCAACGTGGCTGTAGTGTAGCAGTGTCAGTGTCCAGGAAACCGGAAATGTTCACAAATCAGGAAAAAGCTCAGTGTGTCCTCTGGTATCACGACACCCGGTCACCAATAACAGTGCACGGGAACTTTCAAACAAAGTATGGAAAGAAGCCGCCCGATGTCAAGAGCATTAAGTCGTGGTACGACAAGTTGAAGACCACAGGATCTGTTGCTGACTTACCGAGAACTGGCCGACCATCAACCTCAGCTGAAAGGGTGGAAGCAGTGAGACAGTCTTTTGTGCGAAGTCCGAAGAAATCAGTGCGTAGGGCCTCACGTGAATTACAGATGCCAAAAAGTTCTGTTCATGATAAAAAGTTCTGTTCATAATTTGTGAACATTTCCGGTTTCCTAGGCACTGACACTGCTACACTACAGCCACGTTGCGGAAACCTGCAAAAAAAAAAGACTTGGTTAGTTTTCCAACATTTTGGCACCAGTTTCACATCTGTAACGTACATACATCGGATATGAATGATGTTTGTAATCAGGGAAAGAGTTTTCGGACACCCTGTATATAACTCCCGCTATGCGGTAGTTAGTAGCTATCAGTGATCAAAAGTCCGAAACAGGTGACACTTCGAGCCGTCAACTAGGTGTGGATAGGCCAAGCCTCATTGACACCAGAGGTCAGCCCAAGCTATGTCGTCTTATCCGCAGCAACAGGAGGGCTACCGTGGCTGACATTACCCATAATTTCAATTGTGGTGAAGGCTCCAATGTGTCTGAACACGCAGTTCATCGTGCCCTCTTGGATATGAGTCTCCTCAGTTGCAGACCCATTCCAGTGCCTATGCTCACAGCCGTCCACCGTCGTCAACGCTTACGGTGGGCACGTAATTATCGACATTGTATCATAGAAGACTGGAAGAGGGTCCCGCATTCAGACGAATCCAGTTTTCTGTTACACCATGTCGACGGATGAGCTCGTGTTCCACGTTTACTCAAGGAAGCCTTCTGACCTAGATGTACTGTGAAACGGATCCAGGCTGCTGGAGGGAATGTGATGGTCTGGGCAATATTTTCTTGAGGAATAGTTGGGCCCATTATCCCTGTAAAGTGAACTCGTGACAGCTGTCACGTACCTGAACATCGTGGCTGACCAAGTGCACCCGTTTATGGCGACTGCATTCCCTGGCCGAGATGGCGTCTTTCACAAAAACAAAGCCCCATGCCACACGGCGAAGAAGGTTCATAAATGGTTCCAGTAACATGAAGTTATTGCCATGGCCCCCAAATTAGCCGCACATGAATCCTATTGAGCATTTGTGGTTTGAGTTTGAGAAACGGGTAATAACAGCCTCACCCCAACTACGTAATTTTCGGAAACTGCGGGATCTTCTGTTGCAGTCATGGTACCAAATATCAAGAGTCATCTTCCAACATCTCGTTGAATCTATGCATCATCGGGTGAGAGCTCTTCGGCAGCGAGAGGAGGACCTACACCACATTAGGCAGGTTGGTTTTAATGTCTTGGCTGATCGGAGTATACACTCATTTATCATTGCGTTATGAACATCCACCGTTTTACATATTCGTAGCGATGAAGAAGTACCACGTGATATCAACGTCACGGGCGACTACTACATATTGTGCACCCCAGTCCTCTGTACTCTAATAAACAGGGCGGCTTCCGGGCAAAGCATGCCATGAACCACCAACCAGTTGATCAGACTTACGGAATTCGTTTCTGTAGGACATGATAAGAGTGAGTATTCCAGTGCTGTTCTCCTGGATATCAGCAACACCTTCGACCATATGTGGCGCAATGGTGTCTTTCACAATTTGCAGAAGGTTCAGTGTCCCTGCCCACTTAGTGAGCTGATTGGCTCGTACCTCAACAGCTGCAGCTTCCCTGTTAAGACTAACAGTGAGCTTTCTTCTGAAAAGAAGATACCGGCAGGTGTACCTCAGGGTTCTGTTCTTGGAGCTACGGTGTTCTCCATATATCTACATCACATGTCCAAACCAAGTATGGGCAAGTCATAATGTGCCCAGGTGATACAGCTGTCGTCATCAGGTCCTTGAACAAACGCAAAGTCTCTGAGCTGTAGACTTACTGCGCTGACTGGAGGATCATTATCAACCTGTCTAACAGCAGTGCGCTGTTGTTCCATGGATCTCTCCAAGGAGTACCGAAATTTGTGTTTCAGGAGACAATCCCTTGGGTTACTTCTGCTAAGTATCTGGGCTGCAAATGAATTATCGACTTTCGTGGGTAGCCAACACCAACTGACCTCACGAATAAAGCTAGACAATGCCTTGGATGGCTAGCCCCACTACTCCATCTACACGGCACAAAGTACTGTTGTACAAGACAGTCGTCAGGCCTGTGTTCACCGATGCCGCTCCCATATTGGGTAGGTGCTAGTAAGTTCCAGGAGAGATTTGAGACTGTGCGGAGCTGAGCACTTCGGATGATCATCAGGGCTCCACTGTGGATCTCACTTCGGAACATGAGGGACGGACTTGTAGTTGAGAAGGTAGAAGAGTTTACCACCATACTCTCCAAAAAGGTCTTCAGGAAGGAAGATACTTCATACCCTAATGAACTTGTTCGGGGGTGCCGTTGACTAAGACCTCAGGACAGACCTTAGACGTCGTAGAACTAAGGCGGCGGTCAAAGTGCCCGCTTTTCCCCCTCTACTGGAACATGTGGGACGGCGGCATTATTGAGCACTGTTTCATGGGCTGGAAGGATGGATCGGACAGAATGTAGGTATGTGAACATTTTGGTGAGTATTAGACAAACCACCAGCACCTTCTTTTTCATGTTAGCGTTTGAAGTGGGTACTGATTGCTGCTCCGGATTTCTGACGTGATTTTTATGAATATCACTCACCCCCGCGGTGGGGATGGCTGGCTGTTGTGGTTCTGTGGGTGCTGTTCTTCCTGCAGCGGGACGTTCTCCCTCTCCTTCCTGGCTGGTGTGGCAGTTGCTTCGAGGATAAGTTCTCTCCCCCAGATGCTACATTATTCAATTTTTCTTTCCAACTGAGTTCACGTACCAATTTCTCGTTCCAATTTCTCAAAATTTGAGAAATTCGAAACTAGAAGGTATTATGACAATGGTGGTCGGTCAGCAACCGTGGGATCGATTGTGAATACACCTTCCGATATTGCAGTGTCTTCTTACCACCGTTTGAACTGTTCCGAATGACAGCGAATTTCTCAGCTAGTGAACGTAAGCTCTGACGACAATTCACCCGTATTGCTGCACTAATCCTTTTTTTTTAGTGGAGGTTTAACGGCTACCGTGAGTAATTCAGTGGGATATAAGCAGTCTCCCGTCTCTAATTTAAGGCCACTGGTTCCAGGGAACGGAGAAAGCCAGTGCCATAAGACAAACACTACATTCATGCCTCACCGGGATTCGAACCCAGACCCAGCTCGGACGAATGATCAGAAGCCATCGCTTAGACCATTGGGCCACCGGGGGGTCGAAGAAGTTTTAGGGGTAGGGCTTGGAAAAATTCCGATCAAGGTCAAACACTCCGATAACTTTTTTCTGTGACAGAGCACAGATAATTAGTTAACTCTTCATCCCAACGACATGTTCGGAAAGATCACGGAGGTTAGACATATCAGCATATTGTTTTCTATGCCTATATTCACTGTTTTACAGAGAATATACACTATGATGTTCACACCTCATAGTGTATGTTACTCTGTATCCTGGTTAACTGCGTATAATACCGTATAAGTCTAACCAAAGTCTTTAAAAAGAAAATACTGAAGGGTGTAACTTTCTTTTTTAGTTACAATTTCTATTTTTACATTCCCCAGAGCATGAATTTGAGACCTTGGAATGTCTATTCTGGAAGGGCAACCGTCCTCTTTACCCGGTAGGTACGGCCTTTTTTTCTGGGGTTTCGTGGATATAAGTGGACAATTTTATGCAAAATAACGACAAAAAAAATTCTTTATTGTCCTAACATTCTGTTTAATTTCATGAATTCATCTTCTATGTAGTTTTTGGGTCTTCCGGTTTCCAATTAAATTTATGTGTTGACGGTGCGTGGTAAAAGCAGTTAGATAACGAGAAGGCAGAGTGGAAATTCACATCCGGTGTTTGGACTTGTTACTCGCAGTTACAATTTCGGTTTGCCGCCGCGGTGGCGCAGTGGTCTAAGCGATGGCTTCTGATCATTCGTCCCAGAGGGGTCCGGGTTCGAATCCCGTGAGTGTTGGGTGTTATATTAGTGGGTTATCCATAAGAGAAACCGAGAGGCGTTTAAACATACCCAAGTCAACTGTTTTGGATGTACTGAATAAGTGGAAGACACATGGCGTGCATGAAGCAACAAAACGTACCGGCAGACCAAAGGAAATCAGTGATAGATGACGTCGAAGCCTCAGGAGAGTCGTTACAGCCAATCGACGGAGTACTGCACAAGACCTCAGTGTAAAGGTGAGTAAAAATGCTGTAACCTCGGTATGTACACGTACCATTCGCAGAGAATTTCATTCCATGGGTTACCGTGGTCATGCGGCTGCTCATAAGCCTTTCATCTCTACTCGGAATGCTACTCGTCGTTTAGCATGGTGTAAAGAACATTTATCGTGGACCGTAGATCAATGGAAACGGGTCCTATGGACTGATGAATCCAGATACACGATCCATCAGTCTGATGGCCGTGTGTTGGTATGGCGGCTGTCGGGGGAACGTTATTTACCGCAGTGTACTGTATAACGAAGTAAATATCCTCGTCATTTTTGTCCACGCCGTGCAACGAACCCGGGTCCCTTCATTCCGGAATAAGTCGCTCTCCCAACTGAGCTACGCGGACGTATGCTCTCGCTACCATCTGCCTTTATCTCATGTGCGTCCTGCGGTGTAGGCAAGTCACATCTCCCCTCTCCCTGAAAGATGGCCCACGGGTCAGTCGGGACTATGTATCGCTGTAGGCAATCATCCGCTGAAGAACGTACGTTGGAGAAATCCCAGTCAATTGTGTGTGTGGAACGTAACATCACACATATTTATTTTTCGAAGCTCTGAAGAAGGGATTCTCTTATTTTTCCTGTCTCGCGGTGTGGAAAGAACATCACACCATTGTGAGAACTTTAACGGCCAGGTCATTCTTGAAGTTCGGGCGCCAATATAACGTAGTAAATTTCTCCGTCAATTTTGTCCACGCTAGGCATCGAAACCGGGTCCCCTCATTCCGGAATAAGTCGCTCTCCCAACTGAGCTACGCGGACGTATGCTCCATTGCTATCTGCCTTTATCTCATGTGCGTCACGCGGTGCAGGCACTTCACAACTGTTCCTACGGTGAAGTTTGGAGCTGGCAGTGTATTCGTGTGGGGGTGTTTTTCGTGGTATGTTCCCGGCCCATTGGTTATCGTGGACAAACCTGTCAACCAGCTCGTCTACCTCGATATTTTGGACAATTATGCCCTACCAACTCTGTGGTAATACTATGGAACCGAGCCTTGTTGGTACCAGCAGGATAATGCACCGAGCCATAAAGCAAGGACGGTTACTGCGTGGTTTGACGATAATTCCGTATCGTGTGTGGACTGGCCAGCACAGAGTCCTGATCTTAATCTCATAGAGCATCTATGGGATGAATTAGAGTGGCGCGTACGAAGTTTGGAACCAAGGCCTACCACTAAACAACAGTTAGCGGCAACATTGTGTACTGAATGGAAGCGCATACCTATCGCTTTGCTCCAAAACCTTGTCGAAAGCATGTCTCGAAGGGTCAGTGCATGCATTAAGGCCAAAGGTGGACCGACGCTGTACTAATGTGTGTCAATAAATGCTATGTTGTGTTTCTCTTCTAGGTGTCCGGTGACTTTTGTCAATATAGTATATTTTGAGTAGAAGGCGTCGAAACCCAAGGCAGATAGACTGAGCAGCTGTTAAAAAGGTAATAAGATATATCTAAAAGGATCACAAGACAAGAAAATTAAAATTTCTGCAGAACATCCTCCAATAATAGAAATATGTACTGATGCTGACTGGGGTATAGACAAGCAAGACAGAAAGGCAACTTCAGGACACTTGTTTTTCTTAGGAAGCAGTTGCTTAAACAGGATGTCACAGAATCAGAATTGCATAGCATTGTCGTCCACCGAAGCAGAATATGTGTCATTAGCAAAATTAACTCATGAACTGACATGGATGTTGGAGTTGCTGAAAGATTTAGGCTTAGAAGAATAGTTACCAATTAAAGTGTTGCAAGACAATCAGTCTGTAATTAAACTTGTGCAATCCCATAAAGCTCACTCAAGAATACTGTGCGTCACAAGACAACATTGTAGACCCCATGACAAAACCACTTCCACATCCATCATTTACAAGATTCAGAAAAGAACTTGGAATTAACTAGCGCTGATGCAGGAGGGGTTTGTTGGATGATGGCGTCCTTTGCTTGTTTTTTTTATTTTGTTTCTTTTATTTTATTGTACACCTGCTGCAAGTTTACATTTGTGAGTTTCGGTTCGTGTTTGCGTGGATACCGACCAGCCAGCAGCTCGTTGCAGAGGGTTATGAGATCATGACCCTGGATTAGTTGTGATGGCGCCGCTGTGATGTGTGAGAACTCGTTGTTTGTTGTTCTTACAGAAAGAGCTCAAAAAGAGTATTATGATCTCCTAAAAGGATTCTCACTGGAATATAAACTGTTTTGTGTTAAGTGCCAAATGGATAACAATTCACGGCAAGGCTGTTTAAAACAGACTAAATATAAAGCAAAAATACGCAATAACTTAAAGTGCGGAGTCGTTGTTGATTAATAATTCATTCATTCTATGTTTATTGTCGGTGAACTTACAGTAGCATTTTAATTGTCGTGTGATTACTCAAGAATAAATAACGATAAATTATTTCAAGAGTCTGTCGATTATGAACATAGTTACCGTTGCAAATCATTTCTTAGTTTTAACGTATGGTAGTTCTTATATAGTACACATAGTACTCATTATTGGAAGTCGAAGTATACAAAACTTAACTTACACCATCAGTTACGATAATTACTCTGTAAATAAACACTCTCTGAGGTGTTCCTCTCCAAGTCTAAATTACCAGGTGTATAGTTTTTGTCCTTGTGATACTGCATAGCGTCGATGAACCGAATATGCTCATTTGTTACGATAATTACTCTGTAAATAAACACCCTCTGAGGTGTTCCTCTCCATGTCTGAATTACCGGGGTGTATAGTTTTTGTCCTTTTGATACTGCATAACGTCGGTGAACTGAATATGCTGATTTGTTACGATAATTACTATGTGAATGAACTATCTCTGAGGTGTTCCTGTGAAAACACATTTGTCCGTGACGAAGATCGAAGCGTGCCCCCTCACTCCGGAGTAAGTTGCTCTCCCAACTAAGCTACACGGACAGAATGCGTCGCTGGAGATTTGCCGTCTTGACACGTGCTTTACCTCTGTAGTACGTCACATGCTTTTGTATCATTTACTACGCTATCCAATGTTGCAGGCTTGATTTAGAACAAGGTTAATAGAATCTGCTAACCTTGTCTTTATAGAATACCGAACCAAATCCATTTTAGTAACAATTCGGTACATAGCAGCTGACCAAAACCGCTCTGGCTTCAGCAAGAGGCAATGTCCTTTAATTGTTTAAAGTGGTGTTTAACAGCAGCGGTTTTTTTTTGGAACTTAAATTAAAAAATGAACACTTTCTGAGGTGTTCCTTTCTAAGTTTAAATTACCGGGTGTGTATTTTTTGTCCTTTTGATAGTGCATAACGTCGATGAACCGAATATGCTCATTTGTTACGATAATTACTGTGTAAATGAACACTCTCTGAGGTGTTCCTCTCTTAAGTTTAAATTACCGGGGAGTGTGGTTTTTGTCCTTGACACTGCATAACGTCGGTGAACCGAATATGCTCATTTGTTATAATTACTATGTAAATGAACACTCTCTGAGAGGTTCCTCTCTAAGTTCAAATTACCGGGGTATGTAGTTTTTGCCCATTGATACTGCTTAACGTCGATGAACCGAATATGCTCATTTGTTACGATAATTACTGTGTAAATGAACACTCTCTGAGGTGTTCGTGTTAAATTACCGGGGTGTGTAGTTTTTGTGTTATTTTGATACAGCATGCGTCGATGAACTGAATATGCTCATTTGTTACGATAATTGCTATGTAAATGAACACTGTCTGAGGTGTTCCTCTCTTAAGTTTAAATTACAGGGGAGTGTGGTTTTTGTCCTTCACACTGCATAACGTCGGTGAACCGAATATGCTAATTTGTTATAATTACTATGTAAATGAACACTCTCTGAGAGGTTCCTCTCTAAGTTCAAATTACCGGGGTGTGTAGTTTTTGCTTTTTGCTACTGCATAACGTCAATGAACCGAACATGCTCATTTATTACGATGGAATTAGGCAGGCAAACAATTGGTGAATTCCAAATGTTTTCACTAACCTGCTCCTTGTGATACAGACATTTTTAACTGAATTAAAAATTTTTAAGGATTAGTTTGTATTCATAACGATATTTTTTATTACTTTTTTTATTTATGTCCATATAAAAAACACAGAGGTATAAAATATGCATGCGCGCGTGTATGTGTGAGAGGGGGTGGGGGTGGCCCCGGGGAGCAGTGATGTATTCAGGCATCTTCTCGGGGGTGTTTAACCCCCGAAAATCCATGAATGCCCCTCCTGTAGGTTTTTGGGCGATCTCCCCTTATGTTTCGTCTAATTATGTTCTTTTACAACTGAATATTTAGAGAAATTAATTTTAAAAAATTAAGAAAATGAGGAAAAATATTATGATAATAAAAAAAAAACCCCATCCACATGGACTTCAGTCTGAAATTTCTATCATCCTTCAACAAAATATTAAACAGTCCTCGCTGAATGGGCAATTTTTCAAGCATTGACAACTCGGACTACTTCCGTAATAATGACCTAATTCCGCAGAGCAGAGATGTTTACACTACAATACATCATCTTATTTTGGAAATTGACATTCACTTTATATCAGTCTTCTGGATACCGACTTTCCGTGTATACTGTTGAGCCAGTGTAGCTAACGTAATGTTAGTGCTTGCAATAAAACAAAATATGTGCTACCTAATTTTTAACAATAGCAAATTAATAGAAATTGTTCCCATAATAAGGTGTGTTTTTTCCTGGCGGTGGTGGTTTACACTCTGTAACAAAAAAAAAAAAAAATCAAGGCACCTCAAACTGGCATCGAAAAAGTTAGTTTTTTTTTTTTTTTTAACTACTATTTGCTAATCTAAATAATCTAAAGGGGCTGAAGCCAAATGGCAGGGGAATGGCTTACACAATACGTTTTCAGGTAACACTGTAATGATTCCTTAATAATCAGAATTCTTGTAGCGAGGCGAGGACATTTTTACAACCCTTAATGTCTTGGAGGGATTTTCTCCAGCACAGCCTTGCCTTTTATCACCCCATGGTAAAATTCGTAGTCCATTACTGAATTAAAGCAAAGGTACCACATTTCTACATTTTAAAACCCTTGTATGTGTAGATTTCTTGGAATCTGCTTGCGATGAAAGAGCATAAGAAAATTTTTGTACTCTATTTAAAATGTTTACATATACTAATATCATCATCATCATCATCATTGTCAACCATTATCAATCCACTGCTGGACGAAGGTCTCCCCAAGTTTCCTCCACAACGGTCTGTCTTGTGCCAGTCTCCTCCATGTCACCCCTGCATACTTTCGAATTTCATCCACCCATCTCCCATGTGGTCTTCTTCTGGGTCTTTTCCTGTCCCTTGGAATCCAATCTAAAATTTCGGCTGTCCATCGATGATGGGCTGGACACACTGCCAGAAGGACAGATCATATACTAATATCATCATCATCATCATTGTCAACCATTATCAATCCACTGCTGGACGAAGGTCTCCCCAAGTTTCCTCCACAACGGTCTGTCTTGTGCCAGTCTCCTCCATGTCACCCCTGCATACTTTCGAATTTCATCCACCCATCTCCCATGTGGTCTTCTTCTGGGTCTTTTCCTGTCCCTTGGAATCCAATTTAAAATTTCGGCTGTCCATCGATGATCTGTCCTTCTGGCAGTATGTCCAGCCCATTGCCATTTCAGGGATTTAACTCTGATCATGATGTCTTCCACTCTTGTCATTTTTCGGATCCACGTGTTCCTCTTCTTATCTCTCCTGGTTACACCAAGTATGCACCTCTCATTGCATCTTTGAGTTGTCTGCAGCCTTTGTATGTCTCTTTTAGTTAAGGTCCACGTCTCGGCACCATACGTAAGCACTGGAAGGATGCATTGATCAAACACTTTTCTTTTAAGACATAATGGCATATTGCTCTTGAAAATTATGCTGTTTCTTCCAAAAGCTCTCCAGGCAAGTTTTAAACGCCGATTAATTTCTTCATCAATGTGACCCTCACTTGATATCTGCTGTCCAAGATAAACGTACGTGTCTGTTATCTCCAGCTTTTCTCCATCAATCGATAAATCTTCATTTCTTGTAAAAGCATTGAACATCACTTTTGTCTTCCGAAAGTTCATTTTTAATCCCACTTCTTTACTCTTGTCAGCAAGTTCCTGGATCATACTCTGCAGCTCTGATGGGCTAGTTGCAAAAATGACTACGTCATCAGCAAAACGAAGGTGGGTTAGATAATCTCCATTAATCTTTATCCCCTTGTTTTCCCAGCTCAGTGACTGAAAAACACCCTCCAATGTGGCATTAAAGAGCTTCGGAGATATGGTGTCACCTTGTCTCACTCCCTTTCCAATTTTTATGTGTGTTGTATTTTCAAACAGCCTAATCTTTGCACTTGCATTTTCATAGATGTTATTAATAATATTAATGTATGCATCTTCAATACCGCAGGTTTTCAGAACCATTGTAACTGCTGATGGTTTCACCGAATCAAAGGCTTTTTCATAATCGATAAAAGCCATGCACAATGGAAGTTCATATTCCCTCGCTCTTTCAATTAGTTCTCTCAGCACATGGATATGATCTATTGTGCTGTAGCCACTCCTGAATCCAGCTTGTTCTCTCGGTTGAGCCATGTCCAGTGTTACCTTCAAGCGGTGTGAAAGAACTTTAGTGAAGATTTTATAAACTACTGATAGGAGGCTGATAGGTCTGTAGTTTTCGAGATCCTCAATGTCACCTTTCTTATGTAGCAGGATCATTGTAGCGGTGTTCCAATCCTCAGGAATCTTTCCTTCATTAAGGCATCGAGTGAAAATTTGGGCGAGTACTGTTTCGATTTCTCCACTTGCTTCTTGTATGATGTCTACAGTAATTTCATCTTCTCCTGGAGCTTTTCCCCGCTTCATGTTCTTGATTGCATGTGCAACTTCTGCTGGAAGGACTGGAGGAACTCTGGTACTGGTATCTTTCATGATGTCTGGAGTGCATGTATCATCCCTTTCATATAATTTGGAGTAGAAATCTTTCACTCTTATCAAAATTTCGCCTCTATTTCTTGTTACAGAACCATCTTCTTTTCTCAGTGCCATAATCTGTTTTCTTCCCTTACTGAGATGTCCCTTTGCTATCTTTAGGCTTTGGTTGTTTTCAATTGCTTTCCTCACTAGTTCACAGTTGAATTTTCTTACGTCTTCAGTGATACTTTTTCGTACTGTCTTGCATAGCTCTATATATTCCACTTTGGAAGTCACATCTTCTTTAGTTGTCCTCATCTCTCTTCTTTTTTGCATCAACATTTTCGTTTTTCCTGATAATTTATTTACATGCAACTTGTTCTTAGACCCAGCTAATTTTGTTGCTGTTTCCATAAGAGCTTTGGTTACTTTTCTGTTAACTTCAGAGATGTCCACTTCTTCCGATGTTAGGCCTTCTAAAGCAGAGAACCTGTTCTTCAGTTCCAACTTGAAGGTGTTATGGTGTTTTTTAAGGTTGGTTATGTCAATAGATTTTGTTTGTCTTATGAGCTTGCCACGCTCAAGTTTAGTGTTGAGGTGCATCTTACATCTCACCAATCTATGGTCACTACCTGTGTTGAACTTGTTTAGCACACTGCAGTCTTCTATGACGAATTTTTTGTTACACATAATAAAATCAATTTCACTTGTCGTCCCATTTGGATGTCTCCATGTCCATTTCCTGTGTGGCTTTTTCTTGAAGAAGGAGTTCAAGATGAAAAACCCTTCTGCCTCTGCAAACTCAACGAGAGTATTTCCACGCTGGTTTCTGTTGCCGTGACCGAATTTACCTACTGAAATTTCATTCTGTTGCCGTTGTCCTATTTTTGCATTGAAATCTCCCATAATTATTTTCAAGTGCTGCTTACCTTTATTATTTAGATGACAAATTTCCTCATAAAATTCTTCAATTTCTTCTTCAGGATGACTTGTGGTGGGTGCATAAGTTTGAATAATCTGAGCCTGGTATCTTTTCGAGAGTTGGATAACAAGCCGTGCAGCTCTGTCAGAGGAACTTTCAACTTCTACAACTTTATCCTTCAGTTTCTTGTTTATTATAAATCCAACACCACTAGTTCTGCCAGTATCTGTCCCACGATAGTAGAAGAGATGTCCACTTTTCAGTTCGATGAGATCTTCTCCTTTTCTCCTTACCTCACTTAGCCCCACGATGTCCCACTTGATCCTTTGTAGTTCCTCTTCCAATTCAAGAAGCCTTGAATCAGAAGATAGGGAGCGTCCATTGTACGTTGCCAAGGTCAGCATCAGATGGCAGCCTAGTCCGGTCCTCCGAGGATTCTTAGCACCCTCTGCCTTCATGTCGCACTGGCCGCTGCCTTGGCCAGGTACATTCCAGCTGCCGGAGACTGAGGGCCAAGATTTAAGTTGTGGAGTCATTTTGGAGGGGTTTGGCCATAACTCACCTAATCAGAATTTTGTTATTTATATATATATATATCATCATCATCATCATTGTCAACCATTATCAATCCACTGCTGGACGAAGGTCTCCCCAAGTTTCCTCCACAACGGTCTGTCTTGTGCCAGTCTCCTCCATGTCACCCCTGCATACTTTCGAATTTCATCCACCCATCTCCCATGTGGTCTTCTTCTGGGTCTTTTCCTGTCCCTTGGAATCCAATCTAAAATTTCGGCTGTCCATCGATGATCTGTCCTTCTGGCAGTATGTCCAGCCCATTGCCATTTCAGGGATTTAACTCTGATCATGATGTCTTCCACTCTTGTCATTTTTCGGATCCACGATATATATATATATATATATATATATATATATATATATATATATATATATACTAATATATATATATATATAAATATATATATATTAGTATATATATGGGATGTAAGATCAGGTGATGCGTAACATCACAGCCTCTCCTTGACAAATGTCAACCCCGCCTTCTCGTGGTGCATCCTGTTCCCACTAAAGGGGCTCTGACGACCGCCAATAGCGGTATAACTATACCATCGGGATCAGAGGAAATGCTATCCCACACTCACCAACCCGCTTGGCCAGCGTGGTGAGTTATGGCCAAACACCTCCAAAATGACTCTACAACTTAAATCTTGGCCCTCAGTCTCCGGCAGCTGGAATGTACCTGGCCAAGGCAGCGGCCAGTGCGACATGAAGGCAGAGGGTGCTAAGAATCCCCGGAGGACCGGACTAGGCTGCCATTTGATGCTGACCTTGGCTACCTATAACGGACGCTCCCTATCTTCTGATTCAAGGCTTCTTGAATTGGAAGAGGAACTACAAAGGATCGAGTGGGACATCGTCGGGCTAAGTGAGGTAAGGAGAAAAGGAGAAGATCTCATTGAACTGAAAAGTGGACATCTCTTCTATTATCGTGGGACAGATACTGGCAGAACTAGTGGTGTTGGATTTATAATAAACAAGAAACTGAAGGATAAAGTGGTAGAAGTTGAAAGTTCCTCTGACAGAGCTGCACGACTCGTTATCCAACTCTCGAGAAGATACCAGGCTCAGATTATTCAAACTTATGCACCCACCACAAGTCATCCTGAAGAAGAAATTGAAGAATTTTATGAGGAAATTCGTCATCTAAATAATAAAGGTAAGCAGCACTTGAAGATAATTATGGGAGATTTCAATGCAAAAATAGGGCAACGGCAACAGAATGAAACTTCAGTAGGTAAATTCGGTCACGGCAACAGAAACCAGCGTGGAAATACTCTCGTTGAGTTTGCAGAGGCAGAAGGATTTTTCATCTTGAACTCCTTTTTCAAGAAAAAGCCACACAGGAAATGGACATGGAGACATCCAATTGGGACGACAAGTGAAATTGATTTTATTATGTGTAACAAAAAATTCGTCATCGAAGACTGCAGTGTGCTGAACAAGTTCAACACAGGTAGTGACCATAGATTGGTGAGATGTAAGATGCACCTCAACACTAAACTGGAACGTGGCAAGCTCATAAGACAAACAAAATGTATTGACATAACCAACCTTAAAAAACACCATAATACTTTCAAGTTGGAACTGAAGAACAGATTCTCTGCTTTAGAAGGCCTAACATCGGAAGAAGTGGATATTTCGGAAGTTAACAGAAAAGTAACCAAAGCTCTAATGGAAACAGCAACAAAATTAGCTGGGTCTAAGAACAAGTTGCATGTGAACAAATTATCAGGAAAAACCAAAATGTTGATGCAAAAAAGAAGAGAGATGAGGACAACTAAAGAAGATGTGACTTCCAAAGTGGAATATATAGAGCTATGCAAGACAACACGAAAAAGTATCACTGAATACGTAAGAAAATTCAACTGTGAACTAGTGAGGAAAGCAATTGAAAACAACCAAAGCCTAAAGATAGCAAAGGGACATCTCAGTAAGGGAAGAAAACAGATTATGGCTCTGAGAAAAGAAGATGGTTCTATAACAAGAAATAGAGGCGAAATTTTGACAAGAGTGAAAGATTTCTACTCCAAATTATATGAAAGGGATGATACATGTACTCCAGACATCATGAAAGGTACCAGAGTTCTTCCAGTCCTCCCAGCAGAAGTTGCTCATGCAATCAAGAACATGAAGCGAGGGAAAGCTCCAGGAGAAGATGGAATTACTATAGACATCATACAAGAAGCAAGTGGAGAAATTGAAACAGTACTCGCCCAAATTTTCACTCGATGCCTTAATGAAGGGAAGATTCCTGAGGATTGGAACAATGCTACAATGATCCTGCTACATAAAAAAGGTGACATTGAGGATCTTAGGAACTACAGACCTATCAGCCTCCTATCAGTGGTTTATAAAATCTTCACTAAAGTTCTTTCACACCGCTTGAAGGTAACACTGGACATGGCTCAACCGAGAGAACAAGCTGGATTCAGGAGTGGCTACAGCACAATAGATCATATCCACGTACTGAGAGAACTGATTGAAAGAGCGAGGGAATATGAACTTCCATTGTGCATGGCTTTTATCGATTATGAAAAAGCCTTTGATTCGGTGAAACCATCAGCAGTTACCACGGCTCTGAAATCCTGCGGTGTTGAAGATGCATACATTAATATTATTAATAACATCTATGAAAATGCAAGTGCAAAGATTCGGCTGTTTGAAAATACAACACACATAAAAATTGAAAGGGAGTGAGACAAGGTGACACCATATCTCCGAAGCTCTTTAATGCCACATTGGAAAATGTCTTTCAATCACTGAACTGGGAAAACAAAGGGATAAAGATTAATGGAGATTATCTAACCCACCTTCGTTTTGCTGATGACGTAGTCATTTTTGCAACTACCCCATCAGAGCTGCAGAGTATGATCCAGGAACTTGCTGACAAGAGTAAAGAAGTGGGATTAAAAATGAACTTTCAGAAGACAAAAGTGATGTTCAATGCTTTTACAAGAAATGAAGATTTATCGATTGATGGAGAAAAACTGGAGATAACAGATACGTATGTTTATCTTGGACAGCAGATATCAAGTGAGGGTCACATTGATGAAGAAATTAATCGGCGTACAAAACTTGCCTGGAGAGCTTTTGGAAGAAACAGCATAATTTTCAAGAGCAATATGCCATTATGTCTTAAAAGAAAAGTGTTTGATCAATGCATCCTTCCAGTGCTTACGTATGGTGCAGAGACGTGGACCTTAACTAAAAGAGACATACAAAAGCTGCAGACAACTCAAAGAAGCATGGAGAGGTGCATGCTTGGTATAACCAGGAGAGATAAGAAGAGGAACTCGTGGATCCGAAAAATGACGAGAGTGGAAGACATCATGATCAGAGTTAAATCCCTGAAATGGCAATGGGCTGGACATACTGCCAGAAGGACAGACCATAGATGGACAGCCGAAATTTTAGATTGGATTCCAATGGACAGGAAAAGACCCAGAAAAAGACCACATGGGAGATGGGTGGATGAAATTCGTAAATATGCAGGAGTGACATGGAGGAGACTGGCACAAGACAGACCGTTGTGGAGGAAACTTGGGGAGACCTTCGTCCAGCAGTGGATTGATAATGGTTGACAATGATGATGATGATGATGATATATATAAATAACAAAATTCTGATTATATGAATATAATCAGTCAACAAGTTTTAGCCCTCTGGAAATTTGCAATTGCCCCCTCGGAAAAAACTCTCTGAATCCGCTCAAACTTTAAACACTGAACATTACGTTTCCCCAAAACAAACCGTGGACCAAGTGGAAAAACAGAAAAATAAAAAAATCAAGGAAACATTGCGATGCAGACTTATTAATCTGACAGTGACGCTCTAAGAGGCGCTCAACCAGTTCGATCTGTTTTCCCTCTTGAAGCCGCATGGAGAACGAGAGAGCGACAATGCGGGGGAAGAATCCGTAGGGTGATTCTCTCTTTCCCTCTCTGTATGAGAGATCAGAGGATCGAAGAGCATATTCATTCCGCCGGCGGTAACTACAGCAGCAGCAGCAGAGGCGAGCGGGCACGCACAATGCCTTCTTTATCGACAGATCCCTCCGCGTTTCTCCACGTGGTAGGGAGGAGGCGTATCCTCACCCTTAGGAAGCACCGCACGAGTAGGCATGGCGGACTCTACGTCCATGGACGCCAAGGGCGTTTCCGCCGCCCATCACAGTCCCCGCTCCTCCTCCTACACTTCAGACCCCACACACCCTCCTAGTAACCCCCCATGACAATTTCCCACCGAACCCAAGCACTGTCTGTTCTCAGCGGAAAACACGAGAATTACCGCATCTCAGCATCTAAAATTCGAAGATGATGATGCCGCACACGTAAATGGTATTTTTTCTAAACCTTTTTTTTTTTTAACACTTATAACTGGAAATTATTTTTTCAATCATCCGCAACTGCAATCATGTACGTTTAACAAATTGATCGCAATTTTTTACCCTGAGTACCGTCAGCTCTCCTCCTCCAACGTTAAGCGCATGTACAGTCTCCTATGTCCAAAGCACATTCATGTTAATATGTAACATTATTATTGCCTGAACAATAACGTAAAAAAAAACGTAAAATTAAAAACACTTTGTGTTTCCCTTTTAGAACTATTTCACTCCGCCTTTCATTACAGCAGGGATGCCGACTTTTCGACGTGAATGTTGACACCCAACAATTTTAACATGTACGTGTTAGTTATAATTAAATTTTGATTTTTTAAAAATATCAATATCGAGCAGGAATATCAGTTTTTTTCTTGTTTATTTGCTTATGAGCAACTATAATTGCGTTTTAAGTTTTAAACCGTATGTCGAATCCGATTTTCACTCTTTTTTTATATTATCTTTCTGCCATTGGAGAAAAGTTGACCACGACTGAGATGGAAACGGGTCACGGGTTAGGAGTCAACGGATCAACAATTTCTTGCGGATCAAACGGGTCGGGTCAAGGTTTTCCTGACCCGATTTCGACCCGGTTTTATTTCCGTTTTATTTTTGAATAGGAAAACAAAAAATATTTCGGAGAACCCTTCAGAGCTGCAGAGTGTGATCCAGGAACTTGCTGAGAAGGGTAAAGAAATGGGGAATGAAAATTGAAAAGAACTTTCAGAAGACAAAACTGATGTACAATGCTTTTACAAGGAATGAAGATTTATCGATTGATGGAGAAAACCTGAAGATTACCAGTTCCAACATTTTCCTTGGGCAGCAGATATCAAGCGAGGACCACATTGATGAAGAAATTAATTGGCCTATGAAACTTGATTGGAGAGCTTTTGGAAGAAACAGTACAATTTTTAAGAGCAATATGCCATTATGTCTTAAAAGAAAAGTGTTTAATCAACGCATCCTTCCAGTGCTCACGTACAGAGCCAAAACGTGGACCTTAACTAAAAAAAGACATCCAAAGGCTGCAGACAACTGAAAGAAGGATGGATGCCAAGAAAGATGAAAAAGAGGAATTCGTGGATAACGAAAATGGCAAGAGTGGAAGGCATCATGATCAGAGTAAAATCCGTGAAATGGCAATGGGATGGACATATTGCCAAGAGAACGAACCACCGATGAACAACCGAAATTCTAAACTGGATTTCAAGGGACAGGAAAAGATCCAGAAGAAGGCCACGTGGGAGATTGGTGGATGCAGCAGAATGACCCAAGACAGTCCGTCGAGGAAGAAATTTGGGGACACCTTCATCCAGCAGTGGATTGATAATAATTGGGAACCATGATGATATGTTCGAATTTATAGCTCAAAGTTGATTTGCCCCGGTCGGGTCCGGCTCCAAAATTTTTGACCCGTTTCCAACTCTGGGTCGTGGGCACCCATATGGGGTACTACTGTTCCTCCCTGAAAATCTGACTATGCGATTTCTGTTCTTGGAAAGTACAACAAAAATGTTCGTTATAGCACTAGTTTCGATTGCAAATTTTTTCGTTGAATATCTGGATACGTGTGCATCAATCAGTGCTGAGTTCGGTTCAAATTTAAGAGCCTGAGTCCGTACGAGCCCAAAGCATGTCAGCCCGAGCCCAAAATTTTATATTGCAAGGTAAAGCCCGTGCTCAAACGAGCCGGAAAACTATGACTAACCTTCTAAGGCATTAATGAAAAGAATATTTTCTTCTACACTTCCACTAAGTCCTCATTCTGCAATTAACTGGTGTCTTTCTCAACTGTGGAGTGAGGAAGGGACCTCTATCTGTTTTCATAGTATAGTTGCTCTATTTTTTTAGCATTCATTTCTTCCTGAAATATTTCTGGGTGCCGGAATTCCGTAAAGATCGGGCGAGGCTACGATCTACGTACTTGGCTAAATAGAATAAGAAGGGAACTGCTGGGTGGAGTAATTTCGCCAGCATGCTATCTATGCTATCTAGTTCTTGAAGAAACTTTGCCATGTCCGCAGAAATTCACTAACGCGTGGCCTATGGCATTTACTGCTCAAGCCCGGAATAAATAGCCCTCCAGAGTCCTCACTCCCGGCCAAGACCCAATTGTCGGTGAATTCTCATTGTCAACTTGAAAGTGTAAGAAAAGTCTAAATAATACACAAAATTGCATTAAAAAGAAATTTCTCTCCTCTCTCTCCGCGCCCAAAATATAGTAAATATTATTTGGCCTCGGCCTGTCTCAGCATTTTTGTGTATGCAGTAAAAAATATGGAAAACGGTGGGAATTTACAATGGAAAAGGAAGAAATTTACAATGGAAAAGGAAGAAATTTACAATAAAAGTAATAATTGTAAATTTTTACATTGAATGTTGGAACACAGCATACACTATATTGACAAAAGCCACCGGACACCCCTTCAAAAGCAAATGAACGAATCCGCTGCGTTGTTAAGGTGCGCGGTACAGCTGCAAACCGTATAAAAACAAGCCAGCAGCTGACCGCGATTATATCGCACCGTGAGGTTGAGTGAAAATATCGCGGCGGGAGAGAAATGACTTTGAGATAGGAAAGATTCTTGGGTATTATCAGGGCCGGCTGGACCATAGGGGCAAACAGGGCGGTCGTCCCGCGCCCCGCGCTTTCAGGAGGCCCCGCAGTTTAGGAAAGAACAAAATAAAATCTTTTTCGGTCGAATTTTTTATATTAATTATTTTTTTTTGTAAGTTTTGGGGAGCGAGGTCCTTAAACAGATATTTTAAAAGTTTTTTCTCTTGTTTGTTTGTTTCCAATCCCCCTATTTCCGAATAGGTTATAGCCCAACGCCATTTACAGATACTGAGATTTGCAGATTTCTAGTGATTATTGTAACGATCTTAATATTTTTCGCATTCATGAAATAGCAAATAAAAGTTCATCATTCTGTGGCCTCTACTGTTATATATTCAACAATTTGTGTGCAAAAAAGATACTTAAATTTAAAGAAATAAAAAGAACAATATATCAAAATTGGTTTCGGGCAACATGTGGTGGGTAATTACAGTGACTTTAAAAGCATTATTAGAAATTACAAAAAAAAAAAAATTCATATATGTTTAGAAAGTCACTAATTGTCTACTTTGCATGAAAAATCAATCACTGTTTATACGAATATATTTTAGAGGGATCCTTATTATTTCCCACGCAAAAATATTTGCCATGTAAAAACATTCACTACGGATGTATCTTTTTATCATTTTGTGAAGATGTTTTAATGAGAGTCACAATACAACCTCAACCCCGCTCTCTCCAGAGAGAAAATCGCAGATTTTCTCTGAACTTTCAATCTATATTATGGTCTTTTTCTTAAGCTTAAACTAAATACTTCCGTGAGATAAACATTTTGTCTTTTTGAAAGTTTCCGTTTGTGTGTTCTTTACGAACGGAAGTTTTCACGTAACGATTTTATTAAAATACGAGATTTATATGCTAGTGGCCACAATGAAATTTTGCTGTGGGCCCCGCAATGAAATTTTTCTCCGGGCCCCGCAGAAGCTCCATCCGGCCTTGGGTGTTATATTAATGGATTGTCCATAAGAGAAACCGAGAGGCGTTTAAACATACCCAAATCAACTGTTTTGGATGTACTGAATAAGTGGAAGGCACATGGCGTGGATGAAGCAACAAAACGTACCGGCAGAACAAAGAAAATCAGAGGACGTCGAAGCCTCAGGAGAGTCGTTACAGCTAATCGACGGAGTGCTGCACAAGACCTCATTGTAAAGGTGAGTAAAAATGCTGGAACCTTGTATGTACACGTACCATTCGCAGAGAATTTCATTCCAAGGGTTACCGTGGTCGTGCGGCTGCTCATAAGCCTTTCATCTCCACTCGGAATGCTACTCGTCGTTTAGCATGGTGTAAAGAACATTTATCGTGGACCGTAGATCAATGGATACGGGTCCTATGGTCTGATGAATCCAGATACACGATCCATCAGTCTGATCATCGTGTGGGGGTATGGCGGCAGCCGGGGGAATGCTATTTACCACAGTGTACTGTTCCTGCGGTCAAGTTTGGAGCTGTCAGTGTAATCGTGTAGGGGTATTTTTCGTGGTATGGTCCCGGCATATTGGTTATCGTGGATAAACCTGTTTACCAGCACGTCTACCTCGATATTCTGGACAATTATGCCCTACCAACTCTGTGGCAATACTATGGAACTGAGCCTTGTTGGTACCAGTAGGATAATGCGTCGAGCCATATTGCAAGGAATGTTACGGCGTGGTTTGACGATAATTCCGTATCGTGTGTGGACTGGCCGGCACAGAGCCCTGATCTTAATTCCATATGGCACCTATGGGATGAATAAGAGCGCCGCATAAGAAGTTTGGAACCAAGGCCTACTACTAAGCAATAGTTAGCAACAGCATTATGTACTGAATGGAAGCGCATACCTATTGCTGTGTCCCAAAACCTTGTCGAAAGCATGTCTCGAAGGGTCAGTGCATGCATTAAGGCCAAAGGGGGACCGACACCGTACTAATGTATGTCAATAAATGCTATGTTGTGTTTGTCTTCTAGGTGTCTGGTGACTTTTGTCAATATAGACAACTATAAGAATGTAGTACATGAGATGCTGAAAGCATATGAAGACTTAGGCTGCAATATGTCTCTGAAGATCCACTTCCTTCACTCTCACCTAGATTTCTTTCCCGAAAACCTGGGCGCCGTAAGGGATGAAAACGGTGAACGCTTTCAACAGAACATTTCAAGCATCGAAAAATTATATAAAGGAAAGTGGAGTTTAAGTATGTTAGCAGATTACTGCTGGACTCTCAAAAAGGACTTCCTGAGGCAAAGTATTCCAGAAAATCTTCAACTAAGACCTTTTAGGCATGTTGAACATTAATTAATTTCCTTAGTGTACATGTTATTAATGTAAAATATTTACGTAACTGTCACACAAAAACCTTACGTGGTAGAGAAAAATGGTTTCCATTATTGAATTCAGCGCGACAAATACTATAAAGATTGACCAATAACATCTTCGGGACAGAAAAAAGTTTTTTCTTGTAGACCCGTGTTATTTTTCAATAACCCAAATTTGGTTAGTTATGGTATTGAAAATCATAATTAGCATTAAGTTATAAACTACGTTAATCAGAAAAAAATGCGTTCATATGTTGTGTATATACTGTAGTGCGCACTGTAGTTCCTATTGTTGGTTCTCATCTCAGAAGCTCCTGATGTGCATTAAATGCGGAAATTTATTTTGCATAGTAGAAAAACAAAGTTAGCAATTTAATTATAAGAAAATAAATTAAAAATCCTGCTACGTTACTAAAATTTACCAAAAGAAAATTAATAGCACTACACAAAATCATCTTACACATCCTTAGCTTCATTTTAAAAACTCGGATATTTTCATTTGTGTTTTAGATTTCAACCCAGTTATTTCCAGAGCAAATCTAATTTAGCAAGTGCATTTGAAATATCACCATACTGCGAGTTTGCTTCAAAGAGTCTTTGTAATTTTGAAAGACACTGATTCACATCTTTGATTGAATCAGTGTCTCTAACATTAAGGTTTGCCTGAATGGAATCATGGTCCGAAAAAACGGGAAAAGAATTCTCACACAACTTGCAAGTGGCTGTACATCAAGTACGTTTTATGTTGGGGAAAATGCAGCTGGTGAAGTAATTAATATACAGGATGATCACAATTAAAGAGGAGGTGTTCAGAGCTCTCTATAGAAAGTACTGTCGGACAAATCTTAACCAAATTTGGTATACATACTTTCCTGAGTAAACGGTTTCGATTTTCGAAAAAAAAAAAGGATCAAAATTCCGCCGTTAGGGTGAAATTTGGCACTGTTGTTCCTTTAATTTGCATGTTGTGTAGGTTATCTTGCATATTTCGTGTATGTAAAGGTGTCGCAAAACGTTTTTTATAAATCTTCGAAAGATGAAGAGTCACGCTGTTCACTTTACCTGATCGCGACATTCCAACACTTCAACAGAGAAATTGTCTGAACACCACAATCTTTATGCAAAATGGTGCACCCCCTCATATCGGACTAAATGTGCAAGCCTTACTTCAGCGATATTTTTCGAACGAGAGAGTGATTAGTCGATCATTTCCAACATCATGGCCGCCACGATCACCAGATCTAAACTCCTGTGACTTTTAGTTATGGAGATACACTCAAAGAGCCTCGCTTATCAAGGCAATGTTCCCAACTTAGCTGTCAAGACAAAATTTCACAACGTGTGAGACAACTCCACTCAAGTCAGTTGCGTTCCGCAGTCGAGTTTGTTGTTCAGCGAAGCATAAAGATGGAAGACAGATAGAACCGTATCTATAATTTAATCTTCAAATTCGTTAGAAAACTTACGTAATATGCAAATTAAGGTGACAGCAGTGCCAAATTTCACCCTAACGGCAGAATTTTAAGCTATTTTTTTTATCATGATCATGATCATATGTAGAGGATTTTAGGAAGGGAGTGTCTGACCCCAGGTCTTAAACAACCCTTAGAAATAGGAAACTAGGAGATTTGGGCTAGAGCACCCCATAGGAAAGTGACACGGAAGCGAAGTAGAAAGGAGGAGGAAGACGCCCTTTTTTATTACCAGGGGGCCAGTACCCGGGGTCCGACGGCTTAACGTGCCCATCCGACGCACGGCGGATATTTAAAAATTATAAAACTTCATATCTGGGATAGAAATTTTAGGAGAGAAGTATGTGTAAAACTTAAAAAAGTATTCGTCATCGAATGGTTTTTCTAGATTTTTTGCTGCGTGATTATAAGTGTGCAAAAAATATATTGAGTATATCTTAATGCTTTTATTTATCTTTCAGGCAGTTCATAAACAACAGTAAAGGAGAAACTACCGTTATGTACTTTTTTCATTTGTTTCGACTGCACAAACTAATTTTGTTTTCATAGAAAGGGCTTATTGACATTCAAGAGGGATGGGGCCCAGCTCAATTGCTTTTCCCGGGGCCCGTAAATTAATGGTTGGGCACTGTGTATACCATATTCCAAGGGTGTGAAGCAGTATATCATATCATATCATATCATATCATATCATATCATATCATATCATATCGTATCGTTTTGTATCGTATCATATCATATCACAAGCAGAGGATTGTAGGAAGGGAGTGTCTGACCCCAGGTCTTAAACAACCCTTAGAAGTAGGAAGCTAGGAGATATCCTGAAGCATACTGTAGCCAGCATTTGGAGGAGTTTGGAACAGACCAGATCATATGTAGAGGATTTTAGGAAGGAAGTGTTTGACATCAGGTCTTAAACAATCCTTAGAAGTAGAAAGTTAGGAGATACCCCAAAGCATTCTCTAGCCAACATTAGAAGCAGTTTAGAACAGACCAGATCATATGTAGAGGATTTTAGGAAGGGAGTGTCTAACCCCAAGTCTTAAACAACCCTCAGAAGTAGGAAGCTAGGAGATTTGGTGTGGAGTGTCCGACAGGAAAGTCACACGGAAGCAATGTAGAAAGGAAAACGAAACGACAAATTCCTAACCAAGGTTAGAATCCATTCAGCCTGCAACGCGCTGCGTCTCTTGGAAAGACGGCAAACATAGAAAAATAGGACCAGGAACAGAGTGCTCTAATAGTTAAAAAAAAAAATTAGTGGTTTAGGAGTATACGGTTACCCGTTAAAAATGGAAGTTGTAAGCTGCCCTACATACTACATCCATCTTTACTGATCGAAGAGAACATAGGCCCCAGGAATCGGAAAGGAAAGAAGGGGCCAACGAAAGGAGGAGCTTAAAAAAAAAAAAAGCATGAAGGAATACGGAAAAGAACTCTTGAAGAAAACACACAGTTTTCCACAAAATGCCATGAAATGGCCTTCGAGTATACATACACTCATCATCAAAAAAATAGTTGCACCCAGAAGGACGTGTCTAATTGCAATGCTATTAAGGAGGAAGGTAAAGGTTACCAGGAACAATAAATGATTAAACATTGAAACTGATATGGACAGTATTTATTGAGCTACACGCCAATAAGCAGTGTCTCTCAGTATGGCGTCGGGACGCCATGTTTGCTCACACAGCATGTCAGACGTCTCAGTATGACGTTGAACAGGTTCCTAATGTTGTCCTGCGATAAGCCATCCCATGCAGCTTGAATCTTATCACGCAGTTCCTGCAGATGGTGCGGTAGGGGTGGAGTGTGGATAGCGCGTCCAATAACATCCCACACATTTTCAATCGGCGATGCAGCTGGCCATGGCAGAGTGTCAGTGCCTTGAAGGCAAGCTCTCGAGACACCAGCAGTATGCGGACGAGCGTTGTCATGTTAGAAAATCGCACCGGAGTGAGCGTTCAGAAAAGGTAGGGCCACTGTTTGCAGGACCTCATTAACGTAACGCTGGGCTGTCACAGTGCCTGTAATGAACACCAAAGGTGATCTGGCATCGTAGGCAATTGCACCCCACACCATGACACCAGGCCTTCTGGACGCGTGACGTTCGACAACAAAACGTTCATCTTGGCGCTGACTATGCACGGTGCCTCCACTTACGGATTCGGTTGTCGTCTCTTTCAAGACAAAAGCGGGACTCGTCACTGAAGATCACCAGCTGCCATTCTGAGTGGTTCCATGACAGTCTAGCACGACACCATTCGACGATGCAATGGTGTTATGGATAATCGTCGTAACGGTCTGCGTGTGTGTAGTCCTACGTCACACAGCCGTCTGCCAATGGTGCTGGCACTAATCAGACGATGCATGGAGGGCACCACTGCTCGCCGAATATCCGCAATCGTGGTTGGTGGGTCACTTCGCACATGTCGGATATCCTGCCGGTCCTCTCTCTTCGTGGTTCGTCTTGGTCTCCCAGACCCTTCCTGCCGGCTGCGTGCCTTGTTCTATCTACTGCCGCCAACAGCGTGCTATGGTGATATCTGCACGACCGGTAATACGGTGATAAGGCTATCCCGCTTCCCGGAGCACGTCGATGCGGCCTCTCTCGAACTCCTCCATTTGCTCGAATTGCTTCCGAACTTTTTCTGAGGCATGCAACCAACACAACAGCATGAGCCAGAATGGCAAGCACGACGTCCGAGGGGGTCAGCGTCATTTTCTTGTAGGACTTCCGTCTACAGATAGTAGAGTTTAGGTCCCAGCCACCTACAGCGAGATCGCCTTTTGGGCAGGACACAGAAACGGAAGGAATGAGAGCAAGTCTAGCGACTTTGACAGAACAGTTTGTAGTGAGATTAGAGTACAGTAGATGGCGCCACCGTACAAGTACTATATTGCACATAGAGGGTTGAGATAACCCTCTATGTGCAATATAGGGTTGAGATAACCCTCTAGGTGGGGTATAGGAAAGGATACCCATTTAACAAGTGGGTCCAGCCTGGGGGCCGTCACTTAACGTGCTCGTCCGATGCACGGCGGATATTCAGCGATTGTTAGTAAATCACACCATCTCTGAAAGATCAGCCCAGGCTTGAACCTGGGGACCCAGCGTCGATAGTCTGAAACACTAACCACTAAGCCATCCGCGGCTATGGCAAGCACGATGAACGGGACGACCTTATATATCCGGTCAGGCACCGTCCAACTACGAACCTTCTTTGCTTGCGTCACATGCGCGGCTGAGCATGATACTTGAATCATTTGCATGTCTCACGATGTCAAACCTACCCACCAAGTTTCATTCCTGTCGGTTGCTTCCTTCTGGGTGCAACTATTTTTTTTTACGATGAGTGTATTTCTGCCAACGTTGCTCACTCTGTGGAAAAATGATTATGCGAACGTAATTGGCAACGGAAATTTCCAAGTTTTGAACTTCGAAAAATTTTCAACATTTTCACACAATTCGAAACCCAATGCATTTTTTTTAAACTTGCCTAAAAAAAAAAAAAAGAGTTTGATTATTTTATTCTCAGTTAACTGCTGGGTTTCTAAGCCAAGTTCTTATAGTTTTTTTTTCTGGTATGTTTTCCAGAATAAATTTTTGATCTTTTATACTTTACTGGGTCCTCACCAGGGCCGGATTAAGGGCGGAGAGTCTATAGAAGCTATAGACCGCCATGTCTCCTGGTCTCTTTGTCATGGCGGCTTTGGGGCCCACCATGACAAAGGGCCCAGGAGACATGCGTGGGCAAATAGTAGATAGATAGGTCAAGAGAGAGAGAGAGAGAGAGAGAGAGAGAGAGGGACAGGTTTCTAAAATAGTTTTACTTTTGTTTCATTTGATTTCCACTTGGTCAGAATCAGAGGAGGGTAGACGAACAGATTTCAAGGCTATGACTTACAAAGGATTAAGGTTTCATGTCGTTGTGTACAGCGGGGTCGGCGACTACCATCCACCCACACCTCCCAATTTGCACTTGGAACCGTTAATGGTCTTGTGGCTTCACATTGCATAACAAAAGAAGATAAACTAATAAAAGTACATATACAGTGGTAAACCATTAAAAAAATTCAAGAAAAAATCTAGGAATCTTAAGTTTTTAACTCATGTTCCCATGAAAATAGGAAATACAGTGACTTATCATGAAAACTCTGCAGATGATTAATTACTTTGAATAATGCACTACGTATTAATTATCACAAGCATATTGCTACAGTTCCGTATTTTAACGGATTTCATAATCATTACCCATCATAATTCTTCGAGGGTCCACTCAGATGTTTTAGCCTTTGGGGCCCACTCAGATGCCTTAGCCTTTGGGGCCCACTCAAATGTCTTAGTTTAGGGCCCGAGTAAGGCCTTAATCCGGTCCTGTTCCTTACTGTTGTAATTCAGGGCCTCTCTGACTAAAGAATTTGGGTGATCCTTAGCTTTTTCATAGTACCTCTAGGCAGAAAGGGGAGGAAGATTTTATAACTGGGGGAGGCAGTACCCCGCAGTTCGAGCGGCTGTACCTACCTGGGATCGATCCTGAGACTTTTCCGTGGCAGTCACATTGACTAAGGAATATTTTTATTCAACACGTCTGCTCAGACCAAAGGGTAAGCAATGATGGTTGTTCATCGAGGCTTGACTATAATACGATGATTGTTCTACGTCCAACTAAGAGAGTGCTAAGGGTGTTGTCGATGAGTTTAGCTATCTCTTCTTTGCTTGGATACACTGTAGTTTTGTGCTCTAATTACCATTATTTCATAAATAGTATCATTGTGTGTCACTGTTTTTGTATGTAAATAACAGAGCAAAATTATAAGGTACGTAACATTTCCTCGTTAATACACACTGAAAGCGCAATTTCTTAAAAACAGCCACCTAATAAGATATGGGCCCACTTTTCGCTCCCACAACAGCGGCAACACGTCCTAGCAAGGATTGTGAAATTTACAAATTTGTCCGCTCCTCCTCGCTCCGGAGTGGGTTGTTGTAACCGACTAAACTATACCGACGGAGTATATCGCTGCAGATTTGTCGTCTTGACACGTGCTTCACCTCTGTAGTACGCCACAGACTCTATACAAGGGGTTGGAGATGTTTGAGTGTTGTTGCTACCCATGATTCCAAGACAGCAGTCTGTTAAGCGCCGAGAGCGGATGATGGTGGGTTTCGGGCTCGAATGTATCGCTCCACTTCCTCCCACAGATGTTCAATTGGGTTAAAATCCGGAGAGTGAGAGGGACATTCAAGGACTGCGAACTCTCTGGAACAGAGTTGGAAACGGGTCAAAAATTTCGGACCCGGACCAGAGCCGACCGGACCGAATTCGGAGCCGTAAATGACCTGGACAAATCTGCTTTGAACTATGAATTCGAGACTCAATTTATATATATATATATAAACGTAATATATATATTCATCCGATAACTGCTTGATATTTAATAACTGAAATCTTTTTTTAATAATAAAATTTGGTTACTTGATAAATTTTAGTGCCATTTTTAGTGCCACTATTTTGCGTTATCCACAAGTAATGGCTGACTATGACCGTGACGTTGAGTATATTACAAACGGGAATCATTATTTACGATTACACAAATGTATTTAGATTGTTCACTCTTTCCACGCTTCGATGGAAGTGTGCATACTTTCATATGGTCCGTTAGATTTTTGGTTCCATAATCTCTTATAACACCGTTGACATGACATATTTCTTTGTAATTATTAATATACACTTTCCACATTTTGAACAACAGGCAAGACCAACCAACACAGAATTATTCACCGTTCCCTAATGAGACGAAACAATTTCCAGCATCCACTCTTCCCCTTGTAGTTTTGAACAGGCACGTATTTGTTGGCCTCGGCGCCTTTCTCAACCTCCTTAATATTAAATCCATCCATATTAACAAATAAGATGTTAATTTCGACATGACATGTCATGGGAACGAGATGTAAGCACATCAATCGAAAACCTCTGAATGCTCAATGTAAAAGATGCGATCTGAAAAGCAACTCCTAGTCATACAGTGAACTTCGCACGCAGAGAGAGAATCAGCGGAGAAGCAGGCGAATGGCGTTTGCCTGTACCTTGCCCTGGACAATCGCACTCTAAAAGAATGCAAAGGAAGTATCTTTTTACGATATGTAGTCGGTGTGTTGTCTGACGTCGGTATGTGGAAATCTTCGTTTCTTTAAGAAAAAGAGGACAATATTTTTGCATGGCAAATCATATTTTACTCCGTGGGCACCAGTATCGACTACAGAATTCCACAACGCGCATTTTTAAATGGAATATATTTTTTCTTTTCAATAATAAAACGGGAATAAAACCGGGTCAAAATCGGGTCAGGAACACTTTGACCCGACCGTTGGACCCGCAAGAAATTGTCGACCCGTTGACCCGTTGGACCCGCAAGAAATTGTCGACCCGTTGACCCGTGACCCGTTTCCATCTCTGCTCTGGAATGCTTTATTAACCAGCCCATCGCCAAGCGTGAGCGACGAGACGAGGTCTTGTCTTCTTAGAAGAAGACATCCTGCTGTGCTAAACGGACTGCCGTGAATAGACAGGGGTTGTCGGCGAGTGCGTCAACATAACCTTGTGCAGTGATAGTGTCCTCAGTAGGTAGAAGAGGCCCTAAGGAAGCCACGTAAACACGCCCCACGACATTACACCACCTTCACCAGCTTATAACATCCGACTTGAGTGTCGAACAAAATAGCCTTAGGAAGTTAAAACCCTTTGTAAATATTTCTACAGAAATGAAAGTTCGGAAAGTTTGTCCCACACTTTACCATTTGTAAAATACACTGGCGGAAAGTGAAAAAAGAACACCAAGAAGGAATTGGCGGACGATCATGAAATTTACATATGTTAATGGGGTCGAGTTTACGTAGGTGTGATGTTAATTTCGGGACCAACCGGTGAGCGCTTACGCCACAGCACGGCATAATATGCAAATTATCGTCGGTGGTATTTAAGGAGTACGGCAAAGTGAATGTAATCAGTCGTCGGCGTACGGACACGTGCGAAGACCCTGAAGAAGCTACAATGCCTGGACATGGAAGACGTGTACGATTTCAGCAGTTATCGGACTTTGAGCGAGGTCGTCTATTCGGACTCCGCGAGGCCGGGTGGTCGTATCGTCGTATTGCGGAGCGAATTGGACGGGAAGTATCGGTGGTGGTACGATGGTGGCGTAGATGGTCCGAGGAACATTTCCACACGAGAAGCCGTGGAACGGGGAGTCACAGACGGACTGATGAGCGGACCGATCGACGCATAAGAAGAGCGGCGTTGTCAAGCAGAACATCCACTGCGACGCAAATCCGAGCTACCGTTGCACCTGAAGTGACTGTGCGAACAATCCGCAACCGTCTACTGGATGCAGGACTACGTGCACGTGTGCCTCTGGCATGTGCACCTCTGACTCCAGCCCACCGTCAGGAACGGCTGCAGTGGTGCCGCCCGTCTGCACTGGGGAACGCAATGGCGATCTATCGTGTTCAGCGATAAAAGCAGATTCTGCTTGGGAGCCTCCGATGGCCGCATGCGTATTCGCAGACGCACAGGGGAGCGTCTCCACCCTTCTTGCATCCGCCAGCGACACACAGGGCCTACACCTGGTCTCCTGGTGTGGGGAGCGATCAGCTATCACTCCCGTACACAACTAGTGTTTGTACCGGGTACGTTAAACAGCACCTCGTACATCAACAACATCATTTAGCCCGTTGTTGTGCCATTTGTCCATCATGATGTTTTCCAGCAAGATAATGTTGTTGTGCCACGGTCCATCGTGATGTTTTCCAGCAAGATAAAGCACGCCCACACACGACACGTGCAACGCAACATGCACTTCAGGGTGTGAGACAACTTCCATGGCCTGCACGTTTACCGGATTTGTTCCCCATTGAGCACATGTGGGATTTTATGGGACAACGACTTATCCGGTCTCCACGGCCAGCTACGACCATCCCCGATTTACGCGTCCAGGTTGAGGATGCTTGGAACTCAATACCCCAAACTTACATCCAACATCTGTACGACAGACTCAATGCCAGAATTGCACAGTGTGACGCAGTTCATGGCGGTTCAACCTCGTACTATTCATGTTACATGGAAAAGTTATTTTTCAGTTTACTAGCAAATATAGCTGTATTTTGTCATAATGTTTTGATCACGTTATCCTCTGTATTCCGTTATTATGCTGTATAAATTTCGTTGGTATCAGGCGACTCCTTCTTGGTGTTCTTTTTTCACTTTCCGCCAGTGTATATAATAGTTAAATGTTGGCTCTTACTATTATTCTAAAGGTACGTTTTCACTGAAGACTTAAGTTGTCACTTTAACTTAAAAGTGCCGCAGTGGGAGCGCAGTGGTCTAAGCACTGGCTTATGAACATTCGTTCGAGATGGCTACGGGTTCGAAACCCAGTGATACGTGGATGTTATGTTTGTCTCACAGCACTGGGGCATCCCTTCCTTGGAATTAGTGGCCTTAAATTAGGGACGGGTCACTGCTTATAGTACATTGAGTCGCTCACGGTGGTCGTTAAACCCCCAAACAAATCCACTGTAAACTTAATTTGGCGTGAACAATCACATCAGGGAAATACCGCTAGGGGTCAGAGATGGATCAAATAACTTACGTATCTAAATTGTTTATTAATCAGGATTTCAGCACATTACTTCAAATATCCATCATCAATAAAGTTGTAGCAACTCAAGCATCGAATCATACTGCTTTTATACAACAGTTTTTCTCTTACCACATAGATACAGCTCATTTAAATTCCCTTTCCGCAACAATGCTTTAGAACTTTCTACAATAAGTATCCGTGCAAGATAACAACTAGCTCACAGAAGATCGCCTAAGCGTATTCAAATCAACCTAGCCCACTGAAAAATGGACACACAAGGATCTTGACTGTTGATTCTTACTACGAATTGTGTTTGTGCTAATAAAATGTCCGGCGCGAACGAGCAGTGGCAACAGGCCCCCACCACAGCGAAATGGAACCACCCACTGGTGTTGTGGGTATTACGTCACAGTTAGTATAAATAGTTAGCATGTGTGAGAAGAACAAGTTTCAGGCGTGATTTTTTTGGACGTAACGTGGCTTGCAAAGGAAACATGCAGACGCTGGATTTGAGTGTCATCTCCCTCTATGAATTTAAACTGGGCCATTCTGCAGGAATTGCCACTCAAAATGTTAGCAGAGCATTTCGGGAGAATGTAGCCAACGAACGAACCATTCGGCGGCGGTTTGTGAAGTTTCGAAGCCGAGATCCGGACCTGGAAAAGGAAGCACGTGATCACCGACCTGTTGCTGTTTCTGACGATGTTCTGTTACGTGTGGTTGAAGTGAACTCCCGAAAAACGTGTCGTGAGATAGCGTGAGAGGTAGGTGTCCACCACAAGTCAGCTATTCGGCGTCTGGCTGCGCTGGGTAAGGTGAGTGAAAAAGCTGGACATGTGGCTGCCGCATGAGTTGACAACTGCCAGCAACACTAGGCGTTTGGAAGTCTGCACGTCGCTGCTTTACAGGAAGAAACAGGAACTTCTACTGCATCGAATAGTCACCTGTGACGAGAAATGGGTTCCTTTATGATAATCGGAAACGGTCTGCATAATGGTTAAGCAAGGCGCAGCCTACTGGATGGCATCCTAAGCCACTCCTACACACCAAGAAGATGATGGACCTTGTCTGGTGGTCTACAGCGAGGATAATTCCTCGGAGTTTCTTGGCAAAAGACCAAACTATCACTGCAGGACGTTATTGTTCTGAATTACCCCAGATGCACAGGAAATTGCTGCAGAAACAGATAGCTTTAGTCAACAGACATGTTGTTCTTCTACTCCAGGACAACGCCCGCTCGTCATGTCGCACAAGGAACGATGCTGACACTAAGTTCCTTGGGTTATGAAGCGCTGCTTCATCCTGCCTATGTCCCGGACTTGTCTCCGACAGACTATCATCTGTTTCGTCGCCTGGATCATTTCCTGTCCGGAACACAGTTCACGACAGGCAACGAGGTCCAACGTGCAGTTGATGATTTCTTCGGATCCCAGCCACGATACTTTTTACGTTCCGGGATCATGGCGTTGCCGATTAGATGGCAACTATGTGTCGATGTCGAGGGGATTATTTTGCCTAGGTTAGTTGTCCTACTTTTCCGTTCTCGCCATCCACGTATTCTGGTCCTTTACCGGACATTTTCATTCGCACCAACCCAGTAATTGCACTTTGAGTTGGTGTTAGGCGGATATCAACGTCAAATTCATCGAGAAGGAATCTCTCGTGTTGAGTCAGAAAAATGCTTAACGAGAAGAAACCAAATTTAACGCAGGAAAACAAAAGGAAGGCTAAAGTTACAGGTATATGTTACAGACTGAACAAACGCCTCAAAGAAAATTTAACGTCTATAGGGTCTTTCTGCAGCATGGTGCTTTATTCCGAAAACGTTTCGCTAACAGTACTGTAAGAGAAGAAACATAAACCCATTGGTTTTTCTTTATTTTTGGTATAAAAATATCGTAGTTAACAGTCACTGTGCATCCACTCCTTGGAGAACTTGAGAGGATTTTGTTTGATGGAGAACACTTGAATTACGTCATTTCTATGCCATAAATAATGAGCGTGTATGCCTGTCATGTATTCATCAATAATTCACTCTAAATGAACACCAGTAGTCAGGAGTTTATCCAGGAATTTCATATTGGGGGAGGGGGGTAGGAAACTGTGGGAGGAGAGAGGTAATTTTTTTGAAGGCAGGCTGCAAATTTTTATAGTGAAATATTTAGACTTTAACCCCAGGAATTAAAATGAGGAAAACTTCAAGAAATAGGCAGCCGCTGAATTTTTTTGCAGTTAAGAACAGTTAAAACCGGGAATCTTTTTGACAAAAACCACACTCGATTATTTTGTTTTGGTGCTGTTTTCATTATTTATCTCTCATGCTTAAATGCTTCTCTGAAGAAAGCTAGACAAGAGGTATTTACATACATGGGTTTTTGAAACGACAGATATTTTCATTTTCACGTATCTTGGGCATGCTGAAATGATCGGCAGTAAAAATGGAAAATCTGTAACAGACTGAAATGTAGGAATTGTAACGTATACTCTATATTCACTTTCCTTTTGATTTTACTATCTCTGGTTATTTTATTTTACTATGTAAATTATCTTCTTACTGAACGAAATATTATTTCACCCGATGAATGAGATCTGGCAATGAGTGTAAGTCATGACGTGGTGGTAGCTAGTATATATAGGCTCGTTCATCGATAGCAAAAGAGAGCGTTTATTATTGTAGGGAGAGCGTTTATTATTGTATAGAGAGCGTTTGTTGTTATAGGGAGATCGCTTGTTTTATGTGATTAGTTGGATTCTTCATTATTGTGAAACAAGTTGTGTGTGTGTGCTTTGTATGACCAAGAGTGGCATAATAAAAAAGATTTGAGTAAGTACGTCTTTCTCAATTAATAGTTTTTGTCAGACCTCTGTCTGGCTGTTAGGTTTATATTATTAGTTTATTACCATTAACAACCAGCGTTAAGACTTTATACATTCTAATTACTACACTACTAGCAGGAGACTTTATTCATGTTCTTAAGTAACTAGTAACAACAACCATTTGAATTCACTATTTGAAGCTCAGTAGGAAAGCTTCATTATTATCATTAGCTAGCTGGTAGAAAGAGCTTATTCATTATAATTAGCTTAGCGGAAAGAAAATAAAGCTAATTCATTATAGAATGGGTACGTACTTTCATTCTGTGGTTGCACTAGTTGACTTTAAACATACGCCTTAAACAAGAAAAACTACAATATATATGATCACTGAATTTTGATCACCCCTTTCAAAAGTGGATGCGGCCCGTTGAAAACGTGATTTACGAGAGGGCGCGATTAGTCGATTGGTGTAGCATATGTAAGGTATGAGTGGAGCAGTAAGTAGTAAAATTTGGAGCGTCATGGGAAAACGGAAGGATTTATAGGGATTTTAAGAAAGAACAGATTGTGGGAGTTCCTAGAGTGGGTGCCTTGCCTTCGCAAACGGCTGAACTGGTGTGTTGTTCGAGAGCAGGGCAGGCTGGACCATATAGGGGCAACCGGGGCACCCCGGGCCCCGCACTATACAAAACAAAATTGTTTTTGCTAGAATTCTCTATATTTATTGTTTTTTTTTAAGTTTTGGGGCACGAGGCCCTCAAAAATATATTTTTACGATTTCCAGCCGTAACTTGCTGACAAGAGTAAAGAAGTGGGATTAAAAATGAACTTTCAGAAGACAAAAGTGATGCTCAATGCTTTTACAAGAAATGAAGATTTATCGATTGATGGAGAAAAGCTGGAGATAACAGACACGTATGTTTATCTTGGACAGCAGATATCAAGTGAGGGTCACATTGATGAAGAAATTAATCGGCGTACAAAACTTGCCTGGAGAGCTTTTGGAAGAAACAGCATAATTTTCAAGAGCAATATGCCATTATGTCTTAAAAGAAAAGTGTTTGATCAATGCATCCTTCCAGTGCTTACGTATGGTGCAGAGACGTGGACCTTAACTAAAAGAGACATACAAAGGCTGCAGACAACTCAAAGCAGCATGGAGAGGTGCATGCTTGGTGTAACCAGGAGAGATAAGAGAGGAACTCGTGGATCCGAAAAATGACAAGAGTGGAAGACATCATGATCACAGTTAAATCCCTGAAATGGCAATGGGCTGGACATACTGCCAGAAGGACAGATCATCGATGGACAGCCGAAATTTTAGATTGGATTCCAAGGGACAGGAAAAGACCCAGAAGAAGACCACATGGGAGATGGGTGGATGAAATTCGTAAATATGCGGGAGTGACATGGAGGAGACTGGCACAAGACTGACCGTTGTGGAGGAAACTTGGGGAGACCTTCGTCCAGCAGTGGATTGATAATGGTTGACAATGATGATGATGATGATGATGATATACTGTATGTATGTATATATATATGCACTTCTGTGTGTGTGTATGTGTTACACACCTGCAAATGGATGGGAATTTTTTTGTAGACGTGTCTGAGGAGATTTGGGGTGAGTTAGAAGCATGTCAGGGGTGTGTCTATAAATCCCTGTCAGTGATGGCGGGCTGGAGAACTGTAGCCATCTATGTACTGTATCTAACCCACAATATTATGTTTATTTTTCTAAGAGCTATACTAAAGTTTTCAGAATTCAGGTGGCCTGTTTTCTTGCATTAAGCGCACTCTACTGCACACTCACCACTCACCTTTTCCGCAACACCTAAAATTTGTGCGGCGGGCACAAATTTTGTGCCAACAATCCACGGCGCTATGTGTGTTTATCTGTCAGCATCTGACTTAACAAATTCGTAGGGATCAGCTCAGCAACTGAGACGTCTCCATCTGGTGGGGCTTAACAGCACAAACTATTTAATCATAGCTAATAAATCCAAAGGGCGAGAGAAATGATGAACATCTTCCAAATATGTGGAGATAATGTAAATAGACAAAGTCATCGCTCTTTCCACGTTTTCTTTAATTAAAACACAGCAACCGAAAAATTATATTTCGACACCGATGGATTTTTTTTTGTTTGGCAGAAATTTTGGCGAAAAAGTCTTCCGCTCATGTATATTTTACCCGATGCTGATAGTGTTATCCCTAATTCGAAAAAGTTTTTAAGTGAATACTGTACGTAGTATTTATTCAATGTAAGTCGTGAACCATGTATATGAATATCTATGGCAAGTTACTATTTCTGCATAGTTTTAGCTTACTTAGGTCGTTTTTTTTTATTTTAGTTTGTTTTTTGTCTTTTTGTTTTCAAAAGGCTGTTTTTGAATTTTAGTTTCTAGCCTGACAAAGAATATCTTTCTTTCTCTCTCTCTCTCTCTCTCTCTCTCTATTATCATTTTAAACTATAATTACAAAAAACGTATGTTTCTACTACGCTTTTAGAAATTCGTGCAGAGGACTCCCTCTATTTCCTATTAGTACAAACACTAAATTTAACAAAGGATTCATTTTGTATAACAAAAGTTTAGTGAATTCGAGAAATTCACATACAATTATCCAAGTTCCCTAAAATCTTAGATGGTTGCAGCCGCCATATGTTCAAACTGCTTAAATATATAGATATAGAAAAAGCACAATTCGTACAGTATGTCATAAAAACAAATACCACAGTCTATGTACGATATTTAATTAAAAGATGAAATCTATTTACAAATTAAAACCTCCACTAGCACTTTCGGGGTAACACTTACCCCATCATCAAGTGGAACAGAGAGGTTAATGCAGTACTCGCGTAGACCTTTATAGGAGCACAACAACGCACCATGGTATAGTTCTCAAGCGTCACAAGGTTAAGGTGTCGCCATCGCAGCCGAGCAATAGATACAATTTCCGACTTTAGTTACACATAATACAGATTGTGTTGCACAGTTAAAATTGTCAAATTTACATGTTATTGTTTTCATTAAATCTATTTGATAATTATAATTTAAAGTTCAAAACGGCGACGTGGTTTTTGGAGAACACGTGATCAATAGGAGAACACGTTAGTAACTATATAGGCTCAACACGGAGAAGTTTGTGTATTCGTGTTCAGGAACATAAGTAATCATTCGAACTTTCCGCAATAATACGGCATTATCTAGAAACGTCGTAAATGGAACTTTGCAACCAGACTGAGCGAACATTAGACTGCTGAACACCCCTGCGTACGTACACTCACTACACCTTGCTGAAAGCCTGTACATTGAAGCCTTAGTGGACAGGTACTCTAACGATAACACGACAGTGGACATACCAAAAGTTTGGAAAAACCACGTCGCCGTTTTGAACTTTAAATTATAATTATTAAATAGATTTAATGAAAACAATAACATGTAAATTTGACAATTTTAACTGTGCAACACAATCTGTATTATGTGTAACTAAAGCCGGAAATTGTATCCATTGCTCGGCTGCGATGGCGACACTTTAACCTTGTGACGCTTGAGAACTATACCATGGTGCATTGCTGCGCTCCTATATAAGTGTACGTGAGTGCTGCATTAACCTCTCTGTTCCACCTGATGATGGGGTAAGTGTTACCCCGAAAGTGCTAGTGGAGGTTTTAATTTGTAAATAGATTTAATCTTTTAATTAAATATCACACATAGACGGTGGTATTTGTTTTTATGCTTAAATATTTTGGGGGCTAAAGCCCATCCCAGCCCACCCCAGCCCACCCTTAGCGTCGCACCAGGTACACACCGTTTCACAGTAAATTACAGTCATAGAGCACTAACAAACACAAAATTTAACATTAAAAGCGGCATCCACACAACTCTACGTAGTACACACTCTTTTACAATAAATAACTGTCATGGAGCACTGACAGACACACAATAATTTGCATTAAAAGCGGTGTCTACACAACTCAAATGCAGACCCCCATCTCAAGTAACTGGGCCGCAACTGATTAATCCGTATAATTCCTTAATGCTTTTTTTAAAACACACTTCGATGAATTTTGCCATGAGTTTTAAAAGTGAGCAGCATTTTTCCTACAGCCCATCTCTCTTTCTCTCACATGTCATCCAGCAGGTCTCACATCGCTCGATAACGGAAGGCAGCTGTTGGTATCAAGCATCATTCTCAGTTTGCAGCGCTTCGTGGGATCAAAACAACAAATTACTTTTTTTCCTACCCTGATATTCTATTTCAGTGATGGTTTTATAATTCACTTTATATTTTAGAGCAAAGGGGTATTAGATATTTACCATTGACATACATGGATGAGCCATTAAATCATGACTACCTACCTTATAAGCTATAGGACCCCCTTTAACCCGCAAAACAGCGGCCACTCGGCGAGGCATCGATTCGATGAGGTGGCGATAGGTAACCTGGGGTATCTGGTACCATAATGTCAACAGCAGGTCCTCCAGTTCACGTACATTTCGGGATGGTGGTGATTAAGCGCGAACCTGCATTTCCAAGTCGAACCACAAATGTTCGATTGGGTTCATGTCAGGTGAATTTGGAGGCCAGGGCATTAACAGATAGTCACCACCATGTTCCTCTAACCACTCCTTGACGATTCTGGCAGTGTGGTAATGGCCATCACCAGCAGGGAACACAGTTCCCATGAATGGGTGAACGTGGTTCGCAGCGATGTTTAGATACCTGACAGCTGTCAGGGATTGTGCTATTGGGATAATGGGGCCTAAAGTGTCTCAAGAAAACATCACCCGCAGCAACACCACCACCTCCGCTGGCCTGTTTCCTCCCAACAATGCATCCAGGTTCCGTAACCCGCATTGGTAATCGGCGTATCCGCGCTCGGGCGTCTACGTGATGCACCAGGAATCTTGATTCTTTGGACCAGGCCACTTTCTTTCAATCATCCACGGTCCAATCTCGATGATCTTGGGCCCATTTCATGCGTTGTTGGCGATGACGTGCAGTGAGCATGAGGACCCGGCTGGCTCTTCGGCTACGCAGGCCCCATGCGCAGAAGGCTGCGATGAACTGTGTGCTGCGATACATTGCCCTGATCACCACGTTTGTAGCTGTGGGTGATTTGTCGCACTGTGGCCTTGCAGTCGCTGTGAACATTACGCGACAGTCTCCGCTCCCCTCTGGCATCAATGAGCTGCGCGGATGACACGTGGTTGGACGACGGTTCGTCGTTTGGACATCTGTGCACCACTTTTGATACGTAATCACTACAGCGGCACGTGAACAACCCACAAGTTGCGGCGTTTTGCGAGATAGTAGTTCTGAGTCGTCGTGTCATCGCAATTTATCCTTTTATTGAACTCCGATAAATCGGCAGCTTTTCCTACTCTGACTCCGAACACTACTAACCAAAAGACGATTCTCGGCTTGTATACATGTATACTATTGTGTGAACTTCACCTGCGCCACCGTTCGGTCTCCAGGCGCGCTCATTTCTCTAGGCTGGGGGGGGTCATAATGTAATGGCTCATCCATGTAAGTGTTTAAGGATCTGTTGTATTGGTTGCACATCCGGGAGACCGGAATAAATTGACTCATATCGGGAATTTCTCGAAAGGGACACCTTGTGTGTGGAGAGACATTACATCTAAGACTTCGTCTACTGTAAGAGGAACATCTGAATGCACTAAAATTTTGAATGTAAGAATTATAGTTTTACTATGAACGTGAAAACGCGCATCTTAGCCACTGAACTGGCTAAGATGCGCGTTAGCTGTTGAACCAATCCGAACGACGTCGGTTCGATCCCCACCCTTGCGAAAGGATTATCTGGTGTTAGGGCTGAAAACTTCAGTCTCCAGTTTTGCGAAATTTTTGTACAAATACGAAAAAACCTGAAACGGATTTTTTCTGAAAAAAAAACGAAAAATCTTTGAAAATACTTAAGTTAAAAAGACAGGTACTTTTGAAAACGGAAATTCCGTTAAAAGGCGGACAACTTCCGTCTCCTTTGCTGTACGCTATTTTCAGAAATTTTCCGTGAATCCACACCACTTTTTTTTTACAGTGTAATGTATTTATACATATATGTATAAGCATAGGCTTAGCGTCGGAAGGGGGGGGGGGGGGGACGTCACCCCCCCTCCCCCAAAAAAACCTTAAAAAGTCGAAAAAGTAGCAACTAGTCGTTCTCCTTTTAAATGTTGTAAAGTGTGACATACAGCCAAGGGAACAACGCTGCGCAATAGCGATCATTGTTTTGCTTTCCAGCAATAATTCTATACTAGACGAAACCCGTCAGAATCGACGGTTAGTTTTTTTTTTGTTTTTTTTTTTGAAAAGGATAAACTCAAATGAAACAACAAATGTAAACGTTATTTGATTGACAAATTCATTCAACCACTTCAGTAAAGACGATAGACCAGGTTCGCGATTTTTTTTTTTTTTTTTTTTGCGACCACCGCGAGCAACTCAGTGGGCTATATAAGCAGTCGCCTGTCCCTAATTTAGGGTCACTGGTTCCAGGGAAGGGAGAGAGCCAGTGGCGTAAGACAAGCACAGCATCCATGCCTCACCGGGATTCGAACCCGGACCCTTCACGAACGAATCATCATGGGGCGGCCAGGTTCGTCACGAGCATCACGACTGCACCCATTTCAGTCGTAAAATGTGAAACGGATGTCCCCTCATCCCGATCGCGTGCAAAAATTCAACTGGATAGCGCACCCTTTCACTCTCATCTTCAGTCACAACTGTGCTTGTAAATGTTGTTGGAATGAGATTCGCGTTGAGAATATTCTTCACCCGTCGGAATAGACGGTTGGTGTATTTTTTTTTTTAAAGAATAAACTCATATGAAACATCAAATGTAAACTTTATTTGATTGACAAATTCATTCAACCACTTCAGGTAAGACCAGGTTTGTAATTTTTTTTTTTTTTTTGCCTGAAGGTTTAACGACCACCGTGAGCAACTCAATTCGCTATAATCAGTCGCCCGTAATATTTTCGCTAACAATGGTCAACGGAATATTTATTTACATCTTTACATAATGCGAAACGTCTTACCTACGTGAATAAACTGGATCGAATGAATATTAAATTGTATATATACATCACACAGTCCAAAGGCATAACGCAATCAGGTCTTCGAGAGTGTTCGCTGTTCCGATGAGAAGAACTTTGATAGGAATGTCTGCTAGCATTGCTTTCAGCAACGGTTTACTCAGAAAAGAGAAGACTTCGGACTTTGGACTATCTCAGTCCCTCCATGCCTCCGCCTTCAACAGCCCAAGAGTCAGTCAACCTCACGCTTCTCCCATAGACTTTACATGGGAACTTTGCTGTCTCACCACGCCCGAACTGTTGCCCCGAACTCATTTTTCTCTTCGACTGGCACATCTACATGATGTTAAGACCTTTATTTTGATACTTCAACCATATCTTTACGTTCAGCCGTTCTCTCAAAATAGGACGCACAGTAAAAAACCCTATAGAATTAATATATAGACAGCATGCAGTCATCTGATGATGGAAACCATCATCAGATAACTTGCACGAGGTACTTTGAAAGGCATATTTTTTTCATCCGCGCATATCTTGTAGTTTTGGAATACACTGGTGTGCAAAAATTAAGGACGAAGAGGAGAAATTAGCATAACAGCGGAACGAGCAGGCAGAACGGACCGAAAGACCACTCAGGAGATAGGCTAGGGTCCGGTACGGTAGAGCATGCGCATATATGCAGCATGGCGTAGGGGGCGGGTGGGGGGTCGGAATGGTATAAAGCACACGAGCGGTGTATGCTCAACAATTCGGTGAAAGCTATTGCACGGTGTACATCGGTTTGAACGACGTCGAGTTGCTGCCACCGTGTGATATAAAGTCATCCAGATGTCATCCAGATGTCATCCAGTAGATGACATCTGGATGACTTTACCCGAGGTCGCGTCATTGGGAAGTTGGAAGAAAGTCGAAGTGTGACTAGTATGGCCGAGGAGTTCGGGATCGCTCACAGCATCGCTTCACGAGCTTAGAGAGCATTTCAAACGACAGGAACAGCTGTCCGAGAGTTTAGCAATGGTCGTCTACGAGCAACCACGGCGGCGGACGACCGGTATATTGTCATACAGGCGAGAAGAAACAGACGGCAGACAGCGGAAGAAATCGCAAGGCACATACAACAGACAACTGGACGTCCGTTATCGCGTTTTACCGTAGCCAGAAGGCTGCACGAAGGTGGTCTATTTGCACGACGACCGGTACGGTGTGTGCCATTAACGCCTCCTCATCGGAGACGGCGGTTTCTGTGGTGCCAGGAACACAAGAACTGGACACATCAGCAATGGGGTCGATTTCTCTTTACGGATGAAAGCCGATTTAGTCTGACGAGCGATTCTGAACGTATACACATCTAAAGTGAGCAGGGAAGAGACAATCACACCTCCAACATCATAAAAAGGGACCGGTTTTGAGGTGGCGGAGTTCTCGTTTGGGGCGGTATCATGCTTGGTAGCCGTACTGACCTCCACATCTCCCAAGGAGGTTCAGTCACTGGTGTCCGCTATTGTACCGAGGTTCTCCTGCCTCACGTGCGTCTGATTAGAGGTGCTGTGGGTCCTGAGTTCCTCTTCATGGACGACAACGCTACACCTCATCGTACAGTGGCTGTCGCAGAGCTGTTGGAGAGTGAATATATTCAACGCATGGATTGGCCCGCAAGGTCCCTGGACCTAAATCCAATCGGACACGTGTGGGACCTTCTCGGGAGACGCTTGGCAGCACGCCACCAGCCGCCAGCAACGATTCCGCGACTGCGATTGGCGCTACAAGAGGAATGGGCCGCGATGCTCAACTGCTCCTTGATAACCTCGTCCTCAGCATGGACAGACGTTGTGTTGTAAGTCCTGCAACGCAGTCAGGGGTGATCATATCACCTACTAAAGACTGAATTTTTCTTGGCAGCCGCTTGTCACTTGGACGTATCTGTCTTCTGTGCAGTTGTGCTCGAAGCTGCCTTTTCAATAAAGTGCCTTTGTATCCTTTGGATTCTTTGTTTGGACGGGTTTGCTCACTTGTCCCATATTCTTACATCTTGGGGATCTTGTGGTATGATTTGAGTCGATGTGGAGCACTTCTGCACCACATCACATTCGAAAAACCGTCTCGTCTTCACTTTCCAGTGTATATTGAGCATGTAAAATACCTAAGTTGTGGCACTAATGACTAATGGCAATTGAACAGGAGCATTTTCGAAGAAATTTCCGAGAATTCCTCCCCCTCCCAAATAGTTTACACTTATTCGTGCCCCCCTCCATTTTTGGTCACCCTAGTGCATAAGCAGTGGTGTAGTGGAGCCGGAAAGTCCTGGAATGACGTTTCCGATACTTTTTTCTAGCCTCCACGCTTTTCGGTAAAACTTGGCAGTAAGATTGGTTTTCGTTTTAAAATGCGAATGTTCTATAATTCTTTTCCAATTGAAAAAAATGCAACGGAAAAACTGCACAGTCTGTTGAATTAACGTCCTATGTTTTTAGCACGTCTTTTGTGAAAAAGATCGTGCTTATGTTATCGGTTTGTCCGTCCGTCTGCGGATACCATAGCTCTGCTACTGATACGCGGATTGAAAAAATTCTTACTGCATTGGTAAGCTTAAAATGTCCGAATGATGATCCTTTATTTCGTTTTTTCACAGGATGTACAATTTTACCGCTAGAAGGCGTAAATACAGACGATATCGAATTCAAAATACATTTTATTTCATATATTTACTTCTAAACATGCGACTGAAAAAGTCTTTTACCCTTCGATTCCATTTATGTTGAAGACTATTTTAGGTGAAGTCATTTTTTCAAGTTACGCATAGATTTTCCGCAAGGCGGCGTAATAATAAACTGCGTTTTCCCCGATATCTCTGCTTCTAAAACTCCGATTTGAAAAAGGGAAATATTTTGCATATAATTTCTAATTTTTTGGTAATAAACGGTTTGGTCACCAGGGTGCGTACGGTTTAATTTCTGCTTCTGTTGCATTTGTAGCAAAATCTGAGTTTCTAAAATCTCGATTAAAAAATTTGTTCGTGTGCTGATACCACTCACGTCGATAAACCTTTTCGGAATATTTTCCTCGTAAAATAATGCATGGTTTTTCCGCCAGGGGGCGCAGTGTATATCTTATTTTTGTCGATATCTCTGCATCTAAGAAACCGATTTGAAAAATTCTTTGTTTGTTGGATAGAGTTTATAGTGCGAAACGTTTTTCATGTAATTTCAAAATTTTCAAGAAATTCATAGACTTTCCGCTAGGGGGCGTTAAGGTAAATTGCGTTTTCCCTGACTACTTCTAAAACTCCGATTTGAAAAATTCTTCCTGTATCGCATACAGCTCCTGATACAGCGCCGACGTGGGCGAAAGCCCACGTCGCCCACGCCTAGGGCCAGCCCTGGTTTTATCGATTGTTGAAACTGGTTGATTGTTTTCCTAACAAGTTCCTTTGACTTTGAATAGCTTTGATAAATTTATTTCGAGTCAGAAAAGACGTGCTCAATACAACCGAAAATTCGGTGTCATCTTTCTTGTTTGTAGGTAGAGTCAGCCTCTAAATGTATTCTCACTTAGCAGTACCAAATGGTGAAATCTTGTTCCTTGAATGCCAAAATGTGTAAATCCAGAAGTCTAATTTCAACCGATCACTATCCAGTACTTTCTTATACTACACTGCTGGACAATTGCTAAGGATGGATCATAAACGGCTATATAGCGCATAAAAAAGTAAGTGTGGTTGGATGCCAAGTGAAATAAAATAATGTCAGCATGCCAGGACATTACAAGAAAGACAATTTATTGTGCTCTGAAATCCAGAAGGCTTTAGAACGTGTTCAAGGGACAAACAGGCCATTTTGTGCAGCATACGTAAACGTGAAAAAAATGCAATTACCGTCCACAGGCGTTCCGGCGTGAGATGTCAATACGGGATATGGCCACCATGGAGGGCGATGCAAGATTCCACACGTCGTGTCATGCTTTGCACAACATTATCAAGCAGCTGTTGGGGTAATTTATCCCATTCCTCTGTCAGTGCACGGATGAGGGTGTCCTTGTTTATTGGAGAGTATTGGCGACCAGCAAGACTCCTCCCCAAAACATCCCACACATTTTCAATGGGATTCAGATCTGAAGAACGTGCTGGCCATACGAGGCGTTGAATATCCTCGCTCCCAAGACACTCCTGGACAGCGACTGTTCGATGACATGTTGCGTTGTCGTCCATGAAAATGAATCTATCACCGACAGCACCACGGAACATGCGAACATGAGGTAGCAGAACATCATTAATGTATCGTTGGCCAGTCATAGTCCCAGTTGGAAGCACATAGAGGGACGTACGGCCATTGATCATGATGCCAGCCCATACCATGACACTACATGTCGGATATCGGTCCCTTTCCTGTATGTTTGCTGGACAATATGCAGTACCACTATCACGCCAGATCAGTTGTCGTCGACAATCAGACGATAGACTGTATCTACTCTCATCTGAGAAGAGGACAGCAGACCAGCCGTTATCAGTCCAATTGCGATGTTGATGGCACCATTGCAAACGGGTGGTACGGTGACGTCTGGACAATGGGATGCACACAACAGGACGGCGGGCGTATAATCCTCCTTCATGCAAACGTCTGACTACAGTTTTTCGGGAGATCCGCTTGCCAGTAGCAGCCATAAACTGATTTGCTACCTCACTAGCTGTGCTGCGCCGGTGTCTTTTTGTTGATAGCACTATGTACCGATCTTCTGCAGGTGTCGTACTGCGAACACGACCTCCCCCGTGACGTTTGCTACACTCTCCATTTGTTTGAAATGATTTCCAAAGCCTTGAAACAACACTGTGGCTGACGTCGAACTCCCTGGCAACATCTGTTATTTTTCGCCCTTCTTCAATCTTGCCAATAATACGGCCACGCGTAAAATCATCTAGGTGATGTCGGGAAGACATACTGAAAATTGCAAGTTCGTCAATTGATTCTTTCCCTTTCAACTTTGCGTTTGAACAACAACGGTCAATAAGCGTCAAATCTGTTATATCTCTTATCAGCGCTATGACGTCACGAACAAGTTCGGCAATCCAAAATTTGCATACGCACAACACGTCTTACTGTATTCCGCACTTATGCTAATTTCCACATTTTCCTGCCTTCCATTTTATGGTTGCTATCGTTGCTATTGTCATCCGTCCTTAGCAATTGTCCGGCAGTGTATAATATAAGTAAGAAAAAAGGCGAGAGGCGGAATGGAGAGGAGGGGGGGGTAAGAAAGGAAAGGTATTGAAGACGTGAAGGCCCCACGCGTTCCTGTACTTTTTCACATAGCACTACACCACTGTATATAAGGTAGAAAAACAGATGGGGGCGCGGGTGCTGCTTCCCCAGAAAAAGCCTCGATTTGTTAGGTTTTAATAACAAATTGAATATTTTTTCGTGAAAGAAAGTATTTATCTATGCTGTTACATAAGAATATTACAATAAGTTGTGCATACAAAGGCTATTGAACAGCTAAGGGAACAAGAGAGAAGTCGTCTTAGGAGTCCTGACATAGCCCTTAGTTCCCTCAAAAGTATGAAACAAGTGAGTTTGGCCTTATCATGAATTATTTTTAGTAAATAATAATAATTATTATTATTATTTGGATTCAATTAAAGAAGGCCTACTGAAAAGTACAAATTATAAAAAAAGGCCTCCTTAAGATTTAATCTATTTGGCCAACATAAAAGTATGTATATTTCTTTCGTTAATTAATTGAAATAATTTATAGACATACTAAGCACACTTTTTCATTATTTTGAGGGAAAATATCAGAAAGGTCCCCGGTTATTTCCGACACGAAAAATACGTAACGGAAATAAATATTGCGCCCCAACGATTGGGGCGCAACCTTTGGGGGTCTGTCCCAGGCGCAGAAATATCTACTCATGCCGCTGGTCAGAGGCGCCGACTTCACCGAATTATTGAGGGGGCAGGCATGAAGAGATCAGACGTGGGAGGAGCACGTCTACGTCTGTTCCTTTGTCTGGAGGAAAATAAAAATTAAAAAAGGGGGGGGGTCAAAAAGAAAATTTCCTTGTTCATACGAATATTACAGTAAGTTGTGAAGAACTTCATTTTTTAACATATTAATTTTGCTCAATATTAATATTTTAAAAAATGAAATTCAGCCTGCGATTTTATAAAAATATCCCGATAGATTTTGTTTCCAAACGTTTATAAAATATATGAAAAATTAGCCCTGTTACTCAAAGAAAGAGAAGCGCAAAAAAAAAAAAAAAAAAAAAAACAGATAAATAACGGCACTAGAGATTATACGTTTCGGTATTTTTATTTATTTAATTTTTCATAATTGTTTTAATCATTACGGGAACATATCGAACAAAATACGGGGCTGACAGTTTCTGATCAAATAAGCAACGCTTTATATGGGTAAAAAGTTTACTTATTTTGTTATTTATAAATTTTTCGGAAATAAATCGCTTTGGTCTCATAAGGTGCAGTTTGTTCCACTTTATGAGGACACAGCGATTATTTAATTAAATAGAACGAAAAATATTGGTTGGACACTGCCTCCCTAGGAGTAAAATTATTAGGGGGGGGGGCAAGATTCACTTTGTCCCCCTATAGTCGGCGCCTATGCCTCTGGTCACATTTAAATGTCGAACCAAAAGTTCTCTCTAATTCGCGCAGCTATAAGTTTTAATGCAAAAATAGATATAATCAAATTAATGTTATTGAGGAACGATATTCTTCTAAAAATAGTATAACGTATTAATGTATTAGTAATCCGAATTTCTTGGTGTCGAATAGAAAATCAGTTACCAAGCTTTCACACATTAACCAGATGGCGTTTTCAAGGAAGGTAGCAAACTGCAAACTGGATAATACAAGTAGATATTCTTCTCATTGACGTCTTTTTTTGCTGGGAATCTGTTTAAAGTTGTCTTTATTTGTTCAGTCGTGTGGACTGGGCAACTTTTATCTTTCTATTTGTTATTTACTGAAACAAAATAATGGATGTTCCTGTTTGCATTTTGAACTCTCAAGTACACTGTAAATCGAGAATCCATCACAAAGTGATTGAATTTACTGTTCTTTCCGCTGATCTGCGGGAATGCTCAAGAAACGATTTTTTTTTCTGGTTTTTAACATGTACAAGTGCACGCGCGTTAGAACGTATTCACTCCGAACCTCGTTGTTCTTTGGCTACTTTTCAATGAAATGAGAGTCATATTGAATTTCAAGCGAATCTGAGGGGAGAAAAAAAGGAGGCTGTCTTTCCACGTCGCGTTGAACGCGAAACTCAGCGAAACGTGACGCCAGCCAGATCTGAAACAGTAAGCTTCGCTTCGCGTGTGTAAGCAAACTTTCCAGCCAGCCAGCTCTGCCAGCTTTTGGCTTTTATCCCACCGTTCTTCGCAATATCCTTTCCCTCCGCCACCCTGTCTCATCCAACCATTTGATCGATCGCCTGACGAAAGCCCTTCGGGGAAACGCCGTTCGCCATGTTTCCGCTGAAGGAGATGTTTTGTTTTTGTGGCGCTGCTGACGCTTTCTCCCTTCTGCGCATGCTCCCAGTTGGTCTGCGAGAGAAGTACGGAAAATGATTAATAGCAAGTTAAACTTTTGCTCTTCTCTGATACGATATAATCTGTATTGGAAGGTAGCAATTAAAAAAAAGATAAAAACTTTTTTTAAGGTGCGGGTTTTAGTATACGTCGCACCTGCCAATTCGCCGAGATGGAGTGAACAGTGAAAAAATTTAAATGTAGCCTGAGTTGCTGGAAGCAAGAACATTAACCCGGAAAGAATAACAATTTTATCCGTTGACTGCCACTTGCGAACGCAGTGGTCCTTTAATCGAGTGGAAGAAACGTTTTCTTAGAAAGTTCGTAATCTAGGGGTCTGCCGGAGTTATTTGTTGGTGCTAGAATTTTTCTGATTCGGTTTACGACGCTAACCCGGAAACGCTAATGCTTTCAAGAAAATGCAAGCCACTTCTAAGTGATTCCTTGGTTGGTGTAAAGTTAGTGTAATATTTTCAGAAGAAGTAATCGACACTGCTTTTGGAGTTGGGATGCCCAACTGTGGGAGAGGGGAAAGGTAAATCTTGGCCATCTAAAAAGTTTACGTGTAGCAATTGAATTAGATATACCTATCTAGTAACGTGTAGCACCACCTTTCGCCCTGATGACGGCGGCGATTCGTCTCGGCATGTACTCGACAAGACACCGGAAGCGTTGGGAAGCCATACGGATCCACGACTCCTGAACAAGCTCCCACAGTTCAAGAAGATTTGATGGAGGGGGTGTCAGAGCCTCGAACATCTCTCTCGATGGCATCTCAGATGTGCTCGATAGGACTGAGGTCAGGTGACCTAGCTGGCCAAAGAAGCGAGGTCACGTCGGTGGAGTGTTCATCCAACCATTCGGACACAATTCGGGAGCGATGGCACGGTGCATTGTCTTGTTGCAGGATGAGGTCCCCAGTGGAATGTTGAAGACGCACAAACGGGAGCAAATGGTCGTCTAGGATGTCCCGGTAACGTTGACCTGTGAAGGACGATATCACACGTACCAGGGATCCTATTTCAGTCCCCAGACGATAATGCCACCCTCACCAGCTTGAAGAGTACCCTGCTGGCAAGAAGGACCCATCACTTCATGTGGTTTGCGCCGTACTCGTATGCTGCCATCCGCATGTGCCAACGTGAATCTTGACTCATCAGTCCAGGCAACATTTCCCCACATGTCTAGGGTCCACTGGCGATGTTCCCGCGCCCATGCTAATCTATACACCCTGTGATGTGCGGTCAGCAGCGGTACCCTCGTGGGACGATGGCTTCTGTACCCCATAGCGAGGAGATGGTTCTGGATGGTGTGGCTGCTTACACGTTTTTGTGCACCAGCGTTAAATTGCCGAGTGATTTCTTGCACTGTGGCCCGTCTATCCGCTTTTACAATGCGAGCTAGCCGACGATGACTCCGCTCATCCACACGCTATTGTCCACCGCAGTTGGCCCTTGCAGGGATGGTTTTACCGGATTCGATGTACTCACGGTGTACCCGTGACACAGTGGCTCGTGAAAATTCCAGTGCCTGCACGACTTCCGAGATGGAATGACTCATTCGCCGGGCCCCGACAATTTACCCACGATTAAATGCGCTCAGATCCTTCGTCTTACCCATATTGCGTCCGACTCTTACTGATTCCCGTCGCATCACTCCATATATTGTCGGATCACTGCATACGTCATGTCGACAGCGCCACATTTGCATAACGCCAGATGTCTCTAATTCAATTGCTCTTCAGTGTATTTTTTGTCCTGTTTGGTTAAACATTTCTTTTTTTTTTGTGCGTGTGTGTGTATGTGTGCCATTTTCGAAATGCATGAATATAAATATTTAGAAAACCAAAAATTTATTGTATGACTGATTATTACCAATATATGGAGTTCAGCACCAGGGGTGTAGCAATTCAAAAATTAACAGGGGGGGGGGTCAAACATTTTTTTTCGTACCCAAACACCGAAAATAACTGCTGATCTATTTTTTTTTTTTTTTTTTTTGATTGGAGGTTTAACGACCACCGTGAGCAACTCAATGGGCTATAAGCAGTCGCCCGTCCCTAATTTAGGGTCGCTGGTTCCAGGGAAGGGAGAGACCAGTGCCGTAAGACAAACACAACATCCATGTCTGACGGGATTCGAACCCGGACCCCTTACGGACGAATGATCATAGGCCAGCGCCTTATACCACTGCGCCACCAGGGCGGCCTGCTGATCTAGAATAATCAATTATTAATTAAGTGTTATCAATAATTCATAATAATTCATTATTTAGAATAATTATATAAATTAATTAATATCCATCAAAATACTGACAAAATCTTGTTACAAAGCTTTTTGTAAGCGGAAGGCTGTATATTTATTAAATATGGTTAATGTAAAATTGAGTTCTTCTCTCTCAGTACTCAGTTTCTCAGAGTTATTTATAAAGGAGCAATTTTTGTTTTTATTTTATTTTGATTGTATGTTTTACAACCACCGTGAGCAACTCAATAGGCTATAAGCAGTCGCCCGTACCTAATTTAGGTCATTGGTTCCAGGGAAGGGAGAGAGCCAGTGCCGTAAGACAAATACAACATTCCATGCCTCACCGGGATTCGAACCCGGACCCCTTCCGGACGAATGGTCATAAGCCATGGTTTAGACCACTGCACCACAGGCGCTATTTCAAAATTAGCTATTTTATGAAATAAATAATAGTGCAGAATATTGAAAATGTAAAGTTTTGTTAGTACTTTAATAAAATTGTACTTATCTTAGCATCATTGTACAAGGAAACTGCGTTTCGCCCCCATTGCCTTCAAAAAGTGGATCCTCTATTTACTTCTACTTCTCGATGAACAATGCAAGTACCAGAAAGTCGAAAATTAGACTGTGTGTTTCGAAGATACATTTTCTGGCTGCCGAGAGTAGGAAACGTACTTTCTGGAGCGACTGTTGAGACAAGAAGCGTTGATAGAATTGTTAGTAATTTCTTGAAGTTGGGGTTGCCGTGGCGCAGTGATTTAAGCGCTGGCTTATGTTCACTTGCCCTTTGGGTCCGGGTTCGAATCCCGGTGAGGCATGGATGTTTTTTTTGTCTTTCGGCACTGGCTTTCAATGTGTTACTTGATCAACACTGGCTGTCTGTGTAGAACATTATTCATTTAGCATACTGTAAAACCATGTTTTATGTGTACATGTTCATAATGTGTTACTTGATCAACACTGGCTCTTTGTGTACATTGGTCTTTTAGTATACTGTCAAATTCATGTTTGATCACATTTGTTTACAATGTGTTACATGATCAACACTGTCTATATCTGTGTGTAAATTGATCATTTGGCATGCTGTCAACTATGTGTGATTTGTACCTATTGCTGTGTAATTTCTATCTCCTGTTCATATCTGCTTGTATGTATTTGTACCACCAAGTCCAATAAATCATTTAAAAAAAACAACGAAAAAAAACCTCCAATAAAAAAAAATATTGTGGTAAAAAAAACAACTTCACAACTTGATAGGGATTCTATCGCAGTGGTTGGTATCTTTCCTTTTGTCTTATTGTTAATAAAGACACCTTCCAGGAGTGTGACCGACAGCGAGTGAACTCTGCTGGTGTGTTGCTTGCACGTGAAAAAATGCGCCAATAAAACGAATTCAAAGGAATTCGAAAAAATGTACTTTCCAGACGAGTGACTGCTGAGACAGAGATAATCAGATCAGATCATGTGTAGAGGATTTTAGAAAGGAAGTGTCTGACCCCAGGTATTAATCAACCCCTAGAAATAGGAAGCTAGGAGATTTGGGCTAGAGTGCCCGATAGGAAAGTGACACGGTAGCGAGCTAGAAAGGGGGAGAAAAACGCCCTTATTTATAACAGGGGGGCAGTACCCGGGCCCAGACGGCTTAACGTGCCCATCCAATGCAGAGCGGATGTTTAGTGATTCGAGCGTTCGCACCTGCCCAGGATTGAACCTGAGGTTCCTCCGCGGCAATCACGAACGTTGGCCACTAGGCCATCCGCGGACCGACTGCGAGACAGGAAGTGTTGATAGAATTTTTAGTAATTTGTTGATACTGGCAGAGCACATTTAAGGAGATAGGGTTCCGGGTACTGGCCCCCCGGTAATAAATAAGGGCGTCCTCCTCCCCTTTCTACTTCGCTTTCGTGTCACTTTCCTATCGGGCATCACTCTAGCCCAAATCTCCTAGCTTTCTATTTCTAAGGGTTGTTTAAGACCTGGGGTCAGACACTCCCTTCCTAAAATCCTCTACATATGATCATTATGATCAAGGAGACAGGGGGCCAGAGGCTGGACAGTATTTTGGGGCCCCAGAATTAATCGCACATCTAGGATATCACTACGGGTGGATGAATAAAAATACCCAGGAGAAAACATTCTCAAAGTATTCTAAGGTATATAGTCATAAAATTAACCCCGCCTTATTGAAGTGTGTGTTCCATGATTTTTCATGGGCGAATCAGTGTTAGCAAAAATATGTAAAAATACATGGTTGAAAGATGAATGCCAGTTCATTTCTGCTCCCCCCCCCCTCCGGGCTAAGCTAGTTGAAATTATATCAAAGTAGTGGACAAAATAATGTAATCCAAATATCATGATTCAAACGAATCCTCAATGCGTGAAAATTTCCCCCAATTACAGATGTGTAGAAAACATCTGCAATGCTTTTGAGGATGGACTGGGGCTACTATACTTTTTGCGGAAAGAAATAGATTTTTTTTTAGTTTCTCATAGTTTTTGCTGTGCTATCTGAAAACAACAACAAAAAAAAAAAAAATGCAAAACTCTTTCAATTCTTTAAGCTCCCTGTGTAATTCTAGAGCATCTTGAAAGTGCGGGGCCCTGTGCTGCAGCCCCCCTAGCGCCCCCTCTTAAATGTACTCTGGATATTGGGGTAAAAAAACAAAACAAGAAAACCCAAAAGCTTCAGAACTTGATAAGGATTCTATCGACGTGGTTGGCCTTTTTTGTTTTTCTTTGATTGGAGGTTTAACGCCCACCGTGAGCAACTCAGTGGGCTATAAGCAGTCGGCCGTCCCTAATATAGGGCCACTGGTTCCAGGGAAGGGAAAGAGCCAGTGCCGTAAGGCAAACACAACATCCATGTCTCACCGGGATTCGAACCCGGACCCCCTTTCGGACGAATGATCAGAATTTCAAATGGTATTTATTGACAAATAAATATATACAAGTATTTACAATCACCGGGTTGTCGTCGCACGTAGGCGATCCCATCAGTGCCGCCCCGGTGGCGCAGTGGTCTAAGGCGCTGGCCTCTGATCGTTCGTCCGTAAGGGGTCCAGGTTCGAATCCCGGTCAGGCTTGGATGTTGTGTTTGTCTTACGACACTGGCTCTCTCCCTTCCCTGGAACCAGTGACCCTAAATTAGGGACGGGCGACTGCTTATAGCCCATTGAGTTGCTCATGGTGGTCGTTAAACCTCAAAAAAAAAAAAAAAAAAAATCCCATCAGACTTTTCACCTGACGAATCATTTAACAGAAGTAGAGAAGAATGACGTATGTAGAGGACTGTTCATAAAAATTCAGGGAAAGTCATTCGGAGAATGCCCAAATATCGAAAGAACAAAACAGAAAGTGATAAATTGTTGGAAAAATGTAGGAATAGCACTGATGGAAAAGGAAAAAAGCCATCGTCATCGCTTAGACCACTGCGCCACCGGGGCGGCGCTTGGTCTCCCCTGTTCTCGTATTGTTAATAAAGGCATCTTCCATAAGTAGTGTGAAAGACAGCGAGTGAACCCTATGGGTGTGTTGCTTGCACGTGGAAAAATGCGCCAATGAAATGGATTCGAAAAAAATCGGAAAAAAAATAAATAATTGTGATTTGAATCAGTTTTTTAATCGATATTTCAGATTCATCTCGATATTTTTAAAGAACAAGATTCAAAATTCGGCTTTAAAAGAGAAAAAGAAATCACGTGATTCGGCATTCAAAAAAATTGTGCCTTGATATCCAATGGGCGAGGGGAAGTGGGGGGGGAGCTTGAGCCTCTCCCTTCCCTACGCCAATGTCTGTAGGTATTAAGTTGGTAAAAAGCACTTTGGGGCTTGTTGGCAACAGCGAGATTCGACCCTGAGCGAGTGTGTGTGTGTGTATGTTGTTAGTAGGGGACGGAGATGTCTGCAGTGGTATGTGTGTGTGTTTGTATAAGAGAGTGGGACGTCATCGATTCTTTCTCCTATCCCTAATCCATATAGGAATTGAATTTTGCAGTGTGACCCCTTGCTAGTCCAGAGAACGGGCGATTTCCCCCTCTCGAAATGTTATATTCTTCGATAATTTCTAAAGTTTAGGTAATATTTTTAGGCTTACATTCAACTAAATATTTTCAATAATGTCTCATTTCATTATTTAATTTTCAGTGGTCTAAGCGATGGCCTCTGATCATTCGTCCAAAAGGGGTCCGGGTTCGAATCCCGGTGAGGCATGGATGTTGTGATTGTCTTACGGCGCTGGCTCTCTCCCTTCCCTGGAACCAGTGACCCTAAATTAGGGACGAGAAACTGCTTATAGCCCGTTGAGTTGCGCACGGTGGTCGTTAAACCTCCAATCCCAAAAAAAAAAAAAAATGTATATATATCACAGCCTCTCCTTGACAAATGTCAACCCCGCCTTCTCGTGGTGCATCCTGTTCCCACTAAAGGGGCTCTGACGACCGCCCATAGCGGTATAACTATACCATCGGGATTAGAGGAAATTCTATCCCACACTCACCAACCCGCTTGGCCAGCGTGGTGAGTTATGGCCAAACCCCTCCAAAATGATTCCACAACTTAAATCTTGGCCCTCAGTCTCCGGCAGCTGGAATGTACCTGGCCAAGGCAGCGGCCAGTGCGACATGAAGGCAGAGGGTGCTAAGAATCCCCGGAGGACCGGACCAGGCTGCCATCTGATGCTGACCTTGGCTACTTACAATGGACGCTCCCTATCTTCTGATTCAAGGCTTCTTGAATTGGAAGAGGAACTACAAAGGATCAAGTGGGACATCGTGGGGCTAAGTGAGGTAAGGAGAAAAGGAGAAGATCTCATCGAACTGAAAAGTGGACATCTCTTCTACTATCGTGGGACAGATACTGGCAGAACTAGTGGTGTTGGATTTATAATAAACAAGAAACTGAAGGATAAAGTTGTAGAAGTTGAAAGTTCCTCTGACAGAGCTGCATGACTTGTTATCCAACTCTCGAAAAGATACCAGGCTCAGATTATTCAAACTTATGCACCCACCACAAGTCATCCTGAAGAAGAAATTGAAGAATTTTATGAGGAAATTTGTCATCTAAATAATAAAGGTAAGCAGCACTTGAAAATAATTATGGGAGATTTCAATGCAAAAATAGGGCAACGGCAACAGAATGAAACTTCAGTAGGTAAATTCGGTCACGGCAACAGAAACCAGCGTGGAAATACTCTCGTTGAGTTTGCAGAGGCAGAAGGGTTTTTCATCTTGAACTCCTTCTTCAAGAAAAAGCCACACAGGAAATGGACATGGAGACATCCAAATGGGACGACAAGTGAAATTGATTTTATTATGTGTAACAAAAAATTCGTCATAGAAGACTGCAGTGTGCTAAACAAGTTCAACACAGGTAGTGACCATAGATTGGTGAGATGTAAGATGCACCTCAACACTAAACTTGAACGTGGCAAGCTCATAAGACAAACAAAATCTATTGACATAACCAACCTTAAAAAACACCATAATACCTTCAAGTTAGAACTGAAGAACAGGTTCTCTGCTTTAGAAGGCCTAACATCGGAAGAAGTGGGCATCTCTGAAGTTAACAGAAAAGTAACCAAAGCTCTTATGGAAACAGCAACAAAATTAGCTGGGTCTAAGAACAAGTTGCATGTGAACAAATTATCAGGAAAAACCAAAATGTTGATGCAAAAAAGAAGAGAGATGAGGACAACTAAAGAAGATGTGACTTCCAAAGTGGAATATATAGAGCTATGCAAGACAGTAAGAAAAAGTATCACCGAAGACGTAAGGAAATTCAACTGTGAACTAGTGAGGAAAGCAATTGAAAACAACCAAAGCCTAAAGATAGCAAAGGGACATCTCAGTAAGGGAAGAAAACAGATTATGGCACTGAGAAAAGAAGATGGTTCTGTAACAAGAAATAGAGGCGAAATTTTGACAAGAGTGAAAGATTTCTACTCCAAATTATATGAAAGGGATGATATATGCACTCCAGACATCATGAAAGATACCAGTACCAGAGTTCCTCCAGTCCTTCCAGCAGAAGTTGCACATGCAATCAAGAACATGAAGCGAGGAAAAGCTCCAGGAGAAGATGGAATTACTGTAGACATCATACAAGAAGCAAGTGGAGAAATCGAAACAGTACTCGCCCAAATTTTCACTCGATGCCTTAATGAAGGAAAGATTCCTGAGGATTGGAACACCGCTACAATGATCCTGCTACATAAGAAAGGTGACATTGAGGATCTCGGAAACTACAGACCTATCAGCCTCCTATCAGTAGTTTATAAAATCTTCACTAAAGTTCTTTCACACCGCTTGAAGGTAACACTGGACATGGCTCAACCGAGAGAACAAGCTGGATTCAGGAGTGGCTACAGCACAATAGATCATATCCACGTGCTGAGAGAACTAATTGAAAGAGCGAGGGAATATGAACTTCCATTGTGCATGGCTTTTATCGATTATGAAAAAGCCTTTGATTCGGTGAAACCATCAGCAGTTACAATGGCTCTGAAAACCTGCGATATTGAAGATGCATACATTAATATTATTAATAACATCTATGAAAATGCAAGTGCAAAGATTAGGCTGTTTGAAAATACAACACACGTAAGAATTGGAAAGGGAGTGAGACAAGGTGACACCATATCTCCGAAGCTCTTTAATGCCACATTAGAGGGTGTTTTTCAGTCGCTGAGCTGGGAAAACAAGGGGATAAAGATTAATGGAGATTATCTAACCCACCTTCGTTTTGCTGATGACGTAGTCATTTTTGCAACTAGCCCATCAGAGCTGCAGAGTATGATCCAGGAACTTGCTGACAAGAGTAAAGAAGTGGGATTAAAAATGAACTTTCAGAAGACAAAAGTGATGTTCAATGCTTTTACAAGAAATGAAGATTTATCGATTGATGGAGAAAAGCTGGAGATAACAGACACGTACGTTTATCTTGGACAGCAGATATCAAGTGAGGGTCACATTGATGAAGAAATTAATCGGCGTACAAAACTTGCCTGGAGAGCTTTTGGAAGAAACGGCATAATTTTCAAGAGCAATATGCCATTATGTCTTAAAAGAAAAGTGTTTGATCAATGCATCCTTCCAGTGCTTACGTATGGTGCAGAGACGTGGACCTTAACTAAAAGAGACATACAAAGGCTGCAGACAACTCAAAGTAGCATGGAGAGGTGCATGCTTCGTGTAACCAGGAGAGATAAGAAGAGGAACTCGTGGATCCGAAAAATGACAAGAGTGGAAGACATCATGATCAGAGTTAAATCCCTGAAATGGCAATGGGCTGGACATACTGCCAGAAGGACAGATCATCGATGGACAGCCGAAATTTTAGATTGGATTCCAAGGGACAGGAAAAGACCCAGAAGAAGACCACATGGGAGATGGGTGGATGGAATTCGAAAGTATGCAGGGGTGACATGGAGGAGACTGGCACAAGACAGACCGTTGTGGAGGAAACTTGGGGAGACCTTCGTCCAGCAGTGGATTGATAATGGTTGACAATGATGATGATGATGATATATATATATATATATAAAATACAATAGAAAGACAAAATAATACAAAATGGCACATCAGATGCTGGACCGGGCCTAAATAATAGCTGCAATTGACGGACCGGGCCGAGTGTCTAATATCTGAAACGGGCTGGGCCTTCAACGTACGGGTTTGAGCCGGGTTGGGCTCACCAGATGAGGCCGGTGCAGACCCCTGCGCCTGGTGAATGTGACGATCAATCAGACGCTCAGATCTCTTGGGTCATGTACGTTGAGTTTGGTGTTATGGGCAGGGCTGGAGCACGTTTTTCTTATCTGGATGGATGAGACTTGGAATTACGCCTCTTCGAGTTCAAAAGTTCCGCAATTCCCTTCAAATAGCTCGCAGTTTTTACTTTCTCAAACTTCCGTTATAAGAAAGCGTTATGATCCTTCAAAAAAAAAAAAACATTACTGAAAATGTAAATACCCGATACTTTTTAGTAATATTAATTCAATACCCATAAGAGCCAACGTTTGGAAATAGCAAGTAAAACCTAAAAGTCACGTGAACGCCGACAGCACAATACAAACCAGAAATGTAGAGTAAAAAAAACAAGTTAGTAAAATCATGAGATGGGTTGATTATGATACGCTTTCCAACATACCAGAAATCATTACTCAAGTTATGAGGATAATGGCTGTGGAATTAATCTCGCTCCTGTGCCTTGACTTTTGACCCCATTTCGACGATATTCAACAGAACCGGTTCAGTATACCTCTGAAACAACACGGTAAAGTTTTGTTGCAATCGAAATATTTTTACGTAAGTTATGACGCATAAGGGCGATGGAATGGATCCCGCTCCTATGTCCTGACCTTTGACCCCATTTCGTCCATTTTCAATAGGGTTCGTTCCCTTCCACATACTAAAATTTCATCGAAATAAAAACCATTTTTACGGGAGTTATCGTGCGGACAGACAGACAGACGGACAAAGCTGGAGCATATATACGCTTCTTCAACCTACGGTTAAAAAGCGTAAGAAAGCATAGAAAGAATGCGCATAAAATTGTGAAAGCAAAAATAGGATGATCATTTCGGAGTAGGGCTTGGAAAAATTCCGTTCAACGTTAAACTCTCGGAGGAGCTTTCTGCGACAGAGCACGGATCATTAATCAATTCCTCATCCCTACTTGGTGCTCCGAAATGTCACGGAGTTTCGCATATCAGCATATTATTTTGTATGCTTCTATCTGCTGTTTGAGACTATTTCTTTCATGCATATGAATGGTTCACGCCTCATTACGCCGTGCTGGTTAGCTTCGTGGAATGCTACACTGGTGTGCAAAAATTAAAGACAGAGAAGAGAAATTAGCATAACAGCGGAACGAGCAGGCAGAACGGACCGAAAGACCACTCAGGAGATAGACTAGGGTCCGGTACGGTAGGGCATGCGCATATATGCAGCATGACGTAGGGGAGGGGGATGATGTCGGAAGGGTATAAAGCACACGGGCGGTGTACGCTTAGCAATTCGGTGAAAACTATTGCACGGTGTACATCGGTTTGAACGACGTCGAGTTGCTGCCACCGTGTGATATGGCGAACAGGCAATCACAGCATTGTTTCACGAGCTTGGAGAGCATTTCAAACAACAGGAACAGCGAGAGTTTAGCAGTGGTCGTCCACGAGCAACCACGACGGCGGACGACCGGTATATTGTCCTACAGGCGAAAAGAGACAGACGGCAGACAGCAGGAGAAATCGCAAGGCACATGCAACAGACAACTGGACGTCCGTTATCGCGTTTTACCGTGGCCAGGAGGCTGCACAAAGGTGGTCTATTTGCACGACGACCAGTACGGTGTGTGCCATTAACGCCTGCTCACCGGAGACGGCGGTTTCTGTGGTGCCAGGAACACAAGAACTGGACACATCAGCAATGGGGTCGATTTCTCTTTACGGATGAGAGCCGATTTAGTCTGACGAGCGATTCTGAACGTATACACATCTGGAGAGAGCAGGGAACACGCAATCACACCTCCAACATCATCGAAAGGGACCGGTTTGGAGGTGGCGGAGTTCTCCTTTGGGGCGATATCATGCTTGGTAGCGGTACTGACCTCCACATCTCCCAAGGAGGTTCAGTCACTGGTGTCCGCTATTGTACCGAGGTTCTCCTGCCTCACGGGCGTCTGTTTAGAGGTGCTGTGGGTCCTGAGTTCCTCTTCATGGACGACAACGCTACACCTCATTGTACAGTGGCTGTCGCAGAGCTGTTGGAGAGTGAGGATATTCAACGCATGGATTAGCCCGCAAGGTCCCCGGACATAAATCCAATCGAACAAGTGTGGGACCTTCTCGGGAGACGCTTGGCAGCATGTCACCAGCCGCCAGCCGCCAGCAACGATTCCGCAGCTGCGATTGGCGCTACAAGAGGAATGGGCCGCGATGCCTCAACAGCTCCTTGACAACCTCGTTCTCAGCATGGACAGACGTTGTAAATCCTGCAACACAGTCAGGGGTGATCATATCCTATACTAAAAACTGGATTTTTCTTGGCAGCCGCCTGTCACATGGACGTTTCTGTCTTCTGTTCAGTTGTGCTCGAAGCTTTGTATCCTTTGGATTTCTTGTTTGGACGGTTTTGCTCACTTGTCCCATATTCTTACATCTTGGGGATCTCATGGTATGATTTGAGTCGATGTGGAGCACTTCTGCACGACGTTACATTCAAAAACCGTCTCGTCCTTAATTTTTGGACGCCAGTGTATGTGCGGCAAACAAAAGTTTCTAAAAAATGCAAAACTGAAGAGAGTGTACAGCTGTCTTTTTTAGAAGCCATTTTCAGTAAAAGTTGTCCATTTCAATTTTTTTACGCCCTCAGAGCGTGAATTTAGGCCCCTAGCGTGATAGTTATGGGCCCTCCTTGCCCTTCTGGTAGCTGCCCTTGGTTATGGGCTGGTTTTCTTTCCCTGCGGTGGCTCTCGCTCTTTATTACTCTTAATTGCCCTTAACTTGGGATCTGGAAACTTTCCTGTGGTGGCTCTCTCTCTCTTCATTACTCTTAATTGCCCTTAACCTGGGATGAGCGGCGTATCTTGGGTCCAAGACCTGGGCTATCTCACCCCCCTTCCAGTACTGTTTTTTTTTAAATGGCGAAGCTTATTTTTCAGTTGTAAAGTAACAGAAGTAACTGTTTTTTTTCTAAATTTTAGGTACGTGCTAACACAAACATGATACCAAATAATTATGAGAATTAGGATTTGAACATTTATTTGTACATGAACTCCATTCTTCTTCTGAATACTTTATTTGTACATGAACCCAATAAAGGGAATAAAAACACCTTCAGTTCACAAAGGGAATAAAACACCTTCAGTTCATTGAGTCGAACTGAAAATTTGATGCATAGGGTTTTTAAGTTCTGACAGTAGTTGTTCAGGAAAGCTTTCACAAAATTTATGAAAACAGTTCGAATCCAACAAAGCCACGGATTTAAGATATAATATTACTGATTTTAATTCATTGACACTTCACACAACTGAAACAACTCTCGTAAAACACCTGCTGTTATGGGCTTTAGGTTACGTTTATGTTTTTTAGCATAAACGTACCCTTTAAGTCTTCTCTTTCCTGAGCGAGCCGTTACCCAAAGCAATGGCCCATTCACCCTTTACCCGCTCATTCATGTTGTCATGGAAACGCTACTGGCGATCGTATCGAAGGTCTTCGAACCTGAACAGCGAAGACTGGTAGAGCTGGTTTCGTTGCGATTCGTGCAATCCCCACCCTTTCCACCTAAGTACACAAACTGCACTACATGGATCTGACTAGTTACGACACTGGTGTAAGATACAAGTGTAGGTAGAATGCCGTCTTCAACTTATTGCTTGCTCTGAATGCATTGTCTTAAACTGCTTTTCAAAATTTTGCATTTTTGCTTAAGAAAATAGTCCTGTACTTGAACAATATATTTAAAAGAAAATGTCGTTTTTGTTTATTTAAATCAAATTTTAACTTCGTGCCACGTGGACACAATACCCCCCCCCTTCCTCACCCTTAACTTCCTTGCTTCCAGCCAACGACTTTGTCTTGCACTCCTCTCCTACAAAGCGGTCGTCAGTCAGCCACTTTATGCACTTTCACTGTCTCGGGAGAGTACGAGGCAGTGTCGACGCCAGCCGCACAGAACTGGATGGGCTATTGGGGGGGGGGGTAAACATGTTGAGGGTGGACAACATTTTAAAAGTGTTTGGCAGAAATTTTGCCCCCCTCCCCAAAAAAAACAAAACGTTCGTATGTATTTTACCCGACGCTGACAGTGTTATTCCTAGCAAAAAAAAAAAAAGAAAAACTTTACAGGTGAGTTCTGTACGTAGTACATATTTATTCAGTGTATGTGGTATGGCAATGATGGATATGAATCTCTATGGCAAGTTACCATTTCTTCGCAATTTTGGCTTTTTTAAGTCTTTTTTCTTTTTTTCTTTTTGTTTTCATAAGGCTGTTTATGAATTTCAGTTTGTAACCCGAGAAGGAATATCTATATATTTCTCTCTCTTTCTCATCTTTTAAAACTATTACTACAAAAATGGTGTGTCTCTTCTGCTCTCTTAGAAATTCGTTCGGAGAACTCCATCCAGTTCCCAGAAATATAAACACCAATTTAACAAAAGTTCATTTTGCATAACAAAATTTCAGTGAATTCGAGAAATTCACGCCCGTTTATCCAAGTTCCCTAAAATCTTAAATCGAATTTACTGAAATTTCTTTATGCAAAATGATCTTTTTGTTAAATTTTGTGTCTATACTTCTGGGAAACGGATGGAGTCCTCTGTAGAAATTCGTTCAGAGGACCTCTGAACGAATTTCCAAGAGAGTAGCACATACACACCACATATAGCGGCTAATGTTCCGACTTCCAAGTGCTTAAATATTTTTTTGGGGGGAGGGGGCTAAAAGGTGGGCTCAATGTAAAGATGGGTGGGCTGAAGCAGTGGCGTAACTAGTACAGCACCCTTCGTGGTGTGTGTATGGTGGTTTGGGGGGAGGGTGTAGGAAGTCAGGAGAGTGTCTGGAAAAGTAAGGACCGTACCTAAAGCAATGTAGTTTTAACTTTCCAAGTAATCGATTTAACAATACATGTTTGTCCAAAACTAAAATAAATCATTTGAAGAAATCACCCTCTTACACACGACAGATCTGCTGCTGCTGTGAATAAATGTTGGCACCTGTCGTGCACGTAGTCCTAAGTAACTGACTGTCTTCAACCTCCTCCACGGGGAATAACCCCATTGTGGCCTCGCACTTTTCCCTCAGCAGCGTAGAGAGAAGGCGATTGGGGAGCGATCGTATTATTTGCAACCCATTGCAGAGCAATCGTATTACAACCCGAAGTCAAAGAGTCGAACACTTTCAATCTGTAGGGCATTCAGTGTTTTAAAAGTGTAACTAGGCATTTGTTTAGGAAAAACTAAATACACTATACCAACAAATAATTGGACACCTGTGATAGCAAACGAAAACGAAGTTTATTCACCTTCAATAGTTGGTGGAGCCTCCACGAGCGGCGATTACAGCTGTGACCCTCTGGGGCATACTCTCAACCAGGCGTTGTACGACAGCTAGCGGTATTTTCTTTCACTCGGCTTGGAGAAGACAGGTCAGTTCCTTCACCGATTTTGGACGGTGGGGGCACCCCTTAAGTCGACGCTCAAACCCGTCCCAGAGGTGCTAGATAGGGTTAAGGTCCGGGCTCTGCGCCGGCCAGTCCATTCGATTAACCCCCATGGTAACCATGCCAAGCCATGGTGGACCTCGCAACATGACAGGTGGCATTGTCATCCTGAAAGTAACATGGGTCCACCCCGTAAAACTGCCACAACGTAGGAAGCGCATGGTCATCCAAAATGGTGCAGTAGGTCTCGGCGTTGAGTCTACCAGGAATTGCGACCAAGGGTCCCGCGCCATACCAGGAGAAACACCCCCATAGCATAATTCCACCGCCGCCGAACTTCACAGGAGGCGTTCTCCAGGCAGACGCCAAACACAGACCCTGCTATCCGAACGGTAGAGGGTGAACCTGGATTCGTCGCTCCAGAGAACCTGTTTCCACTGTTCAACGGTCCACTGTCGAAGTTCTTTGCACCACGTTAGCCGAGCAGCGCTATTGAACTTGGTGATCAAAGGCTTGTGGGCGGCAGCACGTTAATGATAACCGAGCAGATGGGCTTCCTTACGGATGGTATTCATTGAAAGAACACTTCCGGATGCCTGTTGAAACTCCTCGCGGATGTAGCCCATCGATTTGGTGCGGTTCTTCTGAATTTCTCTGGCCAGCACCCGTCGGTCTCTAACTCCCCGTTTTGTGGGTGCGCCGGGTCGGGGCACATTCCGACAGTCACCTCTCCTCTTCCACTTGCCAATCACGTAGGCCACTGTCCATTTTGGGTACTTCAACTCGCTGTCTATGTCACGTATGGATCGGCCATTTCTGTGATACCCGACGATTACATCTTTCTCGAAATCAGAGAGCTCCGAACTGCGTGGCATCTTGCATGCGACTGGTTGCGTTGTTGTTTCCCATACGAAATTGAACGGCGGCGGCCGTGACGTGTATCAGGACCGCAGATATCGTCGATTGCAGGGATGTCCAATTACTTGTTGGTAGATAGTGTATATCTTAAAGCAAAATATGAATCTTTGGGTTAATTATTGTGCGTGTTCGAATATTTTCGTAAAACTATAAATGGCAGCTGCAGTACGCCCCTTCGCTACCTGCCCCCCCCCCCAGCTGCGGGGTAGTAGTTACGCCACTGGGTTGAAGGGAACGATGGCTCTGGTTGAAGCCCACCCCAGTCCACCCCAGCCCACCCGTAACGTCGCGCCCATTACGGGGTAGCGAAAAAAAAAAAATTAAGTCCCCCTTTTCATGTTTTTAGTCTTTCGAAGCCCATACTCTGAATAATAAAAACGCCGCTCCGGTGACGCAGTGGTCTAAGCGATGGCCTCGGTTCGAATCGCATGAGAGACATGGATGTTGTGTTTGTCTTACGGCACTGGCTATCTCCCTTCCCTGGAACCAGTGACCCTAAATTAGGGACGGGCGACTGCTTATAGCCATTGAGTTGCTCACGGTGCTGTTGATTTTGTTTTCGTTTTCTCAGTGACTGACTGTGTTGCTATTGGTACGTATTTTTGTAACCCCCTCCCTCCCTCTATTCTGCTAGATTAACAGAATATTTTGGACTGCTGAACAAAGCGAGGTGACAGCTGAGTGTTTGTGAAGCATCAAAGTTACAAAGATCCCTAAAATAGTAAACTAAGTACCTGTAGTTACTGAACAGGGTAAATTGTGTTCTTACAGTTGCTGAATAACAGCTACCTACAGGGGCATACCTGAAAAGCTCTACTACCCCCCCCCCCACACACACACAAATATCTTAGTTGCCCTTTTGCAAGAATCTACTTGCTTTCAATTACTGAAAATTTTAAATTCCATATTATTAACTAGATTTAACATATTATTAACTATATAAAAACTGCCGTTTTAATAATTCAAGTTCTTTGGAATCTATAGGTATTTCTCGTAAAACCGATATTGTTACACAAATGTACACTGTAATTAAAACGATTGCCATAGTTTTAGACCAATATAAAGTGTTACAAAAGACTTATGCCACAGTTAATAATGTAATATCATGCAAATTTTATTCTTTTAAAGAACTAAGCCCAGTCTCTTGCAAATGCCGCATGATCACACACACACGCAAAATACATAACGGTCGTGTGATAGTGTCTAATGATCTTTCCTGCTTTCTACAAAAATACAGAACATAATAAGTAAGCGAATAAAAAGTAAGCATTCAAAATTGTGACACAAAAAGAGTAAAATTACTTAAATCATAAAAAAATAACATTATAAAAAAAAACACTTAACATAATGTCACAATGCTTTTTACATAGTAAAAATCTTTTCTTTTGACACTGTTATAAAAAACAAAATGACACAGGTCTCTGTTTTGTCTTTTTTGATTCCCACCTTCAGCTCATCATTATACTCTAAAGGATGCGCAGTTATGTTCAAACAAGTGTATTATATAACACGCATTCGTCCACATTCTCTTTAGGTACAGGGATGTAAGGTCAGGTGATGCGCAATATACTACAGCCTCTCCTTGACAAATGTCAATCCCGCCTTCTCGTGCTGCATTCTGTTCCCACTAAAGAGGCTCTGTCGACCGCCAAATAGCGGTATAACTATACAATCGGGATTAGAGGAAATGCTGTCCCACTCTCACCAACCCGCTTGGCCAGCGTGGTGAGTTATGGCCAGACCCCTCGAAAATGACTCCACAACTTAAATATTGGCCCTCAGTCTCCGGCAGCTGGAATGTACCTGTCCAAGGCAGCGGCCAGTGCGACATGAAGGCAGAGGGTGCTAAGAATCACCGGAGGACCGAACTAGGCTGCCATCTGTTGCTGACCTTACGGCTACGTATAACGGACGCTCCCTATCTTCAGATTCAAGGCTCCTTGAATTGGAAGAAGAACTACAAAGGATCAAGTGGGGCATCGTCGGGCTAAGTGAGGTAAGCAGAAAAGGAGGAAAATCTCATTGAACTGAAAAGTGAACATCTATTCTATTATCGTGGGACAGATACTAGCAGAACTAGTGGTGTTGGATTTATAATAAACAAGAAACTGAAAGATAAAGTTGTAAAAGTTGAAAGTTCCTCTGATCAGAGCTGCACGACTTGTTATCCAACTCTCGAGAAGATACCAGGATCATATTATTCAAGCTTATGCACCCACTACAAGTCATCCTGAAGAAGAGATTGAAGAATTTTATGAGGACATTCGTCATCTAAATAATAAAGACAAGCAGCATTTGAAGATCATTATGGGAGATTTCAATGCGAAAATAGGGCAACGGCAACAGAATGAAACTTCAGTAGATAAATTCGGTCACGGTAACAGAAACCAGCGTGGAAATACTCTCGTAGAATTTGCAGAGACAGAAGGGTTTTTCATCTTGAACTCCTTTTTCAAGAAAAAGCCACACAGGTAATGGACATGGAGGCATCCCAAATAGATCGACAAGTTAAATTGATTTTATTATGTCTAACAACAAATATGTCATGGAAGACTGCAGTGTGCTAAACAAGTTCAACACAGGTAATGACCATAGAATGGTGAGATGTAAGATGCACCTCAATGCTAAACTCGAGCGTGGCAAGCTCATAAAACAAACAAAGTGTATTGACACGACCAACCTTAAAAAACATCATAATACCTTCAAATTGGAACTCAGGAACAGATTCTCTGCTCTAGTAGGTCTAACATCGGAAGAAGTGGACATCTCTGAAGTTAACAGAAAACTAACCAAAGCTCTTATGGAAATAGCAACAAAAATAGCTGGTACTAAGAACAAGTTGCACACGAACAAATTATCAAGAAAAACCAAAATTCTGATGCAAAAAAGAAGAGAGATGAGGACAACTAAAGGAGACGTGACTTCCAAAGTGGAATATATAGACTATGCAAGACGGTACGAAAAAGTATCAATGAAGATGTAAGGAAATTCAACTGTGAACTAGTGAGGAAAGCAATTGAAAACAACCAAAGCCTGAAGAGAGCAAAGGGACATCTGAGCAAGGAAGAAAACAGATTATGGCTCTAAGAAAAGAAGATGGTTCTGTAACGAGAAATAGAGGTGAAATTTTGACAAGAGTGAAATATTTCTACTCAAAACTATATGAAAGGGATAATACACGTACTCCAAACATTGCAAAAGCTACCAGAGTTCTTCCAGTCCTCCCAGCCCAGCAGAAGTTGCGCATGCAATCAAGAACATGAAACGGGGAAAGCTCCAGGAGAAGATGGAATTACTGTAGACATCATACAAGAAGCAAGTGGAGAAATTGAAACAGTACTCGGCCAAGTTTTCACTCCATGCCTTAATGAAGGGAAAATTCCTGAGGATTGGAACAGTGCTACAATGGTCCTGCTACATAAAAAAGGTGACATTGAGGATCTTAGAAACTACAGAACTATCAGCCTCCTATCAGTGGTTTATAAAATCTTCACTAAAGTTCTTTCACACCGCTTAAAGGTGACACTAGACATGGCTCAACCGAGAGAACAAGCTGGATTCAGGAGTGGCTACAGCACTATAGATCATATCCATGTACTGAGAGAACTAATTGAAAGAGCGAGGGAATATGAATTTCCATTATGCATGGCTTTTATCGATTATGAAAAGGCCTTTGATTCGGTGAAACCATCAGCAGTTACAATGGCTTTGAAATCCTGCGGTATTGAATATGCATACATTAACATTATTCGTAACATCTATGAAAATGCAAGTGCAAAGATTCGGCCTGTTTGAGAATACAGCACCCATAAAAATTGGAAAGAGAGTTAGACAAGGTGACACTATATCTTCCAAACTCCTTAATGCCACATTGGAAAATGTCTTTCAATTAGTGAACTGGGAAAACAAAGGGATAAAAATTTATGGAGATTATCCAACTCCCGCTTTGTTTTGCTGATGACGTTGTTATTTTTGCAACTACCCCATCAGAGCTGCAGAGTATGATTCAGGAACTTGCTGACAAGAGTAACGAAGTGGGGTTAAAAATGAACTTTCAGAAGACAAAAGTGACGTGCAAAATGAACTTTTACAAGAAATGAAGATTTATCGACTGATTGGGAAAAGCTGGAAATAACCAATACCTACATTTATCTTGGACAGCAGGTATCAAGTGAGGGTCACATTGATGAAGAAATTAATCTGCGTATAAAACTTGCTTGGAGAGCGTTTGGAAGACACAGCATAATTTTCAAGAACAATATGCCATTATGTCTTAAAATAACAGTCTTTGATCAATGTATCCTTCCAGTGCTTACGTATGGTGCAGAGACGTGGACCTTAACTAAAAGAGACATACAAAGGCTGCAGACAACTCAAAAAAGCATGGAGAGATGCATGCTTGGTGTAACCAGGAGAGATAAGAAGAGGAACTCGTGGATCAGAAAAATGACAAGAGTGGAAGACATCATGATCAGAGTAAAATCCCTGAAATGGCAATGTGCTGGACATATTGCCAGAAGGACAGACCATCGATGGACAGCTGAAATTTTAGACTGGATTCCGAGGGATAGAAAAAGACCCAGAAGAAGACCACATGGGAGATGGGTGAATGAGATTCGAAAGTATGCGGGAGTAACATGAAGGAGACTGGCACAAGACAGACCGTTGTGGAAGAAACTTGGGGAGACCTTCGTCCAGCAGTGGATACATAATGGTTGACAATGATGATGATAGGAACAATTGGTACGGCAGTGAAAAGGGACTTCAAGCAGTGTTTCTTTCAGGCATACATCCAGAGGGGCGAAGCCCTACCGGAAACGATCATTCGCCTCACCGGAGACATTTTAGGTTGCACAGCCAAATTTTAATAAATTCAGGCTACGATGAAAAAGGCAGTTTCGTTTTTTTTTATGATACAAATATTTCTTCAATTTTATTTTTTTAAATATTTCTTCAAATGGTACTAGTTATTATTTATTTTGTTAAAAAGTGTATTACGACGCATGGTGTTCTTCAAAATATAATAAGTAGACTAATCATACCTATTTATCTGGGAATCGTGATTCAGGAACAAGAGTGCGTTGAATGCATTTTAACAGATACAAATTTCAAGTCTGGGGAACCTCCCCTTCTCTCCTGTAGCTGAAGAAAACAGTTTGTTATTCCTGAAATGTTTGAAGAAGTAATTACTACATCAGGCACGTACATAGAATTTTTCTCCGAGGGGACGACGAAAAAAGGAAGTTTTTGAAATCCACCATCTGGAGCAAAATTAAAGTTAATGAAAAATTGAAGAAAAATTAAAGCATTTTTTTTTCTAATGTAAGTTGATACATTTTTATTAAATTAAGGCACTTTTTTCTAATGTAAGTCTCATTTTAACCAAAAACAAAAAAATGAAGCATTTTCGGGGGGGGGCTCAAATGCGCCCCTGTGCTAGATATATAGTAATTACTTCTATGTATATAAATATAGTAGTTAAAATTACATATAAATATATAGCAAATGAAAAACTTGCCCCCTCTAAGGTTCCATTTGCCCCGCCGGCCAAAAAGTCCTGAAAGAAACACTGACTTCAAGTCCTCGGGAACAGCTGGTTTCTCTTCACCCAGTTTTTACAAACTAAGGCGAAAATAATTTATTGAATATTTTACTTACTTACTGAGAAAAAAATTGTTTTTCTTTTTAATACTTCATTAAAATCTTTCATCCAAAATTCCTGACTATTTCTTTAACCTGTTTCATATGAAGTTGACGCAAAAATTTTGAAAAATCCTTCAGCTGAGGCTGGAGGCCTTCTTAGTCGTGGGTTGTGGGACTGTCAGTACGCCCATGGTAACCTATGAAGATCAACTACTATTTTTTTGAACATACTGTATATGTCAGTGCTTCTTCACCTTGCATATTCACGGTTCAATGACCTGCGATGGACGTCGAGATTTAAACGCATTAAAATAATTGGAAAATCTACCATGAATGAATGGAAAGGAACTCCGAAGTAAAGGCATTTCTTGTGTGTGTCGGAAGTCGGAGAAATACAGGAAAATATTTCATACTGAAATTCGGCATTTCGAAACTAGAAGAAAAAAGGTGAAAAACCAGCTAACAGATTTGTTTACGTGTATTACTCTTTCATAGTTTGCCTGCTCACTGTGTTTGTACTGTACTGCACCCTTGTCTTTTGATTAGCTGTTCATTTCTTTACGAAAACGTATTTCATCGAAAATAAACTAAGACGTTATTATTTAAAACGTTACAGAAATTTAACAAAGTACGGCTTCAGATCGTGCAAAATACTGCCAAGTCGTCTGAACTGATTTAATTATCAGCGAATGAAATGATTTTTATTCTCTGGAAGGAAAATGCGCGAAATTCAGCATAGAACTAGAAATCAGCTTTTGGTTGTTAGTAATGCCTTCATTTACGGTGACTTTATGCTTTAATGATAAAAATGAGAAATATTGAAGACAAAAAGTAAAATTCAGCTAGCTCAATATTATTTATTTTTTGATGTGCTGCCACCTATTAATACAAAATCAATCTTCAATATTCAAGTTGCAGTTATTTAGTTCCTGCGGTTCCCTAACGAAAACAGAAAGTTTCTCGAGGATCCCCACCCCTTCACCCTCCCCTCCTACTATGCCACGTTTCCTCTTCGCGTTTCCCTGTTGCCATCTACAGTCATGATTGAACTTTGAATTTCCTCTGTTGGCAGATTTTTTTTTAATTGGAAGTTTAACGACCACCGTGAGCAACTCAATGGGCTAGAAGCAGTCGCCCGTCCCTAATTTAGGACCACTGGTTCCAGGGAAGGAAGAGAGTAAGGCAAACAGAACATCCATGCCTCACGGGATTCGAACCCGGACCCATCTCGGACGAATGCTCAGAAACCATCGCTTTTTTGGGTCGTCCGGTTTCCAATTAAATTTATGCATTGCGATTATGGCAAAAACGGTTATATAGCAAGAAGGCAGAGTAGAAATGCTCACATGGTGTATTGGTGTGATATTTGTAGTTACATTTTCAGTTTGCCCCCTTCTGAAAACTAAGCTATACGCAAGTTCAGTGCAACATAGTAGTACACCTAGGGCCGGATGGAGCTTTTGCGGGGGCCGGGGCGAAATTTCATTGCAAGGCCCCGGATTAAAATTTCATTGCTTGCACTAGGAAATAAATCTCATATTTTGAAGCCGTTACGTGAAAGATGTCCGTAAAGAATACACAGGATGTGAAACTCACAAATTTGCCTGTGACGGCGACGAATTCGCATCCCTTTGCGCTCCGGAGCTCAAAGCTTTATCGATTAAGGTAGACCGACGGAATTTATCTCTGTAACTTTCCCTTTTTGACATGTGCTTCACCTCTGTAGTACTTCAAAACGAAACCTATCGTAAAGACAAAACGATTATCTGAAAGAAGCATTTGCTTTAAGCTCACGAAAAAGACCAGAATATGCATTGAAAGGTCAGAGAGCGAGAGAGAGAGAGAGAGAGTAAAACTGTTAAAATCTACGATTTTCTTTCCGAGGAGATGGGGTTGAGGTTTTATTTTTACTTATTGTATAAAAACTGCTTCACAAAATGACAAAAAGCTACGTGCGTAGCTAAACTTTTTGGATTGCGAAATAATAAATAATAAATTCGTACAAATAGTTTTTTCTCCTGATGCACGTTTTAGTGATTGACATTTAATGCAAAATGGAGTAACTAACAAATTAGTGACTTTTTCAAACGCGCTCATATGTGATTTTTTAAAGAAAACTTCCTGCAATGTTTTTAAAGTCACTGAATAAATGGCCTCCATGTGTAGCCCGAAACCAACTTTGATAATGTTCTTTTTTTATTTTATTTAAATTTAAAGATTCTGGTTTGCACGCAAATTGTGAAATACATAAAAGCAAGGGCGACAAAATAATGAAATTACATTTGCGATTTCATGAATTCGAAAAATATCAAGATCGTTACAATAATCACTTGAAGTCTACAGATCTCAGTATTTGTACGGCGAAGGGCGATAACCTATTCGAAAACCGGGGGATTGAAAAACAAACAAGAAAACTAAAAAAAAAACAGAAACATCTTTTTAAGGGCTTCGCACCCGAAAACTTACACACAACAAAATATTGTAAAAAATTGTAACTAATTTTTTTTTTCTTAAACTTCGGGGCCCCTTAAAGGCGCGAGGCCCGGGGCAACTGCCCCTATGGTCCAGCCGGCCTTTCACAACAAATAACTGTCATCTAGCACCAACAGACACACAATAATTTAACGTTTTGCTAAACGGTTCTGGCTCATGACATGTATGTGTCTGTTTGTCTGGAGTGTGTTTTATTGCATTATGTTAAGCAATTTTGCAATGGCATTTATTATTATCAGTGAAAAATATAGTAAGTCTATTTCATAGTGTATCAGTGTACGTTTCAAATTACTGACTTTCAGGATTTTGTGAAAAATAGATACATTACGATAATAACATTTATTATTATAAAACAATATAATGCACCATAAAAGACACAATAATGTGGGAAAAGAAGGAAATGTTAAAACCATCTTAATGAACACTTACAATGCAAATGAAGATTTGATTAACATTTACGTAATTTCCAACTTTTCCACCCAATGTTTGACTGTACCGTAGGCGCCGACTGGAAAAATTATTGGGAGTTCCGGAAATTTTTAATCAAATTACCCATGTATTTTTCAAAGTATTTAAGTCTAATTTAAATTTCATTCAGTCAGATTATCTAGCACAATAAGACGCCTGAAGTGCTAAAATGAAGCAAATTATAGTTAATTACAGAAAGTTATTTTTTTCTAGATAATTATTTATTTCATTTATTTTGCTTTTGTAGGCGCGACATTATTATATACAATGCACAGATACTGTAAATTTCCAACTGAATTATCTTTAAAATTATTTTAATGTTTCTTTACCTGTTTTAAAAATGCCAAAATTTTTTTTTTGTTAAAATGGGAGGTTTGAACGAAGAGGACATGCCATCAACCGCATACACTGCGTTTTCCGTGGGCTCCACTTCGTATCAGCTGTGAATATCCAGTATGCCCAACTTGAGCTGCTTCTGTACTTTCTACGGAGAAATCGTCGACTTTGAAGAGGTTTTAGAGGCACTTGTGCAGCATGTACAGTCAGGAAAAAATGAGACTGAAATACACTGAAGAGCAATTGAATTAGAGACAGCTGGCGTTATGCAAATGTGGCGCTGTGGGCGGCCCTGTAAACGGAAACGACACGACGTATGCAGCGATCCGACAATATAAGGAGTGATGCGACGGGAATCAGTAAGAGTCGGACGCAGTATGGGTAATACGAAGGATCTAAGCGCATTTGATCATGGGCAAATTGTCGGGGCCCGAAGAATGGGTCACTCCATCACGGAAGTCGTGCATGCACTGTGATTTTCACGAGCCACTGTGTCACGGGTGCACCGTGAGTACCTCAATTTCGGTAAAACCATCCCTGCAAGGGCCAACTGCCGTAGACAACAGCGTGTGGATCAGAAGGGTCATCGTCGGCTAGCTCGCATTGTAACAGTGGATAGACGGGCCACAGTGCAAGAAATCACTCGGCAATTTAACGCTGGTGCACAAAAACGTGTAAGCAGCCACACCATCCAGAATCATCTCCTCGCTATGGGGTAGAGAAGCCATCGTCCCACGAGGGTACCGCTGCTGGCCGCACATCACAGGGTGCAAAGATTAGCATAGGCGCGGGAACATCGCCACTGGAACCCAAGACATGTGGAAAAATGTTGCCTGGACTGATGAGTCGAGATTCACGTTGGTGCAAGCGGATAGCAGGATACGAGTACGACGTAAACCACATGAAGCGATGGATCCTTCTTGCCAACAGGGTACTCTTCAAGCTGGTGGGGGTGGCACTCTCGTCTGGGGACTGTTTACGTGGACTGAAATGGGATCCCTGGTACGTGTGACATCGTCCCTCACAGGTCAACGTTACTGGGATATCCTGGACGACCATTTGCTCCCGTTTGTGCGTCTTCAACATTCCACTGGGGACCTCATCCTGCAACAAGACAATGCACCGTGCCATCGCTCCCGAATTGTATTCGAATGGTTGGATGAACACTCCACCGACGTGACCTCGCTTCCTTGGCCAGCTAGATCACCTGACTTCAATCCCATCGAGCCCATCTGGGATGCCATCGAGAGAGATGTTCGAGGCTCTGGTCCCCCTCCATCAAATCTTCGTGAACTGTGGGAGCTTGTTCAGGGGTCGTGGATCCGTATGGCTTGCTTCCCAACGCTTCCGGTGTCTTGTCGAGTTAATGCCGAGACGAATCGCCGCCGTCATCAGGGCGAAAGGTGGTGCTACACGTTACTAGACAGCTATCTCTAATTCAATTGCTCTTCAGTGTTTACATGCACATAACTAAAAATTTGCAAAAAATTCCAGAAATGCTGTTTAGTATTTCCTAAAAAACAAATAAAAAAGTTATGCTTCGTAGAGCGGAAGTGCATGTTGCGTATTAGCCAATCACGGCCTTGCTGAAGCTGCGGGAGCCTTGTTGACCTTCAGGAACTGCTGCAGAGAGTAAGAGACGGCCGCTATCAACCTGTGCTACAGCACAGGTCTTCAGGAAGTGACTTCACGTCGCTGAACCCTCCCCACCCGGTGTGCGCAAGAAACCAGATAATTAGATTTGGCTTTACCAGCGGCTGCTGATGCCTTCTCCTCTCTCTCCTAACCTCCTTGGTCCCCGACTGTCCGAAGATAGGGTGGGTCAACTGACTGTACAATATATTTCCGCCTTTATCACTATGACGTCGAATAGGTTCTCGTGACCGCATGTAGAGCTAGACTTGTATTTTGTGGGAACCCAGACAAACCGAAGAATTTTCTTTTATAAATGATGCAGTTGTAAATCCTCTTAAACAACGGTACTTGAGGTATTGTCTGTCGCGTCAAATTTGATGAGCGCGAACAAACACTAATTATTTTTTTAGGCAAAATAAACAGTCTGAGGGATAAATTTCTATACACACTTTCCATACATAGTAAACGGGGAACGAATAATAAATAATAAAAAAAAATAACGAAAAACAAAATTTATGAACATATAAGCGTACATGTATTTTTCCCACGAAATACGAACGAGCAAAAATATTAGGGGTTCGAGGAACCCACAACAAAATGATTGGGGTCCAAAAAGTGTCTCGAACCCACGAAGTCGGCGCCTATGGACTGTACCATAATTATGGCATGATCATCTATTTTTAACAGGCCTTTGCATGGGCAAAATTGTCAATTACTGAAGAGTAGTTCCTTTTCTACACACGTATATTTATAAGTAATTGACAATTTTGCATGGCATATAATATATAAGTAATTGACAATTTTGCATGGGCAAAAGTGTCAATTACTGAAGGGTTATGTTCCTTTTCTACAGACATTATCACGAGTGAGTTAAACTTCTTTTCTCCCAATAAATTCCTTTTTTCATTTTTTATACTCGAGGCTTTTAAAAATGATCTTTCAGCAGAACAATTTGTGAGTGGTAAGGTTAAAAACATTCCCAAAGCTATTTCTATGTTTGGAAATGTACTCTGAACATTGTTAGCAATGATGAAAATGTGCATATCCTATGGTATGCAGAGTTGGAAATTTCGAACCTGGACCCGGACGTCCCATAACTGGACCCGACCCTGACCCGAGTCGAGCCGACCCAACCCGATCCAGACTCGCAATTGACCCGAAAAAATCTGCTTTGAACTATAAATTCGAAACTCAATTTATATATATAAACGTAATATATATATTCATCCCAATAACTGCTTGATATTCAATAACTGAAATCCTTTTTTAATAATAAAATTTAGTTACCTGCTAAACTTTAGTGCCATTTTTAGTGCCACTATTTTGCGTAATCCAGAAGTAATGGCTGACTATGACCGTGGCCATTACAAATGGGAATCATTATTTACGATTACACAAATGTATTTTTTTAAATGTATTTAGATTGTTTACTCTTTCCACGCTTTGATGGAGGTGCGCATACGTTCATATGGTCCGTTAGATTTTTGGTTCCAACCATGATCTTTTATTACACATTCGACAGCTTTCTTTGCAATTATACACTTTCCACATTTTGAACAACAAGCAAGACCAAACAACGCAGAATTATTCACCGGTTCCTTAATGAGACGAAACAATTTCCAGCATTCACTCTTACCCTTGTGGTTTTCAACAAGCACGTATTTGTTGGCCTCGACGCCTTTCTCAACCTCCTTAATATTAAATCCTTTCATATTAACAAATAAGGAGTTAATTTCGACATGACATGTCATGGGAACGGGATGTTAACACATCAATCGAAAACCTCTGAATGCCCAGTGTAAAAGATGCGATCTGAAAAGTAACTCTTAAAACGCCACTCGGTTTCTCTTATGGACAACCCACTAATATAACACCCAACAATCTTTCCTTTCTCAAAGTCAGTTCTCTCCCGCCGCGACATTTTCACTCAATCTGACAGTGCGATATATGATCGCGGAAACCACAGTATTTGTCATTTTCTTGTAGGACTTCCGTCCACAGTGAGTAGAGTTTAGGTCCCAACCACCTACAGAGAGATCGCCTTTTGGGCAGGACACAGAAACGGAAGGAATGAGAGCAAGTCTAGAGACTTTGACAGAACAGTTTGTAGTGAGACTAGAGTACAGTAGATGGCGCCACCGTACAAGTACGATGTTGCACACAGAGGGGTGAGAGAATTTCAAGTCTAGAGACTTTGACAGAACAGTTTGTAATGAGACTAGAGTACAGTAGATGGCGCCACACACCATCTCTGAAAGATCAGCCCAGGCTCGAACATGAAGACCTTGCAATGATAGTCTGACTCGCTAACCACTAAGCCATCCGCGGCTCATCTGATCGCGATAAACTGCGGGCTTGTTTTTATACCGTTTGCAGCTGTACCACGCAAATTAACAACGCATAGGATCCGTTAATTTGCTTTTGAAGGGGTGTCCGGTGAATTTTGTCAATATAGTGTATATGAATTTAAGGCTTTCCTATAATCTTTAAACTTCTCCGACTGCTGATGCTGCATCATCATCAACCATTCTTAATTCACTGCTGGAGGAAGGTCTCTCGAACTCTTTTCCAACCCTTTTAATCTCTCTGCATAATTTCTGTTCCTTGTCACTCCGGCATGCTTTCGATTATCAACCACCTGCCTTCCATTTAGACTTTTTCTGGGTTTTTCCTGGCCCGTGGTATCCATTCTGATATTTCAGCCGTCCACTGGTGGTGAGTTTTTCTAGCATTATGTCTAGCCCATTGCCACAAGAGGGTTTTTACTTTGATCTTGAGGTCATCCACTGTTGTCACTTTCTTCCTCTCCGACTGCAGTTACAAGCCCTTGTCGGCGTATCTTAATTGGGAAGGCATTCGGCTCCGGAGCAGAAGAATATTGGCTTGAGTCCCTCTACCGGTAGGGTGAGTGTTTGGATTTCATACACACATCGATAGTACAGCTTCAAATGTTATTTCCAAAGCACCGCTAGATGATTCTTCAAGCTATACGCCTTGTCAGGACTAAGAACTTTATATTCAATTCGTGGCTTGTAATCCCCTGGATGTAAACCTGAATGATATTTTGTGGAATACAAGCAACGTATTAAAAGACCCCAATCTATGTTGGTCAGGGTACAGAAGAATGTTAGAAAAACGAGTTCTCGAAACTTCAGTTTCGAAATAAGCAATGTAAAAGAGAGGGAAATAAAAATCTTCATTTTATATGCAGCAATCTTTATTTTGAAACAAAAGCACTATTTGAAAAAATTGGTTGCTTTTATTTTAGACAACGACAGCAAAAAAATTTCAGAATTTCATCATTTAACATAGCTGTAAAACGAACAAGAAGGATGCCTTTGAAACTTGGGTTGTAATGAGCACGTCTTTTGAACCCTTTTCACACGCAAAATGAACATTAAAGCAGATTTCGAAAAAATCCAAAAATTCAGCCGGAAAAAAGACTCTTACATAAGGCGGCCAGATTTTTAAGAATGTTACTGAGGACAATTCAACAAGCGTTAACGTATATTTTCAAAAACTGCTCTTTATACAGAATGACACGTTGTCCTGAATTTCAATATAAAATTTAGAACAATATCGTTTCAAAATGAGGACAGGATTGAGGACAGTACCTATCACATTACGGTAAAGCCGATGATTAGCAAAGAACGTTATGACCTGTGCCATAATTGTTCAGTTTCATCGGAAAACACACGATGAATCTGAGGGATGATTTTTATATGAAATAAGGACAAAATAACAATAAAATACTATCAAACAAAATATTACGTCTGAAAAATTTAGAATATTACTCATAGATGGCAGCACATACAAGGCTGCATTTTGATTTTCACCGAAATTTCATTGTGATTCTGTACCAGAAAAAATATCTGAAGCCAGAAAATTACTGTATATTGAGCTGACAGAAATCAAGGAATACTTGTATGTTATCTCTGAGAGAAGGAATATTTCCAAAACTTCACTTGCAGAAACAGTTTAACAGTGGCGGTTCTAGACAAAAAATGGGAGGCACAATTCTTTCACGTGTCTGCAATTAATCGAAAACAATATAAAATTCCCAGAAAACTGTTATATTTGGGGGGTGAGCTGGTTACCCGGCTTAGAACTGCGACTGCAGTTTAATGAAGAAATGTACTGAACAAAAATTATAGAACACTCAATGGAATATACCAGATGAAACCAAGTTTAGCATCAATTTCTGATTTAATTACAAGAAAGTGAGTGCTGAAAACGCCGAGATTTATTCTCCATCCTATAAATATTTTAGTGAAATCTATTTAAAACAGAAACGGAATAACACCAATTTTTTTGAGATGACTTTGCTCGATGCTAATGCTGGTGATGATGATGCTCCGACTTCTCTGAGCATTTGAAAAGTTTGAATTTTTTTTAATTGCCATTATTTCAATTTTTGGGAGAAATTTCAAAAATTGAGGACGTAGAATAAGACATCGAGAATATTTGACGTCCTCAGATAGTATTTACGGAATTCAGAACTGTCCCCTAAAATTGAGCATGTTTGATCACCTTACCCTTATACTACCTTGGGGAAAACCTATGCAAAATTTAAAATACGTAATGTGAGTAGAATTATTCACACTCAATAAAACCGTTTGAAAAAATATTCAAAAAGATATCCACGATTAATACTCAACCGGATTTGTACAATCGATAAAACATCCAGAAATACAAATGGCTACTTAAACTAAGGTGACCAAGCGTCCTCATTTTCTTGGGACAGTCCTCACTTTCAATGCTTCGTCCTCGATTCGTGAAAACTGATCGAGGACGTCAGATGTCCCCAATTTTTAATTTTTTGTCTTCAATTTTTGAAATTTCCCCAAAACATTGAAAAAAAATTTCCCAAAACATTGAAATAGGAGAAAATGTACTAAACAAAAGTAGTAGAAGTCAGTTGAATCTACGAAGTGCAACCAAATTTAAAATCGATTACTTATGCAATTGCGAGAAATTTGACACACAAAGCTATAGAACTATTTTCTGAAGTAGAAGAGTTTTTCCTTGAGTTAAGTTAGAAATCACATAATCTTAATGGGATACATGCCGAAGCATCTAACAAAGTCATCTCGATAATCGTGGTGTTACTTCGTTTCTGTTTTAAGTGGATTTAACTAAAACATTTATAGGATGGGGAACAAATCTCATCTTTTTCAGCATCCACTTTTTTGCAATTAAATAAGTAATTGATGCTAAATTTGGTTGCATTTGGAAGATTCCATTGCAGTGTTCTACAATTTTTGTTCAGTACATTTTTGTTTCTTCAAGTGCAGTTATTGGTCTTGGAATATTCCTTCTCACAGAGATAACGTACAGGTGTTCCATGATTTCTGTCCGCTCGGTGAATAGTAATTTTTGGACCAGGTATTTTTTCACCGAATCGCAATGAAACTTCAGTACAAAATCAAAATGTAGTTTGTTTGCATGTGCTGCCGCCTATGAGTAACATTTAAAATTTATCAGACGTAATATTCTGCATGATAATATTTTACAGCTATTTTATGCTTATTTCAGACGAAAATCATCCTTCAGATTCATCGTATGGTTCCCCATGAAACTGGACAATTATGGTACAGTTCATAACATTTTCTGCTAACCTTTGTCTTTATCATAATGTTTTAGACGTTGCCTTCAATCACAGGCACGACGATACGGATGGGCTACAGCCCCTCCAAATACGTATTTAAGCAATCAGGACACACATGGCGAGTGTAACCATTCATGATTTTTGGGAACTTGGATATACGTATGTACATTTTTCGAATTCACAAAAATTTTGTTATACACTCTTTGCCTACAAAAACATACATACAAATCACTAAGCTGTTCTCTGATACTCAGAGATTAGCTCCTCAAAACGTCTCCATTTACAGTGAACTTGGCAACAGCTCGAGCTTCACTGACATCCATCACACGACGCCCAGAGGACCTTTTGTACTTCATACTCATTATCTTTTTGTCATGCGGACATTCCTGAATCTGGACCACCCATGATGCCCTTGGCCTTCTTCTTTTTCTTTTTTTTTTTTTGATTGGAGGTTTAAAGGCCACCGTGAGCAACTCAATGGGCTATAAGCAGTCGCCCGTCCCTAATTTAGGGTCACTGGTTCCAGGGAAGGGAGTCAGAGCCAGTACCGTAAGACAAACACAAAATCCATGCCTCACCGGGATTCGAACCCGGACCCCTTTCGGACGAATGATCAGAGGCCATCGCTTAGTTTCAATATTCGCTTTTATTCACTTAAAAGAATTACAACAGAACATCCCCAACCTCACACGCAGTGTGAGAGAAGGGGAGAAATAAAACAAAATGTAGATATTTACGATGAAATGATAATTATACAAATGAGCAATGACAGGCATTGCATTACTTGCTGTAAACAGCAGTAGCTCTGGGATAATTGTTCATTGAAGTCTCGGAAGATCACTGGAGCAAAACAATTTACAGAAAAAGTTCGCGCAGTTCTAGTGACATGGGAATCACTGGTGGCAGAGAGTCATTGTGAGGATGAAGAGAACTGTGTACAAAAGGTGACATCAGCAGGAAGCAAACACAATCCAGTTCCAGGAGAAAACATGGTGAGGGAACAGTAAAAATTGAAAGTTCCGACGTAGGTTTATTAAAACAGCAGATGAACAGTCTGGGCACTAGAAAACTGAAACCAGGGACGACACGGCGACCATGTTTTGAAGAAGGCAGGCAACCGTGCCGTATCTTTCGCCAAGGAGTATTCCAGGGTGAGTCTGGCTTAAACGCTGTTGCGGTAGTGTGCAACCAAGGAGGTAGAGAATGTGATAGGATCTAGATCTTGTAACTGTAGCAGGTGAGAGAAAATAATATATTTAGCTAGGATAAATAAATACGAACAAACTGGTAAAATACAGGAGAAACTTGTAGAACTGTGGCCGAGAAAACGATAATCTTCTAGGGTGAGATCACTGGTACAAGAAGGATGTGCAAGTTGGAACATACTGTGAAATAGTGGGAGCAGCGTCGGACAGTAAACAAACATGTGTAAGACGTCTCAAATGACGTTTCAAAAAGGACAGAGATCTGATGATACTATATTTCTCCGGAACAAAGTCGAAGGGACAGGCAGTCGATTGTGCAAAAACCTCCAGTGCACATTAAGTTCTGAGGAGAGGGCCGGTGAATGTTGGGCAGTGGACAAGACTGAGGTTAGTGCAAAAGAAGGAACAGAGGGAATAGGGCAAGGTACCGCAGAAGAAGAAAGGAGAAAACGGTACAGGGTGCTGGTGGAAAGACTGTGGAGAGGGAGGAGATCACCGGAGAAGGGAGAGAGGCAGAGGAAACGGAAAGGAGGCCAGAGGAATCGACTAGGGAAGGAAAAAGTGATTGAAGAGCATGTTTAAGTTGGAGGAAGTTATCAGAGAGTTCGGGCGAGGGTGGTAGGGTGGAAAAAGGGTCGGAAACCGGTTTCCATGAAAAATCGGGGAGAACCAGTTGGGAAACGGAGACTACACCAGCGTGAAGCCATGCGGGGAAAAAGAAAAAGTTGGCAGTAGAGGGATGGAGGACGGAGGAGAAAAAAAGAGGTTCGGAAAGAACAAGAGTGGAAGAGGGGGTTGACGAATGAGCGGTAAAGAACGAAGGAACTGAACAGCTTCATGGTAGACTAGAGGAAAACGGGGGGAGGGGGGAATGACAGTGTGAATATCCATCTTGAGAAGAAGATGGACTGTGAGGCAGGGATTAAGGGGAAAGTCAGAACATTAAGCAGAAGAATGGAAGCGGAAGATTCTGGTTGAACTGTCAAACGGAGGAAATTGAAAATTCTTACAGCCTTATAACGTATGACAATCTCTGGCATATTGAGGCCACCACAAGTCAAAGGTAGAGACAATACTGAGGAAGATAACCAATGAGTAGATGACCAAACAATGCTGAGCATTGCTGATGTTGTTGCAGTTTGAACGTAGGCTGGTGGCGGTTGTGCAATCCAGGAATGATAAACTAACGAGAGGATGTGGGTGCCAGAAAGCCGTGCACAGCTGTGGTAGGTCAAACAGCACTTGAGCTTGAACCAGTAAGCAGCGGTGTGACGTAGTTTCCTGACGAGGGGTCTCCAGGTGGCAGCCACTGCCGAGACCCGGCTGCCAATGTGCACCCCAAGTATCTTTTGACTGGTGGAAATCCAATGAGCGCTCCACGGTGTATCGGGGCGATGTCTCCAGGAGCCACACCCCGAGCCTGCACACTTTGAAAGGTTTAACGAAGCGCCGGAAGCCGCAGCATACACTTGATACCATGCAAGAACAATTGTGAATTGCCATTCTTCTCGGATGAGAACTGTGAGATCATCGGCGTAGGCAGTAAGAACGATAGAATGGTGCCTGGTGCTATGCTGAATGGTGGAGGAGGGAGGTTGTAGAAGAGAACGGATAGAGCAAAGAAAAGGCTCAAAGACTAGAGAGAAAAGTTGTCCGGAAAGAGGACATCCTTAACGGATGCCCTTACGAAACGGAATGGGGGCTGTAAGGAAGGATGCCGTCCAGATATGGACAACTGAGTCCTGGTACAGGTCAAGGAGGGATGTGATGAAGACAGATGGGAAACCGAAGGCAGAGGGCACAGAGGCAAGCCACTGATGACTCACGTTATCAAAGGCCTGCCTCTGATCAAGATTGAGGAAGGCTAAAGGTTCGGAGGAAAGGTGGGCAAGGCAATATGAGTCACGGAGGAGATTAATATTAGTATGAATGCTTCGGCCAGGGATGGTGTACGTTTGATCGGGATGTATGACGGTGGGAAGGACAGGGTTCAATCGAAGAGAGAGTATTTTAGTATAAATCTTGTAGTCACCATTAAGGATGGATATAGGACGCCAGTTATCCAACTCCAGCAGACACCCCTTCTTTGGAAGAAGAATGATGTGAGCTAGAGTAAAAGCGGGGGGAAGAACAGATAAGGAAAAAGCAGCTGTAAAGCAAGACAATAGGACAGGGTGTAAGAAAGAGGAAAACGTACGAAAGAAATTAACTGTCAACCCGTCAGAACCAGGTGACGAGTGACAGTTAAGTAGGGCAAGTGACTGTACTTCTTCTGCTGGGGTGATAGGCATAGAAAGAGATGTAACAAGATGCGATGGAATATGTGGTAAGGCACGAAGTATCGAATCAGCATGCGGTGAACTTGACTGGAACTGAGCAAAACGTGACTGGAAATATGTTCTAACACCGGAGCAAATGAGAATGAGGTCATTAGTAACAGTTCCATCGTGTAACTTCAGATTACGGAGGTGATGAGCAGAACGTTTGTGGAATTCCAGTTGTTGAACCTGTTCACATAGATAGTCATTTGTCTGGAGATAAAGGAGCTTGAGGCGGTGAAAAGCTTGTTGGGAGACAGGAAGTAGCAAGGCACGAAGTTCAGCTTGATAATGAGAAAACAGCGGAGAATCAAGATCTAGGTTGGAAAAAATCGAGCGTGCAGCATCAATCTTCATAGAGACGGTAGTACGTTTTTCGTGGGAATATTGTTTGGTATAAACAAGAATTTGAGATTTGACATTTAACCAGTGTTGCAAGGGACAAGAAGCAAAAGGGAGCGTATATAAGGCTTGTTGGAGCTGCGATTGGATGGAATTTACGTAAGTTGAATCAAGTAAAAGATCATCATCAAGGGTCCAAGTACGGTAGTTTTGTCGAGGAGATGGACCGGTGTGAAGACACATTACGATACAGCTGTGGTCGGAAGAAACTGTCGGTGTGTGAGAAAGGGAGATAACTGAAGGAAGGAGAATTGAAGAAACTAAAAACCGGTCAAGTCGGGCAGTTGTAGGGGAGGAAGGGGAGTAGGAGCGCCAAGTGTACGAACGAAGAAATGGGTGCAGGTGTCGAAAAGAATCTTGGAGTTGTAGCTGGTTGATGGCTGTAAAATGTGCTCTGGTAAGAAAAGACCTGGTATCCGTGGAACCGTCCGATCTGTCGAAGGATGGGTCAAGGGTGCAGTTAAAATCACCACCTAAGATGACAACATCAGTGGCCGGAAGACCTTGAACACAGGAAACAAAATGCTCAAAAAGACAGTCTGCATACTGTTGATTGCCGGAAACATAGATGTTGAAGATATGGTATCGGAAGTTGTGAAGTCGGAAGGACAAAAGCTGCAGAAGGTCACGATAAATCGGTTTGACCGTGATATCAGTAATGAAGGATCGAAGACGAAAATGGATGGCCACCGCAAGTCCTGCGTGAAGACTAAGTCGATGGACATGGTAGAATTGAAATGGCCATGTTCGCCACCGGTGGTATGGGGTGTTGGGATGGCAGTTAGTCTCCTGTAGCAATAATATATCCGCATCATGCGGTGTAATGTCTTCAAACACTAACGCATTGGTAGGAGGGACAGAGCATCCCTTACAGTTGAAAGAAAGTAATTTTAACTTGAAAGAGGTTGTAGTATTTGAATATTACTATCAGCACTTCTGTGAAGACTGGTTACACGTTTCTTTAAGTTAGATGTATGCGCATTAGTGAATGTGTCAATTTTTGGCAAAAGAGCAAGTAGATTCTGAAGTTGGGTGATAATAGTAGGAAGCTGAGCATTACGTGATTCAACGCAGTCTAGCTGCTTGAGAGGACCTGACAGTTGATTGAGTATGATGAGAGCAAGATAAGACGGCGCCAGCTGCCCGTCTAATGCAGAGAAAGTTTCCAGATATTCTGCGGAAGCTTTTTGATCCAACAATTTTGGAAAGCTGGGGACTTAAGAGATGTAGGAACTGCTGTTGGAGAGAAAGGCTGTCGAATTGGCGAACGGGAACGAGAGCAGCGTGGAGAAGACGTCACCGGCGAGATGGAACTCTGTCTGGTACGTTTCAACGTGGGAACCCGGGAGAAGATGGTGGGTGTAGGACAGTTAGATCTGACTCCACATTGGGGGGTCCAAGGGAAGAAGATGAGGCAACACGACGGAGGGGTTGCCATTCATTTTCTGAGATAATACCCTCCGAAGAACGTAGAAGTACCACAGCAGCAAGTGGGTCCAACGATGGAGAGGTGGCCAAAGTTCCTGTAGTAGATATCGAAGACTTGGAGACTAATGATGAATCACCATTTGCTGGGGGAGAAGCCTCTGGAACAGCAGTAGAAGGGATCAAGGACGTCTGTGGAGCCGAACTTGGTGTGGCCAGAGAAACTGGTGTTGAGGGTGGGGTGTTAACTTCGGGCGGTATGGAAATAGGTGGCTTGGCAGATACATGTGGACAACGTGATTGGATGTGGCCATATGCCTTGCATTTAAAACAATGCAAGGCAGTAATGATATCGATCCGGAAAATCTGCTTCCCTACAACCACAGTGAGGTCAGTAGGGCAATCAGCAATGGCATCTTCAATAGGAAACAGGATACTTTCTTGGCGACGCAGACCTAAGATGTTCCTGTCACCTGGGTCTGTTGGTGCGGAAGACAGAGTGGAAATGGAACCAACTACTTTTCCACAACGGGAAAGGGCTGCCATTAAGTAATGGTCCTTGATTTCTGGTGGTACGGGGTAGCACGTAACAAGTACGGGGCGCTGCGTGAGCGGGACTCCCAGTAAGGTATGATCCCCAAAATGCAGTCCGTCAGATAAGACGCGCTCCACAAACTCTGGCTTCGCAAAATAGATGAGAACAGTCCTAGGCTTCCTCTCCATATGGGTGATCGCTCCCTTAGGGAGGATTTGGCGGACGGCTAAGGAGTATTTCCGGGAGGGCATCAAAACATATGCTAAGTTTCTGTGTGCGTAAAACCTCCTGCCCAGCAGCTGAAGTTTCCGGAATTTCGATGCGTAATTTCTTGTTGTCTCTAGTGACAATCATATCAAGAGGCGTTGTACATGGATTCTTCGCTGTAGAGGAAGATGAACTGGTACCCTTCACAACGGAAGCATAAGGTAGAGTTGCCGTAGGAATGGGCGGAGATGGGGAAGGTCGAGACGCAGTGCTCGCAGGAGCAGATGAAGTACCAGAGGCAACGGGTACTGAAGAAGTTAATGATGTCACTGGTGGAAAATGTCGGGAAATCAACATCCATAAAGTTGGAAGAAAAGGTGGTAACATCGGATAACGCGGCTTGGAAACCAGCTGCGTGTGGTAGTGACGATGACCGAACGTGGCCAGGCGGGGGCGGAGCTTTGCTGTCAAGCTTCAGACCTGGCCTATCAGATGCGGTCGCCGCCATTTGCAATGGCTGGCTTGCTAAAACCGACATTGGGCAAAGCCAGGACTGAAAAAGAGTTAGTACAAGTAAAGTTTTACTTACAAGACGTCAAGGTCGGACTCAATCGACATAGGAGACGTTCACAACACAGGAGATACACAAAATGACGGCACACACACAAAAGAACACCAATAATTGCAGGTAAAACACGGAGCACAGGTCAACACAACCTTTACAAAGCCATCGCTTAGACCACTGCGCCACCGAGGCGGCACCCTTGGTCTCTACCTATATTTTCTGCCATTCGGGCTGAAAAATTTTTTTTGGTAAGCATCTCATCACTCATTCTTTCAACATGGCCAAACCACCTAAGAATTATTAGTCTCCATCTCACTAACAACATTTTGCCTCACATTACACATCTTTTTTTATATTTTTTTTTGATTGGAGGTTTAACGACCACCGTGAGCAACTCAATGGGCTATAAGCAGTCGCCCGTCCCTAATTTAGGGTCACTGGTTCCAGGGAAGGGAGAGAGCCAGTGCCGTAAGACAAACACAACATCCATGCCTGACCGGGATTCGAACCCGAACCCCTTACGGACGAATGATCAGAGGCCAGCGCCTTAGACCACTGCGCCACCGGGGCGGCCATTACACATCTGCAACACATCTTTATTCCTCACATGATCAGAAAGCGTATCTTGTCACAAACCCCCAGTAAATAATGCATCTCGCCAGCACAAGGCACGGAACTAAAAGTTTACGGGGGGAAGGGAGTGTTACAAAAAGGGGACCAGAAGCAGGAGCCATTATGAAATGTTTTTTTTTATATAATGTTAGTATGTATGTATGTATATACAGTAAAGCACCGTTATACGTCTTTCAAGGGACCATTCATAAAAGGTGTATAACTGAAATTAAAGTCTAAAATGCGAAGCGAATTTATTTGGTACACACGTATAATATGTACAGTACTACTGTAGTACCTGTTACGTATAATGAAAATATATTTTGTTATGTATAAATATTTACATTTATTACGTTATTTATACAGTATTTTGAAGAAATTTTTTCAAGTTTAATTTTAAAAAATCAAATTGTACTCAAATTACATATATACAACATACAACTAAGAAAAATTCATGCCTTTATTTCAGTATCACATCTTGATTAACTTTCTTTCGAACAAGAACAAATGCTGGATCACATCGATCGTTAATAAGCACTTTTAAATTCATTTGGAAAAGTCTTTTAGTGACGTTTGTATGGTTGTTTGATTTTGCGTTCTGAGGAGAGTACTATGGATTGAATTAAATTCTCCAAACGTTTTCTCATTGGTGTTGGCATGAAAAACAAAGAAATTTCTCAGTGTATCAATACTATGCTTTGCATCTTCAAAGGACGGTCGAACTGGTTCTTCAATTTCTTCATCACTACTGCTGGAATGTTCATTCTCCAAATTTAGCGTCTATTAATTCTTCTACTGTGCGCAGTTTTGAAATGATCATATCAGCATCACAATTTACATACTCCTCGAAGGTTATGTCTATTCCCAGGAGTTTCCAATCCTCAACATCCATAATCACAGTTTCTTCAGCGCTTTCGTTTGCTTCAGAGACTGGAAAATCTCGTTTGACGAAACAACGAAGTAATCCGATCCCCCTCATTCAGGGTCTTCTGACAGGAAAGGGGAGCCCTAACCTTTGCGTATACGCCCTACCTTCATAGCCCCCACTGGTCAATGGAAGGTTCTTCTGTCTCTGCTGAAGAAACAGTCCGCCGCCCCGGTGGCGCAGTGGTCTAAGTCGTTGGCCTCTGATCATTCGTCCGTAAGGGGTCCGGGTTCGAATCCCGGTCAGGCATGGATGTTGTGTTTGTCTTACGGCACTGGCTCTCTCCCTTCCCTGCAACCAGTGACCCTAAATTAGGGACGGGCGACCTGCTTATAGCCCACTGAGTTGCTCACGGTGGTCGTTAAACCTCCAATAAACAAAAAAAAAAAAAAAAAAAAAAAAAGAAACAGTCCTCGTGTCTGCGTTCGAAAAGGGTGTCAAAGAATGACTCAGGTAAGAAATATTTCACCTCAGTGGCGAACTTCGACTAATGAATGAGGGAAAACGACGACGTATAATTGAAGCTACGCGTCGTATAAACGAAATGTTTTACTATTAAAATGAATAGGAATTAATCGGGACCGACCTGAAACGACGTATGAATGTAAAAGACGTATGACTAAGAAACGTATAAACGATGTTTTACTGTATATGGCAATAGAGTCAATAACAAGTAATTTACATTCCCAATACAATACTATCGAAATAACACCCTAAAAATCCTGAAATCCTGAACGACGTGTGAATGTAAAAGACGTATAACTAAGAAACGTATAAACGATGCTTTACTGTATATAGCAATAGCGTCAACCACAAGTAATTTACATTCCCAATAAAATACTATCGAAATAACACCCTAAAAATCCTGAAAAGAGAATTAAAATAGTTAAATACAAAAAGATAGAAATTAGAAAAATCCATACTTTTTAAGGTCAATGCACACAGGAACACCAGACCACTCATCAGGGAAATACGTCTGGGGCCCTGGGGCCTGTAGTTCAGGTTTCGTGAGAGTGCTGAATTTTCCGCAGCCAAAGGACAGACGACTTAACTAATTTAGTACGAAAAGCTTCCTTGGCACTATGTCTTTCCTACCTGAATATATCATCATCATCATCATCATCATTGTCAACCATTATCAATCCACTGCTGGACGAAGGTTTCCTCAAGTTTCCTCCACAACGGTCTGTCTTGTGCCAGTCTCCTCCATGTCACTCCCGCATACTTTCGAATTTCATCCACCCATCTCCCATGTAGTCTTCTTCTGGGTCTTTTCCTGATATATCATCATCATTGTCAACCATTATCAATCCACTGCTGGATGAAGGTCTCACGGTCTGTCTTGTGCCAATCTCTTCCATGTTACTCCCTTCCGCATATACAGTATATATATATATATATATATATACTGTTCTCGGGATTAGTTTGTTCTGTTTTCCTCCCATAATTTTTTTTTAATTATTTCTCTTTGTGTTATTATATTTTTTTGTGTGTGTATATATATATATATATATATAATAATTACTCCGTATTAGCCACGCTGCCTCCCACCCAGCCCATCCCACCTTACCCAAGCGGAGATTGACTTCGGAGTGGGTGGAACAACGGGAAGCGTTCGTGAGGCGCGAGGGAGCAGGAAAAATAAGAAAGAAGAAAGAAGTCCTAAAATGATCATCTGGGAGGAAGCGGTGGGGACATTTTTACGAATTTTCCTTTATGACCCAATTAAGATACGTACGTAGATCAGATTGTTACTCACAGTTTCTCCCACCAACTCTGATTCCAGTTCCAAGCTCTGCCTTACCCTGTTTCGGGATGTTACAGATGCTAGACAATATGACAATAGCAAAGAACTAACAAAGAATATCCCCATGTTTTTTACTCCCGCTGTCCCTGTTTTTCCTTTATCTTTCGCACCCTCCCCCCTCTCTTCATTCTATTTCCTTCTCTTTCTTTTTTTACTGAACTTAAATTAATGTAATTAGTATTTTAAATCCTTCGTACTAAGTTTAATTGTTATTTTTTTTTAGAAAAACTGAAAACAAAGTATGTAAAATTAGTCATTTACAATCTTCGGTACTTTAAAGGTAAAAACTTCGTTAGGGTTGGGGGGCGGGATCGCCTTACTCGGCCCCCGCTGGATCCGCCACCAGCCAGCACACAAACGACTCCTATGTCTCTTCTGTAGTACCCAGGTCTCACTGCCATACATCAGAGAAGGAGCAATTTCACTTTCATGTACAATCATACGGGAATTTCTTGAGAACCCATCATTCCTGTGGGATCATCCTAAAGCATGACTTTCCATGAAGAATTGAATTCACTCTCCTACTGTTTCGCCATCTAATTCGTTCTCTCTGTCAAACATGCTCCCCAATTATACAAACTGTTTACCTGGTCTATAACTGCGCCATTTAGACTTATCTTGAATTCAGTACTAACAGTTCCTCGCTCAAAAACAATAACTTTGGCTTTTAACTTATTTATACTCAGTTCGAATTTCACACAAACTTAGAACATCCGGGCTAACGTACTCTGAAACTCATTTTTGCTCTCTACCAACAGAACTGTGTCATTAGCGTACATCAATCTGCGCACACAGATATTACCAAAACATAACTCTACTGCCAGGATACCTGGCTTTCACACTATTGAGTAGATTCCCAGTAATACCATATTTATTCAGTATCTTCCACAGAAGAATCCTATTTAATCGATCATAAGGTTTCTCTAAATCTATGAAGGCAGCAACCACTTTCTTACCAACAGCCAGATACTTTTCAATCATCAAACGTAATGCACAAATTTGGTTAGTCCAGTCTTCACCAAGGCTTGAAACCACTCTGTACATCCCACACTTTCTCCGATGTAAGACCTTGTATCCTTTCAATAACAACCTTTCCAAACACGTTCTTTTGCACGCTCAGCAAACTGATACCACGATAGTTCTTGCATTCAGTAGGACCACCTTTTCATTTATACACTAGTGTGCAAAACTTAAGCAACTTCACTGATTTTGGCGTAATTCCGCGAAAACTCACCTGTGAGATATGAAATTCACACTACAGAGGCACAATGCAGTACCTAAAGGATGACGAAAGCAGCGTAGCAAACAAATGAATAGAACGCATACACGAAGGCAGGCAGCAGAAAATGGTTTATTGACAGCACGGCGTTCGTACACCTAACCGACAGTCCATGAGGGAGAACAACAATCCAAAGTCCCTTAGTACGGGATATGACCTCCCCGAAGTGCAATGGTTGCGTGGCACCGTCTGGCCATACTCAACACCAGATGATCCAACAGTTCTTGAGGTAACAGTTCCCACTACTCGATGAGCATCTGTGTCAGTTGTCTGGTGTTCTCCGGGGGAAACGATCGTGCCGCCAGGCGTCTCCCCAAAACATCCCACACATGTTCGATGGGATTTAAATCAGGGGAGCACGCTGGCCACTCCATTCTGCGAATATGTTCAGAATCTAACAGGTCCTCAACTGCTTGGGACCTGTGTGGGCGAGCGTTGTCGTCCATAAAAACAAAGTCTGGACCAATGGCACCTCGGAACAGACTCACGTGGGGGCGGATGATCTCATCACAGTAACGCGCACCGGTTACGGAACCTGTGTCGAAAATGTGGAGCTCCGTCCGACCGTTCAGCATAATGCCACCCCACACAAGTACGCCAGGACCACACCAACGGTCTCGTTCCCTGATGTTCGTGGGATGAAAGCGTGTCCCTACCTCTCGCCAGATCAACTGTCGCTGAGAATCGTTTGTCCGACTGAAACGACTCTCATCGGTAAAGAGGACGTGACTCCATTGATCAGGTGTCCAGTGTGCATGTTCGCGACACCGCTGTAAACGGTGCCGCCGATGGGCTGCTGTCAATGGTATGCAGCGTTCCGGCCTGCGGGCATATAGCCCACCCTTATGAAGGCGTCTGGCCACAGTAAACCGGGATACCTGTCGTCCGGTTGCTGTACGCAACCGCTGCGCCATGCTGCCAGCTGTCTGGTTCCGGTCTCTTTTCGCTTGCACGACGAGATATCGGTCGTCACTCGCCGTTGTTTTCCTGGGGCGACCACCACCTACCTTTCGTACAGCTGTACCTGTCGTTCGGTAGGCTTTCCAAGCTCGTGACACTACACTTTTATCGATTCCAAACTCTTGGGCAACACTCATCATGGTACGCCCCTCCTCCAGCTTGCCGATCATTCTACCACGTGTAAAGGCATCCTGATGGTTTCTCCTAGCCGTATTGCACGATCGATCTCACTTTCACTTGCAGCGAATGTCTGGAAATGCCTCTGTCCGCCGTCTTTTGTAGTCGGCTGGCACTGCGCGCGCTGCCTCCACGCAGTTTACGTGCCCTCACGTCACCTCTGACGTCGAACTCCTGCTATTTGCATATGCATCACCTTTGTCATGAGTTGTTGTTCCCTTGTACAACCCGCAAATCGCCCTTGTCTCCCCTGTCATGACTGTATGCTGTCAAACGACGTTGTTGCTTAAGTTTTGCATACTAGTGTACAAAGGAACAATTATAGCATCCCTCCAATCCTCAGGGATCCTTCCTAACTCCCAGCACAACTGACAAATTTTATTTACCCAGTCAATTACAGAGTCACCACCATGCTTTAACATCGCAGCAATTATACAACCTACTCCCGGAGCCTTACTATTTTGAAGAGAATTTAGAGCTTTACACACCTCTTCTCTTGAGATCCCTCCTGTGCTTCTATCTCTCACTATGACATCATCTGCTTCTGCCTCAGGAAAACCTTTGCTTTCATGCTCTAATAACTCACAGAAATATTCACTCCATCTTTCACTTACCTCATTGGGCTCCCATACCATTTCCTTGATCCTATTCTTCACACAACGTAGAAATTTATTTCCACTATTTTTCTTATGTTTTATGAACTTCCAAAAAGCTTTTCTGTCTTTCCGAAAAGCCAATTCATTCCTTCCCACGTTTTTCTTCCTATATTTTGCCTTACTCTGGCGAACCAACTTAGCTGCCTCACGCTTCTTACAGCGACATTTATTCACAATAACTCTACCTTGCAACACCCCGAATTATGATTCCCTGTTTCTCTTAGCTGCTTCTTTAATCTCACTGTTCCACGAAGCATCACCTCTAATGTTATCCACTGTTGCAGTGCCACAGACCTCTTTAGCGGCAGTGACAACAGAGTTCTTAAAAACAAACAAACACACAGAAAACGAATAACCCAGATGGAATCATCCAATAGAGATGAAAATTCACAGGTGCAATTAACTACATGTATAGTGAAAGAAATGATGGCAATTCCAAAGCAGTTGGGCCATTTATTCAGATAAAACAGCTACACGAGTGAAACAAGTCAGTACGTTGTAGCACCACCACTGGCTCGGATACAAGCGGCTACCTGGCGTGGCATAGATGCATACAGTTCACGGATACATTCTGAGGTATAGCCTGCCAAATGGTGTTTAAATTGCGGGGCCAGTTCGTCCACATTCCGGAATGGGCGCATGTAGCGTCCCATCGTGCATGTCTCAAACATGTTCAATCGAGCTAACCATGGAAGGGTGTCGACATTACGGACGCAGGACTGTTAGAGCCGCGCGGTGTGTGGCGGGGTATTATCCTGTTGAAAAATTGCTTGTTGATACTGCGACAAGAATGGCAACACAAGAGTTCACCCTCACATTTCACCCGACTCTCTCAGCCTAATTATACAACTCAAGCAGTAGAATGTCGTCGACGTATTGCTGAACCGCGAGGGTGGTACGGAGGACTATCAAGGGTGTCAGGCTATCGTAGGAAATGGTTTCCCAGATAGTCACTCAAGGTGTACGAACCGTGTGCCAACGGTTAAGACAGGATCCGTGGGCTGGGCGGCTCGTCTCCAGACACGTATGCGCTGGTCATCGGTGCAAACTGCGACTCATCACTGAAGACAACACGACGCCACTGGACGCTATCCCACGTTGATCGGGCCCGACACCACTGCTACCGGTGCCGGCGATGAACGCTTTTTAGTGATTAGCGGTGGATTGGCCTCGAATGTTGTTCCCGTACCAGAAGTCGTCTGGCAAAGGCCCGGATGTCCACTTCCGTACCTGTAGACGACGCAACATTGCCACGAATGGTTCAGAGCAACGAACACGGTTGTGTTCGCGCGGTTTTCACAATCCCGATCAGTGGACGGTTCTCACCTTGCGTTCTGTTGTTGCCCTCGGCCGTCCACTGCCCGCGTGCAGCTGGTCTGTGCCTTCCTTGACCCATTGGCGCCAAATTTCTCTGATTGCCACGTCGCTCCGACACAAATGCCTGGCGATTCAGCTGCTTGACCAACCGGACTTTCTCAGACCAATTATATAACTCTTTCAAACTTGCTCAACTGCTCGTACTGTGCACAGATTCAACATCGGGACATCCGCAAAGTCCGTGGAAGTTAATGCAACCGCAATCCGCTGTCACAATTGTCTCTGCATGCGAGCTTTGCTGTTGATATACACTCTTCGATACGCGGTTTCCATGCTAAGGCGGGCCACTATTTCGTCATTGGCCGTTATTTTTTAATTATTTGCATATTCGACCCTGAGGTACTTGCATGCGAAGTTTTATCACGATCGAACGACTTTTTCGGGGTGCTCCGTTTTTTTTTTTTTTTTTTTGCAAAAAAATAATAATTATAAAATTAAGTTTTTGTTGAATTTATTGTTGTACTATTCTGGGAAATGGAGGGAGTCCTGTGAGCGAATGTCTAAAAGAGTAGTAGAAAATACCATTTTCGTAATTATTAGCTTAAGGAGATGAAAGACAGACAGATAGATAGATAGCTAGAGAGAGAGAGAGAGATACCTTGTTAAGTTACGAACTCAAATTCATAAGCAGCCTCATGACAGAAAATATTAAAAAAATATGACATAAGTAAGCTAAAATTGTAAAATATTAAAGACCATGTAGGTTCTTTTGAGTGATTGAAGGTTTAACAACCACCGTGAGCAACTCAATCGGCTATAAGCAGTCGCCCGTCCCTAATTTAGGGTCACTGGCTTCAGGGAAGGGAGAGAGCCAGTGCCGTAAGACACAACATCCATGCCTCACCGGGATTCGAACCCGGACCCCTTTCGGACGAATGATCAGAGGCCATCGCTTAGACCACTGCGTCACCGGGGCGGCCCATGTAGGTTCGTATCCATGGTTCCCAGTACTACATACAATTTTTTTTTGATCCAAGGCTTAACGACCACCGTGTGCAACTCAATGGGCTATAAGCAGTCGCCCGTTCCTAAATTTAGGGCCAATGGTTCCAGGGAAGGGAGAGAGCCACAGCTGTAAGACAAACACAACATCCATGCCTCACCGGGATTCGAACCCGAGCCCTTCACGGACGAATGGTCATAAGCCATCGGTTAGACCACTGCGCCACCGGTGCGGCCTACATGCAGTGAATAAATACTGCGTAAAGTATATACCTTGAAACATCTTTTGTTTTTACAGAGGATATCATCAGAGTTGAGTAAAATCTGAAAAAATGGATTTTTTTTGCCAAAATTTCTTTCCAGCATTTTGAAATTTAACCCATCCCCCTTGTATGATACTTAGTCCCCCCTAATAGCCCCCCTAACAGCCACCCCCCAACTTCCCGTTCTGAGCTTCTGGCGTCGCCACTGCTCAATCATGTCCGCATTCTGAAACGCAATTGTCTTCAATTCTGCATTGAAATTGAGGACATGTCATTTTAATCTCAAAAATCTGGTCACCGTTTTTAAAATCACCAACCGCTGAAAAGTATGTTACGGAAATTAACAAATTGTGCACAAAATGTTTCTCATAGAAGAAGGAAGATATCAGAGACAAAGACATTTTCAAATCTAACTGTTAGAAGAAGAGATATAGAGAAAAACATGATATAACTTAAGGAAATACTTAAAGCAGAAAATATGTTAAAAAAATTACTTCGTAACGAAGAGTATCGTACCAAAAAAGGATTTTTTTCTAAGTGATTTTTAGAATCGAATTAATTATTTCAAGTAGAAATGTACGTTTGAAGCCACCTGGCGGCAGAATCGAATGTTGAAAAAGTAGAATATTTGTTAAAAGTATTCTTCGTAGCAAAAGCAGTGCAAGGAAAAATAATTTTTCAAATACGTCTCCTGGAAGCAGATATATATAGAAAAAAGTTTTGACATTTATGCCACCTAGCGAAAAACTGTGCATTATTTAAAGAGGATAATGTTCCTCACCTTTACTGTAACAAATGGCATGCAGTAAAAACAAGATGACACCGAATTTTCGGGTGTAATAAGCACCTCTTTTGAATCCGCTCTGACGCAAATTAAATTTATTAAATTTATCAAAGGAAAACAATAGTATCTGACGGAAGAAAGACGTTTTTCAATCGGGTTTTTAATCCTGCAGAAATTGTTGTAAATGGAATCGTGAGCTTACACCCTCTGATTGCAGACTTGTGCGTTAAGAAAAATATGAATTTGTATGAGAAACATTTTGCACCGGAAACGCTCTCCAACGCAGAAAGAATATTTCAAATCAGGCTCTTAGAAACAGAGATGACGAAAAAAATAAGATGTGCCTTTACGCTCCCTGGTGGGAAAACCATGCATTATTTTAGGAAGAAACTATTCTCAAAAGGTTTTTCAATATGAGCGGTATCGGTTCAAGAAAAATAAAAATTTAGCCGAGTTTTCAGGAGCCCAGATTTTGCTGCAAATACATCAGAACCAGAAATTAACACTTACGCCCCCTGGTGGCCAAACCATTCTTAACCAAACATCAGAAATTATATGAAAAATCTTTTCCATCAGGTGTTGTATGCGATACAGGAAGAATTTTTAAAATCGGAGCAGAAATAACGCAGAAAACGCAATTTACCTTTGCGCCCCCTAGCGGAAAGTCTTTGATTTATTTGAAAATTTTGAATTTACGGGAAAAACATTTCGCTTCAAAAACACTATCCAACAAAGAAGGAATTTTTCAAATCCGACTCCTAGAAGTAGAGATATTGACAAAAAATATACATCTACGCTCCTTGGCGTAGAAACCATACATTATTTTAAAAAGAAAATGTTTCTAAAAGGTTTGTCGACATGAGTATATCGGTCCACAAACGACTTTTTTTCAATCGAGATTTTAGAAGCTCATATTTTGCTGCAAATACATCAGAATCGGATATTAAGACTTACGCCCGCTGGTGGCCAAACCATTTTTTACAAAAATTGGAAATTATATGCAAAGGATTTCCCATCAGGAGCTGTATCTGGTGCAGAAATAACTTTTCAAATCGGAGATTTAAAAGCAGATATATAGGTGGAAACGCAATTTATCTTTACGCCCCCTAACGGAAAGTCTATGAATTACTTGAAAACTTTGAAATTATATGAAAAACGTGTCACACTGAAAACACTATCCAACAAAGAATGGATTTTTCAAATCGGACTCTTAGAAGTAGAGATATTGACAAAAATAAGAAGATATATATCTACGCTCCCTGGCGGAGAAACCAAGGAATATTCTAAGAAGAAAATATTCGGAAAGGTTTATCGAAGTGAGGGGCATCGGCCCACGAAAGAAGTTTTTCAATTGAGTTTTTAGAAGCTTAGATTTTATGGCAAATACATCAGAAGCAAAAATTAACACTTACGCCCCCTGGTGGTCAAAGTATTCTTTACTAAAAATTAGAAATTACATGCAAAAGATTTTCCACCATGAGCTGTATCCTCTAAAGAAAACATTTTTCAAATCTGAGTTTTAAAAGAAGAGATATCGGGGAAAACGTAGTTTAGTTTTACGCCCCTAGCGGAAAATCTATGCGTAATTTGAAAAAGTAACTATACCTGAAATACTCTTCGACATAAATGGAATCGAAAGATAAAATAATTTTTTCAATTGGATGATTAGAAGCAAATATGTGGAATGAGACGTATTTTTGAATTCGACATCATCTGCATTTACGCCCTCTAGCGGCGAAATTATACATCGTTAAAAAAAAAAAAAAAAACGAAATGAAGGATCATCATTTGCATATTTCAAGCTTCCCAATGCAAAAATAATTTTTCAAATCGGACTAATAGTTGCAGAGATAACATAAACACGATCTATTTTTTTTTTTTCAGGCGGACAAACCGCTCACACAAACACGATCTTTTTTTTACAAAAGACGTGCTAAAAACGAAATGTAGGCGAAATTTTGACAAGAGTGAAAGATTTCTACTCCAAATTGTATGAAAGGGATGATACATGTACTCTAGACATCATGAAAGGTACCAGTACTAGAATTCTTCCAGTCCTCCCAGCAGAAGTTGCACATGCAACCAAGAGCATGAAGCGGGGAAAACCTCCAGGAGAAGATGGAATTACTGTAGACATCATACAAGAAGCAAGTGGAGAAATTGAAACAGTACTCGCCCAAATTTTCACTCGATGCCTTAATGAAGGGAAAGATTCCTGAGGATTGGAACAACGCTACAATGATCTGGCTACATCAAAAAGGTGACATTGAGGATCTCAGGAACTACAGACCTATCAGCCTCCCATCAGTGGTTTATAAAATCTTCACTAAAGTTCTTTCACACCGTTTGAAGGTAACACTGGACATGGCTCAACCGAGAGAACAAGCTGGTTTCAGGAGTGGCTACAGCACAATAGATCATATCCACGTACTTGAGAGAACTAATTGTAAGAGCGAGGGAATATGAACTTCCATTGTGCATGGCTTTTATCGATTATGAAAAGGCCTTTGATTCGGTGAAACCATCAGCAGTTACAATGGATCTGAAATCCTGCGATATTGAAGATGCGTACATTAATATTATTAATAACATCTATGAAAATGCAAGTGCAAAGATTCGGCTGTTTGAAAATACAACACACATAAAAATTGGAAAGGGGGTGAGACAAGGTGACACCATATCTCCAAAGCTCTTTAATGCCACATTGGAAAATGTCTTTCAATCACTGAACTGGGAAAACAAGGGGATAAAGATTAATGGAGATTATCTAACCCACCTTCGTTTTGCTGATGACGTAGTCATTTTTGCAACTACCCCATCAGAGCTGCAGAGTATGATCCAGGAACTTGCTGACAAGAGTAAAGAAGTGGGATTAAAAATGAACTTTCAGAAGACAAAAGTGATGTTCAATGCTTTTACATGAAATGAAGATATATCGATTGATGGAGAAAAGCTGGAGATAACAGACACGTACGTTTATCTTGGACAGCAGATATCAAGTGAGAATCACATTGATGAAGAAATTAATCGGCGTACAAAACTTGCCTGGAGAGCTTTTGGAAGAAACAGCATAATTTTCAAGAGCAATGTGCCATTATGTCTTAAAAGAAAAGTGTTTGATCAATGCATCCTTCCAATGCTTACGTATGGTGCAGAGACGTGGGCCTTGACTAAAAGAGACGTACAAAGGCTGCAGACAACTCAAAGCACCATGGAGAGGTGCATGCTTGGTGTAACCAGGAGAGATAAGAAGAGGAACTCGTGGATCCGAAAAATGAGAAGAGTGGAAGACATCATGAACAGAGTTAAATCCCTGAAATGGCAATGGGCTGGACATACTGCCAGAAGGACAGATCATCGATGGACAGCCGAAATTTTACATTGGATTCCAAGGGACAGGTAAAGACACAGAAGAAGACCACATGGGAGATGGGTGAATGAAATTCGAAAGTATGCAGGAGTGACATGGAGGAGACTGGCACAAGACAGACCGTTGTGGAGGAAACTTGGGGAGACCTTCGTCCAGCAGTGGATTGATAAGGGTTTACAATGATGATGATGATGATGATTAAAAAGCTGAGATACTGCTGCAAATATAAATACACTCTAACACCTCGTAGCGCCAGAACTCTAATGCACCAGTACATGCAGAGTGTTCCACGTGGGGAATGATATCCGATGTTGAAAGAATGCTTTAAATCGGGCTTTTAGAAGCAGATTGATCAAGAAAACAAGAAAGATGACACCGAATTTATCGGTTGTATTTTTTTTTTTGGTTGGTGGTTTAACGACCACAGTGAGCAACTCAGTGGGCTATAAGCAGTCGCCCGTCCCTAATTTAGGACCACTGCCTCACCGGGATTCAAACCCGGACTCATCTCGGACGAATGATCAGAAACCATCGCTTAGACCATTACGCCATGGGGGCGGCCACGTTTGAATCCATTCTGATGAGAATGAAATTTATCAAAGCTATTCAAAGTCAATGGAACCGGTATTGAAAACAGTAATATCTGACCGAAGAAAGAAGTTTTTCGATGGGGTTTTAATCCCGCAAATATGGCTGTAAACAGAAACGTGAAATTACGCCTTCTAGTGGCAGACTTGTGCGTTAAGAAAAATTTGAAACTATATCATTTAATCATTTAGCAACGGAAACGCTCTCCAACAAAGAAATAATTTTTTTATCGGATTCTTAGAAGCAGAGATATCGACAAATACACTGAAGAGCAATTGAATAGAGACAGCTGGCGTTATGCAAATGTGGCGCTGTGGGCGGCCCTGTAAATGGAAACGACATGACGTATGCAGCGATCTGACAATATAAGGAGTGATGCGACGGGAATCAGTAAGAGTCGGACGCAATATGGGTAAGACGAAGGATCTAAGCGCATTTGATCGTGGGAAAATTGTCGGGGCCCGAAGAATGGGTCACTCCATCTCGGAAGTCATGCAGGCACTGGGATTTTCACGAGCCACTGTGTCACGGGTGCATCGTGAGTACATCGAATACGGTAAAACCATTCCTGCAAGGGCCAACTGTCGTGGACAACAGCGTGTGGTAGAGCGTGGTCATAGTCGGCTAGCTCGCATTGTAACAGCGGATAGACGGGCCTCAGTGCAAGAAATCACTCGGCAACTTAACGCTGGTGTACAAAAACGTATAAGCAGCCACATCATCCAGAACCATCTCCTTGCTGTGGGGTACAGAAGCCATTGTCCCACGAGGGTACCGCTGCTGACCGCACATCACAGGGTGCAAAGAATAACATGGGCGCGGGAACATCGCCACTGGACCCTAGACACGTGGAAAAATGTTGTCTGGACTGATGAGTCGAGATTCACGTTGGTACATGCGGATGGCAGGATACGAGTACGGCGCAAACCACATGAAGCGATGGCTCCTTCTTGCCTGCAGGGTACTCTTCAAGCTGTTGGGGGTGGCATTCTCGTCTGGGGACTGTTTACGCGGACTGAAATGGGACCCCTGGTACTTGTGACATCGTCCCTCATAGGTGAACGTTACCGGGATATCCTGGACGACCATTTGCGTCCGTTTGTGCGTCTTCAACATCCCACTGGGGACCTCACACTGCAACAAGACAATGCACCGCGCCATCGCTCCCGAATTGTATCCGAACGGTTGGATGAACACTCCACCAACGTGACCTCGCTTCCTTGGCCAGCTAGGTCACCTTACCTCAATCCCATCGAGCACATCTGGTATGCCATCGAGAGAGATGTTCGAGGCTCTGACCCTCCTTCCATCAAATCTTCGTGAACTGTGGGAGCTTGTTCAGGGGTTGTGGATCCGTACGGCTTCCCAACGCTTCCAGTGCAAGCTTGTCGAGTCTATGCCGAGACGAATCGCCGCCGTCATCAGGACGAAAGGTGTTGGTGCTACACGTTACTAGACAGGTATCTCTAATTCAATTGCTCTTCAGTGTATAAGATATGCATCTACTCCCACTGGCGGGAAAACCTTGCATTATTTGAAGAAGAAAGTATTCTCAAAAGGTTTTGTGATGTGAGCGGCATAGGTCCACGAAATAATTTTTTCAATCGAGTTTTCAGGAGCTCAGATTTTGCTGCAAATACATCAGAAGCTGAAATTAAAGCTTACGCCCCTGGTGACTAAACCATTCTTTACAACATATTAGAAATTACATGGAAAACATTTTCCATCAAGAGCTGTATGAGATACAGGAAGAATTTTTCAAATCGAAGTTTTGGAAACAGAGATATCGGGGGAAAGGTAATATACATTTACGCCCTCCAGCGGAAAGTCTTTAAATTACCTTGAAAATGTTGAAATTAAATGAAAAATATCGCACCGAAAAACTCTATCCAACAAAGAAGGAAATTTCCAAATCGGACCATTAGAAGCTGAGATATTGGCAAAAATAAGATATATGTCTACACTCCCTTGCGGAGAAACCACACAATACTTTAAGAAGAAAATATTCCGAAAAGGTTTATCGACGTGAGTAGCATCTGTCAAAGAAGCGAATTTTTAATCGAGATTTTAGAAGCTCAGAATTTACTGCCAATATATTAGAAGCAGATATTAGCCTTATGCCCACCTGGTGGCCAAATTATTTTTTACCAAAATTTAGGAATTATATGCAAAAGATCTCCCATCAGGAGCTGCATCCTCCGCAGAAAGAATTTTTCAAAGCGGAGCTTTCGAAGCAAAGATATCTAGAAAACGCAATTTACTTTTACGCCTCCTAGCGGAAAATCTATGCGTAACTTCGAAAAGTGACGACGTTACCTAAAATAGTGTTCGACATAAATGAAATGGAAAGGTAAAAAAAAGTAAAATAAAAATATCAATCGGATGTTTACAGTAAAAGCAAATACATGGAATAAAATGTGTTTTGAATTCGATATCATCTGCATTTACGCCCCCTAGCGGCGAAATTGTGCATCGTAAAAAAAAAAAAAAGAAAAAAAAATGAAGGATCATTATTCTCACATTTCAAGCTTCCAAACGCAAAAATATTTTTTTAAATTAACCTAGTACTTGCACAGAAATTGTGTCGACAGACGGACGGACGGACAATGTGACAACATAAGCACGTACTTTTTGTTTTTTTATATATAAAAGACATGCTAAAAAGCAACGGAAACAAACAAGCAAAGGCATTGTGTGAGTATGAAGCGGGAGAAATAAAACATCAGAAAAGCCATTTAATGAAAATTTTATTATATTTACTTACAAAATTGCTTTCATAATAAATAAGCTGTGGTGCAAAAGTTAAATAAATATATTAATAAATAAATAAATATCTGTGGCAGTAAGTTTCTCATGCATTTGCGAACAGCAGTAACTGTACTTTTTTCTTACAGATACAAGTGTGTTTAACAGGAAACTGCTGTTTTCACGTTTTTCGTGCTTTTTTTCTTCTATCTTTTTTTTTTTTTTTTTGATTGAAAGTTTAACGACCACCGCGAGGTACTCAGTGAGCCATAAGCAGTCGCCTGTCCCTAATTTAGGGCCACCGGTTCCAGGGAAGGGAGAGAGCCAGTGCCGAAAGGTAAACACAATATCCATGCCTCACTGGGATTCGAACCTGGACCCATCTCGGACGAATGGTCATAAGCCAGCGCTTAGACCACTGCATCACCGGGACGGCTCCCATGCTTTTCAATAATAAATCAATGAAAAAACAAATATAAATTGCTCTCTGATTTCAAGATACCTAGCAGTTTCGTGGTATCATTGTACGTTTGTTATGTGGGCTTTTTACATAAACCCTCATATGTGTAGCTGAGAGGAGGGGGGGTTGTCCTCGGGTTCGAAACCCCACCTTGAGGGGGGTTGAGTGCGAATTTAAAGCTATTCATATATATATACACAGTCGAGTCACATTATTGTGACCACCTCCTACTTTTGACGTCAACAGAGCGTAGTCTATGAAAGAAGGCACGTGTCTTGTTGAGCTGGCTTGGAAGGTATATAAGGTTTGCTGTAAGCATTCTGAAAACATATCATTCGTTGCTGTCATGGATAAAAGGAGCGATATATCAGATTTGCGAAAAGGAATGATTATGAGCTTTCGGGCCAAGGGTGGCAGTATTTATGAAACAGCGCAATTTGTGAACTGTTCGCTTGCTGCTGTGGTTAAAGTGTATCGTGATTGGAGATAAGGCATCATTGAGAATAAGCGACGTGGAAACTGCGGAGCACCACGTGCCGTTGATGTGAGGGGTGAACGTCGGCTTCGAAGGTGCGTGAGGGCCCATCGATACGCTACAGTGGAGCAAACTCACTGGCTGAATGAACCAGGGGGCTACTGGACGTGTGTCTAAAACGACAGTTCAGCGAACCCTGCTGCGTATGGGGCTCCGATGAAGACGAATGGTCACCGCACCTATGCTAACGAAGGTGCGTCAGCAGAAAAGGCTTACATTTGCACGGCAGTATCGGAATTGAACCTCCGCTGATTGGCAAAGGATTGCCTTCTCCAATGAGTCACGTTTTCTGCCGGATGGACGTTGGCTTATAAGGCGAGAAACATCGCAGAACAAACACTCTTCAACCATTGCTGGAAGAACAGAAGATGGTGGGGGTAGGGTTATGGTCTGGGGAATGTTTTCGTAGAACTCCCTGGGTCCACTCATACCTGTGGAAGGCACCATGGACCGAATTCGACATGAACGCATCCTTGCAGACCACGTACATACATACATGCTGATTGTCTTCCCTGGGGAGGATGGGATCTTCCAGCATTACGGTGCGACGTGTCACACAGCTGGAAATGTCGGAGAGCTGTTGGAAGAGCACGATGAAGACTTCAAAGTACTTCCCTGGCCCCCTAATTTCTCAAACTTAAACCGAATTGATCATCTGTGGAAACACCTCGATCGCTTTGTTCTCTCTATGGATCCTCCACCACGCACAGTCCAGCAGCTGTCAGATGCACTGAAGTCAGCATGGCTCCACATACCTGTGAAAACCTTCCAGCACCTTAATGAGTCAATCCCAGCCCGTCTAACTGCTGTCCGCGCTGCACAAGGCGGTTGCTCTGGATATTAGCTGGTGGTCACAATAATGTGACTCGACCGTATATATATATATATACATGGCCGTTTCAGAATAATATGACCACCCTAGAAATCACAGTGTACCCGCCCAAACGCATCGTGAAGTGCACGTGACAAGATCGATCACACGGAGATATAAGCGGCTGGCCAGGACAGATGAGCCATAGTGCGTCACGTGAGCAGAATGAGCAGAGGTAGGGATTTGACAGACGTTCAAAAATGAATGATCGTCGGCCACCGCGGCAAGGGTGGAAGCATCTCAGAAACAGCAGACTTCGTGGGCTGTTCGCAAGGTGCTGTAGTAACGGAGTACTAAGAATAGACCGCTGGCACACAGAGTACCTAACGACGGCATAACTGTGGAGCTCCAAAATCCATCGACGCTAGAGGAAAATGTCGCCTCAGTCGACTGGTAATGAGCAGTCGACCCACAACAGTGCAGCAATTGATCAATCAAATGAACGCTGTGGCACCCAGGTACGTGTTCCCGATAAAAGTGGTGCGAACCTTGTTATGCATGAGTCTCCGGAGTCGACGCTGAGTCAAGGCGTTCATCTGAACCCAGGTCTATCGTCTGTAGTTCGCACGGGTCTACCGTCATTGGACAGTGAAAGAGTGAAAAAGATTGCCTTCTCCGACGTATTGAGGTTTCTACTCCGCAGAAGTGACGGGCGGTGGCGGATATGACGTCAGAGACACGAGAACCAACACCCGGACACGCTTATCGGTCAAGTACAGGCCGGCGGTGGCAGTGAGCATGTCTGGGGAATGTTTTCCTGGAATGACCTGGGACCGCTGGTATCACTGGATGGGTCCCTGAATGCCAATGGCTACCTCTTCATCCTCGCTGACCGCCTTGCATCACTTCCTGGTGGTGATGGTGTCTACCAACAGGACAATCAGCCCTGCCACGTTGCTAAGGGGTGCATGACTGGTTCCAGGAAGAAGACAGCGATGTCTTCGTTCTCTCTTGACCGGCGAAATCTCCAGACCTCAATCCCATGGAGCACTTGTGGGACTATTTGGATCGACAGGTTCAAGGTGACGGCCCACAACCACATCATCTCCGGGACCTCTGTGCTTTTCTGCCCTCCGAATGTATATATATATATATATATATATATATATATATATATATATATATATATATATATATATACAGAGGGTGAGTCATAAGTAATGAGTCATGTGAGATGTATTTTGAGATGGCGTTGTTATTTTCGGAAATAAACAATCGTTTGGACTGGAACTTGTTTATAGGTAGAAAGAGCATTTCATGGACTATCAGAATTTGCTTTGGTGGTGGGCATTAATATGAATTCATTGTGTTTTTTTTTGCTTTCAGAACATGGACGAAAAAACGGCAGTTCGAGTACTGTTGCGTCATTATTGGAAAAAAAGAGGTCGCCGAAATTGGTGCAGTGGAAGGTGTGGGTGTAGTCAGCTACGCCACAGCAAAAAAATGGTTTAACAAGGGGGACACCAGCCTTCAAGATGGGTCTCGCTGTAACAGACGCCCAACGGTGGATTCGGAAGCCCTGCGTGAAGCCGTAGTGGCAACACCAACCACAAGCACTCGCAGATTGTCAGACGAGATTGAGGTATCACAATCCAGTGTGGTTCGCCATCTCCACAAGCTTTTTTTTTTTTTTTTTTTTTTTTTCATTGGAGGTTTAACGACCACCGTCAGTAACTCAATGGGCTATAAGCAGTCGCCCGTCCCTAATTTAGGGTCACTGGTTCCAGGGAAGGGAGAGAGCCAGTGCCGTAAGACAAACACAACATCCATGCTTCACAGGGAATCGAATTCGGACGAATGATCAGAGGCCTTCGCTTAGACCATTGTGCCACCGGGGCTGCCCACAAGCTTGGGAAGATCAATAAGAGCCACCGAGTGGTACCCCACTAAATGACCACAGTACAAGCTCAAAGGCAGTTGGAATTGTGCAGAGATCTGCTGAACCACTCCCTGAACGAGGCGAATTGTTACGTCTGATGAAAAGCGACACGCGAAACCAGTGGATTAACCCGGGCCAGCTTCCAGAACACGTGGCTAAGCGGGGATGCTTCGAACACAAAGTCATGTTATGTGTTTGGTGGAATTTTGAGGGGCCCATACACTTTGAATTCGTTTCAGCTGGACGAGGCGTCTCCGTTGCGCTCAACTCTCAACAACTACAGAGGATGTACGAAGCTCTGGTCCGTAAGTACCTGGCCCTGGTCAACAGAAAACAGGTTCTCCTTCAGCGCGATAACGCACCACCCCATACTGCCCGTTCAACGAGGGATAAGGTCCGGGAGCTCAATGGAATCGAACTTCTTCCACATCCTGCCTATAGCCCAGACCTTGACCCAAGTGACTGCCACTTGTTTCGATCGATGACACATTTCTTCCGTGGCAGAACCTTCCGAAACCGTCATGAGGTGGAAGCCTGGGATGTAAGGTCAGGTGATGCGTAACATCACAGCCTCTCCTTGACAAATGTCAACCCCGCCTTCTCGTGGTGCATCCTGTTCCCACTAAAGGGGGCTCTGACGACCGCAAATAGCGGTATAACTATACCATCGGGATCAGAGGAAATGCTATCCCACACTCACCAACCCGCTTGGCCAGCGTGGTGAGTTATGGCCAAACACCTCCAAAATGACTCTACAACTTAAATCTTGGCCCTCAGTCTCCGGCAGCTGGAATGTACCTGGCCAAGGCAGCGGCCAGTGCGACATGAAGGCAGAGGGTGCTAAGAATCCCCGGAGGACCGGACTAGGCTGCCATTTGATGCTGACCTTGGCTACCTACAACGCACGCTCCCTATCTTCTGATTCAAGGCTTCTTGAATTGGAAGAGGAACTACAAAGGATCAAGTGGGACATCGTCGGGCTGAGTGAGGTAAGGAGAAAAGGAGAAGATCTCATTGAACTGAAAAGTGGACATCTCTTCTATTATCGTGGGACAGATACTGGCAGAACTAGTGGTGTTGGATTTATAATAAACAAGAAACTGAAGGATAAAGTGGTAGAAGTTGAAAGTTCCTCGGACAGAGCTGCACGACTCGTTATCCAACTATCGAGAAGATACCAAGCTCAGATTATTCAAACTTATGCCCCCACCACAAGTCATCCTGAAGAAGAAATTGAAGAATTTTATGAGGAAATTCGTCATCTAAATAATAAAGGTAAGCAGCACTTGAAGATAATTATGGGAGATTTCAATGCAAAAATAGGGCACCGGCAACAGAATGAAACTTCAGTAGGTAAATTCGGTCACGGCAACAGAAACCAGCGTGGAAATACTCTCGTTGAGTTTGCAGAGGCAGAAGGATTTTTCATCTTGAATTCCTTTTTCAAGAAAAAAGCCACACAGGAAATGGACATGGAGACATCCAATTGGGACGACAAGTGAAATTGATTTTATTATGTGTAACAAAAAATTCGTCATCGAAGACTGCAGTGTGCTAAACAAGTTCAACACAGGTAGTGACCATAGATTGGTGAGATGTAAGATGCACCTCAACACTAAACTGGAACGTGGCAAGCTCATAAGACAAACAAAATGTATTGACATAACCAACCTTAAAAAACACCATAATACTTTCAAGTTGGAACTGAAGAACAGATTCTCTGCTTTAGAAGGCCTAACATCGGAAGAAGTGGATATTTCGGAAGTTAACAGAAAAGTAACCAAAGCTCTTATGGAAACAGCAACAAAATTAGCTGGGTCTAAGAACAAGTTACATGTAAACAAATTATCAGGAAAAACCAAAATGTTGATGCAAAAAGAAGAGAGATGAGGACAACTAAAGAAGATGTGACTTCCAAAGTGGAATATATAGAGCTATGCAAGACAGCACGAAAAAGTATCACTGAAGACGTAAGGAAATTCAACTGTGAGCTAGTGAGGAAAGCAATTGAAAACAACCAAAGCCTAAAGATAGCAAAGGGACATCTCAGTAAGGGAAGAAAAAAACAGATTATGGCTCTGAGAAAAGAAGATGGTTCTATAACAAGAAATAGAGGTGAAATTTTGACAAGAGTGAAAGATTTCTACTCCAAATTATATGAAAGGGATGATACATGTACTCCAGACATCATGAAAGGTACCAGAGTTCTTCCAGTCCTCCCAGCAGAAGTTGCACATGCAATCAAGAACATGAAGCGGGGGAAAGCTCCAGGAGAAGATGGAATTACTATAGACATCATACAAGAAGCAAGTGGAGAAATTAAAACAGTACTTGCCCAAATTTTCACTCGATGCCTTAATGAAGGGAAGATTCCTGAGGATTGGAACAATGCTACAATGATCCTGCTACATAAAAAAGGTGACATTGAGGATCTCAGGAACTACAGACCTATCAGCCTCCTATCAGTGGTTTATAAAATCTTCACTAAAGTTCTTTCACACCGCTTGAAGGTAACACTGGACATGGCTCAACCGAGAGAACAAGCTGGATTCAGGAGTGGCTACAGCACAATAGATCATATCCACGTACTGAGAGAACTAATTGAAAGAGCGAGGGAATATGAACTTCCATTGTGCATGGCTTTTATCGATTATGAAAAAGCCTTTGATTCGGTGAAACCATCAGCAGTTACCACGGCTCTGAAATCCTGCGGTATTGAAGATGCATACATTAATATTATTAATAACATCTATGAAAATGCAAGTGCAAAGATTCGGCTGTTTGAAAATACAACACACATAAAAATTGGAAAGGGAGTGAGACAAGGTGACACCATATCTCCGAAGCTCTTTAATGCCACATTGGAAAATGTCTTTCAATCACTGAACTGGGAAAACAAAGGGATAAAGATTAATGGAGATTATCTAACCCACCTTCGTTTTGCTGATGACGTAGTCATTTTTGCAACTACCCCATCAGAGCTGCAGAGTATGATCCAGGAACTTGCTGACAAGAGTAAAGAAGTGGGATTAAAAATGAACTTTCAGAAGACAAAAGTGATGTTCAATGCTTTTACAAGAAATGAAGATTTATCGATTGATGGAGAAAACTGGAGATAACAGATACGTATGTTTATCTTGGACAGCAGATATCAAGTGAGGGTCACATTGATGAAGAAATTAATCGGCGTACAAAACTTGCCTGGAGAGCTTTTGGAAGAAACAGCATAATTTTCAAGAGCAATATGCCATTATGTCTTAAAAGAAAAGTGTTTGATCAATGCATCCTTCCAGTGCTTACGTATGGTGCAGAGACGTGGACCTTAACTAAAAGAGACATACAAAGGCTGCAGACAACTCAAAGAAGCATGGAGAGGTGCATGCTTGGTATAACCAGGAGAGATAAGAAGAGGAACTCGTGGATCCGAAAAATGACAAGAGTGGAAGACATCATGATCAGAGTTAAATCCCTGAAATGGCAATGGGCTGGACATACTGCCAGAAGGACAGACCATAGATGGACAGCCGAAATTTTAGATTGGATTCCAAGGGACAGGAAAAGACCCAGAAAAAGACCACATGGGAGATGGGTGGATGAAATTCGTAAATATGCGGGAGTGACATGGAGGAGACTGGCACAAGACAGACCGTTGTGGAGGAAACTTGGGGAGACCTTCGTCCAGCAGTGGATTGATAATGGTTGACAATGATGATGATGATGATGATTTCGAAGATTGAATTGTATTCGTTTGTACTTTACACATGTTTGAACTTTTCCTATTCAATGGCTCATTACTTTTGACTCATAAATATATGTATATAAAGTTTCTTCTCAGTAATTTTTTTTGACTTTTAAAGATTTTGGGCTTATTCTCACTTGGAATATTTTTTTCCGGGAAGCTTTTACCAATGAATCAAATCCATAAACTCCCTGTAAAAAATTTCTGGCTACGCCACTGTAAACGCCAGGTAGCAAAATAAACGCCATGCAGTAAAACTTCACTGGAGAAAAATGAAGAGATGGCGAACACCATAGTCTTGTTTGAAGCCCTCAAATTTATTAGACAATGGACGAACTCATATATTTCAACATTGACTGAACATTTGATTAGGATATCCTCATGTTATACCAATAAGAAATGATGAGAATAAAGTACGTGGCATCAGAAAACTATATCGAAGAGAAGCTGAGTCTTAGAAAACTCATCTGAACTCGAAAATGTGGGTTCGTTGTTACGCTAGTGAACAAGAAACTCAGAAGCATGACTGCATCTAAAATTTAGAATAAATATATATAGACTAAGAACCCTGGGGAGGGACCTGAACAGTGCTTAATTTTTTTCATAACCTTGTGCTCACCCCATCTTCCCGCCTTCAGTGCTGAAAAAAAAACAACAACAAAAAAACTGCAGAATTTTAAAACTGACAATTGCCACTTTTAATTTAATTGTGTTTTAAATTCAAATTAATTAAATTAATTTACTTAATTTCACTTTCAACTAATATAACTCCAAGATCTTCACTTTTAGGATTAATTTTTGCGTGGCATTAAAATAATTTCAATGTTGATCTTTCCCTCATCTTCGGTGGGTTTTTGAGAATATGGAGTCGGGTCTCAGTTGCTTTGCTGCGGTGAAGACTACTGAGCACTGATGCAGCAATGGAGCTAACGGCAATAAAGAGAGAGACACAGAGAGAGAGAGATAAATAGAGAGATAGTTAGAGAAGAGATAGTTAGAGAAGAGATAGATAGAGAAGATATAGATAAAGAGAGAGAGGGAGAAAGATGGAGAGAGAGAACAGATAGATAGATAGATAGATAGATAGAGAAAGAGAGAAGAGATAGCTAGCTAGATAGATAGATAGAGAGAGAAGCAATATATAGATACATAGAGAGAGAAGAGATTGATAGAGAAGAGATACATAAAGAGAGAGAGGGAGAAAGATGGCGAGAGAGAACAGATAGATAGATAGATAGATAGATAGATAGATAGATAGATAGATAGATAGATAGATAGATAGATAGATAGATAGAGAAAGAGAGAAGAGATAGCTAGCTAGCTAGATAGATAGATAGAGAAAGAGAGAAGAGATAGCTAGCTAGCTAGCTAGCTAGATAGATAGATAGATAGATAGAGAAGCAATAGGTAGATACATAGAGAGAGAAGCAATAAATATATAGATAGAGAGAGAGAAGCGATAGGCAAATAGATAGGCAGAGAGAGAAGCAATAAATAGAGAGAGAGAGAGAGAGAGAGAGAGAGAGCGAAGAGTTATAGAGATATATATAGAGAGAGATGAGATAGATGGATAGATAGTTAGAGAAGAGATAGATAGATAGATAGATATATATATAGAGAGAGAGGAAATAGATAGGTAGAGAGTGGGAGAGAGAGAAGAGATAGGTAGGTAGATAGATAGAGAAATCGGTAGATAGATAGATAGAGAGATAGATAGATAGATAGACTGTTAACAATTTTGTGGTAGGCTGCACCAAAAACTGGTGCTACACCAGCTGCACCACTTTCTGAGAAAATATATACCACTGTGAGGTGAAAACAAAACCCAACAAGACTGTGCAACCTTACATTTTCATGTGGTGTAACCTTGTGCCATATCGTGGTGCTCTTGGGTTTTTTTTTTTTGCAAAATAGATAGAGATAGAGAGAGAGAGAGAGAGAGAGAGAGAGGAGATAGATAAAGAAGAGATAGATAGATAGATAGAGAGAGAAGAGAGAGATAGATAGATAGATAGATAGATAGATAGATAGATAGAGAGAAGCGATAGATAGATAGATAGATAGATAGAAAAGCGATAGATGATAGCAAGGAAAGAAATCTAGCCCTGCACCACCAGATTCAGCACATGCAGTCCAAAAGCTCTGAACGTCCAAATGATCTCCACGTCCAACAGGCGCATACAGTGTTGCCAACTCTTGAAAAGAACCAATGTCTAAAAAGTAAATATGTATACGAACCGCATTACTCACCCGACGATTCGCGGAACGTGTCCTTATGCAAGAGGCAATTCCTTTTATTCCTTCGGCAGCATATAATGTTCCAATGTAAATTTGCCATGGACTTCTTTCTTTATTTTTTAATGACTGATAACTGATTCATCATAATAATATTCCGAACTTTACATTTAGAAATTCATTTTCCTTTGACTTAAAAGAAAAACTTATTTAGAGATTATTGTAAGATTGCTGAGAAGCTTCAGATACTGATGGTGGGGGAAAGATTCTTCATCCCCATCCTGAAACGATCTAGTAACGCCCTTGCTTCTTATAAGATGAATAACAAATAAATATTTGAGATTGCATACTTCCGTAGTTTGATGAGATCTCAAATTTGGGTGTTTATTACGTTTCTTTCCTTTCTTTCTTTCTTTCTTTCTTTCTTTCTTTCCCACAACAGGTAATTATGAAAATTTTATTTGAAGAAATTATTTGTGCCTTCTCACAAGGAATAAAATATAGGATTGTGCATATATGTAGGAAACACTACCAAAAATTCCATTGTGTAAAACCATTTCCTGCTTTGATGAGACCATGCCCAAATGTCACGAACTACTCGTTTCCACTCCGAAAACCGTCTGTTTTTTCATCTAGCTGTAAGCCAACCAATGCAGTTATTCGTTCAATTACTATATATTAGGGCTGTTAGTTCAGTTTTAAGGTCTCTGTTCCGCTGATACCCGCCGAGGCCCCTATACAGAAGGATGGAAAGAAAATCAGAGAAATCTAACCATCTAAAGAGACACAAAACGTTCTTTAAAACAATAATAAAAAGCAATAATATTACAAAGAAAATTAAAGAATATTAAAGGCAATCAAACGGTCAAAGAGAATAGTATATGTGAAGATTATGTTGAAAATCGTCTGAATAAAGTTTTTGGAATAAGATTTTAGCTGTTTTTAAATTAGAATTTTGGCCTACTTTCAGAAAATATGCACTGATACCCTACATCCCCCCCAATATTTTTAACGATCACTGCGGGCTATGAGCAGTCGCCCGTTCCTAACTTTAGGGAACGGAGAGAGAGAGAGAGCCAGTGCCGTAAGACAAATACACAACATCCATACCTCACTGGGCTTCGAACCTAATCCGGACGGATGCTCAGACGCCAGCGCTAAGACACCTGCTCCACTGGGACCGTGCGAAGTTCTCCGAAGAAAGTATGAAAGAAATTTCATTTTTTCCTTTAGCTAACGAACTGATAAGCACTTTGGACCTACGGAATAATTATTCAGGCAATACCTTCCGCCCACCCCGCTGTATCTGCTGTGATGTGAATCAATTTAAACGTGGATTAAGACTTTAATCGACGTTTTAAGAAAAAAGCGATGTCCAAACATACAAGGATTGTACCGAAAGTAATGCAAAAGTGGGTATAAATTTTTTATTAACTGACAGATGTCGTTCAAACTGCACATGTTGGTAGAGTAACTCTTCCTCTAGAGTAAACCCTTCTTCTTCATTGCATAGGTAAAAAATGGATTCCAAGCAGAAGCAACGTGCCATCATTGAGTTCTTGACGAAGGAAGGGTGCAAGCTGTCGGACATCCACAGAATTCTACAGAATGTTTACGGAGATGACACCATTGACAAAAGCAATGTGCACAGATGGCTGAAGAAGTTTAAAGAAGGAGAAACCAAATTTGAAGACAAACCATGCAGTGGAAGACCATCATTTGCGACCACTAACACGAATCGTCACCAAGTGGATGAACTGATCTGCGCGGAGATGTGAGTCACAATCCGTGAACTTGTTGCACAACTGGACTGTGGTTACACTGTCATACAGAAGATGATGGAAGACTTAGGGTATCGGAAAGTGTGTGCAAAGTGGGTACCTCGGCAGTTGACACTCGATTTGAAGGAGAGAAGGGTGGAAGTCCGCTCCGATCTGATGGAAGCGTTTGAAGCCAACGTAGACACATTTTGTTTTTCGATCTGGTGACAGGGGATGAAACGTGAGCGTATCTTTGCTATCCCGAAATGGAGAATCAATCCATGGAATGGCGTCACACCTCTTCACCAAGGCTTATGAGCACAGAAAGTCATGCCGACTGCTTTTTGGAATGACAGGGGTGTCATTCTCCTTAATTTTCTGGAACGTGGCCATACCGTGACCAGCGAGCGGTACATTGAGGCACTCTAGAAGCTTAGAGAAGCCATAAGGAGGAAGAGACCGAACAAGAATCTGAAAATAATCCACATTAACCATGACAATGTGATACCACACACATCTCTGGCAACAAATCAGGCGATCAGCAAATTAGGATGGTCAGTGGTCCCCATCCACCGTACATCCCAGATCTGGCGGTCCCAGGCTTTCACTTATTTGGTCCAATGAAGGACAGTCTCCTTGATGACACAGACTAGGTGAAAGTGGCTTGAAGAAGTGGGTAAAACAGTCGACACCTGAATTTTTTCAAAGAGGATTCGAGATTTGGGTTCAACGATGGCACAAATGCATCGCTTGTGATGGAGACTATGTTGAGTAGTACCTTTATATAGAGAAAGAGTTACTCTACCAACATGTGCAATTTGCACGACCTCTGTCTGTTAATAAAAAAGTTATGCCCAATTTTGCATTATTTTCGGTACAACCCTAGTATAAGAGAATTTCTGTGACATCAAAGACAGACGTGAAATTGCGTAAAGAAATTCAGGTTTGTAAACGTTGTTTTTTAAAAATGATGTGCAATATTCTTGTTTTAAGAGGGGCAAAATCATCTGTGAGTTCCTGTTCTTCGAAGATTTCTGACGTTGTACCTTTTTATGTATGCACTGTTAAAATCTCCCAGTAGACTCGAACCAATGGAATCTCTTTTGACGGCTTTGCTGTGTATTTAATAATAGTTGTTTGAAGTTTAAATGAGATACAACAGGGAGCCTCTAAGAAGTGCAATCTTTAAGGAACTTAAAAAAGGAAATGTCGACTATGCAGCCAACATGCTGTCATCGGGTAGCTAAAAAGCTGTTAAATTGCCAGAAACATTACAGCGATGGATTAAAAGGCAACCAAGGATTAATTGAATAGCGATCGATAGACTCGACCATTGTAGAAGTTAATGTGGAGAAGCGGACTACTGAAGACTAGACCTATGGATAATCAAATAGCGTCTCACTTTTGGTCAAGCAGAAAAGCAATCCCAGAATTATTGTCCAACAGCAAGAAGTATTTCTATCCCTTGTAGTAATGCCGGGTAAGTTACAGTTCAAGAAAATAAGACCGTGTTGGTATAATAGCTAAAGAAGTGTAGCTAATATACCAACACGGTCTCATTTTCTTGAACTGTATTAAAAGGCAACCAAGGATTAATTGAATAGCGATCGATAGACTCGACCATTGTAGAAGTTAATGTGGAGAAGCTGACTATTGAAGACTAGACCTACGGATAATCAAATAGCGTCTCACTTTTGGTCAATCAGAAAGGCAATCCCAGAATAATTGTCCAACAGCAAGAAGTATTTCTATCCCTTGTAATGATGCCGGTTAAGTTACAGTTCAAGAAAATGAGACCGTGTTGGTATAATAGCTAAAGAAGTGTTTATAGCTGAGCATAGGCAAACCGATATCGAACTTGTATAGAGTTTTCCGTATTTCAGACTGCTATTTACTGATTCTCAAGCAGAGGTAAATTGATGTGCAACTGTAACCTACTGAAAAGAAACGGCTATCTTCTCTCGAATCGGTACCTGAAGAAGCTAGCAGTCTGTTTACAGTCCTGTAGAGCTGTGATGATGGACGAACAACCAGCTATTTACCCAGGGCTGACCAAAGAGATGCTGATGCAGAATATACTGTACATCCCGTAACGGCTAAACATTGGCCACCGCATAAATCCTGATGCAGCTGGGGTATACTTCAAAATGATCAAACTGTAATAAGTGATGGCTAATACCTTACATGCAAAGTTCCCAGTGCTCGAAATGGGATGGTCCGTATACGCCGGTATGACATACCGGAACTTCTTCTTTCCTAGTATTTCATATACTTCTTTTTACCCGGAATTTATATACCGGCATTAATTTTAGTAATAGTAATTCCAGAAATGAATTTGTTTTTGTCCCTGTTTTACGAGCGCGCATTGTTAAACATAGAAAACTTATGTACCTCGTGCCCTTGAGAATTAGCTATGTGGGAACCATAAAGGGTAGGGGAGTGGTGTACGCATTTGGAGGGCAGTATGATTGCTCTTAATTTAGTACTGAATATTCATTCTGATTGTGGAGGTTCTAATTGCCTGAGTTCTATGTATTAACATACTTCATGAAAGTCCCCATTGGAAGGGCTCGGGACCTTAAGGTTCTGGGTTCAAATCCAGCTGAATCACTAATGATTAGCCGAGGCTCGGAAGTCTCGTTAATCCGTTGGCCTCGGAAGTCTCGTTAATCCGTTGGCCTCGGGGTTAGACTCCTCGTTATAAACAAGTCTAACCTCAGTCCTCGGGGTAGCATAACTAGTGCCTGCTGGGGTCCACAAAGCAACCAACCGAAATCGACCGCCATCGGTTATGACTTATGGCGCAATAGTGTTCCACGGAATTGTCAATTACATTTTGTGACGTATATTCTAAATTAATTTTCATTTTTAGTTCCTTTTCCTATGTAAATTTTAGTTTGTTACTTCCAAACTTAACGTGATATCTTCTCTCTCACAAGAATGAGGTTGGCAACACAATTGCGGTCAGCGAGAAAGTGACGTATATGAATGTGATAAGAACGATAGATAGAAAGGACGATACAACAGTTGCTCATGTGGATGTGTGTGTGTGTGTGCAGACGTTCGATCGCAAAGATAAATATGAAGTTTACCTGCTGTGTTATATGTTGGATCTACTGAAGTAGTGCTGGACCAATAAAAAGTTATCGTAAGAGTTGACTTCTGTTTATGTTTCGTCTGGCCGTAAACTACTGCATCGTATTCTTTTTTAATTGTTTTAGACATAGCGTAACACCAATCTTGCTCACGAAAACGACATTACGTTATAATTTTCAAACAAAGGAATTTTTCTTCCGGAGTTTTTTTTTTTTTACTTTCTCAGTTTTGGAGATTTTCTGGCGAAGATATTTTTTTCCGGAGTAGTTTTAGCTAAACATGAGCATACCCGGACTTCAAAACTTCTATTTCGAGCACTGTAAGTTCCTATATTCTAGACAACCTATATTTCGGATATTAATCGTTTTGTACACATATACCACCTTTTCTGGTAAATGATGAAGTTACGCTATTCTGGGTTGACAGCATGCCTGTTACATGCTTTGTCACTGCTCCACATTTGCCGGGATTCGCAGAGATAGATTAAGATACGGTAAAGCTCAGCGTTTTCTGATCTGTGTCTTGGATGGTGCTGGAGAAATAGCCTGTAGGAATCACTTGGTACGAAGATTTTAAAGCACACAACACCGGTCTCACAGCACACTAAGCTGGTTTCTTAAAATTCGTCACAGCGTGCGAAGATATGTCCTGCTCGATTGAAGTTATGAAATGTTATAGACATGGCACACCTTGTCGCCAATAGGATGCATGCAGTCATCTTATTAAGAATTTCCTGGTTAGTAACAAATGTAACGTTTATTCTGAAGGTAAATTACGTGTCTCTGCTGTTTCATTCTTTAACAAATAAAGTCTTTATTCCAGAGTCTCCCAGAAAAGCTTCCAAATTTTCATTGCCAGTCATGTTTCTGTTGTTTCTTTCGTATTCTTGAGACTATTTGTGAAGTCTGGAAACCAAACTTTCCTTTAATTTCTCATCGGTTCAAATGCCCCTTCTGGACTAAAAGTAGGTGGCCCCCATAATGTTGCAAAACATATTTCCCCCCTAAAATTCGTGTCTAAGGTACATCCTGTATAAAACGTCTTATAATAAAGGAGCCACTGACTTTTCTTCTGCGATATCTGGCAAAAGTGGTCCTGTGGCACTCGTTGAAGCAGAAGCTACTAACTCAACTTTTTTATGTAATATTAAAAGTAATAATCGACTGCCATAGTGTGTAATTAAATTCGATAAAACATGGCAACGTTGATCACAATATTTTATTTCATTTTCTGCAGTTCAGCTGTACAAATGGCCCGGCTTCGTCAAGAAGAAAGGCTTAGAATATTGAAATAGATTAAAGTCAGGTTAGAAGAAGAAGTACATGTTTTAACTGATTTGACGCTTCGTAAAGGAAACAGCACTCAATTGTTGTGAAAAAATCTGCATTAAATTCTTAATGAAACTGGGAAGAAATACCATGGTTTTGGCAGAAAAAGCAATGGGTCGAGAACACGATTTTTTTTAACTTATGGGACAAGAAGATTTGGAAGATAATTTTGGGTATCTCATAAACTGATTCAGATGCAGAGAAAACTGTCTCATGCGGAGAGAAGTGACTATTAACAGTCAGGTACTTAGGGCAGAGATTTGTAGGTGAAGAGAAATCTGTAAATGTCTCAAGATCTAAACAGGAAGAATAAGGGTGTCAGATGAGGGCCCAAAAATCACGACAGTGTTTCTTTACGTAGAACTCTTTGGAGCAACATTTTTAATATATCCTTTGGAAAAGCGAATATCTGTAAACAAATATGCGCAGACATTGCCTGAACTTGCTTCATTACAATTTTTGGTGTTTCCGAATTCTTTGAACGGATAGCATCTTGAGTGAATCGTGATGTTTTGGTGTGGAATGTGACACCAGGACTGTCAGCGTGGAATCAGGGCGTTCTGTGCGAAATGATAAATCAGGACGTTCAGTTTGGAATCAGAAAGTTCTGTGTGGAATTTAAATCAGGACGTTTAGTTTGAAATCAGGGCGTTCTGTGTGAAATGTTAAATCAGGACTTTTAATGCGGAATCAGTTCTTTGTGAAATGTTAATTCAGGGCGTTCTGTGTGAAATGTTACATCAAGACGTTCATTGTAGAATACGGCGTTCTGTGTGAAATGTTAAATCAAGGCGTTCTGTGTGAAATGTTAAATCCGGACGTTCAATGTGTGAAATGTTAAATCGGCAATTTCAGTATGGAATCAGGGCGTTCTGTGCGAAACGCTAAATCAGGACGCTCAGTGTGGAATGTTAAAACAGGACGTTCAGTGTGGAATGTTAAATCGGGACGTTCTGTGCGAAACGTTAAATCAGGACGCTCAGTGTGGAATGTTAAAACAGGACGTTCAGTGTGGAATGTTAAATCGGGACGTTCTGTGCGAAATGTTAAAGAGGATGTTCAGTGTGTAATGTTAAATCAGGACGGTCAGTGTGAAATCTGGGCGTTCTGTGTGAAATGTTAAATCAGGACGTTCAGTGTGAAATGTTGTCAGGAGTAAAAAAAATTACTTTCTCATGATTATGTATAGCAATGTTTTCAGGCAAAGCAAGAAGTTGGAACGGAACTATAAAGTAAGAAATACAGAATATTTCGAAAATAATCACTTCGCTGAAGATTGATACCAGTTTTCTTATTATTGGTATTTCGTCGTTGTTGACAAATTCACTTGGTAAACAAAATGAAAATTTGGACACTGCTTTGACATATAATACTTCTAAAACATTTTTTTCATTTAAAATATGCATTATCTAAAATAATATCACTTAATATCATAAAATAATATCACTTCTGTTTGCATATGCCATGTCCTTCAGTGGATGTGTTTTTGTATCTTTTTCGTGTGTGTGCGTTTGTGGTACCAGTCAGTTAGTTAGTTCCTCTAAAATAGCATCCATTCACAAGATGTAAAGGAACTGAACATATGAACAGAAACGAAATGCTCACTACGGTGCCACAATTTTTTCATAAGATTCCATTTAAAACTCGCATGGAATAACATGCGAGTTTTAAAAAGGCAATTCTTTTTTGCGAAATTCTCAGAAATATAACACGCTGAATTTTAGGCAGTTCATATGCATTCACGGTCACTCACTTGCGGAAGTTTTCCAGACGAAGCTGACAGAAATATTTAACAACACTGCAGTTAAACCTGCCATTTGTGCACTGTACCAGAAGATTCAAGAAAATTGTCTCAATAGTTTTGCGAAGTAGTTGCGTATTCCTTTGTCGTTATTTCGTAAATCCCAGTCATTGGTGTTCCCCTAGAAGCCAGTATACAATTTATTCTACGTAGTCGTAGCGAAATCTTCCAGTCGTTCCATCATGTTCTTGGAGATGGACTTCCAAACATCCAAAACGCTCATTTTCATCTTTTTCATGAACTCTAGCCAGTGATTATGAATGGTAGCCATGAGATTATCGAAGATATCAACCTCACCGTTAGTCTCCACTGGTAAATCAACACCATTGGATTCCAATGTCTCTCCGAACTGGGTCTGGTTCTTTTCCAGGCTAGAGAGAAGTTCGTCAATTTTGGAAGTCGCGGCTGCTTCGTCTTCCTGCAAGCTTTCCTGTGCAGAATTATCGTCAGACCGATGGTAGGTTGACTCGTCAGCTAAAGTTTTTGTCACAACCTGAATTTTCGGTTCCGTTGTCTGACTGTTGTCACCAATTGTGTAATCGACATCGCTACTTTGCGACGACCGAGCTTTCAAATGTTCGCCTTCCGTGCTCAAACTAGTGTGGGGAAGATCTGTGCCTCCGTGATCCTCAGCCTTTTCTTCCAAGGTAGTTATGCCTGCTGTTTCTGCATCGGACACTCCGCTGGTTGTTAAGACGGAATCGCTTGTTAGGCTATCGCTATTTGTAGAGACGTAGCTCTCCCTTGGGTTTCCAGATGGCAGAGGAGTTCGATTGAAAGTCTGCAAGGATATAAAACCATTGTATTCAGGCAAGTAACTCGGTTCCTTATCTCGGATGCCGTGGACGCTCTCCACTAAGCCCTGCAAAAGAAAAGAAAAAGAAATTATTGGTAAAGCGGATGTTTTCCAATTTGAGAAATAATACGCATTAAATTTTATTTTCATTGTTCACAGATATTCGTAGGCCGGAATTAATACGGTCTCTTGAGACATTCACAATTTTGTTTCGCACCTTTAACCTTTTGACCTAACAGACAGAAAAACATATCAATAGCCACAGAGGAGAAGAGACAGAGGTCCAACTCTCGTGCTTAAGACAGCGCCCCCAGTGGTCGAACATGAAAATACGATAGCGTCTGTCACGTGATACGGTACTAGTGGCTTTATAAGTTGCACCGCGGAGAGAGTTGAAAACTATGGCCACGGATGGTCTAGTGGTCAACGTTTGTGACTGCCGCTGGGGAGTCTCAGGTTCGATCCCAGGCAGGTAAGAACGCTCAAACCACTAAATATCCACTCTGCGTCGGATGGGCACGTTAAGCCGTCGAACCCCGGGTACTGGTTCCCCGGTAATAAAAAAGAGCGTCTTTCTCCCCCTTTCTATCTCGCTTCCGTGTAACTTTCCTATTAGGCACTCTAGCTCAAATATCCTAGCTACCTATTTCTAAGGGTTGTTTAAGACCTGGGGTCAGATACTCCCTTCGTAAAACACTTTACACATGATCTGATATGAGTTGTAAACTCTTGAAAATAAGAAAAAGAAGATGCGGTTACGGTTTGACGTTTTAGTTCCATGTCCGTTCACTGGCGTGCTGTTCTATTGAGATCTTCAGGGCCAAATTGTTGCCAGGAGTCTTTTTGGAAGATTTACGTCTGAGCATCTGGCTTTGTGTCAATAACGATGTACATTATTGTCAAACTGGGAGGCTATACAGTTAGGGACGCTACAAGGATAGAGTTTTAAGGTTCAACACCCCCTTCAAAAACTCAGGGTTTTCTTAGGATTCGCATTAGTAGGATTTTGCAATTTCCTACGTATTTGTCTCAGTTTGATTCAATTTTCCACTCCAGCTCCTAAGACAAATCATCAAACTTTTGAATTTTCCACATTGTCAGGTTTTATACCTGTTACTTAAACCTAGGGCACAAACAACGAAATTACTTAACTTTTTCCACTATCCAAATTGAGACAAACACTGGGATAAACTTGTCCTTGTGAAACCATCTAACCAGGTTTGGAGCTGATATGACACTTTACTTCTAGATGTTCTGACCCACTGGGGTCTAACTCCCTGGGGTCGGGCACAATGTACAGATTTTAGATCTTTATGTTACCTGCCACTCGGCACTAAAATTCTTCCGTCATAGCGGATGTCCATGGCCAAGCTTCCAAGTCCACAAATAGCATTTCCATTTTCTGGAAGTAACTGAGCGTTCAACGAAACATACCATCAGACTAATAAAAATAAAATGCAGTAGTCATTGGTCGTTCAGACAGATTACATCCATTGGGTATACAGAATGCAGATTAATAAAATAGTTTCTACAGCTGATAAGAAAGAAGCCCATAAAGAAGAACTAAAGTCATACATGCAGAAAATAACTATCCTAAAGGAGAAATTGAGAAGCTTCTGAATTTTAATGGTAGGAAGAACCTGCAAAAGCAACAAGTAAATTTCACTAAAAAAATTTCTTATCACAAAGGTTTACTTGAGTCTTTAAGGAGAATTAGTAAGAAGTACAATATTAGGCTAGCTCCAAGTTTAGAGAACAAGGTTAAGAAATGTTTCCCTAAAATAGTTCAAAGAAAAGAAGATATTTTAAAAATGCAAGGTGTAGTCTATGAAGTAAAATGTAGTTGTGGATTATCTTACATAGGTGAAACAGGTCGCAGACTAGAAACTGGTATAGCGCAGCATAAAGCTGCTATAAAAAATTGCTCCAACGAGACTGGTTATGATAGGCATATTAGAGAAACTAGTCACAGCATGGATTGGAATTCCGTTAAAGTCATCAGTTTCCAAAGCAATTTTCAAAAAGAAAGCTAAAAAAAGGAATAGAAATTGAGAAAAATCAAAATTTCATCATCAATGACTGCAGAGGATTTTCCCTGCCTAACATCTGGCAGGATTTAATTAAAAATAACCGTAACCGTCAAGGTTAACTGTAACCGCGATAGTGACCGGAATAAGTGACAACAAAATGACAGCCTGAAGGAGAAGAGTTTTTTCCGAAAATTTGCAATTAAAATTAAAAAAAAAAAAAATCCTAGTAAAAATTCCCATAATAGTAGTTTTTGATTAGAAATTGAATTAAGAAACTAGGAAGCCAATTTTCAACATGAGCTTTATTCAAAGAAAAAGAAAAGCATTTTTTTTCTCAGTAACTATGTAAAATCTTTATAAATCATTTTCGCTGTTTTAGTTCATAAAAACTGGATGACAGGAAAGCAGCTATTCAAAAGAACTCAAGGCCCCTTGTAATAGCCCTTGCTGTTACAAGGGGCCTCAGATTCACAGCCCTTGTAATAGTTTCAATGCTGATATGTTAACAAGAGAATGTGAAAAAAATATCAGTTCAGTGAACGGAATTTTTATACCAATGAGGATAAGGTGTTAAGTATTACAGCTGTTTGCACATAACTATGCATCCTTCACTTCAGAATAGAATGAGTTAAAAAGTGTTTTTCGTGGGATAGAAAAATCAGAGACCTTTGTCATGTTTTTTATAACAGAGTCAAAAGATTTTTTTACTATGTGCAAAACATTGTGGCATTATGTTAAGTGTGTTTTTTATATTCCAGAGTAAATAATTTAAGCAGTTTTACTTTTTTGGTGCTACAGTTCCTAATCGTTACTTAGTTATTTGCGTTATTTGCTTGCTTATGTCGTGACATTTCGTATAAATCGGAAAAGTCATTAGACAGTGTATAACGAAGTAAATTTCTCCGTCATATTTGTCCACGCCGGGGCTCGAACCTGGGTCCCCTCATTCCGGAATAAGTCGCTCTACCAATTGAGCTACGCGGACGTTCGTTCTGACTGCTATCTGCCTTTATGTCGTGAGCGTCCTGCTGGCAGGTACGTCACATCCCCTCCCCCGAAAGAGGGCCGGTGGCATGGCCCACGGGTCAGCCGTGACCATGAAACGTTGCAGGCATCCATCCACTGTAGAACGTGCACTTAAGAACTCCCAGTCAATCTAGTGTGTGGAATACAACGCCACACACATTTATTTTTCGAAGCGCTGGAGAAGGGATTCTCTTATTTTTCCTCTCTCGCGGTGTGGAAAGAACATCACACCATTGTGAGATTTTGAACGGCCGGGTCATCCGGAAAGTTCGGGCGCCATTATAGAGTAAAAGTGTTTTCTACTTCTACGTTGTTTTAACACATCAACATACTAAGAAATAGTTCCTAAATGAAAGAAACCTTAACGGCCAGACGAAACATGTAAATAACAGAAGTCAACTTACGGAAAAGATGCTTTATTCAGGATGTAGCACACACATCGTAACATAGAATATTGTAGTGAACGCTCCACACACCACACATTATCACAACACTCCTATTAATAATCAGTTTACAACCCAACGCTCTCTTTTACAACGCTCTCAAGCAATAGATCAGTCGTCGTTTTTATCTCTTGTTCTTATCAAAACTCAGGCATACGTCACGTGTGTTCAACCTCAATTGTGTTGCCAAACGTATTCGTTTGAGAGAAAGATATCACGTTAAGAGTGAAGAATAACAGAATGAACTCAAGATTTACAGATGGAAAGAAACTAAAAAGGAAAGTTAATTTAGAATATACGTCACAAGTGTCACACGGCAATTGCAGGTTTTGTGTGTGCAATCGTGAAGCATTTCAAAAAGCAGGCCTTAGTTCTTTAAAATTATAAATTTTGCATGATTTGATTAGCACTGGCGCAATTATTTTGTAGCACTCGTAATTTGTGTCGGTAACCAGGGCAATTATTTTAACTATAACGTACACATTTGTGTTTCATGCAATAAAGTTAAATAATTTTTATTTTACGAAAAATACTCTTAGGTTCTACAGAATTTGATGCATTAAACCACCCGTAGAACAAAGTTAATAATATGGAAGTTAAAAGTTTGAGGAATTGAAAGCTAATGGATTGTCAGAAAAGGGCCTCGAAAACATTAGGGTCGATTTTTTCCGGTACTCCACTGCGTGTGGTGTTTTTCATTGTGTGTAGTCCGTTGTCTGATTGTCGGTTATTTAGACCGTTTTTAAAGAAAAAAAACGGTCTAAATAACCACAATCAGACAACTTTTCTTTTCAATAAATTTATAAAACATTTGGAAATATGTTCGCTGTTTTAGTTCATTAAAACGAGGTGAAGGGAAAGCAGTTACTCGAGATGACTTGCCTCTTTCCGCAGCCGTAGCAATAGTTCCTATACATGCATGTTAACAAGATAATGCAGAAGAAACATCCGTTAAATGAATGAGATTTTTACACCAATGAGGCTAAGAAATTATGTATTGTAGTCGTTTGCATATAACTATGTATTCTTCAGAATACAACGAACTAAAATATGTTCTCCTCGGGGACATTTTACTAAGTGCAAAATATTGTGGATTTGATGTTAAATGCGTTTTTTATATTCAAGAGAAAACAATTTCAAGAAGTTTTGGAATTTTTATGCTGCAGTTTTTTTAATTGTTACTAACTTATTTGCTTATTTATGTTCTATATTTTTGTATAAATCGGAAAAGGTTCTTAGACGCTGTGACACGCTTGTGGTGCTTTTCATTTTGTATAGTCCGTTGTCTGATTTTTGGCTATTTAGCCGTTTCTTGTCGTGTTTCTGTTTTTTACCTCAGCTTTTGTTATAGTTTTTATTTTGCTTTAGTTTCTGGTGTAAACCGTTTGGCATGTCGTTCTTTGGCCCATTGGACTCTTGCTCCAATAAACTCCAGCCAACCAACTAACAGCAGTTACGTGTTTTATGGTGTTGATAATGAGAAATTTCAAAGAGGACGTCATTAATTTACTAAAGGAATAAAATTTGCATATGATTAACTTTGGCGTAAGTGTTTTTTTTATAGTACTTTGTATTGGTATAAAACTACAGCAACCATTTTGATTACAGCGTGCACATTTGTGTTACAATCAATCAAGCGCAGTAATTTTGGTTTTACGAAAGTACCTGTAGGTTCCAAAGAATTTGAATTATTAAAACGCCCATAATAATTATATAAAATTTAAAATATTCACTAATTAAGGTGACTCCACTTAAAATCTCTGCCTTATGTTTCCAATGGTAAAGCTTCTTTACATATATTCTTCGCAATTAATGTATTCCCAAGGATGAAAATTTGCGCATCGATAAAAATAACTTTAAGTTATAGCATGGGATACTTAATGCTTGCTGAAACATAACAATAATTACATTAGAAATCAATTATTTTTCTTTGAGTAATGTTCAGACCTCTTAATAGATGGCGCGACCTGTACATTGATGACATCAGTAGACAAACAAATGTTGGATTGCTTAATAATGGTTATGTTTTAGCAAGTATTAAATATCCCATGCTATAACTTAAAGTTAGTTTTATCGATGTACAATTTTTTTTTTTGATTGGAGGTTTAACGACCACCGTGAGCAACTCAATGGGCTATAGGCAGTCGCCCGTCCTTAATTTTAGGGTCACTGGTTCCAGGGAAGAGAGAGCCAGTGCCGTAAGACAAACACAACATCCATGCCTCACCGGGATTCGAACCCGGACCCCTTTCGGACGAGAGGCCATCGCTTTGACCACTACGGCACCAAGGCGGCGTAGAAAATTTCATCCTTGGGAATACATTAATTGCGAAGAAAATATGTAAAGAAGTTTTACCATTGAAAACACAAGGCAGAGGTTTTAGGTGGTACCACCTTAAAACTAAAAGATTTTCTCAAAAGAGCCTCGAAGTTATTTTTTTGCGGGGGGGGGGGGGGAGGGTCCGTCATGCCACTCATGCAATTCCCTGAATTTTTTGTGTGCATCAAAAGCTTTCACTTCGCAAAATATGCACCAAATACATTTCATTTCAATGACCAAGTTTCGATACAACAAAACTGTGTTAGTGTTTTAACGGTGACGCAAGTCTTATTCTGACTCCTCTCCGGGTGATAACCTTTTTGGTCGTCACTGGACAACAGCAAGTCATGTTCACTATCTACGTGTCCGATTTTTTCATCTCGATTCTTTTTTTCTTCTCTCTCTCTATCTCTGTTTCGGAGTATGTGTCAGTGGATCTCCATTGTCAGCAGAACCACGACAGGAAAAAAGGGTTGGGTCACAATGCATGCAGCAGAATGTTTTGATTCTCTGTATACAGGTGGAAGGAAAAAAAAAATTCTCTGGTGCCATTCTGGGCGAGGATAGCGGTGACAGGGCGGACGCCACGCCCCCACGTTTGTAGACAGGTCTAAACCTAAATTACCGTTTGCCGACAAATATTTGCATAAATGGTCACGTAGAACGGAACTAAAACAGCATTTCCCGGTCCTTTTTTTTTTATTTTTATTTTAAAGGTGTTCGGTTTAACATATTGACAATCTGTCTCTTTCTTTTATTGGTAACGTGCCACCGGTTTGAAAATTCCTCTGAATTTGTTTTCCTGATTCATCCGAATTTTTCCCGCACCAAGCGTTTCTGGGCTTTTTCTGGCTTCTGCTATTTCTCCCCGTAACTATCAGATAAGAATCAAAATCAAACGAACAACTTATATGCATACATGATATATTTGATGTGCATACATATGCACTTCAGGTTTAAACGCTTCTCTTTATTTTGGGGAATTCTAGAACTTGTTCTTCAACAGGTTTAGAACCCACTACATATACACAGAATAAGTCATTGCTTTGAAGTATTTTGGAATAATTTTAAAACTACGTTTCATAAACATTTTTGTAAAAGTAGCCGATAACAAAATTTTACATTGTCCAATTTTTTTGAGATTTTACAGCTTTTTTTTTTTAAGATTTTCAGTTGATACTGAGTGAATGCTAAAAACTAAGAACAGACTTTGTTTTTAGAAAAAATGTAAATGTTACCGTCATTCCATTTCACCTCATATTTTTAACAGAAGTTTTTCGATTGTTACTTTGTTTTCTTCGGCTTTCATTTCAAAATAATTTTTTGCTGTGTTCACTAACATACTTTTACAGGATATTTTTGGATGGCAGCTTGGTTCCACTCTCTGAAATTTAGGGATTCACATATTTCAATGTATCATATTATGAATAACTATCATGCTTCTTGGTAAAACTTGTTTTCATTACTGATCCTCAGATTCTGGATCAGCATTTCTTCTGCTTCCTTTCTATGAAGTTTTCACTGCAGTAAAATGATACCTTCTTGTGCCTGTTATCTATCTATCTATGTATCTATTTCGAAAATAATTTCCTATGTTTTTTGCATATTCCATCGTTTTCATCAAACGATTCTGAAGATGACTCAAACAACTAAAAGAGGATTTATTTCCCGGTAAAATGGATTAGGTAGAAGGCTTCTTGTATCCAATCAGTTTAAATCCGCTTTTACTAATTTTTTTCCACTAAAAGTATTTAATACTTGATCGAAAGTGGCAAATATATCTAGGGTCTATACGACGTTCAGTTGCAATTAATTTCAATGAATGAGATACGGGATTACACCATTGTACAATACAAATTTGGAAGATGTGAATCCGTTTATTGGTGTAAATATGGCATGGATGTTAAGTCAGATAAAATCCGAAAGAAAATTTCGTCGTCCTGGAGCGAGAATCGAATCCGCGTTTCCCGGATAGCGCCCGATTATTCAAATTAATCGGAAACTTGAAACTTGCCCGTTCTGAGTGGTGTAGTGGTTAGCATACTCGGACGCTATCCTGGAGACGCGGGTTCGATTTCCATTCCAGGACGACGAAATTTTCCAGTTTTCGGATATTATCTGACTTAACATCCATGTCATATTTACACTAATAAGCGGACTCACATCTTCCAAATTTGTATTGCAATTAATTTTATTTCCTTATCGACTGTTGTTCCGCTGTGTTTTAGCTCATCTTCCTCGGGACGAACGAAAGTTCACTGTAAAAAATAAGTGGAAAATACACGGAAAATTTCTGAAAATAACGAGCAGCGAAGCTACTGGTAAGTGTCCGTCCTTTAACGAAGTCTCTGTTTTTTTTTAACTTCCATATTTTCACAGATTTTCAGTAGCCAGAAATTCCGTTTACTACAGAAAAGTCCGTTTCAGGTTTTTCCGTATTTATGCAGAAATTTCGCAAAATCGAATACGCTGAATTTTTCAACCCTTATACCAGATAATCCTTTCGCAGCGGTGGGGATCGAACCTACGTCGACCAACGCGCGTCTTAACCACTGAGCCAGAAGGATCCAGAAATCAAATTTGAATCACGTTCATGGTAAAATTAATTCTACGATGATGATTTCTTTTGTCATTAATGCAAAAAAAAAAAAAAAATAAATAAATAAATAAAAGAGGAGGATGTCACATACAATGTATTTTTTATTTTTCATCGTGATTTTTCGAAGCAACAAAATATTTTGGAACTTGAGATCTTTTTAAATTGATAATGACTTTCATTTTTCTTTAAGAAAAGGTGAAATTTACTGTTTTATAGTATTATTTTAAAAAACTTCTAAATATAAAATTTACTATTAATAGCTATAATAACGTACCTTTTGTCTTAAGGGGTGCAAATACTGATACATATAAACATCTTACAATCACCTGTACAATAAATTAAGTACCCGGTTTCTTACAGTAACACCACATGCGTACAATAACTGTTGGGAGAGAGGAAAAAACAAAATGGGAGAGAGGAAAAAAAATAACTTGTGGCACAATTGCCAAAAATCACGCGATATGCCATCCACAATATCCAATCTCGCTACAGAACTTCAATATCAGTTCCTTCGACAGACGATTGAGATTTAACAGTTAATCAAACCTCAAGTTATTCCCACGAATCGCTCCTATTACTAGAAATTTCTCGTCATACGGATACAGAAAAAGGGAAAACGGAGTTTTCCGTTAACATATGAAAGGAATTACGGAAAGGTTTCTGAAAACTCAGAATTTTCCGTGAACATATCTAAAAAACGGCAATTTACCGTTAATATAAGAAAGATTTCTGAAAAATTCAGAATTTTCCTGTTGTACGAAAAATCCGTGAAATTCAGGTTTCTTTCCGTCATTTACACGGAAAAGGTTTTATCAGAAATCATCATAATCAACTATTATCAATCCACTGCTGGACGAAGGTCTCCCCAAGTTTCTTCCACAACGGTCTGTCTTGTGCCAGTCTCCTCCATGTTACTCCCTCATACTTTCGAATTTCATCCACCCATCTCCCATGTGATCTTCTTCTGGGTCTTTATCTGTCCCTTGGAATTCAGTCTAAAATTTCAGCTGTCCATCGATGGTCTGTCCTTCTGGCAATATGTCCACCCCATTGCCATTTCAAGGATTTTACTCTGATCATGATGTCTTCCACTCTTGTCATTTTTCTGATCCGTGAATTCCTCTTCTTATCTCTCCTGGTTATACCAAGCATGCACCTCTCCATGCCTCTTTCAGTTGTCTGCAGACTTTGTATGTCTCTTTTAGTTAAGGTCCACGTCTTTGCACCATATGTAAGCATTGGAAGGATGCATTGATCAAACACTTTTCTTTTAAGACGTAATGGCATATTGCTCTTGAAAATTATACTGTTTCTTCCAAAAGATCTCTATGCAAGTTTTATACGCCGATTAATTTCTTCATCAATGTGGCCCTCACTTGATATCTGCTGTCCAGGATAAATGTAGGTATTGGTTATCTCCAGCTTTCCCCCGTCAATCAATAAATCTTCATTTCTTGGAAAAGCATTGAACATCCCCTTTGTCTTCTGAAAGTTCATTTTTAATCCCACTTCTTTACTCTTGTCTGCAAGTTCCTGGATCATACTTTGCAGCTCTGATGGGGTAGTTGCAAAAACGACTACGTCATCAGCAAAACGAAAGTGAGTTAGATAATCTCCATTAATCTTTATCCCTTTGTTTTTATTAGAAATATGTTTCGTTAATACAGAGAAGAAATGACGGAAAGTGGCTCATGAATTTCAGAAATTTTCACAGTGTTGGGCGAATTCTTAATATCTTTCACAGATTTATGATGAGATGCTTTCGAAGAGGTTTCTCGATTGATTTCAGGACATGAAAAAATCGCATGAAGCGTTTGAATACCCAGTAGCGAACCCAGAAATTTCCGAAAGGGAGAAGGGAGGGGGGGGGTGGCGTGTGCAGTGCCCTCCCCAAATTTACCAGGAAAAATAGTCAGATGCTATAACAATTAAGAAGGATGTCGACTTTTGTATATTAATTCTTATCCAGTAACTAGGAATGTTGCAGTACAAGAAAGTTAAATGATTAGAAAAAACAGTAGATGAAATTCTTTTCTTGGTTAGATTTTTCTAAATATATTTAACAGAACTACTCCCTTATAATTATTGTATGTTATAATCATACATGATTAAGAAGTATATGTAGATCGCGTATCGTGACTTTTTGTTTCCAACTTCGATGTAATAATTTTCCGCTCTGTCAGCCCAAGAAGGGGGCGCGCCCCATCTGCCAGCCCCGTGGGTGCGCCTTAGTCAATACCTATATTTGAGCTAAGCCCGGTCTTGGTAATTCGGCAGCCCTAGGCAAAGATTGACTTGGCAGATCCTAAAAACTGCCTTTTTGACTAAAAATAAGTGCATGGTTCTTTATATGATATTGAAAATATAAAGTGATAATTTCTTCCTCGATGGCAGAAAACTGAAATTTAGAAAAGTGCTCATAAATTATTACATGCACTAAGGCTTACTTGTAATCTGAAGTTTACCGAACGCTGCCTACTGTATTGTTACGTTACCCCCTGTACTAGTGTTGTCATCCCTGAGCATAAACTCTTTCGATAAAGTAAGAATTTGGAAGAATGCTATTATTTGAACTTGGCAGATTGCTCGGAAAGGAGGCAGGCAAATAGGCAACAAACACAGAAAAAATAATTATAGGAATGACTTAGCACGAACACACAACATTTAATTGGTTAACATACCGCAAATAGAAGAAAATAAAAATTAAGTAGCTGCAGGGGCGTTCAACGCTTCACCTCTGATTTGCCAGGTAAGCTCAATTTAAGGAGCATAGTTCCTGAACTTCTTAATAGTTACGTATATTGCTCTTACGCAGGAGAGAGAGAGAGAGAGAGAGAGAGAGAGAGGGGGGGGGGGACCTGGGACCTTCTAGGTCATTTAGTGCGGCCTTTCGAGTGAATCCAAAATTTTCAGAATGAATCCTTTTATTTTTATTAGTATGTTTTTGCACGACTTTTACCATTTTTATTTTAATCTTAAAATGACCGTATTTCAAACATCAAAGAGTAAAAGAAGATAAAAAAATTATGCTCCCCCGACTGTCGGCTGTCGGCTACAATTAAGAGATCAGTAAGTCATAAGGGCTATTTTGACACCTGCTACGCTCATGATTTCTTCCCACGGCTCCTAAAGAACTTATAACGAAGTAAATTCCTCCGTCATTTTGGTCCACGCCAGGAATCGAACCCGAGTCCACTTATTCTGGAACAAGTCATTTTACCAACTGACCTACACAGACGTTCGTTCTTGCTGCTATCTGCCTTTTTGTCGTGTGCGTCCTGCGGGGCAGGCACGTTACATCTTCCCCACCCCCTGAAAGAGGGCCGGGGCATGGCCCACGGGTCAGCCGTGACCATGAATCGTTGCAGGCAGCCATCCGCTGTAGAACGTGCACTTGAGAACTCCCAGTCAATCTGGTGTGTGGAATGCAAAGTCACACACATTTATTTTTCGAAGCGCTGGAGAAGGGATTCTCTTATTTTTCCTATCTCGCGGTGTGGAAAGAACATTACACAATTGCGAGATCTTGAACGACCGGGTCATCCGGGAAGTTCGGGCGCCATTATAACGAAATAAATTTCTCCGTCATTTTTGGTTCACGCCGGGAATCGAACCCTAGTCCCCTTATTCCGGAACAAGTCGCTCTACCAACTGAGCTACGCAGACGTTCGTTCTTGCTGCTATCTGCCTTTATGTCGTGTGCGTCCTGCGGGGCAGGCACGTCACACAAACTACAGATGGAACTGATTGAGCGCTCAGAAGATGACATTTTAAAGTCTTTATTCGACGCTAAGAAAGATCCAGTTGAAATATGGAAAAACTAATAGAAAAAACACGCATTCGGCAACATGCACGCAAAATGTTTTCTTGTTTTTCAACCACTTATTGCTGCGAATCTACATTCTCCTACCTAACCCAAATCAAGATGCCCTTAAGGTCACAAATGACAGATACCCATCTAAAAGATCAGCTAAAAGTGCGGACCTCCATGTCACAATTAAATATTCAAATGCTTTCCAACAAAAACCAGTCACAGTAAAGTCATTAAAAGGTTATTTAACTATAGAATTAACATTTTGTTTTCATTTTTGAAGTTAGTTAGTACATAGCAAGGTATTTACATGTACATTTCGAAGTATATTATATTCACAAAAGTCACCGGACATCCCTTCAAAAGCAAATGAACGGATCCGCTGCTTTGTTAAGATGCACGGTACAGCTGCAAACGGTATAAAAACAAGCCTGCAGCTGACCGCATTCATATCGCACTGTGAGGTTGAGTAAAAATATCGCGGCGGGAGAGAACTGACTTTGAGAAAGAAAAGATTGTTGGGTGTTATATTAGTGGGTTGTCCATGAGAGATACCGAGAGGTGTTTAAACATACCCAAGTCAACTGTTTTGGATGTACTGATTAAGTGGAAGACACATGGCGTGCCTGAAGCAGCAAAGCGTACCGGCAGACCAATGAAAATTAGTGATAGAGGATGTCTAAGTCTCAGGAGAGTCGTTACAGCTAATCGACGGAGTACTGAACAAAACCTCAGTGTGCAGGTGAGTAAAACGTACCATTCGCAGAGAACTTCATTCCATGGGTTACCGTGGTCGTGTGGCTGCTCATAAGCCTTTCAACTTCACTCGGAATGGTACTCGTCGTTTAGCATTGTGTAAAGAACATTTATCGTGGACCGTAGATCAATGGAAACGGGTCATATGGACTGATGAATCCAGATACACGATCCATCAGTCTGATGGCTGTTTGTGGGTATGGTGGCAGCCGGGGGAACGCCATTTACCACAGTGTACTGTTCTTACGGTGAAGTTTGGAGCTGGCAGTGTACTCGTGTCTGGGTGTTTTTCGTGGTATGGTACCGGCCCATTGGTTATCGTAGACAAACCTGTTAACCAGCATATCTACCTCGATATTCTGGACAATTATACCCTACCAACTGTGTGGCAATACTATGGAACCGAGCCTTGTTGGTACCAGCAGGATAATGCCCCGAGCCATGAAGCAAGGTTTGTTACGGTGTGGTTTGACGATAATTCCGTATCGTGTGTGGACTGGCCAACACAGAGCTCTGATCTTAATCCCATAGATCACCTATGGGATGAATGAGAACGCCGCATAAGAAATTTGGAACTAAGAAACAGTTAGCGGCAGCATTATGTACTGAATGGAAGCGCATACCTATTGCTATGTTCCAAAACCTTGTCGAAAGCATGTCTGGAAGGGCCAGTGCATGCATTAAGGCCAAAGGTGGACCGACACCGTACTAATGTATGCCAATAAATGCTGTGTTGTGTATCTTTTCTAGGTGTCCTGTGACTTTTGTCAATATAGTGTATATTCTGACACAAAGTTTGGTCTGTAATGATCCCCTCTAGCCGACTATCTAACGGGTATACAAGAACAATGAGACCGACCTACATATATCAGAATAACATTTTTTCAGGGCCGTCGGGATCATCGGGGCAACCGGGGCAGTAGCCCAGGGCCCGCGCCTTCACGGGCTCCGTATTTTAGGAACAAAATCATTCTCGATTTTTTTATATTTATTATTATTATTTTTAAGTTTGGGGGCACGAGGCCTTTAAGAAAACATTTTTCATAATATCTTTTCTTTTAGTTTTAAACTCCTCATTTTCAAATAGATTACCTCCATTCGTTCTACAGACACTGAGGTTTCCAGATTTCAAATGATTTTTATAACTGCATTAGTCTTTTCCGCATTTATGAAATGGCAAATTAAATTTCATCATTTTGTGGCCCCTTACTTTTATATAAACTCATCGAAAAAAAAAATGGTAGCGCCCAGAAGGACGTGTCGGATTGAAATGCTATTCGGGAGGAAGGTAAAGGTTATCAGGAACAATAAATTATTAAACATTGAGACTGATATGAGCAATATTGATTGAGCTACACGCCAATAAGTAGTGTCTCTCAGAATGGCATCGGGCCGTCATGTTTCCTCACACAGCATGCCAGACGTCTCAAACGAACTCATGACTGACCGACAGAAATCTTTATGAAACAATTATCTTTTGATATCAAGTGACTGGAAAGACTGCAAATGAACTCATGACTAACCGGCTGAAATCTGAATGATACAGACGACCGATTGCATTATTGAAGAGATGCAGGTTGATATTGGAGGCCACAACGAGTCATCTCACCGGCAATGTGGAAAACGACGTAAAGATTAGGGTTTATGTCCCCACATTAAGACTAGGAAGTACGATGTTTCAACTTCACAGGAAGTACGTTAGGAAGTACGACGAAAGTACTTTCTTACGTACTACATTAGGAAGTACGACCACATTAGGAAGTACGACGTTTCAACTTCAAGTCTTGAATGCTATCATACACTTCAAAGATAACCCTCTCGAAAGCATTTTAAAATATTAATTGAAAAGGGAATGGACAAATTTGTTGCTATCAAGAAATCTTTCCCTCACCTGGAGACGTAAAATAAAATGAAATGATAAGTTTCTTTGCTCTTTCATTAAAGCAGTTAAACATTTCTCAAGAAAGTCTTATCGAATATTTCAAAAATGTTGCATTTCAAATGCAACACATCGCACCTGAGATGATACGTTTATAATGGTTCAAAAACTAGTGAAGACAGCGAAGAAGATATAACGAAGTAAATTTCTCCGTCATTTCTGTCCGCGCCAGGATTCGAACCCGGGTCCCCTCATTCCGGAATAAGTTGCTCTACCAATTGAGCTACGCGGACGTTTGTTCTGACTACTATTTGCCTTTATGTCGTGTGCGTCCTGCTGGCAGGTACGTCACATCTCCTGGTACGTTACATCATCTCCCCCTTATTTTTTTTTTTCATTTTTTTTTTTTTCGAAGCGCTGGAGAAGGGATTCTCTTATTTTTCCTATCTCGCGGTGTGGAAATAACAGCACACCATTGCGAGATTTTGAACGGTCGGGTCATCCGGATAGCTCGGGCGCCATTATAACGAAGTAAATTTTTCCGTCAATTCTGTCAGCGCCAGGATTCGAAACCGGGTCCCCTCATTCCGGAATAAGCTGCTCTACCAATTGAGCTACGCGGACGTTTGTTCTGACTATTATCTGCCTTTATGTCGTGTGCGTCCTGCTGGCAGGTACGTCACATCTCCTGGTACGTTACAAAGATTTTGAAACGTAGTAAGCAGCATTTCATAGTTTAATTATTTAAGAAAATATTTCGCAGATACTTTTTTTTATTTTAAATTTCGTTGCTTACTGGGGAGAGGCAGCATATATTCGGAACAATTGTCGTATGCAAGATTATTAACATGAATTTGCACAACGTGAATTTTATTTTTATTTTAAGAAAGTGCTTTTTTGCAAGATGTTTTGTCCTCCGGTTGGGATCCCTTTGACCTTAGAAACCCTGTAGTGTTTCCCTTCTGCAGCCTGAGAGAAAACCATTACGAAACTATGGTGACTGCTAATCTATCTTTTTTAAGACACCTTCTGGGCAGAGGAAGGCATTAAGAATCGGCAGTTTTCTCTGATTAAAGGCAAACAGCGCAAATTCCTTTACTCGCCTTTGAGGACTGGAAAGAATTAAACCTTTTCGGATTTCCCCATTGCATTTAGGTAGCGCATTTGATACACCGCCTTCATTGTGGAGTCAAAAGCGTCCTACAGTTTCATGTTTCCCAACGAGTTTAAAAGACTAGTAGATTAATCATTCCGAGGGCGCGTCAGCCCATGAATTACCATGACATCGTAAGCCTAACCAGTAGAGCGTGAGGGTAGTATAGACACCTAGATAGGAAAGAAATAAAGAAGGGAATGATGATGAAAAATTCGATCGAAGATTCTGAAATTTTCAGCCCTTTCACCAGAGATTATTTTTCCCTTCACATCTGGTGAGATTTGATCCGAGGTAGTTTGGGCTGGCTGAACAGAAACCGCGTGTGTTACCTCTGACCCAGAAAAACGCAATCGTCCTAGCATCGGGGAACGAGCCTATGTAAAGGTAAGTTTAAGGAGAGGCCACGGATGGCTTAGTGTTCAACGTTCGTGACTGCTATGGAAACGTCTCAGATTCGATTCAAGACAGATACGAACGCTCGAACCACTAAATTTCCACCGTAAGTTGGATGGGCATGTTAAGCCATCGGACCCGGGTACTGCCTCCCCCTCCAGTTATAAATAAAGGCGTCTTGCTCCCCCTTTCTACCTCGCTTCCGTGTGACTTCCCTGTCTGGCACATGGCCCAAATTTCCCAGCTTCTTATTTCTAAGGATTGTTTAAGACCTGACGTTCACGGTCAAGTTCACAGTCAGGCACTCCCTTTCTAAAATCCTGTCTGATCTGATCTTCGTCAAAGGGTTTGACCCAATGAGTGGACAGGATGGGAACCGAAGAAAGCTGATAGGTTATGAACATTTCGCGCTCCTCCTGGACAAATCACCTCCTTTTAAAACACGGGAGTGATTCGTTCAAGCTCGCAATAGAAATTGTCAAAATTAGATAATGAATTAAGGTTTGGTCTTACTCACATATACAAGTGTTCCTCTTACGAAAATTGTTAATAAATTTTATTATTGTTAAACTCATTAACCCTCAGCGGGCGGTCTTAGTGAGAGATGGATTTTGCTCCTCGGGGCGCTCCATGGGCAACAATGGCACACAATAGAGCAACAAGGGTCTCTGTGAATCCTGAAGAGGTGCCAGCTACCCTGTGTGACATTGGTGAAAAGACCCCAACTCACTGGGTTATGTTCCAGGATCCTTAAGTGGAACAGCCAACTGGAACCGTTAGCTGTGAACTGATCACCCGCACTGATGTATCTTTATGATTTTTATGACTCTCAGAAAGAATAAAACGGACTCAAGTGTGGGATATGGTGTACCTACCACACTTGAGAAGGATAGTCCACCACGGAAACGGTACGGAACTGGTAAAAGGCGCATGAGAAAAAGATCTCGGCTGAGTGAGTGTGAGATTGGAGTATGGAATACTAGAGGTATAAATGGAGAGATAAATGAGGTGATTGAAGAAATGAATAAGTATAGATTGGATGTGCTGTGTATAAGTGAAACCAAAAAGAAAGAAATTGGGATTGAAGAGATGAATGGAATGGTGAGTGTGCCGTCTGGTGTGTTGGATAATGTCAGAGGACAGGCTGGTGTAGTTGTGATTTTAAGTGAAAACATGAAGAACAACTTGATACATTACAGATGCATTAGAAAGATAATTCTTTGAATACGTCTGAAAGTGAAACTTCAGAGAATAATAATTGTTGTATTGTATGCTCCTTATGACTCGGAACCTTCTGATAAGAAGGAACGATTTTGGAATGAGCTAAGAGCTGTTCTGAGTTAGTTTGGTGCTAAGGAGAAAGTTATAATAGCAGGGGATTTTAATGCTAGAGTAGGTGTGCAGAATGGGATTTCTGATAATGTTCTGGGTACATTTAATGATCCTGGTGTGAATGATAATGGTCAAAGGTTAGTTGAGCTCTGCATTGAAAATGGATTGTGGGTATCCAATACATTTTCAACCACAAATATATCCACACATACACTTAGGAAAATCGGACTCTGTCTGGGAGAGAAGAGTGTAATAAATCTTGTTGTTTACGATCAACGCCTGAAACACTCATTTGTTGATACTCGTGTGATGAGCGGTGCAGATGTTGGCTCTTATCACTACTTGTTGGCTCTGATCATTACTTGTTGGCGCTGATCATTACTTGTCGGCTCTTATCATTACTTGTTAGTGTCACGAGTTAAACGAATTTTGGCTGAAGGAGAATAAGAAAAGGCCTGTGATGAAAAGAATTAAGGTTGAAAGACTCCATGAAGTACATCAGCGTTACTTAGAATTACTCAGAAAACTACTGAATGAGTTTAGAGGGATGTAGAAAAGAAGTGGGCATATTTTAAGAACTGCGTTGTCACTGCTGCTGAAGAAGTCTGTGTTATTGCAATGGTAGGTAACGGAGGCGATACTAGATGGAACAGTAAGATTAAAGAAGCAGTTAAGGGAAAGAAGGAAGCGTATTTAGGGAGGTTGCAATGTGGAGTTTCTTAGGTTGAATATTGCTGTAAAAAGCGTGAAGAAGCCAAGCTGGTTCGCCAGAGTAAGGCAAAAGATAGGAAGAAAAAGGTGGAAAGGTGTGAATCGGCTTTTTGGAAAAATAGAAAATCTTTCTGAAAGTACATAAGACATAGGAAAAATAGGGGAAATAGAATTCTAAGTTGTGTGAAGAATAGGAGGGGATAAACGACATGGGAGCCCAATGAGTTAAGTGAAAGTTGGGGTGAATACTTCTGTGAGTTATTAGAGCCTGAAACCAAAGGTGATTTTCAGGCAAAAGCTGATGATGGTACAGAGAGAGAGAGAGAGATGGAAGTACAGGAGGGATCTCAAGAGAAGAGGTGTGTAAAGCTCTAAAATATCTACAGAATGGTAAGGCTCCAGGAGTGGATGGAATAACTGCTGTGATGCTAAAATATGGTAGTGACTCTGTAATTGACTGGCTAACTGAAATTTGCCAGTTGTGCTGGGAGTAAGGAATGGTCCTTCAGGATTGGAGGGATGCTATCATTGTTCCGTTCTATAAGAGAAAAAGGTGATCAGACTGAATGCAAGAACTTTTCTGGTATTAGTTTGCTGAATGTGCCAGGGAAAGAATTCGGAAAGATCGTTATTGATGAGGTACAGGGTCTTACATCAGAGAAAGTGTAGGATGTGCAGAATGGTTTTATGCCTTGTAAGGGCTTCACTGACCAGATTTTCGCATTACGTTTGATAATTGAAAAGTATCTATGTGTTGGTAAGAAAGTTTTTGATGCCTTCACTGATTTAGAGAAAGCTTATGATCGAGTAAATAAGACTCTTCTGTTTAAGGTACTGAATAAATATATCACTGGGAATCTAGTCAATAGTGTGAAAGCCATGTATGCTGGCAGTAGAGCATGTGTGCGAGTAATGGTGTTGTATCGAAATGGTTTTCTATTGGAGCAGGAGTCAGACAGAGTGGTGTCATGTCACTATGGCTGTTTCATGTATTTATGGATGCGTGCATGCCTGATTCCAAAATGGACAATACTGGTTTATGTGTTGGTAATTAATGTCCGTGTGTGAAGATTGCTATATGCTGAAGACACAGTCCTGTTGTGTAGAGCGAAAGCGAGCTGCAGAGTATGCTGGCCCGAATGTACGAAGTTTGTATGAATTTCCAACTGAGTATAAATAAGGGAAAAACCAAAGTTATGGTTTTTGAGAAAGGAACTGTCAGTACTGAATGAAGGATAAGTCTAAATGGCACCGTTATTGATAAGGTAAACGAGTTTGTATATTTGGGAAGCATGTTTGACAGAGAGAATAAATTAGACTGTGAAATTAGTAGGTGAGTGAACTCTTCATGAAATGTCATAGCTGCTTTAGAAGGATTTCACAGGATTGATGGATTCTTAAGAAAGTCCCGAACGGCTTTGTATGAAAGTGTAATTGTTCCTACTCTGATGTATGGCAGAGAAACCTGGGTTTTATAGAAAAACATAGGAGTCGTTTGTGTGCTGGGGAGATGCATTACTTGGGGTGGGGTGTTGTGCTAAGACACACTGTGATAGTGTGAGGAATGAAGAAACGTCGCGGATATGTAATGTGAGGCAAAATGTTGTTATTAAGGTGGAGACTAATATTCTTAGGTGGTTTGGTCATGTTGAAAGAATGAGTGAAGAGAATGTATTCAGCTCAACTGATAGGAAAGAAAGGTAGAGGAAGGCCAAGGAAATAATGAGAAGACCAGAATCAAGAATGTCTGCATGAGAAAAAGACATTGAGTATGAAGTACAAAGGATTTTATGTGTAGCATGTGATGGATGTCAATAAAGCTCTAGCTGTGTGCCGAGATTGCTGTAATTGGAGATGCTTGATACAGCAACAGTGAGTTCTTTCTGTGAGGAGCTAACCTCTGAATATCAGAGAATAGCTTAGTGATATGTATGTGTATGTATGCGTACATATCACATATCTCATATCATTTTCAAAGACGGATCGTATAATTGTAGTTATGACAGATTGGGTAACTGAGTACAGATATACGTATTCTGAGCTTTGGCAATCAGATATGGAAAGATAGGAGTGTATGCACATGTGCTTCTTTGTATTTCAGCAAACTCAATACACCGGTTACTACGGAGTTATGCATCACATTTCTATTCCTTGTAATTTGGTAACCATTTACACTGTAAAAAGATTTCTGGAATTCACGAGCTACTTTCCATGATTTCTTTGGTGAATTAACGAAGCAGATATTTCTGACACAGCTTTTCCCGTGAAATGACGGAAAAATCTCTGAATTTCACGGATTTTTCGTACACCAGAAAAATTCTGAAGTTCTGAAAACCTTTCCGCAATTCCTTTCTTATACTGACGGTAAATTATCGTTTTCAAGGTATGTTAACGAAAATTTCTGAATTTTCAGAAACCTTTCCGCAATTCCTTTCTTATATTGACGGTAAATGACCGTTTTCAAGAAGTATTAACGGAAAATTCAGAAATCTTTTCGCCATTCAAAAAAATCCATTCTCACTTTTTCCGCATCCATATGACGAAAAATTTCCGGTAATAGAAGAGATTCACGGGAATACTTGGAGGCTTTAATAACTCTTAAATTTCAATAGTCTGTCGAAGTATTTGATTTTTAAGTTCTGTAGCGAGATCGGATATTATGGATAGTAAGTAGGGATGTAAGGTCAGGTGATGCGTAACATCACAGCCTCTCCTTGACAAATGTCAACCCCGCCTTCTCGTGGTGCATCCTGTTCCCACTAAAGGGGCTCTGACGACCGCAAATAGCGGTATAACTATACCATCGGGATCAGAGGAAATGCTATCCCACACTCACCAACCCGCTTGGCCAGCGTGGTGAGTTATGGTCAAACACCTCCAAAATGACTCTACAACTTAAATCTTGGCCCTCAGTCTCCGGCAGCTGGAATGTACCTGGCCAAGGCAGCGGCCAGTGCGACATGAAGGCAGAGGGTGCTAAGAATCCCCGGAGGACCGGACTAGGCTGCCATTTGATGCTGACCTTGGCTACCTACAACACACGCTCCCTATCTTCTGATTCAAGGCTTCTTGAATTGGAAGAGGAACTACAAAGGATCAAGTGGGACATCGTCGGGCTGAGTGAGGTAAGGAGAAAAGGAGAAGATCTCATTGAACTGAAAAGTGGACATCTCTTCTATTATCGTGGGACAGATACTGGCAGAACTAGTGGTGTTGGATTTATAATAAACAAGAAACTGAAGGATAAAGTGGTAGAAGTTGAAAGTTCCTCGGACAGAGCTGCACGACTCGTTATCCAACTATCGAGAAGATACCAGGCTCAGATTATTCAAACTTATGCACCCACCACAAGTCATCCTGAAGAAGAAATTGAAGAATTTTATGAGGAAATTCGTCATCTAAATAATAAAGGTAAGCAGCACTTGAAGATAATTATGGGAGATTTCAATGCAAAAATAGGGCACCGGCAACAGAATGAAACTTCAGTAGGTAAATTCGGTCACGGCAACAGAAACCAGCGTGGAAATACTCTCGTTGAGTTTGCAGAGGCAGAAGGATTTTTTCATCTTGAATTCCTTTTTCAAGAAAAAGCCACACAGGAAATGGACATGGAGACATCCAATTGGGACGACAAGTGAAATTGATTTTATTATGTGTAACAAAAAATTCGTCATCGAAGACTGCAGTGTGCTGAACAAGTTCAACACAGGTAGTGACCATAGATTGGTGAGATGTAAGATGCACCTCAACACTAAACTGGAACGTGGCAAGCTCATAAGACAAACAAAATGTATTGACATAACCAACCTTAAAAAACACCATAATACTTTCAAGTTGGAACTGAAGAACAGATTCTCTGCTTTAGAAGGCCTAACATCGGAAGAAGTGGATATTTCGGAAGTTAACAGAAAAGTAACCAAAGCTCTTATGGAAACAGCAACAAAATTAGCTGGGTCTAAGAACAAGTTGCATGTAAACAAATTATCAGGAAAAACCAAAATGTTGATGCAAAAAAGAAGAGAGATGAGGACAACTAAAGAAGATGTGACTTCCAAAGTGGAATATATAGAGCTATGCAAGACAGCACGAAAAAGTATCACTGAAGACGTAAGGAAATTCAACTGTGAGCTAGTGAGGAAAGCAATTGAAAACAACCAAAGCCTAAAGATAGCAAAGGGACATCTCAGTAAGGGAAGAAAACAGATTATGGCTCTGAGAAAAGAAGATGGTTCTATAACAAGAAATAGAGGTGAAATTTTGACAAGAGTGAAAGATTTCTACTCCAAATTATATGAAAGGGATGATACATGTACTCCAGACATCATGAAAGGTACCAGAGTTCTTCCAGTCCTCTCAGCAGAAGTTGCACATGCAATCAAGAACATGAAGCGGGGGAAAGCTCCAGGAGAAGATGGAATTACTATAGACATCATACAAGAAGCAAGTGGAGAAATTGAAACAGTACTCGCCCAAATTTTCACTCGATGCCTTAATGAAGGGAAGATTCCTGAGGATTGGAACAATGCTACAATGATCCTGCTACATAAAAAAGGTGACATTGAGGATCTCAGGAACTACAGACCTATCAGCCTCCTATCAGTGGTTTATAAAATCTTCACTAAAGTTCTTTCACACCGCTTGAAGGTAACACTGGACATGGCTCAACCGAGAGAACAAGCTGGATTCAGGAGTGGCTACAGCACAATAGATCATATCCACGTACTGAGAGAACTAATTGAAAGAGCGAGGGAATATGAACTTCCATTGTGCATGGCTTTTATCGATTATGAAAAAGCCTTTGATTCGGTGAAACCATCAGCAGTTACCACGGCTCTGAAATCCTGCGGTATTGAAGATGCATACATTAATATTATTAATAACATCTATGAAAATGCAAGTGCAAAGATTCGGCTGTTTGAAAATACAACACACATAAAAATTGGAAAGGGAGTGAGACAAGGTGACACCATATCTCCGAAGCTCTTTAATGCCACATTGGAAAATGTCTTTCAATCACTGAACTGGGAAAACAAAGGGATAAAGATTAATGGAGATTATCTAACCCACCTTCATTTTGCTGATGACGTAGTCATTTTTGCAACTACCCCATCAGAGCTGCAGAGTATGATCCAGGAACTTGCTGACAAGAGTAAAGAAGTGGGATTAAAAATGAACTTTCAGAAGACAAAAGTGATGTTCAATGCTTTTACAAGAAATGAAGATTTATCGATTGATGGAGAAAAACTGGAGATAACAGATACGTATGTTTATCTTGGACAGCAGATATCAAGTGAGGGTCACATTGATGAGGAAATTAATCGGCGTACAAAACTTGCCTGGAGAGCTTTTGGAAGAAACAGCATAATTTTCAAGAGCAATATGCCATTATGTCTTAAAAGAAAAGTGTTTGATCAATGCATCCTTCCAGTGCTTACGTATGGTGCAGAGACGTGGACCTTAACTAAAAGAGACATACAAAGGCTGCAGACAACTCAAAGAGGCATGGAGAGGTGCATGCTTGGTATAACCAGGAGAGATAAGAAGAGGAACTCGTGGATCCGAAAAATGACAAGAGTGGAAGACATCATGATCAGAGTTAAATCCCTGAAATGGCAATGGGCTGGACATACTGCCAGAAGGACAGAATATAGATGGACAGCCGAAATTTTAGATTGGATTCCAAGGGACAGGAAAAGACCCAGAAAAAGACCACATGGGAGATGGGTGGATGAAATTCGTAAATATGCGGGAGTGACATGGAGGAGACTGGCACAAGACAGACCGTTGTGGAGGAAACTTGGGGAGACCTTCGTCCAGCAGTGGATTGATAATGGTTGACAATGATGATGATAAAGTATACCACATGAAATTTTGGTTACTGTGGCCCAGAATATTTCTTCTCCTCTACCCAATTTTGAGCACCAGCTATTATATATTGTGTTACCTTAAGAAATCGGGTACTTAATTTATTCTGCAGGTGATTGTATGATTCTATGTATCAGTCTCTGGCGTTTTTAAAACAAAAGCTATATAGCTATCAAGAGTGAATTTTATATTTAGAATCTTTGTGAAATTATATTATAAAACAGTACATTGCACTTGAAGATAATTGAAGTTATTGTCAATTGAAGAAAGATATCAAACTACAAATTATTCTGTTGCTTCCAAAAAATCACGATTAAAAAAATACGTAATTTGTGATAAGACCTCCTACAGAAAAAATAAGATTGTTACAAACGTATTCAAAAAAATAGTGAGCTCCAATAGCAAATAAAATGACCAAATCACTCGCATTAATGAAAAAAAAAAAAGAAAAAACGTTCATCATCGCCCAATTAGTTTTATCTTGAACGTGAGTCCGATTCCTGTAACTTTCTGGCTCAGTGGTTAAGATGCGCGGTTTCAACCCAGACGGCCTGGGCCCCATCACCGGCGCAAAATAATTTTCTCGCGTATGCACTGAAATATTCAGCGTGTTGGATTTTGCCAAATTTCTCTCTAAATCCGGAAAAACGTGAAACGGGCTTTTCTGAAATAAACGGAATGACTGACTACGGAAACTCTGTGAAAACACGGAAATTAATAAAAACGGGAGCTTTTCAAAACGGAAATTCCGTTAAAAAGATGTACACTTGCAGGCAACTTTGATACACGTTATTTACAGAAATTTTCTGTGAATTCACACCACTAATTTTTTACAGCTTACATTCCGCTTTATGTAATTTCCCCAGCATCTTCATTACAGCATCCTATCATTTTGATAACGCAGTATAGCACCGATTATGCGTTTCTATATTATACGTATTTATCGATTACGTTAATTCCTGCAGTTCCGGAAGACTCCGATATAGGTTAATTTTAATTTATTTCAGATATACATTATTCGTCAGATTGTTGTTTTCGTTTATACATTTTCATTTTTTAGCTAAGAAGGGGAAATTCCCCATTTTAAGCCTTTGGAAGGCAAAGTGATCCACCTGCTTTTTTTGCTACTGTAAAATTCCCTTTTCTCCCCAGTTAATTGTTACCACAGGCATCTAATGAAAAGGACAGAGATCTACGTGGAATACTTTGAACAGGGTAAATGGGTAAAAACGAAAATCGGAGTTTTGAAAGCAAGGAAATTTGTAGCCATGGCTTGGCAAAGGTTTTACCAATTGTTTGACCATGCTGGATTAAATTCATACGGAAGTCCCTCGCAACTGGAAAATTCGGAACCAGTCATAAAACTAGTCAGAATTTTAGCATAGGAAATTTCGAGGGTAATGCCGGCTGTGATTTCCAATTTTCAACTTCATCACTTTTAACAATGATGAACTGATCGAAATGAAAGGTGATGAGAAAAGCAATGAGGGTGATGACGTAGAAAGTGTTATTACTTTACCAACACCAAAATTTGCTCAAGCTCTTGCTGCCTGTGATGTGATAAAGACATTTCTCATTAGACATAATACAAACAAGAGTACTCAAAATGGTCTCACTACAGTGTACAATGAGCTTCTTGCATTATGTTCAAAAACTTCATATCAGGATGAACTGACAGAGTATCGAAATGAAAGGTGATGAGAATAACAGTGAGAGTGATGACGTAGAAAGTGTTATTACTTTACCAACACCAAAATTTGCTCAAGCTCTTGTTACCTGTGATGTGATAAAGACATTTCTCATTAGACATAATACTTGGGGTGTTCAAATGAAAAGGTACGAAACGTCATAAGAACGTAACCGTTAACATATTTGCCTATGCCGCTATGGGAGAACGTAGCGACACATCTAGGGATGCGATTGGAGTCGCCGGCGTGGATCGGAGCATGCGCGGGCGCCCGCATTCGCAGGAGAGAGCAGAGGCTCTTATAAAGAACGCCGTCCAATTGACGCGGCAGTGCGTGTGAGGACAGGATGGCGTTCACATTGCAAAATTCGACGATTGAGGAGCAGATAGGCGTTATCCGATTTCTGACAGCGGAAGGTGTTAAACCGGCAGCTATTCATCGCCGGATGGTGACCGTATACGCGCGTCCACACGTCTCCAGGGTCACACACGCGGAACTGGCCAAGTTCCAGTAAGAGCAGCTTGACCATCCGCCCTACAGCCCGGACATGTCGCCCTGCGATTTCCATGTGTTTGGTCCCCTGAAAAAACATCTGAAAGAGAAGTGCTTCCACTCGGACGACGAACTCAAGGACGCTGTGCAGGACTGGATCTCGTCACGGCCACAGGAATTCTGGGAACAAGGAATCCTTCGGCTCGTTAATCAATGGGATCGTTGTGCTACGGCCTATGGTGTATACTTTGAATAAAGTCTTCATTTATACCCACAGTGTCGTTTCGTACCTTTTCATTTGAACACTCCTTGTACAAACAAGAGTACTCAAAATGGTCTCACTACAGTGTACAATGAGCTTCTTGCATTATGTTCAAAAACTTCATATCAGGATGAACTGACAGAGTATTGAAATGAAAGGTGATGAGAATAGCAATGAGGGTGATGACGTAGAAAGTGTTATTACTTTACCAACACCAAAATTTGCTCAAGCTCTTGCTGCCTGTGATGTGATAAAGACATTTCTCATTAGACATAATACAAACAAGAGTACTCAAAATGGTCACTACAGTGTGCAATGAGCTTCTTGCATTATTTTCAAAAACTTCATATCAGGTAGAACTGACAGAGTATTTTAAAAATGTCATTGAAAAATAATGCCCAAAGGGCCTGCGAGTTATACTATGTATCCATTCCATAAAAACTGAGAGTAATTTGTTTGAGTTGGCAACACTGCGAAGGGGAAAAATAACCACGCAGACGACTAACTGAATTAAGGAAATCAATCAACAGTTATTAGCCGTGGCAGACGATTCTGGTTTTGTTATTGCGCAGTTGTTTAAGGTACGTATACATTTCGCCATATAGTTATGGAGGGGAGTGATTCAGAGTTAAGAAGTGAAATGTGTTATGCGATAAAATTTTGCTATCGTTTGGGTAAAACGGCTCCAGAAACAGTTGATTTAGTGAAAAAGCTTACAAAGATAAATGTTTGGAACAGTCAACGATTTTTAGATGACATCATAATTTCAAAAAAAGGGCGTTTGTCGGCAGAACTCGCTCTTAGGCCTGATCGACCTGAAAGTGTTATTATTACGAATCGTATTGTTAACACTGTTCGGGCAATCCTGCAAGAAGATCGACGAATGACGTGTGAAGACATAGCGGCATCAACTAATATTTCAAAAACGTCGGTGTTCCGCATTTACGCGAAAACTTACTGCTGCATCCTGTATGTTCCAGATGGGTACCTCATCACCTGACGAGAGAGCAATTTTTAGCCAGAGTTCAGGTGTGTGAGGAGCGGAAACAAACGATTGTAAAGGATCCAAACTATCTAAACACAGAAATAACTGCCAATGAAACCTGGGTCCACTATTTCGACCCCCTCACGAAGCACGCAACGAGTGTCTGGAAACACACAGGCTCGCCTTCTCCGAAGAAAGTCCGCCAAACCAAATCAGCTGGGAAGATGATGATGATAATTTTCTTTGATCATAAAGGTGTAGTCTACCAGCATGCCGTTCATCCACAAATCACTGTCAATGCTGAGTATTACATTTCAGTCTTGAAGCGTCTGCGACGACACATATCGATTAACCTACCGGAACTGTTGGAAAAGTGGACCCTACACATAAAAACGCCCGCCCACATGTGGCTTCTTGTGCTGAACAGTTTCTTACGAAATGCAGTATTGAAATCATGCCACAGTCTGTCTACAGTCCTGACCTCGCCCCGTGCGATTTCTGGTTGTTTCCAACAATGAAGAAGTTCCGTGGCGCAACATTCAACACAGATGCTGACGTTGTCCAAGCTGTACAGAGGTCGCTAAAGCAGCTTCCAGAAAATGCCTTCGCTACATGCTTTGAAAAGTGGACTGAACGACGGGAGCGTTGCATATCATCCGAGGGAAGATACTTTGAGAAAGGATAACATATAATTTGCTGTACCTATATTTCTTCATTTTGTGTGATTTTACTCTCAGTTTTTATGGAACCGCCGTTGTATATTCCAAGAAATGTTTGCATGAAAGTGGATAAATGCAGGGGCGTACTGATAGCCACCGCAACCGCCGCATTCCGCGGGGAGGGGTGGGGATGGGGGGTGCTCAAGGCTAAGAGCGTATCTAACATCACGGAAAAATATTTTACAATTTTGTTTTTGGAAACTGTATATGAAGCGGGTTAAAGAAATACCCAGGAATTTTTTATGGCATCTTCGAATGAAATATTAAAAAGAAAATAAATTTTCGGTATTTTGTTTTCATTAAATAAGTAAAACCTTTGAAAATAATTTCGCTGTTTTAATTTATAAAAAGTGGATGGCGGAACAGCAGCTATTCCAAACAACTGTAGGTCCTTTTTCACAGCCATAGCGATAGTCCCTATACATGTATATTAACAGGAAAATGTGAAAGTAATATCAGTTCAATGAGTGTAATTTTTAAAACAATGAAGATAAGATGTTATAACGAAGTAAATTTCTCCGTCATTTTTGGTCCACGCCGGGGCTCGAACCCGCGTCCCCTCATTCTGGAATAAGTCGTTGCTGGGCAGGCACGTCACATCTCCCCCCCCACCCCCGAAAGAGGGTCGGGGACATGGCCCACGGGTCAGCCGTGACCATGAATCGTTCCAGGCAGCCAACCGCTGTAGAACGTGCACTTGAGAACTCCCAGTCAATCTGGTGTGTGGGATGCAACGTCACACACATTTATTTTTCTTAGCGCTGGAGAAGGGAATCTCTTATTTTTCCTCTCTCGCTGTGTGGAAAGAACATCACACCATTGCAAGATCTTCAGCGGCCGGGTCATCCGGAAAGTTCGGGAGCCATTATAACGAAGTAAATTTCTCCGTCATTTTTGGTCCACGCCGGGGCTCGAGCCCGGGCCCCCTCTTTCCTGAATAAGTCGCTCTACCAATTGAGCTACGCGGACGTTCGTTGTCGCTGCTATCTGCCTTTATGTCGAGTGCGTCCTGCTGGGCAGGCACGTCACAATGTCATGCACTGTATTACAGTTATTTGCACATCACTACGCATCATTCACAATATAATGAACTGAAAGGTGTCCTTCGAGGGTCGAAGAAATGGAGACCTCTGTCATTTTTTTTGTACAACAGAGTCAAGAAAAAATTACTATGTGCAAAATCTTGTGGCATTATATTAAGTGTGTCATTTATACATTATACTTTCAAAATTTTGTAGATAATTTAATGCATTTTTCATTTATTCAAGAGTACATAATTCTTAATTGTCACTTATTTATTTGCTGACTCATGTTCTGTATTTCCATATAAATCCGAAAAGGTCATTCGATATATTGTTACACAGCAGTTACGTGTCTTGCGTGTGCGATCGTGAGACATTTTCAAGCTGGTCTTAGTTATGTAAAACAATAAAAGTTTCGTGATACGATTAACTTTGGCCTAGTTTTGTACATTCACAAATACTTTTTTGTAGTACTTTGTAATGGCATAAAACTAGGGCAATAATTTTAATTACAACGTGCCCATTTGTGTTTTATGCAATAAAGTGCAGTAATTTCGTTTTACGAAAAATACCTTTGAGTTCCACAGAATTTGAATTATTAGAACACCCATAAAACCTAGATGGAATTTAAGATTTTCAGTAATTAAAAGCGTATACATTTTCGAAAAAGGGCCTCAAAGACTTGTGTGTGTGTTTGTGGGAGGGGGGGGAGTTTTCCCCGTACGCCACTGGAATAATGTTCTATTAGTGGTAAAGACATTTGTTTTCTCTTTAAATACTGTATTTTTAAAACGTAGAGGTTCGTATTTTCTATCTTGTATGTTAAAATTTGAAGTTTTGCTAATGCGTTTATCACAGTTATACGTTTTTTATTTTTTATCCTGGAGAAGCGTATAGTCGATGCTTTACTGTATATGTATTTATTCGCATTACATCATTCTCTGATTTCACACTGATTATAATTAGTGTGAAATCAGAGATTATAATCAGTGTGCATTAGGGCCGTGTTTATAATACAATACTGTATTCTCCCGTTGAAAATTGAAATATTCCGAGTTTCGCTTCATGGTCTATTAGTAAATGAATTGGATCAGTGATAGTGCAGACAGATAAAAAAAAAAAAGTTAAAAGGAGGTGATTTGTCCAGTCTGGGTCTCTCTCTGCTTAGGGTCAGTCATGGACTGTCTGCAGGTGTAGTCGGGTCAAGAGCTCATGAATATATATCAGGCGGTTTGGAGTTCACAGTCAGAGAGAGTTGTGTGATGACATCAAGACATAAAACAGTTGCCGCGACAAAGGCGTATTATGACGGGATCGTTCCATTTTGTTATAGGTCACTGACTTCACTTTTATGATGACGTCATTGCATGTCTCTGACAACGTTTTCACATCGGCGTGGCATGTTACTTTTCCCCTTTCACGGTTCATGGGGTAGGAGGCTTGAAATAAATATTTAACGTGGCCTTTTGTCTGGTTTAACCACACTCGTGCAAACTATAATTTAGAATAGTTTTTTCAAACATTTAGCACAGCGCCAAGCCATTAACGTAAAAAAAAAAAAAAAAAAAAAAAAAAAAAAAAAGGATCTTACCTAGTAGAAGTAGATTATGTTGCTGATACAGTCAACACGTGATGTACCGCCACCGTTTGTTACATTCGCGTTACATCAAATTTCCCGATTATTTTTAAATAACCCAAATTTTTGTTAATCATTCTTCCTCAAAAATCACAATTAGTATTAAATTAAAAACATGTTAATTAGAAAAAAATGTGCAGTTATATGTTGTGTACTTAGTGCGCACTATAGTTCGAAGTGTCACCTTCCATCTCAGAAGCTTCTGGCATGTATTAAATGCGGAAATTTGCTTTAAATAGTAGGAAGACAAAGTTCACATTTTCATAGTAGGAAGACAAAGTTCACATTTTCATAGTAGGAAGACAAAATTAACTTTTCATACAGCAAGATGAAATTAGCTTTGCGTAATAGCAAGATAAAGTTAACTTTTCATAGTAGGAAGACGAAGTTAACTTTTCATAGTAGGAAGACAAAGTTAACATTTTCATAGTATGAAGACAAAGTTAACTTTGCATAGTAGGAAGACAAAGTTAGCATTTTCCTAATAGGAAGACACTGTTAACTTTGTATAGTAAGGATACAAAGTTAACATTTTCATAGTAAGAAGACAAAGTTAACTTCGCGTAGTAGGAAGACAAAGCTGACATTTTCATAGTAGGAAGAAAAAGTCAACTTTGCACAGTAGGAAGACAAAGTCAACGTTGCGTAGTAGGAAGACAAAGTTAACATTTTCAAAATAAGAAGACAAAGTTAACTTTGCATAGTGGAAAGACAAAGTTAACATACTTAGGGTTCATCCAGCTATAAGTTAGCCGTGCATCAAGGGTAGACTGTATTCGCTCATCATGTTCCTTACAAAAGAAAAATAAAGGGTTTTGAGGAACCTGTCATCAAAGAAACACCTTTGCGCACTCCAATCTATTTCCTTCATATCACCAGTTAACCATTCAAAAGCTTTAAAAATATCTGGTAGACTGGGAAATTTCATCATAACGCAGATAATGTTCGATATTTTTTCTTCAAAAATACAGCACATACATACCAGTAGTTGTGCAAGTTCACTATGTCTATTTGGCAAGTGGGGCGGATTGGCCATCGAGACACTGAGACATTTCCTCGTGGCCCACTTTTTCGAACTCTTTCGTCTAAAGTTATTTCCTTAACAATAATAATAATAAAAAACATCCGTTTCCTTCTATCTATGTTGATCTTTGAAATGACACTGCAAATTTTTGTGAGAAAAGTGCCGCTGGTGCAAGCACGCCTTTATAAACTAATTAAAAATGTAACTGTAGTTAGACATTGGTCGTTGGACTTGGAGCCCAGGGTCATAGTTAGGCCATAACCTCCTTTTGGAATCTTGCAGGAGACACTAGTACCACTTGTGATGGCCTATCATTCCCACACAGGGCCGTAGCTAGCGGGGACTAGGGCTGAGCCCCTATACAAGGATAGCGACCCCCTCCCGATAGAGAGTGCTGTTAAAAATACTGTGAACTTTTATTTCCATAGTTTACGCAAACTACTTTGGTATTTGTTCACAGTCATAAATACTTTATCTATTTATTCATAAACAGGAGTTTTTTAAAAGGGTGGTAATAGTGAAACGACGTAGCATGAACGTTACTCAAATGATATTTCGACTTCTTGAAGTGAATTAGTCGTAACGGCTGCTTCAGTAATTCTCTGCTGCAAGATGATATGGTTTATTGGTGGAAAGAATCATGTGGAAATATGAAAACACAAATTTGCCGGTAGTGAGATTCGAACCCACGCCTCCTCTCTCCGGAGCCAGTTGTTCTACCGACTAAACTACACCGGCAGAATTAATCACTGCAGATTTTCTGTCTTGACATGTGCTTCACCTCTGTAGTACGTCACACTATGAAAAATGTATTGCTTTTTCAGAAAATGTGATATTCGGAAGAACAAGGTAGAAGAATATGAAGGGTGACGGCGTACTTGCATTGAAGACTATAACACTTTCTCTTTTTCTAAGTTGCTATGAGATGCAAAGCTGCTGTTCAAAAACTTGTAGGTAGTGAATTGCGTTAAACAGTGGTCGAAGTGGCACAGAGCTACTGCCAGTGTGGTGTCGACCATAAATCCACATAGTATAAATAAGAGGTTTCGAAAGAAATACGTACAATTCCACATAATTTCTTATTTTTTTTTTGGTGTTAAAAAAATATTCTATACAATATTAAAAAAATTAATGTAATAATTAAAAAAACCCTTCAGAAGGGTTTGTGGTCTTTTTCAGCCCCAGATGCTAATCATTTATGAATTTTATCCGTCAAAAATTTATAATTTGCCGATTTTTGCGTTAAAATTTGTGCTTCCATCCTAATTTCTTTACGTAGTTTGTGACGGGTTTATAATTTATTACATACCGGAATGGTAAATAATGTTTTTTTAACTGCCGGTATGCTCACTTCCATTTTTGTTAACTACCGGTATGCCATACCGGCCCACTTCGAACACTGGCGTTTAAAGTGTTTTTGTGGAAACGTTTAAGTTAACGTAATCTTCTAGACGTTGGAAAACGGTGTTAAAAAGAAATACTTGTGAGAGAGAGAGAAAGTGCTTTCAACTTCTTCCTGTTCATCGCTTTACGATCAGTAGAAGTGGCTTTATGATGCTTTTTTTTTATTTTTTTATTTTGATTCAAGGTTTAAAGACCACCGTGAACAATTCAATGGGCTATAAGCAGTCACTCGTCCCTAATTTAGGGCCACTGGTTCCAGGGAAGTGCCAGCGCCGTAAGACAAACACAACATTCATGCCTTACCGGGATTCGAACCCGGACCCATCTCGGACGAATGATCAGAAGCCATCGTTTAGATGCTTGTGTAGGAGAAAATGCGCGGCTTATGATGCTTGTGTAGGAGAAAATGTGTTTGTTGATGGGAATCTGAAAAAATTTGGTTATTGAGTGAGAAGAGGATGGACTTGGCTGTTGCCCACGATAAGAAGATGCTATTTCCGACCACCTGCGAAGGATAATGCGCGATTAAATATGGATAAGAAAATGGAACAGAAGAAGAGGAATAGAAAGAGTCGAAATACGACATCAATAACTCCTCGATGCGTGAATTCACGGAAAGACCCAGAATAGTAAACTAAAAAAATAAAGAAATTATTTTTTATGCTAATTGGGGACTTTGTCTCTAGTGATAAGGAAGTTGCAATTCAATCACCATAAAGCAAATTCAGAGAATGCGTCTTGTTTATTGTATTTCTAGTGAGTTCAATTTTCTCTTTACCTCCCATTCACATTTTGTATTTTATTTTAGTTTATTGTTTTTACGCTCTCACATGAAAAATTTATTTGTTAGTGAAACAAATTAACAAAAGAAGGGGTAAAACAAATCAAAACTTGCATCTACATTCGTGGAGAAATGTAGTTTTTAGTTGAATACAGAGCCTCCTACCCTCCATATCAAATGAATATTCAGCTCCCCAGGCTCTCAGTCGTAGCTAGCTGGACCACACTCTTATCCGCAGACTGAAACAGACCACAAAGCGATTCTCCTGCAGAGATTTTAAAAATGCCTTGTCCCTTCCACATTTATCTTAAAAATAACAATGATTTACTGGTACCGGTTGTTGGGCCAAAATAATGCGTAGACTTAAAAAAAAAGGAGGAGGAGATGCGAATACCTTTGCGCAATAGGTGCTCAGTGATAAGATAACTACAAAAATGAATTGCGTCTCTGAAATTTGCTATGTGGAATTAACACATTTCAACTTTCAGAAGGACCTTCGAGGTGATTTCTTTGAAAATGGGGTCTTAAAGAGATTCCTGATTTTTTTTTTTTTTGTCAGAATCAAATTTTTATTAAAAGAAAATAATTATCTGGTGCAACAACCTTGTTTTGAGTATGGTTTTATGATACATTCAATCATGGACGAATTTTTATACTTGTTTTATCATTAAACTGTTATTGAAACTCGTTCACGATTGGATTCGTTTTACAATGCACGTTTCAATAGTTCTCTTTCATCCAGGAGCTAAAAAAACTTTTTCACAAGGGAATTTATGAGGTATTACCCTATAGATACGTGTTTTTTTTATAGTGGATTGCAAGATTAAAGCTCCCGACCTGGTTTAGTCGTCCAAATCCACCCATGTCTTTGTCGATTTGTCAACTTGTATCTAGGCGTGGGAGTGTTTTTCCTGTCTCTCACAAATTTTTCCGTGCTTTCAAGCACGTCCTTTCTTCATCGTCTGATTGCGTTGCCCGCCAAAGGTTTTTTTTTTCAGCATGTTTTTTGTATTTATTTCATCCCTAAGGAAACACATTCCTTGAGATTTATTGGAAGTTTTAAATTTCTTAGAAAATACCATACCCTGAATAAAAAGAAAAGTATGAAATGATTTTGAAATTTTATGAAGGAGTGGATGCGTTTTTTGGAAAAATTACATAACGTTTTATTAGGCACCAAGATTTCAGTAGCCAGTTTTCTCCACAAATTAAGCACTCTGGCTGCACTCATCACTGCACAAACGCACTTTTTCTTTTGTTTTAATACTTACTACTTCACAACGAGTACGAACAGTCGGCAAGGGCGGATACAGAAAACTTACAAGGGGGAGGTAAAAAAATCTAACAAATTTACTAAAATGAAATTATGATGTGGTAAAATAGCAAATGCAATGAAAACAATTTTTTAAGATAAATGTCTGCTCATAGTTTGCAACCGAACTGAAGAAAACTATCAAAATCACATCATTTTTTATTGGGGGTTTAACGACCACAATGAGCAACTCAATGGGTTATAAGCAGTCGTCCGTTCCCAATTTAGGACCACTGATTCCAGGAAAGGGAGAGAGCCAGTGCCGTAAGACAAACACAAAATCCATGCCTCCTGAGATTCGAACCCATCGCGGACAAATGGCCATAGGCCAGAGCTTAGACCACTTCGCCACCGGGGCGGCTAAAAAAGTCCTCTCGACAAGTATAAATATAATACAAACGGCACAAAGTGTGGTTTATTAAAATTTAAAATCTCAAAGGGGTGGCCATGGAAAAGCTCTTACGTAGTTACTACGAATAAGAGAGCTTGACCTTCAGTTCACCTGTAGCAGCTGCATTATGAACCTTATTCACCTCGCATTGCATCATGGGAAAGATGTTCTGTGGCTGCGGCTTTTCCATTGCTTAAAAAGGAATTACGTTGCGAATGTTCGGGAAAATCGCGATTTTTTGTATATTTATTAACGACATGCCTAACTTTGTTCATCGTTATACTGTTGCGCTAACAAGTCCTGTTACGCAAAATGTATACAGGAAAGATTAACACTTCATCAGTTTTCTCTGAAAAGATCGGATCTGTTAAAGGAAAAGATGCGTGAAATGAAACGCCGGCGCAGTGGTTTAAGCGCTGGCTTCAGACCATTCGTCCGCGATGGGTTTGGGTTCGAATCCCGGTGAGGTACGGATGTTGTGTTTGTCTTGCTGCACTGCCTATCTGGGACCAGTAACCCGAAATTAGGGATGGGCGACTGTTTGTAGACTATCGAGTTGCTCACGGCGATCGTTAAACCTCAAAAAAAAAAAAAAAAAAAAAAATGAAGCGCCATGTTTTTTATTTCAATGTGAATTCCCGAATATGTTCTGCCCACTTTAACGAAGAAGATTTCGAATAATATGACATTAGAACTCGAAGGCAGTTAAAACCTGGTACTGTTTCATCCTTAAAAATTGGAAGTAAGAGAAAACGGCTTGCATATTTGGAATCAGTAAATTGAGAATTAAGTTGTACGTTCTTTCCCCAAAGGTCGAAACATATTTACAATTTTTCGTTTATTAGATGCCATGCATTTATTTTATATTTAAGTACATCGCTCAGCGCGTACAGTGGGAAGCTTTTATTTTTATTTTTTAAATACAAAAATACATCTTTTTTTTTTTTTTTTGAGTGAAGGTTTAACGACCAAGGTTAGTAACTCAGTGGGCAATAAGCAGTCGCTCGTCCCTAATTTAAGGCCACTGGTTTCAGGGGAGGGAGAAAACCAGTGCCGTAAGACAGACACAACATCCATGTCTCACCGGGATTCGAACTCGGGCCCAGCTCGAACGAATAATCATAAGCCAAAGCTTAGACAACTGCACCATGGGGGTGGTGACTTTAGTTCGGAACACTTTATTATTATCTATGCGGAAACGAACGCTCATGATTAATATAACACTTTAATTTACAGTTTGTCGAGGTCATTAAAAAGCAACACATTACAATATCAGTCATTTATAAAACTGGAAAAATTCGGCAGCTGAAAAATTTAGAAACAGATTCCTCAAGACTGTGATATTCCACTTGATTTTGGGCAAAATTAAAACACCCCCAAATTTTCTAGTCACAAGAGCAAATGTTTTGAACCATAAGACAGAGTAACAATATAACTGTGGCAACCATCAAATATTTATTAGCATATCAAAATTTATTTCCAAGGGTTTATGATAACTAGGCTTACACTCATCATAGAGAATATTTTCAGTCGGTTTCTTAGAAGTGGAGATACTGTTGAAAATGGGAATATTCGAACTTAATGCGTTCTTTGAAATGTGTTCGTAAGTTGATTTTTTTTGTAAGATACATTGTTAAATTAGTTCTTGGGTTTCTGAATTAAATTAACTTTATACAGAGATAATAAAAATGCATAATTCTAAAAGAATTACATTTAACATTATAAAAGTTTAGTGTACAAAATATATAATTTGAAAATAATTAAAAAAATGCATTCTAAAAATAGAATTTTTAATACGTGCATACGTTAGGCACTACTGCTAACAACTGGGCTCCAGATTATCATATTGAATATGAGGCTAGGGTTCTTCATTACTATCTTGAAGAATATCTTAAGCAAAAGTAGCACTTTTTTATTTCATTTCTTTGTGCACTTCTTTGTAGCTGGCCAAGTCTCTTTAAACGTCTTTGCAGACTGTAGAATTTCTTTCTCCTTTTGGATCATTATTTTCGAGTGCCTTTAAAGACACCCCAAATCTTATTTAAAGAATATGCAAGAAGTTTGTATGTTAAAACTTTTGTAGGAAAGCTCGTACTATTTTCGTCGTCTTCATCATTTGCCTCTTCCCTGAGTTCTTTCTGGATTTCCATTTGCTCATCATTTGTCAGATCAACTGAATGAGACTCAAATAACTCCTCAACATCTGAAGGGTTCATTTCAAAGTCCAATTTGTATTTCACTTCTACAACTTCCTAGGTAATCTTTTTTCTGAATTTCTTCAGAACCTTGTCTACCAGAAACAAACTGTGGGCTCAGTTTTCTTCAACAGCTGTTCGTTATTGTTTTGGCTATATTTATTTTCAGCGATTTCCATGGCGCATTGTTAAATGTTCATAGGTGGGAAGTCATGTGTTCGTTAAATGAATTGGAGTCTCATCAAATAGCAGTCATCGCTCTTTCCACGTTTATAAGACAGTCACGAAAAAATCCTCATCGGCCGCCACTGGGAATCGAACCCAGGGTCATCTAGTTACGCGCCGGATATGCTTCCACTGTACCACAGCGGCCTCGACATTCTCCAAACTCACATAGGAAAAACTGGCAAATCACCTGGCAGGTTGCTTCTTTGGAGCCCCGAACAATGCTGGGGATTCACCAAAGATGAACAGCAGCAACTGAACAAATACTAGAAGGCGAATGAATAATAAATACACAGTTGACGTGCATTAGGAACATCAAACAGAAGTCATCGCTCTTTCCACGTTTATAAGTGAGTCACGGAAAAATTCTCATCCCCGGCATTGTTCGGGGCTCCAAAGAAGCAACCTGCCAGGTAATTTAGCAGTTTATCGTATGTGAGTCTGGAGAATTTTGAGGCCGCTGTGGTACAGTGGAAGCATATCCGGCGCGTAACTGGATGATCCTGGGTTCGATTCCCGGTGGCGGCTGATGATAATTTTTCCGTGACTCACTTATAAACGTGCATAGAAAGAGCGATGACTTCTATTTGATGTTCCTAATCCACGTCAACTGTGTATTTATTATGAATTGGAGTCAACATTTATTAGTTCGTATAATATTCGGAAATAGGAATTGTTCGTTTCTTGAAAGTTTGTAGAGATTCTCCTGTAGTTTGATTTATGCTCCTAAAGGGAAGGCTGTACGACATTAATAATAATAGAAAATATACCTAAATATTTTTGTCCCTTATACTGGTATTTGAAGACTGTTACTGATATTTGAAGACTGTTACTGATATTTGAAGGAAAATATTTTTTCAATCCACGTTTCAGAAGCGAAGTTATGGTTTCAAAAGTAAATGTATATTTCCTCCCCTAGCAGCAGAGCTGTGCATTCGGTATACGGAACGTTTCTTACTGTAGACACTATACAACGGAAAAGGACTATTTCTTTTTTCTAAACGGGACTTCAAAGAGGAGGTAAAAAGAGAAATATAATATACATTGACGCTTTTCTTAAAGGAAAACTGCATGTTACATAAAATCGACAACGCGAAAAAAACGGTTCTCCATGAAGTAAAAATGTCCGATTAAAAAAAAATCGCACGTTAGAGGAAGATTGTACATAAGAACAAGACGTAATGGTTTGGATCCTCGTTTTCATATGGTTGAAACCATGCAAGGGAAAAATTAAATTTTAAAATTGGACTAATACGGGCAGCGATATGATGCACACAGACGGATGAACATTTTGGTACGAATGGCACATAGGTATTTAGGACGCATAAAAAAAAAAGGGTGCGATCTATCAACTCTAGTACATTTAATGAAGAAAAGATTTATATAAATTTTTTTTAAAATCTTTTTCCAGTTTACTTGAAGTTAAGGAACAAAAAGTGCGAAACAGAGAAGCAATTTGATGCATGTATACCAAATATTCCATATTCCCGCTGTGATAAATCATCTTGTTGTATTGAATGTAAATTTCGTCTGTTTCAGCATCCATCAAGTAGATTTCTTTCACTAGCATCGGTTCTTTCAAATACATGTTATTATATTATAAATTCCCTCTCCTGTGAACATGACATACTAGTAGTAACCAAGCAGTTTGTGACGATTTATTTTCTCACAATCGTACCTAGCCGCTCCTAAATACTTGAATTTAGAATTTCAAAATAAGAAATCGCGAGAATAATATATTGATGCATAATTTTGGGTTATCTTAAATAATTTGCCGGGAGATCTGGTTTAATTATGTAAATATATGTAAAAAAATTGGGTGAATAATTTTGGGAACTACTATGCAAATAACAAAACAGTGTTAGTGGCGCAAAGGGAAAATAAGTCAATGAATAAATGGCCAAGGAAAAGGAATCCCGCGTTTTGATGTATTATTTTTTCTTCGCATAGTCCGCAGCGGCGCATAATCCTCAGGCCATGAAATTTAAGAAAAAAATCGACGGATAATCCCTACTCGCGATGTTGATCCTGAACTATATTTTCGTACAGAATGGCCACGATTCCTGGGATGACCCAGCACTCCAAATAAATAGCAAAAAGAATCTGCTTATTATATAAAAAAATACTTTAGTTTTTAAATACTTTTCTGCTACTTTCAAACTTCTTTCCGACTGTTTGGGAAACACCATTTTGCATTGCGTTACGTTTTCCTGTTATCAAGGAATTTGTGGTAATTTTCGAAATTTCGGACCTGTCCTGACAATTGCGACCCGCAGTTTTTAAAAATCGAAGTGCCGTATAATTACGCGGGCGTATAATTGGTGGAACCTAAATTTATGACTTTTTACACAAATAATCCGCGGATTATATGGCGGAAAATACGGTAATAAACAGACCGCTAGAGTGGGACGCAAAATGGTGTCTCATCGGGGAGATAAAGGGCCATTAAAATCTTGTTGGACCACTCAGAAAAAAAGTAGCAGGCAATAGCAGAGCGAGAATAGCACGCATTTATATCGATGTCAGCGGCCAATGTGGTCGATAGAACTTTTCACGAAGATGCAAATAGCGTCTTAGAAATGCCATTTTCTCTATTCGAAAAAATAACTAATTAAAAATGTCAGATAAATTGGACGGACCGCATGAATTTTACTAAAACAGATCACGCCCAATGTTTCAAATTTAACGGAAGCATGTTGACATATTGCATTTTTCCGTTAAAAGATTTTGGTAACTGTGAAAAAGGAGAAGCCAGCAAAAGTAGAGAAAGAAGACATAGCCAATCTTCTAGAGAGCTCTGAACGAGAAAGAGAGAAGAGATAAGCAGTCTTCGAGGGAGCTCTGAACGAGAGAGAGAGAGAGAAGAGATAGGCAGTCTTCTAGAGAGGTCTGACCGAGCAAGAGAGAAGATATAAGCAGTCTTCGAGGGAGCGAGAGAGAGAGAGAAGAGATAGGCAGTCTTCGAGAGAGCTCCGAACGAGAGAGAGAGAGAGAGAGAGAGAGAGAGAAGAGATAAGCAGTCTTCGAGAGAGCTCTGAACGAGAAGGGGAGAAGAAACACGCAGTTTTCGAGAGAGCTCTGAACGAGATAAAGAGAAGAGATAAGCACGAGAAGGGAAGTAGAAATACGCAGTCTTCGAGATAATTCTGAACGAGAAAGAGAGAAAAGATAGGCAGTCTTCTAGAGAACTTAGAATGAGAAAGAGAGAAGAGATAAGCAATATTCGAGAGGGCTCTGAACGAGGAGGGAAGATACAGGCAGTGTTCTAGAGAGTTCTGAACGAGAAAGAGAGAAGAGATGGGCAATGTTCCAGAAAGCTCTGAACACGAAGGAGAGAAGAGACGGGCAGTTTTCTAGAGAGTTCAGAACGAGAAAGAGAGAAGAGATAGGCAATCTTCGAGAGAGCTCTGAACGAGAAATAGAGAGAGAAGAGATAGGCAGTCTTTGAGAGAGCTCTGAACAAGGAGAAAAGAAACATGCAGTCTTCAAGCGAGGTATGAACGAGAAAGAGAGAAGAGATAGGCAATCTTCGAGAGATCTCTGAACAAGATGGAGAAAAAAGAGTCTCCGAAAGAGATCTGAACGAGAACGAGTGAAGACTTGGTAACAAGAGCCGGGGAATCCTGCGGCGTTTTAGAGCAAAAAAACCTATCGCAAGGAGCCTGACGGGGTCGATGAGTGCTAGCCGACTGGCTGAATTGTCCGTAGTGGTGGTGAAAGAAGAAACGTTTCAGAGCCTCTTCCTCGAGGGGCCGAATCATTAACGGCCTGTGTAAAAATGAAAGAATCACTTTCTTTGCCCAAGTGAAGATGGACTGCGTCTGTTATGGCTAGACGGAATATCCGATGTACAGAGGGATAGAGGATTCTGCCGATGGCGTAAAGACGCATGGTGGAGTGAACATCCTGGCGGCTAAGCTTCTAAACGTCATATTTCCGGAAGTAACTTTGGCAGCATAAGGCAGACGCTATCAAGTTGCTTACTTAAGTGCGGGAGGGGTATTCGACTTTGGACCGGCGGAAAAGAAATGAAAGTGGCGAAGAGCAGAAGTCCGGATGAGACCGAAGTCAACGAGGGTGTTGGTCAGGTGCACACAAGAAACTACAAAAAGGGTCAACTTCACTTTGAGCTTCTCCCTGTTCACGGGCTAATTGCACTCAAGAGACACCCCACCCCTCAGAGCTTCTCCCTGGTGAGGGACTACTGCACTCAGAGAATCACTCAAAGTATATTCCGCTGTTGAAAAATTAATTGAACATTATTTACATGACATGAGTTGTGTATGTACACACACTTTAAAAGAATAAGTGATGTGAATTCACAGAAAATTCCTGAAAACAACGGGCAGCAAAGTTGCCGGATTTTCCACAATCAGTGATTGAGTTTATTCCAGAAAAGTCAGTTTCGAGTTTTTCCGTATTTATACAGAAATTTCGCAAAATCTTCAGTTTTCACATAGTGAGATCCTCTTCTCTTGAAACAGGTGGGGTTCGAACCAGACTCGCTCGGCTTTGTCTGAAGGCGCGCATGCAGTTTGTTGATCCAGAAAGCCACGCAAAGCGCCAAGACGTGTCATGTTGAACTCTAATCGCGCAATGATGGAATGTTTTTTCCTATTAAGGCAGGTGAAATAGTAATTTTTTCTGTTGGAGCTCATTATTTTTCTTAATACTAGGTTCGTAAGATTCTTTCTGTAGCAGTACTTTTTTTATTGGAGGTTAACGACCACTGTGAGCAACTCAACGTAACGTGCATCCGCCACGCCCAGAGATGATAAGGATAGACCGAAAGCCGTTGGCAGATTGCAAACGTAAACAAACAGGCTAACGATTTTATTTATCTCGATGGAGTTTCCAATTCAATTCTACTCATATCGGCCACTGAATTAGAAACTTTCAATCTTACCGGGCTGGACCCCCTTTAGCCTCAATTATTGCACATATGCGGTTTGGCACAGATTCTACGAGGTGCAGGACAGCATACCAGGAATTCACCAGACAGTCCTTTAACTGGCTCAGATTTGACGAAAGAAGGCTTTGCTCCCTGATTTGTTCTTCCAGCTAAGAACCTCGTACCACACTACTAGCTTCTGCACCTGATAAACATTCTCTGTTACTTGCGGAAAGTCTTTGTATAACAGGCTTTTCCTCCAGCTCTTGTAATGACGACTTGCCTGTGACCATACCTCGTCCTTTGATCCTGCTATTGAATCAGCTGAGTGCAACACCTGGTAATTCTCCAGATATGCAAGTTCCCTTTACCTATAATAATTTGTAGTATACCATTTTCAGTTTGGCAACACTGATAATTTGTATCGTTCCATTATTGTATATAACTGCCTGTGCTCGCCCTTTCGTGCATTTGTCCTGATGATGAAGCTAAAATAGCTTTGAAAGTGCTTACGACCATTATGGGTGATTTTATCTGTAGTTTTAACTTGTAAATAAATGTCAATTTCAATTGCAAGTTCTTCAACCTTTTAATCGTGTATCCGACAGCTCTGAATTCTTGAGTATATTATCTCGCACGAAGTTTTTATCTTACTTAAAGATAAGATGTAAACGAACCAGCACAGAACGGAAGAGTACCACACATTAGGCAGTGATCGTAAGAATAGGAATACGCTTACGGTGTAGGGCTTGGAAAAATTCTTTTCAAGGTTATATATGAACGATCAGAAGGGCTTTCTTCAACAGAACACAGATAACTGATCAGCTCTTCATTGCAACAACGTAGTCAGATCAGATCATAAGTAGAGGATTTTAGGAAGGGAGTGTCTGACCCCAGGTCTTAAACAACCCTTAGAAATAGGAAATTAGGAGATTTGGGCTGGAGTGCCCAATAGGAAAGTGACACGGAAGCGAGGTAGAAAGGGGGAGGAAGACGCCCTTGTTTATTACCGGGGGGGGTAACCGAGGCCCGACGGCTTAACGTGCCCTAATAACGTAGTCGAATAGGTCACGAAGGGTATATAGGCATATCCTCGTATTATTCTATATGCCTCTCTCTGCTGTTTCGGATCGTTCCTTTTCTGCGTATGAGGGTTCCCAGTACACACCTAACACAGTAGGTTACTCTGTGGCCTGGTTAGCGCGCGGACTGTAAACAGTTAATTAAAGTCTTTAAAACATGAAATACTGAAGTGTATACCTTCTTTTTTAGTTACAGTTTTAGTAAATTCATTAACACATTGTACATTTCTATTTTTTACGCCCCTAGGAGAATGAATTTAAGCCACGAGTATAACCATTTTGGGAGGGCGATTGCCCATCCTTCCTCCCGGCGGAAACAGTCTTGCCTCTTTTATTGTTAACATTCAGCTTATGAAATCTCATTGTGAAATTTTTCACTTAGATCAACGAACTTCACTTAAACGAACTGGTTGCTATCAGTTTAGCATAACACCCCATGATTACATGGTTTTCTTCAATACTATGTTAAGTGTACGGAAAAGAGAAACGAGCAGTTTGCTGGCTATATAGAGTGAGCGCAAGCAGTACCAGATCCAGGACCTATAGTGGCCCCCTTGCTCAGTGAGGAAATAAAATCGCCGAAGCACTTTTCTTTCATAAAATAAAAAATAATCTAATGGTTTTGTTGGAAATATTGTATGCTAAAGATTTAAACGATATATATTCAGCGGTGACAATGGGTGGGAACGATGTGGAACGACGTTCCCTTATGAAATTGGTAAGGTGAAAGACGTTCACCTAAATTAAGTATAAGTTGTGAGCAAAAGGATATAAAAATTTCAAAAATAAATAAATGAGCTGCTGAATTATACCAAGTAAATTCGAGCTCGCTGATTACTTACATTTGGGAATTCTATTCGTAATTTGTACAAGATTTTTTATGTTTGAAATTTTTTCTCTGATTTTGCAGTTTTCAGAGCTTTTGAACCGTTACAATTAATTTTGTCCTTCAGACTCTTAGCCAAAGACGCACTCGTAGGACGTGTTTGTATTCAACTGTTTTGCTTCCCTATCATCCCGTATGTTATCACACGAGGAGGAATCCTGAACTAGTAACACTGCCAGAGCCGGATTAAGAGGGATCTATAGAGGCTATAGCTTTGGGGCCCACCATGGCCAAGGGCCCAGGTGGCTTGCCTGGGCGAATAATAGATAGAGATAGAGAGAGAGAGAAAGAGATAGATAGGTAGATAGATAGATATTTGAGAGAGAGAGATGATTTCTATTTGCTCAGAAACAAAGGCTGGAAGAGGAACAGATTACAAGGCAGTGACTCACCAAGGGTAAAAGTTTCACGTCGTTCGGCGAAACAGTTTCAGCGTTTTCATTACTATCCAGTGATGTATTCAGGTGTCTTATCGGCGGTTAGTAGCTCCCGAAAATCCATGGACGCCCCCCCCCCGTAGGTTTTTGGGTGATCTCCCCTTACATTAAATCTACTTGTTTTCGTTTATAGCTGAATATTTGGAGAAATTAAATAAAAAACTTATGAAAATGAGGGAAAATGTTATAATAACAATAAAACAAAATCCACATGGACTTCAATCTGAAATTTCTATCATCCTTCAATAAAACATTAAACAGTCTTCGCTAAAGGGGCAATTTTTTAAGTAGTGACAACTCAGACTACTTCCGCGATAAAAACCCAAATCCACAGAGTAGGGATGTTTGTACAGCAATTCATCAGTATATTTTGGAAGCTGGCTTTCATTTTATTTCAGTCTTCTGGATGCCGACTTCCCATGTACTGTATAAGGTTAAGCCTCAGTGTAGCTAACATGGCGTTAGTGCTTCCAATACAACAAAATATTTGCTACCAAATTTTTAACAACAGCAATTCATCAGAAATTGTTCGCTTAAAAAGGTATTTTTTTTTCCTGGCGGTGAAAAACAAACAAACAAACAAACAAAAATTCAAGGGACCTCAAACTGGCATCCAAACCGTCAGCTAGTTTTTTTACTGCTATGTGCTAATCTAAGTAATTTAAAGAGTCTGAAACCAAACGGGAGGGGAATGGTTTACACCATACGTTTTCAGGTAACACTGTAATGATTCCTTAATAATCAGAACTACGCTTGTAGTAAGGCGAGAACATTTTTACCACTCCTAATGGGTTGGGGGGGGGGGGATTTTCTCGTGCACAGCCTTAACTTTACTGGCGTCCTCAACATTTTACACCACCCCATGGTGAAATCTGTGGCACATTACTGAATTAAAGCAAAGGTATAACATTTTCACATTTTTAATCACTTCTATGTGTAGATTTCTTGAAATTTGCATTTGCGATACACGAACATAAGACATTTTTTATATATATTGATGTATATATAAATAATGTGATTATATGTATATAATCAGTCAACAAGTTTTAGCCCCTCAAAATTTATAATTGCCCCCCCCAGAAAAAAACTTTTTTAATTCAACGCTGCTACTATCCACCCACACCTCCCAATTTGCACTTGGAACCGCTAATGATCGAAAACCCATGTAGCTTCACATTGCATAGCAAAAAAGATGCATTAAGAAAAGTACACAATGATAAACCATCAGAAAATCCATGACAATTTCTAGGAATCTTAAACTTTTAACTCCTGTTCTTATAACAAAAATTAAAAATAAAGTGACTCAGAAGCGTAACTAGGCATTTCTACGCCCAGGGCAAAGCACAAAATATTACGTCTCCAGCTATCTGATAAATTAATTATATATATTACTAATTTATTAGTGTATATGTACACAGAACGTAAGATGGTAATTGGAGGTGTTGATGTCTAGATTATGACGTTGTTGCAGAAAAGGAAGAAAAGAACCCCCACACACTCATACAAATGTACATTGTTCGACAAAACAAAATTAACATTACATACCAATGTATCTATAGGAAAGGCATAATCGAATTGTGTCTGTTTGCACGGCTTCAGACTGTAACAGATGTTCGGTACCACATCAAACGGACTGAATGTATCTGGAAATTGAGGTTCGAACTCGCAGAAATCATCCGCAACATGAAAGACATCCGTATCTTGCACCGCGCGTACAACCGCGCCTTTATTTTTTAATGTGAGCGACTAATATCTCCTGAACATTTTGAGGGAGAAATGTGATTTTTATGTTCTCAAGACTACCAGTACTGGCGCAACGTAAAATAAGCAAATTCTGTAAATGGAAAATGGATAAATGACAAAGTGTGGCGATATACGCTGTAACAGAAGCTGGAGCAAAGTTTCAATTCCAATTTTAATCAGATTGTAATCACTGATTTTTGCTCCCTGTCTTCAGCTCCGCCCTAGTTAAGTCTCTGCAGTGACTTATTATGAATACTATACGGATAATTTATTGTCTTGAAGAATGGAGTACGTATTAGTTATCGCAAGCATATTGCTACAGTTTCGTGTTTTAACGGACTTCATAATGATTCCCCTTATAAGTTGTACAGGGCCCACTCAAATGTCTTAACCTAGGGGCACACTAAGACCTTAATCCGGCCCTGAACAGTGCTTCAGGCTAGCTTTAAAATACCTGAATCAAATTCTTTCATAGTGACAATTCGGTTCATAGCAGCTGAATAAGGCCGCACTGACTTCTGGGTAAGACTGCATTCTCTATATAGTTGTCTAAAGTGGTGTCCAATAGCAGCGGTGTTTTTGGTAACTTATTTGAATTTAAATTTATTGAACATTCTGCCATTCATCATATCAATACCATACATGACAGAATTCCACACAACAATACATTATTACAGTAAATATGTGCTAAGTAGTTAAACAAAAAACAAAATACAGTTTCAGTAATTACAATAAACATTCCATTAATTACAATTAAAGAACTTGCACAATTAAACCAAATGTATGAAGTTATACTTAGAAAGGAACACTCGCTGAGATGTTCCTTTGTAAATTTAAATTACCAGGAGGGGTCGCTGTTTTTCCGCTATGCAATTAAGGTAAACGAAACTCATTGAGCTGCCGTGTAACCAGAGCTTTGTGATCTAGTCGCTTTTAGGTGAATTTCAAATTCGTTAGGGTTTACTTTTTATTCATTATAATAACTCTTATTTTTCAATTTATGTATGTATATACAGTATAAGAACACAGACGTATAAAATGTGTGCGTTTATGTGTTTGTGTAAATTCGCTCAGAATTGAAACGCTAAACACTGCGTTTCCCCAAAACTGATCACCTACTTTCTTCGTCACTGTATTTATCCGAATCTCTGAATAGTTTTAAGAAATGTATTGACTCCGCCGGTAGCACAAACATTTTATTTCATCGTCAGAGAAAAGCTTTTCAAAACTGAAATCGTTAAAAAAACCATCTTCGATCTACGGTAAGCCAAGAGAGACTTACGGAATTAGCTATTTTGCCCATCAAATATGATAATTGCCAATTCTTTGGATAGTAATGAAATTTCTAGACATTTTAGTTAAAAAAAATAATTAGAAGGAAAGTGCTGGGCTGAATCTTGCTGATTTTCCAGTTAACTATAAAAATTGGGTAAGATTTGTATCATTTTACGTCTTTGAGATTCCTAGTAAGATTTAATTTTGGTATGTCCACAACTGAAGTCGTGAATCATTCTCAGTTACCAAGTATGTTCTTCAGAGCTGTAGCTACCGGTAGGGCAGTTGCCCTTCCAGAATGGTTATTCCAGGGGCATAAATTGCTCTAGGGCAAGGGTGGCAAACCCATGGCTCGCCACGTGCCACTTTTGATGTAGATAGTCTCGAACGTGCCACTTTTGATGTAGATAGTCTCGAACGTGCCACTTTTGATGTAGATAGTCTCGAACGTGCCACTTTTGATGTAGATAGTCTCGAACGTGCCACTTTTGATGTAGATAGTCTCGAACGTGCCATGCTACCTTAAGCTAAGCCCCCCTACCTTAAGCTAAGCCCCCTCTACGGTTAGCAGAAAGGATACAAAAATTATGTATCTCTGTATACTTCAAATAAAATAGTACTGAAGAAGAGAAAAATATTGCTAAACCAATACTATTGTAACATAACACTAATAATCATTCAAGAACTAGTTTACTAGTATATTGAAAACACAAATGACTTGCAAAGTAAGAAACATATTCCAACATTGTATGATTACATTTCCATTCACATGAAACAAATCCGGCTTAGTCCTTAGTGAGGCTTTTGGATGTCTTTCCTCTTCACCAGTTCTTTAATGTTAGGATGCTGATCAGTGAGTGTTGAACGGTACTTATTTTTCACCAAGTTCGTGATAGGAAAAGTATTTTCACATATTTTCGATCCGAACCTTCAACAATATCGCAGGGCCATGTCTCGTTGTGCAGAAAAACTCAGAATGGGAGGGGTCGAGATATTTCCTGAAAGTGGCAAATTCCTGGCTGGCTAGATTTCCAAGCACTTCCTTGAACTTGCTGTGAATTTCAATGTCATTCAGAAGCTCCGAAATTTCAGTCTGCACATCAGTAGGATAGTGAATGATGTCCCGATAGAAAGGTGAGAAGGGGTTTGTGAAAAGGCGAAGATTTTGTTTTTCGTTTCGGAAGTCTGAAAATCTGGCTTTAAAGGAGTTCTTCAAATCAGAAATATGTTGCTGATATTTAGAAAAGTTCGGAATCCCACCGAACTCAGTTTGTGACAGTTGTTTCATTCGAGGAAAATGTACGAGATCATGTCGAGAAAGATGCATTCCAACTAGAACAAGTTTTGCTTTAAATGCCTCAACTGAGATGAATAACATTGGGGAAATATTGTTTTTACCAAACGCAGATCTAAGTTGTTAAGGTGGCCCAGGATATCCGTCACAAATGGTAAATCGTTTAATAAATAATTAAAATTACAAAAAGTGACTTTGCGCGCGCGTGCCGCTTAGAAAGTTTCCATGTGCCACGGGTTGCCCCCTCTGCTCTAGGGGATGCAAAAAATAGAAGTTACACACTTCAGTATTTTCCTTTTAAAGACTTTAGGTAGTCGCATACAGTATTCCATGCAGTTAACCAGGGTACCGAGTAACATACACTATGAGGTGTGAACATCTCATATCCATGAAGGGAATTTTCCATAACAGTGAATGGAGGCATAGAAAACAATATGCTGATATGCCTAACCTCCATGACCTTTCGGAACATGTCGTTGAATGAGTATCGGATACGTTTTTATCCAATACTCACTCGTTTTGCTCTGGTTTGCTAATTAATAATTTGTGGTCTGTCGCAGAATGTTCTCTGAGCGTTTAACCTTGAACGGAGTTTCCCCCCTGAAGCTTCTTCGTATTATTACGTTTTTATCCGATACTCATTCGTTCTGCGCTGGTTTGTTTTTCGTTCTGCATTTTTGTGGAGTGTTGTGTTGTCGGCGTTCACATAACGTTTACACTTTACTTGCTGTTTACAACCTGTGGTTCTTGGGCAGGGACGGCTGAACCACAGGGGACGCCCCGGGCCTCGCTCCTTGAAAGGGCCCCTCAGTGCAGGAAAAAATCATTTCTGGTAGAATTTTTTACAATTATTGTACTTGTGCAAGTTTTTGGGTGCGAGGCCCTTAAAAAGATGTTTTTCAAGTTTTTTGTTTTGTTTCAAATCCTCTGATTTTTGAATATAGGTTATCACCCTTTTCCGTACAAATGCTGAGATTTTCAAATTTCCTTATTGTATTACTTGATCATTGTAACTACCTTAATATTTTCCGTATTCATGTAATAGCAAATTAAATTTCATCATTTTGTGGCCCTTTTATATATTTAATAATTTGCGTGTAAACCAGATACTTCAATTTAAAGAAATAAAAAGAACAATATCAAAGTTGGTTTCGGTTCACATGTGGAGGCCATTTATTCAGCGACTTTAAAAACATTACTAGAAATTAGAAAAAATCATATATGAGTGCGTATAAAAGTTTAAAAAGTCACTAATTTGTCACTTACTCCACTTTTCATTAAAAATTAATCACTAAAACATGTATCAGGAGAAAAAATATTTATATGAATTTATTATTATTCCTACGTTAAAATGTTCGCTATGCAGGTGGTTTTTTTTTGTCATTTTGTAAGGAAGCTTTTATAAGAGTCATAATACAACTTCAACACCATCTCCCCGAAAAAGAAACTCGTAGATTTTAACAGTTTTTCCTCTCTCCATCTCTTTTTCTCTCTCTCTCTCGGAACTTCCAATCTATATTACACTATTTTTCTTACGCTTAAAGTAAATACTTGAAATAATCATTTTGTCTTTATGATAGTTTTCGTTACAACCTATTACAGAGGTGAAGCACATGTCAAAACGAAAAAGTTGCAGCGATAAATTCCGTCGGTATAGCTTAATTGGTAAAGCATTCGGCTCTGGAGTAGAGGGATGCTTATTCGTCACGGCAAATTTGTGGATTTCACATTGTGTGCGCTCCTTACGAACGTTTTTCACGTAACGACTTTATTGAAATATGAGATTTACTTCCTAGTGCCAGCAAGGAAAGTTAGCTCCGGGCCCCCGCAGTGAAATTTCGCACCAAGCCCCGCGAAAGCTCCATCCGGCCCTGTTCTTGGGTACCTGGGTTTAACATTTTTAGTAAAACTATGTCAAAAACTTGAAATGCGATTCTTGAACGATTATAATACTTTCCTATTACGGCAGTGTGTAAGAGAGTAAAAGTCACGAATTATTTGAGTGAATCTCGAAGGGGCGTAATTTTGATCTCGAAGGTTCGCAATTTTGATCTCGAATGGGCGTAATTTCAAGTCTCCCTCCCAGAAAAGAAAAGTTTGCCTGATGTTCTTTGAGGCAGAATAAAGTAAGGAATAATTAAGAATAAAGTTAAAAATCACGAAAAATTCGTAGCTAATAAAATTAATCACATTTTCAAGTTTCAATGTTCACACTTTCAAAAGTCTGTTGACTGAATGTTGAACGCAACCCCACCTAGGGACACTAAATAATGAGGTACATAAAGCGGGACTTATGATAAAAATTTCGCACACAAGTCCAAGCAGCTCTGCATCCGACACTGACCGCAAGCTGTGGAAATTAACACCGTTAAAGAATTCCTTTTAACAAAATTCGATTTTGCTGAACATCAGGTAGATTTGAAAATACAACGTATGCAATAATTGTTGCTTACCAGAGGATTTGAGAAAACCATTTCGGAGAAGGCACTAAGAACGATGATAAGCCATGGTGTTAACATTCCAGGACAGAAATTCGGTCTTTCCAAAACCACCATCGTGAACGTTAAATTCACCGTGTTGGGGACGAATGGTGAGGTTGTGAGTGGGGTAACTGGACAAGCTGCGGTAATGACTGTTGTGATAATAATAACCGGAGAATTCTTGTGTGTCGGCATTTTAAGCGACGTTCCTTGGGTTCGAGTTCCGGTAGCCGCAGATGCCATTCGAACGGGACCCTTTGTGTACCTGACAGCGGGGATCTGCTTCCTTCTGCCGCAACTACAGGAAGAGGAGGATGCTTCCGGCCAGCACCGCATTGTCATTTTTGACATGGGGGCCAATTTCTGTGACGTCACAGCTCCGAGAAGCACTCACCCTGGCATGAGACAGTTGGCGACCTGATGACAGCTCATCACGCAGCGGAGGCCGATTCCCCCACTTGGCACAGATCCCTTTCGGTGTGAGGGGGAGGGGCGTGTGTGTTCAAAAATTTGTTTTTCTTTTCGGGGTGCGGTTGGGATGCTGTGGGGGCTGAATGGAGAGTTTCTAAAAGGTGCATCAGATGACGAAGCATGAAAGTTTATGTTCAGTTATGTGATACAAAAATTGATACAAAATGAAGCTATCATCATAAGGAGTCTTTTAAGAGCTCTTGGGAAATTTTGACAAATTTCTTTTAACATGACCAGTTTGAAAACAAGGTGCGTATGACACGCTTAGCATCCTCATTTATTTCATCCACTGTTGGATTAAGGCAGTGGCGACCCTAGAACAGGGTGTAGCTATCAGGGAGTTAGGTATCATACGGTTCATGCAGGAATTCTGCCAAAAAATTCTGTTCATGTAGATTTTAACCAACGCCAGAGTATTTGAGAAAACCATTTCGGAGAAGGCACGCTGATCCCCGGTAAGGGTCGCGGGTGGCCTAGTGGACAACTTTCGTGATTGCCACGGAGACGACCTCGGGTTCGATCTTAGGCAGGTACGACCGCTCAAAGCCCTAAATATCCGCCGTGCGTCGGATGGGCACGTAAAGCCATCGGGCCCCGGGTACTGTCTCCCCGGTAATAAATAAGGGCGTCTTCCTCTCCCTTTCTACATCGCTTCCGTGTCACTTTCCTATAGGGCTCTCTAGCCCAAATCTCCTAGCTTCCTATTTCTAAGGGTTGTTTAAGACCTATAGGCTCAGACACTCCCTTCCTTAAATCCTCTACATCTGATCTGATCTATCTGATCTCCGGTAAAAAAAAATCGGTTTCCAGCTACATACCATATTGCACGGTATGGGGGAAAATTGCCCACTTTTCGAAAATAGAAAAAAATGCTTACATCTTGAAAATAGAAAACTACGCCAGAGGTTGACTGATGTTTTCTTACGTCTGTTAGAAACTTGAGGTCTTTTTTAATTTTGCGAAGAAAAATCTTAATTTCAATGAGCAATCGACAAGACTAGCCGGAACATTTCCCCTGCTCAAACACATAACGTTACATAGATTTACATGGATATCGTATGGTGTGTTCCCAAAATGGCAGAAGAAGCTCACTGTTTGAAGAAACACAACGGTATTAATATGTGTAAATATGGAACAAAATATCATTAAGAGCCAATAACTATTTCCCCTTTAGGGACACTGAAAGTCGTGGGTTTATGAATTGGCATTTTCAAAATACCTTACTGAGTAATGAGTCTGTACCTTACTAGGTAGAGCTTTATTACTCTGGTGCAATGTGAGCATTCCGTCAGTGTAGCTTAAGGCTAAAGCATTCGGCTCTGGAGCAGAAGAATGCGGATTCAAAATCCATCACCGACAAGTTTGTGAATTCTGCATTGGCGCCCGATTGTGGAAAATGGATCTACTGGCTGTTGGGTTCTTCGAAAAATGTGTCATGTTTGCTCTATACATGGACTGGAATTAATGAGAAATTCCTTCTCCGCTTAAAACAAAATCAGAGAAAATTAAGGTGGAGATGATGTGACGTACTACATTGGTGAAGCACGTATCGAGACGACAAATCTGCAGCGATGCACTCCATCGGTGTAGTTTAGTCGGTCCGGAGCGAGAAGGCGCGTTTCGATACCAGTCTCCAAAATATTTGTGTTTTAACAGAACCCTCAACACCGTACTAACCTATGCGATCCTTTGTTTATGAAGTGGGAGTTCTTTTGATTTTACCATGTGTCTAAAATTCAGTTGGAAAGCTGAATTTTAAACACTTGGTAAAATTTTAATTTCAACTGAGCTATTATCGCTCGGGTTCCTAATGGGGTTCACCCGGCGTAATATTGGGAGCCAAGGTGGTGTCGAGTGGATTGCGATTCTGCGATTCCCTGATTTAGGGCTGACGCAGCTTCAGGATCCACTGACGGGGCGTTGTGTTTCACACAGCAGATTTCCCTCTGGGAGTCAAAGGGTCCGCTGTGTGCCGCAATATTTTTGTGAACGTCCAGATTTAAAATAAAAAGCATAAGTGAAGTGATTTTCTAAGTTCTGGTTCCAAAAGTTATACATATTCTCCAAATAATCTAGGGTTGAGCACACATATTGTAGTTAACGATACACTCATCATGGAACTGAGACAAAAAAATTAACAACAAAAACAATTTATTGGTTATGATTTGGCATAATAATAAATATACGCTCATGATACTAGCAAAAATGATTTAAGACTCTCTGACAGGAACCTGTACTCAATTGAGTATATGCTTATTAAAATATAAACACTATGTGTTGACTGCTCCGATAAAGATTTTATGAGGGGACACCAAAAAAAAAAAAGAATAGGATGGATTTCCTACCTTAACCTCCGAATCTGGCCTAGATATCGCGCTGCTGACAACTCCTGAGCCGGAAGAATTCTCGTCCGCCAAACACTGTTATCGTGGTTCCTCCACCGAGGGTACTGGTCTGCGATGTCTGCCCCGGTCCGTTAAACTTGGTGCGGGCTCTCGTCATGCTGCCAGTCTCTGATACATCATGGCTGCGTCCACGTTTTGGACCACCAAAAAAAAAAAAACCCCAAGTGACAAGTCACCAGTAATAAAAAAAAAGTGCAAGTCAAGCACCTCGACTTAGAAGAACAAGTGAAAAGATGAAAGTGACGAAGTTCTTCTCTTCCCTTGTTAAAATTTTCGACGACCCCCAAGAAGACCCACACTACCTCAAAATATCCCATCATCCAATCACTAGCTGGCAAACGCAAGCCTCCCTGAATTAAATTCCCCAACGTAAATCTTACTGGTCGGAAAATTAACATTTTGATCTTCCATTAGTTAGGGGTCAAGATTCCTACCCGTTCCTGTGAAATTCTGAGAACCCCTCGTTACGTTTGCCGCGTGATACAACCACCGGCCATAAATCCTTACCCCTATTAAACTGTTAGCTCTGGTTCCAACAAGTCTACGGTCTGGCCAACACGCATTGTTGATCCTATAGACGGTGGACACTTCTATTGCCCCAATAAAATATACTACAAAGCCAGCTCGCCGATGGCTGTCGCCAGCGTTTACTCCTTACAGTGTCGGTCTGTCCTGTGACGCCTTGTGCTGGGAGAGGGGGACGGAGAGGAAAAAAAAAAAGAAAAAATTCACCCGAAAGTATATGGCAAAATAAAACGTACTCCTTCTTCAAAAAAATACATGAATTAATAAAAATGAATGAATAAATAAATAAATAAAATAATAATTAAATAAATAAATAAACTAGGGAATGGGTTTTCGACCTAAATGTGCAGCGCTCAGTTTGGGCGCTGTCACAGAGCAATTGACAAAACTAGTTAGAGCATTTCCCCTGCTCAACCACATAACGTTCGTTACCTAGAATTACAAGGACATCATGTAGTGTGTTCCAAGAATGACAGAAGCTCGCTGTTCGAAGAGATACACAACAATCTTAATTTGTGTAAATACGGAATAAAATATAATATCATCAAGAGCCAGCAACTATTTCCCCGTTAGGGACACTGACAGTCGTGGGTTTATGAGATGGCATTTTCAAAATACCTTACTAGGTTCAGACACCTCCGTATTAGTCTATGCGATGCTTCGTTTATGAGGTTGGAGTTTTTTTATTTTACCACATTTCTAACATTCAGTTGGAAAGCTTAGTTAACGTTCCTTTCTTTGTCATGCGCCACTCACTAAAAATGAATTGCCTTAGGCATAGTTACTATTCGCGGATGAGCCACGCACGTGGTCCTTCGAACAATGAGCCTCTTTTGCCATTTTGGGAACAAACTATGATGTCCTTGTACTGCCAGGTAGCGTTATGTGGTTAAGGGAAATGTTCTGATCAGTTTTGTCGATTTCTTAGTTGAAATTAAGATATTTCTTTATGAAATTAAGAAAGACCTCATGTTTCTAACTGATGTAAGAAAATATCAGTCAACAACTGGCTTTTCATATTTTCAAGATGTGGGCAATTTTCTCTATTTTTGAGAAGTGGTAATTTTTTTCTGTGGATATTGTTTTCGTGGTCGTTTTATCTGTGGGCTTTGTTTCTGTGGGCATTGTTCCGTGGGCATTCTTTCGTACATTCTATTGCACGTAGTATTTATTTAATTTATTTAGTACGGAGAACTCAGGATACCAACCTTCATGGCTTTTAAATGGCTATTTCTTTGCAATTTGATCTTACATATGTCATTTTTTTCATCATCTTTTAATATATACATGTATTTGCCATATAGCTGTTTATGAATTTTAGTTTGTACCTCTACAAGGAATTTCACTTTCTCTCTCATGTTTTTAACTTATGATCAAGAAAACAGTGTCTTTCAACTACTCTTAGACATTTGCTCAAAGTACTCCTTCCATTTTTCTTAATTGGAGGAGGGGGGGGGAACTCCAACACAGATCCACACTGTCTTGCAAGAAGTTTGTGGGGAAGGAACCATTGATCGAAGCTCAATTTCTCGCCTGGCATCGCGCTTTCGGGAGGGCCGAAGAAGCATCGAAGATGATCACCGCTCAGGCCGACCTCCAACGGCGACAGACAAAACATCTGTCACCATTGTTGCAATGCTTCTCGAAGAGAATCGCTGTTTGACAGTCGAGGAGATTGTTCAACAGGGCCGCCCCGGTGGCGCTGGCCTATGATCATTCGTCCGTAAGGGGTCCGGGTTCGAATCCCGGTCAGGCATGGATGTTGTGTTTGTCTTACGGCACTGGCTCTCTCCCTTCCCTGGAACCAGTGACCCTAAATTAGGGACGGGCGACTGCTTGTAGCCCATTGAGTTGCTCACGGTGGTCGTTAAACCTCCAATCAAAAAAAAAAAAAAAATTGTTCATCAGGCAAATTTGTCCACCACGTCTGTTCATCGGGTTTTTACCGACTCACTAAGAAAAAGAAAAATCATTGAGTGCCCCATCAACTCACCCCCGAGCAGAAGGCTGCCAGAGAGGGCATCGCACAGGATCACCTCCACAGGTTCAAAAGGGAGGGAGACACCTTCCTGAACAGAATTGTCGCAATTGATGAGACTTGGACCTGTGATTTTGAGCCGGAATTGAAGACACAATCAGCGGAATGGACGCATCCAAATCCTCCACACCCCTCAAAGTGTGGTCGGCAACAATCCAAAGTGAGGCAAATGATGATTTTTCTGTACTATGCCCAGGGTGTTGTGGTCTCTGATCGAGTGCCAGTAGGTCAAAATGTTAACACCCAATATTATCGTGACTTTCTGAGGAAAAAGTGGAAACCGAAAATTCGTCAAAATCGCCCCAACTTGTTGGTAGCGGGAGCGATCTTGCTACATGACAACACATCGTAACTAGTTTTTTCTATTATTTAATGCTAGAGAGAAACATCGAGGTTGACTGAACTTCGGCTCGTACATCAGTAACCTCACACGGCAGAGAAGACAGTATAACAAGAAAAAAAGCGATTCCGAAAAAAAAAAAATCTGTAACCACATTATTGCGCATGAAATGTAACATTATTTTGACATTCTTTGGACTACTGGTACTTAATACAACATCGAAGAAGAATCATAACAGATGAGAATTGTTTCTTAAGAATCATAACAGATGAGAATTGTTTCTTCGGACAGATCGGACGGAATTGGGCAAATCATATCATTGGAACCAATCGCACCATTAGACGAATCGTACCTTTGGACCAATTGTCACGAGTTGTCCCTTCGGACGAATCGTACCTTTAGACCAATTGTCCATTGGACAAGTTGTTTCTTCGGACGAATCGGCTTTGGACCAATTGTCCATTGGACGAGTTGTCCCTTCGGACGAATCGTACCTTTGGACCGATTGTCCATTGGACAAGTTGTCCCTTCGGACGAATCGTACCTTTGGATCAATTGTCCATTGGACAAGTTGTCCCTTCGGACGAATCGGCAATGGACCAATCAGTATTGGATGAATCGGCATTGGACCAATCGGCATTGGACTAATCGGCATTCGACCAATCGTCGTTGGACTAATCGTACCAGACACCACAACACACACACACACACACACACACACACACACACACACTGTTAACAAAATCAAGAACCTGTTTCCTGCTGGTTAGTCTAAAACAAAACAGTTCAAAATTGGCATGTCTCTATAGGTAACAGCTTGAAGGTCACATTTTATTTTTTCAGTAAACACCTCCTGTAAGAGATTTAAATGTTAGTTATCTTTCATACTTTTCTTGTCTCCCGTATTAAGCCCGATATATCTCGCATTGCACTAGATTTTGGTTTTTGCAGTGAAAGCTTGTTTTAGATACGGAAGCAGGGCTTTAGCCGATATTTTGTAAAATACTTTAATAAACTGATTAAAAATAACTGTCTTTAGCGGAACGTCACATTTTTTTTGTAAATTATCATATAAGCCGCTAGGATTTTGATTAATTTTGCTGCCTCCACTAAATTTAATTCCTGCGGAATGAACATGATTATTATTCGGAGATCGTATACAGTTATGCACGATTTAAAAAAATGCTGTCAGATAGTGCTGGAAGTATTTTAGCTCACTGGTTATGTACTTTTTCCTGTTTTCTTCACTGGTGCTACTGAAGCTCAGAACTCTGGGAAAGCTGTACTGTCTGAACTAAACTACAGCACTGTATTTATGATTTGCTTTATCATGTTCTTTTTTTTATCAATGTTCTTTTCTTTTCATCAATGTTCATTCTTCTCATTATTTTTACCGTTCCATTTTGCTCTCCGTCACTATCTGCTCTCTTTCAAAACGTGTTCAAACCAGTTGCTTCATGATGATCGTATTTTCACTCATTCATGACTATTTTTTCATCCGGTACAAATTAAAATTCTACACGTTCTTCAAATTCAGTGGGATGAACTGGAAAATAGAAAGTATTCTTCTACGTATTATAAAAATAAATGTGCAATCTTAGTAGAATCAGAAATAGAAAATCAAAAACCCAAGCAAACAGAAAATCACGAACGGCATGTTATTTGAAACAAATAAATGGACAATCAGAAATGATTCCAAGATTAAAAAATCAATAAGCAATCACAAATCAATATTTAACTAAGTGAAGAAATATTAATCGCAAGTGTATTCGTAATGGACATGATGTATTAATCGCAAGTGTATTCGTAATGGACATGATGTATTAATCGCAAGTGTATTCGTAATGGACAGGACAATCACAGGAAATCTATCGAAAATCAACAAGCAGTTACAAATGGTTTCGCAACTGAAACTCTATAAATAAGCAATCGCACATTATATCTTAAACGAAATGAAAGAGCAAAAGATAACAAAATGATTTCCAAGTGGAAAAGGTAAAACAGGCAAGTTATTCCTAAACACAAATATGATGAAAAGGCAATTTCAACAGTTTCTTAGCTGAATAAAAATTTGGGTGGTCAATTAGAAATAAATGAACTGAAGTTTACGTGCTGATAAATCTAAAAATTATGTACAAGAAACCTTCACACACGTAACTCACTCGAAGAAACTCCGTAGTGATTTTTAAGAACTTTTAATAAAAGTCATACGACTTCACAATCCGTGAGATCTTTCGGGACACCTTGTTCCCATCTTCAGAATTCAGGTCTGAAGATGTTGAAATTGCCTTTTCATGTTGAAATGTCGAAATTGCCTTTTCATCATATAGACCTCAGGTCTGAAGATGGGAACAAGGTATCCCGAAAGATCTCACGGATTGTGAAGTCGTATGACTTTCATTAAAAGTTCTTAAAAATCACTACGGAGTTTCTTCGAGTGAGTTACGTGTGTGAAGGTTTCTTGTACATAATTTTTACAATTAGAAATGTTTCTTAATTGGAATGTAATAGTAAATAATCACAGACGATTCCTTTGTTGAAAAAGACAATAACGAACAATCAGTTAACTGGAAAAAATTCGTTTCTTCATTTTGGGCATATTAATTTATTACTTTTAATATATGAGATAAGCATGAGGGGTAATTAGTAGTGCGTAATCAATGCTGCATTTTCACACTTTGATAACAGTTTCATGAAACGATAAAAATCCGGTAAAGGAGATCCTTTCCAAGCTCTCAATATTCTCCGAGGTCCTTGTTCCACATATTATTCGAAACAGGATTCCATTAATGGGGTCACGCATGCCTAAAAATAAAAATAAGGAATAAAACCATCTTTCTTTTATTTGGAATAAGGAAAAAGAGCACGATAAATCCCGTGATGTAGTTCTAAGAAACAAATTGCCTTACAGCGGTAGCAGATTAAATAAAACAAATCCGGTTAGACATTCAAAATTTGCAAAAGAAATTTAAAATTTAATTTGCTTTTCTTGTTACTTAGTATTTTTATTACTGATTATTGTTATCAATTTTCATCATTAATTTGAACAATTCTAAATAAAAGAAATAATGTTAAATTTTCGTCACAGATGATAAGAACATAAAGTTTTCCTTTAAATACTATGTCATCCAACTGGATTCTAAATATTTAATGTGAATAAAGCAAATCAGGCATACCGAATACATGCAGAATACACGTTGCTTTTTGTAAGGTTATGGATTGGGAGTAGCAGGTATCTTTTGCATGGTTTATGTTTATTTCGCGGTTTAAAGAGCACCGTGAGCTTCCTGGGCCATAGATAGTTGCCGATTCCTGATTTGGGGAAAGTGCTTCCGGACTGTCCCCAAATCAGGGATCATCATCAATGCCTCATCTGGGGCATAGGCCGAGCTCGGAAAATTAGCAAGAAGCCACTGCTTCTAACCACTCAGCTATCGGAGCGTCCTTTTGTATTGCCTATAAGAAATCAGAGAATGGGCGCATTTGCCCGTGGAAAGTTTATTAGAAATGCCTTTCTCAAATATAAAACACTTACATTCCCATTTAATTTTTCTGCATTAATTTCCCTCCTAGCAGGGCGGTCTTAACGCAAGAAAGAGCCACTTTTTATAACTCTAACTCTTCGGTGATAGCCGAGGCTCTGCAGAGACATCTTGAAAATAAAATGTTGAATGAATTTTCATCTAAACCATCGACGTGGCTAAGATTGTTTGATATCTTCTTTGCATGGAAACGTAAAGACAAACTTCAATCTTTTCGGGAGAAAATAATCTCTGTATGCCTTGCAATTAAATTCACCATGAAAACTGAAGTGGGTAGCTGTTTGCTGTTTTTGAATATAATGATAAGGAAAACAGTAGACGGCCCTATTGGCACATCTGTTTACTTTGAATCCACATCAGTAAATAACATCATGCATCCAAGATCTTTTTGCCCTGATAGTTACAGGTAAGCTTTCATCAGATCACGTACTGATGAAGCTCCCCATATTCCCAATAATACATATTGGGAATAATACATATTCCCAACATTTTTGTGAATAATACATATTCCAAATATTTCTTGTGAATAACACATATTCCAGATATTTTTGCGAATAATACATATTCCAAATATTTTGTGAATAATACATATTCCAAATATTTCTTGTGAATAACACATATTCCTAATATTTTTCTGAATAATACATATTAATCACATTGAGCAAATGCAACTAACATAGTTATATCAACTCAGTGTGACTAATGCACAGTTTTTCCTAAGGTTATGAGGTGGATGCTGGATATGTCTTATATGTTGCCATAAGAAAGCAGAGAGTACGCTCAGATGATACATTTATTAATGCCGATTGTAGCAGTTTAATAGAAATGCCCTTCAGTACCCTTGTGTTCTCTCGAGGGAATGCAATTTTAACCCCATGGAGTATCCACCACCTATAACTTTATTTTGACTCTCGTCAAGAAGAAAAGAGTTCACTCTCGAACCCTTATAATCGGTGAGACACTTGCTGCGGGATCAGACTGTACCGTTTCAATTGTACAGTATTTTTTTCTTTACCATAACGAGCAACTCGTAGAGCTATAAGCAGCCGCCCGTTCATAATTTCGCGCCACTGGTTCGGGTAAGGGACAGATCCAGCGTCATTGGCCAAGAGCATCGCCCATGCCTCTTCCTGGACAAAGCAATAGTTGGACAAGGCTTCCTGGACTAGAGTCAATAGTTAGAGATCACTCGACCACCAGGCAGAGCATCTCTATAGTATAAATATTTAATTAAGAAAGAAGTATGTTTGTATACAGAACACATATTTCCTTATTTTTGCATACACGATCATCTGCAAAAACATCCTTTGCCCAGATTCTCTTACCATCTAACCACAAAAAGTGACTTAGCGCCGCTAAGCCTAAAAAAGTAGTGCCTTGGAGCTGCTAAGGCGCGCTAATCCCCTTCCACATCACTTTCCTTGCACATCAGTGTTGAGTTCTGCAGTGATTTGCCGAATTGTGGTCCTTCTGTTCCCTTGCACAATTCTCGCCTGCCTCATTGGACCCCTTTTATCCACCAGCTGGTTTTGTTCACTGTATTGCCGATTGCAGGAGGTTTTTTTTCTTGTCACTCCATTCGTAGTAAACCCTTGCTACGGTTGTTTGTGAAAAGCACAGAAAAACGGCCGTTCGGGAGAATCGAATCTGCACGTCTTGCACCAGATAGACGTGCAGATTCAATGAGCTGATCTGTCCAATTAGTACCGCGCATCGTGATGACGTGCCGTCTTACGTGTTTGAGTGAGCCACTTAACCGTGGGCCGTGGATGGCCTAGAAGTCAGCGTTTGTGACTGCCACGGAGAAGACCTAGATTCCGATCCCAGGCAGGTGCGAACGCTCGAACCACTAAATAGCCACCGTACGTCGGATGGGTACACTAAGCCGTCGGACCCCGGGTTCTGGCCCCCGGTAATAAATATGGGTGTCTTCCTCCCCTTTTCTACCTCGCTTCCGTGTTACTTTCCTATCGGGAACTCTAGCCCAAATCTCCTAGCTTCCTATTTCTAAGGGGTGTTTAAAACCTGGGGTCAGACACTCCCTTCCGAAAATCCTCTACATATCTGATCATTATGACCGCCTCGTCGTTAAGCAAATCGAAGCAACTGCACAGAAACGACGGAGCGCGTGAAGTTTATGAGACGGAAGAAATAAAACCTGATACTGACCTCTTTTTATCAGTGTCGTTTTCCGCAGATTGGAAAGGCAGTGAACTTAAAGTGAGTTTGACAAAGGTCGAATTGTAACACCCAGGTGATTGGGTCAGAGCACTCCCGAGACGGCAAGGCTAATCGGCTGACCACCGGCATCCGTTGTGTACGCTTTCCAACCGTAGGTTGAAGAAGCGTACATGCTCCAGCTTTGTCCGTCTGTCTGTCTGTCCGCACGATAACGCGTAAAAATAGTTTGATTTCGATGAAATTTCAGTAGGTGGTAGGGGACCACGTGGGGACGAACTCATTTAAAAATGGGTGAAATGGGGTCAAAGGTCAGGACATAGGAGCGGGATCCATTCCATTGCCCTTATGCGTCATAACTTACGTAAAAAAGCTTCGATTGCAACAAAACTTTATCATGTTATTCCGGTGGTATACTGAACCGGTTCTGTTTAATATCATCGAAATGGGGTCAAATGTCAAGACACAGGAACGATATTTATTCCACAGCCATTATCCTCATAATTTGACTAAAAATGTTTTTATTGCGACAAAACTTTCTCATGTTGTTCCGGAGATATACTGAACCGGTTCTGTTAATATAATCGAAATGGGTCAAAGGTCAGGACACAGGAGCGATATTTATTCCACAGCCATTATCCTCATAACTTGAGTAATGATTTCTGGTAAGTTGGAAAGCGTATCATAATCAATGTACTGCATGATTTTACTAACTTGTTAGTACCTTCAAAAAGTACCCCAGAGAGGGAAAACCACGAACCGCGGGTAAGCTGCGGGCTGACTTTGGCTCATCGATGCTAGAGGTTAGCAAAGGCTATCCCGTATGGTACAAGCCAGCAGAAGGGATACTGTTGCACAACTTGCTGGTAATTTAAATGCTGGTGACGAGAATAATGTGTCACAATACACAGTACATAGAGCCCTGGTGTAAATGGGGCTGCGTAGCCGCAGGCCATTCCGAGTTACCACTTTAACCTCGGTTTACTGTCGAAAGCACCAACAACGGGTACGCGAGCATCAAAACTAGATCTCCAATGAATGGAAGAAGGTAGTCTGGTCCAATGAATCTTGTTTCCTGTGACAGCATGTGGACTACCAGGTACGTGTGTGTGCCATTTACCTGGGGAAGTGTTGGCACCAGTATGCACCCGTGGAGGAAGTATAGTGCTTTGGGCAATGGTCTGCTGGAAAACCCTGGTTTCACAGTCTTTCTTGTGCAGAAAACTATGACGTCTACCACCTACCTAAACGTCATAGTCTTTCTTGTGCAGAAAACTATGACGTCTACCACCTACCTAAACGTCATTGCAGACCAGGTACATCCTTTCATGGCAACGGTATTCCATCTAGTAGTGTCTTCTTTCTTCAGGATGGTGCGCCATGCCACATTGCCCGGATTGTTCGAGAATAGTTCGAGAAACATGAGGAAGGTTTTCAGGTAATGCTCTGGTCTCCAAATTCCACCAAGCATCTGTCTAATAGAGCAGTTTCGGTGTGTGTTGGAACAGCAAATCCGATCTGCGGTGGCTCAACCATGTGACTTACAAGAGTTAAAGGATCTGCTGGTAACGTGGTGGTACGAGATACCACAGGATACCTTTAGAAATCTTGTAGCGTGTTGGTACCAGATACCATAAGATACCTTTAGAAATCTTGTAGCGTGTTGGTACCAGATACCAGAAGATACCGTTAGAAATCTTGTAGCGTGTTGGTACCAGATACCAGAAGATACCGTTAGAAATCTTGTAGCGTGTTGGTACCAGATACCAGAAGATACCTTTAGAAATCTTGTAGCGTGTTGGTACCAGATACCACAAGATACCTTTAGAAATCTTGAAGCGTGTTGGTACCAGATACCACAAGATACCTTTAGAAATCTTGTAGCGTCAATGCCTCGCCTGGTAAGAGCTGTTTTGGTGGCATGTAGAGGACCAACACCATATTAGGTGGGTGGTCCTAATGTTATGACTCTTCGGTGTGTATATATTAAAATAAATGTTCGATTTGAAAAATTCTTTTGACACCGGATTTCATTTGCTTCTTGCAACATTTTGCATGTACTCTTTAATTTTAGTATCGTTAGTATCAAAATTTTACACAATGCACGATTTAGGCGCTGGGTGGTGCCGGCATACATTGCTATTTGCAGCTGTACCTCCGCTTCTGCAGATTCGAATGAAAATATACTTTTAAAACTGTTTTACATTCGCTGCGTTAACAGTGTCCAACATTATCCTCCTTAAATAATTCGCAGTTTGCCCGCTAGGAAGCGTACACAGTGCAGGCTTTTGGCATAGGGAAGCAATAGGACTGCCAATTCTAGGGACCGCGGATTTTAATCATACATTAATTTTCTGTCATCATCCAATTTTTAGTCTGTATTATCTTTTAAGAAAATAAATAAATAAAACCACTAAAAAGATAAACATTCGAAGTACGCTTTTTCTCTTGTCTCACTAACCTTTTTGGGCGGATGCCGCTGAGTGAATCTATTAAAAACACTTGTTCCCCTTCTTTACGCTTTGCAGTGAAGTTTAGTTTCTTTACCGCCGGCTTTACATATAAAACGGTAATAAAAAAAGGAGGAATGCGTACGCAGTAAACAAAACGTTAGGCAAAAGTTTCCGGGGTTGAGTGAAAAGCAGAACGTCTGAGATTTGCTAATTTAACCGGATTACAGTTCCCACACTTTTGACTACAGTAGATCGTTTGACTAATCTAATTTTAGCAAATTATAAAAATTATTAGACTTTTTTTTTCGTTTGAGTTTTCTACAACAGTTGTAAACATTATGATTAACGTTAAACCTTAAGTTATGTGCCCAAAAGTTTACGCAAGAATAATCACGAAACAGCAAGCTTCAATGATATTTACAAATAAGCATATTGTAGGCAGCATTCGGAGAAGTTCAGAAAATTTCCGGTAAGTTCGTATATTCAGTAAAAATTTTGGGCATTTTTTCAGATTTTAGTTTCCTTTATCATTGAGAGAAAACTGAGTTACTCAAATCTAATTGAAAACTGATATTTTAACAATTAAGTATCATGCACGTTTTTCAGTTCAAAATACTATTAGGAGCCGCCGAAGTAGTAAGGACCTAGTGCCGCCGAAGTAGTAAGGACGTCTCCGAGCGTACATGTAACAGTAGAAAATATGCGCAAAATTATTCGTTATAGCAAAAACTGTCAGATACGATCTCTTGTAGAAATCGTATCAAAAAAATTCTTTTTCATGGCACAGTTTTTGCTATAACGAGTAATTTTGCGCATATTTTCTACTTTTTCATAATTCACAATTCTGCTGCCGGGGACGTCAGCGTGTTTTAACATTTGAAACGGAATCTCTGATTCTAAAAATCCCTTGGAAAAATCCCTTCATGTTAGGATATTAGGATATTCTTCATTAGAGGAAAAGAATATGTTCCTTTTCCTGTTTCTAATAAAGCAAAGCTTTCCCTCTAGGAGGCGAAAAATTATATCATGTATTCCTCCATATTTTGTCTTCTAACGCTTCTACTTAAAAATATTTTTCAACCTCAGGTTCCTTGGAAACGCTAAGCCTTGTCTTCTAACGCTTTTACTGGTGCAGTGGTTTAAGCGATGGCTTTTGATCATTCGTCCGAGGTGGGTCTGGGTTCGAATACCGGTGAGGCATGGATGTTGTGTTTGTCTTACGGCACTGGCTCTCTCCCTTCCCTTCCCTGGAACCAATGGCCTTAAATTAGGGACGGATGACTGCTTATAGCCCACTGAGTTGCTCACGGTAATCATTAAACCTCCAGTAAAAAAAAAGCGAAAATTTTTGCGTACAATTTTTTTTGGTAACGCACCTTTCTTCCGCTAGTGGACGTAAGTAGCTACTTCTCTTTGTGGATGTTTTGAAAATTGTAGCCTTTATATTATTCTATTTAATTTTATTCTTTTTCCTTAACTGGTTTCATCACTAAAGACAGCACCGCTTACACTGCGCATTTTAAATAATGCGCAGTTTTCCGTTAGGGGATGTAAACGCATTCTGTTTTTCTCTGACTTCTTAATTTCGATAAAAATCTACTTTGAAAAATACTTTTCGTGTCGGAAAGAATTCGCAAAATGCTCTGATCACACCCAAGAATGTGTTGTCATCTTTCTTATATTTTCGATCTGCTATTTTCATTTGATTTTTCTGGGTGTATGGTCGGTCATTTAGCCAGACCTACATGGGAAATAAAAATGAACTAAATATTTTTCTTCCTTATTAATCATTATGTGTATACACTTATTAAATCTCAAACGGAATGTTATTTTAAGATCTATTTAGATCAAACGGAATGTTGTTGTTTTTATCTGTTTAGATCGTGTTTAAATTCGTTCATTTTTTTCTTATGAAATGAAGGAATTTATTTATTTTCTGAGTGTTACACACTTTTTTTATTCTGAAGAAGGTTTCCTATACATTGAAACTTCAGTCATACGATATTTTAGGGGATAGCCTTGAAAAACATATAAACAAAATTCCAAAATGTTAAATAATACACAGTCAAGTAACGTTATTGTGACCACCTTCTACTTTTGACGCTAACAGCGCGTAGCTAATGAAAGAAGGCACGTGTCGTGAACTGGCTTGGAGGGTTGATAAAGTGTGCTGTAGGCATTCTTAAAATATATCACTCGTCGCTGTCATGCATAAAAGGAGAGATTTACCAGATTTGCAAAAAGGATGATTATCGGCTTTCTGGACAAGGGTAGCAGTATTTCTGGATCAGCGCAGTTTGTGAACTGTTCGCGTGCTGCTGTGTCTAAAGTGCATCGTGATTGGAGAAATGGCACCATTGCCAATAAACAACGTGGGACCTGCGGAGCACCACGTGCCATTGATGTGAGAGGTGAACGCTGGCTTTGAAGGTGCGTGAGGGCCGATCGACGCGCTACAGTGGAACAACTCACTGGCCCAATGAACCAGGGAGCTACAGGAAGTGTGCCTAAAACGACAGTTCAGCGAACCCTGCTGCGTATGGGGCTCCGATGCAGACGGATGATCACTGCACCTATGCTAACGAAAGTGCATCGGCAGAAAAGGCTTACATTTGCACGGCAGTATCGGCAGGGCAAAAGGATTGCGTTCTCCGATGAATCACGTTTTCTGTTTCGTCGAACGGATGGACGTTGGTGTATAAGGCGAGAAACATCGGAGAACAAACACTCTTCAACCATTGCTGGAAGAACACAAGCTGGTGGGGGCAGCGTTATAGTCTGGGGAATATTTTCATGGCATTCTCTGGGTCCACTCATACCTGTGGAAAGCACTATTGACCGAATTCGTTATGAATCCATGCTTGCAGACCACGTACACCCATACACGCTGATTGTCTTCCCTGTGGCGGATGGGATCTTCCAGCACGACAATGCGACGTATCACACAGCTAGAAATGTCCGAGAGTGGTTGGAAGAGCACGATGAAGACTTCAAAGTACTTCCATTGCACCCTAATTCACCAGACTTAAACCCAATTCTGCATCTGTGGCACCTCGTCGGTCGCGTTGTTCGCTCTATCGATCCTCCACCACGCACCCTCTTGCAACTGTCAGATGCACTGCAGTCAGGATGGCTGCACATACCTGTGAACGCCTTCCAGCACCTTATTGTCACTCCCAACCCGTCTAGCTGCTGTCCGCGTTGCACACGGTGGTTACTCTGGACATTAGCTGGTGGTCACAATAATGTGACTCGACCGTGTATTTTAAAATTTATGCTTTAAAGAAGTATACCATGTTCTTTAATAATGACGAAAAAGTGTTCCAGTTTCTCAAATAATGATGTACCTAAACATGTTGCTTAATAATGATGTATTTAAATTCGAATTGGCGGCGAAAGAAAAAGAAGCGCTACAAATTCAAATACATTTTATCGCATTGCAAAAAATGTAAAGCTTATGAAAATCAAACATCTCTTTCGACAGCTCTATTCTATATGTCTATAAATGATCCTGATTTTAGATTAAGTGATGATACCCTCACAGCTTAGAATCTGAGACCAATTGCTTCAGTATGGAACTCAATAATAAACAGTTTTTCTTTCTGCGGATCCTGAGTACATCTATTTGAAACTATAATGAAAAATATTGATTATACATTCAGGATATTTTGTGTTTTTCTACTTCACGGAATAGCAGTGGAACAGCAAATTTACATTTCAGAGATTTATCACTTTTTAAATAGCTCATATATGTGTGGGTCATGTAATACGAAACCAGTTTTTCATCCGAATCGAAAGTAAACAACATACCCTTCTCAGAAAGGATCAATGTTCAACTTTGGCTACACCGAGAAGGAACACAACAACACTCTGTCAATTCCCTCAAAGTTGTATTAGGTGTACAAATTAGTTTTAAAGCGTTTTAAGAGAACGCAACATGTAATTTGAGAGAAAACGACAATGCCTTTACGAATCAGAATATACGCCGTGATTATCTATTACTTTCCGACATCGGTCGGGCAGCTGACGAATTCCAGCCATATAAAATATTTCTTTGCGTGAAGCGATGAAGTCGTCAACCCATTTTTGCACTACTTTACATGTCCGGAACCGTACAGCAGACAAACCGTGTTGCATCAATCGGAACAAATGACAGTCTGAAGGGGCTATGTCGGGACTATACGCCGGGTGCTCCAAAGCTTCCCAGCCAAGCGTCAGTAACGTTTTCTTGATAGATTTCGCGACATGCGGTCTAACGTTGTCATGCAGAATAATTTCATCTGACGCAATTCTTTGCCTGCGAATGTTCATTGGCGACAGATTTTCTGGTTCAGTCGCAGCAATTGTTGCTTGTAGCGATCAGCAGGAACAATTTGACCTTGTTCCAATAGTTCATAACAGAGCACCACACCCTTCACATCCCACCAGATGCACAGCAGAACTTTCTTGGAGTGAATATTGCGTTTCGGTATCGAAGTCGTTGCTTTACCGGGGGCTACCCAGTGTTTTTTGCGTTTGGGATTGTCGTACCATATCCACTTTCATCACCCGTAACGATTTCACACTGGAAAGACTTTCTCTGTTGTTTATTCAACAGATTCAAACACTTCATGATATGCTCATTCTTGTTCCTCTGGCTCCGGTCATGTGGCACCCATTTTCCTTCCTTCTGAATGTTTTCCATTGCGCGTAAACGATTGGAAATGGTTTCTTGAGTTACCGTCAGTTGTTCAGCTAGTTCGTTTTGGTTTGAGACGAATCTTCATCCAGCAATGCTTGCAGTTCCTCATGTGCAACCTTCTGCCGGGCGCCGCTTCGTTCTCGATCGCTAACGTCAAAATCACCTGCTTTAAACCGTCTGAACCAAAACTCATACGTGCTCTTTGATACAATATTTTCCCCCAGAACAGAACAGATCGATGCACATGCTTTTGCAGCACCTTTTCCTTGCTGAAATTCGTAACGAATGCAGTGTCGAATAAATGCAGTATCGCTTGCCATTTTTCACCTACCGATGTGCAAGTGCGTTTGACTGTTGGGCAAACTTCTGTGTCACATTTTACACTCTGTAACAGTTACGGTCACATGACAACAACGCGGGGAATGTCGAATATGTAAATTAGCGGTATATACGTCACAGAAAAAATGCTTTAAAACTTATTTGTACACTTTATAGTATACAGGGTTACGAATAAAGGAATCAAAGTAATGTGTGTTTTTAAAAATATGAAATTCAAATTTTAACATAATCGCAGAACTCGTATAAATGAATTAGGTAACCAAATGAAAAAAACAATAAAACCACAGTAAAATATCGGAACTAACGCAGAATTACGTATAGAAGTGAAAAACATATAAGTAAGATACATATAAACGAGGTTTCACAGTAACGGTTTTTTCTGCAGGAGGACAAACATTTTTTCGTTTTGATTTGTCAACGCAACGTGAAGTTTTAGAAACTTAAAATTTTTCTAACTGTTGAAGAGTAGTCGGTCGTAATTAAGAAAGGTCAATGTAAGTGTTCATACATATTTTTCGCCCTCCGAAATGCATTCCGAATAAAATATTTTCTTCACATTTGCTTCCACTGAAACGCATATTTCTTAGCCAAATATTAAGGAAAGTAATTTTTTTACTCTCTATACGAATAATGCACTTCCAGCTCATTTTCCTATGCACTTTATCAACAGGAGGGATGATCTTTCGCAAAATTTAGTGAAATTATTATTATTGTTTTTTTATTTAAGTTATTATTTCCGGATTCATTCTCAACTTTTTTCTTTTGTTTGAAGAACAAATATCAAATGTCTGTTGCTTTGAAAAAGCAACAGACATTTTGATATTTCAGAGTTACAGTTTCACATGTACATACAGTATAAATTCTGTACTGAATTTTCTTTCTGAATGAGTTTTCTCTCGTATAGTGTCTTTTGGGAACCCAGATCTTTCTCGGTTATACCAAATTGCGTATGTTAGTCAGCTTTGTTCGTCAGCTGCTATTTGTTGTTCTCCTTATTTATTTATTTATTTATTTATTTATTTATTTGATTTTTCATCTTTGGCTCTAACTCACATGACAACTTTTGGTTATTTCATTTCTGCTTAAACGTACTTTATGCTTGCGAAGTTTATACCACTCTCTATACTTTCTTTGGTTTTTCTAGATCTCAAGATTTTCTTTACAATTTTCTTTCGAAATTTGCGAATTTTTTCTTACCTAACTTTTTATTACCAGATTATTTTGCAGAATCATTTTTCCTTTCATTGCGCCCGTTCAGAACTTAAAATTAACAGCTTTACCAGAATGAATATGCAGTTTCAATGACGTACCCAGGATTTCTTTATGGGGGTGGCTCAAGTCGTAGAAGGAATTTGTCCGGAGTGCGTTTTCTACTCAAATCTTCAGACGAAATATACGGACATGAGCTGTAAAAAACTCCAATCAGTTCCAGAAATACTCTGTGTTATGTTTTTTCTCAGTAACTTTGTACTTGAGATCAACGGTAAAAATTTCTGTAGACATTTTCTTCGCGATTAAGGTATTCCCAAGGACAAAAATCCATATATCGATGAAAATAACTTTATATTATAGGATGACATATTTAATATTTGCTAAAATTTAACCATACTAAAATTTACTAAAAACTAATAATTTTTCCTTAGGTAATGTTGAGTCTAGCTAATAGATGACGCAACCTGTACATTGATGACGTCAGCGGATAAACAAATGTTGACGGCTTATTTTGGAATTAGAAATCAGCAGTACATACAGTACATTTTCAGCTAAATTATTGTCAGAGCATTTAATCTAATTACGTCAAATCATTCTAAATATTTCAGACTGTAGCATGGATAGATTCAGACTGATTCTATTTCGAAAATTAATAAAATTAAAAAACAACAACTGAAAAAAAAACCCCCAACCCAGAAGTACTGTAGATATTGCTGATTTAAATAAGCCATCAAAAAATTGTTTGTCCACTGAGACCATCAATGTACAGGCCACGCCCTCTATTAGCAGGCCTCAACATTACCCAAGAAAAAAATACTGTTTTTTAATATAATTATGGTTAAGTGTTAGCAAATATTAAGTATGCCCTACCATAATTTAGAGGGGTTTTTTCACGATGTTTAAAATTTTACCCTTGGGAACATTTTAATTACGAAGAAAACGTATGTAAGAGTTTTTACCATTGGAAGCACAGGGCAGAGTTTTTAGGTGAACCCCCTTTAAACGTCGAGAATACTAAATTCTTTCAACAAGGCTGAGTCGTTTCGTCTTCAGATATCTTTTACTCAACTCATACAGTTAATGATGGTCTTTTAACTGCCCACTTTCACTAAAATTTTAATGCACCCTGTGATTTTTATATTGTCCTGACGAAATTGCATATTTTGTGTAACTTTTTTAGTTACCTAAATGAATTTAAATGCATCACAAAATAGGGGAGTTGCTCAGCTTTATTCCACGTTCAAGAGCTTGGAATGAAATGGAAGATACGTGGATTATAGGCTGCAGAAAGCTCTCTTTGGAAACAAAATAATCGAGAGAGTACCCTGGTGCTCTTTGTAGATAATTTATTCTATACAATTTTCGCATGCCAAAATCTTCGTGGGTGTGAAATAAAACGAGTGATTCGAGAGTATACATTTATTTACCTACAATAACTGTACATTGCAATTTTTCGCGCCATTCACGACTTCACCGAGTCACAATCCGGTATATACTAAGTGAATTAAATCATAACAACAAACAATAAGGTTTACTAATTCCCGACATTCAGCGGTACTTAAGAATATGGATTAATGAGTGTTATTGTCGTAATATCAATGAAAGAAGTTATATGAGTTATAAAAGTAAATATTTACTAAACTATGGTTGCGGCAATAGTAAGTATTTAGACTATTTAGTTTTTAAAAACAATATTTATTTTCATTACATATTATTAAGATTTAGGCGAACGTAAGAAACGACTCTGACATCGATGAAATAGGATGTAGCCACGAAAGTCCATCTGCGCATGCTCAAGCTAAAATCTGACCTCAAGATAGAAAGAAACGCTGAATTCGAAGTGTATTAGTGAGAGGGATTGGTAACGTTTGGTGTAGGATATCTACAGCTTACACGCAACTGTGTTATACATCATTTCAACCCTTTAACCCGCTGCAACGAATTAACTCGGTGTTCTCAAAATGGGCTGAAATCAACTCGAACGATTATGTTCGCTGTCTAAGAAGCGGGCCAAACGAAGATGGAACGAATTCATGTGGGGTATGTTTAGCGATCCCAAAGCTGCACGAATGAGTGACCTTGAACACTAAGCCTTGCTTTCGACCTTAGATTTTTTATAATATTCAGAGTGATCATGTAGGGGTAGGATTGACACCTTTTTGACAAATTAACAGATAAGGGATATAGCAATGGAGATGAATCTAAGAAAGGAAAGAAAAGATGTTTGAGTGACTTATTTTTACCCACTGGCATGATATTCGTGCCGGGGGATTAGATCTTTCCAATCATGTCTTGGGTCAGGAAAGAGAGAATATAGGACTAGAAAGGAGATCTTATCACCTGTGACAGGTTTATTTTCCGTGCTGCTGAGATGGGAAGGAAGGGGAAGAGAAGATATATTGTTTAGCTGTAGCTTAAGTGAAACCGGCCGCTACGTGAGCATTTCTGTTCCGAGAGAGCGAAAGTTTTGGGCACAATTTGGTTCAAGTACATCGGCAGCTTAAAGGGTTAAAGGTCTCATCCATAACAGGTAACTCCAATGGGGGGGGGGGGATGGGGCTCGTTAGGCAACATAATTTTTCTATGACGCACCGTTTCCATTGCATCAAAAATGGATTTTTGATAACGGCTTTTATCACTTTAAGCATAAGGTTCTCGTAATTTACGAAGATTGCATGAGATAGGTTATGTTTATGCAAAACGTGATGAAACAATGTATGGCGATAGTTTACTAAAATACATGGTGTCCGAGAATTATTGGACACATTACAAAATTATGTACAAAAAAAAACAAAAAAACAAAAGGCTATGAGCATTGTCTGTTTTTTTATGTCACGTATTACTAACACGGTTTCTATATTTTTGTTTTGCAGAATAGTTATTCCAAGAATCCGGCAGATGGCGCTAGGTGTGGCTTGATGAGGGATGTATGAGAAATGCGCAATCAGTAGTCTTGTCATCCGTACAGCAGAAGGCGATGTGTGTGTTATGACTTGCGGAATTAAAGTCTGTCACTAAAGTTAAAAGACGGTACCGTTTAGAGTATGGTTGTAATCCTCCGTCAACGAATTCAATTAAGCGGTGGATGAAACAGTTTAAAGAAACTGGCAATGTGGAACATCGTGGAGGAACCGGTAGGCCTAGCGTCAGCGGTGAGACAGTTGACCAAGTTAATGAAATTTTCTGACGAAGCCCCAGGAAATCTGTTCGTAAAACAAGCAGAGAACTGTGCATTCCGAAATCGACAGTTCACGATATCTTGCACAAGACATTAAAGTTTCACGCTTATAAAATTCAAATAGTGCAAAAGATGCATGTAAATGACTACATTCTGTGATACGATTTCGATGTAGATATGCCGAATCGAGTGGAAAACGACAAAAACTTTCTCAGTATTGTAATTTTTAGTGATGAATCCACATTTCATATATCCAGTAATGTGAATCGTTACAACTGTAGGATATGGGGCAGTGAACCACCTCATGCTGCTATTGAACTGGAACGTGATTCTCCAAAAGTTAATGTGTGGTGGGCCCTATCAAAAAGAGAAGTGATTGGCCCTTTCTTCTTCTGCGAAAAAACCATAAATGGTGACATTTATTTGGATATGCTAGAAAATTTCGCTATACCCCAGATTAAAAGATATGACCACGTCGTTTTCCAACAAGACCGCGCGCCTCCGCATTGGTCAACGTGTGTACGTAAGTGCCTAAATGAGCATTTTCCCAACAGATGGATTGGGCGTGGTGGTCCCATTCCGTGGCCTCCTCGTTCTCGAGATTTAACTCCATTGGATTATTTCCTGTGGGGTTATGTGAAGGGTCGTGTCTATCAGACGCCTTGTACTGATTTGCAGGAACTGAAGCAGCGTATCAGAGCTGCTATTAATTCCATAACTCCTCAGAACCTTGCCAATACATGGCATGAAATCGAGTATCGCTTGGACGTTCTACGAGCAACCAAGGGATCTCGCATCAAAATTTATTAACTTGTGTAGTTTCATTGTAAGTTAGTAGAGTCAGTTTCTTTCTATATGTTTAATGTTTTGTTTTATATAATTTTGTAATGCGTCCAATAATTTTCGGACACCCTGTATATTGTTGACTAAAAATAAAATTAACTATTGTTGCGTCACTTCCTGGGGAAACATTCAAAAAATCAGATTTCAGCAATGGTTTTGATTACTTCCGTTACCCACATGCGTTAGATCTAAATTTCATGCATGGGATTTACTTTACTGATGTCAAGAAACCTGTATAGCATCAAAAACCAAAATCAATGCGGACCAGTGTTATCACATTCACTATATGAAGCACAATAGCTAATAAGTACGGGCTTTCGCCTACTGATTGAACATTGAGTCTCAACAGCAGCACCACCACTGTTGCCAATCGAATGACGAAGTGAGCAGATGATATACACTGCCGGACAATTGCTAAGGACGGATGACAATAGCAACTATAGCAACCATAAAATGGAAGGCAGGAAAATGTGGAAATTAGCATAAGTGCGGGATACAGTAAGACGTGTTGTGAGTATGCAAATTTTGGATTGCCGAACTTGTTCGTGACGTCATAGCGCTGCTAAGAGATATAAAGGATTTGACGCGTATTGACCGTTGTTGTTCAAACGCAAAGTTGAAAGGGAAAGAATCAATTGACGAACTTGCAATTTTCAGTATGTCTTCCCGACATCACCTAGATGATTTTACGCGTGGCCGTATTATTGGCAAGATTGAAGAAGGGCGAAAAATAACAGATGTTGCCAGGGAGTTCGACGTCAGCCACAGTGCTGTTTCAAGGCTTTGGAAATCATTTCAAACAAATGGAGAGTGTAGCAAACGTCACGGGGGAGGTCGTGTTCGCAGTACGACACCTGCAGAAGATCAGTACATAGTGCTATCAACAAAAAGACACCGGCGCAGCACAGCTAGTGAGGTAGCAAATCAGTTTATGGCTGCTACTGGCAAGCGGATCTCCCGAAAAACTGTCGCCAGACGTTTGCATGAAGGAGGACTATACGCCCGCCGTCCTGTTGTGTGCATCCCATTGTCCAGACGTCACCGTACCGCCCATTTGCAATGGTGACATCAACATCGCAATTGGACTGATAACGACTGGTCTGCTGTCCTCTTCTGAGATGAGAGTAGATACAGTCTATCGTCTGATTGTCGACGACAACTGATCTGGCGTGATAGTGGTACTTCATATTGTCCCGCAAACATACAGGAAAGGGACTGATATCCGACATGTAGTGTCATGGTATGGGCTGGCATCATGATCAATTGCCGTACGTCCCTCTATGTGCTTCCAACTGGGACTATGACTGACCAATGATACATTAATGATGTTCTACTACCTCATGTTCGCATGTTCCGTGGTGCTGTCGGTGATAGATTTATTGTCATGGACGACAACGCAACATGTCATCGAACAGTCGCTGTCCAGGAGTGTCTTGAGAGCGAGGATATTCAACTCCTCGTATGGCCAGCACGTTCTCCAGATCTGAATCCCATTGAAAATGTGTGGGATGCTTTGGGGAGGAGTCTTGCTGGTCGCCAATGCCCTCCAATAAACAAGGACACCCTCATCCGTGCACTGACAGAGGAAGGGGATAAATTACCCCAACAGCTGCTTGATAATGTTGTGCAAAGCATGACACAACGTGTGGAATCTTGCATCGCCCTCCATGGTGGCCATATCCCGTATTGACATCTTACGCCGGAACGCCTGCGGACGGCAATTGCATTTTTTTCACGTTTACGTATTCTGCACAAAATGGCCTGTTTGTCCCTTGCACACGTTCCAAAGCCTTCTGGATTTCAGGGCAGAATAAATTGTCTTTCTTGTAATGTCCTGGCATTCTGACATTATTTTATTTCACTTGGCATCCAACCACACTTACTTTTTTATGCGCTATATAGCCGTTTATGATCCGTCCTTAGCAATTGTCCAGCAGTGTATTTGTTTTAAAATCTGTTTCTTGAGAATACGGTTTCTGTTAACAGTAATGTGACCTCGACCACAGCTTCACTGAGGCACACGCGGTCGTCAAGCGTGACGTCATAACAAGCTAACAGAAAACAATGGTTTTGATTACTTCCGTTACCCATTTCCGTAACATCGAAATTTTATGCATAAAATGTATTTTACTGTTGTCGAGAAAGATTCATAGCATCAAAACTCAATGAACTAGTCCATTAGTTGGGCAAAAAATATCTTAGCATATATATAATTTTGGAATTTGGGGTGGTTCTTATATCCTTAACTCACGCTATCTCCCATCCGAGAGGAGATTTCTTTTTTGTTTTATATTTCGCATAATGGATGGATATTCACGCCCTTTTGAAAAAGAAACGTGAGTTATTCTTTGATCTCGCGCGGTTCACATCGTGTCATGTAAATAAATAAATAAACAGAATAAAAAAAGCGGAGAAAAAAAAAGCATAACAGAAATATTGTGGAAATTCATGGTCGTTTGATGCTAATTAAACTCTTCAGATTCAGTGTGCCGTTAATAGCGTGATGGCCAGCGAAGCCTAAAATGGACTTCCGCCTTTTTTGCTCGAAATAACTGTTAGAGTAATTGATGTACATTTCACTTCCGGATGCCTGAAAGCTACAATATATGCAGAAAATGAAGCGAAAAAGAAAAAGCCAGACTTGAACCAGAACATACATATTTTATCAGCATCACGTGTGCCCTTTTCAGAATATTTTATTCCGCACAGTACTGCATAGATGGTGATTCAGTTTTAAATTTTTATATTTTCCGGATATACTAACGTTATAGCGTGCACACTAGATTTTTTTTCTTGCATTGTTTCTTCTTACAGTTAGATATCATACGTGATAAAGGGGTTCAACCCTTTTATCACGTATGATATGTAGTATTAGTAGTTACACTTAGTTTGTGTATTAGTTGTGTACACTATACCGTTAGTTAGTATTCTCTGATACAACATACAAAAGTTACATATCGGAATGACAAAGCGATCCTTAGTCACTAGATGTCAAGAACAGAAGAGAACTGCCAAACAGGACGTGCAGAATATAGCATGCACTTGACAGGGAAGTCATACACTCCTCGCCCGTTCATGTATGGAGTAATATTAGAAGAGTTGCCCCCTACACGAACTTTAAAGAGACTGCTGTCAGTGAGACAGTAGAAATCCTCACCAGCAAGCGATGATGATGCCTCTATGGAACCACTAGTGGTTTGGCATACATTAGTAAGGGATGGAAACATGTAGCAACACATCGTGTACTCGCGTGATAATCCTCGTAGCCCTTTTTCTGGACATGAAATACAACTAGATTTCCAAGATAACAGGCATTCCTCAAAATTGGTAGTGTATTCCACTCCTCTTCCACTGCTTTCCATAACACAATCACTGTTTCTGTTCTGCGTTTAGAAATCGCTCTTTTTAGCAGTCCGAAGGCGCAATAGTCCATGGGTGACACATCAGTGGACTTTGAAGGAATATGAGCAATCATTGTTTTAGGTCTGCGTTTAGAAATCGCTCTTTTTAGCAGTCCGAAGGCACAATAGTCCATTGGTGACACATCAGGGGACTTTGAAGGAATATGAGCAAAAGCATAGACTTGATACCTGTCTCTTTTTTCATTTTCCTCTCCCCCTGCTTTCCATAGTCCAACCTTCTTCAACCTACGCTTTCCAACCGTAGGTTGAAGAAGCGTATATGCCCCAGCTTTGCCCGTCCGCACGATAACTCGCGTAAAAATGGTTCGATTTCAATGAAATTTTAGTATGTGGTAGGGGACCACCTGTGGATGCATCCTTTTGAGAATGGGATAAATGGGGTCAAAGCTCGAAGACACATAGGAGCGGGATCCATTCCATTGCCCTTAGGCGTCATAATTTACCTAAAAATGTTTCGATTGCGACAAAGATTTATCATGTTGTTTCGGAGGTTTACTGAACCAATTCTGTTGAATATAATCGAAATGGGATCAAAGGTCAGGACACAGGAGCGAGATTTGTTCCACAGCCATTATCCTCATAACTTGATTAAAAATGCTTCTATTGCGACAAAACTTTAATATGTTGTTCCGGTGGTATGCTGAACCGGTTCAGTTACATATTATTGAACTGAGGTCAAAAGGTCGGGACACAGGAGCGAGATTTATTCCACAGCCATTATCCTCATAACTTGAGTGATGGTTTTTGGTATGTTGGAAAGCGTATCATAATAATCAATGCATTGCATGACTTTACTGACTTTTTTTGTTACAGTTGTGGTCGATGCTTCATGAATAGTCACAATAAATTTCCATCTGTCTCCAGCTGAGTGATGTTCATAAAGAAGTCTACTCCGTGTTCTGCGCTCAGCAACGTGCCGAGGTAAAAGGCGGTGAACATTAAATTTTTTTTTTTTTTTCAGATTCAAATCTCTGTTTATTACCTTGTTTACAGTTGATACAGAGATTTTTAACGACTTAGCGATTGCTCTTTGGTTAGATGAATTTTGTTTAAGACAAGAGACCTTACCTTTGAAATAATCGTAAAAGTACGTACCTTCTCTTGATATTCGTTTGGTGTTCTTCCTCCTGTTAAAAGCAATGTTGACGATTTCCACTTTTATTTTTAACAATATTGCTTATTTCACATTTAGAAATGCTAATTTTCATGTTTTTCACAGAGTTTTTTAATTGCGAAACACGAATATTTCTCTTCGTAAAGAGCAAAAACATGCCCTTCCATCCCCTCCTTGTTCACGTGCGCCATTTTCTTAGCAGACGATATTTAACTGCAGCAGATGTTTGTTTCGTGTTCATCTAACACGCTGTTTGCCAGTTTCAATTCTTCGAACTTTCTTTATTTTCTATAATTTCTTATCAAAAACGTTCTAAAAATGTGCGAACGTTCTCTGTGTAAATGTGTGAACGCCCTGTGTTTCAAAAAAAAAAAAAAAAAAAAAAAAATCATCGCTTTTTACGAGTTCTGATTCTCTGCATGTTATGTCTAACCACTAGCTTGAAAATGTCTTCCAGCATATACACTGGTGTCCAAAACCTAAGGACGAACTACATTTTTACTTGTAAGAAAAAACAATACGTGGCCGCAGCCGAATGTGGAAATAATTATATTGCCAGCATACGAACACATGAATAAAAACACAAAAAATTGTTTATAAACGACGCACAAATTACATTGTAATCAATGTTTACGCGAAAGTTACAAATTCCCGAAGGACATAGTTGGAGAATGGATGTACAGTGCTTACCGATAACCAGGCGGAGAGACATTTCAGCATGGAATATGTCCACCACGAGATGCGATGGGGCTTTCAGAACGTCGTGACACGCGTAGCACCAAGTGATCCAGGAGTTTCGGAGGCAAATTTCCCCACTCCTCCTTCAGAGCACGGATGAAGCGTTGCTTGTTTTCTGGAGAGGGGTGGAGATTTCGAGAACCAATACATCTCCCCTTTGTGTCTCAGACGTGTTCGATGGGGTTGAGGAACAGAAAGTCTTCGCCTACAGCACCACGGAATAATCGATCATGACGCATAAGAACTTCGTTGCAATACCGTTCGCTCGTCATAGTCTTATTTTCCAGCAAATCTAGCTTGGTGCGTCCATTAATCATGACGTCATCCCACACCATCTGTCTCTTTTCTGCAAATTCTTGCGCTGGTACGCAATACCACTTTCACATTAGACAAACTTACGTCTTGAATCCTAGGACAGACTGAAACGACTCTCATCTGTGTAGAGTACATTGGCCCATTGATGACGTAACCAATTTTTGTGGATACAACACCAATGAAAAAGTGCGCTACGTTGAGATCTGTATAGAGGGACGTAAACTAAAGACCTTCTAGCATATAACCCTAATTGTTGCTGACGTCTTGCCACAGTTTGGCGAGATGTCTGAGTTAGAGGTCTGCACGGGCCCGGGCCGGGTCAAGCCTTGGCTCATTTCTAAGTTGGGAAAACGGGCCGGACCCGAGCCTTCAATATTTAATGTAAAACAGACACGGGCCGAACGGGATTTTTTATGAGCAAAGCAATCGCTGCACGGTGCCTTTCTCGTTTGGAAATCGCACAACATACAGCAGCAGGATAAGATTAAATTATTTCCGCTGTAGGAAAAAATAGAAGTTTTGCGACATCCTCCCCTCCTACAAAACAATTGGAATGGGTCTGCTCCCTTAGTTTTTCGATGTGAATTTGGTCCCTTCTCTCTCTCTGTCTCTCTCTCTCTAACTTCCACCCTCCTCTCAAGCTTCAGGGCAGGCTATTAACTGCAGCGTTTATAAACCGAGCCACCCGCTCGCAGACGATCTTTTTTATTGTTCTGGTCGGCGGCACTTTGTTCTCTAGATGTGTGAAAAGCTTTTAAGTTGCCTTAAATGGCACGGGAGAAATGGGCTGGAAGAAACTTATTTCTGTGCATAAATCTGTGACATATTTTTTCAGCAGATGGTAAATGAACCCTTCGGTATCTCAGCCCAGTCGTTTTCAAAACTTCTGTGACACTGGTTAGGTGGGCAGTCTGTCGTTGTTTTCCCTAGCATATGCTCAGTTCAGTGTTGCTGATAAATACTCTTCCATACTTATTATGGAGTTTAAGAAAACGAAAGATTTTCGAGAAAAAATCGCTTCCGGAGAATATGTGCTTGTAGACAATGTAAAATAGAACGATCGGAATCAGAATTCTGAAGATTTTGTACTTTTCGAATTAACTCCCCCACCCCTACCTCCTTATCCCCAAGGATATTCCGGGTCCGGCGGCAGGCAATAATTTGAAAACCCAGAAAATTTGAAAGACATGGAAATTGTCCTTTACTTGCAATATTTTTGAGTATACAAGCCCCCCGCCCCTCCTCAGACGTCACGTGACTTATACAGAGTCACATAAATATTCCGACTTAACGTTTATTGTAATAGAATACGTGTAGCAATTAAGAAAACGAAAAAACTTCAGGAGTCGAATGACCGAGTCCACCAGGTGTCAAATTCGTGTTTTAAAAATTGTTGAAATTTTACGGGCCGGACCGGGCCTTGGAAACAGGAGAAATATACGGCCTGGGCTTTAATTAAAAAATCTGAAACGGGCCGCGTACTGGCCGGGCCTTGGGCGTGCGAACTTGGGCAAAGTTAAGGCCCGTGCAGACTTCTAGTCTGAGTTCCTGTGAAGGAATGGAGGCGACTCGCAAGCTGAATGGCAGTGCGGCGATCATGTTTTACTGTTACAACTAAAAATCTGTCTTCATTCGCAGTAGCGGGCTAGACGGACTTCCTAGAATGTGCCTGGAACACATTCCATATGTTTGAAACGCTGCCCAGAGCCTGAATACCGCTCCATGTGTGATTCCTGTCTCCCGGGCAACATCACTCACTCGGCGGCCTTCTTCCAGCTCCCCATAATTCTTCCCCGTGTGAAATCATCTAAAGGATGTCTTTGAGACGTAACGTAAATTACACGTTAGTATCTTTATGCCAAAATGTCCAGATTTTACTTCAAACGCATGTACCACCGCGCCCTTTTCTCTTTTATCCGTTTAAGTCATACCACGTGACACCTGTGCTCACGATTCAGTATTTTGTCTGTTCACCGGCTTTCGACTGAGCGTCCCCAGTTATGCAAATTGCCACAAACTGTTGTGTCTGATTTTGTGTTGCAACCTTTCGAAATAGCGTTCGTTCTTAGGTTTGAGAGCACAATTTAGATATGGCTCAAGCTCACTTCTTTTGCCCAAATAACATCTCTCTCTCTCTCTCTCTCTCTGCGTATATATATACACTGAAGAGCGATTGAATTACAGACAGCTGGCGTTATGCAAATGCGGCGCTGTGGGAGGCCCTGTAAACGGAAACGACATGACGTATGCAGCGATCCGACAATATAAGGAGTGATGCGACGGGAATCAGTAAGAGTCGGACGCAGTATGGGTAAGACGAAGGATCTAAGCGCATTTGATCGTGGGCAAATTGTCGGGGCCCGATGAATGGGTCACTCCATCTCGGAAGCCGTGCAGGCACTGGGATTTTCACGAGCCAATGTGTCACGGGTGCACCGTGAGTACATCGAATCCGGTAAAACCATCCTGCAAGGGCCAACTGCCGTGGACAACAGCGTGTGGATGAGCGGGGTCATCGCTGGCTAGCTCGCATTGTAACAGCGGATAGACGGGCCACAGTGCAAGAAATCACTCGGAAATTTAACGCTGGTGCACAAAGACGTGCAAGTAGCCACACCATCCAGAACCATCTCCTCGCTATGGGGTAGAGAAGCCATCGTCCCACGAGGGTATACCGTTGCTGACCGCACATCACAGGGTGCAAAGATTAGCATGGGCGCGGGAACATCGCCACTGGACCCTAGACATGTGGAAAAATGTTGCCTGGACTGATGAGTCGAGATTCACTTTGGTATATGCGGATGGCAGGAATAAGAGTACGGCGTAAAAAACCACATGAAGCGATGGATCCTTCTTGCCAGCAGGGTACTCTACAAGCTGGTAGGGGTGGCATTCTCATCTGGGGACTGTTTACGTGGACTGAAATGGGACCCTGGTACGTGTGACATCGTCCCTCACAGGTCAACGTTACCGGGATATCCTGGACGACCATTTGCTCCCGTTTGTGCGTCTTTAACGCATCCCACTGGGGACCTCACACTGCAACAAGACAATGCACCGTGCCATCGCTCCCGAATTGTATCCGAATGGTTGTATGAACACTCCACCGACGTGACCTCGCTTCCTTGGCCAACTAGGTCACCTGACCTCAATCCCATCGAGCACATCTCGGATGGAATCGAGAGAGTTGTTCGAGGCTCTGACCCCCTTTCATCAAATCTTCGTGAACTGTGCGAGCTTCTTCAAGGGTCGTGGATCCGTATGGCTTCCGGCGTCTTGTCGAGTCCATGCCGAGACGAATCACCGCCGTCATCAGGGCGAAAGGTGGTGCTACACGTTACTAGACAGATATCTCTAATTCAATTGCTCTTCAGTGTATATGTCTAGCTATCTAATATCCTCTTTTCGCCTTCAGAACAGCAGCTATCCCACGTGGTGTCGATTTAGTAAAATACCGGAAGCAGTTAAGAGATATAGACAACCAATCTGTGTGTAATGCAACCTTCAATGCAGGCATGGAGATGATTGGTGTATCCATATTCATGATATGCTGTTCCATAGTGTCCCACAAGTGTTCTATGGGATTGATACCGTGAGAGTTCACCATTCCTGCACAACATTGGACCTATGACTAGGTGCATCGTCATCCTGGGAAACACCGTTGCCTTTAGGGAAAAAGTGCAACATTGCTGGGTGTGCACAGTCAGCAAGCAATGCACAATAGTGTGTACCAGTCATACGTTGTTCTACGTGCACCAGGGGTGTTCCTGCCAGGTAAACACGTTCGGTATCCTACAACCCCTCCACCGGCTTGCATTACAGACGACACCATGCAGGATGAATCGACTCATGTTGTTTTCGCCAAATACGTACGCGATCATCCACGGAGAGGAGTAAAAAACGTGACTCGTCAGACTAGCACACTTTTTTCCAGTCATCCGACGTGCAATTTGCATAATTTTGCACCAGGCGAGCCTTTTGCGCCAATGAACCGTGGTTAGGAGAGGATGTTGTCGAGTTTGTATCCTATTATAGCCTATACCTGTGGTCATGACAGACATTATTCCGAGTTGACCTCTGTTGTATTTTGTAGTCAACTGTTAAACAGTGCTGCGTCTGTTGGTCTGTACGAGTTGTCGGACCCGGCATTTGTGACGTATATTCTAATTTAACTGTCCTTTTTAGTTTCTTTCTCTATGTAAATTTGAGTTCATTTTCCTTAGCGTCTTCCGAAACTTAAAGTTATACCTTCTCTCTTGCAAGAGCATGTTTGGCAACACCTTGAGGTAGAGCGTATGACGTGTGGATTTGTCAGATCACAACGGAAAGATATATACTGTGCAAATTAATTGGGACAAAGTAAAAAATCATTCTCTTTTCCAAAACTGTGCCTTTATATCATTCTATGCCTTGATATACAATGATAAATACCTGTATTAGTATGAAGTATGTCCTCCTTTAACAGAAATGACCTCTTCAATTCGTGTTGGCATTGACTCCACTAATTGAGTGCACATATTTTTGACTTCATAATCGTGGAACCACACTTTTACAGCATTCGTTATCATGCGTTCTTTGGTTGTACATTATATTTAACCTAAACGTCTCTTCAAAATATTCCACAAGTTTTCTATGGGATTTAAGTCTGGTGAATTTCCAGGCCAATCAAGCAAATGAATTTGATTTTCCAGCATGCAATTCTTGACCAATTTCAAATTGTTACATAGGGCCAAGTCATGTTGAAATGTCCCGTCAAAAGTTTGCAAGAATGGAACAATCCTACGTTGTAATATTTCTACGTACTTGGCTGAATTCATCATACCTTGAACAGGAACTAAGCTTCCAGTGCCATTTGATGTGAAAAACCCCCAAAACATCTGTTTCAGAGGGTGTTTTACAGTTTGTTTGACATGCTCAGTTCTTAAGGGTTCACAGTTGCTTCGTCTAACGACATTTGCTTGTTAACCCTGCACAAATAAATGAGTTTAATCACTGAAAATTACCTTTTTCCAGTCGTCAGCAGTCCATGATTTATATTTTTTGGCCCATGCTAAACGTTTTATCTTCTTTTCGCATTCAAATATTGTTGTTTCGTTGGTCTTCTTGCCTTCCGGCCAACTTCCAGAAACCTACGGCGTACAGTTGAATCACTAACATCACAACCACTAGCCAATAAATCTCTTCGAAGGTCGGTGCTTGTTTTGTTTAGATTTATTTTACTATTTCTGATTGGATGTTTATCGGTTCGTGGAGTTGTTTTTCGCTTTCTTCCACATTTACCTCTCCCTTTTGGAGACGATGATCCAGATGCATTGTATCGCGTAAGCAGTCTTGATTCACTTTATTTGCCTACGCCAACTTCAGAAGCGATATCTCTCACTGTCATAGAAGTGTGATCCTTCAGAGCAATTATTTTTGCACGCTTCCTTGGGGAACAATCCATTTTTCAATACACGAAAGCAACACGTACTCACAGAGAGCAAAAACTAACATCAATCTGTCACACACGAGAACTCACAACTGAAGCTGAAGTGCCTATTTCCTATTTAAAACCGGTCAAACAACATTCTTACTATCAAGTTCAAACAGTCACACCACCTCACAGCTGATAAAACCGGTTTACGTGGGTTTATGACATCAACTGGCGATCACATTACAATTCTGAGTATAAAATGGCTTGTCCCAATTAATTTGCACGGTATAGTGCATATAATGAGTGAGCAGTAGCAAAGGGTGGAGATGGTGGAAGTTACCTAACTAATTGTGGAAGAGACGTGTGTTAAATTGAAGTTTGAGTTATTTGAAGGTTCCGTGATCTACTTTAGTGTTGGTGTTGTTCTTTTATAACCAAGTTTTTATCATTATTAATAAAACACGTTCGTTTGAAAGTGCCAAAGTATTAGTGGCTGAACTAATCGTAAATAACCTTTTCTCGACGTTTTCTTGAATAACTCCTGTTTTACTGTAGGTGAAGTTTTTATGTAGTGTTCAGTCAGCTCTATCTACACGAACATTACACACTCACCTCTCACATCAAGCTTCTGCTGTCCTGTGCAGTTTTGCCTTCGAGTCGTTGTTTGACCATTTTGACGCCAGTCCTGATACACTATAACTAGAGTGGTTCGCGAACAACCCACCAGTTCAGCCGCTTGGGAAATCGAGGCACCTGATTTCCCAGCTCCCACAATCTGACCTGTCCCAAAGTTCGATAAATTCTTCTCCTTATCTATCACGCTCCGAATTTTACTACCTACTATTCCACTCACTCCTTATATATGCTACGGCGGTCAACTAATCGCGCCCAACTCGGAAATACGTAGTCAACGGACCGCATCCACTTTTGATAGAGGGGTTGTCATAATTCAGTGATCACTCGGTGTAATAACATTTATTAACGTCTTCAGTTCTACTATGAAATCAATGATTTGTCAGGGAGAGGAAACTCGCCTTACATTTGTGGTAGGTTTAACAAAATGCAGGTTTATTCAAATAATGAAGATCATTTATTTCGCCACCGCGAGGCAAGAGTTTCTGCAGCCCTTCTGATTGGGTATCGAAGCATGCAAAATTAAGCACCCTTCTTGTAGGCACACGGCATACCATACGATAACATACCACACACACACACGCACACACACATTTTGGAGCGTACGTTCTTGTGAAGTTTCTCTCTCATGTGTTTTTGTATGCAGAAAACTATGCGCTTTTCAAACGAGAATGTAAGATTTAAAGCTGTAAATCCTTATAGAAGCGGAGGTAATCACCTCATATTAAAATAATTTATTTCCCAAGGAAAAATATTACGAAATAATTCCTTGGGAAAAAGATTAAAAGAAGACACAAATGCCATCCTGGGCTCATTAGTTTCAGCGACAGTTCACATGTATTAATAACTATCTTTAATATAATCTAAGTTAATTTTTTTGGGAATCTGTCTAGTCCAGAGAATAGGGTCTATTTTAGCTTTGGCTATTTCGGCCTTTATTTTTCTTCCGTTTCATTTCCATTTGGGAGCAAATAGGTCTTATCCCCCACGCTGACCAGACGGGTTAAGAGATACATTTTATAGCTTCTGCTAGCTAGGAGAGGAGGCAGACTCCCACTGCTTTAGAAGAAAACAGAAAAGTACAATAAGATTAACCCCTAGCCCTCGAATATTTTAATAGCACAGGGGTGAAGGAGCAAGGAGGAAGTAGTAAGTAAAAAGAGTAGGGACCAGTCTACAGATAATACAACAGGCTTATACAGTATTACACGAAGTAAGGCATGGTCCACCATCAGGTGCCTCGGGTTCTCCATTCCCGTACTCACTAGAATGACCCCTGGAAGACGCGATTTCTTTTAATAAAAATAATAAAAGGGTGAAAGTGGAGATTGGCTGGATATGTTGGAAGACTGAAAGATGGACACGATTAATATCAGAATGGCAACCGAGAGATGGAAGAAGACGAAGAGGGCGCCAGAGATAGAGATAACTCCCAGGATGGAGAGATAACTTTCAGAAACTTAGAGTTGCTAAATGGTGGACTATAGCTGAAGATTCAGGAAGTCGATAAAGACTGCGGGTGGCCTATACTCTGCAGTGGATGTCAAAAGGCTAAGAAGAAGAAGTTAAAATTATTTCCCTTTTCGTTAATGCTCTTCGGGAGGCTTTCAGATGGTCGCCTTATTAGCATTCAGCCAGCCTTTAATGAGGATTGAGAACTGACCACTTCTAGCTAAGCCTTTGACGTTCGTAGAAAGCAGAATTGCTTCCCGTTTCCATACAACGGTTGTTCATGAAGACCAGTTTGGAATTGCTTTATTGCTGTTGAAATGGTTTTGCAGCATTGCTTAAACTTCTCAGAATTCATCCTGCTTTTCAGTAGGTTGTGGTACGAACAATGGCTCCCACACAAGGGCAAGGCGCGTTAATAAATAAAAGGGGTAATTAATACAGATTTCTGACGTGGACAAGGAACATCAAATAAAGCTCTTCGCTCTTTCCACGTTTATAAGTGAGTCACTGAAAAATTCTCATTGGCCGCCACCGGAAATCGAACCCTGCTTACCATCTTTGGTGAATCCCCAGCATTGTGCGGGGCTCCAACGAAGCAACCTGCCAAATTGGCTTGGCAGTTAACGTGTGTGAGTCTGGAGGAATTCGAGGCTGCTGTGGTGTAGTGGAAGCATATCCGGCGCGTAACTAGAAGACCCTGGGTTTGATTCCCGGTGGCGGCCAATGAGAATTTTTCCGTGACTCACTTATAAACATGGAAAGAGCGAAGACCTTTGTTTGATGTTGAAATAAAGGGGAGTTAGAGGGGTCGGAGTGACATAGAGCTGGCCTGTGGTCGATAGAGGAGGTTAAGTAAAGTGAACTAGGGTACACACTCGCGTTTTTGTTAAGGAAGGAAGAAAATGATTCCCTAATTTTCCATTGGGTTTCCCTTCCCTAATTTTCTTCCAGGTCCCTTTCCCCAATTATATTTTCATGCATCAAAAAATCCTTATTACTGGGAAACGAAATTTGAATTTATCAAATATTCGTGGAAAAAGACTTTATACTTACAAAGAACATAAATACTGGAGAGTGGATATTGGTGAAAGGTGACATTATTCAGAATTACTCTCTGATTCCAGTGGAAGTTTACTGCCATATGGCTTTACATTAGGATGCCTATTTTTTCTTGCTTAAACGTAAATAACAAGATAACTGTGGATTAAAGTCTTTGAGTTCTGAGCCCTTCCAAAGTAATTCGAAGAAGACTATTTTAAGTCACTGTGTTTCTGAAATCAGTTTTCACATGGTTCATTGCTGAAAACGCTGTTTCTACTTTTGCATTTAAGGTTGGAAATACTGTCAAGATGTTGATTACTAAGCACAAGTTTGTGCTGCCAACACTATAGTCTTTCACGACGCATGCGCACAAATTGTTTGCTTTAAGTGCTACAAGTTCCTCAGTTTTTGAAATCCGTCTGTTTCTGAAGCAGAGCATGTTTTTCAGTGTTCTTCAGAACTTCTGAAAAATGGTCGAAAAATATATTTCTATAAATAATCACCAAAATCCTGTCCCATGTCTACATCTGCTGGTATTTCTGTTGACCATAACTTTGTAACAAAAATCTTAACACACTACAATACTTCTGACATATATATTTGACAGTCTGTTGTATACAGAGAAGTTTAGCTTTTCAAGAATTGTTTTGCCTACCTTATCAAAGAGCTGCACCGAGTTCAGAGGTGTCAGCCCAATTTCTTTAAATTCAATATTATTATTCACTTTCCACATTAGCAGCAGGTGTGACGCTATGGGTGGAATTCAGCTCAACCAACTTTTCTTTGAGACCGCATCCTTTACCCCGATCCGAAAATATTTAAGCAGTTAGAACATATGTCGGGTTCAACCATCAAAGTTTCTAGGAAACGTGGGTAAACGTACATGAATTTTTCGAATTCACAGAAATTTTGGTTTGTAAAATGAATTTTTTGTTGAATTTAGGGTTGTACTATTCTCTGAAGTGGAGACAATTCTCTGAGCAAATGACTCAGAGAGGAGTAGAAAAAGTAGAAAAACACAATTTTTAAACATTTTTTTGTAATTATAGTTTAAAAAGATAAGAGAGAGAGAGAGAGAGAGAGAGAGAGAGAGAGAGAGAGAGAGAGAGAGAGAGAGAGAGAGAGAGAGAGAGAGAGAGAGAGAGAGAGAGAGAGAGAGAGAGAGAGAGAGATATTCATTGTCAGGTTACAAACTAAAATTCATAAACAGCTGTATGACAGCAAAAGAAAAAAAGAGAGAGAGAGAGAGAGAGAGAGAGAGAGAGAGAGAGAGAGAGAGAGAGAGAGAGAGAAAGAAAAGAATAAAAAACGACGTAGGTAAGTTAAATTGCGAGAATGGAGAAAAAGTAACCAGAGGATATGAAGATTCATTCCTATATCTATGGTTCCCATACTACATACTGAATAAATACTACGTATAGTCCGGGCGAGATTAAGGCCTCAGAGGACCCCTAGGCCAAGACATTTGAGTGGGCCCCAAGGCTAAGACATCTGAGTGGGCCCCCCAAAGAACTTATGACGGGGTATCATTATGAAATCCGTTGAAACACGAAACTGTAGCAATATGCTTGTAGTAATTCATACGTAGTGCATTCTTCGAACTAATAAATTATCTGTAGAGTTTTGATAATAAGTCACTGTATTTTTTATTGTTCTCACGAGAACATTAGTTAAAAGCTTAAGATTCTTTGATTTTGTTATGGATTTTCTAATGATTTATCATTGTATATCTTTCTTATTTCATCTTTATTGTTAAACGCAATGTGAACCCACAGGGAACTTCGACCATTAACGGTTCCAAGTGCAAATTGGGAGGAATGGGTGCATGGTAGTGAAAAAGCTGAAACTGTCTAGCCGACCCCGTTGTACACAGCGACATGAAACTTTTACGCTTGGTCAGTCACTGCCTTGAAATCTGTTCCTCTTCCAGATTTTGTTTCGAATCAAGCGGAAATCATACCAGACAAAAGTAAAACTATTTTATAGCCCCACCCCACTCTTTCTTTATTTATTATATGCCTACGCATGTTTCCTGGGCCCTTGGTCATGGTGGGCCTCAAAGCTATAACACCTATTGACCCTCTCCCCTTATCCGTCCCTGCGTATAATATGTATCTGAAAATTATTTTACTAGGGACAACATTAGCAGCTAGAATAAACCAGCAACGTTTACTCATGTTTATTTTAAGATCTAATATAGTTTCTCTGAGCGTTTGGTTCGGCTTCATCAGGACACATGTCATTTTTCCTGTTGAAGCCGAACCAAAAGCTCACAGAAACTTTCGTAGATTTGAAAATAAAATATTTAGCTTTGAGTTATTCCATCTCAACATCACAAGTATTGTAGGCATAAAACATGTTGACATTATTTATGAGCGTGGGGTAAAATCTGCACAAACGGAATTTTTTTTTGACAAAACTTCTGCCAAGCACTTCAGAAATGGTGCCCTCCATCATTCTTAACCCCCAAATAGTCCATCCAGTTCTGAGTGGCTGGCGTCGCCAACAATCAGCAGTGGCACTTATGTGGTTACTTAACTTTGAGAATATTCGTGGTTCTTTATTCTCATTTCTAACCTGTGCTGCGTAAAAGAAAGTTCGAATTCAATAATGTGCATGCTTGCTTTTATCAGCAAACAAAAATATACTCTAACAAGTTAGTAAAATCACGCAATGCATTGATTATGATACCCTTTCCTACATACTAGAAATCATTACTCAAATTATTACTCAAGTTATGAGAATAATGGCTGTAGAATAAATCTCGCTCCTATGACCTGACCTTTGACTCCATTTCGATGATATTAAACAGAACCGGTAAAGTATACTTCCCGAACAACATGATAAAGTTTTGTCTCAATTGAAGCATTTTTACGCAAGTCATGACGCATAAGGGCAATGGAATGTACCCCGCTCTTATGTCCTGACCTTTGACCCTATTTCGCCCATTTTCAACAGGATTCGTCCCCAGGTGGTCCCCTACCACATACTAAAAGTTAATCGAAATCGACGCGAGTTATCGTGCGGACGGACAGACGGACAAAGCTGGAACATATACGCTTCTTCAACCTACGGTTGGAAAGCGTAAAAAAGGCTTATCATTAAAAAAAAAATAGCCCACTCCTTTTGCGTAGCCTTAAAACCAGTATCGCAAAAATATACTACACAAATACCAAATGGTGGCGCAGTGGTCTAAGCGATGGCTTCTGATCATTCGTCCGAAAGGGGTGCGGGTTCGAATCCCGTGAGGCATGGAAGTTGTGTTTGTCTTACGACACTGGCTCTCTCCCTTCCCTGGAACCAGAGACCCTAAATTAGGGATGGGCGACTGCTTATAGCCCATTGAGTTGCTCATGGTGGTCGTTAAAACTCCAATAAAAAAAATTAAAAGATTCTATAACAGTACGTGTGATTGCATTACAAAATGCGATGCTATACTGTAAAATCTCACCTTGGAACAGCACCTTAACGGAAGAAATGAAAAGAGAATCGAATGATTTCAGGTGTTGAAAAAAGTTAGCAAGTTTGAAAAGAAAATAAAGGTTTGTGAAATGGACCATCGGGATATTGGTTCAGGTGGACTACTCGAGAAATGACCCTCGTTTTCGTATCCTCTTTGTTCCAGTTGTAGGAAAAAAATGAATAATTATTTTGGTACTTGTGAATAAAAATAGTTATCTTCATTTGAGTTTTTTATTATCTGTCTGAAAAGTTATGGTTTTTAAAAAAATGACGTTTTATTCTATCTATATAATATTGGGTTTTTGCTCTAAAATAACAAAGCAAAATTCTCTCTACTTCAGCGAAAAATACAGCGACCAAGCACGCTGTTATAAATCTAAATACGTTCAGCGTAGGCCGTTGTATTTGGAGCCAAAGGGTCATTGGTAGGCCCTACCCTCCTTTTGTGCTTTTGTAGGAAGCGCTGGTAACAATTTTGATGATCGGGCCGTGGGTGGCCTAGTGGTCAATGTACGTGACTGCCACGGAGAAGGCCTAAGTTCGATCCCAGGCAGGTACGAACGCTCGAACCACTAAATATCCGCCGTGCGTCGGATGGGAACGTTAAGCCGTCGGAACACGGGTAATGGTCAACCGGTAATAAATACATAAGGTCGTCTTCCTCCCCCTTTCTACCTCGCTTCCGTGTCATTTTCCTATCGGGCACTCTAGCCCAAATCTCCTAGCTTCCTATTTCTAAGGGTTGTTTATGACATGGGGTCAGACCCTCCCTTCCTAAAATCCTCTACAAATGATCTGATGACCACCCTTATCCACGTACAGGCCACCCTTATTCACGTACAGAGATATTCCCAAATTCGGGTCCTACCCACATATATCTTAAAAGGAACAACGACTTACCGGTATTGGTCTGTGGATGAAATGATAGTTCATGAGTAAAAATAATGGATAGACTTAACAAAGGCGTTTAGTCAAGGAGGTGGTACGAATACGGTTGCGCAGTAGACGATCACCGATCAAATGACGACCGTAGCAAGCACTTCTTATTTAGGAGGGTGATACTTGAAATTAGGCCCCTTCTAGTTCAAAATTAGGTCCCTTCGAGTTCCACTCAAATAATACGTGGTTTTTCCTTTCTCACACACCGCCGTTATAGGGAAGCATTATGATTGCTCAAAAATCATATTTCAGGTTTTTGACATAATTTTATTCAAAATGTAAAAACTAAATAAATACCCAAGAACCACATGTTGTTAATACCAAGTAAAGCATAAACGTTATGTACACGCCGACAACACAACACAGCACTTCCTAGAAATGCAGAACGAAAAACAAACCAGCGCAGAACGAATGAGTATCGGACAGTGAATGTAACAATCAGAATAAGTTTTAGGGGTAGGGCTTGGAAAAATTCCGTTCAAGGTTAAACGCTCAGAGAACTTTCTGCGACAAAGCACAGAGGATTAACTAGGTCTTCATCCCAACAACATGTTCGGAAAGGTCATGGAGGTTAGACATATCATCATATTGTTTTCTATGTCTCCATTCACTGTTTTGGAAAATCCCCTCATGGATATGAGATGTTCAGACCTCACAGTGTGTGTTACTCTGTACCCTCGTTAACTGCATGGAATATTGTATGAGACTAACCAAAGTCCTTAAAAAGATAATACTGTAGGATGCAACTTTCATTTTTAGTTACAATTTCTTTTTTTACATCCCCCAGAGTATGAACTTATGCCCTTGGAATGACCGTTCTGGGAGGGCAATCGCCATCCCTGCCCTGCCGGTAGCTACGGCCCTGAACCAAATATATAATTATATGATACGACATTCCGTTTTGAGCATGGTTTGATATGCTACATTCATCATGAGTTGATTTTTATAATTATTTCATCTTTAAATTACTGCTGAAATTTGTTCACAATTAAATTTGTCTTATATTTCAACAGTTCTATTTCACTCAAAATAGTACAACTGTATTAGCGATCCGAATTTCTTGACGTAGAATAGAAATAAAAGTGTCCAAGCATTCGCGCATCAAGCAGATGGCTTTTTCAAAAAATTGCCATCGAAGGTGGCCCGTCTGGTTGATGTGCGAAAGCTTGGAAACTTTTATTTCTACGGCTTTTCAAAAATGGCCATCAAAGATGTCTCATCTGGTTGATGTGCGAAAGCTTGGAAACATTTATTTCTACGGCTTTTTCAAAAATGGCCAACCTGGTTGATGTGCGAAAGCTTGGAAACTTTTATTTCTACGGCTTTTGCAAAAATGGCCATCAAAGATGGCTCATCTGGTTGATGTGCGAAAGCTTGGGAACTTTTATTTCTACGTTTTTTTCAAAAATGGCCATCGAAGATGGCTCATCTGGTTGACGTGCGAAAGCTTGGAAACTTTTATTTCTACGGCTTTTTCAAAAATGGCCATCGAAGATGGCTCATCTGGTTGATGTGCGAAAGCTTGGAAACTTTTATTTCTACGGCTTTTGCAAAAATGGCCATCAAAGATGGCTCATGTGGTTGATGTGCGAAAGCTTGGTAACTTTTATTTCTACGTTTTTTTCAAAAATGGCCATCGAAGATGGCTCATCTGGTTGACGTGCGAAAGCTTGGAAACTTTTATTTCTACGGCTTTTTCAAAAATGGCCATCGAAGATGGCTCATCTGGTTGATGTGCGAAAGCTTGGAAACTTTTATTTCTACGGCTTTTTCAAAAATGGCCATCGAAGATGGCTCATCTGGTTGATGTGCGAAAGCTTGGAAACTTTTATTTCTACGGCTTTTTCAAAAATGGCCATCGAAGATGGCTCATCTGGTTGATGTGCGAAAGCTTGGAAACTTTTATTTCTACGGCTTTTTCAAAAATAGCTATCGAAGATGGTTCATCTAGTTGATGTGTGAAAGCTTGTAAACTTTTATTTCTCTTCTACGACAAGAAATTCGGATCACTAGTACAGTTGTACTATTTTGAGTATATTTGGCGTATAATTTTTTGCTATTAATTAGTTCTATTTCATCTAGGAGTAAACAGAATTTTTTTAATGAGCGAATCTATGAGGTGTATCCCTGTGCGTACGTGTTTCTGTAGTGAACCACATGACGAAAATTCGCGGATTGGTTTCGTCGACTCAATCCGCCGCTGTGGGTTGCTGATTTTTGCGAAGCATGTGAGAGGTGTGCTAAAATCACTACAAACAGGAGCGGTTTTTTATTTTTAGATTTTTTACCAGTAGTATTCAAAATCTGGTAGGTAGGTTAACTTTCTTCATTGAATTTCAAAGACAAGCGGAAATCATATTACATACACACACATATCATTCCGCTATGATCTCAAAATTGAAATTTGATCTTTCATACTTTTCGCAGGAAAAAATAATTAGGGGAGAGGGGCTGTTCCCTACCCCAATAGCGCAGATGACGAGTACACCTTTCCCACTGGGTGTTTCAAAAAGAACAAAAAATGAAAGAGTAGTTGTTTAGGTAAGAGCGATTTTCTGTGCAAAAAAATATAAAAAAAAAAGAAAAAACATAAAAAAAAATGCTCAATATTTTTAACAAAATAAAGAGTGAATGTCGAACTAGTGAATTTTTTTTCAATGCTGTATCGAAAGTCAGTGCACCCTGCGTGTGATTTGCTGATGATGAGATATGAAATCAATCATTTGGATGCAGTAATGCAGTTCATATTGATCTCCGGTTTTTCCCTTGTCTTCAAAAAATTCCTCTTTGCTGTCGTGAACAGAGCAACAGACATTTCATACATTTTGTTCTTTTTAACGGTCGTGTGTTCTCTGCGGAAGTGTGTATCCTCTCTCTCTCTCTCTCATTCTTTTTTCAGTGTTTGTCTCGGTCTCTATGGAATGATTGTATTTTTCAGATGTGGGTCATTCGTTTCGCTGTGGACTCGGCTTTCGTCATCAGTTTGTTGGTTACATGTCTGCTTTGTGTTTCGCACCCACTGTCAGAGGCGGGAATGCGGGCCTTTTATACTATTCAAAAAAGACGTTTTCTTGGACTCGCATTGGATTCAAAAATTCGGGTGAATTTTTTTTCTCTCTCTGAAGGACAGGATACAAACTCGCTAAAATCTAGATCATTCTTGCTCATCTGTTTCAAATAAAACGTCCGAGGTCAAAATTTTAAACTGTCAGTTTCAGTTGTTGACCATTGGCCAACTTTTAAATCGCCATTATATTTTTAAGTCTCATTTGCTGGAATTTGTAGTAGTCTATTTTGAATGCACAGATCTACATAATGGGCTGTACAAAGACAGTAAATGCCCCAGAATTTTAAGCGTACTATCTTTTGATTAACTGCGGGAACTGTTTAAAGGGTAAACACAAACTCCACTATGTAAGTAATTGCACTGCTGAAGTCTTTTTCAAAAGAGCCAAGCCACCCCGGTGACCAAGTGATCAGATGCTTTGTCTGTATGAGTCCGGGTTCGAGTTCCAGACGAGGCATGGGCTCTTTCATACGGCGCTAACTTTCTCCCTTTACTTGGAACCAGGGACCCTAACTTAAGGACAGGAGTTTTTTTACAGCCCTCAGTCATATCATACCTGCCAACTACTACGGGATGTCTATGGATTTTGTTGTCTGACTACCGAACTACGGAACTCACTGTCGAAACTACGGATTCTACGAATTTTAATTTGTTTTTATGTTGCTATTATTTTATGATTTACATGAGATTCTTGGCGGATTCGCGAAATTTCTTTTTTTTGTCATAATTTAGATCCTACTCAACATCGATGCAAAACTGTAGAAAATTTCGGGGGGGGGGTCCAATCTAGCAAAGGTATTTGATGTTTCAAAACTTTCGAAAAAGTTAAACGGAGTAAAAAGTTTTGCCCTCATCGCAATGTTTTTCGCCCGATGTTGCCTTTGTGTTCAGTATCGCTAAATATAATTTTATTGCGTAAATGCAATAAACTGCTACAGCTGTTGGCAGCATTTTGCAAAGAAGTTAGAGACACCGCGAAAATTACCCCGTAATATTCAAGCATAAGATTCTCGCGCGAATCCGAGGAATCCCGCCATTTTCGTTGTTATTTTGGTCATTCGCGAGATCGATGCACAAGTGAGCAGGAATTGGGGGAGGGATGATGTGCTTCGGAGGACGGAATTCCATCTTTACAAAACTTTCGAAAACGGAAGGTTGACGGAGATCAGATTTTTCCGTAATCGTACACTGAGAAAAAAATTTTTTTTTGAAACAACAAAATAGTTTTGTTGAGCTGTTTTGTCGATTTATTTTGTTGCTTTAGCCAAACTCCATAGGAATTGTTTTGTTGGCAACACAAAATTATTTCGTTGGCTATATTTTGTTAATTCAAGTAAACGTTTTATCACGGTAACAATACATATTGTTGGATCAAACAAAACCCCAAAAAATCGAACAAAACGTTTTGTCATGATAACAATAAATTGTGTTGAATCAACAATAATTTTCAGCAAAATACATTTGTAAATTTCAATAAACATTTTTGTTAACTGCATATCGACAAAATTTTTTGGTTGATTCAACAATTTTTTTGCTGAATTAACAAAACGTTTTCCTCAATGTAATTTCTTTTTCTCGAGATGTTGCCACTGTGCAGTGTTATTTTTAAACATTTTACTTTATAAAAAATTGCATCTCAGCTTAAAAACAGAGGGAAAATTTCCAAAACCGGAAGTCGGACAGAGCAAATTTTTTTTCCGTAATTGCACACCCCCCCCCTCCGTTTCCTAATGTTAACACTCTTTTCTGTTGTTTTCAACAAGCCTGAGATTGAATTCATGCTTTGAATGTCTTGCCATTATTTTTATTTACCCTCTCCCGAATAGCAGATAATTTCTAGTAAAGCTGGGAGAGCAAGAACGCCGGGCTGTCTTCAGCTTTTCGTTGATAGACAGTTTCCAGACAAAAAGAACCTTACAAATATTTTCTTCCTGCTGTGGGGAATTTTCGACAGCGCTGGAAGCCAGGTTCGTTTGGCTGATAAGCATTAATTAACATAATGAGCTTCCACCCCTACAGTCAGGGAGGTTTGTATCCATGGTTTCCAGTATAATAAACAGTGAATAAATAACACATATGGTGAGTACCTGAAAACTTCTTTTTTTTTTTTAGTGTGAAAAACATCGTCAGCATCGGGTAAATTTACATAACCTGAGCTTTTTTGGCAAATTGTTTTACTTCCAGTACGATATTTAACTCCCTAATAGTCCCTCCTTCCCAGTTCTAAACTGTTGGCGTCGCCACTGTGCAACGGGTAACTTATTTTGCAAGTGTAGTTCTGTCATAAGAAGTCGTCAACGTATTTTACGTTAATTATATCGCTGTGATTACTCGTATAATACTCATAGCTGGTTTAAATAGCACGGTAGTGTTAGGTGTGTAAGGTAGTTATCCAACTGCGTATGGGTGTGTGTGTGTGTGAGAGAGAGAGAGAGGGAGAAAGTTCGTGCTTGTGCATTTGTGTTTAAGTAAATATAAACAGATAGTACCATTAATCTGAATGCGTTTGATATGTGTTACTCTTTGTTAGGTGTGAGAAGGCTGGATGCATATGTGACATATATTATCTATTTTAATTTCCGTTTTTGTTTATTGCATCCTATGTAAATTTTTGATTATCTCTCTTTATACTTTCTTTTCGTCACGTCGAAACTCTCAAGAATTTATTTCCTTGTGTCCTCATTAGCAAGCAGTCAAATCAAGAGAACTGTTATACATGTATAAACAGGACCGTTTGTTTAAACGTGTTTGTTAGAGGTAAGGTACTGTGTCAGCAAGTCATTAGCTCGAACTTGACGAGATTTTTGTAAACAAGGATTGCCACGTAATTTCCATTCTGTTACAACGCTTTTGTGTGGTAAAATTAATTCTTTGTTAAATTTACTGTCAAGATCGCTATTAAAAATTACGGTTGAGCTTACAATTTAACTACTACTGTTGAGCTAAAATTAACTATTACTGTTTTACGACTACCCTGGAGAGTTGTCGTCTGATTCATCTGATGTTGTACCGTTGCTGAATTACAAAATAAGCGCATAACTGAGGACTTGAGCTGTAAGTCATCCTTTCATTACCTTTATTCCTACTGGTGTGAACCTTGAGAAACTTTATACATAGCTGAAATGCTGAAAAACCCCCTTTGATTTTAGTTGAAGATTTGTCCTCATTATAGTAGCCATTGTCATCACCAAACATTATCAATCCACTGCTGCATGAAGGTCCCCACAAGTTTCTTCCACAACGGTTTATCTTGGGCCAGTAACCTCCATGTCACTCCCGCATGCTTTCGAATTTCACCCACCCATCTCACATGTGGTCTTCTTCTGGGTCTTTTCCTGTCTCTTGGAATCCAGTCTAGAATTTCGGTTGTCCATCGGTGGTCCGTTCTTGTAGCAACATGTCCAGCCCATTGCCATTTCAAGGATTTTACCATTTCATGGATTTTACTCTGATTATGATGTCTTCCACTCTTGTCATTTTTCTTATCCATGAGTTCCTCTTCTTATCTCTCCTGGTTACACCAAGCGTGCATATCTCCATGCTGCTTTCAGTTGTCTGCAGTCTTTGTATGTCTTTTGTATTTAAGGTCCACTTCTATGCTCCGTATGTAAGCACTGAAAGGATGCATTGATTAAACACTTTTATTTTAAGACGTAATGGGATATTACTCTTAAAAAATGTGCTGTTTCTTCCAAAAGCTCTCCAACGAAGTTTTATACGTCGATTAATTTCTTCATCAATGTGACTTTTGCTTGATATCTGCTGTCCAAGGTAAATGTAGGTATCGGTTATCTCCAGCTTTCCCCCATCAATCGATAAATCTTCATTTCTTGTAAAAGTATTGTACATCAGTTTTGTCTTCTGAAAGTTCATTTTTAATCCCATTTCTTTACTCTTGTCAGCAAGTTCCTGGATCATACTCTGCAGCTCTGAAAGGGCAGTTACAAAACAGACTACGTCATCATCAAAACGAAGGTGAGTTAAATAATCTCTATTAATGTTTATCCCTTTGTTTTCCCAGTTCAATCATTGAAAGACATTTTACAATGTGGCATTAAAAGGTTTGGGAGATATGGTGTCACCTTGTCTGCCTACTACCGTCTTACTACTCATCATAGTAGTAAGACACAATAATTGCAACGCTAAAATAATGGAAAATATCTGCAATGTAAGTGAACGCTCTATTATATTCTGGGAATAAAGAGAAAGTGTTTTTCTCATATTTTTCACTTAATAATTTTATTTATTCTTTTCAATATCAGTATTCCTCAATCAGTACCTTTGTCTTTAACCTTTCCCCAGACTTGAAGCAATCTGCAGTCATTCATAGAATAGCAGGGATCCACGTCCCCTTTGTGTGATGCGTTGCCAATATCAAATTGAGCTGTTTCTTTGTTCATAATTATAACTTTATAATAAGTTGTTAAAATCGGTATGATTTAAAAAAATTATGTACCAAACCATAGCAACCATTCTGAACATGCCATTGGGAGTAAGTTAATAAAAATGACAGGGAAAAAGAAAAAAAACTTATGGAAGAAGGGAGAAACCAGACTGACTTTTTGACCTCTTTGATAAATAACGCGACGTAGAAATATAAATGCAACGGTCCGTTAAACAGAGAGCAAAAGACCTGAAGCAAAAAGAAAGTTGATATAAATATGACACAAACACGTATTTCATGTGTCGGCGATCACAGACTAAGCATTTGGTGTTTGTTCACTTCCCGATGAGAAGTAATAAAATTAAAAAAGAACAATTTGATGGATTTGGAATGAATAGTAAAGGACGTATTCTTGATGGCACCGTGAAATGTTTTCGGTGCTAATTATTGAATAATTTATTTTAACTGATATGGAAGTAACTTACATGTAGATTTTTTGTTTAATTCCATGGTCGTAAGTAGTGTGGAGCAGGCGGGGAGACTGTCCCGGGCGTAGTTCAAGAGAGGGCGCAAAAATAACTGCTTATAATCTGATCAAAATTAAAACCTTCGCACCAGTTTCTAAGATAGATTTTTCCCGCCATACTCGTTATTTCTCCACTTACAAACGTTGCTTTTAATGTTTCGCCAGTTTCGGTAATCCTGGCAGTCTAAAATTTGTATTTGTTTCTTAAAATGCTCTGGGAATGTTAACTGCTCACATTTAGATTTAGAGATTTATGTAGAAGATTTTACAGTAGGAAGGGAATGTCTGACCCCAGGTTTTAAACAACCCTAAGAAGTAGGAAGCTAGGAGATTTGGGTTAGAATGACCTACAGGAAAGTCACACGGAAGCGAGTTAGAAAGTCAGTAGAACAAATGATCGTATTTATAACGGGGGGGGGGGTCCAATATCCGGGACTGCCAGTAGCGTGATCTCTGAGGCACGGCGAATATTTAGTGGTTAGGCAGTCGAGCTGGGATTTAGCCCTCAACCATACGGTTGGAAGCCGGCTGCACTTTTAGAAATGCCGGCGATGTCATATGTACACTGCAAGACAAGGATGTCATTCACATTGTTAAAGATTCTCTGGGGGCTATTCCTGTTGGAAACAAACCGTGACCAAACACGATTAGCGGTAGGCGACAAGCAACGTGCCACGTTCTGAAAACACGAGGATGTGTGGAAGATAATTATAATTGTATTCAACTTTAAAAAAGTTAGTGAAATCATGCAATGCATTGATTATGATACGCTTTCCAACATACCAGAAATCATTACTCAAGTTATGAGGATAATGGCTGTAGAATAAATCTCGTTCCTATGACCTGACCTTTGACCCCATTTCGATGATATTCAACAGAAACGGTAAAGTATACTTCCGGAACAACATGATAAAATTTTGTCTCAATCGAAGCATTTTTATGTAAGTTATAACGCATAAGAGCGATGGTATGCTTCCCACTCCTATGTCCTGACCTTTGACCCCATTTGTCCCATTTTCAATAGGGTTTGTCCCCAGGTGATTCCCTACAACATACAAAAATTTCATCGAAATAGAACATATTTACGCAAGTTATGAAGCATAAGGGCAATGGAATGGATCCCGCTCCTATGTCGTGGTCTTTAACCCCGTTTGTCGCATTTTCAACAGAGTTTGTCCCCACGAGGTCCCCTACAACATACTAAAATTTCATCGAAATAGAACCATATTTACGCAAGTTATGAAGCATAAGGGCAATGGAATGCATCCCGCTCCTATGTCCTGACTTTTGACCCCACTTCACCCATTTTCAATAGGATTCGTTTCAACGTGGTCCCCTAACACATACCAACATTTTATTGAAATCGAACCATATTTACGCAAGTTATGACGCATAAGGGTGATGGAACGGTTCCCGCTCCTATGTCGTGACCTTTGACCCCATTTGTCCAATTTCCGATAGGGTTCGTCTCCACGTGGTCCCCTACCACATACTAAAATTTCAGCGAAATCGAACCAATTTTACGCGAATTACCGTTGGGACAGACGGACGGACGGGCAGACGGACAAAGCTGGAGCACATACGCTTCTTCAACCTACGGTTGGAAAGCATAAAAAAGGGATGTATTTTTCAATTATAACTTCTCCATCAGTCATCTGTAGTTGTCGTAGTCTACACTTATGTTAATAAACATCCGTACCACAAACACAACATCCATGCCTCATCGAGATTTATTAATAATGCCGTACCAAAAACACAAAATCCATGCCTCACGGGATTCGAACCCGAACCCAACTCGAACCAATTGTCAGAAGCAAGCGTTTAAACCACTGCTCCACTGGGGTGGCCGATTTTGGCACAGGGTGTTTCACTAGATAGTCCTCCCAAGGAATCAGTCATATTTTACGACACACTCTACTTAGAAACATGACATGTAATTTACAACGTACCTTAGTTCATGGGAATGTAGCACCATTCACAATAAAGGCTGGAAATGTCCACCATTAACATCCAAACACACTCGAATGTCACGCTGCATATTACCGAAGGACCTCCGCAGCATGTCGTTATCAATAGTCCGGATTGCTGCACTGATGCTGCTTTCTAAGTTTTCTAACGTACGAGGCTAATTGCTGTAAGCACGACACTTCAAATATCTCCATAAGAAAAAATCGGGAGGAGTCAAATCGGGTGAACGAGGTGGCCACAGCCCTTTGGAGATCATTCGTCAACCGAAGAAATAGGAAGTTTCCCTCATGCTTATACGGGACGTGTGGCATGTCGCTCTGTCCTGTTGAAAGTACCCCGTTGTCAAATTGATTTCGGTTAATTGGTCCACAAATTGCCTGAAAATGCTCACATGTGACGCCGAGTTTACAACGCTCCTGAATAAAATGGGTCCAGTTATTCGGATTCGGGACACAGCACACCAAACACCGACTTTTGCACGATGTAATGGGGTTTCGTGCAATTCTTGTGGATTATCTGAATTACACAAAACTCCATTACATCCACAATCTTCAGAATTTAGAGTAAAAATGTCAGGAACCAGGAACAATAAGACACACGTTTTCCAAGATCCGGTTCCTGCACAGTTGTCACACGGTACGGATGAAGCAATGCTTTCTTCGTGGCTCTCTGGCAGGTGGAAACAGAATTCCCAGTTTCGTGTGACAAACGTCGTAGTGACTTCTTTGGTGATGCCAGCAGCCTGTGCTTCAATTCTTCGATTTTTTTCTTCCGCTAAAGGAGGACGTCCGTCACTGTATTGGTTCAAAACGGTGCTGTGGTTTAAAATATTTTCGCTAATCTGGAGATATAACGTTTGTTTAGTGCTTTTCTTCTCCCAAACTTCTCCAGGAACTCACCCTGTGTTACTTTTATGGACTTAGTATTGACAAAAGTTATCAGAAACCCCTTCGAAAGCAAATAAACGGATCCGCTGCGTTGTTACTATGCGCGGTACAGCTGCAAACGGTTAAAGAACAAGCCTGCAGCTGAACTCGATCATATCGCACTCTGATGTTGAGTGAAAATGTCGCAGCTGCGGGAGAGAACTGACTTTGAAAAGGGAAAGATTGTTGGGTGTTATATTGTATTAGTGGGTTGTACATAAGAGAAATCGAGAGGTGTTTAAACATACCCAAGTCAACTGTTTTGCATGTACTGAATAAGTGGGAGACACATGGAGTGCCTGAAGCATCAAAATGTACCCACAGACCAAAGAAAATCAGTGATAGAGGACGTCGTAGCCTCAAAAGAGTCCTTACAGCTAATGGACGGAGTACTGCACAATACCTCACTGTACAGGTGAGTAAAAATGCTGGAACCTCGGTATGTACACGTACCATTCGCAGAGAACTTCATTCTATGGGTTACCCTGGTCGTGCGGCTGCTCATAAGCCATTCATCTCCACTCGGAATGCTACTCTTCGTTTAGCATGGTGTAGAGAACATTTATCGTGGACCGTAGATCAATGGGAACGGGTCCTATGGACTGATGAATCCAGATACACGATCCATCAGTCTGATGGCCGTGTATAGGTATGGCGGCAGCAGGGGGAATGCTATTTACCGCAGTGTACTGTTCCTACGGTCAAGTTTGGAGCAGGCAGTGAACTCGCGTTGGATTGTTTTCCATGGTATCGTCCCTGCCAATTGGTTATCATGGACAAACCTGTTAACCAGCATGCCTACCTCGATATTCTGCACAATTATGCCCTATCAACTCTATGGGAATCCTATGGAACCGAGTCTTGTTGGTACCAGCAGGATAATGCACCGATCGATAAAGCAAGGACTGTTACGGCGTGGTTTGACGACAATTCCGTATCGTGTGTGGACTGGCCAGCACAGAGCCCTGATCTTAATCACATAGATCACCTACGTGATGAATTAGAGTGCCGTTTAAGAAGTTTGGAACCAAGGCCAACTACTAGGCAAAAGTTAGCGGCAGCGTTATGTACTGAATGGAGGGGCATAGCTATCGCTGTGTTCCAAAACCTTGTCGAAAGCATGTCTCGAAGGGTCAGTGCATGCGTTAAGGCCAAAGGTGGACCGACACTGTACTAATGTATGTCAATAAATGCCATGTTGTGTTTCTCTTCTAGATGTACGGTGACTTTTGTCAATATAATGTATATAACGGTCCTAATTCTTGAAATTTTCGACCTTCGTATCACTAAAGGGTACTGACCAGATTTCACTATGTCTTCGCGGGTTTGCTGTACTCTGAGGTTGAGTAAACCTTTTTCCCAGATGAATTGTTTAGCTTACCGCGGAAAGCTCAATTTTTCGGCGGTTATGCCCTTCTTCTTCCCATTTCACCGCAGGCGTAGTTCTGCGGATTGGGTCGGCGAACCAAGGCCAGGAACTTTACTCTTGTGATCCACTACAGAAACACATGTATCCACAGAGGAACAGTTCATAAATTTCCTCATGAAAAAAATTCTGTTAACTCTTGGATGAAAGAGAAATGTTTAAATATGCATAGATTCAGTTTCGAACATTTTTTAATAGGAATTTGAAGTGAAAGAATCTTAAAACTCCACTCATGATTGAATGTAGTTTATCAAACCATGCTCAAAACAGGGTATTTATACCAGATAATTATACAGGGTCTTTCCCACATTACAAAAATTAAATATAAAAATGTATTACAAGTACAAGAAAGGGATTGCACGACAATGATGGAGCAGAAGTAAAGTTTTTTTTCCAGTGTTAGTATACCTCTACATGGGTGCCATTTGTGGCACGGAGGACATCTAAGCGATATTCGCTTTCACGCCATGTTTTGTTTAACATCTCAGCAGAGACCGAAACAATGACGTCCATTATTCTGCTTTTCAACGTTTCGACATCCGGAGTAAACTGGGTCTTTCACATAACCTCACAAGAAAAAGTCTAGAGGGGTTATGTCGGGCGTTCGAGGTGGCCATGTCATGGGACTGTCGCTGCCAATACATCTGTCCGAAAATGTGACATTCAGGAACTCACGAACTATTATTGAGCAATGTGGTGAGTCATCGCCTTGCTGGAAAATAACCGAAGGTTGGAGCGCATGCAACTGAGGTGCTGCAAAAAGTTCTAGCATGTCCATATACACGTTACATGTTACAGTGGGATCTGTAAAAAGAAGAGTCCGATGATTCTGTCATGCATCAGGCCGCACCCATACGCTCACTTTCGGGCTAGCCCTATGTTGTTCGATGACATAATGGGGATTTTCTGATCCCAAGATTCGCACATTGTGACTATTTACTGTACTAGATACGCGAAATGTGGCTCCATCTGAGAAACAGACACGGTGCAGATGAACACTATCAGGAGCTATGCGCTGCAACATCTCCGTCCCAAATGCAGCACTGCGATGACGGTCATCAAGCTGAAGAGCTTGAACGATCTGTATTTTATAGGTATACAGATCAAGACATTTATGTACAGTTTTGTGAACCGTGGCACTGGGAATTCTAATTTCCAGTGAAGCAAGAAGAATGGATTTCCTGAGACTTCGCAGGAATGTCTCCTGAACAGCTGCAGCTGTCTATTGTGTAACCGGTGGTCAGTTCGCTCAGGGGAAATCGCATACGTCGCTTAAACCTTTCATGGGAGATCACTACCCATCGCTTTAAACCTTTCTTACCAAGCTTTTATGCTTTTTTTGATCCGGTGGTGATCGTCTGTGCTCTTTTCTGAAATGATGCTGGAACCGCTGATTTGGTTTCATGGAATCACAACACGCAAGCCATTTTTTCTCCCATGGAAGCCATTATCGATGAAATGCTCCTCTTATTCAGCAGTAGCGCTCACCTTAAGAACAAAAAAAAAATAAAAAAACTTTATGAGCGCTCCTGCATTATGTTGCCAACCTTTTTATTTTTAACATACATAGATTTTTTATATTAATTTTTGGAAGTTAGGAAGGACTTTATGGACGCCCTGTATATCTTTGGTCTCTGATCGTCTACTGCGCAGCAGTATTCCCAATGCTACCTGTCATTATGATTCATGAAGTACCATTTGATCCATGGACCAATACTTATAAATCATTGTTTCTTTTAAGATAAATGTGGATGGGACACAGATTTCGGAATATCTCTGCCGGAGAATTGCTTTGTGTTATGTACGTCGATAAGGGTATGGGGATGATAGACCATCAAAATTGTTACTAATATCTCCTTCAGAATTACAAAATGAGGATAAAGACCACCAATGACGACCCTTTGGCTCCCAGTCCAACGCCCTAGGTTTAACTGTAGTTAGCTTAATTTGCACTGCTGGCCACCCAAAATGCAACACCAGGAAGGACACGAGATAGCAAAGCCAGGTTTACTGGACACATAACGACAGATACAAAGATGAAACGATTGAGCTTACAGGCCCGTGCGACTTGCGGAACACGCAGACATCAATAGTTCGTGTGGTCCCAATGGCTGGCAATAACGGCCGCTACACGCCGCGGCATCGAACGAAAGAGGCTTTGGATGTGGGCTTGGGGTAGGTCGGTTCAGGCTGCTTCCACACGTTGCCACAGTTCATCAGGCGTAGCCGCGGATGGTGCTTGCCGGGCCACTCGCTTGCCGATCAGCGACCAGACGTGTTCGATGGGCGACATGTCGGGAGAACAGGCTGGGCACGACAGCAGTGACACCTGTAGGGCCGTGAAGAATTGTTGCACGATGCGTGCAACGTGCGGGCGCGCATTGTCCTGTTGAAACGTGGCCGCTGGCAGGTCCTGCAGGTAAAGGAGGACTACGGGCTCCAAAACGTCGAAGATGTAGCGGTGGCTGTTGAGTGTACCGGCGATGTGTACAAGAGGGGTGCGGGTGTCATATCCAATTGCGCCGCAAACCATAACGCCAGGTGACGGACCGGTATGGCGATGCATCATGCAGGTGTCATACAGTCTCACGCCGCGGTGCCGCCACACGCGGATCCGACCATCGTGGTGTTGCAGGCAGAAGCGGGATTCGTCGGAGAAGACAATGTCGTGCCATTTCGTAGTCCAGGTGCGGCGTTCAACGGCCCACTGCCGCCGCACTCGCCGGTGGTGTAACGTCGATGGTAATCGGAGCAATGGGCGCCGTGCGACAAGTCCCCGCTACTGCAGACGACATCGAACGGTACGTGCTGACACAGGTTGTTGCGCAACACACCCTAATTCCAGCGCCAACGTTCGTGATGTGGCGGTGCGAGCCGTCAGTACCCGCCGCACAACATGCAGGTCCTATCGTTCGGTGGTGTGCCGCGGCTACGGCAATCGCTCACGTCTGTCCGTCCGTACCTCCTGCACCCACGGAATCCATACTCGCCTCACTGTGGCTGGATGTCGTCCCACACGGGCGCCGATGTCTCGGTACGATAAACCGCTGTCGCGATAAGCAACTATTCGTCCTCTGTCGAACTCCGAAACGTGCTGGAATGACTGCCGTATTCTGCGACGAGGCATCACCAAGCTTCCCACGCACAGGTCCGGCAGCACAACACACTTCCACTACTTACACCCCACCTTCTGTGCACCCTTCTTATAGTGCTCCTCGGTGGCGTGCCGGGCGAACATGATTTGCATATGCCCTGCAATGCTAATCGTTTGCATATCTTCTCGCGGGCGACGCATGCTGCGAATTTCAGGCCAATCGGATTCTTCCTTCTTGGCGTTGCATTTATAATGGCGTGCTTTGTCCGGGGGCAAAATTTTCACAGAAGTAGAGATAATTTTGCTTTGTGATTTTAGATCAAACGCCCAACATATGTATAAATACACATTATACTGATGAAAGTCACCGGACACTCATTCAAAAGCAAATGAACGGTTCTGCTGCGTAGTTAAGATGCGCGGTACAGCTGGAAACGGTATAAAAACAAGTCTGCAGCTTACCGCGATCATATCGCAATGTGAGGTTGAGTGAAAATATCGCGGCGGGAGAGAACTGACTTTGAGAAAGGAAAGATTGTTGGGTGTTTTATTTGTGGGTTGTCCATAAGAGAAAACGGAGAGGCGTTCAAACATACCAGAGTCAGCTGTTTTGGATGTACCGAAGAAGTGGAAGAAACATGGCGTTCCTGAAGCAGCAAAACGTACCGGCAGACCAAAGAAAATCAGTGATAGAAGACGTCGAAGCCTCAGGAGAGTCGTTACAGCTAATCGACGGAGTACTGCACAAGACCTCAGTGTGCAGGTGAGTAAAACTGCTGGAACCTCGGTAAGCTCACGTACCATTCGCAGAGAAATTCATTCTATGGGTTACCGTGGTCGTGCGGCTGCTCATAAGCACTTTCATCTCCACGCGGAATGCTACTCGTCGTTTAGCATGGTGCAACGAACATTTATCGTGGATCGTAGATCAATGGAAACGGGCCCTGTGGACTGATGAATCCAGATACACGATCATTCTGATGGCCGTGTGTGGGGTTTGGCGGCAGCTGGGGGAACGCTATTTACCACAGTGTACTGTTCTTACGGTCAAGTTTGGAGCTGGTAGTGTACTCGTGTGAGATGTTTTTTCGTGGTATAGTCCCGGCCCATTGGTTATCGTGGGACAAGCCTGTTAACCTGCCCGTCTACTTCGATTTTCTGGGCAATTATGTCCTACCAACTCCGTGGAAATACACTATGGAGCCGAGCCTTGTTGGTATTAGCAGGATAATGCACCGGGCCATAAAGCAAGAACTGTTACGGCGTGGTTTGACGATAATTTCGTATCGTATGTGGACTGGCCAGCACAGAGCCCTGATCTTAATTCCACACAGCACCTGTGGGATAAATGAGAGCGCCGCATAAGAAGTTTGGAACCAAGGCCTATTACTAAGCAACAGTTAGCGGCATCATTATGTACTGAATGGAAGCGCATACCGATGTGTTTCAAAACTTTGTCGAAAGCATGTCTCGAAAGGTCAGTGCATGCATTAAGACCAAAGGTGGACCGACACCGTACTAATGTATGTCAATAAATGCTATGTTGTGTTTCTCTTCTAGGTGTCCGGTGACTTTTGCCAATATATTGTAGATAGAAGGAAACGGTGATTTTTTTAAAAACAATAACGTTTTGTGTATATAATGTAAAGCTCAAATGCAATTAACGATTGTAAATAATTATTCAAAATAATTATTCGTTCTTTCTGAACAATTCAGGCTACCTCTCGAGTGATCTACCGGAAAATATTCCGGTGTCCTAGTGGACCAATTTGATCCTGTTTACATCCATGTAAGCGGAATATCTGTAACCGACAGGTTAACGTTTCGACAATCTCAGAAAACACATTTCTTCTGCGATTTAAATCTTTTACGGAAATTCTTGCACTTCTTCAAAAATGAGTGAAAACGAAAGAAATGTTTTTGGCATTAATAGAAAATGTGATCGTAGAAAGTGAAAAAGGTAGTAAGTGTTCACCATTCAGCGGAATTCTATAGTCACGAAAGTTCCCAAATAAATGATTTATTGAAGAAAAACTATGAAATCAAGGATTCAATATTTATTAAAATATCGCAAAAAACACGTCCGTCTCCATATTCGCCGACTGTGCTCGTGCTCAGATGCATGAACACCCTCAGAATGTTTCCTGTGATATAGACTGGATCCACACTTAAATTTTTTTTTTCACAATACGGAAAAATAAATGGTGAGAGCCAAAGCTAAGCGCAAGTATGTTTACCGTTAAAAAAAAGATCAGTGTTGTATAAAAATTTGTCTTAGAGGGGAACGACGGATTAGGTAAACATAATCCGGAAGAAAAAGGGCTGGGGGGTACGATTGAAGGGCTACCCACTTCAATCGTATCTGAACTTTCCACCCTTCCAATAACCTTAGAATAACTTGGTGGCGCAGTGGTCTAAGCGATGGCTTATGATCATTTGTCCGTGAAGGGTCCGGGTTCAAATCCCGGTGAGGCTTGGATGTTGTGTTTGTCTTACGGCACTGGTTCGCTTTCTTCCTTGGAACCAGTGACCCTAAATTGGGGACGGGCGACTGCTTATAGCCCATTGAGTTACTCACGGTGGTCATTAAACCTTCGATCAAAAAAAAAAAAAAAAAAAAAAGTAACTCAAAGCAAGTTAAGATAAAAAAAAAATATTTTCTAAACTTTTACTAAGTTCGGAATATTATTCCTTTATTTTAAATCACTAATCAGTCAGCAAAATGTAAATAAATAAAGAAAGAAGAAACTTGCATTTGGCGATTATATGATACATAATAACCGTTTCTTGTCTTTTTTTTATTGAAGGTTTAACTGCCAGTGTGAGCAACTCAGTGGGCTATAAGCAGTCCCTAATTCAGGGCCACTGGTTCCAGTGAAGGGAAAGAGTCACTGCCGTAAGACAAACACAACATCCATGCCTCACCGGGATTCGTACCCGGACCCATCTCGGACGAATTGTCAGAAGCCATCGCTTAGAACACTGCGCCATCGGGGCGATGTTTTTTATTTAAGAACACACGCTGAGGATCGTTGGGTGTGTAATGCGTCATTTTTTGTTTTTGTTTTTTTTGTTACAAGTTTTCAGCCATTGATTCTTTTTAAGATTTGACAACCTTCTATTGGCCTGGTGGACGCGGGCATCAATTGGAAGTTTAGAGATTTTTGGTCTAGTACGCAGTGGCATCGGGTCATTATAGGGTTCCAGGGCATGAAAATGAGAACAAAAAAAAAAAAAAAAAACCGATTTTTCTTTTAATTGGAGAAATTCCGAAAGAAAATCCATATAACCATTTCCCAAATGTTCTGTATGTAAATGTGAACCACTACAGTAGTTGAGCAACTGGGTAACATATTACAGCCTTACACATCCGTTCATTACAGCGTAAAGAATACTGCTTGTTGGTAGAGACGACACCCGTCAACTCGTCGCCATGGCTGCCTTGATGCTTCAAGGAACAGTAATGAATGAGCACAGGCATGCAGATCTGCGCATGCGTAAAACTTTCTTTCGCGACTGGTCGCATTTCTGTTTAACAGCAGCAACTTTGCTTCCGCGTCATCGGACAATGAGCGGCTGATTTTCATTTGTGGAGTTAAGCCAGTTATAAAATTAGCTCATGTAAGTAAAATGAACAGAGGAACTTTTTATTGGAACACCCTTTTAATTTATTGAGGGATGAAGAAAGAAAAACGTCTTAAAGACTTGGGCCTAAATCGACCAAATATTTTATTGGTTCAAAAACATAAGGATCAGTCTAGAACTTTTAATGTGGAGTTATGGCAAAATATCTTGGTTAACTAGAAGCGAAAGCAAACATACTTTGTCTTGTTTCTACTGTTTTGTTTATGTTATAAAGCACTGCATATACACTATATTGACAAAAGTCACCAGGCACCTAGAAGAGAAACGCAACATAGCATTTATTCACATATATTACTAGGGTGTCGACCCACCTTTGGCCTTAACGTATGCACTCACCCTTCGAGACATGCTTTCGACAAGGTTTTTGAGCACAGCGATAGATATACGCTTCCATTCAGTACATAATGCTGTCGCTAACTGTTTCTTAGTAGTAGGCTTTGGTTCCAAACTTCTTATGCGGCGTTCTAATTCGTCCCATAGGTGATCTATGGGATTAAGATCAGGGCTCTGGGCGGGCCAGTCCACACACGATACACTGTTAAAAATTTGTGGTAGGTTGCACCAAAAAGTGGTGCTGCACCAGCTGCACCACTTTCTGAGAAAAGGTACACCATTATATGGTGCAAACAAAACTCAACAACATGGTGAAATCTTGTACTATAATGTGGTACAACCTTGTACCATAACGTGGTGCAAAGTTGCACCATTTTATTGGTTTTTTCTGCCCCACATAATGGTGTATCTTTTCTCAGAAAGTGGTGCAGCTGGTGTAGCACCACTTTTTGGTGCAATCTACCACAAATGTTTTAACAGTGTACGGAATTATCGTCAAACCACACCGTAACAATCCTTGCTTCTTGGCTAGGTGCATTATCCTGCTGGTACCAACAAGGCTCGGCGCCATAGTATTGCCACAGAGTTGGTGGGGCATAATTGTCCAGAATATCGAGGTAGACGTGCTGGTTAACAGGTTTGTCCAGGATAACCAATGGGCCGGGACCATACCACGAAAAATACCCCAACAGGAGTACACTGCCAGCTCCAAACTTTACCGTAGGAACGGTGCACTGAGGTAAATAACGTTCCGCCGGTTGCCACCATACCCACACATGCTCATCAGACTGGTGGATCGTGTACCTGGATTCATCAGTCCATAGGACCAGTTTCCATTGATCTATTGTCCCCGATAAATGTTCTTTACACCATACTAAACGAGGAGTAGCATTTCGAGTGGAGATGAAAATCTTATGAGCAGCCGCACGACCACGGTAACCCATGGAATAAAGTTCTCTGCTAATGGTACGTGTACATACCGATGTTCCAGCATTTTTACTCACCTGTATTCTGAAGTCTTGAGCAGTATTCCGTCGATTAGCTGTACCGACTCTCCTGAGGCTTCGACGCCCTCTATCACTGATATTCTTTGGTCGACCGGTACGTTTTGCTGCTTCAGGTACGCCATGTGTCTTCCACTTATTCAGTACATCCAAAACAGTTGACTTGGGTATATTTAAACGCCTCTCGGTTTCTCTTATGGACAACGCACTATTATAACACCCAACAATCTGTCCTTTCTCAAAGTCAGTTCTCTCCCGCCGCGACATTTTCACTCAACATCAGAGTGCGATATCATAGCGGTCAGCTGCAGGCTTGTTTTTACAGCGTTTCCAGCTGTACCGCGCATGTTAACAACGCAGCTGATCCGTTCATTTGCTTTTGAAGGGGTGTACGGTGACTTTTGTCAATATAGTGTATATAAATAAAATTCTACTTCATTCTATGTGATTAAGTATGATTTCAGTAGATGGCGTTTGGAAACCTCACATTCTGCTGAAATTATATTTCACAGTACGGAAGAAGGTTGAGAACAATTTTAATAATCTTTAGCTCCGTACACATTTTAGGTCAACCTGCGCCACGCTGGTACACTGAATTAAGTTTCGCAAGGCTAGTTTTTCTTGCTTTGCTGTTGCTCTTTATTGCCCTTAACTTAGGATCTCTGAAGCCTGTCACTTCGTGGGGTCGCCAACACTATAAACCGGACCAACCAGCTATTACGCAGAGAATACATAGGATTCATTAATCACTCTGTCACCTTTTTAAATTGTGGGGACTATAAAACTAAAAGCTTAGCTTTCCTACTGTTTCCACACCGATTCTGTTGCTCGTCTTAACAAAGGCCACATATATAAATCCTGTGAAACAGAAGAAAGCCATTGCAGAGCAGCTCTGTACTCTTCACTAGCGCAAAGCACACGGTGGTCGCTCATGAACCTTCAATTCGAAAAAAAAAAAAAAAAAAAAGCAAAGCAAATGAGGGTCCATCTCTGTATCTCTGTATTCTCGAAAACCTACAGAAGATTTGGAAAAAATCAGCATTTAAATAATTTTAATGGTACACTGTAACTTTTACACTAATGTTAATGATCTTGGGATTTACATTGGTTGCAAATGAAGATTAATGATTTAATTAAATTATTTTAAATTTAAAATTAAATTAAATTAAAAGCTGCATCATTAAAACCTGCATCACTTAGAACTGCAGTTTTTTCTTATTTTTTTTTCATTACGACGAAAGAGGGGGAACGAGCGAGTACGAGGTAGAGAACAAAGTTCGCGCCCCCATGTTCGTAACTAGTGACGCTAGGCAATAACAGATGGCGCCACGGTAGCACTTCACCTATCTTCCGCTCTTCTCGCACATGAAATGCTTTCAGCCATATCATGACTCTATCATCATCATCATCATTGTCAACCATTATCAATCCACTGCTGGACGAAGGTCTCCCCAAGTTTCCTCCACAACGGTCTGTCTTGTGCCAGTCTCCTCCATGTCACCCCTGCATACTTTCGAATTTCATCCACCCATCTCCCATGTGGTCTTCTTCTGGGTCTTTTCCTGTCCCTTGGAATCCAATCTAAAATTTCGGCTGTCCATCGATGATCTGTCCTTCTGGCAGTATGTCCAGCCCATTGCCATTTCAGGGACTTTACTCTGATCATGATGTCTTCCACTCTTGTCATTATTCGGATCCACGAGTTCCTCTTCTTATCTCTCCTGGTTACACCAAGCATGCACCTCTCCATGTTGCTTTGAGTTGTCTGCAGCCTTTGTATGTCTCTTTTAGTTAAGGTCCACGTCTCTGCACCATACGTAAGCACTGGAAGGATGCATTGATCAAACACTTTTCTTTTAAGACATAATGGCATATTGCTCTTGAAAATTATGCTGTTTCTTCCAAAAGCTCTCCAGGCAAGTTTTGTACGCCGATTAATTTCTTCATCAATGTGACCCTCACTTGATATCTGCTGTCCAAGATAAACGTACGTGTCTGTTATCTCCAGCTTTTCTCCATCAATCAATAAATCTTCATTTCTTGTAAAAGCATTGAACATCACTTTTGTCTTCCGAAAGTTCATTTTTAATCCCACTTCTTTACCCTTGTCAGCAAGTTCCTGGATCATACTCTGCAGCTCTGATGGGCTAGTTGGAAAAATGACTACGTTATCAGCAAAACGAAGGTGGGTTAGATAATCTCCATTAATCTTTATCCCCTTGTTTTCCCAGCTCAGTGACTGAAAAACACCCTCCAATGTGGCATTAAAGAGCTTCGGAGATATGGTGTCACCTTGTCTCACTCCCTTTCCAATTTTTATGTGTGTTGTATTTTCAAACAGCATAATCTTTGCACTTGCATTTTCATAGATGTTATTAATAATATTAATGTATGCATCTTCAATACCGCAGGTTTTCAGAGCCATTGTAACTGCTGATGGTTTCACCGAATCAAAGGCTTTTTCATAATCGATAAAAGCCATGCACAATGGAAGTTCATATTCCCTCGCTCTTTCAATTAGTTCTCTCAGCACATGGATATGATCTATTGTGCTGTAGCCACTCCTGAATCCAGCTTGTTCTCTCGGTTGAGCCATGTCCAGTGTTACCTTCAAGCTGTGTGAAAGAACTTTAGTGAAGATTTTATAAACTACTGATAGGAGGCTGATAGGTCTGTAGTTTCCGAGATCCTCAATGTCACCTTTCTTATGTAGCAGGATCATTGTAGCGGTGTTCCAATCCTCAGGAATCTTTCCTTCATTAAGGCATCGAGTGAAAATTTGGGCGAGTACTGTTTCGATTTCTCCACTTGCTTCTTGTATGGTGTCTACAGTAATTCCATCTTCTCCTGGAGCTTTTCCCCGCTTCATGTTCTTGATTGCATGTGCAACTTCTGCTGGAAGGACTGGAGGAACTCTGGTACTGGTATCTTTCATGATGTCTGGAGTGCATGTATCATCCCTTTTCATATAATTTGGAGTAGAAATCTTTCACTCTTGTCAAAATTTCTCCTCTATTTCTTGTTATAGAACCATCTTCTTTTCTCAGAGCCATAATCTGTTTTCTTCCCTTACTGAGATGTCCCTTTGCTATCTTTAGGCTTTGGTTGTTTTCAATTGCTTCCCTCACTAGTTCACAGTTGAATTTTCTTACGTCTTCAGTGATACTTTTTCGTACTGTCTTGCATAGCTCTATATATTCCACTTTGGAAGTCACATCTTCTTTAGTTGTCCTCATCTCTCTTCTTTTTGCATCAACATTTTCGTTTTTCCTGATAATTTATTTACATGCAACTTGTTCTTAGACCCAGCTAATTTTGTTGCTGTTTCCATAAGAGCTTTGGTTACTTTTCTGTTAACTTCAGAGATGTCCACTTCTTCCGATGTTAGGCCTTCTAAAGCAGAGAACCTGTTCTTCAGTTCCAACTTGAAGGTATTATGGTGTTTTTTAAGATTGGTTATGTCAATAGATTTTGTTTGTCTTATGAGCTTGCCACGTTCAAGTTTAGTGTTGAGGTGCATCTTACATCTCACCAATCTATGGTCACTACCTGTGTTGAACTTGTTTAGCACACTGCAGTCTTCTATGACGAATTTTTTGTTACACATAATAAAATTCAATTTCACTTGTCGTCCCATTTGGATGTCTCCATGTCCATTTCCTGTGTGGCTTTTTCTTGAAGAAGGAGTTCAAGATGAAAAACCCTTCTGCCTCTGCAAACTCAACTAGAGTATTTCCACGCTGGTTTCTGTTGCCGTGACCGAATTTACCTACTGAAGTTTCATTCTGTTGCCGTTGCCCTATTTTTGCATTGAAATCTCCCATAATTATTTTCAAGTGCTGCTTGCCTTTATTATTTAGATGGCAGATTTCCTCATAAAATTCTTTACCATGAGATATATCTAAAGACCTTGGACTCTATGCAATGTCTCGGAAGAAATATGCTTCAGGGAATGATAAGTACTCTTCCCGCCCACTTGGTACGTGTTTTTTTATGCTGACATTCCTATTGATAGAGAGATGATTCTCACGTATTTTTTCGCCAAAGGATTGTCTTACGACGAGGCGATTGAAGAAACCTTACATAGCCACATCCACTGAGACAGTTAGCGACTGGTATTCGTATTGCAGACAACTAGTCTCACAGTTTATGGCAGCCTCGCAATGTAAATGTACTTTGCAGACCATATTCTGGAATAATTATTCCAACGGAATTGCCGTCTTTCCTCTGAACATTGCTTTGAAGTCCTGATATTCCTGCAATCAGACAGTTCTTCCCTGGCAGATAAAACTTTCCTTGCTTTTATTCTGCTAGCTACACAGTTTCATATTCTTCCGTGAAAATAAATATTTCACACATATGCCACAATCAACATTCAAAAAGGTCCTTTTAAGCGCCACCTTTCATCCATATTATTCACTTCCTTTGCCACTTTCACAACATAACGAAACGCTTCACGATGTAGCGATAACGTGTCGCCATCTATCCTCCCTTCATAAAACTATTTTTGGGCCGAACCTGGAAGGTTTACCTTGGTTTCAACAGAATAAAAAAAATGCCTAAAATGTATAATCAGCCTACTGAATTGGATGCACGACTTCATGTGCTGCTATCTAAGAAGCAGAAAAGAAGATCTAACATTCATATTCCTAAAATTTAAATAGCAATCACCGAATCTCATAATAGATATTTATAACTGTCTCAGAAAAGTGAAAAAAAATCCTTACACTTTTTTTTTTTCACCGATAGAGCATATTGCTGTCTTAAGCACGAAGAACAAGACATAACCCATTTCAACACGAAATCAACCAAGTCGAATCATCGCAAGCTGTGAAAACATCTTTACTTACGAAAATTAAAACTTGTTTAAAAGGTTAAAATGATTAAAACAATGTGCGTGATCTTTCGGGTCTGTCTTTTGCAGACCCATTCTCAGGCACAACAAGAAAACTCACACGGGGCACGCTGGCTTATATACGCACCACTGTGCATCAACAAGATACAGCGCATGCGCCGTACTACAAGGTCGGGTATGCTTTACACAGAAAGTAACAAATGAAAATATGTACAAATGCATGAAAAGAAATACAAATGGCAGTAAGTAAGTAATCAAAACATATTTGCAGTAGAAGGGGGATTCTCCAACAGGAACCTCCAGTGAGCAGGTATGATTTGCAGGGTTTCTTCATTACAACATTGTTCGGCAAAATCATAAATATATAAACTCTCCAAAAAGAGCACTGCAGTTTTTGTTCTGGCCGAGCACAATAATTCAGCATCATTCCATAGTGGGAAATAATCGCCTTTGTTGACTGTTCGGGCTAAGGCCGTTGCGGATGAAAGGGTGCGAACATTGTATTTATGTTTGGAGATTCTCACCCCGAGTGGCCGACAAGTTGATCCAATGTAAGCTGTCATAGGGAGAGAGTCATCAACAGATTGTAGTGGCACGGAATATACACCATATTTTTCCATGATTGAGACTTGGTCACGATCAGACTTGACCAAGTTGAAAAGGCATTCGGAAGAAATGCCGAAACTGTAGTTGAAATTACGACACGTTGCTGAATTATTGTGCTCTCCAGAACAAAAACTGCAGTGCCCTTTTTGGAGAGTTTATATATTTATGATTTTGCCAAACAATGTTGTAATGAAGAAACCCCGCAAATCATACCTGCTCCCTGGAGGTTCCTGTTGGAGAATCCCACTTCTACTGTAAATATGTTTTGATTACTTACTTACTGCCATTTGTATTTCTTTTCATGCATTTGTACATATTTTCATTTGTTACTTTCTGTGTAAAGCATATCCGACCTTGTAGTACGGCGCATGCGTTGTATCTTGTTGATGCACAGAGGTGCGTATATAAGCCAGCGTGCCCCGTGGGAGTTTTCTTGTTGTGCCTGAGAATGGGTCTGTAAAAGACAGACACGAAAGATCTCGCACATTGTTTTAATCATTTTAACCTTTTAAACAAGTTTTAATTTTCGTAAGTAAAGATATTTTTACAGCTTGCGATGATTCGACTTGGTTTAATTCGTTTTGAAATGGGTTATGTCTTCTTCTTTGTGCTTAAGACAGCAATATGCTCTGCCAGTAAATTTTAATTAGCACGACAAAAACTTCCACTCATCTTATATTATTTTTTAGAATGCGGTGCCGTTTGTTACAGAAACGTATTTCAGGAGAGTCTCATCGAAATATATTTGACTTATAGTCTCCAATTATTGTTTTCCTATTAATCATGGTCGTATTTAGAGGAGGGAGTGCGGGGGGGGGGGAGGTAAGGGGCCTTGCTCTCCCGAAAGCTTTTTATTTTTATATAGTTTTGGTTGAAATGCCACTTGCAGTAGAAAAAATGTTTCAATTTAACAAAAATTCCTAAACTTACATTAGACAAAAATGCTTATCATTAATAAAATGCTTCAACATACATTATTAGAGAAAAATGTTTTTTGTTTCTATTTTTCATTTACTTTTATTTTGTTCTGGTGGATTTCAAAAACTTCCATTTTTCGTCGTGTTGGTCTCCCCGAAAATAAATTCTATATACTCTCAGTGGAATGGAAAAATGTAGGAAAAAATATATAGAGAACCAATTTAGAGTTTGATTGACTACAGGACGTAGTTAATTGAAGTCTAAATTTTTCTTTACGGTGTAATTATACCCATGTGCACTATTTCCCTGCCGTCAACTTCGTAAGATTGGTGAGATTAAATTGCAGTTTTATATATGAATTTGATTATGCATTATGTTACTTGTGCAAAATGTTTTGGGAAGACCTATCTATTTTCTATGTGCTAATTGTATCTTTTCGTCTTCTCACTTTGCTTCAGGGACAACACCTAGGTCTCTGCGCCGCGGGGGTGGATTAAAGAAATGAAATCCCTCTTGTAGTGACGTCACGCGGAGAACAAGGCTTTCGATTCGTTTCCAATACTATCGTATATGACATCAAATACGACGGTGACGTATCTGGTCGCGTAACACGAGAGTGACGGAGAGAGCTTGTCTTTCTAATGTCATGACCTTGAACTTTGTTGAACAAGGTTTGTTTTTCGTTTTCACTGCTTGGTCTTAATGCAACCAAGTGTTTGACGAACAGGGTAGAAGCACGTGGTTCTTATCAGGAAGAGCAGACTTGAAATTCCGCAAATTACACCGCTGCCGCAGTGGTCCAGGCCATGGCTTCTGATCATTCGGCCGACATGAGTCCGGGTTCGAATCTCGGTGAGGAATGGATGTTGTGTTTGTTCTACGGCACTGGCTTTCTCCCTTCCCTGGAACCAGCGACTAAATTAGGGACGGGCCAAAGCTTGTTGCTCACGCTGGTCGTTAAACTTCCAATAAAAAAATTACGTCCCCTCGAGTTCAAAAAATAATCCATGATTTTGATTGGGAGCGCCTGACGGTCGTGTACGGTCGTTAAACCTCCAATCAAAAAAAAAAAAAAACTTTGGATCACAGGTTCTGCTGCCCTTAACAATTACATATTATAATTTGACGTTCCTACCGGCATTCCTCCTGGGTGTTCTTTTTTCACTTTCCGGCAGTGTATATGTGCATTTTCAATGCCACAGGAATTCAAATACCTTGTAACTGGTGATGACTTCACGGATCCTTTCATGTTGAATAAAAAATGGGGGTAATGAAAAGTCATACTCATTCGCTCTTTCAATTAGTACTCGTAAGTACATGGAATTGAAACAACAACTCCGGAAAGTATTCAACGCAAAATATCACACACACACACACACACACACACACACACACACACACACACACACATGTGTAACCTAGTGTTCATTATACACTGAAGAGCAATTGAATTAGAGACAGCTGGCGTTATGCAAATGTGGCGCTGTGGGCGGCCCTGTAAACGGAAACGACATGACGTATGCAGAGATCCGACAATATAAGGAGTGATGCGACGGGAATCAGTAAGAGTTGGACGCAGTATGGGTAAGACGAAGGATCTAAGCGCATTTCATCGTGGGTAAATTGTCTGGGCCCGAAGAATGGGTCACTCCATCTCGGAAGTCGTGCAGGCACTGGGATTTTCACGAGCCACTGTGTCACGGGTGCACCGTGAGTACATCGAATCCGGTAAAACCATCCCTGCAGGGGCCAACTGCCGTGGACAACAGCGTGTGGACGAGGGGGTCATCGTTGGCTAGCTCGCATTGTAACAGCGGATAGACGGGCCACAGTGCAAGAAATCACTCGGCAATTTAACGCTGGTGCACAGAAACGAGTAAGCAGCCACACCATTCAGAACCATCTCCTCGCTATGGGGAACAGAAGCCATCGTCCCACGAGGGTACAGCTGCTGACCGCACATCACAGGGTGCAAAGTATAGCATGGGCATGGGAACATCGCCACTGGACCCTAGACATGTGGAAAAATGTTGCCTGGACTGATTAGTCGAAATTCACGTTGGTACATGCGGATGGCAGAATACGAGTACGGAGCAAACCACATGAAGCGATGGATCGTTCTTGCCAGCAGGGTACTCTTCAAGCTGGTGGGGGTGGCATTCTCGTCTGGGGACTGTTTACGTGGACTGAAATGGGACCCCTGGTACTGTGACATCGTCCCTCACAGGTCAACGTTACCGGGATATCCTGGACGACCATTTGCACCCGTTTGTGCGTCTTCAACATCCCACTGGGGACCTCATCCTGCAACAAGACAATGCACCGTGCCATCACTCCCGAATTGTACCCGAATGGTTGGATGAACACTCCACGATGTAACCTCGCTTCCTTGGCCACCTAGGTTACCTGACCTCAATCCCATGGAGCACATCTGGGATGCCATCGAGAGAGATGTTCGAGGCTCTGACCCCCTCGATCAAATCTTCGTGAACTGTGGGAGCTTGTTCAAGGCTCGTGGATCCTTATTGCTTCCCAACGCTTCCGGTGTCTTGTCGAGTCCACGCAGAGAGGAATCGTCGCCGTCATCAAGGCGAAAGGTGGTGCTACACGTTACTAGACAGGTATCTCCAATTCAATTGCTCTTCAGTGAAGCTGTCTTCGTTTAAAAATGACGCTAAATCAAAGGCTGGAAATATTGAAGCAAAGAATGCTGAAAAGAGCAGATTTTTGCATGTCGTGTAATACACTGGCGGAAAGTGAAAAAAGAACACCAAGAAGGAATTGGCGGGCGATCATGAAATTTACATATGTTAATGGGCTCGAGTTTACGTAGGTGTGATGTTAATTTCGGGACCAACCGGTGAGCGCTTACGTCACAGCACGGCATAATATGCAAATTATCGTCGGTGGTATTTAAGGAGTACGGCCAAGTGAATGTAATCAGTCATCGGCGTACGGACACGTGCGAAGACCCTGAAGAAGCTGCAATGCCTGGGCATGGAAGACGTGTACGATTTCCGCAGTTATCGGACTTTGAGCGAGGTCGTCTAGTAGGACTCCGTGAGGCCGGGTGGTCGCATCGTCGTATTGTGGAGCGAATTGGACGGGAAATATCAGTGGTGGTACGATGGTGGCGTAGATGGTCCGAGTAACATTCCCACTCGAGAAGACGTGGAACCGGGAGTCACAGACGAACTGATGAGCGGACCGATCGACGCATAAGAAGAGCGGCGTTGTCAAGCAGAACATCCACTGCGACGCAAATCCGAGCTGCCGTTGCACCTGAGGTGACTGTGCGAACAATCTGTAACCGTCTACTGGATGCAGGACTACGTGCACGTGTGCCTCTGGAATGTGTACGTCTGACTCCAGCCCACCGTCAGGAATGGCTGCAGTGGTGTCGCCAACGTCTGCACTGGAGAACTCAATGGCGATCTGTCGTGTTCAGCGATGAAAGCAGATTCTGCTTGGGAACCTCCGATAGCCGTATGCGTGATCGCAGACGCACAGCGGAGCGTTTCCACCCTTCTTACATCCGACAGCGGCACACAGGGGCTACACCTGGTCTCCTGGTGTGGGGAGCGATCAGCTATCACTCCCTTACACAACTAGTGTTTGTACCGGGTACGTTAAACAGCACCTCCTACATCAACAACAACATTCAGCCCGTTCTTGGGCTTTTTGTAAGGTTGGTCCATCGTGGTGTTTTCCAGCAAGATAACGCACGCCCACAAACGACACGTGCAACGCAACATGCACTTCAGGGTGTGAGACAACTTCCATGGCCTGCACGTTCACCGGATTTGTCTCCCATTGAGCACGTGTGGGATTTTGTGGGACAAAGACTTATCCGGTCTCCACGGCCAGCCACGACCATCCCCGATTTACGCGCCCAGGTTGAGGATGCTTGGAACTCAATACCCCAAACTTACATCCAACATCTGTAGGACAGACTCCATGCCAGAATTGCACAGTGTGACGCAGTTCATGGCGGTTCAACCTCGTACTAACCATGTTACATGGAAATGTTATTTTTCAGTTTACCAGGAAATACAGCTGTATTTTGCCATAATGTTTTGATCACGTTATCCTCTGTATTCCGTTATTATGCTGTATAAATTTCGTTGGTATCAGACGTCTTCTTCTTGGTGTTCTTTTTTCACTTTCCGCCAGTGTATGTGTGGAATGCTCTTGCCGGAAAATAAATTTCCAAACTTTAAGAAGTTATGGAAAAGACAATTACGGTGGGGCTGGTTGCAGTATTTACAAGGACTCCAAAGAGCACAAATTTAGTCTTTCGAAAGCAACAGAAAAATTTCCTGCAGTTGGGCAACGAAATCTTCAGAGATCTTTTATATTACAAGAAGTTTTTCGACATTTTTTCTTGTGTGTCGCGTGCGCTCAACAATGTCATCCATGCTTCGACGCTCCCGGCAATAGCCTATTTGTGACCCTGAACTCCAAAATCTGATACCGCTTGATTGAAGGAAGAGGGACAGATAATTACCAACGTTTCACAACAGGAAAATATAACATTTCGCATTAGGAACAAAGATTTTCGGTAAATCCCTTGATAGTTTTTGTGATATGTAGAACTGGAGTTTCGCAAAATGTTGCATAACAAAAGGTGCTTGAGTTCTTTTGTCAGATGGACTATTTGCCGTGTTGATTGCAAATAAGATTTTACGTTCTACTCTATCACGTAAGGATGTTTCGCAAAATGATACAGCGGAGTTGGCGTAACATGCCTAAAATAAAAGATTATTAAATAAAAAAAAATGTTCAAAATTTTAATAGTGAAGGTACTTCATTACATTTAAAACATTTATACGCAACTTTTATTCTGGCATCTAATGAGTTTCAGACACCTTGTAGTAACTGTCATTTATCTTCAAAACAGCCCTTCTGACACTTTCGTTGATGCTTTTTTTATGTGAAGATTTTCTGTGTAATATCCGGGAGTAGTCGTCCATCTTTATTTCTACTGTTGTGTCAGTGTTTACGCTTTCCAACCGTAGGCTGAAAAAGCATATATGCTCCAGCTTTGTCAGTCTGTTTGTCTGTCCGCACGATAACTCGCGTAAAAATGGTTCGATTTCGATGAAATTTCAGTATGTGGTAGGGGACAACCTGGGAAGGAACCCTATTGAAAATAGACAGACTGGGGTCAAAGGTCAGGACATAGGATGGAATCCATTTCATGGACCTCATGCGTCATAACATACGTAAAAATGCTTCGATTGTGACAAAACTTTCTCATGTTGTTCCGGAGGTATACCGAGACGGTTCTGTTGAATATAATCGAAATGGGTTCAAAGGTCAGGGCACAGGAGCGAGATTTGTTCCACAGCCATTATCCTCATAACTTGAGTAACAACTTGAGTAATGATTTCCGGTATGTTGGAAAGCGTAGCATAATGCATTGCATGATTTTACTATCTTGTTCATTAAAGTAACAGTCATTATTGCGATTTCTTGGTTCCCTTCAGATCATTGGCAAGAGCAATAGACTATTTCTGAACGATTAGATCGTGAATGACTCTTCACCAGTGGCGGATTTAGAGTTACTGGGGCCGTACGCACAGCATCGGTTTTACTTTGCCCGCCAACCTTCAAAAATAACATTTTCTGTTGTCGCATAGCTCCTCCATTTTCATTTTGCATCTCAAATTAATTCAAGATTTAAACAGAAATATACAGGGTGTCCATAAGTGAGGTATACAACTTCAGTATGCTATTTAAAAAAAACTACAATAAATAACAACTTACTTTTATTGTCAAAACACATGGTAAATGTGAAAGTTTTTTTAAAATGTCAGTAGTTCTCCACGTGTGCACCGTTGGTTGCTCGTAGGATGTTCAACCGATAGTCCAGTTCCATCCACGTACTTTGCATAATGTGAGGTGTAACAAGGAGGAAGGCTGCAGTAATACGTTCTTTGAGCTCAGTGATAGATGTAAGCATTTTCTAGTGCACAATGTCCTTAATAAAACCCCAGAGATAAAAATCTCATGGGGTAATATCAGGAGAACGGGGTGGCCAGCATGCCGTCGAAACCCCCACGTCCAATCCAACGCCCTGGAAAACGGTGGTCTAAAGATCTGCGTACATCCAAACACCAGGGCGGAGGTGCTCCATCTTGATGATAAATGATGTCTTGAATTTCCTGGAGTTGTGAAATTGCGAATTGTTCCAACATGTCCAAGTACGTTATGCCAGCAACGGTTGTTTCAGCGAAGAAAAGGGTCCTATCACTCTGTCTTCAATTATGTCAGCCCAGAAATTAACCTTCGGACTGTCCCTCTCGTATGGGGGACCCATTGTTCGATGCTCCTTCGTTTCGGCGGCTGACTCTTGTACTCCGTTCTGAATTCCGCTGAACTGGTGTTAGAGATTTTGACTCCGCAAACCGAAACACACATGCTGCTTTCTCCATTGGGGAAGCCATGTCTGTTGTATTCCGTGTTTCATGAGATTTTTCATTACATGAGACACCTGGCGCTATCTATCATCTGATTTAACAAACTTTAATACTAGCTACGTCTCTTGACATTTAAAGTAAAAATTTTTCTATTGTATTTATTTAATAGCACGCTGAAGTTGTATATTTTGGATTCTCCGGGATGTGATCTGTTTTTTTTGAGGGTGGTGTCAGTGTGTCCGTCTGTTTGAATGTATGGCTTATTGCTGCCATAACTCACAAACTATCATAGCTATCGAGACGAAATTTATTTTTCTGGGTTTTGTGAAACCCCCATGTGGAGGAAGGAAGGAAATAGCAGAAGCTGCAAGTGGAAAAGTCTTTGTTAAGAAAGAAAAGCCGGAACTCTTAAAAGGATGGTGTTTGCATACTATTTACAATGTTACGGTTACGTATAACCGGGTGGAGCTCCGGTTATACGTTTTCCAGTTATGTGTTTTTCACTTTTATACGGAATTTGCATTAGCCCCGATATCGTACTATAGTTTCAATCGCCTTTATAATTCGTTTATACAGTGTGTTTATAAATGGTGGGAACACATTGAGCAATTTATTGCACACGTAGTAAGAGAGACACTATTTACTTATCTGTACCATGTGAAAGAGAAAACATGAAAGTTTCCCGTTGTTCTGCCGAGTATTTCTATCATTCAGCGCCAGTTGGTGTTGCATGTCCTACCTCTACCACACGCATAATCATGTCCACAGAGGAAGAAAGATAGTGGTCCAACTCTCTTGTTGAAACAACACCCCAGTGGTCGGACGTGAAACTGCGATAGCGTCTGTCACGTGATACGGTACCAGTGGTAATATAAGTAGCTCCGCAGAAAGAGTTGTAATCTCTTGAAAAAAAAAAGCAGGTGGTTACAGGTCGACGTTTTAGTTCCATGTCCGAACACTGGCGCGCTGTTCTATTGAGATCTTCGGAGCCAAATTGCTGCCATGAGTCTCTATGGAAGAATAACCTCTGAGTCTCCTGCTCTGTAGCCTTGTCAAACGATGGTGGCTTCAGGTCCCGAGAAGACATTTCGTGTGCTTCTTCTTCTTCTTAGTCTGTAGACACCCACTGCAGGGTATAGGCCTCCCCAGTCCTTTCCAACTTCCTCCACCCTTAGCCTCAGTCTACCATTTACTAACTCTAAATTTCTGAAGGCCATGTCTCCATTTTTTTCTCTGGCGCCCTCTTCGTCTCGTTCCATCTCTCGGTTGCCATTCTGTTATTAGTCACGTCCATCTTTCACCTTTCAGTCTTCTAACATGTGCAGCCCATCTCTACTTTGATTTTTTTTATTATTTTTGTAATATCTGTTATTCCTGTTCTTTCTCTTATAATTTCATTTCTAACTCTATCTCTTCTAGTTATTCCTAACATTATTCTCTCTAACTTTCTTACCGATATTCTTATTTTTTTTACATTTCGCTCTGTGATACTCAATGTTTCACAACACGGGAATAATAAATAGTATGCAATGAAGAATTTTCGTTTTAAACACAATGGAATATCACCGGTTAAATAGTCTTTATGTATCCAAATGACTCTATTACCTTGGGTAATTCTTCGATTGATTTCTCTTTCTTGTCTTTTTTTGAAACTGATTAGTTGACCTAATTAGATGTATTCGTCTTCTTTTTCAATTTCTTTTCCTTCAATCAAAATCTTTTCTGTATCCTTTTCTGTATTGTTCATATATTTAGTTTTTTGCTGTGTTCATTGTCAGACTTTTTTTAAGACTTTCCATCCACAAGTGTTTTACCATATACTTCATTTCTCTATTGCTAGTTGCAATGATCACTATGTCATCAGCAAATCTTAAGTGATTTAGGCACCTTCCATTTATGTTTAATCCCTTTCCTTCCCAGTTTAAATTTCTAAAACTGTCTTCTAATACAGATTTAAATGATTTTGGAGATAGTGAATCTCCCTGTTTAGCTCCTCTCTGTATCTTGAAAACTGAGCCCAGGTTCTCCAACTTTATTGTTGCCGTGGCCTTGTTATATATTTTATTTATTAATTTATTAATTTATTAATTTTTGTGTGCTATTATTTGATAAAAACAAGTGTGCAACAGACGTTCCAAGGAAACTTCGAACTGCCTACGGTAAAGAACCACCATCCAGGAAGGCTATTTACAAGTGGCATCAGCCATTTGTAAAACCGGGTTGCTTGTGTTCGGGAAGGAGTAGTGGCACGCCTAGTGTTACTGTTAATAATGTGGAACGAGGGAGAGAGACATTCGCAAGAAGCCACGATAAATCAGTGCAGCGTGTCTCACGTGAGCTGTAAATGCTAGCTACGACAGTGTGGAAAGTTTTTCGTAAAAATACTTTCTATGAAGCCATGTAATTGAATTGTTAAATATGCACCAACTTTCTCGTTGGAGAAATGGTCCTATGTTTCTTCAAATGGCCTCCGAGACCACCGGACGTAACTCCGTGATATTTCTTTTTGTGGGTTAAATAAAGGATCTTGTTTATGTACCACCTTTACCACGTGATGTCCAGGAACTAAATCAGAGAACAGAAGAAGCTACCACTACGCTCACACAAGATATGCTGAACAGGGTACGGCAAGAGTTCGATTGCCGTGCGGGCATTTGCCATGTCACTCGTAGTTCCCACACTGAATCCTTGTAAAGTGATGTGATGTAAAAAACTTGGATATTTTCTCTTTCACAAGGTATGTACAGCGGTTGGACAGAATAATGTGAACACCTAGAAAAAGAAAGTTTTACGTACCTAATACGGTGGGGACCCCTTTGGCATTCAAAATCGCCTGAATCCTCCTTGGAGTGGACGCATACAAATCCTGGATGGAGGTTAGGGGATGTTACACTATTCTTCATGCAGAAACTTCTCCTGGTCCTTGAGAGATGCAGAAGGAGGATAACGGGATCTTGCTCTGTTATCCAACACAGACCACAGTGGTTCAATGATGTTTAAGTTTGGTGATTGGGGATTCCAAGGTAGGTGTGAAAGTTCGTCCTCATGTTCTTCAAACCATGATTGGACATCGCAAGCTCTGTGAATTGGGTCGTTATCATCTTGATAGATGGCATCCTTTGCAGGAAACAACGCCTGAGCCATTGGATGGACCTGGTCTGCCAAAATGGTTTCATACTCCCTGCCACTCATCCGTCCTTTCAAGGTGATCAGAAGACCTGCTGAAAACCTCGATATGTCCACCCAGAGCATCACAAAACTACCGCCATGCTGCATTGTTGGGAGCAGACAGTATGGGTTGCGCGCTTCTGAAATTCTTCTCCACACGTAAACACATCATACGGTGGGGAATAGTGTGAATGTAGATTCATCCCACCACATAACGAGCTTCCATGCATCGGCAGTCCACCTTACATGATCCTGGCACCACAACCGTCGCTGTTGTACATTCACCGAGTTCCCCAGAGTTTTTGCAATAGCAGCTCTGCCATGAATATCATGTTTATGCAGTTACCTGATCACTGTTTTCGTTGATACTGGGGTGCAGATTGAGTTCCGCATTATTTTTCGCCGTCGTGGTCTTCTTATTACGGGTAACAATCCTCTTTAATGCTTTCCTCTCTCTATCAGTCAGGGTCGTTTTCCGGCCGATCTCGTGTTTCGCAGATGAGGGTTTTCCACGAACACGGCGGTATGCTGTCATGATGCTAGACACAGTAGCTCTCGGTATCCCCAGTACTCTGGCGACTGTTGTCACGGAGACACACACTGGCCGGCCACCAACAATTAGCCCTCTTTCGAAGTCTTTTAGGTCACTCATTTCGTCGTCACCATGAAATAAATTTTGCAACAAGACACTTTAAACGCACTTAAACGGGACCTTGAGGTTCTAAAGAAAGCTATTACAACCAAAAAGTGGTGGATACCTTTGCATATTGGGACGTACGTAACTGCATTAAGAGTCACATTTCTGAGCGTGGTGGTCACATTATTCTGTTCAACCGCTGTATGTGACAGTTATGCCTCTCCTAGTTTTTGTGCAATAAATCACTGAAAGTGTTCTTACTATTTATGAACACCCTGTACGTAATGCATCTATACACTTTTTGCGATTATACGTTAAATTTTGAATGTTGTTAAAAATTAGAATACGTTAAATTTGAATATTTATAATTAAAAAAACATTAACAAGATGAGAAGGAACCAAAGACCAAATCCAAGAGAAAATGTATTTGTAAAAGAAAAGGCAGGAAGAAAAACAAGGGAAGTTAAAAAAAAAAAAAAACAGTGGGGAAAAATATTGTGGAACAGAGGCAAATGGAAAGGGCTGCAAAAAAGGAAATAAAGAAAAAACTAACGCTCCGAAGGAAGAAAACTGTGGTTTCATTTCACATGGCGTCATCAAGGGCATGCAAAATGTTCTCACATTTTCACCTCAACCTAGAATTTGGGTTTCTGGGACATTTTGGGCCCTAAAATACGCTAAATAGGATTGTGAGCTTGTTTCCATACTTTCAGTGAGTTAAATGTCATGATCTGTGAAGCAGCAATAACCGAAAATATAATGACCCCGCTTCACTGATCGACTAATAATGTTGCTGAAAACCATGATATTCACATATCAAAGGCGTTTTGTAGTGTGCCTTTCAGCTGAAAGATCCGTATGTTTGGAATTTACGATTAGGAAGGAGTCCGCTAAACCCATGCAAGTTATATTAGTGAATTTTCATCACGCGCACACATACACTGAAGTGCCAAAAGTCATGGGATACGTACCTAGTATACTGCAGGACCTCGGCGAAGTGCAACAACTCGACGTGGCATCGATTCCACAAGTGACCGCAAGACTTCTGGAGAGATGTTGAGCCATGCTGTCTGAACAGCAGCCCACAGTTTCGTGGTATTTGTAGGTGCAAAAGCACCTTTCCACCACGTCCCATAAGTGCTCTATTGGGTTCATATCGGTCGAACGTGGTGACCACACCATCCGTTCTAATTGTCCATAATGCTCCTTGAACCAATTTTGGACAACCTGGGTCCGATGGCATGGTGCATTGTCCGCCAGGAAAATCCCATCGTTGTTCGGGTATATGAAGTTGGGCTGCATATGATCACCCAGCATAGCAACAAAGCGAGTACAGGTTAATGACATGTTTACGAGAACCACAGGACCCAAACCGTGCCACGTAAAGACACCCCACACATGTATTGAACCACCACCATCTTGCACAGTGCCTTGTTGACAGCTTGGGTTCATGGACTCATGGAGTCTGCGCCACACCCGAACCCTACCATCAGCTCGTAACAACTGGTAGCGTGACTCATCGGACCACGAAACATGTTGCCACTCTTCCAGGGCTCAATTGCCGTGTTCAGAAGCCCAGGTGAGGCTCTGTGGTGTTAACCGATGTCGTGGTGTTAACAAGGTACTCTGGTGGGTCTTCTGCTAAATTACCGCATGGACACTAATTTACGCTGCATTGGCTTGATGGATATGTCTCTGGTAGTTTCTACATTGAACGTGGATGTTATTTGAACCAGTGTCGCTTGTCTGTCAGCATGGACGATCCTGTTCAGACGCCGCTGGTCACAATCATTCAGCACCCGTGGTCGGTCACTGTGCTGTCCACGTTGAGAGTTAATGCCTTCCATGAGGTATTCTCGGTACACACGTGACACCGTGGATCGAGGAACGTTGAATGTTCGCACAACTTCGAAAATTGAATGTTCGATCCCTCTGACTCCCACAACCATGCCTCATTCAAACTCCGACAATTCACGTCGGCATGCTACAATTCTACTGGGGGTTGTTCAACTTGACTCACGAGATTACACCACGCAACTGATAAAAATCGTGGCGTGAATTGGAGCCTTTATAGTACGACTGCAGCGTCATTTAAAAATTTTTATACTGCTACCCCACTTTTGGCACTTTAGCTTACATCATCCTGATAACAAATTATTTAAATAACTGTGGTTAAAGCTGCAGCCTGTTAAACACACCCTTGCTACTGTTGCACCGGGATTTGCGTTTTCTTGCTCGTGAATATACTCAACTAATGTCGCACCGTCTAGAGGTGGAAAACAAACTCTATCGCATCAAGACATTTTTCGGCATTCGGGGCTTCATCATGTCAGCGGAACCGTAGAGTTGTACTAGTACGTCTGCGCATTGGGCATTGCCGTTTCACCCACCGCTATTTGCAGCGTGGCGACACAGCCCCTGCGTATGGGACGTGCAATGTACCTTTGACTGTTGTGCATGTATGTTCATGTCGTAGTTTTTGTTCGTGAACGTGTTCGTTATTTGCTTTTACCCACTCTAGCAGACGACTCAGAAGCCCTGTCGCATTTTACACGGCCATTCATTTTTATAAGGAGTCGCCCGTCCCTAATTTAAGGCCACTGGTACCAGGGAAGAGAGAGCCAGTGCCATAAGACAAACACAACATTCATGCTTCACGAGATTCGAACTCGTACCTGTCTCGGACGAACGATCAGAAGCCAGCGCATAGAGAACGGCTCCACATATGCGGCAAAAATGGCTATTGAAATGTGGCTTTTGTGATCTGTTTTTTAGCTCGTCTTTTGTAAAAAGGATTGTGCTTATGTTATCAGTTTGTCCGTCGGTCCGTCCGCCTGTGGGCACCATATCTCTGCAACTAATAGTCCGATTTGAAAATTCTTTTTGCATTGGGAAACTTGAAATGTGCGAATGATGATCCTTTATTTATTTTGTTTTTTCACGATGCACAATTTTGCCACTAGAGGGCGTCAAATGCAGATGGTATGGAATTCAAAATACATTTTATTCTATATATTTGCTTCTAAACGTCCGATTGAAACATTCTTTTATCTTTCAATTCCGTTTATGTCGAGGACTATTTTAGGTATAGTCACTTTTTCCAGTTACGCACATATTTTCCGCTAGGGTGCATAAAAATGAATTCCGCTTTCCCTGATATCTCTGCTTCTAAAACTCCGATTAGAAATATTCTTTCTGCAGCTGATCCAGATCCCGATGTGAAATCTTTTACGTGCAATTTCTGATTTTTGGTTAAATCGTTTGACCACCAGAGGGCGTAAGTGTTAATTGCTGCTTCTGATGTATTTACAGCAAAATCTGAGCTTCTAAAATATCAGTTGAAAAAATTCTTTGGTGGACCGATGCCACTCACGGCGATAAATCTTTTCGGAATATTTTCTTCTATAAATATTGCACGGTTTCTCCACCAGGGGGCGTAGATGTATATCTTATTTTTTGTCAATATCTCTGCTTCTGATGATTCGATTTGAAAAATGGATAAAGTTTCCGGTGCGACACGGTTTTCATATAATTTCAAAATTTTCAAGTAATTCATAGACTTTCCGTCAGGGGGCGAAAAGGTATACTGCGTTTCACCTGATATTTCTGCTTCTAAAACTCTGATTTCAAAAATTCTTTTTGCACGGCTCCTGATGGGAAATCTTTTGCATATAATTTTTAATTTTTGGTAAAAAATGGTTTGCACTCTAGGAGGCGTATGTCTTAATTTCCAGTTCTGATGTATTTGCAGAAAAATCTGAGCTTCTAATATCTCGATTGAAAAAAATGCGTTCGTGGACCGATACTACTCGCGTCGATAAACCTTTTCGGAATATTTTCTTCTTAAAATAATGCATGGTTTCTCCGCCTGGGGGCGTATGTATATATCTTATTTTTGTAAATATCTGTATTTCTTAAAGTCTGATTTGAAAAATTCCTTCTATGTTGCATAACGTTTCCGATGCGACATGTTTTTCAAATAATTTCAAAATTTTCAAGTAATTTATAAAGTTTCAGCTAGGGGGCGTTAAGGTAAATTACATTTCCCCCGACATCTCTGCTTCTAAAACTCCAATTTGAAAAATTCTTCCTGTATCACATACGGTTCCTGAAGGGAAATGTTTTACGTATTATATCTAATATTTGGTAAGGAATGGTTTGGCCACCAGGAGGTGTAAGTGTTAATTTCTGCTTCTGATGCACTTGCAGCAAAATCTGAACTCCTGAAAACTTATTTGAAAAAATTTTTTCGTGGACCGATATCGCTCATATCGAAAAACTTTATGAGAATACTTTCTTCTTAAAATAATGCATGGTTTTCCCTATAGGGGGAGTAGATGCAAATCTTATATTTGTCGATATCTTTGTTGTTAAGAGTCCGATTTGAAAAATTCTTTCTTTGTTGGAGAGCGCTTCGGTGCTAAATGTTGCTTACATAATTTAAAAATTTTCTTAACTCACAAGTCTGCTACAAGAGGGCTTAAGTTCACGTTTCCGTTTACAGCAATATCTGCGGGATTAAAAACCCGATTGAAAAACTTCTTTCTTCGGCCAGGTACTGCTGTTTTCAATAGCGGTTTCATTGACTTTGAATAGCTTTGATAAATTCAATTCGAGTCAAAATGGATTCAAAACACGTGCTCATTACAACCGAAAATTCGGTGTCATCTTTCTTGTTTTCGCTGTATAAGTGTTTTTTGTTTCGTGTAAGTATGTTATTGTTTTACCGGGCATTTAAAACGTTTATTGTTCTGCTTTATGTCATCCGTTTTAGTTATGTTTTACTACTGTAATTCTTACAATTGTTATTTTAAATCATTGGGCGTGGCGCCCTTTCGCCCATTGTGGTCATTGGGCCAACAAAACGCATTAATGAACCAGCATGTTTAGTCTGTTAAAGCACGCAGGGTAACAACTTAAAGTTATTCTAGCTCTGTATTTTTACGTGGCTTTGCATGAAAACAAGACTTGAAACGGAACAGCAATAAACTGACAGCCAGTAATTACTTTATGGGCTTTATTAAATCATGTCTTTGAGTATACACAATATTACACATTGTAAAATTTGCAATTTGGTTTTTTTATTGAGAAGAAGAAATGCAGTTAAATCTTCAATTAAATCTTTAAATCTTCAACTAAATATTCTTTTCAGGATGTGAAGCATGAGGCTTTAGTGGAGGCATGGGTCGTATAATGGTACCACACATTCCTGAAAAGGAGAAGAACAAAGAAATTATGACATCCTTTGTACTGAAATTGAGATCGTTTCATATCGAACTTTATCGCAGTAGCATATTAGGCGATGAATTACCAGATTAATTCTAGCCGTAATCGATATGTTCAGGGGTTGGACAGAATAATGTAAACACCTAGGAAAAGAAGTTGGTACGTACCTAATAGGGTGTGGGACCACCTTTGGCATTCAAAACCTTCTGAATCCTCCTTGGAATGGATGCGTACAAATCCTGGATGGAGGTTAGTGGGATGCTACACCATTCTTCATGCAAAAACTGCTCCATGTCCTTATCTCCTCTCTCCTCTCTCTCCTCTAAATCTCTTTATCGTTTTCTAGTGCACCTTGCCACCCCTTCACCGCTTTCTATTCTGGAGGTTCCCCCCTGCTTCTCTTCCTCTTGTCTGGGCCGCTGCCCGCTCACCCTTATCTGCCCCTCTTGAAATTAATACCCACTGGCTCTTTTTGCATAATCGCCTCCCTGTTCCGTATTTTCTCTTTCGCATGTCTCTTCTCTCCTCCCCTCTCTGCTCCTTCTGCGCACAGGAGGCAGACGTTTCTCACGTCTACCTTTACTGTCCCATCCTGATGCCTCTCCTCCACCAGGCTTTCCGGATTGCCAGTCGCTCTTGTTCTCAAGATCTTCCGTTTACTGCCTACAGACATCTTCTTCTGCGGGCTCATCCACCTACAACTCTTCCTTCAGTATGTGCCTATCTTTTCGTGCTGGTTAAACACGTTATTTACGTATACCTTCAACAACTCCGCAGCATTTCCTCGCCGGTCTCTTTACACCAGGCCAGCGCAGCACTTTTGTGCCATTTTCAAGATCGATTGCTTTCTCGACTCCGCCTGGAGTACCAGTCGGCTTCTTCCAGTCGTCGAGAAGCCACCTTCTATGCTACCTGGGCGCCGGCCGCTCCATGGTTTGCGATTGATTCTGGACTGCTACACCTATCAGTACCCTAGGACTTTCTACACCTCCTTTGCTGAGTTCCGTGGCACCCTGGTGGCCCTCCTCCACTCTACGACTCGTGCAATCCACGCTACCGTTGAATTGTGAATGCTAATGCCATCTCAGTGTATTTTCATGCTTACTCGTGTACATTACTTACTTTCACCCCGCCTGTATTATGTTGCTTTGGTGCCCTCGTTAAATAACTTGCACAATTGTGCACGCTGTGTTTTTATCTCATGTATGTAATGTTTTACCTTCACGGCGGTGTTTGTGCTGTTCTTTTTCTAATTGTGTACTATTGTTTCGCCTGTGTTATCCTGTAAATCATGCCCAGCCAATGTCATGTGACACGATGTGTTTCTCTTTGTCACTTCTGCAATTTTTATTCAATAAGCTTTGCTTGCAGCATTTGTTATTCATCCCCATTGTCATTGCAGTGTATATACCATCATGTTTTTAACAGTTTTGTATTATTTCCCAGTGAGACGCCCAATACTGTACGTCTCCCTCTTATGTTTTCTTATGATAAATTAGAATAAAGCGATTTTGAAACCTTGCAGGATCTTACTCTGTTTTCCAAGGGTCTGGTACGATTCGTCCAACGACGATTGGTCCAATGCCGATTCGTCCAATGGAGAATTGGTCCAAAGGTACGATTCGTCCAATGGTACGATTGGTCCAATGCCGATTCGTCCAATGGGACGATTGATCCAATGCCGATTCGTCCAATGGACGATTGGTCCAATTCCGTCCTATCTGTCCAAAGTGCTACTCGTGTTATAAAAATCTCAGCTGTTCTGATTTTATCTCCGATGTTATACGAAAGTGCCGGTAGTACAAAGAATGTAAAATAATGTTACATTTCATGCTTAATATTATGGTTACATATATATTTTTTTTTACTGTCCTTGCTGCCGTATGAAGTTACTGATGTACGAGCCGTTCAATTAACTTCAATGTTTCTCTTTTGTATGAAATAATATAAAATACTAGTTTTCCCTTTCTGTTTTTAGCATGCAGTGGGGTTCCGCCAACTGGCCAATGGAAACGTTCTGGTCGGGTTCGGACAGACAGAGGCCTTTTCACAGTTTATATTCTACCAATGTCATATCCATAACGTTTACATATTAAATCAAGTTAATAATAATGCGCTTTTACTTAAGCACGAAATATTAATTCACAGGCACTAGACTTATGCCTTTTTGACAGTTTTTATCCTACCGATGTCAGATTCATAACGTTTACCTATCAAGAAAACTTACTAATGTCATGCTAATATTTTTAACTTTACTTTAACGTTAGAATATGACATCAGTAGAACAAAAAGTGTTAAAAGGCCTAGGCCTAGGTGCGTGTAAAGAGCTAAGAAATGATACGACGAGTGCCTTTTATTAGATTTTATAACATATTTACAAATACCAAATACCTAGGTTGTAACTTAAAGTCTTCTAAAAAGGCCCGCGGCCTAGGTGCCTTGTAAAGACCTGAGAAATGATACGATGAGTGCCTTTTGTAAGGTTTTATAAAAGGTTTACAAATACCAAATATCTAGGTTTTAACTTAAAATATTCTAAAAAAGGCCCGCGCCTAGGTGCTTTGCAAACAGCTGAGAAATGCTAAATTGAGTGTCTTTTTACCAGGTTTATGTAAAATGTTTACAATTACCAAATATACGGAAATGATCTTTCAAAAGGATATTATAAGCAGAATAATTTAAATCCTTATTCCTTTCTGGAAAATAAAACAGTTTACCGTTGGTAAGATGATACCATTGGACGAATCGGCGTTGGACCAATCGTACCATTGGACGAATCGGCGTTGGACCAATCGTACCATTGGACGAATCGGCATTGGACCAATCGTACCATTGGACGAATCGGCATTGGACCAATCGTACCATTGGACGAATCGGCATTGGACGAATCGGACATTGGACCAATCGGAATTGGACCAATTGTCCCTTTGGACGAATCGGCATTGGACCAATCGTCGTTGGACGAATCGTCCGGGACCGGTTTTCCAACACATACTACCACAGCTGGAATAGACAAAGTCATCACTCTTTCCACGTTTTTCATTAACACACAGCAACCGAAATGTTTTTATCCAGGTACCGCTGGGATCGTACTCCAGATCTCTCGATAACTATCCGTGTGCGTTCGCCTTACGCTACGGTGACCAACAATCCACGGCGCGTTTATCTGTCAGCATCTGACTGCACAAATCCGTACAGATGGCTCAGCAACTGAGACGTCTTCATCTGGCGAACGCACTCGGCTAGTTATCGCGAGATCTGGGGTACGATCCCATCAGTGTCTGGATAACAATTTTTCGGTTGCTGTGTGCTAATTAAAGAAAACGTGGAAAGAGCGATGACTTTGTCTATTCACATTGTCTCCACGTATGTGAAAGAGTTTTATCACCACAATTGCTCGATGATGTTTAAGTCTAATGATTGGGGGAAGCCAAGGAAGGTGTGAAAGTTCGTCTTCATGTTCCTCAAACCGTGATTGGACATTCCGAGCTGTGTAAATTGGGGCGTTATCATCTTGATAGATGGTATCCCCTGCAGGAAACAATGCCTGACCCACTGGATGAACTTGGTCGTCCAAAATGGTTTCATATGCCCTGCTAATTATCCGTCCTTTTAAGATGATCAGGGGACCTGCTAAAAACTACGATATGACCAAAGCACCTCCATGCTGTACTGTTGAGAGCAGACAGTCTGGGTTGTACGCCTATGACTGTGTTCTCCACACGTAAAGACATCCTGCGGTTGGGAATTGTGTGAATGTGGATTCTTCCGACCACATTACACGCTTCCAAGCATCGGCAGTCCCCGTTGTATGCTCCTTGCACAACTACCGCCGTCGTTGTGCATTCATCTGGGTCACCAGGGGTTTTGCAATAGCAGCTCTGCCACGAATATCTTGTTCATCCATTTCCCTCGCACTGTTTTCGTTGATACTGGGGTCTGGAGATGCAGATTGAGTTCCGCACTAATTTTCGGCGCCGTGGTCTTCCTATTACGAGTAACAATCTCCTTGAATGCTCTCCTGTCTCTCTCAGTGAGGGTCGTTTTCCTACCGCTCTTGTGTTTCGCAGACGAAGTTTTGCCACGAACATGATATGTTGTCATGATGCTAGACACAGTAGCTCTCAATTACTCTGGCGACTGTTGTCACTGAGGCACAAAATACCACCCACCAACAATTAGACCTCTTTCGAAGTCCATCAGGTGGCTCATTTAGTCGTCATCCTGAAAGAAAGTTTGCAACAAGACACTTTAAATGCATTTAAACAGGACCTTCAGGTTCTAAACAAAGCTATTACAACCAAAAACGTGGTTAATACCTTTGCGTATTGCGACGTATGCAGCTGTATTAAAAGTCACGTCTCTGAGCGTTGTGTCCACATTATTCTGTCCAACCCCTGTATATATTTTACCACATCGAGCTCTCTATCGTATATTATGCGTAAACTGATGTTTTTATAAATTTAATTTGCATTAATGAAATTGTGACGTCACAAGAGCACCACAAGTCGTACAAAATGACAAGATTAAAACAGAAGGAATACAAATTTATTCAGCAGCTGCTTAGGAACTACACTTTTGTAGTGAATGTGCGCTTCTCCTGTTGTATAACATACGTCATTTTATATATATATATATATATATTTGAATACAAATTTATTCAGCAGCTGCTTAGGAACTACACTTTTAGTGAATGTGCGCTTCTCCTGTTGTATAACATACGTCATTATTATATATTAACGTCAACTGAGAGATAAGTATTTACAATGTTACGCTTGGCTTTACATGATTTCGTGCAGGTCTTCAGTGTTTGGAAATTGCTTCCCTGATGGAATTATGTCAATGTATGACGGGCAGGCTGTATGGCGTGGATTAGCTAATATGTTTTGCTTTATTATTGTCAATGGTTACAATTAAATTATATAAATCTTATGTGATATTAACTAAGCGCATCTGCAATAAATTAATACACAAATAAAAAAGAAATATAGGAAATATGGGCTAGCCTTGTGTCAAATCTATTTAAATATTTTGTTCCGCAGTGAGTGAGTTGCAGTTCCAAAGTAAAGTTATTTAAAACACGTGTGGATCTTAATTCATATTATTTATTGACCATCACCCGTTCTCATGCGCAGCTACAGTAGGAGAACGAGTAAAGGAAATGCGTAGCTTAATTGTCCACAAATTCATATATTTGTTCCTAAAAGGTTTATGATCGACAAAACAGAACTAATATTCGAGGTACAACATTTTCATTTTAATGAGTTTAAGCAGTTATTGAAACGACTTTGATCATGTGACGCAACGTATCTCTGATGTATGTCAGAATGCTTTGAATGAGATGGCGTCAATGCATGATTATACGCAGGTGTTTCGAAATCGGGTATCCTTTGCTATTGCAACACAGCACGGCAAATTAATTCTGAATGCTAATAGTATACTAATACAACAACACAGTCATCTACTTAGATTTTGCTCGGTGAAATCTGAGTAGATGGCTGTGTTGTTGTATTAGCATACTATTAGCATTCGGAATTATAGTGCGAATTATACGTCAGAGGATTTTCCAGTTTATTACCAGCTACCTAAAATGCGTTAGACCACTTTAGAAATTCAGATCAGAAGTATTTCACTTCGTCATTGTTTTGACTAATTTTTGGAAATGTTCCTGCGAAACATCCCATACAGCACAAAATGTTTCAGATATGTATCAGTAATGTTACAATCTCTCACTTTCGTTACACTTCCGGAGATATCTTACAATTACGTTTTAGCAACATTTATTTTAGAACATAACTCTTTGTACATTACGGTTACGTTAAAAATAGTATTCACCGATACTACTGTTTTATAGTTTCCATTATACATTATTGCCGTCTTGATGTTACATTTCGGCGATATTTGACATTTTTGGTTTGGCAACGACGTTGATGCGCATGCGCATTTATGCCATTTCACCGAAGCACTTTCGTAGTTGTATTTCCATGTGCGACTGGGATATTCTTTGGTAATACTGTCGTACTCCAGTTAGCTAGTTAGTTGATTTAAAATTCATCCTTTTTTTTTTTGTGATTCAAGATCATCTGAAAGTAAGTAATCGTTTTGATTATAATAATTTTTAAATTCTGAAAAGCCTTTTATAAAATCTAAGTAGATGGCTGTGTTGTTGTATTAGTACACTATACCAGCATGTTTTTTTTTACTTGAAGCTGGGGAATTTCATATTGGTAGGTATTTAGAGAAATGACGAATTTGATTTTCTTTCTTTTTTTCGCTGAAATATAGTCTATTGCTCATGTACAATAGAAATTTGACACCCTCATTTGGGACCGATTTTTAGTTCTTTTTTTTTTGTCAATATATAAACGCCGCCACTGTTTCCAATGGACAGCGGACTGCGTTGAACTTGTTAAAACGTAAACAACTCGTAATACGATTGTTGTTTGCTTTTGAAACAGCTGTCGAGTGTAATATTTTTCATTTGGATTTCACAAAGGTTATTAAAGCTATAATGTTCAACGTAGTAAATATGTAACAGTAATATGATGATGTCACAAATATCTTTCAAATGCGTAACAGTAATGTAACGGAGTTGCAAATATCTTTCAAATACGTAACAGCAACATGAAGTTGGTATGTTGAAGTTACAAAAACCTTTCACTGTAACGCATCTGTTATGTTTCAAAGTTATGTAACGTTTGAGGACATTATGACATAACCGTAAGGTTTCTGAAACATTACTGTTACATTGCGCAACGTATCTGAAAAGTCTCAATGTTTCAGAGCTACGTACTTGTAACATATACAAAATATTCTGTGCTGTGTGGGATTGATTTACGCACGTGAAATATAATCTGCATGTTCACGCAGATTGTATGGCAGAAGATTTAAACATCAGCTGCATCGTTCTGTTAATACTTCAACCCACAAGTGCTGCACGGCATTGAGGCCGAGGGTCTGAGCTGTCCAAGGAAGCAGCGAAAAATCTCCATTATAGAAAGTACTTCGGGACAATGTAGACATGGTGGCAAGGAATACTGTTCTATTGGAAATGTCCACATAACTGTGGGAGTAGAGAGTTATCATATTTGACTGAACGTAATGAGAAAAACTGTGTTAATACACTTGGGCATTCAGGCGTGGATGACTAAACTCTCCCGTGAAAACATTTCACACGTCATTGCTCTATCTCAAGAGTCGTGACCATACAAGAGGGATCTATCGATGTCTTCGAATTTCCCTTCTCATCTGTATGATGCAGTTGCAAACACGATTCTTGACACTATGTGAGTCTTCCTTGTTTACCGCAGACAGAAATGCAAGACGGACAGTGCTGTTGAAGAGCAGACGGTGCAATGTACGTATATAAACACACTGCAATACAGTATGTGCTCTGATACCGTTTGGCATTGTGCCAACGTTGATCACCAGTTTTCGACTACAGCTATTACGCTCGCTATCGGCATCTTGCCACGTCAGCCAGTGTTTGTATACTTTTATAACTGTTGTTCTTGCACGTTCTGCAAGTGCAACAGTTCTGCTGATTCTTGCACAACACCTACGAGCACCCCATATCATCTCACGCTCTAAGTCTGTCAGATGACATCATTTTCTCATCAGACCTTCAGTAGCATATTCTGAACTACTACCGGTACTGTACGCGTCTATTGGATAACGTAGCAATAGTCGCGTAAAGACACCGATGACATATCAACCTATTTGCATAAAGTGAGATACTACTCCTAACAAATAAGCCACTGCGTCTATGTACTTCAAAATCAACTGAGGCGAACTCTCACTAAAATCTTAGATGGAAAGTATCAGAGACAGTAAGAAACCTCAGAGATATTGAGCAAAATACCAAGCCGACCAGTTGGGGCTTGGATTGTCCATCACACCAGCCTATTGGGAATGAAAAGGAAATTTGGTAACGAGTTTCCATAGAATTTTATTCCTGTGTCGGCAAAAGATATCATTACCAGTTATTCAAAAGAATTTATAACTTACAAGTTTGTCCGCACCGGGGCATCGGACTCGGTTCCCCTCACTCCAGAATAAGTCGCTCTCCCAACTGAGCTACGCGGACATGTGCTCGCATTGATATCTGCCTTTATCTCATGTGCGTCCTGCGGGGCAGGCACGTCACATCTTCCCTCCCTTCCCGAAAGAGGGCCAGGACATAGTCCACGGGTCAGCCGGGACCACGTGTCTCCGTAGGCAGTCATCCGATGAAGAACGTGCATTTGAGAAATCCCAGACAATTTGGTGTGTGGAAAGTAACGTCACACTGATTTATTTTTTCGAAGCACTGAAGAAGGTATTCTCATTTTTCCTGTCTCGCCGTCGTGTGGAAAGAACATCCCATCATTGCGAGAAACTTAACAGCCGGGTCATTCTGGAAGTTCGGGCGTCAATGTGAAAACAGAAGTTTGTCCACGCCGAACATCGAATCCGGGTCTCCAGAGTAAGTCACTCTCCCAGCTGAGTTACGCAGATGTGTGCTCTCATTGCTATCTGCCTTTATCTCAAGTTCTGTGAAAACAACAGGGCTTTGTCCTGGAAAAGAACTGGGATACAGTTGGCTTTATTTTAAAGTTTGCCGACTTCGGGGAGAAAATGTAGTGAAAACAGAGAGTTCATAAACGGTTTTGGAACTGATGCTATGTTAGTCATGGTTTTCGAACCATGTTGAAAAAATCCGCGATCATTCGAAGTATACGGTTATCTCAACTTCTACCCTATGTATGTTCTTTTGAATTACTTTCTCAGAATCTGTCGTCCATTAAACACAACAGAGCAAAATCAGAATCGGAAAGCAATAAAGCAACCGTCAAAGATAAGAAAAGTCATCTGGAAGTTAATACCACATTTTCGTCATCATTTCAGACTCAGTTTGTTTTAAATATTGCAGTGACATCAGTTTAAGAAAACATTTACAACCTGCAATAATTATGCATCCAACGAGGTGCTGCCTTCCAGCCATGAAATCTATTAAAGATGAAAAAATATTTTGCAGTGTGATATGAAGGAGAAACGTCAAATGTAGACATACACGGTATTAAATATATATAAACCAACAGTATCCGGATAACTTTACTTATGCAAATAAACGTGTATTTACAGAACCAGATGTGCAAACGCCGGGTTTGTGGACTGCGTTGTACGAAGAAGAGTGACGCACCTGTCAGATCGCATTTTGACTATGCCGCACGAAACTGAAGTGGCGGAATTTGAAAGGAACATGGCGGTTGGATGCCACTTGAGTAAGCAATCAATACATAGCATTGCATCTCTTCTGGAGTTCTCAAAATTCACTGTTGCTGATGTTTTCGTGGATGAAAAGCAGATAATTCCACTGCAGTAAAGCCGAGCTCTCAGAGGCTTCGCTGTATTCCTCTGAGTTGAATAGGAAGAAGCCACGCACGTTATCTGCCACTGACCTGGCCGTGACACAGAACAAACCACGGAACAGCTATTTGCACTAAAAGAGTCAGTTGGGAACAGCATGCACAAGGTTTGCACAAGCATGAATTACATATGCGCACAAACTTGAATTACTTCAATAAACTCTAGATGACGACAAGAGTGGTGCCTCGTTCGCCTTTCGTTGATAACAGAAGAGTGGTGGAGGGTCCAGTGAAGTGAAGAATCACCCTCCTAACCCTTTCGTTTGGATGAAAGAATTTCAGTGTACCATTTGCCCGGGGAACGCTGTCAGGCGGACTGCATTATCCGTACCGTCAAGTTTGATGGAATATCTTTGATGGTGTGGGACTGTTTCTGCTGGAAGGTACTCGATCTTTTAGTTGCTATACTCTCCAGCTAAACGGCAGCCAAGTAGGAAGACATTGTGAACAATTTCTATCCACCTACGCTATGGCAGTACGTCGGCATAGATCTCTGCCTCTTTCAGCAAAGTTAAGATCTTTGTCACTTTGTAAGGTCTTCCCAGGTCCGGTTTGAGAAGTTGGGTGGCCAAGTGTTGGATTGGACATCCTCCAAAAGCCACGATCTAAATTCATTAGGACGCCCTGGTGGTGCAGTGGTACAGGTGCGGCAGCGTTCATAGGGTAATTTGCCGCGTGTCGTACAATGACGTCATGTTATTATGTCAATGAGCTGCCATTTTGCTTTTTGTTCGACATGGTGAGCTGGATGGCTGAACATCAGGCTTTCGCTGTTTAAAAGTATTTCAAGAATAACGATTCTAAAGCTGCTAGCCAACGTCTATTCAGACGACATTTCAAAGTGGGATGTCATGGGAATGTGTCAGATCGTCGCACCATCATTACAAGGTGGGTAAGTTCCTTTAGATTAACAGCATGGGCTTGTAATCGTAAACCAGGAGGTAGCGAAAGTATTGTGCGGACACCGGAAATGATTGAAAATGTTCGTGGTGCAATCTTGGGTTGCCCTAAAAGATCTGCTCGGCGACCCTCTACAGCCTTGCACTGCACATTTCCGATGGTTTATTCAGGATATTATTGCATGACGATCTCTATTTTCACCCTTTATAAGCTGCAAATTGTGCAAGAAATTAAGCCTCAAGATTTGGTTGCACACGAACAGTTTTGCACAACCCTGTGTGATCTCCCTCGTGAAAATCCACTGATGTTACACACCCTGATTATGTCAGATGAAGCACACTTAGAGTTATGTGGTTCGGGGAATAAACAAATGTGCGTTATTGATGTAAAACCGGGTCAACTGCACATCAAACCCATGCACAGCGCTCGTGTCACTGTTTGGTGTGGAGTTCGTTCTTTTGGAATTATCGGGCCGTATGTTTTAGGTTTTAGTGGGCGATGAGGGTGTCGCTGTAACTGTCACAAGTGAACATTATCTACGGATGCTGCAAGACATCTAGCTGCCTCAATTACGGATGCTGCACGTGGATATGGACCATTTATGGTTCCAACACGACGGGGCGACTGCGCACACGGCCCGCATATGCTTGGATTTTTTACGACAGGCCTTTCCACAGAGATTAATTTCTCGTTATGGTGACATCTCTTGGCCCATCTCCATTCCCCGATCTAACATGTGCTGATTTTGTCTTATGGGGGTGCCTCAAGCAAGAAGTCTTCCAAATACGGTGTGCCACCATATTGCAACTGAAGAGCCGTATCAGTGCTGCCGTCACCAATATCCCTGGTGATATGTGACGATGAGTAATGGACTCTTTCCAACGGCGCTTAGAAGAATGTGTGGTGCAGCTGGGCCGCCATGTGACAGGGGTCATATTCAAACATTGACTGATCAGCGGCATTCTTGTAACTACTGTACCATTAGACATAGTGAGTAATAAATAAAAAACAGTTGTTTGCTTACGGTGAGATTTTGTTAATACGCTATCAACGCTGGCGCACCCTGTATAAATGTTAGCATCTGACCGCCCGTCCGAGTGGGCTCTGGTTCGAGTCCCAGATGAGGTATGAGTGGTGCGCTTGCCTTACGACATTGGCTCTCTGTCTTCCGTGGGGCTATTGGCCCTAAATTAGAAACAGGCGACTGCTTTTAGCATTTTCAAATGAACATGGTCTGCGTTAAACTCCGAAACAGAAAGAAAATAATTCCAATAAATATTTGTGGGAAGAGCTGGATTGCCAAATCCGATCTCGACCACTAAGACCTTCCTCTACAGTAGCTCTGGAAGATGTTTTGCTGATTGTGAAAAATTCCAGTACAGAAGTACTGGCATCTCGGGGAAAGCATGCCTAGAAGGGACGCTGCAGTCATAGTGGTTAAAGATGGGCCAACTATATGCTGAGTTTTACTAATGAATGGTCTGTTTTCCGTTCGACAAATATATCTGAATACTTTGTGTATACAGTCATTTGCAAACGTTTAGGACCACCTGTCAATTTATTGAAAATTAAGATTTTCAAAGAAACAACTAATTACTAGTCAGAGATATTTGAAAAAAAATGACACCACAGATGAATACTTACATTCTTCAGAACACAAAAAGACCGAAACCAGAACTTTATGTGGCCACCTTTGTTTTTTATAACGGACAGAATACGATGTAGCATACTCTCAACGAGGAATTTGCAGTAGTCACTTAAAATGTCTTTGCACCACACGTACTTTATAGCATCAATGAAAGCTTGGGAATTTGATGGCTGTTTCTCTTTCACCTTGTCTTTTAAAATGGTCCACAAATTTTTGATGGGGTTAAGGTAGGGACTATTACCGGGCCAGTTGAGCACAGTTATGTTTTTCCTCTGTGGGTTGTCCTTTACTGTCTTTCATCTGTGGCATGGAGCACCATCATGCCTAAAGATTGTGCATCTGTGCACTTGTAATGAGTTAACGTAACATTTCCACCTAAGAAGGACCTGTGATAGTAGTGCTTGTCGGCAAAATGATAATGAAGCAGTACCGGATGCTGACATAGCACCCCATATCATCCGACTAGGCGGATGTCTCACGGTGCTAACGGGGTATTTTTCATCAAACCTCTTGCCTTTTGGTCGTCGAACATGTGTTTCAAGTGATTCAAATTGAAACACAGTTGATTCATTGGAAAAATAATTTGGCTCCAATTTTCAGCAGTCCACGATTGATGACGCTTTGCAAACTGGTGTCTCTCCTTCTTTTCCATGACTGAGGTTAGTCTAGGTTTATGTGTAGGTTTATAAGACTTTAATCCAAAATCTTTGTTAAGACGTCGGGAAACAGCGCTGATACTAACATCAGACCCTTTTAAATGTAGAGAGGCCTTGAATTTCTTGCACGAACTCCTTGGAGAACGCATAACTATTCGCCTTATGATATTGCCATCACGTGGTGTTGTTTTCCTTGGACGTCCACTTCTCGTTCGGTCACTAAATTCACCTGTATCTCGATATTTCATGATCGTATTATGAATAGCAGTCTTAGTCACATTCAACTTTCTGCTTATGTCACGTTCGAAGTATCCTTCCTGATATAAAGTCACTATTTGTTTCCTCTGAGTAACACTTAACGACGCTTTTTTGCGTATTTTTCGCTAAATACAAATAACGTACAAAACCTATCAGCATGAAAACCAGAAGCAAACTGACGCTCGCCCACTTTTCCCAACCCTATCAACAGCTCCCGCTGTAGGATGATGCAACACCGACAGGAAGTTGAGTAATACAGACAGTAGCTGACGCAATTGGCCGAAATCTCCTAATACCAACAGGTGGTCTTAAACTTTTGCAAATACAGTAACTGTAAATACAAAGAACTTGTAGAGTTACAATTTATCTTTTTTTGCGGTACCAAATTGTCACATAGTAATTTTTTTTCAATTTTTTAACAGTAAAATCAAGCCGTTCTCATTCGTGCAACACTTATATCAAATGAAATGAAACTAATACAAATTAATATTTAAGAAATGTGAAGTAGCTGTCTGCCTATTCTATGGTTTTCCACCAATCAAAAGTTCCAAACGTTTTGCGTGGTTTTATGTGGTTTTCCAATTTTGAGAGTGTGTCGAAGGAGCCTTTCAACTTCTCCAAATATTCTTCTTGCGTATTCAAAAACTTCGTCTCGCTTTTTAAAAGTTTTTTTTTCATTTTTATATAAAACTTGTGCAATTATTCTATTCTTTCTAACACAACATCATGATATATAACATAAAGTAAATGCTCATATGATTCTTACCATATACTCCTTCAACTGAGCCTCTATTTCTGTTGTGGTTTCCTTTTCCTAAAAAATGCAGAATTTTTTTTCATGAAATTTAAGAACAACATCAGCAAAGCTGTTGCATCAAAATTATTTGTGATACTAGATTTACAATAAAACTAATTCCAGCAGATTTAAATAAAACGGAAAACGATTGTTCATTAACAGAGATTTTTTTTTGCAGCTAGAGAATGATCTCACGCAAGAGAGATATCGTAGCTATTTCTGTGAAGAAAAGTTTTTTAAGAGTACTTAGAACTGCAAAATTAAAATTACGCTTTCACTATCAAAGTTTCATGCTTCAAGAAATATTCCTTATCGGTCAAAATACTGAACTGTTTTCATAGCGAATGATATACAGAAGAGCATTTTCCTGCATTCCTACAGTTTTCCTTGGCACATTCGCATTAATTTTGCTTTTCTTTATTGTCCAGGAGACGTGAATATTTTAACACCAGTGGTGAACTGAGGACTTGCAGATCCAAAGTCATGCCACTTTTTAAAAACAGTGAAGTGTCTGCAGCAAGTAATTGATTATCTAAAGATATAATAATTCTATCACCAGAGGGATTATTATTTTCTGTTTAAAAAGGAAAGTACAAAGGGATAACAAAATAATGAAGACGTGCTCTGAAAGTACCAATTTGTTTTAAAGACGCACTTATGTAAGAATATGTAGTGATGGAATTTTTTTGTGTTTCTTGCTGGCAGAACTATCAAGAACTGAGGTTATAAACAGTAGTTTCTTTAGCAGTGATAAAAAATCATACATGAGACGAAATTACCGAATTCCTAAGAGGGCATATTGTTGTTGCCCGTTTAGCTGAAGCATTGGCGATTAAAGCTGCAGATTTGTCGAATGTATCCAAAGGAAACGATACTCTGCGAATTAACTCAAAATAAGACGATGATGGTACGCAATATTCCAAGCAGGAGACCTTTCCCTTGCAAATGCTACTCGTGCCACCCACCCCCGCCCCCCGTAGCTTTAACAGGGAATATTGTAGAAGCTGTTAAATGGCAAAATGTTCCTGAGATCGCATGGGAAGCTCCGTATACATTATTCGACCGTTGTCCGGCGGCTGGATGTCTGGGTGCCACACGAATTGCAGCCAATTAGATACGTCATCTGGAGGAGTGAATTTTCCTTCTTGCTATAGGCACAGATGGCAGGGTTTCCTGCGTCCGAACATAATCTTCAAACTGGTCTTCAAACATTTTTCATGACGCATCCCTGCATTTGGCGAAAACCACTTATTGCGCACCCGTTGTCTGGTAGCTCTAAACAGAGCTACCAGACAAGGGACTAATACATATACTGCAGAGGCTTTTGCTGAAGTTCTGGGTGTTTTGTTTTCAAATGGCGAATTAATCGTGGTGGTTTCATGCTGTCATATGCTAAAATTTCATGGCAAACTACGCATTTAGGGCGAAGCTCCGCGTTGACGATAATCGATGTGAAACCGAATTTCAGATATACGTCTTGGTAATTTCGGATTTTCTTATTAATTTTTCTGCTTTCGCAACCTTGAGAAGTTGCTAACATTTTTTCACACTGGAATGTGCCAGAGTCGCTTGTCAAAGACATACATCCTTCCTTGTCGTTCCTTGTGGTATTACCTTTAAGCCATTATTCCATTGTGTACATTGTACAACTGCAAACATGAAATATCGTAAAAATAAATGAAAGAGAAACGCATCAGAAGATAAACATTCGAGAAGCGAAAATCTCGTATGTTCGTCAGAGTCCAAACTGGAAGTGCACTTGTCAAAGTCGCCTTTGTAGTGGATTCCTGAAAGATGAGGCATTTCATGTGAACGAAAAACCTGTTTCCTTTGGCAATTCGTCAGCGAGTATGACGAGCTGACGACATGGCGATGGGAGCGCTATCGCACCAGCCCTACTCAGTGTCGCCGCCTTCACCAGATGGGCAATCAGCTGTCCCCGCCTGCCGCCTTATTCTGGGGATTTGAGGGGTGGAAACCGGGCCTAACATGCGCCACTAATCACGTGACTGAAATAATTGGATATCGTTGAAAAAGAAAAGGGAAAGAAGTGAAATAGAGATAGACAATCTTCTCACTCGAATGTTTGTTTGAATCTACGAGATTAGAAAATCCACTCTTTGAAGACCACTTCTCTAGGCGATCTGCACCCCGTGGTTGGATATACCACAGAAACAAAAACAACCGATTTTTGTAATTAATTAACCAAAATATATATAAAATAAAGGCGCCACTTATGAGCGCACTTAATGAAAGGACCTCAATTATCTACAACCTTGCGGACTCAGTTAAGCAGAGTTTATGCTTATAAACGGCTCAGCCAATAATTGTCTGCATAAAGTAATGCTCACTAACCTCAGTCAATTAGGCGAGTCATGCACACAGGCATGACTCCTACTGGATTCCATACTCTCTACCCTAACCAATGAAATGGCCATGCCAATAATGAATGTTTTTGTTTGTACTTGCAGTTTTGCCAGTCAGATTAATCCTTTTTCGAGTTGTCATCACTGGAGCACATACAGGTGTGAACAAACACTATTAGACCGCACCGTTTGGCAGGTTTCGGTACGGCACGTGTCTGGTTGAAAAGTAGCACGCCCACACACACATGACTGACTGTTGATAATTTCCCTTTGATGGTCCCCTACACTTCCCTGAAGGGGGAAGAACGAACTCGTATACCTTTCTTCCTGCTCCTTCAAGACGATGCGAAAGAACTGACCAGCAGTAGGTTCCCCCATTCAGTTGAAGAGCCAGAAAAAGCTCGAACAGGAAGGTGCTTACTTCACTTGTCCACTCCGTACTCGGAGTTACAATTTGCCACAATGCCGTCCTGAAGGGGGAAGGACGAGCTCGTATACCTTTCTTTCTGCTCCTTCAAGACGATACGAAAGAACTAACCAGCAGTAGTTTCCCCATTCAGTTGAAGAGGCATAAAAAGCTCGAACAGGAAGTTTACTTCACTTGTCCACTCCGTACTCGGAGTTACATTTTGCCACAACGCCGTCCTGAAGGGAGAAGGACGAACTCGTATATCTTTCTTCCTGCTCCTTCAAGACGATACGAAAGAACTGACTAGCAGCAGGTTCCCCCATTCAGTTTAAGAGCCAGAAAAAGTTCGAACAGGAAGGTGCTTACTTCTCTTGTCCACTCCGTAGTCGGAGTAACATTTTCCCACAACGCCTTCTAAACAGACCGAGTTCAGCGAGAATCCTTTCCGTACTACACTCCAATCTCTTGAATGGCGTCATTCCATAAAGGAAGAGGCATTTTCCATAGTCTGCTCTCACGGTACAATTAACAGCTTTTTATCGAGCCCTAGCTGCTTACATCAGCACTTCCTTCTTTTCTTCCAGGACTTTTTAAAGAACCGTCTTTTCCCTCTAGGTTATTTAAGTACAGGCCAAGTAAATCCTATCACGGAATTTTTGCTTACCAATGGCGAGATTTTTCACCTTGCATCACCTGCTTCACTATTCGATAAACGAATCCTCAACTGCCAGGCTCCAATTTACCAGATCTTTTCGGGCTTTGATTCCGGAACAGCACTTCTCGGTTTGGCAACTAACACTACAGGACCGCCTCAAAAATCTCTTCTTACACCTGTAGCAGATGGCTATTCTTCTCCAGCGCGTGTCATATTTTTGGCATTTAATCAAGATGTAATATGTGCAGGTTGCTCATGAGTTTGAAGCATTAGTCTCTGCCTTGTTTGAGTGGAATTCATATAAGCCATGAGATCCATTCGTTGTTCTGCCAGTTTTAAGTATTTTTATCTCAAGCAGCGTTCAGTGTTAATGGCCACTTCCCAAACACTGTTGACATCGTCTGCTGCTAGGTTGCTTGTCATTTTCGTGCTGGCACTCCTATGTGGTTCACAAATGGCTTTGGACCCCATTTCATCACCTCGCCTCCGAGAAGGCGCTCAGTATGCTCACTTCAAACCTCAGGATTTCTCTAAAAAGCTTTATTTATTACTTCAAAATACCGGCTGCCTTTTGTCGATGGCCCCTTAACATAATCAATCTTACCTTGTGTTCTGAACCTCCTATAACTAACACTTAATTTTCATTATTTCCACCAATGCACAAAAAAAGTATTGTATCCCTATTTATCTACCGATAATTACCCGTGCTTTTTTGCATAATTATTTCAAACATTATTCACTTTATCTAAGTACCAGTCTCCACCTTCCAGCCAACTAATTTATCAATCCCCCAAATTATGCATCAGTATTTTTAGTTTTTAGACTTCGTACATAAACGACGCGCTTAAAGCTGAAAGAGACTTCCGGTTGAAATGTTTTTAGCCTCACAATGAAAAAGAATGCTGTAAAATGTGAAAGCCCATTTAATTTTTTGCTTAACATAATCCACACTGAAAGTCAACATTTTGTGCCATGATCCACAGCACTAGTAACCCGCTCATAAAAGAAATTCAGAAGACTTTGACTCAAAGTGTTTCTTCGCTGCATAAATTGCAACATTTTCACCGTCGACTTTGAGTCAAACTGTTGGTTCATTGCATTCATAACAACATTTTTACCGTCGAATATCTGCCTTTTCAAGCCTGGTTTGAGATTTGAAAGTGGGAAATAGTCCGATGGAGATGGATCCGGGGAGTAGGGTAGATTAGGTAACAGCTTAGACCCACAGTCGTACAGTATTGCTTGAGTCATAAACGCTGTGTGAGGAGGTGCATTTTCTTGATGAAAGATGACTCCCTTGACTAACTGTCCCATTCCTCTTAAGTTTCAATTCCTCGCAGAAACATGTCATTAAGTTAGAATACATTGAACTGATACTGACGCCACATTTCAGGCGAACAAGCATGATCACTGCTCCATAAACGACGGATGCCATGATTTTTCCAGTTGACTTCTTTACTCTAAATATTTTAAGATGAGATGCTTTCACTTTTCTGACTTCTTTGTTTCAGCATAGAAAGGTTGCACCTATGTTTTGTCCATAATGATATACACTTTGCGACGTGCACGACTAATCAACTTTCTTTTGAGTTTGAGTTCTCATGTAAATCTTGTTTTCTTGTCGTTAAACGTTTTTCTACTGAACGACGCATTTCTTCCCCGAATAGCTTTTTCATTTTGGTATCACTGACAGTGAGTCTGAGCAAGATAAAAGGAAATATTGATTGTTTAGAGTATGGAGAGGCAAGTTGAAAAAGGCATATAAGACAGAGAGAGAGAGAGAGAGAGAGAGAGAGAGAGAGAGAGAGAGAGAGAGAGAGAGAGAGAGAGAGAGAGAGAGAGACGGAGAGAGAGAGAGAGAGAGAGAGAGGTGGGGGGGAATGTTACGATTCTCAGATTAAATAAAGAATGTTACTCTGAGTCATAACAATTTAACAATTTATATGTGTGGAGATTGTAAAAGATTTTTTGTTAGAACTAAACTAACCATCGTTATTGAGATTATTGTCTGAATTTGAAGCCAATGTGTTCTCATTCTGACAACGGTCTATCTTCGTGTTCTGTGTAGTGTAAGTGACAAGACAATAAACTGGTGAACTCGGGTAGTTGATTTGCTGATTTATTCGCTGGCCGTGTTGATATCTATTTTGACAAAATGGATACACGGAAGAGCCAAAACATTATGAGCAGCGCATTTTTACTTAAATCGGAGCAACTGCGTGTAAAGGACTGCGCGTGCGAAGATCACGAAAGGGTACAAAATAACACTTGATACTGAGCTCTGTCAATCAGTGTTATCCTTCTTCTTCGAATGTCACTGCAAGTTTCGACACAGTAAAAGGCATCCATGTGCGATAACTCGTTTTTTGACTTCAATGGACTAAAAGCCGTCTTTGAATGAGTGTTAGGGTTCATGTTCTGCGATAGATGGCGCAAAAATGTCCCAGAAGTTGACCTCACCATATTCAGAATGGAAGCAGTCACTCGTTGGCTCCACAATGAAAAGACAAAATACCTGCTGTTACGTTTTAACCAATGAAGTTATTTGGAGGTGGAGATCAGTAAGTAGACGGAGTTTCTATAACTCAAATTCAGGGGTCCTCTGCTAATGTACACATTTTCCCTTAAAAAACCCGTACAGTAGGATTTAAGATGATCTATAGAAGACAAGATTCTAATCTCACTTTTGCCCCTATTCATTGATTTCTATTTGGCTCAGATAATTAGAAAACTCAGGCAGAAATAAGAGATTTCGTTGCTCCCCGACAGAAACACTGCTATTCTAACTTATCGCGTCATCTAGCGCCAAATTCGAATACTTTCGAGTCAAATAAAATGAATTAAAAAAAATCTAACAATTTTTTTGAAATAATAACTGTGGCATATATTAGCATCTATGGGTCGTTTTTATTGGTGCTCCAAATTTCAAACCCTGCAAAGAAATAGTCTTCGAGAAAATGCGTACAAAAGAATTTACATTGCAGATATAGGATAGAAGATGAACCCTAACACTTATTCAAAGACAGCTTTAAAACAAACTTATGGAAACAGACGTCGCTGCTGCTTTCAACTAATCGCGCTGCTGAAGTATTACGCTCATTAGCTTATCGAGAGTTTAAAATGAACCCACAAAAGTAGAAAGATTACTAGAGGCGTAAGAACAAGATATTATCCATTGCCATTTTCTTCACATGTGTACCATTAGATGATTTTGCATGAAGAACCTTTCAGTGTGTTTTATGCATGCTTTATGGAACACATGGATTAATTCCTAAATTGTGGTAAGGAATAAAATCAAATTTGATTCATTTTTATGCACATGAAACGTGATAGCGGTGCTACCGAAAGTAAATTTAACTGCAAACCAAAATATTTCCATGAACGATGTAGATGTGGTTGTATAGCTATAGAATTATTTCCACCTATCTTCACTCGTACAACTTTTACAAAATGAATTCCATGTCGAGAAGCAGCATATACACTGCCGGACAATTGCTAAGGACGGATGACAATAGCAACGATAGCAACTATAAAATGCAAGCCAGGAAAATGTGGAAATTAGCATAAGTGCGGGATACAGTAAGACGTGTTGTGTGTATGCAAATTTTGGATTGCCGAACTTGTTTGCGACGTCATAGCGCTGATAAGAGATATAAAGGATTTGACGCGTGTTGACCGTTGTTGTTCAAACGCAAAGTTGAAAGGGAAAAAATCAATTGACGAACTTGCAATTTTCAGTATGTCTTCCCGACATCACCTAAATGATTTTACGCGTAGCCGTATTATTGGCAAGATTGAAGAAGGGCGAAAAATAACAGATGTTGCCAGGGAGTTCGACGTCAGCCACAGTGTTGTTTCAAGTCTTTGGAAATCATTTCAAACAAATGGAGAGTGTAGCAAACGTCACGGGGAGGTCGTGTTCGCAGTACGACACCTGCAGAAGATCGGTACATAGTGCTGTCAACAAAAAGACACCGGCGCAGCACAGCTAGTGAGGTAGCAAATCAGTTTATGGCTGCTACTGGCAAGCGGATCTCCCGAAAAACTGTCGCCAGACGCTTGCATGAAGGAGGATTATACGGCCGCCGTCCTGTTGTGTGCATCCCATTGTCCAGACGTCACCGTACCGCCCGTTTGCAATGGTGCCATCAACATCGCAATTGGACTGATAACGACTGGTCTGCTGTCCTCTTCTCAGATGAGAGTAGATACAGTCTATCGTCTGATTGTCGACGACAACTGATCTGGCGTGATAGTGGTACTGCATATTGTCCAGCAAACATACAGGAAAGGGACCGATATCCGACATGTAGTGTCATGGTATGGGCTGGCATCATGATCAATGGCCGTACGTCCCTCTACGTGCTTCCAACTGGCACTATGACTGCCCAACGATACATTAATGATGTTCTGCTACCTCATGTTCGCATGTTCCGTGGTGCTGTCGGTGATAGATTCATTTTCATGGACGACAACGCAACATGTCATCGAACAGTCGCTGTCCAGGAGTGTCTTGAGAGTGAGGATATTCAACGCCTCGTATGGCCAGCACGTTCTCCAGATCTGAATCCCATTGAAAATGTGTGGGATGCTTTGGGGATGAGTCTTGCTGGTCGCCAATACCCTCCAATAAACCAGTACACCCTCATCCGTGCACTGACAGAGGAATGGGATAAATTACCCCAACAGCTGCTTGATAATGTTGTGCAAAGCATGACACGACGTGTGGAATCTTGCATCGCCCTCCAGGGTGGCCATATCCCGTATTGACATCTTACGCCGGAACGCCTGCGGACGGTAATTGCATTTTTTTCACGTTTACGTATTCTGCACAAAATGGCCTGTTTGTCCTTTGAACACGTTCCAAAGCCTTCTGGATTTCAGAGCACAATAAATTGTCTTTCTTGTAATGTCCTGGCATTGTGACATTATTTTATTTCACTTGGCATCCAACCACACTTTTTTATGCTCTGTATAGCCGTTTATGATCCGTCCTTAGCAATTGTCCAGCAGTGTACTTTGCCATTCAAGTTATATTCTACCAAATCTTCATTCAGCACATTGCTAGCACTATTCCATTGTGTCAAGACCATTTCCAAATGAATCTGAACTGTTCAAACTAAAGCGTGTCGAGTTGCCCAGATTGGCAATGGAACCACGTGAACACATTCCTTTTGCTGGAGTTTCTTTTATAGTGATATTATACCTGTTAATACAAAGCAATTGCTTGGTTTTAGTAAATTTTCAGATCTGCCTATGCAGCCTCTCAATACGGTTAGTGGAGCTTCCTCAGAATATTTGGAACTACTGTTCCCAATTATTTTGCAGGATTTTACAACTAAGGGATTTTTTCCTCCACTTTTCTTCCAACTCAAGTTTCACCGATTTTTCTACTTGATGCCTGATACACTTTTTCCAGATATTTCTCGCAAATCTTTTATAGTGTCAGAGAATTGCGTATCTGATGCATAGTGCAATTGGAAACACACTGTTTATGGTTGTAAGAACACAGTCGATTAGTCTTTCTACGAGGTAATTTAACTCTGTCAACCAGCTCTTTACTTGAAGACAATTTCATTTCCAGTCTAAAGAAAAATAGCAAGGAAAGTAATAGAGAAAATTTTAGATACAGAGGAGCAGTGTATTTTGGAAATATTGTCATGCTATTAGAACAAAGAATGTAACCTACTGCAACATTATATAATTCTCTTAAATCATTTTCTATTAGAAGCGTTTTCTTTTGTTTGATAACCTGCAAGCTGCTGCATGTAAAAATATATTATGAACACTCAGATAATTCACAAAAACCACCTGAAATACACTTTGAAAATTTCAAATATTTAGAATGTTATGCACTTACCGAAAATTCCGACATAATCTTCAGGTGGCACTGGAAGTAAAGTAAATGCAACTGCATTAGTAGGAACTGAACAGTAACGGCAAGTAAACAATTGTAAACAGGAGATATTGAAATCTATGTAAAAAAATTACTTATAAGATTTTGAGAGAAATTAAAGGAAAACATTGGTATTATATAATATATTATATAACATTGTTTTTAAATATATAATGTATTATATAATCTCAGGTAAACGCACCAGAAGAGAAATGTCTTTTGTCATTGCAATTAACAGCAAATAACAAAAATCCAGTTTCATGCGTTATACACATGTGTACATGGTAAAACCGTGAATAACAGGTTTTCTTATTTATCCGTTTATCTGGCTGTCGAAACTTTTCTGAAATCCATGAAGAAGTGAATTGTAAGAGGAATAATAACATAATAACACTTCCAAACGATGTACATGAACGTCACTAAACCGTTTCATTTAGTACCGCATACCGAATAAAATCAAAAGGCTGAGAAAGCGAAACACTGAAGACTTTCTTGTACACCTGCGAACTGTTCAAACGATCCGATATGGCAACAACGCAGGGCATGGCGTAATACATAGAATATTTACGTTCTTTAGATGTCATAACGAAGTAAATTTCTCCGTCATTTTGGTCCACGCCGGGGATCGAACCCGAGTCCTCTTATTCCGGAACAAGTCGCTCTACCAACTGAGCTACGCAGACGTTCGTTCTCGCTGCTATCTGCCTTTATGTCGTGTGCGTCCTGCGGGGCAGGTACGTCAAATCTTCTCCCCCGGAAAGAGGGCCAGGGGCATGGCCCACGGTTCAGCCGGGACCATGCATCGCTGTAGGCAGTCATCCGCTGAAGAACGTGCACTTGAGAACTCCCAGTCAATCTGGTGTGTGGAATGCAACATCGCACACATTTATTTTTCGAAGCGCTGAAGAAAGGATTCTCTTATTTTTCCTGTCTCGCGGTGTGGAAAGAACATCACACCATTGCGAGATCTTTAACGGCCGGGTCATCCGGGAAGTTCGGGCGCCATTATAACGAAGTAAATTTCTCCGTCATTTTGGTCCACACCGGGGATCGAACCCGAGTGCTCTTATTCCGGAACAAGTCGCTCTACCAACTGAGCTACGCAGACGTTCGTTTTCGCTGCTATCTGCCTTTATGTCGTGTGCGTCCTGCGGAGCAGGCACGTCACAATGTGTAACGTGAAAAACCATTGGCCACTATTAAAAAGTTTTCTTTACAGGTGTTCTGTATTCAATTGCATCTAAAAAATGAAACCACCACGTTTTGGTGATTCTAGGATGTTTAACGTATTGCTCATTGGTTTTTGAATCAAGCCTTCCTAGTGCCTATTGCAGATTTATCGGTAGCCTCTTCATAGTGATGATGTGATAACTAACCTGTAACAATGTGAGCAGTATGACATGCAACGTAAGCTGATACAGGTATGGGACTTCCACAGGACGCCTAGGTGGGGCTCAGTATTCATGGTTTTGTCCAAAAGAACTCATAGGCTCAAGTCAAACCACGAGGAACAGCTACACATCACTACGTTGTCTCTGCCAAGCTTCATTGTCAGGATGGTACAGCCCAGAAAGTACCTTTCTGTTGGCATCCGTTACTCCCAGGAATGGCCATCCCGTCACTCCCGGGAATGACCTCGGAAAGACTGATAACCGTCACTCCCGGGAATGACCTCGGAATGACTGGTATCCGTCACTCCCAGGAGTGACCTCGTCAGTTCAAAGCACAGTTTTCCATTGGTCTACTGTTCGAAATCGTCATTCCTTACTCGAAGCTAATCGGCGTATGCTATCAGTGGAAGTGATTAACAGTTTGTAAATGGATGCCTGGCCATGGTATCCCATGCCGTGCAGCATTTTGCGCATTCTACTGGTGCTAACATCAGTACCAATAGTCTTACATAAGATTTGTGGGATTTGAGCGAATATTGATTTGCTTTCTGAGCGGACAGTTCTTTGTAAAGCTCTGCTGTCACGTTCTGTTTCATTCGGACGTTTACTGTGTCTTTTCATGGTAGATTCAACTGCGATCCACTACCATCTGCACTTCACACAAACAACCGTGGATCTAGCAATCTTCTGTTCTGCTGAAAGGTCAGGAGAGGAGTGATTGCTTTTCTGGCACCCTATTAATCCTCCCTGGAAATCAGTTAATTCTGTTGAACTAGGCAACTAACAATCGCAGTCACGCTATTGTTTCATCATAGCCCTAAGGACATATTTATTATTGAGTCTGGCGTGGTGCTTGTGCCGAACCAAAATCACTGTCAATACAGAGTGGTCTGGATTTTAATAAACAGGGTGTGCTCATAATTAAAGTATTCCTGTTTTAACATCTGCAGAGACATCTAGCTGTCGAAACTCAACCAAATTTAGTAGGAACACTATTCAGAACATGCAGAAGCGATTTCCGCGGTAAAACAATAGTTCGAAAAATCCCCACCAGAGGACAATGGCGTTGCATGCGACGAAACACTACCGATGAGTGTGATCTCTGTAATACAAGAAAAATGAACCAAATAGAAGCCTTATCTATAAATTTTTTTTGCTACTCATTTGTACTGCACCGTGGTACCGAAACGAATGTATTGTACGATGGATATTGTTATTCATTTTTTGTTTTTTCTTTCTTTTTTTATAATAAAAAAGGAAAGAAAGAATCGACTTCAGAAAATTCACTTAAGTACTTATACGTCACATCGAGTTTTGCAAATTGCAAAGTTCCTTTGTCCAATTTCTGTTTTTTCATGGCTGATTTGACGATCATCAAATTTTAGTTTGGTACTGATCCTTTTTATTTATTTATTTATTTATTTATTTATTTACTTTTTTGAATTTACATATGATTAAAGTGGAGTTCTTGATAGAGAGTGGTCTTTATAGCGGATAGTGAGCGACTATTCTTCTTTGAACAACAGTGCATGTAAAAAAGAACAATGCAAGAAAAACCTTATTACATATATTGGCACATGTTATGTGCGAAGTGTTTTTATGCTGTGAATTTGCATAGAATTTTAAATGGTTTTTATAGTGTCAACAGATTATGCCGCAATTAATTTCCGTTATCAAAAAATTTGGTCGACATAACGGAAAAACAGGGGATGTTTTTAAAACATGAGTAGAAAAGGGCCGTGCTGCTTAATTTTCTTTCATACCCTTATGTTTCTACTTAAATACAACAGATCGTACTTATCACTCATGGGAAATATATTTTTACTGAACAATTGAAGCATAAGGAAGAACTTACTTGGTATGACTTCGGAATATCTTCACAATATACTTCCATTAATTTATGAGGGTCCGTTACGTCATCAGATAGTCCATAGCATTCTCTCACCATTTTGTCAATTTCGTCCTGGAGCTTTTCAAGAGGAAGAAAAAAGTCGTATTAACCATAAACTTAATTAAATATCATTTTTCGAACATTAAATTTTACAATCAAGCAAATTAATTTTATCATCTGTCCTGAAGTTTGTTTTTTTATAATTTTCATTTTCTCAACAGCTTGACGTCCCCCCCTCCCCCGCCGAAAAAAGTCACAACGGAGTATAATAACAAGTGATATTCCATTGTATAAGCTTATAGGACGCAAAAGCAGTACCTTGCCAGTGTTTCTCACAGATGATAGGTTATAAGCATAGCGAATTCCTGGAAGGAAATCCACCTAACATTCTGCTTCGTTCTTTATACGGGAAAGTGTCACGACGTGGAGTTAGTTTATATCGCTGGAACCTCACTGCAGCTATCTAACTGCCTTCTACCAAAAGCTTATACTTGGAAATGGACTGATGCACAAAACAGAGCGAAATATGGGTACATTTGTTAATAAGATATTCAGTATGAAATTCGAGATATCTTCAAGCTTTTCCAAACATCTTATGTAATTGAAAATTTGATGTTACATTTTTCGAAGATACGTGCATCTTGAAACATACTGCTGAAGCGCATTATAACCATTTCTAGAACAACTGCATGCTTCAAGCTTAGGAGATAGTCCCTTTCATCAACACCCTTGAGATTTTTAACCTACAACACCGGTGCACCACATCATTCTTCCCTTTCCTACAATTTGAAAACATAATATTTTCTTCTCGAGTTTCCTACACACTGCTCATTTAAATTATTCGGCTGCTGTAAATCCGTGTCACCGGAAGCAGAGATCAATTTCCGTTATCATAACATGGCACCTATATTATCATATTATCAAAGCAAAACACAAGATATTTATTAATTGGTGACTTCTCTCTTTACAACTAAAACTGAGAAAAATTAAAAAGGGAGATATTTTCTTTGTTTTAATGATTCCAAATGGCTGCATTGTTGCAACGCGTGTGCGAGTGTGTTGATGGGAAGCAAAACTAAAGTCAATAGAAAATTCAGCTTGTATTTAAACTTGCTTGAAAGTAATATATTGCTATCATATCACTTTAAAACAAGTTTGAATACAAATCGTCGATACACGTAAGAAGTTGCTACACTGTGTCGATATACGTAAGAAGTTGCTACATTTATGTCGATACACGTAAGAAGTTGCTACATTTATGTCGATACACGTAAGAAGTTGCTACATTTATGTCCACTGTAGAAAATTCCGTGAATAGTCAGTGTTTCACCCGGATTAAGACAGGTTTACAGATTGTAAGCACGCCACCTGGCGGTAAACCGTAAATTTTCGGTAGATAAACTACATTTCCACGGTGTTTAAACTGTTTGAATTGTTACTGTATTTTAAGTTTGGCAATCTGGCAACGTTCTTCTTAAAGTGGTTATATACCTGTTTTTTCATGTACAATCAGTTGACTGGCAACACCTCTGGGGGCAACACGTTTTTACTTCCCGGTCAGACATATTATTTTGTTCTCAGTCATTTAACATGTTAATGAACATTGCGGCATTAGACGTTTTATTTCCCTTTACACATGTTAATGAACGTAACATGTATTATAATTTATTTGTCATTAGACATGTTAATGAACATTATGGTCATGAGACGTTTTTATTTCCCGGTCATTAGACATATTAATAAACATTATGGTCATGAGACGTTTTTATTTCCCGGCCATTAGACATGTTAATGAACATTACGTTATGGTACTGTAAAATTACGGTTTATTGACTGGCTATTCAGCTGCCGGTGTATCTACCGTAATTTGACCCTGCAATTTTTTACAGTGTCGATACACGTAAGAAGTTGCTATATTTATGTCGATACACGTAAAAAATTGCTACATTTGTTGTCGATACACGTAAGAAGCTGATGTCATTTATGTCGATACACATAAAAAGTTACTACATTTATGTTGATACACGTAAGAAGTTGCTGCACTGTGTCGATACACGTAAAAAATTGCTACCTTTATATCGATAAACGTAAGAAGTTGCTACATTTATGTCGATACACGTAAAAAATTGCAACATTTATGTCGATACACGTAAAAAATTGCTACATTTATGTCGATACACGTAAGAAGTTGCTACATTTATGTCGATACATGTAAGGAGTTGCTACATTTATGTCGATACACGTAAGAAGTTGCTACATTTATGTCGATACACGTAAGAAGCAGCTACATTGATTTATTTCTGTGTCGGTACGCGTGAATAACTTACTTTTTTTATATGCATAGGTTAGCCTCTCCTGAGGTGCAGTAATCAAAGCGCTGGAATTTCGTCTGAGTAGCGCCGGGCTCGAGCCGCTGATGAAACATGAGTAGTGCTCTTGTCCTTCGGAACAACCCCCTCCCACTCGAACCAATGAGCTCAAACTACGGACGGACAATGCCTTTAGAGCTACTCACGGTGGTCGTTAACCCCGAAACGAAAAAAAAAAAAAAAAATCAGCACTGGTCACAAGAATTTAATTGACAATTCAATCACACCTAAATGCCTTTAATTATCGTCTCATTTACAAATGATGCCATATGTATTTCAATACACTTCCAATTAAACAGATAATCCAGGATAACTTTATTTTTTCATGAAGTGTAACCCATAAAGAGCATATCGAAGACGTACTGTATTTTTCCTGAGAAATTTCAAGCTGCTGTGCCTTTGTTGTAATCTCAGTGATATGAAAATTGTACCAAAAAGGAACGTTAAAGTTGAACCCTGAAAGCAGGGAATATCAGAGAATGATTTCATTCAGATGTTTAACTAAATTGCTGTAGTAACTTAATATTTTTGAAAATTCCGTTTGCTATAAAAGTAGTCTTACTCAACTATTTTGAGGACGACGAGCTGAACAGAAACAGGCAATGAATGCTGTGTCTGTTTCTAGAAGTTAGCAAATTGCATGTAATGGATTTCCTATATACTCAATAGCAGGGGCGGTTCGTCATTAGGGGCCGGGGGGGGGCCGGGCTCCACCTAAAAATTTCTATTTTTAGAATTTTTTTTTTGCCCTGATTCTTATTCTCTCTCTTAACTACATGGTGATAAACCTTTCCCTTCAAAAACCATTACCTAAGGGAAAAGTTTCCTTCAAAACCGAAAAACTGTTCCCTGAGGAAAGAGATCACGTTCAGAGTGTGAGGTTATTGGGGCCAGCTCCAACCGGCCCCAGTAACATCACTACGCAAGCAAAGAGGAGACGCCGCCCCGGTGGCGCAGTGGTCTAAGCGATGGCCTCTGATCATTCGTCCGAACGGGGTCCGGGTTCGAATCCCGGTGAGGCATGGATGTTGTGTTTGTCTTACGGCACTGGTTCTTTCCCTTCCCTGGAACTAGTGACCCTAAATTAGGGACGGGCGACTGCTTATAGCCCATTGAGTTGCTCACGGTGGTCGTTAAACCTCCAATCAAAAAAAAAAAAAAAAGAGGAGACAATTTCCTCCCAGTCTCATTCAGTATGATGACCTACATACAACACTGCCTTAACGTGTGTGCAAAAAAGCTGTGGGGCTAGATAGATCTGGCCCCGCGCTAATTTGATTGGCCAGGAGAGCATCCATTTCCTTAACGCCGTGTACTGACAGAGAAGCTTACCCCGACCAAGCTCAAAGTGCATTTAATTTTGTTAAAATCTCCGTTCTTTACTTTAAATCTGGAAGAAAAGAAAAAAAACTCGGTGCTTATCACCCCACGAATTTTTAGTTTGAGCTTCACTTAAAAAAATACAGTGCTCATCAGCCCGAGAACTTGAGTCAAAAAGCTTCACTTAAAAAAAACTCGGTGCTTATCAGCCCAAGAATTTGAGTTTCCAAGAGTATGAAGTTTACAAAGCGCTTTGCAGAACTAATTTCAGTTTTAACTGAGAGGATTTTCTATGTAAAAAATAAATAAATAAATGAGAAAACCTGTAAGTATAATTTGCACATGAGTACATATATGTTTTTAGGTTTCACAAGTTCTTTAAAAAAAAAAAAAGGTTAAACCTTTCAAATAATGCAAATGGTAGTATTGCACTCATTCTATATGGGACGAAATTCATGAAACATTCCCTCCCTGCATATATTTGGAGTTATTATTTTTTCACTACATTTTTTTATCCTGTGAATCCTGTGATTATTCCTCAGTTGAGAAATCTAAAGAAACACAAAGCACAACTAACATAACTCGTATGTTTTAAGGTAAAAAATTTTTTTAAGGAGTTTTAACATTTTTCTCTTAATAGTTATGCATTCTATTTTGAGGAAATTTTGTTCGTGTGCAGTGCAATAGTTGACACATTCCTGCCTGATTTGGGCATTATTGTGAGTCAAGGGGGTAAACAGAGGCAGAGTAAAGGAATCTTGGGGGTGGGGTGGAGGTCTGAATAGTTAGCCTAATAATGACAGTTTTTTTTTATTTCATTGTTTGACTTCGGCTCTGGCTCCGCCTGTTTCAGTTGTCACGAGCCGCTACTGCTCAATAGACAGAACATTAGAGGTACCTACCTAATAGCATGTTGGTCTTCTTCTAAAGGCAATAACAGACTATATATGCAAAGGCATCGACTCCACAAGATGTCGGAGGGTTTCCGGAGGTAATGTCAGCCATGCTACTTGCAGCGTTGTCCGCAACTACTCCCGAGACGTGGAACCAAGATTCATGAACCTGATGTTCCGCTCCAAGTCATCCTAGAGAGCTTCCACAGGGTTTAGGTTCGGGGACATTGGTGGCTACTGCATGGTTCCAAACTCAGATGAGTGTTCCTCGAGCTATGCCTGGCTGATTGCAGTCAGGTGGGGTGGAGCATTTTCCTCCTGAAACAGATCATCGACAGCAGGATGTGCGAAGAATATGACAGGCTGTAGATGATCAACTAGCACGTGCTGGTAGTACGCAGCGGTTAAAGACCTCTCAAGACACACTAAGAGACCTAATGTGACCCATGTGAAGTTTTCCTACACCATCACAAAGAGTCAACTTGGCATGACAAGGCCATGGCCACACGCTGTACAACGACATATTGTTAGCCCGGTACAGCTGAAAACAAGATTTATATTACCATACGACACGGCGCCACTCTGCAGAAGTCAAGTTTTGATGTTGCCGGCACCAGGAGAGGCGTAATGTCCGATGCCAACAGCGGAACACTAGTAGGGCGTCGGCTTCCGTTCGCTCGATGACACTGCTTGGGCCTTTAATATTTAACTTCGATGTGATTTACGCCACCGTTGCCAAGAGGTCGGTCTGTACGAGCCAGGATAGTCTACGTCGATCCCGGTCATCAATGGTGTAAGGTCTGCCACCACTTGCTCTCTGGGCGCAGGTACGTCCGTCGATGGTGCACTCGCGGTACACCCTTGATACGGTTGCCCTCGAGACCCCTAATGTTCTTACCACTTAGGCGACAGAATGTCCATCTGTTTTGCGCCGACATTGCGTCCATGATCAAATTCGCTCCTATCACCAAGTTTATGCATGTTCGCTGATTACGATACAATGTCAGGAAGCCCTGCTGACCGCCAGTTTGATCGCCTGTGTTCGGTTTGTGCTTGTTCCACTTCGCGCGAGGGTTGAACATCTGAACTGTCCATAACCTCTATCTCTAATTTTTTGTCTATTCAGTGTATATGTTTTACAGTGAAGCATAAATTATACGTTTCTCCAGGGACTAAAAAAATATGTATATATAAAACTGAGAGCCCTCACTGACTCACTGACTCATCACCGAATCTCAGAAACTACTGAACTTAGGACTTTCATATTTGGCAGGAATGTTCCTTTTACAACATAGAGGGGCACTAAGAAGGGAGTTTTTCCTATGATAACTTTAAGTAAGTCGAAATGGGTTTTTTAAATAACCCAACTTTGCTAACACTAGGACGTTTTGCAATGATCGAGCATTGTTGCCCAGCAACTGAAGCCCCGCCCTAATTGAATGGCTTGAGTTGACCTGATCAGTAAATATTTTGTTCTAAATTTATTTGTTCTGAATTTATTTGACAAAAAGCCTTAAAATCACGTAAAAAGCGCTATATCATAATATGTCCTGCATTTAAACATTTATTAACGTTTGACATATCGAATGGCAATGTTTTTTTGAGTCAAAATCAAATTCCCAACATTCGTTTTCACCGAAGCAACGGTAACGTTTACCCCTTGAAATATTAGCGATGGCAACACAATTTTGCTCACGCTTCCAAAAACATCTGACTTGCTAGCTTTTAAATGTACAGTTTCGAACGAAATTGTTTACGAATAGTTTATAAGAAAAGTTCTTTTTGCATTTATGCAGAAAGTAACAACGTATATTTTTTTCTATTTTCTATTATTTTTTTGTTCTGTTGTCTGTTAATATTTTAACAATGAAAGTGAAGAGTAACGACGTATTTTGATTTGTTTCGTGTAGGCTTGAAGTTTTAAATTTACAGTTATGAACTAAATTGCTTATGTGTCGTCTGGCGGACGTGCTTCCCAAAAGAGCGAAGAAATATGCAATGTATGGCCATTTCAACTGTCGCAATTTGTTATGGTGTAGGCTTATCGAAATCTTTCTTTTGAGTGGACCAAATAGATTTTATTTTAAGGAGAGATGACCAGTTTTACGTGGAGTGCAAAACTATTAATCAAGTAAGACATCCTTTTCTTTCTATTGAAGATATTATTCCTACTGTTAATTTGAACTGTGCAGTGTTACGTATAGAAATTGTGTATCAATTTTCTGGACTATTACCTTCAAACGAAATCTCTTTCAAAAATACAGTTTGGTGATACTGGCGGATGATTCCAGAAGAGCCAACGTAGTGTACAAAGATGCACTACATAAGTCAATATGTTCTTTTTATTTTTACATTCGTTCATCGCTGTAAAAATGTTAATTACAAATGACAACACTCCACATCTTATAAGGATGTAGAAATTCATACTATAAACATGTATTGGAATCCATTTTATTACCGATATGATATAATAAAGTTATAGAACAAACCGATCAAATGTATTATTAGTATATTAATTTATGGTCCAAATTATATCATGGTATGGTATGAAATCCTGTTATATATTAATGACCTTCCTCTGTGCCTGCAATCAACTCATGCTTTGCTATACGCTGATGACACTGTCATTTTTCAAAAATGCCATAATTTGCATAAGTTACAGATAATGAATGATCTAACCAATTTTTCTCATTGGTTATGCTCTAAAAAATTATCACTTTATATTTTAAAAACCGACTCCGTATATTTCCGAAATGTTCACAAAAGGGAGGTCATAAATAACTTTCCAGTCAGGATTAATGATCTCCTACTTAATATTGTGGGCAAAGTTCAGTATCTTGGTGTTTGGTTTGATGAATTCTTTAACTGAAATATGCATGTCCAGTTTGTTTTAAAAAACGTTTTTTTACAGGTTGGCCTACTTGGTAAAGTTAAGCATCTCTTCCCTATCAATGTCCTAAAAACATTTTACTATGCTTTTATTTTTACCCATCTCTCTTATTGTCTGGATTCCTGGTATTCAAATATAAGTGCAAACAATCAGTTATGATTGCTGAAATTACAGAAGAAATCTGCTAGCTATATGCTGAACACATATTACATGTCTCATTCAAAACCATTATTTCAAAAACTAAATATTCTAAAAATTCATGAAATTTTTACCCTAAAACCAGGTGTCATGGATTTTAAATTAATGCATCTTAAACTGCCTAATTTTCAATCTGACATCAAATATCTGGATTATTCTATCTTCACCAGATCTGTTGCTAACAACTAATTATGTCAGCTGTGTGTTAGACTTAATTATGGTTTAAACAGCATACTGTATAAAGCCATTATCCTATGGAATAATCTCCCAGAGAGCATCAGATCTCTGGAAAATATCAAAAAGTTTTCCTTGTCTCTGCGAAATTACACTGTAAATCACCCTGATCTCCATAACGAATCTCAACCCTATCATTAAATTGTAGTTCCAAGCATGCTGCTAACAGTGGTGCTTCTGTTAAAACCATCTTACTTGCTTTCATATATGCCATATGTTTTATTCCTTTTCTTACATCTGATTAGGGAAATCTCCTTACAACCAATGTGTTCAGATTCCTCCTGGTGTATTGCATTTTCATATAACTGTAAGTTTTAAATGTGAGCAATAAAATAATTGTATTGTATCCTGTATTATAGAAATATTTTTATTATCGTCACATTCGAAGAACAGGTAATTAGTTAGCCTATCTATAGAAAATATGAACCGCTTACATTCTAAAAGCGCAGCATTTAACGTAGGAAGCAAATGTTTGATGCATTTACCTCTAATGGAACATTATTCCATAATTTAATCGATTTTCATTTTCGTAGAAACATTTTCTAGAAAATATATTTTATGTTTCATATTTTTATCGATGCGTGGCCTAAGTCAGATTTACAGCAGGCCCTTGGGCATTATTTTTTAATAACAGATTTAAAATACTGTGGTGGTTAAGTCTGAGATAAATCTTTTGAACGTAATGCAAAGAAAGTTCATTGTACACTGTAGTGAGAGCATTTTGAGCAATCTCGTTCATGTCATATCTAACAAGAAATGTTTTCGTCACATCATTGGCCACAAGAGCTTGGACGAAGTTTGGTGTCGGCAGAGTAAACAGTTTCTTCGTCATCACTGCCACTGCTGATCTCGCAATCTTTCGTTTTAATCAATTCAACAATTGCCAAAAGTGACGACGCTGTAAGTTCGGAATCACAGCTGGCTGGTATAATACTGAAAAGTTCCTGTGCTTAAATTCTACCAAATTTGAACTGGTATTATCACTGGTTTCGAATATTTCAGTTGCGGGGGTCCTTCGTTTGAATGGAATTCATTATGGTGAAACAGTTTTTTACCACACTCAGTAAAATCTTTTTTCCAAACCGAAAACGTTCACAGCTTTTAATACGCAACTTTTCGTCTTTACCTGTTCACCATGTATAAAGTACTCCTCGACAGATCTCTCTCCTCCTCACTAGATGCCTGATGGAGAGATAAACGGAAAAGAAGAAAGGAAATTTTACAGTTTAAAAAGCATGTGGTTCTCCTTGCTTGCCATAGGCTCAAAAAGAGATTTCTTTTTCCTTCTAGCTAAACAAAAACGTATAGAAAAAAAAAATTGCTATCTGACGGAAAACATACAGTTAAAATAAATTAACGCAAAGCTACGTCGGAGTTTATCAAGGCTGGGGAAATTAAGCATTATAACAAAGTAAATTTCTCCGTCATTTTTGTCCACGCCGGGTCTCGAACCCGGGTCCCCTTATTCCGGAATAGGTCACTCTACCAATTGAGTTACGCGGACGTTCGTTATCGCTGCTATCTGCTTTTATGTCGTGTGCGTCCTGCTGGCAGGTACGTCACATCGACTCCGAAAGAGGGCCGGGGCATGGCCCACGGGTCAGCCGTAACCATGAATCATTGCAGGCAGCCATCCGCTGAAGAACGTGCACTTGAGAACTCCCAGTCAATCTGGTGTGTGGAAAGCAACGTCACACACATTTATTTTTCGAAGCGCTGGAGAAGGGATTCTCTTATTTTTCCTATCTCGCGGTGTGGAAAGAACATCACATCATTCCGAGATTTTGAACGGCCTGGTCATCCGGAAAGTTCGGGCGCCATTAAAACGAAGTAAATTTCTCCGTCATTTTTGTCCACTCCGGGGCTCGAACCCGGGTCCCCTCATTCCGGAATAAGTCGCTCTACCAATTGAGCTACGCGGACGTTCGTTGTCGCTGCTATTTGCCTTTATGTCGTGTGCGTCCTGCTGGCATGTACGTCACAGCATCTATACTGAAGTGCCAAAAGTCATGCGATACGTGCCTAGTACCGTGTAGGACATCCTCTAGCCCTGCGAAGCGCAGCAAATCGACGTGGCATTGATTCCACAATGGCCGGAAGACTTCTGGTGAGATACTGAGTTATGCCACGTGAACAGCCACATACAGTTCCCTGGTATTTGTAGGTGCAGGATCTTGAGTAGGAATAGACATTTCCACCACGTCTCACGAGTGCTGTATTGGGTTCGTGTAGGGCGAACGTGGTATCCACACCATCCGTCGAAACTGTCCAAATTGCTCCTCGAACGAATTTAGACAACTTGGGCCCGATGACGTGGTGCATTGTCTGCCTGGAAAATCCCACCATTTTTGGGGTACATGAAGTCCATGAAGAGCTGAAAATCGTCACCCAAACAGAACAAAATAGCGATTATCGGTTAATGGTGTGTTTACGGGACCAGAGGACCCAAACCGTGCTACGTCAAGACACATCACACATGTATGGAACCCTCACCAGCTTGCACAGTGCCTTGTTGACAGCTTGGGTCCATGGCCTCATGAGGTCTGCGCCGCACCCCAACCTACCGTAACAACTTGTAGCGTGACTCATCAGACCACGCCACATGTTGCCAGTCTTCCTGGATCCAATTACCGTGTTCACGAGCCCAGATGAGTAGCTGTGTCCGATGTCGTGATGTTAACAAAGGCACTCTGGTGGGTCTTCTGCTCGCATACCTCATGGACGCTAAATTACGCTGCACTGACCTGATGGATATGTCTCTGGTACCTCTTGCATTGAATGTGGATGTTATTTGAGCCAGTGTCACTTGTCTCTTAGCATGGAAAATTCAGGTCAGACGCCGCTGGTCACGGTCATTCAGCACCTGTGGTCTGCCACTCCGCTGTCCAGGGTGGGTTGTAATGTCTTCCACGAGGTATTCTCGGTACACACGTGACCCCGTGGATCGAGGAATGTTCGCACAATTTCGGAAACTAAATGTCCCATCCGTCTGGCTCCCACTACCATGACTCGTTCAAATTCCGATAATTCACGTCGGCTTGCCATAATCCTACTGGCTGTTGTTCAACTTGATTCACCCAAGCAAACCTTGCAATCGTGGCGTAGGCCGAAACCTTTATACGACGGCAGCGCTAGTTAAAAATTTGTATGCTATTATCCCACGACTCTGGCACTTCAGTGTAAATGATAAAAATGTGTAATGGTGGAATGTGCCAGTGCTCCAGTGTGTTTAGAAAAGGTTGAAGACTTTCTTTTAAATTGACAGTTCTTGAAGACTTTAAGAATTAACTTAAGAAAAAATTCTTAATCATAAAAAGCATTCATTTATAATCCCATTATGCGCAGGAGTTAAATTTTCAATGTAAAATACTCAAACAAAGAACGGCAGGTATGAGTCCTTTTCTTGTAGGACTTCCGTCCACAGTGAGTAGATTTTAGGTCGCAGCCACCTACAGCGAGTTCGCTTTTTGGGCAGGACACAGAAACAATGAGAGTAAGTCTAGCGACTTTGACAGAACAGTTTGTAGTGAGATTAGAGTACAGTAGATGGCGCCACCGTACAAGTACGATGTTGCACATAGAGGGGTGAGAGAATTTTAGGTGGGGCATGGGAAAGGATACTCATTTAACCAAGGGGTCTAACTTGGGGGCCGTCACTTAACGTGCTCGTCCGATGCACTGCGAATATTCAGTGATTGTTAGCAAATCACACCACCTCCGCAAGATCAGCCCAGGAACGAACCTGAGGACCTTGCATTGGTAGTCTGAACTGCTAACCACTCTGCCATTCGCGGCTATGTAAAATACTCTTTTTCAGAGGACATTTTATAAGATCGGAATCCACCTTATGTCTAGGGAAAGAACACGCGTAGTCTATTCCATATTTTAAATCACAGTTCTGCGAAACACAAAGCTATTTAAGAACAAGTTCAGCTTGACAAAGAAGTTGCATAAAAAATATTTTAACACGTATTGGCATCCCAGGTGATCGACTAGTAGGAGGCAATCACCTCCCTTTCCTGGAAATAACCAGTCTCTCCTTTCCCGGGAACTAACCACTTTTCCGGGTTCGAATCCAGAGAAAGAGGAATGGGTAGTGTGTTTGCCTTATGACACGGGCCCGCAACCTGTGGCTCCTAATTATAGACGAGGAGCTTCTATAAGCCCGTTGGGTTTGCTCACGGTAGGCATTAAATTCCAACAAAAAAGAATGCAACAACAACAAAAAACAGGTGTTGAATCAAGAATGGCCGCCTCGGTGGCGCAGTGGTCTAAGCGATGGCCTCTGATCATTCGTCCGTAAGAGGTCCGGGTTCGAATCCCGGTGAGGCATGGATGTTGTGTTTGTCTTACGGCACTGGCTCTCTCCCTTCCCTGGAACCAGTGACCCTAAATTAGGGACGGGCGACTGCTTATGGCCCATTGAGTTGCTCACGGTGGTCGTTAAACCTATAATCAAAAAAAAAAAAATCAAAAAAAAAAAAAAAATCAAGAATATTCATTACCTGCTTAAACTTTGTAGATATCAGTTTCTCAAAAAGAAGTATACAGCTTTTTCACCCTTGATGCAGGATAAAAATTGTTGTTATCGTACTTAATCGTGCTTAATACATTCAAGCACAGAATTCAGTTTCTTCCCCGTTTTAGACAGATTGAGGAACATAATATATACACGGTGATTCACAAAGAAGTATACAGTTTCAACGCACTATAAACAAGAACAATGTAAGATCTTTTATGTTACCTGTAACATGATTGTAGGGTAATGTTTCAAGTTGTTTTAGAGACAGTCACAGATGTTCTATGTGTGCACCCTTGGTCACACGACACGCATCGAGCCGGTAATCCATTTCCGCCCAAACGCGATGCAAGATATCTGAATCAAGTGCAATGATAGTGACCGTGATACGTTGTACGTATGGAACCGTTTTCAGCTTCTTTCTCAAAATTCTCCAGACAGTGGGCTGTGAAATTTGCACTTCACGACTCACCCTCCGCGTTGATTTTCCCAGGCTTCGTTGAATGGCGATGCAAACACTATCGACTTCTCCCGAAACACGCGATCGTCCAGGACTTTTAAGTTTGCACAAATAGCCCGTAGTTTCAAATTTTTTCTGCCAATCGTAGATAGATGTTCTGGTTGGAGGTTCTTTTCCAAATCGTGATCGACAATGCCGTTGCCCAACAGTTACAGATTCCGTTTTGCTCAATTCAAGAATACAAAGCGCCTTCTCCATTGCAGAAGCTGCCATTTTGACTGACTAGTCATGTGAAACGCGTGCTACCACCTATATCACTTCCCTCAGTAGCGAGACACAAACTTTATAAATACATCTACCTAACGGTTCGCAGTTGTGGTGCGTGTCTACAACTGTTACTGTTTTACAGCATCTGGAAACTGTATACTTCTTTATGAATCACCCTGTATAAGACAGGACACTAATTTAGAATACCTCAGCTTTCATGTTTTTAAACTGTCATAAATCGATAGATACAAACAGATGTGAATTTAACTTTATTCGACATTTTTCAAAATAATTTCAACCTTCAATTGTCATTTTGATAGTTATACGATCTGTAAAGTGTGACTGTTAAATTGACATTGAACACTGAGTGGCCACTTTATTATGACCACCCCCTCAGTACTTCGTTGGGCCACCATTTGCCTTTGATACTGCGTCGATTCTTCATGGCATGGACTCCACGAGATGTTGAATGGTGATTTGCGGAATCTGAGACCATGCTTCATGAATAGCACTTTCCAGGAGTGTGAGATTGCAGGGTCGTGGATCCAGCTGTCTGATGGCTCGTTCAACTTTATCCCACAAATTCTCAATGGGGTTGAGATCTGGAGATTGTGTGGGGCCACCTAAGCAAAGTAACCTCACCGGCATGTTCCTGAAAATAATCCTGTACAACACGAGCACTATGGCAGGACGCATTATCTTGTTGAAAGTAGCCATCGCCATTGGGATAAACAATCCACATGACAGGATGCACTTGGACCGCAACGATGTTTAGATATGATGTGCCAGTCAGACGTTGATCAACACGAATTAAAGGGCACAAAGCATGCCAGGAAAACATTCCCCAAACCATAACGTTGCCTCCACCAGCTTGAAGGGTTGTAGCAATGCATTTGGGGTCCATGCTTTCGTGCTGTTTCCGCCAAATTCTCACTCGGCCATCGGCATGGTGCCACTGAAAACGTGATTCATCGGACCACATAATTTGTTTCCAATTATCGACTATCCAATCCTTGTGCGAACTGTAGACGTTTTCTCTTGTTAACTGCAGACAGCAAAGGTGTTCCAACAGGCTTTCGGCGGCCATATCCCATCCGATGCAGTGCACTGCGAACACTGCGTGAAGAGATCATATGAGGGGATCCTTGATTAAGATGGTCTGTAATTTGCTGCACTGTTGCCCTTCTGTTGTCTGTTACCAGTCTGGACACTCTTCGTTCAGCCCGAGCAGTCACTAGTCGATGACGATCACACGTTGCACGTAGAGACCCAGTTTTTTGGCTGACAGTCCAGTCTTTAAACACTTTAACAACAGCTGCTCTGGAACATTTCACGAATGCGGCGGTTTCGGTGATACTCGCTCCATGGCTTCGAGCTCCTACAATGATCCCTCGTTGAAAGTCCGTCAAATCGCATTTTTTACTCACCTCGTCACCCAAAAATCACTTCTACTACTGTCGCAAGCACTAAGCTTTCCCTTTTTATACTAGCCTCGCTCTCTGGCGACAACAGCGTGCAGCCATAGCTAATTTACTTAAAACTGTCAGGTGGTCATAATAAAGTGGCCACTCAGTGTATAAACTGACTGATGAAGGTTTCTGAATCTCTACAGTGGCGCAGTGGTCTAAGAGCTGGCTTCTGACCACTTGTCCGAGATTGATCCGGGTTTGAATCGCGCGAGGCGTGGATGTTGTGTTTGTCTCACGGCATTGGCTCTCTCCCTTCCCTGGAACCAGTGACTCTAAATTACGAATAGCAAGTTACTCACAGTGGTCGTTAAACCCCCAAATAAACAAAACGTTTCTGTCTGTGGAGATAACATGAAGATGATCTTAATGGAGTGGAAAGATAGTTCCGTATCACTTACCCCTTTGCTTAACTTTTCATGACACTTATACTCCTTGTCCACAAACGTGGGATCTGTGAAATAAGATACAGAAAGAGAAGACGTTAGAACAATGTTCGTCAGTTTCATAAACGCAGAAAAATCATGGTTCAACACGATGCGTCAGGTGGTCATGACTTCAAAAATGAGGAATGCCTTTGAGTTTATTGAAATAAAAAGTAGCCTTTTGACATAAATAAATGAAAACGATTAATATGTATATATTTACACACTGACAAATATGATTATAACTGAAACTAAGTGAAAGCCCGTCAATAATGACGGAGGAAAAATAATATAGGTTGAGTAACTTTTAAATAACCAAGTATTCTTTTTGTTTGTGATGTCAAAATGTTATAGTATGTTTCATGAACATTACAACAATGAACATTGCAAAAATATAAAAAAAGGTATATTTGTTGAGGCAGGCATTCGATAATTAAAATAGGCAAGCGCTCTTTCCACTGCGCGGCCAAAGTGGGACAAACATACAGACATAGGAAATTAAGAGGGTAGTACCGAAAGTAATGCAAAAGTGGGCATATTTTTTTTATTAACAAACAGAGGTCTTTCAAATTGCACATGTTGGTAGAGTAACTATTTCTCTATACAAAGGTACTACTCAACATAGTCTCCATCACAAGCGATGCATTTACGCCATCATTGAACCCAACTCTAGAATCCTCTTTGAAAAAATTCAGGTGTGGACTGTTGTACCCACTTCTTCACAGCCACTTTCATCTCATCTGTGTGATCAAATCTTTGTCTCAGGAGACTGTCCTTAATTGGACCGAACAGGTGGAAGTCGGAAATTGCCAGATCTGGGCTGTACGGTGGAGGGGGGGCTCCGACTAGTCTATGGATCCTTTACGGATATTTGTTTGGCCTCTTCCTCCTTGTGGTTTCTTTAAGCTTTTTGAGTGTCTCAGTGTACCTTTCGCTGGTCACGGTATGGCCGCGTTCCAGAGAATCAAGGAGAAAGACAGCCCTCTCACCCCCACAAAAAAAAAAAATAAAAATAAAAAAAATAATAAAACAGTCACTATGACTTTCTGTGCTCATTGGTGGCTCTTGAATTTCTTAGAGCCGCCCCGGTGGCGCAGTTGTCTAAGCGATGGCCTCTGATCATTCGTCCGAACGGGGTACGGATTCGAATCCCGGTGAGGCATGGATATTGTGTTTGTCTTACGGCACTGGCTCTCTCCCTTCCCTGGAACCAGCGACCCTAAATTAGGGACGGTCGACTGCTTATAACCCACTGAGTTGTTCACGGTGGTCGTTAAACCTCCAATAAAAAAAAACTTCTTAGAACTTGGTGAAGAGGTGTGACGCTATTCAACGGATTGAACTTTCGTTTCCGGACCGTAAAGATACGGTCACGTTTCATCCGCTGTCACCAGATCGAAAAACACAAACAAACGTGTCTTCATTGTCTTCAAACGCTTCCAGAAGATCAGAGCAGAAGTCCACCCTTCTTTCCTTCAAATCCGCAATGAAGAAGGGTTACTATAGGTGAAGAGTTACTCTACCAACATGTGCAATTTGAACCACTGCTGTCAGTTAATAAAAAAGTTATGGCCACTTTTGCATTACTTTGGGTACAACCCTCGTATATTATTTGTGATATGTATCTGTGCTACGTATCACCAAATACTATGAGAGGAAAGGAAAAATGCAAAAAGAAAAGCATAGCATTTGCTTACCGATATAATGCAAAATAATAATAATAATGAATGAAACTCTAAAAGATAAAACCAACATTGAACTTATACATTTGGTAGTTTACTGTGTGTTGCAGCTATTCTAAACCAACTTAACGGACAAAATTTGAACACTTATCTGATCAAACTAAGCGTAGTCAAATGCGAAAAAAAAAAGAAATTGAAGTTACGTTTATTAAACAGAACAGTTTCTCACTCACAGAGCAGCGTAGACTACCAGTTGGCGACGAGATTTGCTTCAAAATGTTGTGAATAACGTCCAAAGCTTTTACCATCTAAGGAGTTTTAAACCTCTTAGGTGTGTCTTTAAAAGTTTATCTCGTTAGCTAAGTAATTGGAAAATGTTTTCAAATACTTCATTGCACATAAATCAAACTTTGTCAACAAATAACCAAACGGCCAAGTATAAAGGATCAGCAAGTCAACTTGTCAAACTTGCGATGAATAAGGGATTACACATGTGTTCAATGCAAATTTGAAGTTGTGATTTCGACTATTGATGTAAATTACGACATGAGTGGAAAGTCAAATAACATCCGAAAACTTGAAAATTTCATCGTCCTGGAGCTGGAATCGAACCCACGTCTTAGGCAAAAACCGGGAGACGCCGGTTCAATACTCGTCCCAGAACGATGGAATTTTCAAGTTTTCGGATATTATGACTTACAACTGTTGTCATAATTTACACCAATAGATGGAATCACAACTTCAAATTTGTAAGTCAACTTACGTTATTCCACTAATTTATTCTGTAAGCACTTGTACTTTTTTAGTGCATCATGATAATTCCTTGTCAGAATATAATCTCGCTGGCTTCAATACATACATCAATCTTGTACCAAATATATTTGTTAGCCAACCACATATATCTCAAAAGATTTTCTACCAACGTTTAACAAAATACTTTCCAAAAATCATTTTCTCTCTCTAAGAACAACACATTTCTCGTAAATCAATCTCGTCTCTCTGCCTCTTCTTATACATTCAATCTAAACGTTTCATGCTGTTCTGACTCACTGTCAGTGTTTCCTCAGTGAGAAAACGTTTAACCAAGGAGTAAGTAAGAAAACTAAAATGCATAAGGAAGGTTTTCCAGAATTACACATCACACATCTTTGATTCAAACGTTCCAGAGCATGCACCTCTCCAGGCTTCTTATATACATACACAATATATTGACAAAACCCACCGGACACCTAGAAGATAAACACAACTTAGCATTTATTGACATATATTAGTACGGTGTCGCTCCACCTGTGGCCTTAATACATGCACTGACCCTTCGAGACATGCTTTCTACAAGGTTTTGGAACACAGCGATAGGTATGCGCTTCCATTCAGTACATAATGCTGCCGCTAACTGTTGCTTAGTAGTAGGCTTTGGTTCCAAACTTCTTATGCGGCGCTCTAATTCATCCCTTAGGTGTTCTATGGGATTAAGAGCAGGGCTTTGTGTTGGCCAGTCCACACACGATACGGAATGATCGTCAACCACTCCGTAACAATCCTTGCTTTATGGCACGGTGCATTATCCATTACCAACAAGGCTCGGTTACATTGTATTGTCACAGAGTTGGTAGGGCATAATTGTCCAGAACATCGAGGTAGACGTGCTGGTGAACAGGTTTGTCCACGATAACCAATGGGCCGGGACATACCACGAAAAACACTCCCACACGAGTACACTGCCAGCTCCAAACTTGACCGTAGGAACAGTACACTGTGGTAAATAGCATTTCCCCGGCTGCCGCCACACTCACACACGGTCACCAGACTGATGGATCGTGTATCTGGATTCATCAGTCCATAGGACCAGTTTCCATTGATCTACGGTCTACAATAAATGTTCTTTACACCATGCTAAACAACGAGTAGCATTCTGAGTGGAGATCAAAGGCTTATGAGCAGCCGTACGACAACGGTAACCCATGGAATGAAGTTCTCTGCGAATGGTGCGTGTACATACCGAGGTCCCAGCATTTTTACTCACCTGTACATTGAGGTTTTGGGCAGTACTCCGTCGATTAGCTGTAACGACTCTCCTGAGACTTCGTCGTCCTCTATCACCAATTTTCTTTAATCTGCCAGTAAGTTTTGCTGTTTCAGGATCGTCATGTGTCTTCCACTTATTCAGTACATCCAAAACAGTTGAATTGGGTATGTTTAAGCTCATCTTGGTTTCTGTTATGGACAACTAACTAATATAACATCCAAAAACTTTCCTTTCCTAAAGTAAGTTCTCTCCCGCCGCGAAGTTTTCACTCAACCTCACAATGCGATATGATCGCGACCAGCTGCAGGCTTGTTTTTATACCGTTTGCAGCTGTACCGCGCATCTTAAGAACACAGCGGATCCGTTCATTTCCTTTTGAAGGGATGTCCGGTAACTTTTGTCAATATGGTGTATATAGGAAAATGTTTAATCAACGCACATTTCCAGTTTTTAGATATGGAGCAGAGACATGGACCTTAACTAAAAAATGGCATACAAAAGCTACAGACAATTTGAAGAAGCATGAAGAAATGCATACTTGATGTAACCAGGAAAGATAAGAGGAAGAATTCGTGGATGAGGAAAATGACAAGAGTGGAAGATATCATGATCAAAATAAAATCAATGAAATGGCAATGGGCTGGACATGTTGTAAGAAGAACGGAACACCGATGGACAACCAAAATTTTAGACTGGATTCCCAGGGACAGAAAAAGACCCAGAAGAAGACAACATGAAAGATAGAAGGATGACATTCTAAAGCATGCGGGAGTGACGTGGAGGAGACTGGCTGATGCCCGACTATTCTGGAAGAAACTTGGGAATAACTTTATCCAGCAGCAGATTAATAATGGTTGACAATAATGATGATGATATTTATACGTTTCTTCCCGGCCAATACTCCAATATTCTCAAAGTAGGTGAAACTACTGCTTCACTCAAAAAGTACCACAACACAAATACCTGACTACAGACGTTTTGGTAATATCTTGTGTTTCAATAAAATACTGGAGAAGATCTTTGTATATCAGATTGATTAGCCATGTAGATTAAAAATATTTAATGATAACCAGTATGACTTTATAAAAACAATTTAATATTGTAAGAATTTCAAGAACCGGTAAACTTTTTCTCCTCGAACAAGTACTAATTTCAGTATTATCATCGGGATCAGTAAATATAATTATCTTCGCGACAACACGATTTTGAGTGCGCAGTGGTTTAAGCGCTGGGTTATAACCATTCCTCCAAGATGGGACCGGGTTCGAAACCCGGTGAGGCATGGATGATGCGTTTGTCTTAAACACTTGCAGTCTCCCTTCCCTGGAAACAATGGCCCCTAAGTTAGGGAGGGGTGACCGCCTATAGCCCATCTGCGCGTAGTTGGTCATAATGGTCATTAAACCTCCCACATTAAGGCAAAAAAACAAGAAAAACTTCCACCCAATGGCATCAGGGTGGAAGATAGAAATGACTGACAAACACATAGCTTTCTCTTCCTGACTTACATATGCCTTTCCTACCAGGCACCGTAGACTAAATATCCTAGCATTCCATTGCTAAGGGCTGTTTAATACCTAAAGCCGAATATCCTATTTTCTTATTTCTAATGGTTGCTTAACACCTAAAGCCAAATACCCTAGCTCCCTATTTCTAAGGGCTGTTTAATACCTTAAGCCAAATATCCTAGTTCCCTGTTTCTAAGAGCTGTTTAATGCCTAAAGCCAAATATCCTAGCTCCCCATCGCTAAGGGCTGTTTTGTACCTAAAGCCAAATACTCCCTTTCAAAAATCCTCTCCAACAGCATTATATTCATTTTTAATCAACTTACACAAAAAATAGGATTTCATGGAACTTACTCTGGTATTTTTGGCTTCACTAAAAGATTCCATAAAAGTAGCTGCAATAAACTGCTTGAAAAATTATATAACATTAGTATCAGAGGTATGAATTACCTTAGAGTTTATAGGAGAAAACATCGATCAAAACATCCCGACGCAAGCTGAAAACTTAAGGATAACAGTAAATAATTCAGTAGGTTGCCATCAAACCGAAAAAAATCAGTTGATTCTTTTGGTTTATGAAAATGTATCAGTATTCCAAATCAGTAGATCTAATAGCGAATCAGTGGAATGGCGACACTGTTCAGAAATTCCTTTTAAGTTTTTTTTTGCGTTAAGTAAAATATCAACTTTATTTATTTCCTGCACCTTTTTCGCTACAGATATTCTAGAATCAAAAATCTTCGGAAGATCAATTACGTAGACATTTTGTTATTCCTGTGTCTTGAACGCGGGAACGAGAAATGATATTTCTGGAATAACGTGACTACTAAATGCTAAAGAAAGATATTTGAAACACCTTTAACCTACACCTTTTACTCGAGCGTTTTCTCACGCTCATAAGGAAACAACATAGCAGACAAGAAACATAAGCATAGATATTTTGATTAAGTTTCACAGTTTAATTTCAAACTCGACTTACCAGCGCAGAACATTTCGGAACACTTCTGAAATACGTCTTGTTTAAGCAATTCTGTGGAAATTTCAGATGCGTCATGTGAAAACGCTGTAGTTAAACACCCCAGGAAAAATATCAAGAGAACTCGGCTGCTCATCTTGCTTCGATACACAGTACTTTCAACTGATGACGAAAGAATCTTAGGAGTTCACTTATATACTGCGCACAATTTTTTTGAAATTCAGCGTATTCCAAAACGAGCTTATCATTTGAAAGCAGTAATTACTATTGTTCGCAACACTAGAACATTCGACTTACACAAGGGCCATATTTCGCAAAAAAAGCCTTGTTATATCAACAACAACGACAACAAAAAAGCGCCAATTTTTCGATGATACTCACGCACTTTAATACGTACTAAGCAATACTCGCAAACCTTATAATTATTATTTTTGTTTCTCTTGCTTTGCTTTGATATTGCGTGCTTGGTATATTTGATGCACATGACTAGCATGATGACAGACCTTGGAAACCACGCTATGCTTTGTTACATGTGAAATGATGCTTAACGCATGATATTCAAAAGACACGTGAGTCTTTATTCACTCAACAAAGAAAAAAGTTCGTCACAAAACGAAAAGAAAATCACAGCAGGCGTCAAACGATTAATTATCATTCTTTTGGTATACCAAACTATTAGCGCACTTTGGAAAATTAAATTACACTGGCGGAAAGTGAAAAAAGAACACCAAGAAGGAGACGTCTGATACCAACGAAATTTATACAGCATAATAACGGAATACAGAGGATAACGTGATCAAAATATTATGGCAAAATACAGCTGTATTTGCTGGTAAACTGAAAAATAACATTTCCATGTAACATGGTTAGTACGAGGTTGAACCGCCATGAACTGCGTCACACTGTGCAATTCTGGCATGGAGTCTGTCGTACAGATGTTGGATGTAAGTTTGGGGTATTGAACTCCAAGCATCCTCAACCTGGGCGCGTGAATCGGGGATGGTCGTGGAGACCGGATAAGTCGTTGTCCAATAAAATCCCACACGTGCTCAATGGGGGACAAATCCGGTTCACGTGCAGGTCATGGAATTTGTCTCACACCCTAAAGTGTATGTTGCGTTGCACGTACCGTGTGTGGGCGTGCGTTATCTTGCAGCAAAACACCACGATGGACCGACCTTACAAATAGCACAACAACGGGCTGAATGAGGTTGTTGATCTAGGAGGTGCTGTTTAACGTACCCGGTACAAACACTAGTTGTGTACGGGAGTGATAGCTGATCGCTCTAAACACCAGGAGACCAGGTGTAAGCCCTGTGTGTCGCTGGCGGATGCAAGAAGGGTGGAGACGACCCCCTGTGCGTCTGCGAACACGCATACGGCCATCGGAGGCTCCCAGCAGAATCTGTTTTCATCGCTGAACACGACAGATCGCCATTGCGTTCTCCACTACAGACGTTGGCGACACCACTGCAGCCGTTCCTGACGGTGGGCTGGAGTCAGAGGCACACGTGCACGTAGTCCGGCATCCAGTAGACGGTTGGGGATTGTTCGCACAGTCAACTCAGGTGCAACGGCAGCTCGGACTTGCGTCGCAGTGGATGTTCTGCTTGACAACGCCGCTCTTCTTATGCGTCGATCGGCCCACTCATCAGTCCGTCTGTGACTTCCGGTTCCCCGTCTTCTCGTGTGGGAATGTTCCTCAAACCATCTACGCCACCATCGTACCACCACCGATACTTCCCGTCCAATTCGCTCCGCAATACGACGATACGACCATCCGGCCTCGCGGAGTCCGACTAGACGACCTCGCTCAAAGTCCGATAACTGCTGAAATCGTACACGTCTTCCATGTCCAGGCATTGCAGCTTGCTACGGACACGTACACCGACGACTGATTACATTCACTTCGCCGTACTCTTTAAATACCACCGACGATAATTTGCATATTATGCCGTGCTGAGGCGTAAGCGCTCACCGGTTGGTCCAGAAATTAACATCACACCTACGTAAACTCAACCCCATTAGCATATGCAAATTTCATGATCGTCCGTTAATTCCTTCTTGGTGTTCTTTTTTCACTTTCCGGTAGTGTAGTTATGTGATATGCAGTGACTAACCACTTTCCTTATCCGCATTCGCTAGTGTTATATTACACTGCTGGCCACCCAAAATGCAACACCAAGAAGGAAGCACCCGATTGGCCTGAAATTCGCAACATGCGTCGCCTGGGAGAGGACATATACAAATCATGTGTGCCTGGCACGCCACTGAGAAGCACTAAAAAAAGGGTGCACAGATGGCAGGGTGTAAGTAGTGGAAGTGTGTTGTGCTGCCGGACCTGTGAGTGTGAAGATTCCTGATGCCTCGTCGCAGAATACGGCAGTCATTCCAGCACGTTTCGGAGTCCGACAGAGGACGAATAGTGGCTTATCGCGACAGCGGTTTATGGTACCGAGACATCAACGCTCGTGTGGGATGACATCGAGCCACAGTGAGGCGAGTATGGATTTGGTGGGTGCAGGAGGGACGGACGGATCGACGTGAGTGATTACCGCAGCCGCGACACACCACCGAACGACAGGACCGGCATGTTGTGCGGCGGGCATTGACGGCTCGCACCGCCACATAACGAACGTTAGCGCAGGAATTAGGGTGTGTTGGGCAACAACTTGTGTCAGCACGTACCGTTCGACGTCATTTGCAGGAGCGGAGACTTGTCGCACGGCGCCCATTGCTCCGATTACTATTGACGTTACACCACCGGCGAGTGCGGCGGCAGTGGGCAGTTAAACGCCGCACCTGGACTACAGAATGGCACAACATTGTTTTCTCCGACGAATCCTGATTCTGCCTACAACACCACGAACGTTGGATCCGCGTGTGGCGGCACCGCGGCGAGAGACTGTAAGACCCTTGCAGTATGCATCACCATACCTGTTCGTCGCCTGGCGTTATGGTTTGGGGCGCAATTGGATATGACACCCGCACCCCTCTGGTACGCATCGCCGGTGCACTCAATAGCCAGCGCTACATCTCCGACGTTTTGGAGCCTTTAGTCCTCTCTTACGTGCAGGACCTGCCAGCGGCCACGTTTCAACAGGACAATACGCGCCCGCACGTTGCACGCATCGTGCAACAATTCTTCACGGCCCTACAGGTGTCACTGCTGTCGTGGCCAGCCTGTTCTCCAGATATGTCGCCCATCGAACACGTCTGGTTGCTGATCGGTAACCGAGTGGCTCGGCCAGCACCATCCGCGGCTACGCCTGATGAACTGTGGCAACGTGTGGAAGCAGCCTGGACCGACATACCCCAAGCCCACATCCAAAGCCTCTTTCGTTCGATGCCGCGGCGTGTAGCGGCCGTTATTGCCAGCCATGGGGACCACACGAACTATTGATGTCTGCGTGTTCCGCAAGTCGCACGGGCCTGTAAGCTCAATCGTTTCATCTTTGTATCTGTTGTTATGTGTCCAGTAAATCTGGCTTTGCTATCACGTGTACTTCTTGGTGTTGCATTTTGGATGGCCAGCAGTGTAGGTTGGGGCTGATGGAATGTTGGAATATTAATGGAAGCTTCAAAACCAAGTATACGCTGCTAAAGACTTTCTTAATCAAACTAGTCACCGTCAGCACACATATACATACACTGACTCCAACGAGATACAAGATTCTGTATCTCGTTGGAGTCAGTGTATGTACATCCACCTTATTCACCTGATCTGTCCGTAAGGGACAGATCAGGTGAATAAGGTGGATGAGGTAAGGTTTCGTACCTAAACTGGTGCAGCTTCTGGATCGTCTGGCCTGCAACTTGGGATCTCGCGTTGTGATGGAGAAGGATGAGCCCATAGCGAGATTGGCTAATTCTGGCTGTTTGGTGGATAGCTTTCCATGCATAATGTAAAGTTCTTTGCAATACGAGGTCCGATTAAAAAGTTCCAAGTCTAGGCCGATATACAACAAAGTAATTGCGTTACTTAAGTCTGGCTATGATCTCCCTCAAGGTAGTCTCCTTGGGCAGCGATACACCGCTGCCAGCGGTTTTGCCACTGTTGGAACGCTCCCTGAAAATCCTGTTCACGAATCGTGTCAAGCACCGTTTGCGATTCGCGCTGGATCTCGTCCACGATTTAAAAACGGCGACCCTTGAGCTTCATCTTCATCTTCGGGAACAGAAAGGTGTCTCAGGGGGCCAAATCCGGCGAGTAAGGCGGCTGAGGAAGAGTAATTATGCTGTTGCGGCTGCAAAACTGGCGTGTTGCTAACGCTCTGTGAGCTGCTGCATTGTCGTGATGGAGCAGGAAATCGCCTCTAAGCCCCGTTTCGGTCATTTCCGGCGAATGTCCTCCCTAAGACGCAGCAGAATATTCTAGTAAAAAAAAAAGGCGGTATCGGTCTGACCCTGGGGGATATCAAAAAAGTGAAAACATAAAAATATTTTTTTTTACCAGATTTTTGTTTCCTAACTCAACAAATGGTTGTAATCTGTAAAAAAGAAACAGGAAAAAAGTTTCAGCTTGGTCACTAGTCATCTTCAGGTTCCGCACGAGATTCGAAGAAATTCATCGTGATGTCGAACTTCGGAATTTCGTTCCGTGACTTGATTCGGCTGCGTATGAATCCATCCCTGGCTTCTACACCACATGTCGCCATTGACGCTTCTGTCACCAGTCTCACCTGCCTCTCTACTACTTGAGAATGGCAAGGGAGCTTTCCTATTTCAAACTGTGAACAGCCTCTGATCAGTCTTGTTATATCTTCGTCTCTGAGGCTCAAGGTAGCGAGTGGTTCCAAGATATTGTCCCAGCGTATCATCTCAAAATACTCCTCTGCTTTGACATTCAATTTGAGAAGCTCAAAATGGCATATTTTCCCATTCCAATCAGCTTTTCTTGCTTTCGGTATTTTTTTCAGGCCAAGTTCTCGAATGTGTGCTCTTTAATCTTCCAGCATCGCCAACAGAATGTTTTCAGAGTGAACAAAATAATAGTTCCTCTGAATAACTTCGTGCACGATTGCCTTAAACTCTTCTGGCAAGAATGAACTTTTCTTTATCATTCCGTGAAGATGACGTGCTCCACGAGTTCTCTCGGGATTTCCTTTATTTCAAACCAGGATGGCACATAAACTTTTATAACATATTCTGCTAGGAACTTTAAGTCATCTGGTGGTCCTGCGGTTGATACGTAAAAGCGAAGAATTCTGTTGGCTGTAGTGAGCCATCTTGAGTGGGCCATCTTCCCAGGACTCCTGCTTGCTAAGTTTGGAGGGCACTCCCTCGAGGATACTGCCCTAGAAATATCAAGGAGGTATTTATGGTCTGTACTGAGGTCTTTGCTGTCAATTTTGGGCAAAGAAACTGGAATAGGGACAAAACTTGTCCCGGCAAGGGTTTCACACGTTTCCAGAGATTTTCCTATTGTTTCGGAAAACTGTTTTGGCTCAGATGTCTTTCCATCAATCTTCTGGAACAGATGATGAACAGGCAGGTCGTTGGTGTGCAACAAGCATACAAACCAATGCAGTTTATGACCAACAAAGATTTTAAGACGTCTAATTAGGCCATTTTTCTTCCCAGTGGTGACGTTCGTTGCATCACAGCCAACAGCAAACAGGTTGGAAAGTGAAATCCCTTTATGTGCAACAAAGTTGGTGGTGCTTCGTGTAATATCTGCACTGGACCCAGAATCCGGAGTTACATGTCCTATATATACATATCCATGTTCTGACAAGAGAACAATATGCTCTTCCACATCTGTAGTCCTGCAGGAAGAATTTCCCTTCTTCACACGCACTACAGTCTTGTCGTTCCTCCCATCAAAGCAGATGCCGTCCAAAGACTGTATTATTTGTATAGCTGTGGACGCATGCTGGGACCGTACCTTCCGACGTTCTCTCCTCAGCTTACTCCTGTCAGTAACTGTAGCTGTACTCTCTTTAGATACAATCCCCATATCCTTAAGCACAGAAGACGCAATGATAACAGCCGACCTAATAATGAGTCAGGCAATATGAAATATTGCCTGATTTTGGTTATTTTGCTGTGGGAAGCAATTTCTCGCGCTCACAATGGCGATTTTGACAAAGTATAAATATTCACTTCAGTTATGGAACCTCAAGATGCCAATATTTTGGGTTGAAATATGGAGACAATTTGTTCTAGCCCATTTGGAACCTAATAATGAGTCAGGCAATATGAATTTAAAAAAAAAGTTTTTTTCGCTCCACCCTACCGCACACCCTGTGGTGGCGCTGCAAGTCCGAACCGGCAGCCTTATAAACCGGCGTATAGTCAATGCCACATGAAAGGGAAAAGCACCGGATAATGCCAGCAAGAGTACAGAGTGACGAGAATGTCAGGTAGCCGCCAGAGACGTCGATTAACGCAACTTACGAACTTTGAGAGAGGCCCTATCATTGGGCTTAAAACCGTAGGGTGGTTGGCGCGCAGTATGGCCCTCCACGTGGATCGTTCTGACCATATCGTCCGACTCAGTTGGGAGCAGTGGACACTCAACGGCACTGCCACACAGCGGAGAGGCTCCGGACGGACCAGGAGGACCATCGGTAGAGAGGATCAACGGATCGTGCTCCAGGCGCGAACGGATTCCACGGGGACCCGGTCCACTATACAGGCAGATGTAGCGGCTCCTGTGTGCCCACGAACCATTTCCTGACGCCTCGCGGAAGCGAATCTGTGATCCCAGGGCCCCTTACGTGTGCTTCCATTAACACCGGAACATCGCCACCTCCGTGTGCAGTGGTGCCAGGCCAGAGCGATGTAGAACGCCACAGACTGGCGACGCGTGGTGTTTAGCGATGAGTGTCGCTTCGGTTTGAGGACAGATGATCATCGTGTCCGGGGGTGGAGATCCGTGGGTCAACGGCACAATCCCAACTTCGCTATCGAGCGCCACACCTCCCCCACTGCAAGGAAACCATTGCCTACGCTACCGATCAGCTCTAGTAGTGGTATGTGGATCATTGACGTTCCAGCGGTATGTGGATGAGATCCTAAGGCCCCATGTGCTCCCATTCCTGGCCAGAATTCAAGGTGCGCTATTCCAGCAGGATAATGCCCATCCGCACACGGCTCGGGTTGCCCAGGACTGCCTACGTCATGCCCAGACACTTCCATGGCCTACTCGCTCCCCGGACATGTCCCCTATCGAGCATGTGTGGAACCAGTTGAAACATCGGCTCCCGCCGTGCTGTACTATCCGTTATTTGGAGCACACCGTCCAGCACGTGTGGGCCAGTCTGCCGCAGGACAACATCAGGCGTCCGTTCGCTTCCATGCCGGACCGTATTGCAGCGTGTATCGCCGCACGAGGTGGTGCGACGCGATATTGAAGATGACCGCCGCAGATCCCTTTGTAATTGTCCTGGAGCTGTATTTTTGCCATCATGTGTGTCATTCATCTGTATCATTACGTCCATAAAATTTCAGTTCAATCCAATGCTTCTTTCTAGGTGCGCAAATTTCATTGTCCGTGAGTGTACATCATTTTAAAGCTCTCGTAATGTCATGGAAGCAAAATTTTGTTACGACGCGCCGTTTTCGAGAAATTTGACTAAATCAACTTTGCTGGTTCACTGACAACTTCCGTTACCCATTTCCGTTACATCTAAATGTTTACTTGGGATTTACTTTACAACTGTCAGGAAAAATGCATAGCACCAAAAAAGAAAGAAATTTTTAAATAACAACATCAAGTTTTGTGTTATAAGCTTGAGTGTGTCCATTGTGTTATCGATGGATTTGCTGTTGATAAAAGTGACACTCCATTGAAAGAAGAATGCTTCTTCACTTCTTACGTGACGGCATCGGGGGGATACAAAACCACACATGTTAAAGGAGAGAGAGAGAAAGAGAGATCACGCAATGTTCTTCTTCAGTGACCATTCTAATATTGCTGTTCTAAACTGATGATTTTGAACCAAATTAAGTGAAAGCTAGATTTCGGTAAATAATACGGTAAGTATATGGATAATTGAATTAGGATGACATAAACTCAATAAGATTGCTTTGTGAAAAAATAAAGCTGGCAACACGCACGGAGCTATTGTCTAGTTACATAAGTGTTTCTTATTTTAGTCGCCAAGGCCAATGCTTCGTGTCCTCAGTAATCATGACGAAAAAAAAAAAAAAGGCCTTGAAAAATTCCGGAAAAAGTTTTCCTATTTCGATTGTAAGTCGCACGCAAATCTTGACTAGCATCACTTAAGCTGCTTAACAATCAAAGAGAAATCATTGAGCAATCGTGAGGGCAAAACATTTTCAGCTTTAATTTTTCCATGATGTGTAAAAAAAGCAAATTTGAAAGGGACAATTTCTAAGTTTCAGAAAAATACACAGTATAATGAAGTAAATTTCTCCGTCATTTCTGTCCACGCCAGGATTCGAACCCGGATCCCCTCATTCCGGAATAAGTCACTCTACTAATTGAGCTACGCGGACGTTTGTTCTGTGCCTTTATGTCGTGTGCGTCCTGCTGGCAGGTACGTCACATCTCCCCTCCCCCCGAAATAGGGCCGGGGGCATGGCCCACGGGTCAGCCGTGACCATGAATCGTTGCAGGCAGCCATCCCCTGTAGAACGTGCACTTGAGAACTCCCAGTCAATCTGGTGTGTGGAATGCAACATCACACATTTTTATTTTGCGAATCGCTGGAGAAGGGATTCTCTTATTTTTCCTATCTCGCGGTGTGGAAAGAACATCACACCATTGCGAGATTTTGAACGGTCGGGTCATCCGGATAGTTCGGGCGCCATTATAACGAAGTAAATTTCTCCGTCATTTCTGTCCACGCCAGGATTCGAACCCGGATCCCCTCATTCCGGAATAAGTCACTCTACCAATTGAGCTACGCGGACGTTTGTTCTGTGCCTTTATGTCGTGTGCGTCCTGCTGGCAGGTACGTCACAACAGGGAAAAGGAAAGAATCTAAAAAATAAAAAAAAATGCTGTTAAAATTTCGTGTCTGTAACAAGCAATTACAATTTGGGTTAGATTCTTCCGGACCTGAAAAAAACTGTGTTTCTCAGTATGGATGCGTTCTTACTACACACAATTGTAATACCTCTTCCTTAAAACTTTCTACCAAAGTGCGCAGAACTATAGAATGGGAAAAATTTTAAAGATATATCCCCATAAAATTCCACGGCTTAGTTTTGAATTCTGAACTGTGAATAACTACTGTCGGTTTGGCCCCATGCCTCATTGTCCTTATTGTTAGTCAAAGAATTAATGGCCGCAGTACCATCCGTACGTTTTTAATACCTGGTAAAATCCATGCCAAGACTTGTTGCTGCTGTTATGAGGACCATATGTGCGACCAAGTTTGTCTGTACAATAAATTGGTTCGTCAGTATATCACCGGCCATCGATTACGTGACATTTTATGTTTTTCGAAGTCTCTCTTGTTCTGTTTCAAAGGTTTGTACGCATGTAATAGTGAACGCTTAGGATTAAGATTAACGTAGTTAATCGTGAACACTTACGATTAAGGCAAACGCAGTTAATTGTGAACCCTTACGATTAAGACAAAATTTATTTAATTGTGAACACAAACGCAGTTAATAGTGAAAACATACGATTAAGACAAATGTAGTTAGTAGTGAACAGTGAACACATACAATCAAGACAAGCGTAGTTAATAGTTAAAATTTACGAGTAAGACAAATATAGTTAATTGTGAACATTTAAAGGACAATTGGGAATCACAAGAAGATGTTACACTGCACAAAGCGATTCGCAATGCAAATTACTTCATAGCTCTTGCGGAATGAAGAAATTCCATCTTTTGCACCAACAGACCGATGGCGGCGCTAGGAGCACGACGTACGTCACGTAGCATCCGGGGGTTATAAAAAAGCAAAGCCAGATCAGCAGAATAGGGCAGTTGTGCGTTTCGGAGGTGCGAAATTGCTGTATTCCAAATGTATATGGATTAGCGAACTCACATGTACTTACCTGATTAAAATGCCAAAAAGAAATATTAAAAATGACTCAAGTGTGGGATATGGTGGACCTACCACACTTGAGAAGGCCGGTCCACCACGAAATCGACCTGGACTTTCTAAACGGTGTATGAGAAAGAGATCTCGGCTGAGTGAATGTAAGATTGGTGTATGGAATACTAGAGGTATAAATGGCAAGATAAGTGAGGTGATTGAGGAGCTGAATAAGTATAGACTGGATGTGCTGTGTGTAAGTGAAACCAAAAAGAAGGAAATTGGGGTAGAAGAAGTGAATGGCCCGGTGAGTGTGTGGTCTGGAGTATTGGATAATATGAGAGGACAGGCTGGTGTAGGTGTGATTTTAAGTGAAAAGATGAAGAACAACTTGATTCACTTGTAACGTATACTCTAGATTCACTTTCCTTTTGATTTTTACTATCTCTGGTTATTTTATTTTACTATGTAAATTATCTTCTTACTGAACGAGATGTTATTTCTCCCGCTGAATGAGATCTGGCAATGAGTGTAAGTCATGACGTGGTGGTAGCCAGTATAAATAGGCGCGTTCAACGATACCAGGGAGAGCTTTTGTGTTACGTGAGAGAGCTTTTTGTTGATGTGCGTAGGGAGAGCTTTGTTTTATGTGTAAAGAGATCTTCGTTTATGTGCGTAGGGAAAGCTTTGTTTTATGTGTAAAGAGATCTTCGTTTATGTGAGTAGAGCTTCGTTCATGTGCAAGGAGCTACGTTTTATTGAGTAGCTGTGTGTCCGGTGAAGTGTATGTTGGATCATATCAAGAGTTTCTCTAATAAAAAGTTGTTCTAGTAAGTACGTTTTTCTCAGTTCATAGTTTTGTCAGATCTCTGTCTGGCTGTTAGGTTTATTTCATTAGTTGTTATTATTAACAACCAGCATTAAGACTTTATTCATCTTAATTACTACTACAACATTACTAGCAGTTAAAAGCTTGTTTATTATTATTACTACACTACTAGTAGGAAAGAGTATTCATGTTATAATTAACAAAACAACAACCATTAGAAGAAGCATTAGTAGAAGAAAGCTTGTATTCATTATACACTATAGTTGCATAAGTGAGAGAATTCTCTGGATTCGTTTGAAAGTGAAACTTCAGAGAATTGTAATTGTTGTAGTGTATGCTCCTTGTGACTCGGAACATTCTGATAAGAAAGAAGATTTCTGGAATAAGCTAAAAGCTGTTTTGAGCCAGTTTGGTGCTAAAGAAAAAGTTATAATAGCAGGGGATTTCAATGCTGGAGTAGGTGTGCAAAATGCAATTTCTGACAATGATCTGGGTAAGTTTAATGATCCTTGTGTAAATGATAATGGTGAAAGATTAATTGAACTCTGCATTGAGAATGGTTTGTGTGTATCTAATATATTTTTCAACCACAAGTATATCCACACATATACTTGGGAAAATCGTACTCTTGGTCAAAAGAGTGTGATAGATTTTGTTGTTTACGATCAGCGTTTGAAACACTTAGTTGTTGAAACCAGTGTGATGAGAGGTGCGGATGTTGGTTCTGATCATTACTTGGTAGTGTCACGAGTGAAACTTAATGTTGGTTGGAGGAAAAGGAATAGGAAGAGACCCAGGATAGAAAGAATAAAGGTTGATAGGCTCCTTGAAGATCATCAGCGGTATTCTGACTTACTCAGAGAACGACTGAAGGATCTGAAATATTGTAAGAGGGATGTAGAAAAGAAATGGGAATGTTTTAAGAACTGTGTTGTCACTGCTGCTAAAGAGGTCTGTGGCACCACAATAGTGGGTAACAATAGGGTGATTGGTGGAATAGTGAGATTGATGAGGCAGTAAAGAAAAAGAAGGAAGCCTATTTGGGGATGTTGCAAGGTATAGTCTCTGTGGATGAATATCGCTGTAAGAAGCGTTAAGCTGCTAAGTTGGTTCGCCACAGTAAGGCAAAAGATAAAAAGGAGAAAGTAGAAAGTCATGAACTGGCCTTTTGGAAAGATAGAAAGTCCTTCTGGAAGTACATGAGACTCAGGAAAAATAGGGGAAACAAAGTTGTAAGTTGTGTGAAGAATGAGATTGGGGAAATGATATGGGAGCCCAATGAGTTAAGTGAGAGATGGGGTGAATACTTCTGTGAGTTATTAGATCAGGAGAGCAAAAATGATTCTGTGACAGATGCAGGTGATGTCACAATGAGGGATGAAAGCACAGGAGGGATCTCAAGAGAAGAAGTGTGTAAAGCTCTAAAATCTCTTCAGAATGGTAAGGCTCCAGGAGTTGATGGCATAACTGCAGAGATGTTGAAGTATAGTGGTGACTCTATAATTGACTGGTTAACTGAAATTTGCTAGTTGTGCTGGGAGTTAGGAATGGTCCCTCGGGATTGGAAGGATGCTATTATTGTTCCCTTGTATAAGGGAAAAGGTGATCAGACTGAATGCAAGAACTATCGTGGTATTAGCCTACTGAGTGTGCCAGGGAAAGTGTTTGGTACGGTTGTTATTGAAAAAGTACGGGGTCTTACATCATTGAAAGTGTGGGATGTTCAGAGTGGTTTTATGCCTGGTAAAGGCTGCACTAACCAGATTTTTGCATTACGCATGATGATTGAAAAGTATCTGGCTGTTGGGAAGAAAGGTTTTACTGCCTTCATAGATTTAGAGAAAGCTTACGACCGAGTGAATAGGACACTTTTGTGGAAGGTATTGAATGAATATGGTGTTACTGGGAATCTACTTAATAGTGTAAAAGCCATGTATGCGGGTAGTACAGCTTGTGTACGAGTGAATGGTGTTTTATCAAAATGGTTTTCCATTGGTGCAGGAGTTAGACAAGGTTGTGTAATGTCACCATGGCTGTTTAATATATTTATGGACGCATGCATGCGTGAGACCAAAATAGATAATAGTGGTTTATGTCTTGGTGATATCCGTGTGTGCAGATTGCTGTATGCTGATGACACTGTCCTGTTGGCAGAGAGCAAAAGTGAGTTGCAGATTATGTTGACTTGGATGCACGAAGTTTGCATGAAATTCAAACTGAGTATAAATAAGGGAAAACCCAAAGTTATGGTGTTTGAGAGAGGAATGGGTAGCACTGAATGTAATGTAAGTATAAATGACACTGTGATTGACCAGGTGAGTGAGTTTGTGTATTTAGGAATCATGTTTGATAGAGAGAACAAGTTGGATGGTGAAATCAGTAGGCGAGTGAATTCTTCTTTGAAAGTCATAGCTGCTCTGGGAGGTTTTCACAGGAATGATGGGTTCTCTAGAGAGTCCCGCATGGCTGTGTATGAAACAGTAATTGTTCCTACTCTGATGTATGGCAGTGAAACCTGGGTACTGCAGAAGAAGCATAGGAGTCGTTTGTGTGCTGGAGAAATGCGTTACTTACGTGGGGTTTGTGGTAAGACATGATCTGATTGTGTGAGGAATGAAGATGTATTGCAGTTGTGTGATGTGAAGCAAAATGTTGTTAGCAAGGTGGAGACCAATATGCTTCGGTGGTTTGGCCATGTTGAAAGAATGAGTGATGACATGCTTACTAAGAAAATATTTTCAACCCAAGTGGCAGGAAGGAAAGGCAGAGGAAGTCCAAGGAAGACATGGGTGGATCAGATTCAGGAGTGTCTGCATGACAAAAAGATTATGAGTATGAAGTATAAAAGATCTTGTGTACGGTGTGTAATGGATATCAGTGAAGCACGAGTTGTATGTCAAGATCGCTGTAAATGGCGAAGTTTGATACGACAACAATAAGTAAAAATATCTGGAAGTTTGCATTTCTTTTTGGAGCTAACCTATGAATCACAGAGAACAGCTTAGTGATATGTATGTATGTATGTACATCCATGATGTTATGCAGTGCAGAATCATTGGCTGACCCAAAAAGGCGGGCCAAGCAGGCTGGCCAAACCCAGATGACAGTGTCCCGGAAACTGTACGTCCCACAAAATGTCAGCCTGCCGGCATACAGACCTGATTGTGGTCTGTATGTCCGCAGGCCTGCCAGATGCATCCCTTTAACTTCAACCCAATGAAGAGCTCGTGTATCTTACTGTAGAGAACATTGTGCCTAGACAGTTGACCAATGGGTCTGTGTTATACTTACTGACAAATCCAGGTATAGCCTTCACAGTGATTCACAACGTGCCTTCATCTGGAGAGCACCTGAGACTCGGTACAACACCTCCAACATACTTGAACGTCATTGCTTTGGTAGAGGTGGGATTCTAGTGCGGGATGGAATAATGTTGGGTTCACGTACACCTCTTCAAATGTTCGAAACAGGAGCCGTGACAGGCCAGACATACCGCGATGTCATTCTGCAACGATATGTCCAATTATTCAAAGCTGCAGTGGGATTTGAGTTCGTGTTTTTGACAACGCACGTCATCCTCGAGCAGCCGTAGTGGAGTAATACCTAAAAAGTGCGGATATCACCCTCTTAAAATGGCCAGCTCTCCCCCCCAATTTAAATCCCATTAAGCATGCATAGGACACACTCGGGCGACGTATTGCAAGACGTTATCCACCAGCTAGAACTCTTCTGGAACTTCGAATCGCATTGGTGCAACAGTGGGACTCCGTACCTCAAGCACAGTTTGACAATCTGGTGCTGAGTATGCCCATACACTGTACTGCATGTGTTGCTGTGGCAGGCCAATACAAAGGATGTAGTGCATGTGTTGCTGTGGCAGGCCAATACAAAGGATGTACTGCAAGTGTTGCTGTGGCAGGCCAATACAAAGGATGCACTGCATGTGTTGCTGTGGCTGGCCAATACAAAGGATGTACTGCATGTGTTGCTGTGGCTGGCCAATACAAAGGATGCACTGCATGTGTTGCTGTGGCAGGTCAATACAAAGGATGTACTGCATGTGTTGCTGTGGCAGCAATACAAAGGATGTAGTGCATGTGTTGCTGTGGCAGGCCAATGCAAAGGATGTATTGTATGTGTTGCTGGGGCAGGCCAATACAAAGGATGTAGTGCATGTGTTGCTGTGGCAGGCCAATACAAAGGATGTAGTGCATGTGTTGCTGTGGCAGGCCAATACAAAGGATGTACTGCATGTGTTGCTGTGGCAGGCCAATACAAAGGATGCACTGCAAGTGTTGCTGTGGCAGGTCAATACAAAGGATGTACTGCATGTGTTGCTGTGGCAGGCCAATACAAAGGATGTATTGCATGTGTTGCTGTGGCAGGCCAATACAAATGATATTGAACATTTTCTTCACTATAAAACATTTTTATTCTGCACGAGATGTGCAAGTTACATTCAGGGAGCTGTTTTTCATTATGACCACTATGGTAGACCCTCTAGTGCCTTTTTCGTTCTGAGTTTTCGTTCAGTTCATTATGCTCCATATCTAGAACATTTTGGTTGCAGTCCTAAGGGTGGAACAGTCGAATCTGACCTTATCCTTAATTTCTGAGCATCAGTGTAAATAAAAAGATACAAAATACATTATATTTTTTAATACATGTAACTATTTCTAAATTTTCATATTGACTTTTTGAACTATCCGAAGTCCTTTCGCTTAAAACGAATAAACGGAATGTTGACGTTGATTAATCATGTATTCTATTGAACATCAGCTTGTTAGAGAATGCATAACTGGAGAGCGACTTTCACGAGCAGTTCGAGTGGTTTAAGTAATTTCACGTATTTTTCAGAAGTCACAGTTTTCTGTAGTTATTTGACCATTGCAGCGCAGAATCTATCTATATCCTTAAATTACCGTATAATCAAACAACATAAGAATTAAAAATCTGAACTTACCTGGTACATTTTTTCTATATCTTTGCATAGTTCTAAAGCTGCCTTCACTGTGAATTCGTAGATTCCAAACTTCTCATAACTATTGTGGATCCGTTGTAAGTCCTTTTTTTGGGTTCATGGAAAATGAAATTTAAAACTTAAAAAGGCATTATATAATCGTCTGATCGACATTCATAAAGCAAACTTTCAGCACATATTTCAAATCAAGAGAAAAAACACAAATTTTGTCCTGTAATAGCTAATTCTAATCTCCCAGCTGCAGAGCTTATAAGATTCCTTCTGGTGCACTAAATGAGACCTAAAATCAGGGATTTACTTTCTTCGTCATGTTTTTATCTTTAAGTGACCGGAAAGAAAGAAACAGCATGCTGCATCTATCTGCAGATGAAAGATTGCTAGGTCTGTTTGAAAGAAGAGTTCTTAGATATATTTTTGGAGCAGTACAAGAGAATGGTATGTGTGAAAAAAGATACAGCCATACACTATACAGATTTTTTAATAAACTACTCATTATTAAGTACATAAAAATAAATAGATTAAAATAGGCTGGATATATTAAACGTATGGATAGTAATAGAAGAGTTAAGAAGATTATTAATGCTAAGTCGGAAGGAAAAAGAAAAATTGGGAAAGCTTAATTAAGATGGAAAGATGGAATAACGTAAGATATTACGGCTTCGAAAGTAAAAAAATGGAGGAGTTTGGCATTGAATAACGAAGGCTGGCAGAAATTTCTGAAGAAGGTCATGGCCCACACAGGGATGTTGAGCCATTGATGATGATGATGAAGGAGAATCTGTGATGAAAAAGTTAAAATGGAAGAATTTGCAAAATTTCTGCACAGATGCGGAAAAAACCGAAACCTGCTTTCCTGAAATGAACGGCATTTCTGATTACGACAAATTTGTCAAATACTGAAGTTAAAAAAAAATTAATACTTCTCAAAACAGAAACTTTGTCGAAAGACGAATACCTATCTACAACTTTGCTGGACGTTATTTTCAGGAATTTTCCCTGAATTTACTCCACTTAATTTTTACAGTGTGATTTGCCAAATTATTATGTAAATACACAATCTACCAACAAGTAATTAGACACCTGTGATAGCAAAGGAAAACGAAGTTTATTCACCTTCAATAGTTGGTGGAGCCTCCACGAGCGGCGATTACACCTGCGACCCTCCGGTGCAAACTCTCAACCAGGCGTTGTATGACGGCTAGCGGCATTTTGTTCCACTCGGCTTGGAGAAGACAGGTCAGTTCCTTCTCCGATTTCGGACGGTGGGGGTACCCCTTATGTCGACGCTCCAACTCGTCCCAGAGGTGCTCGATAGGGTTAAGATCCGGGCTCTGCGCAGATCAGTCCATTCGAATAACCCCATTGTCACCATACCAAGCCATGGTGGACCTCGCAACATGATAGGTGACATTGTCATCCTGAAAGTAACATGGGTCCACCCCGTAAAACTGCCACAATGTAGGAAGCGCATGGTCATCCAAAATGGTGCAGTAGGTCTCGGCGTTGAGTCTACCCGGGAATTTCGACCAAGGGTCCCGTGACATACCAGAAGAAACTACCCCCATAGCATAATTCCACCGCCGCCGAACTTCACAGATGGCACAATACATTCTGGCAGGAGGCATTCTCCAGGCAGACGTCAAGTCCAGACCCTGCCATCCGAACGGTACCTTGATTCGTCGCTCCAGAGAACCTGTTTCCACTGTTCAACGGTCCACTGTCGATGTTCTTTCCACCACGTTAGCCGAGCAGTGCTATTGGACTAGGTGATCAAAGGCTTGTGGGCGGCAGCACGTCCATAATAACCAAGCAGATGGGCTTCCTTACGGATGGTATTCATCGAAAGAACACTCCCGGATGCCTGTTGAAACTCCTCGCGGATGTGGCCTATAGATTTTGTGCTGTTCTTCCGAATTTCTCTGGCCAGCACCCGTCGGTCTCTAACTCCCAGCTTTGTGGGTCTGCCGGGTCGGGGCACATTCCGACAGTCACCTCTCATCTTCCACTTGCCAATCACGTAGGCCACTGTCGATTTTGGGTACTTCAACTCGCTGGATATGTCACGTATGGATCGGCCATTTCTGTGATACCCGATGATTACACCTTTCTCGAAATCAGAGAGCTCCGAACTGCGTGGCATCTGGCATGCGACTGGTTGCGTTGTTGTTTCCCACACGATATTTAACGGCGGCGGCCGTGACGTGTATCAGAACCGCAGATATCGTCGATTGCAGGGGTGTCCAATTACTTGTTAGTAGATAGTGTATATGGATTTAGGTTGGTGTTTTAAAATCACAATTTCTTTTCTCGAAGTTAAACGCGAAGTTTAGACTATTTACTGGGATTCTTATACGGGGATATGCAAAAACCACTCTTTTTTTTATGGAGCAATTACGAAGAACCACGTGATATCATCGTCACGTGCAGCTACTGTTAATTGTGAACAGCTGTTTTCTGTACGTAATCAGTAAAGGTTTGCCAGTAATTAAGAAATGTGGGAAATTAATCCAATTTATTTTTTGATAAGGGGTTTAACGACCACCGTGAGCAACTCAATGGGCTGTAAGCAGTCGCCCATCCCTAATTTAGGGCCACTGGTTCCAGGGTAGGGAGAGAGCCAGCACCATAAGAAAAACACAACATCCATGCCTCCCCGGGATTTGAACCCGGACCCATCTCGGACAAATGATCAGATGCCATCACTTAGATCTCTGCACCACCGGAGTGGCTATGCCAATTTCACTGCGGCCAGATTGTTGTGGCCCGGAGGGTAGGTGCCAGTATTTCGGAAACAGCCGCACTTGTTGGATACTCTCGTACTAATGTATCAAGGGTGTACCAGGACTGGATAAACCAGGCACAGACATCCAGCAGAATGGCTCACATTGGTTAGCCACGCGCGGTTGATCCCGGAGGTGAGCTTAGGTTGTCGTCTGGTATAAGAAACCACGTGCAAAAGTCATCCAGCTCATACACCAATACAACAGGGTAGCAGTTTGACCTATTTCCACATGCACCATGAGCCGTATCTTACTTCGCCTAGGGTTCCACAGCAGGAGTCCAAAGAGGGTAGACCTACCCACGATGACAACCAATCACCGTAAAAAATGCCTCGCATGAGCTAGGGAACGTCTGCAATAGAACACCGACAGATGGAAGGTCATCTGGAATGATGAGCTCCGTTTTCTGCTGTACCATGCTGGTGGTCTGGTTCGCATATGGCACAAACAGCATGAAACCCTATGGCCTGGTTGCACAGTTGGGGTTCAACAGGCCGACGGAGGTGGTTTCTTCTCTGTGGAGCTTTTTCTGGCTCTAAGTCCGTTGGTTATAATCCCACAAACATTGAATGGTGGATGCTACAAGGACCAGTAGTTCGCCAACCATCTCCATCCATATCTGCAGGAGGTTTACCGGGACCACAGGGCCATCTTTCAACAGAACAACGCACTGTGTCATCGGGCTCGTACAGCTACTGAGTGGTTGGAGGAACACGACAAAGCATTTTCCACATTGCCTTGGCCCTGAAACTACCCTGAGTGTAACTCAATTGAACATTTATGTGATATGTAAGAACGGGGTGTGAGAAGTGCTGGTCCTTCTCCAATGAATAAACGTGAGCTGACGAAGCCACTGCAGCACACATGGGTCAAGTTACTCATGAAGGATGTTCGACACCTCCATGAGTAACATGACCCACGAATCTGTTCCAAGGCGTCTGCGAGCCGTGATTGCCTAGAAAGGTGGACCAAAGAGTTATTAGGTAGGTGCTCCTAATGCAAAGCTAATTTAGTGTAAATTTGAAGTGCAAGAAAGATCATAACATATGCGTTTACACCACAGAACAACGAAATATAAAAAATAAAATAATAAAATAAATAAATAAATAAATAAATAAATAAATAAAAAGAAGTTGTTAAAGGTTAACCACGACTGTTATAGTTGAATATTGAACCGATTTAGACTATGTACAATTGGGAAACAAATTTCCCCGAAGAAATAATTCCTCATAAATACATGGTAGGCATTGTCGTTTTGTGTGACGATGAACATTTTCAAGTTTTTTAAATGAAGTGGTAACATGAAATACAGTGAAAATATGCCAAATAACTGCAGAATTCTGGGATAATGAAGCCCAGTCACTGTTCTGGAAGATAACATTACGATTTAGGCTGTGGTCTATGGGAAGACATGGAATTAATTTTTACTTTCTCTGAAGTTACATATTTAAAACTTCTAATCACTTTCCAAATGCCAAAAACCAAAAAAATTCAGATCCTTAAAATGTGATAAAGCCTATATGTTAACATTCCATAGACCTCTTATCCTTCACCGCTTTAACACTTAATCGTCCCAAATTTGGCACCACAGAGCACTGAGTTTTTCCTTCTTATAACTATAATCAACGAACAAAATATTAGATATATCTACCTCATAGCGTGTTGATTATCCTGTAGTGCAAATAAAAGCCAGTAAACGCCGAGGCATGGACTCACCAGATGTTGGAGAGTATCCGGAGGTAATGCCAGCCATGCCTGCTGCAGAATTTTTCACAATTCTGTCAAAGAGCCAGCACCACATTGAACAGAGCCGACTTGGCACGAAGGAGCTATGTCCTCATGCGGCCGACGCCACGCCCGCACCTTCCTGTCAGCTTGGTACAGCTGAAAACGGGATACATCTGACCACACGACGCGGCGCCACTCTGCAGCGGTCCAGTTTTGATGTTTCCGTCACCAGGCGAGGCGTACTGTCCGATGACGAGCAGTCAATAGTAGGATACGAATAGGGCGTCGGCTCCCGTAGCCCAGAGTACACAGCGTGCACTCTGCCGTTTGCTCGCTGACTCTGCTTAACCTGGATGAGATTTGAGAAGCCGTTGCTGAGCGGTCGGTCTGTGCGAGCCTAAATAGTCTACGTCGACCGCGAACATCAATTTGTGTGGTCCGCTACCGCTTGCTTTCTGGCTGCTAGTACGTCCGTCAATGGCATACCCGCTGTACACCCTTGATAAGATTGCCCTCGGTAACCCTAGGGTTCTTGCCACTTGGGCGATAGAATGTCTCATCTGTCTTGCGCCAACAATGCGTTTACGATCAAAGTAGCTGAGATCACCACGTTTACCCATGTTCGTCTATTGCGATATATCTCGCGAAACCATGCTGTCCCTATTTATCGCCTGCGTTCGTTCTGGGTCTGATCGAGTCAGCGTGGGGGATGCCTATATCCAATATCCAACACTCTTATCTCTGATGTTTTGTCTACTGAGTGTATTTATCATTTTCTTTCGCAACATATTGTTTGTTGTCTTCTTTGTAATCGATAAAGAAGATAACAGTATTGTTTGCTATCTTCTTTTGTCAATTGATTCATTAATTATTTTTCATTCAGGTTAAAACAGTTTATGCCGAACCTGAAATCTCATTTTGTGTGTAGCTTAAAGACTGCTGAATTTTTAGGGTTATCCACTTTATGTAATTTTACAAAATAATCTTATTAATACAGAAATTGTTCATTGTAGAAATAAGGAAAATCAAAATAAGTGATATAGAAATGAATAAACTTACGGTGTCGCTCAGTTTCTCAAGGCATTCCATTTGCTTCTCAATTACCGATGTCTCTGCTGATACAAAAATAAGAACAGACAAATAAATAAAAGACCATGAACATCATGTACACAGGTTTAAGGTTACGCTGATCATCCACAGAAAAAGCAAGAAAGATGAAACCGAATTTTCGGGTGTAACGAACACGCCATTTGAATCCTTTCTGACACGAATTAAATTTCTCAAAGCTATTCAAAGTCAATGAAACCGGTAAGGAAAACAATAGTATCTGACCCAAGAAAGAAATTTTCCAATCGAGGTTTTAATCCCGCAGATATTGCCGTAAACAGAATCGTGAAATTTTGCTCTATGGTTGCAGACGTGTACGTTAAGAAAAATTTGAAATATATGAAAACCATTTAGCAGCGGAAACGCTCTCCAACAAAGAAATAATTTTTCAAATTGGACTCTTAGAAGCAGAGATATCGACAAATATAAGATAGGCATCTACGCCCCCTGCCAGGAAAACCATGCATTATTTTACGAACAAAGTGTTCTCAAAAGGTTTTTCGATGTGAGTGGTATCGGACCACGAAATAATTTTTTCAGTCGTGTATTCAGGAGCTCAGATTTTGCTGTAAATACATCAGAAGCAGAAATTAGCACTTACGCCCCCTGGTGGGCAAACCATTCTTTACCAAATATTAGAAATTGCATATAAAACATTTCCCATCAGGAGCTGTATGCTATACAAGAAGAATTTTTCAAATCGGGATTTTTAAGCAGATACCGGGATAAACGCAATTTACCATAACTCTCCCTAGAGGAAAGTTGAAACTTTTGAAATTATGTGAGAAACATTTCGCTCCAAAAACGCTATCCAACAAAGAATTTTTTTTTAAATAGGACCCTTAGAAGTAGAGATATTGACAAAAACAAGATATAAATCTACGCCTCCTGGCGGAGAAACTATGCATTGTTTTAAGAAAAAAATATTACAGAACGGTTTATCTACGTGAGTCGTATCGGTCCACGAACAAATTTTTCAATCGAGATTTTAGGAGCTCAGATTTTGCTGCAAATACGTCAGAAGCGGAAATTAAGACTTACGTCCCGTGGGGACCAAATCTTTTTTTTTTACCAAAAATTAGAAATTATATACAAAATATTTTCCATAGGAGCTGTATCCGGAGCAGAAAGAATTTTGGAAATCGGCGTTTTAGAAGCAGAGACATCGGGGGAAACACAATTTACATTTACGTCCCCTAGTGTAAAATCTATGAATTACTTGAAAATTTAAAAACTACATGAAGACATGTCGCACCAGGAACTCTATCCAACAAAGAAGGAATTTTTCATATCGTACCATTAGAAGCAGAGATATTGACAAAAATAAGATATAAACCTACGCCCCTCTCGAAGAAACTATGCAGTATTTTAAGAAGAAAATATTCCAAAAGGTTTATCGACGTCAGTTGCGTCGGTCCACCAAATACATTTTTTCAGTCGAGATTTCAGTAGCTTAGAGTTTGCTGCAAATACATCAGAAGCAGAAATTAACACTTACGTCCCCTAGTTACCAAGCCTTTTTTTTTTATTTTTTATCAAATATCAGAAACTATATGCAAAATATTTCCAACCAGGAGCTCTATCCTCTGCAGAAAGAGTTTCTTAAATCGGAGTTTTAAAAGCAGAGATATCGGGGGAAAGCAATTTATTTTTACTCCCCCAAGTGGAAAATCTATGAGCAACTTGAAAAGGTGTCTATATCTAAAATAGTCCTTGACATAAATGGAATCGAAAGGTAAAATGTTTTTTCAATCGGATGTTTAGAAGATAATATATGAAATAAAATGTATTTTGAATTCGATATCATCTGCATTTAAGCCCTCTACCGGCAAAATTGTGCATCATAAAAAAAAACTGGAATGCAAAGATCATAATTCGCACATTTCAAGCTTCCCAACGCAAAAAGAAATTTTCAAATCGGACTAATAGTTGCAGAGATATGGTGTCCGCAGACGGACCGACAGAGGAACAATCCAGTAACATAAGGACTATCTTTTTCACAAAAAGACGTGCTAAAAAGCGTAGGAATCAGAAATAGAAAGCCTCTATTTTAGTTTCCCCAGATTCAATGCGTTTACTCCTTTTAAATGTAATTTTCCGTGTGATATGTACACTGAAACTTCTGTTTTAGGTTTTCCTAGGATGGCCATAGAAAACGTATACGTATAAAAAAACATAAATAAATGAGTTTTCAAAATGTTAAATACTGTTGTAAAATTTATGCTTTAAAGGAGTATCAGACGTTTCTTAGGAACAATTTATTTACAGCCCAATTGGCGGCGAAATAAAGAAAAACGTCATAAATTATAATATATTTTATCGAATTGCATAATTCATAAAAATCAAACTTCTCTTTCAACGAATCTACCTGTCCATAAAAATCTTGGTTTTGGATTAAACGAAATCCACACAATTAGGAATCTAAGACCAGTGCTTCAACACACGAGTTAACAGCTTTTCTTTTTGCTGATCCTCAGTGCATTCATTTGGAACCAGAATGTTGAACATTGATGGTATATTTAGGATTCTATTCTACCACCCAACGAAATAATGGAGCCACAAAGCTACGCGCGAGAGATTTATTAATTTTTAAATCTAATATATAAAACACAAAACGTCTGTTTGTTTGTCTGAAGCAGTAAAAACTCTCGAACGCCGAACTGTGGCATCGTGAAATTTGCATAGCTTGTTTATTAATACTGGAATTTCTAGGTCAACGTAACTATTTTAAAATCTCTAAGTTATTCCGTTCGCAACTTATGAATTAATTAATAAGCTAATCAATAAAGCCAGCGTCGTTTGCAACGTCATCGTTATCTGTTCCAAATCTGAAAGCACGTGACTGCATTTATCGCCGCGGTACATCCACGCATATCCACAGGTGTTTCTGTTCTTTGAGAACTGCGCATAAAAAAATGCAAAAACGAACTTTGTGAAAACTTTTATCAACACCATGAATTGGTAATAAGAGGAGTCCCTCAAAATTAAATCGGAATCCGGTCAAAACTTTTTAAAATAGGCATGGAATTTTTAATACATCGGTAAACAGAAACATATACGCAGAAACGGTTAATAAAATTTTGTCGGCTAATTTAAAAGTTATTTACCGATTCAGGCGAAATTTGGAGGTCATGTTCCTATTAACGATATTTGGTGTTCATTAAAATTTCAGCCAGTTTCATAAAATATTTGCGAAGATACGTTTTTAACTTTTTTTATCACAGAGCCCCTCAAAGATGTCTGAAACTGAAAGCCCGTGATGCATTTGGTCGTCGATAACAAATTGTTAACGAATTTTATTCAGTCAGTGTTCGAATGCTGTATCTCCTGGACGCGTGTTAAATATTTCGTAACGTTTTTGGTCCGTTTGATTCTACAGATTCCATACATTCTGTACCGGGCAAAGCCAGGCAGTAAAGCTAGTAGCATATATGTGTTTTAGTAATGAAATGCGAAACCAATTTGTCATCCAAACGGAAAGTAAACAACATGACCTTCCTCCTTTGATGGGATAAGAGTTAAACTTTGGATGCACCAAGAAGAAACTAACGAAGCTGTCTCAATTCTGTCGAAGTTGCAACATACCGCTTCACATATAAAAGAATCGAAGAACCGTGTATTTTTGATAATTTGAAATTCAAATTTATAATCGCAAGAAGCGTATAAACGGATTACGTGTAACCAAGTTAAAAGAAAGCGATAGAAACTAGAGTAAGTATCGGGACTAAGACAGAATTACCTATAAAGGTGAGAAAGGTATAACCGAGTTTTCTTTATTAAAGATTCAACGAACACAGTGAGCAACTCAATGGGTTAAAAGCTGTCGCCCGTACCTATTTTAGGGTCATTGGTTTCAGGGAAGGGAGAGAGCCAGTGCTATATGACAAACACAGCAACCATGCCTCACCGGGATCCGAACGAGGACCCATCTCGGACGAATGGGCAGAAGGCAGCGATTAGACCACTACGCCACAGGGGCGGAATAACTGAGGTTCCACTGTACTTTTTTGCATTCGAAAATACGTGCTATAACCGATTTTAGACCCAATTTAACTACACTGCTGGACAATTGCTAAGGACGGATCATAAACGGCTGTATAGCGCATAAAAAAGTAAGTGTGGTTGGATGCCAAGTGAAATAAAATAATGTCAGAATGCCAGGACATTACAAGAAAGACAATTTATTGTGCTCTGAAATCCAGAAGGCTTTGGAACGTGTTCAAGGGACAAACAGGTCATTTTGTGCAGAATACGTAAACGTGAAAAAAATGCAATTACTGTCCGCAGGCGTTCCGGCATAAGATGTCAATACGGGATATGGCCACCATGGAGGACGATGCAAGATTCCACACGTCGTGTCATGCTTTGCACAACATTATCAAGCAGCTGTTGGGGTAATTTATCCCATTCCTCTGTCAGTGCACGGATGAGGGTGTCCTTGTTTATTGGAGGGCATTGGCGACCAGCAAGACTCCTGCCCAAAGCATCCCACACATTTTCAATGGGATTCAGATCTGGAGAACGTGCTGGCCATACGAGGCGTTAAATATCCTCGCTCTCAAGACACTCCTGGACAGCGACTGCTCGATGACATGTTGCGTTGTCGTCCATGAAAATGAATCTATCACCGACAGCACCACGGAACATGCGAACATGAGGTAGCAGAACATCATTAATGTATCGTTGGCCAGTCATAGTCCCAGTTGGAAGCACATAGAGGGACGTACGGCCATTGATCATGATGCCAGCCCATACCATGACATTACATGTCGGATATCGGTCCCTTTCCTTTATATTTGCTGGACAATATGCAGTACCACTATCACGCCAGATCAGTTGTCGTCGACAATCAGACGATAGACTGTATCTACTCTCATCTGAGAAGAGGACAGCAGACCAGTCGTTATCAGTCCAATTGTGATGTTGATGGCACCATTGCAAACGGGCACTACGGTGACGTCTGGACAATGGGATGCACACAACAGGACGGCGGGTGTATAGTCCTCCTTCATGCAAACGTCTGGCGACAGTTTTTCGGGAGATCCGCTTGCCAGTAGCAGCCATAAACTGATTTGCTACCTCACTAGCTGTGCGGCGCCGGTGTCTTTTTGTTGATAGCACTATGTACCGATCTTCTGCGGGTGTCGTACTGCGAACACGACCTCCCCGTGACGTTTGCTACACTCTTAAATTTTTTTGAAATGATTTCCAAAGCCTTGAAACAACACTGTGGCTGACGTCGAACTCCCTGGCAACATCTGTTATTTTTCGCCCTTCTTCAATCTTGCCAATAATACGGCCACGCGTAAAATCATCTAGGTGATGTCGGGAAGACATACTGAAAATTGCAAGTTCGTGAATTGATTCTTTCCCTTTCAACTTTACGTTTGAACAACAACGGTCAATACGCGTCAAATCCTTTATATCTCTTATCAGCGCTATGACGTCACGAACAAATTCGGCAATCCAAAATTTGCATACGCACAACACGTCTTACTGTATCCCGCACTTATGCTAATTTCCACATTTTCCTGCCTTCCATTTTATGGTTGCTATCGTTGCTATTGCCATCCGTCCTTAGCAATTGTCCGGCAGTGTACAATAGGTCCACTGAATATCTACAAGACAGGGATGTAGTCGATAGGTCCATTTAATGTCTACGAGAAGGAAGGTAGTCATTTAATATCTACAATGCAGGGATGTAGTCATTTAATATCTGCAAGACAAGGATATAGTCATTTAATATCTACAAGACAGAGATGTAGTCATTTAACATCTACAAGACATGGATGTTGTCATTTAATATCTACAAGATATGGATGTTGTCATTTAATATCTACAAGACATGGATATTGTCATTTAATATCTACAAGAAAGGAATGGACAGGTCCATTTAATGTCTACGAGATAGGAAGGTAGTCATTTAATATCTACAAGACAGGGATGTAGTCATTTAATATCTGCAAGACAAGGATATAGTCATTTAATATCTACAAGACAGAGATATAGTCATTTAATATCTACAAGACATGGATGTTGTCATTTAATATCTACAAGACAGGGATGTAATCGACAGGTCCATTTAATGTCTACGAGACAGGAAAGTAGTCATTTAATATCTACAAGACAGGGATATAATAATTTAATATCTGCAAGACAGGGATGCAGTAGTAGGTCCATTTAATGCCTACGAGACGGGAAGGTAGTTATTTAGTATCTACGAGACTGGGAGGTAATCATTCTATATCTACAAGACAGGGATGTATTCATTTAATATCTACAAGACAGGGATGTAGTCAATAGATCCATTTAATGTCTACGAGACAGGAAGGTAGTCTTTTGATATCTACAAAACAGGGATGTGTTCATTTAATATCTACAAGACAGGGATGCAGTAGATAGGTCCATTTAATGCCTACGAGACGGGAAGGTAGTTATTTAATATCTACGAGACTGGGAGGTAGTCATTCTATATCTACAAGACTGGGATGTAGTCGATAGGTCCATTTAATGTCAACGAGACTGGGAGGTAGTCATTTTATATCTACGAGACTCGGAGGTAGTCATTCAATATCTACAAGACAGGGATGTAATCATTTAATATCTACGAGACTGGGAGGTAGTCATTCAATATCTACAAGACAGGGATGTAATCATTTAATATCTACGACACAGTTAGGTAGTCATTTAATATCTATGAAACACTAATGTAGTTGATAGATCCATTTAATTAATACGAGACAGAGCTCTATACTCATAGATGTAATAATTTAATATCGACGAGACAGTAATGTAGTCAATAGGCACATTTAATAAACACGAGACAGGGATTTAGTCACTTACTGTCTACGAGACAGGGATGTAGTCGCTTATTATCTACGAGACACGGGTGTATTCATCGTGTCCATTTAATATCTACGAGATTGGGGTGAAGTCAATAGGTCCATTTTATATTTATGTAACACAGATATAGTCAGTAGGTCCATTTAATACCTACGAGACAGACAGGGATGTAGTCACTTATTATCAACGAGACAGGGATGTAGTCATTAGGTCCATTTAATATCTACGAGACAGATACAGTCAATTTATATTTACGAAAATATAGATAGGTCCATTTTATATTTACGAAACAGAGATACATTCAATAGGTCCATTTAATATCTACGAGCAGGGATGTAGTCATTTGATATCTACGAGACAGGGATGTAGAATTTGATATCTACGAGACAGGGATGAAGTCAATAAGTCCAATTTTTCCTGGTGCCGGAAAAATCAGAAATGGAATTCTGCAGTGCGGCGCCATGTCGTGTGGTCACGTGAACCTTTTTCTGTTGTATCGAGCTCACGGCAGGGTACGTGTGTGGTGTCAGCAGCATGAAACCAGGTCGGCCCTGTTCAAGTTGGTGGTGGCTCTGTGATCGTTTAGAAACATTCCAATGCGACACATTAGGTCCTTTCGTTTGTCGGAACAGGTCTGTAATCGGTGCGCGCTATTAGCATGTGTTGGCTAATCACTCACACGCTTTCATAGCCTTCGTGCATTCTACGACCGATGGTCTGTTTCAGTAGAGCAATGCGCCGCCCCACCGGGCCGCCACCACTCAGGCATAGCTTCAGTAACACTGGTCTGAGATCGGAGCTCTCCGGCGGTCCCCAATGTCCCGGGATTTAAACCCAGTGGAAGTTCTCTGGGATACCATAGAGCGGAACATCAGATCCACAGATCCTGGACCGACATTTCGAGCGAATTTGTGGACAATGCTGCAACAGAGAGAGAGAGAGAGAGACAGGTATGGCTGGCGTTACCTCCGGAACCTCCGGAATGATGTAAAGTAGAGGCTTTGATGCGTACAGGATTTTTTCGTGCTAGAGCAAGACCAATACTCTGTTAGGTAGGTATACCTATATCATGTTTTTTCCATTGAGTGTATAAGACGAATCGACGAAGTAAAACTTGCATTCAACAGTTTCGTAAGAAAAATGAATTTTTCATCGTGTTAGTCAATTTGATCTAAAGGAAGTTAATGCTTGAAGTTATTGCTGTGCCAAAACATTATGAGCTACGAGTAGAAATATAAGAAGGCCTCAGTTGACAACTAGCATACTTTTGAAAGAAACAGTGCTCTGAAGAAAGAAGAATTGTCTCAAGCTTCAGAAGAAAGGTTTTTGTTTTTATTGTTGTCACTTTCCGTAGTTTGATCTAATAGGTCATAGAAACAAAATTCAACTAAAAATATTCAGAAACAACAAATAATGTCAAAAAGAAGAGAGGCATAGAAAAATATGCACGTAATTCAAGAAGAACGATAAGGGTTAGGAACTTAAGTTTCAGAGATATTTCTTAGATACTGTTATTTGAAAAATCACAGTATCTCTCGTTGAAATGTGTCACGCACACATCACATTGAGTGCACAAGAAGCTGGGAATAGGTCATGCACACATCCTATTCCATGCATACGCAGATGGAAGTGGAGTATGCCCACATCACAATCCGTGCAAAACAAGCTGGAAAGGGGTTCATGCAGAATCCCATTCCGTGCACAAGCAGCTGGATATGGATCACGCACCCATCAAAATACGTGCACAAGAAGCTGGAAATGAGTCATGGACACAGTTTAGTCTGTGCCCAAGAAGTTGGAAGTGGGGATGCTCACCCTTCGTGAAAAGGAAGCATTAATTTACATTGTTACTGTGCTTCTGGAAAGACAAAGGATTTACAGAATGTGAAGAGGGTTTGCGCAATTTCAGTTTTAACAAACTGATCGCTATAGTTTTTACCAGTATCTTTTCAATATTCTGTAAGTGAATTAATAATACCGTGTTTTGAACATAGCATAATGGTTTATGAGGTGTTGGTGAACAGAAAGCAAGACTCACAGATTCAAGCTGAAAACAAAGATTCTTCTTACGTAGGCTATGCTGGCTGCTATCTGAAGTCTTCATAAGCTACTTTCATTCTATTTTTAATCGACAAATCGATAGTTTCTCGTTTGTGCACTTTCGTCTGTGCCTGATTAACCAATCTTGCACTTAATATACAATAAATAAAAGGGATCATCTTAAATTTCGTGTATTGTTTTCTCTTCATGAGTTTGCTGTGAACGACTAATACCTAACCTTACTAACACCCACAACAGGGGGACTTGATCATTTCGTGTATTGTTTTCTCTTCATGAGTTTGCTGTGAACGACTAATACCTAACCTCACTAACACCCACAACAGGGAGACTTGATCATTTCGTGTATTGTTTTCTCTTCATGAGTTTGCTGTGTACGACTAATATCTAACGTCACTAACACCCACAACAGGGGGACTTGATCATTTCGTGTATTGTTTTCTCTTCATGAGTTTGCTGTGTACGACTGATATCTAACGTCATTAACACCCACAACAGGAGGACTTGATCATTTCGTGTATTGTTTTCTCTTCGTGAGTTTGCAGTGAACGACTAATACCTAACCTCACTAACACCCACAACAGGGGGACTTGATCATTACTTCCTGTGAAATTCACAGATTTGTCGGTGATGGGGATCACTCCGGAGCCAGTTGTTCTAACCGAATAAACTGCACTGACGGAATTTATCGTTGCAGACTTGTCTTGACACGTGTTTCACCTCTGTCGTACGTCACATCATCTCCCTCTGAATGTTTTTTGAGGCGAAGAAGGAATTTTTTATAAATCCCAGACGATGTGTGGAACAAACATCACACATTTTTTGAAGAACCCAATGGCCAGTAAATCCATTTTCCACAACCAAACGTCAATAGGTGAAAATAAATTGTCGGTGACGGGATTAAAATCGCGCCCTGTTCGCTCCGAAGCTAGTTGTTCCAACCGACTAAACTACACCGACGGAATGTATCGCTAAAGATTTGTCGTCTAGACACGTGCTTCACCTCTGTAGTACGCCATACGTTAATAGTACTCTTTTTTCGGTTATATGTCATTCCTGCTCCAGAAAGTTTTAATCTTATTCTTGGAACATTATTTTAGGTATCTGTATATTTAAATAGTCTTAGCACGTTATCTAGAATTTCTAGGAAACGAACTGCTCTGTTCTTTTTCGCAGAAGTGAGGAAAACTGATTCGGTCAATTCTTCCCGAAGAAATAGACATGAAAAATTTTTCCTGATTTTGTAGTGCATTGCCAACTCTTAAAAATTTCTATAAAAGTGCTCCTGATTTTGTGATTCATATCGAACTGTTAATAATTTAAGTTAACAAATGTAGTGGAACATGGACACCCCCCCCTTGAAACTGCGCCCCGCCCTCCGCCCGCTGATCATGAATTGCAAATCTTATCCTATTTTACTAAATAAAAATTTCCCATTTTAAACCGCCACCTTGCTGAAAGCCATCAACCAGGACATTTTATCGACATTTTTGGTGTTCCTCATTGGAAAAAACACCTTTGAACCGCTTCTCAAAATATTCACTTGAAACGGAAACTCCGAACCTCCCATCACATCTTCTTAGGTGTAGCCCGAAAGCATGTGAGTTGGGTCCTCCACAAAAAAGTTTTGCTGAATGGGTGAGACAACAGCCACCACCACGCCCACTTCACTAAAAAAAGAATGATACCGTTAGCAAAGTGTATTCAGCTGCCGAATATCAAGGTCAGACTCTTCTGTATTTACTGCATTTGACAGAAGTGAGACGAGCGGAGCACGCGAGCGTGTGTGTGTGTGTGTTCGGTTAAATATAGAAGTTTACTTAATGGAGAGATGGGAACTAATCACCCTGCTCATACGGTTCCCTTTAAATGATGTTTCCTGTTTTAGATTTCACGTTCTGAATTCTAATACCTCTAGTTATCCAACTCATTCAGTAGACTTCTTTTTCATTCGTCAGAACAAAAACATTGTTGGATGCACATTAGAAAATTTTGACATGAGAATGCAAAGTTCGTAATCCTCAATTAGCAGAAAAACAGAAGGAGATATACACTGGCGTGCAAAAATTAAGGACGAGACGGCTTTTCGAATGTAACGTCGTGAAGAAATGCTCCACATCGACTCAAATCATACCACAAGATCCCCAAGATGTAAGAATATGGGACACGTGAGCAAAACCGTCCAAACAAGGAATCCAAAGGATACAAAGGCACTTTATTGAAAAGGTAGCTTCGAGCACAACTGGACAGAAGACAGAAAAGTCCATGTGACAGGCGGCTGCCAAGAAAAATCCAGTCTTTAGTAGGGGATATGATCACCCCTGACTGCGTTGCAGGATTTACAACGTCTGTCCATGCTGAGGACGAGGTTATCAAGGAGCTGTTGAGGCATCGCGGCCCATTCCTCTTGTAGCACCAATCGCAGCTGCGGAATCGTTGCTGGCGGCTGGTGACGTGCTGCCAAGCGTCTCCCGAGAAGGTCTCACACGTATTAGATTGGATTTAGATCCGGGGACCTTGCGTGCCAATCCATGCGTTGAATATCTTCACTCTCCAACAGCTCTGCGACAGCCACTGTACGATGAGGTGTAGCGTTGTCGTCCATGAAGAGGAACTCAGAACCCACAGCACCTCTAAACAGACGCACGTGAGGCAGGGGAACCTCGGTAAAATAGCGTACACCAGTGACTGAACCTGCTTGGAAGATGTAGAGGTCAGTACGGCTACTAAGCATGATACCGCCCCAAACGAGAACTCCGCCACCTCCAAACCGGCCCCTTTCGATGATGTTGAAGGTGTTATTGCGTATTCCCTGCGCTTTCCAGATGTGTATACGTCCACAATCGCACCGTCAGACTAAGCCGGCTCTCATCCGTGAAGAGAACTCGACCCCATTGCTGATGTGTCCAGTTCTTGTGTTCCTGGCACCACAGAAACCGCCGTCTCCGATGAGCAGGCGTTAATGGAACACACCGTACTTGTCGTCGTGCAAATAGACCACCTTTGTGCAGCCTCCTGGCCACGATAATACGCGATAACGGACGTCCAGTTGTCTGTTACATATGCCTTGCGATTTCTTCCGCTGTCTGCCGTCTGTCTCTTTTCGACTGCAGGACAATATACTGGTCGTTCGCCGCCGTGGTTGCTCGTGGACGACCACTGCTGAACTCTCGGACAGCTGTTCCTGTCGTTTGAAATGCTCTCCAAGCTCGTGAAACGATGCTGTGAGTGATCCCGAACTCCTCTGCCATACTAGTCACACTTAGATCTTCTTCCAACTTCCCAATGACGCGACCTCGGGTAAAGTCATCCAGATGTCGTCTACTGGATTGCCTGTTGGCCATATCACACGGTGGCAGCAACTCGATGTCGTTCAAGCCGATGTACACCGTGCAATAGCTTTCACCGAATTGCTGAGCGTTCACCGCCCGTGTGCTTTATACCCTTCCGACGCTCCACCCCGCCCCCTACGTCATGCTGCATATATGCGCATGTTCTACCGTACCGGACTCTAGTCTATCTCCTGAGTCGTCTTTTGGTCCTTTCTGCCAGCTCGTTCTGCAGTTATGCTAATTTCTCCTCTTCGTCTTTAATTTTTGCACACCAGTGTATTAAGCAATTAACATAAAGAATGGATATATGACGTAACACAGAGGTAAAGCACGTGTCAAGACGATAAATCTACAGCGATATATGTAGTATAGTCGGTTGGAACAACTGGCTCCAGAGCAAGGAGGCCCGCCGTCGATTCGCCACCAACAAATTTGTTTTTTGACAGATCTGAAAACTAACCGCACTCAGTTAAAAATTAAAAAAATTGAGAACAAGAAATTTAGAGAAAGCGCTTGTTATATATTTTGGCCTGGTAAATCAACTGCACTCAGTTAAAAAAAAATTAAGCTGAAAGCACGAAATTTAGAAAAAGCTCTTGTTCTATTAATTCTACAAATCAATATGCCTAGCATGGAGCTGTTACCGATGAAGTTTTGTTGAATGTTGCGATCACAATATTTAGAAAAAGCTATTTTTTTCTATGGATTGTCCAGGCAAATATGCCATGCATGGGGCTATTAAAGATGAAGTTATTGCTGAATTGTCCAGGTAAATATTCCAAGCATGGAACTGTTACGATGAAATTTTGTTGAATGTTGCGAGCACGAAATTCAGATAAAGCTATTTTTCTATGGATTGTCCAGGTAAATATGCCAAGCACGGAGCTATTACCGATGAAGTTATTCTTGAAATTTGTGAGCACGAAATTTAGAGAAAGCTCTTGTTCTATGGAATGGCCAGATAAATATGCCAGGCATGGAGCTACTGCCGATGAAGTTATTCTTGAATGTTTTGAGCAGGAAATTTAGAGAAAACTCTTGTTCTATGGATTGCCTAGGTAAATATGCCAATCATGGAGCTATAACCGATGAAGATATTGTTGAATTTTGTTGCGAGTGTAATTTAGGGAAAGCTGTTGCTTTATGGACTAGCCAGGTGATATGCCAAGCATGGAGCTATTACTGATGATGTTATTCATTAAAGTTGCGAGCATGAAATTTAGAAAAAACTCCTGTTCTATAGATTGGCCAGGTAAATAAGCCAGTCATGGGGGTAATACCGATGATGTTCTTGAAAAACGAAACAATTTGGGAAAGAATGCCAAATTCAGTAATTCAGTTACAGTAATGGTTGGCTTTAAAGATTCAAAAGTAGACACAAATTATCTTTGACAACACGGCACGGTGAAAACAACTGAAACCTCTGAAAGTTAAATGCATGCGTGAAGAAAAGAAACTGCTAGAAATCATACTTGGCGATGTATTAAAAGATGTGCATAACATGGATGAATCTGGTTTGTTTTATAGGATTATATCTGATAAATCGATACCAAAGAAAAGTGAGGAATGTTACAAAAAGATGGAAAAAAGAATAACAACAGTTCACTGTAATTAATAATAAGAAACTACAATCCAACTATACTTAAAATAGTATAATTATACTAGTAATAGGCATTTATTGGCGTAAAAGAGAAATCTACCGTTTTTGAAAAAGTCATCTGGTTGATGTGCGAAAGCTTGGGAACTTTGGTTTCTATTTTACGCCAATAAATTCGGGTTTGTAGTATAGTTATACTATTTTAAAAAGTTCACTGTGTAAATGACGATGATACTGAGAAGCAAAGTACTAATTTCATAGGAAAATGTAAAATATCAAATTGTTTTTTAAACATTTTTGTCATATAATCACGATATTTTCAGTCCCTACGTTCCTAGGGTTAGAGATCTGATTCATATGAACATAAGCTTTCTTTTATTCTTCCTTACACTTTCATTTAACCAATTTCTCCCTTTTTTGTATGATCCTCTTTAACTCTCCACCTTCGCCTACTGTCAGTTTAGCACTATGAACAAAATAAGACTGTTTAACGCGGTTCCACTGTGTATGGTGTTCTCAAAGTTTTGCTGCTGCTGACATGTAAAATAATCAAATCTCTACGGATTTTTTTCACCTTGCAAATGATTATTTCAAATATTTATCTCACGGTGCAAAATAAAGAGAAATACACAGAGAAAAAAAAAAGACGTAAAATAACTTACCGTTGCACATGCATTCTGCACGTTTCACGTAATTTTCTTCTTTCATTAGAACTTCAAAATCAGAGGAAAACGCTGGTGTGAAACACACAATTAAAACCAGTAAATTACTCGAAGTCATTTTTTGTACCGGTAGAGTTTTTTCTTTGAGTTTCAGTTCCACTTATAGTAAGGTGCTGAATTAGAGAGGGACCCTTTTATATACATCTGCACATTTGCCGACACTTCGGCGCCCAAAAAGTGAGCACTTTTTTTTTTTTTAGGCAATTATTTTCGTCCGGCCGATTCACAGAACAGGAAATGTTTAGCTTGGCAGAAGGACAGCTGGCTTCACAAATATGTTACGTACAAAATACGCAATCTCCGGAAAGCGACGACACCCGTTTATTAACAAACGAACACGGTCACGCCTGCGTAACTCCAGCGAATTGTATACATTTTACTTGGGCTACTTCAAAAATATCGCCACCGAAATGCGAGTACGTTTTCCTCATTCAAAACAAAACTGAAGCTAACCCCAACAAAATGGTTTGTTGGCAAAATTCCATACTACGGTTCGAAAAACATTGAACTCTCTCAGCTACCATCAGATTTTTGGATGGCGACAAAAATGAAAAATTAAATATATTCACAATAACAAAAATACCACTTGCCTAGATATAACAAATTTACAACTTAAAGTAGTATAACTGCACTAGTAATAAATTTATTAGCATAGAACAAAAATCTTCCTTTCTTGAAAATGCCCACTGATGAACGAAGTAATAATTTTATAAGAAAATGTATAAAACAATGAAAAACAGGGTAACAACGGTTCATTGTAATTAATAATAAAGAACAATACACCAACTATACTTAAAAGAGTAGAACTATTGTGACAGTTTTTAGCGAGCCTGTGGTTCCCAGGCCCGTTTGGTTCGTTTGGTCCTTTACAAAGTACGGCCTTAGGGAAAATACCTTCAGGAGTCCATTTTCTAAGAAATCCGAATATTTATTCAAGATATATATATATATATATATATATATATATTTCTTCAAGATATCATCATCATCGTCATCATCATTGTCAACCATTATCAATCCACTGCTGGACGAAGGTCTCCCCAAGTTTCCTCCACAACGGTCTGTCTTGTGCCAGCCTCCTCCATGTCACTCCCGCATACTTTCGAATTTCATCCACCCATCTTCCATGTGGTCTTCTGCTGGGTCTTTTCCTGTCCCTTGGAATCCAATCTAAAATTTCGGCTGTCCATCGATGGTCTGTTCTTCTGGCAGTATGTCCAGCCCATTGCCATTTCAGGGATTTAACTCTGATCATGATGTCTTCCACTCTTGTCATTTTTCGGATCCACGTGTTCCTCTTCTTATCTCTCCTGGTTACACCAAGCATGCACCTCTCCATGGTGCTTTGAGTTATCTGCAGCCTTTGTATGTCTCTTTTAGCTAAGGTCCACGTCTCTGCACCATACGTAAGCACTGGAAGGATGCATTGATATATATATATATATATATATATATATATATGGGATGTAAGGTCAGGTGATGCGTAACATCACAGCCTCTCCTTGACAAATGTCAACCCCGCCTTCTCGTGGTGCGTCCTGTTCCCACTAAAGGGGCTCTGACGACCGCCCATAGCGGTATAACTATACCATCAGGATTAGAGGAAATTCTATCCCACACTCACCAACCCGCTTGGCCAGCGTGGTGAGTTATGGCCAAACCCCTCCAAAATGACTCCACAACTTAAATCTCGGCCCTCAGTCTCCGGCAGCTGGAATGTACCTGGCCAAGGCAGCGGCCAGTGCGACATGAAGGCAGAGGGTGCTAAGAATCCCCGGAGGACCGGACTAGGCTGCCATCTGATGCTGACCTTGGCAACGTACAACGGACGCTCCCTATCTTCTGATTCAAGGCTTCTTGAATTGGAAGAGGAACTACAAAGGATCAAGTGGGACATCGTGGGGCTAAGTGAGGTAAGGAGAAAAGGAGAAGATCTCATCGAACTGAAAAGTGGACATCTCTTCTACTATCGTGGGACAGATACTGGCAGAACTAGTGGTGTTGGATTTATAATAAACAAGAAACTGAAGGATAAAGTGGTAGAAGTTGAAAGTTCCTCTGACAGAGCTGCACGACTCGTTATCCAACTATCGAGAAGATACCAGGCTCAGATTATTCAAACTTATGCACCCACCACAAGTCATCCTGAAGAAGAAATTGAAGAATTTTATGAGGAAATTTGTCATCTAAATAATAAAGGTAAGCAGCACTTGAAAATAATTATGGGAGATTTCAATGCAAAAATAGGGCAACGGCAACAGAATGAAACTTCAGTAGGTAAATTCGGTCACGGCAACAGAAACCAGCGTGGAAATACTCTCGTTGAGTTTGCAGAGGCAGAAGGGTTTTTCATCTTGAACTCCTTCTTCAAGAAAAAGTCACACAGGAAATGGACATGGAGACATCCAAATGGGACGACAAGTGAAATTGATTTTATTATGTGTAACAAAAAATTCGTCATAGAAGACTGCAGTGTGCTAAACAAGTTCAACACAGGTAGTGACCATAGATTGGTGAGATGTAAGATGCACCTCAACACTAAACTTGAACGTGGCAAGCTCATAAGACAAACAAAATCTATTGACATAACCAACCTTAAAAAACACCATAATACCTTCAAGTTGGAACTGAAGAACAGGTTCTCTGCTTTAGAAGGCCTAACATCGGAAGAAGTGGACATCTCTGAAGTTAACAGAAAAGTAACCAAAGCTCTTATGGAAACAGCAACAAAATTAGCTGGGTCTGAGAACAAGTTGCATGTAAATAAATTATAAGGAAGAACCAAAATGTTGATGCAAAAAAGAAGAGAGATGAGGACAACTAAAGAAGATGTGACTTCCAAAGTGGAATATATAGAGCTATGCAAGACAGTACGAAAAAGTATCACTGAAGACGTAAGAAAATTCAACTGTGAACTAGTGAGGAAAGCAATTGAAAACAACCAAAGCCTAAAGATAGCAAAGGGACATCTCAGTAAGGGAAGAAAACAGATTATGGCACTGAGAAAAGAAGATGGTTCTGTAACAAGAAATAGAGGCGAAATTTTGACAAGAGTGAAAGATTTCTACTCCAAATTATATGAAAGGGATGATACATGCACTCCAGACATCATGAAAGATACCAGTACCAGAGTTCCTCCAGTCCTTCCAGCAGAAGTTGCACATGCAATCAAGAACATGAAGCGGGGAAAAGCTCCAGGAGAAGATGGAATTACTGTAGACATCATACAAAAAGCAAGTGGAGAAATCGAAACAGTACTCGCCCAAATTTTCACTCGATGCCTTAATGAAGGAAAGATTCCTGAGGATTGGAACACCGCTACAATGATCCTGCTACATAAGAAAGGTGACATTGAGGATCTCGGAAACTACAGACCTATCAGCCTCCTATCAGTAGTTTATAAAATCTTCACTAAAGTTCTTTCACACCGTTTGAAGGTAACACTGGACATGGTTCAACCGAGAGAACAAGCTGGATTCAGGAGTGGCTACAGCACAATAGATCATATCCACGTGCTGAGAGAACTAATTGAAAGAGCGAGGGAATATGAACTTCCATTGTGCATGGCTTTTATCGATTATGAAAAAGCCTTTGATTCGGTGAAACCATCAGCAGTTACAATGGCTCTGAAAACCTGCGGTATTGAAGATGCATACATTAATATTATTAATAACATCTATGAAAATGCAAGTGCAAAGATTAGGCTGTTTGAAAATACAACACACATAAAAATTGGAAAGGGAGTGAGACAAGGTGACACCATATCTCCGAAGCTCTTTAATGCCACATTGGAGGGTGTTTTTCAGTCACTGAGCTGGGAAAACAAGGGGATAAAGATTAATGGAGATTATCTAACCCACCTTCGTTTTGCTGATGACGTAGTCATTTTTCCAACTACCCCATCAGAGCTGCAGAGTATGATCCAGGAACTTGCTGACAAGAGTAAAGAAGTGGGATTAAAAATGAACTTTCAGAAGACAAAAGTGATGTTCAATGCTTTTACAAGAAATGAAGATTGATCGATTGATGGAGAAAAGCTGGAGATAACAGACACGTACCTTTATCTTGGACAGCAGATATCAAGCGAGGGTCACATTGATGAAGAAATTAATCGAAGTACAAAACTTGCCTGGAGAGCTTTTGGAAGAAACAGCATAATTTTCAAGAGCGATATGCCATTATGTCTTAAAAGAAAAGTGTTTGATCAATGCATCCTTCCAGTGCTTACGTATGGTGCAGAGACGTGGACCTTAACTAAAAGAGACATACAAAGGCTGCAGATAACTCAAAGCACCATGGAGAGGTGCATACTTGGTGTAACCATTAGAGATAAGAAGAGGAACTCGTGGATCCGAAAAATGACAAGAGTGGAAGACATCATGATCAGAGTTAAATCCCTGAAATGGCAATGGGCTGGACATACTGCCAGAAGGACAGATCATCGATGGACAGCCGAAATTTTAGATTGGATTCCAAGGGACAGGAAAAGACCCAGAAGAAGACCACATAGGAGATGGGTGGATCAAATTCGAAAGTATGCAAGGGTGACATGGAGGAGACTGGCACAAGACAGACCGTTGTGGAGGAAACTTGGGGAGACCTTCGTCCAGCAGTGGATTGATAATGGTTGACAATGATGATGATGATGATGATGATATATATATATATATATATATACTTAAGAGCAAAACTGAAGACTAAGGAAAAACTTTAGAATTTAAAACGAAAGTTGCAAAATAACCTGAAGATCAAAACGCGCAACGCAGCAGTTTTGAAAATTCAGAATTCACATTCTATTAAGAAGATACCTAAGCAAAAAAATACATATATAATTTTGACTCACACCAAGTGCAACCTAGAAAAGGTTATGTATCTACCTGTGTGAGTAAAAGGAGAAAAGATAAAAAAATAAAATAAAACAACTGAATGTAGAAGGTGTCGAGAATACTGAGCCTTGGCTTTATCAAGGACCAGCAAAAACTCTGCATTTTCTCACTTCCACAAAGACCTAGTTGGAAATGGGTTTCTGCAAGGCCATAGATGCAAGTAACATTCCCACCTAAAATAGTTTTAAAAAATATATATATGTCATGTCCTCCGCAGAGTTGCATGACCTAGCACTAGTTAACAATTTCGCTTGCATCCATTAACCTTCCTGGCCCGACCCATGCTCTTCATCTGTTACTATTAAACAGAGAGAAGAAGATTAAAGAGAACTCAAGCTGTGAGAGTGACATAATAATTAGAAATAATTTTCAGCTATAACGAAAAGCCAAGTTCGTTTGAGAGAGAATTTAAACCTGAAAATCAATGCAAAAGAAATGCAAATTTTTACATTGCAATTAAAAAAGGAAATATTAATTTTTAAAAAACAGATTTTTGAAAGAAAACTTGAGTCTAAAACCCCCTACTCTACAACTTATGACAGCACGAAAACGAGAATAAGTTAAAGACAATAATTAACTAAAGAAAACTTTGTGAAAGTTACATGCCTTAAACAGTTAGTTGCAATATGTACAAAGTATTTCAGCAGTGCTTTAAGTGCATAATTAATTAGTTATTAAGAACTTAACTACTTTGAAAATACGGCGCATAGAAAAGGAACAAGCTTAGCCATCTTCTGTTCTTAGGTACCCCAAAAGACGCGCAAAGTTACAAAGAAAAGAAAGAGTTAAAACCCGCAAAAATGTTAACAGACAAGCCAGTGCCTAAAAGCTGAAAAGCTAAAAAACAACAGAGAAAAAGTACATGAAGTACAAACATTGAACTTAAAAACCTAGAACCCAAAAACAAGGAAGAGAGCTTACCTCTTGTGTGACAAAAACTTTCTCCTCACAAGAGTAAAACATGGCTGACCTCTTCCGCCACTCCCTAGTCGCTGGGGGGCAGTGAGGGTGGGGCTGATGGCCTCCTCATACAGAAAGAAACCAACTCGCGGAGATTTTAACCAGAGAAAAAAAAATATATAAACTTAAGACTGTGGATCTGTATGATCAGAAAGAGCAGAATTAACTCTCCAGAATACATGAGAAATATTATAAAATACACGAGTAGTGTATTTAATAATCTTTGCATGTATTAAATCACCTTAGTGAGCTTCTATAGATTAATCAGAATCTTATTAATTTTAATGTTGGTTTTACTATTTTTAGTATAGCTATCCTAGTGATGAATAACTGGTTTTCTTTTTTATTTGTTTTTATTTTCTTTTATAAACAGATTTTTAAGCTTTTTTTTTGTGATTTTGTTTATATTATTTAATTTTTTGTTTTAATAGAACCTTCATATCCATAGCACTAAGGTTCCTTTAGGTAGTTAATAGGCATCCTCTAGCCAACTTCCTTACGGCTTTGATTGGTCAGAATCATATTATTAACTGTGTAGAAAATTAAAGCAGATCTTCCAACCTTACTCTATTATTCAGAATAATTTTTCTTAAAGTTCTTTTGATGAAAGAAGAAGGAATTTCGTTCTCTAGAAAACTATCTAATAGTATATTAATGTGGCAATTGAAGTCCAAATTGTTGCTGCAAATTCTTGAAATTCTTAGGACCTGAGAAATTAGTACATTCTCAATTACTTTGGTTCAAATGTTATTATTCCAGTGTAGATATTTAATTACTTTGAAAGGAAAATTAACTCTTTTATCAAAGAGGCTAATAGATGGGTTACCTCTGTTGAGCTTAATGCTTAAGTCTAGGAACTCAAGTTCCTGATTACTGTGGTTGGTTTTACATAAGTTAAGAGAGCTAGGATAGATATTATCAAAATCACTCTCTATAACTTCTGAATTATTGATACACAGCAGATCATCAATATATCTAAAAGTGTAAAGGTAGTTATCTGAGCAGGTGGGGTGATTTTTAATGAATTTATATTCCTTAAAGAACAGGAATAGATTAGCGATATTCGTGGACGTTGATGTTCCCATGGGAATACCGTTCACTTGCTTATAGAGAGTATTATTATATAAGATATGGTTATTTTTTATGCAGCAATTGAGATAAGAGTTCCAAGTTCCTACATTAACAAATTGGTTAAGTTTAAATTCTGCATACAGCTCTTTAAAGGTAGTGATTATATCTGATAGAGGCAGATTAGTATATAGGTTTTCAAAATCATAACTATTAATATCTAGGGGACAAACTTTGAGTATAGTAGAAATTACTTCTGCATTATTATTAATTATCCAAAAATCTCTGTACATCAAGTTAGAACAGTTTCTAATGTGTTTCAAAACCTTCTTTAAGACATCTTCAAAAGCAAGATCTATTTTCTTTTTATGACTCCTTACTCCACTAGCTATGAACCTGAACTTCACAGGATCCTTATGAAACTTAACCGTTGCAAAAAGAAATGGAAATTCAGGCTCATATCTTCTAGTTTGTGGAATTTTAAGTTTCTTGAAGAATGCCTTAAACCGATTTTCTAACTGCTTGGTAGAATAATAACCTTTTCTAGGTTGCACTTGGTGTGAGTCAAAATTATATATGTATTTTTTTGCTTAGGTATCTTCTTAATAGAATATATATATATATATATATATATATATATATATATATAACTGTACATTATTTACATGCTTTATGGGTTATATCCCATACAACGAAAAAACATTATGTTGTATCACCGTGACATCTCATTCTCCTCGCGCTTCCAATCTCTAATGCCCTCCTCGTCTCCCTTCCTCCTTGAACCCCCAACGTTTTCGGGGGTTGCATTGTTGACACCTCGTAACGAATGTTCTTTAAGTTCCGCCTCCGAGCATGTAAGAAGGCGTACCGAATATCACCATGTACTTGACAACCAACGACTATCTTACGAGTCCGAGCAAAATGGCGTCGTTGAGGACCAATGTCCCCAAAATGTCCAGCAGTGAGTTTGCAAGGATAAATTGTTCGTTCTCGTACAAGATATCTTACACGGCTGTCACTTGAACACATACATATACACACGAAAAAGACACAAAAATCATATATAAGTATTTAAAGGGGCCTCTCGTTCACAGAGATCCTCACAACTATACTAGTTATTCGAATTCATTGGCGTATAACTGAAATCTACCTTTCTTGAAAAAATCCATCTGGTTGATGAGCGAAAGTTTGGAAATTTTGATTTCTGTTCTACGCCAATAAATTCGGATTACTAGTAAAGTAACCTGGAAAAGGGATGAATTTTAAAGAGGTGTAGTTGTAAATTTTATTATGACGTAAACTGATTAATTAAATTAATAATTTATATAACTATTTTATAATATAATTATTTGACGTATATTATATGCAATTGGTGGTGTTTATTGACCATCGTAAGCAGCTCTAAAGATTATAAGTCGTCCTCCTCCCTAATACTGAGTCACCGTCTTTTTCTTAGTCGTTTTTTTTTTCCTCTTGGTATCCAGTCTAAAACGTCGGTTGTCCATCTGCGGTCCGGTCGTCTGGAAACATGACCAGCCCATTGACATTTTAGGGATTTTACTCTGATCGTGGTTCCTTCTACTCTTGTCATGTTCCTTATCCACGAGTTCCTCTTTTGATCTTTTCCGGCTGCACTAAGTATGCATCTCCCCATGCTCTTTCAGTTCACTGCAGTCTTTGTATGTTGTATTTTTTAGTTAAGGTCTACGTCTCTACTCCGAACGTTTTTAAGCACTTGGAGGATGTATTGATTGAACACTTTTCTTTTAAGACATAATGGCATATTGCTCTTGAAAATTGTGCTGTTTCTTCCAAAAACTCTCCATCCAAATTTTATACGCCGATTATTTTTTTCATCAATGTGACCTTTGCTTGATATCAGTTGTTGAGTTGCTAACAGTGGTCGTTAAATCTTCAATCAATCAATCAATATCTGCCGTCAAAGGTAAATGTAGGTATCGGTTATCTCCAGCGTTTCACCACCAATCGATAAATCTTCATTTGTAAAAGCATTATACATCACTTTTGTCTTCTGAAAGTTCATTTTTAATCCCACTTCTTTACTCTTGTCAGCAAGTTCTTGGATCATACTATGCAGTTCTGAAGGCGCAGTTGCAAAAATGACAACGTCATTAGCAAAGCTAAGGTGAATTAAATAATCTCCATTAATCTTTATCTTTTTGTTTCTCCAGTTCAATGATTGGAAGACGTTCTGCAATGTGGCATTAAAGAGTTTGGGAGATATGTTGTCCCCTTGACTCACTCCCTTTCCAATTTTTATTGGTGCACACACACACACTCACACACACAACTGAAGTTAGACAGCACTGTTTCGAAACGAAATGTATTAGATTTCTAGGAAATGTTTTTGATTCCCTGGAGTACATTCTGTGGATGTTTTCCAGAACCTTTACTTTTTTTGTTCATAGGTTTGATGATCACGATCAGCAACTCTTTGGGCTATAAGATGTCCCCCGTTCTTAATTTATGGCTATTGGTAGCCATGGCAGCGGCGTGAGACAGGTACACTACGAATGCCTCGGCTGGTAATCTAATCCACGACCAGCTCCGATTTGTACTCAGAAACAACCCACTCTGACCACTCTGCTAATGGGGAAGCAAATCTTCTTAACTCCCTAAATATTTTGTTGGTTTGCAATATTCTGTGCTTGTGAATGGCAGGTATCGAGGAAATCCTGAGCCGCTTCAACAGAATTTCGTTGATACTGTGGCTTACCGTAAGAAATTATGTCCCGGTCTTTCCCTGAACGTTCTGCGAATAATGTTAGTTTCAGTTATACGTTTTTGAAGTTAAACATGCTTATGAGAGCCTGCAGTCTTTGAATCTATGGATAGAAGTGCAGTACTTACAGAACAGCTCCTACTTTCTTTTTGAAAATAGCAATCACGGAAATTTATCTGAAAGTTTTACTTTTAAATGTCGTTTTCCATATATTAAGATAATACAACATTTGTCACAAATATTTTTTTTTCAAGTCAACCAAGGTTTCGCTTGGTTCTGACCTAGCTTCATCAGGACGAATGGCACGTAAATACTCAAAGTGTGCATGATATCATAAATGGTGTTTACAGTCACGGGTTTCGGTTAGTTGCTTCCACGTGCTTGATAGTAATGGTGTGGGTGCCATGACATTAACAAGAATTCTGATATATATGGAAAGCTTCCAAAATATCAAGCTTGATCGTTGAATCTGGTTTGTCGATTAGTTTTGCTTCTTCAACGATAAATTTATGGTCCTTTTTGTAACATTCTTTATATATCGATTAATTTTTTAGGTCACGATTTCGAATAGGTCTTGTTCTTCTTCAATCGAAAACGCAAAGCTTTACGGTCTGTCCTACGTACGAAGCACCACATTCACATAGAATTTGATAACTTCCCCGAGAGTTTTTATCTTCAACATAGTTATTTGATCCTAAAAAGTTCATTTTGTTTATGGGTTTAACAATTACTTTAAAATGAAAGGTTTTAAGAATTTTTGAAATTCTGAAGGTAATGTCACGGGGAAATGGAATAATGGCAAAATTCTCTCGTAATGGGCGCATCACAAGAGTTAACGTGGAGATAATAAGCTTCGGCAGGAATTGTGTTAGAGCCTTGTCTACAATGGAAGGGTTGTATCCTAAAGAAGTCATCGATGGCTAAACACTGGTACGAAAAGGACCATAAATTTGTCTTTGAAGAAGCAAAACTAATTGACAAGCCTGATTCAACCACCAAAGTTGATATTTTGGAAGAATTCCATATATATCGAAATTCTTCGCAATTATTTAATGACATGGCATCCACACCATTTCTGTCAAAGGCGAGGAAGCAACTAGCCAAAACCCGTGACTGTAAACACCATTTATTATACAGGGTGTCCCATATAAAAGAGGCACGAACATGATGAACGACAACAGTCAGGCAATGTTACTATACATGGTAAAGAATAGTTGAAATGACAGAAAACAGGATTAATTTACCTGCGTTTACAACAATTGCTGAAAGTTGTTAATGTCAGTGAAAAAGAATGGGCTGACTATCCTTTTTGCAGACATAGAACACCAAACGCCTATCCTTTGGCCGTACAGAGGAGTCTCTATTGTCCGTCTGGGATTCATGTCGGTCCAAATCCCTGCTGTTTTGCGCATTGACATACCAGAACAGATGAAACCAGGCTTCATCTGTCATGTAATAAAGTGTTGGGTCCATTTCACAGCTGACAATGGTCTCCTGAAACCACTTACAATATTGTATCAGTTTTGCATAATCAGGAGTTTTAAGTTATTGGAGCGCCGTAACTTTGTACGGCCGAAAATGCAAATCCACTTTCAGTATGCGTCGGCATGACATGGTAGACATTCCCGTTGCAGAAGATAATCGCCAAATCGACTTCCGAAGGTTTTGTAACATCATTGTGCACACATCCTTGATAGTGTCTTCAGTACGAATTGTCTTGGGTTTGTTTCTTTTCCTGTTGCACACCGTGCCGGTTTCACGAAATTTCCGCACTAACTTCTGCACCACTGATTTCGCCGGTGCTGCAAAATGTGAAAATTCTGTAAAGTACTCATTTAAAACCTTGTATGGGTTATTTCTCAAATACTGTTCCACAATAAAAAATCCGCTGTTCCATACTTAAAGCCATTTCCGTTGCCTTTGTTTTCTCTTCACTTACACTTATGGCCGCGTACCTACACTGCTCTGGCTGTGACTAACCACTCCGGAGAATTCCTTTGCAGCTGTACACGCAGCAACCGGTTTTAACTGGAAGCCTGTCAAACAACGTCTGGCCACAGGGTCTCTTTTACATGGCGCACCCGGTATTATGTACAATTTGAATATTTACGTGCCATTCGTCCTGATGAAGCTAGGTCAGAACCCAGCAAAACCTTGTTCGACTTGAAAAATAAAATATTTGTGACACACATTGATCTTAATATATATAATCGTCACAAGACTGTAGTCTCTGATTTCAAGAATTTTTAACGTTTTTCATCTTTTTCTTGCTTTCTGTGCGGTGTAAAAGGAAATTACTGACCAGGAGTTGGCTTCCACGGTGATTCTAGGAGTTTGCGCTTGGTAAAGTCGTTGATTGCATTACATATGTAACCTCTAATATCACTGACGTAAGTCGTCACGTGATCCTTGGAAGAATTCGTGATGTGACCAGGAAATATGCTTGACAATCAAAGCGAACTGCCCTTTGAAAGTGAAACTGTGAAGTGAGATCAAATGGAAGTCATCGCTCTTTCCACGTTTTATAAGTGAGTCACGGAAAAATTATCATTGGCCGCCACCGGGAATCGAACCCAGGGTCTTCCATTCACTCGCCGGACATGCTTCCACTGCACCACAGCGGCCCCGAAATTCTCCAGACTCACATACGACAAACTGCCACTTATAAACGTGGAAAGAATAATGACTTCTGTTTGATGTTCCTAATCCACGTCAACGGGGTATTTATTATTCATTCGCCTTCTAGTTTTTTGTTCAGTTGCTGCTGTTCATCTTTGGTGAATCCCCAGCATTGTGCAGGGCTCCAAAGAAGCAACCTGCCAAATGGTTTGGCAGTTTATCGTATGTGAGTCTGAAGAATTTCGAGGCGGCTGTGGCGAGGTGGAAGCATGCCCGGTGCGTGAATGGAAGGCATGGGTTCGATTCCCGGTGGCGGCCGATGATAATTTTTCCGTGACTAACTTATAAACGTGGAAAGAGCGATGAATTATATTTGATGTTCCTAATCCACGTCAACTGTGTATTTATTATTCTGAAGTGAGAACTGAGAAAATCCAAGAAGATATGGTAAGTTCCAAGAAAATAATCTTTTTTTTTTTTTTTTTTTGATTGGAGGTTTAACGACCACCGTGAGCAACTCAATGGGCTATAAGCAGTCGCCCGTCCCTAATTTAGGGTCACTGGTTCCAGGGAAGGGAGAGAGCCAGTGCCGTAAGACAAACACAACATCCATGCCTCACCGGGATTCGAACCCGGACCCTGTTCGGACGAATGATCAGAGGCCATCGCTTAGACCACTGCGCCACCGGGGCGGCAAAATAAAATAATAATCTTAAGTGACAATACAAAGAAGATATATTTTTGACCGTACGACAAACTTACCAAGCGGGGTAGAAAATATACGTATATCGTAATATATCAATGTCATTTAACTAGGAAAAGTTTCAAAAGCTCTCTTTGGATCTGTCTGTACGTTGTGACGCGTACTGCCTTTTTAACCTTCGGTTTTTCTTGGATTTTAACTTATGTAAATTTTGGTTGCTTTTCGTTATGTTTTCTGTATTTACAGTTGCGTTTTTATAATAATGTGAATTTTTCTCTTTTTAGGCTATGAGTGGCCGCTAAGACAAGTCTTACATATATACTAATAAAACAGGGATTACGCAACGAAAAAGTTTTAACTGATTAGGCTACTGGTTCAGGAAACAGCTGGTGTCTACTACGTCTATATGAATGTGATCTGCTTCTTCTTTTATTTATTATTATTTTTTTTTGGTTGGAGGTTTAACGACCACCGTGAGCAACTCAATGGGCTATAAGCAGTCGCCCGTCCCTAATTTAGGGTCACTGGTTCCAGGGAAGGGAGAGAGCCAGTGCCATAAGACAAACACAACATCCATGCCTGACCGGGATTCGAACCCGGACCCCGTACGGACGAATGATCAGAGGCCAACGCCTTAGACCACTGCGTCACCGGGGCGGCCGATCTGCTTCTTCACTCTTTTACGTCTTCGTTAGTGGATTTATAATTAATTTCTGGACTAGTTGTAATACTAGTAAGACTAATTATAAGTATTAGACGGAGTTACTTCATGAGTGAAAATCCGGGACTCCGAAGACCTCAAAGTCACTTGGCTAGTGCCGTTGGCCGAATGGTACAAAGCTTTGTCTTTTAATCATTCGTCTAGTTACTTGGCTAAACGAATGATTTTATTTGACCTCAAAGTTACTTGGCTAGTGCCTATGACTGAATGGTACAAAGCTTTGTCTTTTAATCATTCGTTTGGTTCGAATCCCGGATGAGGACGAAGTATTGTGTTTAAGGCACGGATTCCGTTTTTCTCCCTGGAGCCAAGGGCCACAAATTAAGGACAGGTGACCACCTATAGCTCATTAAATTGCTCACGGTGGTTGTTAAACCTCTAAATAAAAGAAAGTTACTTAGTGACTCTCTTTTACTTTAGTGTACTTTTCGAACCACATCTCATCAAACGTACATGTGGAACGGAGAAAACTTTGAGGGAAGTACACATTCAGAAGAGTATTTTAAGAGGAAAACCAAACACACTTATTCTGCTCCCTTCTGAAGAGGAGAATTAACCATCCTTATGGCCTTCCCTAGTCCCTCAAAACTGTGAAGTTTATTGTTCTTCCATTTGTTTTTATGGAAACAACTCAATGTCTAAGTGTCTTTAACTGAATTTCTTCTCTCCGCTTTTTTTTAACTTTACGTAAGCTAAACAGAAGAGGTCGTCCGAAAGCATACATCCTTCTGCAAATTAATTAAAACTCAGTGCTGTTTTTGCTTCTTTTCATGAGATTAGATTTCTCATGCCGAAAGTTTCCTTAATGAAAGCAATACGATATTTATTCACCGGATGCGTTTAACAACCTGCTCTAACCGGGTTGGTTCTTAAGTTATCAACAGCGTATGCGCCTGTTGAGGTTGGCTATTGCAATCACTATATCATCAGTATTACGTTCAAAACCTGCGATCGTGGTGGACATATCACCAAGAAAATGCACACACATAATTATTTTACACGAACATACATCTAAGACTTACAGGGATATTGCTAAAACAGTCAGTGTCCGCCTCGCAACTGTCAGCCGTGTCAGTTTGAATAAAAAAACCGGACTAATTTCTAGAAGTTGATGAAACAAATATGGACGAAAGAATAAGCTAACGCCAAGGGGCGATGCCTTTTAGATTATGGAAAGTAAAAAAGGCCCTCGAAAGACGAGTGACACACTGAACAGCGTTTTGAAAGAGAGTAAAGGACAGCTGTTTAGATGTACGCGGATGATTTCTGGCACATGGCCGTAAGGTCACCTGTGAAGAAACAATTTCTGACGAAACTGATGAAAAAGACATGATGCAAGTGGATGGCGAAATACAAACACTGGATCAAGGATCATTGGAGAAAATGGTTTTCAGCAATGAAAGTCCTTTCTTTGTCCAAGGCCAGCGGAGTCAGCGAGTTCAGATGTCAAAAATAGAAAAGCTTCGGGATTCCCACATCAACCAGTCTGTGACACATCCGCGAAAGATGTTTTAACTATTTTGGCGTCAGAGGTTTGCATCCCGTCGATGGTATAATGCGCTCGCCACACCGCATCGATGTTCTTCAAAGGAGAGTTGTTCTCGAGACGGTGAAGAGATTTTCTGATGGATCTTGTATTTTACAGTAGTACATTGTCCCTTGCCACACGTCAATAGTGCTATAAAACGTCATCTTCCAGCAGTGTATAAATGTATTTGACTGCCCTGGGAACTCACCACATATGAATCCGATCGAGAACCTTTGGTCACTTTGCAAAAATTGTCTTCCTGAAATTGACTTTACAATGAATAAACTCATCCAAGCCCTGATTCAGGTGTGGTATCAAAAATAGAATCCAACTCTTGATATTTAGTGAACTCCATGCGAGTTCAAATGCTACCGAGAGACAGAAGTGGCCATAACATGTAATGCATTGATGAGCAAATTAACATGGGATTTTCTGTACAAATTGAAATAAATAAGTGTTTTCTTTCATTTCGGTGGTGTGCATGTTTCCATTAATTTACACAAGGATGTATGAAAATGTATGAATTTCCCGTAGAAAGTTGGAGTGTAGGTAGGAAAATAACGATTAAATGCACACTATATTGATAAACGTCAACGAACACCCCTTCAAAAGCAAATGAACGGATCTCGTGCGTTGTAAAGATGCGCGGTACAGCTGCAAACGGTATTAAAACAAGCCTGCAGCCGACCTCTGTCATATCGCACTGTCAGGTTGAGTGAAAATGTCGCTGCGGGAGAGAACTGAATTTGAGAAAGGAAAGATTGTTGGGTGATATTAGTGGGCTGTCCATAAAAGAAACCGAGAGGCGTTTAAAAACACCCAAGTTAACTGTTTTGAATGTACTTAATAAGTGGAAGATACATGGCGTGCCTGTAGCAGCAAAACATACCGGCATAAAAAAGAAATTCAGTGATAGAGTACGTCGAAGTCTCAGGAGAGTCGTTACAGCTAATCGACGGAGTACTGAACAAGATCTCAGTGTACAGGTGAGTAAAAATGCTGGGACCTCGGTATGTACACGTACCACTCCCAGAGAACTTCATTCCATATGTTGCAGTGGTCGTGCGGCTGCTCATAAGCCCTTCATCTCCACTCGGAATGCTACTCGTCGTTTAGCATGGTGTGAAGAACATTTATCGTCGGCCGTAGATTAATGGAAACGGGTCCTTTAGACTGATGAATCCAGATTCAGGATCCATCAGTCTGATGGCCATGTGTGGGTATGGCGGCAGCCGGGGAACGCTATTTATTACAGCGTACTGTTCCTACGGTCAAGTTTGGAGTTGGCAGTGTACTCGTGTGGGGAGTGTTTTTCGTGGTATGGTCCCGGCCCATTGGTTATCGTGGACAAACCTGTTAACCAGCGCGTCTACCCCGATATTCTGGACAATTATGCTCTACCAACTCAGCGGCAATAGTATGGAAGCGAACCTTGTTGGTACCAGCAGGATAATGCACCGCTCTATAAAGCAAGAACTGTTACGGCGTGGTTTGACGACAATTCCGTATCGTGTGTGGACTGGCCAGCGCAAAGCCCTGATCTTAATCCCATAGGGCACCTAAGGGGTGAATTAGAGCGCCGCATAAGAAGTTTGAAACCAAGGCCTACTACTACGCAACAGTTAGCGGCAGCATTATGTACTGAATGGAAGCGCATACCTATCACTGTGTTCAAAAACCTTGTCGAAAACCTGTCTCGAAGGGTCAGTGCATGCATTAATGCCAAAGGAGGACCGACACCGTACTAATGTATGTCAATAAATGCTATGTTGTGTTTCTCTTCTAGGTGTCCGGTGCGTTTTGTCAATATAGTGTATAAAAGCACATTGAAGGAAAGGAAGCAGAGAGAATATCTTTGCTGCTTTGATTTATGTCCCAATCCAGATATGTGATTTGGTTCGTCATTATTATATTCCTAGGTTAACTTCTTATGGTGAAGGCAAACTTCTATGTTTTTAATCGTTAATTGATGCAAACTGTTCCAAAGAACAGAATAAAGCACACTAAGGAGTCTTCTGTTCACATTTTTTTAGAATGTCTTTTGACAAAATGCACTTGCTTGCGGAATCACTTTGTCTGTTTGTCTGTGGACACCGCATCTCTGCAATTATCACCCCAATTTTTTAACAAAATATTTTTTTCATTGAGCAGCTTGAAATGTGAAACGTCAATCCTTGCTTTCCTGTTTTCTTTCGATGCATAACTTTGCCGCTACAGAGCGTAAATTCAGATGTTATCAAACACAAAATACATTTTATTCCGTATAATTGTTTCTAAATATCCGATTGAAAAAACCTGTCTTCCATTCGATACCATTTATAACGCAGGCTTTTTCAGGCACTGTCTTTTTTTTTCATGTAATTCATAGTGTTCCTCTAGGAGGTGTAAAGTTAAATTGTGATTTCCCCGATTTCTTTGCTACTAATCGCCTATTGTTTTTTGCGTCGCATAGAGTGACCATGTTTCGTTTATAGAATATTTTCAGCAATATCTGCGCGTTTGAAAAGCCGAATGAAAAAATCTTCTGTTGGTGAGACACTACTAGATTCGAAAACATTTTACATGTATTGTTTGCCCCAAATAATGCACAATTTCCCCACTAGGGGCGCAAATGCTCAATCTCCTTTTGTTGATATCTCTGCTTCTAAAAGTTAGATGTGAAAAATTCCTTTTGCACCGAATGCTATTAACCTTATGGAACACTTTGCTTGTGTTTGTGTTTTTTTTGTAGTTCACAGTTCAGACGCTAGGTGGTGTTAGTGTACATTAATATTTGCAACTTCATTTCGACTGCTAAAAATCCAATTAAAAAAAATATTTTTTCACTGTATGCCACCTCGCTACAGTAAAGATGTGTAACGTCGTTCTCTTTAAATAACGCATAGTTTTTCTGGTTGGGGACGTAAATTTCAAAAACGTAGTCTCTCTCTCTGCTTTCAGGAGACGCATTTCAAAATTTTGTCCACGGCACAGCATTTACTATGAAGAATAGTTGTCGCATATTTTCTACTTTTTCACTATCCAAAATTCTTCCGTTAGGGAGTGTAAAGATGCACCATGTTTTCTCTTCTCTGCCTTTTTTTCTAACTGTTCGATTTCAAAATCTTTTTGTGTCTGATACCTTCCTCCCGAAATGAGATACATTTAGTGCACAATCTGTTAATTTTCGTACTATACACTGTTAAAACTTTTGTGGTAGGTTGCACCAAATATTGGTGCTACATCAGCTGCATCACCTTCTTAGAAAAGATACACCATTCTATGGTGGAAAATGAACCCAACAATATGGTGCAACCTTAAACCATAACGTAGTCAAAAGTTGAACCACGTTATTGGGTTTTGTTTGCACCACACAATAGTGTATCCTGAAAGTGGAGCAGTTGGTGTGGCACCACTTTTTGGTGCAACCTACCACGAAATGTTTAACAGTGTACTTTTCCGGTGCTAGTGTGAGTAAGTAGTACTGCGAGTAAATACCGATTTCCTGATATTATGTCTACTTTTGAAATCGGGATTGCTGTCTCTTTTTTCAATGGTTCCATGGACTATCAATAACTTTGAAATATTGTATTTGTGTCGAAAAGGATGCTGTCTCTTTTTTCAATGGTTCCATGGACTATCAATAACTTTGAAATATTGTACTCGTGTCGAAAAGGATGCTGTCTCTTTTTTCAATGGTTCCGTGGACTATCAATAACTTTGAAATATTGTATTCCTGACGAAAAAGGATGCTGTTTTTTTTCCAGTGGCTCCATGGACTATCAATAACTTTGAAATATTGTATTCGTGTCGAAAAGGATGCTGTCTTTTTTTCAATGGTTCCACGGACTATCAATAACTTTGAAATATTGTATTTGTGTCGAAAAGGATGTGGTCTCTTTTTTCAATGATTCCACGGACTATCAATAACTTTGAAATATTGTATTCCTGACGAAAAAGGATGCTGTTTTTTTTTCCAGTGGCTCCATGGACTATCAATAACTTTGAAATATTGTATTCGTGTCGAAAAGGATGCTGTCTTTTTTTTCAATGGTTCCACGGACTATCAATAACTTTGAAATATTGTATTTGTGTCGAAAAGGATGCTGTCTCTTTTTTCAATGGTTCCATGGACTCTCAATAACTTTGAAATATTGTATTCGTGTCGAAAAGGATTCAAAAAAATGTTCTCATCACAACTGAGAATTCCATGTCATCTTCCATGTTATCTTTTTTCTTTCGCCAAAAGATAGATCAGCAAAGCATTTCATTTCTAATCTCACAGTCAAATCAGTTATTATAACTTTTTTTGTAGAAGTCTGAATATATAAATAAATAAATAGTGAATAAATTCGGTTATTAATTTGCGATGTTTGTAGTAATTCGAAAAAGGAAATCAGATTGATTTTTTACACCTGTTTTCTCCTTGCTATATCATTCTCTGGTTGTGTAAGTATCTGAATTTTGTTTTCATTTCTTGAATTCTAATATCTTAAAAATGTGGTGTACTTACAGTAAAAGAAGCTTGCAACGGTTAACAGAATGAAAAGTTTATTCATTGAAAATGTTAAAGCTTTTCAGGACATCTATCTGTATGAAAAGGTTCCATGTCTTTCTGTCGCATTTAAGGCAGATTAATCCTTTTACATGCAGGCTTCATAGTTCTCACCCAAACATTTCTGCAAAAATAAAAATAAATACAAAATAATTTTTTTTTACATTATCGCATTTAAATTAATGTTGTAAAGAAAAATCTTCTCGCAGAATGCATGTTTTTACAAAGCAATCATCATCATCATCATCATTGTCAACCATTATCAATCCACTGCTGGACGAAGGTCTCCCCAAGTTTCCTCCACAACGGTCTGTCTTGTGCCAGTCTCCTCCATGTCACCCCTGCATACTTTCGAATTTCATCCACCCATCTCCCATGTGGTCTTCTTCTGGGTCTTTTCCTGTCTCTTGGAATCCAATCTAAAATTTCGGCTGTCCATCGATGATCTGTCCTTCTGGCAGTATGTCCAGCCCATTGCCATTTCAGGGATTTAACTCTGATCATGATGTCTTCCACTCTTGTCATTTTTCGGATCCACGAGTTCCTCTTCTTATCTCTCCTGGTTACACCAAGCATGCACCTCTCCATGCTTCTTTGAGTTGTCTGCAGCCTTTGTATGTCTCTTTTAGTTAAGGTCCACGTCTCCGCACCATACGTAAGCACTGGAAGGATGCATTGATCAAACACTTTTCTTTTAAGACATAATGGCATATTGCTCTTGAAAATTATGCTGTTTCTTCCAAAAGCTCTCCAGGCAAGTTTTGTACGCCGATTAATTTCTTCATCAATGTGACCCTCACTTGATATCTGCTGTCCAAGATAAACGTACGTGTCTGTTATCTCCAGCTTTTCTCCATCAATCGATAAATCTTCATTTCTTGTAAAAGCATTGAACATCACTTTTGTCTTCTGAAAGTTCATTTTTAATCCCACTTCTTTACTCTTGTCAGCAAGTTCCTGGATCATACTCTGCAGCTCTGATGGGGTAGTTGCAAAAATGACTACGTCATCAGCAAAACGAAGGTGGGTTAGATAATCTCCATTAATCTTTATCCCCTTGTTTTCCCAGCTCAGTGACTGAAAAACACCCTCCAATGTGGCATTAAAGAGCTTCGGAGATATGGTGTCACCTTGTCTCACTCCCTTTCCAATTTTTATGTGTGTTGTATTTTCAAACAGCCTAATCTTTGCACTTGCATTTTCATAGATGTTATTAATAATATTAATGTATGCATCTTCAATACCGCAGGTTTTCAGGAGCCATTGTAACTGCTGATGGTTTCACTGAATCAAAGGCTTTTTCATAATCGATAAAAGCCATGCACAATGGAAGTTCATATTCCCTCGCTCTTTCAATTAGTTCTCTCAGCACGTGGATATGATCTATTGTGCTGTAGCCACTCCTGAATCCAGCTTGTTCTCTCGGTTGAGCCATGTCCAGTGTTACCTTCAAGCGGTGTGAAAGAACTTTAGTGAAGATTTTATAAACTACTGATAGGAGGCTGATAGGTCTGTAGTTTCCGAGATCCTCAATGTCACCTTTCTTATGTAGCAGGATCATTGTAGCGGTGTTCCAATCCTCAGGAATCTTTCCTTCATTAAGGCATCGAGTGAAAATTTGGGCGAGTACTGTTTCGATTTCTCCACTTGCTTCTTGTATGATGTCTACAGTAATTCCATCTTCTCCTGGAGCTTTTCCTCGCTTCATGTTCTTGATTGCATGTGCAACTTCTGCTGGAAGGACTGGAGGAACTCTGGTACTGGTATCTTTCATGATGTCTGGAGTGCATATATCATCCCTTTCATATAATTTGGAGTAGAAATCTTTCACTCTTGTCAAAATTTCGCCTCTATTTCTTGTTACAGAACCATCTTCTTTTCTCAGTGCCATAATCTGTTTTCTTCCCTTACTGAGATGTCCCTTTGCTATCTTTAGGCTTTGGTTGTTTTCAATTGCTTTCCTCACTAGTTCACAGTTGAATTTCCTTACGTCTTCAGTGATACTTTTTCTTACTGTCTTGCATAGCTCTATATATTCCACTTTGGAAGTCACATCTTCTTTAGTTGTCCTCATCTCTTTTCTTTTTTGCATCAACATTTTGGTTTTTCCTGATAATTTGTTCACATGCAACTTGTTCTTAGACCCAGCTAATTTTGTTGCTGTTTCCATAAGAGCTTTGGTTACTTTTCTGTTAACTTCAGAGATGTCCACTTCTTCCGATGTTAGGCCTTCTAAAGCAGAGAAATTGTTCTTCAGTTCTAACTTGAAGGTATTATGGTGTTTTTTAAGGTTGGTTATGTCAATAGATTTTGTTTGTCCTATGAGCTTGCCACGTTCAAGTTTAGTGTTGAGGTGCATCTTACATCTCACCAATCTATGGTCACTACCTGTGTTGAACTTGTTTAGCACACTGCAGTCTTCTATGACGAATTTTTTGTTACACATAATAAAATCAATTTCACTTGTCGTCCCATTTGGATGTCTCCATGTCCATTTCCTGTGTGGCTTTTTCTTGAAGAAGGAGTTCAAGATGAAAAACCCTTCTGCCTCTGCAAACTCAACAAGAGTATTTCCACGCTGGTTTCTGTTGCCATGACCGAATTTACCTACTGAAGTTTCATTCTGTTGCCGTTGCCCTATTTTTGCATTGAAATTTCCCATAATTATCTTCAAATGCTGCTTACCTTTATTATTTAGATGACAAATTTCCTCATAAAATTCTTCAATTTCTTCTTCAGGATGACTTGTGGTGGGTGCATAAGTTTGAATAATCTGAGCCTGGTATCTTTTCGAGAGTTGGATAACAAGTCGTGCAGCTCTGTCAGAGGAACTTTCAACTTCTACAACTTTGTCCTTCAGTTTCTTGTTTATTATAAATCCAACACCACTAGTTCTGCCAGTATCTGTCCCACGATAGTAGAAGAGATGTCCACTTTTCAGTTCGATGAGATCTTCTCCTTTTCTCCTTACCTCACTTAGCCCCACGATGTCCCACTTGATCCTTTGTAGTTCCTCTTCCAATTCAAGAAGCCTTGAATCAGAAGATAGGGAGCGTCCATTGTAAGTAGCCAAGGTCAGCATCAGATGGCAGCCTAGTCCGGTCCTCCGGGGATTCTTAGCACCCTCTGCCTTTATGTCGCACTGGCCGCTGCCTTGGCCAGGTACATTCCAGCTGCCGGAGACTGAGGGCCAAGATTTAAGCAATCACCACCAGCTAAATCTACTGATTTTACCTGCGTTGTCAGCCGCCCGGTGGCACAGTGGTCTAAACGCTAGCTTACGACCATTTGTCTAAGAAGAGTCAGGGTTCGAATCCTGGTGAGGAATGGATGTTGTGTTTGCCTAACGGCACTGACTCTCTCTCTTCCCTGAAACCAGTGACCCTAAATTAGGGGCGGACGACTACTTATAACCCGTCAAGTTGCTCACAGTGGCCGTTAGGGCCGCGGCTGGCCCAGTGTGCAACGTTCGTGACTGCCACGGAAAGGACCTCAGGTTCGATCCCAGGCAGGTACGAACGCTCGATCCACTAAATATCCGCCGTGCGTCGGATGGGCAAGTTAAGCCGTCGGACCCCGGGTACTGGCCCCCCGGTAATAAATAAGGGCGTATTCCTCCCCCTTTCTACTTCGCTTCCGTGTCACTTTCCTATCGGGCACTCTAGCCCAAATCTCCAAGCTTCCTATTTCTAAGGGTTGTTTAAGACCTGGGGTCAGACACTCCCTTCCTAAAATCCTCTACAAATGATCATTTGATCATCACAGTGGCCGCTAAACCTTCAATAAAAAGAAATCTGCGCCGCTATACACTACACAAACACGTGTAATTTCACATGTCTATAAGTCGAACCCATCCATATAGAATTTAAGGGGACAGTATCAATTGTTTGATATACGGAGGGCTCCGATATATACGAAGTGTTGGATATGTAGAACTCAATACACACACTGCACGCATCTACTGTATCGTAGTTATTTCACAATACCTAGTTGTAGATTTTAGATACTCAGTGGGTCGAAGACCAGAATGTTAAAAACTATGACGTGTTTTTCCAACTCACCGTACGCATGCGCTTAGCATAATCACCATTTGGACGCTTACTAGATTTTTTTTTGATGCCTTCTTCATTTTTCAAAATTTTTCTCAGAGTACTTTATGATATTCAAAAATAATTTGCAACATTACACTTTTTTTCAACCACTTTCCACTCTTTGAATTATTTTGAGTTTTGCTGAAAACGGCAGTTTTATCGCCGTTTCATAAAATAGTAATGCAGCTGTGAGAGTTAAACGAGAGAAAGAAACTTATTTTATCCGAGTTTCTCTCTTTGGTCGTGGTCAGTCTTCATTGTCGCATATTCAACGTTAGTATCCTTTCCAGTAACCTTAGTGCTCTTTCTGAAGATGAATAGATTAACTTCCCTACTTTCATTTTTTTTCGGACGTTCCCCAGCAATAATAGCACTTGAATACGAGCGTGAACCTGGCGCACGATTTTAGAAGTTTGAGAACATGCGCTGCAATTAAAGATCCAGTTCTGCAAATGTGGGAGGCACTGAGAGCATGAAATGTCCGATATACACCGATGAGCGATCTACCACCCCCAACCAAGAGAAATGAGATAGAAATGCCACAAGAGCATTAGTCAGTCAGTCACCGATGACTGGTGGTTCCGCATGGCTTGCAGTAGGCTTTGAGATAGAAATGCCACGTGTTGAGATAGAAATGCCACAAGAGCATTAGTCATGTAAGTCACCGATGACTGGTGGTTCCGCATGGCTTGCAGTAGGCTTTGAGATAGAAATGCCACGTGTTGAGATAAAAATTCCACAAGAGCATTAGTCATGTAAGTCACCGATGACTGGTGGTTCCGCATGGCTTGCAGTAGGCTTTGAGATAGAAATGCCACAAGAGCATTAGTCATGTGAGTCACCGATGACTGGTGGTTCCTTTTAGCTGAGTTAATCCTTCAAGATATTGAATCACATGCCCTCTTTGACCCCATTGTGCGGCCCCTTCTGTACCTAAGGTATGTTGATGATGTCCTCATGTTTTGGCCAGGGTCCATTGAGGAACTTAATCACTTTGAAGATACTATGTCTTCCTTCTGTCCTTCTATCAAATTCTCAGTTGAAGTTGAAGTTAATTTTTCTCTTCCGTTCTTAGATTTTCTTCTGGAGAGGGACCCCTCCTCCAACATTTTACAGTATTCTGTTTACAGAAAACTATCTTTTGTCCCTAATTTGATTCCGTACTCTTCAGCTCATCCCATCAGCCACAAATTAGCTTCCATCAACTTCCTTGTCCGCCGAGCCATTTCCCATTCTTCTTCTTTTGATCAACGTAGGACTGAGTTGCAGAGGACTTATAATCTTGCTCTTGCATATGGCTATGATAAAACGCATGCTGATCGCATCTTGGGGAAGGTTCAAAGATGGGCATTCACAACTCTAACAAGGGCGAGTCACTCCACCAAATTCGTTGGAGCCATGGATTACATACCACAATGTGCTGATATCCTGAAAAATGTGTGCCACCGCTATAATTTGTCGTTTGGCACTCGAACTCAGAACATCCTCGCTAGGGTTAAAAAAGATCGAGACAGTGTTAATATGTTTGATAAGTGCGGAGTGTACTGCATTCCCCTTAAAGCGAAAGGGAAAGATGATAACGACTGTATTTATATTGGCATGACCTCAAGAAGATTAAAAACTAGACTCTCTGAACATAAGTACAGTGAATCTGTTAACAATCTACAGCCCTCTCTCGCTTAGTCAATAAAGGCTCCCACTCTTCCACTTGGAGCGAGACTACCATCCTTGCGGTTCCACCCTCCAGAACCTCATTACTACTTACCGAAAGTATGTATATTTTTCAAAACTTTAATATTTGTTGTAATGATGAACTTTCTGCCATCTTACATCAACCGTGGAGATTATTGTTTCACAATAGAAATCATGAACTTTAAGTTATGTATATATGTAGCCTTAATATGATTGTGTTTTCCCTCTGTTATCGGGTATTTCTTCGGATTTAGTGGCAACGACCTGTTTTTTGCTCCTGTATTTAACTGTCGGGTTCCCAGCACTCGGGTCTTTCCATCTGAAGATGTATCTGCAGCAGCCACGAAAGATCTCATGGTGTTTTTAACTTTTTAACTTTTAATAAACACTTCATTTTCTCCTGCCAGTTCTAATCGTGCATCGAAGGCAAAGTTCTTGTATTTACAAATTTTGAAGATGACAATCCGATTTTTGGCGTAAATGTGACAAGGATGGTAAGTCAGATAATATTTGAAAACTTGAAAATTTTCATCGTCCTGGAGCGGGACTCGAACCCGCGTCTCCCAGAAAACGCCTAGGTATGCTAACCACTACACCACCCAGAACGACCAAGTTTCAAGTTTCCGATCAACTTGAATTTAACCATCACAGGATTCGCTAGTCGAAGCAACCGGCATTCATGTTTAGCGAATCTGGAGGTTAATAATCCTATCCCGTGATTGCCCGGAGAAGCAGATAAATCATGAAAGAAATACGGGATTAGGCCAAATAATACAAATTTTGAAGATGACAATCCTATTTTTGGCGTAAATGTGACAAGGATGGTAAGTCAGATAATGTGACAAGGATGGTAAGTCAAATTGATCGGAAACTTGAAATTTGGTCGTTCTGGGTGGTGTAGTGGTTAGCATACCTAGGCGTTTTCTGGGAGACGCGGGTTCGAGTCCCGCTCCAGGACGATGAAAATTTTCAAGTTTTCAAATATTATCTGACTTACCATCCTTGTCACATTTACGCCAAAAATCGGATTGTCATCTTTCAAAGTTTGTATTATTTGGCGTAATCCCGTATTTCTTTCATGATTCTTGTATTTAGTTGGCTTGCAGTCGGCTTTGAGATAGAAATGCCACATGTTGAGATAGAAATGCCACAAGAGCCTTAGTCATATCAGTCACCGATGACTGGTGGTTCCGCATGGCTTGCTGTCGACTTTGAGATAGAAATGCCATATGTTGAGATAGAAATGCCACAAGAGCATTAGTCAGTCAGTCACCGATGACTGGTGGTTCAGCATGGCTTGCAGACGGCTTTGAGATAGAAATGCCACAAGAGCATTTATCATGTCAGTCACCGATGACTAATGGTTCCGCATGGCTTGCAGTCGGCTTTCCAATTCATCCCGAAAGCGTTTCATGTGCTTAAGATCAGGGATATGTGCTTACCAGTAGAGTTCGTTCACACCCATCTCATCAAACTATTCCGGAACAGACCTCGTTTGTGGACGAGATTATTATGCTGTCGATAAAGGAAAGGGCCTTCACCCAAATGTTACTGTAATTTTGGGAGCACAAAGTTGTCGACAATGTCATTATAAGCCGCATGGTTAAGATTCCAGAGCACTGAAAATAGGAGGTCGAGTCGAAATCTTGAAAAACAGTCACAGAGGATGATGCCTCCTCCACCAAATTTCACAGTTGACACACCACAGTTAGGCAGGTGGAGTTCACCTGGAAACTTTCACGCTCAGACGCTTCTGACGGACTGTCGTGTGATAAATTGGGATACGTCATGCCAGAGGACGCGTTTCCTGTTCTCCAGAGTTCAAAGGTGCCCAGCTTCACACCATTCCAAATGAAGTAGAGCGTTGATCCTGCTGATGTTAGGCTTCTGCGCGGCTGACCCATTACCTTTAGCTGTAGGTAAACCATTATGGTGCTGGCGTTGCTTTCAGAAACATTTTGGACCTCAGTACTGAGTGTTGCAACCAATGATAGGCAATTTTATCTCATCCATGGTTTCAGCACTTGTTGAGTACCGCTGTACAATTTCACGTGTCTATCAGGTCGCGATTATGCTGTTGCTTCTTTCAGGCATTTTCACGTCACAATAATATCACTTGCAGTGGACCGGGCAGCTGCTGGAAGAGAGAAATTTCCCGAACTGACTTATTGCTAAGATGGCATCCTATGATCATGCCACGTTGAAAGGCACTGAGTTCTGCTGCACGGCCCATTCTACTGTTCATGTTTGTATGAGGGTTGTTCAATAAGTAGCGAGACATTATTTTAAATACACCAGATTGTGAATACTCAAGAAACGCATATAGCGTACTAAATCCGTTTAACTTGTGGTGAAGTAAGCACAAAAATTCCCCAAGCTTTCGTACTCCACTAGTAGGCTTTTTCAACTGGGTGGTAGACATAAAAATGCAGGGAATCGGAACACGTAAGGAAGAAAGATGATTTTTGAAAATAACGTTGGTGACATCACGAGCATATTACATGAATTTTTATCACGTAAGGCACGCGGCGTTGTGTTTCTGTCTTTTAATCTCTTTTCTCTTTTGATGTCTTTTCCATCTCTCTACTGAACTACCTGTGGTTTGGCATGCGTTATTAAAAGATGGAACACACATCACGGCGCCCTGTATAATTACGTGATAAAAATTCCTGTAATATACTCGTGATGTCACCCACGTTATTTAAAAAAAATCATCTTTCTTCCTTACGTGTTCCAATTCTCTATATTTTTATGTCTACCATTGCCTTAAAAAAGCTTCCCACTCGAGTGCGAAAGCTTGGAGAATCTTTGTGTTTATTACACCACAAAAATAAACGGACTTTATGCGCTATATGCGTTTTTTGAGTAAGTAGCAAGAATTTTTGCCTGAAAGAGTCAATACATGACATACCTAAAAATAATCGCCGCCAGAATTTAGACTGCGGTCCCATCGTTGCAGAAGTCCTTGTATTCCTTCGGCGCAGAAGGAGGCAAGCTGCTGCTTCAACCAGTAATCTATAACTTCACGCACCTGATTATCCGAAATGAAACTTGTGTCTTTGGGAAAGTTTTTCATAGGTCAAAAGATGTGAAAATCGCAGTGCGATAGGTCATGGACCATCATTTTGACCAATGAACTAACACTATTAAATTGTTTCTTTTAAAATCAATTGGTAAGTAACTAATTTCGGAATGTCTCTTCGAAAGAATCACTTTATGTTCTATGTCGATCTATTATCAAGAGGGTGAAGATGATGAGCCATCACAGTGGGTCTTATTTCACCTTCAAGATTCTAATAGGATGGTAGGACAAACCAGTGACTCAGATTTCCGAGTTCAACAGCTTACATCTAACTGTAGTTAGGTTTAGCTTAATTAATTTATAAACAGGGCGGGCTACGTTCTATGGCACTTTTCTCACATAAGTAAACAGAATTTTGTTATTCCATTTCAGTGCAAACGCGTCATGCTTTTAAAGAAGAAATGCACTCACGTACAATGAAATTTGCGCACCTAGAAGAAAATATTATACAACCGCAAAACTTTACATATAGCTAGAATGCGAGCTGGTATGCAAACGATCCACGTTTGGTACGAGTGCGCATGACCGCACACCCTGTGGTGGCGCCGCAGGCACGAACCGGCAGCCTTATAATCCGGCGTGTAGTTGATGTCCCATGAAAGCGAAAAGCACCGTCCGACGCAAGCAAGAGTACAGAGTGACAAGAATGCCGGGTAGATGCCAGAGACGTCGATTTACGCAACTTACGGACTTTGAGAGAGGCCCTATCATTGGGCTTAAAACCGTAGGGTGGTTGGCGCGCAGTATGGCCCTCCACGTGGATCGTTCTGACCATATCGTCCGACTCAGTTGGGAGCAGTGGACACGCAACGGCACTGCCACACAGCGGAGAGGCTCCGGACGGACCAGGAGGACCATCGGTAGAGAGGATCAACGGATCGTGCTCCAGGCGCGAACGGATTCCACGGGGACCCGGTCCACTATACAGGCAGACGTAGCGGCTCCTGTGGGCCCACGAACCATTTCCTGACGCCTCGCGGATGCGAATCTGCGATCCCAGCGCTCCTTACGTATGCTGATATTAACACAGGAACATGGCCGGCTCCGTTTGCGGTGGTGCCAGGCTAGAGCGACGTGGAACGCCTCAGACTGGCAAAGTGTAGTGTTTAGCAATGAGTGCCGCTTCGTTTTGGGGACGGATGATCATCATGTCCGGGTGTGGAGGCCTCCGGCTCAAAGACACAGTCCTAACCTCGCTATCGAGCGCCACACCTCCCCCACTGCAGGCATTATGGTCTGAGGAGCCATAGCCTACGATAGCCGATCAGCTCTAGTAGTGCAACATGGATCATTGACGGGCCAGCGGTATGTGGATGAGATCCTACAGCCCCATGTCCTCCCATTCCTGGCCGAGATTCCAGGTGCGCTATACCAGCAGGATAATGCCTGCCCGCACACGGCTCGGGTTGCCCAGGACTGCTTACGTCATGTCCATATAAACTTCTATGGCCAGCCCGCTTCCCGGACCCTATCGAACATGTTGGAGACCAGTTGAAACGCGAGCTGCCACCGTTTCCGTACTATCTGGGATTTGGAGTACACCGTCCAACACGTGTGGTCCAGTCTGCCGCAGGACAACATCAGGCGTCTGTTCGCCCCCTTGCTTTACCGTATTGTTTTTTTTTTTTTTTTTTTTTATTGGAGGTTTAACGACCACCGTGAGCAACTCAGTGGGCTATAAGCAGTCGCCCGTCCCTAATTTAGGGTCACTGGTTCCAGGGAAGGAGAGAGCCAGTGCCGTAAGACAAACACAACATCCATGCCTCCCCGGGATTCGAACCCGGACCCCGTTCGGACGAATGATCAGAGGCCATCGCTTAGACCACTGCGCCACCGGGGCGGCCAATTACCGTATTGCAGCATGTATCGCCGCACGAGGCGACGCGCTATTGAAAATAACCGGACTGGCCCTCAATAATTGTCCTGCAGCTCTGTTTTTGCCATCATGTGTATCATTCATCTGTAACATTACGTCCGTAAAATTTCAGTTCAATTCGATGCTACGTTCTTGGTGCGCAAATTTCATTGTCTGTGAATGTAATTCAGACAAGAATCAAGCTCAAATGAATTTCACGATCATGATTAATAAGTACTAAAATAATTATTTCTGCTTTCCAAAAATTCCAGGCAAAAATAATACTAGAAAGTTGGCCATTTCTTAAGTGGTCTATCGAGAAGTGTCCCTGTGATTCAATCCGCTCTTTGTTGGTAAACACAATGTAGTGCACAGTCTTACCAACGTCAGCATGTCAATACAGGATTATGAAATAATTTCATACTCTACAGTCTTTCCTGTTTTGTTTCGGTTCCTACATTTTAGGGGGACACGGTGTTATGCTCAAATCCCATGAATTCATTTTGTAAATGAGCTTTGGGAATCTGAAATTACGGAGTAACATACGCGAAGTTGCAAAACTTTGAAGCATTTTCAAATCATTGAAGAAATAACTTAATACGGATTTAAGAGAGAGAGAGAGACAGAGAGAGGTAGACAGAGAGACAGAGTAGCTTACCGCGTGTTCCATGAGTTTTTCCATTTCTTCTTCTGTACGATCTACTGTCTGTAAGAGAGTGAAAAAGAACTAATATAAGGGTTTGTTTTCTTCATTTTGCGCGTATTGTGTAAGAACTTACATGTACGTAGTACCTATACATTTACACTACACATAGGCAAAGGACAAAGTTTCTGCGTATCATGAAAGGTTCATGCGTAAATGACGTTTAGTTTTATACACAAAATACTTCATTAAAAGAGTAAAAGTATACTAGTAGTCCAATTACACTAGCCTAAAATAGAAATCAAAGTTTCCAGGCTTTTGCTCTTTAACCAGGTAAAAATTTGCTGTTTACCTTCCATGAAAAAAGCCATCTGGTTGATGTATGGAATATTCGAGTTCTATTATACGGCAATACAATCGGGTTACTAGTACAGTTATAGTGTTTTAAGTATATAAGTGTACAGTTCCTCGTTTTTAATTAGTACCTTGTTACTCTCTTAAATTTTCAATCCCCAAATACTATTAATTTTTCAGACATGTCTGTGCTTCTATGCGCAATGAAAAACAAACCAATAATTCTAGTTAATATATGAATCAAATTCGTAGTAGCATCAATTACGCAATATTGCCGTCTATTATATATCAGTTCACGTGCCTTTAATAGAAATTTCAGTATTGCAATCAACCAAATAGAAGCCCAGCAAAAAGATGTACAGTGTCAAGGGTTTCATCAAGGAGCATCAACCCTATCAGGCCATTAACTCAAGTTAATGCATTAAGGCTAATTCAACATTATTGCCCCGCTGGAAACAATCTACGAAGAAATGCAACGTTATCCGTTGTTGTACATCGCACGTTTTTGTTATCCGTCTGACATGCAACGGTAAACATCATACACTTAAGTGAAATTTCAGTACTGCAATCAACCAAATAGAGGCCCAGCTAAAAGATGTACAGTGTCAAGGGTTTCATCAAGGAGCATCAACCCTATCAGGCCATTAACTCACATTAATGCATTAAGGCTAATTCAACATTATTGCCCCGCTGGAAACAATCTACGAAGAAATGCAACGTTATCCGTTGTTGTACATCGCACGTTTTTGTTATCCGTCTGACATGCAACGGTTAACATCATACACTTAAGTGGGAAACGGATCTCTCTGAAGAAATAATTCCTCACAAATACATGGAAAGTAATACAAATATAATTGTTAGCACAAATAATCCATATTTTCACTGTTTCCATGCAGCAACTTCTTCCGAAAAGTTAAAAAATTACATTGCCCTGGTGCGGGAAGTGAGAATTGAGAGCATGCTCGAACGGAAATCGAAAAATACGAGTTCGGTTCCCTCTACAAAGCATTGTAATTCTCAAATTTTCTGAAGAAATTACTACATGGAAACATTGAAAATGCCGCATATTTGTGCCAACAATTACATAGGTAAAGGTTAATACGAATTGGTACATCGTTGCAATACTTGCGACATCACATCAAAAGCACCGTGTGCGTAGGGCTTAATTTAAGATGTTGCAGTCGGTATTTAGATGCAGTATGTGTATTTATCTGAATGAAAACCCCAACTTTCCAAACATACTGGAACTTTGGATTCCTGGCGATCAGGAGGATCAGATTTCCATGTTTCTCGTCGGCTGTGCTCCCTCCTCTTTCTATAGCAACTTGCGGGGATGTGCGAAAGCTACAGTAAAGTCATTATCAAAATTATGCCTAAGTACATTTGAGTCACAGCTTTGCGTTATTTAAATCTTTATTTTGTCACTGTCTATGACAAGAGGATGAAAGGACTTCTAACAGAGAAATGGTCATAGCGTTGGCTGCGAACCATTAAACGCTACGCATCTGTACCTATTAGATTTAAAACGTACGATGTTTCTGACAGTACATGCACAGACTCGTGTCTGCTCTTGCAACGGGGAAAGATGGACCCACACATTGTTAGGTGGCTACGTAAACATAATAACGTTTCCAAAACCTAGTCATGCCACGACGTATGGCTGGTTTTTTAAGGGGAAAAGGTGGACCAACACGTTATTAGATGGTGTTTGTGAGTAATATCGTTTCCAACACCTAGTAGAGTCCATGCCTCGACGGGTGGCTGCTCTTGTAAAGGGACACGTGGACCCACACGTTGTTAGGTGGTCGTAGACAATTTTTGAAGGGGGGCAAAAGGAAGAAATTTCGCCCCCATATATATGTATATTTACTTATTTATTAACCAGAAATAGTACATTAAAACTATGTGCACATACATTTTTGACAAAAATTAGGACAATAATAAAAATATACATACGTATGTGCATATAAAGTTTTATCAGCTAAAATGAATTAAATGATGCCCCATACACGTTTTCAGTTTAAAAACAAATAGCATAATAACAGTAATGTTTGGAATGTTTTCAGGATCAGAAATAGCTAATTATTATCCTGACATAAAAATTTCGCTTTTATAAAAATCTTTTGTGACAATTTATTTTAAACTTATTAAAATTATAAACGTTTAAAGGCAAGAAAAGTAACGGTATTTGGTGGTTATATGGTGGTAGGTAAATAAGGTAAATAGAAATGTACCTACCATTGAAAATAAATAATCCGAATATATCAGCAGGAAGAATTATTCAAAAAACACATCGGCAGGAAATCATTAAATTTGGTCTGCAAGCGCGGATTTTGGTGGTAAGATATATATGTAGATTTTGGTGATAATTATAAATTCACTTATCACTAAAAATAAATAATCCGAATATATAGACACTAGGTAGAAAGAAAAGTTTAAGAAGGCGACCATGACGTTTTTGTACGAAAACTTGAAACATATTTTACACTGAACTGGCAAGGCGAAACTAGATAGATTTCAAAATTTAACTTTCCTAGCCTTTTTTTTCCGTAAATGGTTTTACGGCATCCTCATAACTGATTGTATTTGCTATGTCACTCTCTATAGATAATATCGCTAGGCTTGATAGGCGATCTTGGTGCATTGTTGATCTGGGATATGATTTTATAAGCTTTATTTTGCTAAACGTCGTTTCATGGGTTGTAACGTACCAGGAGATGTGACGTACCTGCCAGAAGGACGCACACGACATAAAGGCAGATAGGAATCAGAATAAAATGTCCGCGTAGCTTAATTGGTAGAGCAACTTATTCCGGAATGAGTGGACCCGGGTTCGAACCCCGGCTCGGATAAAATGACGGAGAAATTTACTTCGTTATTATAATGGCGCCCGAACTACCCGGGTGACCCGACCGTTCACAATCTCGCAATGGTGTGATGTTATTTCCACACCGCGAGATAGGAAAAATGAGAGCAGCACTTCGAAAAAAAAAAAAAAAAAAAGTAAGGGGGAGATGTTGTAACGTACCAGGAGATGTGACGTACCTGCCAGAAGGACGCACACTACATAAAGGCAGATAGGAATCAGAATAAAATGGCCGCGTAGCTTAATTGGTAGAGCAACTTATTCCGGAATGAGTGGACCCGGGTTCGAACCCCGGCGCGGATAAAAATGACGGAGAAATTCAATTCGTTATAGGGTCTCTGACGTTGTTGGCAGAGTAGCATATATTCTTAATGCTATACATAAGTTAGGGAATGCATTTTGTAACACATTCGTATGAATCACAGACAGTAAATCAGCGCAATTCAACTAATCTATACATTTTTACAAAAATACTGTGCTTGATCTTGAATGATTCAAGTCCAAAGAAAATTCTAGCCTATTTAAATCTTTGGAATAGTTTGTTGCCAGATGTATTGCGCGCATTTTTAAGTCTCCATTCATTTTCATTATTTCCTTCCCGCAAAGAAAAGAGAAATCTGTGTTTAGGGTTTTGGTGCTTTCAGTTCTAGCTTTCAATTCGGTTAGCATTCGGTCGAAAATAATATTTGCCTTGCTTGAACAGTTCTTCTGACGAAAACCCGCAGGATTCATCATTTCTAATTTCGCCCGCCATCTTCTTACTCTTAGATTTCCTTCCTTCTTAAAACGCTGCATCAACAGACATTACACTTGCAATATTTGTTGCTTCTTCAAGACAACCTTCAAAGCCAGAATTTCGTATTCTCTGCAAAGCAGTGATTAAACCTTCCATTAAACAGATTGATCTGCTTAATATTATGTCACTTTTTTGAATTTCGATATTTATTCGATTAACTTCTCTCAATATAGAATTCCATATAACAAAATTCAGGATTAACCTATAATCTGTTATAGTGTGAAAAAGACTGCCTGCACCAGACTTAACTTATGGTGAGAAATCTCCGCTTTTTATTTCTTCAATTTTTAGAGCATCCACAGATTCCCATTTGGGAGACCATCTTGTATGGCTGGTTCCTTTTAAGTTTCTTCAGGTATATTTCTTCATAATTTCCCATCGTGCAGTCGATGATGCAAAAAAACAGACAATGCCGAAAAGATACGACGCTTCTTGGCAGCTGGAAGCAGCATGCACAACCAACAGATTGAGTGAGTGCGCTATGCACGGCACAAACCCCAAATTTGTTTTTTCTTGTATCATCGCCTGGACTCCTTTGTAAATACCAGCCATGTTTGATCCGTTTTCATAAGATCGTCCTCGACAATCGGCTATCTTAAGGCGATCTCTCTCTGATTTACTTACAATTGTATGAGATATATATTCTCCAGTTTTACCGTGTAAGTCTATGAAGTCAACAAAACTTTCTTTTATTTCGCATTTTCCACTTTCGTCAATTTTTACGTACCGAATGACCTCACTCATCTGCTCACAGTGAGATACATCACGTGTGGCGTCAAAACATAATAGTGAGGTATTTCGCAGATAATATCTCTTTTACTATTACTTCATGTACTTTTCCAGTCATGAGTTCTATGATTTCATTTTGAATGGACTCACTTGTAGCTCACTTGCCCCTTTTTCAAATTTTCCAATGTATTTTGTAACGCACAGTAGAGTTGTGCTTTGATAAACGTGATATCAGGTTCAGGAAATTTCCTTGTGTTTTTGAAGGACAAGCTGCAGTTAATGTGTGCGGACTTTCGTGGGACCCGCTCTTTCTCCCCTCTCGTTTCCCGAAGGTAACAACTCGTTTCTTGGAGCCCTGAAGTTCCTGCTGTTTAATCTCATAATCCAGACCCAATTTTTGTCGACGTTGGTAGTTTTTTACGAGGAATTGGATGTAGAAGCTAATTTTTTCACGATGATGATGAATTTCGCCTTTTTTTTTATTCGACTCGGATATTTAACATAGCCAAAACGTCTCCTGGTTAAAGTTATGATCGACTCGAATTGCTGAGCCGCCCCTCCAGACTGCCGCCCGGGGCAGCTGCCCACCTTCGCACCCCCCCTAGATCCGGCCCTTGGTGGCTATGTATAACAATATTTCCAACACCGACTAAAGTCCATGCCTCGACATCTGGCAGGTCTTGTGAGGGGGAAAAGTGAGCTGGTGAATATGAGATGAGTGTATATTACAGTTCAAAGTGAAAATCCTCTAAATACGTGGCGTCAGTTGAATAAATAAATACATCGTTCTTTCCACGTAAAGCAACGCGCAGCAACCGAATTTTTTTTCATTCGGCCGCCGTTGTGCGTTGCTTAACGTGGAAAGAGCGATGTATTTATTTATTCAACTGACGCCACGTATTTAGAGGATTTTCACTTTGGAACTCGCAATTTGATTTAATTGCTATAATTAATATATAGCCAATGCCGTTAATAACTACCAGATGGAGACGTCTCAGTAGCTGTGCCCATCTTACGGATTTATGATGTCAGATGCTGACTGAAAAAGAAAAACACACGTAGCGCCGTGAATTGTTGGCCGCCGTGGTGTAAGGTTAACACGCTCGGCTAGATATCGAGAGATCGGGATTCAACTCCCCGACGGCGGTCGAATGACAATTTTTCGAATGCTGTGCGTTGCTTAACGTGGAAATGAGCGATAGATTCATTTATTCATATTACAGTTCAAAAACATGCAGAGTCCATGCTGCGAAGTGTTGCTGCTATTGTAACGACAAAAGTTATATTCTACCGACCAGGTGGCGCAGTGGTCTAAGCTCTGGTTTCAAACCAATTGTCTTAGATGGGTGTGGGTTCGGATCCCAGGGAAACAATCATATTAATGTTTTTTCTGCGGCACAGGATCTTTCTGTTTCCCGGAAACTAAGGCCTTAAATTAGAGACGGGCAACTGCCTTACAACCTGCGGAGTTGCTTACAGTTCTCGTTAACCCCCCCCCCCCTTTTTTTTTTCCAACGCTCGCTAGGGTCCATACCACGATGTGTTGATATTTTTTGTGAGGGTGAAAGGTTGATCCATGAGTCATTAGGTAGATGTGCATTTCCGTTCAGTACTATATATTTACACTCAATACCTTACAGAGTGTTGGTCATCCTCTGGAACGAATAACTGGGAAAAAAAGGGATAAAGATTAATGGAGATTATCTAACCCACCTTCGTTTTGCTGATGCCGTAGTCATTTTTGTAACTACCCCATCAGAGCTGCAGAGTATGATACAGGAACTTGCTGAAAAATGTAAAGAAGTGGGATTAAAAATGAACTTTCAGAAGACAAAAGTGATGTTCAATGCTTTTACAAGAAATGAAGATTTATCGATTGATGGAGAAAAGCTGGAGATAACAGACACGTACGTTTATCTTGGACAGCAGATATCAAGTGAGGGTCACATTGATGAAGAAATTAATCGGCGTACAAAACTTGCCTGGAGAGCTTTTGGAAGAAACAGCATAATTTTCAAGAGCAATATGCCATTATGTCTTAAAAGAAAAGTGTTTGATCAATGCATCCTTCCAGTGCTTACGTATGGTGCAGAGACGTGGACCTTAACTAAAAGAGACATACATAGGCTGCAGACAACTCAAAGCACCATGGAGAGGTGCATACTTGGTGTAACCAGGAGAGATAAGAAGAGGAACTCGTGGATCCGAAAAATGACAAGAGTGGAAGACATCATGATCAGAGTTAAATCCCTGAAATGGCAATGGGCTGAACATACTGCCAGAAGCACATACCATCGATGGATAGCCGAAATTTTAGATTGGACTCCAAGGGACAGGAAAGGACCCAGAAGAAGACCACATGGGATATGGGTGGATGAAAGTATGCGGGAGTGACATCGAGGAAACTGGCACAAGACAAACCGTTGTGGAGGAAACTTGGGGAGACCTTCGTCCCGCGGTGGATTGATAATGGTTGACAATGATGATGATGATGACAAGCTGAGGTATCGACTCAACCTGATGCCGGAGGGTTTTCCAGCCATGTCTCTTGCAGCATTGTCCACACCTCCTCCCCAGACTTTGGTCCAGGATTCACGGATCTTACATTGCGCTCTGCAGAATCCCATTGAGCTTCAACAGGCTTTAAATTCGGAGGCATTGGGGGGGGGGGCACTGGATGATCCCACACTCAGTCAGATGAGTTTTCCTCGAACTATACCTGGGTGGTTGCTGCCTAGTGCGGCGGTGCATTGTTCTGCTTGAACGGAAGATCGGCCGCAAGAGGCGCAATGTGCATAAAAACGAGTGAGTGATCAACCAAAATATGCTGATAGCGCGCAGCTGTTAAGGACCTCTCCGGCACACTAAGGGACGTAATGTGTTCCACGAGAAGGTTCCCCAAACCGCAGCAGATCTACCATGAACTTGAACGAAACAGAGCTGACATGATGGGCTACATCCTCAAGCTGTCGACAATACTACACCTGCACCATCCCGTCTGCTCGGTACAGTTGGGAACGGGATTCATCTGACCACATGACGCGACGTCACTCTGCAGAAGTTCAGCTTTGAAGTTCAGGGTACCAGGCCAGGCATAATGTCCGATGACCAAGGGTCAACAGTTGCACACGCGTAGGACGTCGGCTTCCGTAGACCAGGGTACGCAGCTTGAGCGTTTTCGCTTGTCGACACTTCTATAGCTTCCGACATTTGATCTGGATGTGATTTGCACTGACGTTGAGAAGAGGTCAATCTGTATGAACCTGGATAGTCTACGTAAACGCCGGTCATCGATGGCTTGTGGTTCGACACCGCTTGCTCTCTGAGCGTTGGTACGTCCGTCGATGGTATACTCACGGTACAGCCTGAGTAGGTTGCCATCGGGAACCCTAGGGTTCTTACCACTTGGGAGAAAGAATTATCTGTCTGTCTTTCTTCTACACTGCGCTCACGACCAAAGTCGCTCTGATCACTACGTTTACTTATGTTCTGTGACGTACTACAGAAGTGAAAACATGTGTCAAGACGACAAATCTGAAAGAAGACATTCTGTCCCCGTATCTCAGTTGAGAGAGCGACTTACTCCAGAGTGAGGGGACACGATTTCGATGTCCGTCGCGGACAAACTTGTGTTTTCACGGTCATCTATTGCGATACACTGCTGGGAAGCCCTGCAGTCCACCTATTTATTGTCTGCGTTTGGTTTGGGACTGTTCCACTTTGAGTAGGGATGCTCGTGTCAACTCCCCATCACGCCTATCTCCAATGTTTGGTCTAATGAGTGTATATGACTATTACATAGAACAGCTGTTTTATATTTTACCCAGCATAGGCATATTTTATCCAGTAAAAGCTCCAAGTATAGGAACATTTGAGGTTTAGAGTACGACGTGCATGCTTTGGTTGCTACATCTTGTTGTTATTTAATTATCTTAATTGTTTGCTTTGTTTATTCTCCCATTTCTTCTTAAAGGGCAGTAATTTTCGATTTTCAGAGTCTGTAGACTTCCGGAATGTCTTTAAAGTTATTTTCAATGTGGTATCCTTTAAATTTTAAACCCTTTTTCATGAGCATTTTGCATCAGAACATTCTGCGCATTATTTTTCCAGGTGTATTTTGTTTATTCATGCATTCCCACTCGGTGTCACAATTTTTTTATTTAAAGTATGAAATAATGCAGCACTTACCAAAAACTCTGCGAAAACTTCCTGAGACATCTGCAAATGAAAGGAATGAAATATCAAGCATATAGAAATTAAAAATCTTTACGTACATTTATTTTGTTATAAATAGTTGTTAAAACTCAGTGAAAGTTTTATTGTAAAAGCAGCAACTCATCCTCAGTGTAAGTACCATTATTTATGCATTCCGCCAAGTTTAATCTCTGAGTAATTAACTTGATTTTAATGAAACAATCGAGTGATTGATCAATGTTTTACTTAAAATAGCTTTGTTAATTATGAATTGTTACGTATATACAGTTAGTGCATTTTTTGATTTTCAGAAATTTCCATTTTGACCACAATTTTTCCCCCATGTATATCAAACTCCAGTACCCCATACGCAACACATTTGAACATAATACTAGTAACTTGGAGAGAAATAGGTCTGTATGTTTGTGTTCCACAACACGTGTTTCCGCATGATGGTTAACAGTGGTTATTTTATGATAACCTTGGTAACTTGCTAAGTTCGTAATAGTGAAAAAGTTGTATTTGTACGTGCAACATTGAGTAAATGTAAAGAAATATAGAAATAAGGCCATTCATAATATATGTATTGCACAGTTTACTCTAGTCAAACATGGAAGAAATACATGTCTTTATCAATAAAATGCTCTCTTTTTCCATAAAGTGCCATTTTTACATTTTAATTTCAGTCATTATAACCAGCTTTCACAGGCGTCGCACATAAGTACATCTTCATTTTCACTGTAAGAGTTTTAACACTTCATGTGGACCGTATCATGCAAAAGCTACAAGAAATCCACTGAGCTCCACTTTTTTTGACATCCTCGTTATACACCATCTACCAACAAGTAATTGGACACCTGTGATAGCAAAGGAAAACGAAGTTTATTCACCTTCAATAGTTGGTGGAGCCTCCACGAGTGGCGATTACAGCTGCGACCCTCCGGGGCGTACTCTAAAACAGGCTTTGTACGACGGCTAGCGGTCTTTTCTTCCACTCGGCTTGGAGAAGACAGGTCAGTTCCTTCACCGATTTCGGACGGTGGGGGCACCCCTTAAGTCGACGCTCCATATCGTCCCAGAGGTGCTCGATAGGGTTAAGATCCGGGCTCTGCGCAGGTCAGTCCATTCGATTAACCCCATTGTCACCATGCCAAGCCATGGTGGACCTCGCAACATGACAGGTGGCATTTTCATCCTGAAAGTAACATGGGTCCACCCCGTAAAACTGCCACAACGTAGGAAGCGCATGGTCATCCAAAATGGTGCAGTAGGTCTCGGCGTTGAGTCTACCAGGAATTTCGATCAAGGATCCCGTGCCATACCAGGAGAAACAACCACCATAGCATAATTCCACCGCCGCCGAACTTCACAGATGGCACAATACATTCCGGCAGGAGGCGTTCTCCAGGCAGACGCCAAATCCAGACCCTGCCATCCGAACGGTACCTTGATTCGTCGCTCCAGAGAACCTGTTTCCACTGTTCAACGGTCCACTGTCGACGTTCTTTGCACCACGTTAGCCGAGCAGCACTATTGGACTTGGAGATCAAAGGCTTGTGGGCGGCAGCACGTCCATGATAACCGAGCAGATGGGCTTCCTTACGGATGGTATTCATCGAAAGAACACTCCCGGATGCCTGTTGAAACTCCTCGCGGATGTGGCCTATAGATTTTGTGCTGTTCTTCCGAATTTCTCTGGTCAGCACCCGTCGGTCTCTAACTCCCAGTTTTGTAGGTCTGCCGGGTCGGTGCACATTCCGACAGTCACCTCTCATCTTCCACTTGCCAATCACGTAGGCCACTGTCGATTTTGGGTACTTCAACTCGCTGGATATGTCACGTATGGATCGGCCATTTCTGTGATACCCGACGATTACACCTTTCTCGAAATCAGAGAGCTCCGAACTGCGTGGCATCTTGCATGCGACTGGTTGCGTTGCTGTTTCCCACACGATATTTAACGGCGGCGGCAGTGACGTGTATCAGGACCGCAGATATCGTCGATTGCAGGGGTGTCCAATTACTTGTTGTTGTTGTTGTAGGTTTAACGACCACCGTGAGCAACTCAATGGGCTATAAGCAGTCGCCCGTCCCTAATTTAGGGTCACTGGTTCCAGGGAAGGGAGAGAGCCAGTGCCGTAAGACAAACACAACATCCATGCCTGACCGGGATTCGAACCCGGACCCCTTACGGACGAATGATCAGAGGCCAGCGCCTTAGACCACTGCGCCACCGGGGCGGCAATTACTTGTTGGTAGATAGTGTAGTTGTATCCACAAAATTCGATATCCGAGTTACCGTCTTCTCTTTGCATCGGCATGTTTATAAAAACTGTGTATCTGAGCTATATTTTGTTACATTTCAATAACATTAACTATTAGGTATCATGTAATTACCAGCAGTATAGGTGGTGAATTCGTAATACTTTGATTACATGGTGACAGGCTAAAATCAATTAAATACCTGAATTGTAGTGCCTATTTGAAACCCAGCTACCACGGTTATGATTCAGAGATCAGATATTGTAGTTGAAATTACGGAAATTTTTTTTTTTTTAAATCAATATTAATGCCTGAAAAAATGTACTTCCTAAAGTTAAGGATCATGCATTCGTGGCTAAGATTCTACACGCTATAGAATTCTGATAAATGACTTTCAAAGGCATTTTTAAATCAGACGGGAATCTAATCAGTAACTGTGTTAAATATTGTTCGTTTGGCTCTATTTTCCTTCTTGAAATTCGCTCTTCTACCTTTTAAACGGAACACCAGCACAAAATACTATTAGATTCCCGCCACACGTTGAAAAATTACCTGTGTGATACGGAAATAAATCTTACAGACGATATCCTTCCGATTTCAGAAACTGGACATTAGTTGCCATTTATGATAAACAGTTGAAACTACTTAAGACATTTGTTAACTGGACATCAGCTGCCACAGGGTCGATCTCGAATTTACCTATGCCATGAAATTACCAATGTTTACCCTACATGAAATAAAAGGGTGGAAAATGAAGAAAAAAATGCGTTACAATGAGCCGTGCTTATTTAATGCCTACAGATTTACAGATTTCCTTTAGGTGTCAAAGAAATAACTTGCTGTATGGCTTCAATTATTCATGTTGCATAGCAGCACAATTAAAATTCATTTCCAATTTAACTGCCCAGGACGAAGACCTCTTTCAGAATCTTCCACAACTCTCCTCCGATAACTCTTCTTCAAGTGCTTTGTTAATTTTATCTTCTCACAGGCCACCTTACTGACGATTAGTGATTGACCATTAGTGAATAATTATTCCGCAACAAATGACACACAGAGTGACAACGAACTATTCACCCGTGAAAGTTGAATCATTCGCTCTCATTGAATCCTGCATTACTGCGCCACACACGGAAGTTGCAGCATTTCTAACATTTTTCTGCCCGATGTGTTAGGAAACGAATTCTTAATAAGAAATGTAATATCGGAAATGTTTATATGTGTCAGTCGTTATGTCAGTGAGTAATCAACTAGGAAATAGGGGTGAAACTTAAGTATGAAATGATTGGGATTTAACGACCACTGTGAGCAACTTGATAGGCTATAAGCAGTTTCCCGTCCCTAATTTAGGGCCACTGACTCTAGAGAAGGGAGAGAGCCAGCGCCATGAGACAAACACGATATCCATGCCTCACTGGGATTTTAACTCGTACTTATCTCGGACGAATGATCAGAAGCCATCGCTCAGACCACTACGTCACCAGGGTGGCAGGGTAAAACTTTTAAACGGGAATGATACGTGAGTGCCATTCGTTTGGATGGTGTACCCGAATAGTTCTCTCCGGGCGGACGTGAATGAAGAGTGAATGGGTGTTCTAAACTTTTGCTCTTTTGGGCAGTTTCAAAGCCTCTCTAACAATAAGATGGCCTGGACGCAGGGCAGCCTGCTATGGCCTGGACGCAGGACACCCTGCTATGACCTCGACACTCTGACACTCTGTGACATTCTGCTACGACCTCGTCCTTGAACAGAGGCCCAAAATTTGTTTCATTGTTTTTCCCACTGGCCAAACCAATTCTCAAGGACGAGGTCATAGCAGAGTGCATAACGTAATGTCTTTTTCGTGAGCAAGATTGCTTTTACGCTATGTCTAAACCATGACTAAGGAATGTTGAACTAAATAAGAATACGATGCAATAGTTTACGGCCAGACGAAACATAAACAGAAGTCAACTTACGATAAATTTTATTGGTCCAGCACTACTTCAGTAGATCCAATATATAACACAGCAGGTAAACTTCACTTTTATCTTAGCGATCGAACGTCTACACACACACATCTTCCTGAGCAACTGTTGAATCGTCCTTTTTATCTATCGTTCTTATCACATTCACATGTCTCTTTCTCTCTGACCTCAAATGTGTTGCCAACCTCATTCTCGTGAGAGAGAGAGAAGTTATCACGTTAAGTTTGAAAGTATAAAGGAGAACAAACTCAAATGTACATAGGAAAAAGAACTAAAAATGAAAGTTATATTAGAATATACGTCACAAGTGTCACGGGGTATAAGTTATTTTCGGGTACTCGTTTGATTTGTTACGTGAGTGCATGAGGCAACAGTTTTCCTTGTTTGCATCAGCATCTCATTTTGCACAAATATCATCGCGTCAACTACTTTCATACAGGAGAACTCAAAACCATCCAAACACAATGCAATATTCCTAAAATACACCCGGTAGTCAAAGGTCTAGATATATCATTATGTTCTGCCGTGAGATACCAATAAAGACGGAAAAATAGTGACTGACTTTTGCGATCTTCTTAGCAGTTTAAATAAATTTATTTGCATATAAATTAACAAAAGAGACAGGCTTAGTATAGAGTGGTGTATCCCAGTACATTCGGTACGTTGGTGTACAAGGAGCTTGAATATTTTTACGTTTGCAAAAAAATTGGTATCAAAAATTAAAAAAAGGAACCAAAAATAATAAGAGATCAAAACTTTATTCTTTCAAGAATAATCAGAAATTTTCTTTTGTCTTGTAGTTTTGGTTTATAGGATTCTGCGTACTTGTGATTGCATGCACTCATACTGTGACTGTTTCATCTGAAAGACCTGGAGTAGCATACCTGGCGAACGCAATGCGAGCGGTTCTGAAACGTTGGAGACCAACTGAACGTGCAGCGCCATCTATGAATGGGGTGGGGGAGGGGAAGGCAGTTAACAGCGAACAGGTGCCTATTGGAAAGCAAGAATGTTTGATTCAGTTTATAATGTACTGCAGAACAAAGAGTGTTTGCGTACGACCTGAGAAGTTTCTAGATCAATTGTAATTATCGGTACAACACCTCCAACATGATTGAAGATCATCGTTTTAGGAGAGGGGGATTCTAGAGTAGGATGGAATAATGTTGGGGTCACGTACACCTCTTCATGTGTTCGAGATAGGAACCATGGCAGGCCAGACATACCGCGATGTCATTCTGCATCGGTAAGTCCGGTTATTCAGGGATTCAACGGGATCTCATTTAGTGTTTATGGATGACATCGCACGTTCTTATCTGCCACTGTAGTGGTGGAATACCTAGAAAGTGCAGACATCACCCTTTTCCGATGTCCGACTCGCTCTCCTAGTTTGAATCCCATTGAGTGAGCTTGGAACACACCCGGAAGACGTACTGCAAGACGACATCCACCTCCTTGATATCTTCTGGTACTTAGAGTAGCATTGGTGCAAGAGTGAGACTCCGTACCTAAAGCACAGTGATAACCTGGTGCTGAGTGTGCCCAGACACTGTACTGCATGCGTCGCTGTGGCAGGCCAGCACACAGCATCAGTGGCAAGTGTCAAGGGAGGCATTGCTTCCCTTTGGTTCGTGCGCTTCTTTTGCGTGAATTAAAAATATGTAGCATTAAAGTAAAATAAAAATATCACACCAACATAACGCAACGGGCATTTTTTTATTATATTTAATATAGCAAATTCATATTTGTATTTTTACGAAACAAGAACAAATGTCTCGTATGTAAGTCGCTCGATGGAAGCAACACAAATAATGCATCCAGCTGAACCTCAGTAAGACGGCATGCCCACCCGCAGAGTAGTCAGCCACAGTCAGTAATGCTCTGCTAAGCATAGAGCGTGGGGAAGCATTCTCCCAAACGCTTCCACGGCGCCGAAGGCAGAACCACACAAGAGAGTTTTAAGGATAAAGCCACTAACTTGAGCATGCGCTCTTTCCGAACGTTCAGTCAGACTCAGAACTCAGATGACTCCCGTAACAATAGTTTGAAGTTGCAATTTGTCAAAAGTTTTCTCTGTTAGTGTAATTAGTTGATTTAGTTCCATTATAGACTTATGGTTTGAACTTTCAGTAGTTTTATGTTGCACGTTCTTTAGCGGTGACATGTAATTATTTCAGGAATATAAAAGCAAGCGTTACTTTTATTAGTGTAGCTATTTGTTTCTGTGACTCTTCTAAGAAATGTAAGCGCCATGGAAGCAGTGGACTCTGGCACATCTACAATACACGCCCACGGGAACTCCCAAAACTCCGAAGACTGCATTCTAGAGAAAATACTTTCTCTGTCGTTTGGATCATTTTCATAATCATATAAAATCACATTTATAAATAAAACAATATTATCTATAAAAATCATGTAAAATCACATTTATATAAATGTGATTTTATATGATAACTTATATGTGATTTTATATATAAATCATATAAAATCGCATTTATGAATAAAAAAATTCTCTCGCTCTCCCTCTCTCTAAGAGCTTGAGCCCGCCCGAGCCCGAACCGTAGTAAATATTCTACAGCCCGTCTCAGCTCTGATAGGAGCAACGCCCAATTCTTTTCGTTGTGTGGGTAGACAAGTTTTTTTTCCTTTCAACATTTTCACTGAACATTTTTTTATAAATCTTTGCATTTGAACTTCTACATAGACATTTCTTTTTAGTGGTACCGCGCATGGTCGCGTTTGCGGGGGGGGTCTTACGATGTTTTCTGCCATGCCGTATTGTCAACGTATCATATAAACTACGGGTCACTATCTGATTTTAATTAATATAAATGTTCATTCATATCACTTTTGCCATCTATTTATCGCATATTAACTTCATTGCTTCCCTTACTTACAAAGTCACGTTTCGCCACTGCATAGCATATTGAACACTTTCTTCGCCATAAAACATTTGCATTCTGCACGAGATGTGCATTGAAATTAGCTCCAGAGAGCTGTTTTTCTTTATGACCACTATATCGGACCCTCTAGTGCTATTTTCGTTTTGAATTTTTGTTTAGTTCAATATGCTTCATACCTAGAACATTTTGGTTGCAGTGCTAAGGATGAAAGAGTCGAAACTGACCTTATCCTTAATTTTTGAGCATCAGTGTAAATAAAAAGATACAAAATACGTCATCTTTTTAATACATTTAATTATTTGTAAATTTTCATATAGACTTTCTGTACTATCCGACTTCCTCTAGCTCACGATTAAGCCAAATAAACGGAATTTTGTTGTGGATAAATAACATTCGGTATCGAACATCAGCTTGAATTCGCAAGTACAGAGCGACTTCAAAAGAACAGTTTCAGTTTTGAGTGGTTTAAGTTACCCTACGTATTTTTTAGTAGTCACAGTTTTCTTTAGTTATATGCCCACTGCAGCGCAGAATCTATTTATGTCCTTAAATTCCCGTTTTCCTATGATGAAAAACATATAAGAAGAATTATAAAATATTCTACATATTACATTTAATAATCAAAACTTACCTCGAATGCATTATCTAGATCTTTGCATTGTTCTAAAACCATGTCCTCAGTGAATTCGGTGATTCCATACTTCTCATAGCTCTCATGTACCCGTTGAATGTCCTTTTTTGTGGTTCATGGAAAATGAAATTGAAAACTTAAAAAGGCATTATATAATCGTCTGATCGACATTCATAAAGCAGACTTTTCTGCACATGTTTCAAATCAAGAGGAAGTCTAATACTGAAATGGATACAAAGATACAGGAAAATTTCATATTCCCGTCTATTCTCATGAAAAGCATATTTATTTACAAAATGTAAATGAAGTATTTCTTTGTACAAAAATTGTTACAAAGAGCCATTTTAAAATGTTACTTATATTTACAAATCCTTATATTGTCTTTTTCTTTCGAGTTTCTTCGTTTGGTACTCTTTCACCGCTTTTGGGTCTTTTTTGCGCAGCATCCAGCTGTAGCCTGTCAACGCTTCACACACACAAACACACATTTTCCGTGGTGTCATCGTTTTACCGCATTTATGGCTTGGTGTAGTCTTTTCTCCTATTCCTCACTAACGGCTTCAAGGTTTCAAGAAAGTAGTCCAAGTGAGCGTTTAGAAAGTGCGCCTTCAAGCTCACTGAACAAAATGATGTTTTGAGTTTTTCTAACGAAGTCAATTGAATATTGGGTTGGAAATGTCCGATAACGAGATACCGAAGTCGGAGCTCCGGTCATCACGCATGTTGGTCACTGAGATTGTGAAGACGACCAGCATGACATTCGCTTTCTGACGGTTAAGTCAGTGTCACTTAACCGTCAGAAAGCGAAGAGTGTAAGCGCCAGCCAACCTAGAAGTACGGGGAAAATTACAAAATTTCTGCATACTGTCCCTTTTTGAGAAAAGTGTGAAGTAAAGGAGAAAACTTACCTTATTGCAGTTTAATGTACTCCCCTCCACTGTTAATGGCAGCTTGCCAGCAGTGAAGTAGGTCCTGGATGCCCCGTAGTACGCCATCTTTGTCCAGCTGTCGTATTATTCGGGCCACGCCCAATGATAGTTCGTCCAGCGATTCGTAGCGGATGCCACGGAGCCATTTTTTTAACTTTGGAAAAACATCAAAGTCGGGTAGACTGAGATCAGAGCTGTATGGTGGGTGGGATAAAACTTCCCAGCCATATTTCGACAAAAGTCCCAGTGCCGACCCTGCACCATGACACGATGCGTTGTCATGCAGCAAGATCGCTCTCGCTTCCAACAAGTTGGGGCGATTTTGACGAATTTTCGGTCCCAACTTTGTCCTCAGAAAGAAATTGTACTTCGATCATGATTTGCTTCGCAACAAACCTCTTGCAAGGCAGTGTGGATTTGTCTCGGAGGTTTCCTCCGCAGAGTTCCTATTTTCACGAACGAGCGCTAGTCTAACGCTGTGATTCGACCTGAGAAACTGCACAGTACCATTTCCAAACGTTCCAGCATCCACACAGCAAATGATAGCGCGTCGTTCTGACACCACTGCGTTGCTGAGAGTCTGACCTTGACAGGACGCAATCATTTTTCCGATGCATCATGCTCTTCCGTTTTAGATTAACGTGTGCAGAACTTTTGTTATGACCCTCGTATTGACATGACACAATCATTTCCCCGATTGCATCATCCTCTTCCGTTTTAGATTAACGTGTGCAGAACTTTTGTTATGACCCTCGTATTGACATGAAGCAATGATTTCCACGATTGCATCATCCTCTTCCGTTTTAGATTAACGTGTGCAGAATTTTTGTTATGACCCTCGTGTTGACATGACGCAATCATTTCCCCGATTATATCATCCGCCTCCATTTTAGATTAACGTGTGCAGAACTTTTGTTATGACCCTCGTATTGACATGAAGCAATTTGCATCATCCTCTTCCGTTTTAGATTAGTGTGTGCAGAACTTTTGTTACGACCCTTGTATTGACATGACACAATCATTTCCCCCATTGCATCATCCTCTTCCGCTTTAGATTAACGTGTGCAGGACTTTTGTTATGACACTCGAATTGACATGACGCAATCATTTCCTCGATTGCATCATCCGCTTCCGTTTTAGATTAACGTGTGCAGAACTTTTGTTATGACCCTCGTAGACAAGCAGCACATCCACTATTGCATGCTGTATGAGTTTCGGCGCGGTACCATCCCCGCAAATACTGTAAAGAACATTACCAGTGCGTACCCCAATACTATATCACATCGACAGCGCTGTCGTTGGTTCGAACGGTTTCTAGAGGGATAGTTTGACCTGTCAGACCGTCCCAAAGCCGGAAGACCCACATCAATGTATGTGGACATGCTGAAGACCTTAGTGGACAGCGATCCACGTGTGACCACATGGGAGTTGGCCAAACAGCTGCGGAAACCTACACGAACATTATAACGCACCTGCTGCATCAGGGAAGATGTACAAGAGGGGAGTTTGGGTACACCATCTAGTTGAGCAGAATCAAATCGCATGAGTGCATGCGTTTCTATATTTCCACGTGACCAAGATGAAGCGTTCTGGGACCGCATTGTAATAGGTGACGAGAAATTGGTCCTGCGTGAAAATGTCAGCGCCCGGAAATAGTGATTGGGCCCAAAACAGAAGCCTATTCCTATTCTCAAACCCGGCTTACACTCACGTTAGGTCCTGCTGTCTGTTTGGTGAGATATGTGGGGTGTCTTGTGCTTTGAGCTGTCGCCGGACAACACTAATATCACCGCTAATGTGCGCTGGCGACATCTCGACGATCTGAACGCACCGCTCAGGGCGAAACGACCTGAACTGCAAGGGCGCCCTTCTACAGCAGAAAGGAGTGAGATCTCACCTAGCAAGGGGGACCTGTCACAAGATCTGGGACATGGGCTGGAAGCTGCTGCTGCACGAACTCTATTCCCCGGGCATTGCTCCAAGCTACTACCACCTTTTTCAGTCGTTGCATTTCCTGTTACGTACAGCGGTTCACTAACCAGGACGATGTGGAATGCGCATTTACTCAGTCCTTTGCGTCCAAGTTACCACAATTCTACATGGACGATATCCAACAGCTGCCCCAAAACTGGGAGCACGTCGTGGCAAACATGGGGACTACATTTTGGACTGATTTGTTTTTGTATATATGGCAATGAACAATTTTCTGTTACCTTGCATTTGTAGACATTACTTTCTTTCCAACCCAATAATTGGGAGTTTTGTAGTTTTCCAAGAACTTTGTTGAAACTTTCTTAAAGGCACACCAAGCCTTTCTTTCAAGTTTCCAATTTGCTTCCAACGCATTGTCTTTTGGGTGTTTTCGGATGTCTAATCCGACAAAAACGTCTTGTTTTGTAAATTTGGCATATCATAGCTTTTACGAACTGTTTCATAAGTTCAAGTTTGATCTGCAGAAGAGATAAAGGACTTTTTTGAGATCAACCAAACTTTTTCTTGAATAACATTTTTGTTTTCTGGTTTTGAAGTAGCCACTGTTTTTTCATTCAGCATTGGCCCTTCACACAAGCATGAAAAGCAGTGGCATTTTGTGTAACCTTCCTTCTGTTTGATGAGCATGGATACTACTTTGAGATCGCCACATATTATCCGTCTGTGATCGTTGTAGTAGAGCTTCGTGAGAACTAATGGTACATTTTCATAACTTCCTTTAATCGAACTACAATTTTGTGGTAGGTTGCAGCAAAAAGTGGTACTACACCAGCTACACTACTTTCAGAGAAAAGATACATCACTGTGCGGTGCAAACAAAACCCAACAACATGCTGTAACCTTTCACCATAAGAAGATGTAATTTTGTACCTATTATGGTGTAGTCTTGCACGATGTTTTTGGGTTCATGGTGCAGATACATTAGGTCCCTTAGTCTGTCGGAAGAGATCCTTAACCGCTGCGCGCTATCAGCATGTTCTGGCTGATTATTTACACGCTTTTATGGCCATCGTGCAACCTGCGGCCGATGGTCTGTTTCACAGGACAATGCGCCACCCCACTGGGCTGCAATCACCCAGGCATGACTTGAGAAATACTCATCTCAGTTTGGAGTACTCCAGCGTCCCTGCATTAATACCCCGTTGAAGCTCTCTGGGATGCCATGGTGCCGAAACATCAGATCCATGAATCCTGGTCCGACAACTTGGGTGAAATTCTGGACAATGCTGCAACAGGCATGTCTGGCATTATCCCCGGTAACCTTCTGGAATTTGGTGAAGTCGATGCCTCGGCGTGTACAGGCTGTTATTACAGGAGGACCAACACGCTTTACGTAGGTATATCTAATGTTTTGTCCCCTGAGTGTATATTGTAATGTTTTACGTAGCAAGTAGAATCACACAAACAATGTTTTTTTTGTTTGTTTTTTTGTCAAACGGAATTTTAGAAATGTAGATTCGGCTGCAAATAATATTCAAACAGTAATATGTACTTTCGCCGCAAGAGGAAACACTGAAAATTGTGAGTTGCGGGAAATAAAAATTACACGCAAAATATTCTTTAACATGAACGCTATCCAAAACACAAAGGATTTTTAAATCTGAATTTTAGAAGCAGATGTATCGAGAAACGTACCATATATACTATCTAATCAAAAGTATCTGGACATTTGACTAACCACAAACTCCCTGTAATAGATAAAGATTAATATTGAGTTGGTACATCCTCTGAAGCTATCGCGGAACCCACACATCCAAAAAGGCTCACTGGATTTTGGTACATTGCTTCTGGAATTGCTTTTCATTCTGCCACAGGAGCATTAATCAGGCCAGTCACCGATGTCGTGTGGCCCGGCCTGATTAGCAGTCGGCTTTCCAGTTCGTCTCAAAGGTGCTCCATGGAGTTGAGATGCTGGTTTTGTGCAGGGAAATCAAGTTCTTCTACACACATCTCACGAAACCATTGCCAAATAAATCAAAATTCACGTTACCAAAAGAAATCGAAATTCTTATCGCTTCTATATTCTGGCTTTTTTTTTTATTAATTTTAATTTGATGTTTTGCTGGTATTCCAATTTCCAGGGGAATAAGAGGAGTCACTTGAACTCCTTGACCCTCGCTACGGGCGCCCATGAAATTAACTGATTTTTCGTACGCCCGGAAAATTATGAGTTTCAGAAATCTTTCCGCAATTTCTTTTTATAATGACGGCAAATTGTCGCTTTTTTTAAGAGGTGTTAACAGAAAATTCCGAATTTTCAGAAACACTTCGGTAATTCCTTCCATGTATTAACGGGAAAAATTCTATTCTCACTTTTTCCGCATCCATATGATAGAAATTTTCCGGTAATGAGAAAGATTCACGGGAATACTTAAGGTTTGATTAACTAGTCAATTTCAGTGGTCTGACCAAGGATCTGATTTTGAAGTTCTGTAGCGAAATCGAAGAGTTTATTGCTTGAAAATTTGGTTACTGTGCCACCGAGTTCTTCTGTTTCCCATTTTGTCACCATTTATTCGATTGGTCATTCATTAACTTTTATTCATTCAGGTTACAAATACAGTTTATCTCAAACCTGATTGAAACAAAGACCGCCGGGTTTTGAGGTTATCCACATTATTTATGCTCTTTTACAAAATAATCTTATTAATAAAGCAATTGTTCATTGTGTAAATAAGGAAAATGAAAATAAGAGAAATAAAAATGAATGAACTTACGGTTTCGCTCAGTTTATTAAGGCATTCGAATTGCTTTTCAATTATCGATGGATCTTGGTGATATAAAAATAAGAACAAATCAATGAATAAAAGACCGTAAATATCATGTACATAGGTTCATCATCTACAGAAAAAAAAGAGTGCAATAATCAGAAATAGAAACTGCGTTTTAGTTTTTGCTGAAGCAATGCTTTCTCTTCTTAAATGTAATTTCCCGATTGGTGAGAGCTCGGTTATACGTTTTTTAGGGAATGACTTCAAATTGCAAAAATTAAAAAAAAATCAATAAATTATTTTCAAAGTGTTAAATGCTATTGTAAAATAAATGCTTTAAAGGAGTATCAGATGTTCTTTAATAATGATTTATTTACAGCCGAATTGGCAGTGAAATAAGAAAAACGCGTTAGAAAATATAACATATTTTATCGCACTGCATAGTTCATAAAACCTATGAAAATCAAACTTCTCGTTTGACGACTCTGTCTGTCTATAAAAGTCGTGGTTTTAGATTAAGTGAAATCCTTACAATTAAGAATCTGAGACATGCACGTATTGGTTTTAGAATTTAGAATATAGTTTAGATTAAGTGAAATCCTCACATTTTGGAATCTGAGACATGCATGTATTGTTTTTAGAATTTAGAATATAGTTTAGATTAAGTGAAATCCTCGCAATTAAGAATCTGAGACATGCACATATTGTTTTTAGAATTTAGAATATAGTTTACATTAAGTGAAATACTCACAATTAAGAATCTGAGACATTCACGTATTGTTTTTAGAATTCAGAATATAGTTTAGATTAAGTGAAATCCTCACAATTAAGAATCCGAGATATGTACGCATTGGTTTTAGAATTTAGAAGCATAATTTAGATTAAGTGAAATCCTCACAATTATGAATCTGAGACATACACGTACTGTTTTTAGAATTTCGAATCTGCTTTAACATGCACGTATAGTTTTTCTTTCTGCGAATCCTGTTCATACTGAGAAACTGTGAGTTGCAAGAGTGTTAAAAAATATCAGTACAGACCCAAGTATAAATAACAAAAATGACACCGAAATTTCGGGTGTAATGAGCACGTCTTTTGAATCCGTTCTGACGCGGATTAAATGTTATCAAAGCTATTGAAAGTCAATGGAACCGGTACGGAGAACAGTAGTACCTGACAGAAGAAAGAAATTCTTCAATTGGGTTTTTAATTCCGCAGATATTGCTCTAAACAAAATCGTGAACTTACGCCTTCTGGTTTCAGACTTGTGCGTTAAGAAAAATATGAAATTATATGAGAAACATTTCGCAGCGAAAATGCTCTCCAACAAAGAAATAATTTTTCAAATCGGACTCTTAGAAGCAGAGATATTGACAAATATCAGATATGAATCTACTCCCCCTGGCGGGAAAAACATGAATTATTTTACGAAGAAAGTTTTCTCAAAAGATTTTTCGATGAGAGCGGTATCGGTCCAGGAATTAATTTTTTCAATTGAATTTTCAGGAGATCAGATTTTGCTACAAATACACTTCCGGGCAATGAAAGTTTCGCACCTTGAAAAAAACATGCTGCAACCGCGAAACTTTGCAAATAGCTAGAGTGCGTGCTAGTATGCTAATAATCCACGTTTGGTGCGATTGCGCATGATTGCACACTGTGCGGTGGCGCTGCAAACACGAACCGACTGCCTTTTAAAACGGCGTGTAGCCGATGCCCCATGAAAGCGAAAAGCACCAGCCAACGCAGTGACAAAAATGCCGAGTAGACGCCAGAGACGTCGATTTACGCAACTTACAGACTTTGAGAAAGGCCTGATAATGGGCTGCAAACCGCCGGGGGTCGGCGCGCCGTATAGCCCGCCACGTGGATCGTTCTGACAATATCGTCCGACTATGATGGGAGCAGTGGACACGTGACGTCGGTGCCACACTGCGCAGCGGCTCCGGACGGTCCAGGAGGAGTAGAGAGGATCGACGGATCGTTGCGTCAGGCAAGAACGCATCCCTCGGGGACTAGATCCACTATACAGGCAGATGTAGCGGCTCCTGTATGTCCACGAACCATTTCCCGACACCTCGCGGAACCGAATCTGCGATCCCAGCGCCCCTTACGTGTGCTGCCATTAACACAGGAACATCGCCGGCTCCGTGTGTAGTGATGCCAACCAGAGCGACGTGCGTGGATTACCACAGACTGGCGACGTGTGGTGTTTAGCGATGAGTGCCGCTTCGTTTTGGGAACAGATGATCATCGTGTCCAGGTGTGGAGGTCCCCGGCTCAACGGCAAAATCCCGTCCTTGCTATCGAGCGCCACACCTCCCCCACTGCAGGCATTATGATCTGGGGCGCCATTGTCTACGATAGCCGATCAGCTCTAGTAGTGGTACGTGGATCATTGACGGGCCAGCGGTATGTGGATGAGATCCTACGGCCCCATATGTTCCCATTCCTGTCCGGAATTCCAGTTGCGCTATACCAGAAAAATAATATCCGCTCACACACAGCTCGGGTTGCCTAGGACTTCTTACGTCATGCGTTTCCATGGCTTTCCCGCTCCCCGAACATGTCCTCAATCGAGCATGTGTGGGACCAGTTGAAACGCCGGCTGCCGCCGTGCCACACTATCCGGGATTTGGAGCATACCGTCCAACACGTGCGCGCCAGTCTTCCGCTGGACAACATCAGGCGTGTGTTCGCCTCCATGCCTGACCATATTGCAGCATGTAAAGCCGCACGAGGCGGTGCGACGCAGCTATTGAAGATGACCGGAATGCGTGCCACAGATCCCTCTGTAATTGTCCTGCAGCTCTGTTTTTTCCATCATGTGCATCATTCATCTGTATCATTACGTTCATAAAATTTCAGTTCAATCTGATGGTGCTCAAATTTCATTGACCGTGAGCGTACATAGGCAGTTGCAGCGGAATTCATTACAGGTGTGGTTCAGTTGAGGGAATAGCCGCCTCATAGCGTAGGAAGCACCACCAGCAGAAAAAAGTTATACGCTATGATTGCTCTAATATCCTAAATGTGTAACATCTGAGAGGTAATGGTGACTTGAGGTCAGCCTCGGTAGACGGGTGGTACGAGTAACTGCTCCCTAACTATTCGTCAAAGGTGGGTTGGGGTTCGAATCCCGCTTACGGTAGGGAAGGTGCGTTTGCCTAACGGCACAATCCCTCTCCACTCTTTGGACCCAGTGACGCCAAATTAAGAACTGCCGACTGCTTGTAGCCTGTAAAGTCCCTCACCATATCGCCGGACCCCACTTCAAAATAACAAACAAACAAAAATGCTGAAGAGCTACATCATATTTTTTTGCAAGTTTATCAGTGCTACCCAGTATATTATTTTTAACAAAAAAATGGGGACTCCAGGAGATATGTAGGCTATCAGAGAGCATGCAATTGACTTTCTTTAAGTTTATGACATTGTACAAGTGTATTGGCATATAATCGTTCAGAACCGCAAATCATGATGCAAAAATTTTCAGAAAACTATACACTCAGAGGAAACATTAAAGATAGGGGTGATGGTCAGTTGACATGGACATCCCCCGCGGAGAGGGGAACAGAACCCGAATACTGACGATAATTAGACAGAGAGCTGTGCTTCAAAACAGTTTATCACAATCGACGAACATGGGTAAACGTAGTGATATGAACGACTATGGTCGCGGAACCGTTTTCGGAGCAAGACATTTTATTTCCCAAGTGGTAAGAACCCTAGCGTTCCCTAGGACAACCGTACCAATGATGTATTGCAAGTATACCATCGACGGACGTACAAGACCCTAGAGAGCAAGCGGTAGGCGACCACACGCCACTGATGACCGGGGTCGACGTGGAGCATCCAGGCTCGAATAGACCGACCGCATGGCAACGGCGGCTCAAATCACATCCAGGGTAAATGTGGGAGGTTCAAGCAGCGTCAGCAAGCGAGCAATATGTGCATGCTGCATACCTTGGGCTGGGAAAGCCGACTCTTTACCCATGCGCCATTGTTGAGTGTTCGTCATCGGCTATTACCCCTCGCCTGGTGCCAGGAACATCAAACCTTGACCTCCGTCGCTTCGTGTGGTTAGATGAATACCGTTTTCAGCAGCGTCGAGCTCACCATAGGGTGCGATTCTGACATCGGCAGAATGAGCCCGCCGTGCAAGATCGCTTCTGCTAAAGGTAGTGGTGGAACTTTGATTGTTTGGGGAGCCTTAAAATGGGGCGCATTTAGGTCCCTTAGTTTGTTTGAAGAAATTCTTCACCGCTTCCCACTATCGGCTTGTGCTGGCTGATCACTTACAAGCTTTTATGACCATCGCGGGATGTAAGGTCAGGTGATGCGTAACATCACAGCCTCTCCTTGACAAATGTCAACCCCGCCTTCTCGTGGTGCATCCTGTTCCCACTAAAGGGGCTCTGACGACCGCAAATAGCGGTATAACTATACCATCGGGATCAGAGGAAATGCTATCCCACACTCACCAACCCGCTTGGCCAGCGTGGTGAGTTATGGCCAAACACCTTCAAAATGACTCTACAACTTAAATCTTGGCCCTCAGTCTCCGGCAGCTGGAATGTACCTAGCCAAGGCAGCGGCCAGTGCGACATGAAGGCAGAGGGTGCTAAGAATCCCCGGAGGACCGGACTAGGCTGCCATTTGATGCTGACCTTGGCTACCTACAACGGACGCTCCCTATCTTCTGATTCAAGGCTTCTTGAATTGGAAGAGGAACTACAAAGGATCAAGTGGGACATCGTCGGGCTAAGTGAGGTAAGGAGAAAAGGAGAAGATCTCATTGAACTGAAAAGTGGACATCTCTTCTATTATCGTGGGACAGATACTGGCAGAACTAGTGGTGTTGGATTTATAATAAACAAGAAACTGAAGGATAAAGTTGTAGAAGTTGAAAGTTCCTCTGACAGAGCTGCACGACTCGTTATCCAACTATCGAGAAGATACCAGGCTCAGATTATTCAAACTTATGCACCCACCACAAGTCATCCTGAAGAAGAAATTGAAGAATTTTATGAGGAAATTCGTCATCTAAATAATAAAGGTAAGCAGCACTTGAAGATAATTATGGGAGATTTCAATGCAAAAATAGGGCACCGGCAACAGAATGAAACTTCAGTAGGTAAATTCGGTCACGGCAACAGAAACCAGCGTGGAAATACTCTCGTAGAGTTTGCAGAGGCAGAAGGATTTTTCATCTTGAATTCCTTTTTCAAGAAAAAGCCACACAGGAAATGGACATGGGGACATCCAATTGGGACGACAAGTGAAATTGATTTTATTATGTGTAACAAAATATTCGTCATCGAAGACTGCAGTGTGCTGAACAAGTTCAACACAGGTAGTGATCATAGATTGGTGAGATGTAAGATGCACCTCAACACTAAACTGGAACGTGGCAAGCTCATAAGACAAACAAAATGTATTGACATAACCAACCTTAAAAAACACCATAATACTTTCAAGTTGGAACTGAAGAACAGATTCTCTGCTTTAGAAGGCCTAACATCGGAAGAAGTGGATATTTCGGAAGTTAACAGAAAAGTAACCAAAGCTCTTATGGAAACAGCAACAAAATTAGCTGGGTCTAAGAACAAGTTGCATGTAAACAAATTATCAGGAAAAACCAAAATGTTGATGCAAAAAAGAAGAGAGATGAGGACAACTAAAGAAGATGTGACTTCCAAAGTGGAATATATAGAGCTATGCAAGACAGCACGAAAAAGTATCACTGAAGACGTAAGGAAATTCAACTGTGAGCTAGTGAGGAAAGCAATTGAAAACAACCAAAGCCTAAAGATAGCAAAGGGACATCTCAGTAAGGGAAGAAAACAGATTATGGCTCTGAGAAAAGAAGATGGTTCTATAACAAGAAATAGAGGCGAAATTTTGACAAGAGTGAAAGATTTCTACTCCAAATTATATGAAAGGGATGATACATGTACTCCAGACATCATGAAAGGTACCAGAGTTCTTCCAGTCCTCCCAGCAGAAGTTGCTCATGCAATCAAGAACATGAAGCGGGGGAAAGCTCCAGGAGAAGATGGAATTACTATAGACATCATACAAGAAGCAAGTGGAGAAATTGAAACAGTACTCGCCCAAATTTTCACTCGATGCCTTAATGAAGGGAAGATTCCTGAGGATTGGAACAATGCTACAATGATCCTGCTACATAAAAAAGGTGACATTGAGGATCTCAGGAACTACAGACCTATCAGCCTCCTATCAGTGGTTTATAAAATCTTCACTAAAGTTCTTTCACACCGTTTGAAGGTAACACTGGACATGGCTCAACCGAGAGAACAAGCTGGATTCAGGAGTGGCTACAGCACAATAGATCATATCCACGTACTGAGAGAACTAATTGAAAGAGCGAGGGAATATGAACTTCCATTGTGCATGGCTTTTATCGATTATGAAAAAGCCTTTGATTCGGTGAAACCATCAGCAGTTACCACGGCTCTGAAAACCTGCGGTATTGAAGATGCATACATTAATATTATTAATAACATCTATGAAAATGCAAGTGCAAAGATTATGCTGTTTGAAAATACAACACACATAAAAATTGGAAAGGGAGTGAGACAAGGTGACACCATATCTCCGAAGCTCTTTAATGCCACATTGGAAAATGTCTTTCAATCACTGAACTGGGAAAACAAAGGGATAAAGATTAATGGAGATTATCTAACCCACCTTCGTTTTGCTGATGACGTAGTCATTTTTGCAACTACCCCATCAGAGCTGCAGAGTATGATCCAGGAACTTGCTGACAAGAGTAAAGAAGTGGGATTAAAAATGAACTTTCAGAAGACAAAAGTGATGTTCAATGCTTTTACAAGAAATGAAGATTTATCGATTGATGGAGAAAAACTGGAGATAACAGATACGTATGTTTATCTTGGACAGCAGATATCAAGTGTGGGTCACATTGATGAAGAAATTAATCGGCGTACAAAACTTGCCTGGAGAGCTTTTGGAAGAAACAGCATAATTTTCAAGAGCAATATGCCATTATGTCTTAAAAGAAAAGTGTTTGATCAATGCATCCTTCCAGTGCTTACGTATGGTGCAGAGACGTGGACCTTAACTAAAAGAGACATACAAAGGCTGCAGACAACTCAAAGAAGCATGGAGAGGTGCATGCTTGGTATAACCAGGAGAGATAAGAAGAGGAACTCTTGGATCCGAAAAATGACGAGAGTGGAAGACATCATGATCAGAGTTAAATCCCTGAAATGGCAATGGGCTGGACATACTGCCAGAAGGACAGACCATAGATGGACAGCCGAAATTTTAGATTGGATTCCAAGGGACAGGAAAAGACCCAGAAAAAGACCACATGGGAGATGGGTGGATGAAATTCGTAAATATGCGGGAGTGACATGGAGGAGACTGGCACAAGACAGACCGTTGTGGAGGAAACTTGGGGAGACCTTCGTCCAGCAGTGGATTGATAATGGTTGACAATAATGATGATGATGATGACCATCGCGCATCCAGCGGCCGATGGTCTGTTTCAACAGAACAATGTGATGCCCCATCGGGTAGTAACCACCCAGGCATGGCTTGAGAAATATTCATCTCAGTTTGGATTTCCTCCAGTGCCCCGTAATTAAACCCTGTGGAAGCTCTCTGGGATTCCACGCAGAGTAACAACAGATCCATGGATCCTGGACCGACGTCTCGGGCTGAGTTGTTGACGATGCTGTAACACACATGGCAAGCTTTACCTAAGGAAACCCTCTGGCATATAGTGGAGCCTCGGCGTGTACAAGCTGTTATTGGTGCTAGAGGAGGACCAACCCTCTATTAGTTGAGTATATCTAATATTTTGTCCATTGTGAAAACACAAGTTTGTCCACGACGGGCATCGAAGCCGTGTCCCCTCACTCCTGAGTAAGCTACGCGGACAGAATGTCTCGCTGCAGATTTGTCGTCGTGGCACATATTTTCACCTTTGTGGTACGTCATATCATCTCCCTTTTTAAATTTTTTTTTTCTTTTTGAGAGGAAGTAGGAATTTTTCATTAATTCCAAACAATGCGCGGAACAAACATCGAAAATTGTTCGAAGACCCCAACGGCCAGTAGATTCATTTTCCACAATCGGGCACCAATGTGAAAACACAAGTTTTGTCCGTATCCCCTCCCTCCGGAGTAAGTGGCTCTCCCAACTGAGCTACGCGGACAGAATGTCTCGCAGCAGATTAGTCGTACCTCTGTAGTACATCACACCATTGAGTGTACAAGTCGAATAGACGAAGTAAAACTTACGTTCAACATTTTCGTAAGAAAAATAACTTTTTCATTGAGTTAGTGAAATTTATCTAAAGCAAGTTACTGTTCGATATTACTGCTGTCACAAAATTTCATTAACTCGTCCTTGGATGGTTGTTTTTTTAAGCTTTAAATAAATATTAATACATAGGGGATATTTCCCGTCCTAAGACGGGTAAACTTTTAATTGAAGCAGATTGAAAACAAATCAAATAAAAAAAAATTGGAACATAATAGTTCAATTCACAACTAGGACAAAACGTAATACGTGGCTTTTTGAAAGAAAAAAAAAATATTACAAATTCAATGATTGGGATGTCTCACAGTTCGTCCAGCCTCTAGATTAATGAAAACATGTCTCCATTTTACACAGTAAAAATTTTGCAGTGGAACATTATTTTAAATATGTTTGGTTTTCACATGGAAAAATTCTTATTAAGAAAGCAGATTCTGACAGAGTGCGTGTTATTTCACCATATGAAGATATCTTGATACTAATTAATATCATTTCTCATTAAATAATATTTATTTGTCTTAACCTAGGAGCGGGAAAATGAATACACATACATACATACACTGAAATAGATTCTTTGAATATATGTTTTCAAAATTTTTCACATAGTGGATTAAAACTGATTAATGTCAATGCTAGAAGTTTGATAAATAAATTCACATTGCTGGAAATGTTAATTAAATTATTAAACTCAAATATAGACATTTTTGTGTTACTGAGACTTGGTTTTCATCAAAACAATGTATTTAAATGCATTTAAATAACTATCGATTGTATAATGTAAGTAGGCTTAATAAGGGGGACTATTTATCTTAAAAATAATTATGGGTTTTTCTCAAAAACACAGGAATGCCCTTATATAAATCATGACTGGACATTTTAACTATTGAAAATGATATTTATATTATTACTCTCTGTTATAGACTACCTGAAGGAAAGATCTCGCGTTTTTTAAAATTGTTGACTAACTATCTTGAATACATAACATTATCAAATAAAATGACATTATCAAGTCATATGTTATAATTATGGGAGATCTTATGTAGATTTTGCTTTAATAAATACAAACGCAATAAATACAAGATTATTAACACTTATAACTACCTATGGATTTAAAAATTATATAAACTTACCCACTAGACTTGCTAACCTTTCCCGTTCTATTTTGGATTTATGCATAACTAAAATTGATGCTAATTACATACATATACAACTGGGGTTTTAAATTATTATATAAGTGATCATTTACCTGCTTATTCAATTCATAATGAAAGTCAATATCTTTCCAAACTAAAATAAAATATGAAATCAGAGATATGAGTGAAGTTAATATGGGTAAATATTATGAATCAATTCCAAAAATATATTTGGATAGTATTACAATACGTGATTCTCCAGAAAACTTATATAGTATATTTCTTGATCAATTTACAGCTCTCTATAACGAATGTTTTCCAATGAAATTTGTAACAAAGCCTAAAAGGACAAGAAAACCTTGGATTAATAAAATAATATTGAGAAAAATTAATAAAAAAATAAATTGTTTAAAAAATTTCTTTCAGCTGGTCAGCCAATTGATTTATTAAATTTAAAAAAAATTACAAATTTGCTTAGTAAAGAAATTAAATATAAAAATATTGTACTATAACAATCTATTTTATACTCAATAGACTGAAATTATTTGGCAAAAAATGAATGAGATGTTGGGAAGGAAAAAAGCACAAAAGTACGACTGAAACAATTACGTTCAGTATAAATGATAAGAGGGTTTCTTATGTTCAATCTGTAGCAAATGAATTCACAGGCTAATTTATAAATGTTCCCAAAGAAATAAAATATGGAATTAAAAGTAATAATAAAAGGAAATTGGAAACTACTTACCAACGAAAACATAAAAAGCTCGTGTTATTTTCAATATTTTACAACTGCAGAAATTGAGTCATGCGTAACAAATATTCATCAAAGTCTGTGGGACGAGATTACATACATCCAAGGGTTATTAAAAGGGTTTCCAAAATAATTTCTGAACCTCACAGTCATATATTTAATGTGACTATTGAACTTGAAAAAATACCTGAAGAATTAATAATAACAAAAATAATTTTAAAACATAAGCCTGAGTCCGAGGATAATGTAAATATTTACAGACCAACTTCTAACTTATGTGTTTTTTGCCAAGGTTTAGGAAAACCTATTATAAACAATGTTAGGTAATTTTTTTTGAGAAATATCATGTTATTAATAAAAATCAGTATGGGGTTTCAAAGGGAAAATCAGCAGAAATAACCATTTTAACATTTCAGAATATCACTCTAAATAATAGAAACAAGAAAGATTACACCGAATTTTCGTGTGTAATAAGCACGTCTTTTGAATCCGTTCTGACGCAAATTAAATTTATCGAAGCTATTCAAAGTCAATGAACCGGTATGGAAAACAGTAGTATCTGATGGAAGAAAGAAGTTTTTCAATCGGGTCTTTAATCCCTCAGATATTGCTGTAAACGGAATCATGAGCTCACGAACTCTTAGAAACAGAGTTATCGACAAAAATAAGATGTGACTTTACGTCCCTTGGTGGGAAAACCATGCATTATTTTAGGAAGAAAGTATTCACAAAAGGTTTATCCATATGAGCGGTATCGGTCCAATTTTACTCGAGTTTTCAGGAGCCCAGATTTTGCTACAAATACATCAGAAGTAGATATTAACACTTATGACCCCTGGTGGCCAAACCATTCTTTACCAAACATTAGAAATTACGTGAAAAATATTTTCCGTCAGGTCTTGTATGCGATACAGGAAGAAGTTTTCAAATCGGAGTTTTAGGAGCAGAAAACGCAATTTACCATTGTGCGCCCTAGCGGAAAGTCTATGATTTACTTGAAATTTTTGAATTTATGGGAAAAACATTTCGCATCGCAAACACTATCCAAAAAAGAAAGAATTTTTTAAATCGGACTTTCAGAAGTTGAGATATTGACAAAAATAAGATATACATCTACGCCCCTGGAGTAGAAACCATGCATTATTTCAAGAAGAAAATGTTCCTAAAATGTTTGTGGACATGAGTTGTATTGGTCCTCAAAAGACTTTTTTTCAATCGAAATTTTAGGAGCTCATATTTTGCTGCAAATGCATCAGAAGCGGAAATTAGGACTTACGCCACCTGGTGGCCAAACAATTCCTTTACAAAAATTTGAAATTACGTGCAAACGATTTCCCATCAGGAGCTGTATCCGGTGCAGAAAGAATTTTTCAGATCGGAGATTTAGAAGCAGAGATATAGGGGGAAACGCAATTTACCTTTACGCCCCCTAGCAGAAAGTCTATGAATTACTTGAAAATTTTGAATTTATAGGAAAAACATGTCACACTAGAAACACTATCGAACAAAGAAAGAATTTTTTTAATCGGACTCTTAGAAGTCGAGATATTGACAAAAATAAGATATACATCTACGCCCCCTGGCGTAGAAACCGTGCACTATTATAAGAAGAAAATATTTCTAAAACGTTTGTCAGCATGAGTAGTATCGGTCTACAAATGACGTTATTTTCAATCGAGAATTTAGAAGCTCATATTTTGCTGCAAATACATCAGAAGCGAAAATTATGGTTTACGCCCCCTGATGGCCAAACCATTTTTTAAAAAAAATTAGAAATTATATGCAAACGATTTCCCATCAGAAGCTGTATCCGGTGCAGAAAGATTTTTTCAGATCGGAGGTTTAGAAGCAGAGATATAGGGGAAAACGCAATTTACCTTTACGCCCCCTAGCGGAAAGTCTATGAATTACTTGAAAATTTTGAAACTATATGAAAAACATGTCACACGGAAAACACTATCAAACAAAGAAGGAATTTTTCAAATCGGACTCCTAGAAGTCGAGATATTGACAAAAATAAGATGTACATCTACGCCCCTGGCGGAGAAACTGTGAAATATTTTAAGAAGAAAATTATTCCGAAAGGTTTATCGATGTGAGTGGCATCAGTCCATGAAAGAATTTTTTCAATTGACATTATAGAAGCTCAGATTTTATGGCAAATACATCAGAAGCGAAAATTAACACTTACGCCCCCTGGTGGCCAAAGTATTCTTTACCAAAAATTCGAAATCATATGCAAGAGATTGTGCATCAGGGGATGTATCCGGTGCAAAAAAAAAAAAAAAAAAATTCAAATCGGAGTTTTAGAAGAAGAGTTATCGAAAAAAATGCAATTTACTTTTACGCCCCCTAGCGGAAAATCTATGCGTAATTTTGAAAAAGTAACTATATCCAAAATACTCTTCGACATAAATGGAATCGAAAGATAAAAGATTTTTTCAATCGGATGTTTAGAAGCAAATATGTGGAATAAAACGTAATTTTGAATTCGACATCATCTGCATTTACGCCCTCTAGCGGCGAAATTGTACATCGTAAAAAAAAACCGAAATAAAGGATCATCATTTGCATATTTCAAGCTTTCGAATGCAAAAAGAATTTTTCAAATCGGACTAATAGTTGCAGAGATACCGTGGGTACAGATGGACGGACAAACCGATAACATAAGCACGATCTTTTTTTACAAAAGACGTGCTAAAAAGGGATCAGTAACCATTTCAGTATTCTTAGGACTTAGAAAGGCATTTGGTACGGTCGAGCATGGGATACTTTTGGATAGGCTCTGCAATAATGGAATACGAAACAACATTACAACTTATTGGAGGACTACTCACATAATAAGAAACAGTATGCACAGATTAATAAAAGGAAATCGCACAAGTTAATTAACAGAATAGGAGTACCGCAGGGTTCATTTCTGCGACCATTACTTTTTAAATTTATATTGATGACATTTTTAACATTGAACCTAATGAGGATTTAATTTTATTTGCGGATGATGCCACAGTTATGATTACGGGTGCACATATAAATGAGGCAAAAAACAAAATGTAATAAAAAAATTGAAAAATTGACTGAATGTCTAGATACAAATTTTCTGTGTTTAAATATTGAAAAAAAGCCGAACTAAAATTATGATTTTTAAAAAGGGAGATAGACATATTGTTGAGCCACGATCTATTTTTGTGGAAAATCGTACCCTTGAAATAGTCAATAATTTTAAATATTTGGGAATAATAATTGAGGATAGTTTAAAATGGATTATTAATATAAAAATATTGTAAATAAAATTTCAGGGGTTTTGAGTTTAATTACGAGAATTTTAAATAATTTAACCATTAAAACTTTGAAAATGCTATACTATAGTCTGACTTTACCAGGTTTGACTTATTGTTTATTAGTATGGGGTTAAATTACTAATTTATATAAATTACAATCATTACAAAATAGGATGGTCAAAATTTTAAATAACTTTAGAGGAATTAATTTGAATATAAGGGTTCGGATCAATATTTATGGATATTTAGATACCGAGAAATTCTGGCAATATAGAGTATTAGGATTTATGTATAAAAGAATAAAGATAATAACTATCAACATTTAATTCTGCTGAACACTGTGGTCACGGCTATCAAACCAGAAATGGAAATGCATTTTTGTTACCAATGCCTAACAATTTTACCCAACAAAGATTTATTGATTACAAGGAATTGGTGTGTTGGAATAACCTACCGTGTCAACTAACACATATTAATTATTATATTTATTTTCTAAAGAAACCAAAAATATTTGCTAGAAAAATAAAATGTAAAATTTCATAGCAAAAAATCATTAATCTGACCACATGTGCGTAAATTTTATATGTGCAGGACGTTTGGCTTCATTATGTAATTTAGGGGAATTTGGATTCACTCAGGTTTTATACATTATATTGGCAGAAGCCACCGAACACACCTTCAAAAGCAAATGAACGGATCCGCTGCGTTCTTAAGATGCGCGGTACAGCTGCAAACGGTACAAAAACCAATCTGCAGCTGACGGCGATCATATCGCACTGTGAGGTTGAGCGAAAAGGTCGCGGCGGGAGAGAACTGACTTTGAGAAAGGAGAGATTGTTGCGTGTTGTATTAGTGGGTTGTCCATCAGAGACACCTAGAGGCTTTTAAACATACCCAAGTCAACTGTTTTGTTGGATTTACTGAATAAGTGGAAGACATGCCTGAAGCAGCAAAACGTACCGGCAGACCAAAGAAAATCAGTGATAGAGGACGTCGGAGACTCAGGAGAGTCGCTACAGCTAATCGACGGAGTACTGCACAAGACCTAAGTGCACGTGTGAGTAAAAATGCTGGAACCTCGGTATGTACACGTACCATTCGCAGAGAACTTCATTCCATGGGTTATCGTGGTCGTGCGGCTGCTCAAAAGCCTTTCATCTCTACTCAGAATGCTACTCGTCGTTTAGCACGGTGTAAAGAACATTGATCGTGGACCGTAGATCAATGAAAACGGGTCCAATGGACTGAGTAATCCAGATACACGATCCATCAGTCTGGAGACTGTGTGTGGGCTCGGCGGCAGCAGGGGGAACGCTATTTACTATGTGCCATTCCTACCGTCAAGTTTGGAGCTGGCAGTATATTCATGTGGGGGTGTTTTTCGTGGTATGGTCTCGGCCCATTGGTTATTGTGGACAAACCTGCTAACCAGCACGTCTACCTCGATATTCTGGACAATTATACCCTACCAACTCTGTGGCAATACTATAGAACCAAGCCTTGTTGGTACCAGCAGGATAATGCACCGAGCTATAAAGCAAGGACTGTTACGGCGTGGTTTGACGATAATTCCGGATCGTGTGTGGACTAGCCAGCACCGAACCCCGATCGTAATCCTATAGAGCACCTATGGGATGAATAATAGCGCCGAATAAGAAGTTTGGAACCAAGTTCTACTACTAAGCAACATTTAGCGGCAGCATTATGTGCTGAATGGAAGTGCATAAAACCATGTGTTCCAAAACCTTGTCGAAAGCATGTCTCGAAGGGTCAGTGCATGCATTAAGGCCAAAGGTGCCGACACCGTACTAATGTATGTCAATAAATGCTATGTTGTGTTTCTCTTCCAGGTGTCCGGGTACTTTTGTCAATATAGTGTGTGTATATATATATACAGTATATTAAAAATATGGACGTGTGTTCTTTTTTTTTTTTTCTGCCGTATATTCTCATTCAATTAATTTTCCCCCTTTTTTATATGAACCCACTATCGCTTACATTCTTCGAACCTCCACCCTCGCGTACCATCAGTTCAGCGCTATAGACAAAATATGACCATTTAACGCGGTTCGACAGTGTGGCATGTTCTCAAAGTTTTGCTGCTGCTGCTGTTATGCAAAATAACCAATTTTCGATGGATTTTTTTCACCTTGTAAATGACTGTTTCAAATATTTATCTCACAGTGCCAAATAAACAGAAATACACAGAGAAACAAAGACTGGAAATAACTTACCGTTGCACATGCATTCTGCGAATTTCATGTAATTTTCTTTTTCAGTAATTCTTGAAAGTCAAAGGAAAACGCTGGTGTTAAACATACAATCAAAACCAGTAAAATACTCGAAGTCATTTTTTGTGCTGATAGAGGTTTTGCGCTGAGTTATAGTTCTACTTGTAGTAAGGCCTGCTGACTTAGTGAGGGATGCTTTTATATACACCTATACATTTACCGACCTTTGGTACCAAAAAAAAAAAAAAAAAAAATTCGCAGTTTTTACTACGCAATCATTTTCGCCCTGTCGATTCACAGAGCAGGAAATATTTTACTTAGCACAAGGATAGCTGGTTTCACAAACATGTTACGTACAAAATACGCAATCTCCGGAACAAGAGAGCACCTGCTCAGGAACAATGAAATCAGGAATGAACACGGTCACGTATGCAAAACTCCAACAATAGGGAATTGTATAAATGTCGCTTAGGCAACTTCAAAAAAAAAAAAAAAATCGTTGTTCATAAGCCAAAATGGGAGTAAGTTTTCCTCATACAAAACAGAATTGAAGGAAATCCGAGCAAAATGATTTTTTTGCCAAAATTCCATACTACGGTCGAAAAATACTGATCTGTCTCATGTACTATCCGATTTTGGATGGCAAAAAGAAAGAAAAAAGATATACAATATAAAAAATACCACTTGCCCAGTTACTATAAAATTTACAACTTAAAACAGTATAACTATACTAGTAATCCAAATTTATTGGCGTAGAGCAGACATTTAACTTTCTTGAGAAAGCCATGTGGTTGATGTGCAAAAACTTTGAAACTTTGGTTTCTGTTCAACGCAACTAAATTCGGATTACCAATATAGTTACACTACTTTACACAGTGCACTGTGTAAATGCTGATGATACTGATAAACGAAGTACGGATTTTTCAGGAGAATGTAAAAGACGATGAAAGATAGAATAACAGCTCACTGTAATTAATAATAAGGAACTATACACCAGTTGTACTTAAATTAGCATAACTAGACTAGTAATCCGAATTTATAGGCGTAGAACAAAAGTCTACCTTTCTTGAAAAAGCCATCTGGTTGATGTACGAAAGGTTTGAAACTTTGATTTCAGTTCTACACCATTAAATTCGGATTACTGATATAGTCATACTATTTTAAACAGTTCACTGTGTAAATCCCGATGATACTGGTGAACGAAGTACTGATTTTATAGAAAAATGTAAAAACCATGAAAGACTGGATAACAACAACTCATTGTAACTAATATTAAAGTACTATACACCCACTATACGTAAAATGGTATAACTGCACTAGTTCCATCGATTTTGTTGGCGTATAACAGATATCCGAATTTCTTGAAAAAGCCATCTGATTGATGTGCGGAAGCTTTTTAGCACGTCTTTTGTAAAAAAGATCGTGCTAATGTTATCGGTTTGTCCGTCCGTCCGTCTGTACCCACCATATCTCTGCAACTATTAGTCCGCTTTGAAAAAATCTTTTTGCATTGGAAAGCTTGAAATATGCTAATCATGATCCTTTATTTCGTTTTTTTACGATGTACAATGTTGCCGCTAGAGGGCGTAAGTGCAGATGATATCGAATTCAAAAATGCGTTTTAATCCACATATTTGCTTCTAAACATCCGATTGAAAAAAATCTTTTATCTTTCGATTCCACTTATGTCGAAGAGTATTTTAGATATAGTTACTTTTTCAAAGTACGCATAGATTTTCCGCTAGGGGGCGTAAAAGTAAATTGCATTTTTTTCGATAACTCTTCTTCTAAAACTCCGATTTGAATTTTTTTTTTCTGCCGCGGATATATCCCCTGATGGAAAATCTTTTGCATATAATTTCAAATTTTTGGTAAAGAATGCTTTGGCCACCAGGGGTCGTAAGCGTTAATTTTGGCTTCTGATGTATTTGCCATAAAATCTGAGCTTCTAAAATATCGATTGAAAAAATTCTTTTGTGGACTGATGCCACTCCCATCGATAAACCTTTCGGCATATTTTCTTCTTAAAATATTCCACAGTTTCTCCGCCAGGCGGCGTAGATGTATATCTTATTTTCGTCAATATCTCTACTTCCAGAAGTCTGATTTGAGAAAAAATTCTACTTTGTTGGATAGTGTTTTCAGTGGGACATGTTTTTCATATAATTTCAAAATTTTCAAGTAATTCATAGACTTTCCGCTAGGGAGCGTAGAGGTAAACTGCGTTTCCCCTATATCTCTGCTTCTAAATCTCCGATTTGAAAAATTTTTACTGCACCGGATACAGCTCCTGATGGGAAATCGTTTGCACATAATTTCTAATTTTTGTAAAAAAATTGTTTGGCGTCCAGGTGGCGTAAATCTTAATTTCCGCTTCCGATGCCAAATATCAGCTTCTAAAATCTCGATTGAAAAAACGTCGTTTGTATACCGATAGTACTCATGTGGACAAACCGTTTAGAAACATTTTCTTCTTAAAATAATGCATGGTTTCTACGCCAGGGGGCATAGATATATATCTTATTTTTGTCAATATCTCTGCTTCTAGGAGTCTGATTTGAAAAATTCCTTCTTTGTAGGATAGTGTTTCTAGTGTGACATGTTTTTCATATAATTTCAAAAGTTTCAAGTAATTCATAGACTTTCCGCTAGGGGGCGTAAAGGTAAATGGCTCTCCCCCATGTCTCTGCTTCTAAATCTCCGATTTAAAAAATTATTTTTGCACTGGATACAGCTCCTGATGGGAAATCCTTTGCACATAATTTCAAATGTTTGTAAAAAATGGTTTGGCCACCAGGTGGCGTAAGTCTTAATTTCCGCTTCTGATGTAATTGCAGGAAAATATGAGCTTCTAAAATCTGGACTGAAAATAAAGTCATTTGTTGACCGATACCACTCATGTCGACAAACCTTTTAGGAACATTTTCTTCTTGAAATAATGCATGGTTTCTACGCCAGGTGCGTAGATGTATATCTTATTTTTCTCAATATCTCTAGTTCTAGGAGTCCGATTTGGAAAATTCTTCCTGTATCGCATACAAGACCTGATGAAAAATAGTTTTCTCATAATTTCTGATGTTTGGTAAAGAATGGTTTGGCCACCAGGGGACATAAGTGTTAATTTCTGCTGCTGATGTATTTGTAGCAAAATCTGGGCTCCTGAACACTAGACTAAATGTTTTTTTTCTGGCACCGATACCGCTCTTATGGAAAATTCTTTTGAGAATACTTTCTTCCTAAAATAATGCATGGTTTTCCCACCAGGGGACGTAAAGTCACATCTTATTTTTGCTCGATATCTCTGTTTCTAAGAGTCCAATTTGAAAAAATCTTTCTGTGTTGGAGAGCGTTTCCGGTGCGAAATGTTTCTCAGATAAATTCATGTTTTTCTTAACACACAAGTCTGCAACCAGAGGGCGTAAGCTCACGATTCCGTTTACAGCAATATCTGAGGGATTAAAAACCCGATTGAAAAACTTCTTTCTTCCGTCAGATACTATTGTTTTCCATACCGATTCCATTGACTTTGAATAGCTTTGATAAATTTCATTTGCGTCAGAACGGATTCAAAAGACGTGCTTATTACGCCCGAAAATTCGGTGTCATCTTTCTTGTTTTTTTCTTTGATTGGAGGTTTAACGGCACCGTGAGCAACTCAATGGGTTGCTCACGGTGTCGTTAAACCTCCAACTCAATGGGGGGGGGGGGGGCAGTCGCCCGTCCCTAATTTAGGGTCACTGGTTCCAGGGAAGGGAGAGAGCCAGTGCCGTAAGGCAAACACAACATCCATGCCTCGTACGTATGATCAGAAGCCATTGCTTAGATCACTGCGCCACGGGGGGGGGTGCTGCGAAAGTTTGGAAACTTTTTTTTCTGCTCTATGCTAATAAATTCGGATTACTAGTAAAAATTCGAATTACTAGTAAAGTAAATTGGAAACGAGCTAAATCTGAAAGAGGTGTTGTTGTAAACTTTGCTTTAATTAAATTAATAATTTATATAATTATGTTATATATATTATATATAATTAGTGATTTGGAGTCACTGAGTCTAGTGGAGGAAGTGGGAGTGCCGTAGGGAAGGCACACAACCTGTGCCTCATCCGGGACTCGGGCCGGAGTCCACCCGGACGAGTGGTTTGAAGTCAGCGCTTAGCCCACTGCGCCACCGGGGCAGCACCATGACCTGTTTATGTGGTAGGAGGGGGATGCCTGTGTGTATAAGAAAGAGATGCTATTTGTTATTATTTTAATGCAAGCGATGTTTTGTTGCATTTGACAGGACTCTCCCCATTCAAATTTTATGAACTACGAGAAATCCATTGTTTTAGAATTTCTGGGGTGTTCAGTGGCAACTCACCTCTAAAGAAAGTCATTTCAAAAACACAACACCATTTAGCCCTTGCAGTCTGGGAATGAATGACATACCATATTTATTAAGAATCATTTTCATGTAGCCAGAGAGTGAACTTCCTCTAATATGAATAGTAATCCTGCTTGAATATGTGGATATGCTGATTATATTAATAACTTTCATCGGAACTCTACCGTCTGTAGTTCCAAAAGAGCATTTAATTTTCACCGAAAAGCATCAAATATTTTCTTATATAATCGTCATCATCATTGTCAACCATTATCAAATCATTGTTGGATGAAAAGCTCGCGAAATTTCTTCCACAACCGTCTCTCTTTAACCAGTCTCCATGTCACTCCGGCATGCTTCCAGATTTCATTCACCATTTCCCATGTAGTCTTTTTCTGGGTCTTCTTCTGTCCCTTGGAATCCAGTCTAAAATTTCGGTTGTCCATCGGTGGTCCGTTCTTCTGCAAACATGCTCAGCCAATTACCATTTCTGGGATTTTACTCTGATGATGATGTCTTCACTTTTTGTCATTCTCCTTGTCCACGAGTTGCTCTTCTTATCTTTCCTGGGTTACACCAAGCATGAATCTGTTCAGGCTTCTTTCAGTTGTCTGCAGTCTTTTTTTTTTTTTTTTTTGATTGGAGGTTTAAGGACTACCATGAGCAACTCAATGGGCTGTAAGCAGTCGCCCGTCCCTAATTTAGCTCCACTGACGCAAGAGAAGGGAGAGAACCAGCGCCGTAAGACAAACACAACATCCATGCCTCACGGGATTTGAACCCAGACCCCTTTCGGACGAATAATCAGAGGCCATTGCTTAGAGCACTGCGCCACCGGGGCGGCTCTGCAGTCTTTGTATGGCTTTTTTGGTTAAGCTCCATGTATCTGCTGCGTATCTATCTATCTTCATACGATGTGTCGTATGGTTAGGTTTGATTAGTAACGTGCGAGGTTCTTTAATATTCGGGAGCTGGTAAGTTGTGGCATAGACGGATGTTAGCAAAATTGAAATGCCACCGCGGTGGCGCAGTGGTTTAAGCGATGACCTCTGATCTTAACAGCGATGATTTCCACGAGTCGAGGATCCGGTGTTGGTCCGGCGCTGGCGCTGACAGTCTCCACTTTTTCGCCGGCTTTCTCACTCCCTGTAGTTCTCCGCTGCCGAGGTGCTTGGAGAGGTATCACTGGTGTCCACGCGGTTAATGACCCGGCGTAGTTAGGAGCTCCGGATTCGTGAAGACCACCCTCTGTACTCTGTTATGGCATCATCGCTGTTAAGTAAACTTCTACTTTTGGGTTTTCTCCGCTTCGCCACTGCGACGCTCCTCCCCGCCAGTACGACGCTAACTAGATTGGGCTCAACGCTTCCGACCTCAGCTTTTATTTCGCTCATAAAATTTGCATGTTGGAACTTTTCCCCAGGTTGATTGATGGCGGATACCCAGGAGTTCAGCTTCGGGGTTATTCCCCCTTTTTATCCGCTATGTACTCAGCTAAACTGACATCGGCTAGTTGGAGACTTACACTCCCTTTTCGTGGGCGAAAAGGTCCTACCAGTTCCGTCTTACTTCCGCGTAAAGAGGAGTTCGTCTAACTGTTTTTCTCTTCTGTCTTTCTACTCCTTTCTCAGTTGCCAGGCACCTGCGTTTTGTCAACCTCTGGAGATTGCTCTTTTTTATGTACACGGCGCTTACTCGTATCGCTTGGCATGCTCATGTTGAGGTTGGCTGCTGAAATCGCTATATCATTGGTATTGCGTTCAGAGCCTTAGATCGTGGTGGACATGTCACCAAGAAAATGCACACATATCATTAGTTTACACGAACACACGTCTAAGACTTACAGGGATATTGCTAAAAAAGTCGGTGTCAGGCTCGCAACTGTCAGTCATGTCATCAATTTGAGTATCAAAACCGGACTAGTTTCTTGAAGTCGATAAGACAAATGTGCATGAAAGAACAAGCCAATGCCAAGGGGCGACGCCTATTTGATTCGGGAAAGTAAAATAGGCCCTCGAAAGACAAGTGATGCACTAAACAGGGATTTGAAAGAAATTAGAGGACAGCTGTTTAGATATACGCAAACGATTTCTGGCACGTGGTCGTAAATCCACTTGTGAAGAAACAATTTCTGACGAAACTGATGAAAAGGAAATATGCATGTCGAAATACAAACACTGGATCAAGGATCATTGGAGAAATGTGTTGTTCAGAGATGAAAGTCATTTGTTTGGTCAAGGCCTGCGGAGACAGCACATTCAGATGTCACCAAAAGAGAAGCTTCGGTATTCCACATTAACCAGACTGTGAAATATCATCGAAAGAAGGTATTTTAGCTATTTCGGCGCCAGAGGTTTGCATCCCGACGATGGTATCATGCGCCCGCTACACCACGTCGATATTCTTCAAAGAAGAGTTGATTTCGAGATGGCGAAAAGGTTTCCTGATGCATCTGGCACCTAACAGCAGTGCCTCGTACCTTACCATGCGTCAAGTGTGGTGAAAAACGTCATGAACCAGCAACTTATAAATGTACTTAACTATCCTGGGAACATCCAAGCCCTGATTCGGGTGTGGTACAGGGACCCAAAAATCGGCACTAACTCTTGAAATTTCGTGGACTCCATGCGAGGACGAGTTCAGATGCTACTTAGAGAAAGAGGTGGACATACCATGTATGTTATTAATAAGAAAATTAACATGACATTTTCTGTACAAATTGAAATGAATATTTTTTTTATTTCGGTGTATTTTATTCAATTAATTTGCACAAGGGTTTATGAAAATGTATGAATTTCCTGTAGGAAGTTGGAGAGAAGGTAGGAAAATATCGATTTTAAAAGCTCATTCGAGGAAGGGAAGCAGAAAGAATATCTTTATGGCTTTGATTTATGTCTCAGTCAAAATACGGGATTTGGGTTTTCATTATTCCAAGGTTAATTCCATACGGTGAAGGTAAAATTCTATGTTTGTAATCATTCACGGATGCAATCTGTTCCAAAGAACATGATAAAGAACACCGAGGCGTTTTCTGTGCTTGTTTTTTTAGCATGTCTTTTGTAAAAAATGTACGTGCTTGTCGAATCACTTTGCCCGTCTGTCTGTGGACACCATATCTCTGCAATTATCACACCAACTGAAGAAAATATTATTTCCGTTGAGAACCTTGAAATGTGAAAACGACGGTGCTTGCTTTCCTGTTTTCTTTTGATACAAAATTTCGCCGCTACAGGGCGTAAATTCAGATGTTATCAAACTCAAAATACATTTTATCCCATATAATTGCTTCTATTGGATGTGTGCAAAAGTTCTACTCGTTTTTGCAATAGATGCAAATTACGATCGGAGTAATTACGTCACAGATGACGCTGCAATACCGAATTTTCGGCCAATAAAGCGTGGAGCAGTAGAGCATGTAGATTCACTAGGTTTGTCCTAGTAAGTCATTTGTAACGGAAACCACAGACGATGTATCATGTCATGCGATAGGGGGCACATTAAACATTATTTAATGTACGAGTTCGATGAAGGCAGTACTGCAGCCGCGGCTTGCCGCAACATCTGTTAAGTGTATGGAGAGGATGCACTTGATGATAGCACATTTCGCGTTTGGTTTCGGAAATTCCGGCACCGAGACAGAAGCTGTAAGGTCAACCACGTCTTGAACGTTCATCCGTGGTTTCTGACGAGGATGTGGGCAAAGCCATAACAAATGGCCCACATCCAACCGTTCAGTAATTAGCAGAAACGTTGTCGGTACACAGAACAACAGTCTAAAGACGGATGCATGCGCTTGGGTTCATCACCAAGTTCGATTACTGGGTTCGGCACCAGCTTTCTGCAAAGCAACGAGAGTAGAGAATCCGTTCCTGTGTTTCTTTGTTTTGTCGTCACTGAAATGAACCGTTTTTGAGAAGAATTGTAACGGGTGATGGGAAATGGGTACTGTACCGTAATGTAAAGCGTCGACAAACTGTGTGCCAAGGTGCGGAACCTGCTTCACCGACCTTAAACGGAGGACTTCATCCCAAAAGTGTTTTGTTCAGTGTTTGGAGGGATGTCAAAGAAATTATCCACTGGGAGGTATTGGCACCTAACCGAACGGTAAGTGCTGACCTCTACTGCCAACAGTTGGACAGTTTGCGAGAACCACTGACATCGAAGCGGCCAGCACTCGTCAATCGCAAAGGCGTGATCCTTCATCATGATAACACCAGACCTCATGCGGCTTTAATCACTCGGCAAAAATTGCTGGACTTTGGTTGGGATGTGTTACCTCACCTGAAGCATTTTCCTGACCTGTCATCTACGGACTACTACTTTTTTCGATCGTTACAGAACACCTTCGGTCTTCGAACCTTCGATAACGAGGACGATGTGAAAACGGCATTGCATGACCTTTTTGACTCTAAAACACAAGAATTTTTCAGGCGTGGGATTCACCTACTTATAGAATGGCAAAAGGTCATACAGAATAATAGCAATTATGTGAAATCCTAGGTACGTTATTTGCTGTGTTCTCCTTTCTTTGTAGCCTACAAAAACGGGTAGAACTTATGCACATACCCAATAAATATCCGTTTGAAAATACCTCTCTTCCATTCGAGGTACTGTTTTTTTTTTCATGTAATGCATAGTTATAGGTACTGTTTCTTTTTCATGTAATGCATAGTTATAGGTACTGTTTCTTTTTCATGTAATGCATAGTTTTCCCTCTATGGGGCGTGAAGTTAAATCGTGATTTCCCCGATTTCTTTGCTTATACTGTAAGCGTTTGGCTTGAAAAATTCTTTTTTGCGTTGCATGGAACTATAATATCATGTTTCTTTTACAGAATATTTTCAGCAATATCTGCGCGTATAAAAACCCGAACGGAAAAGTCTTCTGTTGGTCAGACACTGCTAGGTAGGAAAACTTTTCGTGTGCATTTTCTGTCCTAAATAATTCACAGTTTAGCCGTTAGGGGGCGCAAATGCTTAATCTCCTTTTGTCGATATCTCTGCTTCTAAATGTCTTTTAACACAGAATTCTATTTAATTTATGGAACACTTTGCTTCTATTTGTGGTTTTTGTAGTTCACAGTTCAGGCGATAGGTGGTGTTAGTGTTTATAAATATTTGCAACTGTATCTCGACTGCTAAAAAATCCAATTGAAAACAATCTTTTTCCACTGTAGGTCAATTCGTTTCTGTAAAGATGTGGGATGTCGTTCTCTTTAAATAGCACATAATTTTTCTAGTTGGGGTCATACATTTCATAAACGTACTTTCTCTTTGCTTTCAGGAGACGTATTTGAAAATTTTGTCCGTAGCATAGCTTTTCTTATGCAGAATATTTTTCGCATTTTTTCGACTTTTTCATATTTTTTGACTTTTTCATTTTCAATACTTTCGACATTTTTCACTCTCCGAAATTCTTCCGCTAGGGAGTTTAAAGTTGCATTATGTTCTTTTTTTCTCTCTCTGTCGCTCTTCTATGTCTTTTTTTCTAATTGTTCGATTTGAAAATCTTTTTGTGTCTGTTATCTGCCTTCCGATATGAAATAATTTTAGCGCACAAGCTGTTCATTTTCGTAACATACATTTCCGGCGCTTGTGTGAGTAAGTAGTGGAAATAAATGTCTGTTTCCGGATATTGAGTCCACCGTTAATATCAGGGCTGATTTATATTATTTTAAGGGTTCCATTGACTATTAATAACTTTGAAATATTTTATTTGTGTCGAAAAGGATTCAGAAGACTTACTCATAGCAATTGAGAATTTGGTGTCATCTTTCCTGTTATCTTTTATCTTTCGGTCTGAAGTTAGATCAGCAAAACATGTTATTTCTAAATTTACAGTAAAATCAGTTGTTATGTCGTTTTTTTTTTGTAGAAGTCTGAATATATGAATAAATAGTAAGTAAATTCGGTTTTTAATTTACAATCTTTGTTAATTTGAGTGAGGAAATAGGATTGGAGGGGATATTACACCTGGTTTCTCCCAGCTGTATGATCCTCTGCTTGTGTTATTGCTTTATATGTACCTGTATTTTGTTTTTATTTCTAGAATTCTGTGTCAAAATGTGGTGTATTCACAGTAAAAGAAGTTTGCAACACTTAACAGAATGAAAAGTTTATTAATTGAAAATGTTAAAGATTTTCAGTACATCCACATGTATGAAAAGGTTCCATGTCCTTCTATCGCATTTAAGGCAGATTAATCCTTTTCCATGCAAATTTTATAGTTCTCGACCACACATTTCTGCAAAAAATAAAAATAAATACAAAACACATATTTTTTTCATTATCGCATTTAAATGAATGTTGCAATGATAAATTTCCTCACAGAATGCATATTTTTAGAATGCAATCATCACTAGAAAAATCCACCGCTTTTATCTGCGCGGTAATACACTACAGAGGAAAATGTAATTTCACATGTCTAGACCGTCTAGAGAGGTGTCTACAGGGTGATTGTAAGCTCCTTCAACAAAACAAGAGGGGTGCTAGCACACATCAAGACGAACCATATTTGCAAAGGAAACTAAGGCAGCTTTCCACTCCTAGTGTCAGAAAAGAGTACGTTCGATAAACGTCCAGCAGGCACACGGAGTTCCAACCAGTGCATGAGAAGCACAAGATGCAAATCAGGTGCGCTGAACACGCGCATAGACGATGAGGAGCAAACATTTAAAAACGTAACCAAACCCGTTCAGTGATATTCCCGTGCGAACATTACATGAGAATTGACGTATTCGTCTGACCGGCGCAACGTACTGTGTATTCCTGGAGCAAGTGCTTCTCAGTCTGTTGCAGGATGTTCCGCTCACCACACGGAGGGACACGTGGTATATGCATGATGGGGCCCCAGCACGCTTTGTCACCAAGGTCAGATACTTCCTAAATGCGGCATATCCCGGGAGGTGGATTGGACGTGGTGGACCTGTAGTTTGGCCTCTACGCTCACCGGACGTTAATCCACTGGACTTCTCCTTCTGAAGGCACATGAAAACATTTTTGCACGATACACCTGTGGACTTTCTGGAAGATCTCGTCTAGCCAATCGCTGATGCTGCGGATAAGATCAACACCACACCCGGAGTCTACGAGAGAGTGCGACAGTCCTTCATTCGCCGGTGTGGGCTGTGCAACGACGACCTAGGACGCCAGTATAAGCAGCTCCTTTGAGTCTTTCTCTGATGCAATTCGAATTGTGCAACACATAAATTAGGTATGTCTCTTTGATTTTACTGTTGAAGACTCAACGTGGATATACAACTTTACTCTTTTCTGGCACTAGGAGTGGAATGCGGCCCTAGGTTCCATTGCGAATATTGGTTCGTCTTGATATGTACTACCACCCCTCTTGTTTTGTTGAAGGAGTTTACAATCACCCTGCATATAGAACTTAAATGGACAATAACAATTGTTTAATGTACGGAATAGTTCGATATATACGAAATTTTGGATATGTAGAACTCAATACACACATTGCACGCATCTACTGTACTGTAGTTATTTCACAATAAAGCAGACCGAGACACTTTAACAAGAACGAAAAATAGCTTAATCTACAGCTTCACATGTTTACAGTTTATGAAATTAAATGTTCCTTCATTTTAGAAACTTTTCGTACGTTTTCCGGTATATTTAGTGTAAATAAAAGTCAAAAATAATTTACAGTCGTTTTGGTCCTTTGGACTAGCAATATAATGTTGTTTTCATGTAGGAACATTGTTCATTGTTCAGTTGAACTAACAAAAGACAAGTAACTAACAAGACGTACTACTTGAAGCTTGCCTTAACGTTGTTATAAAGATGTTGTACACTTACTGTCCTGCTCGAAATCTCTACGGACTGCTGGAAACAGTCATTCTCAGCAGGAGCTGAAACCCTCCACTGTGCACTGGAGCGGAACCATAACTGTGAACTATATACTGAACAGTTCATAAGACTGAAGCACATGAAGCACTCAAAGCACTTTAAGCTCACCCTCACAACTGTCTCATGAAGGCTGGTCTTCTATACTGATTGACGACGATGGTCAACGTCCCAAGTGTATGCGTCTTTGCACAAACGCGTTGGTTTAAACGGGAGGGGAAGCACAGCGGGAAATGTGACTCAGGGGCGTATTTAGAGGGGGAGGCAAAGGGGCCTTGGTCCCCCGAAATCAGTTTCACTTTTTATGTTATCTGTCAAAATAAGGTTAAATAATCAAACTGTGGGTTCCAATATAATTTTTATATATGTATGTTAAATCAAAATTTGTGTTATGAGAAAAGTTTCTGATTTCAAATTTTTGCAACAACAATAATGGAAAATTTAGTGAAATTGGGTTTTGATTTGAACGATATGATAACGCAGAGGTATGATGGGGCTGGAGCAATGCGATGGCAGTTTCGTGGAGTGCAGGCCTCTATTAGAAAAAAATATCCCAAAGCAATATATACTCATTGCATGTCCCATTCCTTGAACTTATGTTTGTCGGATGCTAGCAAAATGCCTAGCATAAGGAACTGTATGGGAGTTATATCAGAAACATGTTCGTTTTTCCACGCTTCTGCTAAACATACCAGCGTTTTGAAAGAAAGTATCCAGCGACTGCTACCTGATTGCAAGAAAGTTAAGATGAAAACTCTATGTGAAATTCGATGGATCCAAAGGCATTATGCCGTTCTTATGTTTAAAGAATTTCTGCATCCTATTATATCATCCTTAGAAGCGATTGAGCAAGAAGAGTCAGCAGAATCATCTGTCAAAGCACACACTTTGCTCAACTCTATATGTCAGTTTTCATTTCTAGTGGCAACTTTTGTCCTTAGTAAAATATTGTCCATCACATACAACCTATCTGAAAACTTCCAAAACAAGCAAATCGACTTAGTCAACGCATTAGAAAAATATCAGAAGTTACAACACTGCTAAACAGCATGAGAACTGAAGCAGAAAAATCCTTCAGCTTAATTTGTGATGCTGTAAAAACATTGGCTGTAGGCCTCAAAGTAGCAGAAGAAGTTCCACGTAGATGCAGTATACAAAAAAATAGATGCAATGTCCCATATTCACCTCCAGAAGAATATTTCCGCAGAAGTATATTTATACCCTTTGTGGATGATATAATTGAATCATTAAATGAAAGGTTTTAATCACAAAAAGAAGCACTAACTTCATTGCAAAACATTCTACCAGTTTTTGATGTGAAGAATGATTATTCCCAAATATTATCTGCAGTGAAAATGTATGAATCTGATTTAGGATATTCTGATGTAACAGAAAGCGAGTATCAATTTGGTGTCAAAAACGGGAAAGGGAAAAAGCAGACGTGCGCCCCAAAAACGCAGTTGAAAGTTTTGCATCATGCAATAAGAACTTATTTCCCAACATTTATATTTTGCTTCACATCTTGGCAGTTCTTCCTGTAACCACAGCATCAGTGGAAAGAAGCTTTTCCAGTCTTCGTCAATTGAAACCTTATTTGAGAAACAGTACATCAGAGTCAAGACTGAATGGGCTAGCTTTATTTTCTATTCATAGAGACATTCAAGTTGAAGATGAAGAAGTCATTGACAAAATCGGAAATGTACCTAGAAGAATAAATCTCAGTTTTTAAGAATTAGGTGAGTCCAATCAATTTCATTATTTCTCAAGGAGAAATTTGTTTTGTCACTCTTTTTTTTAATATGTACTCATCAGCTTAATTTAGGTATATATGTATGTTATATACCTAAAAAACTAAAAAGAAATACCTTTTTTTTTATTATTAACACGTTTTTTTTTCTTTTTTTATTAACTTCCATTTCATCCTGGTGGATTTCAGAAACTTCCAATTTTTCGGCACCCCCGAAAATAATTTCTGCATACGCCCCTGATATGACTATTTCCAAGAGTTTTGTGGACGAGAGTATTATGCTATCGGGAAAGGAAATAACATTTACCCAGATGTTACTGTAACTTTGAGTGCACAAAATTGTAGACAATGTCATTATAAAGCTGCATGGTTAAGATTCTAGAGAACTGAAAATAGGAGGCCCAGTCGAAACCATGAAAAACAGCCCCAGAGGATGACGCCTTCTCCACCAATCTTCACAGCTGACACACCACAGTTAGGCAGGTAGAGTTCACCTGTCAATTTCCACATTGAAACGGGTACGACGGACTGTGGTATGATAAGTGGGATACATCATGTCAGAGAACGCGTTTCCCGTACTCCAGGGTGTAACGGCGCGGAGCGTCACACCATTTTAACCATCCTGCTGATGTTAGGTTTTCGTATGGTTGACTCGTTACCTTTAGCTTTAGACGAATTGTTATAGTGCTGGCGTTACTTCCAGGAATATTTTGGAACTCAGTACTGAGTGTCGCAACCGATGACAGGCGATTTTGTCCCATCAGACTCTTCAGCACTAGAAGAGTTCCACTGTATCATTTTGCGTGTCTTTCAGGTCGCGATAGCGCTGTTGTTTCTTCTAGGCGTTTTCACGTCCCAACAATATCACTTGCTGTTCACCGGAAAGCTGCAGGAAGAGAGAAATTTCCCTGACTTGTTGTTAAGACGGCATCCTATGATCATGCCACGTTTAAAGACACTAAGTTCTGCTGCACGGCCCATTTTACTGTTCATACAAAGTCGAGTCACATTATTGCGACCACCTCCTACTTTTGACGTCAACAGCGAGTAGCCAATGAAAGAAGGCACGTGTCGTGAGCTGGCTTGGAGGGTATATAAGGTGTGATGTAGGCATTCTGAAAACATGTCACTCGTTGCTGTCATGGATAAAAGAAGAGATTTATCAGATTTTAAAAAAGGGATAATTATAGGCTTTCGGGGCAAAGGGTGGCAGTATTTCTGAAACAGCGCAGTTTGTGAACTGTTCACGTGTTGCTGTGGTTAAAGTGTATCGTGATTGGAGAAATGACACCATTGCGAATAAGCGACGTGGAAGCTATTACCTGTCATTGATGGCATTGATGGGAGAGGTGAACGTAGGCTGCGAAGCTGCGTGAGGGTCGGTCAACAGGCTACAGGGGAGCAACTCACTGGCCGAATGAACTAGGGGCTACCGGAAGTGTGTCTAAACCGGTAGTTCAGAGAACCCTGCTGCATATGGGGCTCCGATGAAGACGAATGGACCAGGGACTACCGGAAGTGTGTCTAAACCAAAAGTTTAGCAAACCCTGCTGCGTATGGGGCTCCAATGCAGACGAATGAACCAGGGGCTACCGGGAGTGTGTCTAAACCGACAGTTCAGCAAACCCTGCTGCGTATGGGGCTCCAATGCAGACGAATGAACTGGGAGTTACCGGGAGTGTGTGTAAAACGACAGTTCAGCAAACCCTGATGCGTATGGGGCTCCAATGCAGACGAATGAACCAGGGGCTACCGGGAGTGTGTCTAAACCGGCAGTTCAGCAAACCCTGCTGCGTATGGGGCTCCAATGCAGACGAATGAACCAGGGGCTACCGGAAGTGTGTCTAAACCGACAGTTTAGCAAACCCTGCTGCGTATGGGGCTCCAATGCAGACGAATGAACCAGGGGCTACCGGGAGTGTGTCTAAACCGACAGTTCAGCAAACCCTGCTGCGTATGGGGTTCCAATGCAGACGAATGAACCAGGGGCTACCGGGAGTGTGTCTAAACCGACAGTTCAGCAAACCCTGCTGCGTATGGGGCTCCAATGCAGAAGAATGAACCAGGGGCTACCAAAAGTGTGTCTAAACCGACAGTTCAGCAAACCCTGCTGCGTATGGGGCTCCAATGCAGACGAATGAACCAGGGGCAACCGAAAGTGTGTCGAAACCGACAGTTCAGCGAACCCTGCTGCGTATGGGGCTCCGATGCAGACGGATGGTCACTGCGCCTATGCAGCAAAGGTTCATCGGCAGAAAACGCTTCCATTTACACTGTGGAATCGGAATTGGACCTGCGCTGATTGGCAAAAGATTGCTTTCTCAGATGAATCATGTTTTCTGCTTCATAGAGCGGATGGACTTTGGCGAATAAGGCGAGAAACAGCAGAGAACAAACACTATCTAATCAATGCTGGAAGAACACAAGCTGATGGGGGCAGCGCTATGATCTGGGGAATGTTTTCGTGGCATTCCATGGGTCCACTCATACATGCGGAAGGCACTATGGACCGAATTCATTATGAATCCATCCTTGAAGACCACATACACCCATGCATTCTGATTGTCATCCTTGGGATTGATGGGATCCTCCAACATAAGAATGCGACGTGTCAAACAGCTGGAAATGTATGGGAGTGGTTGGAAGAGCACGATAAAGACCTCAAAGTTGTTCCCTGTCCTTCTAATTCCCCAGACTTAAACCCAATTGATCACCTGTGAGACCACCTCGATCATGCTGTTCGCTGTGTGGATAGTCCACCACGCACTCTCCAGCAGCTGTGAGATGCCCTGCAGTCACCATGGCTCCACATACCTGTGAACACCTTCCAACACCGTATTGAGTATTGAGTCACTCCCAGCCCGTCTAGCTGCTGTCCGCGATGCACACGGCTGTTACTCTGGATATTAGCTGGTGATCACAATAATGTGACTTGACCGTATATTTGTATGAGAGTTGTTCAGTAAGTAGTGAGACGTTATTTTAAAAAAGTACACCAGAATGTGAATACTCAAGAAACGCATATAGCCTATTAAATCCGCTTATTTTTGTCGTGTAATAAGCACAAAGATTTTCTAAGCTTTCGCATTCCTCTGGGAGGCTGTTTTAAGGCAGTGGTAAACATAAAAATGCAGGGAATTAGAACTCGTAAGAAAAAAAGATGATTTTTTTTAAATAACGTGGGTGACATCACGAGCATATTACATGAATTTTTATCACGCAATTATACGGTACGCCGCGATGTGTTTCCGGCTTTTAATCTCTTTTCCGTCTCTCAACTCTACTACCAGTGGTTTGTCACGCGTTATTGGAAGATGGAAACACATCATAAAAGTTCATCTAATATGCTCGTGATGTCACCCACGTTATTTTCGAAAATAATCTTTGTTCCTTACGTGTTCTAATTCCCTGCATTTTTATGTCTACCTTTGCCTTGAAAAAAGCCTCCCAGTGGAGTACGAAATCTTGGCGAATCTTTGTGCTTATTACACCGCAAAAACAAACGGATTTAAAACGCTATATGCGTTTCTAGAGTAAGTAGTGAGACTTTTTGCCTGAAAGAGTGAAAACATGACATACCTAAAAATAACACCAGCTTACATTTATTTTCTTGTTTGGCAAATATTTTAATATTTTAGATGAAGTTGGGCTTGCTGAGTTCGGAACTGATCTTATTTTTTGCATATTGTGTGCAGGTGTTTTTTTATAATTGACGTTTTTCCATGATGCAAAGTATATTCATTTTACAAATCAGTAAGGCGCTTTTTTAGGGCGTCAGTTTTTGAAAATGTAAAAACTGTTGTTCAGAAATATTGAGAATATTAACTACAACTTACTTTCTATGAAAGACATCTGGATGGCCCTTGTAGTACAAAGTAGAAGAGAAATACAGGAACGTACGCAGACGAGAACAACACAAACGCGCCAAAGTTGTTTGGTGAACGTTTTTCGCTAATAAGTGCTGTAACAGTCGTAATACTAACCTGGAAATTTCCCTCACGTCATTCAGCTACTAGCAGCATAAAGCCTCCCAGTGGAGTACGAAATCTTGGCGAATCTTTGTGCTTATTACACCGCAAAAACAAACGGATTTAAAACGCTATATGCGTTTCTAGAGTAAGTAGTGAGACTATTTGCCTGAAAGAGTGAAAACATGACATACCTAAAAATAACACCAGCTTACATTTATTTTCTTGTTTGGCAAATATTTTAATATTTTAGATGAAGTTGGGCTTGCTGAGTTCGGAACTGATCTTATTTTTTGCATATTGTGTGCAGGTGTTTTTTTATAATTGACGTTTTTCCATGATGCAAAGTATATTCATTTTACAAATCAGTAAGGCGCTTTTTTAGGGCGTCAGTTTTTGAAAATGTAAAAACTGTTGTTCAGAAATATTGAGAATATTAACTACAACTTACTTTCTATGAAAGACATCTGGATGGCCCTTGTAGTACAAAGTAGAAGAGAAATACAGGAACGTACGCAGACGAGAACAACACAAACGCGCCAAAGTTGTTTGGTGAACGTTTTTCGCTAATAAGTGCTGTAACAGTCGTAATACTAACCTGGAAATTTCCCTCACGTCATTCAGCTACTAGCAAGACAGTTTTTGTTTTACTATAAACTGCTGTAAAAGTCGAAATGCCGACCCCGGAAATTTCCCCCACATATTTGAGCACGTTCTGCTGCTGCATCTTGTTTTTAACAGCCTGAAAATGGAAATGATGACCCAGGAAATCTTCCCCACGTTCGATATTTTGTGTCAACTGCAATTTGTGAACGGTCCCTGACTGAAAATGGTGGGGCGACTTTTTCTTTTTCTTATGGGGATTTTTCGAATGTGGGGGACTTTTCTGAATTTCCTGTGGGAGACTCTTCCGTCTATCGTTAGCGGTATGTCCTGACGGTTTGTAATTGAATTCATTCGTAAGTATTTCAGTAGTCTTGAAGTTATGGCCAGCAATAGCAGTTCGTCTAGGAGATGTACAAAGGATCCAAATTCATTTTGCTATATATTATATATGCGGTGAAAACGTGTTGAAGAAACAAAGGAATAACAACACTTCATTTGTGAAAAAATGTGTATCTTTCGTACTTTGGCATGAAATTAGCAGACCAGGAGAAACCGTGAGCTCCCAAAAGTGTATGCCGTCCTTGTGTTGAAAAATTACGAAACTGGTCCTTAGGTATGTATGTGCTCAAGTTTACCATTTGGTATACCTATGGTTTGGCGTGAACAGCAATGTCATTAGGATGACTGTTAATTTTGCATATGTAACATTTCGGGGGCCGCCTCGGTGGCGCAGTGGTCTAAGGCGTTGGCCTCTGATCATTCGTCCGTAAGAGGTCCGGGTTCGAATCCCGGTCAGGCATGGATGTTGTGTTTGTCTTACGGCACTGGCTCTCTCCCTTCCCTGGAACCAGTGACCCTGAATTAGGGACGGGCGACTGCTTATAGCCCATTTGAGTTGCTCACGGTGATCGTTAAACCTCCAATAAAAAAAAAAAAATTCGGGGTGCTATAGGCATACCAAATCAAAGATGGCTTATCCTAATTTGAAATCAGCTATACGACTTGTTCTTCATAGTGAAAACGTGGCTGTTCTAATTTTATCTCTTAATTTGGATGCAGATGTGCCAACTGATTCAGAAAGAGAAAGATGCAGATTTCAGTATAGGGGAAAAGGGACTCCAACTGATAACCCAAACAGAATTAAACGATTTAGTCCCTGACTTAGGATTAACAAAGGCAATGCTTGGGTTCCAGATTGAAAAAAACTAATAACAAGTGAAACTATTTTCACCTATTACAGAAATCGTGAAAAGGAGTTTCTACGATTTTTTACAAATGACGATTCCTTAGTGTACTGCAATGATATATCCAATTTGATTCATCAATTAGGAGATATTCCATATGATCCAGCAGATTGGCGTTGTTCATTGACTAAAGTAAAAGAAGTTTAAAGGCTGTTTTGTTGAATAACGGAAATCAGTTGTCTTCTATTCCAGTTGCGCATTCCATATACTGTACATGAAGGAAACTTACGAAACAATGGAAATATTACTCAGAAAAATAACAATTGGCCAATAGGCCAATATGCGGTAACTTGAAAGTTACTGCTGTACTTTTGGGTCAGCAAGGAGGCTATACCAAATTTCCCTGCTTTTTATGCGAATAGTATAGCAGAAAGTGAGACTTACATTGGGTCCAAAAACATGGCCACCTAGAAATCCATTGATTCCAGGCACAAAAAATATAATAGCTGAAAATTTAGTGAACCCACAGAACGTACCGCTACCACCACTCCATATCAAATTAGGGATAATTAAGCAATTTGTGAAGGTTCTGGATAAAAGTGAATAATGTTTTCAGTGCCTTGAGTCACAGTTCCCTTCCCTGTCTAATGCCAAGATAAAAGAAGGAATATTTGATGTCACACAAATACGGAAACTAACACAAGATCGCCAATTTGAATAGCATATGACAGATGTGGAAAAAAGCATGGGATGGATTCAAAAATGCTATCAAATTTTTTTGGGGAAACACTAGAAGTACTAATTCAAAAAAAAAAAATGTGGGTGATATGTTACAGAACTTAAAGTTGTGAGGATAAAATATGAGCATCAAAATGCCTTCCTATATTCTCATTTAAACTATTATCTGGACAATTTAGGTGCAATGAGTGAGGAGCCAGGTGAAACTTTTCGCCAAGACATCAAAGAAATAGAACGACGGTATCATGGACGGTGGGATAAACATACTCGTATGATGGCAGATATTTGTTGGTGCTTAAAAACAGAGACTGATATTAGCGGTCACAAAAGGAAAACCATTCAAAAAGCATTCCTTGCTCCAAGAAAACAGCTGAAATTTCTTTAGGGTGTAAATAGTTCCATTTTACACAGTAATAATTTAAAATTGGCTGGATTCATGCGGTAAACATATTATTGTAAGTATATACCATTATGTATTAGGTGTACAAATAAGTTTTAAAGCGTTTTAAGACAACGCAACATGTAATTTGAGAGAAAACAACAATATCTTTTCGAATCAAAATATGAGCCGTCATTATCTATCACCTTCCGCCATCAGTCGGGCAGCTTATGGATTCCAGCCATGAAGAATACTTCATGGTGTGACGCGATGAAGTCGTCAACCCATTTTTGCACTTTGTCACATGTCTGGAAACATACATAAGACAAACCATGTTGGACCGATCGGAACAAATGTTCGTCTGAAGGGGGTTATGTCCGGACTATACGCCGGGTGCTCCAAAACTTCCCAGCCAAACGTCAATAACGCATCCTTGACCGATGTCGTGACACGCGGCCTAGCGTTGTCATGCAGTAATTTTACGGGACGCAATCCTTTGCCTGTGAATTGATGTTTCCGAGATATTTCCTGGTTCAATAGCAGCAACTGTTGCTTCTATCAGTAGTAACAGTTTGATTCTGTTCCAATAGTTCCTAACAGAGCACACCCTTCATATCCCACCAGATGCACAGCGGCAATTTCTTGGAGTGAATATTGCGTTTCGGTGTCGAAGTCGTTGCTCTTCCGGGGTCTACCCAGTGTTTTTGTGTTTGGGATTGTAGTACCATATCCACTTTCATCACCAGTAACGATTTTCCACAGGAAAGCCTCTCTGTGTTGTTTATTCAACAGATTCAAACACTTCATGACACGCTCATCCTTGTTCCTCTGGCTCAGGTCATGTGACACCCATTTTCCTTCCTTCTGAATGTTTCCCATAGCGCGCAAACGATTAGAAATGGCTTGTTGAGTTACTCCCAGTTGTTCAGCTAGTTCGTTTTGTGTTTGAGACGAATCTTCATCCAGTAATGCCTATATATCCTCATGAGCAAACTTCTGCGAGGCGCCGCTAAGTTCTCGATCGCTAACGTCAAAATCACCTGCTTTAAACCTTCTAAACCAAAACTCACACGTGATTTTCCTTACAGAATTCTACCCCAGAACAGAACAGATCGATGCACATGCTTTTGCAGCACTCTTTTCTTGATGAAATTCGCAACGAATGCAGTGTCAGATAAATGCAGTTTCGCTTGCCATTTTCACCTACTGATGTGCAAGTGCGTTTGACTGTTCGGCAAATTTCTGTGTCACATTTTATACTCTGTACAAGTTACGGTCACATGACAACAACGCGGGGGAATATCGGACATGTGAATATGCGGTATACATCACACAAAAAACGCTTTAAAAAACTTATTTGTACGCGTAATACAGTATATGTGTATCCGCATCACAATACACTCATTGTCAAAAAAATAGTTGCACTTAGGACATGTCGGATTGCAATGCTATCCGGGAAGAAAGTAAAAGTTACCAGGAATAGTAAATGATTAAACATTGAGACTGATATGGTGTGACGTGCCTGCCCAACAGGATGCACACGACATAAAAGCAGATAGCATTCAAAACGAACGTCCGCGTAGCTCAGTTGGTAGAGTGATTTATTCCGGAATGAGGGTACCCGGGTTAGAGCCCCGGTGTGGACTAAAAATAACGGAGAAATTTACTTCGTTATAATGGGCAATATTTATTGAGCTACACACCAACAAGTAGTGTTTCTCACTATGGTGTTGGGCCGCCATGGTTGCTCACACAGCATGCCAGACGTCTCGGCATGGAGTTGTAAAGGTTCCTAATGGTGTTCGGCGATAAGCCATCCCATACAGATTGGATCTTCTCACGCAGTTCCTGCAGATTGTGCGGTAGGGGTGTAGTGTGGATAGCGCGTCCAATGGCACCCCACACATTTTTGATCAGCGATAGGTCTGGCGATGCGGCTGGCCATGGCAGAGTGTCAGTGTCTTGAAGGCAAGCTAAAGAGACAACAGCAGTATGCGGACGTGCGTTGTCCTGTTGGAAAATCTCACAGGAGTGAGCGTTCAGAAAAGGTAGGGCCACTGGTTGCAGGACATCATTAACGTAACGTTGGGCTGTTAAAGTGCTTGCAATGAACACCAACAGTGATCTGGCATCGTAAGCAATTGCACCCCACACCATGACACTAGGCCTTCTGAACGTGTGGCACTCGAAAACAAACCTTTCATCTTGGCGCTGACCACGGTGTCTCCACACACGGATTCGGTGGTGGTTTCCTCCAGGACAAAATCGGAACTCATCACTGAAGATCACCAGCTGACATTCTGAGTAGCTCCATGACAGTCTGGCACGACACCATTGCATTCATTGGCGACGATGCAATGGTGTTAAGGGCAGTCGTCGTAACGGTCTACGTGCGTGTAGTTCTACGTCTTGCAGCAGCCTGCCAATGGTTCTGGCACGAATCGGACGATGCATGTATGGCACCACTGTTCGCTGAATATCCGGAATCGTGGCTGTTCGGTCACTCCGCGCATGTCGGACCACCCGTCGGTCCTCTCTCTCCGTTGTTCGTCTATGTCTCCCAGACCTTTCCTGTCACTGCTGCGCGCTTTGTTCTATCCATTGCCGCCAACAGCGTGCTATGGTGATATCCGTATGTACGGTATTGCGCGCAGTACCAATATTTGAAAACAAGATGAAAGCAGTTTTCATTTGTAAGCTGGTGTAATAGCCGCCAGCATTTAGACATCGGTCTCGTTGCGCAAGTCCTTGTATTCCTGCAGCATAGAAGGAGGCAGGCTACTGCTGCAACAAGTTATCCACAGCTTCACGCACCTGATCATCCGAAGTGAAACGTGTGTCTTTGAGAAATGTTTTCATAGGTCAAAAGATGTGAAAATATCAGGGCGATAGCTTAAGACTATACCCCGGATGTTGAAGGATTTCCCAGCGAAAGCGCTGCAATATCCTTTGCGTGATAACTGCCGTATACTGCCAGAAGATATCATAGAGAAGCACAATACCCTGAGTGACGTTGCCAGGTCTCTTGTTTTTGATGGCTTGTCGAAGCTTCATTAAAGACAATATCATTCGGCATTAATGATTGATCCTTTTGGTAGCCACTCAAGAAGCAGTGGTCCTCGATGGTCGAAGAATAGGGTTAGCGTCACATTGCTTGCGGAAATAGTGGACCGTGATTTCGTCAGCGGTGACGATGATGCATGTTTCCAGAGTAAAGCTGGTGTCATTATTTCGGCTCTGGCTCGAAATAATGACACCAGCTTTCGACCCCAGCAATAATGCATGGCAGAAAGTTTTCACCTTCTTCATGGTAGCAGAACAGATGTTGTAACGATAGCTCCATTCGCATAATCTGTTCATAGAACAGATGTTTCGGTGCTCACGTGCGCAGACGTTACGTTATTCAAGATGAAAATGCAGGGTCGTATTCACAGTTTCGATGTTCACACCAGCACTGTTCGGCAGTTCTCGGATCGCGAACCTTCGGTTGGCGTTTACTGCAGCATCCACAACGTGCAATTTTCGTCGCTGAAAGAGACACGAGGTGGTGCTCCTGATCGTGGCTGGTACGCAGTGCTTGTCCGTCCACCACTGAAGAGCTGGTACCACGGCATTACAATACTGCGTGGAAGACAAGCAGGCCCATATACTCTCTTCATTCGTCCGTAAATTTCTCTTAGTGGAGTTTCCGTCGTTCTCAAAAACTGAATTACAGGACGTTGAGCAACTTTGGACGTACATATCTCCTACGAGAGAACAATAAAATTAGTCTAGCACGTGACACGGCTTCCGTAACAAGCAAGCTGCAATGCAGTTGCATTGCCTTTAAATCGCCTGTACACTAGTGCCACCCATTGGCAAAATTAGGAAGCGCAAGCGCACTAAAGACAAAGAGTCTCACTCTTTACTGAACAACCTTTATACAGGTGTTTGCAGGCCACGCTCTTCTTCTCATACCTATGATGGGCAACGGCTGTGGCGTATGTGGGCACATCTACTATAAAAAGGGGTGTCCGGATACTTTTGACTGTATAGTGTATTTCATCATCAAAAAGTTCATTGACTGAAAAATATTCAAAATCTGTAAAAAAATAAAATACAACTAAAAGAAACTCCGTTCTTGTCTACTTATCAAACAGCTGCTTTATGGTCTAAACGTTTTCATTATTTATCAAGTCCCTTGGCTTAATTTCGGAAGTTTCAGCAAAGTAGTTTACTCTTTCTCTTCATTTAACTTTCTCAAATCAAGTCCTACACATTTCCAGCGGTCGTTTCTTTATTCCAAAAACCTTCCACTTCACATTCTTCATCAGCTTGGTTGAAGAGCTTAAGTTTCATTTGCAAAGAGTTCTTCATGCAGTATGCCTAGGTATTGACAATTTAAAACTTCGAGAGATCTGGAAACGACAAACGTCTGTTCTTTCAGCTCAGTGTTAGACACTTTTTCTTTTTCAGAAAAGGCATTGCTTGATGCGTGCCATGATAAATGTTTCGTAAATATCGTTCTCCTTGAATATACGCTTTTTAAAAGTCTACCCATTATTCTTGCCTACGAACCATCACTTTAATCAATGAACTAATAGTGATAAATTGTTTGTTTTAAGATCAATATGGGTAAGTTACTAATTTTGGAATATCTCTGCGAAAGAATCACTTTGTATTTTATGTCGATCCATGGATAAGAGGGTGAAGATCATGGGCAATCACAGTGGGTACTGTGACGTATATTCTAAATTAACTTTCCTTTTTAGTTTCTTTTCCTATGTAAATCTTGAGTTTGTTCTCAGTTATACTTCACACTTAACGTGTTATCTTTTCTCTCAAACGAATACTGTTGGCAACATAATTGAGGTGGAATGAACGTGACGTATGCCTGTTATTAGATAAGAACCAGAGCTATAAACTATGAGTAAACAGGAGCGTTGTAGAGCGATTAACGTGGAAAGATTAATGTACAGCGTTGTTGGTGTGTGGTGTGTTTAATGTGGAGTGTTGATACCGATTTGTTATGTGAAGTACTACATCTGTGCTGGAGAAATAAAGCATCTTTTCCGTAAGTTTGACTTCTATTTTTAAATGTTTCGTCTGGCCGTTAAGGTTTAATTTAGGAACTTTTTCATCGTATAGTGATGTTTTAAAATAACGTAGCAGTACGAAAAGACGTTTATGTTATAGTACTTATGTCCCCTTCAAGATTATAAAACGAGGGTAGGGCATACCAATGACCCAGAGGTACAAGTCCGACAACCTGCATCTAACAGAAGTTAGTTTTAGCTAAATTAATTTATATACAGCGCGGGCTTGGTTTGATGGCACTTTTCTCATATAGTAAATAGAATTTTGCGATGCTATTCCTGAGCAAACGCCTCATGTTAAACAGAAGGAAACATCGTTTTTTAAGGAAGAAACATTTCAGACAAAAATAAAGTTCAAATTAATTTCACGATTATTATTAATACGTACTAAAATAATTATTCCTTTTTTCCAAAAATTGCAAGCAAAAATACTGGAAAGTAGGGCCATTTCTGAAATGGTCCATCGGAAAATGTCCCTGTAATCCAATCTATCGGTAAATGTCCCTGTGATCCAATCCATCGGGAAATTTGTATGTGATCCAATCCATCGGGAAATGTCTTTGTGATCCAATCAATCGGGTAATGTCTGTGTGATCCAATCCATCGGGAAATATCCCTGTGATCCAATGCGTCGGGATATGTCTGCGTGATCCAATCCATCGGGAAATGTCCCTGTGATCCAATGCGTCGGGATATGTCTGCGTGATCCAATCCATTGGGAAATGTCCCTGTGATCCAATCCATCGGGAAGTGTCCGGGTGATCCAACCCATCGGGAAATTTTTATGTGATCCAATCCATCGGGAAATGTCTTTCTGATCCAATCGATCGGGTAATGTCTGTGTGATCCAATCCATCGGGAAATGTCCCTGTGATTCAATGCATCGGGATATGTATGCGTGATCCAATCCATCGAGAAATGGCCCTGTGATCCAATCCATCGGGAAGTGTCCGGGTGATCCAACCCATCGGGAAATGTCCCTGTGGTCCAATCCATCGAGAAACGTCCCTGTGATTCAATCCATCGGGAAATATCCGTGTGAAACAATCCATCGGGAAATATCACTGTGAACCAATCCATCGGGAAATGTCCCTGTGATCCGATCCGCCCCTTATTGGTAACCACAATGTAGTGCAATTCCACCAACTTGAGCATATCAATATAGAATTAAGAAAGAATGTCATATTCTACAGGTTTGTTTCGGTTCATACATTTTAGCGGAGCACGGTGTTTGCTCAAAGTCCGTGAATTCGTATTGTAAATGTGCTTTGGGAATCTGAAATTGCTTAGTAACATATAAGGCGAAGTTGAAAAACGTTGAAGCATTTTCAAATCATTCACGAAATAACTTAATACGGATTTAAGGGAGAGAGAGAGGGAGACAGAATGTCTTACCATGTGTTCCATGAACTTTTCCTTTTCTTCGTCTGTACGCTCTGCTTTCTGCAAGAGAGTAAAAAAGAACTAATGTAAGGGGTTGTTTTCTTCATTTTGCGTGCATTTGTGTTAGAACTTACACATTTACACTATAGATAGAAAAGGATAATATGTTTGTGTGAAATGACTTTGTTTGATACTCAAAAATACTCTCTTAAAATACACTGCTGGCCACCCAAAATGCAACACCAAGGAGGACACGAGATAACAAAGCCAGATTTACTGGACACATAACAACAGATACAAATATATATATGGCCGTTATGGCTGGCAATAACGGCCACTACACGCCGCGGCATCGAACGAAAGAGGCTTTGGATGTGGGCTTGGGGTTTGTCGGTCCAGGCTGCTTCCACACGTTGCCACAGTTCATCAAGCGTAGCCGCGATTGCTGCTTGCCGGGCCACTCGGTTGCCGATCAGCGACCAGACGTCTTCGATGAGCGACATATCGGTAGAACAGGCGGGCCACGGCAGCAGTGACACCTCGTGGGCCGTGAAGAATTGTTGCACGATGCGTACCACGTGCGGGCGCGCATTGTTCTGTTGAAACGTGGCCGCTGGCAGGTCCTGCAGGTAAGGGAGGACTACAGGCTCCAAAACTTCGGAGATGTAGCAGTGGCTGCTGAGTGTACCGGCGATGCGTACCAGAGGCGTCCGGGAGTCATATCCAATTGCGCCCCAAACCATAACGCCAGGCGACGGACCGGTATGGCGATGCATAATGCAGGCGTCATACAATCTGTCGCCGCGGTGCCAAGTTCTTTTTTTCGTAAGTTATTTTTCCACTTTGCAAAATTTTTCATATCAACATTTCTTGAAAGCGATATTTTAAAAGAAATGTTGATATGAAAAATTTTGCAAAAGGAAAAAAAAACCTACGAAAAAAAGAACTATTTAAGAAAAACAAAACGATCAAATTCCCAAGTAGCGAAAATTACATTCAAAAATAAATCATAGGGTTAGAAATAATACTCGATCGAATTACGAATACAATCAGTTTCGAATATTCTCTCGCTAATATTTATTTAAAACCAAAATCTCCGAACGTTGTTAAATAAAAATTCTTTTAGTGGGAAAAATAATAAATCATCTACGAAAAGGTTTATAATAAAACAAGAAGAATTTGCAAACACACACACACAGCAAAATTTTCTGAGGGGAAAACGACGTTGACCGGGGAAACATTGAATCTACGAGAACAGCAACGTAGAACGTACATACATGTATAACTATTTATCGAATAATTGTAAAGAATCTTAAAAAATGCACAAAGAAAAACAAATTCTTTGAAAAGAAACATTAAAATCATAAAAATCACCAGAAGGAAATAGAAAGAAAAATTCTCAAGACGAGAGATTGAAAGAAAAGTTTCCACAAACACGTGTTAGATAAAAAAAATAAAAAAAAATTGAAACATTTGTAACGTCACCCACCCTCCGTACCGAGATAGCGTTATGGTTAAATTAGTATTTTGCAATACTAACTCCTCACCCCTATGATACCATGTCAAGATGAGGCAGTATTTTCTCCAAGCCACCCCCCTGCAACACCCACATGACGCTATCAGTCCCTAGCAATCACCCAAGGTGGCCCAAGATGTGACCCTCCGCCACTCCATGACCCTCCACCTACCAAAGTGGAGGGTCCCATAGGTTAACTTTGACCGTCCACTGATGTAAAACCCCCCTTTTCCTACACTACTCATAGATAAAGGTTAATGTGCATTGGTATATCGTTGAAATCCTTGTGGCGTCACATTAAAAACACCGTGTGCGTAAGGCTTAATAGTTGTTGCAGTCGGTATTTAGATGCAGGGTATACTAATATGAATGAGAAACCTAACGTTCCAGACATAGTGGAACTTTGGATTTCTGGCGATCAGGAGGATCAGATTTCTACGGTTTGTCAGCTGTGCTTTCTACTGTTTCTACAGCAACTTCCGGGGATATACGAATGCTACAGTAAATTCATTATCGAAATTATGACTGAGTACACTTGAGTCACAGCTTTCAATTAATTAAATCTTTAGTTTAGCACTGTCTATGACAAGAGGATGAAGAGACTCCTAACAGGTAAATGGTCATAGCGTTGGTTGGGAAAGATTCAACATTACTTTACCGCTCATTTGTACCCTGCCGCCCCGGTGGCGCAGTGGTCTAAGGCGTTGGCCTATGGTCATTCGTCCGTAAGGGGTCCGGGTTCGAATCCCGGTCAGGCATGGGTGTTGTGTTTGTCTTACGGCACTGGCTCTCTCCCTTCCCTGGAACCAGTGACCCTAAATTAGGGACGGGCGACTGCTTATAGCCCATTGAGTTGCTCACGGTGGTCTATAAACCTCCAAAAAAAAAAAAAAAAAAAAAAAAAAAAAAAAAAAATTGTACCCTTCAGTTTTAAAACTTACGATGTTTCCAGAGCCCATGCACTGATGTGTATCTGCTCTTGTGAGGGGAAAAGGTGGACCCTCATGTTATTAGATGGCTATGTATAATGATGTTTCCAGCACCTAGCAGAATCTATGGCTCGACGTGTGGCTGCTTTTGTAAGTGGAAAACGCGGACGCACACGTTATTAATGATGGAAATGTATTATAATGTTTTCTAACTCCTACTGGAGCCTATGCCTGGACGTGTGGCTGCTCTTGTATGGAGATAAGGTGGACCCACACCTTATTAGGTGACCAGGAATAAAAATGTTTCCAACACCTAGTAGAGTCCGTGGCTCGACGTTTGGCTGCTCTTGTAAGGGAAAAAGGTGGACCTACACGTTATTAGGTGACCAGGTATAATAATGTTTCCAACACCTAGTAGAGTCCGTGGCTCGACGTGTGGCTGCTCTTGTAAGGGTAAAAGGCGGACCCACACGTTATTAGGTGGCCAGGTATAATAATTTTCCAAAACCTAGTAGAGTCCGTGGCTCGACGTGTGTCTGCTCTTGTATGGGGAAAAGGTGGACCCACACGTTATTAGGTGGCCAAGTATAATAATTTTCCAACACCTAGTAGAGTCCGTGGCTCGACGTGTGGCTGCTCTTGTAAGGGTAAAAGGTGGACCCACACGTTATTCGGTGGCCAAGTATAATAATTTTCCAAAACCTAGTAGATTCCGTGGCTCGACGTGTGGCTGCTCTTGTAAGGGGAAATGGTGGACCCACACGTTATTAGGTGGCTAAGTATAATAATGTTTCCAACACCTAGTAGAGTCCATGCCTTGACGTGTGACTGCTCTTGTAAGAGGAAAGCGCGGACGCACACGTTATTAATACTGGACATATATTATATTGTTTTTTAGTTCTTACTAGTGTTCATTCTTCGACGTGCGGCTGCACTTGTAAGGGGAAAGGTGGATCCACACAGTATTAGGTGGCCAGGTATGATAATGTTTGCAACACCTAGTAGAGTCCGAGCCTCGACGTGTGGCTGCTCTTGTAAAGGGAAAAGTTGGACACACACGTTATTAGGTGGCTATGTGTAATGTTTCCAACAACTAGTACAGTTCACTCGTTATTATGGGGCTATGTATGATAATGTCTTATACTCCTGGTAGAGTCCATGCCTCAACGTGGTGGCTGCTCTTGTAAGTGGAAAACCCGGACGCATACGTTATTAGGTGCTTATGTACGTATAATGACGTTTCCATCACCTAGTAGAGTCCATGCCTCTACGTGTGGCCGTTTTGTAAGTGGAAAACCCGGACGCATACGTTATTAGGTCGAAATGATAATAATGTAACCCCTGTCTTTAGTCCATGACTCGACATGTGACTGCACTTGTAACGGGAAAGGTGGACCCATACGCTATTAGGTTTCTATGTATAATAAAGGTTTTCGACACTTGGTGGAGTTCATACCACGGCGTGTGGCTGCTTTGGTAAGGAGAAAAGAGGTGGGCCCACACTTAGTTAGGTGACTATATATGATAATGTTTCCAACACCGGCCAGCGTCCATGCCTCGACATGTGGCAGGTGTTGTGGGAGGGAAAGGTGGACTCGAGTCCATCTTGGGTGGAGGGAAAGGTGGACAGAGTCCATGCCACGAAGTGTTGCTGCTATTGTTACGGCGAAAGGTACATCCTGCGGAAGAGGTGGCTCACTGTTCTAAGCGCTGACTTCAAGCCATTCGTCCGAGATGTCTGCGGGTTCGAATCCATGGGAAACAATATAAATGCTTGTTTTACGGCACTGGATCTTTTCTTCCCTGGAACTTATGGCCTTAAATTAGAGACGGGTGACTGTTCTACACCCCATGAAGTTACTTACAGTGGTCGTTACCCCATTCCAACACTCTCTAGAGTTCATACCACGATGTGTTGATATTTTTTGTGAGGACAAAAGGTTGACTCATGCGTTATCAGGTGGATGTGTATTACCCTTCCGTCTAGTTACACTCAATGTACAAAACATTAGGCATATCTATCTAATGGCGTGTTGGTCCTCCGATTGAATGAATAACAGCCTATACGCTACGAGTTATCGACTCAACTTGATGCCGGAGGGCTTCCGAAGGTAATGCCAGCCATGTGTCTTGCGGTATTGCTAGCACCTTTGCTAGAGATGTCGGTTCACGACCCATGGATCTAACATTGCGCTCTACAGCATCCCAGAGAGTTTCAACAGGCTTTAAATCCGGAGACATTGGGGGAACCACTGTATGATTTCAAACGCAGTCAGATGAGTGTTCCTCGAGCCATGCCCGTGTGCTTGCGGCTCACTGTCCTGTGCACTGTCCTGCTGAAGCGGATGGCCGGCTCCAGGAGGCGTAAAGTCCATGAAACCATGTGTGTGGTCAACTAAAATATGCTGGTAGTGCGCAAACGTTAAGGACATCTTCAGCACACTAAGTGGTGTAATATGTTCTACGAGAACGCTCCCCAAACCATCACAGATCCACCATTAACCTGAACAAAACAGAGCTAGCATGATGGGTCTACGTCCTCAAGTTGCCGACAATACATCAACACTCTCCCGTCTGATTAGTACAGCTCGAAACGGAATTCATCATGCCACATGACGTGGCCCAACTCTGCAGAAGTTCAGTTTTGAAGTTCCTAGCAATAGGCCAGGCATGATGTCCGATGACCAACAGTCAACAGGGGCACACGTGTAGAGCGTCGGTTTCTGTTGACCAAGGTACGTAACTTGCGCCGTTTTACTCGTTGACACTTCTGGGCCCTTAGACATTTGACCTGGATGTGATTTGCAGCGCCGTTGCGTAAAGGTCGGTCTGTATGAAGCTGGACAGTCTACGTCAACGCCGGTCATCGATGGCGTGCGGTCCGCCACCTCTTGCTCTTTGGTCGTTGGTGCTTCAGTTGATGGTATACTCACGGAACACTGTTGACACGGTTTTCCTCGGGAACCCTTGGGTTCTTACCACTTGGGAGATAGAATGATCTACCTGTCTTGCACCTACAATGCGTCCACGATCAAAATCGCTCAGATCACCACGCTTACTTATGTTCATCTATTGCGATACACTGTTGATGAGCCCTGCTGTCCCCATATGTATCGTCTGCTTTTGCATTGAAGTTGTTTCGTTTTGCACGGGGATGCCCTTGTCAACTACCCATCACCACTGTCTTTAGTCTGTTGTCTATTGACAAGGGAAACTATCGGACTTCCCGAAGACAATCGTCACAGAACGTTCTGTGGTGGGCAGACATGACACCAAAGTAACAGGTGGGAAGAACGGAATTCCGCAATCGCCAACAACCCCTAGAACATGGCTTATAAAAGTGGGACGCCTGCCTGTAATGTATGCAGCCATAAACGGTCAAACAACATTTAGATATAGGTACCTAAATGTCGAGAGAGACCACGTACAACACCATTAAGTTGCAAATGTCATATACATACCTCACTCACGTCATGGTAATGTGTTGAGAGAAGGCAGTGCTGCAACGGCTTCCTTTGCGACCTTCGCATTGTCATAGACACTCTGCATGGTTTGTCCGGAAAACTGTTCGTGAATGCTTTTCCGTTTCACTTTGGAGGGTGATGGTTCATAGGAACTCGAAGTGCTTGGCACGTTGTGTGCTGGAGTACCCGGTATATCACTATGTTCAGATAACGTGTCCGACATTTCATCACTATCACGCCACAATGCCTGTCCTTCAAACATGTCAGCGCCTCCAATGGCATGTTTCTCCAAAACGCTATACAACTGTCTTGCAATTCGCATGTCGGTGTACCTTGGAGCCGTGCCGTCCGCTTGGTATTTCTGCGTCACCTCGTTCACCAGTATCTGTACTACAGCATGATGGTTACAAGCCATTTTCTTGAAACACACAACACAATATTTGTATGCGTACGTACAGGCCCGTGCGCTGTCTCACACTACTCACGTTTAACAGTCACTGACGTACACAACGCAAGACACCTTCCAGGCATGCGCAGTATCACCCAATCACATCACACCCAAATTTACATGTTTTTTGACACTTAATGGCTGCATACATTACAGGCAGGCGCCCCACTTTTATAAGCCATGTTCTAGGGGTTGCGGGCGATGGCGAAATGCCGTACTTCACACCTGTCACTTTGGTGTCACGCTTGTCTACCACAGAACGTTCCGTGACGATTCTCGTCGGGAGGACCGATAGTTTCCCTTGTGAGTGTATAAGACTATTATATAGAACACCTGTGTCATAATTTATCCAGAACAGAGATACTTTATCTAGTATAGGCTCCGAGTATCGGTACATCTAAGGTTTAGAATACAACGCCCATGTTTAGGTTGCTACAATTTTTTGCTATTTAATTATCTTAATTGTTTATTTTGTTTATTCATCTATTCCTACACAAAGGACAGTACCTTTTCCATTTTCTTGGTCTGTAGACTTCCGCAAAATCTTTGAAGACATTTTTAATGTGGTATCCTTTAAATCTTAAATCCTTTTTCAGGAGCTTTCGGCATCAGAACTTACTACGCATTATTTTTTGAGATGTCTTTGCTTATTCATGCATCGGTATCACAATTTTTCATTTAAAATGTGAAATAATTCAGCACTCACCGAAAACTCTGCAAAAGCTTCCATAGATACCTGCGAACGAAAGGAACGAAATATAAAGCATATAGAAATTAGAAACCTTTAGGTACATTCATATTTTCATAAATAGCAGTCAAAATTCAATGCAAGAGTTTTTGTGAAACAGCAACAAATCCTCAGTGCAAGTACCATTATTTATGCATTACGCTAAGTTTAAACTCTGATAAAGTAACTTCATTTTGATGAAACAATTGAGTGATTGATCAATGTTTTACTCAAAATAGCTTCGTTAATTGTGAACTTTTACATATACAACTCGTGCATTTTCTGATTAGGGTTTCGTAATAATTTCAGAAATTTCCTGTTTGACCACAAAAAATGTTTCCCGTGTTTATCAAACCCCAGTACCCCATACGCAACACATTTGTACATAATACCAGTAACTTGGAGAATAGTAGGTCTGTATGTTCGTGTTGCGCAACCCATGTTTCCGCATATTGTTTACCAGTGGTTATTCTATGATAACTTTGGCAACTCGATAAGTTCTTGATAGTGAACAAGTTGCCATCTGTACGAGCAATATAGCATAAATGTAAAGAAATATAGAAATAATACCATGCATAATATATGTATTGCACAATTTATTCTAGTCAAGCATGGAAGAAATATATATCTTTTTCAATTAAATGCTTTCTTTTCCCATAAAGTGCCATCTTTACATTTTAATTTCAGTGATTATCACCAGTTTTCACTGGCGTCGCACATGAACACATCTTCATTTTCACCGTAAGAGTTTTAACACTTCATGTGGACCGTATCATGCAAAAGCTACATTGAACCCACTGAGGTCCACCTTTTTTTTGACATTCTCGTTGTAGTTGTGTCCACAAAACTCGCAATCCCAGTTATCGTCTTCTTTTTGCATGGGCATGCAGATAAAAATCTGTCTATATGAGCTATATTTTGTTACATTTTAACTTCATCAACTATTACGTATCATGTAATTACCAGCTGTAGGTGGTGAATTCGTAATACCTTGGTTACATCGTGACAGGCTAAAATTAATTAAAAACCTGAACTATAGTCTCTATTTGAAACCCAGCTGTTATGATGGCGATTCAGAAATCAAATATTATAGTTGAAATTATTGAAAAAAAAGGTATTTTTAAAATCACCATTAATGCCTGAAAAAAGTTAAGAATCATGCGTCCGTGGCTAAGATTCTACTTTATTGAACAAATTAAGCAAGTACATAAGGCCTGGATTTACAGCGCCAAACAGAAAAAAATAATGACTTTCAAGTGCATTTTTTAATCAGACGGAAATCTAATCAGTAACTGCGTTAAATATTGTTCGTTTGGCTCTATTTTCCTTCTTGAAATTCGCTCTTCTACCTTTTAAACTGAACAAAATACTATTCGATTCCCGCCACACGTTGAATAATTTCCTCTGTGATACGAAAAAAACATCTTATTGACGATCTCCTTCCGATTTTAGAATCTGGACATTTGATGGCATTTATGATAAACAGTTGAAACTACTTAAGAAATTTGTTACTCTACGAATGGCTGTTACGCTCGATCACGAATTTACCTAGGCCATGAAATTACCAATGTTTACCTACATTAAAAAAAAAGTGTGAAAAAGGAAGACAAGAATGCGTTGCAATGAGTCTTGCTTATTAAATGCCTACAGATTTACAGATTCCCTTTAGGTGTGTGACGTACCTGCCAGCAGGACGCACACGACATAAAGACAGATAGCAATCAGAATGAACGTCTGCGTAGCTCAGTTGGTAGAGCGACTTGTTCCGGAATAAGTGGACTCGGGTTCGAATCCCGGCGTAGACCAAAAATGACGGAGAAATTTACTTTGTTATAGGTGTCAAAGAAATAACTCGCTGTATAACTTCAAAATCATGTTGCATAGCATACAACGTAACTCTCTTTCCGCTGTAACTTAGTCCGTACGTCAGTAATTACGTTATGTGTGCTAGTTAGTGCAATATTAAAAGGTAACCATACACCTTACAAGGAAGAGGTCAAGAAGTACTTACAAATACTTTTATTTTGCTTGCAAGGGTTGTGCTCCACTCTCACATACGGATTACTGGCTTACTCGGTACAGTATCAGTGATTTAACATCCGCCGCCCCGGTGGCGCAGTGGTCTAAGGCGCTGGCCTCTGATCATTTGTCCGTCAGGGGTCCGGGTTCGAATCCCGGTGAGGCATGGATGTTGTGTTTGTCTTACGGCACTGGCTCTCTCCCTTCCCTGGAACCAGTGACCCTAAATTAGGGACGGGCGACTGCTTATAGCCCATTGAGTTGCTCACGGTGGTCGTTAAACCTCCAATCAAAAAAAAAAAAAAAAAAAAAAAAATATTTAACATCCAATCGCAGTATAACAGCACTTCTATCATCACTAACATCAATCCCCTTAAACAACCGCTGCACTGCTTTTTTATTTGTCGTTCTTATCGTCCCACACTTACGTCACACTTGTTCCGACCTCAGGGTGTTGCCAACGTTATTCTCGTTTGAGGGAAAAGACATAACGTTAAGGTTTGAAAATGTAAAACAGAACGAACTCAAATTTACAGAGAAAAAGAAACTCAAAAAGGAAAGTTAAAATAGAATATTCGTTACAACTAGCAGAATTGAAGTCCATTTTCAGTGAACTGCAGGACCACAACTCTCCTCGATAACCACTTTTTCAAGTGCTGCTCCATCACGTTTGTTAATTTTATCTTCTCACTGGCCACGCAGTTAGCGGTTGACCATTAGTGAACGATTATTCCGCAACGAATGACATAAAGGGTGACAGCGAACTATTCACCAGTGAATGTTGAATCATTCGCTCTCACCGCTGTGAATGATAATTGAAACCTGCATTACTGCGCCACACACGGAAGTTGCAGCAGTTTTACTATTTTTCTGCCCCGATGTGTTAGGAAACGAATTCCTAATAAGAAAAGTAATGTCGAAAAGTTTTATAAGTGTCAGTAGTTTTGTCAGAGAGCAATCAACTGGGAAATTGGGGTGAAACTAAAGTATGAAATGATTGGAGGATTTTAACGACCACTGTGAGCAACTCGATGGGCTATAAGCAGTTGCCCGTCCGTAGTTTAGCGCCACTGACTCTAGAGAAGGGAGAGAGCCAGCGCCATAAGATAAACACAATATCCATGCCTCACCGGGATTTTAACCCGAACCCATCTTGGACGAAAGATCAGAAGCCATTGCTCAGACCACTGGGTCACCAGGGCGGTAGGGTGAAACTTAAGAGGGGGAATGACATGTGAGTGCCATTCGTTCGGATGGTGTACCCGAATTGTTCTCTACGAGCGGAGGTCCTTTCGTGAATAAAGTGTGAATGGGTGTTATAAACTCTTGCTCTTTTTTGGCAGTTTCAAAGCCTCCCTAACAGTAAGAAGGCTTAAGCGCAGGAGTCTGAAACAGGGGCAAGAAATTTTCTCCCTTGTTTTTCCCACTGATCAAACAAATCCTCAAGGGCAAGGCCATAGCAGAGTGTCCCGGGATATAAGTTTTTTTTTTTTGATTGGAAGTTTAACGACCACCGTGAGCAACTCAATGGGCTATAAACAGTCGCCCATCTCTAATTTAGGATCACTGGTTCCAGGGAAGGGAGAGTACCAGTGCCATAAGACAAACCCAACATCCATGCCCCACCGGGATTCGGACCCGGACCCCTTTCGGATGAATGATCAGAAGCCATCGCTCAGACCACTGTGCCACCGGGGCGGCTCAGTTATTTCCGGGTACTCCTTTGATTTGTAATTTGAGTGCATCAGGCAATACTTTTCCTTGTGTGCATCAGCATATCTTCTTTCAATCATATCATCGCATACGCTGCTTTCATCCAGGAGAACGCAAAACCATCCAAACATAATGACAAATTTTCTAAAATGCATCCAGAAGTTAAAGGTTTAGATCAGTGGCATACCGGAAAATCTCGCCCCTCCCCTCAAAAAATATCTTCGAGGCGTTTTTGCAAAAAAATATTAGCACTCAATTACTTTAATTTTAAATTCCATATTATTAACTAAGCTTATATGCGTTTTAACAATTCAAATTGTTTGAAACCTACAGGTATTTTCGAAAAACCAGAATTATTGCACTTTACTGCGTGTAACACAAATGTGCAACTTGTAATAGAAAAAGCTGCCTTAATTTTATACCAATAGAAAGTACCACAAAACATTTACGGCAAAGTTAATCATATCATGAAAATTTCATTCTTTTAGACAACTAAGGCCAGCCTTTTGAAATGCCTCACGATCGCACATACAAAACCCGTAACTTTTCTATGACAGTGTGTAATGACCTTTTATCATTTATACGGAAATATATAACATAAATAAATAAATAAATAAATAAATAAATAAATAAGTAACAATTAAGAATTGTGGCACAAAAAAAGTAATAATACTTATATTTTTTACCCTTGAATTTAGAAAAAAAAACCCTAACATAATACCACAAAGTTTTTCAGATTGGAAACATTTTTCTTTTCACTCTGTTATAAAGAAAAAAACATGCTTCTCCCCTCGGATAACACTTTTCAGTTCATTATATTCTGAAGGATGCGTAGTTACGTGCAAACAACTGTAATGCGTAACACTTTATCCTCATTGGTAAAAACTTTTCATTCATTGAACTGATAATTCTTTCACATTCTGTTGTTAATATGTACTATATTGACAAAAGTCGCCGAACACCCATTCAAAAGCAAATGAACGGATCCTCTGCGTTGTTAAGATGCGCGGTACAGCTGCAAACGGTATAAAAACAAGCCTGCAGTTGGCTGCTATCATATCGCACTGTGAGGTTGAGTGAAAGTGTCGCGGCGTAAGAGAACTGACTTTGAGAAAGAAAAGATTGTTGGGCGTTATATTAGTCGGTTGTCCATAAGAGAAACCCAGAGGCTTTTAAGCATAACCAAGTCAACTGTTTTGGATGTACTGAATTAGTGGAAGACACATGGCGTGACTGAAGAAGCAAAACGTACCGGCAGGCCAAAGAAAATCAGTAACATGGGACGTCGAAGCCTCAGGAGAGTCGTTACAGCTAATCGACGGAGTACTTACTGCACAAGACCTCAGTATACAATAGAGTAAAAATGCTGGATCCTCGGTCTGTGTTTATCACGCGAGCTGTGACGTCATCATGCTCCCTGTGCGGCGGTCCATGTGACGCAGCACGAAAGGGTTTCATTTGATCTCGCCTCATAGACCAATTGTAATTATCGGTAAAACACTTTCAACATGCTTGAAGATCATCGTTTTAGGGCCGGTGGAATTCTAGAGTAGGACGGAAAAATGTTGGGTTCACGAACACCTCCTCCTGTGTTCGAGACAGAAACCTTGAAATGCCACGCCTACCGCGATATCATTTTTCAACGATAATTCCGGTTATTCAGGGATGCAATGGGATCTGATTTCGTGTTTATGGATGACAACGCACGTTCTCATCAGCCACAGTAGAAAGTGCGGTTATCACTCTCTTACAATGTCCAGCTTGCCCTCTCAATTTAAATCCCATTGAGTGTGCTTGGGTCACACTAGGGTGACGTATTGCAGGACAACATCCACCTCCTAGAACTCTTCTGGAGTTTCGGACAGCATTGATGCAAGAGTGGAACGCCGTACCTCAAGCACAGTTTGATAATCTGGCGCTGAGTATGCCCAGACACTGTACTGCATGGGTCGCTGTAACAGGCCAACATACAGCATATTGAACACTTTCCGCACCATAAAACATTTTCATTCTGCACGAGATGTACTTTGCAAATTAGCTCCAGAGAGCTGTTTTTCTTTATTTGGACCACTAAAGCAGACCCTCTAGGGGTTTCGTTTTTGTTCTGAATTTTCGTTTAGTTCAGTATGCTCCATACCTAGAACATTTTGGTTGCAGTTCTGAGTGTGGAAGAGTCGAAACTGGCCTTATCCTTTATTTTTGAGCATGAGTGTAAATGAAAAGATGCAATATACATTACATTTTTTAAAAAGTGTAATTATTTCTAAATTTTCACATTAAATCCGACGTCCTATTTTCCCGATTAAGCCGAATAAATGGAATTTTGCTGTAGATTAATAACATACTGTATCGAACATCAGCTTGAATGCGCAACTACAGAGGGACGTCTACGAGCAGTTTCAGTTTTGAGTGGCTTAAGTTACCCTACGTATTTTTCAGTAGTCACAGTTTTCTGGAGTTATGTACCTATTGCAACGCAGAATCTATTTACGTTCTTAAATTCCCGTTTTCCTGTAATGAAACACACATAAAAAGAATTTTAAAATATTCTACATATCACATTTCATAATCTAAACTTACCTCGAACAATTTTTCTAGATCTTTGCATTGTTCTAAAGTTGACTCCACAGTGAACTCGTAGACTCCAAACTTCTCATAGATCTTGTACACCCGTTGCACATCCTTTTTTTGGATTTCACCGGAAAATGAAATTTAAAATTTAAAAATACATTATATAAGACGCTTACGTTTCATCTGATCGACATTTATAAAGCTGACGTTTCTGCACATGATTCAAATCAAGAGAAAAAAATCGAAGGGACACAATAACAACTATGCCGCAACCTGTTACGTGAACTGTCACTATTTCACGGCACCATATCACTAGTTCTACGTCCTTAAAGTGTTCAGCAAAGGACAGTTGACGTAGCCCTACGTTGTAGGTTGCGGAACAGTACCTACTGCGCCCCTTTGATTTTTTGGGATATAAAATTCTTAAGAAATAAAACAAAAGAAATGTTTTCCTTTATTTACTTAAAAGAAACATATGTTACATACAATTCTTAGTAACTTATGGTGATCATATATTAATGTTAGTCGAAGTAGAAGGCGTAGTATCACTGTTGACAGTAGTTATTGATAAAATTGTTTCTGGAGAAATCGTTGTCCAGGAACAATTTAGCTGTTTTAAATTTGGCTCCTTAGCTGTTTTAAATTTAGCGATAACTTTTGGGCCTAATGTACTCTTCTTGTTGTTGCTCTTGTTCTTGTCTAAATTCTGAATGCATCGGCGGTGTAAAGGTTTGAGACGTAATACATTCATTATCCAGCGTAGTTGTGAAGACTGAAAATATGCGGGTACTTGGGACTTGTGAAGGGATGGTGCACAAAATGGGAGTTTGGTAACCCCATCAACTCACAGTTGAGCAGGAAGCAAATCGCATGAGTGCATGCGTTTCTCTGCTTGCACGTGACTAAATTGAACCGTTCTTGGACCGCATTGTAACAGGTGACGAGAAATGGGTCCTGTATGACAATGACAGCACCAGGAAATAGGGGTTGGACCCAAAACAGAAGCCTATTCTTACTCCCAAAGCCGGCTTCCACTCACGTAAGGTCCTGCTGTCTGTTTGGTGAGATATGTGGGATATTTTGTGTTTTGAGATGCTGTCGGACAACACCACTATCACCGCTAATGTGCGCTGGCGTCAGCTCGACAGTCTGAACGCACCGCTCAAGTCGAAACGATCTGAACTGCAAGGGCACCCTCCTACAGTAGAAAGGAGCGAGATCTCACCTGGCAAGGGGGACCTGTCACAAGAGATGGTGACGCACCTAGTCTATTCCCCGGACATGGCCAAACGCGAATACCACTTTTTTTCAGTCGTTGCATTTCCTGTTACGCACAGCAGTTCACCAACCGGGACGACGTCGAACGCGCACTTACTTCTCTGCGTCGAAGTCACCACAATTCTACAGGGACTGTATCCAGCAGCTGTCCAGAATATGTGAGCAGGTCGTGACAAACAACAGGGACTACATTTTGGACTGATTTATGCTTGTATATAAGGTTACTTGTCTTTCAATCATTGAACTGGGAAAACAAAGGAATAAATATTAATGTATATTCTTAACTCACCTTCGCTTTGCTGATGACGTGGTTATCTTTGCAACTACTTCTTCAGAGCTGCAGAGTGTGATCCAAGAAGTTGCTGACAAGAGTGAAGAAGTGAGATTAAAAATGAACTTTCAGAAGACAAAAGTGAGATTAAAAATGAACTTTCAGAAGACAAAAGTGATGTACAATGCTTTTACAAGAAACGAAGATTTATCGATTTATGAGAAAAGCTTGAAACAACCGATACCTACATTTATCTTGGGTAGCAGATATCAAGTGAGGGTTATATTGAACAAACTTTGATTCGTGCTGTAAGTAACATCAGGTAACACAAGTAAGTTGAACTTGTTGCACGATCTGAACTTGTTGCATGTACATGTTGTATTTTTCTTTGTTTTCAAGACATTTCCTCTTGCCTTTCATTTCTACTATGATCTGTGTATATTATGGATAATTTGATGGACTTTAGTTGTAATTGTCCCCTTTTTTATCATTTGTATTTCTTAAATTTCACTCTATTTAGTTTTGCGTAAGACACCTTAGTTGCTTTGTCGAATTGTTACGTCCAAGTGTGGCGCTGTTTCTGCCTGCTCATGTGTAATGTCATTATCAGATCAGATCATATGTAAAGTATTTTAGGAAGGGAGTGTCTGACCCCAGGTCTTAAAAAATCCTTAGAAATACGTAGCTAGGAGTTTGGGGCTAGAGTGCCCGATACGAAAGTGAAACGGAGGTGAGGTAGAAAGGGGGAGAAAGACGCTCTTATTTATTACCGGGGGCACAGTACCTGGGGCCCGACGGCTTAACGTGCCCATCCGACGCACGGCGGATATTTAGTGGTTCGAGTGTTCGTACCTGCCTGGGATCGAACCTGAGGTCTACTCCGTGGCAGCCACGAACGTCGACCACTAGGCTACCTGCGGCCCATAACGTCATTATCACTGACGGGGTGACTATATCTATGCCACTTCCATCAGGGCTAGGTTTTTATGTCATCTGATGATGGGCTTCTAAGAAGCCCGAAAGATCTAATGATTTTAATGTTTTATTTTTACCATCAATAAATCCTTTAGTAACTGACGACGGTTTTTAACTAGTCATTAGTGGTAGGATGATTTTCTTCATAATCGTGCAACAAGTTCAGCTGACTTGTGCTCCCTGATGATGAGAGTCATATTGATGAAGAAATTAATCGCCGTATAAAACTTGGATGGAGAGCTTTTGGAAGAAACAATACAATTTTTAAGAGCAGTATGCCATTATGTCTTAAAAGAAAGGCGTTTAATCAATGTATCCTGCTAGTGCTTGCGTATGGAGCAGACACATGGACCTTAACTAAAAAAAGACATACACAGACTGGATGCAGCTCAAGGAAGCATAGAGAGATGCATGCTTGGTGTAACCAGGAAAGATAAGAAGAGGAACTTGTGGATAAGTAAAATTACAGGAGTGGACGACATCATGACCAGAGTGAAATCACTGAAATGGCAGTGGGCTGGACATGTTGCCAGAAGAATGGACCACCGATGGACAACCGAAATTTTAGACTGGATACCAAGGGACAGAAAAAAGATCCATAAGAAGGCATTGATGGATGAAATTCGAAAGTATGCTGGAGTGACATGGGGCAGACAGGCTCAAGACAGACAATTGTGGAAGAAATTTTTTGGGGAGACCTTCACCCAACAGTGGATTGATAATGGTTGTTGATGATGATACAGTAACTAGCACATTTCTGATACGTTGCATTTTCAGACACTACTTTGTTTCCAACCCAATAGTTGGGATATTTGTAGTTCCCCAAGAGCTTCGTTGAAATTTCCTTAAAAGCATACCAAGCCTCACTTTCATGAGTTTCCAATTTGTTTCCATCGCGGTGTTTTTTCGGAGTTTCCGAATGACTGGTCCGACAAAAATGCCTTCTTTGTCTATTTGGCACATGGTAATCCCGAAAACTGTTTACGCAGATACTTTAAACACTCGTCTCATTCTGGCAAAGCTTTTACGAACTGTTTCATAAGTCCAAGTTTGATATGAAGAGGAGATACAGAACTTATTTCGAGAGCAACCAAACTCTTTCTTGAATAACATTTTTGTTTTCTAATTTTGAAGTAGCCACTCTGTTTCTTGATTCAGTATTGGCTCTTCACTGGGATGCTCCATTTTCATGAAAAGCAATGGTATTTTGAGTATTCTCCTTGCTGTTCGAGGAGCACGGACAGTGCACAGCACATTATCCATTTGTAATCATTGTCGTAGAGCTTCGTGAGAACTAATGATACATTTTCAAAAAATTTCTTAACTCGAAATACACTGTTGAAATTTTGTGGTAGGCGCACCAAAAAGTGGTACTACCGCGGCTTCACTTCTTTCTGAGAAAAGATAAACCATTGTGTGGTGCAAGCCAAACCCAAAAACATAATGTAAACTTACACTATAACATGATGTAATTTTGCACCATATTATGATGTAGTTTTTGATCATGTTTTTGGGTTCTGTTTGCACCACATAATGGTGTATCGTTTCTCAGAAAGTGGTGCAGACGCATAAGTTCCTTTAGTGTGTCGGAGGAGATCTTTAACCCGCTGCGCGCCATCAGCATGTTCTGGCTGATCACTTTCACGATTTTATGGCAATCGGGCAACCTGCGGTCGATTGTAGGTTTCACAGTACAATGCGCCACCCCATCGGGAAAAAATCACCAAGGCAAGGGTTTGAGAAATACTCATCTCAGTTCGGAGTATTCCAGTGGCCCCGAATTAGAACCTCTTTGAAACTCTCTGGAATGCCATGGAGCGGGACATCAGATTCATGAATCCTGGTTGGACACCTCCGGGGAAACTGAGGACAATGCTGCATCAACCATGCCTTGCATTATTACCGGTAACCCTCCGGAATATGGTAGAGTCGATGCCTTGGCATGAAGATGCTGTTGTTATTCCAGCTACAGGAGGACAAATACGCCATTAAGTAGGTATATCTAATGTTTTGTACACTGAGGGTGTATATAATTTTTTTACGTAGCAAGTAGTATCACCACAAACAATGTTTGTTTTGTCAAACGGATTTTTAGAAATGTAGATTCGGCTGCAAATAATTTTCAAACAGAAATATGTACTTTCGCCGCAAGAAGAAACATTGAAAATTGTGAGTTGCGGGCAATAAGAATTACCTGCAAAATATTCTTAAACATGAACGCTCTCCAATGCACAAATGATTTTTAAATCAGACTTTTAGGCGCAGATATATCGAGAAACGTACCAAATACATTATCTTATCAAAGGTATCTGGAAACATGACTATTCACAACTCCCTGTAATAGGAGAGAAATAAATATCCAGTTGGTGCACCCTTTGCGGCTACCGCGGAATTACTCACCCGGAAAGGCTTTCCACTGGCCTTTGGTACATTGCTCCGGGAGTTGCCTTTCATTCTGCAACAAAGCATTACTTAGGTGAGTCACCGATGTCCTGTGGTTTGGCCTGACTAGCAGTCGGAGTTTCAGTTCATCCCAAAAGTTCTCCATGGAGTTGAGATCCTTGTTCTTTCCAGGCCAATGAAGTTCTTCCACACCTATCTCACGAAACCATTACCAAAGAAATCAAAATTCACATTACCGAAAGAAATCGAGGTTCTTACCCATCTCTCTGCTGGCTTTTTTTTTATTCTTGAACTCCTTGACCCTCGATACGGGCGCCCATGAATTTAACGGATTTTTCGTACTCTCGGAAAATTCTGGGTTTTTAGGAAACTTTCCGCAATTTTCTTTTATATCCACGTTGAGTTGTTGCTTTTTAAGAGGTGTTAACATAAAATTCTGAATTTCCCTAAACATTTCCCCAAACCCTTCCGGGTATTAACGAAAAAAATTCTATTCTCACTTTCTCTTCATCCATATGACGGAAATTTTTCGGAAATGAGGAAGATTCGCGGGAACAACTGAGCTTTGATTAACTAGTAAATTTCAATCGTCTGGCGGAGGATCTTATTTTGAAGTTCTGTAACGAAATCGGATAGTTTTTAACATGAAATTCTTGTTATTGTGCCACCGAATTCTTCTCCCCTCCTTTTGTTACCATTTATTCGATTCGTTAATTTTTGCTCCATTCAGGTTAAAATACAGTTTATCTCAAACGTGAAACCTGATTTTGTCTGTAGTTCAAAGACCACTGAATTTTGGAGTTACCCACTTTATTTACGTACTTTTGCAAAATAATCTTATTAATACATAAATCATTCATTGTAGAAATAAGGAAAATAAAAATAAGTGAAATAAAAATGAATGAACTTACGGTTTCACTCAGTTTGTCAATGCATCCGAGTTGCTTTTCAATTACCGATCGGTCTAAGTGATATAAAAATAACAAGAAATAAGTGAATAAAAGATAATAAACATCATGTACGTACGTTTAGGGTTTCACTGAATATAGAAAAAAAAGAGTGTAATAACCAGAAATAGAAACTCTGCATTTTAGTTTACACTGGAGCAATGCTTTCTCTTTTTAAATATAATTCTTCGAGTGCTATTGCAAATACTGTGATTTGTGTGGAACATGCACACAAATCACAGTATTTGCAAAAGAAGATGAAAACGGGTAATGCACAATCTCATTCCGCTCACAAGAAGCCGAAAAGGAGCACAGCTCAATCCGTGCACAAGAAGTAGGAAATGGGGCACGCACACTCCAGCATAAGAAGGAGGCACTAATATGTATCTCTATGTCTGGAAAGACAAAGTATTTATAGAATGTGAAGAAGGCTTGCGTAATATCAGTTTTAGTAAGCTGATTGCTGTTGTTTTACCTGCATCATTTCATAATTCTGTAAGTGAATTAATAGTACTCTAACATATGACATAATGGTTTATGAAGTCAAGGGTCTTCCCAGTGGCGGCTGATGAGAATTTTTCCGTGACTCACTTATAAATGTGGAAAGAGTGATGACTTCTGTTTGTTGTTCCTAGTCCACGTCAGTTGTGTGTATTAATGGCTTATGAAGTGTTGGTGAACAGAAAGCAAGATTTACAGATTCAAGCTGAAATAAAAGCTTTTTCTCACATAGGCTACGCTGTCTTCTATCTGAAGTCTTCATGAAGCACAGCCATTTCATTTTCACTCGAGAAATCGACGGTTCGTCGTTTGTAAACTTTAATCTCTGCTTGATTAACTAATCTTGCACTTAATATAAATAAAAGAGATCTCTTTAAATTTCGTGTATTTATTTCTCTTCATGAGTTTGCTGTGAACTACTAATACCTAACTTCACTAACACCCACAACAGGGGGACTTGATCATTGCTTTGCTGCTAATCCTCTTTTTTAGCACGTCTTTTGTAAAAAAAGATCGTGCTTCTGTTATCGGGTTGTCCGTCCGTCCGTCTGTACCCACGATATCTCAGCAACTATTAGTCCGATTTGAAAAATTCTTTTTGCATTGGGAAGCTTGAAATATGCAAATGATTATCCTTTATTTTGTTTTTTTTTACGATGTGCAATTTCGCCGGTAGAGGGCGTAAATGCAGATGATGTCGAATTCAAAAATACTTTTTATTCCACATATTTGCTTCTAAACATCCGATTGAAAAGAAATTATATCTTTCGATTCCATTTATGTCGAAGAGTATTTTAGATATAGTTACTTTTTCAAATTACGCATAGATTTTCCGCTAGGGGGCGTAAAAGTAAATTACATTTCCCCCGATAACACTTCTTTTAAAACTTCGATTTCAAAATTTTTTTCTTCAGCGGATACACTCCTGATGGAAAATCTTTTGCCTATAATTTCAAATTTTTGGTAAAGAATACTTTGGCCACCAGGGGGCGTAAGTGTTAATTTTTGCTTCTGATGTATTTGCCATAAAATCGTAGCTTCTAAAATATCGATTAAAAAATTCCTTCGTGGACTGATGCCACTCACATCGATAAATCTTTTCGGAATATTTTATTCTTAAAATATTCCACAGTTTCTCCCCAGGGGGCGTAGATGTACATCTTATTTTTGTCAATATCTCTACTTTAAGGAGTCCGATTTGAAAAATTCCTTCTTTGATGGATAGTGTTTTCCGTGTGACATGTTTTTCATATAATTTCAAAATTTTCAAGTAATTTTCCGCGAGGGGGTGTAACGGTAAATTGCGTTTCCCTCTATATCTCTGCTTCTGAATATCCGATTTGAAAAATTCTTTCTGCACCGGATACAGCTCTTGAGGGAAATCGTTTGCACATAATTTCTAATTTTTGTAAAAAAATAGTTCGGCCACCTGGGAGCGTAAATCTTAATTTCTGCTTCTGTTGTATTTGCAGCAAAATATGAGCTTCTAAATTCTCGATTGAAAAAAACGTCGTTTGTTGACCGATACTACTCATGTTGACAAACCTTTTAGGAAAATTTTCTTCTTGAAAAAATGCATGGTTTCTACGCCAGGGGGCGTAGATGCATATCTTATTTTTGTCAATATCTTCTAAGAGTACGATTTGAAAAAATTCCATCTTTGTTGGATAGTGTTTCCGATGCGAAAAGGTTTTCCTATAAATTCAAAATTTTCAAGTAAATCATACACTTTCCGCTAGGCGGCACAAAGGTAAATTGCGTTTTCTGCGTTATTTCTGCTCCTAAAGCTCTGATTTGAAAAATTCTTCCTGTATCGCATACAAGACCTGATGTAAAATATTTTTCACATAATTTCTAATGTTTGGTAAAGAATGGTTTAGCCACCAGGGATCATATGTGTTAATTTCTGCTTCTGAAGTATTTGTTGCAAAATCTGAGCTCCTGAAAACTCGACTAATTTTTTTTTCTTCGACCGATACCACTTATACGGATAAACCTTTTGAGAATACTTTCTTCCTAAAATAATGCATGGTTTTCACACCAGGGGACGTAAAGTCACATCTTATTTTTGTCGATATCTCTGTTTCTAAGAGTTCGTAAGCTCAGGATTCCGTTTACAGCAATATCTGAGGGATTAAAAACCCGATTGAAAATCTTCTTTCTTTCGTCAAATCTAATGCTTTCCATACCGGTTCCATTGAGTTTGAATAGCTTTGATGAATTTAATTTGCGTCAGAACGGATTCAAAAGACGTGCTTATTACACCCGAAAATTCGGTGTCATCTTTCTTGTTTTAACTCGTATGTCATTCTTACTCCAGAAAGATTTCAATTTGATCTAATTCTTTAAACATTATTTAAAGTACTTGTATATTCAAATGGTCTTCGTATGTTAACAAGAATTTCTAGGAAACGAATTGTTCTGTGCTGTTTCACAGAAGTGAAGGAAACTGACTCTGTCAATTCTTCCCGAAGAAGTAGAGAGAAGAAATGTTCCTGATTTTGATATGCATGGACAATACATAATAATTTTTAAGAATACTCCTGATTTTGTCATGCAAAATCAACTCTTAATAATTTCAAAAAATGCTCCTGATTTTGTCATGCAAAGCCAAATCTTAAAAATTTCAAAAACTGCTTTTGATTTTCTCATGCATAACCAGGCTCTTAATAATTTAAAAAGATGCTTCTGATTTTGTCATGAATTGCCAAATCTTAATAATTTTGCAAAATGCTCCTGATTTTGTGATTCATAACTAACTGTTAGTAATTTTGTTTACAAATGTAGTCGAACCTGGATAAACTGCCTCCTCCCTTTAAAGAGCCACCGCTGCCCTCCCACCATTGATCACGGATTACAAATCTTGTCCAATTCTACTAAATGGAAATTTCCCCCTTTAAGTCGCCACCTCCATGACTGCCATCTGCTAGGATATTTTATCGACATTTTGCTGTTTATCATTAGAGAAAACATCGTTGAACACCTTCACAAAATATTCACTTGCAGCGGACACTCCGAATCGCTCATCGTATCTTCTAAAGTGTAGCCCGAAAGCGTGTACGTTGGATCGTCCTCAAACAAAACAAGTTTTGTTGGTGGGGTGAGATAACAGCCACGCCCACTTCACTGCAAAAAGAACGATGCCGTTAGCGAAAGTAGACAGCTGCCGAAAATCAAGGGCAGACACTTCCGTAATTTATTGCGTTTGACATATGTGAGACTACTGGCGCGCGCGCGTGTGTGTGTGCTCGGTTAAACATAGAAGTTTACTTAATTCGGCAGGCGAAAGACTAATCTTTCTGCTCATGTGGATCTCTTTATATGATATTTCCTGTTTTAGATTTCATATTCTGAATTCTAATACCTGTAGTTATCAAATGTCTTTGGTAGTAACTGTTTCTGGTAGAGACTGCTTGTTGCATGGACTTTTTTCATTCGTCAGTTATTATTTATTTTAAAGAATCTCGGAATGGGTAAGACATTGCCGAATGTTCATAAGAAAGTTTTGATATTCGAATTCAAAGTTAGTAATCGTGGATCTAGCCACTAGCCATTAACAAATCACTTTTCCAACCTTTTTGACAAGTCAATTAGCAGAACAACAATAGGAAACATATTAAGCGATGAACATAAACGGATAGGTTCTGTGACGCACTTCAGACGTGAAGCACGTGCCGAGACGACACATCGTCAGGGATACATTTTGTCGGTGTAGTTTAGTCGGATGAAACAACTGGCTCCAGAGCGAGGAGGCTCTATTTCGATACCCGTCACTGAAAAATTTGTGTTTTTACCGATCTGAAAAAGAACTGCACTCAGTGAAAATTTTTAAATTTGTGAGCACGAAATTTAGAGAAAACTCTTATTCAAGGGATTGGCCACGTAAATATGCCAAGCATGGAGCTATTAAATGCACAAATAAGTTTTAAAGCGTTTTAAGACAACGCAACATGTAATTTGAGAGAAAACAATAATACCTTTACGAATCAAAATATGCGCCTTCATTATCTATCACCTTCCGCCATCGGTCGGGCAGCTAACGGATTCCATTCATGAAGAATACTTCGTCGCATAACGCAATGAAGTCGTCAACCCATTTTTACAATTCGTCGCATGTCCGGAACCGTACAGCAGACAAACCATGCATTAATTTCACGGGGCGCAGTCGTTTCCCTGTGAATGGACGTTTCCGAGAGATTTCGTGGTTCAATCGCAGCAATTGTTGCTTGTAGCGCTCAGCAGGAACAGTTTGATCCTGTTTTAATAGTTCGTAATAGTGCACATCCTTCATATCCCACCAGATGCATAGCAGAACTTTCTTGGAGTAAATATTGCGTTTAGGTGTTGAAGTCGTTGCTTCACCGGGGTCTACCCAGTGTTTTTTCGTTTGGAATTGTCGTACTACATCCACTTTTCATCACCTGTAACGATTTTCTACAGGAAAGACTTTCTGTGTTGTTTATTCAACAGATTCAAGCACTTCATGACTCACTCATCTTTCTTCCTCTGGCTCAGGTCATGTGGCACCCAGTTTCCTTCCTTCTGTCCCATTGCTCGTAAACGATTGGATATGGTTTGTTGAGCTACATCCAGTTGTTCAGCTAGTTCTTTTTGCGTTTGAGACGAATCTTCATCCAAGAATGCTTGCAGTTCCTCATGTGCAACCTTCTGCGAGTCGCCGCTATGTTCTTAATCGCTAACATCAAAAGGACATGCTTTAAACCGTCTAAACCAAAATTCACACGTGCTTTTCGATACAATATTCTTCCCCAGAACAGAGATCGATGCACATGCTTTTGCAGCACTTTTTCCTTGATGAAATTCGTAACGAATGCAGTGTCGAATAAATGCAGTATCGCTTGCCATTTTTCACCTACCGATGTGCAAGTGCGTTTGACTGTTGGGCAAACTTCTGTGTCCCATTTTATACTCTGAAGCAGTTACGATCACATGACAACAACGCTGGGGAATGTCGAATATGTAAATTAGCGGCACAAAAACGCTTTAAAAAAGTGTTTGTGTACTTAATATTACCGATGAAGTTATTCTTGAAAAGCGAAACAGTTTGGAAAGATTGCCAAATTCAATAATTCAGCTATAGTAATGGCTGTCTTCAGAAATTCAAACATCGGCACAAATTTTCATTAAGGATACGGCACGGTGAATCAGTCGAAAACTGAAAGTTAAGTGGATGTCGAAAGAAAGAAAGAACTTCTAGAAATTGCATTTGGCTGTGAATTAAAAGATGTGCATAACATGAATGGATCAAGTTTGTTTTATAGGATTATATCAGATAGATTGATATCAAAGTAAAATGGGAAAGTTTACAAAACGTTGAAAAAAAACAACAGTTCACTGTAATCTGTTCATATAAAACTGAAAGCCCTCACTGACTCATCACCGTATCTCAGAAATGTCTGAACTTAGAACTTTTATATTTGCCAGGAATGTTCCTTTTACATCATGGAGGGGCACTATGAAAGAATTTCTTCCTACGATAACTTTAAGTTGGTCGAAATAGTTTTTTTAAATAACCCAGCTTTGATAACGCTAGGACGTTTTGCAATGATCGAGCCATTGTTGCCCAGCAACTGAAGCCCCGCCCTAAGTTTTGAATGACTTGAGTTGACTTTCTCAGTATATATTTTGTTCTAAATTTATTTGTTCTGAATTTGTTTGACAAAAAGCCTTAAAAATCACGTAAAAAGCGCTATATCATAATAAGCTTTGCATTTAAACATTTATTATCGTTTGACATATCGAATGCTCAGGTTTTTTTTATTTGTTCTAAATTTATTTAACAAAAAAACTTTTAAAAATATCACGTAAAAAGCGCTATATTATGATATGATTTACATTTAAACATTTATATTATCGTTTGACATATCGAATGTCAAGGTTTTTTGAGTCAAAATCAAATTACCAACATTCGTTTTCAGCGAAGGAACGGCGACATCATATAAGTGGTAAGGTGAGTGCAATAACTATAAATATTTTATTCTAAATTTATTTGTTCTGAATTTATTTGTTCCGAATTTATTTAACAAAAAACCTGAAAAATCAAGTAAACAGCGCTATATCATAATATGCTTTGCATTTATCGTTTGACATATCGAATGTCAAGGTTTTTTGAATCAAAATCAAATTACCAACATTAGTTTTCACCGAAACAACGGTGATGTCATATAAGTGGTAAGGTGACTGCAAGAAATGTAAATACGCGGGTAGATTTTCATAGTAATTGAAATCTGGAAAAAAAAAATAAAAAAAAATTCCACTTTGAGATATTAGCAATGGCAACACAATTTTGCTCACGCTTCCAAAAACATCTGACTTGCTAGCTTTTGAATGTACAGTTTCGAACGAAATTGTTTACGAAATTGTTTATAAGCAAGGTTCTTTTTACATTTATGCTGAAAGTAACAACGTATTTTGTTCTGATTTCTGTTACTATTTTGTTCTGTTGTCAATTAATATTTTAACGATGAAAGTGAAGAGTAACGACCTATTTTGATTTGTTTCGTGTAGGCTTGAAGTTTTAAATTTGCAGTTATGAACGAAATTGCTTATGTGTCGTCTGGCAGAATAAGTCAAGCAGACGTGTGTTTTCCAAAAGAGCGAAGAAATATGCAGTGTATGGCCGTTTCAACTATATATCATATATATAATCTGTATTTTAATATCATCACGCTCGACGAACGGGTATTTAGCTAGTTAATAATAAGGAACTACCCACCAACTGTACTTAAAACAGTACAACTATACTAGTAATGCAAATTTATTAGCGTAGAAGAGAAATAAACCATTCTTGAAAAAGTCCTCTGGTTGAGTGCGAAAGCTTGGAAACTTTTATTTCTGTTCTACGCCAATAAATTAGGATTACAAGTATAGTAATGCTATTTTAAACAGTTCACTGTGTAAATGCCGATTATACTGACAAATGAAGTACTGATTTGTATAGGAAACGGAGAATAATCGTGTTTTTTTTAAATTTTGTCACATAATCACAGTATTTCCATAACCTACGTTCTTAGTATTAGGGATCCGATTCATATGAACATATGCTTCCCTTATTTCTTCCTTACCCTCATTCAACTAATTTCTCCCTTTTTTTTGTATGATCCTCTTTAAACCTCCATTCTCGCTCACCGTCCGTTTTTCACTATGAACAAAATATGACGGTTTAACGCGGTTGGACTGTAATGCATCAGGAGATGTGAGGTACCTGTCAGAAGGACGCACACGACGTAAAGGCAGATAGGAATCAGAATAAAACGTCCGCGTAGCTCAATTGGTAGAGCAACTTATTCCGGAATGAGGGGACCCGGGTTCGAATCTTGGCGCGGATAAAATTGACGGAGAAATTTACTTCGTTATAATGGCGTCCGGATGACCCGACCGTTCAAAATCTCGCATTGGTGTGATGTTATTTCCACACCGCGAGATAGGAAAAATAAGAAAATCCCTTCTCCAGCACTTCGAAAAAAGAAAAAAAAAAAAAAAAAAGAAAAAAGAAGGGGGAGATGATGTAACGCACCAGGAGATGTGACGTACCTGTCAGAAGGACGCACACGACGTAAAGGCAGATAGGAATCAGAATAAAACGTCCGCGTAGCTCAATTGGTAGAGCAACTTATTCCGGAATGAGGGGACCCGGGTTCGAATCCTGGCGCGGATAAAAATGACCGAGAAATTTACTTCGTTATGGGACTGTTTATCATGTTCTTCAGGGTTTGCTGCTGCATGCCGGTATGTAAAACAACCAAGTTTCCACGGACTTTTTTCACCTTGTAAATGACCGTTTCAACTATTTATCTCACGGTGCAAAATAAAGAGAAATACACAAAGACATGAAATAACTTACCGCTGCACATGTATTCTGAACATTTCACGAAATTTTCTTTTTTCATCAATTCTTGAATATCGAAGGAAAACGCTGGTGTGAAACACACAATTAAAACCAGTAAAATACTCGAAGTCATTTTTCGAACTGGAAGAGGTTTTGCGTTCAGTTGCAGTTCTACTTGGTAGTGAGGCCTGCTGACTTAGAAGTGGATGTTTTTATATACATCTACACATTCACCCTTCCTTTAGCGCCAATAAAGTGCGCAGTTTTTTCTAAGCAATTATTTTCGTCCGGTCGATTCACAGAACAGGAAATATTTAGCTTGGCAGAAGGACAGCTGGCTTCAAAAACATGTTACGTAAGTAATCAGCGAAAAGAGAAGACACCTTCTTAGGAACAATGAAATCACGAATGAACACGGTCACGTATGCATAACCCAGCAATTACGAATTGTACGAATTTTACTTAGGCTACTTCAAAACTATCTCAGATCATAAGTCAAAATGCGAGTAAGTTTTCCCCATTAAAAACAGTTTTACACATTTCAAATTCAAAACAGAATTGATGGAAACCCGGGCAAAATAGTTTGTTGGCAAAATTCCATACTACGGTTCGAAAAACCCTGATCTGTCTCACCTACCATTAGATCTTTGGATGGCAACAAAAATGAAAAATAAAATATAATTCACAATATAAAAAATGCCACTTGCCTAGTTATAACAAAATTTCCAACTTAAGGTATGTAGTATAACTATAATAGAAATCCAAATTCATTGGCGTAGGGCAGAAATTTACCTTTCTTGAAAAACTCATTTGGTTGATGTGCGAAAGCTTGGAAACTTTGGTTTATACTCTACGCCAGTGGTCCGCAACCTTCTTCTACTCGAGGTACACCATAAATTATCCATGACTCAGCACGGCACACCAAAATGTTAATCCCCTCAAAAACACATGACGCTATTAATATAAATACGTAATGTAATCAACATATTAATATTAGGACGGAACACTCCGTACAAGGAATTTGTCCATCTTGAAAAAATAAAATAGTTTAATAGTAAAATAGAAAATAGCAAGACTGACTAGCAATCACAATTTTCGGACTACTTCAGAGCTCAGCTGTGATAGAACTGAAATGATTGTAAGACGCGGGACCTATACTCTTCAAAGAGAAGAAGGGACACATATACCGACTTATTTAAAATAAAGTCTAACAATGGGTGGTGCATCGGTACAGGAAAAAAGTAATAAAGTTGAAGAAGCACTAACAAACAGAGACAAATACTAAAACAACGTAATAAAATAATAAAAGACAGGAAACGTTTTGCTAATCCCCGCACTTTTAGGGAAAAGCGTACACAGAACATGCGACAAGTGTAACAAAGAAGCCGAATAGCGCAGCGGTAGAGGCGAGAAATACAAGTACTTCAATAGGCAAAACTACGATATAACAACTGTGAGTAAATAATTTACATTTAATTTCTTAGAATACGTAAGAATTCGCGGCATGTAATAAAGAATAAACAAGCATCATCTTAGTTAATCAGAGCAGCGGCAGAGAATGAAATACAAGCACATGAAACACAGTAACTGGGATAAAATTAAAAAAATAGAACTCGACAATTAATTTCTTACAATAGGATAATAGGCAAAAGTTCGCGTCACACCTTTTACCTTGTGGGAGCACACCGGTTGCGTAACACTGCTCTACCCAGTAAAATCACTCTTACTAAGACATGACTTAAAATAGATGTGATTTAATTATTTACCATCTTAATAAAAACTACCAAACCTAAACAAATAAAAATACAGCGACGACGATAAACACAACCTTTCACTGTGAAGACAGCAGCAGCTCTCTTAAATAATTCAGCCGTTATAAACGCATATTTTAAAGTGCGTGTCACGAGAACAATGCGTGACAGTATCTATATCTCACTTGATTTCAATTACATTATAAAAGAGCGAATGAATGAATTACAGAACATCATTACATGAGAATAATAGATAACAAATAAGGATTAATTTCCAACAATACAATTTTAGTTTTTTAGGAAAATATAAAAAACGATGAAGATAGAACAGCAGTCCGGTATAATTAATAATAAGGAACTATACCCCAGTTGTACTTAAAATAGTATAACTACACTAGTAATCCGAATTTATTGCCGTAGAACAGAAATCTACCTTTCTTGAAAAAGCCACCTGGTTAATGTGCAAAAGCTTGGAAATTTTGGTTTACATTCTACGCCTATAAATTCGGATTACTAATATAGTTATACTGTTTTAAACAGTGCACTGTGTAAATTCTGATGATCCTGATAAACGAAGTACGTACTTTATAGGAGAAGTAAAAACAACGATGAAAGATAGAACAACAGTTTTTTTTTTTTTGATTGGAGGTTTAACGACCACCGTGAGCAACTCAATGGGCTATAAGCAGTCGCCCGTCCCTAATTTAGGGCCACTGGTTCCAGGGAAGGGGAGAGCCGGTGCCGTAAGAAAAACAGAATATCCATGCCTCACTGGGATTCAAACCCGGACCCCTTCCGGACGAATGATCAAAAGCCAACGCTTAGACCACTGCGCCACCGGGGCGGCGAACAACAGTTGACTGTAATTAATAATAAGGAACTGTACACGAGTTATACTTAAAATAGTAATATTACACTAGTAATCCGAATTTATTGGCGTACAACAGAAATCTATCTTTCTGGAAAAAGCCATCTGGTTGATGTGATTACTATGCTTAGAAACTTTGATTTATGTTCACGTTAATAAGAAATTCGGATTACTAGTAAAGTAAATTGGAAACGAGCTAAATTTTAAAGAGGTAAAGTTGTAAACCTTATGTAACGTAAATTTATATAATTAAGTTAAGATATATATGTATAATAGCTTTATGGGGTGTCTGACGTCGCCTTCCGATCTCCTACAGTTTTTTCCATCTTTCTCTATCTATGTAATACTTTCTAAATCTAAGAAATGATCTCTATCGGAGTAATGATTTCCGTACCAGAAAACTCAAAAATAATTAAATTAATAATTTATATAATTAATTTATATATATTATTTATAATTAGTGGGGTTTAATGACTACTGTGACCAGCTCTAAAGATTATAAGCAGTCCCCCTTTCCTAATTTCGAGTCACTGAGTCTAGTGGAGGCAATGGGAGTTTCGTAGGGAAGGCGCACATTCTGTGCCTCATCCAGGACTCGGGCCGGAGTCCACTCGGACGAGTGGTTTGAAGTCAGCGCTTAGCCTACTGCGCCACTGGGGCGGCACCATGACCTGTTTATGTGGTGGGAGGGGGATGCCTGTGTGTATGAGAAAGAGATGCCTTTTGTTAATATTTTAATGCAAGCGATGTTTTGTTGCATTTGACAAGATTCTCCCAATTCAGAGTTCATGAACTACGAGAAATCCATCGTTTTAGAATTTCTGGGATGTTCAGTGGCAACTAACCTCTAAAGAAAGTCATTTCAAAAGCACAACACCATTTAGCCCTTGCAGTCTGGGAATGAATGACATACCATATTTATTAAGAATCATTTTCATGTAGCCAGAGAGTGAACTTCCTTTAATATGAATAGTAATCTTGCTTGCTTGAATATGTTTTTTTCTTTTTTTGTTTGGAGGTTTAACGACCACCGTGAGCAACTCAATGGGCTATAAGCAGTCGCCCGTCCCTAATTTAGGGTCACTGGTTCCAGGGAAGGGAGAGAGCCAGTGCCGTAAGACAAACACAACATCCATGCCTCACCGGGATTCGAACCCGGACCCCTCACGGACGAATGATCAGAGGCCAGCGCCTTAGACCACTGCGCCACCGGGGCGGCGCTTGAATATGTGGACATGCTGATTACATTAATAACTTTCATCGGAACTCTTCCGTTTGTAGTTCCAAAAGAACATTGCCGCCCCGGTGGCGCAGTGGTCTAAGGCGTTGGCCCCTAATCATTCGTCCGTAAGGGGTCCGGGTTCGAATCCCGGTCAGGCATGGATGTTGTGTTTGTCTTACGGCACTGGCTCTCTCCCTTCCCTGGAACCAGTGACCCTAAATTAGGGACGGGCGACTGCTTATAGCCCATTGAGTTGCTCACGGCGGTCGTTAAACCTCCAATCAAAAAAAAAAAAAAAAAAAAAAAAAAAAGAACATTGTTTTTCACCTGAAAGTATGCAATTTCATCTTATATGATCGTCATCATCATTGTCAACCATTATCAAACCATTGTTAGATGAAAGTCTCCCGAAGTTACTTCCACAACCGTCTCTCTTGAGCCAGTCTTCTCAGTGTCACTCTGGCATACTGCCGAATTTCATCCACATCTCCAATGTAGTCTGTCTCTTGAACTCCAGTCTAAAATTTCGGTTGTGCATTGGTGGTCCGTTCTTCTGCAAACATGCTCAGCCAATTACCATTTCAGGGATTTTATTCAAATCGGAAAAGTGAAAAAGCCCTCGAAAGACATGTGACGCACTGAACAGGAAGTTGAAAGAGAGTACAGGACAACTCTTTAGGTGTACGCAGACGATTTCTGGCACATGGTCGTAAGGCAATCTATGAAGAAACAATTTCTGACGAAACTGGTGAAAGAGAAAAGATTCAGGTGAATGCTGAAATAGAAACACTGGATCAAGGATCTTTGGAGAAACGTGTTGTTCAGAGACGAAAGTCATTTATTTGGTCAAGGCCTGCTGTGACAGCACTTCCAGGTGTCACCAAGAGAGAAACTTCAGTATTCCCACACTAATCAGACTATGAAACATCAGCGAAAGAAGGTATTTTCTCTATTTGGGCGTCAGCGGTTTGCATCCCGACGATGGTCTGATGCGCTCGCCACACCACGTCGATGTTTTTCTAAGAAGAGTTGCTCTCGAGATGACGAAAAGGTTTCCCGATGGATCTGGCATCTTACAGCAGTACCTCCTCTCTTGCCACGCGTCAAGTGTGGTGAAAAACTCTATGAACCAGCAGGGTATAAATGTACTTAACTGTGTGTGCAGTTGGTGTGGTGCAGGGACCCCAAAATCGGCACTAACTCTTGAAATTTCGTGGACTGCCAACTAAGCCTTTGGTTTCAGGACATTCGAGTGCTACCCGTCCATTAGAAAAGAGTTTGACTACCTTTTTGAAGCCTCTTACTACCAGTTCCCAATCCTCAATTTCTAGCTCAATACAAGCGCTGCACATAATTAAGGCCTATGAACATTTCGGAACACATTTTATGTTGGCATCTTTAGATGTTGTCTCGTTGTTCCCCAACATACCTGTTGATTCGGCTCATGAGATTATAGAAACCAAGTTAACTGATACTGATTTCTTTTCGCCAGAAGAGATACGGGGCACCTTGTCAGCGTTAAAATTGGTCCAAAAACGTACTTACTTTAAGTTTGAAGATATTATCTATCGCCAATGCAGTGGGGCGCCTATGGGTTCTCCGCTGTCACAAATCCTTGCTGAAATAATCTTGCAACATCTTGAAGAAAAATTGCTGTCAGAATTGCCCAGAGTACCAAGTTTTTATGTAAGGTATGTGGATGACATTTTGTTGTTCTGGACATTTGGTTTGGAAGAACTCCATTCATTCACGGAATCTATGTCAACGGTGTTCCCCTCCATAAAATTTACCTTGGAATGTGAAAAGAATTACTGCATCTCATTTCTGAATTTCACCTAAGTGAGAAATCCGGCAACTCAGTGTTTGAAAACTTCGGTATACCGAAAACCGACTTCCACTAATGACATTATCCTGGCCAAGTCGTTTCATTCAGTGTCACATAAATTAGCTGCTCTAAGATTCCTTGTGCGTAGGGGCCATTACTCACTCGTCAAATACCAAAATCAGGAAAATAGAACTTAAAAAAGTGTGTGAGATAGCCAGGACTTATCGGTATGCTGACTCCCTTGTACATAGCATTTTTCGTCAATTATTGCATGTACATGACATCACCTTATCGAGAGAGCCCAGAAGATGTAGGTATGTGGGATCAATTGGTTTTGTACCATGTTTGGTCAACATTTTAAAGAATGTGAGTAACACGCATGGAATCGGTTTTGGTGTCAAAACAAGAAATTGTTTTCAGAGCATTAGGAAAGACCGAGACTCAGTGCATAAGAACAATAAATTTGGTGTATATAGCATCCCACTCAAAGCGACAGATCCGTCTAGGGTTGACCAAGAGTACATCGTTTCCACTTCAAGATCTTTAAATACCAGAGTGAAGGAACACATGTACAATGTCGGGGTGGGTGCCAAAACAACTGCTCTCTCCCGATTAGTTGACTCTGGAACCCATGTATCAATCTGGACAGAAGCGGAGATCCTCGCCACACCAAGTAAGAAGTCTTAATTAACATTTACTGAAAGTCTATTTATTGCATGGAATGGACATATGTGTTGTAATGACTCTGTTCTATATGTCATACCTAGACCGTGGACATTTATGTTTACTGATTACAGCGCACATGACAATCCAATTTAATACGTTGCAGCTTGAATTAATCATTATTGTATTGTAATCGATTTGTTTCGTTTACACACCAGATGGCAGTTCGCAAATTGCGTCAAATGTGAAATTATAAATTGTCTATATCCAGCCCATACTACCTCTTTTTTATGTATCTGATGATGGACCCCGGTGCGGGGTTTCCGAAAGATTTTATACGATTCTTTATATTCAGGGTGTTTTAATTAAACGTAGCCGGAGGTTCCACGATGAATCCCGGTTTATATCGTGCACAGACGGCATTCAGTTTATTATTATAGTTACTTTGCACGAAGATTGTTTTCGTACTCGCACAAGTTTTTACTTGATACCTTAATGAAGGGAAGATTCCTGATGATTGTAACAACGCTACAAAGATCCTGCTACATAAAGATGTGACGTTGAGGGTCTCAGGAACTACAAACCTATCAGCCTCCTATAAGTGGTTTAAAAAATCTTCACTAAAGTTCTTTCAAACCGCTTGAAGGTGACACTGGACATGGCTCAACCGAGAGAACAAGCTGGATTCAGGAGTGGCTACTGCACCTATAGATCATATCCACATACTGAGAGAACTAACTGAAAGAACGAGGGAATTAAAAGAGCGAGGGAATTTTATTGATTATGAAAAGGCCTTTGATTCAGTGAAACCATCAGCAGTTACAATGGCTCTGAAATCCTGCGGTGCTGTAAATGCATACATTAATACTGTATTATTAATAACATCTACGAAAATGCAAGTGCAAAGATTCGGCTGTTTGAGAATACAGCACACATAAAAAATTTAAAAGGGAGTGAGACAAAGTGACACCATATCTCCCAAGCTCTTTAATGCTACATTGGAAAATGTCTTTCAATCATTGAACTGGGAGAACAAAGGCTTAAAGATTAATGGAGATTATCTAACTCACCTTCGTTTTGCTGATGACGTTGTCATTTTTGCAACTATCCCATCACAGCTGCAGAGTATGATCCAGGAACTTGCTGACAAGAGTAAACAGTGGGATTAAAAATGAACTTTCAGAAGACGAAAGTGATGTACAATGCTTTTACAAGAAACGAAGATTTATCGATTGATGGAGAAAAGTGGGAGGTAACAGATGCGCACGTTCATCTTGGACAGCAGATATCAAGTGAGATTCACATTGATGGAGAAATTAATCGGCGTATAAAACTTGCCTGGAGAGTTTTTGAAAGAAACAGCATAATTTTCAAGAGCAATATGCCATTATGTCTTAAAAGAAAAGTGTTTGATCAATGCATCCTTCCAGTGCTTACGTATGGTGCAGAGACGTGGACCTTAACTAAAAGAGATATACAAAGACTGCAGACAATTCAAAGAGGCATGGAGCTTGGTGTAACCAGGCGAGATAAGAAAAGAAATTCGTGGATCAGAAAAATTACACCAGTGGAAGACATCATAATCAGAGTAAAATCTCTGAAATGGCAATGGGCTGGACATACTGCCAGAAGGACAGACCATCGATGGACAGTCGAAATTTTAGATTGGATTCCAAAGGACAGGAAAAGACCCAGAAGAAGACCACATGGAAGATGGGTAGATGAAATTCGAAAGTATGCGGGAGTAACATGGAGGAGACTGGCACAAGACAGACCGTTGTGGAAGAGGCTTGGAGAGACCTTCGTCCAGCAGTGGATTGATAATGGTTGACAATGATGATGATGTATAAAGATGCAATGTAAATGTACATGATTACTTTGAGATTTTCCTTTCCTTTCCTTCCTTCCTTCGATCCTCCCCCTTTTCTCTCACGAATTGAAGCTACCACGGGGAGATAAGTAGGCAGAAAGATTCCCTGCCCCCTTTATTTATGGGAGGGCGTGAAAAAGGAGCTCAGCTTGCTTCCTGGCATCGGTAACATGGTGAACTTTACGCATAGTCGGGTTTTATAAGTGTTGCTGGAACGCAACCACCTTGCAGTATGTCTCTTTCTTTATTTATGGGATGACCAGAGCGATCAGACATTTCTGGCTAGAAACCACCTGTGTTCTCATGAGAAAAGTTGAAGGAAGTTGGGGTGATTTCGAATTTCGCATTCAGTGCTCAGACTCCCGGTGGCATGAGAGAATAAATTCATGACTGGAACCACGCCTTTTCCATGTTATGTCATAAGACGCGAGCGTTTGAAGCCGGAGAGCTTAATTAGTTGCAGGCCAGCTGAAGGGCGTGAGAAAATTTCTTTTTTTTTTGTTTGTGCGTGGGTGGCTGCTTTTGCCCACAGAAAGGATACGAAGATGACCAGCCGGAGGGAAGCAATCCGATTGGCGGAAAGTGGCGTCGTAGTAGAGGGCGCTCGCGTCCTCCCAATCCTACGATAAGGCGTTGGAATTTTTTTTTTGAGAACACTCTCGATTTATCTCCTGAACAGTAAGTTTCTGCGAAAAGAGAAGAAAATTTCTGCTGTCTCCGTGGGGACATGCCAAATGAAGGGACCTCTACCCTTCTGGAATTCCTTTAGCCCTTCCCGGGGAATGGAAGGTGAGCAACTTTTAAAGGAAACAAATGCTAAACCCGGCGGAGCATAGGCTCCATAAAAATGTGTCTGCCACATGCCTCCATGCTGCCTGAGTGTAACCGGGGCGTCTGTTCTCCGAAAATCCTGGTAATCTAGTAGACCGGGGAAACTTGGGCATTTATCTCGTCTTACCGCCTCATCCCCAAAAAAATAAGCGAAAAGCCGAGAGAAGGACTCCTTGCCGTGCCGGCCAGCTAAACAGCCTTCGGAGTCAAGAGCAACGTGACATGTACTTCTGCATCACTGCTTAGGTTCGGATGTTCCACTTGGCGCCCACACTACGCCATTAATACCATGAACTTTATTCTCCGTCTCAAAACCCAAGAGGGGATCTCAGGAAGCGGTAAGCTGCTCATTTAAAATAAACCCTCTTAGTTACACCGAACATCTACCAATCCTAGCCCGACATGGGGACCCTTCGGTAGTCAGCTATTAACTATTCCTCACTACGAGGCCTTTTCTTTCTCCCCACCTGCCCATTGAAAAAAATAATGAATCAATCTTTATATATGTAAACTACAACCCACCATTTGTTCTTGGAGTCACTCCCCAAGAGTGACAGTTGTTTGTGTATCAGAAATGACAATTTTGGTGACCTAAAATTAATCTAGTTGTTGGAATCTTGGTCAAGATCTCCCCATTTCCCAATAAAATTGCCTATATATACACTGCTGGCTACACAAAATGCAACACCAAGAAGGAAGCATCCGATTGGCGTGAAATTCGCAGCATGCGTCGCCCGCGAGAGGACATGCAAACGATTAGCATTGCAGGGCATATGAACGTCATGTGCGTCCGGCACGCCACCGAGAAACACTATACGATGGGTGCACAGAAAGCGGGGTGTAAGTAGTGGAAGTGTGTTGTGCTGCCGGACCTGTGCGCGGGAAGCTTCCTGATACCTCGTCGCAGAATACGGCAGTAATTCCAGCACGTTTCGGAGTTTCACAGAAAAAGAATAGTGGCTTATCGCGGCAGCGGTTTATCGTACCGAGACATCGGCGCTCGTGTGGGACGATATCCAGTCACAGTGAGGCGAATATGGATTTGGTGGGTGCAGGAGGGACTGACGGATTGACGTGAGCGATTGCCGCAGCCGCAGCACACCACCGAACGAGAGGACCGGCATGTTGTGCGGCGGGCATTCACGGCTATCACCGCCACATCACGAACGTTAGCGCAAAAATTAGGGTGTGTTACGCAACAACCTGTGTCAGCACGTACCTACCGTTCTACGTCGTCTGCAGGAGCGGTGACTTGTCACACGGCGCCCGTTGCTCCGATTACCATTGACGTTACACCATCGGCGAGTGCGGCGGCAGTTTGCCGTTGAACGTCGCACGTGGACTACGGGATGGCACGACTTTGTCTTCTCCGACGAATCCCGCTTCTGTCTGCAACGCCACTATGGTCGTATCTGCGTGTGGCGGCACCACAGCGAGAGTCTGTATGACGCCTGCATTATGCATCGCCATACCGGTCCGTCGCCTGGCGTTATGGTTTGGGGCGCAACTGGATATGACACCCGCGCCCCTTTGGCACGCATCGCCGGTACACTCAACAGCCACCGCTACATCTTCGACGTTTTGGAGCCCGTAGTCCTCCCTTACCTGCAGGACCTGCCAGCGGCCACGTTTCAACAGGACAATGCGCGCCCCTCCGTGGCACGCACCGCGCAACAATTCTTCACGGCCCACAAGGTGTCACTGCTGTAATGGCCCGCCTGTTCTCCCGATATGTCGCAGATCAAACACGTCTGGTCGCTGATCAGAAACTGAATGGCCCGGCAAGCACCACCCGTGGCTGCGCCTGATGAACTGTGGCAATGTGTGGAAGCAGCCTGGACCGACATACCCCAAGCCCACATCCAAAGCCTCTTTCGTTCGATGCCGCGGCGTGTAGCGGCCGTTATTGCCAGCCATGAGGGCCACACGAACTATTGATGTCTGCGTGTTCCGCAAGTCGCACGGGCCTGTAAGCTCAATCGTTTCATCTTTGTATCTGTTGTTATGTGTCCAGTAAATCTGGCTTCGCTATCTCGTGTCCTTCTTGGTGTTGCATTTTGAGAGGCCAGCAGTGTATATTATAACCATGAGGAACGGCTGCTAAAAAAAAAGAAAGACCAGGATTTTTTTTTAATTATTGTGTTGCCCAAATTCGAAGGTAAAATTTGACGTAACTTCTTACCTGAAAAAAAAGAGCTTTCATTTTTTTATCCCTTAACGCCTAACCCTTTCGAGTCTTGTAACCTGAGCAGCTGAAAATCAAACTCAATATTTGCCTTTCAAACATTTTTTAGGCCTACCTTCACCTTGCTTCTCTGGAGACCGTATTAAACTATAAAGATAAATAGATACTGAGTACCACTAGAAAGTAGACAACATTTTCCTAATTTTCCTTAAGAAATTGAGTGGGAAAAAAGCAGTCAGTCGTCCTCTGAAAATGTGTTTTAAAAGTAGTTGTGAACTAAAATGCTGTGTAAAACATAAACAAAGCGTAAAATTTGTGTAGCTTCCTGCGTGTTTGTAAAAAAAAAAAAAAAGAATTACAACCCTCATCAAAATTTTTCATCAATAAATGCAGACCGACTGGTCTCTTTTTTACAAAATTGTACTTTTAAGTGTTGTAATGTGTTGTGTGATTAATATATGTTAGTCAATAAGTATGTGTCCACATTAGTCTAGACCAGGGGGTGGATCGTACTTAGGCTCTTTCCATTTTTTTTCGCGAGTCGCAAACCGCAATAGTCCTTGAATAACTCAAATTGGGTTTTTTTTCTTCCTCTTGGCCATAAAAAAATGAAATAATCCTTTTGTGCTGCAACGACTAATTTCTTTCTTATTCTGATCATAGTTGTGGGAATAAATTAAGCCTTTATATACATACCTATCTGTAAATTCTGCTAGTCTGTTTTTAATATGCATATTCTGAGGGAAAGTTTTTAAATTTAAATTTAAATTTGCATCTGTCAACTTTAATTTAAATTAGTCTCCTCCCACCCTCACAACAGAACCAGTGGCCCTAAATTAGGGACGGGTGACTACTTATAGCCCACTGAGTTGCTCATGGTGGTCGTTAAACCTCCAATCATCAAAAAAATACGGCGAAGGCAAACTTTTATGCTTCTAATCATTCACGGGTGTAATCTGTTCCAATGTACAGGATAAAGCACGCCAAGGGGTTTTCGGTTCTTGTTTTTTTAGCATGTCTTTTGTAAAATATGTACGGGCTTGTCGAATCACTCTGCCCGCCCGTCTGTGGACACCATATCTCTGCAATTATCACCACAGCTGAAGAAAATATTTTTTTCGTTGAGAAGCTTGAAATGTGAAAACGACGATGCTTGCTTTCGTATTTTCATTCGATACATAATTTTGCCGTTACAGGGCGTAAATTCAGATGTTATCAAACTCAAAATACATTTTATTCCATATAATTGCTTCTATTGGACATGTGAAAAAGTTCTACCCGTTTTTGTAATAGATGCAAATTGCAATTGGAGTAGTTACGTCACAGATGACGCTGAAAGGCCGAATTTTCTGCCGAAAAAGCGTTGAGCAGTAGAGCATGTAGACTGGGTTTGTCCGAGTAAGTTATTCGTAACGGAAATCACGGACGGTGTAACAAGGCATGCTATCATAAGGAGCACATTAGACATTGTTTACTGTACGAGTTCGATAAAGGCAGTACTGCAGCCGCGGCTTGCCGCAACATCTGTCAAGTGTATGAAGAGGATGCACTTGATGATAGCACATTTTGCCGTTGGTTTCGGAAATTCCGGTACGGAGACAGAAGCTGTAAGGTCAACCACGTCCTGGACGTCCATCTGTGGTTTCTGACGAGGATGTGGATCAAGCCATAATAAATGACCCACATCCAACCGTTCAGTAATTAACAGAAACGTTGTCGGTACACAGAACAACCTTCCAAAGACGGATGCATGCGCTTGGGTTCATCACCAAGTTCGATGACTGGGTTCCTCACCAGCTTTCTGCAAGACAACGAGAGTAGAGAATCCGTTCCTGTGTTTCTTTGTTTTCTCGTCACTGAAATGAACCGTTTTTGGGAAGAATTGTAACGGGTGATGGGAAATGGATCCTGTAGTGTAATGTAAAGTGTCGACGGACTGTGTGCCAAAATGCGCAACCTGCTCCATCTACCTCAAACAGAGGACTTCATCCCAAAAAGGTTTTGTTCAGTATTTGGAGGAATGTTAAAGAAATAATCCACTGGGAGGTGTTGGCACCTAACCGAACGGTAAGTGCTGACCTCTACTGCCAACAGTTGGACAGATTGCGAGAACAACTGACATCGAAGCGGACAGCACTCGCCAATCGCAAAGCGTGAGGTTTCATCATGATAATGCCAGACCTCATGCTGCTTTAATCACTCGGTAAAAATTACTGGACTTTTGTTGGGAAGTGTCACCTCACCCAGCGTATTCCTTTAACCTGACGCCTACGGACTACTTATTTTTTTGATCGTTACAAAACGCCTCCGGTCTCCAAACCTTCAATGATGTGGACGATGTGAAAAAGGTATTACATGACTGTTTTTGGAAAAACACAGGAATTTTTCTGACATTGGATTCACCTTCTCATACACAGATGGCAAGAGGTCATACAGAATGATGGCAATTATGTGAAATCCTAGGTACCTTATTTGTTGTGTTCTCCTTTCTTTGGAGCCTACAAAAACGGGTAGAACTTATGCACACACCCAATAAATATCCGATTGAAAAAACCTCTCTTCCATTCGATACCATTTATAAAGCAGACTATTTCAGGTACTGTTTTTTTTTCATGTAATGCACAGCTTTCCCTCTAGGGGGCGTGAAGTTAAATCGTGATTTCCCCGATTTCTTTGCGTCTGACTTGAAAGATTCTTTTTTTTTGCGTTGCATGGAACTATAATATCATGTTTCCTTTACAGAATATTTTCAGCAATATCTGCGCGTATAAAAACTCGAATGGAAAAGTCTTCTGTTGGTCAGACACTGCTAGGTAGGAAAACATTTCGTGTGCATTTTCTGCCCTAAATAATGCACAGTTTCGCCGTTAGGGGGCCCAAATGCTTAATCTCCTTTTGTCGAAATCTGTGCTTCTAAATGTTCTTTTAACACCAAATACTATTTACTTTATGGAGCACTTCGCTTGTATTTGTGGTTTTTGGAGTTTACAGTTCAGGCGCTAAGTGGTGTTAGTGTATATTACTATTTGCAACTACACTGCCGGAAAGTGAAAAAAGAACACCAAGAAGGAATTGGCGGACGATCATGAAATTTACATATGTTAATGGGGTCGAGTTTACGTAGGTGTGATGTTAATTTTGGGACCAACCGGTGAGCGCTTACGCCACAGCACGGCATAACATGCAAATTATCGTCGGTGGTATTTAAGGAGTACGGCGAAGTGAATGTAATCAGTCCTCTGCGTACGGACACACGTGCGAAGACCCTGAAGAAGCTGCAATGCCTGGACATAGAAGACGTGTACGATTTCAGCAGCTATCGGATTTTGAGCGAGGTCGTCTAGTCGGACTCCGCGAGGCCGGGTGGTCGTATCGTCGTATTGCGGAGCGAATTGGACGGGAAGTATCGGTGGTGGTACGATGGTGGCGTAGATGGTCCGAGGAACATTCCTGCACGAGAAGGCGTGGAGCCGGGAGTCACAGACGGACTGATGAGCGGACCGATCGACGCATAAGAAGAGCGGCGTTGTCAAGCAGAACATCCACTGCGACTGAAATCCGAGCTGCCGTTGCACCTGAGGTGACTGTGTGAACAATCCGCAACCGTCTACTGGATGCAGGACTACGTGCACGTGTGCCTCTGGCATGTGTACCTCTGACTCCAGCCCACCGTCAGGAACGGCTGCAGTGGTGTCGCCAACGTCTGCACTGGAGAACGCAATGGCGATCTGTCGTGTTCATCGATGAAAGCAGATTCTGCTTGAGAGCCTCCGATGGCCGTATGCGTGTTCGCAGACGCACAGGGGAGCGTCTCCACCCTTCTTGCATCCGCCAGCGACACACAGGGCCTACACCTGGTCTCCTGGTGTGGGGAGCGATCAGCTATCACCCCCGTACACAACTATTGTTTGTACCGGGTACGTTAAACAGCACCTCCTACATCAACAACATCATTCAGCTCGTTGTTGTGCCATTTGTAACATCGGTCCATCGTGGTGTTTTCCAGCAAGATAACGCACGCCCACACACGGCACGTGCCACGCTACATGCACTTCAGGGTGTGAAACAACTTCCATGGCCTGCACGTTCACCGGATTTGTCCCCCATTGAGCACGTGCGGGATTTTATGGTACAACGACTTATCCGGTCTCCACGGCCAGCCACGACCATCCCGGATTTAAGAGTCGAGGTTGAGGGTGCTTGGAACTCAATACCCCAAACTTACATCCAACATCTGTAGGACAGACTCCATGCCAGAATTGCACAGTGTGACGTAGTTCATGGCGGTTCAACCTCGTACTAACCATGTTACATGGAAATGTTATTTTTCAGTTTACCAGCAAATACAGCTGTATTTTGCCATAATGTTTTGATCACGTTATCCTCTGTATTCCGTTATTATGCTGTATAAATTTCGTTGGTATCAGACTTCTCCTTTTTGGTGTTCTTTTTTCACTCTCCGCCAGTGTTATATCTCGACTGCTGAAAAATCCAATTGAAAAAAATATTTCTCACTGTATGCCAATTCGTTTCTGTAAAGATGTGTGACGTCGTTCTCTTTAAATAACGCACAGTTTTTCTAGTTGGGGTCATACATTTCATAAACGTACTCTCCCTCTGCTTTCAGGAGACGTATTTGAAAATTTTGTCCGTTGCATAGCTTTTCCTATGAAGAATATTTTTCGCATTTTTTCCATTTTTCATATTTTGATTTTTTCATATTTTTTTACTTTTTCATTTTCAATACTTTCGACATTTTCCACTATCCGAAATTCTTCTGCTAGGGAGTTTAAAGTTGCATTATGTTCTTTTTTCTCTCTCTATCTCTCTTCTATGTCTTTTTTCTAATTGTTCGATTTGAAAATCTTTTTGCGTCTGTTATCTGCCTTCCGATATGAAATAATTTTAGCGCACAAGCTGTTCATTTTCGTAACTACATTTCCGGCGCTTATGTGAGTAAGTAGTGGAAATAAATGTCTGTTTCCGGATATTGAGTCCACCGTTGATATCAGGGCTGATTTCTATTATTTTAATGGTTCCATTGACTATTAATAACTTTGAAATATTTTATTTGTGTCGAAAAGGATTCAGAAGACGTACTCATCGCAATTGAGAATTTGGTGTCATCTTTCCTGTTATCTTTTATCTTTCGGTCTGAAGTTAGATCAGCAAAACATTTTATTTCTAAATTTACAGTAAAATCAGTTGTTATATCGTTTTTTTTGTAGAAGTCTAAATATATAAATAAATAGTAAATATATTCGGTTTTTAATTTAAAATCTTTGTTAATTTGAGTGGGGAAATAGGATTGGAGGGGATATTACACCTGGTTTCTCCCAGCTGTATGATCCTCTTGTGTTATTGCTTTATAAGTACCTGTATTTTGTTTTTATTTCTAGAATTCTTTATCAAAATGTGGTGTATTCACAGTAAAAAAAGTTTGCAACCGTTAACAGAATGAAAAGTTTATTAATTGAAAATGTTAAAGATTTTCAGTACATCCACAAGTATGAAAAGGTTCCATGTTCTTCTGTCGCATTTAAGGCAGATTAATCCTTTTCCATGCAAATTTTATAGTTCTCGCCCACACATTTCTGCAAAATAAAAATAAATACAAAACACATTTTTTTACATTATCGCATTTAAATGAATGTGGCAATGATAAATTTCCTCGCAGAATGCATGTTTTTAGAAAGCAATCATCACCAGAAAAATCCACCGCTTTTATCTGCGCGGTAATACACTACAGAAAAACATGTAATTTCACAAGTCTATAAATCGAACCCGTCTACAGGGTGATTGTAAACTCCTTCAACAAAACAAGAGTGGTGATAGTACACATCAAGGCGAACAATATTTGCAAAGGGACCTAGGGCCGCAATCCTCTCCTAGGGCCAGAAAAGAGCACGTTGGAAAAATGTCCAGCAGGCACACGGAGTTCCAACCAGTGCATGAGAAGCACAAGATGCAAATCAGGTGCGCTGAACACGAGCGTAGACGATGAGGAGCAAACATTTAAAACGGCAGCCGATACCCGTTCGGCGATATTACCTTGCGAAAATCACATGAGAATTGACGTATATGTCTGACTGGTACAGCGTACTGTGTGTTTCTGGAGAAAGTGCTTCCCGGTCTGTTGCAGGATTTTCCGCTCACCACATGGAGGTACATGTGGTTTATGCATGATGGGGCCCCAGAACACTTTGCCACCGAGGTCCGATACTTCCTAAATGCGACATATCCCGGTCGGTGGATTGTACGTGTTGGACCTCTGGCGTGGCCTCCATGCTCCCCGGACGATAACTTCTTCTTCTGAAGGCACATGAAAACAGTTTTGTACGATACACCTGTGGACTTCCCGGAAGATCTCGTCGCGCGAATCGCTGTTGCTGCGGATAAGATCAACACCACACCCGGAGTCTACGAGAGATGAGCCGCAGATGGCTTAGTGGTTAGCGATTCAGACTATCGATGCAAGGTCCTCAGGTTCGAACCTGAGCTGATCTTTCAGAGATGGTGTGATTTACTAACAATCGCTAAATATCCGCCGTGCATCGGACGAGCACGTTAAGTGACGGCCCCCAGGTTGGACCCACTGGTTAAATGGGTATCTTTTCCTATGCCCCCCTGAAATTCTCTCACCCCTCTGTGTGCAACATTGTACTTGTACGGTGGCGCCATCTACTGTACTCTAATCACACTACAAACTGTTCTGTCAAAGTCGCTAGACTTGCTTTCATTCCTTCCGTTTCTGTGCCCTGCCTAAAAGGCGATCTTGCTGTAGGTGGCTGGGACCTAAACTCTACTCACTGTGGACGGAAGTCCTACAAGAAAATGAAAAATACTGTGGAGTCTACGAGAGGGTGCGACAGTCCTTCATTCACCGGTGTGAGCTGTACAACGACGCCCTTGGACGCCAGTCTGAGCAGCTCCTTTGAGTCTTTCTCTGATGCAATTGGAATTGTGCAACTCATAAATTAGGCATGTCTCTATTTTCACTGATGAAGGCTCAACGTGGATATGCAAGTTTACTCTTTTCTGGCACTAGGAGTAGAACGCAGCCCTAGGTTCCATAGGAAATATTGTTCGTCTTGATGTGTGCTATGACACTCTTGTTTTGTTGAAGGTGTTTACAATCACTCTGCATATAGAACTTAAATGGGCAATAACAACTGTTTAATGTACGGAATAGTTCGATATATACTAAATGTTGGATATGTAGAATTCAATACACACATTGCACGCATCTACTCTACTGTAGTTATTTCACAATACGTAGTTGTAGATTTTAGATATTCAGTGGGTTGAAGATTAGGAATGTTAAGAGCTCTGACTTCGACATAACATTTATAACAGGCTTTTTCCAAATCCTCGTACGCATGCGCTTAACGTAATCACCGTCTGGACGTATACAAGACCATTTTGGAAGCTTTCTCCATTTTAAAAAAATTGATCTCAGAGTGCTCTCTGTTATTTTAAAATAATTTGCAACATTCTACTTTATTTCACCACTTTCAGCTCAGTGAATTATTTTGAGGTTTGCTGAAAACGACAGTTTTGTCGCCATTTCATAAAATAGTAATGCACCTGCGAGAGTTAAACGAGAGAGTGGAACTTCCTTTATACAAATTTCTCTCTTTCCGGTAGGTGGTCACGTGGTTAATATTCATTATCACAAAGACAGCATTTTCAAACATAGTATCTTTTGCAAATCAATCCTTATTTGTTATCTATTATTCTCATGTAATGGCGCAATTCATGAATTTGCTTTTTTATAATGCAACTCAAGTCAAGTGAGATATAGATATTGTCACGCATTGTTCTCGTGACACGCACTTTCAAATGTGCGTGCTATGACGGCTAAAGTATTTTAGAGCTGCTGTTGTCTTGACAGTGAAAGGTTGTGTTCTAATCGTCGTCGCTGTATTTTGTTTTGTTTTGTTTATGTTTGATAGTTTTTATTAAGATAATAAATAATCAAATCACATTTATTTTTTAATCATGTCTTAGTAAGAGTGATTTCACTGCGTTACCTGATGCATTTTTGCTTTCCACCCTACATATCCTTTTTGTAGTCTTAGTGCTCTTTCAGGAGATGAATTTAACTTCTCTCCTTTCATTTTATTCGGAAGTTCCCCAGCAATAAAAGAACTTGCACACAATCGTGAAACTGACGCACGATTTTGAAAGTCTGGGAGTTAAGACCCGATTATGCAAATTGAGGCGACACTGAGAGCATGAAATGTTCAATATATACATTGTGACTGTAATGCTTTGTTCGATATAACCTTTCTCCTTCCTATGTTCTTAATGCAATTTACGTGATGATTTTTTGAAGTTATATAAAAGAAAATAATTCGGTGTGTCCGAATTCGACGTGAACGAGTTTGAATTTACTTCTATTTCGCATGATCCGGAAACCATCATCCGAAAATGTGTTGGTTAAAACGGAAATAATTTAGGTTTTGCAGTAATTTATTACAAAGGGGTGCGAATTTAAGTGTGAAAACTTTTTCATTTCTTTCATTCCATATATCCGATTTAAATTTTAAACAAGGACGATTAAGATAAAAAATTTCTTCAGAACTGTTTTATAAGAACGCATTTTGAGATGAAATTTATAATTCTATCTGCATCCCGTATCCAGAAAAGGGACGTCGACTTACATAGTTTTAAATTCACATTTTAGACATAAGAATCGAGTGCTTTTACTTTCACTGTTGTTCAGCTGCTCTGAAGCATAACTGTAATTGTCAAAATGTATTTTTGTTCCAGTGAGTAAAATCAAACTCACATTTTTAAACTAGTATATGAATTCACGTTATCAAGCCGTTTCCTTGAAAGCAATGCGTTCAGTTAGAGACGAAAGCCCTCGAAACATTCATTTTTGCAATAAAATATTCAGTACCTTGAACATGCGTCCAAGTAATGAAGACGTAAATAAAGGTGAATTTTAACAATTCCCATTTTGTCACGAAAATTGAGAATTTCATGTTAAATAGAATATGACATAATCCATCATTCTTCCCCTGCTTTGCAGAAGAAAATTTACTGTGATGTCTTTATAATACAGCTACCACAGTAGCCACTTTCATACTTACTTCAAACAAGGAATATTCTTAAAAGTCAGGAATAGTAACTCGTTGTCTACTGATCTTAAGCAGGATTGAGTGATATTCTTTGTTCTTCGAAGTCGTAGATTGAGGCAAACGAAAAATTGGATTTTCCGAGGTAATGTTTCTAACAGCTAAAAATAAATAATTTCTAAATGTCAAACTGACCCTATCATAAATGTATAACAGATTTGTTTCAAGACAATTGAAACCATTATAGGTCCAAAGGCTTTGAACTAACTGCTGAAAATTTTCACGTACTACACTGATTCATGCTGAAGCCGACATCGATGTTTGATGGGTATACGTACACTATCTGATTGGAATGTTAATCGATTCACCCTGCAGCCGACATCGATGTTTGATGGGCACATACACTAACTGATTGGAATGTCAATCAATTCACGCTGCAGCCGACATCGGTGTTTGTGGGTACATACACTATCTGATTAAAAGTACTCAGATACTTGCCTATCCACAAACTCCCTGTAATCGGAAAATAATTAATATCGAGTTGGTCTACCCTTTGCTGCTATCACAGCCTATACTCTGCTGAGAAAGCTTAGATATACACTATCTGATCAAAAAGTATCCGGACACTTGCCTATGCACAAACTCCTTGTAATAGGAAAGGAATTAATATCGAGCTGGTCCATCCTTTGCAGCTATAACAGCCTCCACTCTCCTGGGATATCTTTCCACCAGATTTTGGTGTGTTGCTGCGGGAATAGCTTTCCATTCTGCCACAAGAGCATTATTCAGGTCGATCGCGGATGACTGACGGTTCTGTCTGGCCTTCAGTCGGCTTTGCAATTCATCCCAAAAGTGTTGCGTCAAATTGAGATCAGGGCTCTGTGCTTACCAGTCAAGTTCTTCCACACTCAACTCAGCAAACTATTCCGGAACGGACCTCGTTTTTGTGTAAGGTGCGAAGTTACTATTAGCACTATAGACTCTCTAGCTGTTACAATGCACTAACCGAGTAAGACGGAATTTACTGCACAAGATCTTAAAGGAGACCGAGACACTTTAACAAGAACGAAAAATAGCTTAATCTACAGCTTCACATGTTGGCAATTTATGAAATTAAATGTTCCTTCATTTTGGAAACTTTTCGTATAACTTTAAGGTACATTTTGTGTAAATAAAAGTCATAAATAATTTGCAGTCGTTTCTGTACTTTGGACTAGCAGTATAATGCTGTTGGCATATAGGAACATTGTTCAATGTTCAGTTGAACTAACAAAAAACACGTAACAAGACTTACTACCTGAAGCTTGCCTTAAAGTTGTTTTAAAGATATTGTACACTTGCTGTTCTTCTCGACACCTCTGCAGACTAAGATTTTTTCTTCAGAAAAGGCATTGCTTGATGCGTGCCGAGATTTATTTTTCATAAATATCGTTCTACTTGAAGATACGCTTTTTTAAAGTCTACCCATTATTCTGGCTAACTAACCATCATTTTTATCCATCTTAAATTGTTTGTTTTAAGACCAATATGGGTAAGTTACTAATTTTGGAATATCTCTGCGAAAGAATCGCTTTGTGTTCTGTATCAATCCATGAGTAAGAGGGTGAAGATGATGGGCAATCACAGTGGGTACTTATGTCCTCTTTAAAATTATAAAAGTAGGGTAGGGCATAACAATGACTCGAGGCTTCAATTCCGACAACCTACATCTAATTGTAGTTAGCTTTAGCTAAATTAATTAATAAACAGCTCGGGCTTGGTTTAAAGACATTTTTCCCACATAAGTAAATAGAATTTTGCAATGCCATTTCAGAGCAAACGTTTCGTGCTTAGGTAGAAGGGAACTTCTTTTTTTAAGGAAGAAACATTTCAGACAAAAATAAAGATCAAATGAATTTACCGATTATTATTAATAGTTACTGAAATAATTATTCCTTCTTTCCAAAAACTTCCAGACAAAAATAATACTAGAAAGTAGGGCCATTTCTGAAATGATCCATCGGGAAATGTCCCCGTGATCCAATCCATCGGGAAATGTTCCTGTGATCTAATCCTTCGAGAAATGTCTCTGTGATACAATCCTTCGGGAAATGTCCCTGTGATCCAATCCTTCGGGAAATGTCCCTGTGATCCAATCCGTCCCTTATTGGTAACCACTATGTAGTGCAACCCACCAACTTGAGCATATCAATAGAGAATTATGAAAGAATTTCATATTCTACAGTCTTCCTTGTTTTGTTTCAGTTCATCAGTTCATACATGTTAAGCGGGCACGGTGTTACGCTCGAAGCCCGTTTATTCGTTTTGTTCATGTGCTTTGGGAATCTGAAATTACGGAGTAACTAACATACGTGAACTTGCAAAACTTTGAAGCATTTTCAAACCATTCAAGATATAACTAATACGGATTTAAGAGAGAGAGAGAGAGAGAGAGAGGCAGGATATCTTACCGCGTATTCCATGAGCTTTTCCTTTTCTTCGTCTGTACGCTCTGCTTTCTGCAAGAGAGTAAAAAAAGAACTAATGTAAGAGTTTATTTTCTTCATTTTTCGTGTATTTGTGTTAGAACTTATACATTTACACTATAGATAGGCAAAAGGATAATATTTTTGTGTATCAGGAAATAATCATGCGCAAATGACTCTTTGTTTGATACGCGAAAATACTCTCTTAAAATAGTATAACTATACTAGGTAGTAATCCGAATTTATTGGCATAAAATAGAAATCAAAGTTTCCAGGCTTTTGGTCATCAACCAGACAGAAATTTGCTGTCTACCTTCCATGAAAACGCCATCTGGTTGATGTGCGGTAAAGAAATCAACAGAGGCCCAGCAAAAAGATGCACAGTGTCGAGGGTTTCATTAAGGGACGTCAACCTTATCTGGCCACTAACTCACGTGAATGGATTAAGGCTAATTTAGCATTATTGCTCCTCTGGACAGGCCTGACGAGAGCACCTGGGCCAGGGCACCTAAGGGGGCCCAGAGCCCATTTCTAAAGTGATTTTTTCTAATTATTATTTTATGGTGTCCGAATATTTTTCAAGGTATACCATCACGAGGGTTGGGAAGTTACACGTAAAAAATTATTTTCTACGTGACGCGTAAAATACGCCTAAAAATGCGTAATTTATGACATAAATGTAAAAAATGTAATAAATTCAAAACTTGCTTTAAATACAATAAAAGAAAACGAAATGCTACAATGTTACTCGAGTTTCCCGGTTAACTGCAACACGTGCGTAGGTTACCTTCGGCAAATAAAACGAGCTCTCCATATTACGTTTTTCATTTCTTCTTTCTTTTCCAACGACACGCCGACACCACACATTGGGTTCTCTGTGTTTCTTTGCTACTCACCGACACAGACCATTGTGTATGATATACAACGCTATTGCTAATCATCAAAGGCTGATGGCAATTTTCATCATGGGGGTTTTGTCAGTTTGTGTTTCTCACCAGAAGCAGGCATCTTTTGTCTTTTTATTTTATGCTCAACTCATTATTTTCGCATTGCGGACATTTTTATAAATGAATATAGTGTATTTGTGCTTAATTCCGACCTCGTTTATTTTCTTTTATTCCGATGACCGATGAAGTCGTACTGTTCACAGCGGAAACTTAAAAGAGGAAACATAAAATTTAATGTTTATTTATGAGAACTCTTTGTGGATACTTTCCCAAAGGTTGCATCTTTAGACGTATAAAAATGAAAGGTGAAAAATGTGATGATTATGCCCATAAAAAGGCAGGAAAAGCCATTCTGTAGTAAACTGAAAGGCATTCTGTTTTGTAATGAAAAAAAAATAAAAATGTTGCTTCGAAAGTGTTTTAAAAATAAAATGTTGTAAATATATACAATATTTCATTTATATGTACTACTACTACTACAATACACATTAAAACATGTTATTTTTTTTATTTCTTTTTGATTTAATTTTACTTCAGTTAAAAAAATTGACCTTGAAATTCCTATCATAAATTTGACATAATACTCATACTACTACCACTGTTTATTTGCAATGACATATCACTGATGTGTGGAGGGGAGAATATGAAAAATTATCCACCGCAAAAAAACGTTTGAAGAGTTGAAACCGGTAGGGTTGTCGGGAAGTAGGTGAATGGTAGGTGGGGATTAGGTGAGGAAACGGAAATATGGATTATGTGGTTAGTGGAGGTGCCGAGGTGGAGGGGGTGGCGGAGATTTTATTGCACTTGGGCCCACTCTCGCTCTCCATATCCCTGCCTCTGGAAACAACCTACGAAGAAATGCAACGTCATCCGTTGCTGTACATCGTTTTGCTAGAGTTCATCTTTCTGACATGTAACTGTTAACATAATACATTTAAGTGGGAAACGGATCTCCCTGAAGAAATAATTCTTTACAAATACATGACAGGCAATATTCATGCAATTGTTGGCACAAATATTCCGTAGTTTCACAGTTTCCACGTAGCGACTTCTTCAGAAAATTCAGAAAACTTTTTTTGTTTTTTGGTTGAAGGTTTAACACCACCGTGAGCAACTCAATAGGCTATAAGCAGTCACCCGTCCCTAATTTAGGGCCACTGGTTCCAGGGAAAGGAGAGAGCCAGTGCTGGAAGACAAACACAACATCCATGCCTCACCGGGATTCGAACCCGAACCCCTCCCGGACGAATAATCAGAAGCCATCGCTTAAACCACTGAGCCACAGGAGCGGCGCAGAAAACTTGAAGATTACATTGCCGTTTTGGGGAGACGGATAATGTATAGCATGCTCAAAAGGAGATCGAGAGATGCGAGTTCGGTTCCCGCTCCAAGTTGCAACATGGATACTAAGTATGAAAATACAGCATATTTGTGCCAATAATTACATAGGTAACGGTTAATGTGCATCGTTGCAATCCTTGTGACGTCACATCAAAAGCACCATGTGTGTAGCGCTAAAAATCGTTGCAGTTGGTATTTTGATGCAGTGCATACTAATATGAATGGGAAGCCTAACGTTCCAGACGTACTGAAACTTTGCTAATATGAATGGGAAGCCTAACGTTCCAGACGTACTGAAACTGTGCTAATATGAATGGGAAGCCTAACGTTCCAGACGTACTGAAACTTTGCTAATATGAATGGGAAGCCTAACGTTCCAGACGTACTGAAACTTTGAACGTCTGCCGACCAGGACCATCAGATGTCCCCGTTTCATGGGTTGTGCTTTCCGCTGTTTCTACAGCAACTTTCGGGGATATACGAATGCTGCAGTAAATTCATTATCGAAATTATGCCTGACTACTGAGTCGCAGCTTTGCGTTATTTAAATCTTTAGTTTGTCAGTATCTATGACAAGAGGATTAAGAGACTCCTAACAGAGAAATAGTCATAGCGTTGGCTGGGAACGATTCAATATTACTTTAACTGTCCTCTGTACCGTTTAGATGATTCAAAACTTACGATGTTCCCGGCACCTGAGAGAGTCCATGCACTGATGTGTGGCCGCTCTTGTGAGGGGAAAAGGAGGACCCACACGTTATTAGGTGACTATGTATAATAACGTTTCCAACACCTAGTAGAGTCTATGCCTCGACGTGTGACTGCTCTTATAAGATGAAAACGCTGGCGCACACGTTATTAATGGCGGAAATGTATAATAATTTTTTTAAACTCCTACTAGAGTTCATGCCTCGACGTGTGGCTGCTCTTGTAAGGGTAAAAGGTGGACCTACACATTATTAGGTGGCCAGGTATAATAATGTTTCCAACACCTAGTAGAGTCCGTGGCTCGACGTGTGGCTGCTCTTGTAAGGGTAAAAGGTGGGCCCACACGTTATTAGGTGACCAGGTATAATAATGTTTCCAACACCTAGTAGAGTCCGTGGCTCGACGTGTGGCTGCTCTTGTAAGGGTAAAAGGTGGGCCCACACGTTATTAGGTGACCAGGTATAATAATGTTTCCAACACCTAGTAGAGTCCGTGGCTCGACGTGTGGCTGCTCTTGTAAGGGGAAAAGGTGGACCTACACGTTATTAGGTGGCCAGGTATAATAATGTTTCCAACACCTAGTAGAGTCCGTGGCTCGACGTGTGGCTGCTCTTGTAAGGGTAAAAGGTGGGCCCACACGTTATTAGGTGACCAGGTATAATAATGTTTCCAACACCTAGTAGAGTCCGTGGCTCGACGTGTGGCTGCTCTTGTAAGGGTAAAAGGTGGGCCCACACGTTATTAGGTGACCAGGTATAATAATGTTTCCAACACCTAGTAGAGTCCGTGGCTCGACGTGTGGCTGCTCTTGTAATGGGAAAAGGTGGACCCACACGTTATTAGGTGGCTATGCATAATGTTTCTAACACCTAGTAGAGTTCACTCATTATTATGTGGCTATGTATGATAATGTCTCCAACATTCGGTAGAGTCCATGCCTCTAAGTGTGGCTGCTCTTGTAAATGGAAAACCCGGACGCATACGTTATTAGGCCGAAATGTATGATAATGCTTTTTAACTCCTGCTAGAGTCTATGCCACGACATGTGAGTGCTCTGGTAACGAGAAAGGTGGACCCACATGCTATTAGGTGGCTATGTATAATAAAGTTTTCGACACTTGCTGGAGTTCATGCCACGACGTGTGGCTGCTCTGGTAAGGGGAAGAGGTAGAACCACATTTTGTTAGGCGACTATGTATGATAATGTTTCCAACACCGGCTAGAGTCCATGCCTGGACATGTGGCAAGTCTTGTGAGAGGGAAAGGTGAATTCCACATTATTAGGTGGGTGTGTATTACAGTTAAAATACATGGCAGTCCATGCCGGGAAGTGTTGCTGCTATCGTTACGGCGAAAGGTACATCCTACCGACCAGGTGGCGCAGTGCCCTAAGCGCTGGTTTCAAACCATTCGTTCGAGATGTGTGCGGGTTCGAATCCGAGGGAAACAATATTAATGTTTCTTCTACGTCACTGCATCTTTTCTTCCCCGGAACCTATGGCCTTACATTAGAGACGGGTGACTGTTTTACAACCCATGGAGTTGCTTAGAGTGGTCGTTACCCCCTGCCCCATTCCAACACTCTCTAGAGTTCATACCACGATGTGTTGATATTTTTTGTGAGGTCAAAATATTGACTCATGCGTTATCAGGTGGATGTGTATTACCCTTCTGTATACTTACACTCAATGTACAAAACATTAGACATGTCCATCTAATAGCGTGTTGGTTCTATTCTAGAACGAATAACAACCTATAAACTCCGAGGTATCGATTCAACTTGATACCGGAGGGCTTCCGAAGATAATTCCAGCCATGTCTCGTGCGGCATTGTTCACACCTCTGCCCAAGACGCCGGTTCATGATCCATGTATCTGACATTGCGCTCTACAGCATCCCAGAGAGCTTCAACAGGCTTTAAATCCGGAGACATTGGGGCGACCACTGGGTGATTTCAAACGCAGTGAGATGAGTGTTCCTCGAGCCATGCGTGTGTCGCTGCGGCCCGGTGGGGTGGTGCATTGTCCTGATGAAGTGGATGATCGGCCCCAGGAGACGCAAAGGCCATGAAACTGTGTGGGTGAACAATTATAATATGCTGGTAGTGCGCGGACGTTAACGTCCTCTCCAGCACTCTAAGAGGAGTAATGTGTTTTACGAGAAGGCTCCTCAAGCCATCACAGATCCACCATTAGGTTTAAGAAAACAGAGCTGACATGATGGGTCTACGTCCTCAAGTTGTCGACAATACATCAGCACTCTCCCGTCTGATTAGTACAATTCGAAACGGGATTCATCTGGCCACATGACGCGGCCCCACTCTTCGAAAGTTCAGTTTCGAAGTTCCTGGCAACAGACCAGGCATGATGTCCGATGACCAACAGTCAATAGGGGCACGCGAGTAGGGCGTCGGCTTCCGTAGACTAGGGTACGTAGCTTGCGCCATTTCACTCGTTGACACCTCTGGGGCTTTAGACATTTGACCTGGATGTGATTTGCACCGCCGTTACGTAAAGTTCGGTCTGTAGGAACCTGGATAGTCTACGTCAACTCTGGTCATCGATGGCTTGTGGTCCGCCAATTCTTGCTCTTTGGTCGTTGGCGCGTCAGTCGATGGTATACTCTCGGATTACCGTTGACATGGTTGTCCTCGGGAACCCTTGGGTTCTTACCACTTGGGAGATAAAAGGATCTACCTGTCTTGCGCCTACAATTCATCCACGATCGAAGTCGCCCAGATCTTCACGCTTACTTATGTTCATCTATTGCGATACACTTTTGAGAAACTCGGCTGTCCACCTATTTATCGCCTGCTTTTGGTTTGGGATTGTTTCATTTTGGGTGGGGGATTCCCATGTGAACTAACCATCGCACCTATCTCTAGTCTTTTGTCTACTGAGTGCATAAGACTATTATAGAGAACACCTGTGTGGTAATTTATTCAGAACAGCGATACTTTATCTAGTATAGGTTCCGAGTATTGGTACATCTGAGGTTTAGAATACAACGTACATGTTCAGGTTGCTAAAACGTTTTGCTATTTTATTATCTTAATTGTTTATTTCGTTTACTCATCTATTTCTACTTAAAGAACAGTACCTTTTCGATTTTCTGGGTCTGTAGACTTCCGCAAAATCTCTAAAGACATTTCTAATGTGGTATTTAAATTTTAAATCTTTTTTCACGAGCTTTCGGCTTCAGAACTTTCTGCGCATTATTTTTCGAGATGTGTTTGTTTATTCATGTACTCCCATACGGTATCACTATTCTTTATTTAAAATATGAGATAATTCAGCACTTACCGAAAACTCTGCAAAAGCTTCTAGAGACACCTGAAAGCGAAAAGAATGAAATATCAAGCATATAGAAATTAAAAATCTTTACGTATATTTAGTTTTGTATAAATAGCAGTCAAAAATGAATGCAAGAGTTTTTGTTAAAGCAACAACTCCTCTTCAGTGCAAGTACCATTATTTATGCATTCCGCCAAGTTTAATCTGTGTTTAATAAATTAACTTGATTAGGGTAAACAGTGGCAATTTCGTGATAATTTCAGAAATTTCCATTTTGAGAACAAAATGTTTTTCCCTTGTTCATCAAAATCCAGTACCCCATGCGCAACACATTTTTACATTATACCAGTAACTTGGAGAACATTAGGCCTGTATTTTTGTGTTCCACAACCTATGTTTTCGCATAATGTTTACCAGTGGTTATTCTATGATAACTTGGGTAACTTGCTAATTTCTTGATAGTAAACATATTGCCCATTTGTACGCGCAACACAGCATGAAATTAAAGAAATATAGAAATAATACCATACATAATATAAGTATTGCACAGTTAACTCTAGTCAAACATGGAATAAATACATATCTTTATCAATAAAATACTCTCTTTTTCTATAAAGTGTCGTGTTTGCATTTTAATTTCAGTCATTATCATCAGATTTTACAGACGTCACACATGAACACATCTTCAGTTTAACCGTAAGAGTTTTAACACTTCATGTGGACCGTATCATGCAAAAGCTACATTGAACCCACTAAGGTCCACCTTTTTTTTGACATCCTCGTTGCAGTCGTGTCCACAAAATTCGCAATCCCAGTTATCGTCTTCTCTTTGCATGGGCTTGCTGATAAAAATCTGTCTACATGAGCTATATTTTGTTACATTTCAATTACATCAACTATTACGTATCACGTAATTACCAGATGTAGGTGGTGAATTCGTAATACCTTGGCTACATCGTGACAGGCTAAGGTTAATTAAAAACCTGAACTGTAGTGTCTATTTGAAACCCAGCTGTTATGATTACGATTCAGAAATCAAATATTATAGTTGAAATTATGGAAAAAAAAATTATTTTTAAAATCACTATTAATGCCTGAAAAAATTAACTCCCCAAAGCGAAGGATCTTGCGTCCGTGGCTAAGCCTATGTACGCTATAGAATGCTGATAAATGACTTTCAGAATGCTGATAAATGACTTTCAAGTGCATTTTTAATATACACGGGGATCTGATCAATAACTGAATTAAATATTGTTTGTTTGCCTCTATTTTCCTTCTTGAAAGTCACTCTTCCACCTTTCAAACTGAACACCAGCACAGAATACTATTCGATTCCCGCCACACGCACGTTAAAAATTTCTGTCTGTGACACGAAAAAAAATCTTACTGGCGATATCCTTCCGATTTTTTTTTTGATTGGAGGTTTAACGACCACCGTGAGCAACTCAATGGGCTATAAGCAGTCGCCCGTCCCTGATTTAGGGTCACTGGTTCCAGGGAAGGGAAAGAGCCAGTGCCGTAAGACAAACACAGCATCCATGCCTCACCGGGATTCAAACCCGGACCCCTTCTGTGCGAATGATCAGAAGCCATCGCTTAGACCACTGCGCCACCGAGGCGGCCTTCCGATTTTAGAAACTGGACATTACCTACCATTTATGATAAACAATTGAAACTACTTAAGACATTTGCTACTATACAAATAGCTGCTTACGGTCGATCACGAATTTACCTATGCCATGAAATTACCAATGTTTACCTATATGAAAAAAAAAGGGTGAAAAAGGAAGAAAAGAATGCGTTGCAATGAGCCGTGCTTATTAAATGCTTACAGATTTACATATTTCCTATAGGTGCCAAAGAAATAATTTGCCGCATAACTTCAAAATCATGTTGCATAGCAGCAAAATTAAAACCCATTTTCAAATAAATGCAGGACCACAACTTTCCTCGAGAAACACTTTTTCAAATGCTGCTCTTTTCCGCCCCGGTGGCGCAGTGGTCTAAGCGATGGCCTCTGATCATTCGTCCGAACGGGGCCGGGTTCGAATCCCGGTGAGGCATGGATGTTGTGTTTGTCTTACGGCACTGGCTCTCTCCCTTCCCCCATGGAACCAGTGACCCTAAATTAGGGACGGGCGACTGCTTATAGCCCATTGAGTTGCTCACGGGGGTCGTTAAACCTCCAATCAAAAAAAAAAAAATGCTGCTCCAGCACGTTTGTTAATTTTATCTTCTCACTGGGCACGCAGTTAGTGATTGACCATTAGTGAACGATTATTCCGCAACGAATGACACAGAGGGTGACAATGAATTATTCACCCGTGAAAGCTGAATCATTCGCTTTCACCGCTGTGAATGATAATTCAATCCTGCATTACTGCGCCACACACTTAAGTTGCAGCCTTTTAAACATTTTTCTGCCCCAATGTGTTAGGGAACGAATTCCTAATAAAAACAGGAAAATCGAAATTTTTTATAAGTGTCAGTCTTTATGTCAGTGAGCAATCAACTAGGAAATAGGGGTGAAACTTAGGTATGAAATGATTGGTGGTTTAACGACCACTGTGAGCAACTCGATGGGCAATAAGCAGTTGTCCGTCGCTAATTTAGGGCCACTGACTCCAGAGAAGGGAGAGAGCCAGCGCCGTAAGTAAACACAATATCCATGCCTCACTAGGATTTTAAACCGGACCCAGCTCGAACGAATGATCAGAAGCCATCGCTCGTCACTGCGTCACAAGGGTGGCAGGGTGAAACTACAGAATGGGAATGACACGCGGGTGCCATTCGTTTGGATGGTGCACCCGAATAGTTCCCTACGAACTGAGATCCTTTCTTGAATAAAGAGTGAATGGGTGTTCTAAAATTCTTGCTCTTTGGGCAGTTTCCAAAGCCTCCCTAACAGTGAGAATGCCTGGTCGCAGGAGTCAGAAACAGAGGCCCCAAATTTGCTCCCTTGTTTTTCCCACTGATCAAACCAGTCCTCAAGGGCGAGGTCATAGCAGAGTGTCACGGTATATACACTGTTGTCCACCCAAAATGCAACACCAACAAGGACACGAGATAGCAAAGCCAGATTTACTGGATACATAACAACAGATACAAAGATGAAACGATTGAGCATACAGGGCCGTGCGACTTGCGGAACACGCAGACATCAATAGTTCGTGTGGCCCCCATGGCTGGCAATAACGGCCACTACACGCCGCGGCATCGAACGAAAGAGGCTTTGGATGTGGGCTTGGGGTATGTCGGTCCAGGCTGTTTCCACACGTTGCTACAGTTCATGAGGCGTAGCCACGGGTGGTGCTTCCCGGGCCACTCGGTTACCGATCAGCGACCAGACGTGTTCGATGGGCGACATGTCGGAAGAACAGGCGAGCCACGGCAGCAGTGACACCTGGTGGGCCGTGAAGAATTATTGCACGATGCGTGTCACGTGCGGGCGTGTATTGTTCTGTTGAAACGTGGCCGCTGGCAGGTCCTGCAGGTAAGGGAGGACTACAGGCTCCAAAACGGCGGAGGTGTAGCGGTGGCTGTTGAGTGTACCGGCGATGCGTACCAGAGGGGTGCGGGTGTAATATCCAATTGCGCCCCAAACCCTAACGCCAGGCGACGGACCGGTATGGTGATGAATAATGCAGGCGTCATACAGTCTCTCGCCGCGGTGCCGCCACACGCCGATCTGACCATCGTGGTGGTGCAGGCAGAAGCGGGATTTGTCGGAGAAGACAATGTCGTGCCATTCCGTAGTCCAGGTGCGGCGTTCAACGACCCACTGCCACCGCACTCGCCGGTGGTGCAACGTCAGTGGTAATCGGAGCAATGGGCGCCGTGCGACAAGTCCCCACTCCTGTAGACGAAGTCGAACGGTACGTGCTGACCCAAGTTGTTGCGCAGCACACCCTAATTCCCGCGCTAACGTTCGTGATGTGGCGGTGCGAACCGTCAATGCCCGCCGCACAACATGCCAGTCCTCTCGTTCGGTGGTGGGCCGCGGCTGCGGCAATCGCTCACGTCGGTCCGTCCGTCCCTCCTGCATTCACCGAATCCATACTTGCCTCACTGTGGTTGGATGTCATCCCACAAGGGCGCCGATGTCTCGGTATGATAAACCGCTGTCGCGATAAGCCACTATTCTTCCTCTGTCGTACTCCGAAACGTGCTGGAATGACTTCCGTATTCTGCGACGAGGCACCAGGAAGCTTCCCACGCACAGGTCCGGTAGCGCAACACACTTCCTCTACTTACACCCCGCCTTCTGTGCACACTTCTTATAGTGCTTCTCAGTGGCGTGCCAGGCGCACATGATTTGCATATGCCCTGCAATGCTAATCGTTTGCATGTTCTTTCGCGGGCGACGCATGCTGCGAATTTCAGGCCAATCGGATATTTCCTTCTTGGTGTTGTATTTTGGGTGGCCAGCAGTGTAAGTTATTTCCGGGTACTCCTTTGATTTGTTATGTGAGTGCATGAGACAATACTTTTCCTTGTTTGCATCAGCATCTCTTTTTTCAATCATATGCTCGAATCATCTGCTTTCATCCAGAACACACACACAAAAAAAAGATGCTTCTCCCCTCGGATAACACCTTTCAGTTCATTATATTCTGAAGCATGCGTAGTTACGTGCAAACAACTGTAATACGCATCACCTTATCCTCATTGGCAAAAACTTTTCATTCAAATTTTGAAGATGACAATCCGATTTTTGGTGTAATTGTGACAAGGATGGTAAGTCAGATAACATCTGAAAACTTGAAAATTCCATCGTCATGGAGCGAGACTTGAATCCGCGTCCCCCAGATTGCGCCCGGGTATGCTAGGCCCTACACCACCCAGAACGACCAAGTCTCAAGTTTCCGATTAATTTGAATATGACCATATATATATGTGTTACCACTAAAGTTCGAAAGCCGTTAATGTGCACATAACCTAGCTAATCTGCAAATTAACTGATTTGCTCCGTTAACGTGCGGAATCAAGAGTTTTCCGCATTTTACCCAGGTAATGAGCACATTAACGGCTTCCGTATCGTTAAAGTTCAAAAGTTTGTTTCTCTCATTTCCTTTCCCCACACCTTCCCCCCTCTCCCTCCACTTTTAGTTTGGTTTTGCCTGTTTCTCTCATTTCCTTTTTTTTACACCTTCCCCCTCTCCCTCTACTTTTAGTTTCGTTTCGCCAGCGTCTAGTCGTCGCCGGTTGTTTTTATTTCTCATAATTGGCGTTGGCTGCCAGTGCGTAGCATAGCTAATTCTGTTTCCAAATTCGTTTCTGCCTGTTAGCGCGTGAATTTGTGTCGTGATTTTTTTAAAGCAGATAAATTTAACTCATAGAATGCAAGCAAGCACCGAATTGGTGAGTAAAATGAAGAAAAGATTCTTCGAAAACCTCTTTAGCGAAGATTCAAAATATAATAGTGTTTTAATGACAAAACGAAAGTATGATTGCATTATTGAAGATGTAAAGCGAATAAAAGTTTCCAAGAAGAAAGAATCATCTCGAGATTATCGAATAATTCAAAGGTATGATGTGTTGACTGTACAAGGCTGTGAAAAACTCATTGAGCCATTGTCATATGCGCGAGAAAGTGTGAAAAAGTTTGTTCATGCCGAAGAATTGTTGGACATATTGTATTCTACTCTTTTGTCAATTGGCCACGGTGGAAGAGACAGAATGATCAAGCAATTATATACACTTTATAAAAACATAACCCAAGTCCAAATAAAAATGTTTTTGGATTTATGCAAACCTTGTCAACAAAAACAAAAAAGTGCGAAAAAAGGGATTGTTGTAAAGCCGATTATTTCATCGCATTTCAACAGCAGATGCCAGGTGGATCTCATCGATTACCAATCTCAACCAGATGGAAAGTTTAAGTTTCTTCTCGTATACCAAGATCACTTAACAAAATTTGTTGTATTGAAGCCGCTCACATCAAAACGGGCGGATGAAGTAGCATATAACTTGCTTGATATTTTTCTCCTTTTTGGCGCTCCAAGTATTTTGCATTCTGATAACGGACGTGAATTTTGTAATAAAATCTTAGAAAGTGTAACACAGTTGTGGCCAGAAATCAAAATGGTTAATGGCAAACCTAGACACAGCCAAAGTCAAGGAAGTGTAGAACGAGCGAATCAAGACATTGAAAACATGCTCACTACTTGGATGGCTAATAACCAAACTAAAAAGTGGAGTGAGGGCGTACGATTTGTACAATTCATGAAGAATCGTGCCTATCATTCTGCAATTAAAAGAAGTCCATACGAAGCCATGTTCGGTTGTCCCACAAAAGTGGGATTATCTTCTTCTATTATACCACAAAGTGTATTACATTCGATAAATACTTAAGAAGACCTTGAAAAATTAGAAGATTCACAAGAGACTGTGATTATGGGATCACAGTCAAATCTTACTCAAGAGGACATTCCGTTATCCCCTGCTTCTACAGAATCACCTATAGAAATACAAGAATTTATCGATAGTAATCTTAAACTGCCTTCTACACCGTTGATTGAGGATACAGTTATGAAGAATATCCAGTTACCCTGCACCTCCAAGGAATCATTTCTGCATGTTGAAGAAGTCATCACTGAGTTACCCTCAACTTCAGCAGAATCGCCATCACAGTTTCATACAGAGCCTGTAAAGAGGACTATACAAGACATAGTCTGTATTGTTTGCTCAAAAGCAACATCAGGTGCTCACAAGTGTAAATCGTGTGATATGTTTGTTCACGTAATTTGTGGTGAAATAGATCCTAAAGAGAAAGGGTATGGTAAAAATGTATTGTGCAACATCTGTAAAATGAATATGGATCAGAAAATACAGCGTGATGAAGCCAAGAAAGGTTTAGAAAAGCAAGCAAAGAAAATGTTAGCAGTTTCTAATGCAAAGCACCCAAATGTCGATGAAGGTGTCACTGTGAAAGTTCAAGTACCCGAAGTAGACAAAGAAAAAACTGATGCCCACTCGATTTTAGCGGTGGTTCTTAGTAAAACAGAGGATGGCTTTTAAAAACTTGGTACTAAAACGGGTATTTTAAAGCAATTGTATGCAAAATCTGAATTCAGTGTTTGCAAAAAGAGATTTTTAACGAAAGAAGATGTCCCAGCTGTAGAAATATGTTTACGTCAAACAGCAATAAAACAATCCCTTGGTACTGGGCAGGATTTCAGAAAATGTGACTGCAAATCTAAATGTACCACAAATAGGTGTGCTTGTCGCAAAAACCAATTGCTATGTAATTCAAAGTGTCACCAATCCTTAGATTGCACTAATAAGTAAGCATAATTTTATCATATGTTTTGCAAATTCATTTACTTAATTATAATAATATTTTAAACCGTTTGATTCTTTCTATTATAGTTTTTTAATTGATTGATGATTGATTATATCAACAAATTTGTTGATTGTTTGATTGTATTAACTTGATTCTTTATATACCGAAAAATAAATAAATAACATGTTAATTTAAGCGTACAGAAACGTTGCTGTTGTTCCAGCAAAGATCTTATTTTCACTTTAACGAGTGCCTAGTAAATAATGTTCAGATTATCTAGGTAATTTGCAGATTACCTAGATAATTTGAGAAACGAAACAATTTTCGGCACTTTAACGGATCACCCTAGTTAATCTGCACTTTACCTAGAAAATCTGTAGAATAACTGATTTCTGCACTTTAGCGGTAACATATATACTAATAAAATTGATGCAAGCTGAATTAGTTATGATACAATGTACAAACGTAGAAGTCGCACAGAAGCGCTAAAGCAGCAATCTGGAACGAATCACATCATACTCTCGATAAAAACATACCATGCACCATAAACCACAATTTCAAAAAACAAACAAACCAGAAACTCTAAAGCAAAAACAAAAAATTAATACAAAGAGACTCAAAAAAGCATTATAACCAAAAACAAACCTCTAAAGCCGATCTCATCAGGGGAACACCGTTCTTGGATCATGATCTTTCGAAACTCAGCAAAAGCCGATCATGATCTTTCGAAACTCCCATGACCCGCTATGGTGCTCCCGAGGTCATGGGAGGCAACAGATAAAGACCAATCTTTTTTATACCAAGACCATTTGACAGTTTATTGGTAGTATATATATATAGTTGACACCATATCTCCCGAGCTCTTTAATGCCACATTGGAAAATGTCTTTCAATCACTGAACTGGGAAAACAACGGGATAAAAATTAATGGAGATTATTTAACTCACCTTCGTTTTACTGATGACGTAGTCATTTTTGCAACTACCCCATCAGAGCTGCAGAGTTTTATCCAGGAACTTGCTGACAAGAGTAAAGAAGTGGGATTAAAAATGAACTTTCAGAAGACAAAAGTGATGTACCATGCTTTTCCAAGAAATGAAGATTTATCGATTGATGGAGACAAGCTGGAGATAACAGATGCGTACCTTTATCTTGGACAGCAGATATCAAGTGAAGGTCACATTTATGAAGAAATTAATCGGCGTATAAAACTTGCCTGGAGAGCTTTTGGAAGAAGCAGCATAATTTTCAAGAGCAATATGCCATTATGTCTTAAAAGAAAAGTGTTTGATCAATGCACCCTTCCAATGCTAACGTATGGTGCAGAGACGCGGATCTTAACTAAAAGAGACATACAAAGGCTGCAGACAACTCAAAGACACATGGAGAGGTGCATGCTTGGTGCAACTAGGAGAGATAAGAAGAGGAACTCGTGGATCAGAAAAATGACAAGAGTGGAAGATATCATGATCAGAGTAAAATTCCTGAAATGGCAATGGGCTGGACATACTGCCAGAAGGACAGACCATCGATGGACAGTCGAAATTTTAGATTGGTTTCTAAGGGACAGGAAAAGACCCAGAAGAAGACCACATGGAAAATGGGTGGATGAAATTCGATAGTATGCGGGGTAACATGGAGGAGATTGGCACAAGACAGACCGTTGTGGAAGAAGCTTCGAGAGACCTTCGTCCAGCAGTGGATTGATAATGGTTGGCAATGATGATGATGATGATATGAATACATATATTTTAATAGGGCAAAACAAAGCAAACTTTTGAACAAGAGAAATAAAAATAATAGAAAGACCAACAGTCACCAATTACTTCATCCGAACCAGGCTAGCTTCAAACGATGCAAAGTACCGAATAAAAGAATGTAGGGAAGCATATCGGGGCTATAGGCTGGGTTGTGCAGAATCTCCCACGCTTTCCGTGCTAAAGCATCCTGCCCAATGTCCGCAACATGCAGACGAGCATTGTCGTGCAACAGAATCACACCACGCGAAGGCATGCGGGTCGCTTATTTTTGACGGCTTTATGCAGCTTGTCCGGTGTGTACTTGTAGCGGTTGGCATTGATGTTTACGTAAGGCTCAAAGTCCACCAACGAAAGCCATTCACGGTCAAAAAATGCGGTCAGCATAACCTTACCGGCGGAAGCCTGTTACTTGAATATTTGGTGTTATGGTGATCCAGGACGTTTCCGTTGCATGCTCGCTTGTTTGATGGATGGCTCAAAGTGGCGATACCACAATTCGTCGATTGCCAATATGCGCGCAAAAAATGCATCACTCTCCGCTTTGCAACGCAGCAAGTGGCTCAAACTCCAAGCCATCCGTTCTTCCTTAAGGTAGTCGGTTAGCATCAGAGGGATCCATTGTGAATAAACCTTCCGATACTTCAATGTCTTCGTAACCACCGTTTGAACTGTCGCAAATGACATGGCGATTTCCTCCGCTAGCGAACGTAAGCTCCGACGATGATCCACTCGTATTGCTGCATCAGTCTTGGAGATGGCTTTCATCTGTCGGAACAACATTAACCTGGCCCGGCAGTGGAAGACCTTTGGTTTCCTCACGTCCTTCCCGAAACATTCGCGCCCAGTCCGTCACTGTTGTTTTCGACACACATTTGTCACCGTACACCGCCTTAATTCTGAGTTGAATGCCAACTGTTCGACATCCTTCCTTTGTTAGGAACTGAATCATCGCTCCCTGATCAGCCTTGGACGGATTCAGAATCACCCCGGCCATTTTGTCAACGATCTGCAGCACAAACCACACATGCGATTAGAACGAATGCGTGTTGCTTGTTCATTGGTCTGCGTTTATCATGCGAGCTGTTACGTCATCATGCTCCCTGTGCGGCCGTCCACGTGACGCGGCACGAACGGGTTTCATTTGATCACGACTCATAGACCAATTGTAATTATCTGTACAACACCTTCATGCTTGAAGATCATCGTTTGGCGGGGGGGGGGGGGATTCTAGGCTAGGGCGGATTCACATACACCTCTTCATGTGCTGGAGACAGGAACCGTGACAGGCCAAATGTACCTCGATGTCATTTTGCAACGATAAGTCCTGTTGTTCAGGGATGTAATGGAATCTGAGTTCGTGTTTATGGATGATAGCGCACGTTCTCACCAGCCACCGTAGTGGTGGAATACCTAGAAAGTGCGTATATCACCTTCTTAATATGGCCAGCTCGCCCTCTCAATTTAAATCCTATTGAGTGTGCATGGGTCACACTAGGGCAACGTATTGCAGGACGACATCCAAGTCCTAGAACTCTTCTGGAACTTCTGATAGCATTGGTGCAAAAGTGGGACTCTGTACCTCAAGCACAGTGTGATAATCTGGCGCTGAGTATGTCCAGACACTGTACTGCATGCATCGCTGTGGTAGGCCAACATACATCATATTGAACACTTTTTGCGCCATAAAACATTTTTATTCTGCACGAGATGTGCATCGCAAATTAGCTCCAGGGAGCTGTTTTTCTTTATTTGGACCACTAAAGAAAACCCTCTAGTTTTTTTGCTTTCGTTATGAATTTTCGTTTAGTTCAAAATGCTCCATACCTAGAACATTTTGGTTGCAGTCCCAAGGGTGGAGGAGTCGAAATTGGCCTTATCCTTTGTTTTTAAGCATGAGTGTAAATAAAAAGGTACAATATACATTATATTTTTTAAAACATGTAATTATTTCTAAATTTTCACATTGCATTTATGTATTTTCCGACGTCCTCTCGCTCCCGAGTAAGCCGAATAAATGGAATTTTGCTGTAGATTAATAACACACTGTACCGAACATCAGCTTGAATGCATAACTACAGGGGGACTTCTACAAGGAGTTTCAGTTATGAGTGATTTAAGTTACCCTATGTATCGTTCAATAGTGTGACGTACTAAAGGGGTGAAAGCATATGTCAAAACGACAAATCTTCAGCAAGACATTCTGTCCGCGTAGATCAGTTGAGAGAGCGACTTACTCTGGAAGGAGATGACCCGGATTCGATTCCCGGGGCAGACAAGCTTGTGTTTTCACAATAGTCACAGTTTCCTGGAGTTATATGCCCATTGCATTGCAGAATCTATTTATGTTCTTAAATTCCCGTTTTCCTGTAATCAAATACACCTAAGAAGAATTTTAAAATATTCTACATATTACATTTCATAAACTAAACTTACCTCGAACGATTTTGCTGGATCTTCGCATTGTTTTAAAGCCGTCTCCACCGTGAACTCGGTGACTCCAAACTTCTCATAGATCTCGTATATCCGTTTCACGTCCTTTTTGGATTTCACCGGAAAATGAAATTTAAAATTTAAAAAGGCATTGTGTAAGACGTTTACGTTTCATCTGATTGACATTTATAAAGCAGACGTTTCTGCACATGTTTCAAATCAAGAGAAAAAAATCAAACCGACACAGTAACAATTCTGCAGCACCCTACTACGTGAACTATCACTATTCCACAGCACTATCTCACTTGTTATACGTCCTTAAAATATTAAGCGAAGAACAGCAGACGTAGCCGTACGTTGTAGGTTGCGGAACAGTTGCTACTGTACCCCTTTGATTTTTTGGGATATTAAAGTTTTGAGAAATAAAACGAAAGAACTGTTTACCTTTGTTTGCTTAAAAACAACATATACGACATTCACTATATTGAAAAAAGTCTCCTGATACCTAGAAGAGAAATACAATTATTGATATACATTAATACAGTGTCGGTCCAACTTTCGCCTTAATGCATGCATCAACCCTTCGAGACATGATTTCGACAAGGTTTTGGAACACAGCGATAGATATGCGCTTCCATTCAGTACATACTGCTGCCCCTAACTGTTGCTTGGTAGTAGTCCTTGGTTCCAAACTTCTTATGCGGCGCTCTAATTCATATCATAGGTGCTCTATGGGATTAAGTTCAAGGCTCTGTGCTAGCCAGTCCACACACGATACAAAATTATCGTCAAACCACGCCGTAACAGTCCTTGCTTTACGGCTCGGTGCATTATCCTGCTGGTACCAACAAGACTCGGTTCCATAGTATTGCCACAGAATTGGTAGAACATAATTGTCCATAACATCGAGGTAGACGCGCTGGTTAACAGGATTGTCCACGATAACCAATGGGTTGGGATCATACCATGAAAAACACCCCCAAACGAGTACATTACCAGCTCCAAACTTGTCCGTAGGAACAGTACACTGTAGTAAATAGCATTCTCCTGGCTGCCGTTATACCCACACACAGCCATCAGACTGATGGATTGTGTATCTGGATTCATCAGTCCATATGACCTATTTCCATTGATCTACGGTCCACGATAAATGTTCTTTACAACATGCTAAAGGACGAGTAGTATGAGAAAACAATCTTCTTGCAAAGTAACTATACTAATAAACTGAATACTGTCTATGCAGCAAATAAACCAGGGCTCACCGTGGAACCTCCGGTTACGTTTAATTAAAATACACCGAGTATAAAATAAAACGTATAAGATCTTTCGGACACCCCGCACCGGGGTCCATCATCAGATACATAAAAAAGAGGAAGTATGGGCTGGATACAGACAATTTATAATTTCAACATGTGACGCAATTTGCGAACTGCCATCTGGTGTGTAAACAAAAGTAAATCGATTACAATACAATAATGATTAAGTCAAACAGCAACATATTAAGTTGGACAGTCATGTGCACTGTAATCAGTAAACAAAAATGTCCACGGTCTAGGTATGACGTATGGAACAGAGTCATTACAAAACATATGCCCCTTCCATGCAATAAATAAACTTTCAGTAAATGTTAATTTAGACTTCTTACTTGGTGTGGCGAGGATCTCCGCTTTTGTCCAGATTGGTACATCGGTTCCAGAATCAACTAATCGGAAGAGAGCGGTTGTTTTGGCACACACTCGGACATTGTACATGTGTTCCTTCACTCTGGTATTCAAAGATCTTGAAGTGGAACCGATGTACTCTTCGTCAACCGCAGACGGGTCTGTCGCTTTGAGTGGGATGCTATATAAACCAAACTTATTGTTCTTATGCACTGTGTCTCGATCTTTCCTAATGCCCTGAAAAATATTTCTTGTTTTGACACCTAAACCGATTCCATGCGTTTTACAAACATTCCTTAAAATGTTGACCAAACTTGGTACAAAACCAATTGATCCCACATACCTACTACTCCTGGGCTCTCTCGATAAAGTGATGTCATGTACATGCAATAATTCACGAAAAATGCTATGTACAAGGGAGTCAGCATAGCCATAAGTCCCGGCTATCTCACACACCTTTTTAAGTTCCGATTTCCTGATTTTGGTGTTTGACGAGTGAGTAATGGCCCTACGCACAAGGAATCTTATGGCAGCTAATTTATGTCACATTGGATGAAACGACTTGGCCGGGATAATGGCATTGGTGGAAGTCGGTTTTCGGTATACCGAAGTTTGCAAACAATGAGCTGTCGGGTTTCTCACTAAGGCTTATACCCGACATGTGGACCCAGAGTGACAGAACTATTCGGGACACTGGAAACCCATAAAGAAGGTTTCCCTCTAAGACACTTGGTTTCAGGACATTTGAGTGCTACCCGTCCATTAGAAAAGAGTTTGGCTACCTTTTTGAAGCCTCTTACTACCAGTTCCCAATCCTCAATTTCTAGCTCAATACAGGCGCTGGACATGATTAAAGCCTATGAACATTTCGGAACACATTTTATAATGGCATCTTTAGATGTTGTCTCGTTGTTCCCCAACATACCTGTTGATTCGGTTCATGAGATTATAGAAACCAAGTTAACTAATACTGATTTCTTTTCGCCAGAAGAGATACGGGGCACCTTGTCAGCGTTAAAATTGGTCCAAGAAGGTACTTACTTTAAGTTTTAAGATATTATCTATCGCCAACGCAGTGGGGCGCCTATGGGTTCTCCGCTGTCATCAATCGTTGCTGAAATTATCTTGCAACATCTTGAAGAAAAATTTCTGTCAGAAGTGGATGTGTGCTTAGAAGTGGATCCTCTTACTACCAAGTTTTTATGTGAGGTATGTGGATGACATTTTGTTGTTCTGGACATTTGGTTTGGAAGAACTCCACTCATTCACGGAATCTATGTCATCGGTGTTCCCTCCATAAAATTTACCTTGGAATGTAAAAAGAATTACTACATCTCATTTCTGGATTTCACCTTAGTGAGAAACCCGACAGCTCATTGTTTGCAAATTTCGGTATACCGAAAACCGACTTCCACTAATGCCATTATCCCGGCCAAGTCGTTTCATCCAATGTGACATAAATTAGCTGCCATAAGATTCCTTGTGCGTAGGGCCATTACTCACTCGTCAAATACCAAAATTAGAAAATTGGATCTTAAAAAGGTGTGTGAGATAGCCAGGACTTATGGCTATGCTGACTCCCTTGTACATAGCATTTTTCGTGAATTATTGCATGTACATGACATCACATTATCGAGAGAACCCGGAAGTAGTAGGTATGTGGGATCAATTGGTTTTGTACCATGTTTGGTCCACATTTTAAAGAATGTGAGTAACACGCATGGAATCGGTTTTGGTGTCAAAACAAGAAATTGTTTTCAGAGCATTAGGAAAGATCGAGACTCAGTGCATAAGAACAATAAATTTGGTGTATAGACACTCAAAGCGACGGATACGTCTGCGGTTGACCAAGAGTACATTGGTTCCACTTCAAGATCTTTGAATACCAGAGTGAAGGAACACATGTACAATGTCCGATTGGGTGCCAAAACAACCGCTCTCTTCCGATTAGTTGATTCTGGAACCCATGTAGCAATCTGGACAGAAGAGGAGATCCTCGCCACACCAAATAAGAAGTCTCAATTAATATTTACTGAAAGTTTATTTATTGCATGGAAGGGGCATATATGTTGTAATGACTCTGTTCCATACGTCATACCCAGACCGTGGACATTTTTGTTTACTGATTACAGTGCACATGACCGTCCAATTTAATATGTTGCTGCTTGACTTAATCTCTATCGTATTGTAATAGATTTGTTTTCGTTTACGCACCAGATGGCGGTTCGCAAATTGCGTCACATGTTGAAATTATAAATTGTCTGTATCCAGCCCATACTACCTCTTTTTTATGTATGTGATGATGGACCCCGGTGCGGGGTGTCCGAAAGATTTTATACGTTTTATTTTATACTCGGTGAATTTTAATTAAACGTAAAACCGGAGGTTCCACGGTGAGCCCTGGTTTATATCGTGCATAGACGGCATTCAGTTTATTAGACGAGTAGTATTCCGAGTGGAGATGAGAGGCTTATGTGCAGCTGTACGACCACGGTAACCCATGGAATGAAGTTATCTACGAACGGTACGTGTACATACCGAGGTTCGAGCATTTGTACACCCCTTATAACGAAGTAAATTTCTCCGTCATTTTTATCCGCGCCAAGATTCGAACCCGGGTCCCCTCATTCCGGAATAAGTCACTCTACCAATTGAGCTACGCGGACGTTTTATTCTGATTCCTATCTGCCTTTATGTCATGTGCGTCCTTCTGGCAGGTACGTCACATCTCCTGGTACGTTACACCCTGTACACCGAGGGTTTGTGCAGTATTCCGTCGATTAGCTGTAACGACTCTTCTGAGTCTTCGACGTCCTCTATCACTGATTTCCTTTGGTCTGCCGGTACGTTTTGCTGCTTCAGTCACGCCACGTGTCTTTCACTTATTCGGTACAACCAGAATAGTTGACTTGGGTTTGTTTAAACGCCTCTCGGTTTCTCTCATAGACAACCCACTAATATAACACCCAATAATCTTTCCTTTCTCAAAGTCAGTTCTCTCCCGCCGCGACATTTTCACTCAGTTTCCCAGTGCAATATGATCGCGGTCAGCTGCAGCATTGTTTTGATATCGTTTGCGTCTTAACAACGCAGCGGATCCGTTCATTTGCTTTTTGCTTTTGAAGGGGTGCCTGGTGACTTTTGTCAATATAGTGTACAATTCATAGAAACTTGTTCTGATCATACATTAATGTTAGTCGAAGAAGAAGGCGTGGTATCACAGTTATCAGTAGTTATTGCAAAAAATTGTTTCCCAAGAAATCGTTGTTAGTTACAATTTTTAAACTTCTTAGCTGTTTTAAATTTGGCGATACCTCTCGGACCTTATGTACTCTTCTTTTTGTTGCTCTTGTTCTTGTCTAGAATTTGAATGCATCAACGGTGTAAATGTTTGAGACGTAATGCATTTACTATCCAGCGTAGTTGTGAAGACTTAAAATATGCGGGGACTTGTGAAGGTATGGTGCACAAGAGGGGAGTTTCGGCACGTGACCAATTTGAAGCGCTCTTGGACGTAGTGTAAGAGGTGACGAGAAATGGATCGTGTACGACAATGTCAGCTCCCGGAAATAGTTGTGAAACCCAAAACAGAAGCGTATTCCGACTTCCAAAGCCGGCTTACACACATATGAGGTCCTGCTGTCTGTTTGGTGAGATACGTGTATTGTCTTGTGTTTTGAGACATTGCCGGACAAGACCACTATCACCGCTAAAGTGCGCTGGCGTCAGCTGGACGATCTGAACGCACCGCTCGGGGTCAAAACGACCTGAACTGCAAGGGCGTCCTCTTGCAGCAGAAAGGAGTGAGATTTCACCTAGCAAGTGGGACCTGTCACAAGGTCTGGGATCTGGGCTGGAAGCTGGTGCAGCATCCAGTCTATTCCCCGGACATGGCCTCACGCGAATACTACTTTTTTCAGTCGTTGCATTTCCTGTTACGCACAGCAGTTCACCAAAATGGACGATGTCGAACGCGCACCTGCTTATTTGAGTCCAAGTCGTCACAATTCTACATGGACGATATCCAACAGCTGCCCAGAATATGGGAGCAGGTCGAGACAGACAATGGCGACTACATTTTGGACTGATTCATACTTGTATATACGGTAACTATCACTTTTCTGATACCTTTCATTTGCAGACACTATTTTGTTTCCAACCCAATAATTGGGAACTTTGAAGTTCCTCAAGGACTTCGTTGAAACTTCCTTAAAAACACGCAATCATCTCTTTCATGAGTCTCCAATTTGTTTCCATCGCATTGTCTTTTCGGAAGTTTTCGAAAGTCTGGTCCGACAGAAACGCCTTTTTTTCATCAATTTGGGATATGATAATCCTGGAAACTACTTACGCATGTACTTTAAACAGTCTCCGCACTCTGGCAAAGCTTTTTAGGAACTGTTTCGTAAGTCCAAGTTTTATATGAAGAGGAGACACAGGACTTTTTTCGAGAGCTACCAAACTCTTTCTTGAAAAACGTTTTTGTTTTCTGGTTTTGAAGTAGTCACTGTTTCTTGATTCAGTATTGGCTCTTCACTGGGATGCTCCATTTTCATGAAAAGCAATGGTATTTTGAGTATTCTCCTTGCTGTTCGAGGAGCACGGACAGTGCACAACACATTATCCATTTGTAATCATTGTCGTAGAGCTTCGTGAGAACTAATGATACATTTTCAAAAATTTCTTAACTCGAAATACACTGTTGAAATTTTGTGGTAGGCTGCACCAAAAAGTGGTACTACCGCGGCTTCACTTCTTTCTGAGAAAAGATAAATCATTGTGTGGTGCAAGCCAAACCCTTACACTATAACATGATGTAATTTCGTATCATATTATGATGTAGTCTTGGATCATGTGTTTGGGTTCTGTTTGCACCACATAATCGTGTATCGTTTCTCAGAAAGTGGTGCAGACACATAGGATTCCTTAGTGTGTCGGAAGAGATCTTTAACCGCTGCGCGCTATCAGCATATTCTGGATGATCACTTACCCGATTTTATGGCCATCGCGCAACCTGCGGCCGATTGTGTGTGTCACAGGACCACGAGCCACCCCACAGGGTCACAATCGTCTAGGTATGGACATGAGAAACACTCATCTCAGTTGGGAGTACTCCAGTGGCCCCGAATTAAAACCCCGATGAAGCTCTCTGTGATGCCATGGAGCGGAACATGAGATCCATGAATCCTAGTCAGACGCCTCGGGCGAAACTGTGGACAATGTTGCATCAGGCATGCCTGACATTATTTCCTGTAACGCTCCGGAATCTGGTGGAGTGGATCCCTTGGCGTGTAGATGCTATTGTTATTCGAGCTAGAGGAGGACCAACACGCGTTTAGGTAGGTGTATCTAATGTATTGTACACTGAGTGTACATTGTAATGTTTTACGTAGCAAGTAGTATCACCACAAATAATGTTATTATTTTTTTTTTTTTGCAAAACGGATTTTTAGAAATGTAGTTTCGGCTGCAAATAATTTTCAAACAGAAATACAGTGCTGGCCACACAAAATGCAACACCAAGAAGGAAGCATCCGATTCGCCTGAAATTCGCAGCATGCGTTGCCCGCAAGAGGACATGCAAACGATTAGTATTTCAGGGCATATGCAAACCATGTGCGCCAGGCACGCCATCGAGAAGCACTATGAGAAGGGTGCACAGAAAGCGGGGTGTAAGTAGTGGAAGTGCGTTGTGATGCCGGACCTGTGCGTGGGAAACTTCCTGATGCCTCGTCGCAGAATACGGCAGTCATTCCATCACGTTTCGGAGTACAACAGAGGACGAATAGTGGTTTATCGCGACAGCGGTTTATCATACCGAGACATCGGCGCCCGTGTTGGACGTCATCCAGTCACAGTGAGGCGAGTATGGATTCGGTGGATCCAGGAGGGACGGACGAACCGATGTGAGCGATTGCCGCAGCCGCGGCACACCACCGACCGTTAGCGCAAGAATTAGGGTGTGTTGCGCACCAACCTGTGTCAGCACGTACCGTTCGACGTCGTCCGCAAGAGCGGGGACTTGTCGCACGACGCCCATTGCTCCGATTACCATTGACGTTACACCAACGGCGAGTGCGGCGGCAGTGGGCCGTTGAACGTCGCACGTGGACTACGGAATGGCACGACATTGTCTTCTCCGACGAATCCCGTTCTGCCTGCAACGCCACGATGGTCGGATCCACGTGTGGCGGCACCACGGCGAGAGTCTGTATGACGCCTGCATTATGCATCGCCATACTGGTTCGTCGCCTGGCGTTTTGGTTTGGGGCGCAATTAGATATGACACCCGCACCCCTCTGGTACGCATCGACGGTACACTAAACAGCCACCGCTACTGCTCCGAAGTTTTGAAGCCTGTAGTCCTCCCTTACCTGCAGGACCTGCCAGCGGCCACGTTTCAACAGGACAATGCGCGTCCGCACGTGGCCTGTATCGTGCAATATTGCTACACAGCTCACCAGGTGTCACTGCTGCCGTGGCTCGCATGTTCTCCCGATATGTCGCCCATCGAACACGTCTGGTCGCTGATCGGCAACCGAGTGGCCTGGCAAGCACCACCCGCGGCTACGCCTGGTGAACTGTGGCAACGTGTGAAAGCAGTCTGGACCGACATACCCCAAGCCCACATCCAAAGCCTCTTTCGTTCGATGCGGTGGCGTGCAGCGGCCGTAATTGCCAGCCATGGGGGTCACACGAGCTATTGATGTCTGCGTGTTCCGCAAGTCGCACGGGCCTGTAAGCTGAATCGTTTCATCTTTGTATCTGTTGCTATGTGTCCAGTAAATCTGGCTTTGCTATCTCGTGTCCTTCTTGGTGTTGCGTTTTGGGTGGCCAGCAGTGTATGTAGTACTTTGGCCGCAAGGAGAAGCATTGAAAATTGTAATTTGCGGGAAATAAATATTGTATGCAAAATATTCTTTAACATGAACGCTGTCCAAAGCCCAAAATATTTTTAAATCTGACTTTTAGAAGCAGATATATAGAGAAACATACCACATGCATTATATGATCAAAAGTATCCGGAGACTTAACTATCCACAACTCCCTGTAATAGGAAAGGAATAAATATCGAGTTGGTCCACCCTTTGCTGCTATCGCGAAATCCCCCATCCAGAAAAGCTTTCCACTGGACTTTGGAACGTCGCTTCGGGAGTTGCCTTTCATTCTGCCACAAGAGCGTCAGTTAGGTTAGTCACCGACGTCCTGTGGTTCGGCCTGGATAGCAGGCGGAGGTGCAATTCATCCCAAAGCTGCTCCATGGAGTTGAGATCCTTGTTCTGGCCAGGCAAATCAAGTTCTTCCACACCCTTCTCAGGAAATTATTGCCAAATAAATCAAACTTCATATTACCAAAAGAAATCGAAACTCTCATCACTTTCCTATTCTGGCTTTATTTTTATTTATTTTAATTTGATGTTTGCGGACATTTCAATTTCCAGTGAAAGGGCGTGTCACTTTAATTTCTTGACCCTCGCTACGGGTGCCCATGAATTTAACTGATTTTTCGTCCTTCTGGAAAATTATCAGTTTTCAGGAAACTTTCCGCAATTTCTTTTTATATCGACGGTAAATTGTAGCGTTTAAAAGGTGTTAATAGAAAATTCTGAATTTTCATAAACATTTCTGTAATTCCTTTCGTGCATTAACGGAAAAAATTTCACTTTTTCTGCAACCATATGATGGAAATTTTCTGGTCGAGAATACTTGAGGTTTGATTAACTAGTAAATTTCAATCGTCCGGTGGATGATCTGATTTAGAAATTCTGTAGCGAAATCAGATAGTTCATCGCATGAAATTTTCGTTATTGTGCCACAGAATTATTCTCTCCATTTTTGTCACCATTTATCCAATTCGCTAATTTTTCTTTATTTAGGTTAAAAACACAATTTATCTTAAACATGAAACTTGATTTTGTCTGTAGTTCAAAGACTGCTGAATTTTGGGGTTATCCACTTTATTTATGCACTTTTACAAAGTAATCTTATTAATACAGCAATTGTTCATTGTAGAAATAAGGAAAATAAAAAATAAGCGAAATAAAAATGAATAAACTTACGGTTTCGCTCAGTTTATCAAGGCATCCCAGTTGCTTTTCAATTAACTCTCGGTCTTGGTGATATAAAAATAAGAACAAATAAATGAATAAAAGACCATAAGCATCATGTATATAGGTTTATGGTTTCACTCATCATCTACAGAAAAAAGAGAGTATAATAATCAGAAATAGAAACTCTGCAGTTTAGTTTTCACTGAAGTAATGCTTTCTCTTCTAAAATGCAATTTTTCGAGCGGTATATATAGTGAAAGCTCGGTTATACGTTTTTTTTCGGGAATAGCTTTAAATCGTGAAAATGTAAAAAAAGGAATGAATGAATTAGTTTTCAAAATGTTAAATGCTATTGTAAAATACGAGTACATGCTTTAAAGGAGTATAAGATGTTCTTTAATAATGATTTATTTACAGCCGAATTGGCGGCGAAATAAGAAAAAGCATTACAATATATTTATAATATTAAGTGTACAAATACGTTTTAAAGCGTTTTTTGTGTGACGTATACCACTAATTTACATATCCGATGTTCCCTCTCGTTGTTGCCATGTGACCCTAACTGGTCCAGAGTATAAAATGTGACACAGAAGTTTGCCCAACAGTCAAACGCACTTGAAAATCGGTAGGTGCAAAATGGCAAGTGATACTGCATTCGTTACGAATTTCATCAAGAAAAATGTGCTGCAAAGCATTTGTATCGATCTGTTTGGTTCTGAAGAAGAATATTGTATCGAGAAACACGTGTCAGTTTTTGTTTAGACGGTTTAAAGCATGTGATTTTGATGCTAACGATCGAGAACGTAGCGGCGCCCCGCAGAAGGTTGCACATGAGGAACTGCAAGCATTGCTGAATGAAGATTCGTCTCAAACGCAAAAAACGAACTAGCTGAACAACTGGCGCTAACTCAACAAACCATTTCCAATCGTTTAAGTGCAATGGGAAAGATTCAGAAGGAAGGAAAATGGGTGCCACATGACCTAAGCCAGAGGAACAAGGATGGGTGTGTCTTGAAGTGTTTGAATTTGTGGAATAAACAACACAGAAAGTTTTTCCTGTGGAAAATCGTTACGGGTGATGAAAAGTGTATATGGTACGACAATCCCAAACGGAAAAAAACACAGAGTAGACTACATTGAAGCAACGACTTCGACACCGAATATATTTTAATGCTTTTAAATATATTATAAATATATATACAATATATTTATCGCATATACACTGTATTGACAAAAAATCACCGGACACCTCTTCAAATGAACGGATCTGCTGCCTTGTTAAGATGTGCAGTACAGCTGCAAAAGTATAAAATGAAGCCTTCAGCTGACCGCGATCATATCGCACTGTGAGGTGAGTAAAAATGTTGGAGCGGGAAAGAACTGGCTTTGAGAAAAAAAAAGATTATTGAGTAGTGGGTTGTCCATAAGAGAAACCGAGAGACGTTTAAACATACCCAAATCAACTATTTTCGATGTACTGAATAAGAGAAAGACACATGGCGTACCTGAAGCAGCAAAACGTACCGGCAGACCAAAGACAATCAGTGATAGAGGACGTCGGAGACTCAGGAGAGTCGCTACAGCTAATTGACGGAATACTGCACAAGCCCCCAGTGTACAGGTGAGTAAAAATGCTAGAACCTCGGTATGTACACGTACCGTTCGTAGAGAACTTCATTCCATGGGTTACCGTGGTCGTGCGGCTTCTCATAAGTTTTTCATCTCCACTCGGAATGCTACTGGTCGTTTAGCATGGTGTAAAAAATATTTATCGTGGACCGTAAATCAATGGAAACGAGTCCTATGGACTGATGAATCCAGATACACGATGCATCAGTCTGATGGCCGTGTGTGGGTATGGCGGCGGCCGGGGGAACGCTACTTATCACAGTGTTCTGTTCCCTTCGTCAAGTTTGGAGCTGGCAGTGTACTGGTGTGAGGTGTTTTTCGTGTTATAGTCCGGGCCCATTGGTTAGTGTCGACAAACATGTTAACCAGCGCGTCTACCTCCATATTTTGGACAATTATGCCCTACTAACTCTGTGGCAATACTATGGAACCGAGCCTTGTTGGTACCAACAGTATAATGCACCGAGCCATAAAGCAAGGACTGTTACGGCGTGAGTTGACGATAATTCTGTATCGTGTGTGTACTGGCTAGCAGAGAGCCCTGATCTTAATCCCATAGAGCACCTGTGGGATGAATTAGGCGCTGCATAAGTATTTTGGAACCAAGGCGTACTACTAAGCAACAGTTAGCGGCAGCATTGTGTACTGAATGGAAGCGCATACCTATCGCTGTGTTCCAAAACCTTGTCGAAAGCATGTCTCGAAGGGTCAGTGCATGCATTAAGGCCAAAGGTGTACCGACACCGTACTAATGTATGTCAATAAATATTATGTTGTGTTTCTCTTCTAGGTTTCCGGTGACTTTTGTCAATATAGTGTATTTATCATACATATATTTTATCGCATTGCATAATTCATAAAACCTCTGATAATCAAACTTCTTGTTTGACGAATCTATCTGTCTATAAAAGTCATGGTTTTAGATTTAGTGAAATCCTTACAATTAAGAATCTGAGACCAGTGCTTTAATATGCATGCATGAGTTTTCTTTCTGCGACTCCTGTTAGTACTGAGAAACTGTGAGTTGCAAGAGTGTTATAAAATATAGTACAAACTCAAGCATAAATAAAAATTTACAATATACAGGGTGAGTTAAAAGTCACTGTGCACCTGGCAAGACAATAAAACATACAAAAGCTATAAGCATACCTGCTACAATAAATGCTGGAAATGGACCCCTCCTGTGTGTAGCGCCTGAACATGTTCTCAAAACAGGTACAACAGGTCCAAATGAGAAATGTTGCTAATTACTGTGGTAATGGCTTCCTGCAGTTCCGGCAGAGAACGCGGATTGTTCTTGTAAACATAGTTTGGAGAAAAACGTGACGTCCAGAATATTTTCTCCATTATCATTTACGAATTCCTGGAACCATCTGCAATACTTCACACGCTTATCGTAGTATGTGTGTTTCAGCTCGTGCACTGTTCTAACTTTGTACAGGAACAGCTACAGGTGCGTTATCAGAGCCCTACGGGTGCTGCTATACGACGCACCTGCTTGAGCCATTTTTCAAACCAAGTTCTTGGGACTTTTTCCGATGTGAAGGGAAATATCCTCCACCGTTTTCTCTGTTAACACTCGCAGCCAACCGCTTCTCGGAGCATCTCTCACTAATCCGGTTTTACGAAATTTTTCAATTAACCGCCTCAATGCATTGCGGTGGTGTGGTTTACTATCAGGAAATTTTTCTCTGTGCTTACGTTTCACTTCGCCCGTATATACACCTCCACTACGAAACACATGTTTAATCAGAAACACTCGACCCTGAAGTGACAACACCATGTTTAACCTGCCACAGTGGTGCATCACTACTGACTGATTCAATCAAGGTCAGACGCCGGAAATACCGGTGTTCAAGATCAGACGGCAAAATGCGCGTAACCTTGCCCCAGGCACACTAATATTCTCCATTCACAATATTGTATATACGTGCGTGGTAGGCAACTACACTTTTTATATTTCCTATTACATATATTTATTTCTTATCACAGTACGTCAGATGCACAGGGACGTTTGGCTCACCCTGTAGTGTTTCTTTTTGATTAAGTACGAACATCAATTTTCTCTCATTTGGGATTCACAGAACTGGGTCACTGAGATGCGCATGAAAGAGCCCGCGCCACCATTTCACTGTGTAACGTACTACTGAGGTGATGCATGAGCCAAATCGACAAGTTTCAGCGATAAGGGCGTTATTCAGTTGGGAGAATATCCGCCTCCGGAACAGGAAGACGGAAGTTCGAATTGTGCCATCTGTTATATGTTATATTGACGCCCGAAAGGAAATGAATCTACTGGCAGTGAAGTTCGAAAAGGCCACACTGGTGGCGCAGTGGTCTAAGCTCTGGCTTAGGCCTTCCCTTGAAACATCCGAGAAGGATCCGGGTTCGAATCCTGGTGAGGAATGGGTGTTTTGTTTGTCTTACGGCACTGGCTCTCTCCTTTCCCTTGAAACCTAAATTTTATTGGGCTAGAAGCAATAGCCGTGAGCAACTCAAAGGGCTATTGCTTATAGCCCTTTGAGTTGCTCACGGCGATCGTTAAACCTTCAATCAAATAAAATAAGCAAGTTAGTAAAATCATGCAATGCGTTGATTATGACACGCTTTCCAACATACCAGGAATCATTACTCAACTTATTACGCAAGTTATGAGGATAACGGCTGTGGAATAAATCTCGCTCCTGTAACCTGACCTTTGACCCTATTTCGATGATATTAAACAGAATTGGTTCAGTATACCTCCGGAACAACATACTAAAGTTTTGTCGCAATAGAAGCATTTTTAGTCAAGTGATGAGAATAATGGCTGTGGAATAAATCTCGCTGCTGTGCCCTTACCTTTCACCCCATTTCGATGATATTCAACAGCACCGGGTGAGCATAAACCCAGAACAACATGATAAAGTTTTGTCGCAATCGAAGCATTCTTACCTAAGTAATGACGCATAAGGGCGATAGAATGTATTCCGCTCCTATGTTCTAACCTTTGATCCCATTTCGCCCATTTTCAATAGGTTTCCTCCCCAGGTTATTCCATACCACATCCAATTATAAAATTTAATCGAAATCGAGCCATTTTTACGCGAGTAATCTTTCGGACGGACGGACGGACGGACGGAAGGACAAAGTTGAAGAAGCGTATACGCTTCTTCAACCTACGGTTGGAAAGCGTACAAAAAAGAAGTTCTAAAATCATGTGTGATTATTCTTCCATACATCGTATGAAAATAATAAAAATTGTTTCTTCTACGAGGGTGATAACAAAAGTTCTGCACACGTTAATCTAAAACGGAAGCTGAGGATACAATCGGGAAAATGATTGCGTCATGTCAATACGAGGGTCATAACAAAAGTTCTGCACACGTTAATCTAAAACGGAAGCTGAGGATACAATCGGGAAAATGATTGCGTCATGTCAATACGAGGGTCATAACAAAAGTTTTGCACACGTTAATCTAAAACGGAAGCTGAGGATGCAATCGGGACAATGATTGCGTCATGTCAATACGAGGGTCCTAACAAAAGTTCTGCACACGTTAATCTAAAACGGAAGCTGATGATGCAATCGGGACAATGATTGCGTCATGTCAATACGAGGGTCATAACAAAAGTTCTGCACACGTTAATCTAAAACGGAAGCTGATGATGCAATCGGGACAATGATTGCGTCATGTCAATACGAGGGTCATAACAAAAGTTCTGCACACGTTAATCTAAAACGGAAGCTGATGATGCAATCGGGACAATGATTGCGTCATGTCAATACGAGGGTCATAACAAAAATTCTGCACACGTTAATCTAAAACGGAAGCTGAGGATACAATCGGGAAAATGATTGCGTCATGTCAATACGAGGGTCATAACAAAAGTTCTGCACATATTAAAGAGTATTTTAGATATAGTTACTTTTTCAAATTACGCATAGATTTTCCGCTAGGGCCGGTTAAAGTAAATTACATTTTTCCCGATATGCTTCCGATGCGAAATGTTTTCACAATTTTCAAGTAAATCATAGACTTTCCGCTAGGGGGCACAAACGTAAATTGCGTTTTCTGCATTATTTCTGCTCCGAAAACTCCGATTTGAAAAATTCTTCCTGTATCCCATACAAGATCTGATGGAAAGTATGTTTCATATAATTTCTAATATTTGGTAAGGAATGGTTTGGCCACCAGGTGACATAAGTGTTAATATCTGCTTCTGATGTATTTGTAGCAAAATCTGGGATCCTGAAAACTCGACTAAATTTTTTTTTCTTGGACCGATACCGCTCATATGGATAAACCTTTTGAGAATACTTTCTTCCTAAAATAATGCATGGTTTTCCCACCAGCGGACGTAAAGTCAGATCTTATTTTTGACGAAATCTCTGTTTCTAAGAGTCCGATTTAAAAAATTATTTCTGTGTTGGAGAGCGTTTTCGGTGCGAAATGTTCCTTATATAAATTCATGTTTTTCTTAACGCACAAGTCTGCAACCAAAGGGCGTAAGCTCACGATTCCGTTTACAGCAATATCTGAGGGATTAAAAACCCGATTGAAAAACTTCTTTCTTCCGTCAGATACTATTGTTTTCCATACCGGTTCCATTGACTTTGAATTGCTTTGATAAATTTAATTTGCGTCAGGACGGATTCAAAAGACGTGCTTATTACACCCAAAAATTCGGTGTAATCTTTCTTGTTTTACATTAGTGTCACTATCCGCAGTTTGATCTAATAGGTCATAGAAACATAATTCAACTGAAAATATTCAGTGATCAACAATAATATCAAAAAGAAAACTAACAATAATATCAAAAAGAAAACTGGTATGAAAAAAGGCGCATGTGAGTCAAGGAAGAACGATATGGGATGGGAACTTAAGTTTCAGTGATATTGCTTAGATGCTGTTATTTGAAAAATCATAGTATCACTTTTGATAAAAATTCACGCACACATCAAATTGCGTTCACAAGATGCTGGAAATGAGCACAGCTCAATTCGTGCACAAGAAGTTGGAAATGGGGCATGCATACCCCTGTATAAGAAAGAGGCACTAATATACATGTATCTGAAAAGACAAAGGATTTATAGAATGTGAAGAGGATTTGCATAACATCAGTTTTAGTAAACTGATTGTTATGTTTTTTAGCTGTATCGTTTCATAATTTTGTAAATGAATTAATAATACTCTTCTGAACATATGGCATTACGGTTTATAAAGTGTTGGTAAACAGAAAGTAAGACTTAAAAGATTCTTCTTACATAGGCTACGCTGTCTGCTATCTGAAGTCTTCATGAAGCACTGCCATTTTATTTTCACTCGAAAAATTGACGGTTCGTTGTTTGTGCATTTTCATCTCTGCCTGATTAACTAATCTTGCACTTCATGTAAATACAAGAGATCTTTTTAAATCTCGTGTATTTTTTTCTCTTCATGAGTTTGCTGTGAACTACTAACGCCTAACATTCCTAACACCCGCAACAAGGGGACTTGATCATTACTTTGCTGTTAATCTTCTTTTTTTAACTCGTATGCCATTCTTACTCCAGAAAGCTTTCAATTTGATCTAATTCTTTAAACATTATTTGCAGTACTTGTACATTAAAATGGTCTTCCTATGTTAGCAAGAATTTATAGGAAACGAATTGTTCTTTGTTGTTTCGCAGAAGTGAAGGAAATTGACTCTGTCAATTCTTCCCGAAGAAGTAGAGAGAAGAAATGTTCCTGATTTTATCATGCATAGTCAACTCTTAATAATTTTTAAAAATGCTCCGGATTTGGTATGCATAGCCAACTCTTAAAAATTTCGAAAAAAAAAAAAAATGATTTTGATTTTGTATGCATAACCAGGCTCTTAATAATTTAAAAGATGCTTCTGATTTTGTCATGCATAGCCAAATCTTAATAATTTGACAAAATGCTCCTAATTTTGCGATTCATAGCCAACTGTTAGTAATTTAAGTTTACAAATTAATTATAAACTACCTCCTCCCTTTAAACAGCCACCGCCGACCTCCCATAATTGATCACGGGTTAAAAATCTTGTCCAATTCTACTAAATGGAAATTTCACCCTTTAAGTCGCCACCTCCATGACTGCCATCTGCTAGGATATTTTATCGACATTTTGCTGTTTACCATTAGAGAAAACTTCGTTGAACATCTTCACAAAATATTCACTTTCAGCGGACACTCCGAATCGCTCATCGTATCTTCTACAGTGTAGCCCGAAAGCATGTGAGTTGGGTCCTCCTCAAACAAGCTTTGCTGGATGGGTGAGATAACAGCCGCCACCACGCTCACTTCACTGCGAAGAGAATGATGCCGTTAGCGAAAGGTAGTCACGTGCCGAAAATCAAAGGCAGACACTTCTAATATAATAGAAGTGAGACGAATGGCGTGTGTGTGTGTGTGTTCGGTTAAACATAGAAGTTTACTTGATTGGGCAGGCGGAGGACTAATCTCTCTGCTCATACGGATTTCTTTAAATGACATTTCCTGTAACAGATTTCATATTCTGAATTCTAATACCTCTAGTTATCGAATGCCTTTGGTAGTCACTGTTTCTGGTGGAGCCTGCTTGTTGCATGGGCTTTTTTCATTCGTCAGTTTTTATTTACTTTAAAGCATCTTGGAATGGGTAAAACATTGCTGGATATTCATGAGAAAATTTTGATATTCGAATTAATTCAAAGTTCGGAATCGTGGATCTTGCCACTAGCCAAGTTGGAAAAGTGATTAACAAATCACTTTAAAAGTTGGAAAAGTGATTAACAAATCAGTTTAAAAGTTGGAAAAGTGATTAACAAATCACTTTTCCAACTTTTTGACAAGTCAATTAGCAGAACAACAATAGGAAACACATTAAGCGATGGACATAGACGGATAGGATCTGTGACGCACTTCAGACGTTAAGCATGTGTCAAGACGACACATCTTCAGCGATACATTCTGTCGGTGTAGTTTAGTCGGATGGAACAACTGGCTCCGGAACTAGGAGGCTATAGCTGGATATCCGTCACCGAAAAATTTGTGTTTTCACCGATCTGAAAAAGAACTGTACTCAGTGAACATCTTTAAAAGTTGGGAGTATGAAATTTAGAGAAAGTTCTTGTTCTATGGATTGGCCAACTAAGTCAACTGCACTCAGTTAAAAAATTTTAAACTTGCGAGCATGAAATATAAAGAAAGCTCTTGTTCTATGGATTGGCTACGTTAATATGCCAAGCATGGAACTATTACCGATGAAGTTATTCTTGTAAGTTGTGAGCACGAAATTTAGAGAAAGCTCATGTTCTATGGATAGGTCACGTAAGTAGGCCAAACATGGAGATATTACCGATGAAGTTATTCTTGTAAGTTGTGAGCACGAAATTTAGAGAAAGCTCATGTTCTGTGGATTGGTCACGTAAATAGGCTAAGCATGGAAATATTACCGATGAAGTTATTCTTGAAAAGTGAAACAGTTTGGGAAAGAATGCCAACTTCAATGATTCAGCTACAGTAATGGCTGGCTTCAGAAATTCAACAAAAAAGATGACATCGAATTCTCTGGTGTAATGAGCACGTCTTTTGAATCCGCTCGGACGCAAATTAAATTTATCAAAGCTATACAAAGTCAATGGAACCAGTCTGGAAAAAGGTAGTATCTTATCGAAAAAAGAAGTTTTTGAATCAGGTTTTTAATCCCGCAGATACTGTTGTAAACGGAATAGTGAACTTATGCCCTTTGGTTGCAGACTGATGAGTTTAAAAAAATTTGAATTAATATGAAAAACAATTGGCAGCGGAAACGCTCTCCAACAAAGAAATAATTTTTCAAATCGGACTCTTCGAAGCAGAGATATTGGAAAATATAAGATACGCATCACGCCCTAGCGGGAAAACCATGCATTACTTTAGTAAAAAAGTATTCCCAAAAGGTTTTCCGATGGCCCAAGAAAAAAAAAATTTAGTCGAGTTTTCAGGAGCTCAGATTTTACTGCAAATACATCAGAAGCAGAAATTAACACTTATACTCCCCTATGGCCAAACCATTCTTTACCAAATATTAGAAAATATATGAAAAACAATTTCCATCACGAGCTGTATGCGATACAGGAAGAAATTTTCAGATCTTAGTTTTAGAAGCAGAAATATCGGGGGAAACACAATTTACGTTTGCGCCCCCTTAGCGCAATGTCTATGACTTACTTGAAAATTTCAAATTTATATGAAGAACATTTCGCATCAGAAACACTGTCCAACAAAGAAGGAATTTTTCAAATCAGACTCCTTGAAGTAGAGATATTGACAAGAATACGATATAATCTACACCCCCTGGCGTAGAAACCAGGCATTATTTTAAGAAGAAAATATTCCTAAAAGGCCTGCCGACGTGAGTAGTAGTATCGGCCCACGAACGAATTTTTTCAGTCGAAATTTTAGAAGTCCAGATTTTGCTGGAAACACAACAAAAGCGGAATTTAAGACATACCCCTCCCCCTTGTGGCCAAACCATCTTTTACCAAAAATTAGAAATCATATGCAAAGGATTTCCCATCAGGAGCTGTATCCAGTGCAGAAAGAATTTTTCAAATCAGAGATTCAGAAGTAGAGATATCAAGGAATGGGGGGGGGGGTTACCTTTACGCCCCCTAGCGGAAAGTCTATGAATTACTTCAAAATTTTGAAATTATATGGAAAACATGTCGCACCGGTAACTTTATTCAATGAAGAAATAATTTTTCAAATCAGACCATTAGAAGCAGAGATATTGACAAAAATATGATGTACATATTTTAATTATTTATCATACCTAAAAGATTTTCCATCAGGAGCTGTATCCGCTGAAGAAAGAAAATTTCAAGTCGGAGATTTAGAAGAAGAGATATCGGGGAAAACGTAATTTACTTTTACGCCCCCTAGCGAAAGATCTATGCGTAACTTGCAAAAGTTATACCTAAAATACTATTCGACATAAATGGAATCGAAAGATAAAAGAAATTTTTCAATCGCAGCAAACATATAATATAATAAAAGTAAATATATGTAATAAAATGTATTTTGAATTCGATACCATCTGCATTTACGCCCTCTAGCGACAACATTATACATCGTAAAAAAAAAAACCCGAAATAAAGGATCATCATTCGCACATTTAAAACTTCTCAATGCAAAAATAATTTTTCAAATCGGTCAAATAGTTGCAGAGATATGGTGTCTACAGGCGGACGGACGGACAAACCGATAACATAAGCACGAGCTTTTTTTTTTTTACAAAAGACGTGCTAAAAATCGGTACAGATTTGCAATGAGGATACAGCACGGTGAATCCGCCGAAAACTCTGAAAGTTAAGTGGATGTGAAACGAAAAAAGAACTTCTAGATATTACATTTGCCTATGAATTAAAAGATGCGCATAACATGAATGGATCTAGTTTGTTTCATAGGATTATATCCGATAAATCGATGTAAAAAAAAATGGGAAAGATTACAAAACGATGAAAGATAGAATGACAACAGTTCACTGTAATTAATAATAAGGAACTACACAGTATAACTGTACTTAAAACGGTATAAATATACTAATAATCCAAATTTATTTTCTTGAAAAAGAAATCTGGTTGATGTGCGAAAGCTTGGAAAATTTGATGTCTGTTCTAAGCCAATAAACTCAGATTACAATAATAGTTATACTATTTTAAACAGTTCACTGTGTAAATGCCGATGATACTAACAAATGAAGTACTGATTTGTATAGAAAAAGATGAAAAATCGCGTTTTCTAAAATTTTGTCACATAATCACAGTATTTTCATTCCCTACATTCTTAGTATTAGAGATCCGATTCAATTGAACATATGCTTTCTTTATTTCTTCCTTACACTCTCATTCAACTTATTTCTCCCTTTTTTTGTATGATCCTCTTTAAACCTCCATCCTCCTTCACCGGCAGTTTAGCACTATGAACAAAATATGACAGTTTAACGCGTTTCGACTGTTTATCATGTTCTTTAAGGTTTGCTGCTGCATGCCGGTATGTAAAACAACCAAGTTTTCACGGACTTTTTTCACCTTGTAAATGACAGTTTCAACTATTTATCTCACGGTGCAAAATAAAGAGAAATACACAGAGGAACAAAGCCATGAAATAACTTACCCTTGCACATGTATTCTGAACATTTCATGAAATTTTCTTTTTTCATCAATTCTTGAATATCGAAGGAAAACGCTGGTGTAAAACATACAATTAAAACCAGTAAAATACTCGAAGCCATCTTTCGTACTGTAAGAGGTTTTGCACTCAGTTGCAGTTTTTCATGTAGTAAGGCCTGCTAGCTTAGAAGTGGATGCTTTTATATACATCTACACATTCACCCACCCTTTAGCGCCAATAAAGTGCGTAGGTTTTTTTAGGCAATTATTTTCGTCCGGTTGATTCACTGAACAGGAAATATTTAGCTTGGCAGAAGGACAGCTGGCTTCACAAACATGTTACGTAATAATCTCCGAAAAGAGAGGGCACCTGCTTAGGAACAATGAAATCAGGAATGAACACGGTCACGTATGCATATCTCTAACAATTGCGAATTGTATGAACTTTACTTAGGCTACTTCAAAAGTATCGCAGATCATAAGCCGAATGCGAGTAAGTTTTCCTCATTCAAAACAGAATTGAAGGAAATCCGAGCAAAATGGTTTGTTGGCAAAATTCCATACTACGGTTCGAAAAATCCTGATCTGTCTCAGCTACCATTAGATCTTTGGATGACAACAAAAATTAAAATTACAATATAATTCACAATATAAAAAATACCACTTGCCTGGTTATAATAAAATTTACAACTTAAGATAGTATAACTATAATAGAAATCCACATTAATTGGCGTAGAACAAAAATCTACATTTCTTGAAAAAGCCATCTGGTTGATTTCCGAAATCTTAGAAACTTTGGTTTCTGTTACGCCACTAAATTCGGATTACTAATATATTTTTACTATTTTAAACAATGCTCTTGTAAATGCTGATGATACTGATAAACGAAGTACGGATTTTATAGGAAAATGTAAAAAACGATGAAAGATTGAATAACAGTTCACTGTAATTAATAATAAGGAACTATACACCAGTTGCACTTAAATTAGCATAACTACACTAGTAATCCGAATTTATTGGTGTACAACAGAAATCTCATGAAAAAGTCACCTGGTTGATGTGCGAACGCTTGGAAAATTTGATTTTTGTTCTACGTTAAAAAATTTGGATAAAGTAAAAATTCGAATTACTAGTAAAGTAACCTTGAAACGTGCTAAATTTTAAAGAAGTGAAGTTGAAAATTTTGTTGTAACGTAAATTTATATAATTAAATTGAAATATATATATATATATAATTGGTCTACGGCGTCGGACGTCGCTTTTCGATCTCCAAGAGTTTTTTTCCATCTTACTCAATCTAATTAATACGGACATTTAACGTGGACCAGGAACATCAAACAAAGATCTTCGCTCTTTCCACGTTTATAAGTGAGTCACGAAAAAATCTCATTGGCCGCCACCGGGAGTCGAACCCAGGTTCTTCCAGTTACGCGCCGGATATGCTTCCGCTACACCATAGCGGCCTCACACACGCTAACTGCCATGCCAATTTGGCAGGTTGCTTCTTGGAGCCCCGCACAATGCTGGGGATTCACCAAAGATGGTAAGCAGCAACTGAAGAAATAATTAGAAGGCGAATTAATAATTAATACAGACATTTAACGTGGACCAGGAACATCAAACAACGATCTTCGCTCTTTCCACGTTTACAAGTGAGTCACGGAAAAATTCTCATTGGCCGCCACCGGGAGTCGAACCCAGGGTCTTCCAGTTACGCTCCGGATATGCTTCCGCTACACCATTAATTCGCCTTCTAATTATTTCGTCAGTTGCTGTTTACCATCTTTGGTGAAACCCCAGCATTGTGCGGGGCTCCAAGAAGCAACCTGCCAAATTGGCTTGGCAGTTAGCGTGTGTGAGTCCGGCGGAATTCGAGGCCGCTGTGGTGTAGCGGAAGCATGTCCGGCGCGTAACTGGAAGACCCTGGGTTCGACTCCCGGTGGCGGCCAATGAGAATTTTTCCGTGACTCACTTATATACGTGGAAAGAGCGAAGATCTTTGTTTGATTTCTCAATCTAAGTAATTATTTCTAAATGTAGGTAATGATATCTATCAAAGTAATGATTTTCGCACAAGAAAATTCCAAAATAATTAAATTAATAATTTATATTATTATTTTATATACAGTTACAGAAAAATGAATAGCAAATATGGAAATATCTGACTTTTTTAGGTTTTCAGTGTTGCTACAAAAATAAAGATGCAGATAATACTCAAAATATATATGTATATTTACCGGCAATGTATGAAAACCAGGCATTCTATAGAATGCCCCGGCAATGTATAGAGTGCCTGGCGTTTTTAGGCAAAATATGAAATTGTTAATATTTCACATATTTCTTAGAAATTCTATACAATGCCTAAACAGAAACGGCAAAGTATAAAATATTTCGCTAATGATGGTTCTAATATGACGTGGCAAGGCACGTGACTTTCAACGCTCGTGTAAGACGAAGAATTTGCCAATTGTATTTCAGTTTTTGTTCGGAAGTCAAGTATAAAATACTCCCTCCAATGATGTTTCTAACGTGAAGTCGTAGGGCACGTGACTTTCAACGCTCGCCTAAGACGGAGAATTCGCCATTTGCATTTCAGTCTTTGTTCGGAAGTCAAGTATAAAATACTCCCGCTAATGATATTTCTAATGTGGCCGCGGGTGGCCTAGTGGTCAGCGTTCGTGACTGCCGATCCTAGACAGGTACAAACGTTCGAACCACTACATACCCGCCGTACGTCGGATGGGCACGTTAAGCCGTCGGACCCTGGGTACTGCCCCCCCCCCCGGTAATAAATAAAGGCGTCTTCTTCCCCTTTCTACCTCGCTTCCGTGTCACTTTCTTATCGGGCACTCTAGCCCAAATCTCCTAGCTTCCTATTTCTAAGGATTGTTCAAGACCTGGGGTCAGACACTCCCTTCCTAAAATCCTCTACATATGATCTGATCTATTTCTAATGTGACGTGGCAAGGTAATTGACTTTCAACGCTCGCGTAAGACGAATAATTCACCATTTGCATTTCAGTCTTTCTTCGGAAGTCAAGTATTAAATGGAAGAAAAAGGTGTATTTTCCCAAAAGGAATCATGGAATGTAGAAATGCAACGACTATTTTACGATGAATTGTCTAAAGTGCGAGACAATGCTGCCAAAAACAGTGTTTTCTTAACCGCAACTACTTACCAGAAGTTAGTGAGCGATGTGAAAAAGGCCAAGATCACTTCTAAGAAGGAAAAAGAAGCGTATTTACTGACAATTGAAGACATTCCTCATCAAGAAATACCTCTCTGGTCAGCTGCTATTGCTCAGTCCACAGGAAGCGGCCAAGGATTTGTCAAGTGTATGTCTGAGCCAAATTGCCGAAACATGAATTACTTTTTTGTAAAAAAAGGAATGAAGTGCAATTCAAAATATCATACAAGCCTTCCTTGTTGCCAAAAGTAGGTTAGAAAGTTCTGTATTTTATTTCACATTTTTTGTTTTCATTCTTTTTCATATACGTCTTTTCAATAAAAGCCTTTTCATGAAACTCTTTTAATACTTTGCCTAAATAGCATTAGCCATTCTATAGAATGCCAAGGCATTCTATACAATGCTTAGGTAAAGTATATATAATATTTAAAAATTTCATACTTTGCCTAAAAACGCCAGGTATTCTAAACACTGCCGAATGCCTGGTTTTCATACATTGCCGGTAACATATATAATTTTAAAGCACATTTCATGAAGAGGCCAAATCAGTTTGCAGAATGGGAATATCTTTAACAGAACTCAAGTTTTGAACAGAAATGTGCTACGAAACAGATATCATGTCAAAGTAACATGTTCAAATTCAAATACAATTGCGTACCTAATATTTCGTTGGGTGACCTTTTGATTTAACAACAGCTGCACAACTGTTGCGCATGGAGTCAACCAACTTACGCAACATATCGGATGAAATACATTTGCGCCAAACGTCAGTAATTGCGTTAATTAGTTCTACTTCATTTGTGGGGTGACGTTCGTGCACTTTTCTTTTCAGAATGCGCCACAAATTCTCAATCGGGTTCAAGTCTGGCGATATACCAGGGCAAGGAAGATATACAATATTGCCTAAAGACGTCACATAAGCTTTAATGATTTTTGCAAGGTGGCATGGGGCTGAATCGTCCTGGAAGATGTATGGCTGACCCTGGAACAAATCACGTGCTGAAGGCACCATCTTGTTCTGGAGGACACTTTTGTACACCTCTGCATTAACAGTGCTCACACACACATAAATTCTGCCCACTCCAGCAGCAGCAAAACATCCCCAAATCACAACACTGCATGAATACTTTCTTGTCTTAAGTGTGCAAGAGAGATGCAAGGCCTCGTTGTTTCGTCGAAACACTCGGCACCATGCGTCGTTACCGTCGATGTTCAATTTTGTCTCATCACTAAATAATTCTTGACACCACTTATCAGTGTTCCACTCCTTATGTTCCTTTGCCCATTCTAAGCGTTTCTTACATTGCTCATTGGTCAGCCATGGCTTCTTTACCGCCTTATGAGACCTCAGATCCATAGAACGTAACCCGTTCCTCAATGTTCGACGACAAACAACAGTACCACAGCACTCACGCAATTCTTTGCCAAGAACTGTTGACGAGACGAACCTGTTTCGCAGACATAACCGTTTCAACTTGTTACTTTTAGGAGTTGTTTTTATTTTTCTTCCACATTTACCCAGCATGCCATTCTTGATTCCACCCATATTACGGATCTTCACCAGCTGCCATCCAACTGTTGTACTCTTGTGCACCCCAGTTATCTGGGCAATTTCTGCATTGCGTTTGCTGAATTCACTTAAAGTCACCATTCACAAAGCTTTTCGTGGTGAAATATGACTTACTCTTCCCATGACTGCAACACAGTTTGCGCAGAATAAACGAAATGCACTCTAAACTTCAGATTTGCCCTGCAGTCCACAGAAGTTGTGATTACACACTCACCAATGCAAACGAACTGTCTACGCGTACTGCGAAAACGTCTGCAATAACCCCACACACATCGCCTGCCCTTTATATCGCCTGTACGCGGATGTACAAACAAGCTCCGTCGGCTTGTAGCAACGACGATGACATTTCACATAACGAAGTGTGCTTCCTTCGCAGCACATTTCTGGTCATAACTTGAGTTCTGTTAAAAATATTCCCATTCTGTAAACTGAGTTGGCTTCTGCATGAAATGTGCTTTAAAATGATATATTGTGAGTATTATCTACGTATTTACTTTTGTAGCAACACTAAAAATCCAAAAAGTAAGAAATTTCTAGTTGCTATTAATTTTTCCGTAACTGTATATTGTATATAATTAGTGGTGTTTAATGACCACCGTGAGCAGCTCTAAAGACTATGAATAGTCCCCCTTCCTTAATTTGAAGTCACTGAGTCTGATAGAGGCAGTAGGAGTGCCGTAGGGAAGGCGCGAAACCTGTGCCTCATCCGGGACTCGGGCCCAAGTTAACTCGGTGGTGTATGTTGAAGCCAGGGCTTAACCCACTTCACCACGGGGGCGACCCCATGACTTGCTTATCTGGGGAAGAGGGTATGTGTTTAAGAAAGAGATACTCATTGCTATAGCTTTAATGTAAGCAATATTTTGTTGCATTTGGCAAGATCCCGCCGCATTCGAAGCAATGAATTATGACGAATTCGTTGTTTTAGAATTTCTGGGATCTTCAGTGGCAACTCACCGCTAAAGAAAGTCACTTAAGAAACTCAACAGGGTTTAGCCCTTGCAGTATAGGAATGAACGACATAACATATTTTATAAGAATACGTTTCATATAACCAGATAGTAACCTTTCTATAACATGAAAAGTAATTCTGCTTGAATATGTACAGGCGATATAAAGGGACATGCTGATTATATTAATAACTTTCATCGGAAATGTACCTTGTGTCTTTTTGAAAGAGAATTTAGTTTTCACCTAAAAGTAAGCAATTTCACCACCATTATCATCATCATTGTCAATCGTTAACAATCCACTGCTGGATGAAGGTATCCCCAAATTTTTCCACAATGGTCAGTCTTATGCCAATCTCCTCCATATCTCTTCAGAACGCTTTCGAATTTGATCGGCCCATCTCACATGTGATCTTCTTCTGGGTCTTTTTTTTTTTTCTATTGGTATCCAATTCCAGTTGTCCATCAGTGGTTCGTTTTTCTAGCAACATGTCCAGCCCATTGCCATTTGAGGGATTTTACTCTGATCATGATGTCTTCCACATTTGTCACATTCCTGATCCATGAGTTCTTCTTATCTTTTCTGGCCACACCAATCACGCATATCTCTATGCTTCGTTTCGTTGTCTGCAGCCTTTGTATGTCTTTTTTAGTTACGGTCTTAAGCTCCGCATTCTGCTCTGTGGATGCATTGATTAAACACACACACACACACACACACACACACACACACACACACACACACACACACACACACACACACACACACGTGTTTAATCACAAACCCCGACCTATTATTATACACGGTCGAGTCACATTATTGTGACCATTAGCTAATATCCAGAGTAACCGCCGTGTGCAGCGCGGACAGCAGCTAGACGGGCTGAGAGTGACCAAATAAGGTACTGGAAGGTGTTTACAGGTATGTGGAGCCATGTTGACTGCAGTGCATCTGACTGCTGCTGGAGGGTGCGTGGTGGAGGATCCATAGAGCGAACAACACGATCGAGGTGGTCCCACAGATGCTCAATTGGGTTTAAGTCTGGGGAATCAGGGGGCCATTGAAGTACTTTGAAGTCTTCATCGCGCTCTTCCAACCACTCTCGGACATCTCTAGCTCTGTGGCACGTCGCTTTGTCGTGCTGGAATAATCCATCTGCCCCAGGGAAGACATTCAGCATGTATGGGTATACGTGGTCTGCAAAGATGGATTCATAACGAATTTGGTCCATAATGCTTTCTACAGGTTTAAGAGGAGCCAGGGAATGCCAGCAAAATATTCCCCAGACCATAATGCTTCCCCCACCAGTTTGTGTTCTTCAAGCAATGGTTGAAAAGTGTTTGTTCTCCGATGTTTCTCGCCTAATACGCCAACGTCCATCCGTTCGATGAAGTAGAAAACGTGACTCATCGGAGAAGGCAATCCTTTGCCTATCAGCGGAGGTCTAATTCCGATACTGCCGTGCAAATGTAAGCTTTTTCTGCCGATGCACCTTCGCTAGCATAGGTGCAGTGACCACCCGTCTGCATCGGAGCCCCATACGCAGCAGAGATCGCTGAACTGCTATTTTGGACACTCTTCCGGTTGCCCTCTGGTTCATTCGGCCAGTGATTTGATCCACTGTAGCGTGTCGATCGGCCCTCATACACCTTCGAAGCCGACGTTCACCTCTCACATCAATGTCTCGTGGTGCTCCGCAGTTTTCACGTCGCTTATCGGCAATGGTGCCATTTCTCCAATCACGATACAATTTAACCACAGCAGCACGTGAACAGTTCACGAACTGCCCTGTTTCAGAAATACTGCGACCCTTGGCCCGAAAGCCGATAATCATTCCTTTTTGCAAATCTGATAAATCGATCCTTCTATCCATGACAGCAACGAGTGATATGTTTTCAGAATGCCTACAGCAAACCTTATCTACCCTCCAAACCAGCTCACGACACGTGCCTTCTTTCATTCTCTACGCGCTGTTGACGTTAAAAGTAGGAGGTGGTCACAGTAATGTGACTCGACTGTGTATATTTATATATACTATATACATACGCGACGGGGACGGCCTGTGTGCCATATATGTAAATTAATTTTTTTCTAATAATTTCTGGGGTCTGTTAATTACGTATTTTTTACATCCCCCTATTTTTAACATGTGTCTGTTTGGGGAGCTTTTTTTAAAAAAATAACTTGTCACGTTTAATTTTTAGTAGACGAAATCCGTCGGAATCGACGGTTATTATTATTTTTTTAAGAGAATAAACTCATATGAAACAACAAATGTGAACTTTATTTGATTGACAAATTAATTCAACTACTTTAGTAAAAACAATAGTCCAGGTTCGTGATTTTTTTTTTGACTGAAGGTTTAACGACCACCGTGTGCAACTCAATGGGCTATAAGCAGTCGCCCGTCCCTAATTTAGGGTCACTCGTTCCAGGGAAGGGAGAGAGCCAGTGCCGGAAGACAAACACAATATCCTTGCCTCACCGGGATTCGAAAACGGACTTTTCACGAACGAAACATCATAAGCCAGCGCTTGGACCACTGCGACACCGGGGCGGCCAGGTTCGTGATGAGCATCACGACTGCAGCCTTTTTCAGTCGTAAAATGTGAGGCGGAAGGCCACTCATCTGGATCGTGTGCAAACATTCAACTGGATAGATAGCGCACTCTTTCACTCTCATTTTCAGTCACAACACTGTTTGTAAATGTTGTTGGAATGAAATTATTTGATGTGTTGGAATGAACTTTATTTGATTGACAATTTCATTCAACCACTTCAGTAAAGGTAGGTTTGTGATTACTTTTTTTGACTGAAGATTTAACGACCACCGTGAGCAACTCAATGGGCTATAAGCAGACGCCCGTAATATTTTCACTAACAATGGTCAACGTAATGCTTATTTGCATCTTTACGTAATGGGAAACGTTTTACCTGCGTGAATGAACTGGATCGAATGAATATTAAATTGTATATATACATAACACAATCCAACGGCATAACGCAATAAGGTCTTCGAGAGTGTTCGCTATTCCGAATTGAAGAACTTTGATAGGAATGCCTGTTAACGTTGCTTGCACAACGGCTCGCTCAGAAAAGATAAGACTTCGGACTTTGGACTATCTCAGTCCCTCCATGCTTCCGCCTTTAACAGCGCGTGTGTCAACCGCACGCTTCTCCCATATACTTTACATGGGAACTTTGCCGCTCCACAACGCCCGAACCGTTGCCCCAATCTCATTTTTTTCTTCGACTGGCACATATACATGGTAAGACTTTTATTTTGATACCTCAACCAGATTTTTACGTTCAGTCGTTCTCTCAAAATAGGACTCACAATAAAAAACCTTATAGAATTAATATATAGATTTGGGGGTGCGTGAGCTTCAGGTTTAGTTAACTTAATTTGTTTGTGTCTCTTGTATAACACATATATGTTCCAAAAGAAACTCATGTTCAACTAGGTCTTTCTATAAATGTATAAATGGGGAGCTGCATTGGTCTTTCATAAAGCCAGAGCTCACTATTTACAATATTTTCTGCATTCTTTGCTTTTGTTCCCTGCTTGTCTGCATTGCTGTTGATTAATTTTGTTTTTTTTTTCACGTATATTTGTCTCGATGTATTTTAATTACGACCTTAATGTTTTGCTTTATATACATACATATATTACTGCTGAGTGAAGGTCTCCTCAAGCCTTTTCCACAAATCTCTTCCCTGAGCCTTTCTCTGGGCGAAGATTTCATGGGTCTCATCTCCCGAGTGAGTTTCGGAGAATATTTCGCCGAATACCATTTCACTATGAACACTGTCTTTTTTTAAGAAAGCATCAAATATTTTACTGTGTTTTAGTGGAATTGCATTGTTAGTGTTAGAGAAATGTTCCAGAAATTGAAAAAAAAATTTGTGAAATAATTTTTCACTTTTCATAAAGGAAACTGTTTGAGATCCAGATCAACAAGATGTAAACACGTTGAATGATATTTATCTTTCTAATATTATTGATCAGCTAAATAAACCACAATGAAAAAGAAGGGATATTTCTGAAACCGGTGTTAAAATCGTGACCGAATAAAACTGGACATTATACAACAAGTGAAATTGAATGAAAAATAAGTAATCAGTGAAAGACATTTGGTGTGACACATTTCGTTAACACGCTAAAAAGAAGTATTTGGCAAAAAGAAAAATGAGAAACAAATCTATGTTGGCAAATAAAGAGTCTTCCAAACGTTTGGGCGTAATAACTTCTAAAAGAAAAAAAAAAGATTTGTTTTTAGTAAAGATTTGTGAGATTTATTGATGAGGGAACACAGCAAAAGAGATGGGTAAGCTACGGCAAAATCCGGAATCGAATTCTAGTTTTCGAAACATTCCTTGCATGTCATGCAAGAATAAGTGAAAAATCGGAACTTGGTGTAACGCATCATAACGACAAAGCGTGCAGCACTTTTACTGAATGTATCATAAAAGATGCAGCTAATTCATTTGCTGGTAAAGTTAAAAAAATATCGTTTCTTCTTTTTATGATTGATGATGTCAAATGTATTTACAATGGAGAGCTAGTAACACACTTGGTCCCTGATTTACAAAATGTTCGTGACATACAAGATGACATACAATTCTCGTGATATACAAAATGTTATAGAAAGGAAAGTCTCTGAAAACCAAGGTGATTCTCAATAGAAACAGAGGATAAAAATAAGTTTCGGAAGCGATGAAACTGCAGAAATGAACGGAAATAAGACTGAAAGATGTTGTCCTTGGTAGATGATTACACCTACCAAGGACAAGTAGGTGTAAACACTCATCTTCTTGAACTGGTTATTATGAACAGCATTTTAAAGTGCTGAATGAACAGTTGATGCAGTAATGAAACATTTTTACAATGTTTATTTCAGTTCGCCTAAACGAATCAATTCACTGAAAAAAGTTAGTTCTCTGTATGAAGACAGCATTCTTAAAACCTTGCGAGACTAAATGGAATGAAAATAATTTCTTGTCATTATGGATCTTGCCAAAGTTCCATTTTCTGTGGTGAAACCCACTTTCACTTTGCCATTAGGGACAGAACACAAATTTACAAAAATTAATCTCTCTATTCTACTGTAATGTGCAGGGGAAATTAACACTGTTGAAACCCACTGGTGTAATAAATAAGAAATACACTGTACAACGTAGAAAATGCCACATCACGAACGAATGTGTAAAATGAGACAGAATTTACCTCGCATGTAGATAAGTATTTGGGATAAAAATGATTTACTGTATTTTTCGGATTAAAAAACGATAGCGAATTTATAACAAGGAAAAGTACACCAATTAAGTAGTAAATAGTAACACTGTACTAGTGATCCGATTTATTGGCGTAGGAAATAAACACATATGCGTTTCCAAGCTTTCGCACATCAACCAGATGGCTTTTTCAAGGAAGTTAGACAGAAACTTGGAGACGCTTATGTGTTTATTTCCTACGCCAATAAATAGGTTCACTGTTACTATTTAACGATACCGAAGTCCTTTTCTCGACTTATATGCCACATCGACCTATCTATTGAACGGCCACTGAAATTTTAGTAAGAAAAAAATATTGTGCCTTAAATTCAATCGTGATCAGAACACACGAAACGCAATATTACGCTTACAGAAACCATTCTAAAAGTGTACGAAACATGATATTCCATTCACTAAAAATTTGGTTTACAGCTGCCGAAACGGATATTTCCGTTCTACAGAAACATCGCTGAGACCGCAATGACCAATTTGGAATGGCAGCTGTTATACCTAATTAATTACATCCTTCTCGTGATTTCCCCAAGATCCCGTGGGTGGCATTCACCCCTGATTTTGCAAATCCGCCAGAACTACAATGGGTGCACCCCATTTACATCGCAATTTTACCTTTGCAACATGTTGACGTTCCGAAGTTGATTGGGTGGTGACAATCGTGTCAGCAGCAGACGTCCCATGCGCTTTAAGAACACCAAAGAGCAGCGGCTAGCAACGGCAGTCTTTATTATTATTATTTTTTTTGCTCTGTCAGTCTCTCAGTTGCATCTCTCAATTAAATTAAAATCAAAAATTGTTTCAATTTATTCTTCTTCTTCTTGGTTACTCAGTCCAAGAACTGGTTGTTCAGTAAATGTACTGTGTCTCTCCATCTCTCTCTATTCTTCGCCGCTCTCTTCAAGTCATAGTAAGTCCTGGTGTTAGTGTCTTGGATTAGCTGTGCCACAAAACTATTCCATTGCAGCCTTCTTCCTCTCTTGCATTGAATTTTACCTTCCAAAACCTTCATAATCGGGCCTCCATGCCGCAATGTGTGTCTCATCCATAACATTCTTCTTCTCTTTAACATATTGGCCAGACTCCTGGATTCTCCCATTCTCTCCAGGATCTCTTCATTAGTCATTCTATCAATCCAACTTATTCTCTCCATTCTTCTATGACTCCACATCTCAAATGCCTCCTAGCCTTTCCACTTCCCTCTTGATCAATGCCCATGTCTCTGAGCCGTAGAGAGCTAATGGTCAAACATATGTCTTTATAATTCTCTTCCTCAATGTTAGATCCATATTTCTGACAGTCAGTAGTCTTTGATTGTGCTTATCTTGATTTATTTCGTGTTTCCGATTGAAATTAAATCTCTTTCGGTTTCGGATTTCAATGAGATTCTGTGAGAAAGCAGTAAACGAAAACTAACAGTGCAAACATCACTCTGATTTGGCACACTTGTGTGACCTTAGTGTTGTTTCACCTCTGAACTTGTGGGATTTCACCGACTGGTCGGTCGGAGGGAAGGAATGTGGTAGCTTCGTTTCCTAAGAAGAAGAAATTAACTTCCGAAATTAAACTTTTTGCCGAAAAGAAAACTACGGAAATAACTTCACTTCCTCTTTCTTTCAATATTTACTGAAACTTTAAAGATATTGTTACAGAATTTCGGAAAACTAACTATATTTGTTCGAGCCTCGTCTTATCCTCAGAAGCTACTTACTGGTAAATGAAAATAAGGAAAACTGAGAAATTTAATCCCTTCGACTGATACTCCAGATCGACTTATAACACCAAAAATACGGTCATTTCTGAGATATTGTATGAATTTAAGAGGCTATGAAGAGAGAGTGCAATGTGATCTGAGTCAGAAGGTTGTATGATCGCAATGGGGGTTATACATTCGGCAAAACGGCGTGGCAACGAGCGGAAAAATCCGCGCATGTTATCCTAAGGTATCGCTGATCACGCGTCTTTGACTTATGTCCTTCATCGACGTTTCGTGCGGGTCGTGCAAAAGGCGTCTGCCAGTGACGGCACATATGTTCTCGGTGGGAAAGAAGTGTGGGTACCGCGCTAACCAGGGCAGCACCTTGACACCTTGGTGTTCAGTTCTGCGCACTTACTTTTTCGGAAATTTATGTTGTGCAACGTTGATCACTTGTCATCGAAGGACATCGAATTCCTTGCTTTACAGTAAATTAAAAAATATTGATTTAATGTCATTAGTGTTACACGGCACTAGCAGTGTTCCTGCCGAGTCGGCCGGTAACGGTGCTTGGGACCTGAAGTACAATTTAGTTGGCCGCGGCACCAGGTGAGAATCTCAGGTGCACTGCTGCACTCAAAGATTCACACCAGAACATAAAAAATGAAAAGTTGAAGAATGACCCGAAGCACAAGGCTTGTGTGAATCCACCGTGTGAACAAAATAACAACAACAAATAAAAAAATAAAATAAACTAAAAAAAATGATACTTTGGGATCCGAGTTGTGATGAGGTTCACCCGCAATCACCAATTCGTGACTGAGTGTAGTGGTCCGGATCTTACTCCGGTACATTCAATCCCCAACCAGCCAGTACAACACTCACTTTCGCAAATAACACATGATTCTCAAATACACAACACAACATTTAATAACGTTCTGCGAGATTTAAACAGATACGGCGCTCTCTAGGCGCATAGACAATTGCCCCTCATATGTGGGCAGCATACGGTGTCACACTTTACTGTCGGAAGACGCAGCCGACTGAGTCTCCACCGGACTATCTGAACAAGAGATACCACTCGTTTACACACTCAATAGAGCTGCAGGTGATATTCATATACAATTGCTTAGAGAATGAAAAAAAAAAATTATATGCCAACGATCACATTAAAAATACTCGCGACACAAATTACACAAGCACGTTAATTTGCGGTATAAGATTATAGGTGCGAAATACTGCCAAAGTTAATTAACTAAATCTAATAAGCATGCACATGCAGATCCCTTCCCCGCTAGCTTTGGCCCTGAACCAAAGTTAAAAGAAATTGTCCCGCCCAGCGGAATTTGTGGCCACACCTTCTCCCTTATTCATGTAAAAAATATTCAGGAAATGGGCCCGGTAAGAAATTGAAATCTGTATGTGCAGGTATTTCCTCTGAGGTTCAGCCACTCAGCATTACTGCATCTATGTCCATGCAGCTTTGGGTGTCGGGATGGCACAAGTTCGCAGATGTGCGAAGAAAGAAAAAGGAAATATTCATCTACTTACAGTTTCGTGACTTTGCTGTGCAAATCCGTTGTGCATCACATAATATCACACGACAAAAAAAAAAAAAAAAAACACGCACACACACACAGACACTTGCACCATGTGGCACCACCGATGATTCAACACTTCACTTTGACGCTTGATGTAAATGAAGCACACAATTAAAATGGTGATATCACGCCGCACTTTGTTGCGCTGATGCGAGTATACACGGATCCACTCTTGTGAAGATTTAAAGGTGGCCGTTAAACAAAATAGCCCCTCTCACATCTGCTGTTGCAGTTTTTGAGACTGATTTTCTGTGTTCCTGGGAAATGATTTTTGTTGTCGTGAAGAAATAATTCTGACCATCAACTGCTTGGAGAGTGGAACACATTCAATTCCGCTGCTGCTATAGTAGATTCCGTCCGTCGCTACCTTCCGTCCTTTTTGACCGTTCATTCCCAATTCGGTCAGTTCCTTTCCGTTAGCATAACATCTACCCTGCCTGAGTACCCAGTTCAAATATGCCCCTCGCAGGTTTTGTTTCCATTTTTTTTATCGAGTTGCGACCGCCAGCCGTGAGATTAATTTTCTCGGCCGAGCGAAATCAGACGTGCTTTTACCTTAAGCGTATATCGGCAACTGCCGACCGAAAACAACGCTCGAATTCACCCCCTATTCTTTTCGACGATTCTATACTCTTAATTGCCCACTGTCCCTAGCAGACGTCAGAGTATCTTTCTTGCTGACAGAGTTACATGTCTGCTGAGGGTCTCTTGACTCATCCACTGAAGTAAACATACGGACCACAGCGTTAAGCTACAAGCGGAAAGAAGAAAAAAGAAAAGTGAAAAACCACTTCGAACAATGCTGATTCCATCCGCATTCGAAAACACATTTCCCTCGTTCGTTTTGCAGCCCCTCGAAGACACTTGAGATAGGAATTTTTATGTTTCACTTCAGGGCTATGTGTGAGGTCTAGCAATTCAAAATGGCAAAATATGTTGCGTTTCTTGCCTTCAAAAGCATTGGAACGACTTCCCAATTATCCCGCAATTTTGTTAATTAATTTAGAGAACAGCCGAAAGAAAAAAACAACGTAAATGAGAAATAAATAAAAAAAGCTGTGAACTGTTAAAGAACATGTGAGCCTGCCGAACTGTGATTCCTAGCTGCCTCATACAATACGCGACATGGCGGACAAATTTTAAAGTTTTCTTCAGGTTTTAGGTTGGGAAGGGGGTGTCCACTGTAACATTCCATCCCCCCATGAAAGGAAAAAAAAAGAGATGACTGGATGAAGTTTATTCATCCAATCATTCTATTTTTTTTAACTGTAAACACTCAACCCTTTCCCACAGTCGCAAGGCACCTAATTCCGGACTTACGTGCCCTGAGAGCGGAAGGAAAGTTTAAGGATTTCATCACACGTTCATTGCTACCCGTCGAGATAGGCGGAAAGAAAATTTAAATATGAGGCATAGCTTCGAGAATCCACGAGTTCCACAGATCTCTCTCGTTCGATGCTCTTACACCCGCTTTTATCTGCGCTCGATGCCAAATTCTTGCGTTCCACTGTCTTCGAGTTCCTTCTCAACATCATAGATAATCGTAGTGTCACCGTCTTCCTGGGGATCCACTATAAACTCGACTGCTCCCCCGTAAACCATAGGTGCGGCTAAAGCTGTTTGTCTCAGCTGTGATGTACCCGCTGTACTTGTAACAGGTGTACTCTTTTCCGGAACAATTGCAGCCCCAGTGCTCACATGTTCTCCGTCAGAGTGACCATCAGAATCATCTGAATCCACGTGACTCGCAGATGACGATTTCTTCGTGTTAGCCATTTTATTTTTCTTACCCACTAAAATTATGGCAGTTCTTAGAAAACAGCTTAAGGCTTACTTAATGCTAAATTAAACAAAATTCGCACCGAACAAAACTAAATAAAAATAGTAATGGCAGTCAATTCGCACTTATTTACGAACATGAGTGTTGTTCCGCTAGCTGCAAAATATAGGTATCGATCCTGGTCACGGCACCATTAATGTTACACGGCACTAGCAATGTTCCTGCCGAGTCGGCCGGTAACGGTGCTTGGGACCTGCAGTACAATTTAGTTGGCCGCGGCACCAGGTGAGAATCTCAGGTGCACTGCTGCACTCAAAGATTCACACCAGAACATAAAAAATGAAAAGTTGAAGAATGACCCGAAGCACAAGGCTTGTGTGAATCCACCGTGTGAACAAAATAACAACAACAAATAAAAAAATAAAATAAACTAAAAAAAATGATACTTTGGGATCCGAGTTGTGATGAGGTTCACCCGCAATCACCAATTCGTGACTGAGTGTAGTGGTCCGGATCTTACTCCGGTACATTCAATCCTCAACCAGCCAGTACAACACTCACTTTCGCAAATAACACATGATTCTCAAATACACAACACAACATTTAATAACGTTCTGCGAGATTTAAACAGATACGGCGCTCTCTAGGCGCATAGACAATTGCCCCTCATATGTGGACAGCATACGGTGTCACACTTTACTGTCGGAAGACGCAGCCGACTGAGTCTCCACCGGACTATCTGAACAAGAGATACCACTCGTTTACACACTCAATAGAGCTGCAGGTGATATTCATATACAATTGCTTAGAGAATGAAAAAAAAATTATGTGCCAACGATCACATTAAAAATACTCGCGACACAAAATACACAAGCACGTTAATTTGCGGTATAAGATTATAGGTGCGAAATACTGCTAAAGTTAATTAACTAAATCTAATAAGCATGCACATGCAGATCCCTTCCCAGCTAGCTTTGGCCCTGAACCAAAGTTAAAAGAAACTGTCCCACCCAGCGGAATTTGTGGCCACACCTTCTCCCTTATTCATGTAAAAAAAAATAATCAGGAAATGGGCCCGGTAAGAAATTGAAATCTGTATGTGCAGGTATTTCCTCTGAGGTTCAGTCACTCAGCATTACTGCATCTATGTCCATGCAGCTTTGGGTGTCGGGATGGCACAAGTTCGCAGATGTGCGAAGAAAGAAGGAGGAAATATTCATCTACTTACAGTTTCGTGACTTTGCTGTGCAAATCCGTTGTGCATCACATAATATCACACGACAAAAAAAAAACACGCACACACACACAGACACTTGCACCATGTGGCAGCACCGATGATTCAAGACTTCACTTTGACGCTTGATGTAAATGAAGCACACAATTAAAATGGTGATATCACGCCGCACTTTGTTGCGCTGATGCGAGTATACACGGATCCACTCTTGTGAAGATTTAAAGGTGGCCGTTAAACAAAATAGCCCCTCTCACATCTGCTGTTGCAGTTTTTGAGACTGATTTTCTGTGTTCCTGGGAAATGATTTTTGTTGTCGTGAAGAAATAATTCTGACCATCAACTGCTTGGAGAGTGGAACACATTCAATTCCGCTGCTGCTATAGTAGATTCCGTCCGTCGCTACCTTCCGTCCTTTTTGACCGTTCATTCCCAATTCGGTCAGTTCCTTTCCGTTAGCATAACATCTACCCTGCCTGAGTACGCAGTTCAAATATGCCCCTCGCAGGTTTTGTTTCCATTTTTTTGTCGAGTTGCGACCGCCAGCCCTGAGATTAATTTTCTCGGCCGAGCGAAATCAGACGTGCTTTTACCTTAAGCGTATATCGGCAACTGCCGACCGAAAACAACGCTCGAATTCACCCCCTATTCTTTTCGGCAAGTCTATACTCTTAATTGCCCATAGTCCCTAGCAGACGTCAGAGTATCTTTCTTGCTGACAGAGTTACATGTCTGCTGAGGGTCTCTTGGCCCATCCACTGAAGTAAACATACGGACCACAGCGTTAAGCTACAAGCGGAAAGAAGAAAAAAAGAAAAGTGAAAAACCACTTCGAACAATGCTGATTCCATCCGCATTCGAAAACACATTTCCCTCGTTCGTTTTGCAGCCCCTCGAAGACACTTGAGATAGGAATTTTTATGTTTCACTTCAGGGCTATGTGTGAGGTCTAGCAATTCAAAATGGCAAAATATGTTGCGTTTCTTGCCTTCAAAAGCATTGGAACGACTTCCCAATTATCCCGCAATTTTGTTAATTAATTTAGAGAACAGCCGAAAGAAAAAAACAACGCAAATGAGAAATAAATAAAAAAAAGCTGTGAACTGTAAAAGAACATGTGAGCCTGCCGAACTGTGATTCCTAGCTGCCTCATACAATACGCGACATGGCGGACAAATTTTAAAGTTTTCTTCAGGTTTTAGGTTGGGAGGGGGTGTCCACTGTAACATTCCATCCCCCCATGAAAGAAAAAAAAAGAGATGACTGGATGAAGTTTATTCATCCAATCATTATATTTTTTTTAACTGTAAACACTCAACCCTTTCCCACCGTCGCAAGGCACCTAATTCCGGACTTAAGTGCCCTGAGAGCGGAAGGAAAGTTTAAGGATTTCATCACACGTTCATTGCTACCCGTCGAGATAGGCGGAAAGAAAATTTAAATATGAGGCATAGCTTCGAGAATCCACGAGTTCCACAGATCTTTCAGGTTCGATGCTCCTACACCCGCTTTTATCTGCGCTCGATGCCAAATTCTTGCGTTCCACTGTCTTCGAGTTCCTTCTCAACATCGTAGATAATCGTGGTGTCACAGTCTTCCTGGGGATCCACTATAATCTCGACTGCTAACCGTAAACCATAGGTGCGGCTAAAGATGTTTGTCTCAGCTGTGATGTACCCGCTGTACTTGTAACAGGTGTACTCTCTTCCGGAACAATTGCAGCCCCAGTGCTCACATGTTCTCCGTCAGAGTGACCATCAGAATCATCTGAATCCACGTGACTCGCAGATGACGATTTCTTCGTGTTAGCCATTTTATTTTTCTTACCCACTAAAATTATGGCAGTTCTTAGAAAACAGCTTAAGGCTTACCTAATGCTAAATTAAACAAAATTCGCACCGAACAAAACTAAATAAAAATAGTAATGGCAGTCAATTCGCACTTATTTTACGAACATGAGTGTTGTTCCGCTAGCTGCAAAATATAGGTATCGATCCTGGTCACGGCACCATTAATGTTACACGGCACTAGCAGTGTTCCTGCCGAGTCGGCCGGTAACGGTGCTTGGGACCTGAAGTACAATTTAGTTGGCCGCGGCACCAGGTGAGAATCTCAGGTGCACTGCTGCACTCAAAGATTCACACCAGAACATAAAAAATGAAAAGTTGAAGAATGACCCGAAGCACAAGGCTTGTGTGAATCCACCGTGTGAACAAAATAACAACAACAAATAAAAAAATAAAATAAACTAAAAAAAATGATACTTTGGGATCCGAGTTGTGATGAGGTTCACCCGCAATCACCAATTCGTGACTGAGTGTAGTGGTCCGGATCTTACTCCGGTACATTCAATCCCCAACCAGCCAGTACAACACTCACTTTCGCAAATAACACATGATTCTCAAATACACAACACAACATTTAATAACGTTCTGCGAGATTTAAACAGATACGGCGCTCTCTAGGCGCATAGACAATTGCCCCTCATATGTGGGCAGCATACGGTGTCACACTTTACTGTCGGAAGACGCAGCCGACTGAGTCTCCACCGGACTATCTGAACAAGAGATACCACTCGTTTACACACTCAATAGAGCTGCAAGTGATATTCATATACAATTGCTTAGAGAATGAAAAAAAAATTATATGCCAACGATCACATTAAAAATACTCGCGACACAAAATACACAAGCACGTTAATTTGCGGTATAAGATTATAGGTGCGAAATACTGCCAAAGTTAATTAACTAAATCTAATAAGCATGCACATGCAGATCCCTTCCCCGCTAGCTTTGGCCCTGAACCAAAGTTAAAAGAAATTGTCCCGCCCAGCGGAATTTGTGGCCACATCTTCTCCCTTATTCATGTAAAAAAAAATAATCAGGAAATGGGCCCGGTAAGAAATTGAAATCTGTATGTGCAGGTATTTCCTCTGAGGTTCAGTCACTCAGCATTACTGCATCTATGTCCATGCAGCTTTGGGTGTCGGGATGGCACAAGTTTGCAGATGTGCGAAGAAAGAAAAAGGAAATATTCATCTACTTACAGTTTCGTGACTTTGCTGTGCAAATCCGTTGTGCATCACATAATATCACACGACAAAAAAAAAAAAAAACACGCACACACACACAGACACTTGCACCATGTGGCAGCACCGATGATTCAACACTTCACTTTGACGCTTGATGTAAATGAAGCACACAATTAAAATGGTGATATCACGCCGCACTTTGTTGCGCTGATGCGAGTATACACGGATCCATTCTTGTGAAGATTTAAAGGTGGCCGTTAAACAAAATAGCCCCTCTCACATCTGCTGTTGCAGTTTTCGAGACTGATTTTCTGTGTTCCTGGGAAATGATTTTTGTTGTCGTGAAGAAATAATTCTGACCATCAACTGCTTGGAGAGTGGAACACATTCAAATCCGCTGCTGCTATAGTAGATTCCGTCCGTCGCTACCTTCCGTCCTTTTTGACCGTTCATTCCCAATTCGGTCAGTTCGCTTCCGTTAGCATAACATCTACCCTGCCTGAGTACGCAGTTCAAATATGCCCCTCGCAGGTTTTGTTTCCATTTTTTTTATCGAGTTGCGACCGCCAGCCCTGAGATTAATTTTCTCGGCCGAGCGAAATCAGACGTGCTTTTACCTTAAGCGTATATCGGCAACTGCCGACCGAAAACAACGCTCGAATTCACCCCCTATTCTTTTCGGCGATTCTATACTCTTAATTGCCCATTGTCCCTAGCAGACGTCAGAGTATCTTTCTTGCTGACAGAGTTACGTGTCTGCTGAGGGTCTCTTGGCCCACCCACTGAAGTAAACATACGGACCACAGCGTTAAGCTACAAGCGGAAAGAAGAAAAAAAGAAAAGTGAAAAACCACTTCCCTCGTTCGTTTTGCAGCCCCTCGGAGACACTTGAGATAGGAATTTTTATGTTTCACTTCAGGGCTATGTGTGAGGTCTAGCAATTCAAAATGGTAAAAAATGTTGCGTTTCTTGCCTTCAAAAGCATTGGAGCGACTTCCCAATTATCCCGCAATTTTGTTAATTAATTTAGAGAACAGCCGAAAGAAAAAAAACAACGTAAATGAGAAATAAATAACATGTGACACATGTTCTCCGTCAGAGTGACCATCAGAATCTGTGGAACTCGTAGATCTGTGGAACTCGTGGATTCTCGAAGCTATGCCTAATATTTAAACTGTGATTCCTAGCTGCCTCATACAATACGCGACATGGCGGACAAATTTTAAAGTTTTCTTCAGGTTTTAGGTTGGGAGGGGGTGTCCACTGTAACATTTGCTTCAACCGCTGAAAGCACAGTACTTCCTCTTGTAGAAAACTTAGATTTCAAATCGGGAGTGAAATGAAGGTAGTAATTGTAGCATAGAACAAAATGGAGTAAACGTGGGGTTTGGTGATGTTATTGAATGATGTTTCAGTAGATATTTCGGCCAATGACATTTTTAAGTTAACAGTTCGAGAAGCAAAGACGTCATTGCGAAGATAACATCACTGATGGCATCAATAAAATATGGTTTTGCGCTACAACGAGCTGTTGATATGAGACTCGAACCAGAGCCCCAGCTTGAATAACTGTCCGGAAACTTACGATTTCAATCCACTTGGCCACGGGGCAGCGGTATCTGATACGTTACAGTGATTACCGCATTGACACTTCGTCTAACTGTTCAGAGTGAGTTTAGGTCTCCCCAGGGACTCCACAGAGTTTCATTTGCGGCCTTTGGATCCAGAAGGAAAACGTAAGAATCCACTGTGCTTTTTCTTAATCGAGGTTTAACTACCACCATGAACAACTGTGACGTACCTGCCAGCAGGACGCACACGACATAAAGGCATATAACAGTCAGAACAAACGTCCGCGTAGCTCAATTGGTAGAGTGACTTATTCCGGAATGAGGGTATCCGGGTTCGAGCGCCGGCGTGGAAAAAAATGACGGAGAAATTTACTTCGTTATACAACGCTGAGAGGTTTAAGCAGTCGTTTGTCTCTAATATTGGGCCACTGGTTCCTAGGAAGGGAAAGTTCCAATGCCTTAAGATCAGCACGTTATTCATGACTCACTCGGGACTCAAACCCATCTCGCGGAAAATGGTCTGAAACCATCACTTAGACCCCTACTCCACCGGGGCGACTCCACCACGATTTCACTAAAGGTGAGTGATTCTGGGATCATTCCGAGGAATTCTCGCAGGCTTCACATCTTTCTTCCTTTTCAGAATTCACGCGGGTCCCACATCTTCCTTACTTCCTCCTCAGATTTTTTTTTATTGAGGGTTTAACGACCACCGTGAGCAACTTTATGGGCTATAAGCAGTCTCCGGTCCCTAATTTAGGGCCACTGATTCAAGGGAAGGGAGAGAGGTGAGAGGCAAACGCAACATCTATGCCTTGCCGGGATTCGAACCTGGACCCATTACGGACGAATGGTCATAAACCAGTGCCGAGACCACTGCGCCACCGGGCCGGGTCCTCCGACTTCACGCGGGTCTGCATATCTTTCTTCCGTCCTCCTCAGAATTCACTCTGGCTCCACATCTTTCTTCCTTCTCGGACAACACTTGGGTATCACATCTTCCTTCCTTTCTCCTCAGAATTAGCGCTGGCTCGATATATTCCTTCCTTGCTCCTCAGAATTCGCGAGGGCTGCACATCTTCCTTCTTCTCTCCTCAAGCATCACGCTGATCCCATATCTTCCTTTCCCCTTGGACTTCACTTGGGTCCCAAATCTTTCTTTTTTCTCAAACTTCACACAGGTCCTACACCTTCCTTCCTTCTCGGACTTCATGCGGGTCTCACATCTTTCTTCTTTTATAAACTTTAAAATCTAAATATTTTTGAAACATAGTTAGATGCACAGTTTTGCCATTTTATATTTTTTTTTCTGAGTTTTGCAAAAGTTGTGAAAATAAGTCCTTTTCGCCGATGGTGAAATTAGAATCCACGATCCTGATCCAGTTATTCTCCCGACTGAACGACAACAACTCTGGCTTATCGTTACAACTTGCCGCTTTGATTCTTTCGTCACATCAGTGGTACAGCACAAAATTATCCCCTTGTTGCAAGTTATCTTTATGTTCTTCATTTCTAAAGTTTCATATTTCTTGCAGCGTTCATGAATTAATTGCATTCTTTTTTATGATACTGCTAATGTTTCAATGAGACAATCATTAAAACTGTGGCGTATTACTCAATACTAACACGATCAAGAAAGTCAATGCAGTTCCCTGTTACCACCAGCTGAAAAGTGTGTTAGAAGGACAGCTAGAGAGGACAACACCTTGTAGAATCGATACCACTTAATGATCGATAATGAAAAGAAAAGCATCAGAGTGTATTACTTAGTTAAATATCGTAATCGATACCACTTAATGATCGATAATGAAAAGAAAAGCATCAGAGTGTATTACTTAGTTAAATATCGTAATCGATTCAAAATGCTGGTTGATGCAAAATGGGTTGACAGCCGCTCGCATCGACTTACCAGCTTGTAAGTAAATATTCTATAATATTCCATGCGTTCTTGCGTTAGCTGGGAACGACTAACATGAATATTGTACTGAAAATAAAAATAAAAAGCTAACTGCAACTGACGTTAAGGCTTATGGGTTGTAAGAACTTTATTTAGGCTTGCACTAAATGAAGTTAGTTGATGCGCGAGATTGATCCTATTGAACCACACTTTTTCTAATTTTAAAGATCAATATTATTTTTCAGGATGTCATTCGTTGATTTCGGCGTGGCTTTGTAGCATATTGCTACGTACGCGATTCACATAAGTTTGAAGTATAATTTTTGTTCTCGAATTTTGTGTTTATGAGTTTGATGCTTCTATCATATTAGATTCTTCTATATCTGAGAAAGAGACATTCTCTATAAATTAATTATTTATCGTGCTGATCGAATGAAATATTGTGGTTACAGCAGATTTAACTAAAAACTAATAAGTCAGCACATTATCTAGTGCCTCGTAAAAGGCAGCTGTTCTAGTGCCTCGAAAAGGCAGCTGTTTGGTGTTTCTGTGTGATCCCGTTTAAACCTACGAAATTTGGTTTATTATTAAACCTACGAAATCTGGTTTATTATTATTCACTGTACAAAAATATTCTGAAATTCACGAGCCACATTATGTCATTTCTTTCGTGAATTAACGAAGCATATTTCTGACACAACCTTTTCCGGTGAAACAAAATCATCAATGAAACCTGAATTTCACCACGAGAAAATTCAGAATTTTTAGAAACTTTTCCGCAGTTTCTTCCTTATAATTAAAGGTAAATTACCGTTTTAGAGTTGTGTTAACGGAAAATTCTGAATTTTAAGAAACCTTTCCGCTATTCTTTTCGTATATTAACGGAGAAACTCGGTTCTCAGTTTTCCCGTATCCGTATGACGAGAAATTACCAATAATAAGAGGGATTGATGAGAATACTTGAGCTTTGGTTAACTTTTTAAAGTTCAATCGTCTGTCGAGTTTTGAAGTTTCGTAGCAAAATCGGATATTGTGGATAGCATATCGCCTGAATTTTGTTTATTGTGGCACACGGTATTTCTTCTCCTCTCTCCTATTTTGTTCACCAGCTATTTATTATATGTGTATTCTATCACTGTAAGAAACCGAGCACTTAACTGGTAGAGATAATTACACGATCAGTCTTTGGAAAACTTAAAACAAAAGCTATTATAGCTATCAAGAGTAAATTTTACATTTAGGGTCTTTTTTTCGTGAAATAATACAATAAAAAGAACATTTCACCTTTTTTAAAAATAACTGAAAGTCATTGGCAATTTAAAATAAATCAAATTGCAAAGCATTTTGTTTCTTCGAAAAATCACGATGAAAAATGCTTAATTTGGAAAAAGTCCTGCTACAGAAAAAAAATTGCACACATATTCAGAAAAATAATAAGCTCCAACAAAAAATAAAATGACTACATAAAAAAAAAAAAAAAAAAGAAAAAAATCGTCGCGCAGTTTGTTTTACAATGTGCGTGATTCGGTTTTGCGAGCATTTGTGGTTCAGTGGTTAAAGGCGTGCATTAACTGTTCAAGCGACGGGGTTCGATCCTGATTGTAGGGGAAGGATGCAGCGTCGTCGATTTTGCGAAATTTCAGTTTAAATACGTAAAACTCTGAAAAGGATTTTTCTGAAACAAACGAAATTTCTGACTACGGAAAATCTGTGAAAATAAAGTTAAAATGTATGAACACCTTTAAAAACGAAAACTTTTGAAAAAGACATACACCTACGAGCAAATTTGCAGCACGTTATTTTCAGAAATTTTCCATAAATTCACACCACTTGTGTTTTACAGTGTTTAAAGTCTTACACTTATTTTTTCCAGTTTATCGTGCTGATATTTCAGCGTTAGAAATTTTTCTTTATTAATTAAACTTAAAAAAATTGACAAAAACCAGAAACTTATTTTGATATAACATTTTATTTGCTTTCAAAGAATTTTATTTTCAGAATAGCAAATGTACAGATGAAACATATCGATTTCTGGAAAGTTGTCAACCTTAGCTAGATTTCTTCTTCCTTTTTCTAGAAGGGTTAAAAGTGGTAACTTCTAATTTGTACTATATTTCAGAAATTGTGAGTATTAGACAGCGCTTTTGTTTTAAGAGTGTTCTTTTACATTTTGTTTCTGACTGGGAACTAAAAAATTAATGGTTTTACCCTTGGGTTGCTTAAGTGCGAAAAGGAGACCTCTACCAAGCATAATGTATTTCTGAGCCAATTTTTAGATACCTGCATCATGTTTGTGTTGGTTTCCACTGACCAGATTAACATCCAGTTTAAGAAATAATCATTACTGCTCATCACTTAAACGTGAACCAACCTATTCAGCGACCAAGATGGTTCTTGTTTGAGTGACATAAAAGCGTAAATTAAAAGAAATTCGGAGATTTCTTAACTAAAACAGTGAAACTGAAAGTGCAGCAATCTTATTTTGTTCTCACGGAATAAACGAACATGAACATTTTTATATGAAACGTCGTATTCATTTTGAAATATTTCTTATTAATTTAAGGTAATAAAAAGTCATCATGATTTTCACAATGTCGTGCAGTTCATATTTGCAAAATTATATTTCTTGAGCGTTCAAGTAAAAAAAAAGTGGGCAATGTCAGCATACCGCGCAATATCTAACTGCAATTGAAATACATAATTTTTACTTTACAGAGAAGACGTTTTCTCTTTCCTTCACTTTCCTGAGTTTTTAATTTTCGTGCATTTCAGTTGACGGTATTTCTTCTCATAATCAATATGTTCACCTTATACCTTTACACAATTAATGATTGTCAAAAAATATATTGTCAACGAGGTTTTTCAGCACAGATTTTCAAGCTCGTAATGTTGAAGAATGATACATAAACATCTCCATAGCCTTCCTATTACAGACATGGCTCGTACAACGGAGCTATGCATTCCTGAAAAAGATAAAGAACGGAGAGAGCAGTCAGTATAACGCACATGATTTAATTTTTCATATGAAGTTCATTACGGTGGCGCAAATGAGAGCAGAAGAAAATTTGAATCTGTGTAAAGTAATACTGTCTTATATTTAAAACCACATTCAGGAAAGTTCATTCTTCTCCTTCTTCTTTTTTTTTTTTGATAATATACAGGGTGTCCCACGATTCATTGGACAGTGGAATATCTCGTGATGGGACGAAGCTATTGAGGTGAAACAAAAAGCAATGTAAATTAGTGAAGATGAGCTACCACGGAATGCAAAAGTTGACCCCCTTCCCCGGGGTTTGGGGGAATGGGAGGAAAATGAAAACGAAAATCTGCGATAAAAAAATTTCGTCAATGTACAACGTATGTCCAAAGACTGCTCATTTGAAAGCCATGCTTATGAACAGATCATTAGCGAAAACACAATTGAATTTCACCGAAAGCGCGCGAAATGGCGGGGGTGCGAAATGTGATGTTCCATGTCTTCAAACCCCAGAAAGCCTCCCCGGTGGCGAAGTGGTCTAAGGCGCTGGCCTCTGATCATTCGTCCGTAAGGGGTCCGGGTTCGAATCCCGGTAGGGCATGGATGCTGTGTTTGTCTTACGGCACTGGCTCTCTCCCTTCCTTTTAACCAGTTACCCTAAATTAGGGACGGGCGACTGCTTATAGCCCATTGAGTTGCTCACGGTGGTCGTTAAACCTCCAATCAAAAAAAAAAAACAACCCAGAAATAACCAGAAAGGAAACTGTTCGTTGCAAATGTTGATGCATTGAGGCATGAAGCAACGTTCTACCACACCCTTGTAGTCGTACACATCCACGTTATGTGTGTGCCGTGACGAGCCAGTACTGTTTGTTGTTTGGACGCACCGATGACATTACGAATGCTAACTAAACAACAAAATGGATACAACACCGAAGAGTCACTGTTTCGAGACAGAAAAACCAATTTTTATTTCCATATTGGAAAATACAGGTCTTATGACTTATGACCTAAAATAAAGTGCCCAAATGTGTTCGTGCCTGCATGCACAAGTTCGGTTCAGCGTTAATTCCAGTGTGTGGAACTTGTTGGATGTCAGAGCATTCCTCAGCCCAGACAACATATCATGTGTGCAGATTAGCTGTTCAACTGGATAACAAAACATAAAAGGAAGAAAACTACGACCACATCACATTACGTGTTCAACGTGACCCCCAATGTTCTGCAGACACATTTCGAATCTGGTCGTAAGTGCTTTCTATGTTGCTGATTGAACAGTTCTGGGCGATATTCTTCCACATTCTGAACGTATTCTTTGTTGCAGTTCGTCCAGTGTATGCACTTCATTTGAATAAACAACTGTTTTCAAATGACCCCATAGGAAATAATCTAGTGGTGTCAAATCAGGAGATCTCGGAGGCCACTTGATTGGTCCATGGTTACCAATCCATCGGGTAGGAAAGTGAACATTCAAATATTCTGTCACAGGGCGAAAAGTATGTGGTGGTGCACCATCATGCTGAAACCACGTGTCCTGCCTTTCACTTAGTGGTATGTTCACCAACAACCCAGGCAAAATATTCCTCAGGAAATGAAGGTAGCGATTTCCTGTCAAAATACCTTCTTAAAAATAAGGACCAACGATGTGGTTATTCAGCATGCCACACCATACGTTTATACCCCAAACACGTTGAAACCGTGTTTGTCTCATCCAGTAAGGATTTATGTCATTCCAATAATGGCAATTGTGCCAATTTACAACTCCATTGTTGTGGAACCGTGCTTCGCCGCTCCATAGAATTTCCGCCTTAACGTTGGCATTGTTCATGAGGACAGAGAAACAGGTCAGGAATTCTAACCTCCTTTTCGGATCATTGGCGTCCAATACTTGTGTTAAGTGCAGCTTGTAAGGGTGATATTTGTTATTGCGTAAAATATGGTGCACAGATGTTTTCGAAATGCCTACTTCACCGGGTACTTGTCGCACTGAGGTACATGGATTCAAATGAAATGTACCCAGTACTGCAGTAGCATGTGCCTCATCAGTTGCAGTTTTTGGATGGTACGCATTTTTCCTGGATGGCAATGTGCCAATACTGCGCAGTTTGCGTTCCACATGTCGAAATAAGTTTTTGCTAGGCGGATGACGATCTGGATATTTCTCTCTGTATATTTGAGCTGCTGAACGACAATTTCGTTTACACTCTCCGTAAATCAGTAGCATATCTACATATTCATCATTGGAGAACACCATTGTACCTTATGGTCTCCGCAGGTTAAAGAAATTAAAGAAAACAAACTGACCTGAAAAACGTGGTCGACAACGCTGTGAAATAGTTACGGAATACCACCGAACGACGCTACTGTCTACAACACGATTACAGCAGGAAATGCCAACATTCAGTAAGAGTACTGGAACACCTTTCATAAGTCGTCTGACATCTCACTTCAGGAAACGTAGTTTCATACGATATTTGCATAATCCCTCCCACTGCGACATGTATTCAGTTGGTTTAGGTGTTGCCGAACAAGAAACGTATGACCTCACACCTCTTGGTACGTAGCTTCGTACAAAATCTGCATAATCCCGTGAACGCTAACATGGCGATATTCCATATGACGACATCGAAAGCAGCTGTCTTTTGGCAGATTTCTTTTAAACCGCATACTCATTTTCGCGATGTTTTTCGTCCACTTCTACCTTACACCCCATCCCCCTCCAACACGAGAGAACAGGTAATTGCACAAGCTGTTGTGTCTACTGTTCGGTATTTCATGTGGTTTTTTTACATCGCATAATACAGAAAAATGGAATCGGCCAACGGCAGAATTGCATTTATTCGCGGAATGTCGTACATTCACCCTCGATGAGCCGTAATCTGTTTCAATGAGTATGAGGATTACACTTATGGCGCAGCAGCGTTACCACCACAATGGTATTTTGCGATATTCTGCGTAGTTTGCTGGAGGACCTACACTAAGTGAATCGGAAAATCCATGGTTTCAGCCAGATGGTGCGCCGCCTCGTCCTTATGACCCGATATGAGGATCGCGGAGGTGTCAATATCCTACAGCACGTTTGTTTCACGCCTACATTCATCTACATTTGCAACGAACAGTTTCCTATCTGGGCTATTTCTGGGGTCTTGGAGACATGGAACATCACATTTCGCACCCCCGCCATTTCGTGCGTTAATGATCTGTTCATAAGCATGGCTTTCAAATGAGCAGTCTTTGGACATACGTTGTACATTGACGAAATTTTTTTATCGCAGATTTTCGTTTTCATTTTCCTCCCATTCCCCCAAACCCCGAGGAAGGGGTCAACTTTTGCATTCCGTGGTAGCTCATCTTCACTAATTTACATTGCTTTTTGTTTCACCTCAATAGCTTTGTCCGATCACGAGATATTCCATTGTGCAATGAATCGTGGGACACCCTGTATAACAGCCGTTCCATATTTTTTTGAGTTGGCAACAGCGCGGAGTGAGGAAATAACTACTCAGACGGCTGACTGAATTAAGAAATTATCTATGGCAACAGTTATTAGCCGTGGCAGACGATTCTGGTTTTGTTATTGCGCAGTTGTTTAAAGTACGTCTGCATTTCGCCATACAGCTATGGAGGTGAGTGATTAAGAGTTAAGAAGTGAAATGCGTTGTGAAATAAAATTTTGCTATCGTTTGTGTAAAACGGCTCCGGAAACAGTTGATTTAATGAAAAAAGCTTACAAAGATAAATGCTTGAGTGAGTCAACGATTTTTAGATGGCACCATGTTTTCAAAAAAGGGCGTTTGTCGGCAGAACTCGCTCCTAGGCCTGATCGACCTGAAAGTGTTGTTACGGAGCGTATTGGTAACACTGTTTGGGCAATCCTGCAAGAAGATCGACCAATGACGAGTGAAGAGATAGTGGTGTCAAATAATATTCCAAAAAGTCGGCATTCCACATTCTACGCGACAAACTACTGCTGCATCGTGTATGTTCCAGATGGGTAACTCATCACCTGGCGAAATAACAATTGTTAGCCAAAGTCCAGGCGTGTCATGAGTGGAAACAAATAATTGGAAAGGATCCAAACTTTCTAAACACAGTAATAACTGCCGATGAAACATGGGTCCACTATTTCGTCTCCTCCCGATGCACGCAACGAATGTCTGGAAACACACAGGCTCGCCTCCTCCGAAAAAATTCCGCCAAACCAAATCAGCTGGGAAGGTGATGATGATAATTTTCTTTGATCACAAAGGTGTAGTCTACTAGCATGCCATTCTTCCGCAAGTTGCCGTCAATGCTGAGTATTACATTTCAGTCTTGAAGTGTCTGCGACGACACATATCGATTAAGCGACCGGAACTGGTGTACGCCATGATAACGCCCGTTCACATGTAGCTGCTTGTTTTCAACAGTTTCTTACGAAATGAAGTATTGAAATCATGCCACAGCCTGCCTACAGTCCTGACCTCGCCCCTTGTGATTTCTGGTTGTTTCTAATAACGAAGGGCAAGTTACGTGGCGCAAAATTCAACACAGATGCTGACGTTATTCCAGCTGTACAGGGGTCGCTAAAGCAGCTTCCACAAAATGCCTTCGCCACATGCTTTGAAAAGTGGACTGAACGATGGGACCGTTGCATATCATCCGAGGGAAGATACTTTGAGAAAGAATAACATATATTTTGCTGTACCTATATTTCTTCATTTTGTGTGATTTTATTCTCAGTTTGTAAAATGATAGTATGAAGATCTTTTTCAAAACCCAATAAAGAGGTTTTCCGCTGTTGCTCCAAAACGTACATAATATTTGACTATTTTCAACATGTTAAAAAATATTGGATGCCGCCCAGATGGTCCAGTGGTCAGAGACGTAGGTTTCTGGATATTTGTCTGAGCTGGGTTCGTGTCAAAGGTGAAGCGTAGGTGGGTGCTTATCTGCATTGAATCATAATAAATCTCAATCCCTTTCTTGTTGGAAAGATAATCGTACTTTTGCGCCCCTCTATCTATCTATCTATCTATCTATCTCTATCTCTGAACTTTCAATCCATATAATGTGTCTTCTTAAACTTAAAGCAAATACTTCTTTCAGATATTTTTTTCTTTATAATAATTTTGTGTGTATTCTTTTCAGATGACAGTTTTACGTTACGACTTTAAAGTATGAGATTTATTTTCTAGGTCTCGCAATGAAATTTTGTTCCGGGCACCATAATGAGATTTCTACCCTGGGCCCCGGAAAAATACCATCGGTTCCTAGACTTGGCCCACTGTCAGTGAATTCCTAAAGCATCAAACTCTTGGTCGTTCTGACGTGATGTTATGTGCGGAAAGTATATAACAAGAGATAATCACAAACTTGCATAGAGACAGTAAACAGAAACGGAAAGTTAAACAGCGCACGCCCTTCTTTAACATTGTGCATTAGACATAGGTATTCAGTAGGCTCTACCGGCGTTTTAAATCCGTAAAATTATGGCGACAGCCTTGAAAACCCTTTAAACATGCGTTTGATTTTAAACATATTCCGTCTACGTAATAAAAGTTGGTTTAAAAATGTCTGCTTAATTGTTACAGTGTTGATCTTGCAATTATCTACAGTATTAGCGTGTTTTGAATTCTCTGTAGAAGCTGCGTATTTATCAAGTGAGCGTGATGCAGCTGGCATAACAGTGTGATTTATAATGTACGCCATTGTCGACGATGTTTTTGTGAATCGTGAGTGATTATGGATTCTGACGGATATGATTCTGTAGACGCATGTTTGTGAACCTTCAGTCATTGACCGCTAGAAGTACAAAATCGCAGTGTAATGATAAAAATGTATGTCAAATTACTACTGGGACGAACACGTTTTAAAACTTTCTCTCTTGTGTTCAGTGTGTTTTAGCATGTCCTAGTTTCTTTTCGACGCTTGCCGAATCAGCATTTAAGACATTATCCTTATTTTTCTTAGAATCAGGGTCACCATTTGAGAAAGTTTCACATGCTGGAAAGGAGAATTATTTTCGAATTAATAATCACAATTTCTCAAACTTAAATCAGAAAGCAAATACCTTTTTCTTGCGAGTTTAAAGTGTACGCCACTGGGAACATTTGTGAAAAGACTTGAAAATGTAAATATATCGTACCGAGGTTTTCTCTGAAATGTTTAACGGCAATTACGCTATCTACCAACAAGTAATTGGACACCCCTGCTATCAACGATATCTGCGGTCCTGATACACGTCACGGCCGCCGCCGTTAAATATCGTGTGGGAAACAACAACGCAACCAGTCGCATGCAAGATGCCACGCAGTTCGGAGATCTCTGATTTCGAGAAAGGTGTTATCGTCGGGTATCACAGAAATGGCCGATCCATACGTGACATATCCAGCGAATTGAAATACCCAAAATCGACAGTGACCTACGTGATTGGCAAGTGGAAGATGAGAGGTGACTGTCCGAATGTGCCCCGACCCGGCAGACCCACAAAACTGGGAGTTAGAGACCGACGGGTGCTGGCCAGAGAAATTCGGAAGAACCGCACCAAATCGATGGGCCACATCCGCGAGGAGTTTCAACAGGCATCCGGGAGTGTTATTTTGAAGGATATCATCCGTAAAGAAGCCCTTCTGCTCCGTTATCATGGATGTGCTGCCGCCCACAAGCCTTTGATCACCAAGTCCAATAGCGCTGCTCGGCTAACGTGGTGCAAAGAACGTCGACAGTGGACCGTTGAACAGTGGAAGCAGGTTCTCTGGAGCTACGAATCAAGCTTCACCCTCTACCGTTCGGATGCCAGGGTCTGAGTTTGGCGTCTGCCTGGAGAATGTCTCCTGCCGGAATGTATTGTGCCAACTGTGAAGTTCGGCGGCGGTGGAATTATGCTATGGAGGTGTTTCTCCTGGTATGGCACGGGACCCTTGGTTGCAATTCCTGGTATACTCAACTCCGAGATCTACTGCACCATTTTGGATGACCATGGGCTTCCTACGTTGTGGCAGTTTTACGGGGTGGACCCATGTTACTTTCAGGATGACAATGCCACCCGTCATGTTGCAAGGTCCACCATGGCTTGGTATGGTGACAATGGGGTTAATCGAATGGACTGGCTTGCGCAGAATCCGGACCTTAACCCTATCGAGCACCTCTGGGAACGAGTTGGAGCGTCGACTTAAGGGGTGCCCCCACCGTCCGAAATCGGTGAAAGAACTGACCTGTCTTCTCCAAGCCGCGTGGAAGAAAATCCCGCTAGCCGTCGTACAACGCCTGGTTGAGAGTATGCCCCGGAGGGTCGCAGCTGTAATCGCCATCGCCGCTCATGAAGGCTCCATCAACTATTGAAGGCGAATAAACTTCGTTTTCCTTTGCTATCACAGGTGTCTAATTGCTTGTTGGTAGATAGTGTATTACCGGTATCGGGTTACGAGATGCTGCATCGTATTTGCTAATGCTTTCTGTTCAGCTTTTTGTCTAGTGAATGAGTTTACTAGAGAATTGCAGAGTAGACCTATCGTGATGAAAAAAGTAATCTCGGAAAGTGGTGAGTATTATCGAAAGCAGAAACTCATATGTTTTTTAATAAGCAGTGTTCACCAATTATATTAGGCTTGTACTTTCTGCTTGACCCTCTAACAATTATTAGCATCCCATGATTCTTCTGTTGGTATTTGATGTACCGTCACAAGTATGTAAGACCTGAACGGAAAAACTTAACGTTAGGTAATATTTCACCAAAAACTCACCTTGTAATTCTCTAATTGAGCCTTTTCCTCATCGGACCGATCAAGAGCCTGCAAGAGTGAAAATATTGCAACTGTTAATAGTTTTGCAAAAAATTAAGTGTTTAATACTAACTTAAAAGTAAGGCGTCTTTTTATTTTATAAAAAATGAATCTGAATCTCTTTATACGTATAAAGTAGTAAGAAGATAAGTAAAATCTCTTTAGAATCGTTTGCAGTACTTCCGGCTCCAATAATACTCACTATACATATGATGGAGGATCGAAAAGTAACACACAACAATTTTTTCTTTGCAGGTTGCAGTTTGGTAGACAACGAGTTTAAATATCACGTTACAGACGAGGTTGGTTGGATCAGGTGTCGCCATGGTGGAAGACAGTGTGAACGACAGCACAAATATGTCGCCTTTGTTAGCGTCGTCTGCGAATGAAGAGCAACGCGGTATAGTCCGGTTTTTGTGGGTTAAACGGAAAATTCCGATGGAAATTCACAAAGAAATGAACGAAGTCTATCGCGGTGATTTCCTTGATTGCAGCAACATCTCCAGACGTTGCAGTTTCTTTGCAGAGGGTAGTGACAACCTTGCCGATTCTTCACGTTCCGATCGACTTGTAACTGCGTCATCATCTGCCAATGCGAGAGGCATTGAACAGGCATTTCCGTTTGACCGGCGGATCCATCTGGGCACACTGGCACAGAAGTTCAACATTTCGTACGGTATAGCGTAGAATATTGTGCATGACAAATTGAAATTTCGCAAGGTCAGTACGCGATGGATGCCTAAGAACTTGACAGACGACCAGAAGGGACAGAGAATGATGTCATCCTTGGACCACTTAATCCGTTACGCAGAAGAAGGACATGAATTTATGGGTGGCTCGTATCACTACACTCCCGAAACAAAGAAGGCCAGTATGGTACGGAAACATTCCGACTCTCCACCACCGAAAAATTTCAGAGTAGCGCAATCTGCACAAAAAGTCTTCATGACGGTGTTCTGGGACATGCATGGCATTCTTCTGGTGGAGTTTCATGCAACGGAGACCATTGTGAATGCCAAAACCTACGCTAACACAAGATAAAGTTGTGTCGAGCCCTTCGTGACAAAAGACCCAACAGAGACGCTGTAAAGGTCAGACTGCTTCATGACAACACTCGCCCACATGTAGCACAACACGTTCGTGACAAAAGTGCGTAATTTGGGTGGGAGGTGCTCCAACATCCACCGTACAGTCCGGAGCTGGCTCCTTCGGACTTTCATCTGTTTGGTCCTTTGAAAAGATTCTTGGGCGGCCAACGCTTCCGCAGGTGGCTATACGCCCAGAAAACGGACAATGCATTCTAAAACTGGTATCATGCTGAGATAAATGTCTTGACAGTCTCGGTTGAAAAATAGCTAAGAAATGTAGTTTCAGTGTGTATATGTTTTGTTTTGCCTATCTATTGAACTGTTGCCCAAAAAAAAAGTGTGCTCTACTTTTAGATCCACCATTGTACAACATTATAACTGCCGTGCTTTCAAAACAAAACAACGATCGGTGCTTTTCCACGGTGCATATGTATTCATAATCGACAGACTTCAGAAATAGAAATAACTGTACTGTTACGTTTGAAATACTCTTCTCTAGTTATTTATTCCTGAATATTCACACGATGACAATTATATTTCCCTGCTAACGAAAGCAAGAATACATTAACCATAGGGCGAAAGCGTTCTTAATCAACACGGACTGCCTCCATTTTAAGTTATGGCATATTATTTTTTTCGCAGTTTTTTGACAGTGATTTATATCCTTATATCACAGATGGAAGACATCCTGGCTTCACACACTTTGGCACAACACAAAAAACACACACAAAGAAAACAAATGATTGCATCTGAGATAATACCTAGTCTTACCATAAATACTGTTACAAAGTATTTAATGAAATAACAAAAAGATATTTTAATATACTAATAATATGATGTAAGTAGTACGCTTGTGAATACACGGCACCAATCACTTTTAAAAATGGCATTCTTTTGCCTTCACACAGTCCTTCAGTCTGGGTGGCCTCATCAATAGCTTTACACACGGTCTCCACAGGGGAAGCTGCTACTACCCGCTACAAAGGGCGTTTGAGACTCTCAGTACTGGGATGTCTCTTTCTGCAGGCCATGTCCTCCAATGTGGCCCGCAACTTGTAGCCCAATGGGTTGAGGTCTGGGCTGCTTGAAGGCCAATCAGCTGGGGAAATGAAGTCTGAAAAATTCACCTGAAGCCACTCCTGAGTTGACTTGGCCTTGTGAGAAGGTGTGGAATCCTGCTGAAAGCTCCACTGTTGGTTTTAGCAGAGGGTTTGACTCACATTTTTGATCACTGGCTCCAAAACCCTGTCCAGGTAGACTTTGGCGCATGTTTGCACTCCTTTCTCACAGAAATGGAGCTCCATTGTACCCCCGTAGGAGACTCTTCACCAAACCATGACAGAAGCAGGATGATGGCCCCTCATGATTCTTGGAGCTTTCTCTGAGCTTCTTGTGAGGTTAACGCATACGCCCTGTCATTTTGGTGGTTGAAAGCCTCTTCAGTATTGAAACGTTTTCATCAAAGGAAAGGATGTGTCTGCGGCGATTGTTCCAAAACCCTGTCCTGGTAGACTTTGGCGCATGTTTGCACTGTTTTCTCACAGATATGGAGCTCCATTGTACTCCCGTAGGAGACTCTTCACCAAACCATGACAGAAGCAGGATGATGGCCCCTCATGATCCCTGGAGCTTTCTCCTGAGCTTCTTGTGAGGTTAACGCATACGCCCTGTCATTTTGGCGGTTGAAAGCCTCTTCAGTATTGAAACTTTTTCATCAAAGAATAGGATGTGTCTGAGGCGATTGTCTGTGTAACACTGCAGCAAACGTTTCGCTTTTAGCCCCCTCTGCTGCTTAAGTTGTGGGGTGAGGAAGTGCCCTGTACGCTCGCTGCCGGTAAGCTCTCATCCTTAGGTCAGTCAGCAGCACGAGTGACATCGACATTTGTGAAATGTTCAGCTCACGAGCCATCTCTGATTGTTTTCTGAGAGGATTTCGTCGAATACGGGCTGCCACTTATTTCACCAGGTGAACATTTCTCACGGTACGCGGCCGACTCTTTCTGGGACGATTCAAAGCCCTCACATTGGGGCGGTCAGTGACGGTCCCAGTTTCAAGGAACCTTTTTATAATCCGGTAGACAACAATTCGGCTGTTTTTTAGCTTCTTTAGTATGTTGAAGATCTCGGAAGCTGATTTTCCAATTTTGTGGAGTGGTATTACAGCAACACGATTCTCGTAATCGTCCCACTCTATGGCAAGTACTTCACGAAACACGTTATCTCATCTATGACTGAACGCACAATGATTCTCTAACTGCTTCATGCCTCCTGGATGGTCGTTGCCGTTGCGCGCCATCTGTCGAACGATTGTAATAGCATTTATGCTAAGACGGGATAATTCTTTTAGAACAACAACACTCAAAACGCTTCTTCGCCGATGCCATTAAAAGCATCTAGAGGTCTTCCCAGCATTCCTTTCAGCCAGCAGTTCTGCATCCATGGTAACAAGTTCGGAAATGAACGCACGCATGCAGATGGGACACGATAAACGCAATGCTGCTAACCAACAGAATCCAAGTAATGAGACCAGTAAAATATATTTAATTGACCGCCGAAAGTAATATTTATGATTTCCCAAAGCTGCAGGGTATTAGGAAGAGTAGCAACGTTCTTTCTCATTTCTTGTTGAAACGTTATGCACAAGTAACCCCGAAATCTATTCTGGTTTGGCATCCTGCTGACGTGACCAGTGAGAGTGTTATGAAGGCTGTTGTTTGTTGACCTATTGATGTAATTTGATTTTTTAGATTGCACTATTGCTTCCCGTGGCACGGTTCTTCTCTTATGACGTGCCGCTTCTAAGATTGCTTACGCGAAATATGTGTTTGTGGAATTAAATGGCACTGTGATGTACACTGTGTGGAAATATTGTAGGATTGATAGTACGAAGCGACATCACTATCATAGTATTCTGGTATTTGGAGTCTTCGGTTCGAGTCATATAATTCCTTATGAAGAAGGATGTAAATTTCTTTCAAATGCACCAATATTATGCCCAAAGTCTCTAAACTGTTAAACAGTTTTCTTGATTAAAAACTCAACATCACAGATTTAGTGGGGCCAAAGAGGAATGAAGAAGAGATCGGCTACAACCCGGCAAATTACTTCGGAACTCAACATTAGTGATGAAGGGTCCACGACTTCATGAGGCTGACGCCAGATCTGCGCCCTTTCACAGACTCGATGCAATTTAAATCTGGATTCACTACTCGAAGCTATTCGCGTCCAGTCCTCTGTAGTCCAGGGTTGGAGTGAATCCAGATTTAAACTGTATCGAGCCAATGGGAGAGCATAGATCTGTCGTCAACCTCATGAAGCCATGGATCTTTCATATCAAGTTAGAATGGTACAGACTGTTGGTGGCTCAGTAGTGATCTGGAGTGCTTAGGAACCTATGGGATATGTAAGTCAACTTTGAGTGCCTCCACATATGCAGACATACTAGCTGACCACTTGCACCCATTCATGTCCAGCACACATCCCAGTGGCAATGGTGTATTCCAGCATGATAACTGCCCATCCCCTAGGTCATACCTGGCTACTGCATGGTTGCAATAGTATTACAGTGAATTTGAAACACTCCAGTGGACACCCCAAAAAAACCCGGATTTGAACCTCATCGAACATCTCAGGATACCATTGAACAGGATATTTTGCCATGTGTTACATCGGCTACAAACCTAAGCGAATAATGGGTAGCTTAGAAGGAGGCATGGCTGGTGATACCAGCTCAACATCTTCGTAAGCTCGTGGAGCTATCGTCGTGTGGGATATTCGTGCAAACTGTGCAAATGATTACTTCATGCCTTATCTGAGAGGAATAGCATGAAACGCAACTCCATTGCTGTTGCTGTACAAGAAAGAAAAAAAAAACCGGGATGGCTTTTTGCATCTGTTGGTCACGGGTGACGTAAAATGGATCTCATACGTGAATGTTACGCCGGAAAGGGCATGGACCAAGCAGGGATAACCCCCACAGAAGGTCGCTAAGCACAGGTCACAGAAGGTCGCTATGTACAGGTCACAGAAGGTATTCGTGTACAGAATGTGTTGCTCTGTTGCTGGTTGCGATGCTTACACCCAATAGCTGGGCCGTCTCCCTGATGCACTGCAAGAAATGCACTCAGCTTTGATTAATCACCATGGAGTTTTTCCTCACCAGGATAACGCTCGTCCACATGTCGCTTTACGGACCCAGCAAAAATTGCACGAGTTGGAATGAGAAACATTGTCTCACTCTCTTATTCCCCGGACCTTTCCCCGTCTGACTTACATTTCTTCCGGTATTTGTCGAATTTTCCCGCTGAGAAAAATTTTGCTACTGACGATGATGTAAAACTTTGCATGGATGATTTTTTCATCTCCTGCTCGCCAGACTTCCATCGCAGTGGGATACCGCAACTGGTAGATCGGTGGAACAAGGTCATCAATTCCTATAGGGATTACCAAGTGTTTTGTACGATACTTTATGCTTGAAATACATGCATCTCTATTTTCCAGACACTTTCTTTACAACCCGATTACAACAACTTATGTCTCAGCATCATATGTTGTAATCTAAGCAAAAGTGAAGTAACCTTTCCTTACTGTATTTGAAAGCAAATCACAATGTGTTATTCACTTTACATTTATTTAACTTTACCTTTTACCTGGGTGACTATTGAACAGAATAGTTTTACTCATTTATTTTTTAAGGGGATGGGCTAGTTACCTGGGACACATGTATGTGTGTTTAAGATGATCCGAAAAAACTGTAGATTTTGAAAGAGGAGATTGCGCGCTTCTGTGAGAGTCATAAAACTGTCTGAAATACCAAATATGCAATACTTTCGCAAAAGCACAGAAAGAGGGAATTTCACGACAACATAAGCGTTGAAATCTACGACTTATCGACCATTTTCCGGCTGGACTCCTGAATTGTTACGCCTTTCGTTCCGTGGCAGTTACGGGAGGACTTATTTATGTTTTAGACAGCGGCTCTCCGTGTGTCACTACGTTTTAATTTTCTGACCTTCTGTAAGTTACGTCCTTAGCTGTGACCCCAGGTGAGAAGGATGCGCTGGAAGAAGGATTGCTAGAAGAAGGACCATCAATGGACAACTGAAATTTTAGACTGTATACCAAGGGACAGAAAAAGACCCAGAAGAAGACGACCTGGGAGATAAATGGATGAAATTCGAAAGCATGCAGAAGTAACATGGAGGATACTGACTGAAGACAGACGGCACTATCAGTCCACTGCTGGATGAAAGTCTATTGAGACTTTCATCCAGCAGTGGACTGATAATGGTTGACAATTATATCTATCTATCTATCTATCTATCTATCTATCTATCTATCTATCTATCTATCTATCTATCTATCTATCTATCTAGGCGGCATGTATGCGAATCCACAGAGCATTGGTACTGACTGCTGGAGGAATTTTATGGACCAGTAACCGAGTGACCGTATCCCAGACGTGGTCAATAGGCGACATGTCCGGTAAACGTGCAGGCCACGGACGAAGCGGTATTTGTTGTGCTGCGAAGAGGGCTCGAATATTCCTGGCAACACGTGGTCGTGCACTTTCCTGCTGGAATGCAGCGCCAGGAGTGTTCTACTTCTTCCTGTACAACTTCCTTGATGAAGCGGTCGATGTTGAGATTGCCCTGAAGTCGTAGTAGCGGAGATCGCGAATGGCAGGTCTACATAATGGCATACCGCACCACCACACTTGGCATTCGGCCCGTGTGACTCTCTACAATGCATGCTGGAAGAAGGCGTTCACCACAACCCCGTCTAATGCGTATGTGGTCATCAATGTAGTCCAATTTGAATCGGGACTCGTCCGAAAACACGACATGCTGCCAATCAGTACGCCATTGTCTGTATTGAAAACCCCATTCTTGCCTGAGGCGTCCATGATTCAGGGTCAAAGGAATTCGTCGCAAAGGGATGCGTGCAACCAGTTCTCTGTGCAGCAGGCGGCGTTGAACTGTGCAGGCAGACAATGCCACACATGTTGCAGTATTCCACTGTTGCACTAAGACTTGCGAAGATACGGAACGGTTCGTCACTGCCATGCGGATGAGATGTCGGTTATCATGCGGTGACGTCACATTTTTTGGTTCACTGCCGGATTACTAACGCACTTGATTATCCACGGTCTACTGCCGCCACATGAGCATCACTTGCGTGGCGTTATGTCCCGTCCGAGCCGCAATGTCGCGATACCAGAAGGCACCTTCACGCGGACCAATCATTCGTCTCCGTTCAAACTCAGTCGTATGATGATTTTGCGCCCTTCGTCGTCGCACAGGCATTATTGAACTCTAGAAACCCATTTACAACGAGCTGTCCGCGATGCACTACTGGGGTGCATCCTAAACATCCCTCTCTTTATACCCCTCACTCGACTGTTCAGAGGGAGCTGCCGTCCCAGACATGCGCAATGACTCTACACTTCTAATCATTTGCATGTCCTACCCTGCTCTGCACATCCTGTAAGTTTGTAAGTTTCACGTGATTACCATCATTCCTTCAAGTTGTTGCAAATTTCACAAACAGTAGTTTACATATATATAACTATACATGTATGTATATAGAGGTAGGTGGATGAAATTCGAAAGCATGCGAGAGTGACATGGAGTAGAGATGACTAGCTCAAGACAGACCGTTGTGGAAGAAACTTGGGGAGACCTTCATCCAGCAGTGGACTGATAATGTTTGACATTGATGATGGGGATGATATAGCATATAAATTAAATTTAAAAGAATCAAACAGAAATAAATTTCACCAAAAAGACAATGGACTTTGTTGCATACCTTGAACTTCTCGTAGCATTCTTTCGAGCACTGAAAATACCAAAACACACACATTAGAAAAAAATAACGTTCTGCAAAGCCAAGATAACAAAAATTTAATAATTCTTACTTTTAAAATGCTTTGAAGGAATAAAAGTATTTATTGTTAAGATTAAGTGCTATTCATAAAAAGGGTTTAAACAAACAAAATAATCATAGCACAAGGAAGAGATTAAATCAATCATGTGAACAATATACGACACATATGAATTGAACACCCATTCTTTTCGAAGCCACATTGTACAAGAAAACGCAGCTCTCCGTGAATAGAAACAGTTAGAAAGCCAAAGTGTGAGAGAAAGTAGAGTTCATATTTTTGTAATAAAAATATAACGCATATAATATTTAGTCTGCACGCAAGCATTGTAATGTTTAAATTGTTTTCAAATTCATCTATTTTTTGTTTTGTTTGGGATTTAACGACCACCGTGAGTAACTCAATGGACTATAAGCAGTCGCATGTCCCTTATTTAGGGTTACTGCTTTCAGGGAATGGAGAGAGCCAGTGCGGTAAGACAAGCACAACACTCATGCCACACCGGGTTATTTCCAAATTGCATTGTATTCTCTTATACTAGAGTAATGAGTTACGGAAGCGAAAAGGTTTGTGCCACTTAGTTCTTGATCGTTAACGAGTTTTACTGTGTGACCTAGCGGGTGATTTTGCTTTTGTAAAGCACAGTTCTGAGTGTGATCGTAGTAATAGTTAACTACACAACTGCAGCAGCCGTCCCGGTGGCGCAGTGGTCTAAGCGATGGCTTCTGATCATTCGCCCAACGGAGGGGTCAGGGTTGGAATCCTGGATAAGGCATGGATGTTGTGCTTGTCTAAAGGGGGTTTATTTGCTGTGTTCCTTTTTCACTTATGTACATTGCTGACGTTGAAACAAAATGTCTATGCTGTATATATGTATCTGTCAACCAAGTCCAATTTATGTTCAATACACTGTACATGCCAATGTATCTGTCAACCAAGCCCAATAAACCCCCAATAATAAATAAAACTGCAGCAGGATGATTGGAAAACTGCAGATCATAAGTAAAGAACAATAATATCCGTTTATTGGCATAAGACAGCAAACAACTGGTTGCAAGCTTTCAGCACCTACGGGTGCCTTTTTCAGGCTTAGACGTGGTTTTGAAACAACATTAGTAATCTAAATGAATGTACAGAAAATTTAAATATGTATGTGAAATATAAAAAAAATGTATAAAAATGTGATAGCACGGGACGCGCGGAAACAATTGAAAGCGAGAAGAATGAGGTCCTTTAACGAGAGGACCTGATTATTCTGCGGAAACTGTTGAAAACGAGAAGAATCAGGTCCTTTAGAGTGCCTCTCCTCTCGTGAAAGGACCTGATTATTCTCGTTTTCAACTGTTTCCACACGTGACGTGCTGTCACGTTTTTATACATTTTTTTATATTTCACATGCATATTTAAATTTTCTGTACATTCATTTAGATTACTAATGTTGTTTCAAAACCACGTCTAAGCCCGAAGAAGGCACCCGTAGGTGCTGAAAGCTTGCAACAAGTTGTTTGCTGTCTTATGCCAATCAACGGATATTATCGTTCTTTACTTAGTTATTTGGCGTATTACTACCCGTTTTTATCTAGTTTGCAGATCATATTTTTTCTTTTCCCAGACAAACAAAATCCGTTTGACATATGTTAAAAGAATTTTTGTATTTAGATCTGCAGAGGATGAGATACACTATCTACCAACAAGTAATTGGACACCCCTGCAATCTACGATATCAGCGGTCCTGATACACGTCACGGCCGCAGCCGTTAAATATCGTGTGGGAAACAACAACGCAACCAGTCGCATGCAAGATGCCACGCAGTTCGGAGCTCTCTGATTTCGAGAAAGGTGCAACCGTCGGGTATCACAGAAATGGCCGATCCATACGTGACATATCCAGCGAGTTGAAGTACCCAAAATCGACAGTGGCTTGCGTGATTGGCAAGTGGAAGATGAGAGGTGACTGTCGGAATGTGCCCCGACCCGGCAGACCCACAAAACTGGGAGTCAGAGACAGACGGGTGCTGGCCAGAGAAATTCGGAATAACCGCACCAAATCGATGGGCCACATCCGCGAGGAGTTTCAACAGGCATCCAGGAGTGTTCTTTCAAAGAATACCATCCGTAAGGAAGCCCATCTGCTCGGTTATCATGGACGTGCTGCCGCCCACAAGCCTTTGATCACCAAGTCCAATAGCGCTGCTCTGCTAACGCGGTGCAAAGAACGTCGACAGTGGACCGTTGAACAGTGGAAACAGGTTCTCTGGAGCGACGAATCAAGGTTCACCCTCTACCGTTCGGATCGCTGGATCTGGGTCTGGCGTCTGCCTGGAGCACGCATCCTGCCGGAATGTATTGTGCCAACTGTGAAGTTCGGCGGCTGTGGGATTATGCTATGGAGGTGTTTCTCCTGGTATGGCACGGGACCCTTGGTTGCAATTCCTGGTATACTCAACGCCGAGACCTACTGCCCCATTTTGGATTACCATGTGCTTCCTACGTTGTGGCAGTTTTACGGGGTGGACCCATGTTACTTTCAGGATGACAATGCCAATTGTCATGTTGCGAGGTCCACCATGGCTTGGTATGGTGACAATGGGGTTAATCGAATGGACTGGCCTGGCAGAGCATAGACCTTCTTAACCATATCGAGCACCTCTGGGACGAGTTGGAGCGTCGACTTAAGGGGTGTCCCCACCGTCCGAAATCAATGAAGGATTCTCCAAGCCGAGTGGAAGAAAATACCGCTAGCCGTCGTACAACGCCTGGTTGAGAATATGCCCCGGAGCTTCGCAGCTGTAATCGCCGATCGTGGAGGCTCCACCAACTATTGAAGGTGAATAAACTTCGTTTTCCTTTGCTATCACAGGTGTCCAATTACTTGTTGGTAGATAGTGTATTATCAAGCTAAAAAATCTAAATCCATTTAATCTCCAATCTATCCATCCAAGTCCAATCTATGTTCAATATATATGCCAATGTATCTGTCAACCAAGTCCAATAAACCCCCAATAATAAATAAAAAAAACTGCAGAAGGATCATTGGCAAACTGCAGATCATAATGTTTCTTTTCCCAGACAAAAAAAATCCGTTTGACATATGTTAAAAGAATTTTTGTATTCAGATCTGCAGAAGATGAGATATTATCAAACTAAAAAATCTAAATCCATTTAATCTATCGAAAAAAAAAATCATCAGAAAAGTGCATGCAGAATTTTTATGGAAATTCTGCTCGTTAGAAGCAAAAGATTTTCTTCTCTTTCAAATCGGATATTCAGAAGCGAAGAACAGAATACCCAGTGTAAATGTACATTTGGATCATTCGGGCAAAATTATCTACTTGCGAAACAGGAAATGTAACTATCTAAGTGCGAAGCAGGAAATGTAATTGTGTACTTGCGAGGCAGGAAATTAGATAATTCGAATTCGTTTTATCTAATTATGTTTTAAATATCCGAGAAGATGAAACGAATTCTTCGAATCCGTTTAATCTAAATGCTGCAGACGATGAATGGACAGGCAGAAGTGAAAATATAGGAAGGTCATTTCTGGGATTAAAAAAAATACACAGACCGGAAAAAAAGACACTCTTTAATTACAGCGCATTAGCTATAAATAAAAAGTGCACAAGTTTCAAAAAATAACTGCACTCTCTAACTAAGAGTTCACAAGTTCTAAATTTGTACCTCACTATTAATTTAAACAGAATCAAAATTGAATTTCTTCAAACTTAAGTGCCGGTAGCGCGCATAATTTTGGAATGGCAGCAACCGAGCGATAAAAACGCGGACTATAAGAACTTTCTTCGTGTTTTGAAAAAAAAAATGGGTTAAAATGAGTCATTCCGAAATATTTGTTCCTATATGTTTCATCCACAAAGCAATGGAACAGTGATTGGGCGATTAGCAAGATTGCACCAACGAGCCATTACATTATTACCACCTACCTAATAATCTGTAAAACCCCCTTTGGCCAGCAAAATAGCCGTCACTCGGCGAGGCATCGATTCAATGAGGTGGCGATAGGTATCCTAGAGTATCTGGTACCATAATGTCAAAAGCAGGTCCTCCAGTTCCCGTACGTTTTGGGGTGGTGAGGATTTAGCGCGAACCCGCTTTTCGAAGTCGAATCACAAATGTTCGATTGGGTTCATATCAGGTGAATTTGGAGGCCAGAGCATTAACAGAAAGTCACCAGCATGTTCCTCGGACCATTCCTTGACGATTCTGGGAATGTGGCAAGGTGCATTATCCTGTTGGTGATGGCCATCACCAGCAGGGAACACAGTTGCCATGAATGAGTGAACTTAATCAGCAACGATGTTCAGATACCTGACAGCTGTCAGGGATTGTGATATTAGGATAACGGGGCCCAATGTGTCCCGGGAAAACATCGCCCACAGCACAAAACTGCCGCTGCCGGCCTGTTTCCGCCTAACAGTGCATCCAGGTGCCACAGCCTCCGTTGGCGATCGGCGCGGCGTATCTCTGCTCGGCTGTCTACGTGATGCACCAGGAATCTTGATTCGTCCGACAAGGCTACTTTTTTCAAATCATCCACGGTCCAATCTCGATGATCTTGAGCCCATTTCATGCGTTGTTGGCGATGATGTGCAGTGAGCATGGGAGCCCGACTGAGTCTTCGGCTACGCAGGCCCATCCGCAGAAGGCTGGGATGAACTGTGCGCTGTGACACATTGACCTGATCACCACTGTTGTAGCTGCGGGTGATTTGTCACACTGTGGCCCTGTGGTCGCTGTGAACAATGCATGACAGTCTCCGCTCCCCTCTGGGATCAATGAGCTGCGGACGTCACACGGCCAAACGACGGTCCGTCGTTTGGCCATCTTTTGATACGTACTCACTACAGCGGCACGTGAACAACCTACAAACCGCGCCGTTTCCGAGATCGTTGATCCGAGGCAGAGTGCCATCACAATTTGTCCTGTGTCAAACTCCGATAAATCAGCAGCTTTTCCCATTCTGACTCGGAACACTCTACTAGCTGAAAGCTGGTCCTGGGGTTGTATATATACTACTCTGTGAACTTTACCTGCACGACCGTTCAGTCTCCAGGCAAGCTCATTTCTCTAGTCTACCAAGCAAACGCTAAATACTGAATAGAAAAGTTTAGTCAAGAATGTAATGAGGGCACGTTAAGTATAGTAATGCTTCTTAACTACGATAAGATAAAAAATTCGTACCAATCAGTGATCTAGATGAAATCGAAATTAACAACCATTTTCGCACGATTAAACCAGGATTGCGGAACACACGTTTGATGTCAAAACCAAATCTAATGCTACAGCGATGCTATGTCTTGTCAACAAAGGTTCACGCGTTCTTGTGTGGGACCAAATATCTGTCTTCAATGTAACGATTTCAAGATCACAACTGAGGTTTGGCGAAAGTCTGTTCATACCCTACAGTGGAGAAAAAACATGTAATGATAACATCCCTGAAGTGATTCCGATTCCCTGGAAAGCAGTACTCCCCGCTTCTACACGGAACGCATCAGATAACTATGCACAATCTACTATAGGAAATCGGTATCCTCCACATCTACATAGACGCCATAGGACAATTTCACATTCCAGTTGACAACCCAAAAGTTTGGTGTTGCAGAGCATTTTCCATTCGCGTTCGACATTGACTCACAATGAACCCTCTCACTCATGCGTCACTGACTCTAACGCGATTCTATCACATAAGGCAGGTTCAGCCTTACATTGTCATATACGAGGTCCGATCAAAAATTTCAAAGACTAGGCTGATGTAGAACAAAGTATTTACGCTACTTAGGTCTGGCTATGATCTCCCTCAAAGTAGTTTCCTTGAGCAGCGATGCACCGCTGCCAGCGTTTTTGCCACTGTTGGAACGCTCCCTAGAAGTCCTGTTCGCAAATCTTGTCAAGCACTGTCTGCGATTCGCGCTGGATCTCGTTCACGGTTTCAAAACGGCGACCCTTGAGCTTCAGCTTCATCTTCGGGAACAGAAAGAAGTCGAAGGGGGTGCCAAATCCGGCGAGTAAGGCGGGTGAGGAAGGGTAGTCATGCTGTTGCGGCTGCAAAACTGGCGTGTTGCTAACGCTCTCTGAGCTGCTGCATTGTCGTGATGGAGCAGGAAATCGTTCCTGCGCCACATTTCAAATCATTTGCGGCGAATATCCCCCTAAGACGTTTCAGAATATCGCAGTAATAAAGGCCGACGACGGTCTGGCCCTGGGGGACGAATTTACAGTGCACACCCCCACGAATGTCGAAGAACACGATGGACATGCTTTTGGTTGCTCTCCGGACTTGTCGGGCCTTCTTCGGCAGTAGAGATGCCGGGCTTTTCCACTGCGACGACTGTTGTTTGGTCTCCGGGCCGTAACCGTACACCCCAGTTTCGTGATGACCCGCGATAGGAACATTTCATGAGTCTCCGTTCCCGATTTGCCGAGTTTGATGTAGAATTTAATGTTCGCTCGCTGCGCTACTTTGCAGACCACACCCAAATCGCAGCTGTGTTCTACACGTGGTCACCAAATATCGTGTAACACAGCTCCTGATATTCACAGAACGACGCCACTCGGCACAATGACTCATGATGGTCGCTGCCCTTGACCGCTGCTCGCGCATCCGCGTACTGCCATCTGTTGGCCCGCTACGTACTTAGTCTCGGAACTTTTTGATCGCACTGCGTATCCGATGATGGATTGTACGTTACGATCCGAAAGATCTGATGTCTGGTTTTGTAGAATATAATGCTATTAAAATCTTGATTCTTGAATCGGACGTGTTTTAATCGTGCGTATAGAAGATTATTAAATTTGCTTTCATCTAGACTTTTTAACTACTTTGTTGGTAGTTAAAATAAGAAATATACAGAGGTGATATGCCAATTGGATAATAGTCGGTTCGCAATACGAATGATGGTGGTGGAAGATGAGTGTGACTGGACAACCAATCTTTACCAATAGAAATTATTTGCGTTTCCTAAAGAATTACACGTTTCATCATAAAATGAATCTATCTTTAAGGTTCAGTTTCAGCTCTAGACCGAGCCTAATGCATGCACTGACCCGCAGAGCCCAAACTCTGAGGCCCAATATTTAAGGAGGCCTAAAATTTCTTCAAAGTGCATTACAGCCGCGGATGGCTCAATGGTTAGCAGTTCAGACTGTCGATGCAACGTCCCCAGGTTCGAACCTGGGCTGATCTTTCAGAGATGGTGTGATTTACTAACAATCGCTGAATATCCGCCGTGCATCGGGCGAGCACTTTAAGTGGCGGCCCCCAGGCTGGACCCACTGGTTAAATGGGTATCTTTTCCTATGCCCCCCCCTGAAATTCTCTCACCCCTCTATGTGCAGTATCGTACTTGTACGGTGGCGCCATCTACTGTACTCTAATCTCACTACAAACAGTTCTGTCAAAGTCGCTAGATTTACTCTCATTCCTTCCGTTTCTGTGTCCTGCCCAAAAGGCGATCTCGCTGTAGGTGGCTGGGACCAAAACTCTACTCACTGTGGACGGAAGTCCTGCAAGAAAATGATCTCGAGTTCAGCTCGACAAAGTGCATTGTGTCGAACAAAAATGTACTGCTTTATGTTATTCCGTAAAATGTAAGGGCCTATGTTTTGCAGGTATACCTAGGATCTCTTCATGGTTAAATCGGGCTCTTGCTCTTGATACAGTTAAAGGTACTAGAATGCGATATTTTTAATATAGGTTAGAGCTAATTTTTATGAATACTTTATGAGTGACATTCTGTATTTAAACCGATAAGTTTAGATACATGATTAATAACGTAGCGACAAACAGTAGAAACACACACTATGACGTATACTCTCATTTAACTTATTTTCAGTTGTCTTTATGTAAATTTTGAGTTCATTCTCTTTAAGCGTTCCCAACTTTAATCTTATATTTTCTCGCTCACTGAATCTTATGTTGGCAGAAGTCCTGAGGTCAAGAATAAATGACGAGTACATGTTTGACAAGCTAGGACAAGATACACGGTCTAGTCACATTATTGTGACCACCAGCTAATATCCAGAGCAACCGCCGTGTGCATCGCGGACAGCAGCTAGACGGGCTGGGATGACTCAATAGGGTGCTGGAAGGGGTTCACAAGTATATGGAGGCATGTCGACTGCAGTGCATCTGACAGCTGCTGGAGGGTGCATCGTGTGAGATCTATAGAGCGAACAAAACGATGGAGGTGGGCCCACAGATGCTCAATTGGGTTTACGTCTGGGGTATTAGGAGGACAGGGAAGTACTTTGAAGTCTTCAGCGTGCTCTTCCAACCAACCTCGGACAATTCTAGCTGTGTGACACGTCGCATTGTCTATCTGGAAGATCCCATCCGCCCCAGGGTAGACAATCAGCGTGTATGGGTGCACGTGGTCTGCAAGGATGGGTTCATAACGAATTCAGTCCATAGTGCCTTCCACAGGTATGAGTGAACCCAGGAAATGCCACGAAAGCATTACCCAGACCATAACGCTGCCCCCACCAGCTTGTATTCTTCCAGAAATGGTTTAAGAGTGTTTGTTCTCCGATGTTGCTCGCCTTATAGGCCAACATCCATCCGCTCGATGAAGCAGAAAGCGGGACTAATTGGGGAAGGCAATTCTTTGCCAATCAGCGGAGGTCCAATTCCGATACTGCCGTAAGCCTTTTCTGCCGATGCACCTTCGTTAGCATTGGTGCAGTGACCATCCGTCTGCATCGGAGCGCCATACGTTGCATGGTTCGCTGAATTGTCATTTTAGACACTCTACGTGGACCCCTGGTTCATTCGGCCATCGAGTTGCCCCACTGTAGCGAGTCGATCGGCCCTCACGCACTTTCGAAGCCGACGTTCACCTCTCACATCAATGGCACGTTGTACTCCGCAGTTTCCGCATCGCTTATTTACAATGATGCCATTTCTCCAATCATGATACACTTTAATCGCAGCAGCATGTTAATAGCTCAGAAACTGCGCTGTTTCAGAAATACTGCAACCCTCAGCCCAAAAGCCGATAATCAACCCTTTTTGCAAATCTGATAAATCGCTCCTTTTACCCGTGACAGCAACGAGTGATGTGTTTTCAGATTGACCCACCTTATACCCTCCGCCAGCTCACGACACGTGCCTTCTTTCATTGGCTACGCGCTGTTGATGTCAAAAGTAGAAGGTGGTCGCAGTAATGTGACTCGACTGTGTATAATGTCTGGATCTAGCACACAAAGTTTAGTGCAGTATTTGTGGAAGCTGTGTTTCGCTGAAGCGGTCTGTTCTCGAAGTTTGCAGGTTCGAGTGATGTTATAATCAGATTGAATAATTAGTACTGTTAATAAGTAGTTCTTGATGAGCAGTAGATATCAAGGAAAGCGCCAATGAGGTGTTGACGGAATATATAAAAAAAAATGTATCTTTTCTTGAACTTTGAGTGACTCCTGTTTCGCTGAGCAAATAAGAAGAATGACATTAACGTAGTGTTTACTGTGCCACATATACAAGTTTGAAACATTATATTGCAATATATATCGAGAGAGAGAGAAAGAGAAAGAGAGAGAGAGAAGTAGAAACAAGCAGACAGAAATTATTAGGGAAGACAGATTCACACAGGAAAGTAGGAATGACAAATACCTGAAACGATTTCCAGGAAAAGCCAAAAGGACAAACCTAAGAAATATAGCCAAAATAAGAAATATCTAATAGAAAGCGGCAGGTAAATATCAAGCATAAGGAAACAGGTTAGCCAGTTTTCTTATGTGTTATTATATTAAATGTGCGTAGATTTTTAAAGATTGTTTGTGGAAACATTTTAAACGCAAACACAGATGATGAAGTTAGCAAAGGAAATGAAGATTTGTAAGTCAGACAAGTGGAGAAGCACCAGAGAAGCAGTTCTAAGAAGTTTGCTGAACTGGAATTTTTTACTCTTGTTATTTGTAACTTTAAAATAACTTACTTCATAAGCTTTTACAATATCTTCGCAAGCTCCTTGAGATGCTTTCTTGAATTCAGGACTTCCGTAACATTCTTCAGATTCCTTTTGAAGAAACTCGGTATCCTTTTCATTTCGTGGCGAAGCGGGAATGCAAAGTTAAGATAACACAAGATTAGTTTCTTTATTAATAGCACTACTTATTTATCATTGCTTATTTGAGCCAAAAGTCACATTATAAATACTTGATTATCAATTTTTTTTAACGAAACGACCAGGAAGATACCGGAAAGTCAGTTCGTACCATGAAATTAGGAACGACTAAACCCAGTTTTTAGCTCACATGCCATTTAATTTACTGTATTGTTCAATCACATTACACGACAGTTTGCATAACAAATGATAATTTCAAAGGTATTAGTAATACTTATAAACTTCTTGTTGCGCTTTACGTGAAGGCACTCGATTAAAACACCGAAATGTAGCTAATACAGATAAATATCGTCAAATACTATATGCACAGTACAAGGTGGATACTGGTTTTGAATGACTTTCCGTAGAAAAATACCGTTCTTATGGTGTTAACTTACATATTTTTCAAAACAAACATTTCTTGGAAGATGACAGTTTCGGAGAAACCAAATGATCTGGTTCCTTGTTTTAAGGATTTTTTTTCAAAAGTGTGGTGATCGGAGAATTGTGACGATTCCTCGTTCATTGCTGTACCACACGATGAAAAGAATTATCTTGATAAATTAATAAGAGTTCAATCTAGAATAGGCAGCAGCTGGTCAATGTGACTGTTAAACAAATATAAAACATGATATTTAAAAGCAATGAATGTACACTATTGTTGATATACATGTCTATGTATAAGCATAACTTGAAATATTTCTTATCTGAGAGGGCTGCAAACTACCTCACCTTAACATGTCACATTTCAAAAAAAATTAATGCTCACTTTTTGAAGATTCAAGAATATGCGCGCGCGCGCTCGTGTGTGTGTGTGTGTGTGTGTGTGTGTGTGTGTGCGATTTCTCATAGAAATTTTAAAATAATGAAGTTGAGATTAGAGTTTATAACGAAGTAAATTTATCCGTCATTTCTGTCCACGCCAGGATTCGAACCCGGATCCCCTCATTCCGGAATAAGTCACTCTACCAATTGAGCTACGCGGACGTTTTATTCAGATTCCTATCTGCCTTTATGTCGTGTGCGTCCTTCTGGCAGGTACGTCACATCTCCTGGTACGTTACAAGTTAGTTTTAAAAAATGTATTATTTGAAAGTAATAAAAATATAATTAGCTCGAAAAGGTGAAAAGATTGGAGAGGGGTATTTTTACCTTTGCCCCCTCGAAGTTATGCATATATGTCTAGAGTGCTTCATATAAGGAAAGGAATATGCAGCTGTGTCCAGTAGTTTCATGAAAAACAAAAACACTCTTGAAAAATTTCCCGAAATTCATTCAAAGAATCAAAATTTACCAACAGGTATTTAACAGTAACCATATCATGGAGTTTCAACTACATAGATTCTACAACGGTAATATTTTCTTTCTGATTTGGAATGATGGTCAGGATCGTAGCAGGCCTTCCTTATCTGGGAAGAAGATACTTGAATTTACTCCCCTTCGAGTTCCACTCAAATAGTACGTGATTTTTACTTTCCAACACACAGCCGTTGTGGGAAAGTATTATGATCGTTCGAAAATCGCATTTTATGTTTCTGACATAATTTTATAAAAAAAGTAAAAACTAGGTAAATACCCAAGAACCACTGGTTGTAAATACCAAATAAAAGGTAAACGTTATGTGAACTCCGACAACGCAACACTTCACAGAAAGCAGAACGAAAAATCTAACCAACTTCAGATCGAATTAGTATCGGATAGTGGACGTAACAATTGGAAGAAGCTTTAGGGGTAGGGCTTGGAAAAATTCAGTTCAAGGTTAAGCACTCGGAGAACTTTCTCTGACAGAGAACAAATGATTAATTAGGTCTTCATCCCAATGCCATGTTCGGAAAGGTCATGGAGGCCAGACATATGAGCTTATTGTTTTCTATGCCTCCTTCACTGTTTTGGAAAAAACCCTTCATGGATATGAGATGTTTACTCCTCATTACTCTGAATCTTGGTTAACTGCAATTGGATACTGTATGAGAATAACTAAAATCTTTAAAAAGAAAATACTGAAGGGTGTAAATTTCTTTTTTAGTTACCATTTCTATTTTTTACATCCGTCAGAGCATGAATTTACGCCCCTGGAATTACCATTATGAGAGGGCAACCGTTCTCCCTGTAGCTACGGCTCTGGTGATTTCCTTAAACAGGCTTTAATCAGGCATTTTATTTGGGTTATGGAGCTGTTTCTTTTAAACAAATTCGAGGGTATTTTTGTAAATCGGCGAACAAACGTCGTATTTTTTTGCATTCTCAGTTTCTGTAACCTTCCAGACCACAAGTGTCAAATCTCAGTGCTTTAAGTGAAGTTTGCCGTGTTCAAATTCCTTTCTGAGATATTTATTTTGTAATTTTTTCAGTTTTTTGAAATAACTGGATTTTTTAAGAAATGTAAAGCTACGTTTGTCGTTTAGCACGTGGATGCTTGCATTTCTCATTTACATGTTATGTTGCGGTCCATTGATGCAATGTGTATATTCTTCAAAGAAATGGAATGTCAGCAGGATGAGGAATCAACCTAAGGAACTAGGAGCAATTGAATTACATTTCAGGAATAAATGTTGCCAACGGGTGTGAAAAGTTGTTCCTAATTTCTGATTTTTTTGTTAACAATTTAAAACTTACCCTATAGTAGAAGGCAAACTCCTCCTCCCGAAAAAAAAATGAAAATGTAAGGAAATAGGTAAAATAAAAAGTTAAATATTCAGCATGAATTAATAATTTTTAATGTCTAGAAACGCACTTTATGTTTCCGAAAGCATACTTTGCTACATAATAAGGTACTTTTGTCTTTGAAAGAAACATTCTTAAAGAATTGTATACCATAAAAACGAGGAAACAAAAAACACAAAATGCATTTTTTACTAATTCAGATTATTCTAATTAATAATAACGAACTATACACCATCAGTACTAAGAATAGTATACACTAGGAATTCGATTTTTTTGCCACAAAGTAGAAACTAAAGTTTCCAAAGTTTCGCACATCAACCAGATGGCTTTTTTCGATTGCAGTTAGTTGTCTACTTTACTTAAGAAAGCCATCTGGTGTTTTTGAAAGTCATCTGGTGTTTCTATTGCAGTTAACTGTCTGGTGTTTCGATTGCAGTTAGCTGTCTACTTTCCTTGAAAAAAAAACATCTGGTATTTTTCAAGGAAATCCATCTGGTATTTTTCAAGGAAAGACATCTGGTGTTTCTATTGCAGTTAGCTGTCTACTTTCCGTGAAAAAGCCATCTGGTATTTTTCAAGGGAAGCCATCTGGTATTTTTCAAGGGAAGCCATCTGGTATTTTTCAAGGAAAGCCATCTGGTGTTTCTATTGCAGTTAACTGTCTGGTGTTTCGATTGCCATCTAGTGTTTCGATTGCAGTTAGCTATCTACTTTCCTTGAAAAAGCCATCTGGTTGATGCGCGAAAGCTTGGAAGCTTTATTTGGTATTCTACGCCAAGAAATTCGGATTCCTAATATAGTTACATTATTTTTATAAATTATTTTACTTCGACTTACTTTTTCACTAAGTACGTTCAAACATTCCAATTCTTGATCCAGGAGCGACGCATCTGGAATCAAGAGAAACCGTGTATTGTGAAAATTGAAAACTTAGAAGTTACGAAACTATTTATATGCAATAAAATTGTGAATAAATTAAAATAATATGCATCTCTGTAGAAATAATAAACCTCGAATAGTAAAATATACACTTAATGAAAAAAACATTAGAGATACATACTGTATCCAATCGTGTGTTGGTCATCCACTATCGCGGATAACAGCTGTACACGCGAAGGCATCAACCCCACCAGATGCCGGAGGGTTTCCGGAGATAATGCATTCCATGCCTGTTGCAGCATTACACACAATTCCTACCAAGACGTGGGTCTAGAGTCCATGGATTTAGATGCTCCACTCCATGGCATCCCAGAGAGCAGGGCCGGCTGGACCATATAGGGGCAACCGGGGCAGTCGCCCTGTGCCCCGCGCCTTGAAGGGGGTCCCGAAGTTTAGGAAAAATATCATTTACGGTACAATTTCTTACAATCAACATTTGTGTGGGTAAGTTTTCGGGTGCAAGGCCCTTAAAATGATGTTTTTTGTTTTTGTTTTTTTAATTTTATTGTTTCCAATTTCCCCATTTTCGAATAGAATATCGCCCTTCGCCGTACAAATACTGAGATCTGTAGATTTCAAGTGATTATTGTAACTACCTTAATATTTTCCGCATTCACAAAATAGTAAATTAAATTTCATCATTTTGTGGCCTTGCTTTTATATATTTCACAATTTGCCTGCAAACTAGATACTTAAATTTAGATAAATAAAAAAAAACAATATCAAAGTTGGTTTTGGGGTACACATGGAGGCCATTTATTCAGTGACTTTAAAAACATTACTAGAAATTGAAAAAAAAAATCATATATGAACGCGTATTAAAAGTTTAAAAAAAGTTTTAAAAATCAATCGAGATCCCTGATTGATTTTTATGCCATTTTGCTTTAAAAATCAATCACTAAAACATGTATCAAGGGAAAAAAACTATTTATATGAATTTATTTTAGAGGGATACTGATTATTTCCTACACTGAAGTATTCACAATACAAAAAGTTTCGCTACGCAGGGCTATTTTTACCATTTTGTGAAAAAGTTTTTATAAGAGCCATAATACAAACCTCAACCCCATCTTCCCAGAAAGAAAATCGTAGATTTTAACAGTTTTTATTCTCTCTCTCTCGGAACTTTCAATCCATATTATGGTCTTTTTCTTAAGCTTAAAGCAAATATTTTTTTGAGATAAACATTTTGTCTTTATGACAGTTTTCGTTATGACGTACTACAGAGGTAAAGCACATGGCAAGACGGAAAAGTTGCAGCGATAAATTCCGTTGGTTAGCTTAATTGGTAAAGCATTCGGCTCCGGAGTAGAGGGATGAGGGTTCGTGGCTGTCATAGTGAAATTTGTGAATTTCACATCGTGTGTGTTCTTTACGGACACTTTTCACGTAACAACTTCATTAAAATATGAGATTTATTTGCTGGTGCCAGAAATGAAATTTTGCTCAGGGGCCCCGCAATGAAGTTTCGCCTCGGGCCCTGCAAAAGCTCCATCCGGCTCTGCCAGAGAGCTTCCACAGGGTTTAAATCTATGGACCACTGGATGGTTCCAAACTCAGATGAGTGTTCCTCGAGCCATGTCTGGGTGGTTGCGGCCCGGTGAGTACCCGTTGTTGAATGCAACCTGGACTTCCATTCTGTATCTAAGAGCCATATGATTATGTAAAGGGCGAGGTGGTGCTCACTTCGAGCGTCAGTAACCCGTTTTAATCCACATTTTCTCGTGAAGCTGCTGGGTTTGATATAGCCTTGGCACACGCATGTGACAGATGTGCACGGAAATCCCAGATGTTCTGTAGTCATGGAGATGGGGCATCTCATTTTCCTCACACCGACTACCTGCCCACGATCAAACTCGCTGAGGTCGCCAAATTTACCTACTCATAATCACATTCACTTGTTCCCTAATGATATCCGAATGGTTGGATGAACACTCCACCGACGTGACCTCGCTTCCTTGGCCAGGTAGGTCACCTGACCTCAATCCCATCGGGCACATCTGGGATACCATCGAGAGAGATGTTCGAGGCTCTGACCCCCCCTCCATGAAATCTTCGTGAACTGTGGTAGCTTGTTCAGGGGTCGTGGATTCGTATGGCTTCCCAAGGCTTCCGGTGTCTTGTCCAGTCCATGCCGAGATGAATCGCCGCCTTCATCAGGACGAAAGGTGGTGCTACACGTGTAACGTATACTCTATATTCACTTTCCTTTTGATTTTACTATCTCTGGTTATTTTATTTTACTATGTAAATTATCTTCTTACTGAACGAAATATTATTTCACCCGCTGAATGAGATCTGGCAATGAGTGTAAGTCATGACGTGGTGGTAGCTAGTATATATAGGCGCGTTCATCGATAGCGGGGAGCGTTGTTGTTGAGAGAGAGCGTTTTGTTATACGAGGAGAGATTTTGTTGTATGTGATTAGTGATTCTTCATTATTGTGAAACAAGTTGTGTGTGTGTGCTTTGGATGATCAAGCGTACCGAATAAAAAGCTTGTCGTAAGTACGTCTTTCTCAATTCATAGTTTTTGTCAGACCTCTGTCTGGCTGTTAGGTTTATATCATTAGTTTATTACCATTAACAACCAGCGTTAAGACTTTATTCATGTTCTTAATTAACTAGTAACAACAACCATTTGAATTCACTATTTGAAGCTTAGTACAAGTATATCATTCAGTAGCAGAAGCATTATACTTAAGCTCAGTAGGAAAGCTTCATTATTATCATTAGCTAGCTGGTAGGAAGAGCTTATTCATTATAATTAGCTTAGCGGAAAGCAAAATAAAGCTAATTCATTATAATTGGCGCCCGAACTTTTCTCGAACACGAGAGATCTTGACAATTATTACCCATGTCTTCACTACCTGAGACGACTTCAATTTTCCACCCTAAGACAAGTTTCGGTGGTGATGGGATTAATCTTGACCATCTGCAAGAAGCCTGTGGGGCTCACTTTGATATAAGTGATCTACACGCACCCAGGCATTCTTCACAATTTCATAATGCACCAGCTTCTTATTACTCTGAGTCGCGGGTCGTACCTGAGGGAGTGAAATCCTCTCCGCGCAGCAGAATGCTTGCCCATTACGTGCCGCATGCAGGAACAATTCATTTCAATGGTTTGGAGGGCTTCTTAAAGTTCCTCGAAGATCTGGAAGATCATTTTGATCTATATAATATTCCTGAAGACTGCAAAGTCCAAATCGCCGGCACTTGCTTGAGGGATACCGCTAAGACCTGGTATCGGCAGTGGAGAGTGTCGAACCCGGATTCTCATTATGAGAATTTCCGTGCAGAATTTTTGGAGGTCTTTCCTTTCGGCCTCAGTCGAGCTAGCCTTGCTCAACAGCTTTTTTCGCGTCAGCAAGGTCCCAATGATAGCCCTGTTGCATTTGCGTTGGAAACTACGCGCTTATATAACCTATGGGATCCACATGCCAGTCATGTTGACATGTTGGATACCCTCGTGCAGCAGCTCGAACCATTCTTACAAGATTTTCTTGAGGTTCGACACCCTGCCACAATTCATGAATGCCTTCGCCTCATACGCACGTATGAAGAGCGACATGGCAAACATGGTTCAACTCACCATGCTCGGGCACCCCACGAGGCTTATTACGAAAACCCTCAGCGGCATAATAGGCATAATAACTTTCAGCGCGAGCATACACAAGTGCACACCGAAGCTTCATACGTTCCACCACACAGAAGAGTGGCAAACCAACAGCGAGTTTCTGAACAAGCTTCGGGATATCGTACAAATGCACAGTATGCTCGACCCCGTTTCAATCAGCAGCATTCGGACAGTTTTCATGCTCAGGGCAATGATAATTTTTCTGCCCGTGCTGAGGGAAGAAGTAATAGATATGAAAATGTCAACAGACACGCGGAGTTCCCGCAGCAGGGTTCACGCAGTTTTCCTCATCGTGAAAATTTTCCCGATACCCGGCAGGGTCGAGGTTTCAGACCGCATGATAATCCAACCAGGAATCCTTTAAACTTCCAAAGGAAGTAGACCAAGGAGTCGGTCCTACTTCCTGATACCAAGCATTCTGACCCTAAAACAGTATTAGTGACTGTTCAAACTCCTCAGTTGCCTGATGTATTCTTGATAATTGAAGATATTATTGTCGAGACAAAGTTCGACACTGGTTCTGAAATATCAGCCCTAAATACAAAGTTTTGCACTGACAATTTTCCTGCAATACTATTTCAGCCTGCGACGCAGTATTTGCGAGGTGCAAATAACGAAATCTTCAGTATCGCAGGAACTGTCACATTATCTTTAGGGCTGGGAAAAGCTCGTTTTACGCATTCTTTCCTGCTTATAGACGAACTACCTGTGAAATGTTTAATTGGCATGGATTTTATTCATATATTTCAAATAACTTTGAATTTCGTACAACATGTGATTTCCTTTCCGGAACCTGTCGAAATGATTCCTACGGTTCCTGTGGATATAACGAGTTTGTTATTGAGTAACCAATTGAATGAGAGGCAACGAAACCAGCTTTCTCTCTTTTTACAGGAAAGCCCTGGTTTATTTTCGGATCAACCTGGTTTCACACAGGTGGTTTATCATGTCATTGACACTGATGGTTCGAAACCAATTGCGACGAAACCTTACCCTTGTGCTCCACATAAGAAACAGGAAATGCAACGTCAAATTTCTGAAATGATTAAACAGGGCATAATCAGGGAATCAACAAGCGCCTGGGCTGCTCCTGCCTTTTTGGTTCCAAAGAAACAACCCAATGAATTTCGTTTCGTGACAGATTTCCGCAAGCTCAACCAAGTCACAAAAACGATCAATTATCCACTACCTGTCATGTCGCATATTTTAAATGACCTGTCGTCAACCAAATGGATGTCAACCTTGGATTTGGCGAGTGGATATTGGCAGGTGGCAGTACATCCGGACTCTGTCGATAAAACAGGCTTTGTGACTCCTTTTGGGGCCTATGAATATTTACGTATGCCCTTTGGACTAGCTTCTGCACCTGCTACTTTCCAAAAACTTATGGATACGGTTCTCAGACCTGTCCTGGGTCCCCATGTGCATGTCTATTTGGATGACATTATTATTACATCAGAAACTTTTGACGAGCACCTTTCTCTGCTCAAACAGGTGTTCCAACTCATATACAATGCTGGCTTGACGTTAAAACCTAGTAAATGCCAGATAGCGAGGGACGAGATTGTATATCTGGGGTTGAAAATTACTCCCCACGGCTTATTTACGGATAATGAAAAAATTAGGCCTATTGTTGACTTTCCTCGGCCTAAAACAGCAAAAGAACTATCACGCTTTCTGGAAATGACAGGATGGTATCAGCAGTTCGTCCCCGCTTATGCTACAATATGTGAGCCATTGCATGCTTTAAAACGTAAATACAAGAAGTTTGTTTGGACACCTGAGGCTAACGCTGCTTTTGAAACACTGAGGTCTGCGTTGACTCAGCCTCCGGTGTTGGCTTTCCCGGATCATACTAAGGAATTTGATATTTATACTGACGCATCCGGAATTGGTCTTGGTTGCGTTTTGTCACAAGCTGGGCATCCAATAGCTTTTGCGTCTCGTACTTTAGCCAAAGCTGAACGCAATTATTCAGCTACGGAACGTGAATGTCTTGCTGTGTTGCGTATGCGCTGAATAAATTTCAATGTTATCTTAATGAATTGACAGTTAACATAATTACGGATCATTCTGCCCTTCAGTATTTGAATTCTGCTAAGCACCTATCTCAAAGACTTATGAAGTGGGCTCTGAAGTTACAAGAGAGCAATATCAAAATTTCGTATCAGCCAGGTAATAAGAATCAATTACCGGACGCATTGTCTCGCGTTCCGATTAGTGGGGTCCCCACAGAAACTACTCCTGGATGTCAGCCTTTACTTCTAATAGCTGATATAACATCCAGAGAGCAGATAATGGCAGAATTAATAAATGATCCAGATTTTGGGGATATCTATAATTTTTTGCTTGCGGGTTCGCCCCCACAAAGTGATCCTTCTCTGGCTGGAAGGTCACAGCATTTTGAAGTCATAGAGGGTCTTCTTTACTATACAAAATCTAGGACTACTAGGGCAGAGTTTCGCCCATGTATTCCGCGAACCCTTAGAATGGCCCTTTTGAACGAATTTCATGACAAACCTCTTGCAGGCCATTTAGGTATTCGCAAGACCCGTTGTAAATTGCGGGATGTTGCCTATTGGCCTGTCATGTACCAAAGTGTGCTCGCATACGTTCAATCTTGTCACTTGTGTCAGATTAATAATTACCGTAATGTAAGACCGGCCGGTCACTTGAAATCTAGTTCAAGTTCTCATGTGTTTGATATTATTTCAATAGATTTATTGGAACCTTATCCTTTTTCTGTTAAAAACAAAGCTCGTTACGTTTTAGTACTAACTGATAATTTTTCTAAATGGGTTGAAGTTTTTCCCATTAAAGCCGCTACGGCAGAAGTTATTTGTAATGTATTAGTTAATGAAGTATTCTCTAGATATGGTGCACCTAATAAAGTAGTTTCGGATAATGGTCTTCAATTTATTTCTGACATTTTTGAAAGAATGTGTGCGAGACTACACATTAAACATAAATTCATTTCCCCATATCATCCCCAGAGTAATCCTGCGGAACGCGTGAACCGCACACTTGTGAAAATGATTGCTACATTTGTAATGGATCATCATGAAAGATGGGATGACCATTTGGAGCTTTTTGCGTTCGCCCTCCGCTCGTCTGTCCACGAATCTACTAAAATTACTCCTGCAGAACTTTTTCTGGGTCGCAAAATTAAAACCCCTTTTGAAAATTTAACGGGGATTATCGACGAACTAAACCAGCGACCAACTCCGCAATCAGTACGAATCATGGCAGAAAAAGCTCGTGTTGCAATGCTAGGAGCACAAGCGGCTCAAGCAAGATATTATAATACTAGGCGTAGGGAACCAGATCTTGTCGTTGGAGATCTCACTCTCGTGGAAACGCACTTCCAGTCTTCTGTTTCGCATACTTTAGTGAAGAAATTGGCACCCAGCTACGAAGGTCCATATCGGGTGGCAAATGTGTTTGAAAATAACATTGTTCTTGAAAAACCTGACAATCAATTTCAATACGTACACGTTGATCAGTGTCGCAAATATCATGAACGAAATATCGATTTCATCATCAACCCTACTCAACCTTCTGTTCCACAGACTCAAGAGTCTATATCTCACGATCAACCTCCAGAAATTTTGGACGAACCAACAAACAGTTTTGAAGAATCTCCAGTGATTTTCCCTTCACCCTCCTCCTCAAGACGGGTTTCCAAACACGTAACCTGATTCTCCCATGAGACCAAGGCTCGAATCGAGTTCTTCGAATACTAGTATCGTTCCTTTCCCTCCAACCATTGCCAAGACTATTGCTGCGCCGTTTCCTGATAACTCTGCACCAACGCGGGCTACTACTTCTTTGAATACCTCGTCAGAAAGTATTCCTATAGGCAAATATAAACATCGCCCTGCACGACCACTGAATTACAGCAGCGACTCAGAGGCTTCGGACATTTCTGATTTATCAGTTATGAACACTAAATTGAATGTTACAAACGTCCAGAACCACCAAAGGCTGGGCGCAAACGTGACTTGTCTCCCCAATCTGCTTCGCCGCAACAGCGACGAAGGCAGAAATCCTTGCATCCGCCCGGGTTTCGCCCCTGGAACCTACGCTCAGGGCAAACAGGGCCGATGCCTGCTGCTACTCTCATGCCACGTGGGCGGCGTAAGCGAAAGCAAACGATGTGGCCGGAGCCACGTCCGTCCAAGAGAATACTGGAAGGACACAACGGGCCCCAGCACAAAGGGACTTCATATCAAAAGCCTGGGGGTGCCCGTTCCTATCAGCCGCAAGGATTTCCGGACCGCCAGACTTCAGACGTTCCTGACCGTTCTTCTCAGCCGCAGGGATTTCCGGACCGCCAGACTTCCGCCATTCTTGACCGTTCTTCTCAGCCGCAGGGATTTCCGGACCGCCAGACTTCAGCCATTCCTGACCGTTCTTCTCAGCCGCAGGGATTTCCGGACCCACAGCCTTCAGCCGTTCCGGACCGAAGGATTTCCGCCATTCCTGACCGTTCCCGTCAGCCGCCGGGATTTCCTGACCGACAGCAGACCGATGTTCCAGATCCATTAAAGTCCCTGAAGAGATCTAAGCCACCTGATTTTACCAGTCCGATTAGGCCTGGAAAACGTTATCGCACTAGAGTTTTTTATGCGTCCTCGAGATAAGCAAGTTCTCGTGGACAGGTTCTTTTCTTAGTTTGTTGTTTTTCCTGCACGACCAGTTGGCGTGTCAGAATTTCTTTTTTTCGTGTGGGCCTATGCATTCTTTTTTTGTGTATATATGTGTTTTTTTTTTTATATTTCTTCTATGTCCATCTACTAATCCCAATTTTTTTATATATCTATGTGCTTAGGGGTAAAATAATAAAATTGTTACTGTTAGGCAGCTCCAGGTAATTTTCGCTGCTGATACAGTTGATATGTATTCAACGAATAATGCGAACGTAATTTGAAATTAAAATAATAAAATTGTTACTGTTAGGCAGCTCCAGGCAATCTTCGCTGCTGATACAGTTGGTATGTATTCACCGAATAATGAGAACGTCATTTGAAACTAAAAAAGTGATTCCTGCTAGGCAGAATAAAAGGAAGGTATGCCGATGCAGGTTTGTTTTGTTCAACAATACAAGTTTCACAGACGAATACAGATTTCTTGATTTTGTCATGCCAAGTTTGATATTGTAAATACTGCTGCAACCAAACAACAAATCAAAAAAGAGGTCGAGAAACGTCAATCAACGAAGTGTAAGACTTACACTCCAAAATTGATAGGTTTTTCGGAAACAAAAAAAAAAAAAATTAAGGGGGAGATGATGTAACGTATACTCTATATTCACTTTCCTTTTGATTTTACTATCTCTGGTTATTTTATTTTACCATGTAAATTATCTTCTTACTGAACGAAATATTATTTCACCCGCTGAATGAAATCTGGCAATGAGTGTAAGTCATGACGTGGTGGTAGCTAGTATATATAGGCGCGTTCATCGATAGCGGGGAGCGTTGTTGTTGAGAGAGAGCGTTTTGTTATACGAGGAGAGATTTTGTTGTTATAAGGAGAGATTTTGTTGTATGTGATTAGTGATTCTTCATTATTGTGAAACAAGTTGTGTGTGTGTGCTTTGGATGATCAAGCGTACCGAATAAAAAGCTTGTCGTAAGTACGTCTTTCTCAATTCATAGTTTTTGTCAGACCTCTGTCTGGCTGTTAGGTTTATATCATTAGTTTATTACCATTAACAACCAGCGTTAAGACTTTATTCATGTTCTTAATTAACTAATAACAACAACCATTTGAATTCACTATTTGAAGCTTAGTAGAAGTATATCATTCAGTATAATGAAGCTTTCCTACTAAACTTAAGTTTAGTAGGAAAGCTTCATTATTATCATTAGCTAGCTGGTAGGAAGAGCTTATTCATTATAATTAGCTTAGCGGAAAGCAAAATAAAGCTAATTCATTATACACGTTACTAGGCAGGTATCTCTAATTCAATTGCTCTTCAGTGTAGAGTGCAGCAGAATCCAAATTTCATCACGATCAAATAAATAAAATATTAAGATTATGTGAGAGAATGCGCGAACGGAGGAATAGCAATATTAAGCTTTGGGAAAATGAAATGCGAGAAAATTCACATTTTCCTCTCATTTCATTTCATTTATTCAATTTGCATTTCGTTGAAATATAATTCGTCCTTCAAAACTCGTGGAACTGCTGTTTCTTAAATATTGGAACTATTTACACCGCATAGTAGCACACAGAGAGCCGTGGTATGAAACGTAAGCAAACACACCTGTAACTATGGCGGAAGGATACAATTTGGGAGACTAAAACAGTAAACAACAAAATCAAACTTTGAATTGTGAATAATGCGGGTTATGTCAAATTCACAACAATATTTGCTGAATCCTAGTAAAAATTTTCCCGTCGGAATAACTTGGAATTTTTAGTGAGTATTAATACAAGGACAGCCATGGTCTGAAACGTAAACAAACCCGCATGCAACTCTACTCCAAGTCACAATAAGAGTGTGCTGTTGTTAAAGGTAGGGAGGGGAGCTTTATTACCACCTGTGCGTGCACAGCAGTGTTTCCAGAGACTTTTACTTGAAATCAGTGGACCAGAGCTGAAAATGTCAGTACAAATCAGTAGATCATATCTGAATTTGCAGAAATCTTTCCGCAATTTCTTTCGTATATTAACGGAAAAACTACGTTTTCACCTTTTCCGCATCCGCATGACGAGAAATTACCGGTAATAGGGGAGATTTGTGAGAATACTTAAGGTTTGATTTCTTCTAAATTTCAATCGTCTGTCGAATTTTGGACTTCCGTAGCGAGATCGGATATTGTGGATCGCATATCGCATGAATTTTGTTTATTGTGGGACAGGATATTTCTTCTCCTATTCCCTATTTTGTGCACTAGTTATTTTTTATATAATAAACCGGGTACTTAATTTATTGCGCAGATGATTATACGATGTCTATATATAAGTCTTTGGACAACTTAAGACAAAAGCCGTTACAGCTATCAAGAGTAAATTTTATATTTAGGAGGCTTTTTGTGAAATAATACCACAAAAAGGTACATTTCACCTTTTGTAGAGATAACTGAAAGTAATTGTAAAACAAAAACAAGTTAGAAAGCATTTTGTTGCTTAAAAATACCCATTAAAATGTTTAATTTGTAAAAATCCTTCCTACAGAAAAAAAATTATTACAAACCTATTCAGAAATAAATAAGCTCCAATAGAAAATAAAATGACTAAATCAACTCACATTAATGACAAAAAAAAATGTTATCGCGCAATGTGTTTTACGTTGTACGTGGCACAAACGACCCAGCGTGTGTGGCTCAGTGGTTAAAGGCGTTCCTTACCCGTCCGTCCAACCGAAACGACGGGTGTTCGATTCCGACTACGCCGGAAGGATTAAGGGCTGAAAAAAAGCAGGTTCTCGATTTTGCGGAATTTCAGTTTAAATATGCCAATACCTGAAATAGACTTTTCTGAAATAAACGGAAAATCGATGAAAATAATGTTTAAATACACGGGCGCTTTTAAAAACGGAAATTTCTGAATAAGTCGGACACCTACCGACAACGTTTCTGCACGTTATTTTCAGAAACTTTTATGAATTCACACCACTTATTTTTTTCAGTGTGAGATAACTTACCGGAACACATGCGCTCCATGCATCTCTTGAAAGTACCTTCTTCCAACAATTGCTCAATATCAAAGGACAGACTAGCAGTCAGGCATGCAGTAAAGACAATTACAACGCCGAAAATCATTTTTGCTGACAAGTAAGATTCCAATCTTTTAAAAAAGCACGACACAGTGAGGTACTCTGTTTTTTAACCAAAGCTGAGGGTACTCTGAGTTCTTATCCGCTATTACGAGTTTATATAAAACGTCGTTTGTTCTTTTTCTTTACAAAGAGGAAGTTTGAAATAATGCAGAGACAGGTGAATTCACAAATTTGTGATGAAGTCCTCGGAAATTAGGTAGCATAGTTCAGTTTGCGTGCTGAAGGACCCTTACTTTTTGTCACACTTTGGTTTTACCTTGAGTTGTGTTCATTCAGTGCTATACGCCCCCATCCGCATGGAACCGCTTTGTGCTACCCATAATTGCGAGAAAATACGCAGAATGATTGACACCAAGACAATGAGAAAGTAACCACTGGGAACTGTAAGTGTCAGCGCATTTGTATCTATTCGCTTTTCAGCAGGTGTTCTCAATGTTTGACCAAAAGCTGACAGCAAACCTTCACCGCTATTACCTACATTTAGGAGCATTCGTGCATTTTTCTGTAAATATGCGCACACTGATGGCGCGAGTTCTTCATTAGGAATTTTATAATCGGTGTCTAATATTACAACTTTGAAAGAATAAATATTTCGTCTTGGAGACACATGGAGCAAGTGAAAGCAGATACACGTGTCTGAAATTCTGATAAAGTATTGAAAATAAATACATCTTTGAGCCGCGTACAATACTTAAAGCCGAATTTGCCTTCGTCGGCACTTGAAATGAAAAGAAAAAAAAATGCTATACTCTGTAAAAAATAATAGGTGTGAATTCATGGGAAATTTCTAAAAATAACCTGCGACAAAGTTGCCGGTGTTGGTGTCTGTCTTTCAACAAAATTTTCGTTTCTTCTAGCTTCTGTATCTTGACAGATTTTCTGCAGTCAGTATGTGAAATTCCAAATTTGTCGGTGATGGAGATGGAATTCGCGTCTCCTCGCTCCGGAGTAAGTTGTTCTAACAGACTAAACTACACCGACGGAATCTATCGTTGCAGATTTTTCGTCTTGACATGTGCTTTACTTCTGCAGTACGTCATAAGTAATTCAGCTTATTTCACAAAAGTCCTTTTAGGAGGTTTTCCTTTTTCATACAGAAATTTCGCAAAATCTTCGGTTTTTAACTTTTCAGCTCTTTTACCCGAGATTTTTATTTACTAATGTACGCTTCTCCTTTCCGGGGCTTGAACCAACGGCTGCCGCATGTGCTACCATTGATCCAGAAACGCACGCAACACACGGTCACGTATGAGGTAGAACTCTAGTCGCGCGATGATTAAATGTTTTTTGCTATTAATACAGGTTAATTAATCATTTTATTTTCTGTTGGAGCTTATTATTTTCCTGAATAGGTCTGCAATAACTGAATTTTTTCTGTAAAATGGCTTATCACAAATTACGTATTATTTTTATCGCGGTTGTTCGAATCAGCCGAATACTTTCAAGCTTAATGTAGTTTTAAACTGACAATGCCTTTCAATTATCTTTTAGAAAAGGCGAAATGTACTGTTTAATATTGGGTGCACAAATAAATTTTAAAGCATTTCTTGTGTGACCTATACTGCTAATTTACATATCCGACATTCCCCCGCGTTGCTGTCATGTGACCGTAACTGGTACAGAGTATAAAATGTGACACAGAAGTTTGCCCAAAAGTCAAACGCACGTGCACAACGGTAGGTGAAAGACGGCAAGAGATACTGCATTTATTCGACACTACATTCGTTACGAATTTCATCAAGGAAAAAGTGCTGCAAAAGCATGTGCATCGATCTGTTCTGTTCTGTGGGAGAATATTGTATCGAAAAGCACGTATGAGTTTTGGTTTAGACGGTTTAAAGCAGGTGATTTTCAAGTTAGCAATCGAGAATCAAGCGGCGCCCCACAGAAGGTTGCACATGAGGAACTGCAAGCATTGCTGGATGAAGATTCGTCTCAAAAGCAAAACGAACTAGCTGAACAACTGTGGGTATCTCAGTAAACCATTTCCAGTCGTTTACGCGCAATGGGAAAGATTCAGAAGGACGGAAAATGGGTGCCACTTGACCTGAGCCAGAGGAACAAAGACGAGCATGCCATGAAGTGTTTGAATCTGTTGAATAAACAACACAGAAAGTCTTTCCTGTGGAAAATCGTTACGGGTAATGAAAAGTGGATATAGTACGACAATCCCAAACGCAAGAATCTCTGGGAAGCAACGGCTTCCACACCGAAACGCAATATTAATTCCAAGAAAGTTCTGCTGTGCATCTGGTGGGCTATGAGGGTGTGCTCTATTGTGAGCTATTGGAACAGGGTCAAACTGTAACTTCTGATCGCTACAAGCAGCAATTGCTGCGATTGAACCAGGAAATCTCTCGGAAACGTCCATTCACAGGGAAAGAATTGTGACCCGTGAAATTACTGCATGACAATGCCAGGCCGCATGTCGCGAAATCGGTCAAAGAAACGTTATTGACGCTTGGCTGGGAAGTTGTGAAACACCCGGCGTATATTCCTGACATAGCTCGTTCAGACTATCATTTTTTCCGATCGGTGCAACATGGTTTGTCAGCTGTACTGTTCCGGACATGCGACAAAGTGCAAAAATTGTTTGACGACTTCATCGCGTCACACGACGAAGTATTCTTCATGGCTGGAATCCGTCAGCTGCCCGACCGATGGCGGAAGGTGATAGATAATGACGGCGCATATTTTGATTCGTAAACGTATTGTTGTTTTCTCTCAAATTACGTGTTGCATTGTCTTGAAACGCTTTGAAACTTATTTGTACACCTAATGGTAATGTTTCACAAAACCTCTGAATGAAATTTTATTTTTGATAGATATAATAGCTTTTGTCTTAAGAACTTCACAGACTGAAGCATAGGTATCGTACAAATCACCTGTACAGTAATTTAAGTACTCCATTTCTTACACTGTAGCACAAAATGGGAGAGAGGGGAAGGAATATCCGGTGCCACAATAATAAAAATTTCATGCGATATGCTATCCACAATATCCGATCGCATTATATTAGGTGTACAAATAAGTTTTAAAAGGTTTTAAGACAACGCAACATGTAATTTGAGAGAAAACAACAATACCTTTACGAATCAAAATGTGCGCCGTCATCATCTATCACCTCCCGCCATCGGTCGGACAGCTGAAGGATTCCAGCCATGAAGAATACTTCGTCGTGTGACGCGATGAGGTCATCAACCCATTTCTGCACTTCGTCATATGTACGGAACCGTACTAGCAGACAAACGTGTTGCATCGATCGGAACAAATCATAGTCTGAAGGGGCTATGTCGGGACTACACGCCGGGTGCTCCAAAACTTCCCAGCAAAGCGTCAATAACGTTTCCTTGACCGATTTCGCGACATGCGGCCTAGCGTTGCCATGCAGTAATTTCACGGGACGCAATCCTTTGCCGGTGAATGGACGTTTCCGAGAGATTTCCTGGTTCAATCGCAGCAGTTGTTGCTTTTGGCGATCAGCAGTAACAGTTTAACCTTGTTCCTATAGTTCATAATAGAGCACACCCTTTATATCCCACCAGATGCAGCAGAACTTTCTTGGAGTGAATATTGCGTTTCGGTGTCGAAGTCTTTGCTTCACCGGTGTCCACCCAGTGTTTTTTTGCGTTTGATATTGTCGTACCGTATCCAATTTGCATCACACGTAACCATTTTCAACAGAAAAGATTTTCTGTTTTGTTTATTCAACAGATTCAAACACTTCATGACACGCTCATCCTTGTTCCTCTGGCTCAGGTCATGTGACACCCATTTTCCTTCCTTCTGAATGTTTCCCATAGCGCGTAAACGATTAGAAATGGCTTGTTGAGTTACTCCCAGTTGTTCAGCTAGTTCTTTTTGCGTTTGAGATGAATCTTTATCCAGCAATACTTGCAGTTCCTCATGTGCAACCTTCTGGGGGCGCCGCTACGCTCTTGATCGCTAACATCAAAATCACATGCTTTAAACCGTCTAAACCAAAAACTCACACGTGCTTTTCGATACAATATTCTCCCCCAGAACAGAACAGATCGATGCATATGGTTTTGCAACACTTTTGTGATGAAATTCGTAATAAATGCAGTATCGCTTGCCATCTTTCACCTACCGATGTGCAAGAGCGTTTGACTTTTGGGCAAACTTCTGTGTTATATTTTATACCCTGGACCAGTTACGGTCACATGGCAACAACGCGGGGGAATGTCGGATATGTAAATTAGCGGTATACGTTACATAAAAAGCGCTTTAAATTTATTTGTATACCTAATAGAGCTTCAAAAACAGATCTTCAAACAGATGATTGAAATTTAACAGTTAATTAAACCTCATGCATTCCCACGTATCGCTCCAATTACCGGTAATTTCCGGTCATATGAATATGTAAAATGTGAGATTTTTCAGTTCATATGCGAAAGGAACTGCAGAAAGTTTTCTCAAAATTCAGGATTTTCCTAGTGTAAGAAAAATCCGTAAAATTCAGGTTTTTTCCATCATGTATCGAAAATTTTGAATCAAAAATATGCTTCATTAATTCACCAAAGAATGCAGGGAAAATGGCTTGTGGATTTTAATAAAGCTGTTTTCAGTGCAGGGGATCGAGCAGAGCTTTTAAGTAGAAAAAGAAGTTTTAACTTTTTTTGATCTCTTTGATAAAGTACTTATTTAAAATTTTTGCAAGAACCCGATGCTTATGCCGGTGCAGCCTTTACAACGAATTTGTTTGCTAAACAGAAATTTTTGTCAAATGCGGCTTTTACACCGATGCAGCGCTATGTCCGAAAATTACGGTAGTTACCATTCATAAATTATAACAATGGTGAAAATCTTCCAAATACCTGGAGACAATGTTAAATAGAAAAAGTCATCGCTCTTTCCACGTTTTCTTTAATTAAAACGTAGATTGCTGGCCACCGTAGCGTAAGGCGAACGTACTAGGCTAGTTATCGAGCGATATGGGGTTCGTTCCCAGCGGTGTCCGGATAACAATTTTTCGGTTCCTGTGTGTTAGTTAAAGAAAACGTGGAAAGAGCTATGACTCCGTTTATTTCAAGTTATAACAAATTTAGACATGTCTATCTGGTTTCGCTTACCACATACATGTCACCAAGGCGAAGTTTTTATTATTATTATTAATCAGTGGCGTATATTCGAGGCTAGCTGCGAAGCCCAGAGAATGCGCAAATAAAACTGAATTAAATATACACAAATAAAAGTCAATTATCGACGGCATAACGTAGGTCTTCGAGAGACTTCGCTGTTCTGATGCGAAGAGCTTAAATACTATCTCCTGCTAGCGTTTCCATGACAACATAAATGAGCTACGGAGCTCGTGAGTGGCCATTGATTTGGCCAAGGGTTCGCTCCGAAAAAACGAAGACTTCGGACTACCCCAGTCCCTCCATGCTTCCAGCGCGTGTTTCGCGAGACTTGTTCCAGTTTGTGTGAAGTGTCAATGAATTAAAATCAGTGATATTTTATCTTAAATTCGTGGCTTTGTTGGATTCGAACTGTTTTGATAAATTTTGTGAAAGCTTCCCTGAACATCTACTATCAGAGCTTAAAGAACTCTATGCTTCAAATTTTTTATACAGCTCAATTAAAAAAAACTGAAGGTGTTTTATTCGCTTGGTGAAAGCAAAACAAATCAGTAAGAGACATTACTTGTTACATAAAGTTGAATAATTGGACATAGTGTTTATTGAGGTGTACAAATTAGCAGATTAATATTAAACTGTTCATCAACAACTGCAACTGCCAAAAGAAGTTTTTCCGTATTAAAAAGAATCAAGATATATCTTAGAGACACAAGGACATGCACATTCGAGCAACTTGACTGGTTTGTTAATAGAGAAAAACATTATTTTTAAATATGAAAAAGTACTAGGAAGAAATATTTTTGCGAAAATGTAACACTCAAATTCACACAAATGGAAAGAAGAATGGAGTTCCTGTACAAATAGTGTTCAAATCCTAATCCTCATAATTACACTATCTACCAACAAGTAATTGGACAGCTCTGCAATCGACGATATCTTCGGTCCTGAAACACGTCACGGCCGCCGCCGTTAAATATCGTGTGGGAAACAACAACGCAACCAGTCGCATGCAAGATGCCACGCAGTTCGGAGCTATCTGATTTCGAGAAAGGTGTAATCGTCGGGTATCACAGAAATAGCCGATCCATACGTGACATATCCAGCGAGTTGAAGTACCCAAAATCGACAATTGCCTACGTGATTGGCAAGTGGAAGATGAGAGGTGACTGTCGGAATGTGCCCCGACCCGGCAGACCCACAACATTGGGAGTCAGAGACCGACGGGTGCTGGCCAGAGAAAGTCGGAAGAACCGCCCCAAATCAATGGGCCACATCCGCGAGGAGTTTCTACAGGCATCCGGGAGTGTTCTTTTGATGAATACCATCCGTAAGAAAGCCCATCTGCTCGGTTATCATGGACGTGCTACCGCCTATAAGCCGTTGATCACCAAGTCCAATACCGCTGCTCGGCTAACGTAGTGCAAAGAACGTCGACAGTGGACCGTTGAACAGTGGAAACAGGTTCTCTGGAGCAACGAATCAAGGTTCACCCTCTACCGTTCGGATGGCAGAGTCTGGGTTTGGCGTCTGCCTGGAGAACGCTTCCTGCCGGAATGTATTGTGCCAACTGTGAAGTTCGGCGGCGGTGAAATTATGCTATGGGGGTGTTTCTCCTGGTATGGCACGGGACCCTTGGTCGCGCAATTCCTGGTAGAATCAACGCCGAGACCTACTGCACCATTTTGGATGACCATGCGCTTCCTACGTTGTGGCAGTTTTACGGGGTGGACCCATGTTACTTTCAGGATGACAATGCCACCTGTCATGCTGCGAGGTCCACCATGGCTTGGTATGGTGACAATGGGGTTAATCGAATGGACTGGCCTGCGCAGAGCCCGGACCTTAACCCTATCGAGCACCTCTGGGACGAGTTGGAGCGTCGACTTAAGGGGTGCCCCCACCGTCCGAAATTGGTGAAGGAACTGACCTGTCTTCTCCAAGCCGAGTGGAAGAAAATACCGCTAGCCGTCGTACAACGCCTGGTTGAGAGTATGGATCGCAGCTGTAATCGCCGCTCGTAGAGGTTCCACCAACTATTGAAGGTGAATAAACTTCGTTTTCCTTTGCTATCACAGGTGTCCAATTGCTTTTAGGTAGATAGTGTTTTTGGTATCATGTTAGCAATAGCATGTACGTAAAATTTAGAAAAAAAATGTTACTTCTATTACTTAAGAATTAAAAAATAAACTTTGCAATTTTTAAAAAACTATACTGTATGGGGGCAGGGCAGGTGAGATAGCCCAGGTTTCGGACCCAAGATACACCACTATTCTAAATATATATTTCAAGAAATTAGTTCAGTGTGAACCTAAGACGTACTAGGTAAAATGGTAAATTCAAAACTGGTGATTTCAAAATTATACGGTGAAACACATGGCATGGCAAAGTGTAATTTCCACAAATAAATAGAACATCATATTATTGGTAGATTAAGACATTAATTTGCCATGTAACTTTCCAAGCGGAATGGGATTCCGAATATATTAATTCCGCGAACACTAAGCAATTGGATTCGGAATCATAAGCTTTCCCTTTCATAATGCCTTAGTTCTATGGTTGGCTTTTAGTTAATGAAACACACGATCACCACCATTCAGATTCGGAAATGAACTGAAATTAATGCTGGATTGACACCTTAGCGTCAAGAGACATGATAAGAGGGAAATAACAAATCATGAAATAACTTACTGTGATCGTGATTGGTTAATCATTTCTTTGCTTTCCGTCGAATATTTTGACATTGAGGTGTAAACATCGAGCCTAACACTTCTGTGAAATTATTATCTACGGAATACATACACTTTCTACCAATTGGTATCCAACTGATTCGGAATGAAACCACAAAATGCGCTCTACCATCTTCAATCGTACAAAGGCCGTTCCATAAAAACTGAGAGCAAAATCACACAAAATGAAGAAATATAGGTACAGCAAAATGTATGTTTTTCTTTCTCAAAGTATCTTCCCCCGGATGATATGCAATTGTCAAATCGTTCACTCCACTTTTCAAGGAATGTGGTGAAGGCATTTTGTAAAAGCTGCTTTAGCGACCCCTGTACAGCTTGAATAATGTCAGCATCTGTGTGGAGTATCGCCCCACGTAGCTTCTCTTTCATTGTTTGAAATAACCAGAAATAGCACTGGGCGAGGTCAATAGACTATTTCAATACTGCATTTCGTAAGAAACTGTTGAACACTAGCAGCCACATGTAGGTGGGCGTTATCATGGATGGTGTAGGGTCCACTTGCCCAACAATTCCGGTTGCTCAATCGACATGTGTCGTCGCAGACGCTTCAAGACTGAAATGTAATACTCAGCATTGACAGTAATTCGTGGAGGAAAAGCATGCTGGTAGACTACATCTTTATGATCAAAGAAAATTATCAACATCTTGCCCAACAATTCCGGTTGCTTCGAAGAGCATTTACCCACTCCTCTTCTGTAGCCTTCCGTGAGCAGGAACTTCAAAAGATATATACCATTGCTTATCAGCACGGATTTTCTCATTCAGATGTCCATAGAATCTACCGAAAAATCCAAAGTTCAACATTTTTACCCTGACACGTGAACGAAAGGATATCAAATATGTTGGATCGATGACTTACGTCCCTCATGTGAACGGTAGTTTATTGAACATCTGTCACAGTCACGGTGTCGGTTTTGGGTTAAAAACATCGAACATTTATTCCCTGATTAAAAATGATCGGGACTGTGTTGAATTGTTGGACAAATGTGGCATCTATTCCATTTCTATGAAATCTGTCGATCCTCAAGTCAAGGACCTCATATACATCGACTCAACCCTACGGAGACTGCAAACAAGAATTAAGGAACACCAATATAGTGTAAAAAATGGCTCTTCATCGACTGCTTTAGCCAGGCTTTCTTCAGCTGGTACACATTACACATCTTGGACAGACGTCTCCATTCTTTCTACCTCTACTACGAGGGAAACAGTGCTCTTTACAGAGAGTCTGCACATTTTGCATCGAGTGGGCACTTGTTGCAACGATGAAGTACCCAGCTATATTTCCCAGGCCTGGAAAACTTTACTGTCCTCGATTCCTGTTTCTTTTTCTAACATAGCAGACTCTGGCCATCATTAATAGAACTCTATAGGCCTCTATTTGCTCACATTACGTTAGAGCAAGTGAACTTTCTTGTATTTCTTTCCTCAGTGTGAACGATTGGCAACGGCACCGATACATAAATGTGTTTTCTGGAACTCTAACTTGTCTTTCATCTGATGATGTGCTCGTAGCGAGCACGAAAGTACTCATGTTGTTTTAAACCATGTAAATAGATTTTAACTTGTGTGTGTGATTTTAGTTATTAAAGTTTGCATGGAACTAGAACCATTCGGCAAGTTTGTACATCGTGCGTTAACAGCAAGTTTCTTACCCTGAGTAGATTATCAACATCACCTTCTCAACTGATTGGGTTTGGCTGACTTTTTTCGGAGGAGGCGAGCCTGCGTGTTTCCAGACACTCGTTGCGCTCTTCGTGAGGTGATCGAAATAGTGGACCCATGTTTCATCGGCAGTTATTACTGTGTTTAGAAAGTTCGGATATTTTGCAATCATTTGTTTCTACTCATGAAATACCTGAACTTTGGCTGACAATTTTTCTCTCGTCAGTTGATGATGTACCCGTCGAGGACACACACGATGCATCAGTAATTTATCGCGTAGAATGAGGAATGCCGACTTTTTTTGAAATATTAGTTGACGCCGCTATCTTTTCACACGTCACTCGTTAATCGTCTTGCAGTATTGACCGAACAGTGTTAACAATATGCTCCGTAACAACACTTTCAGGTCGACCAGGCCTAGGAGCAAATTCTGCCGACAAACTCCCTTTTTTGAAATCATGGTGCCATTTAAAAATCGTTGATTCACCCAAACATTTATCGTTGTAAGCTTTTTTCATTAGATCAGCTGTTTGTGGAGCCGTTTTACCCAAGCGATAGCAAAAGTTCCTCGTACAGCGCTTTTTACCTAACACTGAATAATTCACCTCCATAGCTGTATGGCGAAATGCAGACGTATCTTAAACAACTGCGCAATAACAAAACCAGAATCGTCTGCCACGGCTAATAACTGTTGCCATAGATACTTCCTTAAGTAATTTAGTCGTCTGCGTGGATACATCTCCCCTTCGCAATGTTGCAAACTCAGAAAACAAATAATCTCAGTTTTTATGGAACGGTCTTTGTACATGCATGGATATTACATAGGATGTCAGGCAGCCCCCTGAAAGCCTCTTGCTCGGGAACCCAAACTGTCGAAGTCGGTCCCTGCTCCAGACCATAATGCCTGCAGTGGGGTAGGTGTGGCGCTCAATAGTGAGGTTGGGATTATGCCTTTGACCCGAGGACCTCCACACCCGGACACGATGATCATCTGTCCCCAAAACGAAGCGGCAATCGTCGCTAAACACCACGCGTCGCCAGTCTGTGGCGTTCCACGTTGTTGTGGTTTGACACCACTGCACACGGAGCTGGCGATGTTCCGGTGTTAATGGCAGCACACGTAAAAGGCGCTGGGATCGCTGATTCGCTTTCGTAAGGCGTCGGGAAATGGTTTGTGGGCATACAGAAGCTGCTACATCTGCCAGTATAGTCAACCGGGTCTCCGTGGCATCCGTTTGTTCCTGCCGCACGATCCGCTTCGATCCTCGCTACCGGTGGTTCTCCTTGTCCGTCTGGAGTAGCTCCGTCGTGTGCAAGTTCTATCACGTGTCCAGTGTCCCAAACACAATCAGACGGTATGTAGAGAACGATCCACTTGGCGGGATATTCGGCACGCCGACCACCCTGCCCCTATGATCATGCCTCTCAAAGTCCGTAAGTTGCGTTAATTGACGTCTCTGGCGCCTAACCGGTATTTTTGTTACTCTGTGCTTTTGCTTGCGTCGGCCGGTGCTTTTCGCTTTCATGGGGCATCGACTACATGCCGGTTTATAAGGCTGCCGGTTCGTGCTTGAAGCGTCACCATACTGTAATGCACACTCGCACCAAACGTGAATCCTTTGCATACCAGCACACTAGCTATTTGCAAAATTTCGCGGTTGTAGCATGTTTCCTTCTAGGTGCGCGAATTTCATTGTCCGTGAGTGTATGTCTAATTAAGGTTTCAACTTCACGTAAAGTGAAGCTATCTGGGTTTAACTTGAAGTGCCGACCCAGTGGCGGTGTGGAATCAGCGATGGCTTGACATCATGTGTCCGGGTTCAAATCCCATGAGGCATGGATGTTGTGTTTGCCTTATGGCACTGGTTCGCTCCCTTTCCTGGAACCAGTGATCCTAAATTAAGGACGGGCGACAGCTTATTGCCTACTGAGTCACTCTCACCGTGGTCGTTAAATCTCCAATAGAAAAAAAGAAAACACTTGAAGTAATTCTGTAAGCCTTGCAGACGTACCTTAAACAACTGCGCAATAACAGTGTTACAATGAAACCAAGTTACTAAGACCAATTTAAGGCGATCACATGCGTAGTGATTTGCAGAAAAGTTTAAACGTTACGGGAATTCGTAGTTACAACCTACAAACATTACTTTAAAAATAATGTTTTACATGGATTATTAATATTTTTGGATTCGTAGAATATGGATTTTATTTTCCGAGCATTTCTACTGGCGCAAGAACCGAAGAATGAAAATTAAATGAAACGCTTCTAAAGAATGGTTGCAAAGAAGCCGAGCTTGATGTCCATGGGAACAGAAGGCCATTAATAATTTTTTGTGTGCAGAAATAGTAATATGAAAAGGATATGAGTTATCAGGTACAACCCAAAAATGTGGGGTGCCTGCCTGCAACGAAAATCATTTGGGTTCAACCGCTCTCTGAATGAAAAAGAACAAGCAGATATTTTTATATTTGGAAAGCTATGGTAAAATAAGAGAAGAAGATAAAATGCCGATCAATTCAACGAAGTATCTCGCTTTCGTTTTCTCTTTTGAATACCGAAAACATGAAATCAGGGGGGAAAAGGCTTATTTTTTCAGAGGAAAAAATAATTACGTAGACACGACACAAGTACTGAAGGAGGGAAAAGGCAGTAAGAAAATAACAAATTCAGTTTTGTGTAATTGCCGGAAAAAGGAAATTTCTGTGGAAAATATTCGCAACAATAAGACGAGAATCAGCAGTAGCTCCATGGAGGAATAACAAAGAGGAAATATTTACATACATGCGTGGGAATAATACTATGACGCAGCTGTTCAGAAAGTAAACATAATGAGGTAACTTGGGCTGGCTCAAAAATAATTCATCGCACTTTGTAGTGGGGGATAATTGCCCAGTGACGAATGAATAGCAAAAGAGCAGATCCGAATGACCTTCAGAAAACAATAAATGGGCTTTGTAAAGCATAATTGTTTAGAAAACGACATGTTCTCCGAGGAGAAAAATCAAGAGAAAAACATTCAACTTCGTTTTGAAGGTCTTCAGGAACAGAGCGTTGCTTTCGGTGTTAAATTGTCATTACTGTATTCTTCCGGCAATTTTCAGTTCCGCTTATTTCGTGTTAAACTAATGCTCATTTCGTGTTAAACGATATCATATTTAGAAATTAATTCCAATTTAATTTCTAAATTTAGTAACAATTAATTTCTCGCATATAATGTTCCATAACGAAGCAATGATGAATTCAGAATAGGATTTGAAATGAAAATCTACGTTTCACAAAAACCAGAAGGAAACCAAAGCATTTAAAAATATATTTTTTATTCACACATTGGAAGAAAAATGTACGCAACTTTTAGTTAATACCGGATAGGACCACCTCTAATGCTAGTGACAGCAAGTATGCGAAACGGCATGTATCGTACGATATGTTTTCAGTTCTTTTTGGTCCAAAGACAGCAATTTCGGCAGTAAAATATCGCACAACTCTGTCAGTGTTCACAGAAGAGGGCAGAGGAGGCGAACAGTTTTTTCCAATATGTCCCTTTCATTCTCAATAGGATTAATATCAGGTGACTGTACTGCAAATTTTTTTCTTAAATACACGAGCCACTTTCCGCGATTCCTTTCGTCAATTAACGAAGCATACGTATTTCTGATACAACCTTTTCCGTGAAATAACGGAAAGAAACCTGAATTTCACGGACTTTCGTGCGACAGGAAAATTCTGAATTTTCAGAAAACTTTCCGAAGTTCCTTTCTTATAAATGAATGAAACACGGGATTACACTATTGCACAATACAAATTTGGAAGATGATTTTGGAAGATTCCTTTCTTATATTGACGGTAAATTTCCGTTTTTTAGATGTTTTAACGGAAAATTCTGAATTTTCAGAAACCTTTCGTAAGTTCCTTTCTTATCAATGAATAAAACACGGAATTACACCATTGCACAATACAAATTTCGTAGATGATTTTGGAAGATTTCTTTCATATATTGACAGTAAATTTCCGTTTTTAAGACGTTTTAACGAAAACTTCTGAATTTTCAGAAACCTTTCCGCAATTCCTTTCTTATACTGACAGTAAATTTTCGTTTTCAAGATGTGTTAACGGAAAATTCTAAATTTTGAAGAACCTTTCCGCAGTTTCTTTCGTGTGTTAAAGGTAAAACTCCGTTCTGCCTTTTTCCGTATCCATACGACGAAAACATTCTGCTAATAGGAAATATTCGCAGGAATACAATACTAGTTAAATTAATTGGTAAACTTCAATCGTCTGTCAAATGAACTGATTTGGAAGTCCTGTAGCGAGATAGAATATTGTGGATAGCATATCGCCTAAATTTTGGTTATTGTGGCACAGTAAATTTCTTTTCCTTTTTACCATTTTATGCGCCTGCTATTATACACAGTCGAGTCACATTATTGTGACGACCTCCTACTTTTGACGTCAACAGCGCGTAGCCAATGAAACAAGGCACGTGTCGTGAGCTGGCTTGGAGAGAACATAAGGTGTGCTGTAGGCATTCTGAAAACACATCACTCGTTGCTGTCATGGATAAAAGGACAGATTAATCAGATTTGCAAAAAGGGATGATTATCGGCTTTCGGGCCAAGGGTGGCAGTATTTCTGAAACAGCGAAGTTTCTGAACTGTTCGTGTGCTGCTGTGGTTAAAGTGTAGCGTGATTGGAGAAATAGCACCATTGCTCTCTATTATTCTTTTATTTATCCCTACCTGTCCTATTGTCTGCTTGTTTGGGTTGGACAACTAAATGTAACATTAAAGTGGTTCCACCTAAAATCTCTGCCTTATGTTTCCAATGGTAAAACTTCTTTACATATTTTCTTCGCATTTAATGTATTCCCAAGGATGAAAATTTGCACACCGATAAAACTAACTTTTAGTTATAGCATGGGATACTTAACACTTGCTAAATCATAACCATAATTAAGCAGTCCAACATTTTTTTGCCCACTGACATCATCAACGTACAGATCGCGCCATCTATTAACAGGTCTAAGCGTTACTAAAAGAAAAATAATCGATTTTTAATGTAATTATGGTTATGTTTTAGCAAAAATATTAAGTATCCTGTGCTATAACTTAAAGTTAGTTTTATCGATGTGCAAATTTTCATCCTTGGGAATACATTAATTGTGAAGAAAAGATATAAAGAAATTTTACCATTGGAAACATAAGGCACAGATTTTAGGTGGAACCACCTTAATAGAATTTCTCCTTCACAAAAAAAATTTGTTTGTTTGTTGAATCCACTGGAAAATGTGAAAATGCTGTTCAGTCGTTATAAATTATTGATCTTTGAGAGATTATACAGTTATCGACTGATGTTGTTAATGCATGAGCCTGTCTATGCCAACAAACATCTCAACTTAATAAATTTGTGTTATCCTGCACATAGTTATCAAACTCGTGGGTATGATAACTTTTTAATTCCAAAGACTCGTACTAATGCGCTGTATTGTTATATTATTACTCATTGCCCCTGTCTCTGGAACGGGTTGCCGATTCATATAAAATCACTTGCTAGTTTTGTATCGTTCAAAAACGCACTGAAGGAATATTATGTTAATATTTAAATTTGATTAATTTTAGTTATATCGTATTGCAGATGTGAGCATATAAGTTTAAAAATATGTAATTACTTGACTTGATATTTTTTCTTATTTTAGAGGCCAGGTGCTAGTCAGGCTATCATTGGCCTTTTTTCCTGGTTCCCTGCTTTGGTGCTATACAGTTAACTGCGTGTAACACGGCAAATAAATAAAATAACAAGTTAGTAAAATCACGCAATGCACTGATTATGATACGCGTTCTAACATACCAGAAATCATTACTCAAGTTGTGAGGATAATGTCTGTGGAACAACTCTCGCTCCTGTGAGAGAGTTATTCCACAGCCATTATCCTCATAACCTTTGACCCCATTTCGATGATATTAAACAAAACCAGTTCAGTACATCTCCGTAACAACATACTGAAGTTTTGTCGAAATAGAAGTATTTTTAGTCAAGTTATGATGATAATGGCTGTGTAATAAATCTCGCTCCTGTGCCCTGACAATGATCATATGATCATGTGTAGGGGATTTTAGGTAGGGAGTGTCTGACCCCAGGTCTTAAATAACCCTTGGAAATCGGAAACTAGGAGATTTAGGCTGCCTGGGATCGAACCTGAGGTCCTTTCCGTGGCAGTCAGGAACGTTGCCCACTCGGCCACCCGCGGCATTCTGTGCCCTGACATTTGAGCCCATTTCCATTATATTCAACATAATTGGTTTAGTATACTTCCAAAAGAACATACTAAATGTTTGTCGCAATCGAAGAATTTTTACGTAAGTTATGACGCATAAGGGCCATGGAATGGATCCCGCTTCTATGTCCTGACCTTTGGCCCCATTTCGTCCATTTTCAATAAGGTTCGTCCCCAGAGTGTCCTCTATCACATACTAAAATCTTTCATCGAAATCGAACCATTTTTACCCGAGTTATCGTGCGGACCAACAGACAGGCAGACAGACAAAGGTGGAGCATATAAGCTTCTTCAACCTTTCGGTTGGAAAGCGTAAATGATACATATTCATCTGACTACATAACGTTCATCCATCCATCGCTTTACTGTTCATTCATCGCTTTCTAGTCGAAACTGTAAGCGGATTTTTCTGTTTTTTTCCGAATGGGAAACGACTTCCAGAACCCAATTTCTTCAACTTCCTACACATGGATCGGGTTGAATTGGGCGCGCCTGTTTCTGGTTGACCTTAGAAGTCGTTTTCTGCACACGAAAAGACGTGCTATTCCGTATAGTCCTCCTCATAGCAAAACGAACACGCTCTTTTAGACCAGCTCTTCGGCCGTATTTTTGCCTTTTAGATTTAGAAGACCCGTTTGTCTTCGAGTTATAGGCTCCTCTTTGAAATGGTAACTTTTGAGAAACTAGTGCTTTCTTTTGTTTCGTTCATTGTGGCACCCCGCTAATCATGGATATTGTCCACCTGATCGAAAAGGTCACTTGACCGAAAATCACTTGATCGAAAGGTCACTTGACCTAAAATCACTTCGCCGAAAATCATTTGATCGAAAGGTGCATTTCACTGAAAGGTCACTTCACCTAAAAGTTCATTTCATCGAAAGGACATATTTGATCGAAAAGTTCATTTCAGCGAAGGATTACTTTTCCTAAATGTTCATCATATCGAAATATCATTTCATCGAATGGTCAGTTTATCGAAAACTTAGAATTTTGTTGAGAGATCTGTTGGAGTGCGGTGCAGTGTTTTGAAAAACTGACCACCTAAACATTATCGGATTGTATAAAAAATACACTTTTAATTTCGCTGAAAAACCTTCCCATGAGTAGAATTTTCGAAATATAAAATTAATTATAAGGCTTAAATCTGTGCCTTTTTGTCAAATTTTAATCCTCTGAACTCATATTCATAAGGGTTTCATAGCAAATCAAGTACATACTGTTCCACTTTTACTCAAAGACAAAACATTATTTTTTTGACCGTAGGCCTATACACAGACCATTTTAACAGATTTTAACCCTACTCATATTCATAAGCATTACATAAAACGTAAAGTAATTTTTATGTAAACCTTATGAACATGAGCACGCACGGTAAAAATTTGCTAAAAAGGCCTAAGCCGAAACCTAGGGCCCTAAAATTTATTAATTTTGCCTGAAAAAATGTGCAACATTATTAACTTGACTTTTTATGTAAACCTTATGAACATGAGTTCCCACGATTAATATTGGATTAAAATTGGGTCCAAGGCCTAGGGACCTAAAATTTATTCTTTTTGCTTAAAAAAATTTGCAACATTGTTAATTTTACTTTTTATGTAAACGATATGAACATGAGCACTGGACATGACTTTTATGTAAACCTTATGAACATGTTTAAAATTTGCTAAAAAGGCCTAAGCCGAGGCCTAGGGACATAAAAATTATTTTTTTTTTGTCCTAAAACTAAATCTTTGCGTTCTCTGTGACACGGAGAAATCAAAAGTGCAATTTGAGTATGATAACCTAACGTTTCGGTGGTCTGTCTGCCGAACTTGCACCATGCTTCAACAGATCCTGTAATGAAATCCAAATTTTTCGATAAACTAACCTTTTCGGTGAAATGACCTTTCGATGAAATGAACTTTTAGGCAAAGGGACCTTTCGGTGAAATGAACTGTTCGATCAAGTAACCCTTCGGTGAAATGTACCTTTCGGTCAAGTGACCCTTCGGTGAAATGAACGTTTCGATCAAGTGATCTTTCGGTAAAATAGTCCTTTCGGTGAAGTGATTTCCGGTCAAGTGACCCTTTGGTGAAGTAAACGTCGGGCAATTGAACCAGACCCGCTAATCATGCGTCTGTGATTAGAGCTTTTTTCGAATTCCAATCGATCCTGTTTTTTTTTTCTTATGTTTATATGAGTTACTGAAGTCTAATAATTTGTGGTCTTTGTAAAGAACAATGCGAAACAGCATAAGCAAGTGCGACAGTTACGTTTGAGTATATCACCGGTTATTTGCTGCGACAGTTTTAGCATAAATGTTAGCGAGAAATAGGTGCGTATTTTACTGGCTGCTATGTGCATAATGTCTGTTGGTTGACTCAAAAATGCTTTAGAAGTCTTAATTTGATATTGCACTTTGTTGATTAGCATGAAATTGCGACTTTACCGCATTTAATAAAATTTTCCTAGATAACCGCACTGAAACAACTAATCGAAACGGGCAATAGCTTTCACGGGCATTCCTACATAGCCTAGCATTAAAAAATTTACTTCTACGAAATATCGTCGGTAGAGGTTTGTACTTGAGTCCTAACAAAAGTTCTGCACACTGTCCATTTTTGAGAAAAGTGTGAACTAACAGAAAAAAACTTACCTTATTGCCGTTCATTGTAGCCCCCTCCGCTGCTAATGACAGCTTGCCAGCGGTGAGGTAATTCCTGGATGCCCCGCAGTACGCCATCTTTCTTCAGCTGACGTATTACTCCGGTCACGTCCAATGACAGTTCGTCCAGAGATTCGTAGAGGATGCCACGGAAACGATTTTGTAACTTTGGGCAAAGATCAAAATCGGATGGACTGAGATCAGGGCTGTATGGTGCGTGGGACAAAGTTTCCCAGCCGTATTTCGACAAAAGTCACAGTACCGACGCTGCACCATGACACGATGCGTTGTCAAGCAACAAGATCGCTCCCGCTTCCAACACGTTGGGGCGATTTTGACGAATTTTCAGTCGCAATTTCGTCCTCAGAAAGTTGCGATAATATTGTGCGTTGCCTTTCCCCCTGCCGGCACTCGATCAGAGACCACATCACCCTGGGTATCGTACGCAAAAATCATCATTTGCTTCAATTTGGATTGTTGCCGACGACACTTTGAGGGGCGTGGGGAATTTGGATGCCTCCATTCTGCTGATTGTGGCTTCAGTTCTGGCTCAAACTCCCGGATCCAAGCCTCACCAATTGCGACAATTCTGTTTAGGAAGGTGTTGCCCTCGTTTTCTAATCTGTGGAGGTGATCCTGTGCGATACTCACTCGGGCGAGTTTTCATTTTCCCAGTGAGTTGGTCAAAATCCGGTGAATAGACATAATAGACGAATTTTCCTGATGAGCAATCTCTTCGAATGTCAAACGGTTATTCTGTTCGATAAGCGTTGCAACAATGGTGACAGATGTTTTGTCTGTCGCCGTTTGAGATCGGCCTGAGTGGTGATCATCTTCGATGCTTCTTAGGCCCTCCAGAAAGCGCGATGCCTACCTAGGAATCATTCTTCGATCAAGAGCACCTTCCCAACAAACTCCTTGCAAGGCAGTGTGGATCTGGGTCGGAGTTTTTCCCGCAGTGTTTCTGTTTTTACGACTCTACCTAAGGAGCTGCACGCTTCCATTTCCAAACCTTCCCACGTCCACACAGCAAATGATAGCGCGTTGTTCTGAAACCACTGCGTTGCGGAGAGTTTGACCTTGATATGAAGCAACCAATTTTCCAGATTGCATCATCCGCTTCCGCTTTAGATTAACATGTGCAGAACTTTTGTTATGACTCTCGTATTGATGGAAAGAGTAATTTTCGAGTTTTTAATTGTTTCAGTCACCATAATCACGCTAAGGTATTGCGTTTAAATGCAGTATATAAAGTGATACGGATTTCTAAGGATGAAGTAGAAACAGGGCAGAGAGGACAGGCTGATGACCCATATCTTATCCAGGTCTCTAGCCCAGTACGAATGATTAGCCAGAAAGTCACGCCTCTAGCCACTCGGCCATTGGCGTGTTCTTCCATGCCTATGTATGACGTGTGGTGTGCAACGTTTAAAACGCTTTGCATTGGGTATGTGAAGAGCTGAAATTCGTGTAATTGTGTTTCATTAAAGCACACTCCTGTTTTTCGCTTATTCAGAGGAAAATTGGTTCCAGAGCCACACTTCGTCAAAGGGCGACGAAATACATGACAAAACAATAAACAAAGGTCAGTCCGGGCAGTGGGATCTCCCCACTCCCAACATCTGGGGAAAATATTGACTCGGACCAATAAATAGGCAAATTTGAAGATCAGGGAGCGGTAATCATTTGTGCTGCTCAAGATTCATTTAAGAAATTCTAAAATGGCGACAGAAACCTTGAAAAAAAATCTTTTACTCGAAGAATGTATCATGAAAGAATTAATTTCAAGAACAAAGAAGCACGAAACTTTTCGGCAGTTCCAGGTGTCCTTTCTACAATATATTTTTCTGAAGTACTTCCGAACACAAAAGATTTGAAGTTGCAACGGATACTGCAATAATAAGAAGAGAAAAATAATTCCAAGCTAAAGTTTAGGATCTCAAAAACGAAGATTCTGTTTTTTTTCTTTATTGAAAGTATAACGACCACCGTGAACAACTCAGTGGGCTATAAGCAGTGGAGCGTCCCCAATTTAACGCCACTGGTTCCAGGGAAGGGAAAGAGCCAGTGGGGCGGTAAGAAAAACACATCATCCATGCCTCACCGGGATACGAACTCGGACCCTTCTCGGACGAATGGTCACAAATCATCGTTTAGACCTCTGCGCCATAGGAGTGGCGGTTCTGGGTTCTGCGTTTGTTTCGTAGTTTCATTTTAATCAATAGTCATTCATTGCAATAGCTCTGATTTTGGATGGAAATTCGCTCTAGAAGTTGATAAGCGATATTTATTTTTTTGAACATACATACAGTGAACCCTGTCTGAGGCGGATTCCATTGGACTGGAACTGGTTTCCGTTTTATGCTGACACATCCATGAAAGCTATTGGAATGGAAAGATTTAAATTTTTATCATGTTATTAACAAATTCTACACGACTCTTACACTTTCTCTTTTGTGCATTTCAATAATTTTAACTATGCTTCCCAATCGATAACATACCGTTCTTCTTTGGCGCAATGGCAAGAGGAAAACGAGCGAACACAACTCACAACGAGCAAAGGCTGCGAGTGATCATCTCATTAAATAAATGTTAGGAATTAAAATCTGAGAGCCTCATTGAAATCTGCACGAAACAGTCAGCTACGAAGACTTTACACTTTGCACCCGGCAAAGAGAGCGATGTTAGTTACATGACCTAAACCTGAGCAGCGCTACGTGCTTAAGGAAAAGACAAACTGTGAATGTGCTGCGGTGAGTGTTTGTATAGACAACTCGAAAGCAAGCTTCCTCGGTGTGTGTGTGTGTGTGTGTGCTTAATTATATTACCTTCAACCTCAAGCAAATTTGTTCCGTGTAAATTCATCATCACACTTTATCGTGTAATGCATTGTATTCTGTTAAAATACTTGACCGCACGGGAATGTCTGGGAAATTTCTGTTTTACAAGGTTCATTTACTCTCCTGCTATTTCCGTTTCGGCGTTAGGCAGTTTCTTTTTAGACATGTTAAATGGTACGAATTTGCTATCTATCATTTCAGAACAGTTTTGAGTAGGCTTCCGTTTAATGCAGGTTCCGTCTCCTACAGGTTTTATTGTATGTACAAAATTTACATAAAATTGTTATTGTTTTCATACATTTCATTTCCTATTAGTTCTTCATTTTATATTAATTTCGATTAACTTTGATTAATAAATCGTATAGTTCTGCGGTATTTCACCTGTATGCCCCAGATTTAAGAGTAATTGCTTCATATACCTGCTCAGCTCTTAAACACCGTTATTTCGGTAGGTATTTTAGGCCCAGTGACTTTAAATTCTCAAATCTGCAATGAACTATGTTAGGATACATTCTATATTTAAAATTTTTTACAATTGCTGAAAATGTAGGCACATTAGGTAACTACTTCTTTGTAACATAGATATCATGTTAACTACATCGCATTTTGATCCGAAAGTTGTTTTAGGTTTCAAAACCTCTCTAAAATAAACGACACACATAATAAACACATGCAGTTTTGCTCTTCTTTTCCGTGTGGCCCGCCAGTCCCATTTTATTTTGTCATACGGCCGGCGATTCAGAAACAGTCGAAGGTCCCTCCTATTAGCAATTATCCATACCAAATTTAGGGTCCAGGGATTCCAGGGAAAACGGACAGACAACGCCGTAATATATGCGCCTCTCATCTGGGATTCAAGCTCGGGCTGAACTCGTACGATTTGCCAGGAAGCTCCGACTCTAACCACACATCAACATAGTAGCTATTCATACATTTCCTGAACAAGACGATCCATTAAATTAATTGGAGTCGGTCTGTACTAAGAACACGTTTCCTAAACGAGTATGCCGCCCCGGTGGCGCAGTGGTCTAAGGCGCTGGCCTCTGATCATTCGTCCGTAAGGGGTCTGGGTTCGAATCTCGGTGAGGCATGGATGTTGTGTTTGTCTTACGGCACTGGCTCTCTCCCTTCCCTGGAACCAGTGACCCTAAATTAGGGACGGGCGACTGCTTATAGCCCATTGAGTTGCTCACGGTGGTCGTTAAACCTCCAATCAAAAAAAAAAAAAATAAAATAAACGAGTATACTACCAACGACAGACTACACACGCTCCAGGATGCAGACAGCGCGCACTGCATCGCATTGTTTCCTCCATAACGTCGAACAGAACAGTAGTAAAAACTACATAACTTGTTTCGTTCATCAGCGCTCATTACATAATTTGAAATTTTCCTCTGACCATTGTCGCCGTCAGGACCGTAGCGAGCTTTTCTTACCTGGGAGGGCGAGACTTGAAATGACGCCCTTCGAGATCAAAATCGCGCTCCTTCGAGATCACAATTACACCTCATCGAGATCAAAATTGCGCCCCTTCGAGATCACGATTACACCCCTTCGAGATCCCAATTACACCCCTTCGAGATCCCAATTACACCCCTTCGAGATCAAAATTTTGCACCTTCGAGATCAAAATTACGCCCCTTCGAGATCAAAATTACGCCCCTTCGAGATCACAATTACACCCCTTCGAGATCAAAATTTCGCCCTTTCGAGATCAAAATTACACCCCTTCGAGATCAAAATTACGCTCCTTCGAGATCACAATTACACCCCTTCGAGATCACAATTACACCCCTTCGAGATCAAAATTACACCCCTTCGAGATCACAATTACGCCCCTTCGAGGTCACATATACACCCCTTCGAGATCAAAATTACGCCCCTTCGAGTTCCACTCCAAATAATAAATGGTTTTTACTTTCTCACACACTGCCATTATAGGAAAGTATTATAATCGTTCAAAAATCGCACTTCAGGTCTTTGACGTAACTTTATTAAAAATGTAAATACTAGGTAAATACCCAAGAACCACGGATTGTAAATACCAAGCAAAGCGTAAACGTTATGTGAACGCCGACAACACAACACACCACAGAAATGCACAACGGAAAACAAACCAACTCAGAAGGAATTAGTATCGGGTAGAAACGTTGCAATAGGAAGAAGCTTTAGGGAATAGGGCTTGCAAAAACTCAGTTCAAGGTTAAACGCTCAGAGAATTTTCTCACACAGACCACAAACGATTAATTAGCTCTTCATCTCAACGACATGTTTAAAAAGGTCATGGAGGTTAGGCATATCAGCACATTGTTTTCTATGCCTCCATTCACAGTTTCGGAAAATTCCGTTTATGGATATAAGATGTTCCCACCTCATGGTGTATGTTACTCGGTACCCTGGTTAACTGCATGGAATATTGCATGAGACCAACTAAAGTTTTAAAAAGAAATTACTGAAAGGTGTAACTTTTTTTTTTTTTATAACTTCTATTTTTTACATACCCAGAGCATGAATTTATGCCCCTGGAATGACCATTCTGGGAGGGAAACCGCCCTCCTGCCCTTCCGGTAGCTACGGCCGTGGTCTCCACTCACGACACCTCTGCAGCCGAAGAAGTCCGTTTCGTTTACGTCTGGTATTGATGTCTTTTGTTATAGTTTGTAATGTTGGCTTCCGATCAGTGCGCATAGAGAAAGCCAAAATATTTACTGCCTTCGTCTTCGAGTAACGTTTTTCAACCACTGCACATTTTGTCACGCCGTAACCACTGGTAATAAGCATGGGACACCGTCTGCATCGATAGATGATTACACATTTTTCATCGATTGCACTGCTGCCTGGGAGAACTACTCCTGTATTTACTGCATCGAGAGCAGACAGGTATACGTTATAAGCCTGACTCTCATGTAACATCTTAACTGGCTCGTAATTGTATTGGTATGTGACTAGAGGCAAGGCTGTCTAGAAAGTAAATAGACCATGTCGTCAGAGACATGAGTTTCCCCTTTTAATGACGTCACACGAAAAGCCATAGCTTTCGATTAGTTCCCAGTGCTATCGTGTGTGGCGTCAAACAGAACACCGAGTAACTTGAGAGTGACTTCACAAAGGGAGCGAACTCGTCTCTCAATATTGTCATGGCCTCCTCCCTATTAGCACAGCATTAAAAACTCGTAATTCTTACTAGCGCTCCAGTGGAAAGACCTAAAACTGCGTTAGCGTCTGTCACGTGATACCAATCCAGGGGTTATAAAGCAGCATTGCTTAGACAGTTGTGACTCTTGTAAAAATGTAAAGAGGAGTTAGACTTTGTTTGTTTGTTTCGGGGTTTAGGGAACACCATGAATGACTCTAAGAACTGTAAGCAGTCTTCCTCCTCAAATTAAGGTCCACTGGTTCCAGGAAAACACAGAATCAACGCCACCACACACAAACACATCACCCATATCTCACCCGGGAACTTGAATCCGGGACCATCTCTGAAGAATCGTCAGGAAGAAGTGCCTCAGAACACGTGGCCACCGGGTCGGCTAAGTATTAGTTCCATGTTCAACACAAATTTGGAAGAAGTGAATCCGTTTATTGGTGTAAATGCGACATGGATGCTAAGTCCGATAATATCCGAAAACTTGAAAATTTCGTCGTCCTGGAGCGAAAATCGAACCCGCGTCTCCCGGATAGCACCCGAGTCGCTAACCACTACACCACCCAGGACTACCAAGAATGCCGGTTATATGAATATAATATATGAATGAATGCCGGTTGCTTCGACTAGAAAATCCTGCGATGGTTATATTCAAATTAATCGAAAACTTGAATCTAAAGTTGGTCGTTCTGGGTGGTATAGCGGTTAGCATACTCTAATGCTATTCGTGAGACGCGGGTTCTATTTCCGCTACAAGATGACGAAATGTTCAAGTTTTTTGGATATTATCTGGCATCCATGTGATATTTACATCAAGAAACAAATTCACAACTTCCAAATTTGTGTTGTACATTGGTGTAATCCCGTATTCCATTAATTAAGTTCCATGTCCATCTGTTGGCCACTGTTTTATTGAGATCTTTCTGGACAATCTGCTTCCACTACCTGTTTGAGAGATTTATCTGTGTATTTTCTCCTCTGTTCTTTCTACATGGCCTAGGTTGTAGCCCGCGGAATTCAGGGCTTTTAAATCTCTGATACTTTAATGTGGGAGTAAATAAAGGTTTTATAAAAAAATTCTGCAATAAGTTATTTATCTTATCCATTAAATACAGTTAATTTACTGTGTGTTGAAAATGTTAATCAGTGCACGTTTAACTGAACAGTAGATAAAATAATATTGAAAGACCAAAATTATGAACAAACAATTTGCAGATGCTAAATGTTGAAGCGAATAACCGAAAAATGATCCTCGTTAGAAAATTTTTTTTTTTTTTTGCTATTAAGTAACTTTATTTTTTTTCATTTTACAAGATGAGTATTCCTCTGTCACATCAACGGATTTATTCTTTCCTTACATTTTTCTTTCAGCAATGATTCGAGTGAAGTCCTTTCCATAGAGATCTCACACGCATCTGTTGTAGACCGGCGTCATACAATTCTGGAAAAAATAATCAAAAAGTGAAAATAAAAAAAAATAAAAAAAAATAAAACTGAAATGTAAGGAACGTATGTGCTGAAAGATAATATTTTCGAATTATGTGAAAATATTTACCTGACTGTTCGCACAGCATAATAAAATATTGAATTGAGGCAATAATACAGTGGAACCTCGGTTATACGTTTTCCTAAGGCATGGCCTTGGAAACGCATAAATGTATAAACCATATAAAAGAAATTTCAGAATGTTAAGTACCATTGTAAAATTTTGAATGTCTCCAAAGATTAAAAAAAAAAAGGAAAACAGAACTGCATAATTTTATTTCCGCTAATTTATAATTTAAGACATACATACATGAATACTTTTTTCGCTACCTTATGCCTGTATAGGAATTTTGATTTTCGTATTGATTTTTTTATTCCAATTTTATTATAAAAACTACACTGAGGTGCCAACAAACTGAGAAGAGCGTTACCGTTTCCATTACATGCCACCACACCCATGCGGTAAATGGCATCGTCCGCAAACGACGTATATGTACCGGAAGATATCTCCGCAAGCTCAAGCAGTAACATTAGCTGTCCAGATGGCAGTTTGCCAGGAATTAAGCTACACTCATTGTCATAAAATTCCGCCCACCAAGAAGGAGGCGTCTGATTGAAATGGGATTTTAGTAGTGAGATGGTGCATACCAAGGACAGAAGTGATTACAATATCACAGTAGCTGGAAGATTTCACGCGGACATACGCTACACATTCCGGTAAGCACTACTACTGCGTCGGACCGCCTCGTGCACGGATACATGTGGTGATACGATCCAGCATGGACTCAAAGAGACGACGTAGCTGGCATCCCATCTGGTCCCATACGTGCTCGATGGGAGAGAAATCAGGTGATCTGGCAGGCCACGAAAACGTCGAAGCATGATGTTGACAGTCCTGCAAAACCCGATCCGTGTGCGGACGGGCGTTTTCTTGTAGGAAAATGGCTCCGGCCCTCCCCGACAAAAAAGGTAAAAAAAGGCAACTCATAGGGGCCGCAGGATCTCTTGTTCGTAGAGCTGGGCTGCCAACGTCCCTCGGATCACTGCGAGGGAAGTCCGGCTGTCATACGCGATGGGGCTCCCTAGACCATCACGCCTGCAGTTCGGGACGTGTGCCGCTGTACAGTGAGATTGGGATTGTAGCGTTCACCTGCGGTCCTCCACACTCTGACACGCTAGACGTCCGTCCCCATACAGAAGCGGGATTCGTCGCTGAACACCATACGTCGCAAGTCCGTTGCATTCCACGTTGCTCGCTGCTGACACCACTGCAATCGACGCCGACGATGCTCAGGTGTTAATGGCAGAAAACGTAAGGGCCGTCGAGAGTACAGATTCGCCTCTGCCAGGCGTCTGGAAATGGTTCTGGAGGACACAGGAGTCCTTCATACAGCCGCCACATGTCTCTGGATATTGGACAAGGACGTCGTTGCATCTGTGCGTGTCGCTCTCACGTTCCCACGGTCCTCTCTGCTGGCGGCGTGCCTACGTCGTCCAGAGCTGGTCCACCGTATCTGGGTGCCTTCTCGCGTCCATAACTCCCAACAAGATCGCATCGCACCGTCAGACTGGCCCAAATGGCGGCCTATTCGGCTCGCCGGCCACTCTGCCTTTCTCATTCCAACAATACGGCCTCGTTCAAACTCCGTCAGTCTCCCATACGTACATCTATGGCGGCTCCTCGGCATGTTTATCGCTCAGGAATCTCACCTGACTCTTGCCACGCGCTTCGGCACTAATATGGAGCCCTTTGGGCAGCGCCTTATAAGCCCCAAAGATTGCTATTGCAGCGCCGGTCATGGATGCGCGGGCATGTGGAATCGCACGAAACTTTAATCATTTGCATGTCTACCCTCCCCGTAGCTATTCGCTGAGATTCGCGTGAATCGCACGTTGTTGTTTTTTTTCTTAGTGCGTGGAGTTTTATGGCAATGAATGTATTTCGAGCGTATTATGATAGTTGGCGACTGAAAGATGGGTCACTCCATCTCGGAAATTACAACGAAATTTAGATTAACACGTGCCAGCTGTAAAAACGAAAGCTGTCAGAGGCACGATTCCCAAGAACTTTAGCCGAATTAAACGGCAAAGCTAAAAAAAGATTTTATTTACAATTTAAAATCAACTAAAAGACACAGGCAAGATCTTTCACAGTGACGACTGTGCTTCTTCGGATGTGGTGTCCCTGTTCCCTAATGTTCCTGTGGAGCATGTGCACCAGATCACAGAAGAAAAACTATTGCCATCCACCTATCCTGTAAGGCTACATGCCATCATGTCAGCCATTCGCCTTGTTGCGAACCGTTCTTATTTATGCTTCAACGGAATTATCTACCGACAAAAAGCTGGTACACCAACTGGTTCACTTTTGTCCCCGGTCCTCGTGGTGATATTCCTCCAGAACCTTGAGGGCAAGTTATTGGCTATGTTTTCTTTGAAGCGTTTACTTTTTATACGCTATGTTGATGATGTGTTGGTCTTTTGGCAGTACCATCGAGACCAGCTCCATTAACTGACACATGTTTTCTCTTCTCAACGATACTCCAGTATCTCTTTTACCCTCGAATGGGAATGTTCTGGTTCTCTCCCATTTTTGGATTTTCTCCTAAGTAAAAATCCTGCCTTTAATCGGTTACAATTCTCTGTCTATCGAAAACCTTCATCTGTACCTTCATGAATTCATTATGATTCTACCCACCTTCCAGCGTATAAATTAGCCCCATTACGTTTTCTAATTAACAGGGCATTTTCCCACTCGTCTTCCATTGAATTGCATCATGGGGAATATAATAGAATTTATCAGTTAGCAAGGTAGTACGGCTTCCCCCGAGGACTGGTCTCCAACCTAATTCGTCGAAAACTACGAAGCTAGACTAGAACTTTACAACGAGATGCACTCACCGTTCAATATGTGGGCTCAATGAACTTCTACCAACCTATTGTGAACATTGTGAAGAGTTTCTGCAGGAAGGAGGCGATGGGTTTGGGCATTAGAACAACTAATGCTTTTGATTTGATACGTAAAGACAGGGACTCTGTTCACTTAAAGGAAAGCCATGGGGTTTATCTCATACCACTTCGTTCCCCGGAAAACAAGGACATCTGTTATATAGAATCCACTTTAAGGAATCTTGCTTACGAATACATGATTACTGTCTTCGTTCCATTACTATTTCAACTGCACTTACCAGGACTCTGGCGAACGGAAGTGTTTTACCCGGATTGGGACTGGGTTTAGGATTCTTACATCTGCTAGCAATAAACAAACTTTACTTTTTGCGAAGGCTTTACACATTTCGCCTTTTCCTAAAGTGTGCTGCAATGAGGTAGTGATGTTTTTTGCAAACCTTATATGGGAAGCACTATTGACACGATTAAAAACTCATAATGATGATCTACTACCTTTTTAATAGTCTTAGGCTAATCACACTGGCATCTGGCATTTTGATTATTATCCCTTAAGACTGCTGACTACAAGTTACAAAATACCGTATTCAGTATAAGAGCATTGATAGATGCTGAAATGTTATTATACAGGGTAATACAAAATGATTCATCCAATTTCATTAGATCATAGCTCCGTAAAAATCAAGGTAATAATAGCGTACCGCACATTAAAATGAAGAGAAACGCACCGAGTTTAGGAATGTAACCGCTAGATGACGTAACCGTTGACAACAGACATGCTTGATTACGTATAGCAGGAATTTGATTGTCGCCTCGACGTAGATCAACGGAAGTCACATGGAACATTTATGAGGTATGAAAACAAAATTTGGACAGTTTGTTTACCCTGTGTATTGGGCTGATATATAAGCTTACGCCGTTTTATTTCACCAGTGTTTCCCAGGTCAGTAGTGACGGTGCAGATGGCCAGTTGTATATCAAAACGTACACAGTAATATCGTGTATCCAAATCACATTGTGTGATTGTAGCTATTGGTTTTTTGGTTTTCAGGTCCGGAAGTATGGAGTGTAAAGTAGAGAGGAATGAACATTTCCGACACCTGCTCCTCTACGAGTTTAACAAGGGATCCTCAGCCACCGAGGCTTCTCGAAAAATTTGTGCTGTGTATGGGGAGGATGCTATTGCTCCGAGGACAGACCGCAAGTATTTTGTGAGGTTCCGAGGCAACAATTTTGACCCCAACGATTCTCCACCCTCAGGTCGTCCATCTCGCTTTCATGAGGATCGTTTAAACCATCTCATCCACTTTGATCCGCGTGAAACCACACGCGAATTGGCCACTGAGATGGACTGTGATCCTATTTAGTAAATGGAAGTAGTGCGACACCTAGAACGCATGGGAAAGGTCTAGAAATCGGGGTGTTGGGTGCCTCACACTCTCACCGAGGACAACAAGAATCAAAGTGTTGCCATATGTGGTTCTTTGCTCGCCCGTTATCGCGAATGTTCTCAGAAAAACAAACCCTTTCTGTTACGTATTGTTACTGCAGATGAAAAGTGGTGCCTGTATGTGAATTTCAGGCATTGCAGGGAATGGTTAAGCCCAAACAATACGCCCACACCACGTCCCAAACATGATCTTCATCCTGCGAAGACCATGTTGTGTGTCTGATGGGACATGGAAGGAATTATTCCCTGGGAAATGCTGCCGAGGAATCGGACCATCAACGCTGCACTCTAATGTGAGCAACTCCGCCGTGTGGACGGAGCAATTCAGCAGAAACGGGTCCATCGGTGCCATGGTGTCCTTCTCCAACATGATAACGCACGCCCTCACAGCGCAAACATGACCAAAATGGCTATTTAGGAGATGAAATGGGAGATCCTCCCACATCCGGCCTATTCCCCAGATGTCGCCCCTTCAGACTATCACCTGTTTCGACCTCTGTGGAATGCACTCCGTGGCAGAACGTTCAACAATGATGTTGATCTCCAGAATTTCCTTGATGATTACTTCGCAGGAAATTCTGCACGTTTTTTCAAGGATGGCATTACAGACCTATCCAGACGTTGGGGCACCATCGTAAACAATGGGAGGGGGGATACATCGTTGACTGATTCCGTCTTCTCTTCTGAGGTAATATATTCTTATAGTGCGGTGAAAAAAAACGGCATGAACTTATGCATCAGTCCAATGCGTTTAATCGCTGTATATTTAGAAACACATAAAATACACTCATTTGAAATCGGATGAATCATTTTGAATTACCCTGAACAATCAGAAAATAATGTTCCGCTAAATTCTCACGCAGAGTTTGAAAATGTAATAAAACAGTACTAACAGCTAATTTCGAAGTGTAAAGTGGGTCTCAACTGCAGATTCTCGAACAGAAGTATAAGTTTTTTCTCGAACATTTTTAAGTTCAATAATGAACAGGTCGGTGAACTTTAGGATAATCAAAGTAATATATTTAGTAAATGGAAGCAGATTATTTTATAATTTATCCTGACACGGTTCCGGTTGCGCCGGTTAAAACTGGTATGAGCACACCGCGGCCGCACACGGTATTCTTTCCTTTGCGGCTTTCCCACTAGAACAATGTATGGCGATTGGCTGCCATTTTTAGATGGTGCAACAAATTTTTATTTATCTTGTTACTGATACTTCAATACAATTTACTTGCACGATGCAATGTAACATTAATTTTTCTATTTAATGCCTTGATCTTTGCGGTGTGAGTGAACACAATGCAGAATTAGACCTGAAATTTCACTTTACAGTTGAAATTCTAATTGAAAGCAATCATACATTAAGAAATTGCATACCACGTATTCAGAAAATTTGGCTTCTTGCTCTTGGGTACGTTTTGTTGCCTGGAAAAGAGAGATAGAGTAGATAAAAAATATGCTTGTGAATTCTTTCAAGCAGATACAAGAATATTCTGCAAAGAGATTTTCTAAAATAACGCAGAGTCATAATTCTGATATTGTAAGGAAGAAATAAAATCATCTGGAGTATTCTTTGATGTGAACGGGGCAAGAATCAAATGATGCAATTATACGTAACAAAATTTTGCAAAACTCTGCAAATCGAAACAAAACACTGAAATTTATCCCTACGAATATCCTCAAGACTTTCTAATATTTACACTCATCGTCAAATAACTAGTTGCACGCAGAAGGTCGTGTCGGATTGCAATGCTATTCGGGATAAAGGTAAAGGTCAGCAGGAACAATAAATGATTAAACATTGAGACTGATATGGGCAATATTTATTGAGCTACACGTCAATAAGTAGTTCCTGTAAGTATCGCGTCGGTCCTCCATGCTTTCTTACACAGCATGCCAGACGTCTCATTCAGGTTCCTATTGGTGTCCTGCGTTAAGCCATCCCATGCAGCTTGAATCTTCTCACGCACTTCCTGCAGATTGTGCGGTAGTGGTGGAGTGCGGATAGCGCGTCCAATAGCATCTCACGCATTTTCAATCGGCGATATATCTGGCCATACGGTTGGCTATGGCAGAGTGTCAATGCCTTGAAGGCAAGCTCTCGGGACAGCAGCAGTTTGCGAACAAGCGTTGTCCTTTTGGAAAATCGCACCTGAGTAAGCGTTCAGAAAAGGTAGGGCCACTGGTTGCAGGACCTCATTAACGTAACGTTGGGTTGTCAGAGTGCCTGTAATGAACACCAACAGTGATCTGGCATCGTAGGCAATTGCATCGCATATCATGACACCAGGCTTTCTGGATGAGTGACGCTCGACAACAAATCGTTCATCTTGACGCTGACCACGGTGCCTCCACACACGGATTCGGTGGTCGTCTCCTCCAAGACAAAAGCGGGACACGTCACTGAAGATCACCCGCTGCCATTCTGAGTGGCTCCATGACAGTCTCGCAATCGTGGCTGATGGGTCAGTCTTTGGCGGCGATGCAATGGTGTTAAGTGCAGTAGCTGTAACGGTCTGCGTGCGTGCAGTCCTACGTCGTGCAGCCGTCTGCCAATGGTGCTGGCACTAATCGGACGGTGCATGGAGAGCAGCATTGCTCGTTGAATATCGGCAATCCTGGCTGTTAGGTCTCTCCGCGCATGTCTCACAACCCGTCGGTCCTCTGTCCCGTGGTTCGTCTAGGTCTCCCATACCCCACCTGTCGCTGCTATGTGTCTGGTTCTATACACTGCAACCAACAGCGTGCTATGGTTATATCCGCACGACCGATATAGCGCTCAATAGGGTGATAAGAATCAGTAGTATAGCTCATGAATACGGCAGTACGTTCTTTAAGTCTTGCTGGAAAAACTGCTTTTAAAAACAGGTTAACCCTTTTCTGTTTGCACCTGAATCCTCTCCTCTTTTTCCTTTGCAGATGTGCGTTATTTACATTCCTTTCCTCTTTCCCTTTTACCCCTCACTTCAAATCGTGTTTGCCATTTACGAAGAAAGGAGAGAGTTGGTGAAATTTCCTCTTGTTCCGTTACCAGCTTTAATCTGATAGTAGTCACAGATTATTTACTGTACACGATCCTCATGGATTTAAACGATTAGTGGTGTTTAAAATACAGGGTGTCCCAAAAAGGTGTAACCAATTTCAAATGATAACTTTGGATACAAAACTAATAGCAGCATTCTGTTTATTGCAGGTAGTAAGGAACACCCTCAAGTTTTCTAGAAGCGCACCCAATGGATCCTGCGACGAAAGCACAGACTGTGGAGTCCTTTCAAAGAAAAGATCTGGACAACCATCGATGGTTCAAGACACGGAGGAGGTTGTAAGACAAATATTCACTCGTAGCCCCCGAAAGTCAATCGGACAAGTAGCACCACAGCTGGACATCCACAAGTCGTCAGTGCACAGAGTGTTACGTCATATATTGGAAATGCACTCCAATAAACTGCAGATAACCCATCACATAATCCCAGATTGTGAAACGTAAAAAGTTTGCTGAAGAGATGTTGGAGAACATCGCAAGTGCTGAATCTTTCCCGAGACAAATCTGTGTCTCGGATGATTGAACTTTCTGAGTTTCTAGAATGGTTAATAAACAGAATGTGAGAATTTGGGTAACTGAACAGCCGCATTGCACAATGGAACATGAACATGTTAGCCCAAAAGTGAATGTTTGGTGTGACATGATGGTCGACCGTGTTATTGGACTCTTTTTCTTTCAGAAAGGACCGTGAGGGCTGATAAATACCTGGACATGATTGAACATTTTTGGTTTCCCCAGTTTTATGAACTTTCAACTCCGTTCATATTCCAACAAGATGGGGCGCCACCTCATTGGGGTTTGATTGTGAAGAGGCCTCTGGATACCAAATTTCCCAATCGATGGTGCCATTCCATGGCTTCTACTTTCGCCAGACTTAACACCCTGTGACTTTTTTTATGGGGATTCATCAAGGGTGAGGTTTACAGCACCCCTGTTGCATACATTAATGACTTAAAGAGGAGGATTACACACGCACTGCAGAAACTTAATACGGACATTCTCGAACGAACATGGTTGGAACTGGAATACCACATTGTTCGGTTTACTACGGACATTCTCGAACGAACATGTTTGGAACTGCAATAGAGTTTAGACATTGTTCAGGCTAATACGGACATTCTCGAACGAACATGGTTGGAACTGGAATAGAGTTTAGACATTGTTCGGGTTAATACGGACATTCTCGAACGAACATGGTTGGAACTGGAATACCCTTTAGACATTGTTCGGGTTAATACGGACATTATCGAACGAACATGGTTGAAACTGAAATACCGTTTAGACATTGTTCGGGTTAATACGGACATTCTCGAACGAACATGGTTGGAACTAGGTGCATTTCACCAGCCCCCCCACCACGGAATTTTTTAATTTTTCAGACACCATTCGTTTGTACCACGTATGAACCGGAATGAACTCGGTTTTTTTCGTTTGAACCGCAAAAGTTTTGGAGATATTTAAAAAACAAAGTGGGGGCTGGTGAAACGATAGCCCCCCACCATGGAATTTTTAAATTTTTTTTGCACCATTCGTTTGTACCACGTATGAACCGGAATGAACTCAATTTTTTTCGTTTGAACCGCAATAGTTTTTGAGTTATTTAAAAAACAAAGTGGGGGCTGGTGAAATGGTACCCCCAAAAAATAGATATTTCAAATTTCAGCATAGCCATTCGTTAATAAATCGTATGAACCGGAATGAACTCCATTTTCATCGTTTGAACCACAATAGTTTTTGAGATATTTAACAAATAATATTGAGAATTTGCATATAATTATAGGAGGCCGACCATTTCACCAGCCCCCCACCATGGAAATTCAAAATTTCGAAATAGCCATTCGTTAGTAAATCGTATGAACCGGAATGAACTCCATTTCTATCGTTTGAACCGCAATAGTTTTTGAGATATTTAACAAATAATATTCAGAATTTGCATATATACAGAAAGACCGACCATTTCACCAGCCCCCCACCATGGAAATTCAAAATTTCAAAATAGGCATTCGTTAGCAAATCGTGTGAACTGAAAAGAACTCCATTTTCATCGTTTGAACCGCAATAGTTTTTGAGATATTTAAAAAATAATGTTACAGGCCTATCATTTCACCCCCCTCATCATGGAAATTCAAAATTCCGAAATAGCCATTCGTTAGTAAATCGTATGAACAGGAATGAACTCCAGTTTTATCGTTTGAACCGCAATAGTTTTTGAAATATTTAATAAATAATAAAATTTACATATACGCACAGAGACCGACCATTTCACCAGCCCTCCACCCCCATGGAAATTCAAAATTTCAAAATAGCCATTCGTTAGCAAATCGTATGAACCGAAAAGAACTCCATTTTCATCGTTTGAACCGCAATAGTTTTTGAGATATTTAAAAAATAATGTTACAGGCCTATCATTTCACCCCCCCCCCTCATCATGGAAATTCAAAATTCCGAAATAGCCATTCGTTAGTAAATCGTATGAACAGGAATGAACTCAATTTTTATCGTTTGAACCGCAATAGTTTTTGAGATATTTAAAAAATTATATTGCGAATTTGCATACATACAGAGAGACCGACCATTTCACCAGCTCCCCCACCATGGAAATTCAAAATTTCAAAATAGCCATTCGTTAGCAAATCGTATGAACCGAAAAGAACTCCATTTTCATCGTTTGAACCGCAATAATTTTTGAGATATTTAAAAAAGAAAGTTACAGGCCATTTCATCCCCCTCCCCCTCATCATAAAAATTTGAAATTCCGAAATAGCCATTCGTTAGTAAATCGTATGAACAGAAAATGAACTCCATTTTTATCGTTTGAACCACAATAGTTTTTGAGATATTTAAAATATAATATTGCGAATTTGCATATATACAGAGAGACCGACCTTTTCACCAGCCCCCCCCCCCCCACCATGAAAATTCAAAATTTCAAAATAGCCATTCGTTAGCAAATCGTATGAACCGAAAAGAACTCCATTTTCATGGTTTGAACCGCAATAATTTTTGAGATATTTAAAAAAGAATGTTACAGGCCATTTCATCCCCCCTCCCCCTCATCATGGAAATTTGAAATTCCGAAATAGCCATTCGTTAGTAAATCGTATGAACAGGAATGAACTCCATTTTTATCGTTTGAACCGCAATAGTTTTTGAGATATTTAAAAACTAATATTGCGAATTTGCATATATACAGAGAGACCGACCATTTCACCAGCCCCCCCACCATGGAAATTCAAAATTTCAAAATAGCCATTCGTTAGCAAATCGTATGAACCGAAAAGAACTCCATTTTCATCGTTTGAACCGCAATAGTTTTTGAGATATTTAAAAAAGAATGTCACAGGCCTACACCATTAACCCCCCCCTTCATCATGGAAATTCAAAATTCGGAAATAGCCATTCGTTAGTAAATCGTATGAACAGGAATGAACTCCATTTTTATCGTTTGAACCGCAATAGTTTTTGAAATATTTAAAAAATAATATTGAGAATTTGCATATATACAGAAAGACCGACCATTTCACCAGCCCCCCCCCCCCCCCCCCCATGGAAATCCAAAATTTCAAAATAGGCATTCGTTAGCAAATCCTATGAACTGAAAAGAACTCCATTTTCATCGTTTGAACCGCAATAGTTTTTGAGATATTTAAAAAAGAATGTTACAGGCCTACCATTTCACACCCCCCCCTCATCAAGGAAATTCAGAATTCCGACATAGCCATTCGTTAGTAACTCGTATGAACAGGAATGAACTCCATTTTTATCGTTTGAACCGCAATAGTTTTTGAAATATTTAAAAAATAATATTGAGAATTTGCATATATACAGAGAGACCGACCATTTTACCAGCCCCCCCCCCCTCATCATGGAAATTCAGAATTCCGACATAGCCATTCGTTAGTAACTCGTATGAACAGGAATGAACTCCATTTTTATCGTTTGAACCGCAATAGTTTTTGAAATATTTAAAAAATAATATTGAGAATTTGCATATATACAGAGAGACCGACCATTTTACCAGCCCCCCCACCATGGAAATTCAAAATTTCAAAATAGCCATTCGTTAGCAAATCGTATGAACCGAGGGGAAATCCATTTTCATCGTTTGAACTGCAACAGTTTTTGAGAAAAAAATAACAATATTGAGAACTTATGTATATATATATTCCAGACCGACCATCACCCCCCCTCTCACCATGTAAATTCATTAAATATTTCAAGATAGTCATTCTTTAGTAAATGGTGTGAACCGGAATAAACGCCATTTTCATAGTTTGAATAGCAATAGTTTTGGAGATGTTTAAAAAAGAATGTTAGTAGCCCACGATTTCACCTGCCTCTTCCCCCGCCCACCCCAACCTGGACATTTCCCATTACAGGATAGCTATTCGTTAGCATGGTGTGAATCAGAAAGACCTCCTTCTTCATCGTTCGAATCTTGATAGTTTTTGAGATATTTGTAATAAGGGTAATGGAGAATAATGAAGAAGTAATTTGTTTTGCACAAAGTCTTTCATTCGTTCCTGACATTAGCTGAAAGAAATCCCCGTTTCTAGCTTTGAACCCCAGCAGTTGAAAAGACATTCCAAAAACAACGTGACGTTGCTTTATTAGGTATCGAGGACTAGTACACAGGAGAACGGAAAATAAATAGCATGATAAAACAATAAGAATAACGGTACTGGACGAGCAGCATAAAGCAGTCTGTAAAAGCCAATCAGGACATACAAAGATAAACGAAGCTGAACGAGCAGCACAAGGCAATCTGTGATAAGCGAAGCACACTGGAACAGTCACTGAGCAGAAGGAACGACGGACATGGAGATGGAGAATACATCGAACTGGAGGCTGCTTTTCATGCTCCGGGGCGCAGCATGAAAAGCAGAAAACGAGGTGCAACAGATAACACTTGCAAAGATGGCATGGTGTAGGTAACAGTATGGGACAATCAATTAGCATGAGGCAAAGCAATAACGGTAAGTATCTGACGAGATGAGTCACACTGGATGAGCAAGTAACGTAGCACAACAGTAGAAGGTATGCTGAGGCACATGGCATGACATAAGACAAATACTCGACGAGACAGGAAAAACACCTGAAAAAACTAACTGGGTGCGAACAGCAACATAGGGCAATCCAGGACAGTGACGAAAGGTATAAGAGAAGAATCGCGCATAACAATGCACACAGGAAGAAGCTCTGTGAACAAAACAATGTGACGGGTTCACGGAAGTAGGCACCGGGCGGATGTTTGAAAGAACCGAGATGTGGAGAAAACATGGCGGTACATAGGATACAACGGAAAGAAAAAGGTTGGGTACAACGCATACCAGAAACATGCAAAGGAGTAAGACGGAACAGCAGCAAGGCAAAGACGGCAGGAAGCGAAACATCATGCAAGTGCAGACAGAAACTAATCGGTCAGACCCAGATCAATGAGGCGATTTTGAGTATCACCAAGGTAGCAATTAAGAAAACTTTAATAACGAAATATCTCAGGGGTAAGATCTCGTGAGGTCAACGAAAACTTGGAGGAAGCAGCGAATATCCCCGATCATATTCGAGTAATCAGCTGGATCATGGGAGTCAAGAAGGGGATCCAAACCAGCGTCACAAGAAGAGGCAAAGAACAAGGGTTGGCAGCATCTGGGAAGAGAATCTTCGAATACCCAGGGACAGCTTGGAGGCGAGCGACAATTGCAGTGGAAACGGAGGGAGTACCAATAAGGTCGGCGTAAGCAGCAACAGTAGAATTAGGAGCGGAACCTGAAGAACGATGAAGAGAAGGCTGAGCGACCGCGGTTCGCTTAGTACGAGTCTCTCGATTAGAGCGACGACGGCACTTCTTATTAGAAGCAATACCAACAGGGACGTGGTGAAGGAGTAACCGACAGCAAGTGAGAAGTCTGACAAGGAAGATCTGGATCATGTGCGCATAACGCAAGCAAAGAGGCAACTGATGGGGCAACAGGAGCTGGTGAAGGTAAGGCTTCACACAAATCCAGAAGAGTAGCTGTGCTGGAAAGCGGGGACCGATCACGGGACCAGAAATCGAAAGGAAGGCAACAATACTAGAGGCATCAGAAGAGCTCGGAGAAGGTGAAACGGGCGGAGAGCACACCGGAGTACTGGAACGGCTGAAGAAAGGATGAGCGTCTGAGGGTGGCGAAGCTGACGTACACAGCGAAGATGATGGAGCAGAGAATCCCGGGGTTGGGATTGACGAGGTGACGTGCGAAAACAAAGAAGGCAGCACCTGAACAGGCGGAGAAAGGTTGGCAACGGGATGTGACAAAGCACAGACAACAGACGACGAAGAAGAAAGCAAGACAGACGAAGGCACCGAAGCAGGAGCAGTAGATCCAGATGTATCCACAAAAGGCAACGCTAGTGGAGAAGGAAAAAGACCTGCAGAGGAAGGCAACGACAATCGAGATGGAGACTAAGAAGGTGGAAGCGAAACAAGCGCAGGCGTGGTGACCGGAAGTGAAGAAGGGGGTTCTGTGATGGGCACTTGAGCAGCCGTTGAGGAAGAACAAGAAGAGGTGAGCGGACACTGCAAGCGATGATGACCAGGCGTTTTACATGAGAAGCAATGATACGCAGTGAACACGTTTATAACGACGTTGTGATGAACACAGAGCACCTGGAAAACAGTGGGGCAGGAAGTAATGGAGTCCATATCAGGGAAGAGAATTAAGGCTTGGCGTCGGAAGCCTAAATAAGGACGATCACCTTGATCGGCGGGGAGCGTGCGAATAACACAAACAATGCGCCCACACCGAGAAAGAAATGCATGTAAAACCGTCGTCGGGGCTGACGTTCGCAAACGGAGGACTTTGCTGTGACATTTGTTACAGTTCAAACTGTGGTTACGAAGATACTGCAATATCGGAAAGTATGTTTACAATTAATCCCGCGGATGCTGACTGACCACCATAAGGAAGAATGTATGGGTTGGAGTTTGAACCACTTGCTGCGTTACAAAGCAGAGGGTGATGCATTTATATCGCGCATAGTGGCAGGTGACGAATCGCGGTGCCACGGCTTTGAGCCATCCAGCAAACCAGCGAGCATGCAATGGAAACATCCCGGATCACCAAAACACATAAAATTCAAGTCACAGGACTCCGTCGGGGAGGTTATGCTGAAGGGCTTTTGTTGGTGGACTTTAAAGAGCCTCACGTGAACAGCAATGCCAACCACTACATCGACACAGTGGACAAGCTGCATAAAGCAATCAAGAATGGGTTACCTGGCATGCTTTCGCGTGGTGTGATTCTGTTGCACACATTATGCAGGATGCGTTAGCACGGAAAGGGTGAGAGGTTCTGCACCACCCAGCCTATAGCCCGGATCTGTCAACATGTGACTTTCATGTTGACATATCCAAATGATTCAAGGAGAAACTAAAGTTCCTTTTTCCAGACGGTATGCGTCGTCTTTCCCAGCGATGGGATGCGTCGTCTTCCCAAGCAATGGGATGCGTGTTAATTCTGCCACACCTGCGGATGTAACTTTTCGTTCGTTTATATATATATATATATATATATCATCATCATCATCATCATTGTCAACCATTATCAATCCACTGCTGGACGAAGGTCTCCCCAAGTTTCCTCCACAACGGTCTGTCTTGTGCCAGTCTCCTCCATGTCACTCCCGCATATTTACGAATTTCATCCACCCATCTCCCATGTGGTCTTTTTCTGGGTCTTTTCCTGTCCCTTGGAATCCAATCTAAAATTTCGGCTGTCCATCTATGGTCTGTCCTTCTGGCAGTATGTCCAGCCCATTGCCATTTCAGGGATTTAACTCTGATCATGATGTCTTCCACTCTCGTCATTTTTCGGATCCACGAGTTCCTCTTCTTATCTCTCCTGGTTATACCAAGCATGCACCTCTCCATGCTTCTTTGAGTTGTCTGCAGCCTTTGTATGTCTCTTTTAGTTAAGGTCCACGTCTCTGCACCATACGTAAGCACTGGAAGGATGCATTGATCAAACACTTTTCTTTTAAGACATAATGGCATATTGCTCTTGAAAATTATGCTGTTTCTTCCAAAAGCTCTCCAGGCAAGTTTTGTACGCCGATTAATTTCTTCATCAATGTGACCCTCACTTGATATCTGCTGTCCAAGATAAACATATGTATCTGTTATCTCCAGTTTTTCTCCATCAATCGATAAATCTTCATTTCTTGTAAAAGCATTGAACATCACTTTTGTCTTCTGAAAGTTCATTTTTAATCCCACTTCTTTACTCTTGTCAGCAAGTTCCTGGATCATACTCTGCAGCTCTGATGGGGTAGTTGCAAAAATGACTACGTCATCAGCAAAACGAAGGTGGGTTAGATAATCTCCATTAATCTTTATCCCTTTGTTTTCCCAGTTCAGTGATTGAAAGACATTTTCCAATGTGGCATTAAAGAGCTTCGGAGATATGGTGTCATATATATATATATATATATATATATATATATATATATATGTGTGTGTGTGGAATGTAAGGTCCGGTGATGCGTAACATCACAGCCTCTCCTTGACAAATGTCAACCCCGCCTTCTCGTGGTGCATCCTGTTCCCACTAAAGGGGCTCTGACGACCGCCAATAGCGGTATAACTATACCATCGGGATTAGAGGAAATGCTATCCCCACTCACCAACCCGCTTGGCCAGCGTGGTGAGTTATGGCCAAACCCCTCCAAAATGACTCTACAACTTAAATCTTGGCCCTCAGTCTCCGGCAGCTCGAATGTACCTGGCCAAGGCAGCGGCCAGTGCGACATGAAGGCAGAGGGTGCTAAGAATCCTTGGAGGACCGGACTAGGCTGCCATCTGATGCTGACCTTGGCTACTTACAATGGATGCTCCCTATCTCCTGATTCAAGGCTTCTTGAATTGGAAGAGGAACTACAAAGGATCAAGTGGGACATCGTCGGGCTAAGTGAGGTAAGGAGAAAAGGAGAAGATCTCATTGAACGGAAAAATGGACATCTCCTCTACTATCGTGGGACACATACTGGCAGAACTAGTGGTGTTGGATTTATAATAAACAAGAAACTGAAGGATAAAGTTGTAGAAGTTGAAAGTGCCTCTGACAGAACTGCGCGACTCGTTATCCAACTCTTGAGAAGATACAAGGCTCAGATTATTCAAACTTATGCACCCACCACAAGTCATCCTGAAGAAGAAATTGAAGAATTTTATGAGGAAATTTGTCATCTAAATAATAAAGGTAAGCACCACTTGAAGATAATTATGGGAGATTTCAATGCAAAAATAGGGCAATGGCAACAGAATGAAACTTCAGGAGGTAAATTCGCTCACGGCAACAGAAACCAGCGTGAAAATACTCTCGTTGAGTTTGCAGAGGCAGAAGGGTTTCTCATCTTGAACTCATTTTTCAAGAAAAAGCCACACGGGAAATGGACATGGAGACATCCAAATGGGATAACAAGTGAAATTGATTTTATTATGTGTAACAAAAAATTCGTCAACGAAGACTGCAGTGTGCTGAACAAGTTCAACACAGGTAGTGACCATAGATTGGTGAGATGTAAGATCCACCTCAACTCTAAACTCGAACGTGGCAAGCTCATAAGACAAACATAATGTATTGACATAACCAACCTTAAAAAGCACCATAATACCTTTAAGTTGGAACTGAAGAACAGATTCTCTGCTTTAGAACGCCTAACATCGGAAGAAGTGGATATTTCTGAAGTTAACAGAAAAGTAACCAAAACTCTTATGGAAACACCAACAAAATGAGCTGGGTCTAAGAACAAGTTGCATGTGAACAAATTATCAGGAAAAACCAAAATGTTGATGCAAAAAAGAAGAGAGATGAGGACAACTAAAGAAGATGTGACTTCCAAAGTGGAATATATAGAGCTATGCAAGACAGTACAAAAAATTATCACTAAAGACGTAAGGAAATTCAACTGCGAACTAGTGAGGAAAGCAATTGAAAACAACCAAAGCCTAAAGATAGCAAAGCGACCCCTCAGTAAGGGAAGAAAACAGATTATGGCACTGAGAAAAGAAGATGGTTCTGTAACAAGAAATAGAGGCGAAATTTTGACAAGAGTGAAAGATTTCTACTCCAAATTATATAAAAGGGATGATACATGTTCTCCAGACATCATGAAAGGTACCAGTACCAGAGTTCTTCCAGTCCTCCCAGCATAAGATGCGCATGCAATCAAGAACATGAAGCGGGGGAAAGCTCCAGGAGAAGATGGAATTACTGTAGACACCATACAAGAAGCAAGTGGAGAAATCGAAACAGTACTCGCCCAAATTTTCACTCGATGCCTTAATGAAGGGAAGATTCCTGAGGATTGGAACAACGCTACAATGATCCTGCTACATAAAAAAGGTGACATTGAGGATCTCAGGAACTACAGACCTATCAGCCTCCTATCAGTGGTTTATAAAATCTTCACTAAAGTTCTTTCACACCGCTTAAAGGTAACACTGAACATGGCTCAACCGAGAGAACAAGCTGGATTCAGGAGTGGCTACAGCACAATAGATCATATGCACGTACTGAGAGAACTAATTGAAAGAGCGAAAGAATATGAACTTCCATTGTGCATGGCTTTTATCGATTATGAAAAAGCCTTTGATTCGGTGAAACCATCAGCAGTTACAATGGCTCTGAAATCCTGCGGTATTGAAGATGCATACATTAATATTATTAATAACATCTATGAAAATGCAAGTGCAAATTTTCGGCTGTTTGAAAATACAACACACATAAAAATTGGAAAGGGAGTGAGACAAGGTGACACCATATCTCCGAAGCTCTTTATTGCCACATTGGAAAAGGTCTTTCAATACTGAACTGGGAAAACAAAGGGATAAAGATTAATGGAGATTATCTAACCCACCTTCGTTTTGCTGATAACGTAGTTATTTTTGCAACTACCCCATCAGAGCTGCAGAGTATGATCCAGGAACTTGCTGACAAGAGTAAAGAAGTGGGATTAAAAATGAACTTCCAGAAGAGAAAAGTGATGTTCAATGCTTTTACAAGAAATGAAGATTTATCGATTGATGGAGATAAGCTGGAGATAACAGGCACGTACGTTTATCTTGGACAGCAGATATCAAGTGAGGGTCACATTGATGAAGAAATTAATCGGCGTACAAAACTTGCCTGGAGAGCTTTTTGAAGAAACATCATAATTTTTAAGAGCAATATGCCATTATGTCTTAAAAGAAAAGTGTTTGATCAATGCATCCTTCCAGTGCTTACGTATGGTGCAGAGACGTGGACCTTAACTAAAAGAGACATACAAAGGCTGCAGACAACTCAAAGCAGCATGGACACGTGCATGCTTGGTGTAACCAGGAGAGATAAGAAGAGGAACTCGTGAATCCGAAAATGACGAGAGTGGAAGACACCATGATCAGAGAAAATCCCTGAAATGACAATGGGCTGGACATACTGCCAGAAGGACAGACCATCGATGGACAGCCGAAATTTTGTATTGGATTCCAAGGGACAGGAAAAGACCCAGAAGAAGACCACATGGAGATGGGTGGATGAAATTCGAAAGTATGCGGGAGTGACATGGAGGAGACTGGCACAAGACAGACCGTTGTGGAGAAAATTTGGGGAGACTTTCGTCCAGCAGTGGATTGATAATGGTTTACAATGATATATATATATCATCATCTTTGAATCCACTACTGGATGAAGGTCTCCCCAAGTTTCTCCCACAATTGTCTGTCTTGAGCGTGTCTCCTCGATGACACACCTCTATGCTTTCGAATTTCATGCATCATTCTATCATAGGGTCTTCTTCTGGGTCTTTTCCTGTCCCTCGAAATTCATTCTAAAATTTCGGTTTTCCGTTGGTGGTCGTTCTTCTAGCAACATGTCATGCCCTCACCATTTCAGTGACTTCATTGTGGTCATGATGTCGTCAACTCTTGTCGTTTTCCTTATCCATGAGTCCGTCTGCTTATCTTTCCTGTTTACACCAAGCATGATTCTCTCCAGGGCTTTTTGCGTTGTCTGCAGTCTTTGTTTGTCTTTTTTACGCTTTCCAACAGTAGGTTGAAGAAGCGTATATGCTTCAGCGTTTTCCGTCCGTCTGTCAGTCCGTCTGTCGGCATGATAACTCACGTAAAAATGGTTCGATTTCGGTGAAATTTTAGTATGTGGTAGGGAACCACCTGGGGACAAACCCTATAGAAAATGGACAAAATAGGGTCAAAGGTTAGGACACAGGAGCGGGATCTATTCCATAGTCCTTATGCATCATAACTTACGTAAAAATGCTTCGATTGCGACAAAACGTTATCATGTTATTTCGGAGGTATACCGAACCGGTTCTGTTGAATATCATCGAAATGGGATCAAAGGTCAGGGCACAGGACCGAGATTTATTCCACAGCCATTATTCTCATATCTTGAGTAATTATTTCTGGTATGTTGGAAAGCGTATCATATTCAATGCATTGCATTATTTTACTAACTTGTTTAGTGAAGGTCCATGTCTCTGCTCCATACGTAAGCACTGGCAGGATGAACTGATTAAACCCTTATCTTTTAAGACACAATGGCATACTTTTCGTAAAAATTTTACTTCTTCCAAAAACTATCCATCCAAGTTTTACACGCCGATTAATTTCATCATCAATGTGATCCTTATTCATATCTGCTGCCCAAGATAAATGTAGGTATCGGTTGTCTCAAGCTTTTCACCACCAATAAATAAATCTTCGTTTCTTGTAAAAGCAATATACGTCACTTTTGCCTTCTGAAAGTTCATTTTTAATTCCACTTCTTTACTCTTGTCAGCAAGTTCCTGGATCGTATTCTGCGGTTCAGAAGTCGTAGTTGCAAAAATGACAACGTCATCAGCAAAACGAACGTGATTTGAATTATCTGCATAAATATTTTTTTCTTTGTCCCAGTTCAGTAATTAAAAAATATTTTGCTATGTGGGATTAAAGAGTTTGGGAGATATGATTTTACTTTGTCACACTAGCTTTCCAATTTTTATTAGTGCTGCATCCTCAAATATCCAAACTTTTGCAAATGCATTTTCAGAGATACTATTAATAATGCTAATGTATGCATCTGCAATACCGCAGGTTTTCAAAGCAGTTGTAACTGCTGATGGTTTTACGGAATCGAAGGCCTTTTTATAATCAATAGAAGCCTTGCATAATGGGAGTTCATACTCTCTTGTTCTTTCAGTTAGTTCTCTAAGTACATGGACATGATCTTCAGTGCTGTAGCCACTCCTGAATTCAGCTTCTTCTCTTGCTTGAGCCATGTCCAGTTTTACCTTCATGCGATGTAAAAGAACCTAATTGAAAATTTTATAAATAACTGATAGGAGGCTGATGAGCCTGTAGGTCCTGAGATCCTCAACGTCACCTTTTTTATGTAGCAGGATCATTGTACCATTATCCCAATACTCAGGAATCTTACCTTCGGTGAGACAGCTGGTGAAAGCTTGGGCGAGTGAAGTTTCAATTCTTCCACTTGCTTCTTGTACACTCGTGGACAAAAAATTTGCACACCTAGAAGAAAACATGCTACAACCGCGAAACTTTGCAAATAGCTAGGGTGCGTTTGGTGCGAGTGCGCATAACCGCACACCTTGTGGCGGCGCTGCTAGCACGAACCAGCAGCCTTATAAACCGGCGTGTAGTCGATGCCCCATGAAAGAGAAAAGCACCGGCCGGCGCAAGCAAGAGTATAGAGTGACAAGAATGCCGGGTAGACACCAGAGACGTCGATGTACGCAACTTACGGGCTTTGAGAGAGGCCTGATCATCGGGCTGAAAACAGCAGGTCGGTCGGCGCGCCGTATAACCCACCACGTGGATCGTTCTGACCATACCGTCCGACTGTGTTGGGAGCAGTGGACACGTGACGGCACTGCCGCACGGCGGGTGTCTCCGAACGAACCCGGAGGACCATCCGTAGAGAGGATCGACAGTTCGTACGGCAGGCACGAATGGATCCCACGAGAACCCTGTCCTCTCCCCAGGCAAATGTAGCGGCTCTTGTGTGCCAACGAGCCATTTCCTGAAGTCTCGCGGAAGCGAATCTGCGATCCCAGCGCCTCTTACGTGTTCTGCCATTAACACCGGATCATCGCCGGCTCTGTTTGCAATGGTGCCAGGCGAGAGCAACGTGGAACGCCACAGACTGGCGACGTGTGGTGTTCAGAGATTGGTGTCGGTTCGTTTTGGGGACAGATGATCATCGTGTCCGGGTGTGGAGGTCCCGGGGTCAACGGCACAATTCCAACCTTGCTATCGAGCGTCCCACCTACCCCACTGCAGGCATTACGGTCTAGGGAGCCTTTATGGTTTATTGCCTACGATAGCCGATCAGCTCTAGTAGTGGTACGTGGATCATTGTCGGGCCAGCGGTATGTGGATGAGATCATATGGCCCCATGTGCTCCCACTCCTGGGCGGAATTCTAGGTGCGCTTTACCAGCAGGATAGTGCCATCCCGCACACTGCTCGGGTTTTCTAGGACTGCCTACGTCATGTCCATACAGTTCCATGGCATGCCCGCTCACCGAACATGTCCTCTATCGAGCATGCGTGGGACCAGTTGAAACGCCGGTTGACTCTGTGCCGCACTATCCGGGATTTGGAGCACACCGTCCAACAAGTGTGGGCCCTCTTCAGCAGGACATCAGGCGTCTGTTCGCCTCTATGCTGGACCATATTGCAACATGTATCACCGCACGAAGCGGTGCGACGCGCTATTGAAGATGACCGGACTACGTGCCACAGATGCCTCTGTAATTGTAATGCATTAATACACACAATCGACGTGGATTAGGAACATCAAACAGAAGTCATTTCTCTTTCCACGTTTTTAAGTGAGTCACGGAAAAACTATCATCGGCCGCCACCGGGAATTGAATTCAGGGTCTTCCAGTTACGCGCTGGACATGCTACCACTGCACCGCAGCGGCCTCGAATTCTAAAGACTCACATGTGATTAATTGCCAAACCACATGGCTGGTTGCTTCTTGGAGACCCGCACAATGGTGGGGATTCCCCAAAGATGGTAAGAAGCAATTGGTGCAGTGGTAGCATGTCCAGCGAGTAACTGGAAGACCCTTGGTTCGATTTCCGTTGGCGGCCGATGATACTTTTCCCGTGACTCACTTAAAACCGTGGAAAGAGCCATGCCATCTGTTTGATGTCCCAAATCTACGTCAATTGTGTGTATTAATTATTCATTCGTATACTAGTTATTTGTTCAGTTGCTGCCTAACATCTTTGGTAGGCAGCAACTGAACAAATAGTACTGAGATTTGAATTGACAAAATCTTCTATAGATCTAAAAATAAAATCAGTTATCTCCTGCAACATGAGGAATCTGTGATATAAATTTCTTTTGAATAGTGCGATTCTTTTTTGGCGTTGCAATTTTCACAAACAGTAATGTACGCATTTGCTCGTCGTAACAGAAAAATTCGGTAATATTAAGATACAATAAGTTGTACGTAAAAATGGTACATTCAATAGGCGTCGAAAGTGTTTCAATCTGATTTTTGAGCAACGATATGAAGCAAAATATATTTTGAAATCGGTGGAATTTGCATTTCGCTCTTGGCGGCGAAATTATGGATCAGATAAAGATTAAAATGCTAGGATCATCGTTCTCACTGTTCTAGCTTCCCAAAGCAAAAAGAGGCTGATATGAAATCAGACTTAGAGGTACACAGATAAACGTATACAGACAGATACATGTATATAGTGAAGGTATAAGTACATCCTTTAGTTTTCAAAGAACGTGCAGGAAACTTTTCCACTTTAACACGCTTCGGTCGAAAGGAAGTGCAAAGCAGATGCACCCTTAAATTTAAAACAAACATTCTTGAAATGGTCCCATCCAAACAATTGTCTTTGTACGATATTTGACTCACACAGCATCCCGTCACGTTGCTCTGCTGGCCACGCCCTTTCGAGCTCTGCATTTTGTGCTCCGCCTGTATCTAGCGCCCACCGCCGAATTAATTTGTGTTTCTCTCGTGCAGGAATGTCTGCGCTCTCTTCCTAGTCATTCTTTCGAGTTGGTACATGCATATTTTGCCGATATTCCTTTATAATTCATCTCGTTGGGCCTGTTTACAATTCATTTCGTTGGGCCTGTTTACAATTCATTTCGTTGGGCCTGTTTACAATTCATCTCGTTGGGCCTGTTTACAATCTGCCCATCGTGACTCGCCTTGACTTTTTGCTCTAAAACTGTCTGCTGCATGTAGTAGCCTTCCTGCTGCTGTGTCTACGTTTGCCTTCCGTGTTTGCGCTCCAATAATCGTTAATGGTTCTCTGCGCTGCCTTCACCGGTGTGTGGATTACCTTCCTTGTGTTCCACCCATTGACAGTGGTTCTCTGCGCTGCCTTCTTCGGTATGCTGATCGCCTTCCTGGTGCCCCACCTTGTTATAGTGGATCTGTGTGCCCTTCGCCGTGCATTTCTACACATTGTCCATGGCCTGTGCTTCTGTTTCTAAATTCTATTTCCCTCTCACGTCACTATGTGCTGCTTCGATGACTTGTCCTCCAAGTGTGTTGGATGCGTCCCAGGACTGCTCTTCTCCTCATCCTGCTACAGATCCGTGTTCAACGTCTCCGACTTTCCTCGCGACAGCCTTGGACTCCTATATTTCATGTCAAGGTTCCACGCTTATTGCACACGTACAATGCTTTCAACTCTTAGTTTAAGTGTCAAGTTCGACGCCTTACCCAATGTCAAGTTGCACGTCTATACAGTGTATGTCTGCATTGTCGTTTCTCCCTTCCGGTGCAATTACACATTTCGCCAGCAAGCCTAAGTCCATTCTTGTATATATTTTTTCACCTGAGTTTGTTCCTCAAGTCCTATCGACTAGCCTTTCCGTTGGAGATCATAGCTTGGTCCCTATCCTCCTTGCACATTCTCCCGTTTTTCTTAATTTGTAACCTGTACCTCCGGACGTTTCCGATGAGTTTTTACACGCTTTTCCTTCTCGGTGTGGCCGCGTTCTTGGTGATATCCGCAAGATACCCGCCGCCCATGTTGATCAAGGTGATCGTCCTTATTTTGGCTTCCGCCGCCAAGACTTAGTTTTTTTCCCTGACACAGACTGTTTCTTACTGCCCCACAACTTTTCTGGTGATTTGTTGTCATCACAACGTCGCATTCAACGTATTCACTGCCTATCATTGCATCTCATGTAAACAGCCTGGTCACCATTTCTCGCAATGCCCCCTCATTTCTTCCTAGTCTTCTTCAACGGCTGCTCAAGTTCCCGTCACAGAACCTCTTTCTTCGCTTCCAGTTACCACGCTTTCGCCTGATCAGTTCACACCTTCTTAGTCTCCATCTCCATCATCTGCCTCCGTTGGTCTTTTTCCTTCCTCGCCAGCATCGTCTGTTGTGGGTACATCTGGATCTACTGCTCCTGTTTCGGTGCCTTCGTCTGTATTTCTTTCTTTTTCATCGTCTGATGTTTGCGCTTTGTCACATCCTGTTGCTGCACCTTCTCCGCCTGTTCAGGTGCTGCCTTCTTTGTTTTCGCAAGTCACCTCGTCTATCTCGATCCCGGAATTTTCTGCTCCACCATCGCAGCTGCGTACGTCGGCTACGCCACCCTCAGACGCTCATCTTTCCTCCACTGGTTCCAGTACTCCGGTGTGCTCTCCGCCCTTTTCACCTTCTCGGGGCTCTTCTGATGCTTCTAGTGCCGTTGTCTTTGTTTCACCTTCTGGTCGCCATGGTCTGTCCCCGCTCTTTCGCACAGCTCCTCTTCTAGTCTCGTTTGAAACCCCACCCTCTCCGGCTTCTGTTGTTCCTGCAGCTACCACCTTACATGTGTCATCCGACTTTGTACCCTATTCACCTCGCCAGATTCCCGAGACGCCGCCTGTTGTTCCTTCTACGTCGTCTCGTCCTCTTCGTCCTCTTCGTCAACATTTCCCTACTGGTATTGCTCCTAATAAGAAGCGTCGTCATCGGTCTAATAGCAAGATTCGCGCTAAGCGTGCTGCTGTGGTTATGTCTCCTCCTCATCGTTCTTCGCAAGGCTCCGCTCCTGATCCTGCTGCCGTCACTTTTGCTCGCGTTCTTGACAGTCCCTCTGTTGTGCCTGATCTTGTTGCTCGCCTTCAAGTTGTTCCCGAGTTTACGCAGACTCTTTCTCTAGATGCCGCTTTCCCATTGTTCTTTGACTCTTCTCACGATGCTACACTTAATCACTTTATTGCTTCCAACGATCCGGCAGTTTACTCATCTCTGGTTGACAATCTTAGCGCTTTTTACTTTGCATTTTTTCACCTTTCGGGCTCTTACCCGGAAGTTGAATGTTACTATGGTTGTCTTGACCACTTCATTTGTCATGCTCAACATCGTCTCCTTCTTCGGTGTCCACCTGATTAGCTCCTGTGTGGTTTTGTTTGATGATTGATTTCTGTTGTGTTTTCTTAGCTATGTTTCTCAATGTCTCTTTGAGCCCTTGTTGTTTCGTTCTCCTTTTTGTGAAGTGTTTTCTCTCGTGCCTCGTTTTTTTCCCCTCATCATTCTGCTTTGTGACCTTTTTCTGTGTGTTTTGTCTTACGATGTCCTGCCTGCATCCGCTTTACATGACCATCACCAACTGCTTCGCACCGTTCGTTCTGCTTCTCTTTTTCTGTGGTTCAAGCATGCCCCCTGCCCGATTTTCCCGGAGTGCCATGTGTTGCTTCCTACCCTGCTATGTTTTGTATAGTATGTCTAACTGCTATGCCACTGTTAGACAGAAAATGCCAATTTTAAAGAAAGTAATAGCTTTTCCTTAATGTTTTTCTTTTCAATGTGGCATTAGTACCATTATTTCTCTTTTTGTCGGAGGATGGCGCCCAATAACCACAGATGGACAGCAATAATTTCGCACCAATAATTTCGTTTTTTCCTTAAAAGGAAGAAGGAATAGTTCCTGGGTTTTCTACTCATCATGTCGCTCCCTGGTTCCAGGTATGGTGCTTTCTCTATTTGCTGGCTCAGCCGTTTCTCTGCTCAGTGACTGTTCCCTGTGTGCTTTGCCTCGTGTTGTATCTGCCACTGACTACAGCGCACGATTGTAATGTAACGGACTGCTTTGTGCCTCTGCCATGCTCCCTTTCTTTCTGTGATGCCTTGTACTGTATGTTTACTACAGACTGGATTGCGTCGTTTGTTTCAGCTCCGAGATTTTGGCTGTTTTACTATGCCATGCGTTTTCCCGTTCTCTTGTGTTCTGGTCCTTGAGACACATTGAAGAAATGTTGAAACCGTCACGTTCTTTTTGGAATGTCTTTTCAACTGCTGCGGTTCAAAGCTAGAAACGGAGAGATCTTTAAGATAATGACAGGAACGAATACAAGACTTTTTGAAAATAAATTACTTCTTCATCATTATCCATTACCCTTTATACAAATATCTCAGAAACTATCCAGATTCGAATGATAAAGATGTAGCTCCTTCCGGTTCACACGATGCTAACGAATAGCTATTCTGAAACAGGAAATGTCCGGGGGTGGGGGTGGGGGCAGCTGAAATCGTGGAACATTTTTAAACATCTCAAAAACTATCGGGGTTGAAAAAATAAACATGGAGTTTGTAAGAACGGACACATTAACGATGTTAATTCATTTCAATGATAAACATTATGTGGTTTTTTTTTGACCAAAGAAAACATCGCAAGTTCCCAAAATGGCGACAGAGAATTCGTAAATATGTTTAATCCTTGGGGGGGGGAGGCGAGATGTATGACAAAAGACTTCAGGTTCTCACGCCTTAGAAAGGGCGAGGACTTGTTCTACGAACTGAAAGTATCGCCAAGGACGCTGTGACTTTCACAGATACATTGTTCATTTTCACTAGGCGCATACAAGTCTGAAATGCAGACATACTCTTTTGTATAGGTATAACAATGTGTATTGTATTGCTACGGATGTACTACGACGATAGGATTGCTTTCTCGGAAGGAGGCACTCAATAATGTATAGCCTGAGGATAAGCGAGGAATGCGCAAGGTAGATTTAAAGGTCTAGGAGCCCGATTCCCGGAAAACGACTAGGGATGGGGCAGGTGAAGGGCGCGAGAGGTGACACGTGGCGCGAGAGGAGAGCAGCATGTTGAAGGTCAGCGCCGTCGCCCTTGAAGAAGGAGCAGCGTGAAGGGGGGGGAGCGAAGAGGTCGCTCCGAGTGGACCTGTTGGAGCAGTCTGTCTTCGGAGAGCGAAGGTGATAGTCCTCCGATAGAAAGGAACGCGTTTGCGTGGATGGTGTGGTGGGCTCTCGGAGTCCACGGGGAAAGAGCGGGCACCGACCTAGATGAAGTAGGTCGCCGCTACAGAAGGAATCTACCCGAGTCAGGGATACCGGTAGAGTAGCTGATGATATACTACTGAATTACTGACTTAGTACAGTCCACTGAAGCATCGATTAGAGAAGGATAGCTAGAAGACTAGTCCTGAAGCATCGATAAGATAGAGGTATATCTAGTGTCAAGGAGACCCTAAGTTAGGACGCCAACGCAGGGTGAGATTTCTACAGAATTCGATCACCTTATCTTGCGCGTTCCACGATCTTTGCCAGGTCCAGTCATAACGAGGTCACTTTCAAGAGCGAGTAATCCGCCGCCATCAAAATTCTAGTTGATGAAGAATAAGTGTTTCGTATATGTGTTAACCAAGCGTTCTTTTCAAATTATGTCTGAAAGTGGATAAACTTCGGTATAACCAGCTGTTGTCGCTCTGCCTCCCCGATTCACAGATATATATATAGTAAAGTGGGGGAGGTTTCGTTTGTTCGCTCGAACAGCGTGAGAGAGAGAGAGAGTGTGTACTTCCGGGAAGAGTAAACGAACTCTCTGCTTGTTGTGAGCCCGCTGCGCGTGCTCCTCGGATACTTAAGTAGGAGGCGGCGCTAAGTCACGTGACGACACGTTCGCTCTTACAGAGTTTTCCCGGTTCATACGATTTACTAACGAATGGTCATTTTGAAATTTTGAAATTACATGGGGGGGAATTGTCGGCTCCATATTTTCTGAATCCTTTTTTTTTGTAGGTATGTCAAACTCTATTGCGGTTCAAACGATAATAATGGAGTTATTTTCGGTTCATACGATTTTTTTTTTGATTGGAGGTTTAATGACCACCGTGAGCAACTCAATGGGCTATAAGCAGTCGCCCGTTCCCAATTTAGGGTCACTGGTTCCAGGGAAGGGAGAGAGCCAGTGCCGTAAGACAATCACAACATCCATGCCTGACCGGGATTCGAACCCGGACCCCTTACGGACGAATGATCAGAGGCCAACGCCTTAGACCACTGAGCCACCGGGGCGGCCATACGATTTACTAACGAATGGCTATGAAATTTCGAATTCCATGGTGAGGGGGGTTAATGGTGTAGGCTTGTAACATCCTTTTTTCAATACCTCAAAAACTATTGCGGTTTAAACGAAGAAAATGGAGTTCTTTTCGGTTCACACGATTTGCTAACGAATGGCTATTTTGAAATTTTGAATTTCCATGGGGGGGGGGGGTGAAATGGTCGGGCTCTGTATATATGCAAATTCTCAATATTATTTATTAAATATTTCAAAAACAATTGCGGTTCAAACGATAAAAATGGAGTCCATTCCTGTTCATACGATTTACTAACGAATGGTTATTTCGGAATTTTGAATTTCCATGATGAGGGGGGGTGAAATGGTAGGCCTGTAACATTATTTGTTAAATATCTCAAAAACTATTGCGGTTCAAGCGATGAAAATGGAGTTCTTTTCAGTTCATACGATTTGCTAACGAATGGCTATTTCGGAATTTTAAATTTCCATGATGAGGGGGGAGGGGGATGAAATGGCCTATAACATTCTTTTTTAATATCTCAAAAATTATTGCGGTTCAAACGATGAAAATGGAGTTCTTTTCAGTTCATACGATTTGCTAACGAATGGCTATTTCGGAATTTTTAATTTCCATGATGAGGGGGAGAGGGGGATGAAATGGCCTGTAACATTCTTTTTTAAATATCTCAAAAATTATTGCGGTTCAAACGACAAAAATAGAGTTCTTTTCGGTTCATACGATTTGCTAAGCAATGGCTATTTTGAAATTTTGAATTTCCATGATGAAGGGGGGGGGGGTAAATGGTGTAGGCCTGTGACATACTTTTTTAAATATCTCAAAAACTATTGCGGTTCAAACGATGAAAATGGAGTTCTTTTCGGTTCATACGATTTGCTAACGAATGGCTATTTTGAAATTTTGAATTTCCATGGGGGGGCTGGTGAAATGGTCGGTCTCTCTGTATATATGCAAAAACTCAATATTATTTTTTAAATATCTCAAAAACTATTGCGGTTCAAACGATAAAAATGGAGTTCATTCCTGTTCATACGATTTACTAACGAATGGCTATTTCGGAATTTTGAATTTCCATGATGAGGGGGGGTGAAATGGTAGGCCTGTAACATTATTTGTTAAATATCTCAAAAACTATTGCGGTTCAAACGATAAAAATGGAGTTCATTCCTGTTCATACGATTTACTAACGAATGGCTATTTCGGAATTTTGAATTTCCATGATGAAGGGGGGGGGGGGGGGTAAATGGTGTAGGCCTGTGACATTCTTTTTTAAATATCTCAAAAACTATTGCGGTTCAAACGATGAAAATGGAGTTCTTTTCAGTTCATACGATTTGCTAACGAATGGCTATTTCGGAATTTTTAATTTCCATGATGAGGGGGAGAGGGGGATGAAATGGCCTGTAACATTCTTTTTTAAATATCTCAAAAATTATTGCGGTTCAAACGACAAAAATAGAGTTCTTTTCGGTTCATACGATTTGCTAAGCAATGGCTATTTTGAAATTTTGAATTTCCATGATGAAGGGGGGGGTAAATGGTGTAGGCCTGTGACATACTTTTTTAAATATCTCAAAAACTATTGCGGTTCAAACGATGAAAATGGAGTTCTTTTCGGTTCATACGATTTGCTAACGAATGGCTATTTTGAAATTTTGAATTTCCATGGTGGGGGGCTGGTGAAATGGTCGGTCTCTCTGTATATATGCAAAAACTCAATATTATTTTTTAAATATCTCAAAAACTATTGCGGTTCAAACGATAAAAATGGAGTTCATTCCTGTTCATACGATTTACTAACGAATGGCTATTTCGGAATTTTGAATTTCCATGATGAGGGGGGGGTGAAATGGTAGGCCTGTAACATTATTTGTTAAATATCTCAAAAACTATTGCGGTTCAAACGATAAAAATGGAGTTCATTCCTGTTCATACGATTTACTAACGAATGGCTATTTCGGAATTTTGAATTTCCATGATGAAGGGGGGGGGGGGGTAAATGGTGTAGGCCTGTGACATTCTTTTTTAAATATCTCAAAAACTATTGCGGTTCAAACGATGAACATGGAGTTCTTTTCGGTTCATACGATTTGCTAACGAATGGCTTTTTTGAAATTTTGAGTTTCCATGGGGGGGGGGGGGGGCTGGTGAAATGGTCGGTCTCTCTGTATATATGCAAATTCTCAATATTATTTTTTAAATATCTCAAAAACTATTGCGGTTCAAACGATAAAAATGAAATGGAGTTCATTCCTGTTCATACGATTTACTAACGAATGGCTATTTCGGAATTTCAAATTTCCATGATGAGGGGGAGGGGGATGAAATGGCCTGTAACATTCTTTTTTAAATATCTCAAAAATTTTTGCTGTTCAAACGATGAAAATGGAGTTCTTTTCGATTCCTACGATTTGCTAACGAATGGCTATTTTGAAATTTTGAATTTCCATGGTGGGGGGCTGGTGAAATGGTCGGTCTCTCTGTATATATGCAAAAACTCAATATTATTTTTTAAATATCTCAAAAACTATTGCGGTTCAAACGATAAAAATGGAGTTCATTCCTGTTCATACGATTTACTAACGAATGGCTATTTCGGAATTTTGAATTTCCATGATGAGGGGGGGGGGTGAAATGGTAGGCCTGTAACATTATTTGTTAAATATCTCAAAAACTATTGCGGTTCAAACGATAAAAATGGAGTTCATTCCTGTTCATACGATTTACTAACGAATGGCTATTTCGGAATTTTGAATTTCCATGATGAGGGGGGGGGAGGGGTGAAATGGTAGGCCTGTAACATTATTTGTTAAATATCTCAAAAACTATTGCGGTTCAAACGATAAAAATGGAGTTCATTCCTGTTCATACGATTTACTAACGAATGGCTATTTCGGAATTTTGAATTTCCATGATGAAGGGGGGGGGGTGGTAAATGGTGTTGGCCTGTGACATTCTTTTTTAAATATCTCAAAAACTATTGCGGTTCAAACGATGAAAATGGAGTTCTTTTCGGTTCATACGATTTGCTAACGAATGGCTATTTTGAAATTTTGAATTTCCATGGGGGTGGAGGGCTGGTGAAATGGTCGGTCTCTCTGTATATGTGCAAATTCTCAATATGATTTTTTAAATATCTCAAAAACTATGGCGGTTCAAACGATAAAAATGGAGCTCATTCCTGTTCATACGATTTACTAACGAATGGCTATTTCGGAATTTTAAATTTCCATGATAAGGGGGAGGGGGATGAAATGATCTGTAACATTCTTTTTTAAATATCTCAAAAATTACTGCGGTTCAAACGATGAAAATGGAGTTCTTTTCAGTTCATACGATTTGCTAACGAATGGCTATTTCGGAATTTTGAATTTCCATGATGAGGGGGGAGGGGGAATGAAATGGCCTGTAACATTCTTTTTTAAATATCTCAAAAATTATTGCGGTTTAATCGATGAAAATGGAGTTCTTTTCAGTTCATACGATTTACTAACAAATGGCTATTTCGGAATTTAAATTTCCATGATGAGGGGGGGGGAGGCGGGATGAAATGGCCTGTAACACTCTTTTTTAAATATCTCAAAAATTATTGCGGTTCAAACGATGAAAATAGAGTTCTTTTCGGTTCATACGGTTTGCTAACGAATGGCTATTTTGAAATTTTGAATTTCCATGATGAAGGGGGGGGGGTAAATGGTGTAGGCCTGTGACATACTTTTTTAAATATCTCAAAAACTATTGCGGTTCAAACGATGAAAATGGAGTTCTTTTCGGTTCATACGATTTGCTAACGAATGGCTATTTTGAAATTTTGAATTTCCATGGTGGGGGCTGGTGAAATGGTCGGTCTCTCTGTATATATGCAAAAACTCAATATTATTTTTTAAATATCTCAAAAACTATTGCGGTTCAAACGATAAAAATGGAGTTCATTCCTGTTCATACGATTTACTAACGAATGGCTATTTCGGAATTTCAAATTTCCATGATGAGGGGGAGGGGGATGAAATGGCCTGTAACATTCTTTTTTAAATATCTCAAAAATTTTTGCTGTTCAAACGATGAAAATGGAGTTCTTTTCGATTCCTACGATTTGCTAACGAATGGCTATTTTGAAATTTTGAATTTCCATGGTGGGGGGCTGGTGAAATGGTCGGTCTCTCTGTATATATGCAAAAACTCAATATTATTTTTTAAATATCTCAAAAACTATTGCGGTTCAAACGATAAAAATGGAGTTCATTCCTGTTCATACGATTTACTAACGAATGGCTATTTCGGAATTTTGAATTTCCATGATGAGGGGGGTGAAATGGTAGGCCTGTAACATTATTTGTTAAATATCTCAAAAACTATTGCGGTTCAAACGATAAAAATGGAGTTCATTCCTGTTCATACGATTTACTAACGAATGGCTATTTCGGAATTTTGAATTTCCATGATGAGGGGGGAGGGGGTGAAATGGTAGGCCTGTAACATTATTTGTTAAATATCTCAAAAACTATTGCGGTTCAAACGATAAAAATGGAGTTCATTCCTGTTCATACGATTTACTAACGAATGGCTATTTCGGAATTTTGAATTTCCATGATGAAGGGGGGGGGGGGTAAATGGTGTTGGCCTGTGACATTCTTTTTTAAATATCTCAAAAACTATTGCGGTTCAAACGATGAAAATGGAGTTCTTTTCGGTTCATACGATTTGCTAACGAATGGCTATTTTGAAATTTTGAATTTCCATGGGGGTGGAGGGCTGGTGAAATGGTCGGTCTCTCTGTATATGTGCAAATTCTCAATATGATTTTTTAAATATCTCAAAAACTATGGCGGTTCAAACGATAAAAATGGAGCTCATTCCTGTTCATACGATTTACTAACGAATGGCTATTTCGGAATTTTAAATTTCCATGATAAGGGGGGAGGGGGATGAAATGATCTGTAACATTCTTTTTTAAATATCTCAAAAATTACTGCGGTTCAAACGATGAAAATGGAGTTCTTTTCAGTTCATACGATTTGCTAACGAATGGCTATTTCGGAATTTTGAATTTCCATGATGAGGGGGAGGGGGAATGAAATGGCCTGTAACATTCTTTTTTAAATATCTCAAAAATTATTGCGGTTTAATCGATGAAAATGGAGTTCTTTTCAGTTCATACGATTTACTAACAAATGGCTATTTCGGAATTTAAATTTCCATGATGAGGGGGGGGGAGGCGGGATGAAATGGCCTGTAACACTCTTTTTTAAATATCTCAAAAATTATTGCGGTTCAAACGATGAAAATAGAGTTCTTTTCGGTTCATACGGTTTGCTAACGAATGGCTATTTTGAAATTTTGAATTTCCATGATGAAGGGGGGGGGGGTAAATGGTGTAGGCCTGTGACATACTTTTTTAAATATCTCAAAAACTATTGCGGTTCAAACGATGAAAATGGAGTTCTTTTCGGTTCATACGATTTGCTAACGAATGGCTATTTTGAAATTTTGAATTTCCATGGTGGGGGGCTGGTGAAATGGTCGGTCTCTCTGTATATATGCAAAAACTCAATATTATTTTTTAAATATCTCAAAAACTATTGCGGTTCAAACGATAAAAATGGAGTTCATTCCTGTTCATACGATTTACTAACGAATGGCTATTTCGGAATTTTGAATTTCCATGATGAGGGGGGGGTGAAATGGTAGGCCTGTAACATTATTTGTTAAATATCTCAAAAACTATTGCGGTTCAAACGATAAAAATGGAGTTTATTCCTGTTCATACGATTTACTAACGAATGGCTATTTCGGAATTTTGAATTTCCATGATGAAGGGGGGGGGAGAAAATGGCGTAGGCCTGTGACATTCTTTTTTAAATATCTCAAAAATTATTGCGGTTCAAACGATGAAAATGGAGTTCTTTTCGGTTCATACGATTTGCTAACGAATGGCTATTTTGAAATTTTAATTTCCATGGGGGTGGGGGGCTGGTGAAATGGTCGGTCTCTGTGCGTATATGTAAATTCTATTATTTTTTAAATATCTCAAAAACTATTGCGGTTCAAAAGATAAAAATGGAGTTCATTCCTGTTCATACGATTTACTAGAGAATGGCTATTTCGGAATTTGGAATTTCCATGATGAAGGGGGGGGGTAAATGGTGTAGGCCTGTGACATTCTTTTTTAAATATCTCAAAAACTATTGCGGTTCAAACGATGAAAATGGAGTTCTTTTCGGTTCATACGATTTGCTAACGAATGGCTATTTTGAAATTTTGAATTTCCATGGGGGTGGGGTGCTGGTGAAATGGTCGGTCTCTGTGCGTATATGTAAATTCTATTATTTATTAAATATTTCAAAAACTATTGCGGTTCAAACGATAAAAATGGAGTTCGTTCCTGTTCATACGATTTACTAACGAATGGCTATTTCGGAATTTTGAATTTCCATGATGAGGGGGGGTGAAATGATAGTCCTGTAACATTATTTTTTAAATATCTCAAAAACTATTGCGGTTCAAACGATGAAAATTTAGTTCTTTTCAGTTCACACGATTTGCTAACGAATGCCTATTTTGAAATTTTGAATTTCCATGGTGGGGGGCTGGTGAAATGGTCGGTCTTTCTGTATATATGCAAATTCTGAATATTATTTGTTAAATATCTCAAAAACTATTGCGGTTCAAACGATAGAAATGGAGTTCATTCCGGTTCATACGATTTACTAACGAATGGCTATTTCGAAATTTTGAATTTCTATGGTGGGGGGCTGGTGAAATGGTCTGCCTCCTATATTTATATGCAAATTCTCAATATTATTTGTTAAATATCTCAAAAACTATTGTGGTTCAAACGATGAAAATGGAGTTCATTCCGGTTCATACGATTTATTAACGAATGGCTATGCTGAAATTTGAAATATCTATTTTTTGGGGGTACCATTTCACCAGCCCCCCCACTTTGTTTTTTAAATAACTCAAAAACTATTGCGGTTCAAACGAAAAAAATTGAGTTCATTCCGGTTCATACGTGGTACAAACGAATGGTGCAAAAAAATTTAAAAATTCCATGGTGGGGGGGTTATCGTTTCACCAGCCCCCCCCCCACTTTGTTTTTTAAATATCTCCAAAACTTTTGCGGTTCAAACGAAAAAAACCGAGTTCATTCCGGTTCATACGTGGTACAAACGAATGGTGTCTGAAAAATTAAAAAATTCCGTGGTGGGGGCTGGTGAAATGCACCTGTTGGAACTGGAATACCGTTTAGACATTGTTCGGGTGGCAAATGGTGCCCACGTGGAATGTCTATAAAACTTCATGTTCTGTTCTGTCAATTAACACAAATTGTGTTTTGAGATCATTTATGTTAAAACTGTTATGATTATTTAAAATTGGTAACACCTTTATGGGACACCCTGTAGATTTCTGATTCAAAACACGTTATTAGGAAATATCTAACAAAAGCAGCAACAAGTTTGGCTATACACGGCGAGAAAAGCCTTGGTTGCTGTTTTAGTTAGACATTTCATCAGTTTTTTTTTAAATCAGAAATATTTTAATTAAAAGTTATATCACTGTTTTAATTATTAGAAATGTGTTTTTCATCAAGGTGTATATATACTTCTCTATGTAATATAGCATAAAGGAATTTTTTAAAAAAAGTATGACATTCTTTAAATAAATAATAGAGACTACAGAAAATAATCTTACCAATGCTTCATCCAAATAACCTTTGTAGCACTGAAAATAAAGAAAAGAATAAAAACAAATATAAAGCGTAACTGAATGTCTGGACAAGTTTCTGTCTGCTTCATTTATCTATTTATTTACACTTTATGAATATTATTCAATAAGAAATCGCTATTTAATGTTTTTCACTTTATTTTCGTCCAGATGTTTTCTGATAACACCAATCAGTCTTTTCCACTTAAAACATTATGAGAACTGCATTTATAAGATGGAACTCATAATCAATTTTTTTACTGAAGATTTAACGACCACAGTGAGAAAGTCGATGTGCTATAAGCAGTATAGCCCGTCCATAACTTATGACCACTAGTTCCAGGGAAAAGAGAGAGCCTGTGCCGTAAGAAAAACACAACATCCAAACCTCACCGGAATTCGAACCTGGACCCTTCTCGAACGAATGGTCATAAGCCAGCGCTTAGACCTCTGCGCCACCGGGGCGACCTAATAATCAATACACTTTCGAAGAAAAACTGTTAACAGCAAAAAAAAAAAGAAAATTAAATAAAATAATCAAGGGAAGAACATTCAGGATTTCTAATGTCATCATTCATTTCATTTTTATATTATCTCCTTAACTTTCAGAAAAGATTATAAAATGATGGAAAAATGACTTTACAATATGCAGTTAATCGATAAGTAATCAAAATTTGTTACGATATTATTTTTCCGAAGCTCTTACATCGATGGGTAAAAATAATGGGATGACGCTTCTATACCGGTGCGGCTGTTACAACGAATTTTCTTCCTAAATAACGATTTTTGTGAGGCACGGAGCTTAGTCTGGTACTAATGGCACGAAGAGAAGAAAGAAATTATTTTAATGACTAATATTCCTGAATGGCGAACTTTAACGATTTTTCAACAAATAATAAACACAGCATTTTATACACTGACGTTCCCTCAGCTCTGAAGTCTGTGCTATGTGGAAAAGTGGTAAAGATCTTCCAGTTTCACCAGCAGTCTAAATATTGGAAAAAACGCACGACCGCGATGACCAGAATTTGAATGAATGAATGAAATACACTGAAATACGGGATTTTTTTTTTTTTGATTGGAGGTTTAACGACCACCGTGAGCAACTCAATGGGCTATAAGCAGTCGCCCGTCCCTAATTTAGGGTCACTGGTTCCAGGGAAGGGAGAGAGCCAGTGCCGTAAGACAAACACAACATCCATGCCTCACCGGGATTCGAACCCGGACCCCTTACGGACGAATGATCAGAGACCAACGCCTTAAACCACTGCGCCACCGGGGCGGCAAAATACGGGATTATACCATTGTGCAATACAAATTTGGAAGATGTGAATCCATTTCTCGGTGTAAATATGACATGGTTGTGAAGTCAGATAATATCCGAAAACTTGAAAATTTCGTCTTTGTGGAGCGGAAATCGAACCCGCGGCTCCCGTATAGCATCCGAGTATGCTAACCGCTACACCACCCAGAGCGACCAAGTTTCTGATTAATTTGAATTCTTCCGCCTCCGGGCAATCACGGGAATGAATTCAAAACCTCCGGATACGCTATATATGAATGCCGATTGCATCGACTAACGAATCCTGTGATGGTTATATTCAAATTAATCGCAAACTTAGAAACTTGGTCGTTCTGGGTGGTGTAGTGGTTAGCAGGCTCGGGCGCTATCCGGGAGACGCGGGTTCAATTTCCGCTCCAGGACGACGAAATTTTCAAGTTTTCGGATAGTGTCTGATTTAACATCCATGTCATATTTATACCAATAAACGGATTCACATCTTCCAAATTTGTGTCGATGACGAGAACATCTGCGCTTCAGAGGGTTGAGGTTGAGGTGGGGTGGGGGTGGGGGTTGGCGAAAGCAACTGATTTCAGGAAGCTAAGTAAACTACTCATTTTGATATGCAGAATTCTACACGTGTTTGTGCATGGTTTCATTAAAAATTTAGTTTTTCAACATCATATTGAAGAATCATTTTTATTTACACTGAAGCACAAAATTATTAGAAACACGGAATAGCAATCAGGTTCTCGACGTTCTCACTAACGTTCAGAACTATGACTTTGAGATGATAGCCGTAGCGTGACCCAAAGGTTGCTTCTTTGGAGCCCCGCACAATGCTGGGGATTCACCAAAGATGAACAGCAGCAACTGAACAAATAACTAGAAGGGGAATGAAGTTATTGTTCAGTTGCTGCTGTTTTGTTCAGTTGTTCAGTATTTTTCTAGTTATTTGTTCAGTTGCTGCTGTTCATCTTTGGTGAATCCCCAGCATTGTGCGGGATTCTAAGGAAGCAACCTTCCAGGTGCTTTAGCAGTTTCTCGTGTATTTGAGTCTGGAGAGTTTCGAGGCCGCTGTGGTGCAGTGGAAGCATATCCGGCGCGTAACTGGAAGATCCTGGGTTCGATTCCCGGTGGCGGCCGATGAGGATTTTTCCGTGACTCACTTATAAACGTAGAAAGAGCAATGACTTCTATTTGATAATATGCCCAAAACTACGAGGTGTACCAAGCTTGATTGTTTCACACTAATGAGGATGCAAAAAGAAAATATGTCTTTCAAAGAACCTCATGCAGTCATCAGATGATGGTTTTCATCATCAGATGACTGCATGCTATTTTGTATAGGCTGACTGCTGGAAAGCAGTCATAGCAATGCTTGCTATTGCGTAACGTTGTTCCCTTGGCTGTATGCCACACTTTATAACATTTAAAAGGCAAAAGAGTAGCTTTTATTTTTTCTAAATTGTAAGTTGAGGCAGCACGTGCCCACTGTGCCCCCCCCCACGATACGCCTATGATTGAAATGGCTTTATAAACAGCCCACTGCAAAGGATTCAGACGTGTACGAAGTGTAGATAGACTTGCGATTTAAGCAACTTTCAAAGAGGCACGCTAGGGGGCGCTAGGGGGCGCTAGGGGGCAGGTGCAAGCATCTCAGAAACGGCAGACCTCGGGAATACAAGAACAGCTGTATCGAAGGTATACAATCACTCGTGCACAAGCAACAAAACGGTCAGTCAGCTGTCTTCCTGTGGAAGAAAATAACTGGTCGATGTCCGAAGGCAGTGGAAGCTGGAGAGGATTCTACAATTTAACAGACGAGCTCTATTGTGTCAAATAACTACGCAGTACAACAGCGGAATGGAAATAGGAATTTCAACGTACACAGCTCGACGTACATTGGCGGTATTGGGCAATAACAGCTTCATGTACCACTCGTCTCTACTAAAAACCAATAAATTCGTCTGCAATGGTCACGGGAGCACCAGAACTGGACCCTTGAGGAATCAGTAAAGGTTTCCTGGTCCATTGAATCATGATTTCAGGTCATGCACTCCAATACATGGACCAGGACAGGCTGTTAACAGCACGGATTGATGGACACTAGCTGCTTAGCGTTAACCCTATGCGCTGAGGTGCCAAAACAGAAAAAATAACAACTGGGGTGCTGCCATTTCCATTACATGACGCCATCCCCTTGCTGCAAATGGTATCTTCCGCAAATGACGTACGTATGGAGGCAGATGTCTCCGCAATCTCAAGCAGTAGCCTTCGCAGTTCAGATGGCAGCTTCTCAGGATTTAAGCGATTTCGAACGTAGTATAATACTCGGCGCCCGGGAGATGGGTCTTTCCATCTAGGAAATTACCACGAAATTTGGATTTACAGGGCCAACAATTTCAAGAGTTGACTACACAAACTCAAGAGGGAAATCCAGGGTGTGAGATCGGCGTGGCCGTAGAAAAGCCCAGAAAAATCGTGAACAGAAGTGTCTGGCATGCATCACGTCACGACACCCGCCCTGCGTGCAACATTGCCACAAATCACAGTTCAATGCTGGAGCCAGTAGTAGCATCAACCGTCGGGCAATGCAACTTTCCTTGTGCTCTATAGCATTCCTGACCCGACGACGCAAAGCTATGCACCTGGTCTGGGCTCGGGAACAACGCAATATTTACGTGAGATGATTGGAAACGTGTGGCCTGGTCCGAGGAATCACGATACCAACTGTTTTTGCGCAGATGTCCGGCTCCAGACGTTAGGACAACTCCACCAGGCAATAGATCTTGCATGTTTACAAGGGAGAGTGCACGCCGGTGGTGGCTCTGGTATGGTGTGGGGTGTTTTCATCTGGCACGCATTAGGACTTCCTCATACGTCTGCATACTGATCTGATCGTTGCAGGCTACATAACCATCGTTAGGATAATTTGCACCCATTCATGTCATGCAAGAACTCCGACGGGTACGACCTCTTTCAACACGGCAATGCGCCACCAAACACATCTGTAGTGGTTCAATTGTGGCTGGAATAACATTCCATGGAGTTTGGCATTCTGACGTGCCCCCTCGTTCTCCAGATTTAAACGCCTTCGAACACATTTGAGATGCCAGGAATCCTACACCGGCTAATACGATGGAATTGTGGGCCTCTCTTCAGAAAGCAAGGTGTGCATTTTCTCCACAGTACTATAGAGAGCTGGTGGAGTTGATGCCTCGTTGCGTTGCTGCCGTTATCCGATCGTGAGGAGGACCAACGCGATTTTTGAAAGGTATTCCTAATTTTTTGGCACTTCGGTGCAAGCTCGTTAAGGTGGTGTAATATTTTAGGATTTGATTTCATCGTAGGGATTGAGTTGCTGAACATCTCTGGAACAGTATTTGAATGTCATGAGATGTGTAAACATCACTGCGTACGAGGCGCACCCATACATATTCAGAGTGTTTTCAGATGGAGAGGACTTCTTCGAGCGAGAAAATACCTCATGCCACAAGGTTCTGATCGTTATACAGTGGTTCCAGAAGCATCGCATTGACTTCCAAGTGCTAAGATGGCCCATACAGTCCCTAGATCTTAACCCAATTGAAATGAGATTGAGACAGCCATTCGTAAGAGAGAGATCCTCCTTCAGAAAACATTCGACAATTGACGGACGCCATCATAGCCGCTTAACTGGCCGTACCTGTTGAACAATATAACCACATCTTGTTGAACCCATTCCATACTGAATCTAGGCTGTTTGCAATGCCAGCGTAGGCCCGAGGAAGGTGTTCCTAAGAATTTGCTATTGTAGTGTATAAATTCGTCTAAAGTGAGCCCAAAAGTGATTTTACTACATAGTTTTAACAAAATACTTTACATCGCAGCAGCATATGTTTTCGGAATTAAAGAAACCGGTGAAAGCATACGGGTTTGTCATACACTGATGTTCAAAATTTAGAGAATTTTGTCGAATTTCTGAAAAACTAACTGACACATTTTAATGAAATTTGGTATGGATACGCAGTTGTACAAGGGAAAAAATTATGCCATGCCACATTCATGGTACGCACTCATGATCGTCAGTAAGGCTCATCAGCGCAGGAATGTCCATAATGCACGTTGCAAGATCGAACATAAAAAGTTTCGACCTTGCACGCTGTGAGAGCTGTATGACTGTGAGAGGGTATGGTCCTCTCTTACAGTAATACAGCTCTCACAGCGCTAGGTCACACTGGAAACGAGGCAGTTGATGAGTCCCTGTGGCAGTCGGTCCCACTCCTGCAGCAACGCAGTTTTCAGGACCTGGATGGTTCTCGGAGGGGGATGGCGAGCTGCAATTGCCCTCCCAAGAGCGTCCCAGAAATGTTCGATAGCGTTTAGGTCTGGCGATCTGGCTGGTCAATCCATCCGGCGAATATCATCACTTTCAAGAAAATCGTCGACCAGGTGAGCCCCATGTGGACGAGTGTTTTCGTCCATAAAAAGGAACCGAGGCCCAACTGCGCTCCTGAAGGGTCGAACATTGCTCAGAGTCTGACCTTGACATGACGCAATCACTTTCCCGATTGCATCATCCGCTTCCGTTTTAGATTAACGTGTGCAAAACGTTTGTTGTGACCCTCGTACGGCTGAGTTGGACCTTAATAAGCATATTTATTACTGTAAGCACAAGACTTACCATTATAACTGGCCGTTAATACCCCTTAGTGCCTAAGCTTGATTTTTGTGTTTGGATAAGCTATCTGGTGCTCGACTTAAACTTTACGGAACATTTCATTGAGAAGTGTATTTACATTGAAGTAATGCCAGTGTTTGAGGGTCATAAACAATTAATTAATTTATACCTTTAATCAATTATACAAAACATTAAAATACAAAAATCAAACAATTTATATTGATGTTCACATCCATACACTTAAGAGTGTGTTTAACAGAAAGGGAAACTTACTGAGAATGCTTTGTTAATGTCTTTGCAGAAGTCAAGGTTTCCATTTCTTAGGAATTCCACAACAAACCGTCCGTAACATACAGCACCGTGCTTCATCACTATATTTTGGTCCTTTGTATGCAAAGAGAATAAACAACAACGTCGTTCATTTTATTAAGAACAGAAATATTAAGAACAGAAGTAGCACTTTTTTAACAAGCAAACACACCACTTTGAGATTTAATGTCAGTATCAAACCATGATAAATATCATGAAAGAAATACGGGATTACGCCATATAATACAAATTTTGAAGATGGCAATCCGATTTTTAGCGTAAATGTGACAAGGATGGTAAGTCAGATAATATCCGAAAACTTGAAAATGTTCATCGTCCTGGAGCGGGACTCGAATCCGCGTCTCCCAGAAAACGCCCGGGTATGCTAACCACTACACCACCCAGAACGACCAAGTTTCAAGTTTCCGATCAATTTGAATTTAACCATTACAGGATTACATGATAAATATGCCAGAAGAAACGCTCCTAATTTTTCTGATATTATTTTAATTCTGGACAAAATAAACACTAAAAAGTATTTATTTAGCTTCTCCCGATATTACACTTCGTTAATCTCGAAGTTTTGTTTCTGAGTACCATGATTATATTCCATTTATGGGAGCAAATCAAATTGAATTCCTTAAGAGGATCACTTTAGTTAAAAATGAATGCTTTTTGCGCAGTCCCTAAGAGAGGTCTGCATGCGCTTTGTTAGGTGAGCTCTGTCTGGCTGAATAAGCTCCTGCGTTTAAGTCCCACCAGTTAAGTGCCATTTTGTATTATTTTGTCTTTCTATAGGATTTTATTAAATTGTAAATATTAAATAATGAAATGAGATATTGTTGAAAATATTTAGTTGAATATAAGCCTAAAAATATTAACTAAACTTTGGAAATTACTGAAGGACATAGCCTTTAAAGCGAGAATAGTAAAAAAAAAGAAGCGCGTTCAAAATTTCTCTTTCTCTGAATTAGCAAGCGATGACAATACAAAAGTCAACCCCTATACAGAATAGGGATAGGAGATACAATCGATATCGTGCCACTCTCTCTCTCTCTCTCTCACACACACACACTGCAGACACACCCGTCCCATTTTCCACACAACGCACATACTCGCTCGGAGTCGAATCTTTTAGTTGTCAACAATCCCCAAAGAGTTTTTACATCTTAATACCTACAGATGGTAAAAAACACTGTGAGTACCTCTCTTCGCTTCTGTGATTACGCCCAGGGCTATGTCATGGTAGTAAGTAAAGTCAGCAAAACAGTTAAAAAGACTAGGAAATCGGGAAACACGACTTCTTTCTTTCTTTTTTTTTATCGTTGCGATACAAGGAACGGATCGACTTCGCTTGGCTCGGCTCGGCGCAGACTGTGCAGACCTCTAGTTTCTGAAACACCAAACGAAGCACAAAATGTTTTAACCAGAAAAATGCCCTGTAAAGAGGCCTTATATATGTCTTAATGTGCATAACTTCTATCCTGTGTGACATACTACGGAGGTGAAACTCGTGTCAAGAGGATAAATCTGCAGCGGCACATACCGTCCGTTTAGCGCGGGTTCGATCTGCGTTACGGACAAATTTGTGTTTTCACATTGGCGCCGGAAGGTAAAAATGGATCATCTGGCTGTTGAGTTCTTCGAAAAACGTGTAACGCTTGTTTCACACATCATCTGGAATTAATGAAAAATTCCTACTTAACTTAAAAAAAAAATGCTAAGAAAAATGATGTGACGTACTACAGGGGTGAATCGCGTGCCAAGACGACAAATCTGCAGCGGTACATTCCACCCGTGTAGCTCAGTTGGGAGAGCCACTTACTCCGGAGTGAGGAGCCGCGGTTCGATCTTTGTTACGGACAACCTTGTGTTGTCACACCTGTCCTAGCAAATGTTAAGGTTTTCAGCATTTTTGATTCCAGTTTGAGGTTGCCACGACCATCATATATTATTTTCTTATGACTTTACGCCACAGCGTACCATATTTCATGAGAGACTTTGTTCATGAGCAGTGAACAACGTCTCTTAGAGCGATATCAGCATTCATTACATTGCATTTACTTTGAGACCGGACCTGACCAGTGGAGGCTGGTTTATACGTGCGACAGTGCTGTAGCACGTAAAAACAAAGGTGAATTGAGATTGAAATTGTTCATTGCAGCTGAGAGCGCACACACATATTATTTGCTGCCAGAACAAAATCTAATTTTAAGAAGGGCCGTATAGCCATTATTCGTATCTGCCCTTTAGCATTGCGTGCTACGCTTTAGTTGGCATGACCACAAGAGTATCGCTCTCCTACCGCTTAAGCACAGTGTCCTCTCTTTAATAAGCGCTTGCCGTCTCGCTTCGTGCTGAGATTCTCTGATCAGGATATAGGCAGCAGAAAAAAGATCGCGAAATCGTTCCATTCGCTCCCATCCTTTCCTCACTCGCTCCCATCGAATCTGAAGAAAGTACTATATTTTCCCCCAATTCCAACGGGGGGAAATATTGGCTAGGAGTAGAGAGAAAGCTTATCTGCTGACATGGTGGAGGAGTGGTCTAAGAGCTGACTCTGAGATGGGTCCTGGCTCGAATCCCGGAAAGATGTGGATGTTGTGTTATCCCTACGGCACTGGCTCTCCCCTTTCCCTTGAGCCAGTCACCCTAAATTAGGAATGGGTGACATAGACCAAACGCCCCGACCCCCCAAAAAACTTATCTGAGTGTTATCCTGCATTCAATAAATTTGCACGATCAGTCTCTACAATCTCTTTGTGCATCAAATTATGTTTTTATTTTTTACGCTTTCCAACCGTAGGTTGAAGAAGCGTATATGCTCCAGCTTTGTCCGTCTGTCTGTCCGCACGCACAATAACTTGCGTAAAAATAGTTTGATTTCGATGAAATTTTAGTATGTGGTAGAGGACAACTCGGGGAAGAACCCCGATGAAAATGGACGAAATGGGGTCAAAGGTCAGGACGTAGGAGCGGGATCCATTCCATCGGCCTTATGCGTCATAATTTGCGTAAAAATTGTTCGATTTCGATGAAATTTTAGTGTGTGGTAAGGGACCACCTGGGAATTGAAAATGGAAAAATGGGGTCAAAGGTCAGGATATAGGAGCGGGATCCATTCCATTGTTCTTCTGTGTCACAACTTGACTAAAAATGCTTCTATTGCGACAAATCTTTAGTATGTTGTTCCGGAAGTATACTGAATCAATTCCGTTTAATATAATCAAAATGGGGTCAAAGGTCAGGGCAGAGGAGCGAGATTTATTCCACAGCCATTACCCTTATAACCTGACTAAAATGCTTCTATTGCAACAAAATTTTAGCACCTTCTTTCGGAGGTATACTGATCCCATTCTGTTTAATATAATCGAAATGGGGTCAAAGGTCAGGGCGCAGGAACGAGATTTGTTCCACAGCCATTATCCTGTTAACTTGAGTACTAACTTGAGTAATGATTCCTGGTATGTTGGAAAGCGTATCATAATCAATGCCTTGCATGATTTTACTAACTTGTTATTTTTTACGCTTTGCGACCATAGGTTGAAGAAGCGTATATGCCCCAGCTTTGTCCGTTTGTCTGTCTGTCCGCACGATAACTCGCGTAAAAATTGTTCGATGTCGATGAAATTTAGTATGTGGTAGGGGACAATCCGGGAAGGAATCCTATTGAAAATGGAAGAAATGGGGTCAAAGGTCAGGACATAGGAGCGGGATTCATTTCATCGCCCTAATGCGTCACAACTTACGTAAAACAGCTTCGATTGCGATAAAACTTTATCATGTTGTTCCGGAGGTATACTGAACCGGTTCTGTTTAATATCATCGAAATGGAGTCAAAGGTCAGGGCACAGGAGTGAGATTTATTCCACAACGATTTCCTCTCAACTTGGCTAAAAAGGCTTCTATTGCAACCAAACTTCAGTATGTTGTTCCGGAGGTATACTGAACGGATTCTGTTTAATATCATTGAAATGAGGTCAAAGGTAAGGACACAGGAGCGAGATTTATTCTACAGCCATTATCCTCATAACTTGAGTCATAACTTAAGCAATGATTTCTTGAATGTTGGAAAGCGTATCATAATCAGTGCATTGTATGATTTTACTAACTTGTTATTTTATTTATTTGCCATGTTACACGTAGTTAACTCAATAGCAATATAACAGGAAATCAGGGAAAGAGCTAATGATAGCCTGACTAGCACCTCATCCCTAAAATAAGAGAAAATGTCAAGTCAAGTAATTACACGTTTTTCAACTTATACATTGTATACTCAGACCTGCAATACGATATAACTAAAATTAATCAAATTTAACTATTAACATAATATTCATTTTGTGCTTTCTTGAACGATACAAAACTGACAAGGGATTTTATATGAATCGGCAACCTGTTCCAGAGCCGGGGGCAATGAGTAATAATATAACAATACAGCGCATTAGTAGGAGCCTTTGGAATTAAAAAGTTATCATACCCACGAGTTTTGTAACTATGTGCAGGATAACATACATTTATTAATTTGAGATGTTTGTCGGCAAAAACACTCTTAAGCATTAACAGCATCAGTCAATAACTATAATTTCTCAAAGATGAATAATTTATAACGACTGAGCAGGATTTCCACATTTTCCAGTGGATTCAACAAACGAATAAATTTTTATTTGTAAAGAAGAAATTTTATGAATGTTACATTTAGTTGCCCTACCCCAAGCAAGCAGACAATAAGACAGGTAGGGATAAATAAAAGAATAATAGAGTGTTAATTTCATATTTAATTGTGCTTTGCACTGTGGTTTCCGTAATCTTTTAATTTCTTTCTGCCATGTTGTCACATTTCAACCCACCCCCGTCACGTAGGAATAAGGAAGAAAATACTTCTACCTTTGGCCTTAATGCATGCATTGAGCTTTCGAGACGTGCTTTCAAAAAGGTTTTGGAACACAGCGATAGGTATGCGCTTCTATTCAGAATACATAATGCTGCCGAACTCTGTTGCTTAGTAGTAGACCTTGGTTCCAAACTTCTTATGTGGAGTTCCAAACTTCTTATCCCATAGGTGCTCTATGGGATTAAGATCAGGGCTCTGTGCTGGCCAGTCCACACACGATACGGAATTATCGTCAAACCACGCCGTAACAGCTCTTGCTTTATGTTACGGTGCATTACCCTGCTGGTACCAACAAGGTTCTGTTCCATAGTATTGCCACACAGTTGGTAGGGCATAATTGTCTAGAATATCTAGGTAGTCGTGCTGGTTAACAGGTTCGTTCACAATAACCAATAGGCCGGGACCATACCACGGAAAACGCCTCCACATGAGTACACTGCCAGCTCCAAACTTGACAGTAGGAACAGTACACTGTGATAAATGGCGTTTCCCCCCGACTGCCGCCATACTCACAAACGGCCTTCAGACTGCCGGAACGTGTATCTGAATTCATTAGTCCATAGGAGCTGTTTCCATTGATCTACGGTCCACGATAAATGTTGTTTACACCATGTTAAACGACGAGTAGCATTCCGAGTGGAAATGAAATGCTTATGAGGAGCTGAACGAATACGGTAACCCATGGAATGAAGTTCTCTGCGAATGGTACGTGTACATACCGAGGTTCCCGCATTTTTACTCACCTGTACACTGAGGTCTTGTGCAATACTCCATCGATTAGCTGTAACGACTCTCCTGAGGCTTCGACGTCCTCTATTACTGATTTTATTTGGTTTGCCGGTACGTTTTGCTGCTTCAGGCACGCCATGTGTCTTCCACTTATTCAGTACATCCAAAACAGTTGACTTGGGTATGTTTAAACACCTTTCGGTTTCTCTTATGGACAACCCACTAATATAACACCCAACAATCTTTCCTTTCTCAAAGTCAGTTCTCTTCCGCCACGACATTTTCACTCAACCTCACAGTGCCATATGATCGCGGTCAGTTGCAGGCTTGTTTTGTACTGTTTGCAGCTGTACCGCGCATCTTAACAATGCAGCGGATACATTCATTTGGCTTTTGAAGGGGTTTCCGATGACTTTTGTCAATATAGTGTATAATTAGGCTCATTTCTTCCGTTGGCGTTCCAGACTTCCCGAAAGGTGTTATGTTTGTTGTTTGAGTTATGAAATCTTTCCTGCGTCTTGTTTGTAGCGTCGGATGATGAACAGAACGACATAGAAAAACGAGTATCTGTGTTCTCCAAACATTTCCTTATGAACCACGTCTCTCAATGCATGTGGTGTCGTATAAAAAAGAAAAGAAGTGAACTAACCATTTTGCTGAACTTTTTCATGCATTCACGCTGCCTGTTGGTCAGGATGTTATTCTCTGTAAAACAAAGGCAAATAATGCATTATTACATCTAACATTTTTTTCCATCCACAAGAGAACATAAAGGAAAATAAAGAATACAAATGACATGAAATCGCATGCTCATGAAGATGACATTCTGAAACGGAAGAGATTATAGGTGTTGACAGAAATACTCAAAACACTTTTTTCGTCTAACTAACAGCGAGTTAGGCATTTAGCAATAGCAACGCGCACTTCCGATCAATGTATGCAGCTAATCAAAGAAAAACAGAAAAGTCTTAATTTAAATATTCAAGAAACGCATATAGCGTATTAAATCCGTTTATTTCTTAAGGTGTAGTAATCACAGAGAATCGCCAAGCTTTTGCACTCCACTGGGAGGCTTTTTCAAGGCAACGGTAGACATAAAAATGCAGGGAATTGCAACAGATAAGGAACAAAGATGATTTTTGAAAGTAACGTGGGTGATATCATCAGCGTATTTCGTGAAATGTTTTTAGCACGTCATTACACTGTACGCGGCGACCTGTTCCCGTCTTTTAATAACGCATGCCAAACCATTGGTAGTTCGGTAGAGATCATGTCATTGCAAGCTACATTGTTGGAGAGGATTTCGACAGTTTCCCTGATGGCAGTCTCTTTAAAGTTAGTGTAAGGGGCAATTCTTCTAATATTATTCCATACTGGAGTGGCCGATGAATGTATGACTTCTCAGGCGAGGGCTGTATTCTGCATGTCCTGGTTAACACTTCGCACGTGTTCTTGTCTTTGTCAGAGACAAGAACACTGTTCTTGACACTTCGACACGTGTAAAGAACACGTGCGAAGTGTCAACCAGGACATGCAGAATACAGCCCTCGCCAGAGAAGTCATACATTCATCGGCCACTCCAGTATGGAATAATATTAGAAGAATTGCCCCTTACACTAACTTTAAAGAGACTGCCATCAGGGAAACTGTCGAAATCCTCTCCAACAATGTAGCTTGCAATGACATGATCTCTACCGAACTACCAATGGTTTGGCATGCGTTATTAAAAGACGGGAACAGGTCGCCGCGTACAGTGTAATGACGTGCTAAAAACATTTCACGAAATACGCTGATGATATCACCCACGTTACTTTCAAAAATCATCTTTGTTCCTTATCTGTTGCAATTCCCTGCATTTTTATGTCTACCGTTGCCTTGAAAAAGCCTCCCAGTGGAGTGCAAAAGCTTGGCGATTCTCTGGTATTACTACACCTTAAGAAATAAACGGATTTAATACGCTATATGCGTTTCTTGAATATTCATATTGTGGTGTATTTAAAATAACGTCTTAATATAAGATTTCATCTAATAGGCAATTCGATGTGTCTGTCAGAGACAAGATCTCATAGGGTACACAAGTAGTAGTGACCCTATCGGTGGCTTATAACACACTCTACGTGAGGGTGAGCTCATCTCCTGCGAAAGATTTCTAGGGACATACCATAGGACTTCTGGGATCAAGGTGTGTCACACAAGGTCGGCCTTTTACATAAGTGAGAGTGATGGTATTATGGAATACCGATTTTTAATTTTCTGTTTGGGGTTTAACGACGTTCATAATAATCGAAGCCTGGGAAAAGTCACCCATGATAATTCACAGCAAACGTTTCATGGGAATGGAGGAAAAGCACAACATCTACTGTGGTCGGGTTCGAGTCCCGCTCCAGGACGATGAAAATTTTCAAGTTTTCGGATATTATCTGACTTACCATCCTTGTCACATTTACGCCAAAAATCGGATTGTCATCTTCAAAATTTGTATTATTTGGCGTAATCCCGTATTTCTTTCATGATTTATCTGCTTCTCCGGGCAAACACGGGATAAGATTCTTAACCTCCAGATTCGCTAAACATGAATGCCGGTTGCTTGGACTAGCGAATCCTGTGATGGTTATATTCAAATTGATCGGAAACTTGAAACTTCGTCGTTCTGGGTGGTGTAGTGGTTAGCCTACCCGGGTGTTTTTCTGGGAGACGCGGATTCGAGTCCCGCTCCAGGACGATGAAAATTTTCAAGTTTTCGGATATTATATGACTTACCATCCTTGTCACATTTACGCCAAAAATCGGATTGTCAGCTTCAAAATCTACTGTCTTATTTCAGGATTTCACCTCAATCCTTCCAAAGAAGCCTGTGGCGTAGACCAATGGGTAACGGAAATTCCTATGTCATGAAAAGATGCATTTTTCGTAACTGCACCTTTGAGATTGGACTCCGGACAACTGTGACCAATACTATGTAATGGTACTTCATACACCTGTCACCAATACTGCGGAGTCGTACTTCGGACACATGCCACCAATACTACGTAATTGTACTCGAACACCTGTGTAATCGTACTTCGGACACATGCCACCAATACTACGTAATTACACTCTGACACCTGTGTAATCGTACTTCATACATCTGTGACCAATACTATGTAATCGTAATTCGGTCATATATGACCAATTCTATGTAACCGTATTTCGGACACCTTATCCGCAGTTGGCTTATAACTGCTTTTCGGCTGGCTGTACCCTTTTATGCGTACATATATTGACGTGGTATCTAAGTTGTTATTATTTAGGTCTTAACATGACCTCCACGCTTTCCGCACGCACCGAAGAAGAGGGGGAAATGGCTTAAAAATGAACCAATAACCGAAATTTTAGCACAATCTGGGAACTGGGCTTTGCCACATCGAAAAGTGGAAATATAGAGTTCTGAAGTTAAAAATGGACCCACAAGTACCACTCAAAGAAAAAAGAAAAAAAGGAAGTACAGTTGTCCACGTTCTGCTGATGATGAAAACTTTGAGCAACCCATGCCATAGTTCCGGCAAACAAACGGGTGGCCGCCCGGTGGCGCAGTGGTCTAAGCGATGGCTTCTGATCATTCGCCCGAAAGAGGTCCGGGTTCGTATCCTGGTGAGGCATGGATGTTGTGTTTGTCTTACGGCACAGGTTCTCTCCCTTCCCTGGACCCAGTGGCCCTAATTAGGGACGGAGACTGCTTATAGCCCATTGGTGGTCGGTAATTTCCCTCCTAAACGGGTGACCATTGATGACGTGGTAAATGATATGCAAATTAGTTGTAGTTCATGCTATGAAATCATCCACAACCGCCTTATCTAACGTAAAATATGTGCAAGATGATATTTGAAACTTTCCATAGAATCGCTCAAACTCAGTGTCGCGAACACCTAACGCTTTTGTATTTCTGGATTAGTGACGGTGACATCCTTCTGAAAAGAATCATTCAATGGGACCAAAAGTGGACTCGCTACTTCGTTAGACGAGTGATGAAAAACGCCCTGGCTTCTGGCTAACTATCCTAATCGGATCCGCATTGTAATCCAGGCGGAGGCATTGGGGATGTGTTCTTCCTATGACGGTGGCTTTGTTCCTACCCTACAATTAGTGCTTCAACAGCAGAGTAGAAAAAAGAGAGTTGCACATTGTAGTCATCCAATCGCGATACAAGAAAACAAACAAATAAAAACATATGAATAGTATTTCCAATCGGAGGCCACCCCAGTGGTGTAATGGTCTAAACTCTGGTTTCTGATCATTCGTCCGAGATGTGTCCGGTTTCGAATCACTGTGAGGCATACATGTTGTGTTTGTCTCACGGCACTGCCGCTCTCCCGTTCCTGGAACCAGTGGCCCTAAATGACGAACTGACGACTGCTTTATTGTCCATTGAGTTGCTCACATTGATCGTTAATTAAACCCCCAATGAAAAAAAAAACAGCAACAAAAAAGCCGGAGGGTGAACGTTTAAGTTTGGCAACGAAACATTCTGGATTACCAGACAAAAACGAAAGCTCAACATTTAACGAACAGCAGGAAATTTGCTACTTCCACCTTTTTGGAACTCACATGGGCTAATACGGAAACATTATCAAGTGAACGGCTCAGCACTGAACATTAACAATGTTATTACAATGAGATACTACGTGACAACCTGAACCCCAATTTTGAAACGTGCTTCATTAAGCGTCTTGGATTGAATTGGAGGTTTAACAACCACCGTGAGCAATTCAGTGGGCTATGAGCAATCACCCGTAGGCCACTGGTTCCAGGGAAGGGAGGGAGTCAGTGCTGTAAGACAAACACAACATCCATGCTTTCACGGGACTCGAACCCGGACCCATTGCGGACGAATGATCAGAAGCCATCGCTTAGACCACTGCGCTACCGGGGCGTCATGCGTCTTAGTAAGGCGTTGTTTTTGTGAACTAAAATGCTCGTCTTGTTATTACTGGCCATTATGCTGAACCTATCCAGCAAATAATACTTAAGGCTTCGTATGGTACTGATCTCACCCTTTCTGGTCATCACATGTTTGGTCTACTTTCCACTTAGAGGCTCCTTAAGAAGCTGTCGGACCAAACAGCGGAAGAAGGGGTGTGTGCGTAGGTCGTCACTCAGGAAAACAATTTTTTTGACGTTATAAAGAAACCCATGAAATGTTGGATCATGTGCTTTGAAGAGCCTACGGACAATGTTAAAAAATGATATCCATTGTTGCTGCAACACCTTTCATAAATACAGGGTGAGTCAAAAGTCTCTGTGCACCATGTAAAACAACACACGTACAACAACTACAAGCATACCTGCTACAATAAATTCTGGAAATGGACCCCTTTTGTGTGTAGACGTGCATCCACGCGTCTGAACATGTTCTCAAAGACACGTGACAGATCCAACGGAGAAATGTTGCTGATTACTCTGGTGATGGCTTGATGGCTTCCTGTAGTTCCGGCAGAGACGGGGATTGTTTTTGTAAAGAGGTTTTCACTAAACCCCACAGATGATCACGATATGAAGACGTGAGATCAGGCGAACGTGGTCCCTGTACACCTGACGATAAACGCGGCAAGGTATTGTGAAAATAACCTGTACCCATACATCGGGCACTTAACCGAGGACGAAATTGTTAATGGCTACTTCCAGCAGCAGGATTCAGCTACGTCCTATACAGCTCATGTCTCCACGGTGTTGTTCAATGATGTGTTCGGAAACAGTATCATCTCCAAAGGACTGTGTAGTTTCAGTTTTTTCCTCTTGTATAGTATTCTGGAACGAAATCGAAATCACTTCCACCCTCTGATGATGCATATAGACTCTTCAAAAATTCCTCTCGCTTGACCATCGACTGTTCGTGGTCAGTTTTTGTTGTTGTTGTCTTGTTTGGGGTTCCACTGTGAGCACCTAAGCTGTTATCCCTTGCCCTCCCCTAATTTATGGGCACTATTTACCTGGAAGAGAGAGAGAGAGAGAGAGAGAGAGAGAGAGAGAGAGAGAGAGAGAGAGAGAGAGAGAGAGCCGAAGAACAAACACCCCATCCTTGCATTATTAGGTCCTGAAATCCGGGTTCAGCTAGAAGGAAGAGCTTAGCTTACTTGGCCTCCGGGATGGCAATGCCGAAGGACAAATGCAGTGGAAAACTTTAACAGAACATGCCCGGTGGCTGAGTGGTCTAAATCTCTGGCTTTCAGCTGTTCCTTCGAGCTAGACCCGGACAAGAGTCTCGAAGAACGAATGCTTGGGATATTTGTTCTGCGGCGCTGGCTTTTTCTCATCAATGAAACGAGTGGCCCTAAATTAGGGACGAATGATTGCTTATGACACTGAGAATTCCTTATGGTAGTAATTAAACCCTGGCAATTTTTTCCTGACAAAAAGGGAAAAGACTGCAGCAGAGTTCTTCACTACTGGTTCAAGTGTGCCCACACTGATCGGTTCCGTGCAATTTATCGGTGCTTGAGAAATTCCTTTTATTGTGATCCAACTCTTTTTTTTACGCTTTCCAACCGTAGGTTGAAGAAGCGTATATGGTCCAGCTTTGTCCTTCTGTCTCCATGTCCTTCGTCTGTTCGTCTGCCTCTACGCACGATAACTCGCGTAAAAATGGTTCGATTTGGATGAAATTTTAGCATGTGGTAGGGGACCACCTGTGGACGAATCCCATTGAAAATGTGCGAAATGGGGTCAAAGGTCACGACATAGGAGTGGGATCCATTCCATGGCCCTTATGCGTCATAACTTACGTAAAAATGCTTCGATATCGACAAAACTTTATCATGTTGTTCCAGAGGTACACTGAACCGGTTCTATTGAATATCATCGAAGTGGGGTCGAAGGTCAGGACACAGGAGCGAGATTTATTCCTAACAACTTGATTAAAAATACTTCTATTGCGATAAAACTTTAGTTTGTTGTTCTTGAGGTATACCGAACAGGTTCTGTTTAATATCATCAAAATTGGGTCAAACGTCAGGACACAGGAGCGAGATTTATTCCGCAGCCATTATTAAATAACTTGAGTAATGATTTCTAATATGTTGGAAAGCGTATCATTATCAATGCATTGCATGATTTTACTAACTTGTTGAATTTAAAAACAGGAATATTGGTCAAACGTTCAATCGATTTAGATTCACTGAGTGCATAAAATGGACAGACTCACCTACTCTGTTAGATATGCATTAGAAGAAAAGTAATGAACAGTTGAGTTTAAAGCACCGATGTGGATTACCGACAGCCGTTGTTGTTATACCTGGATTAGTCAAAAGTTCGTCCCGTTTTAAGCTAAAAGCAATATGGGGCCTCCATTGTTGCACGAAAAGCGTGCCATCGTCAGCTGGGTACGGCGATGACTTAGAACACACGAGGCAGATGACGTGCATTTGGCACGAAGCCACATTGCGTTACCTGATGAGCAGAGAATGAAAGTCAATAAGCGTGTGGTTCGAGTGCTCCTCCATCATTACTGAAAAACAAATGATTAAATGCGACAGCAGAAGCGGCGGAAATTTGTGCAGTTGTAGGCGAGAAATCAGTAGACTGCAGCACTATACGAAATGGTTCTGACATTTCGATGCTAGGGATACCAATCTTGAAGACAATCTGAGCTGATGATATCGAACGTCCGATAACACTGACATCCTTGTCGAATCTGTGACAGGGAACCCCAATATCAATACTCGATAAATGGCAGCTGAGGTGGTGTCTTACCAATCCACCATCCATTTTCTCCTGCACCAGCTTGGTTTCTCCTCGAGAAGCCGTCGAATGTTCCCCATAAATTGACACCTCATCAGATGGAACAATGTGTTGCTCGCTGTGGCATATTGTCAAATCTACCGGGATGTAGGTTTTGGCGTCGCATCGTCACAAGTGGTGAAAAGTGGTTATTCCTACATTATCCTACTACTGAGAACCAATGGCTGAGGAAACACTAGGAAGCCCAGCCAGTCGTGAAGAGAGGAAAGTTATGGTGTGCATTTGGTAGAGCTGGGAGAATCCTGCGCAGAGGCAACTCATGTCAGATTGTCAGACTGTGGACGGAAGCCTCTATGCCGAACATCTGCGGCGAGTTTATGATGCTTCCTACTGCGCAGGACATTCACAATGCCGCACCAAATTAACAACATCGTTTTCAGCGCTCATCAATAGGAAGTGGGCGTTCCTGCTACTGTATAATGCCCCAAGTCACATTACCAAAGTGGCCCACCGGAAACTACAAGAACTTGAAGAGGTTGAGATCCATCCTCCATACAACCCTGATCTTTTCCCATCCGACTACCACATGTTTCTCTCCATGGCCCGTTTCCTACAAGAACAGTAATTTGCTTCAGTAGTGGATGTGTAATATGGCATCATATGGTTTCTACCCTCGAAACCTGCCAAATGTTACCATCGTTGATCGTGACTCTGGTGGAAAGTTGGCAAAGGTCTATAGAAAACAACGGACAGTACGTTGTAGAATGAGGTGAGCGTGCATAGGAGTCGTGCATAGATAATTTTTTATGCTTCAAACGGGACCAACTTTTTTGACCCACCTTGTACTAGACAAAATTGAACTCTTAAATCTCACCAGAGACCTGGACTCAGATCTGTGAGCTCATTCAGTCAGAATAAAAAGCGTACGTAAATTTCTGTCTATTAAAAGAAAGAAATTCCACAACTCATCTTAAGTTTTCAAAATGTACGAGACAAATTTTAAAGCGCCACCCCGGTGGCGCAATGGTCTAAGTCCTGGCTAATGATCATTTGTCCTAGTTCACTTTGTCCACTGCTCGTTTCGTCCACCGTTCACTTTGTTCACTGTTCATTTCGTCCACCGTTCACTTTGTTCACTGCTCATTTCGTCCATCGCTCACTTTGTCCACTGTTAATTTCGTCCACCGTCCACTTTGTTCACTGCTCATTTCGTCCACCGTTCACTTTGTTCACTGGTCATTTCGTCCACCGTTCACTTTGTCCACTCTTCATTTCATCCACCGCTCGCTTAGTCCACTCTTCATTTCGTCCACAGTTCACTTTGTCCACTTCAATGCGGCTACCGTTCACTTTTTCCATTGTTCATTTTGTCCACCGTTCACTTTGTTCACTGCTCATTTCGTCCACCGCTCACTTTGTCCACTGTTCATTTCGTCCACCGTTCACTTTGTCCACTGTTCATTTCGTCCACCGTTCACTTTGTCCACTGTTCATTTCGTCCACCGTTCACTTTGTTCACTGTTCATTTCGGCCACAGTTCACTTTGTCCACTTCAATGCGGCTACCGTTCACTTTGTCCATTGTTCATTTCGGCTACCTTTCACTTTGTCCGTAGGTGGCGGGAACAGGTCAGCGGACATTGCGTACCTGCTATTTTTGTTCCTGTTAATGTTTTTCGATTAAAATATAACGATTTTAAATGCTATTTACCGGTAAAATGAAACGAGAAACTAAACTTTGAAAAGCCTTTTAATAGTTTTGATTGGTACGATATCAATCATTTTTCATAAAAATAAATTTACTAAAAAGCTAAGAACTGTATGAAAGCAATACCATTACAAAATGTATTTCAAAACATTAAAATATTTTTTAAAACTTTGATTTAAGTCATAGTGATTGACATCGTACCACACAAAAGATTTAAAAATCTCTCTAAAGTTCAGTTCCTAGTTTTATGAATAAATAAATAGTTTTATTTTAAATAACATTTAAAGCTGTCATATTTTAATCGTAAAACATAAACAGGAACAAAATTCTCATGTAAGCAATGTTCGCTGACCTCTTTTTTATTTTCTTTGTAGTAATAAAAATTCCACCAAAACCGAAAATATTTACTGTACTCCATCCATTCTGAGGACGAAATGAATGTGGACAAAATGAACAACGAAAAAAGTGTGCCGTGGAAGAAACCAACTGAACTAAATGAACGTGAACACGGACAACGGGATAGAGAATCGAACCAGTTAGCCTAAATTAGGGACGGGCGATTGCTAATAGCTCATCGAGTAGCTCAAGGTGGACGTTAAACCCCAAAACAAAAGAAATAGTTTTAGAACGTCTTATGAGAAATATTACTTGTTATTAGTATCACTTTCGAGTCCTTCTGTAGAAACAGAATCTTTGCATCACTATTAAGTCAGATTCAATACACGTTTTTCGTTTGAGCCCAATCGCAGTAATCTCGGGAATGATGATTCGTGAATTCTTCAGGAGTAGACAATTTTCTGGCTAGATTAGATAAACGTATTCCATAATCATACTGATGTCTCCTACATTTTAAAGAAATTCGTTTACATGAGTCAATGTTTCATAGCCCCTGGCGCATAAGAATATTTCTGTCTTTCATCCTTTTGTGACGCAAAAACCTGTTTTTGTTGCAAGCTTCGAAAAGCAACTTGAAATAACCTTCGGAGTAACACGTTTGAGACTTTTATCGAAAGACACACGGATTTCCACGAGAATTCCGTGACATTCTTTTGTTTATGTTTTTCTAAGCCAACGAGATCGATGACGGAGGAATCGATGAATATGACATTAATTTCCGTCGATGAAGCCTAAGGAACGATAGAAAGTACGGAAGGATAAAATTAACAGTTACTTCATATTGTTTTCTGAAGTCATATTTAAGCTTGTAGAGGGCATAATTACGAAAATGGGTATCACTTATGTGGCAAAAACGTCAACTTACCAATGATATGTTATTTGGCTCCTCACAGGTGAACTGAAAGCATTTGAAATGAATTCTGAAGAAATGTGGATGCTGGAAGAGTGTGGAATCACGTTATTTGATCTCTTCATGAGCATTTACTTTTAGTGAAGAAAACTTCTCATACAGAAGGTATCTTCTATTATTCGACTTTTGAGCTAGATCATCGGTGCATTCGACAAAATTAGAATATCTTATAGAGACTCTTGAATTCTTCATATCTTATAGAGACACTTGTGAAATTCATGGATTTGTCGGGGACAGAGATCGAATTGCGCCTTCTCACTCCGTAGCCAGTTATTCTAACCGATTGAACTACCTCAGTGGAATGTACCTCGTCGTCTTGATACGTGTTTGATCTCTGTAGTGCGTCACATCATCTCCTTCTTAGATTTTTTTTGAAGCGAAGAAAAATTTTTTATAAATTCCAGACGATATGTGGAACAAACATCACGCATTTTTCGAAAAACCCATCGGCCAGTACATCCATTTTCCACTATCGGGCGCCAAATTGACAGATTTGTGGGGGACGAGGTTCGAAGTCGTGCCTCCTCGCTCCGGAGCCACTTGTTCTAACCGATTAAACTACACCGACGGAATGTATCGCTGCATATTTGTCGTCTTGACACGTGCTTTACCTCTGTGGTACGTCATATAACGTTCAGTTGCACACCGGTGAAACAGATGTGACACTGATAGTACGTTGGTATGAAAAATTTAAGGACGAGCCAGGTATTGACCTGTAGCGTCGTACAGGAGAGGCCTTCGTATGTGAAATTCAAACCATAGGAACTCCACTACTTACAGAAATGATGACGGAGACCACACCGACACTACTGCGGATACTGAAGGATATACTTTATTTAGAACTGGCCAAATAGCAATGGTAACCATGACACAGATGCCTCATTACCAAACGGTACGAAGGGAAAACAGGGTCATCAGTAGTGGAGAGGATCACCCTTATCTTCGACGCATAACTCGCACCATCTGTCCATAGTTTCGGTTGTTGCTGAGGTCTTGCGGTAATATCGCTCATTCTTCTGTCAGCCCCGTATTCAGCGCTTGGATAGTTTCCTGTGTGTATTGACATGCCGCAACGCGTCACCTCAGAGCGTTCCGCACGTGTTCTATGGGATTTAGGTCTGGGAAACGTGCTGGAAAGTCCATCAACTGAATGTCTTCAATTTCCAACAGCTCACTAACAGCCACCGTAAAACGGAGTGTGGCGTTATAGTCCATTAACACCAACTGTGGGCCAGCGGAACCTCGGAACAGACGTAGAAGGGGAAGGATTATCTCAGTACAGTAGCATGCACCGCCTACAATATCTCCTGAATCTGGAGCTCCGCACGTCCATCGATCAGAATGCCTTCCCCATGAGAAAACACAGCGGCTGCCATATCTATCCCTTTCATTGATGTTTTCGGGGAGATACCGAGTGCTTACTTCACGCCAGTTTAGCTGATGTCCAGAATAGCTGGAGAGACTAAATCTGCTCTCATCAGTAAACAGTACTGTATCCCACTGTTCTGCTGTCCAGTCCTTATGTTTTCTAGACCACTGTAAGCGATATCTCTGGTATCAGTTGTTAACGGACACACAGCGCACTGCTCGTAGGGCAAAACGTCCACCTTTGTGTAGTCGCCTCGCCACGGTAAATCACGATGTTGTGCGTCCTGTGCTCATGCTCAGTTGCGTAGCGAGATCATTTGCTCTCTGGTGTCGATCCCTCTTAGCCTGCAATAGTAGACAGCGGTCCTTACTGGGGTATAATTTAGTCGACGACCATGACCGGTCTTTTGCACTGCTGTACTTGTAATCCTGAAGGCCAACCATGAACGCGATACGATGCCATAGGCGGTACCGAATTCTTAGTCCACACTCATCACAATAGGTCCCTCCTCGAGCCTTCCAATTATTTGACCAAGTGTAAAATCATCAAAAAGTTCTCGATGGGCTATTTCATCGACTCTAGCACAGAACAAATGCAATCGAATGCCTGTAACACTTATGCACACCGTCCGGTGTCTTCCGTTCAGCTGCGTGAGCACATATTGTTCACACGTCACGCAAACTACATGTAATGCTCCCTTATTACGCATGCGCTGTTGTTCCTGTTCTCAGGCATGGCCCTGAATTAATTTGTGTTCGGTGGTTGCTACTATTTACGGCGTTATTATAATTTTTTCCATTTCTTCCTAAAGTTCTATCCACCAGTGTGTCATGAACATAATCTGAGTTCGGTAAACCATTAAAAGCAGCTCACGAAGTTATATGGATTATATTTTCACCAAGCGAAATGTTTCTTGTTATTTTCGAAACGAAATGAGTTCGAATAACGACGAACTAAGATATTTATCCAAATCCCTAAAATATTCTAATGTACTACGTGAAACATAATATTGTAGTTTTAAAATTACGTTTTTCTGAGAAATGACTGCAAAGATGAGCAGTTTTGGCAGTATTAATGACCCCCTCCTCACAACCACAAAAACTGACAGGAGGCATACATCCAAAACTTAGAATTCCAGGTTCTTTCCGGAAAGGAAAGAACCAGTAGCTTAATTAAGAATACGAGTAAACACGCAGTTTCAGTCTCATGCATATTCAAAAGTTAGCCTAGACGTCACTGAAACTGCAGCCCGACGACCTGTTAGCATTCGACCACGTGGCGACAGATCGATCGCGTTGCGGACTATTCAGTCTTTATAATCTGACCACATAAAAATTTTAGAATTCGGAATTCTGAAGTTTTTGTGATAGCCTGGTGATACAATGTAGAGACGAAATACAGGAACGTACGCCGACGAGAACAACACAAACGCGCCGAAGTTGTTAGGTAAACGTTTGTAGCAGTATGTCCTGACGGTTTGTAATTGAATTTATTTGTACGTATTTCAGTAGATTTGAAGTTATGGATAGCAATACTAGTTCGTCTAGAAGCCATAAAAATGATTCAAATTCATTTAGCTATACATGCAGTGAATACATGTTGAAAAAAAAACAAAGGAATAACATCACTTCATGTGTGAAAAATATGTATCGTTCGAACTTTGGCATGAAATTAGGAGACCAGGAGAAATCTTGGGCTCCGCACAGTGTATGCCGTTCTTGTGTTAAAAAATTACAAAACTGGTCCATAGGTATCTGCTGATGCTTACCATTTGGGATACCCATGGTCTGGCGTGAACAGCAAAGGCATTACGATGACTGTTAGTTTTGCATATGTAACATTTCGGGGTACTATACGCATGACAAATCAAAGATTGTTTCTCCTAATTTGAAATCAGCTATACGATCTATTCTTCATGGTGAAAACGTGTCTGTTCCAATTCCACCTCTTAATTTGGATGTAGATGTGCCAACTGATTCATAACCCGATTTAGGCAGTCAAGAAATAAAATGCAGATTTCAGTACAGGGGGCAACGGATTCCAACTGATAAACCACACAGAATAACACGATTTAATCCGGGATTTAGGATTAACAAAATGCAATGCTAAAATATTATGTTCCAGATTGAAAGAAAAATACCTATTAACAAGTGAAACTATTTTCACCTGTTACAGAAATTGTAAAAAAGAGTTTCTACAATTTTTTACAAATGGCGATTTCGTAGTGTATTGCAATGATATATCCAATTTTATTCATCAATTAGGAGATATTCCATGTAATCCAGAAGATTGGCGTTTGTTCATTGACTCAAATAAAAGAAGTTTAAATGCTGTTTTATTGCAAAAAAGGAAATCAGTTGTCTTCCATTCCAGTTGCGCATTCCATATACATGAAGGAAACTTACGAAACAATGGAAACATTGCTCAGGAAAAGTAAAATATAATGAACACAATTGGCCAATATGCGGGGACTTGAAAGTTACTTCTATTCTGTTGGATCAGCAAGGAGGCTATACAAAGTTTCCTTGCTTCCAATGCGAATGAGATAGCAAAAAGCGAGACTTACATTGGGTCCAAAAACATGGCCACCGAGAAATGCATTGATTCCAGGCACAAAAAATATTATAGCTGATAATTTAGCGAACCCACAGAAAGTACTGCTACCTCCATTCCATATCAAACTAGGGCTAATAAAGCAATTAGTGAAAAAAAAAAACTCTGGATAAAAGTGGACAATGTTTTCAATGCCTTGTGTCACGGTTTCCTTCGCTGTCTAGTGCCAAGATAAGAAATATTTGATGGTACTCAAATACGAAAACACACAAGAACGCTAGTTTGAACAGCATATTACAGATGTGAAAAAAACATGTAATGGATTCAAAAATGTTATCAACAGTTTTTTGGGCAACACTAGAAGTCCTAATTATAAAGAAAATGTGGGTGATATGTTACAGAACTTCAAGTTGTTAGGATGCAATATGAGAATCAAAATTCAGTTCCTATATTCTCGTTTAGGCTATTTTCCGGACAATTTAGGTGCAATGAGTAAGCAGTCCAGTGAAAGATTTCACCAAGATATCAAAGAACTCAAACTACGGTATCAAGGACGGTGCGATAAACATATGATGGCCGATTTTTGTTGGTGCTTAGAAAGGAGAGACTGATGTAAGGGGTCGCAAAGGTAATCCCTTAAAAAACATTTCTTGCTCCAAAAAAACCGCTGAAATTCCTGTAGAGTGTAAGTAATACCTTTTTACAGAGTAATAGTTTAATACTGGATGGATTCATGCCATAAACACATTATTGTAAGTATATATCATTATGTATGCGTGTATCCACATCATGTGCTCAAACATCGTTTGTAAAAATGAGAAAAATGGTGCAAAAACTATCTGTTTTGTAATCAGCGCATTGATATTTACATAAATCACTTGAAATTTTGAAAGCAAAATGAAAAAGGTTTTCATTTGTAAGCTGGTGGAATTTCCCAATTGATTATCCAGGCTATCAATTTTCACAATTTTCTTTATTTTTACATCCTCAATACACACCAGATGTTTTTTTAGAATTGTCTTTTGTAAAATAGATCGTGCTTACGTTACCGGTTTGTCCGTCCGCCTGTGGACACCGTATATCTGCAACTATTAGTACGATTTAAAAAATCTTTTTGCATTGGGAAGCATGAAATGTGCGAATGATGACTCCATTTCGTTTTGTTTCAGATGCACAATTTCGCCGGTAGAGAGCGTAAAGGCAGATGATATCAAATTCAAGATACATTTTTTCCATATATTTGCTTCTAAACAACTGACTGAATTTTTTTACCTTTCAATTCCATTTATGTCCAAGATTATTTTACATATAGTCGCTTTTTCAAGTTACGCATAGATTTTCAGCTAGGGGCACAAAAATTGTTTTTTTCCGATATCTCTGCTTCTAAAACTCCGATTTGAAAAATTCTTCCAGTATCCCATACAGCTCCAGATGGGAAAGGTTTTGCATATATTTCTGAAATTTAGTAAAGAATAGTTTGGCCGCCAGTGGGCGTAAGTTTTACTTTCTGCTTCTGATGTATTTGCAACAAAATATGAGCTCCTGAAAACTCAATTGAAAAAATTCTCTCGTGGACCGATACCGCTCCCATTGGAAAACCTTCTGAGAATACCTTCTTCTTTAAATAATGCATGGTTTCCCTGCCAGGGGGCTTAGATGCATATCTTGCATTTGTTGATACCTTTGCTTGTAAGAGTCCGATTTGAAAAATTACTTCTTTGTTGGAGAGCGTTTCCGCTGTAAAATGTTTCTCATATACGAGTAATTTCAAATTTTTCTTAACGGACAAGTCTGCCACACTAGAGGGCGTAAGTTCATGTTTCCGTTTACAGCAGTATCTGCGGGATTAAAACCCGGTTGAAAAACTTCTTTCTTCGGTCAGATACTATTGTTTTCCATACCGATTCCATTGACTTTCTTTGATAAATTTAATTCGTGTCCGAACGGATTCAAAAGACGTTTCCATTACAACCGTAAATTTTTTGTCATCTTTCTTGTTTAAACTAATTTTGCCCTTGTGTCACAAGAAGGGCAAAAGCATAACGAAACCGAAATCTACAAACATTTAACAGCTCAGTGGTTCTACAATAATAATTCATTTGAACTGCATAACACATTTTCTTGAAATGACTTACCTGTGCACTCCAGTTGCATGCATTTTCTGAACACACTTTCGTTTAGCATCTGTGATATGTCGAACGAGAGAACAGGAGTCAAGCCCACGCTTAATAACAACAAAAACACGCGAAGCCACATTTTAATCTATTCAGTAGTAGCACGCACTCGCAAGCCTCTCATTTTATATAAATACCTGCACAAGTCTTAGCATAAGGTCAGGTTTTTCAGTGGCTATTGTTTTGAAAGAGACAAAAAAAAAAGTCCTAAAAAAATGACGCTTTTCTGTGAGACTTTACGATTAGCAGAAAGAATTTCCCAAGCACCGTGATCATCAACATGCATTTCGACGGTAACTGACAATGAACCGGCTCTGCAATTTAAAATCTTCCTTTCATTTTCTTCCTTCTGATAAAGCTGAAATTACGAAATAAAGAAGTTCCTATTCTGAATGAGAAACGACGATATCTTTAAAACGTCGGGGATCACGAGAAAACTTGACTATGCAATAAACAATGGGTCGTACAAATGCGTGATAGTATCACAGGTATTAGCACAACAAAAGCGTTTAAAATACTTTCAACAGCGAATAACGTGATTAATCTTGAGTAATATATATGAGACGAATCAGAATAAACTCCTGATCAGGATCCTTAATTTAAAATCTGTTTAAACAAGGCGTGTCCCTCCAGTCATAAGAAGAATTGGGGTTCGAGCCCCGGAAGAAGAAACGTGTCACCCGTTGATTGTACAGTTCTCTCCGGTTTCCCTGTAAACCGGAAGTAAAAGTTTGCTATGCACTTCTAACACAAAGTGTTGCAGGCTACTAAAATAATAAATAAATAAATTAATTAAAAAAAGAAAAACTGGAACCAATTCGCAGCCCCGGTGGCGCAGTGGTCTAAGCGATGGCCTCTGATCATTCGTCCGAACGGGGTCCGGGTTCGAATCCCGGTGAGGCACGGATGTTGTGCTTGTCTTACGGCACTGGCTCTCTCCCTTCCCTGGAACCAGTGACCCAAAATTAGGGACGGGCGACTGCTTATAGCCCATTGAGTTGCTCATGGTGGTCGTTAAACCTCCAAACAAACAAAAAAAACAATTCAAATTATTTACGTTATAGCAATCTTATTATCACGCTGACCGCATACTACTCTGAGACCGCATGAATACATCTTTTTATTTTTATTTTCAGCGGTATTTCTAAAATCACAATTATATATACTAAATTCTGAGCATCAGATTTTCAATCATGAAATCTGAAACACTTCTCAGATAATTTTTTTTTAATTTTAGGGCTTAACCTACCATTCATTTATTTATAAAAAAATTAATTTTAAGATATGCATCTGTAAACTATAATGTGATGGTACGAACATTCTTCAAATTTCATTCATCAAATAATTGAATCTGCTATTGATTGAAAAGGGTGCGGCACAGTGGCGCCAAATTCGTAGGGGCAGTGGAAGTACATGCCCCCACAAATTAAAAGACGTGTGAGCATTGTCCTCATGCGTTCCGAAAGCCACCGGATGTCAGTAGCCATGTGACGTACTACAAGGTGAAGCACGTTAAAGAACGACAAATCTGTTCCGATACATTCCGTCGGTGTTGCTTAGTCGATTAGACCAACTCACTGCGGATTCGATTTGCGTCAATGACAAATTCCTGAATCCGTCTAAATATAGGAATCAAAACGTCTAATATATTATCTGTGGTCAAGAATGACAGAGACCTTACGTTAGTGGGCGATAAATACGGTGTATACCAGATTCCATGAAGAACGGAGGACCCTGCGCAGGATCAAAAGATATATGTAGGATCTACAAAGAGAATACTGAGAACTCGTGTCGGAGAGCATCAATGCAATGTTAAAATGGTGCACAATCTTCACAGAATTAGTGAATACAGGAGTTTATTACCCAGATTAGTCGGATGCTACATTGCTAGCGATATCGAGAACTGGTGGTAGTATACAATTTATGGAGAGTCCTGGGCACTAGATGCTGCAATGATGATCTACCGAATTTAATTCCACTTCCCTGGAAGAGGTTGCTCAAGGATAACAATGAAAATGAGTAAGTAGACATTACTTTATTTGCTAGACCATTACTCTAGCAAATTGTGATTTTGAGACAATATATTACATTCATTATTTTAGGTCTTTAATGACGAAGAACTTTCCTTATGTGTTATTCTTTGAGTTCGCGGGGTTTGGTTTCAAATAACACCTGCATACGAATACAACGACGTGCTTGTAACATTGCACATTGCATCTGCGTACCTATATAGCATTGCAGCCACCATATAAGATAGTTGTAACCTGCTTCGGCTTTTGGTTTTACTTCATTAGAGGATGGGATCCGATGCGGAACCCGAAAGGTCTTATGTAGTTTTTAATTGGAAGTGTTTTATTGGATACTGGTGATTAAAGTGTTTTTAAGTATCGGTGTTTTAATATCACTTCATTTCCTTCGTAGAAGAACAGGTTTAATTTATCTCATTAGTATTTAGCTACACGAAAGATTAATGTCTAATCCTGTTTTCAAATTGGCGCCCGAACGTAAAATTGGATCTACTGGCAGTTGGTTCTTCGAAAAATGTGTGATGTTCATTCCACACCATCTGGAATTAATGAAAGGTTCCTTCTTCGCCACCACTCCCCCCACAAATAGAGGAATATAATGTGACGTACTGCAGATGTGAAGTACGTGTCCAGACGACAAATCTACTGCGCTACGTTCTGTCGGTGTAGCTTAGTCGGTTAGAGCAACTTACTCCGGAGCGGGGAGATGCGATTTCGATATCCGTTCCGACAAATTCCTCTTTCACAAGTATCATGTTTGTAGGTCGTTTGTTTCTATTTCTTATGCTTGCACTAAATGGAACGCTGACATGCTTCAGGAACTCACCTGATGCTATCAAACCAACATTTCTTTCTACATAGACATATTGAGCTGGCATGCTTCAGGAACTTAACTGATGTTACCACACCAACATTTCTTTCTACGTAGACATATTGAGCTGACATGCTTCAAGAACTCAAATGATGTTACCAAACCAACATTTCTTTCTACGTAGATATATTGAGCTGACATGCTTCAGGAACTCTCCTGATGCTACCAAACCAACATTTTTTTCTACATAGACATATTGTGCTGGCATGCTTCAGGAACTCTCCTGATGTTACCACACCAACATTTCTTTCTACGTAGACATATTGAGCTGACATGCTTCAAGAACTCAAATGATGTTACCAAACCAACATTTCTTTCTACGTAGATATATTGAGCTGACATGCTTCAGGAACTCTCCTGATGCTACCAAACCAACATTTTTTTCTACGTAGACATATTGAGCTGACATGCTTCAGGAACTCAAATGATGTTACCAAACCAACATTTTTTTCTACGTAGACATATTGAGCTGACATGCTTCCGGAACTCAACTTATGCTACCAAACCAACATTTCTTTCTATGTAGATATATTGAGCTTACATGCTTCAAGAACTCAACTTATGCTACCAAACCAACATTTCTTTTTACGTACACATATTGAGCTGACATGCTTCAGGAACTCAAATGATGTTACCAAACCAACATTTCTTCCACGTAGACATATTGAGCTGACATGCTTCCGGAACTCTCCTGATGCTACCAAACCAACATTTTTTTCTACGTAGACATATTGAGCTTACATGCTTCAAGAACTCAACTTATGCTACCAAACCAACATTTCTTTTTACGTAGACATATTGAGCTGACATGCTTCAAGAACTCAAATGATGTTACCAAACCAACATTTCTTTCTACGTAGATATATTGAGCTGACATGCTTCAGGAACTCTCCTGATGCTACCAAACCAACATTTTTTTCTACGTAGACATATTGAGCTGACATGCTCCAGGAACTCAATTGATGCTACCAAACCAACATTTCTTTCTACGTAGACTTATTGAGCTGGCATGCTTCAGGAACTCAACTTATGCTACCGAACCAACATTTCTTTCTACGTAGACATATTGAGCTTACATGCTTCAAGAACTCAACTTATGCTACCAAACCAACATTTCTTTTTACGTACACATATTGAGCTGACATGCTTCAGGAACTCAATTGATGCTACCAAACCAAGATTTCTTTCAACATAGACGTATACTCAGCTGTAAGCTTAGAACTCAAAGTAAAGACGGTCTCCCTCCCACGGGTCACAGGTCATTCATGCCAGTGTGTCCGTATTTATGCCCATACCAATTATCAGTTAATTATCATTAATTTGCGGATCGGCTTTCAACTCCCCATTCTCAATTTCATTTTTAATGGACTGGTTGTGCTCTTAGATTTTAAGTACGTAGAATACCACCCTACGTGAAGCTCGTTTTTAGATATAGTAGCTGGTTCAAATTAGTTGGAACCTAGGATGTGTAAACTTTAATATTTTTAATTCCATCCATCTATCTCGTCTATCCACGGCGGCTTCAGTCCCGCAAAGGCGACTCTGCGCCCTTGAGGGTTACTGGCAAATTAATGCAGCAGGCTTACCATTCCTCTGCCACATACAGGTAAGGGACAAAGTGCGTCCAGGGCTGACTTCACAGGGAACCATCTACGCATTCGCGTCCCTAACCGCAGGGAGTCTCCGGAAAACCACAGAACAACCGCAGACCAGATGGCCGGCAGGACCGGGATTCGAACACCAGTCAGAAACGTTCGCCTACCATACAGCGACTTAACCAACTGAGGTATGTCGGTGGTTATTCTTCATAACGCATTAAAACTTCACTTCAGGAAAAGGTCAATAGCTTTACTTACAGTATGTTTTTACTCTTTATTCGAGTCAGCCAATCAGTAGTTGGCATTCACATCACGTTGATAACGAATATCACCTCCATAATAATGTGGCACCTTTCAGTAATAATTCTAGAAGCAGCTCAGTCATTGAGCATATACACTATGTTGACAAAAGTCACCGGTAAACCCTTCGAAAGCAAATGAATGGGTCTGCTGCGTTGTTAGCATGCGCGGTACAGCTGCAAACGGTATAAAAACAACACTGCTGCTGACCACGATCATATCGCACTGTGAGGTGCAGTGAAAATGTCGCCGCGGAAGAGAACGGACTTTGAGAAAGGAAAGCTTGTTGGGTGTTATATTAGTGGGTTGTCCATAAGAGAAACCGAGAGGCGTTTAAATATACCCAAGTCAACTGTTTTGGATGTACTGAATAAGTGGAAGACACGTGGCGTGCCTGAAGTAGCAAAACGTACCGGCAGACCAAAGAAAATCAGAGATAGAGGACGTCGAAGCCTCAGGAGAGTCGTTACAGCTAATCGACGGAGTACTGCACAATACCTCAGTGTACAGGTAAGTAAAAATACTCGAACCTTGGTATGTACACGTACCATTCGCAGAGAACTTCATTCCATGGGATACCGTGGTTGTGCGGCTGCTCATAAGCCTTTCATCTCCACTCGGAATGATACTCGTCGTTTAGCATAGTGTAAAGAATATTTATCGTGGACCGTAGATCAATGGAAACGGGTCCTATGGGCTGATGCATCCAGATACGCGATCAATCAGTCTGATGGCCGTATGTGGGTATGGCGGCAGCCGGGGAAACGCTATTTACCACAGTGCACTGATCCTACGGTCAAGTTTGGAGCTGGCTGTTTACTCGTGTGTGGGTGTTTTTCGTCGAATGGTCCCGGCCCATTGGTTATCGTCGACAAACCTGTTAACCAGCGCGTCTACCTCCATTTTCTGGACAATTATACCCTACCCAATCTGTGGCGAAACTACGGAACAGAACCTTGTTGGTACCAGCAGGATAAGGAACCGAGCCATAAAGCAAGGACTGTTACTGCGTGGTTTGACGATAATTCCGTATCGTGTGTAGACTGGCCAGCACAGAGACCTGATTTTAATCCCATAGAGCACCCATGGGAGGAATTAGAGCGCCGCATAAGAAGTTTGGAACCAAAGCCTACTACTAATCAACAGGTATCGGCAGCATTATGTACTGAACGGAAGCGCATACCTATCGCTGTGTTCCAAAACCTTGTCGAAAGCATGTCTCGAAGGGTCGTGCATTAAGGCCAAATGTGGACTGACACTGTATTAATGCATACCAATAAATGTTTTGTTGTGTTTCTCTTCTAGGTGTCCGGTGACTTTTGTCAATGTAGTGTACGTCAACTAAACACACCGGACAAAAAATTAGTCACCCTGTTCGAACTTACCTAAGAACGGGTGACGGCGCCGCTTGCCTTGATAACAAAATGAATCCGGTGTGGTAGAGACTCCACTAGGTTGTGGGTGTATTGAACATCGATTTGCAGCTACTCGTGCGTGAACGGGTCCCAAAGTTCCGCCAGAGTACGTGGGTGTCTATTCCCGCGTTTTAACTTCTGTTCCAAATGATCTCACAGATTTTCAATAGGATTGAAATCTGGGGATTCGGAGGGCCAGTCGTAGTGAAACAGTGTTGCTGGTTGTTTGTCGAGCCACTTAGACACAGTTTTAGTCCTGTGCGCACGGCGATTGTCGCCTTGGAAGACAGGAATGGCAGTGTGATGCTGGTCCTGGAGATGTAGGGCAAAGGGCAACACTTCGTCATTCAGAATGCGGAGGTACGCATACTGGTTCAAATGCATCGTCACTGCAACGGGAGGGTCCATTTTGTGATAGGAAAAACATCACCAAAACATCACAGAACCCCTTCCAGCTTGAACAACACCTTCGACACAATCAGGAGTAAAGACCTGCGATGGACTCGTCGCCTCTTATCATTGGAATACAAACAAAAACAAGACTCATCAGACCAAATAACTCGTTTCCAATTCTCCATTGTAAAGTTTTGGTACCCCTGAGCCCAGTGATAGCGTGTGACTTTGTGACTTATTTTCAAAAGAGGCTTCTTTCGTGGTACTCTGCTCCAGATGTCCATCGCATGCAGTTCTCGTCGCAATGTCCTTTCGGAAATCGGTTGGAGTGGACTTTCATTGACTGTTTAGAGCAATTGCTGCCTGGTTTGAAACGGAATTGTGTTTACTAAGCTTGAAACATGGCCTCGGTCATTGTTAGTGAGAATCATTTTCCGGCCACAGTTACGTCGCTGATTATCAGTTGACTACGAACTACACCACTATTCGTAGACCCACTGGACAGTGCAGTAGGCTTTGACACACCAACAAATTAAGCGACTTCGTTCACTTTGTGCCCGTGGGCACGGCTAAACACGATATCTGCTTTTTGACACTCAATAAGGTCTGTCTTACGACCCATATTGCAGACTAAATTGAACACACTCGTTGCTCTTCACCACTGCACGAGACAAAAATGATCCTGTAGATCACGTCAGTGCTATTTATCTCCCAACAATGCTATCACAGCTCCTTCTGTGCAACCGGTAACTTCCTACTGTCATTTCTGTTAGGTGTGACTAATTTTTTGTCTGGTGTGCTTATCTCAGAATAATATTAAGAAGAACTCGAAATTTCATTTAACGTGAGTCAGTAAACACAAAATTAGCTTAACGAAACTCCTTAAACGAAATATATCCTGAAACAAGTCAACCGAACGCAAATTAGATTAATGCAAGGCAGCTTAGTAAAAGTTAGCATAAAGGAAGACAGCTGTCACTCCAAACATTACAAACATCCTTCTTATCTTAGTTTCTTACGTTCGTCACACTACCTCTGAACTCAATACTCGTTGCCAAAAAAAAAATTCGGGCGAGACAGAAAATGTAAACATTAAATAAATAGACAAAATCATCGCTCTTTCTGCATTTTATATTTACATTGTCTCCACGTATTTTGAAGATTTTCGCCATGTAAACGTTAAGTATGGAAACTGCTTAAAGGAGGATAAACCAACATTACATAGAAACAGGAACTAAAAGGGGTAGTTATATTAAAATACACATTACAGCCCATACGAAAACTCCCAAAAATCAGTTGGTGCAAATTTTGTGCAGTGAATGTAAGATGAGCTTAGTGTCGTATCAATAATAAAGCCCAATTTTTCTTTATCGTTCAAACCATAATGCTGCTACAGGAAGTGTTACGATGTTGTATTGTGTGGCAGTTTCCGAAAAAGTCTCTCAAAACGAACTGTATCCTTCCTACATGTGCTGAGCATTAAATAATTGCCGATGATATTTGGCCGTGGTTCAAGGAAAAGTAAATCGATGTTTCCTAACGTCATTAAACACATGTGATTAGAGAGCGTTGTTTGGCACAGGAGTTTGAATAAGAAATAAATTGTAGTAAAAATGACGCTCTGCCTGGAAACAGGGTGGTTCTCAGAGGTATCTGGGCACGGGCAACGCCAGCAGCGGAGATCTATCAACAACTGCAAAATATCTATGGTTCTCTAATCATGAGAATGTCAGAATGGTGTTACACATGAGGACAATGCCGTAAAAGGCTTTCAAAGTCAACAGCAGACATCAAAGTGATATAAGATACACTACCAAACAACCCTTCCTTGAACTGTTGCATAAGTATAAAGAAGGGTTGCGCAGGAAGGTGCGCTGTGAGTGGGAAGGTATGTATATAAAGCTGAGATGTTCTGCTGTGTTATCAGTCACTAATGGGCTGCGGGTGGCCTAGTGGTCAACGTTCGCGACTGCCACGGAGAAGACCTCAGGTTCGATCTAGGGCAGGTGAGAAAGCTCGAACCACTAAATGTCCGCCGTGAGTCGGATGGGCACGTTAAGCCGTCGGATCCCCGGCACTAGCACCCCGGTAATAAATAAGGGCGTCTTCGCTTCAGTGTCACTTTCCTATCGGGCACTCTAGTCCAAATCTCCTAGCTTCCTACTTCTAAGGGTTGTTTAAGACCTGGGGTGAAACACTCCCTTCCAAAAATCCTCGATATAGGATCTGACCTGTTCGTGTTATCGGTAACTTTGAAGCGGATATGCAGCGTGGACGTGAACTTTCCGTACACGCTGCATATGGTCATAGGATGTCATTTGAGTAACTTTTCCATACGGAACATTGTAGATAAACTAAACATACCAAAATCGATTGTAAATGATGTCGTGAAGAGATGGAAGCAGGACTGTGCTACTACAGCAAACAAACGTTCAGAAAGGCAGCACAAACTGACGGAACATGACAGAAGAGTCATAGTAAGAAATATTAAGAAATCCCGTCCTTCTTCTGCCGTTTCCATCGTTTCTGAAGTAGGAAATGCTTGTAATGGCTCGATTAGTACCATCTCCATCCGCGGAGAGTTACACAGCGTGGGTTATTATCGTAGAGCAGCGGCACACGAGCTCCACAGCGTGAATGCGATACGCCGTTTGGAGTGGTGTGTCACTGGGCGTTCCTGGACTGTAGGCGACTGGAAAGCTGTTCTTTGGAGTGTTGAGTCACGCTTTTTACTCTTCCAGTCTGATGGGCGTGTGTGGATTTAGCGACATCACGGCGAACGATTTTTGTCGGACTGTGTGTTTCCAACTGTTAAGTTCGACGGCGGCACCATTACGGAATGTATTTGGTTTTCGTGGATGGGATTCGGCCCGTTGGTTATTACACCATAAACCATGATCTCTGAAGTGTACCTCGACGTACTGGATAATTATGCCCTACCAACTGTGTGGCCTTATGAAAATGATCGTTGTCTCTTCCAAACGCGATCCAGCTCCCCGTCGCGCTGCAAGGCTCGTGTTCTTGCAAATGAGGTGGAATTGTTAGACTGCCTTGCTCAGAATCCTGATCGTAATCCCACCGAACACCTCTGGGATGAAATGGAGCGACGGATACGAAATCAAATGCAACGACTGTTTTCGCTCTCCGCTCTGGCTGCGGCTTTGCAAGACGAATGGCGAGCTATTCCTGTCGAGATCTACCGGAAATTGGCTGATAGTATGCCCCCACGTGTTGCCGCTGTCATACAAGCAAAAAGAAATTGGTTGATAGTATGCCCCCACAAAATTGGTTCATAGCATGCCCCCACGAAATTGGTTGATAGTATGCCCCCACGTGTTGCCGCTGTCATACAAGCAAAGGGAAATTGGTTGATAGTATGCCCCTACAAAATTGGTTGATAGTATGCCCCCACAAAATTGGTTGATAGTATGCCCCACGAAATTGGTTGATAGTATGCCCCCCCCCGTGTTGCCGCTGTCATACAAGCAAAGGGAAATTGGTTGATAGTATGCCCTGACAAAATTGGTTGATAGTATGCCCCCACAAAATTGGTTGATAGTATGCCCACGAAATTGGTTGATAGTATGCCCCCACGAAATTGGTTGATAGTATGCCCCCACGTGTTGCCGCTGTCATACAAGCAAAGGGAAATTGGTTGATAGTATGCCCCCACGTGTTGCCGCTGTCATACAAGCAAAGGGAAATTGGTTGATAGTATGCCCCCCAAAATTGGTTGATAGTATGCCCCCACGAAATTGGTTGATAGTATGCCCCCACGTGTTGCCGCTGTCATACAAGCAAAGGGAAATTGGTTGATAGTATGCCCCGACAAAATTGGTTGATAGTATGCCCCCACAAAATTGGTTGACAGTATGCCCCCACGAAATTGGTTGATAGTATGCCCCCACGTGTTGCCGCTGTCATACAAGCAAAGGGTACAGCGATTAGCTCCTAAGTGCGATAATAAAGCCATTTGTTCCAAAATATTGTGATGTCTGATTACGTTTGATAATATAGTGTATGTTGAGGCTCTGAGGCAAGATGACCGACGGCGTTATCGATATATATATGTCGGCCCTTTGTCGTGTGGATTTTGCGTTTTTCGTGATTTTGTGTCTATCACTTTAATTTTGAACACCAGTGTACATTAGTGACAGTACACATTGGCACTGGATTACTTGTCCCCGTTAAAATGTTATTCAGAAAATATATGCATACTTTTTGCCTTGATTCTCTGTAAAAGTTGAGGAAATGGGAAACTGCTGTCCGAAAAGACGTTTGATTACAGAATATAATCATATTTTTTGTCCATTTGATATAAAGATAAATGCTAGTTAAGGAACTCATTTCCCCCACATAAGATTTAAAATAAAAATCGCTGTCATTGTTATTTATCCTCTTCATAGGCATACCGTGACCAAAAAATTGCGGGGGAGGCGCAAAAGTATTAACCGATGCTTGTCTTTTAGGGAGGACATTCTTGAAAACAGTTTATCTGCAAATGTACAAAATTTGGATATTTTAAAGGCATGAAAAACATTTTTTGTTTAAATTACTGTTTAATCACTACTGATAGTGAACGATGACGAACAGTCCAGCATGTTTTTAACGATACGTTAAGTTTGAATCACTGCTGATAGTGAAAAAATGACGAATGTTAAGGTTTAATCATTGCTGATAGTGAAAGATAACGATGCTAAGTTTTAATCATTGCTGATAGTGAAAGATGACGATGCTAAGCTTTAATCACTGATGATAGTGAAAGATGACGATGCGAAGTTTTAATAACTGATGATAGTGAAAGATCACGAATGATAAGTTTAAATCACTGCTGATAGTAAAAGATGACGATGTTAAGTTTTAGTCACTGCTGATAGTGAAAGATGCCGATGCTATATTTTAAACACTGCTGATAGTGAAAGAGCAATGTTTAAAACATAGCATCAATGACGATGTTAAGTTTAAATCACTGCTGAGAGTGAAAGATGATGAATGGTAAGTTTTAATCACTGCTGATAGTGAAAGAGCAATGTTTAAAACATAGCATCAATGACGATGTTAAGTTTAAATCACTGCTGAGAGTGAAAGATGATGAATGGTAAGTTTTAATCACTGCTGATAGTGAAAGATCACGAATGATAAGTTTAAATCACTGCTGATAGTGAAAGATGCCGATGTTATGTTTTAAACACTGCTGATAGTGAAAGACAGCGAACAGTCCAGGATATTTTTGACGAAATGCTAAGTTTTCTGAAAATAAAATCTTTTTTTTTTTGTGTGTTTACACATTCTTTTGAATATCAAAAGCATTTTTGCTGATACATGAATAATGCAATGAATTATCTTCATTGATAGCATTTTGCACTGGTTTTATTTTCTCACGAAAGTTAATCACAGCCGCATGTAAAAGTTGAGCGCAACACTGTGTACCTAAAAAGCTCTCGATTCTTCCTCTTTGAACTTCGTAATGACTCCATTAATCTCTCATTCATATGTGCTGCCCTATTGTACTCTTTAAAAAATTCTCTGGAATTCACGAGCCACTTTCTGTGATTCCTTTCCTGAAACAACGTTTTCCGAAAAGAAACCTGAATTTCACGGATTTTTGTGCACCAGGGAAATCCGAAATTTTCAGAAACCTTTCTGCAATGCCTTTCTTATTTTGACGGTAAATTACCGTTTTTAAGATTTGTTAAAGAAAAATTCTGAATTTTCAGAAACCTTTCCGCAATTCCTTTCGTATAATAATAGAAAAATTCCGTTCTCACTTTTTCCGTATCCATATGACGAAAACATTCTGGTACTAAAAGATACTCGTAGGATTACTTGAGGTTTAATTAACGGTTAAATTTCTTCCATAATCTGTCAAGGGAACTGATTTTGATGTTCTTTAGCGAGATCGGATATTGTGGATAGCATATCTCACGAATTTTGGTTATTGCGGCACAGGATATTTCTGTTATACACTATATTGACAAAAGTCACCGGGCAACCCTTCAAAAGCAAACGAATGGATCCGCTGCGCTGTTAAGATGCGCGGTACAGCTGCAAACGGTATAAAAAGAAGCCTGCTGCTTACTGCGATCATATCGCACTGTGAGATTGGGTAAAAATGTCGCGGCGGGAGAGAACTGACTTTGAGAAAGGAAAGATTGTTGGGTGTTATATTCGTGGTTGTCCATAAGAGAAACCCAGAGGCGTTTAAACATACCTAAGTCAACTGTTTTGGATGTATTGAATAAGTGGAAGACACATGGTATGCCTGAAGCAGCAAAACGTACCGGCATACCAAAGAAAATCACTGATAGAGGACATCGAAGCCTCAGGAGAGTCGTTATAGCTAATCGATGGAGTACTGCTCAGGACCTCAGTGTACAGGTGAGTAAAAATGCTCTAACCTCGATATCTATACGTACCATTCGTAGAAAACTTCATTCCACGGGTTACCGTGGTCGTGCGGCTGCTCTTAAGCCTTTCATCTCCACTCGCAAATGCTACTCGTCGTTTAGCATGGTGTAAAGAACATTTATCGTGGACCGTAGATCAACGGAAACGAGTCCTATGGACTGAACAATCCAGATACACGATCCATCAGTCTGATGGCCGTATGTGCGTATGGTGGCAGCCGGGAACGCTATTTACCACTGTGTACTATTCCTACTGTGAAATTTGGAGCTGGCAGTGTACTCGTGTGGGTCTATTTTTCGTGGTATGGTACCGGCCCATTGGTTATCGTGGACAAACCTGTTAACCAGCACGCCTACCTCGATATTCTGGGCAATTATGCCCTACCAACTCTGTGGCAATACTATGGAACCAAGCCTTGTTGGTACCATCAGGATAATGTACCAAGCTGGGCTGTTACGGCGTGGTTTGACAATAATTCCGTATCGTGTGTGGACTGACCAGCACAGAGCACTGATCTTAATCCCGTAGAGCACCTATGGGATGAATTAGATCGCCGCATAAAAGTTTGGAACCAAGGCCTGCTGCTAAGCAATAGTTATCGGCAGCATTATATACTGAATGGAAGCACATACCTATCACTGTGTTCCAAAACCTTGTCGAAAGCATGTCTCGAAGGGTCAGTGCATGCATTAAGGCCAATGGTGGTCCGAGTCGGTACTAATGTATGTTAATAAATGCTATGTTGTGTTTCTCTTCTTGGTGCCTGGTGGCTTTTGTCGGTGTGTACGGCAAGTAAACACACCGGACAAAAGATTAGTCACCCCTGTTAGAACATACCTAATAACAGGTGACGCGTTTAACCACTGAGATACAAACGCTCGGAAATCCGACTCACGTATATCGTAAAACAAACTGCGCGACGACGATTTTTTTTACTTGTCACTAATGCGAGTGGTTTAGTCATTTTGTTGGAGCTTATATTTTTTTTGAATAGGTTTGTAATAAATTTTTTCAGTAGGAGGACTTTTCAAAAATTAAGCATTCTTCATCGTGATTTTTCGAAGCAGTAAAATGCTTTGAAACTTGATTTTTTTAAACTGACAATGGCTTTCAGTTATCTTTAAAAAAAGTGAAATGTACCATGTAAGTGTAAGTATGTTTACTGCATTACACTTCTGCTTCATGTAAAATCAGTTTCGTTTCTTTCTGAACGACCCTCGACGACGAAGTTTTACCCAATTCAGACAAGTATAGCTGCCAATGGTACGTGATAAGAACAATTTAAAATTTCATTATCAGTCCGAAAATTTACATATAAAGCAGTATATGAAAAATTTCCAGGTTTCAGCTCTTCAAATGGTCAAGACTGTCTTCGAATACGTAATCTCATGTGTAATGACACCACGTTTTACCTTTATTTTTTATAACTATGGCTTGCTTCAGCTTATGCTCTATATTTTTTATTTTCTTCACTAATTGTAATGATTTTTCCCTTTTCCGTCAGTTAATGTGCTTCTCAATGAAATTCGAAAAGTAATTTGTAATAAATTACTTGCCTAAGAACGTTTTTCTTACTTTTACGTATACTCATGAATTAAATTTTTTTCATGGATACTCAAGGCCATTTTCACAATAATTAGTAATAAATTACTGGTTTAAAGACGATTTTTTTTACTTTTACGTATACTCACGAATTAAATTTTTTTCAAGGATACTCAAGACTGTCTTCTCAAATAAATTTGAAAAATAAACCAGATAAGCTGGAATATATACTAAACCAAATAATAGGGAATAAATACTTTTCTTTTGAGTTTCTTTTTCTGTATAAATTTGAGTTCGTTCTCTTTGACATTTTCAAACCTTAACGTTATGTCTTTTCCCTCAAACGAGAATGATGTTGGCAATACACTGAGGTCGGAACAAGAATGATGTATGTATGTGACAAGAATGTTAGATAAAATGACGATGCAGAGATTGCTTTGGGTGTAGAGATGTTAGATCGTTGTTAAGCTAGATTATACGACAGATAATTAAGGTATGTAAAGTGTATTTATACCTGTCCGTGCTATATTTTGGATTTCGTCTAATGTTGCTGGACCAATAAAAAGTTGACGTAAGTTGGAGTTCTATATATGTTTCATCTGGCCGTAAAACCTTAATTTGAGCTATCCCGTATAATTAGTTGCATCGCTTTTACCCTTCGCTTAACAGCTATTCAGCCGGAAATCTTTTTTTACTGAAGGTTTAACGACGGCCGTGAGCATCTCAATCGGCTATAAGCAGTCTCCCGTCCCTAATTTAGGGTCACTGGCTCCAGGAAAAGGAGAGAACCAGTGCCGTAAGACAAACACAACATGCATGCCTCACCGGGATTCGAACTCCGCCCCTTTCGGAACAATGACCAGAAGCCATTGCTTAGACCGCTGCGCCACCGGGGCGGCCCAAAAATCTTTCATAACGTAAAAAGGGTTACGTCATAATGCAGTAAATACACTGAACCGTAAAAAACTGTTTTCCGCTAGAAAAACGCAGGAGTGGGATTGACTTTGTCCTTTTTTTGTTATTTGGGTGTTCAAAGACCACTGTGAGCAGCTCTATAAGTTAAAGTCCCTAATCTACTAGTTCCAGAGAAGGGAGAGAGCTGATGCCACTAGACACACACACAATATCCATGTCTCACCAGGATTTGAACGCGGTCTAAGTTCGGACGAATGATTTGGAGCCTGTACCACCGGGGTGGTTTGTTCTTTTTACGTAGGAAGTCAATTAGCAGAAACACACTCCTCTATCTCAACATCCTCAAGACTCTCTCTCTCTCTCACACACACACACGTCCATACACGCTAACAACCATGCAGCTTTAATTGATGGTCCGTGTGCTTCAAATACAGTAATCCATTCTTGCAAGCGAAGTGAGAAACGAACCAACAAAGGTGTGATGCGGTAAGGGATGAAGAAACACTTGTGGCTGAGTTTCGTAGAAAATTCCGTGAACTAGAAATGGTAATACCGAAATGCTAAAAGCTAATACCGAAATTCATAGCCAGACTGTCATCACACTTCCAATATAGTGATCGTTTGCTTTGGCCTTTGGAGTTTCATGATGAAGAACAGATTTCTACAGTTACTAAGTGGGGACATGCCTACAATACATTTCTTTGCTGCGACAACTGCCTGATTATCACTACAACCAAATGTGAAATACATTGGTATTCCTGGATCTATAAAATAATATGTAGTGTACTGCATAGATTTATAGTAAACACATCGCCGAATCATCGTGATTGTGACGACTCGACAACAAACCTTCCTTCAGATAGCGAGACGCTTCAATAATGTGAGTACAAGGCTGTTAATTATTATTCTGAATAAGATAATATTGTTTATCATGTGAAAATGCCCTAGGTGGTATTTCCATGTTTAGAGAGTACCAATCAATCCCTAGTTAGGGCTAACACAGAATAAGACTCGACTGCCAGTGCGCACTTAACACAACAAACCATCTTTAGTGTTTTTTGTGTTTTTAAATGTGGAAACACTCTCGTAGAATTTGCAGAGGCACAAGGGTTTTTCATCATGAACTCCTTTTTCAAGAAAAAGCCGCAAAGGAAATGGACATGGAGGCATCCCAATGGATTACATTTTTTAATAATTTGTGTGTAAGTGGCTAAACTGCAGCTGATTTCATGAACTGCTCTATGTACAGCCCGATCGTGAAACTGGTGATCGTGTGAAGTAAAACAAGGTTTAGTTTCATTTCTATACAGGGTTACAAGGAAAGTCCTTGATCAGGCCAGTGTCTCGCGAATTATGGCAGTTAGCGATTTACTTCTTGTGCAGTTGTATAGGAAACCTCCTATGGCGCATAGACTAATACAACGAAGGCTCCCCTCGCCCCCTCTTTGGGGGAGGTTGCTTTTTTTTTTTTTTTTTTTTTTTAGGGTTTGGATTTGTTCAACGAGGCAAAAATGGCAGAAAAATGTTTTTGTCCCATAACAAAAAAAGATGAAAGGGGGCTCTCCAAATGTGAAAAAAGCGGAAAGCTACCTGAGTCGCTGTGCCCGAAGCATATTTGCATGGATTTCCAACTTGCTTTCTGCTCCGTGGTCAGAATACAAAAATGGTATGCGTGGTTGGATGCCCACTTCGTGAACCAGTGATGGGAAGTCGAAAGCTTTGCCACGTACGCAAGTCAGTCAGAGGTGCATACAATTTTCCTATTGGATGATTGTTTCACCACTTTATGCTATTTTTCCTTGTCTCAGTGTATTTTCTACTGTATTGGACATCAAAGTCTGATATTGAATATGTCAAGGAACTGCGTTTTATTTCGGAACAGGAACTGTTGATGAGGTTCGAAAGGAAACCTTTTCCTTTGTGCTTTCATTTGCTTAGAACTTACCAGTTTAGATAAGTTCTAAGTAATAAGTTCTTGTCTAAATACTCTTGGGGCCATATTCCCTGTCCCCTTCCATCTTTTGTTATGGGACAAAAACATTTTTGCGCTATTTTTGCCTCTCTGAACAAGTTTCTAGTTTACTTTTTTGCTCTACCTGCAAAGGGGGATACGATAGCTCCATCAACCCCTAAAAAGGGGACGAGGGGATCCCTCGTGGTGTTATTGCGTGCGCTAATGGGGGTTTTCTTATACAACTGCACAAGTTGTAAATTGCCAACTGCCATAGCTTGTGAGATATTGGCCTGATCAAGGACTTTCCCTGTAACCCTTTATATCTACGTATAAAAGAAATGTATGACAAACAGAAATACACACAAATTTGATGGAAGTACAACGCATTTAATCGTAGAGTATGATTCAATGGCACATTGGAATCTTTAAATATTCTCATATTACGAACGTATTTCTTGCGCAAGCAGTATGTCTCTAGGTTCTTTGCCCGTTGTTTGTCCACAATCCATTTCTCAGCTTTCCTTTTCCTCCAATCATATACTCTCGGTTTAAAGTCGTATTTTGTTATCACATGCATGATTTGTAAAGTGGTTTCGCACATTCCTAAATAAAAAATACGAGAAAGTGCCTTATTTCAGAATAATACCATGCAAAAACAAATAACGTAAAAGGTACATGTAATTTGCTATTAATATTTATTACTCTTCCTTTGAAATACAATAATTCATTCAAAATGGGTGAAAACTTTAAGGAAAGAATGAAAACTAACGTAATAAACAGCCTGCTAGAAGTACTGAAATCCAGATTGAATACCAAGGGACAGAAAAAGAACCAAAAGAACCAAGTGGTATATAAGTGAATGAAATTTGAAATCATGTTGCAGTGACGTGGAGGAGACTGTCTCAAGACAGAAAGTTGTGGAAGACACTTGGGGAGACCTTCATCCAGCAGCGGATTGATAATAGTTGTCGTTGGTGATGGTTGTGATGATTGTAAAGCTAAATGCCAAATGCTCAAAACCATTTGGGAATATTGCAGTTGTAACGTACTAGGAGATGTGACGTACCTGCAAGCAGGACGCACACGACATAAAGGCAGACAGGAATCAGAATAAAACGTCCGCGTAGCTCAATTGGTAGAGTGACTTATTCCGGAATGAGGGGATCCGGGTTTGAATCCTGGCGTGGACAGAAATGATGGAGAAATTTACTTCGTTATACAGTGTGGGCATAAAGTGACGAAAACATCGACATGCTGCAATTCTGTAACGACAGGTCAACCTGTGAGCGGCACATACCAATATTAAAAAGCAAAATGAACATTTAAATTTGATAAATTTGCTGTTCATTCTGATAAATTTGCTGTCACTACAAAAGCACAAAGCCAATCGGCTATACTGTAAGTATCGCGCTTGCCGAATCGTTCTCGTTCAGTAAGAAATTGAGGTGTATCTCAGTTGAGCGATGCATGAACAGATGAACAGCGTGGTTTACTAAAGTCGACAGCTTGGAGAGCAATCGGAGGGCAGGGAGCTGGCCATACACAGGAGATAATAGCAGGAGTGGTTTTTGTCTTAAAGCGTGTCTGTCGGTAAATTGTTTAAGTGTTTCCAGAAGACCAGAGCAGCACGAGAAAAACTAGGCAACAGTCGAAGCTGAGTTCTTCTTCGTGAGAATTCTTTTTCCATTTTCGTTTTAACCCAAATGATTTCCGACGTATCTCCACTCTCCAGATAAACTTGTTTTCTATTTAATCAGTAAAGTCCTGAGGTATTAAAAGTTTAAAAGTATAATTTGAATTAAGGAATCTCTAGCGCACTGGTCGCCTCATGTATGACTTAGGCCTTCTAACCCTGAAAAAGCGTCTTTTCGTAGTGCATCTTAAAACCGTGATGGTCAACAATAAATGAAAAATCTTCCAAAATTCGGATGCATCAATATGCGTCGAAAAGCCAAATCATTATGACGCATTGCCTAATATAATGATGGTCCCTCACGAGCAGCCCAAACTGCTTTTACGAGGCGAGACATCAACGCTACAAGATTTCTAAAGTTGTGGCGTCTGGTACCAACACATTACAAGCAGATCCATTAACTCTTGAAGGTTACGTGGTTGAGCCACTTGAGATCGGATTTGCCGTTACAACACAAACTGCTGATGGTCAATTTGATTGATATCTGAGGAATTTGGAGGACAGGGCAACACCTGGAAGTCTTCCTCATGTTCCGCAAACAATTCTCGAACAAACCAACAATCCTAGCAGTGTAGCATGGCGCATTATTCTACTGATAGAAGGTAGTACTAGAGTGGAATACCGTTCCCATGCATAAGAGAACCTGAACTGCAATGATGTTTAGGTAGATGGTAGACTTTCTGTTTTTCTGCACAAGAATGACTGGTCCCAGATTTCCCAGTAGAACATTGCCCGAAGCATTACACTTCTTTTACCGACTAGTTTCGGCCCCACGTTGCATCCTGGTACCAACAGTTTCCCAGGTAAATGAAGCACACGCACCGTGACGTCCACACAGTGCAACAAGAAACCAGATTAATCGGACCAGACGACAATCCTCTAATCATGTAAAGTCCAGTTTTGATGTTAGCGTGCCCACTGAAGGCGCTACCGACGGTGAACTGAGGTTAGCGAGCGGTTTGAGGCGACACTTTTTGGAATACGACTCCGTTATGCTCCTACTTTTTGAAGCACTCCTACGTTATGCTCCTAATTTTTGGAACACTACTCCGTTACGCTCCTAATTTTTGGAACACTACTCCGTTACGCTCCTACTTTTTGGAGCGCTCCAACGTTTTGCTACTACTTTTTCGAACACTACTCAGTTATGCTCCTACGTTTTGGAACATTACTCCGCTATGCTTCTACTTTTCGGAACACTCCTCCTTTTCGCTCCCCCTTTTTTTAGAACACTCATCTGTTTCGATCCAACATTTCGGAGCACCCTCCGTTTTTCTCCTACATTTTTTAAACATTACCCCCTTATGCTCCTACTTTTTGAAACACTCCTTTGTTTTGCTCCTACTTTTTGGAACACTGCTCCGTTACGCTCCTACTTTTTAGACACTACTCCGTTATGCTCCTTTTTGTGACACTATTTCGTTATGCTCCAACTTTTTTCAATTATGTTCTTAAGTTTTGGAACACTACTCCGTTATGCTTCTACTTTTTCGGAGCACTCCTAAATTTCGGAGTAATCCTCTGTTTTGCTCCTACTTTTTAGAACATTCCGTGTTTTGTGATATATTTCCAGATGCAAAATGAATGCAAGACAAATAGCATAAGTCAGGTTTTAAGTAATTTAATTTTTTTTAAATGAGATTAAATTTTAAATTTTTTCGTAATAAATCTTTAATTGACTCGAAATTTTATGACGTATAATGGCTTTTAATCTTCCAGTTTTGTTGAAATTTTACTTATGTAAATTATTTTGCTTCAAGTTACGTTTTCCGTAATGAACGCTACGTCTGAACTCCCATAAGGTTTTCTTCTCTTGGCTATGACTGCCAGTGAGTCAAGCAGGAAACCTGGCATAAATGTAGGGGCAAGGCAACTTGAAAATCTGTATTAATTTGACACTTCGCTCACACATTTTAGTGTTTAATCTTTCTATAAATGCATACTGTTATATGCTGTTACGTCTCCTATTGCACTGCTAGTTTTACTGGTGATTAACCTTGGACTTAATTCAGAAATAAATTCGTGAATCTGTTTTATTTTTTGAAGCACGAAATCCATGACTGCGAAGATCTGGCTGGAAATCAGTTCAGTGACTCCCTTTCATTTATTCAAGAAATAAATTCGTGAATTCGAAGACCTGGCGGTAAATGCCTCCCTGTGTTATCAATCCTCTATGGAATCACGCTATGCAGTACAAGTAACAATTAATTAGATTAAAATATTGCGCAAATATCTGATGCGTTCTCGCACCCATATTTCATACTCATCAGTCGAGAATACAATACAAATTTAAAGTTGTGATTCCGCGTATTCGTGTAAATTATGACAAGAGTGATGAGTCAAATAACATCCGGAAACTAGGAAATTTCACTGCCCTAGAGCGGGAATCGAACTCGCTTCTTCCTGTTTACGCCCGAGTATACTAGTATGCTTCTCCGGGCAACAATTAGATACAATGAATTCTATTCATCCACATTCGCTAAATATGAATACCGTCGCTTCGATTGGGGATTACTGTGATCTGTTAAATTCAAATTACTCGGAAACTTGAGACTTGGTCATTCTGAGTGGTGTTGTGGTTAGCATACACGGGCGCAAATCAGTAGACGTAGGTTCGATTTCGGCTCCAGGACGATGGAATTTTCAAGTTTACGGATGTTGTTTGACTTAGCACTCTTGTCATAATTTACAATAGTAGACGGAATCACAACTTCAAATTTGTATTGTGAACTGATGTAAGCCCGTATTTCATAGTTCATCAGTCGAGTTTTGCAATGCATATTAGAAAGTGAAGTTTCTAGTATTTAACTTACCAAATACTTGCCCAATTTACCTTGCTCTTCTTCATTACGTTTCGCCTTCTAGAAAAAAAACAGTGAGTAAACAAACTATAATTCCGTTTAAAAATCAGTCATGGTGCACAGATTCGTAACTTATTAAAAACAGGTAAATAACCAACCATGCACTGTAAAAAATAAGTGGTGTTAATTCACGGAAAATTTCTAAAAATAACGTGCAGAAAAATTGCCGGTAGGTGTTTCCTTCTTTTAATAAAATTTCCATTTTTAAAAGTGCCCGTTTTTTGTTTAACTTCTGTATTTTTACAGATTTTCCGTAGTAAGAAATTCCGTATATTCAGAAAAACCCGCTTCAGGTTTTCCCGTATTTATACAAAAATCAAAAGACACTGAATTTTTCATCCTTTACACCAGATAATCCTTCAATAGTGGTGGGTATCGTACCCACGTTGTTTGGATTGGCTCAGACGATAACGCGCTTCAGAACCACGGAGCCAGAAAGACTCGGAACTCTGACTCACGTTCATGGTATAACAAATTGCGCGATGATGGTTTATATTGTCATTAATACGAGTGATTTTGTCATTTTATCTTCAGTTGGAGCTTATTTTTTCAACAGGTTTGTAATTTTTTTATTTTTCTGTAGGAGGACCATCACAAATTAGGTACATTTTTCATCGTGATTTTTCGAAACAAGTTATGGTTTTTGAGACAGAAACTAGTAGTACTGAATGTAATATACAGTAAGTCTAAATGGCACAGTGATTAACCAGGTGAGTGAGTTTGTGTATTTATGAAGCATGTTTGACAGAGAGAACAAATTGAATGGTGAAATTAGTAGGCGAGTGAATTGTTCATTGAAAGTCACAACTGCTTTAGCATGGTTTTCGCAGATATGATGGGTTCTCAAGAGAGTCTCTCGCATGGCTGTGTATGAAAGTGTAATTGTTTCTACTCTGATGTAAGGCAGCAAAACCTGGGTACTACAGAAGAAACATAGAAGTCGTTTGTGTGCCGGAGAAATGCGTTACTTACGAGTGTTTGTGGCAAGCTACGTTTTGATTGTATGAGGAATGAAAATGTGTTGCAGTTGTGTAATGTGAAGCAAAATGTTGTTAGCATGGTGGAGACTAATATGCTTCGGTGGCTTGGCCATGTTGAAAGAATGAGTGATGAGATTATAACGTACAAATTTGTTCGCGCCGGGGCATCGAACTCAGGTCCACTAACTCCGGAGCAAGTCGCTCCCCCAACTGAGCTATGCGGACATGTGCTCTCACTGCTATCTGCCTTTATCTCATGCGGTCCCTGCGGAACAGGCACGTCACTTTCCCCACCCCCGAAAGAGGGTCATGGGCATGGCCCACATCCCATTAAGAACCTGCATTTGAGAAATCCCAGACAATTTTGTGTGTGGAACGTAACATCACATTGATTTATTTTTTGAAGCACTGAAGAAGGGATTCTCATTTTTCCTGTCTCGCCATGTGGAATGAACATCACATAAGTGCGAGAAACGTAACAGCCGGGTCATTCTGGACGTTCGGGCATCAATATAACGTACAAGTTTGTCCGTGTCGAACATTGACGCCGTGTCCCCTCACTCCGGAGTAAGTCGCTCTCCCAACTGAGCTACGCGGCCATGTGATCTCACTTCTATCTGCCTTTATCTCATGTGCGAAAATCTTTTTAGCCCAAGTGGCAGGAAGGAAAGCCAGAGGAAGGCCAAGGAATTCATGGGAGGATCAGATCCAGGAATGTCTGCATATGAAAAAGATTATGAATATGAAGTATAGGAGGTATTGTGTACGTCGTGTGATGGATGCCAGTGAAGCCCGAGTTGTATGTCAAGATCGCTGTAAATGGAGAAGTTATATACGGCAACAGCAAGTAAAAATTATTTGGTAGTTTGTATTTCTTTGTGGAGCTAACATCTGAATCTCAGAGAACAGCTTAGTGATACAGGGATCTGATTGTTCGAAGCCACAGAATGCTTTGGAACTTGAGATCTTTTTAACCAGACAATTACATCAATTATCTTTATCAAAAGGTGAAATGTATAGTTTTACAGTATTATTTCACAAAACTCCTAAATATAAAATTTACTTTTGGTAACTATAATAGTTTTGTCTTATGCGGTCCAAAGACAGATACTTTGACATCGTACAATCCTTGTAGAATAATTTAAGTACTGTTTTCTAACAGCAACATAATATATAATAGCTGGTCATAAAATGGGGAGAGGAGAAGAAATATCCTGTATCACAATACTGTCAATATAAGAAAGAAATTGCGGAAAGGTTTCTGAAAATTCAGAATTTTCCTCGTGTAAGAAAAATCCGCGAATTTCATGTTTCTTTCTGTCATTTCACGGAAAAGGTTGTGTTAGAAATATGCTTCGTTAATTCACGAAATAAATCACGGAAAGTGGCTCGTCAATTTCAGAAAAGATTTTACAGTGTAAAAAAAAACACGTTAAAGGAAAATGCAAATTAACGCCACAAATTAGACTTCATGCCGCATTTTTTCTACCGTGATATGTTAGAAATAATATTTTTGTAAACACTACACAAAACACGGCAATATTTTTGCAACATGCCTTACGATTTTTTTTTGCTGGTTAATAATGAAATAGTTCTTAAGTGCTACGAAGCTTTATTTTTACTCCTATTAAACATACCTGTGCCAAAAGTTAAATTAAAAGAAATACCAATGGCAGCTGAGCCTTGTGGAACACAATTTTCACCGTGGAAGCATAAGGAATTGCTTTATATTGGAAGTGTTGTATACAACACTCTATAACCCACACTGGGGGGTGGGGGGTGGGGGGTGGGGGGGGTGCATTTCTTTGGTTCATCAGTAAAAGCCTCCGGAAAAAAACACTCTTAGTGGAAATGAACCCCATATCTTTAAAAGTCAAATAATGGAAAAATCATAACTGACAAACCTACCTAATAAGCTGTAGGACCTTCCATTTAGCCCACAAAACCGCGGCCACTGGGCGAGGCATCGATTCTATGAGGTATCGATTGGTATCCTGGGGTAGCTGGTACCATAATGTCAACAGCAGGTTCCCCAGTTCTCGTACATTTCAGGGTGGTGGTGATTTAGCGCGAAACCGCTTTTCCAAGTGGAAACACAAAAGTTCGATTGGGTTCATGTCAGGTTAATTTGGAGGCCAGTGCATTAACAGAAAGTCACCAGCATATTCCTCGAAACACTCTTTGATGATTCTGGCAGAATAGTTTTACGCTTTGGACTATATCCAGGCTGCATGTTTTTGAAGAATTTGTAACTTGTAGGCGTGTAACTGCAAACGATTATGTACCACCTTGCGCATTGTAGACTTCGGTATTTGTTATTAGTGTGCAGCTTATCTCGCCGAATTCTCAGGAGATCGTTTGAAAGCATATTTAATGTTTCAGACTAGTTTCAACGAAAATTGATGACCTAACAATGCTTCTACCCTTTTCCACTGCTCCGGTTCCCAAGAATTTCGTCATCCAAATCTTAATTAATTTCATGTCAGGTGGCTCCTTTTCTTAATTTCGTCTGAGCTTTCGCTGAACACTGGGAGGGAAGTTTGTTTCTGCAGCTCAAGCAACACATAGTGCCTTTTGTGCGACAGACGCCATCTTAAGTGAACAGCTGCTACAGCGCTCCTAGTGACGGAAGCGGTAAACGAAACACACCAACACAGAAACTCAGTGCGTTTAAAAGATCACCTGTGAAACGAAAATTTATGTAAGACTCGTCAATAAAAAATTAAAGCATACTGTAATTTGATAATTCATTTATAGAGGCCTCATACTCTCAGTTTAGAAAAAATATTATAAAAGACTGTGTTCACATGGTAAAACAGTACTAAGACCAATGAAAATGTTTGCTTAAATATGGGCGTTGTAGAAGTATTTAAATAATATGAATTTGTGAATCCTTGAAGAATTCATGAAATTTCTGAATGCCTGTTTAATGCAAAATATACGTATTTTACTGATATACAATGTAAAAAAAAAGTTGTGCGAATTCACGGAAAATGCCTGCAAATAACGTGCGGCAAAGTTGCCGGTAAGTATCCGCCTTTTAACGAAATTTCTGTTTTTAAAAGTTTTATTTTATTTTAACCCGTATTTTCACAAATTTTCCGTAGGAAGTAATTCCGTTTATTTCAAAAAAGTCTGTTTTAAGTTTCTCCGTACTTATAAAGAAATTTCGCAAAATCGATGACCCTGAATTATTCAGCCCATACACCAGGGAATCCTTTTGCGCCGGCGATGGGGATCGAACTGAGGTCGCTTGGATTAGAAACCGCGCATCTTAACCACTGAGCCAGAATGTCTTTGGAATTGCGCTCACTTTCAAGGTAAAGCTAATTGCACGATGATGGATATTTCTTTTCCATTGATGCGAACGATTTAGTCATTTTCTTTTCTTATGGAGCTTATTATTTTTTTGAATAGGTTTGTAATGATTTTATTTTTTTCTGTAGGAGGACTTATCAAAAATTAAATATTTTTTTCATCGTAATTTTTAAAAGCTTCATAATGCTTTGGAACTTGAGCTCTCTTTTTTACGCTTTCCAACCGTAGGTTCAAGAAGCGTATATGCTCCAGCTTTGTCCGTCCGTCCGCACGATAACTGGCGTAAAAATGGGTCGATTTCGATGAAATTTTAGTATGTGGTAGGAGACCACCTAGGGACCAACCCTATTGAAAATGGGACAAATGGGGTCAAAGGTCACGACGTAGGAGCGGGATCATTCCATTACCCTTATGTGTCATAACTTGCGTAAATATGGTTCGATTTCAATGAAAGTTTACTATGTGGTAGGAGACCGCCTGGGGACGAACCCTATTCAAAATGGGTGAAGTGGGGTCAAAGGTCAGGACATAAGATCGGGATGCATTCCATTGCCCTCATGCGTCATAACGTGCGTAAAAATGCTTCGATTTCGATGAAATTTCAGTATGTAGTAGGGGACCACCTGGGGACGAACCCTATTAAAAATGAACGAAATGTGGTCAAAGGTCAGGACATAGGATTGCGATTCATTCCATTGTCCTTATCCCATATTATTAAGGTGGACGTCAAGTAATTTTGCTTCCTATACTTCCAATGCAAAAACTTTTGTACACATTTACTTCGCAATTAATGTGTTCCCAAGGATGAAAATTTGAACATCGATTAAAATAACTTCATTTTATAACTTGGAAAACTTAATATTTTCTAAAACAACCATAATTATATTAAAAATCAATAACTTTTCCTTTGGTGGTGTTGAAACCAGAGAAAAGATGGCGCGACCTGTACTTTGATGACGTTAGCTGACAAAAAAAATGTTGGATTGCATAATTACGGTTGTGGTTTAAAAAATATTAAGTATTCCAAGTTATGAAATGAAGCTATTTTATTCGATGTTCAAATTTTCATCCTTGTGAACGCATTGTCCAGAAAAAAGATGGCGCGACCTGTATTTTCATGACGTCAGTAGACAAACAAATGTTGAATTGCATAATTATGGTTATGATTTAGAAAATATTAAGTATTGCAAGTTATAAAATGAAGATATTTTAATCTATGTTCAAATTTTCATCCTTGGGAACGCATTAATTGTGAAGAAGATGTGTACAAAAGTTTTTCCATTGGAAGTATAGGAAGCAAAGTTACTTGACGTCCACCTTAAAGTAGGAATTCTTGTATGTATGTATGTACATTTTATTTTGAAAACGGCTTTAAGAATTTTGATGAAAGTCGTTAACGTACCATTTTCTGGTACTAGAAATCGATTTAGCTTGATCTCGACTGTGGGTTAAATAACCACCCCGAATTATAACGTTTTTATTGATGGCGTTGTTCCATTAATGTTACCAACGCTTAGAAATCTTATGACGTCACAACTCGCGTTTGAGTATGTTGGCGCGCAGTCACGCCATCTGTCTCTTTACGTCACGCGTTGTGTATGGATCCTATTAAAGATTTATGACGTCACACTTTTGCGGCGGGCAGATGGTCGCGATTCCCATCTGCCTCATTACGTCACGCGTTGTGTGCGTATGTCCGTCAGCACGATAACTCACGTAACAACAGTTGGATTTCAATGAAATTTTAGTATCTGGTAGGGGATCACCTAAGAAGGAACCCTATTTAAAGTGAACGAAATGGGGTCAAAGGTCAGTACATAGGAGAGGGATCCATTCCACTGCTATTATGCGCCATAACTAACGTAAAAAAGGTTCGATTTCGATGAAATTTTAGTATGTGGTAGGGGACAACCTGTCGACAAACCTTATTGAAAATGGGCGAAAGGGGGTCAAAGGTTAGGACACAGGAGCGTGATCTATTCCATAGCCCTTATGCATACGTAAAAATGCTTCGATTGCGACAAAACTTCGTCATGTTATTTCGGAGGTATACCAAGCCGGTTCTGTTGAATATCATCGAAATGTGATCAAAGGTCAGGGCACAGGACCAGAGATTTATTCCACAGACATTATTCTCATAACTTGAGTGATAACTTGAGTAATGATTTCTGTAATGTTGGAAAGCGTATTATCATCAATGCATTGCATGATTTTACTAACTTGTTTTAACTGACAATGACTTTCAAGTATCTTTAAGAAAAGGTGAAATGTATAGTTTTATAGTATTATTTCACAAAGCTTCTAAACATAAAATTCATTCTTGATAGCTATAATAGCTTTTGTTTTAAGGGTTCCACAGACTGATACACACACTTCATGCAAATCACTTGTACAATAATTTAATTACCCGGTTTCTTACGGTAACACAATATAATAGCTGGTGCACAAATCTGGAAGAGGAGAAGAAATATCCTGTGCCAAAATAACCAAAATTCATGCGATATGCTATCCACAATATCCGATCTCGCTACAGAACTTCGAAATCGGATTCTTCGACAGGTTACGGAAATTTGACAATTAATTAAACCTCAAGTATTTCTATGAATCTCTCTTATTACCAGAATGTTTTCGTCATATGGATACGGAAAAAGTAGTTTTTCCGTTAACATACGAAATAAATTGCAGAAAGGTTTCTGAAGATTCAGAATTTTCCGTTAACACATATAAAAAACGGCAATTTACCGTCAATATCAGAAATGAATTGCGGAAAGGTTTCTGAAGATTCAGAATTTTCCGTTAACACATCTTAAAAACGGCAATCTACCGTCAACGTAAGAGAGGAATTGCGGAAAGTGTTCTGAAATTTCAGAATCTTCCTGGCGTACGAAAATTCCGTGAAATTCAGGTTTCTGTTCGTCATTTCACGGAAAAGGTTTTATCAGAAATATGCTTCGTTAATTTACGAAACGAATCACGGAAAGCGTCTCGTGAATTCCTGAAAATATTTTACAGTGTAGCTTCAGAAGCAAAATAAAAACAAGACACAGAGCAAAACGCAGCGAAACTTGTTGAAAATATCTTACTCACCAAGAATTCACTTAAAAATTCCTTGTGGCACTGAAAGTAGAGAGAAAAATGTAATTCAGACATCCGACACTAAAAATAGACAAAATTGTCAGTTACGTAATAAATACAATACCAAATAATAATAACATGGCCATATAAGTTTTTCATCTATCACTCAATATGATGATAAACAGCGTCTGGGTCCGCTCATCTTCCTAGGTTGCCGCATTCCCGGTTCATATCATCCCTGCCAACCATTATCAATCCACTGTTGGATGAAGTACCCTCTAAATTTTCTCTACAAATTTTGTGAAATTCTCTTCCATGTCACTCTAAAACGTTTTCGAATTTCAGAAACACATCTTACACGTGATCTTCCTTCGGGATCCCTTGACATCCAGTCTATCCCTTCAGTTAACCAACGATGGTCAGTTCTTCTACGAATGTGTGCAGCCTATTGCCACTTGAGGGTTTTCGCTTTGGTCACTGATAAAACCAGGGCCGGAATTAGGGGGTGGGTCTATACGGGCCTCAGCGACCTCCGTTACAAAGAGTCCAGGAGGCATACCTGGGCAAATAAGAGCGAGACAGTGAGAAGGAGAGAGAGGGAGAAAGACAGAGATAGAGAGAGAAGGAGAGCGAGAGGAAGAAAGAGAGAGAGAGAGGAAGAAAGAGAGAGAGAGAGAGAGAAGGAGAGAGAAGAAGAAAGAGAGAGAGAGAGAGAGAGAAAGAGAGAGAGAGAAGGAGAGAGAAGAAGAAAGAAGGAGAGAGAGAGAGAAGGAGAGAGAAGAAGAAAGAAGGAGAGAGAGAGAGATAGGTTTATATGAAATAGTTTTATTTTTGTCTCGTATGATTTCCAGTTGGTCAGAAACAAAGTCTGGAAGAGGAACAGATTTTACGGCAGTGGCTCATCAAGGATAAAGGTTTCATCTCGCTGTGTACAGCCGGGTTGGAGAGACAGTTTCAGCTTTTTCACTACTATCCACCCACACCTCTCAACTTGCACTTGGAACCGTTAATTGTCACAATTCCCCGTTGTTTTACATTCCATAACAAAAAGATGCACTAAGAAAAGTTTACAATGTTAAATCATTTAATAATTCAAAACAAAATATTGCCACTTGAGGGTTTTCGCTTTGGTCACTGATAAAACCAGGGCCGGAATTAGGGGGTGGGTCTATACGGGCCTCAGCGACCTCCGTTACAAAGAGTCCAGGAGGCATAACTGGGGAAATAAGAGCGAGACAGTGAGAAGGAGAGAGAGGAAGAAAGACAGAGATAGAGAGAGAAGGAGAGAGAGAGGAAGAAAGGGAGAGAGAGAGGAAGAAAGAGAGAGAGAGAGAAGGAGAGAAAAGAAGAAAGAAAGAGAGAGAGAAGAAGAAAAAGAGAGAGAGAGAGAGGTTTATATGAAATAGTTTTATTTTTGTCTCGTATGATTTCCAGTTGGTCAGAAACAAAGTCTGGAAGAGGAGCAGATTTTACGGCAGTGACTCATCAAGGATAAAGGTTTCATCTCGCTGTGTACAGCCGGGTTGGAGAGACAGTTTCAGCTTTTTCACTACTATCCACCCACACCTCTCAACTTGCACTTGGAACCATTAATCGCCACAATTCCCTGTTGTTTTACATTACATAACAAAAAGATGCACTAAGAAAAGTTTACAATGTTAAATCATTAAATAATCCAAAACAAAATCTAGGAATCTTAAGATTTTAACTCATGCTCTTGTGAGAAAAATGAAAATATAGTGACTTGTTATGAAAACTCTGCAGGTAATTAATTTATTTGTACGAAGAATCCATTCCGTATTAATTATCAGAAGCATATTGCTACAGTTTCGTATTGTAACGGACTTCACAATGATTCCCAGTCAAAACTTCTTTAGGGGCCAACTCAAATGTCTTTGTCTAGGGGCTTACTAAGGCCTTAATCCGGCCTTGGATATCACCCACTCTTGTCATTACTAGTTTGTTTTTCAAATCTAAAGGTTGAAAGCAGTCGCCGATCTCTACTTTAGGTCCCCTTTGTCCAGAGAGGGGAAGGGGAGATCGTGACGTTACACAAGCACACCATACATGCCTCATCCGGGATTCGAGCCTGTGGTCACTTGGACGAGCGGTCAGAAGCTAACACTTAAACCACTGCGCTGGCATTTTGTGATCCAAGAATGCGTTTTCCTATAACGCGCTTCTTTAAGGTCTCCGCAGCATCTGCCCTTGAGCCCTAGACCAGCTAGAAGACTTTTCAGAAGCCTAGCCCTCCGACCACTCGGCCACAGGTACGGCCATGTTTTGGTCAGGTGTGTATTTCTGAATGCCGGAGCCATGTCATTCTGATCAGATACATGTTACTGAATGACACCGAAGTTGTACCGTGTGCAGATGCGGACTTCTGAGTGACAATATCGGGATATCATGCTACTGTCATCTTCCTGAATCTTCGATGTTATTCCATTGTTAAACATGAATTATATAATAGCCGGGCCAAATCTAACTTCGTCACCGCTTATACGGAGGCAGCAAGCTACGTTTAACAGTAGTCTTGTGAAACTGGCCATCAAATGAAGCTTACTTGGCAGCTGTTTATTGTGTTCATGTGTTATTGTCTTTTTCTTTGCAGCCATGCCATCAGTGATACTGAAAGATGCACATAGATGTCTCACTATCATATGTCATATCGTTTCATATTTTTCCCTACAGAAGTACGTATAGCATGCGTGCAGAAAAAACTATTCCAGCCTTTAAAATTATACATTCTGATAACATACAGTAGCTATCGCGATCGTCAAAATTTGTTGAAGTCACTTGAAGCTCGATATACTACATTACTTTAACTTTTATTCAGAAAACTTGCCTTACTTTCGATTCCAGCAAGATTAAAACTAAGTATGGGGTCGTTGCGAGATGTCTTCACAGATCTCAAAGCAATTGTCTGGTAAATGACACTTAAGCCAAAGAACACTTCTTTAAGGTTGAAGTAGTAATGCGTTTAAAAGGCGTCATTGTACAACAGCCGGGCAACAACTTCCCATAACTTCCAGTAGCTTTCATTTGAGCAAAGATAACACTACTGCTTCAAGAGCTCTGTTACCACATGACAGAAGTTTTCCAAAAATGGAAAAGTGCATGAAATATTAGGGAGTGCAAAAGTTTCCGACGTTTTAAGGAGAAAGAAGACAGGAACAATCAGGAAACCAGTACACATTTATTCAACATAATATTGGCCGTTAGCATCAATGACCTTTTACCATTTTTCAGGTAACAAATGAATGCCCCTGTGATAGAAGAACTCGGGTTTTGAGCTGATGAACGCAGTGACTAAACTTTCTTCCTCTGAAACTGTGATGAACCGCTGTTGGGCTGTGACATGTTGCATAGAGCGAATCAGATGAAAGTATGAGGGTGCAATGTCCGGGGAGTAAGCCGGGTGAGGTAAAACCTCCCATTGTGACTCTTCAAGGGTTGATTTCGTGGTGGTACCAACATGTGGTCTGGCATTATCGTGTAACAGGGTGCCTGGGCGGCGTCATTTACCTGTCCATGGGCGTTTTTGCTGTATTGCGGCGTTTAGTTTCATCAGCTGATCGCTATATCGTTGTGCAGTGATTGTTTCGCCCGGTTTCAACAGTTCGAAGTACAGCACTCCATGCATATCCCACCACACACTGAACAGAACCTTTCCCCCGTGGATATCCTGTTTTGCAGTGGATGTTGATGGCCGGCCTGGGTCGACACAGGATCGCCTTCGTACGGGTTTGTCACAATAGACCTATTTTTCATCCCCGGTGACAACCTTCCACAAGAAATTCTTCCCCTGAAACCTCTTCAGCAACGACATGCAGAGTGCCCAATCGTTGACTAATATTAGGCTCCGATAAAGTATGGGAAACCCGCTTACCAATCTTTTGGATTTTCCCCAAAGCCTGTAGACACCGTACCACCGTCGATTGAGCCACTTTCAAACGTTTTGCAAGTTGCGTGGTCGATTGTGTGACATCCTCTTGCAACAGCGATTCCAGCTTCTCGTCTGCAAGTTCCTGCGGTCTGTCTGCACGTGGCTTGCCTTCCAAGCTTAGATCATCTTATATACAATTTATGACTACTATAGACAGATTATAATTAGCAACTTTTCTCACAATAAAATGTTTATTATACATCGACTATAGTTGATTTCTTAAAATTGTGTACTGATTTTCCTAAACGAATTGCAGTACACAGAAGATACAGCCCTTCAGTTATAGACAAAGCTGTCCAAAAATTTAGGAAACCGGAGCCTGTCTGCCTCCCAATACGAAAGAATTGGGCGATTATCCCATTTGCTCCTCTGATTTGCTTCGGAATTCAAAAATTCTCAAAAGTTTTAATTTCAAAGTTGTTTTCAAGCCCATAAACAAGATGCAGTTTTGCGGATCAAAAGACTACATCGGAGACATAAACTCCTGGGGAATTTATCAAATACCTTGTGAATATGGACTTTCATATGTAGGACAGACCTGCAAGGCTTTAAGTTTCTGTGTGAAGGAACACGTGACTTACGTACGGAACTATGAATTTAAGGTTAATTATTTTCTTGACAATGTTGGGCTATCGTCTATAGCCCAACATTGTCAAGAAAATAATTAACCATAAATTTTTGTTTGGAAACGCTACGCTTATCCATAAACCTGACTCGAATATCAAGCTTAATATATTAGAAGCTTTCTACATGTACCGGAACTCGTCACGGCTTATCAACGACATGACGTCGACTCCATTTCTTTCAAGCGCGTGGAAACAGCTCCCCAAAATCCATGACCGTCAGAATTCTGATAATGTCAAAATGATTTGAATGTTTACGCTCCATTCGTTCTGAGGATGCCGAGCCAATAGCTCTGCGAAACTTTAGTCGATGTATAATTAACATTTTTTTTATTCTAACTTAGATCATCTTCCTAAAACCTGGCAAACCATTCTCGACACGTCCGCTCACCCATAACCAATTTGCCATGCCATACACCTGATATATGGAACCGTATGCTTCACTCGCATTTTTCCCTAAATTAAGCATGAATAGCAAACAGTGCCGCAGATGAACTTTATCGATCGCCATGCTTGGCTTCATGTACGAACTGACAGCACGGGTCGCCAGCCGGTTACACCTCTACAGCGCTCGCTAGCATGGGCGACGTAAACGTTTGCATAACCCTAAGAAACGAATGAGGTAGATTTTCAACATCAAGCATATTTTTGGACGCAGCCTTTGCTAAATCAAAAAGGAAACTGTTTTTAGAACTGTCCCTGCTGAGATGGAACTTCAATTTCTATGTACAGGAAGGAAATCATCATCATACGGAGAACACTTCTTTATTGTTTTGGGCAGTTTATCGCACTCGTTTTGCAGGTTAAGAGGAGTCGGTGGCTACTTTGAAATGAAATACCATCCATTTAAGAGATATGTGCATTGCGGATAATCGAAAGATACCTGCTCACTTCAAGTTATGAAAAGTGATTGCTTGTGGTCAGTTTTAAGGTATCCGTATAGCTTCGGAGAGGATTTTATTAAACTATTTAAAATTTGTTTCCTTTTCAGCATTTTATAGTGGAATATGGCTAAAAACATAGAGTAACATATAAAACAAGAAAGATGACACCGAATTTTTCGGGTGTAATAAGCACACGTCTTTTGAATCCGTTCTGACGCAAATTAAATTTATCAAAGCTATTCAAAGCCAATGGAACCAGTATGGAAAACAATCAGCATCGGATGGAAGAAAGAAGTTTTTCAATCGGGTTTTTAATCCCTCAGATTTTGCTGTTAATGGAATCGTGAGCTTACGCCCTTTGTTTGCAGACTTGTGCGTTAAGAAAAACATAAATTTATATGAGAAACATTTCGCACCGGAAACGCTCTCCAACACAGAAAGAATTTTTCAAATCCGACTCTTAGAAACAGAGATATCGACAAAAATAAGATATGACTTTACGTCCCCTGGTGGGAAAACCATGCATTATTTTAGGAAGAAGGTATTCTCAAAAGGTTTTTCCATATAAGCAGGACCAGTCCAAGAAAAAAAAATTAGTCGAATTTTCAGGAGCCCAGATTTTGTTACAAATGCATCAGAAACTGAAATTAACACTTATGCCCCCTGGTGGCTAAACCGTTCTTTACCAAACATTAGAAATTATGGGGAAAATATTTTCCATCAGTTCTTGTATGCGATACAGGAATAATTTTTCAAATCGGAGTTTTAGAAGCAGAAGTAACGCAATTTACCTTTTTGCCTCCTAGCGGAAAGTCTATGATTTACTTGAAAATTTTGAATTTATAGGAAAAACATTTCGCATCGGAAACACTATCCAACATAGAAGGGATTTTTCAAATCGGACTCCGAGAAGTAGAGATATTGACAAAAATAAGATATACATCTACGCCCCCTAGCATAGAAACCATGCATTATTTAACGAACAAAATGTTTCTAAAAGGTTTGTCGACATGAGTGCTATCGGTCTACAAACGATGAATTTTTTCAATCGGGAATTTAGAAGCTCATATTTTGCTGTAAATAGATCAGAAGCGTAAATTAAGATTTATGCCCCCTGGTGACCAAATCATTTTTTTACAAAAATCAGAAATTTTGTGCAAACTATTTCCCACCAAGAGCTGTATCCGGTGCAGAAAGAATTTTTTAAATCGGAGATTTAGAAGCAGAGATATAGGGAGAAACGCAATTTACCTCTACGCCCCCTAGCTGAAAGTCTATGAATTACTTTTTTTTTTTTTAAATTATATGAAAACATGTAACACTGGAAACACTATCCAACAAAGGAATTTTTCAAATCGGACTCCTAGAAGTAGAGATATTGACAAAAATATGATATACATCTACGCCCCTGGCGGATAAAATGTGGAATACTTTAAAAAGAAAATATTCCGAAAATGTTTATCAATGTGAGTGTCACCAGTCCACGAAATAATTTTTTCAATTGATATTTTAGAAGCTCAGATTTTATGGCAAATACATCAGAAGCAAAAAATAACACTTACGCCCCCTGGTGGCCAAAGTATTCCTTACCAAAAATTAGAAATTCTATGCAAAAGTTTTTCCATCAGGAGGTGTATCCGCTGAAGAATTTTTTTCTCAAATCCGAGTTTTAGAAGAAGAGTTATCGGGAGAAATGTAATTTACTTTACGCCCTTTAGCGGAAAATCTATGCGTAATTTGAAAAAGTAACTATATCTAAAATACTCTTCGACATAAATGGAATCGAAAGATAAGATAATTTTTTCAATTGGATATTTAGAAACAAATATGAGGAATAAAACGTATTTTTGAATTCGACATCATCTGCATTTACGCCCCCTAGCGTCGAAATTGTACATCGTAAAAAAAAAAAAAAAAAACGCGTTAGAGGATCATTATTCGCATTTTCAAGCTTCCCAACGCAATAAGAATTTTTCAAATCGGACTAAGAGTTGCAGAGAATCGTGGGTACAGACGGACGGACGAACTGAGGGACGGACAAACCGGTAACATAAGCACGATATTTTTTTACAAAAGACGTGCAAAAATTAGGTTTTGATTTTTTTTTCATTTTTAGGTCAAAAAATAGGTAAAAATGTCAAAAAAGTAACATTTCCTCAAAAAATGATAACTCAAAATTATATCAACATATTTTCATTCCGTAAATTTTATTATGATGATAATAACATCCTTTAGGGAATAGTAATTGAAAAAGCTGTAAAAGTAAAAGTACTGTCGAAAAGGAAATATTTCAAAATGTATAGAAATTCATAATTTACACCATAAAAATAAAAAATAAAAAGTAATGGATGTACTTTCAATGGAATAGTTTATTCCCTTTATATACTTTTGCAATATACTCCTGTAAGGTTTTAAGGCATTTCAAGCGTTATTGTTTGCGTTATGATGTTTTGCACACAGGCAAAATATGAAAAAAAATCATTTCGAGAAAAAAAGCATGATGGAGGGGAGGCATAAATTTTGAAGTGTTAGGCAGAAATTTTGGCAAAAAATACCGTGTGTGCGGATTTTACCTGACGTTGATAAGATATCTCTAGTCAAAAAAAGTTTTCAGGTGAATACTGTACGTGGTACTTATTCAACATATTTAGTATGGAAGCCATGCACAAATGTATCCTAAAATTTTAGACGGTTGTACTAGCCATATGTTCAAGCAGCTGAAATATTTGGGGGCGGGATGGCTAAAGGGTAGGTTCAAAGAAAAGTTTCGAGGACTGAAGCATCCCAGCCTATCCTTAGTTTCGCGTCTACTCCTGAAAAGACACATTTTATTCGTACACCTGGGAAGACATATAATATTAGTTCTCCACCGTAAGCAACTCGATGAGGGGAAAGGAGCCAGTACCGTAAGACAAATACAATACCCATGTCTCACCGGCATTCGATTCTGGACCCATCTCCTCGGAAGAATGGTCGGAAGACAGCGTATTTTTTTTTTAAGGTTTAACAACCACGTGAGCAACTGGAGCAGTCGCCTGTCCCTAATTTAGGACCATCTGTCCCAGGGAAGGGAGAGATACAGTGTCGTAAGACAAATACAACATCCATGCCTCACAGGAATTCGAACCCGAACCCTATCTCGGACGAATGGCCATAAGCCAGCGTTGATACTGTTGCATAATTTTCGGGGTTTAACAAACACCATGAGTAGCTCGATTGGCTATAAGCACACACCCGTCCCTAATTTGAGGACCGCTGTTTCCAAGAAAGGGACAGATTCAGAAGTATTAGATAAACGCACCACCTATGTCTGTCTGGTTCTCTGAGCTATGCCCATTTCAGACGATTTTTCGGAGACCAGCTCCTCAGAGTTTCGGAAAACAAGTTCTATTCATATTCCTTGGAAGATACGTCGCATTCGTACTCAGTAGATTTAACTCATACCTATGGGAACCGCCCCGGTGGCGCAGTGGTCTAAGGCGCTGGCCTCTGATCATTCGTCCGTCTGGGGTCCGGGTTCGGGTCCCGGTGAGGCATGGGTGTTGTGTTTGTCTTGCGGCACTGGCTCTCTCCCTTCCCTGGAGCCAGTGACCCTAAATTAGGGACGGGCGACTGCTTATAGCCCATTGAGTTGCTCACGGTGGTCGTTAAACCTCTAATCAAAAAAAAAAAAAATACCTATGGGAAAATACCTTGTATTCTTACTCTTGGAGATGCATGTTGTACTCATATGCTGCGTCGACCGGGTTGCCAAGTGATCAGAAGTGGACATTCTGGCCAGCCGTCCAAACTGGGTCCTGGTTCCAGTCCAGGATAAGGTATGGATAGTTATGTTGTCTTCTTCCTCTGTCCCTGTCCCTTTTCTGGAAACAATGGCCTCGTATGAGATTCGGGCGACTTCGTGCAGCCATTATAGCTAGCTGCTCACGGGTGTATGTTAAATACCGAAGCAAAAGTAGGATGAGATATGCAGTGTTGGCACTCCTACAGTAGATAGGCATATTTTATTATTTTACAAGGAAAAGATATGCCCTACTCGTACTCCTGGTTAAGCATGTTTTATTTATACTCCTGAAAAGACGTGTTGTATTCCGACTCCTCGGAAGACACCTTGCATTTGTATTTTGACACTGATTCTCTTCTTTTTTCTGAAAAAGTGTCTAAATTGGTGACGGGCAATTCGTGTAGCCCTGTACGCTAAACGGGTCGCAAAACTGAAAATAAAACATAATTTCATTCTAGTCTCCTTCATTCCCAGACCTATGAACATATGCTAATTTCGTAATTTATCTCGGTACGCCGAACGGGTCGCAAAACTGAAAACAGAAGGTAATTTTATTCCACAAATTGTAGTTTCATACATTCACAGAGCTTTGAATGCATGTTAAATTCTTAAATTGACCCTCTGCGCTTAACGTGTTGCAAAACTGAAAATAGAAGGCAATTTCATTCTAGTTTCATTCATTCATTCATGCATTCACAGAGCTTTGAACATATGCTAATTTCTAAACTTAGCCATATACGCTGAACAGGTAGCAAAACTGATAGTAGAAGATAATTTCATTCTAGTTTCATTCTTTCACGGAGCTTTGAACATATGACAGCTAATTTCTTAATTTCTCTTACTTCCTACGTATTGTTTCGGTATCGCATTATTTGGAGGAATATTATGGCTATTTATCACATTTCACTTTTTTGGCAACGTTGTTTTGATTAATAATATGCTACGTTCATTTCTTTTTCTGCTCTTTTCAAAGAAATACAACAGAAATTAAATGTCTCTAATTACTTTCGTATTACTCTTTTTTGAAGAGGGCAAAAAAGGAAAAAGAACATGCCAGGCTAATAATAGAACATGATAGGTTATTACTTTGGATACGCACCTTATTTCAGATTCACAAACCAGTGTTCGACTCATTCAGCGTGCAAGGTCCATAGGAAACAAATAAATATTTATTTCAAGCATAAGAAATATACTTACTAAGAACGATTTATTTAGATCTTTACACGATTCCTCATATAAAGCTGGCAGTTCATCTACGAAAGACTTCTGGTAGCATTTCATAGAGTATTTTTCCAAAAGATCCTTATCCTTTTTACAAATAAAAGAAAACTCATCGTATTAGGAGCATTATGTATCATTACAGAGAAATACATCATTTTATTGCGCTTCAAATCAATACAGTAGGCTTTGCTTAGATATGTTTATGCAGTTTACCTAAGATCTGAGATTCCTCTCTTTTACTACAATTTACTCGGTATTATCAGAATAATATGATCCTCTATCCTTCCCCCCAATGAATCACAGTGTGCCAGCCCAGGCACATCCCAGAGTGCACGCGACAAGGTTGACCACACGGAGATATAAGCGGCCGGCCTGGACAGATGAGCCATGGTGAGTTACGTGAGCACAATGGGCAGAGGTGTAATTTGACGAAAGTTCAAAAAGGAATGATCATCGGTTACCATACCAAGGGTGGAAACATTTCAGAAACGGCAGACATCGTAGGCTGTTTGAGAGGTGCTGTGGTAAGGATGCACCAAGAATGAACAGCTGGCACACCGAGTACGTCCAGACAGCATAACTGTGGAACCATAAAACTCATCGACCCCAGAGGACAACGACGCATCCATCGACTGGCAATCGACGCGCAACAGTGCGGCAATTGACCACCCAAATGAACGCTGGGGCACCCATGTATATGTCCCCGATAACAGTAGAGCGAACCCTGTTACGCATGGGTCTCCGGAGTTGACGCTGCGAAAAGGCGCCCATGTTAACCCAGGTCCATCAGCAGCGATACGTGCAGTTCGCATGGGACTACCGTCATTGGACAGTGGAAGAGTGGGAAAAGGTTGCCTTCTCCGACGAATCGAGGTTTCTACTCCACGGAAGGGACGGACGGTGGCGGATATGACGTCAGACACACGAGAATCAACACCCGGACAAGCTCGTCAGTCAAGTACAGGTCGGCGGTGGCAATGTTCATGTCCGAGGGATGTTTCCCTGGTATGACCTGGGACCACTGGTACCAATGAATGGGTCGCTGAAAGTCAATGGCTACCTGTCCATCCTCGTTTACCAATATGCGTCCCTCTATATTGAACGTTTTCCCTGGTAGTGATGGTGTCTACTAACAGGGCAATGAGCCGTGCCACGTCGCTAAAGGTGTGCGTGACTGGTTCGAGGATCACGACAGCGACGTCTCCGTTCTCCCTTGGACGGCAAAATTGCCCGATCTCAAACACGTAGAGCAGTTGTGGGACAATTTGAATCGACAGGTTCGACTTGTCAACCCACAAACACATGATCTCCGGGACCTGGGTGTTCTGCTGCAGTCCAAATGTGCACGTGTGCCTCGAGCAGCCTTTCAGGGTCTCATTGCGTCCATACTACTCTGTCTCCCCGCTGTCATCCGGGCCAAGGGTGGTTATTCCCATTATTAGGTAGGTGGTCACATTATTTTGATACGAGTGTGTACATAGTTTGGATACAAACCTATATTATATATATATATACCTAAACCCATAAAAAGAGCTAAAAGCAAAACATTAAAAACATTTTTTTTACATACTTACATTCTGAAGGTCAAAACGCTCAAGTGCTGCAGTGAAGAATTCTCAGAACATTTGTTTGTTGTAGTTTCTAATTTGTAGGTTTATATATATATATATATAAGGTACCAGTACCAGAGTTCTTAAAGTTCTTCCAGTCCTCCCAGCAGAAGTTGCACTTGCAATCTAGAACATGAAGCGGGGAAAAGCTCCAGGAGAAGATGGAATTACTGTAGACATCATACAAACAGCAAGTGGAGAAATCGAAACAGTACTCGCCCAAATTTTCACTCGATGCCTTAATGAAGGGAAGATTCCTGAGGATTGGAACAATGCTACAATGATCCTGCTACATAAAAAAGGTGACATTGAGGATCTCAAGAACTACAGAACTCTCAGCCTCCTATCAGTGGTTTATAAAATCTTCACTAAAGTTCTTTCACACCGCTTGAAGGTAACACTGGACATGGCTCAACCGAGAGAACAAGCTGGATTCAGGAGTGGCTACAGCACAATAGATCATATCCACGTACTGAGAGAACTAATTGAAAGAGCAAGGGAATATGAACTTCCATTGTGCATGGCTTTTATCGATTATGAAAAAGCCTTTGATTCAGTGAAACCATTAGCAGTTACAAAGGCTCTGAAATCCTGCGGTATTGAAGATGCATACATTAATATTATTAATAACATCTATGAAAATGCAACTGCAAAGATTCGGCTGTTTGAAAATACAACACACATAAAAATTGGAAAGGGAGTGAGACAAGGTGACACCATATCTCCGAAGCTCTTTAATGCCACATTGAAAAATGTCTTTCAATCACTGAACTGGTAAAACAAAGGGATAAAGATTGATGGAGATTATCTAACTCACCTTCGTTTTGCTGATGGCATAGTAATTTTTGCAACTGCCCCATCAGAGTTGCAGAGTATGATCCAGGAACTTGCTGACAAGAGTAAAGAAGTGGGATTAAAAATGAACTTTCAGAAGACAAAAGTGATGTTCAATGCTTTTACAAGAAATGAAGATTTGTCGATTGTTGGAGGAAAGCTAGAGATGACATACACGTACGTTTATCTTGGACAGCAGATATCAAGTGAGGGTCACATTGATGAAGAAATTAATCCTTGTACAAAACTTGCCTGGAGAACTTTTGAAAGAAACAGCATAATTTTCAAGAGCAATATGCCATTATGTCTTAAAAGAAAAGTGTTTGATCAATGCATCCTTCCGGTGCTTACGTATGGTGCAGAGACGTGGATCTTAACTAAAAGAGACATACAAAGGCTGCATACAACTCAAAGAAGCATGGAGAGGTGCATTCTTGGTGTAACCAGGAGAGATAAGAAGAGAAACTCTTGGATCCGAAAAATGACAAGAGTGGAAGACATCATGACCAGAGTTAAATCCCTGAAATAGTAATGGGCTGTACATACTGCCAGAAGGACAGATCATCGATGGACAGCCGAAATTTTAGATTGGATTCCAAGGGACAGGAAAAGACCCAGAAGAAGACAACATGGGAGATGGGTGGATGAAATTCGAAAATATGCGGGAGTAACATGGAGGAGACTGGCACAAGACAGACCGTTGTGGAAGAAACTTGGGGAGACCTTCGTCCAGCAGTGGATTGATAATGGTTGATGATGATGATATATATATATATATATATTAAAAAACACCATAATACCTTCAAGTTAGAACTGAAGAACAGGTTCTCAGCTTTAGAAGGCCTAACATCGGAAGAAGTGGACATCTCTGAAGTTAACAGAAAAGTAACCAAAGCTCTTATGGAAACAGCAACAAAATTAGCTGGGTCTAAGAACAAGTTGCATGTGAACAAATTATCAGGAAAAACCAAAATGTTGATGCAAAAAAGAAGAGAGATGAGGACAACTAAAGAAGATGTGACTTCCAAAGTGGAATATATAGAGCTATGCAAGACAGTAAGAAAAAGTATCACTGAAGACGTAAGGAAATTCAACTGTGAACTAGTGAGGAAAGCAATTGAAAACAACCAAAGCCTAAAGATAGCAAAGGGACATCTCAGTAAGGGAAGAAAACAGATTATGGCACTGAGAAAAGAAGATGGTTCTGTAACAAGAAATAGAGGCGAAATTTTGACAAGAGTGAAAGATTTCTACTCCAAATTATATGAAAGGGATGATATATGCACTCCAGACATCATGAAAGATACCAGTACCAGAGTTCCTCCAGTCCTTCCAGCAGAAGTTGCACATGCAATCAAGAGCATGAAGCGAGGAAAAGCTCCAGGAGAAGATAGAATTACTGTAGACATCATACAAGAAGCAAGTGGAGAAATCGAAACAGTACTCGCCCAAATTTTCACTCGATGCCTTAATGAAGGAAAGATTCCTGAGGATTGGAACACCGCTACAATGATCCTGCTACATAAGAAAGGTGACATTGAGGATCTCGGAAACTACAGACCTATCAGCCTCCTATCAGTAGTTTATAAAATCTTCACTAAAGTTCTTTCACACCGCTTGAAGGTAACACTGGACATGGCTCAACCGAGAGAACAAGCTGGATTCAGGAGTGGCTACAGCACAATAGATCATATCCACGTACTGAGAGAACTAATTGAAAGAGCGAGGGAATATGAACTTCCATTGTGCATGGCTTTTATCGATTATGAAAAAGCCTTTGATTCGGTGAAACCATCAGCAGTTACAATGGCTCTGAAAACCTGCGGTATTGAAGATGCATACATTAATATTATTAATAACATCTATGAAAATGCAAGTGCAAAGATTAGGCTGTTTGAAAATACAACACACGTAAAAATTGGGAAGGGAGTGAGACAAGGTGACACCATATCTCCGAAGCTCTTTAATGCCACATTGGAGGGTGTTTTTCAGTCACTGAGCTGGGAAAACAAGGGGATAAAGATTAATGGAGATTATCTAACCCACCTTCGTTTTGCTGATGACGTAGTCATTTTTGCAACTACCCCATCAGAGCTGCAGAGTATGATCCAGGAACTTGCTGACAAGAGTAAAGAAGTGGGATTAAAAATGAACTTTCAGAAGACAAAAGTGATGTTCAATGCTTTTACAAGAAATGAAGATTTATCGATTGATGGAGAAAAGCTGGAGATAACAGACACGTACGTTTATCTTGGTCAGCAGATATCAAGTGAGGGTCACATTGATGAAGAAATTAATCGGCGTACAAAACTTGCCTGGAGAGCTTTTGGAAGAAACAGCATAATTTTCAAGAGCAATATGCCATTATGTCTTAAAAGAAAAGTGTTTGATCAATGCATCCTTCCAGTGCTTACGTATGGTGCGGAGACGTGGACCTTAACTAAAAGAGACATACAAAGGCTGCAGACAACTCAAAGAAGCATGGAGAGGTGCATTCTTGGTGTAACCAGGAGAGATAAAAAAGAGGAACTCGTGGATCCGAAAAATGACAAGAGTGGAAGACATCATGATCAGAGTTAAATCCCTGAAATGGCAATGGGCTGGACATACTGCCAGAAGGACAGATCATCGATGGACAGCCGAAATTTTAGATTGGATTCCAAGGGACAGGAAAAGACCCAGAAGAAGACCACATGGGAGATGGGTGGATGAAATTCGAAAGTATGCAGGGGTGACATGGAGGAGACTGGCACAAGACAGACCGTTGTGGAGGAAACTTGGGGAGACCTTCGTCCAGCAGTGGATTGATAATGGTTGACAATGATGATGATGATGATGATATGGGATGTAAGGTCAGGTGATGCGTAACATCACAGCCTCTCCTTGACAAATGTCAACCCCGCCTTCTCGTGGTGCATCCTGTTCCCACTAAAGGGGCTCTGACGACCGCCAATAGCGGTATAACTATACAATCGGGATTAGAGGAAATTCTATCCCACACTCACCAACCCGCTTGGCCAGCGTGGTGAGTTATGGCCAAACCCCACCAAAATGATTCCACAACTTAAATCTTGGCCCTCAGTATCCGGCAGCTGGAATGTACCTGGCCAAGGCAGCGGCCAGTGCGACATGAAGGCAGAGGGTGCTAAGAATCCCCGGAGGACCGGACTAGGCTGCCATCTGATGCTGACCTTGGCTACGTACAATGGACGCTCCCTATCTTCTGATTCAAGGCTTCTTGAATTGGAAGAGGAACTACAAAGGATCAAGTGGGACATCGTGGGGCTAAGTGAGGTAAGGAGAAAAGGAGAAGATCTCATCGAACTGAAAAGTGGACATCTCTTCACTATCGTGGGACAGATACTGGCAGAACTAGTGGTGTTGGATTTATAATAAACAAGAAACTGAAGGATAAAGTTGTAGAAGTTGAAAGTTCCTCTGACAGAGCTGCACGACTTGTTATCCAACTCTCGAAAAGATACCAGGCTCAGATTATTCAAACTTATGCACCCACCACAAGTCATCCTGAAGAAGAAATTGAAGAATTTTATGAGGAAATTTGTCATCTAAATAATAAAGGTAAGCAGCACTTGAAAATAATTATGGGAGATTTCAATGCAAAAATAGGGCAACGGCAACAGAATGAAACTTCAGTAGGTAAATTCGGTCATGGCAACAGAAACCAGCGTGGAAATACTCTCGTTGAGTTTGCAGAGGCAGAAGGGTTTTTCATCTTGAACTCCTTCTTCAAGAAAAAGCCACACAGGAAATGGACTTGGAGACATCCAAATGGGACGACAAGTGAAATTGATTTTATTATGTGTAACAAAAAATTCGTCATAGAAGACTGCAGTGTGCTAAACAAGTTCAACACAGGTAGTGACCATAGATTGGTGAGATGTAAGATGCACCTCAACACTAAACTTGAACGTGGCAAGCTCATAAGACAAACAAAATCTATTGACATAACCAACCTTAACAAACACCATAATACCTTCAAGTTGGAACTGAAGAACAGGTTCTCTGCTTTAGAAGGCCTAACATCAGAAGAAGTGGACATCTCTGAAGTTAACAGAAAAGTAACCAAAGCTCTTATGGAAACAGCAATAAAATTAGCTGGGTCTAAGAACAAGTTGCATGTAAATAAATTATCAGGAAAAACGAAAATGTTGATGCAAAAAAGAAGAGAGATGAGGACAACTAAAGAAGATGTGACTTCCAAAGTGGAATATATAGAGCTATGCAAGACAGTAAGAAAAAGTATCACTGAAGACGTAAGAAAATTCAACTGTGAACTAGTGAGGAAAGCAATTGAAAACAACCAAAGCCTAAAGATTGCAAAGGGACATCTCAGTAAGGGAAGAAAACAGATTATGGCACTGAGAAAAGAAGATGGTTCTGTAACAAGAAATAGAGGCGAAATTTTGACAAGAGTGAAAGATTTCTACTCCAAATTATATGAAAGGGATGATACATGCACTCCAGACATCATGAAAGATACCAGTACCAGAGTTCCTCCAGTCCTTCCAGCAGAAGTTGCACATGCAATCAAGAACATGAAGCGGGGAAAAGCTCCAGGAGAAGATGGAATTACTGTAGACATCATACAAGAAGCAAGTGGAGAAATCGAAACAGTACTCGCCCAAATTTTCACTCGATGCCTTAATGAAGGAAAGATTCCTGAGGATTGGAACACCGCTACAATGATCCTGCTACATAAGAAAGGTGACATTGAGGATCTCGGAAACTACAGACCTATCAGCCTCCTATCAGTAGTTTATAAAATCTTCACTAAAGTTCTTTCACACCGCTTGAAGGTAACACTGGACATGGCTCAACCGAGAGAACAAGCTGGATTCAGGAGTGGCTACAGCACAATAGATCATATCCACGTGCTGAGAGAACTAATTGAAAGAGCGAGGGAATATGAACTTCCATTGTGCATGGCTTTTATCGATTATGAAAAAGCCTTTGATTCGGTGAAACCATCAGCAGTTACAATGGCTCTGAAAACCTGCGGTATTGAAGATGCATACATTAATATTATTAATAACATCTATGAAAATGCAAGTGCAAAGATTAGGCTGTTTGAAAATACAACACACGTAAAAATTGGAAAGGGAGTGAGACAAGGTGACACCATATCTCCGAAGCTCTTTAATGCCACATTGGAGGGTGTTTTTCAGTCGCTGAGCTGGGAAAACAAGGGGATAAAGATTAATGGAGATTATCTAACCCACCTTCGTTTTGCTGATGACGTAGTCATTTTTGCAACTACCCCATCAGAGCTGCAGAGTGTGATCCAGGAACTTGCTGACAAGAGTAAAGAAGTGGGATTAAAAATGAACTTTCAGAAGACAAAAGTGATGTTCAATGCTTTTACAAGAAATGAAGATTTATCGATTGATGGAGAAAAGCTGGAGATAACAGACACGTACGTTTATCTTGGACAGCAGATATCAAGTGAGGGTCACATTGATGAAGAAATTAATCGGTGTACAAAACTTGCCTGGAGAGCTTTTGAAAGAAACAGCATAATTTTCAAGAGCAATATGCCATTATGTCTTAAAAGAAAAGTGTTTGATCAATGCATCCTTCCAGTGCTTACGTATGGTGCAGAGACGTGGACCTTAACTAAAAGAGACATACAAAGGCTGCAGACAACTCAAAGAAGCATGGAGAGGTGCATACTTGGTGTAACCAGGAGAGATAAAAAGAGGAACTCGTGGATCCGAAAAATGACAAGAGTGGAAGACATCATGATCAGAGTTAAATCCCTGAAATGGCAATGGGCTGGACATACTGCCAGAAGGACAGATCATCGATGGACAGCCGAAATTTTAGATTGGTTTCCAAGGGACAGGAAAAAACCCAGAAGAAGACCACATGGGAGATGGGTGGATGAAATTCGAAAGTATGCAGGGGTGACATGGAGGAGACTGGCACAAGACAGACCGTTGTGGAGGAAACTTGGGGAGACCTTCGTCCTGCAGTGGATTGATAATGGTTGACAATGATGATGATGATGATATATATATATGATGATGATGATGATATATATATACTATATATACGCTTATATTATATACTGTATATATATATATATATATATATATATATATATATATATACAGTATATAATATAAGTGTATATATAGTGGCTTGAGCGAGTGCGCATCCGTGAGTGTATGTGTGTGTGTGTAGAGTACAAGTATATGCACGCCCGCAAACGTTCAAATGAATATGCATACATAAGAAATCAAGGAATTCTTACCGTTTCACACAGCTGATCTATACACGCCACTTGCTTATCCAGAATAGACTTATCTGAAACGAAAAAAAAAAGCTTTAATATTCAGCAAATTGATTGCAGAGTAAGATGCTAACCACATGCACTTCTTTTCATTTCAGTTCGGTATCTTGTTAAAGGGACAAAGGTTTATGGTACACCACTCGTTGTGAAGTCCTCCGTGATATACATTGTTGCGCAATTATAATATTTCTTGCAGGAGATGAAACAACTATCGTTTATATGCACCAGCAGCAATACATTAGCTTGGTATATATTTTTGCATCTCGCGAAATCTTTTGAAATTTCGACTTGAAATTGGCCACAAATAGGTACTAGAATGAAAAACTACCTGCCCAAGTTCAAAATTTCTGCCATGATTTCCCGATGAGTAAAGACTCGCTCACCTACACACACACACATACATTCAGGGTATTGTCGCCGCGTGGTACGAAGCACTGACTTCTAATCATCCGTCCGAGGTGGGCCCTGGTTCGAATCCCGAGATAGGTATAGACAGTGTGTTTGTTTAACGACATTGGCTCTTTCCCTTCCGCTGGAACCACTGGCCACAAATTAGGGGTGGGCGAATACTTATAGCCCATTTAATTGCTAACAGTGGCCGTTAAACTCCAAACTAAGAGGAAACAAAGTCACAAACATTCCAGTTCGGAATTATGGCCGATACTTTGTAGTAATTCATTATGTAATGCTAATATCATACTTAAATTTCGAGAATTTGCTTCAGTTTCATTGAAGAAATCTTGAAATAATTTTGGATCCGCTTCCGCGGGTTTGAGGCCCGAATTACAAATCGATGGGGTGGTTGTCTTATGATACTGACTCTTCCCATTCTTGGAGCCAGTGGCTCAAAATTAAGGACGGACGACTGCTTATACCCCACAGAGTTTCTCGTGGCAGTTGTTAAACCAAGAAAAAAAATTCTAAGACGTTTATACACTGACGGAAAAAAAAATCCCAACACCACGAAAAAATAGTTGTAGAGAAATAAAATGGCGGCAATACATTTGTATAGGTAACATATTTAATCGATTATGGTTTCAAGATCACAGCTTAATGTAAGCGCGAGAAGAGCCATTTTAAATGTGAAATGCTAGTACATTAATAACCGGTGTAACCGCCAGAATATTGAATGCAAGCACGCAAACGTTCATGCATTGTGTCGTACAGGTGTTGGATGTCAGTTTGTATGATGGAGTTCCATGCCTGTTGCACTTGGTCGGTCAATACAGGGATGGTTAATGCTGGTTGGGGGTGACGCTGGAGTTGTCGTCCAATGATGTCCCATACGTGCTCGATTGGTGAAAGATCTGGTGATCTAGCAGGCCACGGCAACATGTCGACACTCTGTAGAGCATGTTGGGTTACAACAGCGGTATGCGAGCGAGCGTTATCCTGTTGGAAAACACCCCCTGGAATTCTGTTCATGAATGGCAGCACAACAGGTTGAATCACCAGACCGACGTTCAACTGTGCCTTCAGAGTGCGTGGGATAACCACGAGAGTGCTCCTGCTGTCATAGGAAATTGCTCCCCAGACCATAACTCCAAGTGTAGGTCCAGTGTGTCTCGGCCGCAGACAGGTTGGTTGCAGGCGCTCACCTGGCCACCTTCTAACCAACACACGGCCATCACTGGCACCCAGGCAGAACCGGCCTTCATCAGAAAACACAACAGATCTCCACTCCGTCCTCCAATAAGCTTTAGCTTGACACCACTGACGTTTCAAACGGCAGTGGTTTGGAGTAAGTGGAATGCACGCTACAGGGCGTCTGGCTCGGAGCTGTCCTTCAAGTAACCGATTTGTGACAGTTCATTGTGTCCCTGTGGTGGCAACTGCAGCTTGGATTGCTGCCGCAGACGCGGTACGATGCGATACGGCCATACGCCGTACACGGTGGTCTTCCCTCTCAGTAGTGCCACGTGGCCGGCCGGAACCCGGTCTTCTTGAGGCAGTACCTTCCCTTGACCACCGCTGCCAACAATCATGCACAGTGGCTACATTCCTGCCAAGTCGTTCTGCAATATTGCGGAACGAAAATCCACCGTCTCGTAGCCCTATTACACGACCTCGTTCAAACTCCGTGAGCTGTTGATGATGGCTTCTTCGTCTTCTTAAAGGCATTCTTGACTAACATCAACACACTACGTCGAATCTTAACGATAACTAACGCTCACGAATGTTACAGCGCGTATTTACAGCAAACCTGCTTTGCATGTTCCGATGAGCGCTACTAGCGCCACACGTATGCGCCGTGCGCGAAATTTGCATAGACGTCATCTTACAGATGTACTCTCACCGCCTACCAACTGTCGTTTATCTAACACAACCCCTTCTTGGTGTTGGGATTTTTTTCCGTCAGTGTATATTGTAATAAGTCCTCACCTCTCTTTATGTGCCACATTGTGAAATACAATACTTCTCAACGAACTGTCAGCTATGACATTGCAGAACGTGACGGCTACGGCTATTTACACTTGATGTTACCAAGATTTCTTGACGGTAAAGGTTAAATTGAATTACGTCTTTAACAACACTTACGCTGATGTACCAAACTATTGTAAGAAATGCGAAAGACGTCAACTAAAACTGCTCACAGATAATGTTTTGAGTCTGATGGAACCCTTAAACTACTAGAAAGTTGAAAATCTCCAGAAATACGTTTGAAAATCTTCAGAAACTATGGAAAATACGTAAGAGAGGTGGTTTTCGTCAAATACTGCCTGCTGTAAAGAAAGTTTTACCGAAGGACCTGATCAACGCATGCATTAGTCGTTCCAAACTCTGGTTGCATTTCAACGTATTCCAACTGGTGGACGACATGTGGATAAACCAAAATGTTGGAAATTGGGTGAAATATCTTATAAGCGTAGGCAAGGTACTCTTTCCATGGGCCAGGGCTTTATGGGTATACCAGAAAAGAATATGTTAGTAACAGGGATATGATCACTGAAATGTTTGGACTAAACATCAAGGTGGAAAATGACGAGAAGTATTATGGTAGTCAGAGTGGCATTGAAGAACGTGGACTTCCTAGCCATGAACGACCAAATACTGAAAAACATACTGTTGGCTTCAGGACAACCAAAAATGGATTTTGCCTGAATGTATGAACTGAATAATACCGCATATGAAGAAAAAACCCAACTTTCTAAAGGAATTTTCGAATTCATGGACTCCACAAGGATTGCAGCCGCCCAGATTGCGACTGAGAATCGACGCTGTAGTTAGGCTATTTCAAAATATCGTCTTGAAAGAAGGAGATTTTTGAGCTGTTAACACAGGAATATAAAGATTAGCAGATTGTCGAAAATCACCAAGAGGATTATTAAAATTTTTGAATTTTTTGCGTGTTCTGGTCTTTGAAATCATTAAATCTCAGTGCCATTTACTCGTATGTTTGGCCTTTCAAGCAAGCCATTGCTGTCACCTTCATATAGAACTTCATTGGTCTTTAAATTTAGGTTTTAACACCACTGTCATGAAATGCTTCGTTTTTCAAAGCAGTTTTTGTTCATCTACATTGTAGTCCAGCCTTTTTGTTGCGAAACTGGTGTTCCACGTTGGTCTTTTGCTCCTTTGTGGCATTTATTACCATTCCTCGAGAAATTTCTTTTTCGTCGTGGTTTTTGACAGACGATTTCGGCACCGGGGTTAACTTGACTTCTATGCCTTCCAGTTGTGAAATGTAGGAACCAAACCAAGCCGTACTATCATTTTTAATTCAGTTCTTTCAAGAACTTGTTAGTACAATAATTTATTCTCATTTAAAAGACCAGCCTGAAGGGCATTGAGTTTTATTGATTCCAAAAACCAGAACACGCAACAGTTCAAATCGTTCGAATATTCTTTGGCGATTTTCGACACCTTGTCAATGAAAGTAGGAGATTTGCAACGGAACGCGCTTACTTGTGAAGCAATTGGGAAATCACACAAAAAAAGTAGGATTCTAAATGGAAGTAACAAGGGACGATTACCAAGTAGCACAGCCTTGCAATTTAACTTAGGCCTAACACTGAACCACCCTCTTTTAGGAATAGAAGACGGTGGCTCAGTGTGCGCCTACATTAATCACACTATAAAAAGTAGGATTCCAAATGGAAGCAACAAGGGACGATCCACTAGTAGCACAATCTTGCAATTTAATGTAGGCAGTGAGCCACCGTCTTTTAGGAAATAGAAGATGGTAGCTCAGTGTGGTCTACATTAATCACACTGTAAAAAGTAGGTTTCAAAATGGAAGCAACAAGGAATGATCCCCAAGTAGCAGAGCCTTGCATTTTATCGTAGGCTTTGCACTGAGCCACCGTCTTTTAGGAATAGAAGACGGCTCAGTGTGTGTGTCAGTGTGTATCACACTATAAAAAGTAGGATTCCAAATGGAAGCAACAAGGGACGATCCACTAGTAGCACAGTCTTGCAATTTAATGTAGGCAGTGAGCCACCGTCTTTTAGAAATAGAAGATGGTAGCTCAGTGTGGTCTACATTAATCACACTGTAAAAAGTAGGTTTCAAAATGGAAGCAACAAGGAATGATCCCCAAGTAGCAGAGCCTTGCATTTTATCGTAGGCTTTGCACTGAGCCACCGTCTTTTAGGAATAGAAGACGGCTCAGTGTGTGCCTACATTAATCAGACTATAAAAAGTAGGATTCCAAATGGAAACAATATGGGACGATCCACAAGTAACACAGCTTTACAAATTAACGTATGCCTAACACTGAGCCGCCTTCTCTTATGAATAGAAGATGGTGGCTTAGTGGTGGGCCAACGTTAAATTGGAAGGCCGTGCTGCCTAGGTCAGTTCTGCTTCCAGGAATTAATGTGTCGTTGACAACAGTTTATGAACTTCCATTGTAATAGAAATGCCAGCAATTTAATATAACCTTAGCATTTGTGATGTCCACTAACGAGATTCAAGAAGAAATGTTTCAACGCGTAGCGGTATGCTTAGAAAATAGATTATTTTCTGAAAAATAATTATTTCCAAGATTACCGCTACGAAATGAGCAACGCATCTTATCTTAACTGAACCAAAGACGAAGAACGTTCTGTTCTAAAAGGGTACATCTTTACAAGTATGCCTTTCAAATTGTCATCTGTTTCATCAGAAAAATACAGAAAATTTTAGATTATAGGTACAGAACAATGATGATTGATTTCTGCGCGTTTGGAACTAAAGATTTCTTCATCAGCCCTTCCAGTTGGAATACCAGAATCTGCCTACATCGAGTAAGACTACAGATTCCGCCATGGGTAATCCGCATGTCTAATGAAAATCACTGGAGCTTCATTTTTTCTATGCTTCAAGGCACTCAGATTATTTGGACATAAGAGCCATTTCAATTAATGACACTTACATAATAATGTAGCGTATGCTTTCGTGCTACATGAGCTTAATAAATTGTTGAGTCGTTTCCGTAGGGATTTTTTTTTTTTCGGATTGTGGGCTTTAACGGCCGCCGTGCGCAACTCAGTGGGCTATAAGCAGTCGTCAGTCCATAATTTAGGGCAACTGGTTCCAGGGAAGGGAGAGAGCCAGCGCCTTAAGACAAACACAACATCCATGCCTCACCGGGATTTGAACACGGACCTATGTCGGACGAATGATCAGAAGCCATCGCTTAGACCACTGCGCCACCACTGCTGCGTAGCAATTTAAAAAACACAAAATTAGAGAAAAAAAACGAATTAAATTTATGAAATTTATCTTTAAGGGTGCAGGAAACTGAATTAAACCAATTGAATTAACAACCAATGTTCACCCAGAGTTTAGAATTTATACTTCAGTTTTTTTTGCCTCAACTCAGAATTTATTCTTTTTATATAAATATATTAAATACGTCCCCACCAGCAATCACCTAAGGACAAAAAAATATTAAACTGCGTAATGTTAGCGAATGCCGCAGTGGTCTAAGCGATGGTTTCTGATCATTCGTCCGAAAGGGGTACGGGTTCGAATCCCGGTGAGGCATAGATGTTGTGTTTGTTTTACGGCACTGGCTCTCTCCCTTCGTTGGAACCAGTGGCTCTAAATTAGGGACGGGCGACTGTTTACAACCCATTGAGTTGCTCACGGTGGTAGTTAACACTCCAATAAAAAATAAAAAATGTTTGGGAACAGAAGAAACAGTTCTCATGGTTGATGCAGAAAACCGTAAGAGATTCATTTGAGTTAGAAAAATACTTATTAGCGGTTTGTCTTAAACCTTTTAACCGACGTAGTGTATGGAACCGAAATTAATAGTCCACTTTTCAAATTATCACGCTTTGACTAGCGATCACGGCCAACAATGCCTGCGGTCTATGAAATGGTGACCTCATTTTTCCTCATGCGGATAATCACTCAATGTTGAAACTCCGAAAAGTCATTCTCTTTCCTCATTGCAAGGGCTTCTTACTGGCGAACTGAAGCGCCCTACATCTTCTGTTCACACGTATTCAGCACCGGTGGGTGACGTCACTGCTATGTGCTGCAGTCTCGTGAAGACAAGCTTGTTCACAGTGATATGGTCCATGAGTATCCACTCATTTTCGAAAGCCTTAATGTACAGTTGGCTTGTCATGCCCACTACACCGATGAGCCTTTATATTACGACCACTTACCTAATAAGATGTAGCCGCCCCGGTGGCGCAGTGGTCTAAGGCGCTGGCCTCTGATTGTTCGTCCGTAAGGGGTCCGGGTTCGAATCCCGGTGAGGCATGGATGTTGTGTTTGTCTTACGGCACTGGCTCTCTCCCTTCCCTGGAACCAGTGACCCTAAATTAGGGACGGGCGACTGCTTATAGCCCATTGAGTTGCTCACGGTGGTCGTTAAACCTCCAATCAAAAAAAAAAAAAAAAAAAAAATAAGATGTAGAACCTCCTTCAGACCGCAAAACAGCCGTCACTCGGGGAGGCATCATTTCGATGAGGTGGCGATAGGTATCATGGGGTATCTCGTACCATAATGTAAACAGCAGGCGCACCAGTCTACGTACATTTCGGGGTTATGGTGATTTTGTGCGAACTCGCTTTTCAGTGTCGGACCATAAATGTTCGATTGGGTTCATGTCAGGTGAATATTCAGGTCAGGGCATTAACAGAAAGTCACCAGCAGGTTAACTACTCCGTGACGATTCTGGCAGTGTGGCATGGTGCATTATTCTGTTGGTAATAACCATCACCAACAGGGAACACAGTTGCCATGAATGGGTGAACTGGGTTCGCAACGATGTTCTAATACTTGACAGCTGTCAGGGATTGTGCTATTAGGATAACGGGGCCTAAAATGTGCCAAGAAAACATCACCCACAGCATAACACCGCCGCTGCTTGCCAGTTTCCCCAACAGTGCATCCAGGTGCCATGTCCTCCGTTGGTAATCTGCGTATTCGCGCTTGGCCGTCTATGTGAGACACCAGAAATCTTAATTTGTCAGACTAGGCGGCTTTCATTATTCAATCATCAAAGGTCCAATCTCGATTTTCTTGGGCCGATTTCATGCGTTGTTGGCGATGGCGTGCAGTGAGCACGGAGGCCCATGCGCAGAAAGCTGTGATGTACTGTGTGCTGTGGTTGATCTGAACAATGCGCGACAGTCTCTGCGGCCCTTTGGCATAAATGAGCTGCAGCCGACACACGGCTTGAAGACAGTTCGTCGTTTGGCCATCTGTGCACCACTTTTGATACGTAACTCATTACAGAGGCTCGTGAACAACCCACAAGCTGTGCCGTTTCCGAGATCGTAGTTTCGAGGCGCTGTGCTATCACAATTTGACCATTATCAAACTCCTATAAATCGGCAGCTTCTCCCATTCTGACTGCAAACACTCTACTAACCGAAAGCTGGACCTCGGGTTTTGCATACTGCTCTGTGAACTTCACCTGTGCCAGCGTTCGGAATCCGGGAGCGCTCATTTCACTTGGCCTTGGGGTTGTCATAATGGAATGGATCATCGGTGTAATTTGTTTCACCCGCCGAGAAATTTTTTTATTAAAAAGCCAAAAAAACACAGCAGAATCCGTTTATAACGAGGATCTGGGCGCTTGCTAAAATCGGCTTTGGGGTGAATAAATTCCATCATGTAAAAATATGCATAAATGATAATATTCGTACATATTTATAATTTGGGATGTAAGGTCAGGTGATGCGTAACATCACAGCCTCTCCTTGACAAATGTCAACCCCGCCTTCTCGTGGTACATCCTGTTCCCACTAAAGGGGCTCTGACGACCGCCAATAGAGCTTTTGGAAGAAACAGCATAATTTTCAAGAGCAATATGCCATTATGTCTTAAAAGAAAAGTGTTTGATCAATGCATCCTTCCAGTGCTTACGTATGGTGCGGAGACGTGGACCTTAACTAAAAGAGACATACAAAGGCTGCAGACAACTCAAAGAAGCATGGAGAGGTGCATTCTTGGTGTAACCAGGAGAGATAAGAAGAGGAACTCGTGGATCCGAAAAATGACAAGAGTGGAAGACATCATGATCAGAGTTAAATCCCTGAAATGGCAATGGGCTGGACATACTGCCAGAAGGACAGATCATCGATGGACAGCCGAAATTTTAGATTGGATTCCAAGGGACAGGAAAAGACCCAGAAGAAGACCACATGGGAGATGGGTGGATGAAATTCGAAAGTATGCAGGGGTGACATGGAGGAGACTGGCACAAGACAGACCGTTGTGGAGGAAACTTGGGAGACCTTCGTCCAGCAGTGGATTGATAATGGTTGACAATGATGATGATGATGATGATGATATGGGATGTAAGGTCAGGTGATGCGTAACATCACAGCCTCTCCTTGACAAATGTCAACCCCGCCTTCTCGTGGTGCATCCTGTTCCCACTAAAGGGGCTCTGACGACCGCCAATAGCGGTATAACTATACCATCGGGATTAGAGGAAATTCTATCCCACACTCACCAACCCGCTTGGCCAGCGTGGTGAGTTATGGCCAAACCCCACCAAAATGATTCCACAACTTAAATCTTGGCCCTCAGTCTCCGGCAGCTGGAATGTACCTGGCCAAGGCAGCGGCCAATGCGACATGAAGGCAGAGGGTGCTAAGAATCCCCGGAGGACCGGACTAGGCTGCCATCTGATGCTGACCTTGGCTACGTACAATGGACGCTCCCTATCTTCTGATTCAAGGCTTCTTGAATTGGAAGAGGAACTACAAAGGATCAAGTGGGACATCGTGGGGCTAAGTGAGGTAAGGAGAAAAGGAGAAGATCTCATCGAACTGAAAAGTGGACATCTCTTCTACTATCGTGGGACAGATACTGGCAGAACTAGTGGTGTTGGATTTATAATAAACAAGAAACTGAAGGATAAAGTTGTAGAAGTTGAAAGTTCCTCTGACAGAGCTGCACGACTTGTTATCCAACTCTCGAAAAGATACCAGGCTCAGATTATTCAAACTTATGCACCCACCACAAGTCATCCTGAAGAAGAAATTGAAGAATTTTATGAGGAAATTTGTCATCTAAATAATAAAGGTAAGCAGCACTTGAAAATAATTATGGGAGATTTCAATGCAAAAATAGGGCAACGGCAACAGAATGAAACTTCAGTAGGTAAATTCGGTCACGGCAACAGAAACCAGCGTGGAAATACTCTCGTTGAGTTTGCAGAGGCAGAAGGGTTTTTCATCTTGAACTCCTTCTTCAAGAAAAAGCCACACAGGAAATGGACATGGAGACATCCAAATGGGAGGACAAGTGAAATTGATTTTATTATGTGTAACAAAAAATTCGTCATAGAAGACTGCAGTGTGCTAAACAAGTTCAACACAGGTAGTGACCATAGATTGGTGAGATGTAAGATGCACCTCAACACCAAACTTGAACGTGGCAAGCTCATAAGACAAACAAAATCTATTGACATAACCAACCTTAAAAAACACCATAATACCTTCAAGTTGGAACTGAAGAACAGGTTCTCTGCTTTAGAAGGCCTAACATCGGAAGAAGTGAACATCTCTGAAGTTAACAGAAAAGTAACCAAAGCTCTTATGGAAACAGCAACAAAATTAGCTGGGTCTAAGAACAAGTTGCATGTAAACAAATTATCAGGAAAAACGAAAATGTTGATGCAAAAAAGAAGAGAGATGAGGACAACTAAAGATGATGTGACTTCCAAAGTGGAATATATAGAGCTATGCAAGACAGTAAGAAAAAGTATCACTGAAGACGTAAGAAAATTCAACTGTGAACTAGTGAGGAAAGCAATTGAAAACAACCAAAGCCTAAAGATAGCAAAGGGACATCTCAGTATAGGAAGAAAACAGATTATGGCACTGAGAAAAGAAGATGGTTCTGTAACAAGAAATAGAGGCGAAATTTTGACAAGAGTGAAAGATTTCTACTCCAAATTATATGAAAGGGATGATACATGCACTCCAGACATCATGAAAGATACCAGTACCAGAGTTCCTCCAGTCCTTCCAGCAGAAGTTGCACATGCAATCAAGAACATGAAGCGGGGAAAAGCTCCAGGAGAAGATGGAATTACTGTAGACATCATACAAGAAGCAAGTGGAGAAATTGAAACAGTACTCGCCCAAATTTTAACTCGATGCCTTAATGAAGGACAGATTCCTGAGGATTGGAACACCGCTACAATGATCCTGCTACATAAGAAAGGTGACATTGAGGATCTCGGAAACTACAGACCTATCAGCCTCCTATCAGTAGTTTATAAAATCTTCACTAAAGTTCTTTCACACCGCTTGAAGGTAACACTGGACATGGCTCAACCGAGAGAACAAGCTGGATTCAGGAGTGGCTACAGCACAATAGATCATATCCACGTACTGAGAGAACTAATTGAAAGAGCGACGGAATATGAACTTCCATTGTGCATGGCTTTTATCGATTATGAAAAAGCCTTTGATTCGGTGAAACCATCAGCAGTTACAATGGCTCTGAAAACCTGCGGTATTGAAGATGCATACATTAATATTATTAATAACATCTATGAAAATGCAAGTGCAAAGATTCGTCTGTTTGAAAATACAACACACGTAAAAATTGGAAAAGGAGTGAGACAAGGTGACACCGTATCTCCGAAGCTCTTTAATGCCACATTGGAAAATGTCTTTCAATCACTGAACTGGGAAAACAAAGGGATAAAGATTAATGGAGATTATCTAACCCACCTTCGTTTTGCTGATGACATAGTCATTTTTGCAACTACCCCATCAGAGCTACAGAGTATGATCCAGGAACTTGCTGACAAGAGTAAAGAAGTGGGATTAAAAATGAACTTTCAGAAGAGAAAAGTGATGTTCAATGCTTTTACAAGAAATGAAGATTTATTGATTGATGGAGAAAAGCTGGAGATAACAGACACGTACGTTTATCTTGGACAGCAGATATCAAGTGAGGGTCACATTGATGAAGAAATTAATCGGCGTACAAAACTTGCCTGGAGAGCTTTTGGAAGAAACAGCATAATTTTCAAGAGCAATATGCCATTATGTCTTAAAAGAAAAGTGTTTGATCAATGCATCCTTCCAGTGCTTACGTATGGTGCAGAGACGAGGACCTTAACTAAAAGAGATATACAAAGACTGCAGACAACTCAAAGAAGCATGCAGAGGTGCATGCTTCGTGTAACCAGGAGAGATAAGAAGAGGAACTCGTGGATCAGAAAAATGACAAGAGTGGAAGACATCATGATCAGAGTTAAATCCCTGAAATGGCAATGGGCTGGACATACTGCCAGAAGGACAGATCATCGATGGACAGCCGAAATTTTAGATTGGATTCCAAGGGACAGGAAAAGACCCAGAAGAAGACCACATGGGAGATGGGTGGATGAAATTCGAAAGTATGCAGGGGTGACATGGAGGAGACTGGTACAAGACAGACCGTTGTGGAGGAAACTTGGGGAGACCTTCGTCCAGCAGTGGATTGATAATGGTTGACAATGGTTGACAATGATGATGATGATGATGATTTATAATTTATATCCGTAATAACTGGAATTAGAAAATTAAATAAGTTAATACACCAGCAAACATTGAATTAAATAACCACTTACATGAATGAATAGTAGCTTCAAATCACGAAGCCGACAACATTTTCAGACATGAAGGATGACACCGAATTTTCGGGTGTAATAAGCACGTCTTTTGAATCCGTTCTGACGCAAATTAAATTTATCAAAGCTATTCAAAGTCAATGGAACCGGTATGGAAAACAATAGTGTGTGACAGAAGAAAAAAGTTTTTCAATCGGGTTTTTAATCCCTCAGATATGGCTGTAAACGGAATCGTGGGCTTACGCCCTCTGGTTGCAGACTTGTGCGTTAAGAAAAACATGAATTTATATGAGAAGCATTTCGCATCGGAAACGTTCTCCAACATAGAAATAATTTTTCAAATCAGACTCTTAGAAACAGAGATATCGACAAAAATAAGATGTGACTTTACGTACCCTGGTGGGAGAACTATGCATTATTTTAGGAAGAAAGAATTCGCAAAAGGTTTTTCCATGTTAGCACTATGGATCCAAGAAAAACAAAAATTTAGTCGAGTTTTCAGGAGCCCAGATTTTGCTACAAATACATCAGACAATCAGAAATTAACACTTATGCCCCTGGTGGCCAAACAATTCTTTACCAAGCATTAGAAATTATGTGAAAAATATTTTCCATCAGGTCTTGTATGCGATACAGGAAGAACTTTTCATATCGGAGTTTCGGAAGCAGAAATAACGTAGAAAACGCAATTTACCTTTGTGCCCCCTAGCAGAAAGTCTATGATTTACTTGAAAATTTTGAATTTATAGGAAAAACATTTCGCATCAGAAACACTATCCAACAAAGAAGGAATTTTTTTAATTGGATATTGACAAAAATAAGATATGCGTCTACGCCCCTGGCGTAGAAAACCATGTATTATTTCAAGAAGAAAATGTTCCTAAAAGGTTGTCGACATGAGTAGTATCGGTCAATAAACCACTTTTTTTTCAATCGCGATTTTAGAAGCTCATATTTTGCTGCAACTACATCACAAGCGGAAATTACGACTTAAGCCACCTGGTGGCCAAACCATTTTTACAAAAATTAGAAATTATGTGCAAATGATTTCCCATCAGGAGCTGCATCCGGTGCAGAAAGAATTTTTCAAATCAGATATTTAGCAGCAGAGATGTAGGGGCTAAAGCAATTTACCTTTGCGCCCTCTAGCGGAAAGTGTATGAATTAATTGAAAATTTTGAAATTATATGAAAAACATGACACACTGGAAACACTATCCAACACAGAAGGAATTTTTCAAATCGGACTCCTAGAAGTAGAGATACTGACAAAAATAAAATATACATCTACGCCCCCTGGCATAGAAAAAAGCTTTATTTCAAGAAGAAAATGTTTCTAAAAGGTTTGTCGACATGAGTGCTATCGGTCTACAAACGACGAATTTTTTCAATTGAGAATTTAGAAGCTCATATTTGATGCAAATACATCATAAGCGGAAATTAAGATTTACGCCCCCTGGTGACCAAACCATTTTTTTTGCAAAAATTAGAAATTATGCGCAAACAATTTCTCATCAGGAGCTGTATTCGGTGCAGAAAGAAGTTTTCAAATCGGAGATTTAGAAGCAGAGATATAGGGGGAAGAGGGAAACGCAATTTACAATTATGCCCCCTAGGGGAAAGTCTATGAATCACTTGAAAATTTTGAAATTATATGTAAAACATGTCACACTGAATACACTATCCAACAAAGAAGGAATTTTTCAAATCCGACTCCTAGAAGTAGAGATATTGACAAAAATAAGATATACATCTACGCCCCCTGGCGGAGAAACTGTGGAATATTTCAAGAAGAAAATATTCCGAAAATGTTTATCGATGTAAGTGGCATTAGTCCACGAAATAATTTTTTCAATCGATATTTTAGAAACACAGTTTTTATTGCAAATACACCATAAGCCAAAATTAACACTTACGCCCCCTGGTGGCTAAAGTATTCTTCACCAAAAATTGGAAATTATATGCAAAAGATTTTCCATCAGAAGGGGTATCCGCTGAAAAAAAATATTTTTCGAATCGGAGTTTTAGAAGAAATTTTATTGGGGAAAATGTAATTTACTTTTACGCCCCCTAGCGGAAAATCTATGCGTAATTTGAAAAAAAGTAACTATATCTAAATGACTCTTCGACATAAGTGGAATCGAAAGATAAAATAATTTTTTCAATCGGATGTTTAAAAGCAAATATGTGAAATATAACGTATTTTTGAGTGCGACATCATCTGCGTTTACGCCCTCTAGCGGTGAAATTGTACATCGTAAAAAAAAAAATGAAGGATCATTATTCGCATATTTCAAGCTTCCCAATGCAAAAAGAATTTTTCAAATCGGACTAATAGTACGTTGCAGAGATATCGTGGGTACAGACGGACGGACGGACAAACAGATAACATAAGCACGATCTTTTTTTACAAAAGACGTGCTAAAAACCAGTATCAGGATGTACCCTGATAAGAAGTTTAGGTCCACGTACGCTGTGTGAGAATGGCGAACTTGGATTTCTGGGGTTACGTAAAAAATCAGGTGTGTGCAACAGCGCCAACAAGTCTGCTGGATCTACGTCGTCGTGTTACAGATGCTTGCAATAGTGTGACACCTTCCATGCTGAGGAATGTGCATGCAGAGTTACTTTCACGAATACAAATGTGTATCGTGGGCAATGGCGAACTCTTCGAACATGCTCGACATTAACTTTTTATCACTGTGCTCCAGTTTGCCTTTTTTGTTTTTGTTTTGTCTGACGTCATCAAACTGTATTGACATAAGTACGCATTTATGTAATAAATTGTGTGTATTTGCTCATACCTATGCCTGTTCCCTTCAAACGTTCTCAAAAAAGGTCGAGCTTCGATTTCGGACATTTTGAAGTATTTCAGGCGACAATTTATCTTATCCGTGTGAAACAAATGTCGTTTTGAATTAATTAATCGATGCTCAACAACTTTTTATTTGGAAATTTTGCTCTATCTCTTTTCGTTTTCGATTTGCAATGGCTAGCTTCCGCATTTCGCCACTAGAGGCGCTGCTATTGGTTGCATTCGATCGGGCGTAGTTACTTTACTATACCGTTATCTTACTTGCATAACTGTACCTCTCTTCGTTCGCAAGTTATTCCAGGCTAAAAAGGGACTTTCCTATGCACCCTGTATACTTAACTTTATACATTCGAGTTGTTCTTGAACTAAGTATTGAGTTTCATCAATACGTTTGAACAGAAGATGTAGGGCGTGCCACTTCGCCATCACGAAGCCCTTGCAATGAAAAAAACGGAATGACTTGTCGGAGTTTCAACATGGAATGATCATCCGCACTAGGAAAACATCCTGATCGCGGTATTTTCATATGCAAATTCGGTGGTTCACAGAATTATTCCTTAACTTCTAACCACTGAAGTGAGAGAGAACCCGGCTCTTTTTAACCGTATTTAGTAAAGAAGGAAATAGAAAATAACTTACCAGAACAAACCATCTTGGCACATTTCGTGTATAATTCTTCATTGAGAAATTTCTCCAAATAAAGAGAAAAAGCTGGTGACGTAAGAATAACCATCAACGTCAGGTGAAACAACATTGTTAGTTTTCCAGTCATTCCACGATATAAAACTCAGAAGATTTCGATGCGGAGCTTATATATCCGAGTTGTTCTTGAAGAAAGTATTGATCTTCATCAGGAAGTTCAAGCTAGCAAGTTACGTAACAGAGGAAATTATAAAATGCTTAGACATCTCCTCTTTCAAAGAAAGCGTTTCGTCAACTCGTATTTCCTTTTTTAGGCTGCAGTAAAAAATTTCTCTCAGCACTTGCCAAGAAAACCACTTTCGCAAACCAGTTTTTTTACTACTTTTAAAAGGCTGTTGTTTCAGAATGAAAAATACTCCAGTTTTGAATGTATGTTAAAAATGCTTATTCATCAGTGAAAGAAGCGTCCTGCGGAAATCGGTGGATCTTGTGAAATCACATTGATATCGGTTTGGACATAGCATCCATTAAAGAAGAATGAGACTTGCAGAAAAGTAGGAAGTAAAACAAGAAACAAAATAAAAAGAAATTCGAGTAACATTTGTGAAACCGCTCAATGATATTGCCTTAATTCTTGGATTCCAATAGGTTATGAAGTCGGAAAAAATGCTGATTCCTCTTTGTATAACACCTTCCCTGATGTATTTCGAAAGTGTTGCTTTGCGTGTTAGTGAGAAAGAAAAGGAAATCCGAGTTTGAAGAATAGATGTCAGGAAGATTTTACCATGAAATCACATAAAAAATGAGTTTTAAAATGGTGAGGTCTGAAATTTAGTTTATTATTTCACTCCTTTAAATTCGACTATAGTCTTCTAAAGTTACAACCCATTCAATTAGGGAGTCGTACGAGGAACTGCCCTCTAATCATTGGTTTAAGTAAGGTATAGGTTCGAATCTTAGGTATGTAAGTATGGTTCGAATCTTAGGTATGTAAGTATGGTTCGAATCTTAGGTATGTAAGTATGGTTCGCATCTTGGTTTTGTGCAGGTATGTTTCTGAGGCATGGTTGGTGTGTTTGTCTTACGGCACTGGCTGTCACCATTCCCTTTTCTGGAACAAATGGCTCTAAATTAGGGAACGGGAGACTGATTATAGCCCATTCAGCTGCTCACGGTGGTCGTTCACCTCGTTACTCCACCTAAAAAAGAAATTTCTACAGTATAATCGAATATTTTATTTCAAATTTGAGAGCTCTCTTCCCTATCCTGGAAAAAATGGCCGTAAATTAGGAACGGGAGACTGCTTGAGTTGCTAATCGCTAAATGTTTAACTCTTACCTCTCTAAAAATAAAATTGCAACAGGATAATCGAATATTTAATTTTCTTCACGCATAAGTACATTTTCAGGTATATTTTTACAAAAACCATGATTTTCACGCAAGCAAGCGCCACAAGTTTATTTAAAACTTTAGCTTTTCAAATCCAAGAACTCGCTTCCCCTTTTGTGGGACGAATGACCCTTACTTAGGAACGAGCGATTGCTTATAGCCCATTGACATACTAATCGAATTCTTCTCGCTTCCAAAAAATGCTACATTATAACAGAATATTTTCTCCCTGCATAGTACATTTCCAAGTTTCGTTTTACAAAAACCATGACTTTCACACGAGAAAACATCACAAATTAATTTAAAGCTGTGCTTTTCAAATTAGGGAAATCCCTTCCCTTTACAAATGACCCTAAATTAGAAACCGGCAGGCTTCTTATGGCCCATTGAGTTGATCAATGTGGTCGTTAACCGCGCTCCCACTTCTAAAAAAGAAATTAAAAAAAACAACGAACGTTCGTCCGGCCGCGTGTTGTCAGCAGCTCACTGATGCCAGAGGGGAGCGGAGACAGTCGCGCATTGTAACCGCAGGGCCATAGCAACCTCAGGGCCATAATGTGACAAATCACCTGCAGATACAACAGTAGCGATCAGGACAATATGTCACAGCACACAGTTTTTTTTTTTTTTTTTTTTTTTGAGTGGAGGTTTAACGACCACCGTGAGCAACTCAATGGGCTATAAGCAGTCGCCCGTCCCTAATTTAGGGTCACTGGTTCCAGGGAAGGGAGAGAGCCAGTGCCGTAAGACAAACACAACATCCATGCCTCACGGGATTCGAACCCGGACCCCTTCGGACGAATGATCAGAGGCCAACGCCTTAGACCACTGCGCCACCGGGGCGGCGCACACAGTTCATGTCAGCCTTCTGCGCATGGTCCTGCATAGCCGAAGACTCAGCCGGCTCCTAATGCTAACTGCTCGTCGTCGCCAACAACTCATGAAATGGTTCCAAGCAGCACATAGACCGCTGAACGTAAATACTCCGATTACCAACGAAGGCTATGCCACCTGAATACACTGTTGGGCAGAAACAAAGCGGCGGCGGTGTTGTTGTGCGGTAGGAGATTGGGGGGCACTTTTGCCCCTATTATCCCATCAAAATGTCCAGTCAAGTCACGATGTTGTTAAATCTCGTTTTGCTCACTGTTAAAACAAATTCTGATAATTCGTTAAAAATTCCGAGTATGCGGTCGTGTTTCATCGGGAACTGAGTTGTGAAGGTTACAGTGAACTTTTTATATGTTCAGTTCGGTTACAGAGTGTGCAGAGGTAATTATCTGATGTATTGAAAAATTTGTACCTTCGGTTGCGTTGTGCATTCAATGTTTGGTGGTGGCGTACTTATATATATATATATAAGTACGTCACTAAACATTGAATAGCCGCCTCGGTGGCGCAGTGGTCTAAGCGATTGCCTCTGATCATTCGTCCGTAAGGGGTCCGGGTTCAAATCCCGGTCAGGCATTTTTTTTTTTTTTTTTTTTTTTTTTGATTGGAGGTTTAACGACCACCGTGAGCAACTCAATGGGCTATAAGCAGTCGCCCGTCCCTAATTTAGGGTCACTGGTTCCAGGGAAGGGAGAGAGCCAGTGCCGTAAGACAAACACAACATCCATGCCTGACCGGGATTCGAACCCGGGCCCCTTACGGACGAATGATCATAGGCCAGCGCCTTAGACCACTGCGCCACCGGGGCGGCTCGGTCAGGCATGGATGTTGTGCTTGTCTTACGGCACTGGCTCTCTCCCTTCCCTGGAACCAGTGACCCTAAATTAGGGACGGGCGACTGCTTATAGCCCATTGAGTTGCTCACGGTGGTCGTTAAACGTCCGATCAAAAAAAAAAAAACATTGAATACTTCCTTGTGCGTTGTCGTCTGCTTAATAGACGAGGAAATAGCGTCGTCTGCTTATTCGCTCGGTGGATAAAATTCGACGAATTTTGCGCCGTTGTTTGGGCTGTGGTGCGATTTGTTTAAGCGCAACTACTTGATCTCCTACAGCAATATACCACAATTTTGCCTTTATAGATTAAATTGGTGGTAAATTTTAATTACGATGACAACAGTACACCGCCAAAAGTGTGGTGAAGATCTATCACTTGATAATTGCGTCAAATGTTATGGATATTGTGGAGGCATTTTTCACTATGAATGTTGCTCGTTAGCGGAAAATACGTATAGAAGGATGTCCAAGGAAAAGAAATTAAAGTGGCATTGTGAGGGCTGTAGACGTCGAGTTGTTCGTGGCTCCACCGTTGATACTTCTTTTTCAGGGCATACGGGAGTCGGAGGACATTCATCGATGACGGACTCAGTGATAGTCGTGGTGGTGTTGTTGATGAGAAATCATTGGATACAGTGAACAAGAAACTTGACGTGATTGTGGAACTTAAGACTGGGATTATAGAATTAAGAAAATCTGTGTTCTTGTCGACAAAATATGATGAAGTTCTGGATAAACTATGTAATATTGACAAGGCAATTGATGTAGCACATGATAAAATTATGGAGCTGAAATCAAGGGTAAATATGCAGGTCTCTGATATTGAGCTACTTCGTGAGAGGCATAATGATCTGGGGCAATACACGAGAAATAAAAATTTGGAAATTCATGGAGCAAAGTTAAAAAAGAATGAGACTGAGGATGTCTTGCGTGACCTCATGTGCCGTATATCGGGTAAGTTGAATATGGATGATTTTGAGATTGGTGAAATCGAGACTATTCATAGATTACCTAGTAGGGGATCACAAGGGATATCTCCAATTATAGTACAGTTCAGGAGAAGAACAGTTCGTGATGCCTATTTGAAAAAAGGAAGGACAGTAATAAAGATGTCGGACGTTGTGACTGGATCTTTGTGTAACAATCGAATTTATATAAATGAAAATTTGACGCCTTTAAACAGGGGATTATTTTGGCAGGCTAGAACTTTTTTGGGAACAAACAATATTAAATTTTGTTGTTTTAGAAATGGTCGTATATACTGTAGGAAGGCTGAGGGAACCAAATTGGTTGTTATCAAGAGTATGGTGAAAGGATGGACAGTAATAAAGATGTTGAAATTGATTTATGTCGTTTTAACTAGTTTTTTCCTTATATGTGAAATTAATTTGTTTATTGTTTCGTTGAATTACTATGAACTGTTTCACTGATTTGGTATTGCTTCGAGATCTATGTGAATTGATTACTACACGGAAATATGAATTTAAATTTTTACATATATTCACGCTCGCAGCTTACTGGGGAAAATGGATGTTATGTTGGCATTACTGGATGCTTTGAATTCTTCGATAGATTTTTTATGTATTACGGAAACATGGATTGAAGAAAATTGCCCACACTTGTGTGAGATTCCTGGATTTCGTGCCTGCTTCACGTTCTGATGGTCGTGGTGGTGGTGTTGCAATTTTTGTGAGAAATACTCTTCCTGTGGTGACTATTGATAAATTTACTGTTATTGATCGTAATTATGAAGTGATTACTGTTGAATTACATCGGTCTGTAGTCTGTACTATATATCGACCTCTACATGGTTCTTTTAGAGCAGTTGTTTAATTTCCCTTGGGTTTCTTGGATGATATTAATGAACGTGGGAGTATTTTGTATTGCCTTGGATATCTCAATATTGATTACAGTGCAAATGATGGTGTAACCAAACAATTTGTGGTTATTATTGCTGCTTCTGGTTTTGAGAATGTAATACAGAGTCCAACTAGAATCACTGATGCTTCTGCTACGATATTGGATTTGTGTATAACAAATCATTTGTCTGGCTGCTCGGGGGTACTTGCTTATCATATCAGCGATCACTTGCCGGTCTTTTGTTCATCGGGGTCATTCGCGGATAATGAGTTACCATCTGTACGATCTTTTACTATGCGAAATTTTAGTTTTGAAAACCTTCTGTTATTTGGTTTGGCTTTATCTGCAGTGGATTGGGCACCTATTTTGGTTCGCACTGATTCTGGGGCGGCGTATGATGTTTTTTGATCGATTTTCTGGGGGCATTATGAGGTTCATTTTCCACTTATTACTGTAAATCGTTCTGTTGGTTGTAGAAAGCCATGGTTTTCTAGGAATCTTCTCAGTTGTCTACATAGGAAAAATAAATTTTTTAAAGTGCTTTTGAGATCAAGAGACATGGCTGATTTAGCAATTTTTAGGAGATATCGAAATTGGTTCAATTCAAAGGTTTGGCACGCAAAGATAAATTATTATTTGAATAGGTTTGCTACTACTAGGTACTGTAGGAGAACCTGGCGGTCTCTTAATGACCAATTGGGCAGATCCAGGACTTCTGATCATTCGATTCAGCTTGGTTATGATGGTTTTAGGGAGTCGGATCCTCAGAGGGTGGTTGATTTATTTAATACTTATTTTGTGGAACTACCTGGTAGACTGATATCAAGCATTACTTTGACTGGTGGTTGCTATACTGATTATTTAACGGATCGTTGTTCTGCATCTTTTTTTTTTCCACCTGTAGCGGATGATCTTTTGCAATTACTAAGTGGTCTAGATTTATCAAAGGGCCTTGTGGATGGACACCTTAATGGTGTCCATCCACTAGTAATAAAATTAGTTTCTCTGAGTCTGATTGTTCCATTAACTCCTATTTTTAGTAATGTTTTCCAAACCGGTATCGTTCCCTCTCCTTTGACAATTTTTTTATTGGAGGTTTAACGACCACCGTGAGCAACTCAATGGGCTACAAGCAGTTGCCCGTCCCTAATTTAGGGCCACTGGTTCCAGGGAAGGGAGAAAGCAGTAGTACAGGATGGCGGTATCGCGTAGTGTCGGGGAACCGCACCAGCGGTCAGTCAAGGCAAGTAAACGTGAGGTGGCAAGTCAAGTCAAGTCACGTGTTGGGGAAGGCAGCTAGTCTAGTGCCGTCATAGGTAGGCAATAGATGAACGTACCTATGAGTTGTTGGGGAAGACAGCTAGTCTCGTGATGTCATCGGTTGGGAATAGATGAACGTACCCATGAGTAGTTGGGGAAGGCAGCTAGTCTAGTGCCGTCATAGGTTGGGGAAGGCAGCGAGCCTGTGTGACGTCATACAAATCACGTGTAGGGGAAGGCAACAAGCCTGAGTGACGTCATAGGTTAGTCTCAGATGATCGTACTTGCAGGGGAAGGCAGCGAGTCTGATGTAGTAAGAATGGTCACGTGATTAGGGACCCGTGGAACATACCCCACAAGTTTCGGAGCGAGATTATCCTCGTGACGTCACAGCCAGGAAACCGGAAGGTCTTATATCCTTGGGTTCTAGATTAATCCAGTGGCGTCATAGGACGATGATCTCGGAACCGTTCCTCAGTAAGTAGCAGCACGTGCTCAGAGGAATATTTCGGGAAAGAAACATTTCCTCTGGTGGCAACAGGTGATATCAAGTGTTACCGATATAGGAGTCCCGGGATTACGGTTCGTGGTAGCATACGTGTCAGGTGCAGCAGTGTGCGTGTTTGCTCGTAAGTGTGGACCTGGTTTTTCATATATGTTTTTGCTTTTCCAACCTTAATGATGAAACGCAAAGGTGAAGGAATCCTACAGAACTGTAATAAAAAGGTAAATTTTTCAGAAGTGGCGTCATCAGAAGAAATTGATGTGGTGTGCTTAAATGCTCACAATGAATGGGAACAATCTATGTCTGAAAGTTTAAGCAGTGATGAACCATCCTCAACTTCCTCTACGGATAATCGATGTGATTTGTTTAAAAGCTGCCGATGCTTTGGAAGAACAGGAGGAAGGCATTTTATTTTTATGTTATTCATTTTTGCATGTAGAATTTGTATAAAATTGTAAGTGATCTGTTGAAGACCTTCACTCAAAGCATTTTTTGTTGCACGCTACGTGGCATTTTAGGGTAGATAATTTCTTTGTTGTCCGTAGATGTCGTTTCTTCTAACATGAAAGATTCAATGTACGATATCTTTGGAATATTTCTGCACGAAATCTTAACATGCAGTTCGTTTTAGAATGTGTATCTGATGTTATGAGAAATTTTACTTTGCAGGCCACGTGGCGTTTGAGGGTAGATAATTTCTTCGTTGTCCGTAGATGTCGCTTCTTCTAACATGAAAGATTCAATGTACGATATCTTTGGAATATTTCTGTACGAAATCTTAACATGCAGTTCGTTTTAGAATGTGTATCTGATGTTATGAGAAATTGTACATTGCATGCCCCGAGGTATTTTAGGGTAGAACCTTTATGTTGCAGACCACGTGGCATTTTAGGGAAGATAATTTCTTTGTTGTCCGTAGATGTCGTTTCTTCTAACATGAAAGATTCAATGTACAATATCTTTGAAATATTTCTGTACGAAATCTTAACATGCAGTTCGTTTTTATTGAAGGTTTAACGACCACCGTGAGCAACTCAATGGGCTATAAGCAGTCGCCCGTCCCTAATTTAGGGTCACTGGTTCCAGGGAAGGGAGAGAGCCAGTGCCGTAAGACAAATACAACATCCATGCCTCACCGGGATTCGAACCCGGACCCCTTCGGACGAATGATCAGAGGCCATCGCTTAGACCACTGCGCCACCGGGGCGGCAGTTCGTTTTAGAATGTGTATCTGATGTTATGAGAAATTTTACATTGCATGCCCCGAGGTATTTTAGGGTAGAACTTTTATGTTGCAGACCACATGGCATTTTAGGGAAGACAATGTCTTTGTTGTCCGTAGATGTCGTTTCTTCTAACATGAAAGATTCAATGTACAATATCTTTGGAATATTTCTGTACGAAATCTTAACATGCAGTTCGGTTTAGAATGTGTATCTGATGTTATGAGAAATTTTACATTGCATGCACCGAGGTATTTTAGGGCAGAAATTTTATGTTGCAGGCCACGTGGCATTTTATGGTAGATAATTTCTTTGTTGTCCGTACATGCCGTTTTTTCTGCCGGGGTATTTTGCTCGCGATGTTTGAATGATTTAACATATTTGGAGTTTGCGAAGGGTTTTGAAATCCCATAAGACTTGAAATAACATTTCCGATTTATTCTATTTTCTTTGTGATGAATTTGAAACGTATAGTTTGTCATTCTGAAATTATGCGGTAGCGTATGTCGATATATTTGTGTGTCTGAACAGCTTTAAATCGAGGGGAAGCTAGAAAGTAATTTTTAAGCGCTTCCATCCGGGTATCTGTATAATAGGGTGAATTTTATCCAACCAGCGCTCACATTAAATCCTTCGAAACAATTACTTTTCATCTAAAACGGGGTGGGTTTGAGGAATATTTGTTCTTCAGAATGGCTAGAATCTATTAAAATATGTCCAAATACGCTATCGGATATTTAATTTTTACTAGATAGCATAGTAAAATTTCGTTCTTTTTTTTTTTTTCAAGAAAGATGTTGACGAAGACTATATCTCCAGGTTTGAGGAAGACGACAAATCCTAGTGGTCCAAACATCGTCTTACTCAACATACTACAGACTTCAATTGCGAATATAAATCGATGTGTGGAGGAGCTAAGCTTCCCCGGGAGGTCACAACTCGAAATCTACCAAGTTCAAATATGGCTGGATCTTCTCGTGGGGGGACCAGTCTCAGTAGACCCTGTTCACAGCCTCGACAGGTCTAGGGAAGGTCAACCCCGGATTGATGTAGATGTTCTGAACGTGGAGAGAAGAAATTCTTCAGGTTACCGAGTTGTGAGTCACTCGTCCAGGTTTAGTCGAAAGTACTCTACCACTTTCCAGACGTACAAAATCAGGTTAGACATTGGGGCGATCCAAGAACCCGAAGTTTTCATCCCATTTGTTCGCGAAGCGCTTGCAAATGCCTTTGTCGATTTTACTAGGGAGTTTAACTTCTCTCACGTGAGAATGGTGATGCGCTCACGGCATCTGAACAACCCAGTCAATTTACCCCTCATAGCAATTGATGACTTGTCATTTGAGCGCTTTTTCGAAGCGTTAGAAAAGGTTGTACAGTCAAATACGGAGATTTTGGCTGATACAGAACTCGAGTTTGATCTAGTATTTGTTAGCATTGACAGACGAGGGGTGGGGGGCTGGACCGCGAACTCCGGGTCCCCAGAGGAGGCAGATTGCTGACCTTTCTCTTTTTAACAAAAAGAAGAAGTCCCTCATTTCCATCCCAAACAATGATTATCTGTGCTTAGCTAGAGCACTCGTGATAGCCATAGGACAGGTGCAAAAAAAGAACGGGGACATTTTGAATGAGGAGTTCAAAGTAATTCAGGATTCACGCCAACGTGAACTGGCACTGTGTCTTCACGAATTTTGTGGTGTTCCTTCGGAAGTATGTGGCCTTAACGAATTAGAGAAGTTTCAGCAAGGTTTTCAGCATCAAATTGTGGTATATTCTGTTGGTGACAACTTCTCTATCATCTACAGAGGTCACCATAAGTCCTCTAAAGTTTTTTTATTGTATGAGAAAGGTCACTTTAATGTCATCACAAACCCTGTGGGGTACTTCAGGGCAAATTCACAACGCGGGGATTGTTTGAAACTTATACACAATAGTAGGGGTCATGCATGCCCCAACATGTGTCGGTGTTGCCACACAAAAAGTTGTCCGCAGTCCGGATCGTACGTGATTTTCCTAGTTTGTGCCCGATACTTTAAAGGACAGGATTGTTTCGATGCACAAAAAGTAAACAATACATGTGAAACAAACCATCGCTGCATGAAATGTTTGATGTATTTTAACCCTCTCAAGGGGGCCCATATCTGCCGTATACCCACAGAACTGTTTGTAGAACCAGTGAAAAACCAGCAATCGGACTCCCAGTCCTACATATACTTTGATATTGAGACAGTCCAGACTGATAATGGACTTTTGATTACTGTTTTAGTCGTCGCTACATTCAAAATGTCTACCGACTGGAAAGTTGTTCAATTTCGTGCCGTTGAAGATTTCATAGATTGGTTGTTAGCAGATGAAACTTCTTCAAGAGGGCTGAGGTGGCAGCATAAGATTTTCAAAATACGCTTTCGAAATGTGACTGTCTTAGCTCATAACTTAAAAGGTTTCGATGGTTTACCTATACTAAACACCCTATACCAAAAAATCTCAAAACGGAGATCGTGTTTCAGGGAGCTAGAGTCATGGGTATCTTTCTGACAACACTGAAAATAAGATTTTTTGACACTCTCTCGTTTATCCCATCCCCTCTTCGACACTTTCCCTACACATTAAACATAGCGGATGTTAGAAAGGGATTTTCCCCTACAGTTTTTGTAGCCTTGAGAACCTAAACTATAAAGGTAACATCCCCGAGAGGAAATATTCTCCCATTAAGTCATTCTCAAACAAAGAACTACTAGAATTTGAGAAATGGTACAGTGAAAAAAGAGAAAAAGAGTATCGCCTCTGGGAAGAGATGGTTTCATATTGTGAAGATGATATGCGTGTCGGCGCAGAATCTTTTCGTTGCGAATTCAAGGTGCTTACAAGGATATATCCATTTGAAGATGATGACTATTGCTGGGGTATACCTAAGAGTTTTCCGAACAAATCTCCTTCAGGAGAAGACAATAGGGATTATCCCGGCTATCGGCTATTCATCAAGGGACATCGGTAGTCGTAAATGTGCTGCATGGCTAAAGTATGTGGTAGTAACTTCGGGGCAGATAATCCAAAGCGCGTGTTCTCCAGATGGTGAGTTTAAAATCAGTCGCTACAAGGTGGATGGACTTTGTCATGCTACCCGTGTGATATATGAATTTCCCGGATGTTTTTCTCATGGTTGTAGTGTTTGCTACCCTGACGGTGATACTATTCAGCCATTTTATCAGCTCCCCATGATACAGGTAAGAATGAAAAATATAGATAAAGAGAATTTTGTGGTATCCACCATTCCCGATTACAAGCTTCGTGTCATGTGGGAACATGAATTCGAACAACTTTTAAAATCAGATCCACGGATCTCAAACATCCTTGACAGCCTACCTGAAAGAATTGCTATAGAGATGAAGGAGTTCATGCATGATGGTAGAACCGAAGCTATTACGCTATATTCTAATACGGAGGAAGAAAAGACAATACGGTATCTCGACTTCTGTAGTCTGTATCCGTATGTGTGCAAATACGGTCGCTTTCCTGTAGGCCATCCACGACGAATCACCGAAAATTTCTGTCATAAAATAAATGCATATTATGGCATCATAAAAGCAACAGTATTACCTCCTAAAAATTGTTTTTTCCCGTGTTACCATTAAAATATAGTGCTAAATTGCTCTTTCCCCTATGTCTCACATGTGTAAAAACTCAGAATCAGGAGGGATTTCATCACAACGATTCAGCCAGATGCTTCACTGCAGCATGGACATCTGATGAATTTTACAAAGCCCTTTCACTTGGCTACAAAATTGTGTATATACATGATATTTGGCAGTATGACGCCTTCTCGCAATACACAAAAGACTCGGGAGAAAAAGGCATCTTCTCGGAATACATAGATACATTTATAGGTGCAAAACAAACTATATCCGAAAGGATATAGTTTCCGTAGAAGAGAAAGTGAAGTACTGTGAAGACTTCTTCAACGCCGAAGGTGTCCGTATCGACCCTGGGGAAGTCACGCCCAACTCGGTTCGCCGACTCACGGCAAAATTAGCTCTAAACTCATTATGGGGGAAATTAGCTCAGAATCCAGACAAAATACAAAACGTAATTATGGACAATCTTGTCCAATATTTGGAAATCCTAAACGACAAAACGAAAATAATCAACGATATCTTCGAAGTGAATGACGAACACCTGATGGTTACTTTCAAGAACGTGAAAATATTCATCCCTACGAATAGCAAGGGAAACATAGGCATTGCTTCGTTTGTAACATCCACCGCTCGTTTGAAGTTGTACTCAATTTTGGAGCAATTACAAAAAAGGGTGTTTTACATGGACACAGACTCCGTGGTATACAGTTCTACTCCTCTAGAAATCACGCATCCTGTCTATGGTAATTATCTCGGAGAACTGGTTGATGAGATTGCTAGTAAATACCCCGAGGGAGTTGCAATCAAAGAATTTGTATCAACAGGACCGAAAGTGTATAATATGAGACTCTCAAATAATGAAATAATTCAGCGCTGTAAAGGCATAACCTTAAATAACAACACCAAGAAAAGATTTACTGTAGGACTTCTAAAGAGTATGGTGATGAACGAAGATCGCACTCCCATAAAATTCGTACAACCTTTTCATGTGGTGCGAAACAAACATTTAGGCACCCTGAAAAACTTGCCATCAGAAAAGACTTTTAAAATGGTGTTCGAAAAGCGAGTGCTGAACAATGAATCCTTTACATCAGACCCTTACGGGTTTTAAAAACAAACTCTAGCAACAGGTGCCTTAGTAAATAGAAGTCGTTACTACATTTATTTTGCTTCTCTGTGTTCAGAAGATGAATGATTTCGAGATACATTTGTATATTGTATTACTAGGTAACTCATTGTAACATGAATAAAATACGAAATCCATGAATTTCGTTTTCTTTCTTACCGTAATGTATATCCAGAGAAACCCGGTATTTAGAACATAAAACTATTTACAAAAGATTTTCAGGTGTATCTGTATATTGTATGCATATATGTATTTCTAGAGAAACACGATGTTTAAAATTTAAAACTGATTTATGATAGAGATTTTTTTAGACTGAAAGCTGCTGGTACCTGGGTGGCGGTATTTTCACTGGCATTAAAATAGTTAATGCCCAGGTCAAAATTAATATATATCGCCGATTTACGATTGTCGATGATAATTGGTATCTCTCAGATGGGGAAGTTTCTTTGAAACAAGAAGAGTGGATTTCGCTCTATGGAGCATTTGATTCAATAGATAAACATCTCGATGGTGATAATTCAAGCATTAGGAAGTGTGTTTTGGAAGAGAGATGGGTCTCACTGTAACACCTTGGATCCGTACTGAACAGTTGGGCAAAGGAATAACGACAGAAAGTGAAGGATGTAGCAGTACACATAATAGACTTGCCTATGGACAGTGGGAAGAACTGTAAGATATCAAAGATGAAATTACAAAAGAAGTCATCTTTCACTATTTTAAGTCATTATCGCTCAGGCATATGTACTGTGAAATAAGTGGTGAGGTAATCAACCGAGACTGTATTTGCACAACTGACCATGTAGTTTTGACTCGACTGATTTACGATATTCTGAAAACAAGAATATTACAGTATTTATTAGAGCAGTCGAAAATGTTTGGATAATATATAGATGATATAGTTCATAACAACTACCATACGAATTCTGCAGTATTAGGTATTGAAATCTATGAAGTGATGAGAGAATTTTGTGACAATTCCCGCAAAGCTGTATGTGCTACTTTCATAGACTCTACTGACCTAAATTCTGTTATTTCTACGATAATTCGCGAACTCCATGAAATAGATAATTTCGAATAAATATTTTTTTCAAAAAAAAAATGGTTTTGTTTTCTTGGAAGGAAGATTGTATTTTTTAAAATCACTGCATATTTAATATGAAATCCAACGGGTACATTTTTTTGGTTTTGACCGAGATTGACCAACTTGGTATTTTTTTTTTTTACAAAGAAATGTTTATTTTTTACATGTTTCGATGGCAAATTGACTTCTTTAATTGCATGACTAAATTCCAGAGAAGCTGGAATGGATCTTTGTAATTTTTATTTCTCAACAAATTGTCCACGAGATCAACGATGTTTGAGTCGACGAGGACTTTATCTTTGTATACGAATTCACCACTTGGAGTCCATGAAATAATGTTTGAATTCTTTTTAAAAATGTCTAAAACAATATGTGCATATCTTTTTAATTTTTTTGGAACAATTTGTATCACGAGACTTTCAACATCACCATCTGTTGCTGGTGAATCGGTAGCTTCAACCTTTTCGTGAAGTTTCCTTACATCAGCTGGCATATTCCAGAATTCTCCAGATGAATTATCCTTCGTTGAAGAGTTTGCCGTGGGATGATTTAAGAGTGGTACTTGAATTCTTTTATTAAGCATTTGATTAAATAACTTAATTTTCACATCGAAAGGTTCTTTACTCATCAAAATTTTCTTAATTTCTTTATCGAGGTCAGATAAAACTTCATCGGTAGGCACATGTCTCGAAACTCTCCCCTCTGGAACAAGCACCATTTTCCTTGCGTATTCCATATTATTACCTTAACAGAGTTGTCAAAACGCTCAGAGCTGCAGGTATCAACACACCTAAGAATCCCCCTTTCTGAACCAAAACTCTTCTTTTCTTGAACAAAGGGATTTTTTTATCAGCTAATTTCCTAAGTGTATGTTTATGACCTCGCAATTTTCCCTTCTGATGAGGGGAAAGTGGGACACTGCCTTTTAAAGTGTTCAAAGCACATTCACAAATGGCTTTGATTCCACTATTTGATAGCTTTCTCAAAATATCTTTCAAGTGTTTTTTAGAGCAAATCTTAATCAGCCGCAGTTGTTGAATGTGTTGCTCCGATAATGCCATGTTGTAGAATAACAAACTTTTTAACACCCTTAAGCTTTAAACCACTCCGAATACGTGACTGATTTATGGAGAGCACAATGTTTTCTATCAGTTCGCTGATGAACTTGACAAAGTACATTGGCAACGGGGAGGTATATCACATTAGGACAACACAGATCATCTAAGTCGAAAAAGGTTATATTAGTTAACTTTTCCAAGTACTTGCATTTACTTAGACGCTTGACGAAGAAAATACTATCGGTTTCATAACAGAAGGAGCAAAAGAAGCTTAAAAAATCATCGTACCCTATATCGTCATTAATCCAAGGAATGTGATGTATATTTTTAGTAGTCCAAAGACAGTGCGTCTTGTCCCTTGGATGCATCCGGTAGAAAGGAAAAGTCGGTAAAGGATAAACATGAGTTACTTCGCCCGCTGTAAACAACACGTAACTAGTTCTTTTACTACAAATTCTCTGTTCTGAAGGAGAAATCCTTCTACATCGACGATGACAGTCTTCATATCGAATGAGTTGCTAACGTCGTGGTTGGTAAATATATTTAGTTTCTTCCGGTAGTATGTTGGTGCGCAAGCGCATTTCTTCGGGTGTGACCGCATTGAGATCTATCATTAAGTAGCTGAACAGAAATTTCGTAGCATCCAGGTAAACCTCTTGAAAAAAATTAAGTTTGTCCGGGTATATCTGCCTTTCTAAATGAATAATTTGATTCACATCTCTTCGAGACTTAAACAGAAACAAATAATGAGCATTCAGGGAAATTTCACACATTTCGTTACCTTTATGAAAAATATTTTGAGTAATGAATATCACGAACACATTGAAATGATGACTCCCTCTAGTGAACAAGTGAGTTAATTTTTTATCGCTTCCGCATTCAGTCATGAGATCGTCAATAACAAACGGCGTTCTTCCTTTCACATAGTCACGGAAATTAGGTGGGATGCCTTCCACAAATGTCACGTTTTCTATTTCGTCGTACAATGTTTGGGGAACCCCATAGAGCCACACCACGTGTTCGGGAGGAGGGGGAGAGATGACTACCTCTTTATGCTCAAGTAAGCGTTTTATAAACTGGGTCTTTCCACATCCCGTAGGACCCGCTATCAGAGCTGTGAAAGGATGTTGTACTCTGGGCACTTCCATGTCAACTGAAGAGTATAACAGGAGTCATCGCAATTTAAATACGCATCACCGGAAATAGAGTTCAATCAAAGTTTTATTATTCACATTCTAAATTTTGTAACAATTCCAAATTTCTTTCGAGCAAAATCACAAACGCGTACATCGTTTGTTTCGCTTTTATAATTAAATTTCTTTACAATAGAGTACAAGCTTTTCCCATTTTATCTGGAATATAAGTAAAAAATACAAAACTGGCCACATACGGCCGTAAATGAACTTTGGAGAGACATGTCATTAAAATTCACAGTTTCAAACTTGGAAACGAATCGTGTGATAGGTCCTTCAAAATGTTCTGGGGGGTGTCTGTAAGAATCAAAAAATTCCACCGTTGTTATGTTATACATGGCCAAGCAGTGTTTCCCTGTATTTCCATATCGATCCGTATTCACAACAAGGTATGCTGGGAACTTGACAATTCTCTTGGGAAGTCGGTCACAAGCAAACACTCCGAGGAAGGAACGGCGGGTCACGTGATCTTGCTTAAGGTACTTGGTTATTTGCACACTGTTCATTTCTTCAGTTGGAGAAATCACAAAGAATACTTGGAAATTTCGATAATGTTCCAGAACTCGCCCTAGATCAGCACCGAAATGATTTTTGTCAAAGCTTTTCCAAATTTGATTTCCACTCTTATATTTCCTTGCTGGATCAGGTTCATATGTCCTCCAGCACACAGCCTGAGATCGAACGCATAAAGAATGCATCCCTTGGAAAATTCTTCTCGGTTGATGAAAATTCCTCTATCTTGACCCAGTTTCTCGGTTCCTTGAAATAAACTGTGGTAGGAACGAATCGTGTTTCCCTTTTCAAAATTGGGTTCTAGAGGTTTATGAGGAATGGCTGTCCGTCGACGTAGACGGCGATAAAGTTGACATCGAATTGTTTGAATTCAAAGGGGTTTGATCTATATGTGCCATTAAAAGCGTCGTTATCTACACATCCAATAACCAATCTTTTGGGCATTTGGCCGAGGAATACGTTGTCTTGCACGAAGGACATACTTCCTTGAGAAATAGATTACACTTTGCATAAAACACGATCAATGGGATATTTGGCAGGGGATTTTTCTAAAGCTTTTGCATGACCTATGGGAACTCCAGGGTTGACTTTGACTTTCCTCACAAAAATTGATGCATGCTCGATGAGAACTCTGTAATTGAGTGTTCCGAAGGAGGAAACGAGGCAGAAATCAGGCTTGCTTCGAATCAGTTTGACTTTTACATCCACTAAATTCAGTAACAGTCTATCTTGAAAAAATAAATCACAATGCAATGTTCCAATCATGTCCATCGTCTTGATGTCCTTTACGTGTTCGTAGTGTTGGTGCAATAACTTGTTCGTTGTAGCATTCGTGGGGCTGATTTCATGCAGATGTCCTGCTGTGTCCTTGTAGAAACCTTCACATGCTAAATATGTTTTCTTTGCTTCTTCTCCATAATTCAGTAGTTTCAATATAAGCTCTGTAGGGATATGTGTTGCTTGATGACAAAATCACCCTTTCCTTTAAACTGATGTCGACTTGTGAAAACAGAGAATGAAGAAAACAGTTAATGGGCCCCACGGGCTCTTTGTCGGGCCGGGCTGAGTTGTCGGATTTTACAATTTTGACTTTCACGTATAGCTGAGTCGAAGATAAATCCATGTATTCCTCTCCACCCCCGAAATATTAAATTCCAGAGGTGCGCCATCTCGAATGTTGGCTAAGGGGTGATATTCATTCCATTGTCCTTTTTCTATGCTTGTCTGTGTGGGAGGTAAAGCAAATAAATCCAGTTCCGACTTGAGACATACGGGGGAATGAGTGTGAATCAGAGACATGGTTTTACGGATCAAAAATATCGTGTGCTGTCCTGTTCGATTTCTTTGAACGAATGATGCCTGTCTTCGTTTTTCTCTTTCTTTTAACGCTACCTCCCAACATCTTCTACACTTTGTTGGCTGCTTTGTCGGTGAGTATTTGTCCTACTTCTTTAGCTCGTTGTTTGGCCGCCGTTTTCACATCTTTTCCTTGAATAACATCCGTGGCGAGATCCATACCCGTTCGTAAGACTTGTTTTCCGAGCGTTTTAGCACCTTGTTTGAATAACGGTACTGCTGCTCTAAATAACGAACGAAAGAGTCCCCCGAGTCCATAACTTTTTGCAGTGGCACTCCTTGATAGTAACCTAATCCTTTTCCAGTTTGATTGCCGTAATAATCCTCGAAGGATTTCGTACAGCATCGGTATGGTTCGTACATGATTAGAGATGTTTGAGACGCAAATTAAGTTTCACGATGGCTGTCCCCCGTTCAAATGGCACTAATTGGCCTATGTGATTCCTTATAACAATTTCGATGGTTTGAAAATTTTTTCTTGCAAGAGGTAAATAATGAGGTCGATCGAACAAGGCGCTCACCGTCTCTCCGTCCTCACCACTCACTTTAACGATGCGAAGTAGAGGAACAACTATGTCTCCCACCGGTTGCGGTTCCACAATATCATTGTACACATACAACAGAGAAAACCGACCGTTTAGATCTGCAATAAATTCGCCATTTACAGAGAGAGCTCCACTCACAGCCGAAAGTTGCATGGGCTGGTATCCTAAAATTTCTGCAATCCCTGGGGGGAAAACCAAGCGAGTACCTTTAAGAAGAGTTGTCTTGACCTTTTGAGTCGCTTTATTATAATTCAAAAAGATTTTATTGGCAAAGTGATTACTCATAGATTTAACAATGTCCGCTATAGACTCGTAATGGCCTGAAGAGATTCTTTCCGTCTTAAATACCCGTCCTAAATCGTATTCGAAATGATTGGATTTCTTCGTGATGTTATACGACGAATGGGGGTAGATGAGTTCGACGAGTCCCACTTCCCAGTCTCCTTTCAGTTCGACTGGGGTAGGAAGAAGCGTTATGAAATGAGATATTTTATTGTCCAAAAGTAACCGAGAGAGCTATCGCTTGGTAACGTCAGATAGAAACTCATTCTACGTACTGCACGTTTGAGATAAGTCTCGAACTTTTATATGCTCACTAAATCGTTCGATGATATCCAAGAATTAAACTTATCGGGGTAGCCTTTAAACTTAACAAAGTATTCCATTTTCCCTCTTCTTTTGCGTTTCTTCAGAACACGTTCCACACGAAAGGTCTCAGAGAGTGTTACTTTTTGTTGCTCCTCAGCGTAGAAGGCTCCTTCAACTTCTTCACCTAGTAAATCTTTAACTTTGTAGACTGGTGGCGATCTGGAAATGCGTCTCGAAACAACAAAAATTTCCTCTGACCAGTTTGTTTCATAACCTTTTTCGAAATACACTTTGCTCTTTGATAGCCTAACGTTTTCCCCTATTCCGAATTTATAGACGGCGGGAGTTGAATCACATCACTGTATAGATTTTTCCACACTTCCGTTTGTTGCTTAGATTGACATTAGCGGGCTCTGTCTTAATACTCCTGTGATATGATGAATTATAACTTCCCACCAGCTTTTGCAATATATTGATGTATTTGTAGGTGTTTCGACTCGTAAAATATTTCCACATTTTGGTTTTCAAACTGCGGTTAAAACTTTCTACAATGCTTGCTTTTGTTTCATTTTTGGTTGTAAAGCAATGAACACATTGTAGTTTCAAAAACCTCTGAAATTCCCGATTTTTAAATTCCGATCCTTGATCGGTTTGTAAGTTTAAGGGGTTGCGTTCTCTGAATATTTTCTTAAACACTTTAACCGTGACTGACCCCGTCTTTTGGTTTATAGGCTGAACCCAAGCATACTTTGAAAATATATCGATACATGTTAATAAATATCTGTAACCGATATTATATTCTCTCAAATTCGACAAATCCACTATATCGGCCTGCCATTGCTCGTCAATCCCCCGCACAATGACTCGATTTCTTGGGAAATGACGTTTCGCTGGTTTATGCAGAGTGTATGCATTTCCCCCCATCAGCCAATGTTCGATGTCTTTTTTCTTTTTCCCCGTTTACAGCACGGAATAAAGCATTTACACCACCGAAACTTCCAGGATGTTCGGGATCCAGATACGCTTGATTCAGGAGATGATTCACCATTGCAGCAATTAATTTCGATAGTTTCTACGGAAACACAAACATTCATGTTATACGTAAGACAGAAATAACAGAAATGACATACAAGAAGTACTTACACGTTATTTTATTGAGACATCGGGTCTTCCAAAATGTACAGATTTTTAGCGTTCTCCAATACATCACAAATATTCAACTCATTAAAGAAATCTATATAAGTGTTTTTGGCATGAAAAATGCATCATTCACAAACTCACGACCAATCCAATTTACATCCATCTTAGCCACAGTCTTATTAAACAGCGCACGCTCTTTTCCTCTTCGCGTTGAAAATTCACATGCATGTCCAAGTCCATAGCGGTCTTTAACTTTACACATAAGACAGTCAATGAGGTCATTAATTGTTGAAGGAATGTTCTTCTTTATCACTTGTAAAAATGTCTTTTTTAACACAGATTCACTGTCTACGATGCCGACATTACGAACCCACATACTGTGCTTCTCAGTTTCGGAGCACACGATCTTTTTAAAACATTCCCCAAATATTAACTGATGAATGCTGGTCCTAATGGCATCGGTACGTTCATTCAGTTTTTGCCACTGGTGCACATTCAGAGATATCCGGTTTTGATATGCAGATAGGAATCCGTTTATCACACTAATGACTTGAATATGTAGATAATAATTCCTGTCATTTTTCTTATGTGTTGTCAGAACAGTTTCTTTGCTATGCATTGAGTTAAGTCGGAGTCGAACAGGTCCGCGAACGTTGTCGCTTCGACAAATTCTTCCCACAAAAATGGCGTCATCACCAGTCCATGAGTAGGTGGGAAAAAATGATGGTTCACACACTTATAAATCCGTAAGTGTACTTTTACACGGTCTCTAAAATCCCTTATAATAGCAAACACGTCGTCACCAAGGTGGTAGTGATGGCTTGATATATTATCCACCGTGAAACCTTTCGAAGGGTCTTCCCTAGAAGTCACTGGTTCTTCACGAGATTCCACCTGTTCAAAACTGCCGTCGATACTACGCTTCATCATGGGACCAAAAAGGACAGACACACCCGATACACTCGCCAGCACAAAAAGAATTAGGCCCTTACACTCGACGATACGCTCGGAACGTTAAGAATTCAAGCACAAACACGCACACTGCTGTACCTGACACGTATGCTACCACGAACCGTAATCCCGGGACACCTATATCGGTAACACTTGATATCACCTGTTGCCACCTGAGGAAATGTTTATTTCCCGGAATATTTATCTGAACACGTGCTGCTACTTACTGAGGAACGGTTCCGAGATCCTCGTCCTATGACGTCACTGGATTAATCTCAAACACAAGGATATAAGATCTTCCGGTTTCCTGGCTGGACGTCACGAGGATAATCTCGCTCCGAAACTTGTGGGGTAAGTTCCACGGGTCCGTAATCACGGGACCATTCTTACTACATCAGACTCGCTGCCTTCCCCTGCAAGTACGATCATCTGAGACTAACCTATGACGTCACTCAGGCTCGTTGCCTTCCCCTACACGTGATTTGTATGACGTCACACAGGCTCGCTGCTTTCCCCTTCACGTGATTTGTATGACGTCACACAGGCTCGGTAACTTTCCCAACCTATGACGACACTAGACTAGCTGCCTTCCCCAACAACTCATGGGTACGTTCATCTATTCCCAACGTATGACATCACTAGACTAGCTGCCTTTCCCAACTACTAATGGGCCGCCCCGATGGCGCAGTGGTCTAAGCGATGGCCTCTGATCATTCGTCTGAACGGGACCGGGTTCGAATCCCGGTGAGGCATGGATGTTGTGTTTGTCTTACGGCACTGGCTCTCTCCCTTTCCTGGAACCAGTGACCCTAAATTAGGGACGGGCTACTGCTTATAGCCCATTGAGTTGCTCACGGTGGTCGTTAAACCTCCAATAAAAAAAAAAAAACTACTAATGGGTACGTTACTATATTCCCAACCTATGACGTTACTAGACTAGCTGCCTTCCACAACACGTGACTTGACTTGACTGACCGCGGTTACGGTTACTCGACACTACGCCATAACGCCGTCCTGTACTACTGAGAGCCAGTGCCGTAAGACAAACACAACATCCATGCCTCACGGGATTCAAACCCTGAACAATCTCGTACGAATGATCAGAAGCCATCGCTTAGACCACTGCGCCACCAGGACGCCCTATGACAATTAGTCGAATTAGTGTTATCTTTAAAAAGGGTTTGGTAACTGATGTGGCAAATTATCGTCCAGTTGGCAATATTTCGGTGTTTGCAAAAATCTGGGAGAGGCTTACATTATATAGATTAATTTCATATCTGGATAGTAACGATATTCTGGGCCACAATTAGCATGGTTTCCGTAAGGGATTTTCAACTGAGACTGCTGTTCTAGATGTTATAAATTATTTACAGGACGGATTATATTCGGGAAATAGTGTTGTTGTACTCTTTTGCGATCTCTCTAGAGCATACTGTATGCCATGACATATTATTAATTAATTTAGAGAGGATTGGGATTAGAGGTGTTGCACTTAACATGTTTCAGAATTATTTACTAAGCAGGAAACAGTTTGTTCAGATCCACGATCACGGTTCTACAGTTGAGTCTGTTTCATTTGGAGTTCCTCAGGGTTCAATTCCATCTGGTGCTCATTTGGTATTGTTTGCTGATGATGTAAACCTAATTTTAGGGGCAATAATCTGAGTGAGTTGATTCCTCGAGTAAAACTCGAAATTAGGGAGTACCTTCGTTGGTTTGCATGTAATTTTTTAACGTTAAATGTTACTAAGACGGGGTGCGTGTCGTTTTCCAACATCAGGCCTCGTCCTTGTGACTTGAGTTATGTTTACTTAAATGATACGGCATTACAGTTCCAGACCACAGTGGAATTTTTGAGTGTAGTTTTGCATGAATCTCTCAGATGGGATTCTCAGGTGGATCAGCTTGGGTTATGCTTAACATCTGGCATTGGTATGATTTCACGGATTTCTGTTTTTTTGTCAGTTATAATTCTGTTAATTCTATACTCTTCTTTTATTTTTCCTGTATTGTCGTACTGCATTTTAATATGGGGTGCGACTACAAGGCATAACATAGTTCGTTTATCTGTGTTGCAAAGGAAGTTTGTCCGATTGTTAAACTATTCGGTTGGATCGGAGGTTCTTTTCGTCATTTTCAGATATTAACTATTGAGCAACTACATAAATACAGATTGCTGCTGATGATCCATGAACGTATTTGTACAGGAAGATACTCCGACTTGACTGCATTACGACGAACCACTCACCCTTATGATACTCGTCGTGGGTCGGGGTTTTCTGTTCCGTGGACTCGTACAGGTTTAATGTTTAATAATGTCAATGTGTTGGGATTGCGTGAGTGGAATGGATTACCGTTGATTATTAGATCAGAGGCAAGTTATCCAGTATTTAAGCGAGTACTAAGGAGGTTTTTTGACGGGAAATTGAATATTGGAATTTATTGCTTTATGATTTGTAAAAGAAAAGTATTGTAAAATTGTTTTCGTTGTCTTGACTGGACTGGAATATTTTGTTTTTATTTAGAGGGGAGCAGGGGCTTGTCAGGTAGTATTTCACCCTTTTCTCCTGGCCCCTTGCTGTGCATTTAATTATTATTAACATATAATATTTGATTCATATTGACAATTGGAAATTAGTCTGTTCAATCGAGATTAATTTTCAATGGAATGAGTTTTGTTGTTGTGCAGAATTTGTATTTATTGTGAAAGTTTTGGTGATTTGCCGTATTTTGTGAGTTTCATTGGTGTATTTGTTCACTTTATTTGTACAATTAGTTTATGATTGTGGCACATAGTGTATTGTTACTGAATATTATATTACTTTTCTATAATATTGTACAGCGGAAATTTTATAAAATAAATAAAATAAAAAATAAATAGCACAATCCCTGACAGATGCCAGGTATCTGAAAATCGTTGCAGACCACGTTCACCCATTCATGGCAACTGTGTTCCATACTGGTGATGACTATTACTAACAGGATAATGAACCAAATCGCACCGCCAGAATCGTCAAGGAGTGGTTCGAGGAACACGCTGGTGACTTTCTGTTAATGCCCCAGGCTCCAAATTCACCGGACATGAACCCAATCAAACATTTGTGGTTCGACTTGGAAAAGCGAGTTCGCGCTTAATCTCCACCAACCCACCCGAAATATACGGGAACTGGACGACCTCCTGTTGACCTTATGGTACCAGGTACCCCAGGATCAGTGGCGTAGGAACGGGTGAGGGGGATACAGGGGTACAATGTACCCCCAAATTTTGGAGAGGGGTACATTAATATCTACTGTACCCCCCAGATATGAGCAAACACAAAGCAATCATACATAAAGAGTGAACTGTAAAATTTTTATGATATTTACATTTTTTTTATTCTCTTTTTTTCAAAGAAAAGTCACGGGTCATCTGTTTTGTTTTGTTTTTTCATATCCGAAGCTTGTAGTGGGAGGCTTTTCATCCACCATAAACTGGCCAACCATCTGGGAAACTCCAGCAAATTAGTTCTGCAGGGAAACGACGAGTGCGAGGTTTTTGTTAATAACTTCAAACAGCATATGGTAGGGCTAGGGCTTGATAACATACTTGTGATCAGTGTTTCTTTTCTCTTAAAATTCCATGCATCTTGATCAGGTCGTCCTTTCTGCACTGTTAAAAAAAAATTTAATGCACAAGTGGACATTTCAGCGCCCGCAGCCCCGGCACTAAAATTGTTTTCTGTCTTAAGATCTGTAGCAATACAACAAGTGCATTACGGATTTCACATACCACTCATAGAACTCCAATTCTTCGATATCTCCACCATCATTTAGTTTTGCACCAGACCAATGTGTTTTTTACATCAATTGTCAGCCTATGTATCGTTCAAAGTCTTTAATATAGACTTCATAATGCTTCAATGATACTATCATCGCGGGTAGAGCAGTTTTCACCTTACTGCGGTTTTACTTTATTAACGTAAACAAAAATGATAAGAAATTTAATTCATTTTTGTAAGGAGTTATATAACATTTCCTGAGAAATCCCTCTTTTCCAAACCCTGCTGACAGAAATTCATCCTAATGTTGACTATATGTTAATTTTGTACTTTTTTATTAACTATATGTTAATTTTGTACTTTCTTTTTCATCAATATTATAAGGGGAAAAAAAAGTACAAAAATTAACAAGAGAGAACACAAAAAAAAAACCTTCTCCATTAATTTTCTGATAAGAAATTAATAATGTGAACTTTTTATCAGCAAAAAAAATAAAAAATAATAATGGTAATAATTAATAATAATATGATGATAACAATGTTCATTCCGATGAATTCCTGATCAGTATACGCATTTTATAAAAACTCTATTATACTACCCCCGCTCCCCCCAAAAAAAAATTCGAAGGGGGTCATCCATAGATGGCTTAATCCTTGAGGTGTAAGGTTCATGAGCTTGTACCCCCTAAATCAAAAGCGTTCCTTCGCCACTGCCCAGGACATCTGCTACCTCATCGAATGTAGCCGGTCTTCCCTACAGCTTATCAGATTGGTGGTCATAATGTAATAGCTCATCGGTGTATGTTGACATTGAAGCGTTGTTATGCTACAAATGTTTAAATCCCGAAACTCGAAAGGAATGTTAAAAAATTCAAACGCAACTACTTGGATATCATGATTTTATTAGTACAAAGTGAAAGGTAAGAACGAATTTAAACAGTTCATCGTTATTAAATACAGTATATGACGTTACAGTATTAAAAGGAATATTAAAACTTGATATCCTAATGTATAAAATTTTCTATTATACGAGTTTTGCTTTAATTCGGAACTATAGTACCTTCACAAACACGGCTGGAGCCACTGGCTTTGGCATTCCTAAATATCAAATACAAATGAAACATGAATATCAAATCAAGAAAACATATAAAATTAAGGCATTCAATTTTACATTGTATTAGCTACTATTTCATTTTTTGTACTGTATCTTTGACTTTTTTCATGAATATACAGAGTGAAAATTTTCTTACACAGCTAAAAAATATAATTAGATGAGTAAATTAAAAGACGTAGAATACTGCGTAGGAAATTCTACGGAAATACAATACTGCGGAGAAAAAGGCGTATAATATTGGGGCAGAGGAATTCTACAGAAATACAATCCTGCGGGACGCCTATGGATGATTGCGAAGAAAATTTAAACTTTTCTACCTGAAAATACATAGAAAGAGGCAAAAGAAATTGGGTATTTATAAATACTTAACGTGAAGGCGTTTGCTGAAGGTTTGAAGTTCTTTGATTCGCATTCTATGTTTTCAAATTCATATGAGAGCAGAGTAATGAACTGGGACGGCATTTATTTACTGTACTGTAAAACATAACGGAAGTAACAAAATATGCACAAGGTAATTAATTACACATATATATAAGAACACCTGTTTCGGCTTAAAATTTTATCTCAGACAGATGGCCCATTTATAATCAAGGGTGGAGAGACAATTTACAAAATTCTTACGTTTTAGCATTCGTTTTTGGTCGTAAGGTTACATTACAACTGTTTGTAAAACAACTGTGTTACTCATTCAATATTTTCCAGTGCAAGTTATGCAACCAGTTGTAAACGATGGAAGGTAATTTTCCATTTTTTCCCTTAATTTTGTTCATTCATTTTGCAATTTTATGAGTATTGTGATGTCAGAAGAGTCGTTCTTGCGTTCTTCCGGATTTACTGGAAAGAGAAAGCATCAGAGCTAATGGATAAAAACAATGTTAGTATCTCACTCAGGACTTGCGTTTATGCTCCCTGAACAAGGGTTATTATTCTTCAGTCTGAAGAAGGGGACTGAAAACCACTGAGGAGCTCAGGACGAAAGAACTAGCGTGGATCAAAAAGTTGGTTATACTATATGAATAAAAATAAAACAAAACAAATAAAGACATACACAATATTGACAAAAGTGACCGGACACCCCTTCAAAAGCAAATGAACGGATCCGCTGCGTTGTTAAGATGCGCGGTACAGCTGCAAACGGTATAAAACGATAATGCAGCTGGCCGCTGTCATATCGGACTGTGAGGTTGAGTAAAAATGTCGCGGCGGGAGAGAACTGACCTTGAGAAAGGAAAGATTGTTGGGTGTTATATTAGTGAGTTGTCAATAAAAGAAACCGGGAGGCGTTTAAACATACCCAAGTCAACTGTTTTGGATGCACTGAATAAGTGGAAGATACATGACATGCCTAAAGTAGTCAAATGTACCGGCAGACCAAAGAAAATCAGTGATTGAGGACGTCGAAACCTCAGGAGAGTCCTTACAGCTAATCGACGGAATACTGCGCAAAACCTCAGTGTACAGGTGAGTAAAAATGCTGGTATATGTCCACGTACCATTCGCAGAGAACTTCATTCGATGGGTTACCGTGGTCGTATGGCTGCTTATAAGCCTTTCATCTCCACTCGGAATGCTACTCGTCGTTTATATGGTGTAAAGAACATTTATCGTGAACCGTAGATCAACGGAAACGGGTCCAATGGACTGATGAATCCAGATACACGATCCATCAGCCTGATGGCCATGTGTGAGTATGGCGGCAGTCGGGGAGCACTATTTACCCCAGTGTACTGTTCCTACGGTCAAGTTTGAAGCTGGCAGTGTACTCGTGTGTGTGTGTGGGGGGGGGGGTCGTGGTATGGTCCCGGTCTATTGGTGATCGTGGACGAACCTGTTAACCAGCACGTCTACCTTGATATTCTGGACAATTATGCCCTACCAACTCTGTAGCATTACTATGACACCGAGCCTTGTTGGTACCAGCAGGATAATGCACCGAGCCCTTAAACAAGGACTGTTACAGCATGGTTTGACGATAATTCCGTATAGTGTGTGGACTGACCAGCACAGAGCCCTGATCTTTCCCATAGAACGCCTATGGGATGAATTAGAACGCCGCAAAAGAAGTTTGAAACCAAGGCCTACTAGTAAGCAACAGTTAGTGGTAGCATTATGTACTGAATGGAAGCGCATACCTATCGCTGTGTTCCAAAATTTGTCGAAATCATGTCTCGAAGGGTCAGTGCATGCATTAAGACCAAAGGTGGACCGACACCGTACTAATGTATGTCAATAAATGCTATGTTGTGTTTCTCTTCTTGGTATCCGGTGACTTTTGTCAATATAGTGTATACTCAGGATATGTAGTTTCGTTTAAAGGTACAACTTTTATTCATTTTTCGACCCAGTAGCCTAAGGACTGTAAACATTTATCGGAACGTGTGATTAACTTTTCCCTAAGACAGACCGTTGTGGAGGAAACTTGGGGAGACCTTCGTCCAGCAGTGGATTGATAATGGTTGACAATGATGATGATGATGACACCAAAGGTATCCTCCAATTTGATGCAACCAGTCAAGGACCTTACACAATTTCGAAAATCTCAGCTGCTCGTGAATTAAGGAATGCGCAGTCCGGTGCGAAATGTCTAACGAACTGGCAATTACCTTGATTTTGATATGCCTATTGTCCCGTATCATGTCGTCAACATGCTCCGGAGTGCTGGATATTGATGTACATCCTTCGCGGTATTCGTCCATCAAATTTGTGCGATTCTTTTCAAATTGTTGGCCCCATGTCACAATGGCCGGGCGAGGCATGGCATTTCACCCATGTACAGTACAGATTTCGCGATGGATATCGGTGCAATTAGGCGCTTAGCCTACAAAAATCTAATGGTTCCTCGCACTTCCAATTTGGGGTAAGAATACAGTTGACGCGCCATTACGAACTGCTTCCTGCACACGCCTTACGTAGCTACTGAACTGAAACACTTCCCGTCGGCAGCTATGATGAACTGTCTACCTCGCTTCCAAGCACACACGGTCTGACTGCAATCCCACTCCAGACGGCGCTAAGTGTAAATTACTTTTTGATTCACCTACGCAAAACGCTCGCAAAGACTTTGGGAAATTAGCTGCTAAACTAAAAGTACAGTACGTTCATGCATAAGTATTACTAAACTGTTCAGTGAGGTTTAGAGATTATCTCCAGACATAAAGCTTATCTTTCAGACTAATTTTAAAACTGATGCTGATTTTAATTACTGTTGAAGTACTCAACCTTCTCACTTACCACGATCTCGGTACACAACTCGAAGCTCACATTTTGCTTTTCATACTCGTTATCTTTTTCTCATGCAGGCATTCCTGAATCTGGTAATCCCGTGACTTTCTTACCTTCCTCCACCTTTTGTGTCCTTGCCACTTCAGGGCTGTAGAAAGAGTAAGGGCTGGCTCATCGAGCGTCTGAACGTGGGCACCTCTCGCTTCGGAGTGTGACGTCACCGCGAGGAATCTGAGCAAAGAAACAGCTCAACGGTTAAAGAGAAATAGGTACGCGTGGATATTCCTATTTGGAACTACGTAGATGTAAACAATTTTTCAATTTCGTTCCCTCTTATTGTGTATATTTAAAAGTTCAATTATAATAAAGAAATCTTCAAGAAAGAAGTGCGGTAAAAAAATACGATTCATGCAATTACCGACTTCATGAAGATTCCTAACGTTAAACTAAATTTTTCTGAGGGTGCACTTAATTCATTTTGTTTTCTTTTAATTATTTTTTCTTGTTAAAGCTAAAGCTTTGTTGGGATTAACATGCCGAATTCGTACGAGTATGCAAACGTTCAGGAAATGGTGTTTTGTATAAGTTGTGCATAGTTTTTGCATGATGCCCTTTTCCCAGGAAAAATTTGTTCCATAGATTAACTGGAAAATTGCTTCAAATTATTCGATGATTTTCATCCAAGAGAGATAACACATTTATTTACTAACCAGAATTCAAACTTTCCTAGGCATGGTGTGAAAAGACGCATTTTTGTCCCGTATATGACACATAACATAATGTACAATAAAATCCAACGCTTGTTTTTCCCCTTCACAATGTGCTTCCCCATGGTAAAGTGATGGCAATTTTATCTTTCCAGAAATCATAAGCTTGTGTAGAAATAGCTCTAGTTACAGTGCCACAAGAAATTTTCCTCTCTCCACTTGTTTTTTCTTTTCTTGTTGCGATGCATTCTACCTGTAAAGTTGTGAAACTTCCTAAGCATTTATTGTAGCAGCTTTTTGTTTTTTATATGTCCTTGTAATAGTTTTTTACTGCAAGCAAAATCTCTGACCGGTTGTTTTTAAGCTCTACTTCTTGGCTCTCAAAATTCTGAGGAAATGTTTGTTTCGCTTTTAAGCTACATATCTCCCCCCCCTATAGCTGTTTCTGTGCGAATTTTAGACTTTTCCATTTCTGAGTAAGATATGTGCATTGTTGTAAATGATATTTCCTCTTCTGAACGTTCTAAAGTAACGTCCTTCTCAACGCACCCCATTTTTAACACAAGTTTTGTCATACAATGCAGAGCATTTCGGCGAATACATCTCTTCATTTGCCTGTGTTCTCGTGCATTATCTAGTACATTGGTTCATCTTACACATTATTAATTCAAATTCGACACAGTTGTAATTTCAGAAGTTTTCGTTCTGGAAGTCTCAGCAGGCGATTTTTCATATCATCTTCACAGTCTGAATTGCGGAAATGATCGCTAAAAATCCTTAGTGTTTCAGTTTTAAAGCTATCAGCAGGCTTGCATAACCCACTTGGCGATTTATACACCCTGCTAACACCCGCCCTCCATCCATAAATATCCCAATAAAATCCCAATACTGGTAATATACGTAATCTGCAACGGTTCCATTTGGAAGCGTTATATTTTTTAACTTTTGTATTCGTCATTTTTGTTAACAAATAGCACAAATGTCAACGGGAGTTAGCATGTATATACATGAATTCTTCCGTTTTTCTTATTTAAATCACTATGTATCTCTTCATTTTAGTCTGTTACGAATGTTGCACACATATTTCCGAATCACTGCGGCATACACAAAATTTGTGAAAACATCAATATTCAGCAACCCATGTAATACTTCTTTTCTCTATCCTTGTTTAGGAAAACATTTAGACACGAGAGGTAAGAAATAAAATAAAAACAACACAATAACCGTGTGTAGTTTTTGGAAAGAAAAAATAGATTCCCTGTTATACACTCAAGAGACGCATATAGCGTATTAAATCCGTATAGTTTTGTGGCGTAGTAAGTACAAAGATTCGCCAATCGGACTCAATTCCACAGTCGAGGAATCCTCTACACAGCTTAATACGGAAAGTTCAAGCTCTAGCCAGAGACAAAGATATACTATAATGAATAGAATTCTCCGGCTGGACGTGTAGTGCAGGAAAGCCTACGTTAAGTCACGTTAGGGTTATACGTCACATTCCACATCTACAACACATCTACGTTCCTCACGTGATCTTAACGTGTCTTGTCCCCCAAGACCCCCGTAAGTAACACAGATTTGGAGCACATAAACGACTCCTATGTCTCTTCTGCAGTAGCCTGATTTCACTTCCGTACATCAGAGTAGGAACACCCCTTCATACACGGCTACTCGGGACTTTTTTGTGAATACATCATTCCTGTGGAACTCCCCTAAAGTAGATAGGACTTTGAAAGATGGATTTACTCGTTTACAAATTTCACCACTTAATCTCATTACTCTATCAAACATGCTTCCCAAATATACAAATTCATTCACGTGGCCTCATCATATACGATACTTACCAAGTAGTCAAACAGTTTAGTCTGTTGATCATTATTACGAGCCATAGCCTGAAAAAGAAAATGAAATTTAGCTGTGATTCCTCAAAATGGCATATCAGGCCATACGGTTAAGTAATACACTGCTGGACATAGAAAGCGGCACACTATGAAAGAATGAACGAAATAAAATTGAAATTACTACATATGCGACAATTAGGTGAGAAAGAAGTGAATTAATTTCTGAGGGATTACATGAAAGCAAAGGGTGAGGAGATGGTATAATTTGATCTGAGTTACTAGCTGGTAAGACCGCTATGCTGGGCAATGCATTCGGCAAGACGGCATGGTGTCGGGTGGAAAACTCCCCGGATTTTGTTCTGAGATATTGTGACGTACCTGCCAGCAGGACGCACACGACATAAAGGCAGATAGCAATAAGAATGAACGTCTGCGTAGCTCAGTTGGTAGAGCAACTTGTTCCGGAATAAGCGGACTCGGGTTCGATTCCCGGCGTAGACCAGAAATGACGGAGAAATTTACTTCGTTATAATGGCGCCCGAATGTATCCGTTGACTTGTGACAACGACCGTTCATTGACATTGCTCGCAATGGTGTGATGTTATTTCCACACCGCGAGATAGGAAAAATCAGAGAATCTGTTCTCCAGCGCTTCGAAAAATAGATGTGTGTGACGTTGCATTCCACACACCGGATTGACTGGGAGTTCTCATGTGCACGTTCTACATTGTGGCTGCCTGCAATTCGATTCATAATCACGGCTGACCCGTGGGCCATGCCCACGGCCCTCTTTCGGGGGGGGAGATGTGATGTACCTGCCAGCAGGACGCACACGACATAAAGGCAGATAGCAGTTAGAATGAACGTCTGCGTAGCTCAGTTGGTAGAGCTACTTGTTCCGGAATAAGCGGACTCGGGTTCGATTCCCGGCGTAGACCAGAAATGACGGATAAATTTACTTCGTTATAATATCGATAACAATGTATCGTTGACTTGTGACAACAATTCATTGACATTGCTGACCATGTGACGTTGACTTGTGCCCACAATTCATCGACAATGCTTACCATGTGTCGTTGACTTGTGTTTACAACTCACCGACATTGCGAAGGGAGTTGTTCAGAAGCGTTAAGTCGTCTGAAAATGAGATCACTCTGGCTAGGAAGGCACCTGGACATCTTGTAGGCACTGTCTGATGATGTTGGCAGTGAGCGGGTAGGCGGCCATTTTTTTATGAAACTTGGCATCTGAGATACCACGGAGATACAAAAACAAGATGGGTTGCACACTTCACCCACGTATCACCTGCTATCACTATATTCACCATGCGTACGAGCGATGAACGGTTGTTGAACCTGATAGGACCACATACCATGACCAAAATGAGGAGCCATGTGACACTCGCGAATAGCAGCATGATCATCCCGGTGGCCTCGTTGCCACCAGACTCTCAATCGCCGATCGTCGGCGCTAACACAGAAGCGAGACTTGTCGCTGAATACATAGTCCCAGCCCTTCCCCATGTATATCTGGTAGGAAACCACTGCGACCTTTTGTGCTGAGGTGAGTGATAGTGGTCGCAATGGGTGGTAAAAGCGCACCCCTGCCTCAGCCAATCTGTTATTCACAGTCTGTGCGCAGCTGTCTGCACACCTCGCCTGATTGTGGGGTTCTGCGGCTTACCGACGAATGTGGGCGATGGAGATGTTCGGACATCCGCCTACGTGCACTAGTTCCACTGCTGCGACGCACGTTACCTTCCTCAATTCACTGTAGCCACATTCGACCCGACAGCTGTTGCATTTCGATGCGTTGCGAAAACGGGACCAACCATCCTCACGTAGCCCTATGATAAGGCCTGTGGTAAAGGTGTCGCGTACGATGGTGAGATTCTCGATGACATCACCCAGACATGCTCACTCTTTACATCCATAGCCCACTGGAAAGAAGAGGCCCTGAAACGATTTTGTCATGTGACCAAGAAGGTCTCAACTTCCATGCTCTGAACTGCAGGTGAAGTCCATTAGTCCGTTAGTATGTTGCTGTGAAGTTGTTTATATTTTATTATTTTGATTTATTATTGTGATTTCCTTTCCAAAGAAAAACAAATTAACACTCGTAATAACATATAACGTTCATTTACCACTACAACAAGAAAATGTTACAGCATTTTTTTACGCTTTCCAACCGTAGGTTGAAGAAGCGTATATGCTCCAGCTTTGTCCATCTGTCTGTCCGTCCGTCCGCATGATAACTCACGTGAAAATGGTTCGATTTCGACGAAATTTTAGTATGTGGTAGGGGACCACCTGGGAACGAACCCTATTGAAAATGGGTGAAGCTGGGTCAAAGGTCAGGACATAGGAGCGGGATCCTTTCCATTGTTCTTATGCGTCATAAATTGCGTAGCAATTGTTCGATTTCGATGAAATTTTAGTATGTGATAGGGAACCACCTACGGACAAACCCTATTGAAAATGGGCAAAGCAGGGTCAAAGGTCAGGACATAGGAGCGGTATCCATTCCATTGCTCTTATGCGTCATAACTTGAGTAAAAAGTGTTCGATTTCGATAAAATTTTAGTATGTGGTAGGGAACCACCTGCGGACGATCGCTACTGAAAATGAGTGAAATAGGGTCAAAGGTCAGGACATAGGAGCTGGATCCATTCCATTGCCTTTATGCGTCATAACTTGCGTAAAAATGGTTCGATTTCGATGAAATTTTAGTATGTGGTAGGGAACCACCAGGGCACGAACCTTATTGAAAATAGGCGAAATCGGGTCAAAGGCCAGGACACTGGAGTGTGATCCATTCCATTGCCCTTGTGCATCATAACTTACCTAAAATGCTTGGATTGCGACAAAACTTTATCATGTTGTTCCGGAGGTATGGTGAACCGGTTCTGTTGAATATCAACGAAATTGGGTCAAAGGTCATTGCACAGAAGCCAGATTTATTCCACAGCCATTATTCTCATAACTTGCGTAAAACTGCTTCTATTGCAACAAAACTGGTATGTTGGAGGTATTGTTCCGGAGGTATAGTGAACCGGTTCTGTTGAATATCATCGAAATGGGGTCAAAGGACAGGACACAGGAGCGAGATTTATTCCACAGTCATTATCCACATTACTTGAGTAATAATTTCTGGTATGTTGGAAAGCATATCATAATCAATGCATTGCATTAATTTACTAACTTGTTTTAAAAAAAAAAAGGATTATTTACTTCTACCTGCTGATTCCTTCTGTTACTGATATACAAATAAGATTACTTTGCTGTCTTAAGTAATATAGCGTGCAAAGTTTATCTACACTGGCGGAAAGTGAAAAAAGAACACCAAGAAAGAGACGTCTGATACCAACGAAATTTATACAGCATAATAACGGATAACAGAGGATAACGTGATCAAAACATTATGGCAAAATACAGCTGTATTTGCTGGTAAACTGAAAAATAACATTTCCATGTAACATGGTTAGTACGAGGTTGAACCGCCATGAACTGCGTCACACTGTGCAATTCTGGCATGGAGTCTGTCGTACAGATGTTGGATGTAAGTTTGGAGTATTGAGTTCCAAGCATCCTCAACCTGAACGCGTAAATCGCGGATGGTCGTGGCTGGCCGTGGAGACCGGAAAAGTCGTTGTCCCATAAAATCCCACACGTGCTCAATGGGGGACAAATCCGGTGAACGTGCAGGTCTTGAAAGTTGTCTCACACCCTGGAGTGCATGTTGCATTGCACGTGCCGTGTGTGGGCGTGCGTTATCTTGCTGGAAAACACCACGATGGACCGACCTTACAAATGGCACATCAACGGGCTGAATGTTGTTGTTGATGTAGGAGGTGCTGTTTAACGTACCCGGTACAAACACTAGTTGTGTACGGGAGTGATAGCTGATCGCTCCACACACCAGGAGACCAGGTGTAGACCCTGTGTGTCGCTGGCGGATGCAAGAAGGGTGGAGACGCTCCCCTGTGCGTCTGCGAACACGCATACGGCCATCGGAGGCTCCCAAGAAGAATCTGCTTTCATCGCTGAACACGACAGATCGCCACTGCGTTCTCCAGTGCAGACGTTGGCGACACCACTGCAGCCGTTCCTGACGGTGGGCTGGAGTCAGCGGTACACATGCCAGAGCCACACGTGCACGTAGTCCTACATCCAGTAGACGGTTGCGGATTGTTCGCACAGTCACTTCAGGGTCAACGGCAGCTCGGTTTTGCGTCGCAGTGGATGTTCTGCTTGACAACGCCGCTCTTCTTATGCGTCGATAGTCCCGCTCATCAGTCAGTTTGTGACTCCCGGTTTCACGTCTTCTCGTGTGGAAATGTTCCTCGGACCATCTACGCCACCATCGTATTACCTTCCCGTCCAATTCGCTCCGCAATACGACGATACGACCACCCGGCCTCGCGGAGTCCGACTAGTCGACCTCGCTTAAAGTCCGATAGCTGCTGAAATCCTACACGTCTTCCATGTCCAGACATTGCAGCTTCTTCCGGGTCTTCGCACGTGTACGTACGCCGACGACTGATTACATTCACTTCGCCGTACTCCTTAAATACCACCGACAACAATTTGCATATTATGCCTTGTTGTGGCGTAAGCGCTCACCGGTTGGTCCCGAAATTAACATCACACCTACGTAAACTCGACCCAATTAACATATGTAAATTTCATGATCGTCCGCCAATTCCTTTTTAGTGTTCTTGTTTCACTTTCCGCCAGTGTATTTATATATACATTAAAAAAAGGATTTGTTACTCATATGTTTTGTTGGTAAATCTACCTCAGTTGTTTAACGGTGTAGCTTTTCGGTAAGAAGTATACACCTTACGGAAGCGTTTTTTGCACTGTTTTTGTTTTCCTTAGTGGTAGATTTACTATGTGCTATAAGTTCAAACGACAAAAGTCCGCCTTTCCAAAAAATAACGACAGTAAAAAAAAACTCTGAAAATATGTTCACGTCAAGCAAAAGAAATACAAAAAGTACTTAAGTTTTCTTCCTTGAGTAATTATGAATACGGAACACACTGACACCGCACACCGGTAATGTTAACATTACAGGTATAGGCCGAAACCTAAAATACTGACGCAGGAACTTCGGCAATGGCGGTGGAGCAAAGTCCTTTAATAAAAATAGAAGGAAATTGAAAAAAGTTCCGCAAAAATTCAACAGGGAATTCAACACGAGCGAAACAAAAATTGTAAACAAGCCGCCATTTGGAATCGATGCAGACATATGCCATCAAAAACATTAAATTATTCGCATTTCGTGCCACAACTTTTTAAGTAATATGTCAACAAAACAACAGCCGATTTTATTTATTTTGTGCGGCAAATTTCAAAGTTCCCATCAGCTGGAATTCTAAGCGAAAACTTCGCAAATACTTGGTCAGTTTCGTTGAAACATTAGCATTTCTTTCATTTTGTGTAAAACTTTCAAAGAAATTTGTGAACTAAAAATTAGCACATTTTAAAAATATTGCAACACAATCTTCGAAGTTTCCATCAGGTCACGTTTTATGAAATTCTCCAGCTATTGTGTTGGCCCATCAGCACATTACTGATAGCTGAGACCAAGCACACGCGATAGTGAGATTAAGAGCTAGGACTAAGTTGGTCACATGACCTCCGTGGCAGCCGTTCGTTTCAGGGCCTCTTGTTTCCAGTGGGCTATGCTTTACATGTTATTTCGTCCCTTAAATCACTCCGAAGCAGAACCCCACGCAACCAGATAAGGACGATAAAACTTAGCTGCGTCGTTTGGTTTACCCTTTATCTCCCTCATCTGTCACACGATTGGTTCGCAACTGCTGCAATCATGTATGTAACCCAGCTGTCAACACATGCCCTCAATTTGTATGGCGCTCCAACAAGTACTTCCCGGTGTGGGATTTTCTATGTCGAGCATTACTTCCACCCGTTATTTCTTACAGTGTGATGTTCTGATATTCTGCGTTTATATGCGAATTAATACTTGTGGAATTATTTCAACAAAATTGTATCGTTATGAGTGTTGAATCCATCGCACACATGCTCGATAGTCTGACTGCATACTTAGCATCATCTATACTTGTTATGCCGTAGCGTTTCTTTATAAATGTATTTTCTGTATATTTTGATTGGAATCACTCTATCTTGAAGATCCGTCAACTAGGCACGGAAGGACCGAACGTCCTTCCGTCACTAGTTGGAAGGACGTTCGGGCCGTAACAGCTTGAAGTTCACGATGAATTTCAGTAGGCGTCGTCCCTTTTGCCCTCAAGAAGCGAATGACTCCTCGGACTTCTTCCTTTGTCCATTCAACCAGTACACTAGCCATTTTGAATCTGTGTAGTTCAGGGACGCAATGTCTGTGGCGCTTCAAACTGCAACCATCCAAAACAGAACATGTCTAGTTACACGCCAGCAAAAAACATTTTCAATACATGCAGTACTTTTAAAGTTCTTCAGTAGGGAAAGTTACTTTCTGACTTCCCTTCGTATTTTAGGCTTAGTGTGGTCAATGTTGAGTTATATTTTTTTTATTGGCGGTTTAACGCCATGGTGAGCAACTCAATGGGCCATAAGCAGTCGGCCGTCCTTAATTTAGGGCCACCGTAAATAGACAAAGTCATCGCTCTTTCCACGTTTTTCTTTAATTAACACACCGCAACCGAAAAATTGGTCCCGGACACCGCTGGGATCGAACCCCAGATCTCTCGATAACTTGCGGAGTGCGTTCGTCCTACCCTATGGTGGCCAACAATCCACAATGCTATGTGTGTTTATCTGTCAGCATCAGATTTCCCAAATCCGTAGGGTTGAGCTCAGCAACTAGATAAACACACATAGCGCCGTGATTTTTGGTCACTGTAGGATAAGACGAACGCACTCGTCTAGTCGTCGAGCGATCTGGGATTCAATCCCAGCGGTGTCGAAATAAAAATTTTTGGTTGTTGTGTGTTAATTAAAGAAAAACGTCGAAAGAGCGATGGCTTTGCCTATTTTCATTGTCTCCACGCATTTAGATGATTTTCACCATTACTCTCTCCGTTTGGATTTAGGTATAATTAAAGAGCTTGTGTCGTTAAGCCCCACCAGATGGAGGCATCTCAGTTGCTGAGCCGATTCCTACGGATTTGTGAAGTCAGATGCAGACAGATAACCACACATAGCGCCGTGGATTGTTGGCCACCGTAGCGTTAGACGAACGCACTCGACTAATTATCGAGAGATCTGCGGTTCGATCTCAGCGGTGACCTGGAACCATTTTTTCGGTTGCTCTGTTTTAGTTAAAGAAAAACGTGGAAAGAGTGATGGCTTTGTCTATTGTGACGTATATTCTAAATTAACTTTCATTTTTAGTTTCTTTCCCTATGTAAATTTTGAGTTTGTTCTCAATTATACTTCCCAAGTTAACGTGACATCTTCTCTCTCACGAGAATACTGTTGGCAACACTCTTGAGGTCAGAGTGAACTTGACGCATGAATGTATGAGATAAAAACGATAGATAAAAGGACGAGATAACAGTTGCTGTGGAGGATATGTGGTGTATATTGATTTGTTAAGTAAAATGTGAAGTGTGATGTTGTGCTGATGATATAGTGGTGGAATAAATCAATTACCGTAAGTTGACTTCTGTCTTATGTTTCGTCTGGCCGTAAAGATTTAAATTAGGAATATTCATCGTATTCTTATTTAATGGTTTAGACATAACGTAAGAACGACAATATTTCAACACGAAAAGAAATTACATTATACTATTTACATTGTCTCAACGTATTTGGAATATTTTCACCATTAGAGCTACTGGTTCCACGGAAGGGAGAGAAAGCCAGTGCCTTAAGACAAGAACAACATCCACGCTTCACCGTGTTTTCGAACCCTGACCCTTTTCGGGAGAATGGTCATAAGCCAGCTCTCGGACCACTGTGGCACCGGGGGCAGTAATATTTCGAATAGTGTATCGCTAAATTTCCGTTTATTACATATTTATCAGATAAGTTGAGCAAAGCAAAGAGAGGAGGCAAAACGTAAAATTTATTCAAATGCCTTACTTACCTCGAATCGAGGCAGAGACGATTTGAAGCACTGAAAAAAAAAACACACAAAGACGATATTAGAAACCTTAAACAGGAATGCACAAAATCAACGGAAAGTAATGAGCTACAATTAGCAAAAATATGGAAAATGCGCGTTTGGCGCGAAATATGACACTGCTGATTAAATCTTTCTATTCACACAATGCTAAAGATAATCCCATTTTTTTTATTCATTGAATATGTTAATTTCGGTGAATTTGTAATATTATTCTCGCAAAAAAGTGAAGATTTTCATAAAATTCTAGTTAGACTTCTAAAATCGTTTTCTCCAGTCTCGTACGCTGATGCCTGAAAGCATCAGCGTACGAGACTGGAAACAAGAGGGGGGGGGGTATAACGACCATCATGAGCAACTCGCTAGGTTGAAACTTGTAGCCCATCCTTAATTTGGCTAAACTGGTTTTAGAAAAGGCACCAAGCCTTTTCTAGAACCTACGCATGCCTCATTCGAGAGTCGAACCCGCGCCCGACTATTCCGACCGCTCACCCAACATGGGCGACTGTAATTACTTTTGTCTCCCTAAGAGTATGGAGGAGAACAGCTTTGCTTTGTAGTGGAAATGCTGCGCACAAGGAACTGAAGTATATTTGGTATCTAAAACTTCGCTTTAGCCGAACTCAAAGTTCTTGTTTCGCGGAGTTATGAGCAGAGTACGCCAAAAGTTTCGCTACAAAATTCACAAGACAATGAAATCCTACTTCCGTTTTGAAATCATACATACACAGTGTGGCAAATAATTTTTAAGACTGGGTCTGTAAAATGAAATAGAAACAAGAAATTATAATTTGTTTTGGTTTGTTATTCAAAATAAGTCCCTCCAGCTCCAATACACTTGTTACAGCGATTTAATAATAATTCGAATGCCTGTTCCAGTTCACTTTGCGGAATTGCCTCCAAAGCACGCGTCGAAGCTGTTTTGTATGGTCGAAATATCATCAAAATAACACCCTTTTAACGTCTTTTTAAGTTTTGGGAACAAAGAAAAGTCGCAGGGTGCTAAATCAGGCGAATACAGTGGATGATTCAACAGACAGACATTATTTTTAGCCAAAAATCTACGAACAAGAAGTGAGGTGTGACTGGGTGCATTATCGTGGAACAAACACCAACTATTTTCATCCCAATATTCTGGACGAATGCGACGAATTCTGCCCATCAAACGCCTCAAAACATTTAAATAATACTCACCAATAATTGTTTGTCCACTTGGAACAAATTCTTTGTGGATTACTATCGAAGAATGTAATGAGCATTGTTTTGATTTTCGATGGAACTTTTCTTGTTTTTTTGGCTTGTGGTGAGTTTTTTTGACTTCCATTCTGCACTTTGTAGCTTTGTTTTAGGATCATATTGAAAACACCATGTTTCTTCACCTGTAACAATCGATTGTAAGAAGTTTGGATCATTTTCAGCGGCTGAAATGATGTCTCTGCAATGTGCACTTCTCCTTGATTTTTGTTCATTGGTTAACGTGTGTGGAACAAATTTAGCACAGACTTTTGTTTTGCCCAAATCTTCATGCAGGATGGTTCGAATCGTTTCTTTGTTGATGTTCAAAGACCCTTCCATCATTCTTAGTGACGAACATCGATTGTTTGCCATGAAATCACGCACTTTTTTAATAATCTCAGGTGTCCTAGATGAACTTTGTCTTCCGGTGTGCTTATCATCTTCTAGCGTATCTTTTCCACCCAAAAAATGTTTGTGCCACAGAAAAACATTTGATCTACTTAAACAAAACTCACCGTAAACTTGTTTCATCATTTGGTACGTTTCCGAGGCACTTTTACTAAGTTTTGCGTTAAATTTAATAACAGCCCTTTGTTCCATCTTAATAATTCAACATGAAAAAAAATTACTTCTCTAATGAACGGCCGTTTCGTTTGAGTTACTTTAAAAACTGCGCAGTACTTTTGGCAGAAAGCAAGCAGATGGTCACGGTTTATAACGCATTCGCGATTACACTGGTGGCGCTACCGTAGGTTAAATCTAGCGCCAATCTTAAAAATTCTTTGACGAACTGTGTATAAACAGCAAGATCTCTCTGGGATGCATGACATCACAGCAACATTGTGGAGTCTTCTCTTGAGAGGAAACGCAGTCAAGTACACCACTTTACCATGCATTGTGCAAATCTTTTTTTGGTTAAAAGTTTAACGACCACCGTGAGCAACTCAATGGGCTATAAGCAGTCACCCGTCCTTAATTTAGGGTCACTGATGTCAGGGAAGGGAGAGAGCCAGTGCCGTAAGAGAAACACAACATCCATGCCTCACGGGATTCGAACTCGGACCCTTTCTCGGACGAATGGTCATAAGCCAGCGCTTAGATCACTATATTTCCCAACGGGCTTATTTACAAGTTTATGTCGAAATCATTCCTGGAAGATCAGACAGTTCACCCCAACAAAAGCACAAGTTTTGGAAAACTGCTGGCCACAAGCTGGTAGTAATGGGTCACTGCTGGCTGAAATCTGCCGCTCACGGTACGGCAGCGGTCCGTTGGTGGCAGCGCCATCAGTTGGCAGACTTTGATGGTACTGCAGCAACGCCGTGAATTACGGGCTTCCAATCAAGCACCACTAGTTACCCGTTGCTGGCAACCCCATCATAATGTGGAAGCAGCGGGAATGCGCATGCGCACAAGCAGCACGTGCCAGTCTCTCGTGGTACCAGTTAGTGGAAGACGACGCCATCACTATCGTGTTATTTTAGTGGATCTTAAGAAAAAATAAAGCCATATGTTGAGAGACGAATTAATTTCCTAATGAAATGCCACGTCGACTACTTAATTACTGTCATGTATTTATAGAAACTCATTTTGTAGCAAAATTCCTGCACTAAGAGACCAAGAATCGAGAATACAGAGAGTCATGAAGCTCACCCAGTGCATTCCAATGAATAACAAGAAATAATATCTGTATAATCTTTAGTTTCAGCATACACTAAACCGCTTCAAACAAAAGTCCCGGAAAACTTTAAAAAATCGTTATGTTGGAAAAAATAAGATTTATACGCATGCAAAATTTATCAATTATTTGAAAAACAACAACAACGGTATGTGGATGTAATGTACTCATCCATGGGTTGAATACACAAAATTGGAGGAATTCGCTGCTAAAAATAACGACAAGTAAAATAAAGTATCTTTCCTCTTTAGAACAAATGTAGCTTCGAAACTTAGAAAAAAGAATATAACGTAAAAATTGTAAGAGAATCTGACATCAGCGGGAAAATATATTAATTAAACAATCACCTATCAAGACCAGAAGGACAGTACAAAACTTTGGAAAACATTTTTAATTTGGTACACTCGTTGAAAGTGACTGAAGTTCCCTTAACGTAAATAAAAAAAACATTACGTTGAAAAAAAAAATTTATTAAAAATAACTCGCAATATTGTAAAATTGAAAAAAGAACCCTTCGTCCCACATCGCGCAGGAAAAAGTCTCACCTCCAAACAAACGCTCGCACGTGGCAAACCAGTACCGTTATTAGAGTGTCCGCTTAGCAAATGGGACGTCGTGGGTTCGATGCTACCTTGATCCAACCGGCAGCTTTTCGGGACCTCTTGAAGAAGTTTCCTACTCCGTGCCGCCAGGTAGAAGTTTCATTCGGAAAGAAACAAGAGTTGTGCTTTCGGGGAGATGTGTGTGTGTGTTTTACGGCTACTACTAGGAAATTCGCGGACAACATTCGGCAAGCCATCAGTTACGTCACGTGATTGCCGCCTCCCACTGCCGGGAAACTGGCGGACCATATTAAGCTACATTTTTGCCATCATTTATGGCACGTGCTTGCAGGACCGCTGAAGGGCCGCTTCTGGTTGCCACTGCCTGTGATGACCCTGCTCTGGCATATGACAACTGATAGAGGCGCCAACTGTTGGCCAGCTGCTGGCCTGAACTGCTGAACTGCTGGTCCATGTGGTGGACGCCGGGACATTTTGTTTACGGTTGGGCAGCGGCAGCTCAGTGCTGGGCGAACGCTGGCAAAGCTGGTTGCCAGTGCTGGCTTGAGTGCTTGCCCAGCAACACTGCTTTTGCTCGGACGGTGTTTTGAGAAAATCGACAGCTCATATCTACACCACGAGTTTCAAAAGCGAGGACTGCCACATTCTCAAATTTTAATTGTTCTACGAGACAAAAACAAGTTTTTAACTACTGAACGTATGTATCAATTTGTGTGTGTGCTAAAATTCCAGCAGCTGATCTAAATCCGCGCTTGCATGAAATCGTAACAAGACGAATGATGCCCATGAGGCACTAACAATCCGGGAAGTGCAAGAAAATGTTTCTCAAGCATTTTCAACCAGAAACGGCACAGAACGTGAATGGCTGTTTGTTGTATCGTGGACGCTTAGGTGTCACAGTAGAAGTAAGAGGAACGACAATGGGCAACAAATTCGTTGTGCCCTAGAATCCGCATCTGCTGGTAAAATATGACGTGCACATTAACATTGAAGTTTGCACTTCCCTCCTTGCAGTTAAATATACACGGTCAAGTCACATTATTGTGAGCAGCAGCTAATATCCAGAGTACAGCCGTGTGCAGCGCGGACAGCATCTAGACGGGCGGGGAGTGAATTATTAAGGTGCCGGAAGGTGTTCACAGGCATGTCTGTCTGCAGTACATCTGACAGCTGCTGGAGGATGTGTGGTGGAGGTTCCATAGAGGGAACAACACGATCGAGGTGGTCGCACAGATGCTCAATTGGATTTAAGTCTGGGGTATTGGTGGCCAGGAAAGTACTTTGAAGCTTTCATTCTGCTCTTCCAACAACTCTCGGACATTTCTAGCTGTGTGACACGCCGCATTGTCATTCTGGAAGATCCCATCTGCCTCAGGAAAGTCAATTAGCATGTATGGGTGTACGTGGTCTAGAAGGATGGATTCATAACGAATTCGGTTAATAGTACCTTCCACAGGCATGAGTGAATTCAGGGAACGCCCTAAAAACATTACCCAGACTATAATGCTGCCCCTACGATCTTGTATTCTTCCAGCAATGGTTGAAGATTGTTTGTTCTCTGATGTTTCTCGCTTTATACGCCAGCGTTCATCCGTTCGATGAAGCAGAAAACGTGACTCATCGGAGAAGGCAATCCTTTGCCAATCAATGGAGGTCCAATTTTTTGCCAAGCAAGGAGGGGTCACAGCGCTGTGACTGACCGGCTATATAAGGTCATCGAGTTTGTCGTCTTTGTCATTCTGACTCGTGCTGTTGTGTTGGGTGTATCCTATGCAAGTGAACTATGCCTCGGAGAAAAATTTGGAAGAAATTCGAGCAGTTGGAGGAGTTCGAGAGGGGCCGCGTCGTAGGGCTGCGGGAAGCAGGATGGTCTTATCGCCGTATCGCGCTCCATACTGATCGTGCGGATATCATCATAGCACTCTGTTGATGGCACTAAATAGAACAAGGCACGCAGCAGCTACAGGAAAGGTCTGGGAGACCTAGACGAACAACGGAGAGAGAGAGAGAGAGAGAGAGAGAGAGAGAGAGAGAGAGAGAGAGAGAGAGAGAGAGAGAGAGAGAGAGAGAGAGAGAGAGAGAGAGAGAGAGAGAGAGAGAGAGAGAAAGGGAGGGAGAGAGAGAGGACCGACGGGTTGTCCGACATGCCCGGAGTGACCCAACAGCTACGTTTGCGGATATTCAGTGAACAGTGGTGCCCTTCATCGATCGTCCGATTAGTTCCTGCACCATTGGCAGACGGCTTCACGACGTAGGACTACATGCACTCAGCCCGTTAAGACGACTGCCCTTAACACCACTGCATCGTCGCCAAAGACTGCAATGGTGTCATGCCAGACTCTCATGGAGCCACGCAGAATGGCAGCGGGTGATCTTCAGTGACGAGTCCCGCTTTTGTCTTGAAGACGACGTCCACGGAATCTGTGTGTGGAGGCACCATGGTCAGCGCCAAAATGAATGGTTTGTTGTCGAGTGTCACACGTCTAAAAGGCCTGGTGTCATGGTATGAGGTTCAACTGCCTATAATGGCAGATCACCTTTGTTGTTCAATACAGACACTTTGACAGCCCGAACGTTACGTGAATGAGGTCCTGCAACCAGTGGCCGTACCTTTTCTGAACGCTCACTCCGGTGCGATTCTCCAGCCGGACAACGTTTATCCGCATAATGCTGCTGTCTCGAGAGCTTGCTTTCAAGGCACTGACAATCTGCCATGGCCACCCGCACCACCGATTGAAAATGTGTGGGGTGCTGTTGGGCACCCTATCCACATTCCACCCTTACCGCACAATCTGCAGAAACTGCGTAAGAAGATTCAAGCTATATAGGATGGCTTATCGCAGGACACCATTAGGAACCTGTATAACTCCATGCCGAGACGTTTAGCATGCTGTGTGAGTATACATGGCTGCCCGACGCAGTAACGAGAGACACTACTTATTGGCGTGTAGCTGAATAAATATCGCCCATATCAGTTTCAATGTTTAATCATTTATTATTCCTGGCAACCTTTACCTTTCTCCCGAATAGCATTGCAATCCTACAGGTTGTTGCAACATTTTTTTTGACGTGGGTGTATTTAGTGTTGGAGACTTTTTAATCAAGTTTTATGCTTACTATTTCATGTTTAATCAGCTTTGAAATACTGGTGCTCTGATGAATTAGTTCTTTAGGAGTAGTGGAATAACCAAGTGAAGTGCGTATAAAGATATTGATAGAATGAAGGAAAAATTGTAAGTACATATTTCTGATTAAGAACTGACTTTATGTAGTGTTCAGTAAGCCAAATACACTGAAGAGCAATTGAACTAGGGATATCTGTCTAGTAACGTGTAGCACCACCTTTTGCCCTGATGACGGCGGCGATTCGTCTCGGCATGGAATCGACAAGACACCGGAAGCGTTGGGAAGCCATACGGATCCACGACCCCTGAACAAGCTCCACAGTTCACGAAGATTTGATGGAGGAGGGTCAGAGCCTCGAACATCTCTCTCGATGGCATCCCAGATGTGCTCGATGGGATTAATGTCAGGTGACCTAGCTGGCCAAGGAAGCGAGGTCACGTCGGTGGAGTGTTCATCCAACCATTCGGATACAATTCGGGAGCGATGGCACGGTGCATTGTCTTGTTGCAGGATTAGGTCCCCAGTGGGATGTTGAAGACGCACAAACGGGAGCAAATGGTCGTCCAGGATATCCCAGTAACGTTGACCTGTGAGGGACGATGTCGCACGTACCAGGGGTCCTATTTCAGTCCACGTAAACAGTCCCCAGACGAGAATACCACCTCCAGCAGCTTGACCCCTGCTGGCAAGAAGGATCCATCGCTTCATGTGGTTTGCGCGGTTCTCGCATCCTGCCATCCGCATGTACCGACGTGAATCTCGACTCATCAGTCCAGGCAACATTTTTCCACATGTCTACGGTCCAGTGACGATATTTCCGAAATGCGCATAGATCCTTCGTCTTACCTATACTGTGTCCGACTCTTACTGATTCCCGTCGCATCACTCTTTATATTGTCGGATCGCTACATACGTCATGTCGTTTCCGTTTACAGGGCCGCCCACAGCGCCACATTCGGATAACGCCAGCTGTCTCTAATTCAATTGCTCTTCAGTGAATACACGTTTCAAATAGTAAAGTACGCTAAAATTGTCCTGCTGGAATATATATAGTGAATCAAACAAGTAAGTTACACTTAGCGCCATCTGGAGTGGGATTGCAGCCAGACCGTGTGTGCTTGGGAGCGAAGAAGATAGTACGTCAGAGCAGCCGACAGCAGGTGTTTTAGTTCAGTAACCGCGTAAGGCGTGTGCAGGAGGCAGTTACTAATGGCGCCTCAACTGGATTCTTACTCCAAATTGGAAGTGCGAGAAACCATTCGATTTTTGTTGGGTATGCGCCTAAATTGCACTGAGATCCATCTTGAAATCTGTACTGTATACGGGGAAAAGGCCATGTCTCGCCCGCCCATTGTAAAATGGTGCCAATAATTTGAAAAGAGTCGCACAAATTTGACAGACGAATACCGCGAAGGCAGACCATCAATATCAAGCACTCCGGAGCATGTTGCCACCGTTGACGACATGATACCGAATAATAGGCGTATCAAATTCAAGGAAATTGACAGAAGGCTAGATTTTTCGTACCGGACTGCGCATTCCATCATTCACGAGCAGCTGTGATTTCGAAAATTGTGTGAGGTCCTAAACTGGTTGCACCAAACTGGAGGAAACTTTTTCTGTGCAGGTATGGAAAAGGTAATCACACGTTTCCGATAAATGTTTACAATCCTTAGGCGACTATGGCGAAAAATGAATAAATTTTATACCTGTAAACCAACATCCATCACTTGAGTATATCTCTTTATTTGTTTTATTTTTGATTCGACAGTGTAACTGACTTTTTGAATCGCTTTCGTAGCACCAGGACATCTCTGAAGGAAGGATATCACCTCTACCTCTAAAACAACCCTGCTGTATTGTGGCTGTTGAAGGTTCCCTCAATTCGTACCAGGCGAGACGCTAATTGGACACAATGGCACCACAAACCACGACGCTTGGCTTTGGGTGGGTGTGACACGGCAAAGTGTCTTTCACCTCGATATCTTCGAACACGTATCTGACCATCATGGTGCATCAAGTTGAATCGGGACTCGTCAGATAACACGACCTGTTGACAATCAGCGTGCCAATGTCTGTGGTGGTGATCACATTGCAGCCTGATGCGTTTGAATTTTAGGGTCAAGGAAATGCGCAGAAATTGGCTGCTATCGCCTAGTCCTCTGTGCTCGAGGACAAAGCCCAACATGTGACGGTAATCCACTGCTGCGCTAACGCCACGGCGTTAGCGCAGCAGTGGATTACCGATCGAACCGATCGAACAGCGGATTACCGATCGAACAGCGCCACGGATGTCGCTGTTCGATCGGTCCTGCCATGGGATAAAGGTGTCTATCATCTCGCGAAGTTGTGCCATTTTACGGTCCATTTCCCGGATTTCTGTGCGTCCGAGCCTTATCTGTCCACTGATGCTACGTACGCATCACTGCATTGGCGTTTCGTCTCCTACGGGTGGCAATTGCGTGGTAGTAAAGTACATCTTCCCTGATCCTAACAATCATTCCTCGCTCAAAGTCCGTCAGTTGTTCATAATGCGACCTTCTTCGGCATCGGGGCATAGTCAGACACAACAAAACACTTTTTGCACTCCATTTCGGCTCTTCACTGATTGCAGCATCTCGTTTGAGCCAGCTTTTTAAACACAAGACCGAACAGTTCAGAAGACGCTACTCTGAACATGCACTGACATTTTGCATGACCCAACCTGTTGCGCCACCCCGGTGGCGCAGTGGTTTAACCGCTGGGTTATGACCATTCGTCCGAGTGGGTCCAGGTTCGAATCCCGGTGAGGCATGGATGTTGTGTTTGTCTTGCGGCTGGCTCCATCCCTTCCCTGGAACCAGTGGGCCTAAATTAGGGGCAGGCGACTGCTTATAACCCACTGAGTAGCTCACGGTGGTCGTTAAACCTCCAATAAAAAAAATAACTGTTGTACGTATCCTCTAAGTTTCGAGCTAATATCAGTAGTCCTTCAGAGTATTGCAACTTTTACAAACAATCTTATACAAAAAACGGAAAACGTCGGTTTATCTGAAGCAGCAAAAACTCTCGAACGCCGAACTGTGGCATCGTGAAATTTGCATAGCTTATTAGTACTGGAATTTCTAGGTCAATGCAACTATTTTAAGATCTCTATGTTGTCCCGTTCGCGAGTTATGAATTAATTAATACGCTAATCAATAAAGTCAGCGTCGTTTGCTACGTCCTCCTGTTCCAAATTTGAAAGCACGTGACTGCATTCATCGCCGCGGCACATCCAAAGGTGTTTCTATTCTTTGAGAACTGTGCATAAAAAATGCAAAAACGAAATTTGCGAAACCTTAACGAAACGGGATGAATTTTTTTATCAACACCATGAATTGGCAATAAGAGGAGTCCCTCAAAATTTCACCGGAATCCGGTCACCACTTCTTAAAATATGCATGGAATTTTTAATTCATCGGTAAACAGAAATATATGCGCAGAAACGGTTAATAAAATTTTGACGGCTAATTTAAAAAGTTATTTACCGATTCAGGTGAAATTTGGAGGGCATGTTCCTGTTAACGATTTATGGTGTTCATTAAAATTTCAGCCAGTTTCATAAAATATTAGCAAATATTCGTTTTTAACTTTTTTATTCCAGAGATTCTTCCCTCAAAGACGTCTGAAACAGAAAGCACGTAGTGCATTTGATCATCGATAACAAATTGTTAACGAATTTTGTTCAGTCATTGTTCTAATGGACGCGTGTTAAATAAATGTTAACGAATTTTGTTCAGTCATTGTCTCCTGGACGCGTGTTAAATAATTCCCAACGCTTTTGGTCCGTTTGATTGTACAGATTCCGGAACAGGAAAGTGCCTCCCATCCATTAAAGAACTCTTGAAAACATAAATCACGAAGTACAGCTACTCGAAAAAAATTCTTATCGGTCCCTCTTTAACCACAGGCTGAGTCTTCTACAAAGGAGCTTTTGGTAAACACGGCTGTCATTGCCCTAATCACTCCTAGGTGTCTCTTAATAGTACATTCCATTGCAAGAAATCGCACCATTGACCATGGCGGAAGGTGCCTAGCGGCAGGGTGTTTAAAATGCTACTTTGCAGAAGATTTAAGTACTGGTTAAAACTTAAAAGACATTAAGTCGCCGGTACCTCTGTATGGTATTTCTGTCGTCGGTACTTCTGCGCCCTTTTTGCTTGTTGTTCAATGAAGTGGTATTTTCCACTTTAGGCAGGGGGAATAGTCGAGGAGGGAGGGATATGAGACATATCCTTCCGAAATTCCCCAAACTTTAAATTAAATATTAAATTGTAAATAATGTAAATAAATGTTGTGAAAAGCCTTCAGTTCGGGACTGATGTCAGCGACATTACCGATAACAACTACCACCGCAGAAAGGACCTTTTCCTTATTAATGCGGCTGAGGAATTACATACTTACAAAACTCCACTTCACAGAATGGACTTAATGGATTGGCTTTAATGTCTATTCACAGAGAAGTTGTGGTTGATCCTGAAGGATGGTTAAACAAAATGTCAGAACAAATCCTCGAAAATTAGGGTTTGAATTATAAAATAAAAGGAAGAAAATTCAAAACAAAAATGTATGTATATTTTAAGCGCGAAAAAGTAAATTTTTAATGTATTTGAGACTTGTACTCAACAAGTACGCGAAGAAGCCTTTTACTTGGTAAGGTATTTACTTGGAAGTCCTAATTTACTTGAAAAATTGTGTATTGTTTAGTATAGCATATATGGCTAATTTCTAAGGGACAAATTATTTTATATGACTTTTGTGACTTTGTAGGCATATATAATTTTGACATTAAGTAATATTTCATAACTTGTTCTGTAGTATTGATTTATAACACATGTATTTATTAAATAAACATAATTTTTTAATATACAAGGTATCTATAAATGAAGTAAGCAACTTCAATATGCTATTAAAAAAATACGATAAGAAAAAACTTACTTTAAAGGTCAAGAGAAGGGGAAGGTGTTAAATTTTGTTAAGTCAGATGATAGATGGCGCCTGTGTCTCATGTAATGAAAAATCTTGTCAAACACGGAATACAACAGACACGAAGACGCACACTTCTTTCAGGGATGTTGGTTTTAGCGATGAGTCGACATTCCATGTTTCTTGCAGAGTGAATAAACATAACTGTAGAATCTTGGGCACGGAAAATCCCCATGTGATCGTAGCACACGAGAGATACAGTCCGGAGGTTAATGTCTGGGCTCACATAATAAAAGACATAGTGATAGGGCCCCTTTTTTCGCTGAACCAATCGTTACTGGCATAACGTACCTGGACATGTTAGAACAATTCACAATTCCGCAACTCCAGGATATTCAAAACATCATTTTTCAGCAAGATGGAGGGCCTCCGCACTGGTCATTGGATGTACGGAGATCTTTAGATCACCATTTTCCAGGGAGATGGATTGGGATGTGGGGGTGTAAGGGCATGGACACCCCGTGCTCCTGACATTACCCCATGCGATTTTTCTTTGGGGCCATATTAAGGACACTGTGCACAAGAAAAGGTTACATCTATCACTGAGCTCAAAAAACGCATTACTGCAGCCTCCTTCCTTCTTACATCAGACATTCTGCAACGTACGTGTGTGGAACTGGACTATCATTTAGACATCCTCCGAACAACCAATGGAGCACACGTGGAGACCTACTGACATTTAAAAAAACTTTCACTGTTACCATGTGTTTTGGCATTACAAATAAGTTGTTATTTATTGTAATTTTTTCAATAGCATACTGAAGTTGTATAGTTTATTTCTGGCCACCCTGTATACCGCATCAATCACAACCTTTATACAAAGGGCATCCTGAAAGTAATGCCTCGTCCCTCATAAGATTTTTTATTTGTAGCAGCAAAAATGTTTAACTTGGTGGCAAAATACTTTGATATTGTTAATAATGGTCTATTCAAAGTATTGTTCATCATTTTCTATACATTTCCGCCATTTTCGAACCCATTGGTAAAATCAATTTTGGAAAAATTCCTGAGGCTGTCGTTTCACCCATGAGTTCACAGTCAGTTTAACGTCTGTCACATCGTCGAAACGTTCCCCACGAAGGGTGTTTTTCAAAGGGGCAAACAGAAATAAGTCTGAGGGAGCCACATCAGGACTGTGGGAGGGTTGGAGCATCACCGCCAACCCCATTTTGGCAATAGCTTGTGAAGTCTCCATTGAGGTGTGGTGACGTGCATTATCATGGTGTAAAACATCACAATGAAGTGGAATGTCACGTCTTTTCCATTTGATAGCTTCCTTTAGCTTCTTCGATGTCTGCACACAGTGAGCACTGTTTATTGTTGCAACTTCTGGATGGTGACACGACAATCAGCTGTGGTGATATCTTTCACTGGTTGCCTGTTGGCATCTGTCAATGCAGTTGCGGGTCTTCCACGCCGTTATTTGCCAGACACTGAACGTTCTCCCTCTCGAAACTTCTTCATCCAACTTCGGACATCACTGATATCGATTGTTGCAGCTCCATACACCGCCAGGAGGCATCTATGGATTTCTGGAGCCTCAGATCCCTTCTTTTTCCAGGAATTCAATTACGGATCGCTGCTTTTCTCTGCTATTCATGATCTTTATTTCCAATTCTGAAAATCATTTGTTCCTACATTGGTAACATATCATAGTGCATGTCGGCGCAGTTTCATTAAAATCGAAGAGGCTGTAAGGGCTGTCAAAGCACGATAAAAAAAACTTGTTACAAAGAGCACACACCACAACTCCAAATTATCGTCTAAAAACGTATGGTCTAAAAAACGTCTTTATTTACAATTTAAAAATATGGTTGTTTAAAAGCTTCGGCGAGCACTTTCGCGACCACTATGGTAGCATCTTCAGGCCGATGAGTGAAATCACATTAGAGCGGCACATGGTTTAAATAGTAACAGACATGAGCACAGAGAATGCATATTATGTAAATGAGAAAAACACATAAATCACCGCCATTCACCACAAACTGTTTAAAGTCATCAAAATTATTTTGGAGGTTTCTCCCATGAGTATCGTAAAACGAAATTTCTCCAGGCACTAGGAATGTAGACAGGAACGTCTTCATTGCAGCACTTAGGTCCTAATTTAATGCTCTCAGTGAGGAACATACAGCATTTTGTAGAAGCTGCTGATAGCATGTTCGCATTTTCCCAGTCAGATCTTAAGTCTCTTTCAATGACAGTGTTAGACAATGGCGAGGTAGAAGCTCCTTTACGGATGGTATATTTGAGTTCAGCCCATCGAATTCCCATGCTTCGAAAGGTCGAACCCACATAGCAGAGATCCGCAGATTGTCCATTAATGTCCATCAGGGGGACACCATATACACCAAAGCGAGAAACAGTTGATATTATACGTATCTCTGTCATGTCTAATAATAGAAAAGTGGTTTTGAGTTTTGACACCGAACCCTAAGAAGTATTTTTTACAGGTGTTTTTTAATAAGGTAACAACTGATTTTTGGTACGGCATACTTCCCACATATTTAGTTGTGGGTACACTTCTAGTTAGGGTTGTTGAAGTCTTCCGTTTGCATTGCTGTATAAGTCGTTGTACGCTGCCCGTGGGGTATTCATGTGCATTTGCAATCTCATTCATTTTCCCCAATTCCTGATTTCGGTATACAGAATTCGAAGAGTGAGTAAAAGCTCTCTTCACAAGGAATCTAAGTGCCGAGTATTTGTAAGAGGTTGGAGTACATGAGTTGAAGGGGTCTATTACCGGGATAGAGGTTGGTTTCCGATAGACAGAAAAGTCGAAATGTTCATGATCTGAGGAATGTGAGACCAAAACCTCAAGATAGGGTAGTGACCCAGATTTTTCCACCTCTATAGTAAATCTTATACCGGGAATGATTGAAGATAGTTTGAAGCCATACCATACAGTTCGGAGACAGAGTGAGGAAAGTAAGAAAAACATCAACATATCGTATGTATAATGACGGTTGAGCAGTACAGGATTTGAGGTATTTATTTTCTAAGTCCTGAAGCAGGATCTCGGCTAGAACAGGTGACAAAGGGGAACCGATTGATGCCCCATCATTTTGTTGAAAATGGTAAAACATTAAACAACACCTGTAAAAAATATTCCTTAGGATTCGGTGTCAAAACTCAAAACCTGTTTTCTATTATTAGACATGACAGAGATATAATACTAACTGTTTCCCGCTTTGGTGTATACGGTGTCCCCCTGATGGACATTAATGGACAATCTGCGGGTCTCTGCTATGTGGGTTCGACCTTCCGAAGCCTAGGAATTCGGTGGGCTGAACACAAATATGCCATCCGTAAAGGAGCTACTACCTCGACATTGTCTAAGACTGTCATTGAAAGATACTTAAGACCTGACTGGGAAAATGCGAACTTGCTATCAGCAGCTCCTACAAAATACTCTATGCTCCTCACTGAGAGCATTAAATTAGGACCTAAGTGCTACAATGAAGACGTTCCTGTCTACATCCCTAGTGCCTGGAGAAATTTCGTTTTGCAATGGTCATGGGAGAAACCACCAAAATAATTTTGATGACTTTAAACAGTTTGTGGTGAATGGCGGTGATTTATGTGTTTTCCTCATTTACATAATATGTATTCTCTGTGCTCATGTCTGTTACTATTTAAACCATGTGCCTCTCTAATATGATTCTACTCATCAGCCTGAAGATACGACCATAGTGGTCGCGAAAGTGCTCGTCAGAACTTTTAAACAACCATTTTTTAAATTGTAAATAAAGACGATTTTTAGACCATACGTTTTTAGACGATAATTTGGAAGTGTGGTGTGTGCGCTTTGTAACAAGTTTAATTTGACCGTGCTTTGACAGTCCTTACAGCCCCTTCGATTTGTAGCGCGAAAATACCTCTGATTTTTATTCATTAAAATCACTTCAAAATTTCAAAAGTTGTTAAAGAGGAGGCATTACTTTTAGGATGTCGCTTGAATCTCTTTGTCGAAATTTTATTTCATATCCCTCCCCTCCCAATTGTTTTGGCTACCCCACTGACTTCCATTTTCCGAAATACCAATGGAAGTGTTCGCGAACTTCCCGAAGGACTTATTATATACTAAAAACGCATTAAATGAAATTGGATATTTTGCTTCAAAACACACGTTGCTTCGCGCACAAGCAACAATACACCGTGAATACAAGTTCTATAAAAAAAAGGTTACTTACTTCGCCTGCCGCACCCAAATTTCCGCATATGTCCCTAAACACACTTTCCAGATCTTGAGTAATATTTCTCTGGTAACACCTTATGGATTCCGTATTCATGAACTTTTGATCCTTTTAAGAGAAAGTCAAAACAATGATAATCAGAAAACAATGGAAAACCCTTCCTACATTTTGATAAATGCAAAAATAAATAAAGTACAGAACTTTTTTTAAGATAACACAGAAAGTTGAAGATGACACAGTTTTGATCCCCGAAAAGCTTTGAACTTTCAGCTGATCTAAAACGAAAGCATAGTAAGAGACGTGATTTTCCTTTTCCTTTGCTTCACTCAAAATAATTTCTTCGATGTTTTCACTGCGGAAACCTCATGGACTTAAAAGGAATTTCCCGAAAAATAATTTCAAAAATCAAGTAATTACTTTAGGGCATTAAAACGTGGTACACAATTGCTATGAAACCTAGGGCTGAATAAATAATTCAGAACAGCTAATATGGAAGTTCATGTTACCAACGTTTATTTACGATTATACACGGTCGAGTCACATTATTGTGACCACCAGCTAATATCCAGATTAACCGCCGTGTGCAGCACGGACAGCAGCTAGACGGGCTGGGAGTGACTCAATAAGGTGCTGGAAGGTGTTCACAGGTATGTGGAGCCGCGCTGACTGCAGTGCATCTGTAAGCTGCTTGAGTGTGTGCAGTGGAGGATCCATAGAGCGAACAACACGATCGAGGTGGTTCCACAGATGCTCAATTGGATTTAAGTCTGGGGAATTAGGGGGCCAGGGAAGTACTTTAAAGTCTTTATCGTGCTCTTCCAAACACTCTTGGACCTTTCTAGCTGTGTAAAACGTTGCATTGTGATGCTGGAAGATCCCATTCGGCACAGGGAAGACAATCAGTATGCATGGGTGTACGTGATCTGCAAGGATGCATTCATAACGAATTCGGTCCGTAGTCCCTCCAGAGGTATCAGTGGATCCAGAGAATGCCACGAAAGCATTCCCCACATCTAAAAGTTGCCCCTACCAGCTTGTGTTCTTCCAGCAATGGTTGAAGAATGTTTGTTCTCCGATGTTTCTCGACATACGCCAACGTCCATCCGTTCGATGAAGCAGAAAACGTGACTCGTCGGAAAAGGCAATCCTTTCCCTATCAGCGGAGGTACAATTCTGATACTGCCGTGCAAATGTAAGTCTTTTCTGCCAATGCACCTCCGTGAGCATAGGTGAAATGACCATCCGTAGCCCCATACGCTGCAGGGTTTCCTGTACTGTCGTTTTAGACACACTTCCGGTAGCCCCCTGGTTCATTCGGCCAGTGAGTGGCTCCACTGTAGCGTGTCGATCGGCCCTGACGCACCTTCGCAGCCGACGTTCATCTCTGACATCAATGGCACTTAGTGCTCCGCAGTTTCCACTACGCTTATTTGCAATGGTGCCATTTCTCCAATCATGATACACTTTAACCACAGCAGCACGCGAACAGTTCAGAAACTACACTGTTTCAGAAATTCTGCCACCCGTGGGGAGAAAGCCGATCATCACCCCTTTTTGCAAATCTGATAAATCGCTCCTTTTACCCATGACAGCAACAAGTGATATGTTTTCAGAATGCCTACATCACACCTTATATACCCTCTAAGCCAGCTAACGACACGTTTCTTCTTTCACTGGCTGTTGACGCCAAAAGTAGGAGGTGGTCAGAATAATGTGACTCGACTGTGTATTTTCTTTCAAGATCTATACAGTTTTGCTGATCGTTTGCTTCGGCTTCATCAGAGCAAGTTGAAGTGTAAATGCTTAAATTATTGTGACGTCATCAACGTTCTGAGGGTCACAGATTATGCTGAGTTCTTTAATTGCGCTTCAAGGACATGGACACGATGCCATGTCGACGTCATCAACGTTCTGATGTTCACGGATGATGGAGTTGTACCCGTATGCTTGAAAGAAATCGAGTCGATACTGTAGTGACTCCGTTTATTTCAAGCGCGTGGAAACGACTTGTCAAAACCGGTGACCGTCAGAACGTTGACGATATCACAATGATTTAAATATTTACATTTTATTTTGTTGCAATGAAGCCGTTGCAAACATACAGCAAAAGCATAGGAGACCTAATAGAATTTTCATTATAAGAGGATCATTTCAAACGTTTTGCACACTGTGGATTATCTCTTGAAAAACTAAATTATTTCACAACATACTTTTACAGGCCTTCGAAGTAATCTCCATGTTTGTTTATGACAGGGGCCCAACGTTTGGACAAGTCTTGTATTCCACCCTCCGTTGTTGAGGAGGGGATTACTCGGGTCATTTCATTAGAAACATCCTGAATCGTATTGAATCGTTTCCTGCGGATTGGCTTCTTCACTTTTGGGAACAAATCATAGTCTGGTGGGCTTATGCCAGGATTGTATGGCCTGGGGAAGCAATTTCCATCCATAATTTTTCAGAGTGTCTCTTACTGTACGAGCACAACATGCTGATTCGCGTTGTCGTGCAAAATCATGACACCAGCTTCGAGCATTTCGGGACTTCTTTGGCGAATTTTTAGGCGCAAAACATTTTGCAGAAACCTTCTGTAGTATTCCGTTGATACAGTAGCCCCTTCAGCCATTCTGTCTGTTGCTATCATTCCAACCTTGTCATGCGCCATAATAATCATCAGCTTAACTTTTGATTGTTGGCTGTGGAATTTTTTCTGGCGAGTTGATTCTGAATCATGAAAGAAATACGTGATTACGCCATATAATACAAATTCTAAAGATGACAATTCGATTTTTGGCGTAAATGTGACAAGGATGGTAAGTTAGATAATATCCGAAAACTTGAAAATTTTTATCGTCCTGGAGCGGGACTCGAATCCGCGTCTCCCAGAAAACGCCCGGGTATGCTAACCACTACACCACCCAGGACGATCAAGTTTCCGATCAATTTGAATATATATAACCATCACAATTTTCAAGTTTTCGGATATTATCTGACTTACCATCCTTGTCACATTTACGCCAAAAATCGGATTGTCATCTTCAAAATTTGTATTATATGGCGTAATCCCGTATTTCTTTCATGATTTATCTGCTTCTCCGGGTAAAACACGGGATAAGATTCTTAACCGCCAGATTCGCTAAACACCAATGCCGGTTGCTTCGACTAGCGAATCATGTGATGGTTATATATTCAAATTGATTGGAAACTTGAAACTTGGTCGTTCTGGGTGGTGTAGTGGTTAGCATACCCGGGCGTTTTCTGGGAGACGCGGATTCAAGTCCCGCTTCAGGACGATCAAAATTTTCAAGTTTTCGGATATTATCTGACTTACCATCCTTGTCACATTTACGCCAAAAATCGGATTGTCTGCTTCACAATTTGATTCTGAATGTTTCCACTGAGAAGACAGATTTCAGTTCTTATTCAAAAATCTCGTATTAAGGTTTCGTCTATAGAATCAATTCTGTCCAAAAACTGTTCGCCTTCTATCTCGTACCACTGAAGCAATTCTTCAGCGATTCTTTTGCGTGCTCTTCACGCGGATTATGCTGAACCCATTTGGCAGCCACTTTTCTCTTCTGTAATTTTGCAGTTAGGATTCTGAAAACCGAAGCGGTAGACATGTTTGCTTCATATGCAATCTCTTCAGATGTTTTCCGTCGATCTTCTTCCATAATGCTGTTGACGATAACCACAGAAGTGTCGTCCGTTGCATCTGATGGCCGGCTGCTTCTTGGGTTGTCTTCGATGCTTTCCCGACCGAGAAGCCCACGTGACACTGTGCTACGATCCACTACACTAACCCCACAAACTTCACACAAAGCTTTATGGATTTCGGTTGGGGATTTTCCTCTCGCAAACTTCCAATTTTAATGTAGGATTGCTGGTCACTGCGGAAGATCTAACCTGACTCACTTTCTTCTTCCATTTCTAGGCCGAAATCTTTGGAACAGGAAGAAATTAGCCAGCAAACGTAGACACAACTTTGTATACTGATGTCTGACTCAAAACTGGTGCAACGATTGAAACGATTGCATCATCCTACAGGCAGGGCCTGAACAATGTGCAAAATTTCTGAAATGACCTACGTACGTATTTCGATTTGTATCTAACCCACAATAAGTGCAGTCAACGAATTGTTAGAGGTAATATCTATTCAATCCATTTGCAGAAGTTTTCCTGAAGATGTTCTTCCTTCCTCAGCTTGAAGCATCAGTATCATTTTCTAAAAAAATGCTCCATTCACATTTTGTTTCTAATTTTTATACGGACATCCTATTTCGCATTTAATAGTAGCTACAGCAGAAAAGATTCACTTCGAAGAAAGAAGGAGGACGGCAAAACGTTTCTTTTTGTGCATACGTCCTAGGTCAGGGATGCGTAACCTGCTGTTGCATACCCCTAGCTGTACGGGAAGGGATTTCACTGGAGTGGGTGTTAGACAACCATTTGTGAATAAAAGAATTTAAGCAAAATCAGTAATTTTGACCACATGCATTTATTTCAGTAGTGCAACTGAATTGACAGTTTTTCGCGCGCATGCGCATACTTTAAAAATGTAAGAACTCATATTGTACAAAGAAGCGTATTCTGAATAACTTGGAGAAATCTTCCCAGCAGTTTTCTTGCCAGTGAAAATAACCTATCACACCCAAGGATGTCTTATAATTTAATTTATGAAAAACCGGAAAGTTATTCTGGACATTAAGCAAAGGGAATTCCCCGTGATGAGTTTTTCGAAGCAGAATTCACATATCTGCATATTGATATATATAAAAGTCGTTCGGGTTATTTCAGCTGGTGTGTTATGTAGCACTTTGGGGAGAGTATTCAATGTTATGTAGCACTTTAGGGAGAGTATTCAATGTTATGTAGCACTTTAGGGAGAGTATTCAATGTTATGTAGCACTTTAGGGAGAGTATTCAATGTTGTGTAGCACTTTAGGGAGAGTATTCAATGTTATGTAGCACTTTAGGGAGAGTATTCAATGTTATGTAGCACTTTAGGGAGAGTATTCAATGTTATGTAGCACTTTAGGGAGAGTATTCAATGTTATGTAACCCTTTGAGGAGAGTATTCACTGTTATGTAGCCCTTTGGGGAGAGTATTCACTGTTATGTAGCACTTTGGGGAGAGTATACAATGTTATGTAGCATTTTTGGAAGTAATAGGTTACCAAATTGCAGAAATGTAGCAAACTTACTTTTAATTATTGAAGATATACCCATCACATTTAAAACATTTATGTATATATTATTTTCTTAGGTTCATTATGAGTTTCAGAACCTTTGTGAAATGTCTGTCTTTTTCCTTTCAAAACTGCGCATCTTAAACTTCCTTTTACGTACGTATTTTCTTGTGGCGTCTCTATGTGTAACATCAATTGTTCATCGTTATGCCTATAGTGACGTAATTCTGTGAAACATCAGTCGTCCAAACGTTATACTAAGCAACTCTCAGTCATCCATTGTTATGCTTAGTGACGTCACTCTGTGAAACATCTGTCGTCCATCGTTATGCTTAGTGTTGTATCCTTCTACATCATAGCAACACCAGTGGCAGTCATCACTGTAATTGTTTGATTACATTCACATCTTTCGTACACCAAAAACAAAATGATGTTTTCATTCCTTTTGTGCGATACCTCAGTTTTCAATGCAAACAACACAAAACTCATGTTAAATCTATTGATTCTCCTCTGGCTCCCAAGTACCTTAATCAATACAGACATCTGACCGTGGGCTAGGAACATCAAACAAAATTCATCGCTCTTGAACATCAAACAGAAGTCGTCATTATAAACGTGGAAAGAGCGATGACATCTGTTTGATGTCCCAAGTACCTGCTTCGATTTTCAACACAAAAAACAAAGAATTTGAGTCGAATCCATGATTTGCCCTTGTCCCCAAGTTCCTGACTCTGTTTTCAATGCAAAGAACACATGCATGTGCAATCTGAGACGTATATTTTAAATTAACTTTCCGCTTTAGTTTCTTTCCATATGTAAATCTTGAGTTTGTTCTCAGTTATACTTCGCACTTAACGTGATATCTTTTCTCTCAAACGAATGCTGTTGGCAACATAATTGAGGTGGAATGAACGTGATGTATGCCTGTTGTTATCATAAGAACCAGAGATATAAACTACGATACAACTGTTGCTTGTGGAGCGTTGTAAAGCGATTAATGTGGAGCATTGTGGAGCGATTAATGTAGAGCGTTGTGGAACGTAGCGTTGTTGGTGTGTGGTGTGTTTAATGTGGAGTGTTGATACCGATATGTTATGTTACGATGTGTTAGAGAAAACATCTTGAATAAAGCATCATTTCCGTAAGTTTTACTTCTGTTTTAAATGTTTCGTCTGGCCGTTAAGATTTAATTTAGGAACTCTTTCATTGTATAGTGATGCTTTAAAATAACGTAGCAGTACGAAAAGACGTTTACGTTATAAATCCCTGGTTCCTTCTTATTCCCACGTCTCTGCCTCTATTTTTAATACGTACAGCACATAACTCATTGGATCCATTATTAGCCCTAACCACCCCCTAGTTTCTGCCTCTGTATTCAATACATACAGCATATAATTCATGTAGAATTCATTATTTGCCCTGGTCCCCCTAGTTTATGCTTCTATTTTCAATACATACAGCACATAAGTCATGTGGATTTCATACTTGCCCTGATCACCCCTAGTTTCTGCCTCTATTTTCAGTACATACAGCACATAACTCATGTGGAATTCATTATTTGCCCTGCCCCCCCCCTTAGTTTCTGCTTCTATTTTCAATATAAACAGTACGAAACTCATGTGGAGTCCATTATTTGCCCTGCTCTCATAGTTTTTGCCTCTATTTTTCTATACATACGGCACTCAACTCCTGTGGAATCCATTATTTGCCCAAGTCTCCCACTGAGATCTGCTTCTATTTTCAATACATACAGCACATAACTCATGTGGAATCTATTATTTGCAATGTTCCCAAAGTTTCAGCCTCTATTTTCAGTACATACAGAACATAACTCATGTGGAATCTATTAATTTTCCTGATCCCCTTTAGAATCTGCCTCGAGTTTCAATACATACAGCACATAACTCATGTGAAATCCCTTATTTGCCTTGTTCCCCCTCCCTCCTAGTTTCTGCCTCTATTTTCAATACAAACAATATGGAACTCATGTGGAATCCATTATTTACCCTGTCTCTCAAGTTTCAGCCTCCATTTTCAGTACATAAAGCACATAACTCATGTAGAATCCCTTATTTGCCCTGCCCCCCCTTAGTTTCTGCTTCTATTTTCAATATAAACAGTACGAAACTCATGTGGAGTCCATTATTTGCCCCGCTCTCATAGTTTTTGCCTCTATTTTTCTATACATACAGCACTCAACTCCTGTGGAATTCATTATTTGCCCAGGTCTCCCACTGAGATCTGCTTCTATTTTCCATACATACAGCACATAACTCATGTGGAATCTATTATTTGTAATGTTCCCAAAGTTTCAGCCTCTATTTTCAGTACATACAGCACATAACTCATGTGGAATCTATTAATTTTCCTGATCCCCTTTAGAATCTGCCTCGAGTTTCAATACATACAGCACATAACTCATGTGAAATCCCTTATTTGCCATGGTTCCCCCCCCTCCTAGTTTCTGCCTCTATTTTCAATACAAACAGTATGGAACTCACGTGGAATCCATTATTTACCCTGTCTCTCAAGTTTCAGTCTCCATTTTCAGTACATAAAGCACATAACTCATGTAGAATCCTTTATTTGCCCTGGTCTACTTCTATTTTCTGCCTCTGTTTTTAATACAAACAGTACGGAACTCATGTGGAATCCATTATTTCCCCTGCTCCCCAAGTTTATGCCTCTACTTGCAACACAAACAGCATAAAACTCATATAGAATCCACGATTTGTCCTAGCCCCGAGTTTCTGCCCCAGTTTCAGTAAAAAAAAGCACAGACCTCATGTGGAATGTATTATTGTGTCCGGTCCCCGAGTTTCACTCCAGAGTGTGAGGGTAAGCTTCTTCTATAATGCCTGTAATGTCCCTATGTTACTTTTTAAGGAAAACCTATTCCAAAAAGTATGACAGAATCTATCTAGACAGTGAACACACCTTTCTTTTAGCTATTGTCACAGAAATACCATTCACTACATAAAAACTATACACAAATACAAAAGACAAGTAATGAGACAGCGCAGAGACGCGACTCCAAATGGTAGAGCTCATCCTTTCAGAGAGGTGAAGATGAGCTAAAATCTAAGTCCAGACATTTGAAACCTGTATCCACGTGTTTCTCTGATCTGTTTACCAGCAACCTCCCCTTGAACTTCTTCATCCTATTCTAAAGTGTAGCCAGACAACTAGTTTCAGTGGCAAAATTATTTTATAAGCGATTAGATAAAATCAATAATTTATAAAACTTCTATTTTTTGCTTAACCCGATGATTTGAAAGTTTCATTTTGTGAGAAATGAGTTCCTCACAAATAAATGGGATCATCATTTTTTAAATTAGCATATTAAAATTAATATAAGGCAGGAAAAAATTATGTAAAACAATGAAATTGTGATAGATTGTAATGAAAATGGTCAAAGACAATATTTGGTTCATTCAAAGGATGAATATTTTGCTCTTTCGTTTTGGCTCAGCCAATGCTCTTGGCACTCATTTCGTTTACTTATTTGGATGGATTTTCTGTGTCACCGTTCTTGTTACTTCCATGGTGTCGTTTATAATTAATTAAAATGGATGCACATCTTTACCGCTGCATTTATTCTATTCAGTTTTCGGGATGACGCGGTTTCACCTGGGAACTGACTTTATCAGTTTGGATTCCTGAACATAATCCTAACTTATGATTGCGACAAGTAAATATACTTCCTGATAGAGAAAATGCCACACCATGTACAGACCAAAATGCACACGCAGATATATCAAAGTAGGTCCTGAACATGTGATTTAATTTTCACATACAGACTAGGTACCAGTGGCCGAATATATAGGATGATCAATAATGAGTGTGGCCCCCATTTTGTGCGATACAGCGTTGAATCCAGCGTGGCATCGAGGCAATGAGAGTCCTACTCGCAAACCATGTGGTGTTGATCCGAACCCACAGTTCATCTTCATTTTGCTGGCGTGGGAAGGTACTCAACTGACGTCCAATCGTATCCCATAGATGCTCGATGGGGGAGTGGTCGGAGGATCGTGCTGGCCACGGAAGCATCCGCACACCGTGTAAAGCATTCAGGCTGATCCGAGCGATATGCGGCCGAGTTTTATCCTGTTGGAAAACGGCGTTTGTGATGCCCTCCAGATGCGGTAGTGGCACGGGCAGCAGCAACTCATCAGCATAGCGGCGTGCCGTCAATGTGTCCGTAATGCGTAACAGCGGTGAGCGGCAATTGACGCTGATAGCACATCATACCATGATTCCACGTTGCCGGTCCGTGTGGCACACCTTAATGGCGGAGGAATTCGTCCGTTGGCCACGTCGCATCCAGACTCTCACACGGCGATCATCCGTGATGAGACAGAATCGCGATTCGTCGCTGAACATCACACTGTTCCATTTGGCACCCCACGCATTTCTGGAGCAACACCACATCAAGCGGTGACGACGATGGCTCGTTGTTAAGGGTAGCTTTCGCAAAGGACGGCTGTACAGCAAACCAGACGCAGCTAATCAGCGCGACACTGTCCGCGTCACAAGCCTCCCCGTACACTCCGAAAGATGTCACCCATTGGGGCTTGTGGGTCCGCTACGGCATGACGTCGGATGTAACGATCGGTGCGCTCGGACGTCCATCTCCTTGCCCCGGTCCTACTACGACGTTGCACAGATCCTTCCTGGGACCACTGTCTCCAAATGCGACCGACGGTTGTAGCATCCCATTGCGTTTCTTCCGCAACACGACGCAAGGACCATCCGGCGGTGGAAAGGCCTACGATGACACGTCTCGTGAACTCATCCGTTTGACAAAATCGCGTAGGACGGCGTCTTAACGCCATTGCACACCTTGTTCGTTCTCCAGACATGGTTGCAGCAGAACCAATCACTTCTCGCGGTCGTGACGACTTCTCGACTGATGGCCTCAAAGACTGGTTGTCAGCTTATATCCCGCGCGCCGTTCGTGCGATTGGCCTGCAGATGCAATCATTTGCATGACTTGTACGTGTGCATCCACCCTGCAATTTGCATGGCGCTGCGTTCACGTCTTCGCGGTGTGACATTTTCTCCGTCAGACAGTGTATAATAAATTAGTTTTGCTATTAAGAATATATTCCGAATGTTACAAACAAGATAATACTATTAACTGCAAGGCTGCTCAAGGAAAACCTTAAATCGAACATTAGTTAACGAAATCGCCTTTTCGAAAAGTTGTAAAACTGGCGTAAACCGCCTGAAAAGTTAAAATCTGATCACCCTAATAAGTGAAATAGCAACATAAATTGGGTCTTGTCAAGCGGTCGACAAGAAACTTGCAGATGGCTGAACTTCTTTGAGAACGGCCTCAGCAATGTGGCTGCTACTGTAGCTTACGCCACACCCCCTTTTGGTCTTGTCAAGCAGTCCACAAGGAACTTGCAGCGTGCTGAACTTCTCTGAGCACGGTGCCATCAGCAAACCCACTTGGGACGAGGTAGTTGGTCAAAACAGAAGGAAAGCTTATCTGATTGTTACCATGCTCTCAAAAAATTTGCAGGATCAGTTAAATTCTTTTTTGTGCGCTTCTATTTGTTGTTCTTTGTAGGGAAATTATTTTGATCTTTTAATTTCTTGAATGGCGACTGCAATTTATTCAGTAGATTCTTTCTTGAAGAAATCGTTGTCTTCAAGAACTTCAAGAACTTTAGAGAGAAAATTGAAGTAAAATCCTTAAGATCCTGATTAAAAGTAAAAATATTAATAAATCCTAAATAAAATTCTTAGGATTTATTATTCCTGGGAAAGGCCTAAAAGTGAAGCTTGATCCGTATGCAATTATTTATACTTTTTCGCATTTATAGTACAGGGTGTCCATAAATGAAGTATACAACTTCAGTATGGTATTGAAAAAAAACCTACAATAAATAACAACTTACTTTTAATGTCAAAACATATGATAAATGTGAAAGTTTTTTTTAAATGGCAGTAGGTCTCCACGTGTGTTTCGTTGGTTGCCTACAGGATGAATGAAGGATGTCCATCACCACCCAAGTACGCTGCAGAATGTCAGGTGAAACAAGGAAGAAGGCTGCAGTAATGCGTTCTTTGAGCTCAGTGATAGATGTAACCTTTTTCTTGTACACAATGTCCTTAACAAAGAGCCAAAGAAGAAAAAAACCGCGTGGGGTAATATCAGGAGAAATGGGGTTTCCATATCGTCCGACCTGCACGTTAATCCAACGCCCTGGAAAATGGTGGTCTAAATATCTGCGTACATCCAAATGCAAGTGTGGGCACTCTATCTTGTTGGTTGATTATGTCTTGAATATCCTGGAGTTGTTGAATTCCAGGATGTCTTGAATATCCTGGAGTTGTTGAATTCCAGGATGTCTTGAATATCCTGGAGTTGTTGAATTCCAGGATGTCTTGAATATCCTGGAGTTGTTGAATTCCAGGATGTCTTGAATATCCTGGAGTTGTTGTATTCCAGGATGTCTTGAATGTCCTGGAGTTGTTGAATTCCAGGAATGTCTTGAATATCCTGGACTTGTTGAATTCCAGAATGTCTTGAATATCCTGGAGTTGTTGAATTCCAGGATGTCTTGAATATCCTGGAGTTGTTTTTTTCCAGGATGTCTTGAATGTCCTGGAGTTGTTGAATTCCAGGATGTCTTGAATGTCCTGGAGTTGTTGAATTCCAGGATGTCTTGAATATCCTGGAGTTGTTGAATTCCACGATGTCTTGAATATCCTGGAGTTGTTGAATTCCAGGATGTCTTGAATATCCTGGAGTTATTTTATTCCAGGATGTCTTGAATGTCCTGGAGTTGCTGAATTCCAGGATATCTTGAATGTCCTGGAGTTGTTGTATTCCAGGATGTCTTGAATGTCCTGGAGTTGTTGAATTCCAGGATGTCTTGAATATCCTGTTGTTGTTGAATTCCAGGATGTCTTGAATGTCCTGGAGTTGTTGAATTCCAGGATGTCTTGAATATCCTGTTGTTGTTGAATTCCAGGATGTCTTGAATATCCTGTTGTTGTTGAATTCCAGTATGTCTTGAATATCCTGGAGTTGTTGAATTCCAGGATGTCTTGAATATCCTGGAGTTGTTGTAGCATGTCCAGGTACGTTATAACAGTAACAGTGGGTTTAGTGAAAAAAAAAGGGCCCTATCACTTTGTCTTCCATTAGGCCAGCCCAAACATTAAACTTCGGGTTGTCTTTCTTGTGCTACGACAGCATGGGGATTTTCCGTGCCCCAGATTACGCAGTTATTTTTATTCACTCTGCCAGAAACATCAAATGTCGACTCATCAAAAGGCAATTAAGGCTGTCAAAGCACGATCAGATTCGTCTTAATATAGAGCACAAACACCACACCTCCCAACCACTATCTAAAAACGTAGGTTAAAAAACGTCTTTATTTACAATTAAGAGGGTGAGTTTAAAAGCTCTAGCGAGCACTTTCGCGAACCACTATGGTCGCATCATCAGGCTCAGGAGTGAAATCACTATGAGGCGGTACATGACTTATATAGTAACAGAGATGAGCATAAGATTACAAATATGTAAACGAAATGAGTAAAAGATATTAAATGTCAATCACTACAAACTATTTACAAAATTACCTAAATTATTTTGAGGGTTCCTCGCTTGGATGTTCCAACATGAGATCTCTCCAGGCACTAGGAACATAAGCAGGTATATCCTCATTGCAGCACTTAGGTCCCAGTTTTATAATGTGAAGACTCTCAGTAAACAACATAGAACTTTTTGTCGAGGCTGTTGATAGCAAGTTTGCATTGTCCCAATACGGTTTCAGGTCTCCCTCAATGACAGTTCTTGACAAAGTTGAAGTAACTACTCCTTTACGAATTACATATTTATGTTCAGCCCATCTGATTCGCAGGCTTCTGTAGGTCGAAGCCACATAGCAAAGATTTGCAGTTTGTCCATTAATGTCCAACAGTGGGATACTGTAAACACCAAAATGGAATAGAGTTGGTACTGTGTCTCTATCATGCCTAATCATAGACGACTCATCGCTGAAACAGATCTGTGAAAGGAATGTGACGTCTTCGTCAGTGCGTTTGAGCATGGTAGCATGCTCAAACTTCAGCAACTCCAGGATATTCAAGACATCCTGGACCGCAAATGCTTTGTGACGTAGTTGATCATGTGGTCGAAGTTTCTGCACTAACTGCACTTTATATGCATATAAGGCGTAGGTGTTTATGCAGAGCCTTGTGAACCGTTGCTCGCGGTAATTCGACTTCACGACTGACGACGCAGAAGGACTTCCTCGGGCTCCTTAGACAAGTCTTTCACCTTTTCGTACGAAATGGAAGGTCTCCCAGTGTTTTTGCCTTTCAAGACATATAACGAAGTAAATTTCTCCGTCATTTCTGTCCACGCCAGGATTCGAACCCGGATCCCCTCATTCCGGAACAAGTCACTCTACCAATTGAGCTATGCGGACTTTTATTCTGATTGCTATGTGCCTTTATGTCGTGTGCGTCCTGCTGGCAGGTACGTCACATCTTCCCCTCCCCGAAAGAGGGCCGGGGGCATGGCCCAAGGGTCAGCCGTGACCATGAATCGTTGCAGGCAGCCATCCACTGTAGAACGTGCACTTGAGAACTCCAAGTCAATATGGTGTGTGGAATGCAACGTCACACACATTTATTTTTCGAAGCGCTGGAGATGGGAGTCTCTGATTTTTCCTATCTCGCGGTGTGGAAAGAACATCACACCAATGCGAGATTTTGAACGGTCGGATCATCCGGATAGTTCGGGCGCCATTATAACGAAGTAAATTTCTCCGTCATTTCTGTCCACGCCAGGATTCGAACCCGGATCCTCTCATTCCGGAACAAGTCACTCTACCAATTGAGCTACGCGGACTTTTATTCTGATTGCTATGTGCCTTTATGTCGTGTGCGTCCAGCTGGAAGGTACGTCACAGACACTTCCTGTTGCTTTGACTTTATTTACCCATTGTTCGATGCTCCTTCGTGTCGGCGGCTGTCTCTTGTACTCGGTTCTGAACTTACGCTGAAGTGTTGTTAGAGATTTTGAGAACGAAAACCAAAACACACACGCTGCTTTCTCCAATGGGGAAGCCATATCTGTTGTATTCTATGTTTGAAGAGATTTTCCATTATATGAGACACCTGGCGCCATCTATTATCCGACTTAACAAACTTTAACACTTGTAACGTCTTTTGACGTTTAAAGTAAGTTTATTTCAAAAACATGCTGAAGTTGTATACTTCATTTACCGATACCCTGTCTAATACGCAGAGTTAATTCATATGTAATTGATTCATATTTAAGTTCTTCAAAAGAACATTGAAAATCGCAAAAAAGGTTACAAGGTTGATTGTTAATTGCACACTGAACAAAGGCACCGCAAAAATACACACATTGCCGTAAAAATCCGCGCACCAAGTAAAAACCATGCGTTTAACGCGAAACTCAGCAAATAGCTACAGTGAGGGCAGGGATGAAAATGATCAAAGTTTCGTGCGATCCCGCAAACCGCGCGTCCAATACCGAAGCTGCAAGTAACTCCACATTTCACGGCGCAAGGGACTCCATATTCGTGGCGAAGTGCACGATAGGAGTGAGGTGAGATCCCTGACCGATAGACATGCCGAGAAGCCGCCGTGGATGTGCGTGCGGGCAACTGACAGAGTTTGAAAGAAGCCCGTATCGTCGGGTTAAGAGAGGCAAGGTGGCCGGCGCGCCAAATCGGCCGCCATTTGAGCCAGTAGGACAGTACGGTGCGATCGTGTTGGGAACAATGGACACAGGAAGGCACCCAGACACGGAGGACTGGCTCCCGACGACCCAGACCACCAGCAAAGAGGACCGCGGGAACGTGAGAACGGCACGCACAGATGCAACGACGTCCTTGTCCAATATCCAGAGACATGTGGCGTCTGTACAAGGGACTCCTGTGTCCGCCAGAACCATTTCCAGGAACCTGCCAGAGGCGCATCTACACTCTCGATGGCCCTCACGTTTTCTGCCATTAACACCTTACTATCGTCGACGTCGATTGTAGTGGTGTCAACAGCGAGGAACGTGGAATGCTACGGTCTGGTGACGTATAGTGTTTAGCGACGAATTCCGCTTCTGTATGGGAACGGACGACAACTGTGTCAGAGTATGGAAGACCGCAGGTGAGCGTTACAGTCCCATCCTCACTGTACAGCGGCAAACGTCCGGAACTGCAAACCTGATGGTCTGGGGACCCATCGCGTATGACAGATGCACTTCCCTCGCAGTGATCCGAGGGACGCTGACAACCCAGCGCTATGTACAGGAGATCCTGAGGTCCCATTTGCTGCCTTTCCTGACGCGGCTGCCGGGAGCTATTTTCCAACAAGATAAAGCCCGTCCGCACACGGCTCGGGATTCGTAGGACTGTTTACATCATGCTACGACTCTTCTGTGGCCTTCCAGATCGCCTCATCTCCCGCCCATCAAACACGTGTGGGACCAGATGGGACGCCAGCTTTCTCCGTGTCCCAGTGTTCGTGATTTAGAGCGTCAGTTGCAAGAAGTGTGGGCCAATCTAACCCAGGATAACATACGGCGTCTCTTTGACTCCGTGCCGGACCGTATCACCGCATGTATCCGAGCACGATACGGTACTAACACTGACCGGATTGTGTACCGTATGTCCGCGGGAAATCGTCCTGCTGCTGTGATATTGCAATCACTTCTGTCCTTGGTATGTACCATCTCACTACTGAAATTTGATTTCAATCCAACACCTCCTTCTTGGTGCGCGGATTTTTATGACAATCAGTCTATTTCCCATTAAAAATAGGGAAAAAATGAAAATGTATTTTTCAAAAATTTGATTAAATAAGTAATTTTTAGATGATGCACAGCTCAATATGTTTCCTCGGCACTGGAGGTCGTTGCAGATTAATAAATCCGTATGTTCTGCACAGTATTCGGCGTAATATTTTATCGAATGTAAGGTTATAAATTTAACTACTAACACTACAAAGACGACTAATGTAATTACTGATGCTAAAACGGTAAAGAAAATGATTAGAAATTAATGTAAATTTGTATATAATTCAGGAAAACATGTGAAATTCCCTTTAATTTTCATTTATTATATTTTTTTTACGACGGATGGTGGAGGCTGAGCCGATGAATTCCAATTTCACGGTTTTACCCCTTCCCCTTGGGAAGAAGAAGGGATTAAACCTTGGACTTAAAACTAGTTTTACCAATGTTTACCCGAGGGTTACCCCTCCCTTGGACTGAAACCAGTAAACCTAAATCTTCTGGTAAATCTTCAAGGGTAAACCTTGAAAATTTACCAGAAGATTTCGGTTTACTTGAAGATTTACCCAAGGGTAAACCTTGATAAAACTACAACTAACCCCTCCCCCGTTCCATGGGGGAGGGGTAAGTTGTAGTACGCACATTTCCAGCTTCACGAACCACCACAGGGTGAGACATATCGAAATATTGCGTGGAAAAAGGCCTAGGAAAGATTAAAAGAGAGCTGCTGTTTTATATACACTGAATTTTCTTTAGCAAAAATGTAAAACCGAGGTAAAGGGAGAGGGAGAAGCATTTTCTTATTGCAGGTTCACACCTATGTAAAAGGTTAAAGAAAGAAAATACATTCTTACCGTTTCTCCCAGTCTCATGAGACACGCTGCCTGTATAGCAAGGAGAGGTGGATCTAGAATGGAAAATAAGTCACCTTAGCATAAGTACGAAACAAATGTTTCGAAGACACTTTAGCCGCAGAAGTATTTCAATGCGCATCCTGAAAGTAATGCTTCGTCCATCATAAGATTTTTATTTGTAGCAACAAAAATGTGAAACTTGGTTGCAAAATACTTGGACATATTGTTAATAATTCTACCCTATTCTAAGTATTGTCCATCATTTTCTATACATTTCCGCCATCTTCGAACCCATTGGTGAAATCAATTTTGGAAAAATTCCTGAGGCTGTCGTTTCACCCATGAGTTCAGAACCAGTTTAACGTCTGTCACATCATCGAAACGTTCCCCACGAAGGGTGTTTTTCAAAGGGGCAAACAGAAATAAGTCTGAGGGAGCCACATCAGGACTGTGGGAGGGTTGGAGCATCACCGCCAACCCCATTTTGGCAATAGCTTGTGAAGTCTCCCTTGAAGTGTGTTGGGGACGTGCGTTACCATGGTGTAAAACATCACAGTGAAGTGGAATGTGCAGCCCCGGTGGCGCAGTGGTCTAAGCGATGGCCTCGGATCATTCGTCCGTAAGGGGTCCGGGTTCGAATTCCGGTGAGGCATGGATGTTGTGTTTGTCTTACGGCACTGGCTCTCTCCCTTCCCTGGACCCAGTGACCCTAAATTAGGGACGGGCGACTGCTTATAGCCCATTTAGTTGCTCACGGTGGTCGTTAAACCTCCAATAAAAAAAAAAAGTGGAATGTCACGTCTTTTCCATCTGATAGTTTACTTTAGCTTATTCGATGTCTGCACATAGTGAGCACAGTTTATTGTTGCAACTCCTGGATGGTGACACGACGATCAGCTGTGATGAGGTCTTTCACTCGTTGCCTGTTGGCATCTGTCACTGCAGTTGCGGGTCTTCCACTCCGTTGTTAGTCCGACACTGAACCTTATCCCTCTCGAAACGTCTTCATCCATCTTCGGACATTACTGATATCGATTGCTGCAGCTGCTTACACTGGCAGACGTCTTCTGTGGATTTCTGGAGCCTCAGGTCCCTCCTTTTCCAGTGGTTCAATTACGGCTCACTGCTTCCCTCTGCCATTCATGATATTTATTTCCGTTTGTGAAAAAAAAATTGTCAGTGAAGTTTCGTTAAAATCACTTCAAAATTTCAAAAGTTATTAAGGAGGAGGCGTTACTTTCAGGATGCCTATTGTAGTTTACCCAATGGTCGTTGAAGGAGGTACAAAACTGATGGTTGCATATGTTTGTACGTATTATACCACGTGACCGTTTTTATTATTGGCAAACTGTCTCCAAAGAAGCTGCTCTTAAGTTGCGCTGTTACACGAAAACGCGCTCATCAGCTGCATTCGCAGTCGCTCTGTAAATTGAACTGGGTACTCAAGCATAATATCACGATTCTGAAACGTCAGAATTTCTGCATCACAATGTTTTTGACGTAGAACCAAGTCTTTCGCAGCATGGGATAACATCGGGAGAGTAGATACAACTAAAACGTGTCACACTTTGAACGCTTATATCTTCGAAACGAATAATCGTGCAGTAATAAATAATACATCATTACATAGTTTATAGAGTATTATTTATAACAAAACAAGTGCAACGAAAACATGTCACACTTTGAACGCTTATATATTCGAAACTAATAATCGTAGAGTAAGAAATAATACATCATTAGATAGTTTATAAAGTCCCATTTCTAACAGGACTGAACACTTATATCTTCGAAACTAATAACTGTAGTAATAAATAATACATCATTAGATAGTTTATAGAGTCCCATTTATAACAAAACAAGTGCAACGAAAGCATGTAACACTTTGAACGCTTATATCTTCGAAACTAATAATCGTGCAGTAATAAATAATACATCATTAGATAGTTTATAGAGTCACATTTATAACAAAACAAGTGCAACGAAAACATGTCACACTTTGAACGCTTATATCTTCGAAACTAATAATCGTAGAGTAATAAATAATACATCAATAAATAGTTTATAGAGTCCCATTTATAACAAAACAAGTGCAACGAAAACATGTCCCACTTTGAGCGCTTATATCTTCAAAACTAGTAATCGTAGAGTAATAAATAATACATCATTAGATAGTTTATAGAGTCCCATTTATAACAAAACAAGTGCAGCGAAAACATGTCGCACTTTGAACGCTTATATCTTCGAAACTGATAATCGTAGAGTAATAAATAATGCATCATTAGATAGTTTATAGAGTCCCATTTATATCAAAATAAGTTTCAACCCACCGCACCTTAACGCCTCAATACAGTAGCGTTAGAAAGCTAAGCTGAATTTCGCGTGATTTTGTTTCTCAGCACGCCGTTTTAAGGTTGATAATTAGTGAATAGATAAGGATAGCGATGACCTCAGCCCCGCATTTCGTAGCTGACGGTCAGAGCTAACATACGTATATGATAAATCGAAATAAAGTAGATTTAAAATTGATTTATTTTTTTGAATAAAAAAGAATTGGTGACGGAAATTTAGAAATGCTGCAAAATTCCAGGGAAAATTACTATAAAAATCGACGAAAGTTCTAGAGGAGAACGAGAGGAATCCAAAAAGCACCGCTTAGTTTATCAACCGAAAGGTCACGGGAATGTAAGGAGCGTCAAAAGCCCCCCCCAAGGATGCGTTTCACCCCAATTCGACTCTAGAGCCACAGCCTGCCACTTCAACTGCACAAATTGAGCTTGAACAGCAAGAACAGATGGAGATTAATGTCATATATACAATTCTTCAAATTTTCACACCGGGCATGGAATACAAATAAGCATCGCCAGCCTTCACAACTTCGCTGTATAATGAATGTATTACGTCTCAAACCTTTACCCCGCAGATGCATATTGAATCTAGACAAGATCATGAGCAACAACAAGAAGAGTACATCAGGCCCGAAACGTACCGCCAAATTTATAATAAGGCAACTAAGGAATTTAAAAAACTGTTTCTGAAGAACGATTTCTTCAGAAACAATTTTAGCAATAACTACTAACAACGATGATACTACGCCTTCTACTTCTACTAACATTACTTTATAACCAGCATAAGTTACTATAAATTGTATACAGTAAAAGTTGCTTTTAAGTAAATAAAGTAAAATATTTCTTTCGTTTTATTTCTTAAACTAGGGGCTGCGCCTCAAGGCTCGCCACGCTCGTTTCCAGAGTAGCGCTCGGGCCCTGCTGCCCGATCTCCAAGTATGTAACATAAAATAAAAACTGGAAAATTCATATAAATTTCAATTTTTGTTGCATGTCTAAGCAAATAAGGCTTGATATTCAGAAATTTCAGTTTTTTTTTTTTACTGTCGTTAATTTTTGGAAGGTCGGACTTCTGTCGTTTGAACTTATAGCACTTATTAAATTTACCACTAAGGAAAACAAAAGCGGTCCAAAAAGCCTTTCCGTAAACAGTTATGCCAAACCGTTAAGGTGGACGTCAAGTAATTTTGCTTCCTATACTTCCAATGGAAAAACTTTTGCACACATGTCCTTCACAATTAATGTGTTCCCAAGGATGAAAAATTGAACATCGATTAAAATAACGTCATATTATAACTTGGAATACATAATACTTTCTAAAACATAACCATAATTATATAAAAAATCAATAACTTTTCCTTTGGTGGTGCTGGAACCAGAAGAAAGATGGCGCCACCTGTACTTTGATTACGTTAGTAGACAAACAATTGTTGGATTACATAATTATGGTTATGTTTTAGAAAATATTAAGTATTCCAAGTTATAAAATGAAGCTATTTTAATATATGTTCAAATTTTCATCCTTGGGAACGCATTAATTGTGAAGAAAATGTGTACAGACGTTTTTCCATTGGAATTATTGGAAGCAAAATTACTTGACGTCCACCTTAAACAACTGAGACAGCTTTACCAACAACACATATGCATAGCAAATTCTCTGCATCACCATGGCAGCAGGTCACGGGACCAGAACGTTCCTCTGTGGTTATCATGAAGACAGACAAGCCGTTGGTTTCTTTCCTTTGCGTCTTTAAAAATTGCTTAAAAATCAGAAAATGACTTTTTCTTAATTTTTTTTTTATTTGTAAAAAAGGGACGACAGTTGTAAATTTATGCTGTAAAAATTGCAATACGTTATGATTTATAGTTTGCCATATATACTTTTTTAAAATGGATCCCATGGCGAAATAGAGAATTTTGTGAAATTTAGAGATTTAATTTCTCGTAAACTAAATCGAAATTCAAAAAAAGGGTGACGAGGTGCAAAATTCGGTCATGGCACTACATGCCTACAAAGTTGCGTGGTTCTGTTGCTATAAGTTTGTCCTGAACGCGACCTGATAGCACTTTTTTTCTTACCTTAATTTTTAAATACAATAACTCTTGGTGTATCGCTAGAATCGAGAAACGGGTTATTTCAAAATTTCATATTTCGTATTGAACATTACAAATTTCATATTTTCGTATTGAACACAAAAATATGAAATCTACAAACGATGTAAATTTCATATTTTTGTGTTCAATACGTTTTGCGTTGCGAGTTAGGAAATGCAAGAGTGTCGCAAAATTTCTGAAACAGCAGCAGCAGCGGCGGCAGTTACATTTTTTTAGAATAGAGAGAAACTTGATATCTGAAAAATCTCAAAGGAGCACAGTGGCAACTGTGCCGCAACCTACAACGTAGGGATACGTCACCTGTACTTCCTTTTTTTTTGTTGAAGGTATAACGACCACCGTGAGCAACTCGATGGGCTTATAATCAGTCGCCCGTCTCTAATTTAGGGTCACTGGCTCCAGGTAAGGTAGAGAGCCAGTGCCGTAAGACAAACACAACATCCATGCCTCACTAGGATTCGAACCCAGACCCTTCTTGGACGAATGATCAGAAGCCCAGCTGTCTTTCGCCGAATATTTCAAGGACGTAGAACTAGTGAGATAATGCCTTGAAATAGTGATAGTTGACGTAATTCTGAGTTGCAGTTGCGGTATAGTTGCTACTATGTCCTTTGACTTTTTATTCATTTTAGTTTTCCTTAAGAGCTTGAAGTACGATGAAGATCACAGAGTGAGACGAAAGATTTGGGAGTGCATCACATGAACCGTGTTTGATCCTTGATTACGCATGAAAGCCAATGTCCTGCTGGGCTAAGCCTTAGAATTCCCAGTTTGAGCCATGCCGATGAATTTGTATTAATAAGTATGAAACGAACAGGCCCTTGGACATTCGGGTATGACCGGAACAGACTATCTTAATAAATGCCAATGCGTATCTCTATCCAGAGTGACATCGACTCTCCTAGATTGTAACAAGTATTTTCAGCTACACTGCCCAACAGAATTATAGGACAAAGAGATACTGTAAGGAAAATTCTGTGCGATTTATCTTGTTAAATGTACTTATTTACGTTGTAAATAAGTACATTTAACAAGATAAGTTGATACGCTTCTCCAACTGTAGGTTGAAGAAGCGTATATGCTCCAGCTTTTTCCGTCTGTCCGTCCGTCCGTCTTCCTGTCCGCACGATAACTCGCGTAAAAATGGTTCGATTTCGATGAAATTTTAGTATGTGGTAGGGAACCAACTGGGGACGAACCCTGTTGAAAATGGACGAAATGGGGGTAAAGGTCACGACATAGGAGCGGGATCCATTCCATTGCCCATCATGCATCATAACCTGCGTAAAAATGGATTCGATTTCGATGAAATTTTAGTATGTCGTAGAAGATCAGCTGGGGACGAACCCTTTTGAAAATGGGTGAAATGGGGTGAATTCATTTTATTGGGGATTCATTTATTGCCCTTATGCTTCATAACTTGCGTAAAAATGGTTCGATTTCGATGACAGTTTAGTATGTTGTAGGGGACTACCTGGGAAAAAACCTATGGAAAATGGGCGAAACGGGGTGAAAGGTCATGACATAGGAGTGGGATCCATTCCATTTCCCTTATGCGTTATAACTTATGTAAAATGTTTCTATTGCGACAAAACTTTATCATGTTGTTCCGGAAGTATACTTTAGCGGTTCTGTTGAATATCTTCAAAATGGGGTCAAAGGTCAGGTCATAGGAGCGAGATTAATTCTACAGCCATTATCCTCATAAGTTGAGTAATAACTTTTGTAATGATTTCTGGTATGATGGAAAGCGTATCATAATCAATGCATTACATGATTTTACTAAGTTGACTGAAGCGATGAAAGATTTCCGTCTTTAGCACGATTTAATATGATTAAAAGATGAGAAATATATACAATTTAAAAACATGAGCACTTTGGAAGCAGCGGCTGCCTCTTCTTCAGATGTAACAAATAGATACACATTTAATCTATATATAATATAGATCATTGCATTGTGGGAAGCATGGTAAGTTAGCCAATAGTAATCTACATGCGTCAAAAATGTTGCGTATACTGTTGGCCCAATGGTCTGAAGAAAAAAACATGGAAATATATAATAGAAATAAATGGTGTAGGGTGAACATTCAATTTTAAGTTTGTATTAGAATTTATAATTTACATTTTTAATAAGGGATTTCCAAACGTTATGTAACTCATAGGGGGCATGTTCATTACAACATTGCTCACCGGAGGCCTCTATATACACACTTTCAGCAATTAAATGATCACCAGGTTTACTAGGAGTATTAATTATTCTTACATTGCTCCAGTCGGGATTAAGGTCATCTTGTGTAACAGATTTGGCTAGTGATGTACAATTCATGCCAATTTTAATATTGTATTTGTGTTCTTTAATTCGTAATGCAATATTGCGTTTTGTAGAACCCACATAATTAGAAGCTGCTTGTCCTGTAGTAGCCTTAACCAGAGGGATATTGTAAATACCCCACTGTCCCATTTTGCTATTTCGTTCACGATCCTTACGAACGACTGAAAATAAGTTTCGTGTACGTGAACCAAATTTCAAGTCATATGGTTTACATAGTTGTGTTAAGGCTCTCGTTAAATGTGGATTGTATTGCATAGAGCCAACATATATGGCATTGCAGTTGGAGTTTCTTAACAGGGTGGTATGTAAGGCATATTTAACCTTGCCATACACTTGCCTAATCAGATATTTAGGGAACTCATATTGCTCAGCCAAACCAAAAATATAGTTAACTTCTTGCTGAAATAATTCAGTAGTTGATGAATGTGAGTGAGCTCTTCTAAACAAATAGAATAATGCTGTCAACTTTTGTTGTTTAGGGTGTGATGAATGATAAGGTATTAAAACAGGTGTATGACTGGGTTTTCTATATACACAAGTGGTAATGCAGTTAAGGCTATAGTCCTTACGAATAAGAATATCCAAGTAAGGTAAGCAGTTATTAGCTTCAAATTCTATCGTGAGCCTGATAGTTGGGAACATGGATGATAGTTCGTTGGCGAATAAGTATAAATCATCCCGGTTGTGAGGCCATGCAACCAGGATGTCGTCAACGTACCTTAAATAAAGCAACGGGTGGTGAGGGAAGGAACCAAGGACCTGATTTTCAATGTGCTGTAACAAAATTTCAGCTAGAACAGCAGACAGGGGGGAACCCATTGGGGAGCCCTCCAACTGTTGATAAATGCTGTCTTTAAATTTGAAGTATGAACGTTTCTTAACAAGACGAAGTGCGTTCATAATAGCATTAATTTCTGAACTCGGGATATGGGAATCAGCAAGTTTTGCCTCAATAATTTTATGTGTGGCCTCAACAGGTACATTAGGGTACAATGAGACCACATCTAGAGATGCCAAAATGAAAGGCTGCGATTGTGGCTGAAGCGATCGCAGTCTTTCTATAGCCTTTGTGGAACTTTTAATAGAATAAAGTGAATCCACAGTATAAGGGGCTAAATATTGTGCCAAGGCTTTTTCTAAGGGTCTGGTGGGGCTAACATAGCCTGACACCAGAGGACGAATAGGAAAATTCTCTTTATGCAATTTAACCCGTCCGAACATTCAGTAATATGGGTAAGAAAATTCAGATTCAGTAATATGGGTAAGAAAAAGCACATTAACCAACTTTTACGCAATATTAAGCACCCCTGTCAGAACTTACTTAGCTTGATAACACCATGCATCCGTTGTGATAGAAACTCCACAAGATTGTGATGTATTTGCAAGCACTCTTACGTCAATTGGTCCGGAAGTTCCGCCAGAGTACATGGGTGTTAATTCCGGCGTTTCACCTTCCGTTCCAAATGATCCCATAGATTTTCAATAGGATTTAAATCTGGGGATTTGGTGGGCCAGTCGAGGTGAGACAGTGCTGCTAATTGTTCGTCATGCCACTCAGACGACTGCCTTGTGCAAACGGTCTAACCCTGTGCACACGGTAATTGTTGTCTTGGAAGGCAGGAGTGGCGATATGATGCTGCTCCTGGGCAAGTGGTAAAGGTCAACACTTCGTCATTCAGAATGTGAAGGTACGCATGCTGGTTCAAATTCAGCGTTACTGCAAAGAGTGGGCCCATTTCGTGGTACGAAAAACATTCCCAAAACATCAACTCCTTCCACCTTGAACATTACCTTCGGCAAAATCAGGATTAAAGGCTTCACTGGACCTGCGATGCACTCGACGCCTCCCATCAGTAGAGTACAAACAAAAACGAGTCTCATCAGACCAAAGTACTCGTTTCCAATCCTCCACAGTAAAGTTTTGATGCCTTTGAGCCCATTGATAACGTCCGACTTTGTGACTTGCTGTTGAATGAGGCCTATTCCGTGGTATTCTGCTCCAGATGTCCATCTCATGCAGTTCCCGTCGCAATGTCCTTTCGGAAATTGGTTGGAGTGGACTTTCATTGACTGTCTGGAGCAATTATTGCTTGGTTTGAAACCGATTAGCAGTTACTAGGCGTGAAGCATGGGTTCCTGTTGATGAGAATCGTTTTTCCGCCACGTTCCCAGTATTCAGTTGACGATGAACTACACCACTGTTTGTAGACCACTTCAGTGCTATTTATCTCCCAACAAATGTATCACGGCGCCCTCTGTGCAACCGGTAACTTCCTACACTCATTTCTGCTGGGGGTGACTAATTTTTTATCCGGCGTGTTTATCATTTAAAGCACATGCTGCAATATGCTGTGCAACTATATGCATATTCGCACAACAAGAAAACAATGACTTCTTGAAGGTGGTAATTGATCTTTAGTAGGCCGCCCCGGTGGCGCAGTGGTCTAAGCGATGGCCTCTGATCATTTGTCCGTAAGGGGTCCGGGTTCGAATCCCGGTCAGGCATGGATGTTGTGTTTGTCTTACGGCACTGGCTCTCTCCCTTCCCTGGAACCAGTGACCCTAAATTAGGGACGGGCGACTGCTTATAGCCCATTGAGTTGCTCACGGTGGTCGTTAAACCTCAAAAAAAAAAAAAAATCTTTAGTAGGGTGTTTGTGCCCCCCCCCCTTTGAACGGCTGAGACCCCTGAACCCCTTTTGTGGCATAGAATTGATGAGGTTATCAAAGAGGTTTTGGGGGAGTCTTCCACGATTTTGGGGGAGTTCCCAATGGGTCAAGGCAGGTGCTGGCCGAGCTGCAATGCGTCTGCCAAGGGTGTCCCAGACATGCTCATTTGAGTATAAGTCAGGGAAGCGTGCTGGCCACTCCATGCCCTCGATTTCATTCTACTGATGCATGTTTTCCACTCGCCAAGCTCTTTGAGGTTGTGACGTATATTCTAAATTAACTTTCCTTTTTAGTTTCTTTCCCTAAGTAAATCTTGAGTTTATTCTCAGTTATACTTCACTCTTAACGTAATATATTTTCTCTCAAACGAATACGTTTGGCAACACAATTGAGGTTGAATGCACGTGACGTATGCCTGATATAAGACAAGAAAGAGAGATAAAAACGAGGACTAAACTGTTGCTTGGCGAGCGTTGTTAAAGAGAGTGTTGTAAACAGAGCGTTGTGTTGTAGAGCGTTGTGTGCAGCTGTGTGCAGCTGTGTGGTGTGTTTAAATGTTGATACCATTTTGTATGGAAGTGCTACATCCTGAATAAAGCATCTTTTCCTTAAGTTTGACTTCTGTTGTTTACATGTTTCGTCTGGCCGTTAAGGTTTAATTTAGGAACTATTTCTTCGTATGATGATGCTTTAAATTAACGTAGAAGTACGAAAAAGACTTCTACGTCATAAGGTCCATAAAAAGGAACGAATCACTGACAGCTGCAGCATACGGCATGACAATGGGTCTGAGAATCTCGTCGATATAACTCTTGGCCACCAGAACACCGTTTCGAATGTTGTACAGATCCGTTCGCCCACCGATACTTATGTCATCCCAGACCATCATTCCATGTCTGCCGTAATGTCATGTTTCCTGTACAAAAGCTCGGTCATTTCGTGTACTGGATTCAATCCAGATAAGAACTCTTCGATTGTACAAATTTATGAATTTTGACGCATCACAGAAGAGAATTTGACTCCAGTCGTCGTGTCTCCAATCACGATGTGCCGCAGCCCAGTTTCTCGACGCCATGCGGTTAAAGGGACACACACCATTGATATACGTGCATAAAGGCCACCTTGGTGAAGGCGACTGCGTGTAGCTGGAGTTGACACCAGAAGCTCTCGCTGGGGCTGAGTAGTATTTTGCCGCCTGTTCCGACGGGCTGATAAGAATAGACAACGGTCGTCCCTTGCTCTAGTTGCTCGTGACAAGCCTTGACCTTCTCTTTTTCGAATACTTGCTGTATACTGGAATCGTGTCGACAGACGGTTAATGACACTTTTTGATATTCCAATGGCTTCTGCTCCCACTCGCTGTGTTTGACTTGTTTCATCCTACCAACAGCTCTCCAGGCTTGATATTCCAATGGCTTCTGCTCCCACTCGCTGTGTCTGATCTGCTTCATCCTACCAATAGCTCTCCAGGCTTGATATTCCAATGGCTTCTGCTCCCACTCGCTGTGTCTGACCTGCTTCATCCTACCAATAGCTCTCCAGGATTGTGATTCCAATGGCTTCTGCTCCCACTCGCTGTGTCTGATCTGCTTCATCCTACCAATAGCTCTCCAGACTTGATATTCCAATGGCTTCTGTTCCCATTCGCTGTGTCTGACTTGCTTCATCCTACCAATAGCTCTCCAGGCTTGATATTCCAATGGCTTCTGCTCCCACTCGCTGTGTCTGACCTGCTTCATCCTACCAATAGCTCTCCAGGCTTGTGATTCCAATGGCTTATGCTCCCACTCGCTGTGTCTGATCTGCTTCATCCTACCAATAGCTCTCCAGGCTTGTGATTCCAATGGCTTCTGCTCCCACTCGCTGTGTCTGATCTGCTTCATCCTACCAATAGCTCTCCACGCTTGATATTCCAATGGCTTCTGTTCCCACTCGCTGTGTCTGACTTGCTTCATCCTACCAATAGCTCTCCAGGCTTGATATTCCAATGGCTTCTGCTCCCACTCGCTGTGTCTGACCTGCTTCATCCTACCAATAGCTATCCAGGCTTGTAATTCCAATGGCTTCTGCTTCCACTCGCTGTGTCTGACCTGCTTCATCCTACCAATAGCTCTCCAGGCTTGTGATTCCAGGAAATCATGCTGTTGCGACATCGTTCGAACAGAAGGCTTCGAAAAAAGAAATACCACGAAAAACGCAGCAGAATAAGCCTTCGATTTTATCCCAATACGCGATTTATTCAATTTGACGTCACAGACACTAATTTGCATAAGGATATCTTTGATTCGTCTATCTAAGTCACACTCGACTTACGTTTTCTACTTTTTGGTAAGATGTCATACAACTGGGTAGCATAATGTTGCCAAAATGACATGCTCCCCAAATTATTTTGAGCAATGTATTTCATACCATCTAGACACAATGAGTTTCGAGGGTCATTGTGTCTAGATGGTATAAATTGAAATCATTGTGTCTAATTGATTCTTTCGCACAATTTTCACAACGAATGCTTAAAAAGTTCGGCCGCCCTCGAGGCCGAGTAGTACGTACCGTTGGCATTTAACGATAGATACGGGTTCGAGTCCTAGATAAGGAGATATTTTTGAAGTTTTGAAATGTTCTTGCCTGACCCTCCTCCTTTGTTGTTCTTCCACATAAAAATATTTTTTGGAAAGTTTCAGGCAGATCTGACTGTATTTAGATATCGCTCAAGTCAGTTGAAATATTCACTTACCGTATTATCCCCGTCGCCCGACTTCTCCATTCACTTTCTCTTGCCTTATTTGACTTAAGTGTCAATCAAATACTCCACATAAATAAGGTGATTCTATTTTTATTTTTATTTCATGTAGTTGGAAAATCCTGTACAGTTCCAGAAACAAGCTTGCCTATATAAACCTTGAAGAAGACAATTCGTGACAGTTGTAGGACTGCTGATAAGGAAACTGCTGTGTTTAAGTAAAAGGCCCGTATTCCCATTCGACATGAACAGGATTGTATCAAGAAATTGAAGAAACTTCATAAAAAGTGGCTCAAGCTAAAAACAAATTTGCAAAAGCAAAACAAAACGTGTCTACAAGTGCACAAAACGTACCCACAAGTCTAAAAAAAGCTATGCTTCGGTCCCTTAATGAAAAGGGTGGCGGTTGACGAACCTCTTAAACGCATCAAGCTCAGCGGCAAAATTTCTCGTGATATGAAGATTGAAGATTTTGTGAAAAAAAAACACTATGAATTTCTTTAATTGCTTTAATATCCCACGAGATTATTTAGATTTTGATGCTGAAATGGCCAGCCCGGTGGCGCAGTGGTCCGGATGGGACCGGGTTCGAATCCCGGTGAGGCATGGATGCTGTGTTTTTCTTACGGCATTCGATCTCTCCCTACCCTGGAACCAGTGGCCCTAAATTAGGGACGGGAGACTGTGCTTATAGTCCATTGAGTTGCTCACGGTGATCGTTAAACCTCCAATAAAAAAAAAACAAAAAAAAAAAAAAACGGAGAATGAAATCAAAAACAATATTTATTACAAGTGGTAGGATAACATAGGTATCGTTAACCGGACTGCAGAAGAAAATAACTTAATCTCAGATGAGTCAACTTACAAGAAACTCTGATTTTCTCAATGTTAACATTGAATATAAGTGGAAATAATGCTCTGTTGTTGTCTTTGTTAGGCATAATTAATTTAGATAAGGATTTGTGTTTGGAATTTTTCATAGTAATTAATAAATTAGTATTTCTGCACTACTTGATGTATAATTTTATGATGTACAATATATGCAACCGCAAGTAAAACTTTGAGCATATTGAGCTACCACTAAATGTTAATTAAAATGGTACAAATTTTACACACATTATTTTTTTACATCGAGGAACACTTTCCGGTGGTCAGAGCATATAAATTGTTGAAAAAAATTCATGGTATTTTAAGGACCACCCTAGTGTGCTGTCCTACTCCACTGGCTCTCTCTTCTCTGGAATCTGTGGCACCAAATTAAGGACGGGCGATTGCTTATAGCTCATCTAGTTGCTCACTATGGTCGTTAAAATTCAAATCAGAACGAAGAAAGAGTTCGGTAAGTTCTCCATCGCATTTTCATCAAAATTGAGAGTGGCTGTAATACAGTATATAACCAAGAACAGGTAATAAAATAGAATACTATTTTTTTTAGAAATAATATTTAGCCATATATACGCATTGGCGTACATTTGAGGGCTTTAAAATGTTAGTATTTGGAACGACACTGTAAAAAATAAGTGGTGTGAATTCACGGAAAATTTCTGAAAATAACGTGCGGCAAAGTTGCCGGTAGTAACCGTGGTTTTATCCATTTCAAGTTTTTCCGTATAGTTTAACTGAAATTCCGCAAAACTGACAACCCTGCATTTTTCAGCCTTTTTTTTCAGATATAATCGTTCCGCTCGAGTCACGAATGAACCCGCACCGCTTGTGTTGGCTAAACAGGTAACGCACGCCTTTAACCACTGAGCCGCAAACACTCGGAAATTTGACTCACGTACATCGTAACAAAAATGCGGCGACAGTGAAATTTTCTTTGTCATTAATAAGAGTGATTTAGTCATTTTATTTTCTGTTGGAGATTATTTTATTATTTTTCTGAATAGGTTTGTAATATTTTTTTCTATACGACGACTTTTCACAAATTAAACATTTTTCATCTTCATTTTTCGAAGCAACAAAATGCGTTGTAACTTGATTTTTTTTAAACTGACGATAACTTTTAGTTATCCTTGAAAAGGCTGAAATGTGCTTTTTTATAGTATTATTTCACAATGAAAGCTCATAAATATGAAATTTGCTCTTGATAGCTATAATAACTTTTGTCTTAAGTTGTCCAAAGACTTATACATAGACATCGTATAACCATCTATAATATTAGTTAAGTACCCGGTTTCTTACAGTAATACAATATATATATATATATGAAATAAATGCTGCGCAAAAAAAGGGAGAGGAGAAGAAATATCCTGCGCCACAGTAAACGAAATTCATGCGATATGCTATCCACAATATCCGATCTCTCTACGGAACATCAAAATTATATAGATGACTGAAATTTAAAATTTAATCAAACCTCAAGTATTCTCACCAATCGCTCCTATTACCGGTAATTTCTCGTCATATGGATACGGAAAAAGTGAGAACAGAGTTTTCCCGTTAATATACGAAAGGAATTGCTGTAAGGTTTCCGAAAATTCTGTATTTTCCGTTAAAACAGAAATTTACCGTCAATATGAGAAAGAAACTGCGGAAAATTTTCTGAAAATTCAGAATTTTCCCGTGGTAAGAAAAATCCGTGAAATTCAGATTTCTTTCCGTCATTTCACGATAAAGGTTGTATTAGTAATAATCTTCGTTAATTCAAGGAAGAAATTACGGAAAGTGACTCGTGAATTTTAGAATTTTTTTTACAGTGTACAACTGTACATTTAGAAGGAAATACTTACAAGAGCATGCAAGGTTGGCACATCGTTGAAAAACAGTGTCGTTCAGAAACATTTTGAGATGAAGGGAGAAGACTGGGGTATAACAGGTACCCAACACAATCAGTGTTACGTAAAATATCGACATTTTGGACAAATTCAGTGCTTTCAATCTGAGATATCTTGGTACTTTGAGAGTTAACTTGCTTATATATCTACCGGTTTTTGTTGTTAAAACTCCGAGCACCGCCATTGTTTCGAAAAAATTGAACGAACAAGATTATGAAACAACGGATATACGAAAGACATACTCTAACTATACTAATGATCCGAATTTCTTGGCGTAGGATAGAAATAAAACTTTCGAAGCTGTCGATCATCAACCAGATGGCTTTTTCAAGGAAGGTAGACAGATAACTGCTATTTCTTCATTTAAAGGCATTTGCTTCATTTACTGTTAGAAGAATGCATTTCTCAACCAAAAAATTTTCTCTGACGAAACAAGAAGCAGATGTCTCAATCTTCAGTTTAATTTCTTTTTCCTTTGTATCAGCAGGTTTATTGTTCGCGATTCGAGAATCAGAATTTCATATGTGATTCCAATGCGTTTATCTTTCACGAGCGACGTGTTGCGCAGTCGCGCGTGTTCAACAAAAAGATAGGAATTGGCTTTTGGGCCAGGTCCGTGTGTTTTCCTAAAATTATAAATAATTTTGTAATTTTTATAATTCTAATATAAAAAGTTCGAAATTTATATATAATCTTAAATTTTAATACACTGGCGGAAAGTGAAAAAAGAACACCAAGAAGGAGACGTCTGATACCAACGAAATTTATACAGCATAATAACGGAATACAGAGGATAACGTGATCAAAACATTATGGCAAAATACAGCTGCATTTGCTGGTAAACTGAAAAATATCATTTCCGTGTAACATGGTTAGTACGAGGTTGAACCGCCATGAACTGCATCACACTGTACAATTCTGGCTGTCGTACAGATGTTGGATGTAAGTTTGGGGTATTGAGTTCCAAGCATCCTCAACCTGGACGCGTAAATCGGGGATGGTCGGGCTGGCCGTGGAGACCGGATAAGTCGTTGTCCCATAAAATCCCACACGTGCTCAATCGGGGACAAATCCGGTGAACGTGCAGGCCATGGAAGTCGTCTCACACTGAAGTGCATGTTGCGTTGCCCGTGCTGTGTGTGGGCGTGCGTTATCTTGCTGGAAAACACCACGACGGACCTACCTTACAAATGGCACAACAACAGGCTGAATGATGTTGTTGATGTAGGAGGTGCTGTTTAACGTACCCGGTACAAACACTAGTTGTGTACGGGAGTGATAGCTGATCGCTCCCCACACCAGGAGACCAGGTGTAGGCCCTGTGTGTCGCTGGCGGATGCAAGAAAGGTGGAGACGCTCCCCTGTGCTTCTGCGAACACGCATACGGCCATCGGAGTCTCCCAAGCACAATCTGCTTTCATCGCTGAACACGATAGATCGCCATTGGGTTCTCCAGTGCACACGTTGGCGACACCACTGCAGCAGTTCCTGACGGTGGGCTGAAGTCAGAGGTACACATGCCAGAGGCACACGTGCACGTAGTCCTGCATCCAGTTGAAGGTTGCGGATTGTTCGCACAGTCACCTCAGGTGCAACGGCAGCTCGGATTTGCGTCGCAGTGGATGTTCTGCCTGACAACGCCGCTCTTCTTATGCGTCGATCGGTCCGCTCATCAGTCCGTCTGTGACTCCCGGTTTCACGTCTTCTCGTGTGGGAATGTTCCTCGGACCATCTACGCCACCATCGTACCACCACCGATACTTCCCGTCCAATTCGCTCAGCAATACGACGATACGACCACCAGGCCTCGCGGAGTCCGACTAGACGACCTCGCTCAAAGTCCGATAACTGCTGAAATCCTACACGTCTTCCATGTCCAGGCATTGCAGCTTCTTCAGGGTCTTCGCACGTGTCCGTACACCGACGACTGATTACATTCACTTCGCCGTACTCCTTAAATACCACCGACGATAATTTGCATATTATGCCGTGCTGTGGCGTAAGCGCTCACCGGTTGGTCCCGAAACTAACATTACACCTACGTAAACTCAACCGCATTAAAATATGTAAATTTCATGATTGTCCGCCAATTCCTTCTAGGTGTTCTTTTTTCACTTTCCGCTAGTGTATATGGTGATTCACTCGCGACTGAACACTTATTTTTTATTAAAAAAATAAGTGTCAAAAAAAATTTGCTAAAAAAAATGGCGCTGTTTTTGATTGCAAAGGAACATTTGAATAAAATTAATGGAAAACATACACCGATTATGACCTAATATGACCGCCTTTAGCCCGCAAAGCAGCGGCAACTCGGTGAGGCATCGATTCGATGAGGTGGCGATAGGTATCCTGGGGTATCTGGTACCATAATGTCAACAGCAGGTCCTCCAGTTCACGTACATTACGGCGTGGTGGTGATTTAGTGCGAACGCGCTTTTCCAAGTCTAACCACAACTGTTCGATTGGGTTCATGTCAGGTGAATTTGGAGGCCAAGGCGTTAACAGAAAATCACCAGCATGTTCCTTGAGCCACTTCTTGACGATTCTGGCAGTGTGACATGGCGCATTATCCTGTTGGTAATGGCCGTCACCAGCAGGGAACATACTGGCATTGAATGCGTGAACTTGGTCCGCATTGATGTTCAAACACCTGACAGCTGTCAGAGATTGTGCTATTAGAATAGTAGGGGTCCCAAGCAAACATCGCCACAGCATACCACCACCCCCGACGGTCTGTTTCCAACCAACAGTACATCCACGTGCCGTAGCCTCCGTTGGTAATTAATCGGCGTATCCGCGCTCGGCCGTCTACGTGATGCACCAGGAATCTTGATTAGTCAGACCAGGCCACTTTCTTCCAATCATCCACGGTCCAATCTAGATGATCGTGGGGCCATTTCATGCGTTGTTCGCGATGATGTGCAGTGAAAATGGGGACACGGCAGGGTCTTCGGCCACGCAGGCCCATGCGCAGAAGGCTGCGGTGAACTGCGTTCTGTGACACATTGCCCTGATCACCACTGTTGTAGCTGGGGTGATTTTTCGCACTGTGGCCATGCTGTCGCTGTGAAAAAATGCGCTATTGTCACCGCTCCCCTCTGCCATCAGTGAGCTGCGGACAACGGCTCGTCGTTTGGCCATCTGTGCACCACTTTTGATACGTACTCACTACAGCGGCACGTGAACAATCCACAAGCCGCGCCGTCTCCGAAATGGTAGTACCGAGGCGCCGTGTCATCACAATTTGTCCTTTATCAGACTCCGATAAATCGGCAGTTTTTTCTTTCCATTCTGACTCCAAACACTATACTAACCGAAAGCCGCTCCTCGGGTTGTATATATGCTGCTCTGTGACTTCACATGCCCCACCGTTCGGTCTCCAGGCGTGCTCATTTCTCCGTGCTGGGCGTGGTCATAATGTAATGGCTTATCGGTGTACCTTGATTCGTGTAAAACATACATTGATTCTTTAAAAATTATTTGCCCAATGATACGGCGTTAGGGTCCCGCACACCAGACACCGATTTTCACTGGATGCAATGGCTCTTCATCAATGGCGTGGGGATTATCACTGGCCCACACCCGTGTATTTTACGAGTTTACATAGCCGGAGAAATGGAATCATGCTTCGTCAGTAAACCAATGTTATATCCAACAGGGCTGGGCGAAACATTTCGCAAATGATTGACAGTGGCTTTACGAAATCCAGTGGCTGTATATCGTTCACAGCCATGACACGGTACGGCTTACTCTTCGCCTGTTTGGCTGCTCTTTGACACGCCGAATACCATCGTCCAGTCTCTTGGGATAGCCGCCGAATAGATTTTCGTGAGGATGCCTCTTGCTTCACATTCTCTGTTATGTCCTCCGCCATCTGGGGTCGTCCGCCTGTATGCGGATCCACCAAGCTTCCCGTTCTGTCCATCTTCTTCGCGAATTACAAAATGGAGGCTGTGGTGGGTATTTTACGCGCACTAAATTTCTTCAGAAACTCCTTCTGACGTTGTTTGAAGGTACAGGTTACCTAGTACTGACACACAATGAACACGCGCTTTTGAATTGAGTACAACAACTTCATTCGACCTTCCCGCTTATACTGTCTGCGGAGACAAGCTATTATCCCACCACTACTAGATAGATGGCGCGTCAGTGCGGCGCCACACAGCTGCCGGGAAGACATTTTATTCACAGGTAACGCACGTCGACTACTACGTCAGGGAATAAAGAACCGCTCCGTTCGGGTTTCACGCTCATCGTATATTCCCCATCTCATATATTCCACATAACAAGTGTTCAGTCCCGAGTGAATCACCCTGTACTTTACTATATTCAAAAATCGTATAATTAATATGATTTTAATACTTTCCCATATTCATGATCAATAAATAGGATTTATTTCACGGAAATAGTGAATTAAAATACTAGGTGTGTGCAAACGTTCTACCCATTTTTCTAGCAGAGAAGAAAAACATTTCTTTTTTGCATAAATAATGTATCTATTCTTTTGCATAAATACCATTACTATCTGTGATCTCTTGCCACCTTTCTGGTAGTAATTGAATTCCCTTTCTGTAGAACTCCTCTGTTTAGAAGTAAAAAAAAAAACGCTTGTCCTGCAATTTCGACATCTTTAATTCATCGGCGGTTTTTCCAGCAAAGTTACCCCGAAGACACTGAAAACGGTGGTAGTCTTTAGGTGCGAGATCTGGGGAATACGGGGGATGGTGTGGATGGCTAAATCCAAATTGGATCTTACGTTGTCATGGTGCGAAGTGATGCTTTTCTAATTAACCCGTGCTGGACGCTTAGATTTCAATTTTCCTTTCAGACTTTCTAACTGTTGGCAGTACAGGCCAGAATTTTCCGTTTGATTATGTGTAAGCTACTCCTAGTTGATTACCACCTCCTTGACATGCCACCATGCAATTCAAAAGACCATTCTCGGATGCAGTCCTTCGCTAGAAGTCGACAAAACATGCTCACCAACTCGGTATACAGTCCTTTGACACTTTACATTTCTGTAAAGGACCCACTTTTCATCACCCGTAACTAATCGTTCCAAGAAAGGTTCATTTCTCTAACGCGCCAGCAAAGAAAGACAGATTTTCATTCTGTCCGATCGATTTCTTGCGTATACATCATGTGGCACCCACTGGTTGAACTTTGTGATAAATCCAAGCGAATGTATCCTGCTTTCTACTGTTACTCTGTGTACAGAAAACCTTTCTGATACGAGGGTCATAGCCAAAGTTCTGCACACGTTAATCTAAACCCGAAGCGGATGATGCAGTCGAGAACATGGTTACTTCATATCAAGCTCAGACTCTCAGCAACATGTGGGTACGAGTTTAAGTGGTGCTATAACGACACGCTATCACTTGCTGTGTGGACGTGAGAGATTTTGGAAATATAAGCGTGCAGCCCCTCAGATCGAGTCACGGCGTTAGATCAGCGCTCGTACGTGAAAATACTGTAGAACCCCCACGGGGAAAAACTCCGACACAAACCTGCACTGCCTTGCAAGAGCAAGAAGTTTGTGGGGACCGCCTCGGTGGCGCAGTGGTCTAAACGATGGCTTCTAATCATTCGTCTGGAAAGTGTTAGGGTTCGAATCCCCGTGAGGCATGGATGCTGTGTTTGTCTTAAAGCACTGGCTCTTTCCGTTCCCTGAAGCCAATGGCCCTAAATTAGGGACGGAGACTGCTTATAGCCCATTGAGTTGCTCACGGTGGTCGTTAAACCTCCAATAAATAAAAATTGTGGGGAAGGAGCTCTTGATCGGAGCACAATTATTCGCTGGGCATCGCTCTTTCGGGAGTGCCGAAGCAGCATCAAAAATGATCACCGCTCAGGCTGATCTCAAACGGCGACGGACAAAACATCTGTCACCATTATTACAACGCTTCTGGAAGAGAATCGCCGTCTGACAGTGGAGGAGATTACTCAACAGGCAAATTTGTCCACCATTTCTGTTCACCGGATTTTGACCGACTCACTTGAAAAAAATAAAATCGCCCCGCTCTGCGTGCCCCAACAACTCACCCCCAAGCTGAATGCGGCCAGAGTGAGCATTGCACAGCATCATCTCCATAGATTTCAAAGAGAAGGAAGCACCTTTCTAAACAGAATTGTCGCAATTCATGGGACTTGGATTCGTGATTTTGAGCTGAAACTGAGGTCGCAATCAGCGGAATGGAAGCATCCAAGTTCCCCACGTCCCTCAAAGTGTCGTCGGCAACAATCCAAAGTGAAGCAAATGATGATTTTTGCGTACAGTATCCAGGGTGTTGTGGTCTTTGATCAAGTGCCGGTAGGGCAGAATGTCAACACACAATATCATAGTGACTTTCTGAGGACCAAGTTGAAACCGCAAATGCGTCAAAATCGCCCCAAATTGTTGGGAGAGGGAGCGATCTTGCTGCATGACAACGCATCGTGTCATGATGCATAGTCAGTACTAGGACTTTGGTCGAAATATCACTGGGAAACTTAATCCCACCCACCATACAGCCCTGATCTCAATCCACCCGACTTTGATCTTTTTCCAAAGTTATTGGGTTGGTGCGAATGAAATGTCCGGCGCGAACGAGCAGTGGAGACAGGCCCCCATCACAGCGGAATGGAACCATCCACAGGCGCCACAGAGTTACTATAAATAGCTAGCACGTATGTGAAGAACAATGTTCAGGCGGGGTTTGTTGGAACGCAACGTGACTTGCAAAGGAAACATGCAGACGCCGGATTTGAGATTAATCTTCCTGTATGAATTTTAACTGGGCCATTCTGCAGGAATTGCTGCTTGAATCGTTAACAAAGCGTTTGGAGAGAATACAGCCAACGAACGAACCATTTGGCAATGGTTTGTGAATTTTCGAAGCGGAGATACGGACCTGCAAAACGAAGCACGGGGTCGCTTACTTGTTTTGGGTTGAAGCGGACCCCGAAAATCGTATCGTTATAGAGATGCAGAGGTAGGTGTCTACCAAATGATAGTTGTTCGGGGTCTGGCTGCCCTGGGTAAGGTAAAAAAGCTGGACATGTGGCTGCCGCATGAGTTGACATCTGCCAACAAGACTAGGCGTTTGGAAGTCTGCACGTTGCTGCTTGCCAGAAATAAACAGGAACCCATACTGCATCAAATCGTCATCTGCGACGAGAAGCGGGTTCTTTGTGATAATCGAAAACGATCTGCACAATAATAAAGCAAGGCGCAGCCTGCTGGACGGCATCCTAAGCCACCATTACCCACTAAGAAGAAAATGCTCCTTGTCTGGTGGTCCACAGCCGCGATAATTCATCAGAGGTTCTTGGCAAGAGGCCAAACCATCACTGCAGAACGTTTTCGTGCTGAATTACTGCAGATGCACCGGAAATTGTTGCAGAAACAACCGGCTTTGGCCATTAGACATGCTGTTCTTCTGCCCCAGGACACGCCCGCCATCATGTCGCACAATGAACAATGCTGATACTAAGTGCTTTTGTCTGTGAAACACTGCCTTCTCCTGCTTATTCCCCAGATTTGCCTGTGACAAACTTTCATCTGTTTCTTCGCCTGGATCACTTCCTGTCCGAGAAACAGTTCACGACAGATAACGTGGTTCAACGTGTAGTTAATGTCTTCTTCGAGTCCCAGCCACAAGACTTTTTTTATTCTGGGTTCATGGCCTTGCCGGACAGATGGCAACTATGTATCGATGCAAACTTCCTGTCCAGAAAACAGTTAGTTAAGTTCCTACTTTACCGTTCTCGCCGCCCACGTGTGCTGGTCCTTTGCCGGACATTTCATTCGCACCAACCCAATAACAAATCGACTAAATTGCATTCGCTACGAATCGCTGGACAAACTGTCATTGAACGTGACCCGAGTAATACGGCAGCTGAACAAAAGATGGCGTACTACGGGTCATCCAGGATTGTACCTCACCGCTGGCAAGCTGTCATTAGCAGCGGTGAAGAGTACATTGGATGTCCATACGGTAAATTTTCTCGGTTACTTCGTACTTTTCTCAAAAAATGCACAGTGAGATGAACTTTTGTTAGGACACCCGTAATTCTTCAACAGTTAGATGCTCCGCATTTAATATGGTTTGGTTGAAATCCTCTTCAGAAACCTCTGATATACGTCTAGAATGGGATTCATCTCTGCAGCTTCTGTCTCCTTCACGGAATTTTCGGTACAAATGGCGACATGTGCCTTCGTCTACAGCATCCTCGTTATGCATTTCATAAATGTCACGGCAGGCTTGAGCTGCATTTTCTCCTTTACCGAACTCATAAAGCAAATAATGCCTAATGTGATCCTTATTGTTCGATATGTTAACCCTTGAGAGACTTGTTTACGAACTAGATGTGCTTGATACCATTTTATAGTATATTTCTCTTAGCATGTTGGCCATCACACGCGCCATCTTTTATTGCACTTGTTACCTTAATTTTTTGGTTGGAATTTGCATCATGAAAAACGGGTAGGACCCGACAGGTTTCCTGAGAAAGTACACGCCCTCAGATAAGTGTCGAGTAGTAGCTTGTAAATGCTGAAAATGCCCCGATCAGACGAGAAAGTCTTTATATTTTACAATTTTAGTATCCCCACCCCCGACAGGTTTCCTGGGTGGGCACACCTCAGATAATTTGTTGAGTTGTAGCTAATAAATGCTGAAAAACTCCCAATCAGACGAGAAATATTTCATATTTTACACTTTTGGTATTAGCCCCCCCCCCCCCCCCCCCGACAGGTTTGCTGAGTAGGCACATTCAGATAATGTGTCGAGCTGCAGCTTGGGGGTCGTGGGCATGAAGCGGTCAAAAACGCATTTTTTATACGGCCCCTTAAAATGTTTGTTACCAGTTCTCCTATACCCCAGCAATACAGTTAAACAGACCAGGAAATCCGAAAACACGTTTTTTTTAGCACGTAAAAAAAAAAAATGATCGTGCTTATGTTATCGGTTTGTCCGTCCGCCCGGCGGTGCGTCTGCCTGCAGACACCATATCTGTGCAACTACACTGCTGGACAATTGCTAAGGACGGATCATAAACGGCTATATATCGCATAAAAAAGTAAGTGTGGTTGGATGCCAAGTGAAATAAAATAATGTCAGAATGCCAGGACATTACAAGAAACGACAATTTATTGTGCTCTGAAATCTAGAAGGCTTTGGAACGTGTTCAAGGGACAAACAGGCCATTTTGTGCAGAATACGTAAACGTGAAAAAAATGCAAGTTACCGTCCGCAGGCGTAAGATGTCAATACGGGATATGGCCACCTTGGAGGGCGATGCAAGATTCCACACGTCGTGTCATGCTTTGCACAACATTATCAAGCAGCTGTTGGGGTAATTTATCCCATTCCTATGTCAGTGCACGGATGAGGGTGTCCTTGTTTATTGGAGGGCATTGGCGACCAGCAAGACTCCTCCCCAAAGCATCCCACACATTTTCAATGGGATTCAGATCTGGAGAACGTGCTGGCCATACGAGGCGTTGAATATCCTCGCTCTCAAGACACTCCTGGACAGCGACTGTTCGATGACATGTTGCGTTGTCGTCCATGAAAATGAATCTATCACCGACAGCAACACGGAACATGCGAACATGAGGTAGCAGAACATCATTAATGTATCGTTGGCCAGTCATAGTCCCAGTTGGAAGCACATAGAGGGACGTACGGCCATTGATCATGATGCCAGCCCATACCATGACACTACATGTCGGATATCGGTCCCTTTCCTGTATGTTTGCTGGACAATATGCAGTACCACTATCACGCCAGATCAGTTGTCGTCGACAATCAGACAATAGACTGTATCTACTCTCATCTGAGAAGAGGACAGCAGACCAGTCGTTATCAGTCCAATTGCGATGTTGATGGCACCATTGCAAACGGGCGGTACGGTGACGTCTGGACAATGGGATGCACACAACAGGACGGCGGGCGTACAGTCCTCCTTCATGCAAACGTCTGGCGACAGTTTTTCGGGAGATCCGCTTGCCAGTAGCAGCCATAAACTGATTTGCTACCTCACTAGCTGTGCTGCGCCGGTGTCTTTTTGTTGATAGCACTATGTACCTATCTTCTGCAGGTGTAATACTGCGAACACGACCTCCCTCGTGACGTTTGCTACACTCTCCATTTGTTTGAAATGATTTCCAAAGCCTTGAAACAACACTGTGGCTGACTTCGAACTCCCTGGCAACATCTGTTATTTTTCGCCCTTCTTCAATCTTGCCAATAATACGGCCACGCGTAAAATCATCTAGGTGATGTCGGGAAGACATACTGAAGACATACTGGACATACTGAAAATTGCAAGTTCGTCAATTGATTCTTTCCCTTTCAACTTTGCGTTTGAACAACAACGGTCAATACGCGTCAAATCCTTTATATCTCTTATCAGCGCTATGACGTCACGAACAAGTTCGGCAATCCAAAATTTGCATACGCACAACACGTCTTACTGTATCCCGCACTTATGCTAATTTCCACATTTTCCTGCCTTCCATTTTATGGTTGCTTTCGTTGCTATTGTCATCCGTCCTTAACAATTGTCCGGCAGTGTATTAGTCAAATTTGAAAAATTCCTTTTGCGTTGGGAAGTTGGGAAGCTTGAAATGTGTGAATGATGATCCTTTATTTCGTTTTTTTTTTTACAATGTACATTTTACCGGTAGAGGGCGTAAATGCAGATGATGTCGAATTCAAAATATATTTTATTACATATGTTTGCTTCTAAGCATTCGATTGAAAAATTTCTTTTATCTTTCGATTCCATTTATGTCGAAGAGTATTTTAGGTATAATTACTTTCTCAAGTTACGCATACATTTTCCACTAGGGGGCGTAAAAGTAAGTTTCATTTTCCCCGATATCTCTTCTTCTAAAACTCCGATTTGAAAACTTTTTTCTTCAGCGAATACAACTCCTAATGGAAAATCTTTTGCGAGCAATTTCTAATTATTGGTGAAGAATATTTTGGCCACCAGGGGGCGTAAGTGTTAATTTTTGCTTCTGATGTATTTGCCATAAAATCTGAGCTTCTAAAATCTCTATTGAAAAAATTCGTTCGTAGACCGACACTACTCGCGTCGACAAACCTTTTTTGGAATATTTTCTTCTTAAAATATTGCATTATCTCTCCGCCAGGGGGCATAGACGTATATCTTATTTTTGTCAATATCTCTGCTTCCAATGGTTTGATGTGAAAATTTTTTTCTTTATTGGGGAAAGTTACCAGCGTAACGAGTTTTCCATATAACTTAAAGATTTTGAAGTTATTCATAGGCTTTCCTCTAGGGGGCGTAAATATGAATTATGTTTCCCCCGATATTTCTGTTTCTAAAGCTCCGATTTGAAAAATTCTTTCTGCACCGGATATAGCTCCTGATGGGAAATCATTTGCATATATTTTTAATTTCTGGTAGAAAATGGTTTAGCCACCCGGGGGCTCAAGTCTTAATTTCGGCTTCTGATGTATTTGCAGCAAAATCTGAGCTTCTAAAATCTCGATTAAAAAAAATTCGTTTGGAGACCGATACTAATCACGTCGAAAAACCTTTTAGGAATATTTACTTCTTAAAATAATGCATGGTTTATACGCCAAGGGGCGCATATATATATATATATATATCCTATTTTTGTCAAGATCTGTTTCTGATGCGAAATGTTTTTCATATAAATTTAAAATTTACAAGTAAATCATAGACTTTCCGCAAGGGGGCGCAAACCTAAATTATGTTTTCCCCGATATCTCTGCTTCTAAAACTCCGATTTGAAAAATTCTTTCTGCACCGGATATAGCTCCTGATGGGAAATCATTTGCATATATTTTTAATTTCTGGTAAAAAATGGTGTGGCCACCAGGGGGCTCAAGTCTTAATTTCGGCTTCTGATGTATTTGCAGCAAAATCTGAGCTTCTAAAATCTCGATTAAAAAAAATTCGTTTGGAGACCGATACTACTCACGTCGAAAAACCTTTTAGGAATATTTACTTCTTAAAATAATGCATGGTTTATACGCCAGGGGGCGCAGATGTATATCGTATTTTTGGCAAGATCTGTTTCTGATGCGAAATTTTTTTCATATACAAATTTAAATTTTAAAAGTAAATCATAGACTTTCCGCAAGGGGGCGCAAACCTAAATTGTGTTTTCCCGATATTTCTGCTTCTAAAACTCCGATTTGAAAAATTCTTCCTGTATCGCATACAGCTCGTGATAGATAATGTTTTCCATATAATTTCTAATATTTGGTAAAGAATGATTTGGCCACCAGGGATCATAAGTGTTAATTTCTGTCTCTTTTGTTTTTGCAACAAAATCAGAGCTCCTGAAAACTCGACTAAATTTTTTTTTCTTTGACCGATACCACTCACATAGAAAAAAAAAAACTTTTGAAAATACTTTCTTGCAAAAATAATGCATGGTTTTCCCGCTAGGGGCGTAGATGCGTATCTTACATTTGTCCATATCTCTGCTTCGAAGAGTCCGATTTAAAAAATTATTTCTTTGTTGGAAAGCGTTTCCGCTGCCAAATGTTTCTCATATTAATTCAAATTTTTCTTAATTCATAAATATGCAAATAGAGGACGTAAGTTGACCATTCCGTTTGCAATAGCATCTGCGGGATTAAAAACCCGATTGAAAAACTTCTTTCTTCGGTCAGATACTATTTTTTTCCAGACTGGTTCCATTGACTTTGTATAGATTTGATAAATTTCATTTGTGTCAGAACGGATTCAAAAGACGTGCTCATTACACCCGAGAATTCGGTGTCATCTTTCTTGTAATTTTTTTACCATTGCGATACAAAGAATTGGTCGACTTGGTTCGGCCCGGAGAAGCTCGGCCCGGCCTTGTTCTCTATACTAAGCCCGAACCGGCCGCGAGCCAGTCTAGCTCGTGCAGATCTCAGTTCCAGGAATGAAACTAAAACTAGAAGTCTTTATTGACCGTGAATATAGGAAAGTTGAAATATTTATAGCTTTTACATTTTCCAAATGTGAAAGTTATAGTTCCTTCGAAGCGCAAATAAGTTTATCCTTAACGCGCTTTCTGGTAAATGATGTCAGTTGTTCTTCCGGCAAAAATGAAGAGGTTTCTATTGTTGCCAACTCTGGAGTCAAATTCGAAATAACTATATAGGCCTGGCCATGAGATAAGCATAGGTGTTTCAAGTTGAGCCCAACAACTTTTAATGTTTGGCCGTGCACCTTCTTCATACTCATAGCAAAACTGACAGAGAAACGGATATCAGTGTTGCCAAGTCAGATGTACGAAATATAGCAAGGTTTGCCATGAAAAAGAGCATAAATAGCAAAACTGGGACATCAGCGTTCCCATAAAAGCTTAAAAATAGCATTTCAAGAAAAAAAAAAACAGCACTTCAGGAAACTTTACGCATTTCTCATACTTTAGTACTGCAGTTGTACAAAAACTTTGTATAGTATTCATTCAGTTGTAAAAAAAAAAAAAAACATAACTCATCAGAGTACCACATTTTCCAATAAAACTTAATCATATGCTGGCACATAATTTAAAGGTGCAGCAACGCAAAGCACAGAATAAGAGTAAATGAAGAAAATCATGTCTATGAAACCCAGATTCGTTTTAATGGATTATAATTAAACGTTCGGTGTAACATTAAACTGTTCAATAATGACAATACCATCATTATCACCCCTTTCCTTACAGTACGAGTATTTATCATACATTGAGTTTTCAAAATTTTTCACCATTTTGGTAATAATCTGAAAATATTTGAAACATTTTGCATCAAAATTCAAATGGCACCTAATTCTCAGTAGAGCCTGGAGCATTCAAACTTTCATGCAATTTCAAGTTTCATTTCTGAGAAAATTCATTTTGGAAAATATTCTTTCAACAACAGCTGTATTGCTGATGGGTACAGAAAGTACAGCTAAAACAGTGTCTGAAAGAATTGTAGATGGACTGCCCTTCACAGATACATCGAACACGCCCCCCCCCTCCCCGAAATCAATTGGATTTGTTGGTGCGCTACCTTTAAAGTACTCAACCCAATTCACAAACAGAAAATTCCTGTATCCTGTTTCAAGACCGTAGCCAGGAATTTTTTCGGGAGGGGACCAAAATGTTTTTATCGGTGAAGTATTCATTTCTTTTGATGATTGAATAGAAACTAAAATTATTTAGTTTCCAATTCAAAAGAACTATACCAACCCTTTCTTCCCCCACCCATTTGCGGGATTAGTATTTGTAAAATTTTCCTCATAAATTTGCGTTACTTGTAAAATTTCCCCCTGTAAATTTCCAATAAACATGAATCAAACACAACGGGAGGTCATTCCTTTAGATAACTGTTTTAATGATTTAAAAATTATGTTGAACCAATGTTTTGATACAAGCAATAACAATTACAGTATGTATCGATTGAAAGTTTTAAATTTTATCGATTGAAAGTTTTAAATTTTAAGGCGAAAATTAAAACATTTAACACAGGTATAATACAATTTGTACAAATCAGCAAATTCAAGAAATTTTTACATTAAGAAGAACAAATAAGGTTTACATTTTCACTCACCTTATAAAAAATTAGCGCACCTTAGTAGTATAAAAGGACCGATTCTGCCTCAAGGATGCATCCTTCTAGAGAAGGATGGGGGCGTGGCTTGAGGCAGAAGGATGGGGCGTGGCTTGCGACAGAAGGATGGGGGCGTGGCAGATGACGCTAGTGTGTTGGGTCGATGTGCTGCCCCCTAGCGGTGCTTCTTGGAACTTTTAATGGATCTTTGAGGGATGGCAACGACCTAGTCGGGGAAAGGAGATGTGCTGCCCCCTAGCGGTGCTTCTTGGAAATTTTAATGGATCTTTGAGGGATGGCAACGACCGAGAGGGAAAGGGGGTGGATATAGGGGGATGTCAACTCAATGTGCTGCCCCTAGCGGTGCTTCTTGGAACTTTTAATGGACCTTTAAGAGATGGCAACGACAAAGTGGGAGAAAGGGGTGGATATAGGGGGATGTCAACTCGATGTGCTGCCCCCTAGCGGTGCTTTTTGGAACTTTTAATGGATCTTTGAGAGATGGCAACGACCGAGTGGGGGAAAGGGGGTGTACGTTGCCCCCTAGCAGTGCTTCTTGGAACTTTCGATGTATCTTTGAGAGATGGCAACGACCGAGTGGGGGAAAGGGGATGTGTACGTTGCCCCCTAGCAGTGCTTTTTCGAACTTTTCTCGGGAGATTTATTGGACGTTGACAAATTTTGAGGAAGTCTTTCCAATATTTATTTTTTTAATTTTCTCGGGAGATTTACTGGACTTTGTCAAATTTTTGAAGGAAGTTTTTTTGTCGTTTCCAATTTTTTTACTCATATTTTTTTTGTCCTATTTTTTCTCTCTAATTTATTTTATTAAATTTATATTTTCAGGAATTCCCTGAGGTATTATAATTTTTATAGACGTTGCATTATTTTTTAATTTTCTCGGGAGATTTACTGGACTTTGTCAAATTTTTGAAGGAAGTCTTTCCAATATGTTTTTTTTATTAAATTTATATTTTCAGGAATTCCCTGAGGTGTTATAATTTTTATAGACGTTGCATTATTTTTAATTCGTATATTTGTCCTCCCTCCAATTTTAATTTAGGCGAGGAAAGGCTTTGTTTGAAAAGATTTCGTTCCCGTTGATTCATGTTCCGCCATTTTAGTTTCACCACGTTGTCATTTTGTGAGCATGTGTTTTGGGATGAGTCACCATTTTCTCTTTGACTCCAGAAAATTTTGTACGACACGTGTTTCGGGATGAGTCATTATGATGAGTGACGCATTCGTGATAGCAGACATGACATCAGCCAACGTCGTTTTCTCCTCAGCGGGGTCTGCTTTATTTTATTTTTTTATTTTCTCGGGAGATTTACTGGACTTTGTCAAATTTTTGAAGGAAGTTTTTTCAATCGAAGCATTTCCTCAAATTTGTTTTATTAAATTTATATTTTTAGAACTCCGTGAGGTGTTATAATTTTTATAGACGTTGCATTATTTTTTTCATTCTTATATTTTTCTTCCCTACAATTTTAATTTAGACGAGGAAAGGCTTTGTTTGAAAAGATTTCGTTCCTGTTGATTCATGTTCCGCTATCTTTTGTCCGACATGTGTTTTGGGATGACTCACCATTTTCTCTTTGACTCAGAAAACTTTGTATGACACGTGTTTTGGGAAGAGTGACTGTGATGTGTGACGCATGTCGTGATAGCAGATATGACATCAGCCAACGCCATTGCTCCGCGGGGTCGGCGGTTGACGTCATTTGAGATTCTGTAGCCACATTAAGTTCCAAGACTGATTTTTTTTTCAATAACTTGATCAATTTGCAACGAATTTATTCCTTATTTTTTCCTCATAATTTCCGATTTTATATTCATAATTTTTCAACGTAACGATTTTTTTATTTTCTTTGAGGAGACTTCACGCATTTTCAACGGACGTTCCAACATAAAAACGTTTTCCAAAGTTTTGTGCTGCAGACATAATCTTAAAACACGATTGTTTATTAACGTATTTACGTGTTCATGGCATTTTTTAACGTTGTACCTTTTTCCACCGTACAAAGCCACAATTTTTTATGCATAGTTAAAATGTTTTTTTTTATTTCTTCATGATTATTCAGTGAAATGTACCCTTTAATGCATTATCTTAATCTTTTTTTACTAAATGCTTGCATACTCGTTAAACTTCTCGATGTACCAACATTATTTTATTTTCAAACTAACAACTACTTTTATCGAGGCTTTATTTTTTCTGTCTACGAAGAATTTTTTAGTTTATTCTCTCAAGATATGAAAATTAATTATAACGAAATCCTTTCACTTTTCTATCCCTAAGAATTTACCTTAAAATAAGTCCTGAGCTATAGTTCGCTTTGTCTGGTTAGAGGTGATTCATCAATAGTATGTTTGTGACCAGATAACGTCTCCGTGCAGTTACTGCCTGAAGCGATGACGCATGGGTGACGGGTACGTCGTGATGTCATCCTTGTGAACTTGGAATGTCATCATACTGCTTGAAGCGATGACGCACGGTGATGGGCTTTTCGTGATGTCATCTTTGTGAACAGATCCCAGAAGAATTTCAGAAACTGTTTCAACTTCGAACCAATGACGTTTCTTCCAATGTCGGGGGGTCAAAAAGGCATCCTGTTTGCTATAATAAAATTTCATACTTTCACCAAAAATCATATTTTTAAACGCGCTTTTTTTCATGTATAACTAAATTTTTATTGTTTACTCACCTCATCAAAGTCAATCTCATTCCTTTTCTTCATTTAGTTCGCTTTAAATTGAGATGTTTCAAAACTTCGCGTATATTTCATTCACTCAATGTCCGGTTCTCAAGTGTCTGTCCCTTCATTTTCAACTTCTGTGCATGCTGCATTTTTCTTTAGACGTTTAGTTTCATTAACCTTTTTTTCGTTTTAATTAGGTTTTCATTATCATATTTTTTTATTCATTGTCTCAGCAGAAAAAGCTTTCATTCTGGAGACATAGCGACTAAGTCCGTACTTCCTCTAAACATTTTTATTTCACGTTTTACTAATTCGTCAGAAAAGCAGGTGTTTCCAAACTCCCATAGTGAAAATATTGTATTCTCCTTATTTTACTTATTATATTTTTCCTTCTATTCAGTGTTATATGATTCTTCAAACTTTGGTTTATTTTTATGAAACTTCTTTTTTTCTTAGTTTTTTTTCTGATCCAGACTATCAATCTTTTCCTATCGATTTAATTACTCTTATTTTCCCATTCGACTTTACTTTTGAACAGAAATGTATCTAAAATGTTCAGGAGTATTTTAGTCTATAAGGCCGATTCTTCCCTGTTGCAAATAAAGTCATGTAGGATTTTAGTGTAAATGCCCCCAAATCTTTAGAACTTACTTTTCATAGTTAGATACTAATTCCTCGAGGTTTAAATTAAAACATGAAAGAAGAGTGTTTTACGCTCTCTCCAGTGTGTGAGCTTTCCCCAAGAAATTAACTTTGAATTTCCCCATGTTTCTGTCGGAAACTGAAAATCTCCTGCGACTGTTTTCACGCGTCTCTTGCTTACAGGAAAACCTCATATGGCATGAAATCACTTTGTTTGGCAGATTAAACTAAATTCTGGGTTTGAACTTTGAATGCAAACTCAAGCTCGCAAAAGCATAGTTTTCTAAGCAAACTTAAACTGTCTAAGATGACAAAAATCTAAAACTGCTGACTCAATGGGACAGAGCGTTTGAACTTTGCCCTTCATTCTCCATTTACGAGATCCGTCGTGAACCACTAGAAGGGAAGTAAGCAGACCCTGATTTAGTCCACTGTTTCCAAGGAAGGTAGAAAGCTAGTGTCGTAATTCAAAAGCTCATAACTCAAGCCTCCCCAGGATTCAATTTCGGACGAACGAATACTCAGATGTCAATGCTTAGACATTGAAAAATTACTTCAGACAAATATTTTCTTACTTAAAGTGCTTCAATTCAGAATTTGTACTACTTAAGATTTCCCTTAGTCAGTATTTTTTCTATCTTAAAAACTTCTAAAGGGTTGATTTTGAAAAAAAAAATAAAAAAAATAAATAAAAAAAAACGAGTTCCCACAAAAATGTAAAATTTCCTCAGATTGTATGAGGAACCAAAAAAATTGATGAAGCTTGAATGTTAACCATTTCTTTCTCTTCATGTTTCATTCCATAAACTTTCTTCAAATTCCTATATATCCAAGAATTTTGTTAAATGTCCAAGTTCGACTCCCCCAGAAATTTTCTGAAAATGATAGTTTCTCTTTTAAAAAAATTCCAGAATAAGAATCCCTTCACTGAAACAAGAAATTCCTATTCAAAGCATTCCATCCCTCTTACTACTTCAAATACTCTATTTGTAAATCTAAGGAAGTTTTGTTTTAATATTCATATACTTTTCCCTCTAACTTTAGAAGATATTGTCTTAAAATGTATGTACATATTACAATAGTAAAATATCTTACTACTGCTTGATGTTCAATTCACTTCACATTGTCTTAAGGAAATTCGTTCATTTTCTCATAACACATAGACATGTTATTTTTCTTCCCATTCACTTCAGAGACTTGAGATCAACTTAATGGAGTCCTTTGAGTAAAACTTTCATAGGAAAGCATAAATTTGCCCAAAAAGTACATTAAAAATAAACAAATGTTGAAAGTTCCTGTACAAGAAGGAAATTCTGTTGTAACTTCTAAACCAAAAAAGACAAATTCTAAGAAAATATGTAAAAATGTTCATTGGATTCCATATTAAAAAAATTTAGTTGAACAAAAGTGTCATTCTTTTTTTCTTTTTTAAATGTATGCACTTTCGGAACAGTTCATTCTTTCTTAGGGTTAAAAATGGAACACTTCATTTTTTCTTAGTGGACAGCTTTGAGAAAACACATTTCATTAAAAGCAGGGAAATTCTCATAGAATAACATGGGAAAACTAGTATACATAAAAAGACTGTTTCGAAACGAGTAAAAATCTGTTGAAGTTCGTTTTCGAAAAAGTTGGAAATAGAATATAGTAAAAACAGTCACAGCAAGTTCCTGAAAGTTGAAAATTGGATGTACTAAAAATGTCTAAGGAAAGAATTTTTATAAAACACAACTGCTTTAGTTTTCCCAGGCTAGAGGGGTCTTCAGTGAGAGCGCTTCTTCTTTTTCAACACAAAGAATGAAGCGAATCAGTTTGAAACATTTCAAACTCCCCGAAAATAAGCCGTGTACTCTGGTTTCGGCTCAATACTGTAAAGCATTGCTCTCAGACCAGTCGGAAATCCCCCCGATTGGCCGCCTGATGGAAAACATCAGGCCCGTTTCCCTTAATAAATACCCAAATATCCTTAAGAAAAGTCTTTAGCAAAAAAATACTAGTTCCCCATTAAATCAATTCATTCTGTTACTATTTTAAAAAAGAAATTTCTTTTACTTTTAAAATTCTTGAAAGCTTATTATTTTGACTCATTTCAATAAAAACACATAATTTCACTTAAATTTAGGTTAATGAAAAAATAATTTCACAAAATTTATATCTTAGAATGAATAAAATACTTACACTTAAATTTAGGCTCTGGAAATAGAAAAAAAAATTACTTTAAACATTTCCAAAAAAATATTTACTTTTTTTTCAGTAATTTACCTCCTCCCTCCCCCTTCCCTTACCCAAATTTTTAGGAGCCCTAAAAATGACTTTTTTCAACAGCTGCTGTTTCCTCCAACTCAATACAAGTCGTATTGGGCTACGTGCATGTCGTGAACCGTTTTCAACAAGTTCGTAATGTCCAGAGATTCTAAAAATTCTTTGGAGATGAGTCCCTTCGAAGCACACCGAAAGATTCCGCTACAACCACAGGTTGCAGCATAGCAACGGCGCAGGCAAAGTGAGTGCTAAACTTAATATCCATGGAATCAGAGCAGGCATGCTCCATGATGTTGTTAAGCAATTCACGATAGGGCAAGAGACATTCCGGACATCGAAACAGTAGGTTTACCTTTTCTTTTATTTGTGTCGTGAGCACCTCGGTCAAGATGAAAATCAACTCTTCATCAGAAATGTTCGTTCCTGGACGATTCGTACTCTGCAGCTCTAACACAGCTTTTCTAAAAATGGATCCAAATTGCAGCTGAGTAATGCTTTTCCATATGTCATCGCATGTCTCCAACAGTTCATCAAATTCTTTCCACTTTAGTGTGACGGAAATGGGGTTTAATCGACGGAAACCATGAACTCTAGGTGAGATCTGTTCAAAGGAATACACACAACTGTCCCCCACTTCTCCGGCAGGAGAGGAAGAAACAATCAGTTCACTGTTGACAATCACTTCGTCAATCCTAGCTCGGAAACTATATGAACGTTCCATAAACTTTCGGAAAGTTAGAGCTGACATAGTAATTCCATTTTTGGTGGGCTGGAAAGTTTGTCCGTCATAACGATAACTCCGGAGATGGACTCTGACTGAGTTTGTGAAATCAGTAACTTTCACCACAACTTTTCCTCCCAAAGGAAAATGATGGGGGTGAAGATCATTTGTAGTTGGAGAACGATTCATAATGATCGGCTCAGCTACGCAGGCTTTCTTAGCAACAGACGAGGAAGTAGTCGACGAACGCTTCATCATGATTCGGGAAATTGAATCGTTAGCACACAACAAGGAGGAAGAAGGCACAAGTGATTCGGACGAATGCACAAGACGAATTGACGGTGAAAGAGCACTGTCTTTATCTGGTTTGTTATCAGCAGACAAACAAACGGTGGGCCTTGGAACTGATAACAGAGGTTGGTAGTCATCCTGTTTACTGCGTGAGCGCGTGAATGAGTCATGAGACAATGGCGTCTGTGCTATCATCTTTCTGAAGGTTAAATTTAGCCTAATATTTGGAGCGTTCTTTTGACGCGGTAGACCATGACTCCAATAAGAATTCGTTGGCGGAAGCATCTGGAGTAGAGAACCTGATCTCAGAGTTAATGAAACTGGTTTAAATCCGTTCCTCTTAAAAACAAAATCTCTTTCTTTCCCGAGAGATACAGAAGCAATGCACGACAAAGGTTCTAAATCTGATTCATTGTCCATGTGAAATCCGATGCTATCTTTTCCAGTTCGGTATTTGTTTATTAAAACAAAGTTGAAAGTCTCCTCGCATTCTTTCTCAACAGCGAGCTTGATTTCTTGAAGCAATGGGGTCCAAGGGTAAGGTTCTAAAGTCAAACCGCTAAAAGTGTATTTCAGATTGGGGTCCCCGAAGGCAACATGCTGTCTTGGAATGTTATAACACTTTCCGAAAATTTTTATTTTTGAGAATTCACCACTCAAATATTCCACTTCATCTTCCAAACGAGAATAGTAATGAATCGCTTGAGCAAGGGAGAAGAGCTGAGAGTAACGAAAATTCAGATTTTCCTTGTTATGACGAAGAGACAACATTTTTTTCAGATCAACACACTCACACCAAGCACCAAAGCGATAATGAGGCAGGCAGGCAGGCAGGCAGGCAGGCTTGCGATAAGGCGTATGACGTCAGGTTTCCGAGAGATGAGTAAGCAGCTTTTCCCCCTTTCCCCGCCTGCTTATTCTGTCAGAAGGTCCTACCCTTTTGAAATGTTGGGGAAAAATTACTCCCCCAATTACGTTGACAACGAAATTTTCTAGAAATGCGTACATGAAGACACAATATTAAAGTAACAACATTCCTCAATTTATATTTAAAAAAAAAAAAAAAAAAAAAAAAACCTCTACTGGTTTTAAAGTTCCTTCTCTTGTAATTTTTTTCTCGCTAAATGCATCTTTGACAACCCCGAAAGCTGAACTTCTGTTCTTTTCAAAATGATTTGTTCCGAAATGGGTTCACTCCATGAGGAATGCAGATTCAAAGCAACGTGATCACTCGTTATTTCTGTACAGACAGTTAAAACTATGATCAGCAACAAATTTGAAAAAAAAAACAACATTGGACTGTCTCCACACATTTTTAAAGTGACGTCATTTGAGAGGAGGTTTTTCATGACAAATTTCTTCCAACAGGAAAAGAATGTATGCAAGCAGAGTAAAAAAATTTCGTCTCAAAATGTTTGTTTTGCTCACGTGAAGATATTTCGTCTCGATTTGCTCACGCGAAGACTCAATATTTCGTCTTGATTTGCTCACGCGGGGACAGTTGTGTGTATTCCTTTGAACAGATCTCTCCTAGAGTTCATGGTTTCCGTCGATTAAACCCCATTTCCGTCACCTAAAGTGGGAAGAATTTGATGAACTGTTGGATAAATGCGATGACATATGGAAAAGCATTACTCAGCTGCAATTTGGATCCATTTTTAGAAAAGCTGTGTTAGAGCTGCAGAGTACGAATCGTCCAGGAACGAACATTTCTGATGAAGAGTTGATTTTCATCTTGACCGAGGTGCTCACGACACAAATAGAAGAAAAGGTAAACCTACTGTTTCGATGTCCGGAATGTCTCTTGCCCTATCGTGAATTGCCTAACAACATCATGGAGCATGCCTGCTCTGATTCCATGGATATTAAGTTTAGCACTCACTTTGCCTGCGCCGTTGCTATGCTGCAGCCTGTGGTTGTAGCGGAATCTTTCGTTGCTGCTTCGAAGGGACTCATCTCCAAAGAATTTTTAGAATCTCTCGACATTACGAACTTGTTGAAAACGGTTCACGACATGCACGTAGCCCAATACGACTTGTATTGAGTTGGAGGAAACAGCAGCTGTTGAAAAAAAGTCCTTTTTAGGGCTCCTAGAAATTTGGGTAAGGGAAGGGGGAGGGAGGGAGGTAAATTACTGAAAAAAGTAAATACTTTTTTGGAAATGTTTAAAGTAATTTTTTTTTCTATTTCCAGAGCCTAAATTTAAGTGTAAGTATTTTATTCATTCTAAGATATAAATTTTGTGAAATTATTTTTTTATTAACCTAAATTTAAGTGAAATTATGTTTTTTTATTGAAATGAGTCAAAATAATAAGCTTTCAAGAATTTTAAAAGTAAAAGAAATTTCTTTTTTAAAATAGTAACAGAATGAATTGATTTAATGGGGAACTAGTATTTTTTTGCTAAAGACTTTTCTTAAGGATATTTGGGTATTTATTAAGGGAAACGGGCCTGATGTTTTCCATCAGGCGGCCAATCGGGGGGATTTCCGACTGGTCTGAGAGCAATGCTTTACAGTAATGAGCCGAAACCAGAGTACACGGCTTATTTTCGGGGAGTTTGAAATGTTTCAAACTGACTCGCTTCATTCTTTGTGTTGAAAAAGAAGAAGCGCTCTCACTGAAGACCCCTCTAGCCTGGGAAAACTAAAGCAGTTGTGTTTTATAAAAAATTCTTTCCTTAGACATTTTTAGTACATCCAATTTTCAACTTTCAGGAACTTGCTGTGACTGTTTTTACTATATTCTATTTCCAACTTTTTCGAAAACGAACTTCAACAGATTTTTACTCGTTTCGAAACAGTCTTTTTATGTATACTAGTTTTCCCATGTTATTCTATGAGAATTTCCCTGCTTTTAATGAAATGTGTTTTCTCAAAGCTGTCCACTAAGAAAAAAATGAAGTGTTCCATTTTTAACCCTAAGAAAGAATGAACTGTTCCGAAAGTGCATACATTTAAAAAAGAAAAAAAGAATGACACTTTTGTTCAACTAAATTTTTTTAATATGGAATCCAATGAACATTTTTACATATTTTCTTAGAATTTGTCTTTTTTGGTTTAGAAGTTACAACAGAATTTCCTTCTTGTACAGGAACTTTCAACATTTGTTTATTTTTAATGTACTTTTTGGGCAAATTTATGCTTTCCTATGAAAGTTTTTCTCAAAGGACTCCATTAAGTTGATCTCAAGTCTCTGAAGTGAATGGGAAGAAAAATAACATGTCTATGTGTTATGAGAAAATGAACGAATTTCCTTAAGACAATGTGAAGTGAATTGAACATCAAGCAGTAGTAAGATATTTTACTATTGTAATATGTACATACATTTTAAGACAATATCTTCTAAAGTTAGAGGGAAAAGTATATGAATATTAAAACAAAACTTCCTTAGATTTACAAATAGAGTATTTGAAGTAGTAAGAGGGATGGAATGCTTTGAATAGGAATTTCTTGTTTCAGTGAAGGGATTCTTATTCTGGAATTTTTTTTAAAAGAGAAACTATCATTTTCAGAAAATTTCTGGGGGAGTCGAACTTGGACATTTAACAAAATTCTTGGATATATAGGAATTTGAAGAAAGTTTATGGAATGAAACATGAAGAGAAAGAAATGGTTAACATTCAAGCTTCATCAATTTTTTGGTTCCTCATACAATCTGAGGAAATTTTACATTTTTGTGGGAACTCGTTTTTTTTTATTTATTTTTTTTATTTTTTTTTCAAAATCAACCCTTTAGAAGTTTTTAAGATAGAAAAAATACTGACTAAGGGAAATCTTAAGTAGTACAAATTCTGAATTGAAGCACTTTAAGTAAGAAAATATTTGTCTGAAGTAATTTTTCAATGTCTAAGCATTGACATCTGAGTATTCGTTCGTCCGAAATTGAATCCTGGGGAGGCTTGAGTTATGAGCTTTTGAATTACGACACTAGCTTTCTACCTTCCTTGGAAACAGTGGACTAAATCAGGGTCTGCTTACTTCCCTTCTAGTGGTTCACGACGGATCTCGTAAATGGAGAATGAAGGGCAAAGTTCAAACGCTCTGTCCCATTGAGTCAGCAGTTTTAGATTTTTGTCATCTTAGACAGTTTAAGTTTGCTTAGAAAACTATGCTTTTGCGAGCTTGAGTTTGCATTCAAAGTTCAAACCCAGAATTTAGTTTAATCTGCCAAGCAAAGTGATTTCATGCCATATGAGGTTTTCCTGTAAGCAAGAGACGCGTGAAAACAGTCGCAGGAGATTTTCAGTTTCCGACAGAAACATGGGGAAATTCAAAGTTAATTTCTTGGGGAAAGCTCACACACTGGAGAGAGCGTAAAACACTCTTCTTTCATGTTTTAATTTAAACCTCGAGGAATTAGTATCTAACTATGAAAAGTAAGTTCTAAAGATTTGGGGGCATTTACACTAAAATCCTACATGACTTTATTTGCAACAGGGAAGAATCGGCCTTATAGACTAAAAATACTCCTGAACATTTTAGATACATTTCTGTTCAAAAATAAAGTCGAATGGGAAAATAAGAGTAATTAAATCGATAGGAAAAGATTGATAGTCTGGATCAGAAAAAAAAACTAAGAAAAAAAGAAGTTTCATAAAAATAAACCAAAGTTTGAAGAATCATATAACACTGAATAGAAGGAAAAATATAATAAGTAAAATAAGGAGAATACAATATTTTCACTATGGGAGTTTGGAAACACCTGCTTTTCTGACGAATTAGTAAAACGTGAAATAAAAATGTTTAGAGGAAGTACGGACTTAGTCGCTATGTCTCCAGAATGAAAGCTTTTTCTGCTGAGACAATGAATAAAAAAATATGATAATGAAAACCTAATTAAAACGAAAAAAAGGTTAATGAAACTAAACGTCTAAAGAAAAAATGCAGCATGCACAGAAGTTGAAAATGAAGGGACAGACACTTGAGAACCGGACATTGAGTGAATGAAATATACGCGAAGTTTTGAAACATCTCAATTTAAAGCGAACTAAATGAAGAAAAGGAATGAGATTGACTTTGATGAGGTGAGTAAACAATAAAAATTTAGTTATACATGAAAAAAAAGCGCGTTTAAAAATATGATTTTTGGTGAAAGTATGAAATTTTATTATAGCAAACAGGATGCCTTTTTGACCCCCCGACATTGGAAGAAACGTCATTGGTTCGAAGTTGAAACAGTTTCTGAAATTCTTCTGGGATCTGTTCACAAAGATGACATCACGAAAAACCCATCATCGTGCGTCATCGCTTCAAGCAGTATGATGACATTCCAAGTTCACAAGGATGACATCACGACGTACCCGTCACCCATGCGTCATCGCTTCAGGCAGTAACTGCACGGAGACGTTATCTGGTCACAAACATACTATTGATGAATCACCTCTAACCAGACAAAGCGAACTATAGCTCAGGACTTATTTTAAGGTAAATTCTTAGGGATAGAAAAGTGAAAGGATTTCGTTATAATTAATTTTCATATCTTGAGAGAATAAACTAAAAAATTCTTCGTAGACAGAAAAAATAAAGCCTCGATAAAAGTAGTTGTTAGTTTGAAAATAAAATAATGTTGGTACATCGAGAAGTTTAACGAGTATGCAAGCATTTAGTAAAAAAAGATTAAGATAATGCATTAAAGGGTACATTTCACTGAATAATCATGAAGAAATAAAAAAAAAAACATTTTAACTATGCATAAAAAATTGTGGCTTTGTACGGTGGAAAAAGGTACAACGTTAAAAAAAATGCCATGAACACGTAAATACGTTAATAAACAATCATGTTTTAAGATTATGTCTGCAGCACAAAACTTTGGAAAACGTTTTTATGTTGGAACGTCCGTTGAAAATGCGTGAAGTCTCCTCAAAGAAAATAAAAAAATCGTTACGTTGAAAAATTATGAATATAAAATCGGAAATTATGAGGAAAAATAAGGAATAAATTCGTTGCAAAATGATCAAGTTATTGAAAAAAATCAGTCTTGGAACTTAATGTGGCTACAGAATCTCAAATGACGTCAACCGCCGACCCCGCGGAGCAAATGGCGTTGGCTGATGTCATATCTGCTATCACGATATGCGTCACACATCATAGTCACTCTTCCCAAAACACGTGTCATACAAAGTTTTCTGAGTCAAAGAGAAAATGGTGAGTCATCCCAAAACACATGGCGGACAAAAGATAGCGGAACATGAATCAACAGGAACGAAATCTTTTCAAACAAAGCCTTTCCTCGTCTAAATTAAAATTGTAGGGAAGAAAAATATAAGAATGAAAAAAATAATGCAACGTCTATAAAAATTATAACACCTCACGGAGTTCTAAAAATATAAATTTAATAAAACAAATTTGAGGAAATGCTTCGATTGAAAAAACTTCCTTCAAAAATTTGACAAAGTCCAGTAAATCTCCCGAGAAAATAAAAAAAAATAAATAAAGCCGACCCCGCTGAGGAGAAAACGACGTTGGCTGATGTCGTGTCTGCTATCACGAATGCGTCACTCATCATAATGACTCATCCCGAAACACGTGTCGTACAAAATTTTCTGGAGTCAAAGAGAAAATGGTGACTCATCCCAAAACACATGGCTCACAAAATGACAACGTGGTGAAACTAAAATGGCGGAACATGAATCAACGGGAACGAAATCTTTTCAAACAAAGCCTTTCCTCGCCTAAATTAAAATTGGAGGGAGGACAAATATACGAATTAAAAAATAATGCAACGTCTATAAAAATTATAACACCTCAGGGAATTCCTGAAAATATAAATTTAATAAAAAAACATATTGGAAAGACTTCCTTCAAAAAATTTGACAAAGTCTAGTAAATCTCCCGAGAAAATTAAAAAATAATGCAACGTCTATAAAAATTATAATACCTCAGGGAATTCCTGAAAATATAAATTTAATAAAATAAATTAGAGAGAAAAAATAGGACAAAAAAAATATGAGTAAAAAAATTGGAAAAGACAAAAAAACTTCCTTCAAAAATTTGACAAAGTCCAGTAAATCTCCCGAGAAAATTAAAAAAATAAATATTGGAAAGACTTCCTCAAAATTTTTCAACGTCCAATAAATCTCCCGAGAAAAGTTCGAAAAAGCACTGCTAGGGGGCAACGTACACATCCCCTTTCCCCCACTCGGTCGTTGCCATCTCTCAAAGATACATCGAAAGTTCCAAGAAGCACTGCTAGGGGGCAACGTACACCCCCTTTCCCCCACTCGGTCGTTGCCATCTCTCAAAGATCCATTAAAAGTTCCAAAAAGCACCGCTAGGGGGCAGCACATCGAGTTGACATCCCCCTATATCCACCCCCTTTCTCCCACTCGGTCGTTGCCATCTCTCAAAGGTCCATTAAAAGTTCCAAGAAGCACAGCTAGGGGGCAGCACATTGAGTTGACATCCCCCTATATCCACCCCTTTCCCTCTCGGTCGTTGCCATCCCTCAAAGATCCATTAAAATTTCCAAGAAGCACCGGTAGGGGCAGCACATCTCCTTTCCCCGACTCGGTCGTTGCCATCCCTCAAAGATCCATTAAAAGTTCCAAGAAGCACCGCTAGGGGCAGCACATCGACCCAACACACTAGCGTCATCTGCCACGCCCCCATCCTTCTGTCGCAAGCCACGCCCCATCCTTCTGCCTCAAGCCACGCCCCCCATCCTTCTCTATAAGGATGCATCCTTGAGGCAGAATCGGTCCTTTTATACTACTCACCTTGAAGATTTAATCAACCGATTTGAAATTTCGTCCGGTTGCACCTCACTCAGTATTGCAATGGGTTGCCAAAAATGCTAATCTACTCAGTCTGTTTTTTCCCGGTTGAGTTTCCTAAATATGCCTTCAATCGTCTAAGTATTGAAAATGTCCTTTCTGTGGAAATCGGAATTATAGCAAGAATCTGTAACAAGGTGTGTATGCTGGGAAAAGATTTGAATCGCATTGTAAAAGGGCCTCCATTGCGTTACCAGGTCTTGAATTAACATCTATGTTAATCCATTTGCTTCGCCAAACGATCTATGAGAGTACTGCTCTCTGCGTGTATGTTTTCATAAAATCCTTTGCAAGTCGTTGGCTCTTTTTCACAATTTAACAGAACATGAAGAGGTAGAAATATTTGAAGCGCTATGAGTAATGTCTTGTGAGTCTCGAATCGATCATTAATTTGTGTTCGCATGTGGTCAACAAATGGCACGAAAAGATTCTTCCGGAAATATTCTTCTGGAGTTTCTGATGAAATATTCCCTCTTTGAATCATCCTGGATGTAACTCTTGGCATTGTGATAACTCCATCAACTTATGTGATCCATTTTGACGCTGCATTAAAAGTAACACTGAATTTGTCGATGGCGTTACTTCTTAGATGGTCGAGGGAAGTTACCACGAGAACAAAATGTTCCAGTGATGTCGTCAAATCGCAGTCAACGTTTTGAAGAGTTTTCAACAGCAGTAATGTATACGAAAATACAAAGTCAAATTTGCAAAGTTTGACTACAAACTGGCCTTGGGTAATAGCTAATGAGCTTTTGGGGAGGATTTGCGATTTTTCATATCTTGCAAATTTTGTAACGATAGAACTACACTGCCGGACAATTGCTAAGGACGGATGACAATAGCAACGATAGCAACCATAAAATGGAAGGCAAGAAAATGTGGAAATTAGCATAAGTGCGGGATACAGTAAGACGTGTTGTGCGTATGCAAATTTTGGATTGCCGAACTTGTTCGTGACGTCATAGCGCTGATAAGAGATATAAAGGATTTGACGCGTATTGACCGTTGTTGTTCAAACGCAAAGTTGAAAGGGAAAGAATCAATTGACGAACTTGCAAGTTTCAGTATGTCTTCCAGACATCACCTAGATGATTTTACGCGTGGCCGTAATATTGGTAAGATTGAAGAAGGACGAAAAATAACAGATGTTGCCAGGGAGTTCGACGTCAGCCACAGTGTTGTTTCAAGGCTTTGGAAGTCATTTCAAACAAATGGAGAGTGTAGCAAACGTCACGGGGGAGGTCGTGTTCGCAGTACGACACCTGCAGAAGATCGGTACATAGTGCTATCAACAAAAAGACACCGGCGCAGCACAGCTAGTGAGGTAGCAAATCAGTTTATGGCTGCTACTGGCAAGTGGATCTCCCGAAAAACTGTCGCCAGACGTTTGCATGAGGGAGGACTATACGCCCGCCGTCCTGTTGTGTGCATCCCATTGTCCAGACGTCACCGTACCGCCCGTTTGCAATGGTGCCATCAACATAGCAATTGGACTGATAACGACTGGTCTGCTGTCCTCTTCTCAGATGAGAGTAGATACAGTCTATCGTCTGATTGTCGACGACAACTGATCTGGCGTGATAGTGGTACTGCATATTGTCCAGCAAACATACAGGAAAGGGGTCGATATCCGACATGTAGTGTCATGGTATGGGCTGGCATCATGATCAATGGCCGTACGTCCCTCTATGTGCTTCCAACTGGGACTATGACTGGCCAACGATACACTAATGATGTTCTGCTACCTCATGTTCGCATGTTCCGTGGTGCTGTCGGTGATAGATTCATTTTCATGGACGACAACGCAACATGTCATCGAACAGTCGCTGTCCAGGAGTGTCTTGAGAGCAAGGATATTCAACGCCTCGTATGGCCAGCACGTTCTCCAGATCTGAATCCCATTGAAAATGTGTGGGATGCTTTGGGGAAGAGTCTTGCTGGTCACCAATGCCCTCCAATAAACAAGGACACTCTCATACGTGCACTTACAGAGGAATGGGATAAATTACCCCAACAGCTGCTTGATAATGTTGTGCAAAGCATGACAGGACGTGTGGAATCTTGCATCGCCCTCCATGGTGGCCATATCCCGTATTGACAGCTTACGCCGGAAAGCCTGCGGACGGTTATTGCATTTTTTTCACGTTTAAGTATTCTGCACAAAATGGCCTGTTTGTCCCTTGAACACGTTCCAAAGCCTTGTGGATTTCAGAGCACAATAAATTGTCTTTCTTGTAATGTCCTGGCATTCTTACATTATTTTATTTCACTTGGCATCCAACCACACTTACTTTTTTATGCGCTATATAGCCGTTTATGATCCGTCCTTAGCAATTGTCCAGCAGTGTATTACAACGTAGATTTCTCTGAATCTCAATAAAGCTTCATGCTTGATATAATTCAAAGTGTTTCGCACATTGATATTAATGTCGTGTGCCTGGAAGCTGGTAATACTTGCTTGATGAAACCTTTAAGAACATCGTTATTTTTCACAGATGAGCTAAAAAAAGTTCCAACAGACTGAATTCTGCCTATACAGTTTCATACACGTACATGAAATTGTGCAAGGATCCCTTAGTGCCAAATGTAAAGAAAGTTCTCCACAATGGACGTATAAGGCCGAATAAAAAAAATAAAAGCCTTTGTTGAAGTTCAATTTCGAAAAAATGGATTGGGAATTCGGAAGGGGACCGGTCCCTAAGATCTTGGCTACGGCCATGTCCTGCTTCCAATTTTGACATTTGAATATTTTCATCTTTAAAATAATGAGGGAGATCAGTCACTGGACCTCTGGTTTGCGATAAGCATATTACTGGGCAATAATTTGCTAGAAATTTCAAATAATCAAAATTATTTACAATCCTTTTGTGTAATTGCACTCCGCGATCACTCGAAGTGATCAACAGCACAGTTAGCGAACGGAAATAAACCGACCAACTTTGTAGGATGGATGATGGAGTGTGAATCCGTAAGTAGAAAAGAATCTGGCAATATCAAAAATCAAATGAGGTAAAAAAAAAGAGTTACTCAACGTTTTATTTTCATCACTCTACGGTTAACTAACAACAAGCTCTGCATTTGAACTTTGTGTAGCCAAGTTGCTAACAAAGATACAAATTGGATTTGCCGCCGTTCTAGCACAGTTGGTTAAGTCACAGTGCACTGTTTCTGACGGGTGTTCGAATCCCGGTCCTGTCGGCCATCTAGTCTGCGGTTTTTGCGGGGTTTTCCGCACACACTGTGTTTGGGGACGCGAATGCGTTAATGGTTCCGTGTAAAGTCGGCCCCGAACTCACTTTGTCCCTTGATCCTCCAGGTTGGGGGGGGGGGGGGGCTGAGCTTGGGGCTAACGACCACATCTCGTGAAAAACATTTCTTTCGTTACGAATTCTCAGGAAAAAACTCCTTAAGAAGGCTTGATCCCACACAGTGCTGTCGAGTCATTGAAGAAGACAAGTTGGGTTTAAAGAAAACCAGCAAAATTCTCCCAGAAAATAGCAAATAGCATTCAGAAAAATATTATAGTGCTAGAGCAAAAAGAAAATAGCATTTTTGCTATAAAATAGCACGACCTGACAACACTGACGGATATGTGGTTGTAGCTGATTGCAAAACCAAAGTATGTTGTTCAGATAGAGGATCATAAGATATGTTTATGTCCAAACTTTGTTTCCACGATTAAGTTATTTGCTCCTATATATCACAAACAATTTTCTAGCCTCCCCTAGAGTTTACCACTAGCTACGGCCCTGACTTAAATCAAGCTATTCTCTTCATGCAATATAACCACAGAAATTTGAAAATTTTATCGTCTTGGTACGGTAGTCGAACCCGCATCTCCCGATTTGCGCTCGATTACGGTAACCATTACACCAAAGATGAAATCCAAACAACTGAAGCATTAATCTGAAACGTCAGACATTTTGAGTTCACTGCACTAGTCGAAACAAGCGCGTCTCATCGTAGCGCTAAGTTCCCGTACAGCACAAAACGTTTCAGATATGTATCAATAATGTTACAATCACTCATTTTCGTTACACTTTCAGAAATATCTTACAATTATGTTTCAGCAACATCTGTTTTGGAACATAACTCTTTGTACATTACGGTTACGTTAAAAATAGCATTCACCGATACTACTGTTTTATAGTTTCCATTGTACATAATTGATGCCTTGATGTTACATTCCGGCGATATTTAAGATTTTGGGTTTGGCAACGGCGTGGATGCGCATGCGCATTTATGCCATTTTACCAAAGCACTCTCGTAGTCGTATTTCCACGTGCTACTGGGATATTCTTTCATGATACTCGAGTTAGCTAGTTAGTTGATTTAGTATTTCTTCCTTTTTTTTTTTTTTTGTGATTCAAGATCATCTGAAAGTAAGTAATTGTTTTGATTATTATAATTTTTAAATTCTAAAAAGCATTCTATAAAACTTAAGTGTTGTATTAATATACTATACCAGCACTTTTTTTTTACTTGAAGCTGAGAAATTTCATATTGGTAGGTATTTAGAGAAATGACGAATTTGATTTTCTTTCTTTTTTTCGCTGAAATATATAGTCTATTCCACATGTATAATAGAAATTCGACACCCTCATTTGGGACCGATTTTTATTTCTTTTGTTAGCAATATATAAACGCCGCCACTGTTCCCAATGGACAGCGGACTGCGTTGAACCTGTGAAAACGTAAACAACTCGTAATACGACTGTTGTTGCTTTTGAAACAGCTGTTGACTGTAATATTTTTTATTGTGATTTTACAAATTTATTAAAACTATAATTTTCAACGTAGTAAATACGTAACAGTAACATGATGTCACAAATATCTTTCAAATACGTAACAGTAATGTAACGAAGTTACAAATATCTTTCAAATACAGTAACATGAAGTTGGTATGTTGAAGTTACAAAGACCTTTCACTGTAACGTATCGGTTATGTTTCAAAGTTATGTAACGTTTGAGGATATTCTGATGTAACCGTAAGGTTTTAGAAACATTACTGTTACATTGCGCAACGTATCTGAAAGTTTTAATGTTTCAGTGCTCTGTACTTGTAATCTATACAAAATATTCTGCACTGTGTGGGTTAGATCACCAGCAAATGAATATATATATCAAGTTGAAACACATGGAATAATTAATACTGACTTAATGAATGAAATACAGGGATTAGACCATTTTACAATACAAATTTGGAAGTTGTGAATCCGTTTATTGGTGTAAATATGACATGAATGTTAAGTCAGACAATGTCAGAAAACTTGAAAATTTCGTCATTCTGGAGCGGGGATCGAACCCGGGACTCCAGCATACTCGAGCGCTATCCAGGAGACTCGAGTTCGATCCCCGCTCCAGGATGACGAAATTTCAAGTTTTCGGATATTGTCTGACTTAACATTCATGTCATATTTACACCAATAAAGGGATTCACAACTTCCAAATTTGTATTGTAAAATGGTCTAATCCCCGTATTTCATTCATTAAGTCAGTATTAATTATCCCATGTGTTTCAATTTGATATAGCTACCGCCCTGTTGTTCAATAATTTAAGTGCCCGCTTTCTTACCGTGACAAAATATATAACACATGGGGCACAAAAGGGGAAGAACGGAAGAAATCCGGTGCCACAATAACCAAAATTTCATGCGATATCCACAGTATCCGGTCTCTTTACAGAATTCAAAATTTGATCATCCGACAGACGATTAAAATTTAACAGTTAATCAAACCTCAAGTATTCCCACCTATCGCTGTTATTACCCGAAATGTTTCGTTATATGGATAAGAAAAAGGTGAGAACAGTAGTATAAACGGACCGATTCTGCCGCACCCGCAGCCGCCACAGCCACATAGACTTAACATTAGGCTGCGACCGCAGCCAACCGCCTCCAATCGCATAGGTGTTTGTCCGACCGCCGCCATTTCCCCCCACGTGGTCGGCTATGACGTTAGTCCCTAGCAGCCAACGTTTTTTTTTTGTTTTTTTTTTGCATTTTGGGCTTTGAGCGCAGCTCGTGTGTTTCCCTCTGGTGTCAGTTGGAGGAATTTTATTTTAATTTTATTTATTCCCTGGTTCCAAGCTTATGGGGAATTTTTCCTTCGGAATGCGGCAGGACGTTAGTGGCTATCAGAAGATGAGCTGGATACGCCCCCTGCGGGGAGCAGCATCGGAAATAGGGGGATCCTTCTGGGATCCTTGGGGCAGAACCCGCTATTTCCTACTACTGAGAACGGGGTTTTTCCATTAATACAGGAAAGGAATTGCAGAAAGATTTCTGGAAATTCAGAATTTTCCGTTAACACCTCATACAATTTAGTGTCAATATAACAAAGAAATTGCGGAAAGGTTTCTAAAAATTCAGAATTTACCTTCCGTACGAAGAATCAGTGAAATTCGGGTTTTTATCCGTTATTTCATGGAAAGGCTTGTATCAGGACTATGCTTCGTTAATTCCCAAATGGAATCACGTAAAGTGGTTTACGAATTTCAGGAAATGTTTTACAGGGCAAGAAAACGAACGAAGTGGGAAAAACATTAACAAATGAATAATTACAATACTGCATTCGTCCTTCTACTCATCAAATATTTATTCATAAAATGCAATACAAACATATTTTTTCATAATTTTTCAATACTACATATATCTACTGCTGGATTATATACGAAAAATATTTCAGCTTCGTATTCTTGAAGTTTCAACAAGATGAAGGTTTTCTTTAGAACGACGGCCGCTTCAGGCATGGCTCGTACAATGGAGATTCACATTGCTGCAAAACGATAAAAAGAAACTTGCTAAAGATGTTAAATGATAGAACATGGAGCGAAAGTAATGTACATGACATTTTCTACTCGTGTAAGAAGTACTGATTCTTGTATTTGATCAAAGACTTTATTCACACCTGAAAAGAAACAAATGTAGCAAAGTGTTAACATGTTTAACTAGGAAGATGACACCGAGTTTTCGGTAGTAGGAAGCACGACTTTTCAATCCTTTCCGACGCGCATAAAATCTATCAAAGTTATTCAAAGTAAATGGAACTGGTTAAAAAGAAGATCAATCGGATTTCTACAATTTATGAAACATCCAGAAATTGAAACAGCTACTTGTTTTCCCAAGCGGTTAAAACGTATGTTACGGTTTTGGTGTCAAGACCCAAAACCTTTTTTTCTATGATTGGGCATGATAGAGACACAATACCAACTCTATCCCATTTCGGTGTTTACAGTATGCCACTGTTGGACATTAATGGACAAACTGCAAATCTTCGCTATGTGGGTTCGACCTACAGAAGCCTGGGAATCAGATGGGCTGAAGCTAAATATGCAACTCGTAAAGGAGCAGTTACTTCGACTTTGTCAAGAACTGTCTTTGAGAGATACCTGAAACCGGATCGGGACAATGCAAACTTGCTATCAACAGCCTCGACAAAAAGTTCTATGTTGTTTACTGAGAGTCTTCACATTATAAAACTGGGACCTAAGTGCTGCAATGAGGATATACCTGCTTATGTTCCTAGTGCCTGGAGAGATCTCATGTTGGAATATCCAAGCGAGGAACCCTCAAAATAATTTAAGTAATTTTATAAATAGTTTGTAGTGATTGACATTTAATATCTTTTACTAATCTCATTTACATATTTGTAATCGTGTGCTCATCTCTGTTACTATATAAGTCATGTACCGCTTCATAGTAATTTCACTCCTTAGCCTAATGATGCGACCATAGTGGTTCGCGAAAGTGCTCGCTAGAGCTTTTATACTCACCCTCTTAATTGTAAATAAAGACGTTTTTTAACCTACGTTTTTAGATAGTGGTTGGGAGGTGTGGTGTTTGTGCTCTATATTAAGACGAATCTGATTGTGCTTTGACAGCCTTATTTACCCTTTGATGCGATACACTGTTTGGGCTATGGAAAAGCCTGAATACACCCAGTCTGTATACAACCGGATCGTTTGGGATTCCTATAGCACCGGATCCCTTTTGGTACTTTGGTACTTATTTCATTTTTTTATTTCAGTATTGTTTTAAACATTTTATTGACAATTCCAAATTCTAATTGCTACTGCCTCAGCAGAGCGAAGTTTTTCCTTCATTGAAATTAACAAACAATTATCGTAGAACTACAACAACTCAAGAAAGGTTGATTAATTTAGCATTACTAACAATAAACATACATGATGTGAAAATCTGGATCATAACAACATAACTCATGTATTTGGCTGAGATAAAGACTGGGAAAATAAATTTTCTAGAATAAATCTGTGATAATTTATTAATTTTTTATGTCATTTTATATCTTATGCCCTCTGTTCTATGAACATAATATCTAGAAGTACGCAATCTTGTATATAAAAAGAATAGCTTCTATTTCGTAAACAGGATTTCATCCTTACATCCAGCATATTTCATATATATCTTGTATATACAAAGAATAGCTTCTATTTCGTAAACAGGATTTCATCCTTACATCCAGCATATTTCATATCACTGCATTCGTCTCAATGTGATACATTACAATAAAGCCTGGTACCAATAAAATTGACAATTTTCCCGTTGGATTTCAAAAAACAGGTAAAAAGTTCCCGTTTTCGACATTTATTTCATTGTCGAGCGCTATGGAAGATGCGAATGGTCATGGCTTTTATATAAATCCATAGAGCAGGGATGGCTAACTTATGACACGCGTGTAACTGGGTAGCAACACATATGAAAATATTAAAATTAAATAAAAATTTAGAGTCTTTCACAATAATAATTTTTCAACATCATGTCTGTAGTGTGTTCTTGCAAATAACCGAGCTCTGACAAGAAAAGTAATCTGGCCAAGAACTGTCCTCAAAAGGGGTAGTAAATCAACATCACCTTATTTAATAGCCTTATGCGTTTATTCCCAGAAGACAAGCGTCTCGCGCACACAACTGTTTTAGTATTTTTCTTTTTTATCATTCCGCTTCTACGGATTTCAACCACGAGACGTACACACCTACTTCGGCTCAAGCCTCACTCTCTCCTGCTTCCCCCTTACCTTTGCAGGAGGGTGAGAAACTCAATCTGACTGGAAGACGTGCATGAGCCGGCGAGTTTTTTGTGAGAACTGAAAGTAACCTTGAACAATGAAAGGAGCGATTCTAAACTTGGCAACACTGAGACGCCAGTTCAGAGCTTCAGTTGGTCAGTGAAGGTTGATTTGTTTGTAGACGCTGATTATTTCTCTTGTGCATTCGAATTGTTTCTTTGCTGGCGTTCTTGTATCCGGACCATGCAAACATGTTTTCGATGCCGAAAAAACAGAAACTTAACAAAGATAGTGGCCGAGTATTTCAAGAACAGTGGACATTGGAGTTCGGAGTGACTGAAAAAAAATTAAAGCTTTCTGTTGCCTTTTTATGGAAAATGTAGTGTCCCGCAAATTCAATGTTAAGCGTCATTTTGACGGGAATCAAAAAAATGTTTGTTCCATGTCAAATGAAGGAAGAAGGTAGAACATTTCACGAAAAGTGAAACAATATGAAAAACAATCGAAGTGTTTCGCATCTTTCTTCAGGCGAAGAACTAATAACACTGCGGCTGGATTTAATCTGTGTCATTGTACACCACAGAATGGGGAAACCACTTTGTGATGGTGATTTTTTGAAGGCAGCTTTCTTAGACACGCCTGACACATTATTGGAAGATTTTCCCAAAAAGTCACAATTAGGAATAGAATTGAGAACTTGCCAGCCATCAGAAACACTGTCAAAGATAGAATAACGAGAATGAGTGAAGATGTTTCGGACCAAGTTAAATATGATTTAAACAACGCCGATGTGATTTCAATACGTCTTGATCAAAGCACCGATATGACGTCACAATTAAGATTAGATGTTTTTGTTAGATTTCCTTGTGGAAATGTAACGAGCGAGGCATTAATTAAATTGCTGTGTTTGTCAATTACGATCACAGAGAAAGTTATAATATGTGAAGTGAAGCAGGAATTTGTAGTAATAATGGGGACTGACCTAACTTCAATAGTGTGCCACCCAGGTGGATCAGTGATCTAAGCAATGGGATTTGATCATTCGTCCGAGATGGGTCCGAGTTCAAATCCCGGTGAGGCGTGGATGTTGTGTTTGTCATACGGCACTGGCTCTCTCCCTTCCCTGGAGCCAGTGGCCTTAAATTAGGGACGGGAGACTGCTTATAGCCCACTGAGTTGCTCACGGTTGTCGTTAACCTTCAAAAAAAAATTATGTATGTGACTACTGATGGTGCCCATAACCTTGAAGACAACAGGTTATAAACTGAACATAAATGCGTTGGCTAGTAGCATTCATCATCAAGTTTCACACTAAGTACAATTTTTCAATTATCTTCTTACAAATTAAATCAGGTTCAAACTGAAATTGTCTTAGTCTTAAAACTCACCTACTTACCTATTCTGTTAATGTCATTTTTATAATATTCGGAAAAACAGTTTCATGACAAAATGTTAATTAAAGAAAACGCAAACGAGAGGTAGCACACTAGACACTTGAAAGCAGTAAAACAAACTTTAAGTGGTAGACTAGTCGGTTGAGGTTCGTCATCCCTGCCCTAGAGCGACCGCAGTGAACATTTAAGAGATCATATTCTAGTAACGCAGTTATTACGGCCAAAGGAGTTCAAAAGGACACTGATTGGATAATAAACAAGTACGTAAGTGCCTCTTTTTTACCCAGTATTCTAAATCATCATCAATCGAACAGTATTTTTGCCGGTCTTCTGTCTATAAAAACTATATAGACAGAAGCCCAGCAAAAAATATTTTTCTGGTATCCAAACACTCTAAAGGGGCGCTGGTGGCGAGAACACTCGCGGTCACCGATGTTCAACACACTTACACATATCCCTAGCCATGACTGATACTAATATTTCCATCGCCCAGTTATATGCATAAAAAAAGCTGATCACTTAATAATTCATTCCTGATATGTATCATATCATCATCACCATTATCAATGCACTGCTGGAAGAATGTCTCTTCAAGTTTCATGCATAACTGTCTGTCTTTATCCTCTCTTCTCCATGCCACTCCGCCGCCCCGGTGGCGTAGTGGTCTAAGCGATGGCCTCTGATCATTCGTCCGAAAGGGGTCCGGGTTCGAATCCCTATGAGGCATGGATGTTGTGTTTGTCTTACGGCACTAGTTCTCTCCCTTCCCTGGAACCGGTGACCCTAAATTAGGGACGGGCGACTGCTTATAGCCCATTGAGTTGCTCACGGTGGTCGTTAAACCTCCAATAAAAAAAAATGCCACTCCGGCATGCTTTCGAATTTCCTTCGGTCATCTCCCACGTAATCTTTTTCTGAATCTCCTCCTGTCCCTTGGAATCCAGTCTAAAATTTTGGTTGTCCGTCAGTGGTCCGTTCTTCTGGCAATATGTCCAGCCTCATTGTCTTTGAGGAATTTTACTCTGATCATGATGCCTTCCACTCTTGCCATTTTCCGGATCCAAGAGTTCTTGTCATCTGTCTTGGTTACACCAAGCCTGCATCTCTTCATGCTTTTACACTTCTATGCAGCCTTTTGTTATTGCAATTGTGATTGAAGGTTTAACGACCACCGTGAGCAACTCAATGGGCTATAAGCAGTCGCTCATCCTTACTTTAGGACCACTGGTCCCAGGAAAGAGAGAGAACCAACGCCGTAAAACAACCACAACATCCATACCTCACAGGGATTCGAATCATTCGAATCCCTGTGAGGATTCGAATGATTCGAATCAGACCCAACTCGGGCGAATGGTCATAAGGCATTGCTTAGATCACTACGCCATCGAGGCGACTATGCATGCAGCCTTTGTAGGTATTTTTTTACTTATGCACAGACATGACATAAGTAAATAGACAAGTGCCGTTATGCCATTTTTACTATGTAGTGGAGTCTGTATTGCATTGCATGCTCGAATTTCCTTTAATGTATTTTGCAGGACAACGTCAGTGAGAACTTTACACCAAACGAACGACTCAAGGTAGCAAAGGAACTAAGCAACTTTCAGAGAAAGACAGCTTCGCATTGCTGTACACCTACAAATTCCTCTTGCCACAATTAATGGAGGGCTAGTGAAATTCAAGAAGGCAAGCAAGGAAGGACCAGCATCATGTACGGGTCGCCCAGGGCCATCACATAGTTGCCTTCGAGCTGCCCAGCGTTCTGTGGAAATCAATCCTCGTTGCAAGGCCGCTGAGATTGCAGAACAGCTCCTACAGAGTTCTAGGACTGCTCAGCGGTATCTTTACTGAGTGGGCAATCATGGAAGAGCGGCTGAACGTGAACCACTTATGCGAGAAGCAAATATTCGTCGCCGATTGGTATGGGCGACAGACATGATTGAAAGACCCTTAGTGTTTTGACACACTGTCATATTCTCTCATGAGTCCCGATTTGCACAATTTGTAGAAACTGGAAGGGTCTGGGTGTGGCGACTGCCTGGTCAGGAATTCAGCTTAAAGCGCCTAGAGCCAACTCTGAAACATTGCAGATTTTCGGTCATGATATATGGGGAGCTATATGGATGTCTGGTCGTTCAGTATTCATGAAATGTGGAGGCTACATCAATGCACAAAAATACACCACCATCCTTGAGTGGGGACTGCTAGGAGGGTCATAACAAAAATTCTGCACACGTTGATCCAAAACGGAAGCGAATGATGCAATCGGGAAAATGATTATTTCACGTCCAGATCAGACTCTCAGCAACGCAGTAGTGTCAGAACGTCGCGCTGTCATTTGTTGTGTGGACTTGGGAGGGTTTGGAAATGGAAGCGTGCAGCTCCTCAGGTCGAGTCACAGCGTGAGACCGGCGCTCGTACGTGAAAATGGAAACACTGCGGGGAAAACTCCCACACAGATCCACACTGCCTTGCAAGAAGTTTGTTGGGAAGGTGCTCTTGATCGAAGAACGATTCCTAGGTGGGCATCGCGCTTTCGGGAGGGCCTAAGAAGCATCGAAGATGATCACCACTCAGGCCGATCTCAAACGGCGACAGACAAAACATCTGTCACCATTGTTGCAACGCTTCTCGAACAGAAAAACCGTTTGACATTCGGAGAGATTGCTCATCAGGAAAATTCGTCTATTATGTCTGTTCACCGGATTTTGATCAACTCACTGGGAAAATGAAAAATCGCCTCATCAACTCGCCAGAGTGAGCATCGCACAGGATCACCTCCACAGATTAGAGAGGGAGGGCGACACCTTCTTGAAGAGAGGGAGGGCGACACCTTCGCAATTGATGAGACATGGACCCGTGATTTTGAGCCGGAACTAATGTCACAATCAGCGGAATGGAAGCATCCAAATTCCCAAGCCCCTCAAACAGTCGTCGGCAACAATCCAAAGTGAAACAAACGATGATTTTTGCGTACGATACCCAGGGTGTTGTGTTCCCTGATTGAGTGCCGGTAGGGCAAAATTTCAACGCACAATATTATATTGACTTTCTGAGGACAAAGTTGAGACCAAAAATTCGTCAAAATCGCCCCAACCTGTTGGAAACGGGAGCGATCGTGCTGCATGACAACGTATTGTGTCATGGTGAGCGCCGGTACGGAGACGTTTGTCGTGAATTTATGGCTGGGGAACTTTATCCCACCCACCACACAGCCCTGACCGCAGTCCGCCAGACTGTGATCTTCTCCCAAAGTTAAAATATCGGCTCCGTGGCATTCGCTACGTACCGCTGAACGAACTGTCATTGGACGTGGCACGAGTAATACGTCAGATGAAAAAATGGCGGACTATGCGGCATCCAGAACTTACCTCACCACTGGCAAGCTGTCGTTAGCAGCGGAGGAGAGTATATTGAACGGCAAAATGGTACGTTTTCTCCGTTACTTCACACTTTTCTCAAAAATGAGCAGTGTGCAAAACTTTTGTCAGGAACCCCGTACTAATATTATCCATTGGTCAGATGTCAAAGGCTACATTCCTTGCTTATGCTTTCCAACCGTAGGTTGAAGAAGCGTATATGCTCCAGCTTTGTCCGTATGTCTGTCGCCACGATAACTCGAGTAAAAATTGTTCGATTTCGATAAAATTTTAGCATGTGGTAAGGACCAGCTGTGGACGAACCCTATGGAAAATAGGCGAAATTAGTTCAAAGGTCAGCACATCGAAGTGGGATCCATTCCATTGCCCTTATGCGTCATAACTTGCGTAAAAATGGTTCGATTTCGATGAAATTTTAGTATGTGGTAGGGGACTACCTACGGACACACCCTATTGAAAATGGGAAAAATGGGGTCAAATGTCACGACATAGGAGATGGGATTCATTCCTTTAGCCTTAAGCGTCATAACTTACGTAAAAATACGACAAAACTTTAGTATGTTGTTTCGGAGATGTACTGAACTGGTTCTGTTGAATATGATCCAAATGGAGTCAAATGTCATGGCACATGAGCGAGATTTATTCCACAGCCAGTATCCTCATAACTTGACTAAAACTGCTGCTATAGCGACAAAACTTTAGTTTGTTGTTCCGGGGTATACTGAACCACTTCTGTTTAATATAATTGAAGCGGGGTCAAAGGTCAGGGCACAGGAGCGAGATTTATTCAACAGCCATTATCCTCATAACTTGAGTAATGATTTCTGGTATGTTGGAAAGCGTATCATAATCAATGCACTTCAGGATTTTACTAACTTGTTCATGGAGGATGGAGCTCCATGTCATAGGACAAAACGTACCCAAACACGGCACGAACAAAATGCTATCCAGTAACTGTCGCGGTCACGCGAGGGCACTGTTATGGACCCAACTGAACACCTGTGGGTAATATTGGATGGAAAATTACGATGGATGCCACAGAAACCAACCAACAAGGCACACATGCTCGCCTTGTTACGTGAATCGTGGGATCAAATTCCACAGAGCACCATTGCTGATCTCATTTCCACAATGCCTGCTAGGATGAAAGCCCTATGTACTGCAAAGGGTATGGCTACCAGATATTAAATCCAGCTGCAACTACAGCTCCTTCCATTCCAAGCGGGCAGAACATAAATAACATTAACAACACAGGTGTCTATTTACTTATGTCATGTCTGTGAAATTATAGCCAAGGTCTCGGCTCCCTACGGAAGAACTGGAAGGATTGAACTGATTAAACATATTTCTTTTAAGGAATAATGGCATATTCCTCTTGAAAATATCTACGATATAGCCCTGTATTAATCGATGAGGTGAATTACTCTTCATTGGTCATGTGTGACACATTTGGTGCACACTTTTTCTGTTGGGTTGGAGCGAATGAAATGTCCGGCAAAGGACTAACACCCGTGGACCGCCAGAACGGAAAAGTAGGACAGCCTACCTAAGCAAAATGATCCCCCTCGGCATCGACACATAGTTGCCATCTGTCTGGCAAGGCCATGATCTTGAAACGAAAAAGTCTTGTGGATGGGACCCGAAGATGTCATCAACTACACGTTGAACCTCGTTGTCTGTCGTGAACTGTTTCCCGGACAGGAAGAGATCCAGGCGACGAAACAGATGATAGTCTGTCGGAGACAAGTCCGGGTAAAAGGCAGGATGAGGCAGTGCTTCATAGCCCAAGGTACTTAGTGTCAGCATCGTTCATTACGCAACATGAGGGCGAGCGTTGTCCTGGGGCAGGAGAACACCATGTCTGTTGACCAAAGCCAGTTGTTTCTGTAGCGATTTCCGGTACAAATCAGCACAATAACATTCTGCAGTGATGATTTGGCCGCTTGCCAAGAAACTCCGATGAATTATCCCGGCTGTGGACCACCAGACAAGGAGCATCATCTTCTTGGTGTGTAGGGGTGGCTTATAATGCCGTCCAGCAGGTTGTGCCTTGCTAAACCATTGAGCAGATCGTTACCGATTATCATAAAGGTCCGACTTCTCATCACAGGTGACGATTCGATGCAGTAAAGGTTCCTGTTTATTCCTGGCAAGCAGCGACGTGCAGACTTCCAAACACCTAGTCTTGTTGGCAGTTATCAACTCACGCGGCAGCCACATGTCCAGCTTTTTCACCTTACCCAGCGCAGCCAGACGCCGAACAACGGTCGTGTGGATGACACCTACATCTGCCGCTATCTCACGACACGTGTTTTTCGGGGGTCCGCTTTAACTACACGTAACAGAACATCGTCAGAAACACGAACTGGTCAGCGACCACGTGCTTCGTTTTGCAGGTCCGTATCTCAGGTTCGAAACTTCCTTTGATTCGTTCGTTCGCTGCATTCTCCCCAAACAATTTGTTAACGTTTCGAGCGGCAAGTCCTGCAGAAGGGCACAGTTTAGATTCATACAGGAAGATGACTCTCAAATCCAGCGTCTGCACATTTCCTTTGTAAGCCACGTTACGTCCAAACAAACCACGGCTGAGCTTTGTTTCAATCAGTATTTGTCATTTCCTTGTAGAACTTCCGTCCACAGTGAGTAGAGTTTAGGTCCCGGCCACCTACAGCGAGATCACCTTTTGCGCAGGACACAGAAACGGAAGGAATGAGAGCAAGTCTAGAGACTTTGACAGAACAGTTTGTAGTGAGACTAGAGTACAGTAGATGGCGCCACCGTACAAGTACGATATTGCACATAGAGGGATGAGAGAATTTCGGGGGGGGGTATAGGAAAGGATACCCATTTAACCAGTGGGTCCAGCCTGGGGGCCGTCACTTAACGTGCTCGTCCGATGCACGAATATTCTGCGATTGTTAGAAAATCACACCATCTCCGAAAGATCAGCCCAGGCTTAAACCTGGGGACCTTGCATCGATAGTCTGAATCACTAACCACTAAGCCATCCGCGGCTCATCCTTGTTTCTCACACACGTGCCAGCTATTTATAGTAACTCTGTGACGTAATACCCGCAGCACTTGTGGGTGATTCCATTTCCCTGTGGGGAGCTTGTCTTCAATGCTCGTCCGCGCCGGACATTTCATTCGCACCAACCCAATATTTAAAATTGGTAGAGAAAACTTTATGACAATAACTCTAGTCTGATCTTTCATGTAATAAGCAAAAGAAATATTTCAATACAACTATGCAAATAAGCAAATGAAAACAAAATTGAAACCAAATTAAACAGTACAGTTCTTCTCGCTTTGTTCTTTCCATCAGTCTTTATTCAAAGATAAAGTATAATACAAAAAGCAATGGTAGCACTGTTTAGAAACACTACAAGTTATTGCTGAGTGATCTATGAAAAATACTTGAATTTTAAATATATATCTTCAGCTTGTAATTACTACAGCAGTTTGCTCCAGGAATCCCTCCTATATCACATTTGTGCAAGGCGCAAACAATGGAGTTATGCAATTCTGAAAATGAACATCAATACCACAGGTAAGAATACTGATAATTACCGAAAACATAAAGACTAAAATTCAAAATTCATGTGCGTGGAATTTTTATACTGGTATCACGTTTTTAATAGCAGACCATCTCTAAATGTTTCATAAAGTTTAAAATATAATTATATGATGAAGATAAAATAACACATAGTCAAATTTATACATGAACATATGTAGTAGGGATTTAAAATCCCTGAAATGGCAATGGGCTGGACATACTGCCAGAAGGACAGACCATCGATGGACAGCCGAAATTTTAGATTGGATTCCAAGGGACAGGAAAAGACCCAGAAGAAGACCACGTGGGAGATAGGTGGATGAAATTCGAAAGTATGCAGGAGTGACATGGAGGAGACTGGCACAAGACAGACCGTTGTGGAGGAAACTTGGGGAGACCTTCGTTCAGAAGTGGATTGATAATGGTTGACAATGATGATGATGATGATGATGATGATGATGATATGTAGTAGAAAGGTGGAGAAATATGACATTATGAATTTAGATATGGACTACAGCCGTTCAATAAAAACTGAGAGTAAAATCTCACAAAATGAAGAAATATAGGTACAGCAAAATACATGTTATTATTTCTCAAAATGTTTTTACTTGGATGATATGCAATGATCGCATCATGCAATCCACTTTTCAAAGCGCGTGGCGAAGTCATTTTGAGAAAGGTGCTTTATAGCAACCCCTGTACAGCTTGAATAACGTCAACATCTGTGCTGAATTTTGCGCCACGGAGCTTCTATTTCATTGTTAGAAACAACCAGAAATCGCATGGGGCGAGGTCAGGACTGTAGGCAGTCTGCGGAATCATTTCAATACCGTATTTCCTACGAAACTGTTGAACATAAGCAACCACATGCGGGCGGGCGTTATTACGGGGTAGGGCCACTTGCCCAACAGTTCCGGTAGCTTAATAGATATGTTTCGTCGCAGGCGCTTCAAGACTGAAATGTAATACTCAGTATTAACAGTAATTTGTGCAAACATGGCATGCTAGTAGACTACACCTTTACGATAGAAGAAAATTATCATAATCACCTTCCGAGCTGATTTGGATTGGAGGGACTTTTTTCGGAGGAGGCGAGCCTGTGTGTTTCCAGACATTCGTTGCGCGCTTCGTGAGACGGTCGAAATACTAGACCCATGTTTCATCGCCAGTTATTACTGTGTTTAGAAAGTTATGATTCTTTGCAATCATTTGTTCACTGCTAACTCTGGCTATCAATGCAACTTCTGGCTAACTTTGCTTGAGCTCTGGCTAACAATCGTTCTCTTGTCAGGTGATGAGGTACCCATCACCAGCAGTAATAGGTACTCGATGCAGCAGTAATTTGTCGCGTAGAATGCGGACTGCCAACGTTTTTAAAATGTTAGTTGACACCGCTATGTCTTCGCACGTCATTCGTCGATCTTCTTGCAGGATTGTTTAAACAGTGTTAACAATACGCTACGTCACAACACGTTCTGGTCGACCAGGCCTAGATACGAGTTCTGCCGCCAAACGCCCTTTTTTGCGCTTTCCAACCGTAGGTTAAAGAAGGGTATGTGCTCCAGCTTTGTCCGTCCGTCCGTCTGTCCGCACGATAACTGGCGTAAAAATGGTTTAATTTCGATGAAATTTTAGTATGTGGTAGGGGACGAGCTGGGAACGAACCCTATTGAAAAGGGGAGAAATGGGGTCAAAGGTCACGACGTAGGAGCGGTATCCATTCCATTGCACTTATACGTCATAACTTGTGTAAATATGGTTCGATTTCAATTAAATTTTACTATGTGGTAGGGGACCGCCTGGAGACGAACCCTATTCAAAATGGGAAAATTGGGATCAAAGGTCAGGACATAAGATCGGGATGCATTCCATTGCCCTTATGCGTCCTAACGTGCGTAAACATGTCTCGATTTCGATGAAATTTCAGTATGTGGTAGGGGACCACCTGGGGACGAACCCTATTGAAAATGGACGAAATTGGGTCAAAGGTCAGGACATAGGATTGCGATCCATTCCATCGCCCTTATCCCATATTATTAAGGTGGACATCAAGTTATTTTGCTTCCTGTACTTCCAACGGAAAAACTTTTGTACGCATTTCCTACACAATTAATGTGTTCCCCAGGATGAAAATTTGAACATCGATTAAAATAACTTCTTAATATAACTTGGAATACTTAATATTTTCTAAAACATAACCATAATCATATTAAAAAACAATAACTTTTCCTTTGGTGGTGTTGAAACCAGAAAAAGGATGGCGCGACTTGTACTTTGATGGCGTCAGTAGACAAACAAATGTTGGATTGCATAATTATGGTTATGTCTTAGAAAATATTAGGTATTCCAAGTTATAAAATGAAGCTATTTTAATCGATGTTCAAATTTTCATCCTTGTGAACGTATTAATTGTCCACAAAAAAGATGGCGCGACCTGTATTTTCACGACGTCAGTAGACAAACAAATGTGCGGATCCTATTAAAATTTTATGACGTCACACACTTGCGAGCAGATGGTCGCGATTCCCATCTGCCTCATTACGTCACGTATTGTGTGCGTATGTTCGTCTGCACGATAACTCGCGTAAAAATCGTTCGATTTCGATGAAATTTTAGTATGTGGTAGGGGAACCCCTGGGAAGGAACCCTTTTGAAAGTGAACGAAATGGGGTCAAAGGTCAGGACATAGGAGCGGGATCCATTCCACTGCTCTTATGCGTCATAACTAACGTAAAAAAGGTTTGATTTCGATTAAATGTTAGTATGTGGTAGGGGATCACCTGGGGACAAACCCTGTTGAAAATGGGCGAAATGGGGGTCAAAGGTCAGGACATAGGAGCAGAATCACTTCCATCGCCATTATGCGTCTTATCTTTCGTGAAAATGCTTCGATTTGGATGAAATGTTAATATGTTGTTGGGGCCTGCATGGGGACGAATCCTATTGAAAATGGGCGAAATGGGTCAAAGGTTAGGACACAGAAGCGGGATCTATATTCCATAGCTCTTATGCATCATAACTTATGTAAAATTGCTTCGATTGCGACAAAACTTTATCTTGTTATTTCGGAGGCATACTGAACCAGTTCTGTTGAATATCATCGAAATGGGATCAAAGGTCAGGGCACAGGAGTGAGATTTATTCCACAGCCAGTTTCCTCATACCTTGAGTAATGATTTCTAGTATGTTGGAAAGCGTATCATAATCAATGCATTGCATGATTTTACTAACTTGTTTACGTTTCCAACCGTAGGTTGAAGAAGCATATATGCTCCAGCTTTGTCTGTCTGTCTGTCCACACGATAACTCGCGTAAAAATGGTTCGATTTTGATTATATTTTAGTATTTGGTAGGGGACCACCTGGGGACGAACCCTGTTGAAAATGGGCGAAATGCGGTCAAAGGTCAAAACATAGAAGCGGGATGCATTCCATTGCCCTTATGCGTCATAACTTACGTAAAAATGCTTCGATTGCGACAAAACTTTCAGTTATGTCGGCCACGCCTATTTCCAGCTCCTGATTTTCTGCCTCATACTGATGGAATAGGGTTTCCTTACCTCGTGGGAGTGTTTTTCTCCAGCTTATAAGGCTCGTGTGTATCGTTCCTGCGACTTGTTTTGCCCAGTAAGTGCCAATATATTTCATATTCAGCGTATTTTTCTTATCTTACGTTCAACCCTTGTCGTTTACTCCTGTAAACATCGTGACTTGCCTTGACTATCTCCAGTCTCCCTATGAGCGTTCTCATACGCTGCCTTCTACGCTCCTATTCCTGTTCTTATCTCCGCACCTCCCGTACAACGAGGTTAGAATTATACTTCTGGAGATGCCCTGGTTTCTTAACCGTGAAGCAGCAAGGTGTGAGAATTTGCCATTGCTTACATGATACCTATGTAATTTCATCTGTTTGTATTTTGGAATTGCGTGGTTTTTGGTTGCGAAAACCGTGTTAATATCAAATCGGAATGTTTTATACTTCTTAGACGAATGAAGTTTACAATTTCAACGTTATGTTTTGTTTATAATTCGCCCCAATGTTCGCGTTCTTCAATTTAAAATAAAAATGGGAAGGAACCTAAAAATAATTAAGAATATTATGAAATCAGCATTTTCACACACATTAGCAACAAGTTACGATGCGAAATTTGAAACATTTGCAACGAAAGAAGGCGGTTAGGCCAACACAAAATGCATTGTAATAGCATTGAAAACCATGAGCTTTCCCACACTTTCAGGGCCGTCACTCGCTGTTATAGACTTCACGCAAAGTGATACTGCTTCATTAACAAGGGCATCTCCAGATATCTTATTCTAACCTCCATGCACCCGTATCACGTCGCCTTCCGCTAGTGCTCCTCCAGTGACGTCATCTACTCTTCAATTGCGCACCACCCGTCTCTAGCGGCTCTTCATGTGACGTCATCGCTCGGCTTTCTGCCTTCGTTCACCTGTTAATCGTGCCTTCCCCACTTTCAACGTCTACCATTTTAATTATTGTGCTTTTCTACTCAACTGCTCATGGCCTGTACTATATCTCCTGATTATTTTTCACCAATGACGCCTCCTTCTGATGTTCTTCTTCAAGATCAACTTGATCTCTCTTCGCCTACCGCCACATCCATACACTCTGCTTTTTTGCCGTCCTGCTTGGACGTCATTGTTTCTCGTCATGATACAGCTCTCACCTCTCACATCCCCGAGTCTTCACCACGAGGTAGGTACTTACTTGCCTCTTTAGCCTTGGGGATGAAATACATTGCCCTCCCTGATACTAAACTCACTGTGTATACAACAGCTCTTCATGAGCTTGTTACCCCTGATGCAATTACCCATATCGCACGAAAACCCCGCTCTGTGCTTGTTTATTTTTCCTCTCCCGCTCAGGTAGCGTGGGTCATTTCTTTTCCCATTTCCGTAGGCGATCGAAGTCTGTTCGCCATTCCTTTATCACAGTGTCCCATTCTTGTCAGCATGTCGCCAGTTCCCCCGGAAATCTCCGACGATATCCTGCATAGTTTTCTCTCTCGTTTTGGTTTTGTAATTGGCCCCATTCGCACATTACCAGCAGCGCCGGACGAGCAAGGTGCTCGTCCTTATCTTAGTTTTCGACGACAGGCCCTCATCGTGTTTCCAGACGAAACCTTCATTACTTCCTGTCCCACCACATTCCAAGTAGTCTGTGGCCGTCATATTCGCATTATTCACGTCTATACTACTCTTTATTGTTTTATTTGCAAATCGCCTACTCATTTATGTGCTGCCTGCCCAAATAAAGACATTGTTCATGCTTCAGCTTCATCTTTTGGTACTCCTACTTTTGCTTCACTGCCAGTCTCCGCCCGGTTCGGGTGGATTCTTCCCGGCCCCTTATTTTTCTTCATCCCTCGTCCCTGAAAACACCATATTATTTACTCATCTGCTCCCATCTTCTCTCCTGAATGTTACTTCTTCAGCCACCACTACGCAACCTTGCTCGCCTCCATCAAGCCCATCTTCCACAAAGACTTTATTAAAACGCCCAATGTCTTCTACCTCGTCGCATTCTTTTCCTGCCACTGTATGTCTTCTGCATTTACCAATGGACACTGTCTCTACACCTGAGGTCCAGCTCTACGGTGTTACGGAGACCGTTCTCTCGATTTTTGTCCCTTGTCTGCTGCCTCCACCAGCTCCCAGTTCGTCTTACCTGTTACTGTGTCTATAGACTCTGCTTCGTCATCTGCTGCCATACCCTCTAATGTTTCTTCAACACCGCCCGGAAATTTTCCTGATTCCTTGCTCGTCTCTCTTCCTGTTTCGTCGTCTACGCTACCCCTTTCTCCTTCATCAGCAGCCACTTCACTGCCCAATACTTCCGATGTTCACCTGGACCCGTTCGCTCATCTCTCCGCCTCTCAGCGCCGCCTCCTTGCAACAGTGTCTAATAGAGAGGTTGAAGAAATGGGAACTGACACGGTTCTCATGTATCTTGAATTTCTCAAGTTTCCCAAACCCCGTAGGAGATATTTTCGCTCCACGAGCGCCTATAAGGCTGCTCGTCTCGAGCGAGAGAATGCTCTCGAATTCTTCGAGATTGAGCCTTCTGATTTCTGCCTCTCAAGATCCCCTTCGCCATCTCACGTAACTTTTCTGCCAGATACTTCTTCTACTTCTCCTGTGTCTACTTCAGCCTCACAGTCTGCCCGTTCTACTGTTTCATTGTCAGTGTCTCCTGTTGCTTAACTTTCGCCATCTTCTCCTGCAGTATCTCCAGTTAGCTCAACCGTGCACGCCAGCTCTGCTTGTTCGCCGCTTGACTCCTCTGTCACTCCGCCAATGGAGTTCGCCTCCTTCAGCCTCAAGTGTGATTCTCAGTCTCCGATTATGTCATCTTCTGCCGCCACACCCTCAGTTGCCTCCTCAGCATCTCCTCCACCTCCTCCTGCTTCATCGCCTGCAACTCCTAGTGATCCCTTGTCCGAGTCCATTGATCCAGTGTTTCCTCTTCAGCCTTCCTCTGGTAGTGCTCCACTCTCCAATAAATCTCATTTGCCAAGTGACTATGCCTCTTATGATGATTTCCTGCGTGCCCGTGACAGTTGGAATAAGCGTCACGCATTTCGTCAATTATATTATAAATATGGTATCTCCATGTAATTCGCATTTTTTTCCCTGTCATTTTCCTGTATCTCTGCTTACGAGAAAATTTGTATCGCCCTGTGTATAAGTTTCACTATTTCTTGATGATTGCCCTGCATTAATCCACGTACTTTGCTCACGATTTTATCTGTTTCTATTCATTGTATGTGCTCGACGTCCCTGTACCCTTTAGTTTTCCCAATAAAGCGATTTTGAAAGACAAAACTTTATCATGTTGTTCCAGAGGTACACTGAACCGGTTCGGTTGAATATCATCGAAATGGGGTCAAAGGTCAGGACACAGGAGCGAGATTTATTCCACAGCCATAACTTGAGTAATGATTTCTGGTATGTTGGAAAGCGTATTATAATCAATGTATTGCATGATTTTACTAAATTGTTTGAAATCATGGTGCCACCTAAAAGAGTTGACTCGCCAAACATTTATCTTTCTAAGCTTTTTTCATTACATCAACTGTTTCTGGAGCCGTTTTACTCAAACGATAACAAAATTTTATCGCACAACGCATTGCACTTCTTAATTCACCTCCATAGCTGTATGGCGAAGTGCAGACGTACCTTAAACAACTGCGCAATAACGAAACCAGAATCGTCTCCCGCTGCTAATAACTGTTGCCATAGATACTTCCTTAATTCAGTTAGTCGTCTGCGTGGTTAGTTTTCCCCTTTGCACTGCTGCCGACTCAAAAAAACAATACTCTCAATTTTTATGGAACGGCCTTTTTATATTTGACACACATACATCAGTTGAAATATAAGACTAGGTTAATCCATTTTCTTTTACTTTCCTGCAAAGCTTTGTTTCGCAATATAAACTTCTAACCAAATTAACCTAAAATAAGTCTCTCATCAGCTTCTACCTATACGATATTTATAACAGTCGAATTTCTCATTGGAATACTAATATATCTGTTTCATCAAATCAAACAGCATTATACTTTCTTTATTCTGCGCACAACACATGATTCATTATATTACGAGTACAAAGAGAGTTCAGAAAGTATTGCCTCCATATTTACTATGTATACACAAGCCTAGTGTCCAGGTACCTAACTGAAACAAAACAATAACAGATCTCAAAATTTCTACTTTAATTCGCAAATTTCAATGAATGAGAAATACGGGATTACACCATTGTACAAAACAAATTTGGAAGATGTGAATCCGTTTATCGGTGTAAATATGACATGGTTGTTAAGTCAGATAATATCGGAAAACTTGAATATGACTTAACATATATATATATACACTATGTACCAACAAGTAATTGGACACCTGTGATAGCAAAGGAAAACGAAGTTTATTCACCTTCAATAGTTGGTGGAGCCTCCACGAGCGGCAATTACAGCTGCGACCCTCCGGGGCATACTCTCAACCAGGCGTTGTACGACGGCTAGCGGTATTTTCTTCCACACGGCTTGGAGAAGAAAGGTCAGTTCCTTCACAGATTTCGGACGGTGGGTGCACCCCTTACGTCGACGCTCCAACTCGTCCCAGAGGTGCTCGATAGGGTTAAGGTCCGGGCTCTGCGCAGGCCAGTCCATTTGATTAACCCCATTGTCATCATACCAATCCATGGTAAACCACGCAACATGACAGGTGGCATTGTCATCCTGAAAGTAACATGGGTTCACCCCGTAAAACTGCCACAACGTAGGAAGCGCATGGCCATCCAAAATAGTGCAGTAGGTCTCGGCGTTGAGTCTACCAGGAATTGCGACCGAGGGTCCTGTGCGATACCAGGAGAAACACCCCCATGGCATAATTCCACCGCCGCCGAACTTCACAGTTGGCACAATACATTCCGACAGGAGGCGTTCTCCAAGCAGACGCCAAACCCAGACCCTGCCTTGCGAACGGTGGAGGGTGACCCTTGATTGTCGCTCCAGAGAACCTGTTTCCACTGCTCAACGGTCCACTGTCGACGTTCTTTGCACCACGTTAGCCGAGCAGCGCTATTGGATTTGGTGACCAAAGGCTTGTGGGCGGCAGCACGTCCATGATAACCGAGCAGATGGGCTTCCTTAGGGACGGTATTCATCGAAAGAACACTCTCGGATGCCTGTTGAAACTCCTCGCGGATGTGGCCCATCGATTTGGTGCGGTTCTTCCGAATTACTCTGGCCAGCACCCGTCGGTCTCTAACTCCCAGTTTTGTGGGTCTGCCAGGTCGGGGCACATTCCGACAATCACCTCTCATCTTCCACTTGCCAATCACGTAGGCCACTGTCGATTTTGGGCACTTCAACTCGCTGGATATGTCACGTATGGATCGGCCATTTCTGTGATACCCGACGATTACACCTTTCTCGAAATCAGAGAGCTCCGAACTGCGTGGCATCTTGCATGCGACTGGTTGCGTTGTTGTTTCCCACATGATATTTAACGGCGGCGGCTGTGATGTGTATCAGGACCGCAGATATTATCGATTGCAGGGGTGTCCAATTATTTGTTGGTAGATAGTGTATTAGGTGTACAAATAAGTTTTAAAGCGATTGTTGTGTGAGGTACACCACTAATTTACATATCCGACATTCTCCCGCATTGTTGTCATGTGACCGTAACTGATTCAGAGTATAAAATGCCACACAGAAGTTTGGCCAACAGTCAAACGCACTTGCACATCGGTATTTGAAGGACGGCAAGCGATACTGCATTTATTCGACACTGCATTCGTTATGAATTTCATGAAGGAAAAAGTGCTGCAAAACATGTGCATCGATCTGTTCTGTTCTGGAGGAGAATATTGTATCGAAAAGCACCTGTGAGTTTTGGTTTAGACGGTTTAAAGCAAATGATTTTGATGTTAGCGATCGAAAACGTCGAGGCGCCCCGCAGAAGGTTGCACATGAGGATTTTCAAGCCTTGCTGGATGAAGATTCATCTCAAACGCAGAACGAACTAGCTGAACAACCTGGGGTAAACTCAACAAACCATTTCCAATCGTTTACGCGTAATAGGAAAGATTCAGAAGGAAGGAAATTGGGTGCCACATGACCTGAGCCAGAGGAACAAGGATGAACGTGTCCTGAAGTGTTTGAAACTGTTGAATAAACAACACAGAAAGTCTTTCCTGTGAAAACTCGTTGCGGGTGATGTAAAGTGGTTCTGGTAGTGCAATTCCAAATGCAAAAAACACTGGGAAAACCCCGGTGAAGCAACTACTTCGACAACGAAACGCAATACTCACTCCAAGAGAGTTGTGCTGTGCGTCTGGTAGGATATGAAATGTGTGCTCTATTATGGACTATTGGAACAGGGTCAAACTGTTACTACTGATCGCTACAAGCAACAATTGCTTCGATTGAACCAGGAAATCTGTCGGAAGCGTCCATTCACAGGCAAAGGATTGCGTCCCGTGAAATTACTGCATGACAACGCTAGGTCGCATGTCGCGAAATCGATCAAGGAAACGTTATTGACGCTTGGCTGGGAAGTTTTGGAGCACCCTGCGTATAGTCCCGACATAGCCCCTTCAGCTATCATTTGTTCCGATCGATGCAACATGGTTTGTCTGATGTAAGGTTCCGGACATGTGACGAAGTGCAAAAATAGGTTGACGAATCCATCACGTCACATGACGAAGTATTCTTGATGGCTGGAATTCGTCAGCTGCCCGATTGATTGCGGAAGGTGATTGATAACGACGGCGCATATCTTGATTCGTAAAGGTATTGCTGTTTTCTCACAAATTACATGTTACGATGTCTTAAAACGCTTTAAAACTTATTTGTACACCTAATATAATATTCGAAAACTTGAATTTGACACATGAGAGAACATGACTTAATACCCATGTCATATTTACACCAATAAACATATTCACATCTTCCAAATTTGTGTCGCATATTTCATTTTCCTGCATCGTCCATCTCACGCTCGATACAGATAGGCCAACCTTTAACATGTTTTAAACCCGTCTTTGTAGGAACCTGCCGGTTGTCCTCGGAACCATTTCCTCACAACAGCTGAAACATCTTAGTCACTGGCGAACTGAATCACTTTCAGCCGACCCTTGGGAGCAGGAAACAGTCAATAAGTAGTGTCTCTCAGTATGGCGTCGAGCTATCATGTTTGCTCACACAGCATGTCAGACATCTCGGCATGGAGCTGTACAGGTTCCTAATGGTGTCCTGCGATAAGCCATCCTATGCACCTTAAATCTTCTCAAGCAGTTCCAGCAGATTGTGCGGTAGGGGTGGATGTGTGGATAGCGCGTCCAACAGCATTCCGCACATTATCAATCGGCGATAGATCTGGCGATGCGGCTGGCCATGCCAGAGTGTCAGTGCCTTAAAGGCAAGCTCTCGAGACAGTACCAGTATATGGACGAGCGTTGTCCTGTTGGAGAATCGCACTGGAGTGAGCGTTCAGAAAACATAGGGCCACTGTTGCAGAAACTCATTAACATAACGTTGGGCTGACAAGGTGCCTGTAATTAGCACCGAAGGTGATCTGGCATCGTAGATCATTACACCCCACTCCATCGCACCAGACCTTCTGGACGTGTGAGCGTTGTGTTCAACCTGCCGATCAGAAGTTGGCATCAGGTTCACAAACGTCCTTCGGATATGACACCACTGCTATACAGACTTATCGTTCTACAGGCAGGGATGTTTCTGGTTAAGATTTTCTTCTCCTCATAAAATCTCAAGAAAAATTGAAAAACTGACATACTGCTTACTGATCAGGTAATATCAAGGAGGTTAGAATAATACTTCTGGAGATACCCTGAGTCTCTTAACCGTGAAGCCGCAAACTGTGGGAATTTGGCATTGTTTACATGACACGGATGCAATTTCAACTGTGTGTATTTTGGAATTGCGTGGTTTTGGGTCGCAGAAACTGTGCTAATATCAAACCGGAATGATTTAAACTTCACATACGAGTGAAGGTTTCAATTGTAACGTTATATTTTGTTCAGAATGCCCATTGTAAGTGTTCTTCAATTTAAAACAAAAAAAGGGAAAGAGACTCAAAATTATTAAGAATTTTATAAATGCAGCATTTTCTCACACATCGGCAGCAAGTTACGATGCGAAATTCAAAACATTTGCGACAAAAGAAGGTGAGTCGGCCACCACAAGATGCGGTGCAATAACCTTGAAAACCATCAGCTTTCCCACACTTCGACGGCCGTGGCTGCTGCATTAACAAGGGCATCTCCAGATATCTTATTCTAGCCTGCTTGGGCAATATCAAGGAGGTTAGAATAGATGGAGTAAGGGCCAGCCATTCTCCTCGTGTAATCAAAGTGAAGCCACCGTAGCGTCACGATCATGACGTCACAGCCAATCACAGCCTCTGCCCACATGTTGGTGAGACGTTTGAGACGAGTCGCGGCCAATCACAGCCTCTGCCCACATGTTGGTGAGACGTTTGAGACGAGTCGCGGCCAATCACAGTCTCTGCCCCATATTAGTGAGACGTTTGAGCATTAAATTCGTCTGCTCAAAGGGCTTAAAGTTTGTGACGTCATCTTTACTCCATTTATTCTAACCTCCTTGGGTAATATACAGAGTGCCGTAGTGTTCATTGGGTAATTTGCCGCGTGTCGTACAGTGACGTCACGTATCAATGTGCGCCCGATGACGCGGCGTTCTTATGTCAACGAGATGCCACTTTGTTTTTTGTTCGACATGGCGAGCTGGATGGCTGAGCACCGTGCTTTCGCTGTTGAAACGTATTTCAAGAATAACGATTCTATGGTCGTTACACAACGTCTATTCAAGCGACATTTCAAAGTGGCAGATGGTCGCACCATTACAAGGTGTGTAAGTTCCTTTAGATTAACAGCATTGGCTTGTAATCATAAACCAGGAGGTAGCAAAAGGACTGTGCGGACACCGGAAATGATTGAAAATGTTCGTGCTGCAATCTTGCGTAGCCCTAAAAGATCTGCTCGGAGACACGCTACAGCTTTGCACATTTCTGATAATTCATTCAGGAGAAATATTGCATGAGGATCTCCATTTTACTCCTTATAAGCTCCAAATTGTGCAAGAACTTAAGGCTCAAGATTTGGTTTCACACAAGCAGTTTTGCACAACTCTGTGTGATCTCCTTCGTAAAAATCCACAGATGTTACACGCCTTGATTATGTCAGATGAAGCACACTTCGAGTTATGTGGTTTAGTGAATAAACAAAATATGCGTTATTGGAGTGATGTAAACCGGGGTCAACTGCACATGAAGCCCATGCACAGCGTCCGTGTCACTCTCTGGTGTGGAGCTGCTTCCTTTGGAATTATCGAGTAGTATTTTTTCGTGGACGATGAGGGTGTCACTGTAACTGTCACCGGTGAACGTTATATACGTATGCTGCAAGACCTGCTGCCTGAATTACGGATGCTGAACGTGGATATGGATCATTTATGGTTCCAACACGACGGGGCGACAGCACATACGGCCCGCATATGCATTGAATTTTTATGACAGACATTTCCACAGAGATTAATTTCTCGTTATGGTGACATCCCTTGGCCCCTCTCCAGCCCCCGATCTCGATCTAACATATGCTGATTTTGTCTTATGGGGGTACCTCAAGCAAGGAGTCTTCCAAACACGTTGTGCCACCATATTGGAATTGAACGATCGTATCAGAGCTTATGGGGGACCTCAAGCAAGAAGTCTTCCAAACACGTTGTGCCACCATATTGGAATTGAAGGACCGTATCAGAGCTTATGGGGGTACCTCAAGCAAGGAGTCTTCCAAACACGTTGTGCCACCATATTGGAATTGAAGGATCGTATCAGAGCTGCCGTCACCAATATCCCTGGCGATATGTAACGACGAGTAATGAACTCCTTCCAACGCCGCTTAGAAGAATGCGCGGTGTAGCTGGGCCGCCATATTCAAACACTGACTGGTCAATGGCATTCTTGTAACTACTATTTGACATAGAGAGTAATAAATATAAAGCGGTTTTTTTTCGCTTACAGTGTGATTTTATTATTACGCTATCAACACTGCCGTACCCTTACTTAACTGATAATTTCAGTAACTATTTCTTTTAAAAATCTTGCTGATTCCCTTGATTATGTAATATAAAAGCAGCATAGAACGTAGTTGGATTTTTGCATATTCAAACACAGAGCAACATTAAGCTACGTACCAGATAATTGACCAATTTGAATTGCCTATCTTCCGAACGTCTCACATTCTAAAAAAAAGAAAGAAATGGTATTTTAGTTTCTAACGAACTGAGACAAAAATAACAATTTTTGATAGAAACTTAAGTTTCAAGTAAAGCACAAAAGAATTGCTTTTTCTGCGGTATACACTAAGTGGCCACTTTATTATGACCACCACCTTAGTACTTCGCTGGTCCACCTTTTGCCTTTACTACTGCGTCGATTCTTTGTGGCATGGACTCCACGAGATGTTGATAGGTGGTTTGTGGAATCTGAGACCATGCTTGATGAATAGCACTTTCCAGGAGTGTGAGATTGCAGGGTTGTGGATCCAGATGTCTGATGGCTCGTTCAACTTCATCAAACAAATTATCAATGGGGTTGAGATCTGGAGATTGTAAGGGCCACCTAAGCAAAGTAAACTCACCGGCATACCAATCCTGTACAATACGAGCACTATGGCAGGGCGCAATATCTTGTTGAAAGTAGCCATCGCCATTGGGATGAACCATCCACATGACAGGATGCACTTGGCCCGCAACGATGTTTAGATATGATGTGCCAGTCAGACGTTGATCAACACGAATTAAAGTGCCCAAAGCATGCCAGGAAAACATTCCCCAAACCATAACGTTGCCTCCACCAGCTTGAAGGGTTGTAGCAATGCATTTGGGGTCTATGCTTTCGTGCTGTTTCCGCCAAATTCTCACTCCGCCATCGGCATGGTGCAACTGAAAACGTGTTTAATCAGACCACATAATTTGTTTCCAATTATCGACTGTCGAATCCTTGTGCTCCTGTGCGAACTGGAGACGTTTTCTCTTGTTAACTGCAGACAGCAAAAGTGTTCTAACAGGCCTTCGGCTGCCATATCCCATCCGATGCAGTGTACGGCGAACAGTGCGTACAGAGATCATTTGAGGTGATCCTTGATTAAGATGGTCTGTAATTTGCTGCACTGTTGCTCTTCTGTTGTCTGTTACCCTGTTACCAGTCTGGACACTCTCCGTTCCGCCCGAGCAGTCACTAGTCGATGACGACCACACGTTGCACGTAGAGACCCAGTTTTCTGGCTTACAGTTCAGTCTTTAAACACTTTAACGACAGCTGCTCTGGAACATTTCACGAATGCGGCGGTTTCGGTGATACTCGCTCCATGGCTCCGAGCTCCTACAATCATCCCACGTTAAAAGTCCGTCAAATCGCATTTTTTACCCACCTCGTCACCCAAAAATCACTTCTACTACTGTCTGAAGCATTAAGCTTTCCCTTTTTATACCAGCCTCGCCCTCTGGTTGCAACAGCGTGCAGCCATAGCTCATTTGCTTAAAACGGTCAGGTGGTCATAATAAAGTGGCCACTCAATGTATATGATTTAGAAAGTTTAATTCTACTCGCGGAGAATCGTTATTGGCTCATCAAAGCTTTGAAATGTGAAATCTGAGATACAAAAAATTGGTGTAAGAAATGTGTAAGTCTACATATATCTGTAATTTGCAGTCACTGACGAATAAAAAGTAAGTCATGCCGAAACTAGAGATGACTTGGAAAGCACGTCACAGTTACTTTGTTACCATTACTGAAAAGTCACCGTTATGTTCAATGAAATTACTGAAAAGTCACCGTTATGTTCAATGAAAAGTCACCGTTATGATCAAGTAACAGTTTCAAATTCACTGAAAAGAACGCCACCTTTAGCCGTTTCCGAGTAATGCTTATGAACCAAAATCACTGTTACTATGCCACAGTTTCGGTTATCATGTCACTATGTTTAAACCATTTGTTTCCATTTCTGTTGAAGCATCACAGAGGTCGCTAGTAATGCAAGCTTTCTCTTTGTATCCGTTTTTCCCCCCAAACTTAAAGTAGTTTTTGCTTTGGCTTTCGCTAAGCGTTCCTTCGAATACAATGAATTCAAGGCGAGCCGATTGTACGTAGGTCGTTCAATATATAAGTTTCCCGATGCCATCAAAGCTGTTACAGACATATGGAAGGCAGATTAAGCACAAGGATATAGGGTGCGATCCATCACCGCCGCATAACCGTCCTCATTGCTCCTCTAGACAAGAACGCGCAGGCGCAGCGCCGCGATTAATGACGGCAGCTGGAGAACAACCGGGCCCGAGTCATTAGGATCCAGGCAGCATGCCAGGTGCACGCGTGTCGGTCACATGCTGTAAGGAACAGTTGCGTGCCATGATACGGTACGAGTGGGAAAATGGCTGCACACCCAATGACAGATACACGAAACTCGTTGCAGTGTATGGTGATTCTGTAATGTCTGTGCAAATGGTGAGAAAGTGGTGCAACATGTTCGCGGAAGAAAGAGTGGACATTTTGATGAAGATCGATTCGGTAGTACCTCCACTGCCAGTAGTGCTAAAACCGTCGCTGCAGTGTATGAACTGATCCAAGCAAACAGGAGAATCCAGGTTCGTGACGTGGTGCGAACGTTGGACATTTCCATTGGAACAGCACACAAAATCATCCATGAGGACTTGGGATACAGCAAAGTTTGTGCACGTTGGGTTCCCCGTCAACTCACTCCGGAACATCAGCAGGCGAGGATGGGCTGCAGCATGGATGGTCTAACGCGGTACAAAAAAGACGAGCATACCATACTCATGGGCATTGTGACAGCGCATGAGACCTACGTTAATCACTTCACTCTCAAATTCAAGAGGATATCGATGAAACGAAAACATTAGGGATCTCCCGTGCGAAAGAAATTCAAAGCGACGCCATCGGCCGGTGAAGTGCTTGTGACAGTGTTCTGGGATGCCATGGATATTCTGCTCATTGACTTTCTGGAACGTAGGCACACAATCAATGCCGCTTGGTATTATCAAACCTTGAAGAAATTGAAAGCGGTAATTCGACGCAAGCGCCCTGGACTCCTCCCAGCTGGTCTGGTCCTGCTCGATGACAATGCCCGCCCACACTCGGCTGCACAAACACAGGCAAGAACTGCAGTATTGATGTTGGAACGGCTGCCCCATCCGCCCTACAGTCCTGAATTGGCGCCGTCAGACTGTCATCTGTTTCCAACATTGAAGTGTGAGTTGCGAGGTCGCCATTTGCAAACTGATGTTGCGGTACAGGCTGTCGTTACGCCGGGTTTAATGGGCCTGAGCCCGGACATCTGTGCAGAGGGGTACGATAAATTGGTGCAGCGTTGGGACAAATACCTCAACTTTGGTGGAAATAATGAGGAGCAGTAGTGACGAATGTACCTATCGAGACATATATCGTTTTCATGTACCGAGTTAATTGTGTAGGGAAACTTATATATTGAATGACCCTCGTAACAGTGATTAGGTCACTGTTAGTGATTTCGCTTGTAATAGTGATTATGTCACTGCCTCACAGTGATTTTTGCTTGTAACAGTGATTAGATCACTATCATTGTCTCAATGATTTTCGCTTGTAACAGTGGTTATGTCACTGCCTCAAAGTGATTTTCGCTTGTAACAGTGGTTATGTCACTGCCTCAAAGTGATTTTCGCTTGTAACAGTGATTATATCACTATCATTTTCTCACAATGATTTTCGCATGTAACAGTGATTATATCACTACATTGTCTCACAATGATTTTCGCTTGTAACAGTGATTATATCACTACATTGTCTCAATGATTTTCACTTGTAACAGTGATTATATCACTATCATTGTCTCACAATGATTTTCGCTTTAACAGAGATTATATCACTATCATTGTCTCACAATGATTTTTGCTTGTAACAGTGATTATATCACTATCATTATCTAACAATGATTTTTGCTTGTAACAGTGATTATATCACTATCATTGACTCACAATGATTTTCGCTTGTAACAGTGATTATATCACTACATTATCTCACAATGATTTTCGCTTGTAACAGTGATTATATCACTATCATTGTCTCAATGATTTTCGCTTGTAACAGTGATTATGTCACTGCCTCACAGTGATTTTTGCTTGTAACAGTGATTATATGACTACCATTGTCTTAATGATTTTCGCTTGTAACAGTGATTATATCACCATCATTTTCTCACAATGATTTTCGCTTGTAACAGTGATTAGATCACTATCATTGTCTCAATGATTTTCGCTTGTAACAGTGATTAGATCGCTATCATTGTCTCAATGATTTTCGCTTGTAACAGTAATTAGGTCACTGCCTCACAGTGATTTCCGCTTGTAACAGTGATTTCGGCTTGTAACAGTGATTATATGACTATCATTGTCTCAATGATTTTCGCTTGTAACAGTGATTATATCACTATCATTTTCTCACAATGATTTTCGCTTGTAACAGTGATTATATCACTACATTGTCTCACAATGATTTTCGCTTGTAGCAATGATTATATCACTACATTGTCTCAATGATTTTCGCTTGTAAGAGTGATTATATCACTATCATTATCTAACAATGATTTTCGCTTGTAACAGTGATTATATCACTATCATTGCCTCACAATGATTTTCGCTTGTAACAGTATTTATGTCACTGTTACAAGCGAAAATCACTGTTAAGCTCACATTTATCCGAAATACAAGGAGAATCAATCTTATTCCCATCTTTAGCCGAAATACAAGGAAAATCACTGTAAAGCCCACCTTTAGCCAAAATAAAAGGACAATAAAAATTAAACTGAATTTCGGCTTTTAATAAGCACGTTTTGTTTTTAATCCGTTCTGACGCGAATTAAATTTATCAAAGCTATTCAAAGTCAATGGAACCGGTTAGGAAAACAATCAACCGGTTTCTACAATTCATAAAACATCCACAAATAGAAACATCTACTTAGTTCCACCAGCAGATAAAAAGCAGATTGCGAAAATTAACAAATGGCGCACAAAAAGTTTCTCATAGCACAAAGAAGGTATCAAAGACAAAGAGATTTTCATGTCGAACAGTTAAAAGATCAAATATAGAAGAAAACATAATATAACTCTACGTCTTCTAGCGGAAGAATTTTGCAAAATGGAAAAGTTGAAAATAAGCAAAAAATATTCTTCGTGGAAAAAGCTATGCTAAGGAAAAATAACTTTTCAAATACGTCTTCCGAAATCAGAGATAGCGAAAAAAAAAAAAAAAAAAGGTATGGACCTCCCAGAGGATAATGCTCCACATTTCTATTGTGGAGAATGGCATACAGTGAAGAAGACATTTCTCAATAGTGTTTTTAGAAGCGGCAATACAGCTGCAAAATGAAGTACAAAAACACCAATTACCGACAGAACTGTGAGCTACAAAATTCCTCATATACTAGCCTAATGTGCTTTACAAGGTAAATGGCATCCGTTGTTGAAGGAAATTTTTAAATCGCACATGTAGAAGCAGAGATATTGAGAAAAACAGATCAAGCATTTTCGCCCCCTAGCGGCAAAATTGTGCATTATTTTGGGGTGACAATACGCACACAGAGTTTGCATAGTTAGTATTATTTGACCGAAGAAAGAGGTTTTTCAATCGGATTTTTAGTTCCGCAGATATTTCTGTAAACAGAAACGTGAACGCACGCCCTCTGGTGGCAGATTTGTGCGTCAAGAAAAATTTGAAATTATATGCGAAATATTTCGCAGCAGAAACGCTCTCCAACAAAGAAAGAATTTTTCAAATCAGACCCTTAGAAGCAGAGATATCGACAAAAATAACATATGCATCTACCCCCCCCTTGGAGGGAAAACCATCCGTTATTTTAAGAAGAAAATATTCGGGAGAGGTTTATCGGCGTAAGTGGTATCGGACCTTGAACGAAATTTTTCAGTCGAGATTTTACAAGCTCAGATTTTACTGCAAATACCTCAGAAGCAGAAATGAACACTTAGGCCCCCTGGTAGCCAAACAATTCTCTACCAAAAATTAGAAAATAAATGCAAAAGATTTATCACCAGGAGCTGTATCCATTTAAAGAAGAAATTTTCAAATCGGAGTTTTAGAAGCGAAGATATTGGGGAAAACGCAATTTACTTTTATCTGTGAGTAACTTAAAAAACATGACAATACCTAAAATAGTCTTCGACGTATATGGAATCAAAAGGTAAAATAATATTTTAAATTGGAAGTTTAAAAGCAAGTCTATGGAATAAAATGTATTTTGAATTCGATATCATTTACGCCCTCTAGCGGCGAAATTAGGCATCGTAAGAAAAAAACCGAAATAAAGGATCATCATTCGTACATTCCGTGCTTCCTAATGCAAAAGGAATTTTTCAAATTGGACTAATAGTTGCAGAGATGTGGTATGGTGTCCACAGACTGACGGACGGACAAACCGGAAACATAAGCATGATCTTTTTTTACAAAAGACATGCTAAAGATAACTGTTAAGTCCATCTTTAGCCAAAGTACAAGGAAAAACATTGTTAAGCAAACCTCTAGTCGAAACGTGAATTAAAATGATGTAGAAGTTAACTGCATTTTCCAAAAACAGAGACAGTTCCCACAGGAATGGGAATGTCCTGAACGTCGTGGAAAAAGAAATACTAGGAACAACATCAAAGCGAGAAATCAATAAGAAAAACGGCGATTCAAAAATTATGCACTTAGGAAAAGAAGATCGTGTGTAAAGTTGACTTTCTTGATTTGTTTACTTTTAGATGTTCCTATTTTTCATATTCTGATGTATTGTTTGCCTGTGAAAGTATTAAATACACCTTTGCGTGACAAAGTCGAAAGTGGCGCACTCTGCTTTACTGTCGCACTCCCGCACGGCTGGCACATACACTTCAGCTGAAGCCGCCAAATGCCGGCCGCTTGCCGGTGCAGGCACCCAGGAAGAGCCGCCGGACGACAGACTCTCCATCGATAGGTTGTCCGAAGGCAAACCACCGACTCGAAACAAAAATAATTTGTTGCATCACTTCCATTACATCGAAATGTTATGCATGGGATCTTCTTTTCTGCTGTCGGTAAAAATTGCATAGCATCAAAAAGAAATAAAAAGAAAGAATGTTAAAATTCATTAAAATGCTTTACTTACAAAGAACGCACTTGTTAAGTTCCTGTTGCACTAGAATGGGAAATCGAGCACAAATGAGGGATACGATACAATTAGGCAAGTCATTAAAACTTCAACTAAAGGTATATAAATATTACATGAACAGAAAAGCTTTTTTCACATGATAAATTCAAGTAACTTTTCTGCTCTCACTGTTCTCATAGATAATACATTTTATTGCACATATAATTTATTTATTACGTGTAGCATACCTGTAACATCATCAATTCTTAAGAATCACAGAAAATCCAGAATCTCATGGAAGAAAATTTCAAATAGGCATCTTCTGTTGTAAATCGAATCGTTTTCGGGTATTAATGGCAGAATTTGGCAGGAATCATTCCAGATCATTTCTGAGAAGATGCAACTCCATGAAACCTTTCGGAGAAAATGTAGCTTAAATCGACTTCACGCTTTCGTGAAAAGATCTAACTGGACACATTCCCACGTTTTTCTGAGGAGTTGTAGCTCGACAAGTTTCTTCAAATAGTTCTTGTACGTCTCTAAGAAAATTTACCTCGAAAAGTTCCCACGATTTTTGAGGAGATGTAGCTTGACAAGTTTCTTCGACTTCTGGAGCAGATGCACTTAATATTGTTCTGGAGCCTTTCTGACAAAGTGTAGGTCTATTTGCTGCTATGCCTTTCTAAAAAGATGTATCTGGAATCTTTCTTGTATCTTTCTAAGAAAATTTACCTGGAAAACTTCCCACGACTTTCTGAGAAAATGTAACTGGAAAAGTTCCCCGGGCTTTCCGAGGAAATGTACCTGGAAAAGTTCATACGACTTTCTGAGATGTACCTAGAAGAGTTCCCACAAATTTCTGAGATGTACGTAGAAAAGTACCCTCGAATTTCTATATGTACCTGTAAAAGTTTCCGTAAATTTCTAAGATGTACGTAGAAAAGTACTCTCGAATTCCTGGATGTATGTGGAAAAGTTCCCAGGTCTTTCAGAGAAAATGTACCTTGAAAAAGTTCCCACGTCTTTCAGAGAAAATGTACCTTGAAAAGTTCCCACGTCTTTCAGAGAAAATGTACCTGGAAAAGTTCCCACGTCTTTCAGAGAAAATGTACCTGGAAAAGTTCCCACGACTTTTGAGATGTACGTAGAAAAGGTTCTTCGAATTTCTGAATGTAGCTAGAAAAGTTCCCGCGAATTTATGAGCTGTACATAGAAAAGTTACCTCGAATTCTGGATGTACATGGAAAAGTTCCCGCGTTTCTCTGGGAAGACGTACCTGGAAAACATTCCATGACTTTCTAAGAAAATGTACCTGGAAAACTTCCCGTAACCTTTTGAGATGTATCTAGAAACGTCCTTAAGAATTTATGAGATGTACATAGAAACGTTCGAATTTCTGGATGTACGTGGAAAAGTTCCCACGTTTTTCTGAGAAGATGTCCTTGGAAAAGTTTCTACGACTTTCTGAGAAAATGTACCTGGGAAAGTTCCCACGAATTCCTGGCAAGATGAGCCGTGATTCATTCCAATGCTATTCGGAAAAGTTGTAACTTCAGTCGTTCCGGCATCTTTTTTTAGAAAATATAAGTCAAATGCACCGATGATACATCAGATTATGACCACCTACCTAATAAGCTGTAGGACTACCTTTAGCCCGCAAAACAGCGGCCACTCGGCGAGGCATCGAATACTTCCTCATCGATTTCTGGGGTATCTGGTACCATAATGTCAACAGCAGGTCTTCCAGTTCCCATACATTTCGGGGTGGTGGTGATTTAGCGCGAACACACTTTTCCAAGTCGAACCTTAAATGTTCGATTGGGTTCATATCAGGTGAATTTGGAGGCCATGGCATTTACATAAAGCCACCAGTATGTTCCTCGAACTACATTTTGAAGATTCAAGCAGTGCGGCATGGCGCATTATCTTGTTGGTAATGGCCATCACCAGCAGGGAACTGAGTTGCCATCAATGGATCAACTTGGTCCGCAACGATGTTCAGATACCTGACAGTTGCCAGGATTTGTGCTGTTGGGATAATGGGGCCTAAAGTGTCCCAAAAACCATCGCTCACAGCATAACACCGACGTCACCGGCCTGTTTCCGCCCAATAGTGCATCCAGGTGTCATAATCTCCGTTGGTATTCGGCATATACGCTTTCGGCCGCCTACATTATGCAACATAAATCTTGATTCGTCAGACCAAGCCGCTTTCTTTCAATTATCCACGGTCCAATCTCGATGATCTCGGGCCCATTCCATGAGTTGTTGGCGATGCCGTGCAGTGAACAGGGGTCCCGGATGGGTCTTCGGCTTCGCAGGCCCATGCGGAGAAGGCTGCGATGAACTGTGTGCTGTGAAAAATTGCCCTGATCACCACTGTTGCAGCTGCGGGTAATTTGTCGCACTGTGACCGTGCGGTCGCTGGGAACAATGCGCGACACTCTCCGCTCCCTTCTGGAATCAATAAGCTGCGTACGACACACGGCTAGTCCTTTGGTCATTTGTGCACCACTTTTGATACGTACTCACTACTGCGTCACGTGAACAACCCACAAGCTGCGCCGTTTCCGAGATCACAGTTCCGAGGAGCGCCATCATAATTCGTCCCTTATCAAACTCCGATAAACCGGTAGCTTTTCTCATTCTGACTCTGGACACTCTACTAACCGAGATCCGGTCTTCGGGTTGTATATGTACTGCTCTGTGAACTTCACCTGCGCCACCGTTCGGTCTCTGGGCGCGCTCATTTCTCTATGCTGGGGGTGGTCATAACGTAATGTCTCATCTGTGTATTTCACTCGTTTTTGCAGGCATAATTAGTTTGTTCCCACGGTTTTGTGAGAGTAGCTCATAGAATTCCAGCGCTTTTCTGAAAAGCTTTAGAAACTACCCTTCCAATGTCTTTAAGAGTGGATGTAGCTCGAATGGTTCCCATGTCTTCCTCATAAAATTCTGCTTGGATTATCCCAATCCTTTTTGAGAGAATATAGCGCAATGAAATTCTGTACGTTCGTAAGAGAATGTAGCTGGAAGCGTTCCCACGCTTTTTTCAGAAGAAATTACTGGGATCGTCCCTACTCTTTTTATAGGATGTATCATAAAGCAAAGCAATACCGCACCTTTGTGCGAGGATGTAATTCATATCGTTCCCATGCCTTTCTTGAAATATTTTGCTATTTCCCTCTCCTTTGACAAAAGATGTAACCCAAGGCAATCGCACATCTTTGTGAGAGGATGTAGCTCCAGTCGTTCCCACGATTTCATGTAGATGTTGTGAATCGTTCCCGCACTTTTTAACATACATCTGTAACTGTTCCCACGCTATCTTCAGGGATATACAATTTGTACATAGATCGAATAGCTGTCTCCAGTTTCTCAGAGATACAGTTCTGATTTTAACCATGACTTTTTGAGAAGATGTAGTTCGAATCATTTCCATGCCTTTCTGAGAAGTAGCTTGAATTGTCCTGAGACTTTCCAAGAAAATGTTGCTAGGACAGTTCCCGAGGTTTCTTTTCTTCGAGTGGATGCGTCCAACAGCATCCCACACATTTTCAATCGGCGATAAGTCTGGCGATGCGGTTGGCCATGGCAGAGTGTCAGTGCCTTGAATGCAAGCTCTCGAGACAGCAGCAGTATGCAGACAAGCGTTGCCTTGTTGGAAAATCGCACCGGAGTGAGCATTCAGAAAAGGTAGGGCCGCCCCGGTGGCGCAGTGGTCTAAGGCGCTGGCCTCTGATCATTCGTCCGTAAGGTAGTCCGGGTTCGAATCCCGGTGAAGCATGGATGTTGTGTTTGTCTTACGGCACTGGCTCTCCCTTCCCTGGAACCAGTTAGTTTGTTCCCACGGTTTTGTGAGAGGAGGACTTTATTAACGTAGCGTAGGGCTGTCAAAGTGTCTGTAATGAACAGCAAAGGTGATCTGGCGTCGTAGGCAATTGCACCCCACACCATGACACCAGGCCTTCTGGACGTGTGACGCTCGACAACAAACCGTTCGTCTTGGCGCCGACCTCGGTGTCTCCACACATGGATTCGTCACTCGTCTCCTCCAACACAGAAGCGGGACTCGTCACTGAAGTGCAACCGCTGCCATTCTGAGTCGCTCCTTGACAGTCTGGCTCGACACCATTGCATTGTTTGGCGACGATACAATGGTGTTAAGGGCAGTCGTCGTAACGGTCTGCGTGCGCGTAGTCCTACGTTGTGTATCCGCCTGCCAATGGTTCTGGCACTAATAGGACGATGCAAGAGGGCAACACTGCTTGCTGAATATCCGCAATCGTGGCTGTTGGATCATTCCGCGTATGTTGGACAACCCATCGGTCCATTTCTCTTCGTGGTTCGTCTTGGTCTCCCAGACCCTTCTTGTCGCTGCTGCGTCTAACCACTGCCGCCAACAGCGTGCTATGATGATATCTGCATGAACGGTATCCCGCTTCCCGGAGCCCAATGATGCTGCCCCTGTCGAACTCCTCCAACTGCTCAAATTGCTGCCGAACCTTTCGTCGAGGCATAAATCACTCGCAAAGGATGCAACAAACACAACAGCACGAGTCAGAATGGAAAGCACGAGAAACTGGACGACCTTATTTTACCGGTCAGGCCCAAGGCTACGAATCCCTCTTTGCTGGCGTCACATCCGCGGCCGAGCGTGTTATTGAATCATTTGCATGTCTCACGATGTCAAACCTAGCCACCAAGTTACATTCCTGTAGGTCGCTTCCTTCTTGGTGCAACTATATATATTTTTTAACTTCTGGGTGCAACTATTTGACATATATATATATATATATATACTTACCTATCTTTGTTGCTGTCTTCTGTTACACCTAGTACTTACTGCACAAAAGTCTAATACACTCCAATAACTGATATTGACTTGGTTGGATATCTAGTGTCTAAATGTCTGGAATGGTGTTCCATTGTCTTAATATATCTCTGATTTGATCTACAATGATATTAGTGAATTTTGTTGTTTGCTTGCTTTTTTGTATTTTCTTGGCTTGCTTGTTGATCTTGGTTATACACTGCTGTACAATTGCTAAGGACGGATGACAATAGCAACGATAGCAACCATAAAATGGAAGGCAGGAAAATGTGGAAATTAGCATAAGTGCGGGATACAGTAAGACGTGTTGTGCGTATGCAAATTTTGGATTGCCGAACTTGTTCGTGACGTCATAGCGCTGATAAGAGATATAAAGGATTTGACGCGTATTGACCGTTGTTGTTCAAACGCAAAGTTGAAAGGGAAAGAATCAATTGACGAACTTGCAATTTTCAGTACGTCTTCCTGACATCACCTAGATGATTTTACGCGTGGCCGTATTATTGGCAAGATTGAAGAAGGGCGAAAAATAACAGATGTTGCCAGGGAGTTCGACCTCAGCCACAGTGTTGTTTCAAGGCTTTGGAAATCATTTCAAACAGATGGAGAGTGTAGCAGACGTCACGGGGGAGGTCGTGTACGCAGTACGACACCTGCAGAAGATCGGTACATAGTGCTATCAACAAAAAGACACCGGCGCAGCACAGCTAGTGAGGTAGCAAATCAGTTTATGGCTGCTACTGGCAAGCGGATCTCCCGAAAAACTGTCGCCAGACGTTTGCATGGAGGAGGACTATACGCCCGCCGTCCTGTTGTGTGCATGCCATTGTCCAGACGTCACCGTACCGCCCGTTTGCAATGGTGCCATCAACATCGCAATTGGACTGATAACGACTGGTCTGCTGTCCTCTTCTCAGATGAGAGTAGATACAGTCTATCATCTGATTGTCGACGACAACTGATCTGGCGTGATAGTGGTACTGCATATTGTCTAGCAAACATACAGGAAAGGGACCGATATCCGACATGTAGTGTCATGGTATGGGCTGGCATCATGATCAATGGCCGTACGTCTCTCTATGTGCTTCCAACTGGGACTATGACTGGCCAACGATACATTAATGATGTTCTGCTACCTCATGTTCGCAAGTTCCGTGGTGCTGTCGGTGATAGATCCAATTTCATAGACGACAACGCAACATGTCATCGAACAGTCGCTGTCCAGGAGTGTCTTGAGAGCGAGGATATTCAACGCCTCGTATGGCCAGCACGTTCTCCAGATCTGAATCCCATTGAAAATGTGTGGGATGCTTAGGGGAGGAGTCTTGCTGGTCGCCAATGCCCTCCAATAAACAAGGACACCCTCATCCGTGCACTGACAGAGGAATGGGATAAATTACCCCAACAGCTGCTTGATAATGTTGTGCAAAGCATGACACGACGTGTGGAATCTTGCATCGCCCTCCATGGTGGCCATATCCCGTATTGACATCTTACACCGGAACGCCTGCGGACGGTAATTGCATTTTTTTCACGTTTACGTATTCTGCACAAAATGGCCTGTTTGTCCCTTGAACACGTTCCAAAGCCTTCTGGATTTCAGAGCACAATAAATTGTCTTTCTAGTAATGTCCTGGCACTCTGACATTATTTTATTTCATTTGACATCCAACCACACTTACTATTTTATGCGCTATATAGCCCTTTATGATCCGTCCTTAGCAATTGTCCAGCAGTGTATATTTCGGTGAACTCGTGAAAACACGGGTAGCTTTCAACATTTTGCCTATACCCGTATCGAAAAGTCACCAGAGCCAGTGTTACCCTGAAGAGATTGGCAAAATATTTCATTCCTTCTACTTATTGTATTATTTACTTATTTATTTTTTATTTCATCATGGATTAAGCATTCTGCAGCTATAGAATGTGCATGCCTTTCCAGGCTTCTTGTTCTGTTCTGTGTGATTTTCATTCTAATGATTTGCAATAATGTGAATACCTACTTTATAAATATATATATATATATACACATACAGTATATATCATCATCATCATTGTTAACCATTATCAATCCACTGCTGGAAGAAGGTCACCCCAAGTTTCTTCCACAATTGTCTGTCTTGAGCCTGTCTCCTCCATGTCACTCCAGCATGCTTTCGAATTTCGTCCATCCATCTCCCATGGGGTCTTCTTCTGGGTCTTTTTCTGTCCCTGGGAATACAGTCTATAATTTCAGTTGTCCATCGGTGGTCTGTTCTTCTGGCAACATGTCCAGCCCATTGCCATTCCAGTAATTTCACTCTGGTTATGATTCCGTCCACTCTTGTCATTTTTCTTATCCACAGGTTCATGTTCTTATCCTTCCTGGTTACAGCAAGCATGCATCTCTCCATGTTCTTTGAGTTGTCTGCATTCTTTAGAATGTCTCGCTGCAGATTTGTCATCTTCAAACACGTTTTCACCTCTGTGGTACTTCACAACTGTTTTTTTCATTGGAAGTTTAACGACCACCGTGATAAACTCAATGGGCAATAAGCAGTCGCCCGTCCCTAATTTAGGGTCACTGACTCCAGGAAGGGGAGTGAGCCAGTGCGGTAACAAAAACACAACAGTCGTGCCTCACCAGGGTTCGAACTCGGACCCCTTTCGGACGAAAGATCAGAAGCTATCGCTTAGACCACTGCGCCACCGGGGCGGTGTCAGAACTGTTAGGAAGCCGAATTGTTTAGGATATTCGCGCTGAGTTTTAGAAGATCCGTTTTGCGTTTATTGGGAACACTTAGAGCTGAAACTCCCTAAAAATGCCTCTGTAAGTCGCGCTGCTCATCGTTAAAAGGACATTGAACTGTTGTGTTTACAGCAAGCGAGAAGAAGGTATGTGAGCAACTGTCGGGGATACCGGCCACCCTCGAAAGAACGTCGGGGGTCAAGAGTTCACTGGGGAAAAGAAGCCAACATCAGTGTGCAACTGAGATCTGCCGAAGAAGGTCTGTTCCGTTGACGACATGGATTGAGGAGATTCGAAGTGAATTTCCTCGACACCACTGGGAACGGGATGTATTGATGCCTAGCTATACTTCTGGCCAAAGAGGGAGAGACAAAAAGAGAAAAGGAAGCTCTCTCTCTACATCTTTCAACGGTTCTCTCTCCCCTGTCCGGCGGCCTGACTCGTGTTTTGTTGCGGGGACCTGCAGTTGACCGCCTCGTCAACGACTCTGTGTACCGAAGCCGTGAGTCTGTGTGTATACATACGTGCGCCATCTAAAGGCTGGTTATTGCTAGTCATTTCCCCAAAGTGCATTTAAGACATGTCGATTACTTACTTATCGCTCATGATGGATGCCTGTCTGTAAGTACATGTTACGTATTACTTTCGCATGCTAGCAGAACTGCGCGCTACGCAGATCTGACTTTTCGAACTGCTATTGCGTTTATTGGGGCTTGTGCTTGCCCTCTTCGCTCCTGGTCAAAAAGTGTGGAACTAAATGAGCGGTGTAAATAATCTGTAAATAATATGCAAATAGTTGTAAATGATTAAATGTGCCTGTGTTGTCCTAATCCCTGAGCTTGTCAATGATAGTCCCCTGTTCTCTCTCTCAGGGATCCAATGATCGGAGCTATCCCTCCGACCAGTTTTTGGTTCTTCTAAGAGGGATTCGTATTGCAGGGGCCCCAGGGTAAAGGGCCTGCGTAACGATACCTACACTTCTTACTCAACGGCCCCCAGATGTTCCCAAAGTACGTGTAATAAGTGTTGTACTCAAAAAAGTATCAATAATGCAGATATCATAGTATAGACGTTTTCCCGATATTCTGTGTTTTAACAAAACTAGGGAAAATCTTTGCATAACGGACTAATTAATTGTCTAGAATAAAAATATATTTCATAACAACCAGCATGAATTTAAAAAAATAATAGGTATCAGGTGTTGAATAATTTTTATCTTTCTAAGGCCGCGGGTGGCCTAATGGTCAGTGTTCGTGACTGCCATGGAGATTAACCTCAGGTTCGATCGTGGGTAGGTACGAACGTTCGAACCACTAAATACCCGCCGACGAGCGTCGGATGGGCAGGTTAAGCCGTCGGACACCGGGTACTGCCCCCCCGGTAATAAATAAGGACGTCTTCCTCCCCCTTTCTACCTCGCTTCCGTGTCACTTTTCTATCGGGCACTCTAGCCCAAATCTCATAGCTTCCTATTTCTAAGGGTTGTTTAAGACCTGGTGTCAGACACTCTCTTCCTAAAATCCTCTAAATATGATCATATTGTCTTTCTAAGCTTTTTCTCCTCAGGTCAATTCCGAGGTGAGTCTTGCCCATTGGATTAGTAGATGGTGAGTACTGAAAGAATACAGATATTCTTAGACAGTATGTACCTGAGTGTGTAAGTAGTCTTAGAGAAAAATCAGTAGATCATGAAAATCCATCAGTAGACAGCAGTTAAGGTCAGTAGATCTACTGATAAATCAGTAAAATGGCAACACTACCTATTGGGTGTGGGCAAAAGTTCTACCCGTTTTTGTAATAGATGCAAATTGCGATCGTAGTAATTACGTCACAGATGACGCTGCGATGCCGAATTTTCAGCCAATAAAACGTGGAGCAGTAGAGCATATAGAGGCAGTAGGATTTTCCGAGTAAGTCGTTCGTAACGGAAATCACGGACGGTGTAACATGGCATGAGATAAGGAGCACATTAGACATTGTTTACTGTACGAGTTCGATAAAGTCAGTACTGCAGCCACGGCTTGCCGCAACATCTGTCAAGTGTATGGGTAGGATGCAGTTGATAATAGCACATGTCGCCGTTGGTTTCGGAAATTCCGGGACGGAGACAGAAGCTGTAAAGATCAACCACGTCCTGGAAGTCCATCCGTGATTTCTGACAAGGAGATGGACCAAGTCATAACAAATGACTCACATCCAACCGTTCAGGAATTAGCGGAAACGTTGTCGGTACACAGAACAACAGTCGAAAGACGGTTGCATGCGCTGGGGTTCATCATCAAGTTTGATAACTATGTTCTACACTAGCTTTCAGCAAAGTAACGACAGGAGAAAATTCGTATCTGTGTTTCTTTGCTTTCTCGTCACCGAAACGAACCGTTTTTGAGACGAATTGTAACGGTACTGTACCGTAATTTAAAGCGTTTACGGACTGTGCGCCAAGGTGCGGAGCCTGCTCCATCGACCTCAAAAGAGGAGTGCATCCCGAAATGGTTCTGGAGTGTTTGGTGAGATGTCCAGGGAATAACCCACTGGGCGCTGTTAGCACCTAACCGAACGAGAAATCCTCTACTGCCAACAGTTAGACGGATTGCGAGAAAAGCTGACATAGAACCAGCCAGCACTCGTCAATGGCAAAGGCGTGATCCTTCATCATGATAACGCCAGACCTCATGCTGCTCTAATCACTCGGCAAAAATTACTGGACTTTGGTTGGGAAGTGTTACATCACCCAGCGTGTTCCCCTGAATTGGCACCTACGGACTACCACCATTTTCGATCGTTACAGAACGCCTTCGTTCTCCAAACCTTCGATTATGTGGACGATGCGAAAACGGCAATACGTGACTTTTTTACTCTAAAGCATAGGAGCTTTTCCGGCGTGGGATTCACCTACTCATAGACAGACGCAAGAGGTCATACAGAATGATAGCAATCATGTGAAATCATAGTTATTTGTTGTGTTCTCCTTCTTTTTTGTAGCCTACAAAAACGGGTAGAACTTATGCACACGCTCAATATGTGTCCGTACGATAAGGCAAAATTCAAAAATTTCTTATTTCCATCTCTGCGACATACAGAAACACGCAGTTTTTAGGATGGAAATGCTTTCTATGTGTACCCTTGCAACTGCTTTTAGGTTTACTGATTGGCTTCAACTCAAATTTATAACGAGTTTATAACGAGGAACAGTACACCAATTAAGTAGTAAAAAGTAACGCTCTACCAGTGATCCGATTTATTGGCGTAGAAAATAAACACAGAAGCGTTTCCAAGCTTTCGCACATCAACCAGATGGCTTTTTCAAGGAAGTTAGACAGAAACTGCAAACTGAAAAATAGAACGCTTAACAATTTGAACGCGGAAACTTGACAATAAATAGGTGCGACGTTATTATCATTTAAAGATACGAGGCATCACGTTGGTTGCACGCGGGATCCTGGTAGAGAAAAGGCGTTACTTGAAGAATTGGTTCCAAATTCGTGGCAAATCGAATGAGACGCAATCATTGCAAGTATCGCTGTTGATAATGATCTCCAAGGTTTCCCGAATGGCTGTACATTTAGGGGTAGAGTAGCTAGCTAATTTCTTTATATCATCCCACATAGGAGTAGATGACTTGAATTTGACTTCTCTGGATAGTGCCGTGGTTACTTTACCGTATTTGGTGTCCCTTTTATGTTCGTTGACTCTGATTCCAAACGAACGCTTGGTCATTCCAATGTAGTATCGTTTGGAGCCGTTTTATTGAGAAGAAGAGACTCTTCAAATTTTCCTTGATAAAATCAATGATATACATCCTACGATCAATTTCACGATGGAGCTTGAAAGCAACAATGCTTTACCTTATCTAGATGTTTTGTTGAGGAAATCGTCTGACAACCGCCTCGGTACACAAGTCTACTATAAACCCACGTCAGTCCCCAACCTTATGCTCCGCAGCTCTTTCTGTCCCGCAGTATAAGCTATATTCCGTTCTCGAATTCAAAGAACCTTCGCCGTTTCTTCTGATACCCATTCTAGAAAACACGAAATTGAAAGCGTCATCAAACTAGCCACTGATGCAGGATATTCATTGAATCAGATATGTAGCTTTATCCAAAAAGCCAAAGCCAAACATTCCCGTCTTCCTGTGCCACAGCTACGCTATTTAGGCTCAATTCCCTGCATTCCAAGTGTGTCTTACAAACTCAAAAACGCCCTCAAGAAGATGAACTACGGCGTCGGCATAAGGTCCCCTGCCTCTTTACATACTATACTAAAGAGAAATAGTGAAAAATACCCTCTCTCCTGCGAAGCAGGCATTTATGCGATCCCCCTACAGTATCCGAACGATACTACATTGGAATGACCAAGCGTTCGTTTGGAATCAGAGTCAGCGAACATAAAAGGGACACAAAATACGGTAAAGTAGCCACGGAACTATCCAGAGAAGTCAAATTCAATTCAGCTACTCCCATGTGGGATGATATAAAGAAATTAGCTAGCTACTCTACCCCTAAATGTACAGCCATTCGGGAAACCTTGGAGATCATTACCAACAGCGATACTTGCAATGATTGTGTCTCATTCGAGTTACCACGAATTTGGAACCAATTCTTCAAGTAACGCCTTTTCTCTACCAGGATCCCGCGTGCAACCAACGTGATGCCTCGTATCTTTAAATGAATATAACGTCGCATCTATTTATTGTCAAGTTCCCGCGTTCAAATTGTTAAGTGTTCTATTTTTAAGTTTGCAGTTTCTGTCTAACTTCCTTGAAAAAACCATCTGGTTGATGTGCGAAAGCTTGGAAACGCTTGTGTGTTCATTTTCTACGCCAATAAACCGGATCACTAGTACAGCTTTACTACTTACGGCTTCAACTCAGTTTTGTTTCCAATCGATCAGTAGGACCTATCGTAAAAGGTCATCGTTTTCCTGATTCTCATTTCCAGAAAATCTTCACATTTCCATGTGGTCTCGTGGAATATGATTGGTGTTGCGAGTTTTTAAAATGTGCATATTTCACCTCTCCTCCATCTAGCAGTTTTGACCTATTTTTTCAAGCACAATTATGTACTAGGTAAGATAATACATGCCACTCCTATGGCCAAGAGGTCTGAGTAGTAGGAAGCTAACCATTCTTCAGAGATGAGCCTGGTACTCAGTACCGGATGAGATTTTTGGTACCCAGTACCGGATGATTTCTCTTTTCAGGAACCAGTGGCTCTAAATTAGGGATGGGTGACTGTTTATAGCCCTTGGAGTTACTCATGGTTGTCGTTAAACCCACAAGAAAAAAAATAACATATGATTATCATTGTGAAGTAAAAATCCGCCATATACGTGGGGTCAGTGAATAAACAAATACATCGCTCTTTCCACATTTTAGAAACACACAGCAACCATAAAAATGTTATTCGGTCACAGCTGGGGAATTGAATCCCAGATCTCTCGATATCTAGCCGAGCGTGTTAGCCTTACACCACGGTGGCCAACAATCCACGGCGCTATGTGTGTTTTTCCGTCAGCTTCTGACGTCATATCTCCGTAAGATGGGCTCAGCTACTGAGACGTCTCCATCTGGTGGGCATTAACGGCACTGGCTATATATTAATTATAGCAGTTAAATCCAAAGGGCGAGATCTAAAGTGAAAATCCTCCATTATCGTGGTGTCAGTCAATAAACAAATACATCGCTCTTTCCACGTTTTAACAAAACACAGCAACCGGAAAATTGTTATTCGGTCACCGCCGGGGTATTGAACCTCGGATCTCTTGATATCTAGCCGGGCGCGTTAGCCTTACCCACGGTGGCCAACAATCCACGGCGCTATGTGTGTTTTTCTGTCAGCTTCTGACGTCATAAATCCGTAAGATGGGCTCAGCTACTGAGACGTCTTTATCTGGTGGGCACTAACTGCACTTTCTATATATTAATTATAGCATTAAAATCCAAAGGGTGAGATCCAATAGATCTCACCCTTTGAGATCCAAAGGGCGAGATCTATTTTTTTTTTTTTTTTTGATAATCTTTCTTTTTTAAGATTTTGGATTGCGTTAATGTTCTTGCTATTTCCAGACGGCATGTTTTTCACATAAAGAAGAACCTGCCATGATGAAAGCCTTTGTATACTTACTGAGTATCCTTTATTAAGGTCTTTGCATATGAGATAGTATAATTGGAAGAATGCTGTCCTAACGGGTTTACCGGGATAGCATTTCACTGCTTCTTGATCCATTATATCTAGATCCTTTTGGGGAGAAAGAAAGAATGTTTAAAGTTATTGAATACGAAAATAATCTCTATAGCGTGAAATCAACAAACCATCAACACACATAATTCTGTCACTCTCTTCTTTAGAATAAGTGCAAAAGTCTACAAAAGTAAGATAAATCGCAATATGAAAGAAACAAAGCAAACATAAAGTACCATTTGTGAAAATTGCAACACCATGAAGGAATAATGGTAATCACGTGAAACTTACAAGATGCGCAGAGCAGGGAAGGACATGCAAATGATTAGAAGTGCAGAGTCATTGCGCATGTCTGGGCCTGGAAGCGCCCTCTGAACAGTCGAGTGTGTGGTATAAAGAGAGGGCTGTTCAGGATACACACCAGTAGTTCATCACGGACAGCGAGTTGTAAAAGCGTCTCTATGATTCAATAATGCCTCGGCGACGACGAAGGGCGCAGTATTACCATACGTCAGAGTTTGAACGAGGGACGAATGATTGGTCTACGTGAAGGTGAATTTTAGTACCGCGATATTGCGGCTCGGACGGAACATAACGACACGACAGTGATGTGCGTGTGGCGGCAGTGAACCGAGGAGAACCAGGTGCATCGACAATCTGGCGTGGACCAAGAAATATGACGACACCGCGGGATGACCGACACCAGATCCGCATGGTAGTGAGGAACCTTTTCTCATCTTCTCAAGTGTTAGCACAACAGTAGAGCACTGCAACAGGTGTGGTATTGTCTGCCTCCACAGTTAGACGCTGTCTGCTGCACAGAGGACTAATCACACGCATCAATTCGCGGCGGATTTCTATGACCCTGAACCATAGACGCCTCAGGCTGGAATGGGGTTTTCAATACAGACAATGCCGTGCTGATTGGCAACATGTCGTGGTTTCGGACGAGTCCTGATTCATCTTGGACTACCATGATGGCCACATACGCATTAGACGGTATTGTGGTGAGCGCCTTCTTCCAGCATGCATTGTCGAGCGTCATACGAGCCGAACGCTAAGTGTGATGGTGTGGGTGTCATTGGGCATCATTCGCGATCTCGGCTGCTGCGACTTGAGGGAAATCTCAGCAGCGACCGCTATATCAAGGAGGTTGTACAGGCAGATATCATACACTTAATTCAGAGCACTCCTGGCGCTATATTCCAGAAGAAGAATGCCCGCACTCGTTTTGCCAGGAATGTTCAAGCCCTTTTCGCTGCACAGCAGATATCACTTCTTCCCTGGCCTTCACATTCGCCAAACATGTTGCCTATTGAACATGTCTCGGATATGGTCACTCGTCAACTGGCCAATCCAAGTCCTCCAGCTGTCAGTACCAATGTTCTGTGGACTTGCGCGCATACATGCCGCCTGCCATTCAACTCCTTTTCGATTCAATGTAACGCCGTCTAGAACTCTTAAAACAGCTCGCGAAGGCTTCACAAGATACTGATTTTTGCAGGTAAAAATTGTTGTAGTGTTCTGAAAATTAAATGACTTATACACAGTTCTATCAGTAGTGTGTGGTATAAATTTCTTTTGAATCGCATGGTTCCTTCTTGGTGTTGCAATTTTCACAAACATATATATACTCGCATTTTATACACTATCTACCAACAAATAATTGAACACCTGTGATAGCAAAGGAAAACGAAGTTTATTCACCTTCAATAGTTGGTGGAGCCTCCACGAGCGGGGATTACAGCTGCGACTCTCCGGGGCATACTCTCAACCAGGCGTTGTACGACGGCTAGCGGTATTTTCTTCCACTCGGCTTGGAGAAGACAGGTCAGTTCCTTCACCGATTTCGGACGGTGGTGGCACCCCTTAAGTCGACGCTCTAACTCGTCCCAGAGGTGCTCGATAGGGTTAAGGTCCGGGCTCTGCGCAGGAAAGTCCATTCGATTAACCTCATTGTCCCCATACAAAGCCATGGTGGACCTCGCAACATGGCAGGTGGCATTGTCATCCTGGAAGTAAAATGTGTCCACCCCGTAAAACTGCCACAACGTAGGAAGCACATGGTCAACCAAAATGGTACAGTAGGTCTCGGCGTTGAGTCTACCAGGAATTGCCACCAAGGGTCCCGTGCCATACCAGGAGAACTCCCCATCCCATAGAAAATTCCACCGCCGCCGAACTTCACAGTTGACACAATACATTCCGGCAGGAGGCATTCTCCAGGCAGACGCCAAACCCAGACCCTGGCATCCGAATGGTAGAGGGTTAACCTTGATTCGTCGCTCCAGATAACCTGTTTCCACTGCTCAACGGTCCACTGTCGACGTTCTTTGCACCACGTTAGCCGAGCAGCGCTATTGGACTTGGTGATCAAAGGCTTGTGGGCGGCAGCACGTCCATGATAACCGAGCAGATGGGCTTCCTTACGGATAGTATTCATCGAAAGAACACTCCCGGATGCCTGTTGAAACTCCTCGCAGATGTGGTCCATCGATTTGGTGCGGTTCTTCCGAATTTCTCTGGCCAGCACCCGTCGGTCTCTAACTCTCAGTTTTGTGGGTCTGCCGGGTCGAAGCACATTCCGACAGACACCTCTCATCTTCCACTTGCCAATCACGTAAGCTACTGTCGATTTTGCGTACTTCAACTCGCTGGATATGTCACGTATGGATCGTTAATTTCTGTGATACCCGACGATTACACCTTTCTCGAAATCAGAGAGCTCTGAACTGCGTGGCATCTTGCATGCGACTGGTTGTGTTGTTGTTTCCCACACCATATTTAACGGCGGCGGCCGTGACGTGTATCAGGACAGCAGATATCGTCGATTGCAAGGGTGTCCAACTACTTGTTGGTAGATAGTGAATTTCCGTATTTTACTGTGCAGTTTTCCCATCTCCGCTGAGTAATACGATGAAGTTTGAAAGTACTCTAGTGGAGAAAATTGTGGAAGCATTTAGGAAAATTTGTATTTCTGAGGTTTGATGGCCCATAGCATCAGTCGTCTGTAGAACACCACAATTATTTGTTATTAAAAGGATAATGGAGAATGTGACGCAACAAACTGTGCTGAATTATCTTTATTCTATCAAATGTTATAGCCAAATAACCAGGAAAAGAAAACCCAACTGCCTTATGTAACAAGAAGTGAATTTCCTCAACTCAAAGCTGACCAATAAGACTGACTTTTTTGAGAGCCAGTTATTATGATACAGCATGGAGAGTTCTGTTATTATGACATAGCACGAAACTAATAAGGTGTTAGTATGAGTCAGTTCTCATGTTTAAGTATCAGAGCTAATAACAGAACTTTTATTCAGTTGTGCGAGTGTCATCATATTGGTCACTGAATTCTCATGGATTTTTCTATTCCTTGATAACTTAGTAAGATGTGTAACTCAGTAACATGACAAACAAAGAGAAAAGAGTTGACTGGTTACCTAGAAAGCTATGTAAAATACCTACATTTTATGAATAAGACTGCACTTATGGGGAAATCGTAAGAAAAGTTGGTGGAAATCCTACTAAAGGAAGTATTTCCAAACTGAAATGTGCACGAGGTATCAGCAGACTCAGTCAATTCAAAAGCAAATTAGTAAAACAGGAAAAAATGCACAACAGCATGTGGTGATTGAAGAATTAAAAGACAGTGTTTAAGTGTTAGAAGAAAGTCATCTAAGTCAATTAAAAATTAATTGTCTCAGTGTGGTTTGAAGATGAGTGCTAGAGCTATTAGACGCGGTCTCAAACGCCTTGGTTTAAATTCTAGAATTCCAAGGGAAAAGCCTTGTCTATCTCCCAAACAAAGAAGGAAGATATTAGAATGGTCTAAAAACCATGTTAATTGCTCTGATGAGCAATGGTACAGAGTCCTGTGGAGTAACGAGACCAGAATATTCATATTTGGTAGTGATGGAATAAAGTATGTAAGAAGAAGGAGCGGATAAAATTTGCTGCGCCTGAATGCGTTACTTCTTCCACGGATCATTCAGTTAGACTTAGGGTCTGAGGTTGTATAGCAGCAATAGGTGTGAGCAGATTTTGTGTGACTAATGGTATTTTAATTAACAAAAATACATCACTGATGCACTTGACCCAAAACTGAAGCCTTCGGCATATAATGTTTTTCAGGATAACGGAGCCTATATATTTCAATTTACCGTGACCGAATTTACCTACTGAGGTTTCATTCTGTTGCTCGGTCACGGCAACAGAAACCAGCGTGGAAATACTCTCGTTAAGTTTGCAGAGGCAGAAGGGTTTTTCATCTTGAACTCCTTTTTCAAGAAAAAGCCACACAGGAAATGGACATGGAGACATCCAAATGGGACGACAAGTGAAATTGATTTTATTACGTGTAACAAAAAATTCGTCATAGAAGACTGCAGTGTGCTAAACAAGTTCAATACAGGTAGTGATCATATATTTGGTAAGATGTAACATGCATCTCAACACTAAACTTGAACGTGGCAAGCTCATAAGACAAACAAAATGTATTGACATAACCAACCTTAAAAAACACCATAATACCTTCAAGTTGGAACTAAAGAACAGATTCTCTGCTTTAGAAGGCCTAACATCGGATGAAGTGGATATTTCTGAAGTTAACAGAAAAGTAACCAAAGCTCTTATGGAAACATCAACAACATTAGCTGGGTCTAAGAACAAGTCGCATGTGAACAAATTATCAGGAAAAACCAAAATGTTGATGCAAAAAAGAAGAGAGATGAGGACAATTAAAGAAGATGTGACTTCCAAAGTGGAATATATAGAACTATGCAAGACAGTACGAAAAAGTATCACTGAAGACGTAAGGAAATTCAACTGTGAACTAGTGAGGAAAGCAATTGAACACAACCAAAGTCTAAAGATAGCAAAGGGACATCTCAGTAAGGGAAGAAAACAGATTATTGCACTGAGAAAAGAAGATGGTTCTGTAACAAGAAATAGAGGCGAAAGTTTGACAAGAGTGAAATATTTCTACTCCAAATTATATGAAAGGGATGATACATGTACTCCAGACATCATGAAAGGTACCAGTACCAGAGTTCTTCCAGTCCTCCCAGCAGAAGTTGCACATGCAATCAAGAACATGAAACGGGGAAAAGCTCCAGCAGAAGATGGAATTACTGTGGACATCATACAAAAAGCAAGTGGAGAAATCGAAACAGTACTCGCCCAAATTTTCACTCGATGCCTTAATGTAGGGAAGATTCCTGAGGATTGAAACAACGCTACAATGATCTTGCTACATAAAAAAGGTGACGTTGAGGATCTCAGGAACTACAGACCTATCAGCCTCCTATCAGTGGTTTATAAAATCTTCACTAAAGTTCTTTCACACCGCTTGAAGGTAACACTGGACATGGCTCAACCGAGAGAACAAGCTGGATTCAGGAGTGGCTACAGCACAATAGATCATATCCACGTACTGAGAGAACTAATTGAAAGAGCGAGGGAATATGAACTTCCATTGTGCATGGCTTTTATCGATTATGAAAAAGCCTTTGATTCGGTGAAACCATCAGCAGTTACAATGGCTCTGAAATCCTGCGGTATTGAAGATGCATACATTAATATTATTAATAACATCTATGAAAATGCAAGTGCAAAGATTTGACTGTTTGAGAATACAGCACACATAAAAGTTGGAAAGGGAGTGAGACAAGGTGACACCATATCTCCGAAGCTCTTTAATGCTACATTGGAGGGTGTCTTTCAGTCGCTGAGGTGGGAAAACAAGGGGATATAGATTAATGGAGATTATCTAACTCACCTTCGTTTTGCTGATGATGTAGTCATTTTTACAACTACCCCATCAGAGCTGCAGAGTATGATCCAGGAACTTGCTGACAAGAGTAAAGAAGTGGGATTAAAAATGAACTTTCAGAAGACAAAAGTGATGTTCAATGCTTTTTCAAGAAATGAAGATTTATCGATTGATGGGGAAAAGCTGGAGATAACAGATGTGTATGTTTATCTTGGACAGCAAATATCAAGTGAGGGTCACATTGATGAAGAAATTAATCGACGTACAAAACTTGCCTGGAGAGCTTTTGGAAGAAACAGCATAATTTTCAAGAGCAATATGCCATTATGTCTTAAAAGAAAAGTGTTTGATCAATGCATCCTTCCAGTGCTTACATATGGTGCAGAGACGTGGGCCTTAACTAAAAGAAGCATACAAAGGCTGCAGACAACTCAAAGTAGCATGGAGAGGTGCATGCTTGGTGTAACCAGGAGAGATAAGAAGAGAAACTCGTGGATCCGAAAAATGACACGAGTGGAAGACATCATGATCAGAGTTAAATCCCTGAAATAGCAATGGGCTGGACATACTGCCAGAAGGACAGACCATCGATGGACAGCCGAAATTTTAAATTGGATTTCAAGGGACAGGAAAAGACCCAGAAGTAAACCACATGAGAGATGGGTGGATGATATTCGAAAGTATGCAGGAGTGACATGGAGGAGACTGCCGAAAGCAGACAATTGTGGAGGAAACTTGGGGAGACCTTCGTCCAGCATTGGATTGATAATGGTTGACAATGATGATGATGATGATATATTTCAACAGGATTCAGCTCCTTGTATGTTGCTGCAGCGTATAAAAAGTGGTTACAAGAAAATTTCATTACACACTGCTAGAATGACCAGGTAATGCCCTAAGCTGAATACAATAGGAAGTCTGTAGAGCCGATTAAAGTATCTTGTTTGTCAGAAGCAACAAAGGAATAAAGAGCAACTGATAGAAGCGATCACAAAATCTTGGTTTCACACTATAACACCTGATGAACTAAAAACTTGATCCATGAGACGCCGTCGTGAAGCTATTATCGCGGCAAAAGGTTTCCCGGCTGAGTACTAACAGAAATGGTGATAAGTTATAAAATACGCTTTATCTTGGTTTTCCGTGTATAAATTCTTATAAAGTGCATTTTTTTAAAATAAAGTTTGCTGTATTACATTCTGCATTAAATTATCTTTCTAATTGTATATAATTTAATAGTGTTATTCTAAAAATCTAACCCACCTTCGTTTTGCTGATGACATAGTCATTTTTGCAACTACCCCATCAGAGCTTCAGAATATGATCCAGGAACTTGCTGACAAGAGTAAAGAAGTGGGATTAAAAATGAACTTTCAGAAGACAAAAGTGATGTTCAATGCTTTTACAAGAAATGAAGATTTATCGATTGATGGAGAAAAGCTGGAGATAACAGACACGTACGTTTATCTTGGACAGCAGATATCAAGTGAGGGTCACATTGATGAAGAAATTAATCGGCGTACAAAACTTGCCTGGAGAGCTTTTGGAAGAAGCAGCATAATTTTCAAGAGTAATATGCCATTATGTCTTAAAAGAAAAGTGTTTGATCAATGCATCCTTCCAGTGCTTACGTATGGTGCAGAGACGTGGACCTTAACTAAAAGAGACGTACAAAGGCTGCAGACAACTCAAAGTAGCATGGAGAGGTGCATGCTTGGTGTAACCAGGTGAGATAAGAAGAGGAACTCGTGGATCCGAAAAATGACAAGAGTGGAAGACATCATGATCAGAGTTAAATCCCTGAAATGGCAATGGGCTGGACATACTGCCAGAAGGACAGACCATCGATGGACAGCCGAAATTTTAGATTAGATTCCAAGGGACAGGAAAAGACCCAGAAGAAGACCACATGGAAGATGTGTGGATGAAATTCGAAAGTATGCGGGAGTGACATGGAGGAGACTGGCACAAGACAGACCGTTGTGGAGGAAACTTGGGGAGACCTTCGTCCAGCAGTGGATTGATAATGGTTGACAATGATGATGATGATGATTCTAAAAATATATTATGGCACACTAAACATCAGAAATACAGAATTTCCAAGGGCTTTCCTCAATTTCAGCCACTAGTGTCTCTAAGCTTCTGTCTCGGAGATCGAAGAGATAAACTGATACTGTCATAATGCCGCAAGAGCTTACGATTGCTTTGAGAGGATGTTAGATTGTTGAGTTGAAGTCAACTACCTGTTATTAGAGATTATAGAGGTCTGTACGGCCCTTAATTTGGAAACCCGGAACTGCTCAGAATTTCCAGTTGCTCAGAATTTGTACTTGGACGTCAGGCCCAGAAATTTCAGTTGACGACCCGGCTCACAATCTCCATTCGACGGCCCGTCTCAGAATATACAGTAGACGACCCAACTCAGAAACTCCAGTTGACGGCCAGGCTAACAATCTCCAGTTGACGGCCCGGCTCAGAATTTACAGTGGATGATCCAGCTCAGAATTTACAGTTGACGGCCCGTCGAAGAATTTGCAGTGGACGATCCAGCTCAGAATTTTCAGTTGACGGCCCACCTTATAATTTACAGTGGACGATCCAGCTCAGAATCACCAGTCGAGAGCAAGGCTCATAAACTCCTTTTTCCGGCCCGCCTTAGTATCTCCATTTGGCGGTCACGCTCAAAATCTCCAGTTGACGGCCCGCCTAAGAATTTAAAGTGGACGATCCAGCTCGAAATCTCCACTTGACGGCCCCCTCAGAATTTACTGTGGACGATCCACCTCACAATCTTCAGTTGACCGAACGCCTCAGAATTTAAAGTGGAAAATCCAGCTCAGAATCTCCAGTTGACGGCACGATTCAGAATTTAGTGGACGTTCCAGCTAAGAATCTATAGTTGACGGCCCGTCTCAGAATTTACCGTGGACGAATTAGCTCAGAATCCTCAGTTGACGTCCCGGCTCAGAATCTCCAGTTGTCGATCCGGCTCAGAATCTCCAGTTGTCGGCCCGGCTCAGAATCTCCAGTTGACGGCTCGCCTCAGAATTTACAGCAGACTATCAAGCTGAGAATCTCCGGTTGACGTCCCCGCTCAGAATCTCCAGTCGGCGGCCAGGCTCAAAATCTGCAGTTGACGACTTCCCTCAGAATTTACAGGGGACCATCCATCTAGGAAACTCTAGTTGATGTCCCGACTCAGAATTTCCAGTTGACAGCCAGCCTCAGAATTTACAGTGGACGATCCAGCCCAGAATCTTCACTTCTCGGCCTGGCTCAGAATCTCCATTTGACGACCCGCCTCGAATTTTCAGTGAACGATCCATCTCTGAATCTCCAGTTGACGTTCCGGCTCAGAATTTCCAGTTGGCGACCCACCTCAAATTCTCCGGTTTGCTGTCAGCTTCAGAATCTCCAGTTGACGGCCCGGCTTAGGGTATCGTTGACGGCCGCGTTCAGGGTCTCGTTCACGTCCCAGCTCAGAATGTTCAGTTGACGGCCCGGCTCACTATCTGCAGTTGACGGCCCGGCTCACTATCTGCAGTTGACGGCCCGGCTCACTACCTGCAGTTGACGGCCCGACTCACAGTCTCCAGTTGACGGCCCATTACAGAATTCACAGCTCAGAATCGCCAGTTGATTGCCCGACTCAGAATCTCCAGTTGACGGCCCTGCTCACAATCTACAGTTGGCGACCCTGCTCACACTCTACAGTTACCGTCTTATAACCTCCGGTTGACGTCCCGTCTGGTTTCAAACTTTCATCACGCGTTCCCCGCCACTTGTAGAATTTAACGGAAGTCTTTCTCTGGAAAAACAAAGCTGCGCTACTGAACTTAACTACTTCAGTAATTAACGGAACGTAACGCATTGAGGCTTCCCATTTCTCGTAGGAATTCTTCCTACAGGCAAGGTTTAGACCTGACTACATACTTCTGTTTCAACTTCAAATGCATTTTCTTTTCCACACATAAGTAATATACATGGTAGTCTATATGCCCAAACAAGTACTTCGAACTTCCTTCGACGTAGCAAAGAATCGCTCCAGAAGGTCAGTAATATTATTTCGTGTAGCTGGAAACTCTGTTCATGTAAACCTTTCTCAGAGAAGATAAATGTTGCGTGTTTTAGTCGGTAAAGCCAACGAAATGGGTTTCATTCCCCCCTTTAAAGAAATAAACCGGTCCATTTCAGTCTCTCATCTTAGAGGCCATGTCGAATTCAGCTGCAATTAGTCAATGTATCCGACTGCGTACGTACTTCCGTGTCTTTCGTTTCATTCAGTGTCCTTCGCCATCTAACTTTGTTTTGAAATCAATCTTCGTGTTGTGAGTGAAAACTTTTTTATAATATATCATGAAGCTGGTCTCTGAGATTCAGAGGTTAGCTCCACAAGAAACAGCTTAGTGATATGTAATAAAAAGTTTTCACTCACAAAACGAAGATGGACCTCTTAAAAACTAAACTTTCCAGTACAGGCCTAGCCCGGCCTGAGCCCGGAATGTTTCACTTCACTGATGAGAAAAAAAAAAGCTCGGCACCGCCCCGAGGATTGATCCGTGTTCAGATCTTGGAGACACGGCCAAGCTCGTGCAGATCTCTAAGAGTGTGCACATCATGCAATTGAGCTACGACGAACACTGTGAATTTGCAGTGCTCGGCTTAGAATTTGCCTCACCCAGAAGGAGAGAGGATAGAGTAGTAAAATTTAGCATGCCAATGGGAACGCATAAGAGTTTAGCTTTACTTTATTTTCAGCCACGTACAGTGTTTATCAGATGAGATAATGCAGCACAATGGGTACGCTAAGTAAGTGGTTGCATCGCCCGAACGGCAATAGAGGCAGAAATACGGCGTGGCAATGTGTCATACAGTCGACGGATATTGCCACGATTAATGAAACACCAAGCACTTGATCCTATAATTCATCGAGATCGCGCGGAGGCCGATTCAATTGCAGACGACGTCCAATATGGTCCCACAGGTTTTCGATTGGGGATAAATCAGGCGAACGTGCGGGCGATGGCAGTGTTTGAACATGTTGCAAACAGTGTCTTGAGACGCGAGCGGTTGTACATGGACGTTATCTTGCTAGAAACTGAGGTGCTGTATGCCATTCAAGTAGGGTACCAAAATGGGTTGCAGAACCCCGCTCACGCATCGTGCAGCTGTTAGTGTGCTGGTGATGCGGACAAGAGGTAACCTGCTGTCATGCGCAATGGCACCTCATACCATGATGCCTGCCTGACGGGCGGTGTGGCGGTCACGAACGAAACCGGGAATCCGTCAGCTCACCAGGGTGACGCGAGACACGGATCCGTCGATTGTCGGCACCCAAACAGAAAGATGATTTATCACTGAATACCAAAGCGCTCCATTCGTTACCCGAGTTTGCATGAATTCGGCCCCAAGACAGACGAGGGCTGCAAAGTCTGGCCGTCAATGGCAGTTGACGTAACGGTTGCCTACTGCGAAGGTTTGCTGCGTGTAACCTTCGGTTTACAGTTCGGGTCGTTATGATGACGTCCATGGCATATGACAAAGCACGTCGAATATCGGCTGCAGTGCTTTCTGGTGACGAACGAGCGTATCGAACATTCCGCCTGTCCAAGCGTGCTGACGTCTGTCGGAATGCACCACTGCCGCTCCGACGCACATACGAACTTTCCTGTTGCCACTGGTGCCAACAGTGTCTAATAGTTGGAGCAGCCCGTTGCACATGGGCAGCGATACGACGTGTATACCAGCCCGCCTCACATAGGCCTAAATTTCATCCTCTCTGAAACGACGGCGTTAACCCGCATTTTCGGCCTTCGCTGAACAGATTTCCAGCACAAATCTGATACGTCCGCGACACTTCTACCTGCGACCACACATTACCGTCCCTGTTGCTGCCGGCACCTTTATCTGTCGAACGTGTGACGTCATTAGCTCCGGTTTAACATCATTTGCTTATCTCGAGTGGGTACATCCACCCTGCGATTACATGTTTGTAGCACAACTCCCTCTGTGTGGAGCAATTTTGACCTCTAGCAGTGTACCTACAGCTCCAACATTGGTATGTACCGTTATTTGATCCAGGAATAAAAACAAGTTACAAAGGATATTGATACGTTCCAAGGGTACAATAAAGACATAGAGACATTTACGGGTTCTATCCCTTTCCTGGAACTTGTCTCCCTAAAATTGGGACGGGCGACAACTCATCGAATTGCTCACATTGGTCGTTAAACCCCAAAACGAAAAATAGTTTCACTTCCCTGACCCTAAACTAATGTTTTATTGCGCAACATGCCTGCTACAGAGATATTTTTCCCACCAGAAAATCTTTGGCCATTCAAAAATGGTACGGAAATCCATGAAATTTCAAATGCTCAAAAAGAATTCATGGACCGAATTCATTAGATATTATTTACGGGTTCCAATTCACGATGGGATACAGATGATTGAAATTAGATTATCAACTCACCATTTACATTGATGAGCCATTACATTATTAAACCTACCTAATAAGCTGTAAGACACCGTTTAGCTAGCAAAACAGCGACCACTCGGCGAGCCCTCGATTCTCTGAAGTATAGCGATAGGTATCCTGGGGTATCTTGTATTATAATGTCAACAGCAGGTCCTCCAGTTTTTGTACATTATGGAGTGGTGGTGATTCAGCGTGAACCCGCTTTTCCAAGTCGAACCACAAATGTTCGATTGGGTTCATGTCAGGTGTGTTTGGAGGCCAGGACATTAACCGAAAGACACCAGCATGTTCTTTAGCTACTCCTTGACGATTCTTGCAGTGTGGCATGAAGCATTATGCTGTTGGTAATGGCCATCACCAGCAGGGAAGACAATTTCCATGAATGGGTGAACGTGGTCCGCAACGATATTCAGATACCTGATAGCTGTCAGGGATTGTGTTATCGAGATAACGTGGCTTAAAGTGTCCCAAGAGAACCACAGCATAACACCACCGTCGCCGGCCTGTTTCTGCCCAACCGTGCATCCAGGTGCCATAACTTCCGTTGGTAATCAGAGTTTCCACGCTCAACCGTCTACGTGATTCACCAGGAATCTTGATTCGTCAGACCAGGCCACTTTCTTCTATTCATCCACGGTCCAATCTCCATGATCTTGGACCCGTTTCATGCGTTGTTCGCGATGACGTGCAGTGACCATGGGGACGTGGCAGGGCCTTCCGCTACGCAGGCACATGCGTAGAAGTATGCAATGGACAGTATGCTGTGACACATTGCCCTCATTACCACAATTGTAGCTATGGATGATTTGTCGCACTGTGGCCCTGCGGTCGCTATGAATAATGCACGACAGTCTCCGCTCCCCTCTGGAATCAATAAGCTGCAGACAACACACGACTAGAAGACCGTTCGTCACTTGGACATCTCTGCAACACTTTTAATACGTACTCACTACAGCATCACGTGAACAACCTGCAAGTCGCGATGTTTCCGAGTCGCCGTGTCATCACAATTTGTCCTTATTCAAACTCCGATAAATCAGCAGGTTTTCTCATTCTTACTCCGAACACTACTAACCGAAAGCCGGTCCTCGGGTTGTATATATACTGCTCTGTGGTCTTCACCTGATACATCATTCGGTCTCCAGTCACGCTCATTTCTCTAGTCTGGGGATGATCATAACGTAATGACTCACCGGTGTATACATCACATTGAAAGTTTACGAAGAGAGCAAAGAGAAAGAGATTGAGAATATTTTGATTTCACACCCACAAACATATTAATCGAAGAAAAGAAAAGAAATGGATTTACTTCTTCGCCCAGATGTTCGTGGCAGATCCTTCTCATATCCAAGATAGTGTGATCTGCAAAAGAAAGCAATACGTTAGCAAAATCATGCAATGCATTTATTATGATACCCTTTCTAACATACCAAAAATCACAATTCAAATTATTACTCAAGTAATGAGGATAATGGCTGTGGAATAAATATCGCTCCTGTGCCCCACCCCATTTCGATGATATTAACCTGAATTGGTTCAGTGTACCTCCGGAACAACGTACTGACGTTTTGTCGCAATAGAAGCATTTTTAGTCAAGTTATGGGGACAATGGCTGTGGAATAAATCTCGCTCCTGTGACCTGACCTTTGACCCCATTTCGACGATATTCAATAGAACCGGTTCAGTATACCTCCGGAACAACATGATAACGTTTTGTCGCAATCGAAGCATTTTTACGAAAGTTATGGCACGTAAGGGCGATGGAACAGATCCCACTCCTATGTCCTGACCTTTGACCCCATTTCGCCCATTTTCAATAGGGTTCGTCTCCAGGTTGTCCCCTACCACATACTAAAATTTCATCGAAATCGAAACATTTTTACTCGAGTTATTGCGCGGACAGACAGACGGACAAGGCAGGAGCATATACGCTTCTTCTAACCTACGGTTGGAAAACGTAAAAAATAGGAGTTTGTGTAAAAAGCAAACTTTCCGAAAAATATTAAATCTGTTATGATTCGCATCTTGCAATGCGAAGGTCATTTAAAATGTTCCAAGACTGGTTCTATGCAACTGTCCCGGATGATAAAAGACTGGCAGCCACACGCTGGATGCATTACATGGAATTACCAGTCTTAGAAAAGTTTTATTGGTGCAGTTCTCCACGTAACTGTTCCCATGGACTAAAAATGGGCATCCATTTTCTGGACACAGTCACATGGAGTAACAGCCATGAAGCAGCTTAAATGACTTAATTTTTCACGGAACTGTCCCCGTTAATCTGAAACTGGCTCTCTGACGTACTGCAGAGGTGAAGCACATGTCAAAACGGCAAACTTGCAGCGATCAGTTCTGTCGATGTAGCTTAATTGGGAAAGCATCCGGCTCCGGAGCAAAGGTGGAAACGGGTCACCGGGTCGACAATTTCTTGCGGGTCAAACGCACCTTGACCCGATTTCTACCCGATGTTATGTTTTTGGAAACACAAAAAATATTTCAAAGAACCCTTCAGAAGTTGTTGAAATAATACTTCAGAGCTGCAGAGTATGATCCTGGAACTTGTTGAGAAAGGTAAAGAAATGGGATTAAAAATGAACTTTCGGAAGACAAAACTGATGTACAATGCTTTTACAAGGAATGAAGATTTATCAATTGATGGGAAAAAGCTGGAGATAATCAATTCCTACATTTACCTTTCGCAGCAGATATCAAGCAAGGGTCACATTGATGAAGAAATTAATTGGCGTATAAAACTTGGTTGGAGAGCTTTTAGAAGAAACAATACAATTTTTAAGAGCAATAGTCCATTATGTCTTAAATAAAAGTGTTTAATCAATGAATCCTTCCAGTGCTTACGTATGGTGCACAGACTTGGGCCTTAACTAAACAAGATAGTAAAATCATGCAACGCATTGATTATGATACGCATTCCAACATGCCAGAAATCATTACTCAAGTTATGAGGATAATGGCTGTGAAATAAAATATCACTCCTTTGCTATGAACTTTGACCCCATTTCGATTACTTTCAACAGAACCGGTTCAGTATACCTTCGGAACAACATATTGAAGTTTTGTCGCAATCGAAGCATTTTTGCGTAAGTTATGACGCATAAGGGCGATGGAATAGATGCCGATCCTATGTCCTGATCTTTGACCCCATTTCGTCCATTTTCAATAGGGTTCGTCTACAGGTGTTCTTCTGTAGATAGTCTGGATTTAATCAGAATTCTTTCTTCTGCAGTGAGCTACTTGAAGCATGGCATGCTGGCTAACTCGGAAGACAATCAATCAAACAGTATTAAAAACGTGGCATAATGCTTAAAATCAGGCTGATTCAGTAAAAGTGAAAAATGAGAATAATGGAAGGGGTAAAAACTAGATACGTATAAAAAAGTCAATTTGTTTTAAAAAGGAAAAGACAGCGACAGTATCGCAGTGATAATCTAGGAGCGGCTGCAGAGTAGCAGCGTCCTCGGTCAACAAATGAGAATGAAAGAAGTGAAAACGTACATCATAAAAACGAACACAACCACACAGAAGACAATGAAGAATCCGAGGCTGTCGTATGCACGATTGAATAGTTAAAAACTTGCTTTAAAACATGATATTTATTTACAAGTTTAAATCAGCTACACTGGCAAGCACTTTCGAGGCTACTTTAGCCTCATAACCGGGCCCAATTGCGCGAAAGGATGGTAACAGGGATTTATATACAATCATGGAATAACAAATGGTGTTGCCAAACTGGAAATGGCATATTACAAATAATTATATGTAAATTAAACTCACGTATCTGGAGATCCAACAGGCGAAGCATTTAGCTGGTTCGACAGCAGAATCCAAGGGCGAGGTATAATGACAGGCAAATCGTCATTGCAATACCTGGAGGCAAACCATGTAATACACAAACTTTCAGCAAGCAATAAAGAATGTTTATCAGCTGCAGAGGCAATCAGTGTGGTACGACTCCAGTCTGGGTAATGTTGACCTTGCGCCACTGTGCGGGCTAAGGCACAAGAGGTAGAGCCAACACGAACTGCATATTTGTGCTCTGCCACCCGTACTTGCACTGAACGTAGGGTAGAGCCTATATAGAAGGTGTCTTCAGAATCCGGTGAAGTGGGTCGCGGGTGACAGAGCTCAGGTTCGATCCCAGGCAGGTACGAACGCTCGATCCACTAAATATCCGTCGTGCGTCGAATGGGCACGTTAAACCGTCGGACCCCGGGTACTGGCCCCCGGGTAATAAATAAGGGCGTCTTCCTCCTCCTTTCTACTTCGCTTCCGTGTCCTTTTCCTATCGGGCGCTCTAGCCCAAATCTCCTAGTTTCCTATTTCTAAGTGTTGTTTAAGACCTGTGGTCAGACACTCCCTTCCTAAAATCCTCTACATATGATCATGATCATCATCAAACCGGTGAAGAAGAAACGAGTGGGATGTTATAAACACCATATCTATGTAGTGGGTGAATCTTGTCACGGTCCTTGCGCAGCAAATTGAATAAATTGAAGGTGCGTATTCCAAAAGAAATATGGAACCTAGCGCAGGCATTCCCAAGGATGTTGACAATGGTTGGGTTGTACAGGGGCGGATTTCCGACTAGGCGTACTAGGCGCGCGCCTTGGGCTCCAGAGCTTGATGGGCCCCGAAAACGTATAACTGGTTTGCCAGTTTTGTTTTGGTTTTCACGGAACGAAACAAATCAATATTTAAAGCAACCACTTTGTTTGTATTATCAATTGATATTTTACTTTCTCATGCTAGTAAGATATATTTTTTCTTGCTTTCTTGACACTTCAAATTTTCGAGTCTTTATCGATGTGCTTGTTTGTAATGGAACAGTTAAAATAATTTAGCCTTCCGTTTAGTGGTTAGTGAAGGAAGGATTCACGCTTCCCACACTTTTCATTATTTAAGGCGAATACGTACTTAACTGGCCTGTTGTTATATAAATTACTTTCATGCTACTTCCAGCCAAAGGAAAACAGCTGTGTTGGAATCTTCCCCTCCCCCCTCCTCTAAATTGCAATGAGGAGGGCTTGTAGATACTGTCGTGATAATCGGGAGAGTTTGCTGTTAATTGTTTTTTCAATTTGGAGAAGGGTAATCAAGTTCTTTCTCAGCCCTAATCCCCCTAAACCAGCCTAAACTAAAAGAATTAATATTTAGGCTGGAAAATAGAGAAATTCGAGAATATCACACTATCTTTTTCGTAGAATAAAAACGTTTCTCACAATAAAATAAAATATCATCTATCTATAATATTATCTATTCTATCTCAAGCCGGATCTTCTGCATTTAATTCTTATGCTTCTGTTTCTGATAACTGCAATGCAGGTAAAAACAAAATCTCACGCATCTTTTTGACAGAATTTCAAAAAATGAAGCTTTCTCAATTTTGCGATGGAATTAATAAAAAAAATGCTTTCGAGAAACACATTCTGACTTTCCTGCACTGACTGATGTCCAACTTTCTTGGACGAAGAGATTATGCCATGGACGGCTTAATCTCTTCGATTTAGGGAATTGTTTGCCACTGGAAAACTTCTCACGAAAAGTCATCTACCCTTTTCAAGGGAAGTACTGCTCACAAATTGCATTTTTCCCGAATTTTCTAATGTGGAGGACTTTTACGGTTGCCAATGTCTTCAAATATTTTATTTTTGTCGGATACCATGCTCGTTTCTTACTAATTTTCTCATAATGTAAAAGCAAGATGATATTCCTAAGCTGAAGCGATGGAAAGAGCACGTTTTGTAAGTGAAACGCAATCCAATTTTATGACAATTCATACACCATGTACATATAAATTTAGAGGAACTCCATTTTCAGTGCCCTTAGCGTTAAATTTGCCAAGTAACTTGCAACTGAAAAGGTGCTAAAGTAATCAGTTTTGCGCAACGTATCAAACTCAAAGATAACTTTTGCTGTAACTGAAACGGCCTCTTCGTAGCGTAAACTGAAATTTACAAATTTTCACTTTGAAAACTCTTAGCGGAGAATTTATGAACTAGTAGTTAAATTTAAAATGGGCAAAATTTAATGAATGCTTATGTCCTATCATTCGCAAAAATAATTTTTCAAAAACCTGTGAAAACCAAATTCTCTGGATTTCAAACCTCTAGCATGAAATTAACGAACTAATTGGAAAATTTAAATATTTGAGAAGGAACAGTTAAGCCTAACATGTGAGGCACAAAAATAAGTTTTCCTCTAAGTTGAATAATTTCTTCACAATAGAACTTGGATTTTTTGAATTTTTAAACTTTGACAGCCCTCAGCGGTAAATTCCTGAAGCATATGGGATATTTAAAGTGCCAGACTAAATATCCTTTGATTTCCTATTAGCCACAAAAGTAACTTTTGAAATACGTATCTCTAAAAACAAAAAGTCCAATGTGCTTGGACAGATAAAGTGATAACACTAGCACTCTTTGTTACAAAACGTTCTAATAACAGGAAGATAGAATGGCATTTTAAAAAGCGTAAAAACCTTTTTCTTAAATTTACTTTATTTTTTTGTTAATCTGACCGATGAAAATTTCTGAGATGATAAGAAACGTAGGGGTGGCTCCATGAATCTTTTAGCGCCTAGGGCCACAAAAGATCTAAAGTCGCCTATGGGGTTGTAGTTGGAATACGCACCTTCAATTTATTCAATTTGCTGCGCAAGGACCGTGACAAGATTCACCCAGTACATAGATCTGGTGTTTATAACATTCCCCTCGTTTCTTCTTCACCGCATTCTGAAGACACCTTCTATATAGACTCTACCCTACGTTCATTGCAAGTACGGGTGGCAGAGCACAAATATGCAGTTCGTGTTGGCTCTACCTCTTGTGACTTAGCCCGCACAGTGGCGCAAGGTCAACATTAAACAGACTGGAGTCGTACCACGCTGATTGCCTCTGCAGCTGATAAACATTCTTTATTGCTTGCTGAAAGTTTGTGTATTACAAGATTTGCCTCCAGGGGTTGCAATGACGATTTGCCTGTCATTATACCTCGCCCTTGGATTCTGCTTTTGAACCAGCTAAATGCCTCACCTGTTGGATCTCCAGATACGTGAGTTAAATTTACATATAGTTATTTGTAATATGCCATTTCCAGTTTGGCAACACCATTTATTATTCCATGATTGTATATATATGCCTGTAACTATCCTTTTGTTCAATTGTTCCCGATGATGAGGCTAAAGTAGCCTCTAAAGTGCTTGCCAGTGTAGCTGATTTTAACTTGTAAATAAATATCATTTTTTAAATGCAAGTTTTTAACTATTCAATCGTGCATACCACAGCCTCGGATTCTTTATTATACAGTACCATTTGGTACGAAGTACTTTATTTCTTACACGGAAGATGAGTGACAGTGAGTCGGCAATTGCACGTCTCACACATCGGCGCAGTGTTGCCACACTGCAAAAAGCCGTGAGTGAAACGACAATGCCCAATGCGGAGACGCGCAAGAACAATTTTCTCCCTACGGTTCCGGCGACATGATAATCTCCAAACTCCAAGAATTGGTTTGATACGATGCAGTTTATTTTCCAACTGTTGGTCTCACAGACCCGGCCATGTTCACTTGATATGATCCTGAACAGGAAAGCGGAAATCACGATGACAAAGTGGCAAGGGTATGACGACCAAAGAGGAAGCAGTTCTAGCAGCCGCATCAGCACGCTTGTCACCCAAGATTCCAACATGCCCAGGAATCCAGCAAAACTGAGCCTGAAAACCGGCCTCAAGCAAACAACGAAACAACTGTCTCACATCCACGAGAAAAGGATGGTACACATTTAAAACTACAACTGTCTCACACGATTAAAAATATCTCCACTATGTACAATTGAGTCATTAGCAGTAAGTTTAATACAGTCAGGTCACAAAGTACAAATCAAAGATGATAAGTTAAAAAGGAAAAATCTTTCGAGCTCCCACTGGAGCTCATTCTCAAGCCATAATGCCGTGTGCACCCTCACAGACACGCACTTATATACAAAAGTTTACGTCACGTTGTCCTGACAACATAATGCTGTGAAGTTATAAACAGGCTACACCACTCTCAGGGAACAACAAGCATTTTAAATTTTAAGATGTTAAACAAGCTAATTTGTAAAGATATAATTGCACACATTATACAATGCAGTGACAGTAATAATGAATATATAATTATCAATGTAGGCCTAATTTTAAGTCAATCACGTGTCATCAAGAGTGTTAGATCGATATATATATATGTTCATGAATAGGCGCTGGCATAGTACGTATGAACTGTCTCCAAGATGAAAGTACAGTATTATTGTTGGTAAATCCTCATTACAACAATGAGTACCATATAGAAGAATGTACATTGCCTCTGTGAACCACGTGTCACTCGTATTCGTTGTGGTCGATAGATGTCTTATGTCTTCCCATTGGAGACTGTAATCTTCATCTTTTACAAACTTGGCCAAAGCTGTATTCATATTGTCTTTTCTGATATCATATTGGTGCTCCTTACGCTGTACTCCCAATGTTCTTGTAGTTGATCCAATATATACCCTGGATTCTTGACCCCACATACTTGGCAATAATCATGTATACACCATGTGTATTTATATATGGAATGGGGTCACGGTCACACTTTATCATTTCGAAAGTGTAGTCAAGTGCGACCGTGACTCCATTCCATATACAAATAGACATGGTGTATACATGATACCATTATTGCCAAGTATATCGAGTCAAGAACCCAGGGTATATATTGGATCAACTACAAGAACATTGGGCGTATGTTGTCAGGACAACGTGAAGTAAACTTTTGTATATAGGTGCATGACTGTGAGGGTGCACACAGTATTATGGCTTGAGGATGAGCTCCATTGGAAGCTCGAAAGATCTTGCCTTTTTAACTTATCATCTTTGATTTGTACTTTGTGAACTGACTGTATTAAACTTACTGCAAATGACTCAATTGTACATAGTGGAGATGTTTTTAATCGTGTGAGACAGTTGTTATTTTAAATGTGTATCATTTTAAAGCACGAAAAGAAGAAATTTTTTAGCTAGAAAAGGATGGTCACGGCAATCTGCAGATGACAAAGACTGCAAGACACTTAAGGAATCCGTATTGACCATAGCACGATGATGAGAACTCGGCTGAACATGGAGAAGGGTGAGATGCACAGCATGCACCTCCGCCGAAAACACCGTGGCCTCAGCTGGGATCCGCGCAACAGAAACATCGTCCACGCAGACGGCAGCTGATCCGACTATATCACCCAGCTTGGATCCGTCGGTGAAAACTGGACAGGTCTTTTTGCTTGAGTTAGCACTAGATGAACAACTGGTAATTAAATTGAGAATACAATTTTGTTTAGGAGTTGCCCTTAGAGACACACGAAGTGGCATAACTTACCGTTGCAGATCATCTGAGTACATTTTCTGTAAATAGGTTCATTTAAAAATATTCTTAAGTCCAAGATACCGAAGACAGGTATAAAACACGCTCCTAACCCTATCAATAAAACTTGAAGCACTAGCATTGTAAATCGAACCAGTTCTTTCACGCTAAGAAATAATAGTACCTTGGATGTGGTAAACCTTATATACCCGATTGCTGTTTTTCTCTTCGGAATCCATTCATGTTGCTCAAATCTCAAATGAGCAAAAATGCAAATTCAAGAAGACAGGAGGTTACAGAACGCACATCTCATCAGAAGAAATCATTGTTCAAGAACAAACATTCTTTTCAGCAGCACCCATGTCTTTCAATTAATGCATGAGACTGTGGAACAAAAGGAAATCTTTCAAACGGATCTTTTTTTATTGGTGCCGAGCTTTCACAAACAAATTTCTGCTGAATCATGAAAAGAAATAGGAAAAGAAAAAGAAGGAGAACAGAAGGAGGTAATTCGATAACTTGCAACACAGCGTACGGTTTCTAAATGAAGCCTATTTCTCAATTCTTAAATTCAGAATCGTTTACAACTAACACACGATATTTTCTCCTCTCATCAATTCTTCGACGTTCCTAGGCGTTTGCGTAAGCATTACAGAAGAATTTTGTTTCCTCTACGGAATATCTATGATCTTAAAAAAATTTCTGTCAGAAAATCGAATCATTTTTCAGAAGAAAGTACTTTATTCTTTCATCATATTTTTACCACGTCTTTTGTAAAAAAGATAGTGCTTATTTTATCGGTTTGTCCGTCCGTTCGCCTGTGGAAACCATATCCCTGAAACTATTTGTCTGATTTCAAAAATTATTTTTGAATTTGGAAGCTTGAAATGTGCGAATGATGATCCTTTATTTCGTTTTTTTTTTATGTGATGCACAATTTTACCGCAAGAGGGCGTAAATGCAGATAATGTCGAATTCAAAATACATTTTATTCCATATATTTCCTTCTAAACACCCGACTGAAAAAATTCTTTTACCTATAGATTTCATTTATGCCGAAGACTATTTTAAGATTGTCATTTTTTCAAGTTACGTACAGATTTTCCTCCAGGGGGCGTAAACGTAAAGTGCGTTTCCCCCTATATTTCTACTTCTAAAACTCCGATTTGAATTTTTTTTTTCTTCAGCGGATACTGATGGGAAATCGTTTGCATATAATTTCAGATTTTTGGTAAAGAATGGCTTGGCCACCAGAGGGCGTAAGTGCTCATTTCCGCTTCCGATGCATTTGCAGCAAAATCTAAGCTTCTAAAATCTCGATTGAAAAAATCTTTTGTGGAACGATACCACTCACGTCGATAAACCTTCTATGAATACTTCCTTCTTAAAATATTGCATGGTTTCTCCGCCAAAGGGCGTAGATGTACATCTTATTTTTGTCAATATTTCTGCTTCTAAGAGTCCGATTTGAAAATTTCCTTTCTTGTTTGATAGGTTTTCTGGTGGGAAATGTTTTTCACATAATTTCAAAGATTTTCAAGTACTTCGTAGACTTCCCGCTAAGGAGCGTAAAGTTAAATTGCATTTTCTCCAATATCTCTGCTCCTAAAACTCCGATTTGAAAAATTATTTCTGTACTGGATACAGCTCCTGATGGAAAATGCTTTTCACATAATCTCTAATTTTTGGTAAAGAATGGTTTGGCCACTAGGGAAGTAAGAATTCATTTCTGCTTCTGATGCATTTGCAGCAAAATCTGAGCTTCTGAAATCTCGATTGAAAAAATTCTTCCGTAGACCGATACTGCTCACATCGAAAAACCTTTACTTTCTTCTTAAAATAATGCATGTTTTTCCGCCAAGGGGCGTATGCGCATAGCTTATTTTTGCCCATAGCTCTGCTTCTAAGAGTTCTTAGAAGCAGAGCTATGGACAAAAAAAGGCGGCTTAAATCTTTCTTTGTTGGAGAGCGTTTCCGCTGAAAAATGTTTCTCATATAATTTCAAATGTTACTTAACTCAAAAGCCTACCGCCATACGGCGTAAAATCACGTTTTCGCTTACAGTAATAACTTAGGGACTAAAAACCCGATTGAAAAACTAATTTTTTTTGGTTAGATACTACTAACTAAGCAAACTCTGTGTGAGCTTTTTCTTCCCGAAATAACGCGAAATTTTGCCGCTAGGGGGCGCAAATGCTGTATCTGTTTTTCTCAATATCACTGCTTCTACATGTTCGATTTAAAATATTCTTTCAACACTGGATGGCGTTAACCTTGTAGAACAATTTAGGCTAGTATATGAGGAATTTTGTAGTTCACAGTTCTGAGCGTAGGTGATGTTTTTGTACTTCAGTTGGCACCTGTATCGCAGCTTCTAAAAACACTATTGAGAAATTTCTTTTTTACTGTATGCCATTCGGTACAACAGAGATGTGGAGCATTATCCTCTTTAAATAATGAAAAGACTTCATGGTAGATGCGTTAATATCGAAACTTTATTTTCCCTATCTCTGCTTCACGGAGACTTATTTGAAAAGTTATTTTTCCTTAGCGTAGCTTTCCTCATGAAGAACATTTTTTGCCTATTTTCAACTTTTCCATTATGAAAAATTCTTCCGTTAGCATACGTAGACTTATATCGTGTTTCCTTTTCTATATTTCTTCTTTTAACTGTTCGATTTGAAAATCTCTTTGCCTCCGACACTTGCCTTGTGCTATGAGAAACGTTTTATGCGCCATTTGTTAATTTTCGTAACATACTTTTTAGCTGCTGATAGAACTAACAAAGAAAACTATCGGACCTCCCTACGACAATCGTCACGGAACGTTCTGCTTTGGACAAGCATGACACCAAAGTAACAGGTGTGAAGCACGGCATTTCGCAATCGCCAGCAACCCCTAGAATATGGCTTATAAAAGTGGGACGCCTGCCTGTAATGTATGCAGCCGTAAAGTGTCAAACAACATGTAAATGTGGGTGTGATGTTATTGGGTGATACTGCGCATACCTGGAAAGGCACTGTGTTGTGTGGTTTAAGAAAATAGCTTGTTACCTTCATGCTGTAGTTCAGATACTGGTGAACGAGGTGACGCCGAAATACCAAGCGGACGACACGGCTTCAACGTACATCGACAGGCGAATTGCAAGGCAGTTGTATAGCGTTTTGTAGCAACATGTCATTGGAGGCGCTGCCATGTTTGAAGGACAGACATTGTTGCCCGACAGTGATGAAACGTCGGACACGTTATCTGGACATAGTGATGCACCTGGTACCCCAGCACACAACCTGCCAAGCAGTGTGAGTTCGTATGAGCCGTCCCCCCCCCCCCAAGTGAAACGGAAAAGCATTCACGAACAGTTTTCTTGACAAACCATGCAGAGTGTCTATGACAATGTGATGGTCGCAAAGAAAACTGTTGAAGCAACTGCCCGTAAATACAAGATATCACTAGAAAAAGTGAAGCAAATAGTAACGGCTGTTGAGAGTGGTGGTACGATGGAACACAAAACTGCACGTATTCGCCAGCATATGTTCACTAAATTCCAAGATGCGCGTAACATGGGACTCTCAATTCACTACTGGCATTTAAAGATGTGGGCGAAGAAAGCAGCTAACGCATTGGGTATCCCCAATTTTAAAGCCAGCGCATATTTTCTGCACATATTCAAACGCCGCTATAAAATCTCATCACGCAAAATCACGAGGTTCGTTGCCAGGCGGGATGTTACCCTTGACACGGCCGTAAGGAACAACGCATTGGAGTTTGTACGAGGTGTTACGGACTACATTACTGCCAAGGCAATTGATGCCGACATGGTGTTCAATACAGACCAAAATTCGATTTGAATACGAACTAACGTCAAACCGGACGCTATCACTGACTGGGGAGAAGACAACTGAAGCTGCTGTGCAATCCGTTGCATCGACTAAACACTCCTATACCATTCAGGTGCATATGTCCATGTCAGTGCGCCTTGCTAAGAAACTGTACATCTGCTTTCAGGAAGCGGGTGGTAAGTTTGGCAAACGTGTTTCCGAAACAGTACGACGTAACCAACCTCCAACAGAATGTGACTACAACACCACTGGTAAGATGTCAACAGCTCTCATTCTGTCATGGATGCGTAAGATACTGGAACCAGAGCTAACAGGACCTTCCCTTCTCTTACTGGATTCGTGGTCTGGTCAAACTGACATGAGTTTGCCAGCCAAAGCCTTCGATGAAAGGGACGTCAATTTGCACACAAAAATCATGCCACCGAAAGCCACCAAATACTGCCAGTCCCTTGATGTGTATTTCTTTCGACAATACAAACTATTTGCACGGCGCATGGAGGAGTACATACGTTCTGATGAGGTGCATGGCGTCAACCTGCATGACAGAATCTCTATTTTCAAGTTGCATTCATTTATATGCAACCAGTTCTGTGCATCACAGTACCAACCTAAGCTTTGCTATGCGTGGAAGACGTTTGGATACTTGCCATACGAAACACCTCTTCCGTTCCATAATGTGTTGGACATCAATTTTGCTGTGCGTGACATGTGCAACGCTCTTGAATGTGATTCCAGTGCCGTAACTATCTGCTCGTGGTGCGAGATTCACCTTTGCTTGCAGCACTGCCTTCTCTCAACACATTACCATGATATGGAGTGAGGTATGTATATGACATTTGTAACTTAATTGTGTTGTACGTGCGTCTCTCTCGAAATTCACGTGCCGCATATCTAACAGGTACATGTTGTTTGACACTTTATGGCTGCTTATATTACAGGCAGTAGTGCCACTTTTATAAGCCATGTTCTAGGGGTAGCGGGCGATTGCGGAATGCCGTACTTCACACCCAATACTTTGGTGACATGCTTGTTCACCACAGAACGTTCCGTGACGATTGTCGTCTGGAGGTCCGATAGTTTTTTTGTTGTTAGTCAAAATGGCCTGATGGAAGAATGGGAGCCTTGGCAGAGAAAGATGGAAAAAACTCTTGGATACCGGAAGGCGACCTCAGACGCCATAAACTGGTTATATACTGTATATAAACGGTCGAGTTACATTATTATGACCACCAGCTAATATACAGAGTAACCGCAGTGTGCAGCGCGAACAGCAGCTACACGGGCTGGGAGTGACTCAATAAGATGCATGGTGAAGGATCCATAGGGCGAGCAACACCATCACGGTGGTTCTACAGATGCTCAATTGGGTTTGAGTCTGGGGAATCAGGGGCCAGGGAAGTACTTTGATGTCTTCAACGTTCTCTTTCAACTACTCTCCGACGTTTCTAGATGTGTTACACGTCGCATTGCCGTGCTGGAAGATCCCATCCGCCCGGGATAGACAATCAGCATGTATGGGTGTTCGTGGTCTGCAAAGATGGATTCATAACGAATTCGGTCCATAGTGCCTTCCACAGGTGTGAGTGGACCCAGAGAATGCCACGATAGCATTCACCAGACTATAACACTGCCCCAACCAGCTTGTGTTCTTCCAGCAATGGTTGAAAAGTGTTTGTTCTGCGATGTTTCTCGCCTTGTACGCCAACGTCCATCGGCTCGATGAAGCAGAAAACGTGACTCAACGGAGAAGGCAATCCTTTGCCAATCAGCGGAGGTCCAATTCCGATACTGCCGTGGAAATGTAAGCCTTTTCTTCCGATGCACCTTCGTTAGCATAGGTGCAGTGACCATGCGTCTGCTTCGGAGCATTATACGTAGCAGGGTTCGCTGAACTGTCGTTTCAGACACACTTCCGGTAGCACCGTGGTTCATTCGACTAGTGAGTTGCTCCACTGTAGCGTGTCGATTGGCCCTCATGCATCTTCGCAGCCGACGTTCACCTCTTACATCAATGACACGAGGTGCTCCACAGTTTTCACATAGCTTATTCGCAGTGGTGCCATTTCTCCAATCACGGTACACTTTAACCACAGCAGCACGCAAACAGTTCACAAACTGCGCTGTTTCAGAAATACTGCCACCTTTGGCCCGAAAGTCGATAATCATCCCTTTTTGAAAATTTGATAAATCGCTCCTTTTACCCATGACAGCAATGAGTGATATGTTTTCACAATGCTTACAGCACACTCTATAAACCCTCGAAGCCAGCTCACGACACGGGCCTTCTTTCATTGGCTGCGCGCTGTTGAAGTCAAAAGTAGGAGGGGGTCACTCACAATAATGTGACTCGACTGTGTATTACTTAGCTGAGGTCCATAAATGAAAAACCTGCGAAAGTGATACGTATTTGCTTTTAATTAAAAATTTCGATATTTTGGCTCATAATTAGAAACTTTGATGTGAAACCGCAGACAGAAGATATTCTCCGAATCAAAAATGATTTAAGGCTGTCTTTGAATGAGTGTTAAAGAAATTCTATCCTACATCTGCAATGTAAATTCTTCTGCACACATTTTCTCGAAGACTATTAATTTGTAGTGTTTGAAATTTTGAGCACAAATAAAAACCACCTATAGCTAATATGGGCCACAGTTATTATTCCGAAAAAATTGTTAGAATTCTTTTTTGAAATTCAATTTATCTGACTCGAAAGTATTTCAGTTTGGGCGCTAGATGGCGCGACGAGTTAGCTTAGCAGTGTTTCTACCTGGAAGAGACAAAATCTCTCATTTCTGTCTGATTATTTTGAATTATCTAGGACAAACAGAAGTAATTAAATGGGGCCAAATGTGAGACTGGAATCATGTCTCCCATAAATCATATTAAATCCAACTGTACGTTCAGTTTATGAAGAGAAAATGTGTACATTAGCAGAGAACCCCTGAATCTGAGCTGTAGAAACTCCGCCTACCTACTGAGCTCCACCCCAAATAATGTCATTGGTTAAAACGTAACAACGCGTATTTTGCCTTTTCATTGTGGAGCCAACTAGAGACCGCTTCCATTCTGAATACGGCGAAATCTGCTGTGATTTGTTGACGCCAACTTTTGGGACAGTCCCTTAAGTCCTAAAAGCCATGCCCAAAGAGTGGTTTTTTGCGCCGTCTATCGCAGAAGATGAACCCTAATACTCATTCAAAGACAGACTTAAGCTTTGGCATACTAACCACCAAACATAATTTTTAAGTACTAGGCGTTTGAGAGTCGAACATTTTTTTTTTTCTTAACACCCTGCTATGTAGGAAACGGAAAGCTCACTGCTGGGTAAGACCTGGATTATTGAAAAGGAACTGTGTAGGTTCAACACCTCAGCAAAGTAATCCTCACATTGAGTATATTCTCCACCATCATTGTAAATATTTCATCGACCGTCACGGCATGTAAATAGATTAAAGTTGTTGGCATGTCTTTGAAAATGTGAGCACTGTGCGTAACCAATGCATGATCCTTCACTACGCCTCTGAGGTGGGTAGGAAGTGAAATTAAGGGTGTCCAGACCCTATTGTCAATCTGGACTGGTGACAGCAAATGATATATTTAATAAAATTGGGTGAAAATTCTGACACAGTGCATATACACTGAAGTGCCAGAAAAACTAGTACAGACGAGCTTATGCAAAATACATCGCAACGTCACCTATGCGCGTACTCGGTTGCGTCCGCCAGTGCGTATATAAAGCGATAGACGTCCTTGCCAGCTGTCAGAGCAGTTTTCGGCGTGAGAATGACTAGTAATAACGAGTTAAGCGATTTTCAACGCGGTGTCATAGTTGGCACTCGTGAGATGGGCCATAGTATTTCGGAGGTAGAAACGAAGTTCGTATTTTCACGGACCACCATTGCAAGGGTGTACCGTGACTACAAGAAATCCGGCAAAACCTCCAACTTACGATACCAGTGTGGCCGTAAAAAGATATTGGGTAAACGTGACCATCGTTAGCTGTCAAGAATCGTTTCACGCGATAGGCGTGCAACACTCTCACAGGGATCATCGAAATTCAATGCTGGCGCCTCAAAAAGCATCAGCGTCCGCACTGTGCAACGTACCCTGCACGATATGGGCTTTGGGAACCGACGCCCAACTCGAGTCCCCTTGATGGGTGCACGGCACAGAGATATGCGCCTCGCTTAGGCACGGCAACAACGCCACTGGACACTTGATGACTGGAAACAAGTAGCCTGGTCTGACGAGTCGGTTTCCAACTGTATCGGGCAGATGGAAGGATTCGTGTGTGGCGCAAACCCAATGAAGCCATGGATCCCGCCTGTCAACACGCAACTGCACCGGCTGTTGGGGGGGGGGTCCGTAATGGTATGGGGTGTGTTTCGCTGGACTTCACTGGGGCCCCCGGTACGTCCACAAACGTCTGTGACCGGCCAACGCTATGTGTGCATCCTTTCTGACGAGGTACACTCGCTCATGTCCTGCATTCATGCTGATGGGTTGGGCCTGTTCGAACAGGACAATGCACCTCCACACAAGTGTGGGGACGCCACATTATGGTTAGAGGAGCATTCATCTGAGTTTGGGGTGTTGCCATTTCCCCCCAACTCTCCAGATCTGGACATGATAGAACACATTTGGGATGCCATGCAACGCGCTATCGAACATAGGAATCCGAGACCTCGGAATACACCCTAATTGTGGAACGCTCTTCAGGAAGTATGGTGTGAATTGCCTATAGCATATTTCCAGAAGCTAGTGGAGTCCATGCCCCGTCGTTTTTCCGCAGTCCTGCGCTCTCGTGGGGGACCTACCAAGTATTAGACTCGTGCAGCAGTTTTTCTGGCACATCAGTGTATGATAATGTGTGAAAGTACTTATCATCAGAAAATCTCACTAGTGCTTTAAATAAATACTTCAACACCACACCAAACGAACAAAAAAAGAAAAAAAGGAAAAAACGAAAGAACCCACGACACCTAACATTCAACACCAGCAAAATAAGGATAAAGCATTCGGATAGGCGAGGCTAAACACCTGAAGGAAAACTAAGCTCTGAAGATCAGGGCCGGATAAAAGACTTAGTGGGCTTAGGCATTTGAGTGGGCCCCAGCGCTGACATCTGAGTCAGCCCCCAAAGAAGTTCTGGCGGAGAACTATTATGAAGTCCATTAAAACACAAAACTGTAACTACTAAATTATCTGAAGAGTTTTCATAAAAAGTTACTGTATTTTTCATTGCTCTCAGAAGAACATGAGTTAAAAGCTTAAGATTCCTAGATTTTGTCTTTAATATTACAATGATTTATGGTTGTATACCTTTCTTAGTTCGCCTTTATGCAGCCAAAGGGGACTTCGACAGCTAACGGTTCCAAGTACAAATTGGGAGGTGTGGGTGGATTAAAGTGAAAAACCTGAAACTGTATCGCCGACTACGCTGCGTACAACGACATGAAACCTTTACCCTTGGTCCTGAAATCAGTTCGTCTTCCAGCCTCTGTTTCTTACCAAGTGGAAATCATACGAGACAAAAGTAAAGCTATTATAAACTTCTCTCTTTCACTCTCTCTCTCTCTCTATTACTTGCACAGACATGTTTCCTGGGCCCTTGGTGATGGTGGGCCCCAAGGCTATAGCCCATGTAGACTCCCCTTAATTCGACCTTGCTGAAGATCTCCCCCATTCCTGCGCCCGACGAAAGCAAGCTGAGAAGGGAAACCAGAGGTCCAGCCATTGAAGCCAAAGGAAAGCGGAAGGAAAAACACTCTTTGACCCCAAAACAAGGCGACGAGCCTATTCTTGTGTGGCTGTGTATATGTTTGCTCGCGGAACCACGTCCGAATGCGAGTGAAGTGGGGAAGATCACAGAACAAGAGAATTTTGCCCTTAAAAGTGCCCAAGTATCCCATATCGATTTCTACGGTGTGCTTCATACATTTGATTCTTATGTACAGCGCCTAGGCAAATTTGTGAAAACACAAATGTATCCGTGACAGCGATCGAAGTCGCGCCTCTTCACTCCGGAGTAAGTTGCTCTCCCTACTAAACTTCGCGGACTTAATGCACCGCTGCAGATTTCTCGTTTTGACACGTGATTCACCTCTGTAGTACGTCACATCATCTCCCCTTAAACATTTTTTTTTTCTTCGAAGCGAAGTGGGAATTTTTCATTAATTCCAGATGATGCGTAGAACAAACATCACACATTTTTCGAAGGACCCAACAGCCAGTAGATCCATTTTTACGTTCGGGAGCCAATGTGAAAACACAAATTTATCCATGGCGGAGATCGAATTCGCACCCTTTCACTCCGGAGTAAGTTGCTCTCCCAACTAATCTACACGGACGGAATATACCGCTTCATATTTGTCGTCTTGACGCTTGATTCATCTCTATAGTACGTCACAAAGTGAGTATTTGCTTCAACTTCAGATGCAATAGCCAAGTCGGAATCTTATAAAGATCGGACAGTGTTAGCGCATGAATAAGCATAGGCCCTCATCCATTGATGTAAGTATTATTTATGTTTCTTGATCCCAAGTGGGCGATACAAAATCACACTAGAACAAACAGTCAGAACGTTACTAATTAGGACTTGATAGAAGAAAACTTTTATTCTTGTCAGAACCCTTTATTTAAATGGACGATGTCATCGCTCTTTCCACGTTATTTTTAAACAACGCATAGCGACTGAAAAATTGTATTTCGGCACCGCTGGGATCGAACCCCAGAACTCTCGATAATTAGTTGAGTGCGTTCGAATTTACGCTACGGCGCCAACAATTCTCCACGCATGGCGCAGAGAATTATTGTACAATTGAATAGCTGTTGCGTTAAACGCCACCAGAGATATATATTAACCATTTCTATCGCCCTTTGAATTTATCAGCTACAATTGAATAGCTGTTGCGTTAAACGCCACCAGATGACGCCATCTCAGTTGCTGAGACCATCAATGCGTATTCGTGTAGTCAGATGCTGACTGATAAACCACGCATCGCGCTGAGAATTGTTGGCGCCGTAGCGTAAATTCGAACGCACTCGACTAGTTATCGAGAGTTCCGGGGTTCGATCCCAGCGGTGCCGAAATACAATTTTTCAGTAGCTATGCGTTGTTTAAAAATAACGTGGAAAGAGCGATGACATCGTCCATTTACATTATCTTCACGTATTTGATATATATTAACCCTTTATTTGCTTCAGAATGCTACACTGGTGACCAAACCCTAGCGACGAAACCCTAGCGACGAACCCTATTTCGAAAGGTTACAACCACTAAATGAGACGCAACAGCTACAGGCAATATGCATAACTGCGGAATTTCAGTAGAAAGCCGGTGCACATGTAAAATGTCGAATCGTGTGCACAAGGGGATACGTGGAATCACTTAAAGAAATAAAAGAAAAAAGGGCGCAGTAAGTAACACGTGTTCGAAGAAATATTTCAGTGTAAAGAAATAAAGGTACGAACTTGTAATTTACTTTATGTCTCAAAGACATCATCTAGATGATTTCCCGAAGGAAAAAATTATAATGAAACTAGAAGAAGGCCGCCGAGTGAGTGATGTTTCCAAGGTGTTGGAATCGCGCACAGTGTCGAATTTAGTTCAACTAGAAAAGCTGAGCGAATTCTATCTTTCTTGTATTGTCCTTTCTGTCTTTCTTCTCTTTCCGTTTTTGAACTAATCACCTGATGCTTTTGCAAAAATCCGTTTTTTGAGAATGACGCTTTCTTTGCTGATTATTGAAACAATTGGGACAAATAAAAAGGGGAAAAATAATGTTGAAAGATTTACTAATGGCTCTCACGGTATCCTTCAGAAAAAAAATCGTATTGTTCGAAGGATTGTCTTTGCTTGAACAATGATTTCTTCTAACAGGACGCGCCCTTATGTAAGATTCCACTCTTGCGTAATACACTGAAGAGCAATTGAATTAGAGACAGCTGGCGTTGTGCAAATATGGCGCTGTGGGCGGCCCTGTAAGCCGAAACGACATGATGTGTGCAGTGATCCGATGATATAAGGAGTGATGCAACGGGAATCAGTAACAGTCGGAAGCAGTATGGGTAAGACGAAGGAACTAAGCGCATTTGATCGTGGGCAAATTGTAAGGGCCCGAAGAATGCGTCACTCCATCTCGGAAGTCGTGCAGGCACTGGGATACGAGCCACTGTGTCACGGGTGCACCGTGAGTACATCGAATCCGGTGAAACCATCCCTGCAAGGGCCAACTGCCGTAAACAACAGCGTGTGGATGAGCGGGGTCATCGTTGGCTAGCTCGCATTGTAACAGCGGATAGACGGGCCACAGTGCAAGAAATCACTCGGCAATTTAACGCTGGTGCACAAAAACGAGTAAGCAGCCACACCATCCAGAACCATCTCCTTGCTATGGGGTACAGTAGCCATCGTCCCACGAGGGTACCGCTGCTGACCGCACATCACAGGGTGCAAAGATTAGCATTGGCGCGGGAACATCGCCACTGGACCCTAGACATTTGAAAAAATGTTGCCTGGACTGATAAGTCGAGATTCACGTTGGTACATGCAGATGGCAGGATACGAGTACGGCGCAAACCACATGAAGCGATGTATCCTTCTTGCCTTCTTTTCACAGGTTAACGTTACCGGGGTATCCTGGACGACCATTTGCTCCCGTTTGTGCGTCTTCAACATCCCACTGGGGACCTCATCCTGCAACAAGATAATGCACCGTGCCATCGCTCCCGAATTGTATCCGAATGGTTGGATGAACACTCCACCGACGTGACCTCACTTCCTTGGCCAGCTAGGTCACCTGACCTCATTCCCATCGAGCAGATCTAGAATGCCATCGAGAGAGATGTTCGAAGCTCTGGCCGTCCTCCACCAAATCTTCGTGAACTGTGGGAGCTTGTTCAGGGGTCGTGGATCCGTATGGCTTCCCAATGCTCTCGGAAAGATTTCCCAAACCATAACGCTGCCCTCACCAGCTTGTGTTCTTCCAGTAGTATTTGAAGAGCGTTTGTTCTCCGATGTTTCTCGCCTCATACGCCAACGTCCATCCGTTCGATGAAGCAGAAAACGTGACTCTTCAGAGAAGGCAATCCTTTGCCTATCAGCAGAGGCCCAATTCCGATACTGCCGTGCAAATGTAAGCCTTTTCTTCCGATGCACCTTCTTTAGCATAGGTGCAGTGACCGTCCGTCTGCATCGGAGCCCCATACGCAGCAGAGCTCGCTGAACTGTCGTTTTAGACATACTTCCGGTAGTCCCCCTGGTTCATTCGGCAAGTGAGTTGTTCCACTGTAGCGTGTCGACCCCGCTTCACGCACCTTCGTAGCCGACGTTCACCTCTCACATCAATGGCACGTGGTGCTCCGCAGTTTACACGTCCCTTATTCGCAATGGTGCCATTTCTTCAATCACGATACACTTTAACCGCTGCAACACGCGAACAGTTCACAAATTGCGCTCTTTCAGAAATACTGCCACCCTTGTACCGAAAAGCCGATAATCATCCGTTTTTGCAAATCTTATAAGTCACTCCTTTTATCCATGACAGCAACGAGTGATATGTTTTCAGAATGCCTACAAGCACACCTTTTATGCCCTCCAAGCCAGCTCAAGACACCTGCCTTCTTTCATTGGCTACCCGCTGTTGACGTCAAAAGTAGGAGGTGGTCACTGTCTCGACGGTGAATATTCTCAGTTTGATTACCAGTTATTCATGCAATAATAACTCAACGGGTAGGGCATGATAAAACGCAGCAGGAAAAGTACATTTCAGAAAGCCATCACGTAACCTCAGCTGGAAGACCCAGTGACAGTTACAGTACGAAGAGTTGCTTTTTGACATATCGACAGATATGGGCGTGGGTTCGAATCTCGGATCTAAGTTGGCTTTAAGTTAGGGAAAGGCAACTGCTTATAGCCAGTTGAGTTGCTCACGATGGCCGTTGAACGCCCAAACATTACAGTAAAAGAACACAGCCTCAGTTCTTTGAGAAAGACGGTGATTTACACGATAAGTTACTGATTCAACTTTTATAGAGACTGTAAGTACGTGACGTCTTACAGTCTATATAAAAGTTGAATGAGTAACTTATCGTGTAAATAACCGCCTTTCTCAAAGAACTGAGGTTGTGTTCTTACTGTAATGTTTGGGCGTAAACTGAGGTTGTGTTCTTTACTTAATGTTTTTGCGATCAAAGTATAATGCTTTGAACTTCCTAGAAATATGCTCTACAAGTTTTCGGGGATATGCTGTGGACATACTGTGACATTTTCTTTCTCTGTGACATTCTCATTTTCTGGAAAAGCTTCAACAGCACCATCTCGAACGACGTCCGGACTACAGACTCACATCTTTTTTTTTTCTTCTTGTTGTTGCTGTTGTTTTGTCGCTTCGATATAGTCATTCTCTTAAACCGAACAATTAGTTTTAAATCCAGTCTTGTGAGATTAAAATATTCTTGGAGTTATCTAATAATACAAAGGCCGTTCCAAAAAAAACTGAGTAATTTTTTTTTGTGTGTGTTGGGAACAGTGCAAAGGGGAAAATAAGCACGCTGACGACTAAGTGAATTAAGGAAGTATCTATGGAAATGCACTGCCGGAAAGGGAAAAAAGAACACCAAGAAGGAATTGGCGGACGATCATGAAATTTACATAGGTTAATGGGGTCGAGTTTACGTAGGTGGGATGTTATTTTCGGGTCCAACCGGTGAGCGCTTACGCCACAGCACGGCATAATATGCAAATTATCGTCGGTGGTATTTAAGGAGTACCGCAAAGTGAACGTATTCAGTCGTCGGCCTACGAACACGTGCGAAGACCCTGAAGAAGCTGCAATGCCTGGACATGGAAGACGTGTACGATTTCAGCAGTTATCGGACTTTGAGCGAGGTCGTCTAGTAGGATTCCGCGAGGCCGGGTGATCCTATCATTGTATTGCGGAGCGAATTGGACGGGAAGTATCGGTGGTGGTACGATGGTGGCGTAGATGGTCCGAGGAACATTCCCACACGAGAAGACGTGGAACCGGGAGTCACAGACGGGCTGATGAGCGGACCGATCGACGCATAAGAAGAGCGGCGTTGTCAAGCAGAACATCCACTGCAACGCAAATCCGAGTTGCCCTGGCACCTGAGGTGACTGTACGAACAATCCGCAACCGTCTACTGGATGCAAGACTACGTGCACGTGTGCCTCTGGCATGTGTACCTCTGGCATGTGTACCTCTGACTACAACCCACCGTCAGGAACGGCTGCAGTGGTGTCGCCAACGTCTGCACTAGAGAACGCAATGGCGATCTGTCGTGTTCAGCTATGAAAGCAGATTCTACTTGGGAGCCTCCGATGGCCGTATGCTTGTTCGGAGACGCACAGGGGAGCATCTCTACCCTTCTTGCATCGGCCAGCGACACACAGGGCCTACACCTGGTCTCCTGGTGTGGGGAGCGATCAGCTATCACTCCCGTACACAACTAGTGTTTGTACCGGGTACGTTAAACAGCACCTCTTACATCAACAACATCATTCAGCCTGTTGCTGTGCCATTTGTAAGGTAGGTCCGTCGTGGTGTTTTCCAGCAAGACAACGCACGCCCACACACGGCACGTGCAACGCAACATGCACTTCAGGGTGTGAGACAACTTCCATGGCCTGCACGTTCACCGGATTTGTCCCTCATTGAGCACGTGTGGGATTTTATGGGACAACGACTTATCCGGTCTTCACGACCATCTCCGATTCACGCGTCCAGGTTGAGGATGCTTGGAACTCAATACCGCAAACTTACATCCAACATCTGTACGACAGACTCCATGCCAGAATTACACAGTGTGACGCAGTTCATGGCGGTTCAACCTTGTACTAACCATGTTACATGGAAATGTTATTTTTCAGTTTACCAGCAAATACAGCTGTATTTTGCCATAATGTTTTTATCACGTTATCCTCTGCATTCCGTTATTATGCTGTATAAATTTCGTTTGTATCAGACGTCTCCTTGTTGGTGTTCTTTTTTCACTTTCCGCCAGTGTAGTTATTATTGGCCGTGGCAGACGATTCCGGTTTTGCTATTGCGAAGTTGTTTAAGGTACGTCTGCATTTCGCCATACAGCTGTGGAAGCGAGAGATTCAGAGTTCAGAAGTGAAATGCGTTTTGTAATAACATTTTATCGTTTGGGTAAAACGGCTCCAGAAACAGTTGATTTAATGAAAAAACCTTACAAAGATAAATGTTTGAGTGAGTCAATGATTTCTAGATGGCACCATGGTTTCAAAAAAGGGCGTTTGCCGGCAGAACTCGTTCCTAGGCCTGGTTGACCTGAAAGTGTTGTTACGGAGCGCATTGTTAAAACTGTTTGGGCAATCCTATAATAAGTTCGATGAATGATGTGTAAAGACATAGCGGCGTCAACTGATATTTCTAAAACGTCGGTATTTCTCATTCTACGCGGCAAATTACTGCTGCGTCATGTGTGTTCCAGATGGGTACCTCAACATCTGACGAAAGAACAGTTGTTAGCCAGAGCTCAGGTGTGTCGTAAGTGGAAACAAATTAGTGCAAAGGATCCAAACTTTCTAAAGTCAATACTAACTGCCGATGAAACATGGGTTCACTATTTCGACCCCCTCACGAAGCGCGCAACGAGTGTGTGGAAACACACGGCTCGCCTCCTCTTCCGAAAAAAGTCCGCCAAACCAAATCAGCTGGGAAAGTGATGATGATAATTTTCTTTGATCATAAAGGTGTAGTCTACCAGCATGCCATTCCTACACAAATCACTGTCAATGCTGAGTATTACATTTCAGTCTTGAACCGTCTGCGACGACACATATCGATTAACCGACCGGAACTGTTGGGCAAGTGGACCCTACGCCATGACAATGCCTGTCCACATGTGGCTGCTTGTGTTCAACAATTTCTTACGAAATGCAGTATTGTAATGCCTACAGTCCTGACCTCGTCCAGTGCGATTTCTCGTTGTTTCCAACAATGAAGAAGAAGTTACGCGGCGCAACTTTCAACACAGATGCTGTCGTTATTCAAGCTGCACAGCGGTCGCAAAAACAGTTTCCACAAAATGCCTTCACAACATGCTTTGAAAAGTGAGATGAACGATGGAACTGTTGCATAGCATCGAAGGGAAGATACTTTGATAAAGAATAACATACATTTTGCTGTACCTATATTTCTTCCTTTTGTGTGATTTTACTCTCAGTTTTTATGGAACGGCCGCTGCATGTAATTTCCTTTGAATGTCTGTCTCGTTTTGTTACGAACCATTTTGCTTTATTGTCATAGCAACAAAAACTGATTTTTCACAGCTGCTAAAGTGACATCATCTCATCCAAATTATTCGGACATGGCATCAGAGATTCCTTACGTCACACGATTAAAATCGTTTCAGCAGCTCTTTAGAAACAGGAAAACGTTACCTCAGGAATTTTGGTTCTACTTTGTCATTCATAAACGCCATATAGAAGTTTTCTTTGAAAATCCTATTATATGAAGTTTACTTTAAAGATTCCCCTTGCAAACCTAAACTGAATATTTTATATTACCAACCAGTTTCTTTAAGTTTAAAAAATTGAGAGTTCGAATACAGTAGGTAACAGTGTGTTATTATTTCATGCGTTTGCTGAAGAAATATGATTTCAGAACTTTCTTTTTCCTTAAACCTTCAAATTCTCAGAATATAACTAAATTTTTTTCGTAGAATATAACCAGGTATTCTTTTATTTGTAATTGTAGAAGAAATTAAAAAGAACCAAAAAAAAAAATCACTAATATACATTTATTACCATTTAGTACATTACTTCTCAAATGCTCGCAGAATTACACTAACTGAATTACATTAACTCTGGGGTTCGATCCCAGCGGTGTCGGAACAGCATTTTATTCAGTTGCTATGCGTTGTTTATAAAATAACGTGGACAGAGCGATGACATCGTCTATTTATACTAACTTTATTTAATTAATATCTGAAGGAAACATTAAACGTCAAGGACAAAGTACTATGCTAAAAACATCGAAAAGTCAACACTACCACGACACTCTCACCTCTGCACGATCTCAGAAACTCTCAATGCATTTCAATATCCACTTCGATATCATTATCAAGCTCTCATGTGGAGTCTCCCAAAGTAACTTAGGTATACACTGAAGAGCAATTGAATTAGAGACAGCTGGTGTTGTGCAAATATTGCACTGTGGGCGGCCCTGTAAAGGGAAAGGACATGACGTATGCAGCGATCCGACATTATAAGGAGTGATCCGACGGGAATCAGTAAGAGTTGGACGCAGTATGGGTAAGACGATTTGATCGTGGGCAAATTGTCGGGGCCCGAAGAATGGGTCACTCCATCTCGGACGTCGTGCAGGCACTGGGATTTTCACGAGCCACTGTGTCACGGGTGCACCGTGAGTACATCGAATCCGGTAAAACCATCCCTACAAGGGCCAACTGCCGTGGACAATAGTGTGTGGATGAGCGGGGTAATCGTCGGCTAGCTCGCATTGTAACAGCGGATAGACGGGCCACAGCGCAAGAAAATACTCGGCAATTTAACGCTGGTGCATAAAAACGTGTAAGCAGCAACACCATCGAGAACCATCTCCTCGCTATGGTGTACAGAATCCATCGTCCCACTAGGGTACCGCTGCTGACCGCACATCACAGGGTGCAGAAATTAGCATGGGCGCAAGAACATTGCCACTGGACCCTAGACATGTGGAAAATGTTGCCTGAACTGATGAGTCGAGATTCACGTTGGTACATGCGGATGGCAGGATACGAGTACGGCGCAAACCTCATGAAGCGATGCATCCTTCTTGCCAGTAGGGTACTCTTGTCAGTAGGGCATTCTCGTCTGGGGACTGTTTACGTGGACTGAAATGGGACCCCTGGTACGTGGGACATCGTCTCTCACAGGTCAACGTTACCGGGATATCCTGGACGACCATTTGCTCCCGTTTGTGCGTCTTCAACATCCTACTGCGGAGCTCATCCTGCAACAAGACAATGCACCGTGCCATCGCACCCGAATTGTATCAGAATGGTTGCATGAACACTCCCACCGACGTGACCTCGCTTCCTTGGCCAACTAGGTCACTTGACATTAATCCCATTAAGCACATCTGGGATGCCATCTAGAGAGATGTTCGAGACTCTGACCCCCCACTCCCTCCTTCAAATTTTCGTGAACTGTGGGAGCTTGTTCAGGGGTCGTGGATCCGTATGGCTTCCCAACGCTTCCGGTGTCTTGTCGACTCCATGCCGAGATGAATCGCCGCCGTCATCAGGACGAAAGGTAGTGCTACACGTTACTAGACAGGTATCTCTAATTCAATCGCTTTTCAGTGTATATACATAGGCACTGGTCGTCAAGTCACTGTTGACTTTTCGATGTTTTTAACATAGTACTTTGTCCTTGATGTTTAATGTTTCCTTCAGATTTTAATTATATAACGTTAGTGTAATTCAGCGAACATTTGAGAATTAAATGGTAATAAATGTATATTAGTGAAGTGTTCTCAATAGTAAGACTAATAGTCTTTTGAACTAAATAGTCCCTGTAACCTCTCGTTTTAAATATATTTTGTACTGCAGTATCAAGATTGCTATAGATTTTTACTGTATGCATCGAAGGGAAAATTAAGCTACTCACATGAAGGAATGTGCACAGAGTTTAAGGTAATGAGAACTGCATTTGAGAAATACACCTCATCATGTAAAATACCCATCCATACTTTTCCAGAATGTCTGTTACTGAGCGGTCAACACGCGGCCTCGCTGTCTCGTGCAAAATAACTACACCAGCTTCGAGCATGTTGAGCCTTCTTTGGCGAATCTTTGTGTAGCCATGTGAATCTTGGAGTAAATATGAATATCTTTTGTAGACAAGAAGCGGTAGACATGAGTGCTTCATATGCAATCTATTCACATGTTTTCCGTCGATCTTTTTCCAAAATGCTGTTCAGGATGTCCACAGAAGTGTCGTCTGTTGCATCTGATCGCCGGCCGGTTCTTGGGTCGTCTTCGATGCTTTCTCGACACTGGCGGAAACGAAAAGCCCACGTGACACTGTGCTACGATCCACTACATTAACCCCACAAATTTCACACAAAGCTTTATGGATTTTGGTTGGGGATTTTCCTCGCAAAGTTCCAATTTTAATGTAGGATCCCTGGTCATTACGCGATATCTGAGCTGACTCACTTTCTTCCTACATTTCTAGGCAGAATTTTCCGGAACAGGAACAAATTAGTCAGCAAACGTAGACACAGCTTTGTATACAGTATGTTACTGCAAATCAAATAAACTCCGATCTACTTAATATTTCATGTGGAGTGCCTGAAGGTTCGGTATTGGGACCGTTACTGTTCCTCTTATATATTAATGACCTTCCTCTAGCCTGCAATCAATTCATGCTTTTATAACGTATACTCTATATTCACTTTCCTTTTGATTTTACTATCTCTGGTTATTTTATTTTACTATGTAAATTATCTTCTTACTGAACGAAATATTATTTCACCCGCTGAATGAGATCTGGCAATGAGTGTAAGTCATGACGTGGTGGTAGCTAGTATATAGGCGCGTTCATCGAGACTTAGAGAGAGCTTTTGTTGTTATACGGAGAGCGTTTGTTGTCGTAAGGTGAGCTTTGGTTTATGTGAAGGAGAGAGTTTGTTGCTGTATGGAGAGCTTCGTTCTATGTGATTAGTTTGATTTCTTGATTATTGTGAAACGAGTTGTATGTGTGCGTTGGAGGATCAAGCGTACATAATAAAATATCTTTGTAGTAAGTACGTCTTTCTCAATTCATAGTTTTTGTCAGATCTCTGTCTGGCTGTTAGGTTTATGTCAATTAGTGGATTATTATTAACAACCAGCGTTAAGACTTTATTCATCCTAATTACTACTACAACATTACTACCAGTTATAAGTTTGTTCAACACTATTACTACACTACTAGCAGGAGACTTTATTCATGATATTAATTAACTAGTAACAACAACCATTTGAATTCATTATAATATTCGTGCAAGCTATATTCACGATAGTATACTTAGCATAGTTGAAAGCTTTATTCATCATTATCATTAGCTTTAGCTTAGCTTTAGCTAGCTGGTAGAAAGAGTTTATTCATTATAATTAGCTAGTTAGCTAGCGGAAAGCTAATAAAGCTTATTCATTATACTTTGCTATACGCTGATGGCACTGTCATTTTTCAAAAATGTCATGATTTGCATAAGTTACAGATAATGATCAATAATGATCTATCAAATTTATCTCATTGGTTATGATCTAACAATTTATCACTTAATATTCTGAAAACCAACGCCGTATATTTCCGAAACGTTCATGAAAGAGAGGACATAAATAACTTTCCAGTCAGGATTAATGATCTCCCCCTTAAAATTGTGGACAAAGTTCAGTATCTTGGTGTTTGGTTTGATGAATTCTTTAACTGGAATACGCATGTTCAGTTTGTTTTAAAAAAAGTTTCCTTACAGGTTGGCCTACTTGGTAAAATTAAGCATCTCTTCCCTATCAATGTCCTAAAAACATTTTACTATGCTTTTATTTATACCCTCTCCTATTGTCTGGAATCTTGGTATTCAAATATAAGTGCAAACAATAAGCTACGCTTGCTCAAATTACAGAAGAAATCTGTTCGCTATATGCTGAACACAGATTACATGTCTCATTCAAAACCATTATTTCTAAAACTAAATATTCTAAAAAATCAGGAAATTTTTACCTTGAAACTAGGCATCATATTTTTATAAATAATGCATCTTAAACTGCCTATTTTTCAATCTGACATCAAATATCTGGATTATTCTATCTTCTCCAGATCTGTTGCTAAAATTATGTCAGCCGTGTGTTAGACTTAATTATGGATTAAATAGCATACTGTATAAAGCCATTATCCTATGGAATAATCTCCCAGAGAGCATCAGATCCCTGGAAAATATCAAAGAGTTTTCCTTGACTCTGCGAAATTACATTGTAAATTACCCTGATCTCCATAACGAATTTCAACCCTATCAGTAAATTGTAGTTCCAAGCATGCTGCTAACAGTGATGCTTCTGTTATAACCATCTTACTTGCTTTCATAGATGCCATATGGTTTATTCTTTTTCTTACATCTGATAGGGGGAATCGTCTTACAACCAATGTATTCACATTCCTCCTGGTGTATTGCATTTTCATATGACTGTAAGTTTTAAATGTGTGCAATAAATAATTGCATTGTATTGTATGTATACTGAATTCTCATTCACATCTTGTGCAACGATTCGACCGATTGCTTCCTCCTACGAACAACGCTTGCGCAGTGTGCAGAACTTCCGAAATGGCCTACGTACATTTGGAGATCACAAACAAAAGGAATACCTGATTATTAAAAAATTACTCATCCTGTTTTTCCTGTCATCATTGACGGGGTTTTTACCTAATTTATTAATATTACTGCTACGGTAGCATTGAATAATTGCATAGAATACTTAAATGTACAGTGGTACTGATGGGTGAACCGTCATATACACTGACGGAAAAGAAAATTCCAACACCACGAAAAAATAGTTGTAGAGGAATGAAATGGCGGTAATACATTTGTATAGATAACATATTTAATCGATTAAGGTTTCAAGATCACAGCTTATTGTAAGCGCGAGGAGAGCCATTTTAAATGTGAAATGCTGGTACATTAATAACCGGTGTAACCGCCAGAATGTTGAATGCAAGCACGCAAACGTTCATGCATTGTGTCGTACAGGTGCTGGATGACAGTTTGTGGGATCGAGTTCCATGCCTGTTGCACTTGGTCGGTCAATACAGGGACGGTTAATGCTGGTTGGGGGTGACGCTGGAGTTGTCGTCCAATGATGTCCCATACGTGCTTGATTGGTGAAAGATCTGGTGAATAGCAGGCCACGGCAACATGTCGACACTCTCTAGAGCATGTTGGTTTACAACAGCGGTATGCGGGTGAGCGTTATCCAGCTGGAAAACACCCCCTGGAATGCTGTTCATGAATGGCAGCACAACAGGTTGAATAACCAGACCGACGTACAACTGTGCCGTCAGGGTGCGTGGGATAACCACGAGAGTGCTCCTGCTGTCATAGGAAATTGTTCCCCAGACCATAACTCCAGGTGTAGGTCCAGTGTGTCTCGGCCGCAGACAGGTTGGTTGCAGGCGCTCACCTGGCCTCCTTATAACCAACACACGGCCATCACTGGCACCTAGGCAGAACCGGCTTTCATCAGAAAACACAACAGATCTCCACTCCGTCCTCCAATGAGCTCTAGCTTGACACCACTGACGTCGCAAACGGCAGTGATTTGGAGTAAGTGGAATGCACGCTACAGGGCGTCTGGCTCGGAGCTGTCCTTCAAGTAACCGATTTGTAACAGTTCGTTGTGTCACTGTGGTGGCAACTGCCGCTCGAATTGCTGCCGCAGACGCGGTACGATGCGCCACGGCCATACGCCGTACACGGCGGTTTTCCCTCTCAGTAGTTCCACGTGGCCAGCCGGAACCCGGTCTTCTTGAGGCAGTACTATCCCTTGACCACCGCTGCCAACAATCATGCACAGTGGCTATATTCCAGCCAAGTCGTTCTGCAATATTGCGGAAAGAAAATCCACCTTCTCGTAGCCCTATTACACGACCTCGTTCAAACTCCGTGAGCTGTTGATAATGGCTTCTTTGTCTTCTTAAAGGCATTCTTGAATAACATCAACACCCTACGTCGAATCTCAACGATAACTAACGTTCACGAACGTTACAGCGCGTATTTACAGCAAACCTGCTTTGCATGTTCCGAGGGGCGCTACTAGCGACACACGTATGCGCCGAGCGCGAAATTTGCATAGACGTCCTCTTACAGATGTACTATCACTGCCTATTAACTGTCGTTTATGTAACACAACCCCTTCTTGGTGTTGGGATTTTTTCCGTCAGTGTATATCAGTTCAACTTGCCGAAACCCACGAAAGATTTTTCACACCGCGATGCAGTGGCCGCTGCTTGTAAGTCTCACGTTTGGAACTACTTCTTTTGTATCTTAAAACAGCTTTCTTTTAATGGTGGTGGATTTTCTTTAAACCTTCAGTTATGTATATTTGATGTTCTACTGTATACTCTTTATAAGAGTAGGTTTTCATATTTTTCCTAAAGAAATTTGGTTGTTTAGAAAATCTGAAAGATAATATTCTAACAAATACGAATGTAAAAATTATTTTTATTGAATACGTGTTTATATTAACACATGCATTAAAAAAACATTTAATTCTGGCATATAATGGAATATTTTTACATTGTTTTATAGAAGTTAGCGAAACTGGGTATCTACTTTCAGTAGAAGATCAATGAATATGAAATAAATGTAAATTTTATCTAAAAATGTATCCATTGTAGATTGTTCACAGTAATTTCTACCAAGATTCTGGGCTCATGTTCGAGTTCGTAAAACTTCTCGTACGATTTTCGAGAACGTTCTATTGGTTTCAGCATTTTTCGAAAACAAATTGTGATGTTGGATGTCTATGTTTTGCAGTTGATTTTTCATCCACACTTGCGGTTTTTTATTCTGAAATTTCTCTTCCTTCCACTGATTTTTGAATTCCTTCAACAATTAAGCCAAATTCTCTTCAAAAATTGTTTATGCATCACTTTCTATTTCAATAAAGTTATGAAACATTTCATCAAAGTCGTCTCTTTAAGAAGTGTCTACCGTCAACATGATATTTGTTTCTGCAATTCCTTATTCAATTTCGATAAAAATAAGCCTGCAGCTGACCGCAATCATATCGCACTGTGAGGCTAAGTGAAAACGTCGCGGCGGGAGGGAATTGACTTTGAGAAAGGAAAGTTTGTTGGGTGTTATATTAGTGGGTTGTCCATAAGCGAAACCGAGAGGTGTTTAAACATACCCAAGTCAAATGTTTTGGATGTACTGAATAAGTGGAAGACACGTGGCGTGCCTGAAGCAGCAAAACGTACCGGCACACCAAAGAAAATCAGAGATAGAGGACGTCGGAGCCTCAGGAGAGTCATTACACCTAATCGATGGAGTACTGCACAAGACCTCATTGTACAGGTGAGTAAAAATACTGGAACCTCGGTATGTACACGTACCATTCACAGAGAAATTCATTCCATAGGTTACCGTGGTCGTGTGCCTGTTCAGAAGCCTTTCATCTCCACTCGGAATGCTACTCGTCGTTTAGCATGGTGTAAAGAACATTTATCGTGGACCGTAGATCAATGGAAACGGGTCCTATGGACTGATGAATCCAGATACACGATCCATCAGTCTGATGGCCATATATGGGTATGGCGTCAGCCGAGAGAACGCTATTTTTCACAGTGTACTTTTCGTACGGTCAAGTTTGGAGTTGGCAGTGTACTCGTGTGGGAGTGTTTTTCGTGGTATGGCCCCGCCTCATTGGTTATCGTGGACAAACCTGTTAACTAGCAAGTCTACCTCGATATTCTGAACAATTATGCCATGCCAACTCTGTGGCAATACTATGGAACCAAACCTTGTTAATACCAGTAGGATAATGCACCGAGCCATAAAGCAAGGACTGTTACTGCGTGGTTTGACGATAATTATGTATCGTGTGTGGACTGGCCAGCACATAGCCCTGATCTTAATCTCATAGAACACCTACGGAATCAATTAGGGCGCCGCATAAAAGTTTGGAACCAAGGCCTACTACTAAGCAACAGTTAATGGCAGCATTATGTACTGAATGGAAGCTCACCTTCGAGACATGTCGGAAGCATGTCTCGAAGGGTCAGTGCAAGGCCAAAGGTGGACCGACACCGTTCTAACGTATGTCAGTAAATGCTATGTTGGATTTCTCTTCTGGTGTTCGCTGACTTTTGTCAATATACAAGTGTACATTCCGTCGAAACTTTCGTGGTTATCCATTAATTGCCTACCATCTTCATGATATTTGTTTCTGCAATTTATTATCCCATTTCAAAATACATTCCGTTGGAACTTTCGTGGTCATCTATTAATTGTTTGACATATCATGGCTCGTAAAAGCTCCGTTTGTTTTCAGTAAATTATCTTGATCTCCTTTCTTCTTTTCCGGTTACTACTGGTTTCATATAAACAGATCTTGCCATTTAATTGATCAGAAGAACAAGTATGAGCTTTTTTACCCAGCAGATACCATAACGTTTCTGAACATCATATAGCACTCAGTTAGCGCTGTAAGGTAAAGATCCCTCTTATCGTTACTGCAAATTTTGTGAGGTTCAGAACTATCAAGAATTCCAGATAAGCATTCAGATGTTCAATTTTTGCAGCTTGACTGGCGGCTTTTCAAGTCATGATTCTTCAAGATTTCTACATAGTTTGTCCCAAAAAAAACAGAATATTTTTATAAAAAATGTGTAATACTGCGTTCGACCTTGGCACGAGTCTTGAATTAACGGTAGTCGTTGTAATCATAGCAACCGCCAAGCCTGTTTTTCCCGCATTGTTGTCAGTAGTACGCGGTTTAATAAGCATTGTTTCATGAACCCCTAACAAGTGTTTTCACGCTGTGTTTTTTTTTGTTTTTTTTTTTTTTTGAAAAATCGGTGTGAAAGAGGAACAAAGTTGCGCCATTAAATTTTCCTGTCGACTTAAAAAGTCTGTCGGAGAGACTTTCTGTCTTATGCAAGAGGCTTTGAAAGATGAATGTCTAGGAAATCAACAATTTACGGATGGCATAAAGAATTTATGGATGGTCGTGAGTCGGCGGTTTTAATCCCGCATGGTGGAAGACCTTCTACGTGTGTTACAGAGGTAAACATCAATACAATAGGTGTGATTATACGGGAAGATATCAATTAGAGGTATCGAGGATATGATTCACATTTCAAAATCCTGAATTTACAGAATTTAAACCGAGCGCATTTGGGATTGAAACGAGTTTGTTCAACTTGGGTCCCCCATTTCTTCTCATGTGCGGCCCAATGCAAGGCAGCACATGGCCAGTTCTGTCGTTTCTTATTTGGAGAAAATGAATATTAAGTTGATGCGCCAACCTACATATAGTCACCATTTGACTTCTGGTTGTTCCTTATTTTAAAACAGACATTACGAGGACGACAATTTGAGACTGATCAGCAACTTGTTACAACAGCGCAGGGTGCTTCAACAGTATTTCAGAAGATTTCCAGAAGACATTCAAAAAGTGGGAGGAACGTTGGGACATCTGTATTCGATGGAATGGAGAGAATTTCTAAAAAAATTGATCACTTCCTTGATAATTATAAGGTACGCATATGTTTTCTATTAATTAATTAATTAATAATTTTTTATTGTTTTAGCTGTTATATCATATTTTACATAACATAGCCCTGATCTCCCTACATGATGAGTACAAGTCATGTAAAAGTTACTATAGAATTAAAGTAAACAGTAGGCAGGTCATGCAGTAGATCAGCAGTTGTTAGTATATATTAGTAGCAATTAGAAGGGGATTAAAGCGTTGTGTAATAATTTGAGGAGGTCCTTTTTTATAAATTAAGCAAATATGTTTTTAATTTTTTAAACAAGTTGTACTCACTTAGTAATCTCGCCTGGACTTATGGTTACCCTAACCATATCAATAACAAGTTAATTCGTCGTTCAACTGAATTACCTCAAATAAAAATCATCGCTCTTCCCACGTTTATAAGTGAGTCACGAAAAAATTCTCATCGGCCGCCACCGGGAATCGAACCCAGGGTCTTCCAGTTACGCGCCGGACATGCTTCCACTGCCTTCAAAATAAACCTTTATTAGTCTAAAAGCAAGGTACATGTGATACTGCACCACAGAGGACTCGAAATTCTCCAGACTCACATACGATAAACTGCCAGCCACCTGGCAGGTTGCTTCTTTGGATCCCCGCACAATGCTGGGGATTCTCCAAAGATGAACAGCAGCTTTGGTGAATCCCCAGCAACTGGAAGACCGCCCAGGGTCTTCCAGTTACGAGTCGGACAAATTATATGTGTTCGATTCCCGGCGGCTGTAACGTACCAGGAGATGTGACGTACCTGCCAGAAGGACGCACACGACATAAAGGCAGATAGGAATCAGAATAAACGTCTGCGTAGCTCAGTTGGTAGAGCGACTTGTTCCGGAATAAGCGGCCTCGGGTTCGAATCCCGGCGTAGACCGAAAATGACGGAGAAATTTACTTCATTATAATTGGCGCCCGAACTTTTCTCGAACACGAGATCTTGACAATTATTACACATGTCTTCACTACCTGAGACAACTTCAATTTTTCACCCTAAGGCAAGTTTCGGTGGTGATGGGATTAATTTCGACCATTTGCAAGAAGCCTGTGGGGCTCACTTTGATATGAGTGATCTACATGAACCCAGGCATTCTCCACAATTTCGTAATTCACCAGCTTCCTGTTACTCTGAGTCGCGGGTCGTACCTGAGGGAGTTCAATCCTCTCAGCGAAGCAGAATGCTTGCCCATTTCGTGCCGCATGCAGGAACAATTCATTTCAATGGGTTGGAGGGATCCTTAAAATTCCTCGAAGATTTGGAAGATCATTTTGATCTCTATAATATTCCTGAAGACTGCAAAGTACAAATCGCAGGCACGAGCTTGAAGGATACCGCTAAGACCTGGTATCGGCAGTTGAGAGTGTCGAACCCGGATTCTCATTATGAGAATTTCTGAGCAGAATTTTTGGAGGTCTTTCCTTTCGGCCTCAGTCGAGCTAGCCTTGCACAACAACTTTTTTCTCGTCAGCAAGGACCCAACGATAGCCCTGTTGCATTTGCGTTGGAAACAACACGCTTATATAACTTATGGGATCCACATGCCAGTCATGTCGACATGTTGGATACCCTATTGCAGCAGCTCGACCCATTTTTACAAGATTTTCTTGAGGTTCGACACCCTGCTACAATTCATGAATGCCTTCGCCTCATACGAACGTATGAAGAGCGACATGGCAAACATGGTTCAACTCACCATGCTCGGGCACACCGCGAGGCTTATTACGAAAACCCTCAGCGACGTAATAGGCGTAATAACTTTCAGCGCGAGCATACACAAGTGCACGCCCAAGCTTCATACGTTCCACCACACAGAAGAGTGGCAAACCAACCGCGAGTTTCTGAACAATCTTCGGGATATCGTACAAATGCACAGTATGCTCGACCCCGTTCCAATCCACAGCATTCGGAACGTTTTCATGCTCAGGACAATGATGATTTTTCTGCCCGTGCTGAGGGAAGAAGTAATAGATATGACAATGTCAACAGACACGCGGAGTTCCCGACGCAGGTTTCACGCAGTTTTCCTCATCGTGAAAATTTTCCCGATACCCGGCATGGTCGTAAGGTTTCAGACCGCATGATAATCCAACCAGGAATCCTTTAAACTTCCAAAGGAAGTAGACCAAGGGTCGGTCCTGCTTCCTGATACCAAGCATTCTGACCCTAAAACAGTATTAGTGACTGTCCAAACTCCTCAGTTGCCTGATGTATTCTTGACAATTGAAGATATTACTGTCGAGACAAAGTTCGACACTGGTTCTGAAATATCAGCCCTAAATACGAAGTTTTGCACTGACAATTTTCCTGCAATACTCGTTCAGCCTGCGACGCAGTATCTGCGAGGTGCAAATAACGAAATCTTCAGTATCACAGGAACTGTCACATTATCTCTAGGGCTGGGAAAGGCTCGTTTTACGCATTCTTTCCTGCTTATAGACGAACTACCCGTGAAATGTCTAATGGGAATGGACTTTATTCATACGTTTCAAATAACTTTGAATTTCGTACAACATGTGATTTCCTTTCCGGAACCTGTCGAAATGATTCCTACGGTTCTTATGGATATAACGAGTTTGTTATTGAGTAACCAATTGAATGAGAGGCAACGAAACCAGCTTTCTCTACTTTTACAGGAAAGCCCTGGTTTATTTTCTGATCAACCTGGTTTCACACAGGTGGTTTATCATGTCATTGACACTGAGGGTTCGAAACCGATTGCGACGAAACCTTACCCTTGTGCTCCCCATAAGAAACAGGAAATGCAACGTCAAATTTCTGAAATGATTAAACAGGGCATAATAAGGGAATCAACAAGCGCCTGGGCTGCTCCTGCCTTTTTGGTTCCAAAGAAACAACCCAATGAATTTCGTTTCGTGACAGATTTCCGCAAGCTCAACCAAGTCACAAACAAGATCATTTATCCACTACCTGTCATGTCGCATATTTTGCATGACCTGTCATCAACTAAATGGATGTCAACCTTGGATTTGGCGAGTGGATATTGGCAGGTGGTGGTACATCCGGACTCTGTTGATAAAACAGGCTTTGTGACTCCTTTTGGGGCTTATGAAAATCTACGTATGCCCTTTAGACTAGCTTCTGCACCTGCTACTTTCCAAAAGCTTATGGATACGGTTCTCAGACCTGTTCTGGGTCCCCATGTGCATGTATATTTGGATGACATTATTATTATATCCGAGACTTTTGACGAGCACCTTTCTCTGCTCAAACAGGTGTTCCAACTCATATACAATGCTGGCTTGACGTTAAAACCTAGTAAATGCCAGATAGCGAGGGACGAGATTGTATATCTGGGGTTGAAAATCACTCCCCACGGCTTATTTACGGATAATGAAAAAATTAGGCCTATTGTTGACTTTCCTCGGCCTAAAACAGCAAAAGAACTATCACGCTTTCTGGGAATGACCGGATGGTATCAGCAGTTCGTCCCCGCTTATGCTACAATCTGTGAGCCATTGTATGCTTTGAAACGTAAATACAAGAAGTTTGTTTGGACACCTGAGGCTAACGCTGCATTTGAAACACTGAAGTCTGCGTAGCTCAGTTGGTAGAGCGACTTGTTCCGGAATAAGCGGACTCGGGTTCGAATTTCGGCGTAGACCAAAAATGACGGAGAAATTTACTTCGTTATAATGGCGCCCGAACTATCCGGATGACCCGACTGTTCAAAATCTCGTAATGGTGTGATGTTATTTCCACACCGCGAGATAGGAAGAATAAGAGAATCCCTTCTCCAGCACTTCGAAAAAAAAAATAAGGGGGAGATGATGTAACGTACCAAGAGATGTGACGTACCTGCCAGAAGGACGCACGCGACATAAAGGCAGATAGGAATCATAATAAACGTCTGCGTAGCTCAGTTGGTAGAGCGACTTGTTCCGGAATAAGCGGCCTCGGGTTCGAATCCCGGCGTAGACCGCAAATGACGGAGAAATTTACTTCGTTATACGGCGGCCAATGAGAAGTTTTCCGTGACTCACTTATAAACGTGGAAAGAGCGATGACTTCTGTTTGATGTTTCTAATCCACGTCAACTGTGTATTTATTATTCATTCCCCTTCTAGTTATTGGTTCAGTTGCTGCTGTTCATCTATGGTGAATTCCCAGCGTTGGGCGGGACTCCAAAGAAGCAACCTGCCAGGTGGTTAGCAGTTTGTCGTTTGTGAGTCTGGAGAATTTCGAGGCCACTGTGGTGCAGTGGAAGCATATCCGGCGCGTAACTGGAAGACCCTAGGTTCGGTTCCCGGTGGCGGCAGATGATAATTTTTCCGTGACTCTCTTATAAACGTGGAAAGAGGGATGACTTCCATTTGATGTCCCTAATCCCCGTCAATTGTGTATTTATTAACTGGATTACCTGCCTGAACCCTTGCCCATGACAGGAACCCAGTTAAGTATATAGGGTCAATACGGTTGCTTGCAATATTCTTTAGAACATTTGTAAGAGGCATAATTTGAATTTCGGTGTAAAAACTTGTAATTCAATATCGCAAATAAGAAACGACAGAGATATAATGAATTTGGAATAGCGTCATGGCGTTTATGCCATTCCGTTAAAGACCATAGATTCCAATTAAAGAGACTCTGTATATGTAGGTTCTACATTTCGTAATCTAAAATGCCCAATATATGAACACAAATACAATCTAAATACAAATTCTTCTACTACGGCATTATCCAGATTATGCTCGGAAGGTAATCACGAGCCACTATGGAACCTTACTACTATCCTTTCGGCTCCAATAACACGCTTTGCCACTATATTATCTGAAAACTTAAGGATTTACAAGTATGGACTTACAGTAAATGTTGCAATGACGACACACCTGTTCACATACCTCTTACTTGGAAATTTCTTTTAAAACCAGAACCATAACTTCAAGTTGTTCAGAAATTAAATTGGTGCATCTACATAAATAAATACATCGCTCTTAACCACGTTCTAGAAACACACAGCAACCGAAAAATTGTTTTTCAGCGGCGGCTGTGGAAGAACGATGTATTTATGTATTTACTGTCGCCTCGTATTTGGAGTATTTTCAACTTGGTGCATCTACTTTATGTAAAATTGATTCTTTGAAATGCGAAGTGTACTTGTAACGTGACGTCTTCATTCTGAATTTAAGTCACCCAACTTTTCATTTCTATTGAACAGGGTGCATCCCCTGATGAAGGGATCAAAGCGGTCACTGAAGGATCTCGCCCCTTTTATGTTTTTAATGTTTTACCTTAATATCGTGCATGAGCGTTACCTTCGAGATTCTTGAAGGCCCTCGCACAGGTTTGTGACGTCACCGGCGGTGGATCTACGCATCTCATGAGAGAGCGAGAATGGGCGCATCGGAGCATATTTCCGATGGTCACGATCATTGTTTTAGAATTTCGGCATTACAGTGAAAAATTGCAGCACAAATGTGACATCGCTGCAAATACTTAACGTAGTCTTTTATTAAAAAGAATGAGAAATAAAAAAAATGTTACGAGGTTGTAGCACCCGTCTTTTAAATCTCAAAATCAATCTGCGGATTCTGTATGTTTCTTTTTTTTTCATTCAATAACTTTAGTAACAGGAATGAACGATCGTGGGAGAATGTTTCTGTGTCGCAGCATTTTTCCAATGGTCACGATCGTTGTTTTAGAATTTTGGTATTACAGTGAAAATTTGAACCACAAATGTGACTTATCGCTTTATTTCTCATTCTTTTTATTAAAAGAATGATAAATGAAAATGATTAGGAAGTTGTAGCTTCCGTTTGTTAAATCCCAAAATCAATCTGCGGATTCCGCAAGTTTTTTTTTTTTTTGTTGTTTTTTTCAGTCAATAACTTTAAGTAACAGGAATGAACGATCGTGGGAGAATGTTTCGGAGTCAGAGCATTTTCCCGATGATCACGATCGTTGTTTTAGAATTACGGTATTACAGTGAAAAATTACATCACAAATGTGACATATCACTGCAAATGCTTAACATATTCTTTTCATTGAAAGAATGAGAAATAAAATTATTACGTGGTTGTAGCTCCCTTTTTTTTTAATCTGAAAATCAATCTATGGATTCCATATGTTTTTCTGTTTTTCAGGCAATAACTTTAGTAACAGGAATGAACGATCGTGGGAGAATGTTTTCAAAGACTACGTCATTGTTTTTAACTGTTATAAAAATATCTGAACTAATTGTAGTGAAAACTATATATATAGAGAGAGAGAGATTGAACTTTTCCCACATAGGAATATGCAAAAATAATTAATCTCTCAGCATTTAGTAACTACCCTAAGCACCATGTTATAAAAGCCACAAAAGTTTTTTCTAACATTTCTTTAGGAATGAATAAGAATTTTTATTTTAGTCAATGTGCTTACACCAAAACCAATAATGTGAATCCCATATTTATCTAATCTGTTTTCCTTTCTAGATTTGAATAATTAGTTTACCGACACAAAAATTTACAAGACGCAGGCACAAGTTCTGGATGCCTGATACCTATTGACATATATGTATACAACATATGCTCTATTTTTTTATAAACAGCTATTTTTTTCTCATTCTCAGGAACTCCCCAGATGACTTCCAAAAAGGAGGAATTCCACCTTTTGGCAGAACTCTTTCACTCCAACAATATCATTGCTAAAATGACATTATTGTGGTAAAATATCGATTGCTAAAATGATATTTTCACCAACAATATTTGTTAAATGCCATTTCAACGATATCCATTTGCTAAAATGCTTTTCTTTTCTTTTTTTCCAAATGCTTGACCAAATTAATTAAGGTCTTGTGTATTTTCTAGAGGAAGACGGCATTGCATGAATAAAAAAGGGAAAATTTGGTTGGAGTATTATCGAGATATTTTTAACAATTTTTAAGTAAAACGCATCACTGTGGGGGGAAAAAAGTATAAGATACACACATATGTAACTTGTCAAAACTTAGTTTTTCATCACTACCGCTCTCTCTCTCATATATATCCTACACTAATTTATTTAAACCAGGATAGAACACTAAAATTTCCCAAATGATTTTAGAGTGTGGTTTGCTAAGTTCTACAAATATATACTTTAATAGCAGTTATGTAAGAAGTGAAGGTAAAGCAGGCTGCAATAAACGAAATCCATCACACAATTTACTATAAACAATTTATTTATTTTACCGTATGCCAAAAATGCGCCATTTATGCAATTACATTTGACACGAAAAAAGCATAAGCACATTAATATCTTTGTAGCAAACAAAGTATTAATTACCACATAATATTATGGACGAATGACGGTAGGCTCATTGCCTTGCGTGCATTAAGAAATCTGAAATCTTTGTTGTAAATAATGTTCTCAATACAAAATTGATTTGACAAACTTAAAATGATTCTGTTAACATAGTAATTAACAGCACACAAAGAATAACTTACGTAATACACCATATGTCATATTCCAAGTAGCTGGTAGGGTTAACATTAATCAGAATTTTATGCTCTCTCTATACTCATTAGACATTACAACTCATTACACATATTATACAACCCCTGGCCAAAATTATGGAATCACCGCTACATGAATACGGATGCGCATAGTAGGAGTGATAATTTAATTCATGGACAGGATAGAATAGTTACCATAAATGTCATGTTCTGAATCATCCTGCCATTTAACTATCTGAAAATACTCACCCCGGAACCTCACACATTTATGAGCTGTATGGGGCCTGGCGTTGTGATGGAGAAACCATGTTACAACTGACAGTTCGGGATGTTTTCATGAATGGCATGTCAAAGTTTGGTTTGGAGAACGAACCAGTGAGCCGCCCCGGTGGCGCAGTGGTCTAAGCGATGGCCTCTGATCATTCGTCCGAAAGGGGTCCGGGTTCAAATCCCGGTGAGGCATGGATGTTGTGTTTGTCTTGCAGCACTGGCTCTCTCCCTTCCCTGGAACCAGTGACCCTAAATTAGGTACGGGCGACTGCTTATAGCCCGTTGAGTTGCTCACGGTGGTCGTTAAACCTTCAACCAAAAAAAAAAAAAAAAAAAAAGAACCGGTGAGTAGGCCTCCTTGTTCAACTACGAACAACCAACCTTTTATGCGATGACTTGTCGATATCCTTCTTGAAGACGCTTCATAATTCTGTCCCTCGTTACCATTGATAACTCCCTCCTAGGAGCCATGCTGGTACTGCAGCAACAGAGTAATACTGCTACACCTCTTTATCCCCACACTTATTTGTATATTCCGAACGCACTGTATTGCCAGATTTCAATTGCAACCTATACTTTGATTTCATAATTTTTCCTGCAATGTTGGAGAGTCTACAATTATTTTCCACACATGTTGCTACACATCATGTATTTCCATCAGATACAGTACATACATATATCTGAGTCCTGCTGTCTGTAGCTCAGTTATGCAGCTTTCATTAAATTATATTTTCGTTTTGCATTCTTCCTTTGTGTCGTTTCTACGTACTCCCTACTATGCACCTCCATGTTCATGTGGCGCCAATTCCATAATATTTGCCAGGGGTTGTACACTGAGTGAAACTTTTGCATTATGTGTCAGTGTTTGGAACATAGGTTTTTGGCATTTGGAAGATGCCTTAAAAACTTTTTTTATTCATGTTGTGGTTATAGTACATATGTACATTTGCTTTCAAATTAGTAAAAACTGTCTACTGTTGTTGAAAGTTCAAAAACAAGAACTACACTTAAGATCTATAGTGACTTATGACAAATCAAAATTCTTCTAATGTACACATCAACTGATTTAGCTGAACCTTTTATTACAGATGCATTAGATACCATACAAAAGTAAATTTTCTTTCAGGAAAGATTTTAAACTTTGAAAATATATAACATGAACCTATTATAAAAATGCCCTACTTCTGCTTTAAATTTCATTGAACTACCCTTCACTACTTTGAGGGTAACATTAACAGGGGTTGATCCAGGTTTTTAAAAATTGATACCCATTTTTGTGAAATTCTGTCAACTTTTGTGAAATTTTCGCTATTTTTGTGGAATTTGCCTATTTTTCTGTTTGTAGCAATTTTGCCAAAAACTCTCAAAAGTACACAAAAGTTTGCAGTGGTGTGAATTCATAGATGGAATAATTATCAGATCAGGACTTGCAAGATGCCATTGCCCAGATGCAATGGTCAACAAAATGATTGGTCTGGGCATGTGAATAAAAAATCTAGTTGCCTGGCCGGGTAGGTGGAAAAAATTAATGTACACCAACTATGGTTTCACAGCAAAATGAAGAGTCTGAATTCTCCGGGATGGGGGGGGGGGCTGCACATCGACAATTTTCATGCCACTTATGTTAAAATATTTTTATTAAAATTAAATTTTATTCAAAATATTTTGTGAAGATAAACTAGTGAAGATTACAGTCCAAAATATTTTTGGAAAAATGCCGTTTGAGCTAAAAATATTTTTGTGAATCTATCATCTAATGGGTGTCAAATGCCACCTATATCGACCCCTGGTTAATAATTACTTTGTCAAAGTTGCTAATTTTCTTTTTCTGTCATTAAAACTATTTTTTAATAGCTACAGCATCCTGTATTGATTTGTCATTTTTAACCTTACAATAATTATTTAAAAACACATTTGTGGAAGCCCAAATAATTCTTTTGTGTGCTTTTTCAATATAATGACCAGAGCAACAAGTGCTATTGTCGAAGAACTCTGCCTGATCAAGAGCATTACTTGTGATCAACATTAATACATTTCTTTGATTAGACATTTCCAAAAACTCCTTCTCATATTTACAACATATTTTTTTAAGATAATGTAATTATACAAAACAATATTAATTACAACATCAGTAGGACAGCTAAGACTACCTCTGTCTAATTTTTGAAGGAAATTAAACCTTGCATCTAATTCTATGTCTTTGTCTATCAATAACAGTTGTTTGCAAAAATCCCACTTCAAACGCTTTCATACTGAAAATGCACAATGCCCTGCTATGTATGCAATGACTGGAATATAATCATTACAATCAGATATATCAGAAGAAAGAACAGAAACATCAAATTTTAAATTGCAAGTCAATTTCAAATTCACTTCCTGAAAGTCATCCTTAAAATTTAAATCAGTTATTTCAATTACCCCACGTGACATAGTTTGAAGTTTCAACAGTGATTGGACTCTCAACTTGCTTTCACATTCAAACAATTGCCGAGCACTTATATTGTACTGGCTTCCAGCCAATTGCCTATAAAGACCAAACCTACTTTCCAAATCATCAGTCTGGAACTTTCCAGTAAGTACATACTTAAATTTTAGTTCCGTAATACAATATGAAGCAATTTCAAGTAATGAATGTGTACTTAACTTTAATGCAGTGTGGGTTTCTTTCGTTAGCATACCAGTTGTGCAACACATCCTCTCCCACCTATCCAACCACTCCAAAAATTTATTAAGAAACACATTATTTTCATCAGATTCTGAAGACGTTAAAGGAGCTTGGAATTTATTATTCAGACGGATACCTTTATAAGGTGACTTCACATTGACAATTTGCCACCAAGTTAAAATTATTCCAATGTAACGTGATGTACCTTGGTACTCACGCAATTACTTTTTCTCCAATTTCTAGCAGACCTTTTATTACAAAATCATTAAATATTAGGAGAACTAATTTTACATTTTGTTTTTCCAGATTGCTGGGATTAAGAGCTTTATATGATAAGTTATACCCATATTTTGTTACCGAGTTGGCTTCAATTTTATGCAATTCCTGGAGTGTTGACAAAGACGCGGTTTGAAATGATGCAATTACATCTTCAAATTCAGGATAATACATACATTTTCCCACATTTTTATGGTTTAGCCAGTTATTACGTATACATTTTAATAAGTGAACTGTATCAACAACAAAAAATAATGGTCTGGATTTATCAATTGGATGAGGATAAACAATTTGGACTTTAGGGGGATACAAATAATGGCATACACTTACGATTGATGGAATTGTTATCAGTGGCAACACAAATCACTGTAAAACCTATATATTCTAAGCCAATGATTATTTTCTTTAAAACATCAAAAAGTGTTTCAGCACTCATGGTTTCGGCAAGCAATACATGAACAACATCTTTGTACTTTGAAAGTAAACTTTTAATCATGAAGACATGGGCACTTGTTGCCATGTTTTCGAAATTAAATGACAGACCACAAATGTTACCACCTTTGTAATCGAAATATTGTTTCAAATGAATTTCGTCCAGCATTAATATTACCTTTTTATCATCATTTAAAAAGGATATTTTTCTTTGAATATAAGATAACAAATTTGAATCAATTTTTTCAGCTTCAGTTTTCACACTAAACTGCTGGCAAACATGTCGAATAGTACTGGGATGTGGTAGCCTAATGCTACCACTCTCCCGAACAAAATTATATGCATGAGGTGCCATGCTACAAAAAAGGGAAGAAAAAATCATGAAATCTGGTGAACATCTGGACACATGTTTGTCTCGACCCAACAAAACCAGTTGTTCCTCAATAAACTTGAGGTGATTTTCAGAACCTACATTATTCTTACGGAAATTCTTTAAAACTATGCATATTTGATCAACTGCATTTCTTAAAATATTACCACATATAGGTGACTCACACTGCTGCATTAAATGTTTTAAAATGTCATTTAGAATATCAGTATGAATTACTTTACATGGAAATGAATATTTCACCAAGTTTGGTAACTCCACATCTTTAACAAATGCCCTCATCATAAGCTCTGAATTTATAACAACAGAACATTTTACACTTGGATCATGATCAGCTGAAATATGCATAACCATTGCCATGTCGTTTTTACAAAAAAGAGACCATGAAGTGGTGTCAATAAATTCTACCTTTGATTGCAAATCAACAACAGAACAAAATGTTTGTTTTTTTATCATAGTCCTCTTTTTCCTGTAATGCTTTCCTCGAGAGCTGTTTTCAGTGCCTGTTCTTCAAGGCGTTGTCTTCTACTTTCTGGCTCTTCGCGTGTAACACATGGGGTGCCACTCAAATAGGATGGTAAATTAGGAAGTTTGGATGGCACACGTCCTGGAATTACTTTGGGTACCTTCAAATCCACAGTTACTATCCTCCCACTCTTCTTGTCAAAAGCGCTGGAACTGTATTTGAAGTCATTTTCACAAAAGTGTAATTTGCAAACCTATATGTAAAAATAAATAGTCTGACTAACTAAAATATTTGCACCATTTAAAATAATTTCTCACATCTAAATTAAATAATTTGCTAAAGCTGGGTACTATTTGAAATCTACAATCGGTCATTAGTTGTAGTATAGCTACACCTACCTTCCACTGTCCAAGATTAAATTCGGTGTAGGAGTAGGAGTTCGGATATTCGTGTTATTTTGTTGGGGGGGGAGGGGTAGAAAGTTTCCCTACTCAATGTTTACATTCATTCCACAGTTGTGTTGGAAATGTATGACTGACTGACTTGTATTTTCAAGAAATACAGACTGTGTGATTCTAGAGTGACTGTGATTTAGGACTATGAGTAAATGGATGTGCTTTTAATTTCAAAGACACGCACAACCTTTATTTAAAAAGAAAATGGAAATTGGGTCTCTAACATCAAATCTAATCTTCAAAAGTAGGCTGGCTTTCTAAAAAATCCATTCAGCTATTCTAGCATACGGAGTGAAAAGTAAACAATTTGCCGTACATATGACCATTGAGCCATGATTAATTACCACAGAAATGACAGTTCCCAGACCACCAGCAAAGTATTATTCATCCATTTATATTTTTACATTTTGCAGATACATATTGGGTGCAGTCAACACTGATAAAAACATAGATTATAAAATACCAAGATAAAAACGATGGTCCATGGATTTTTTAACAAAAAAATCCATCGAAATGTTCATAAACTAAACAGTTGCTATAAGCAGTCGCCTGTCCCTAATTTAGGGCCACTGGTTCCAGGGAAGGGAGAGAGCCAGTGCCGTAAGTCAAACACAACATCCATGCTTCACCGGCATTTGAACCCAGACCCTTCTCATATGAAGGATCATAACTCATAAGCCATCTATTCTTTGCTTCAAATTATCTCAAGCTAGTTTTATGTGGTGGCGAATTGCTAAGCGAGGTTTTCTGTTCTTGTCTGTGGACACTAAGCCTAAATCGAAGTAGGCGTAATGTAAAAAAAGTCCTGATATAATTTCTAGCCAAGTAGCCTGCTGCCATCAATACTAAACCAATGTAGCGTAATAGAAATTAAAAATCAATAATAATATTAAATATATATATATTAAACCTCTGGGATATATGAGAAAAAGTTTTCCCCATAAACAAAGCACGCAGAATCTGTGGAAAAGAAAAAACTGACTAATAAGTCTTTGGAAACTTACCAATATACACTAAATAATCACTGAATTCTTATTATCCCGAGCAAAAGTGGATTTGGCGCGTTAACCGCGTGTTTTCTGAGAGGGCACAATCAGTCGACTGACTGAGCATAAGGTGTGAGTGGAGCAGCAGGTAGTAAAATTTCTAAGCGTGATGGGAAAATGGAAGGATTTATCGGACTAGCCAGTGGTATGGTGTGGAACATGTTCACTTGGCAGGAACTATGTCTCAAATGGTGACTGTGTCTTCCTAGATGACAATGGTCTGAGCCACAGGTCCAAAATTGTGCAAGACTGATTCAAGGAACACCGTTCGGACTCACAGCACATCACTTGGCCTCTGAACTCGCCCAATATCGATCCGCTAGAGCACTTGTGGGACACTATGGAACAGCATATCAGGCGTCGGGATAAAGCAATCACCTCCGTACCAGCCTTGGATATGTGCTGTTCTGAGGGCAAAGGAGGGTCTGTAAAGTATTAGGTAGGTAAGCATAATTCAGTGACCACTTGGTGTATGTATTGAAAATGTGTCTGTGTGTGTTAACTACCTGGTAAAAAGTGGTGTGCCGCCCCGGTGGCGCAGTGGTCTAAGCGATGGCCTCTGATCATTCGTCCGAACGGGGTCCGGGTTTGAATCCCGGTAAGGCATGGATGTTGTGTTTGTCTTACGGCACTGGCTCTCTCCCTTCCCTGGAACCAGTGACCCTAAATTAGGGACGGGCGACAGCTTATAGCCCATTGAGTTGCTCACGGTGGTCGTTAAACCTCCAATCAAAAAAAAAAAAAAAGTGGTGTGTGGGGGTGTTGACTACCTGTTAAAGTGCACCCGTGTAATTGTCTTGCTCGAATACAACACCCGCAAACCTTACGGATAACGTGATCGTGTGGAAATTGCAACCTCCCCTCCCTCCCCCCGTTTGGGGGTTTAACGACCACCATGAGCAACTCAAAGGACTATAAGCAGTGGCCCGTCCTTAATTTAAGGCCCCTGGTTTCAAGAAAAGATAAAAAATTAGTGGATACCTCTAGCCGTGTGGCGACTGAATAAAACAAATGGCCGGTAGAAAAAGTTGCTTTACTCGCCAAGCTCGAAAATTTGCCTCTCACAACGGTCTGGCGGATCAAATTATTTTTTCATTACTAAAGAACTTATTTGCATTTTTCAAAACCCTCCTATGAATTAGCAAGATCATTTTCTATCATCCAACTCACACGTGGGGAAAGACAATTCTATGCTCAGTTAATAAGTGGGTGCAATCTATTTATAGATTCATTCTTCGAGAAAAGGGAGGCGGTTGTTTTCCCCACTGAAGTTTGGGCAGGAAGTAATGACAAATGGACATCTGAGTTTCAGCTGGAACTCTGACGTTACAAACCGACATCAGCAGCTCGCATTTTATTAAGTTTTTCCGAAAATACATGATTTCCCATTTATTAGTCACTTCCTGCTCATCAATAGACAAAAAGGAGCTATAATTAATTTTGTTACGAAACAAATTGAAGTTCAAATGGGAACTTTAGCTTTTTATTGCTGTCTTTCGTTCCCTGTTGCGTCACGTTTCTTTTGCACGTTGTGCAAAAGAAACGTGACTCAACAGGGAACAAAAGAACGCAGTAGCGTTTTTGGAACATTAATTTTGATTTAAACAAAATAAAATATTTTTGCTCAGCTCTTAATACCCCAAAAAAAAATGTTACTGTGGATTGAGAAAACATGCTTTAAGTGATATCAAATGTCAAAGATCGATACTGCGTTGTACACTTTCCCATGATAACCATTTTATGAGTCATGGAAATGGCAGATTCCACCATGGACAGATTAAGTACCGATTTTAAAATTGAATTTGGCTTTAAAAAAGAAAGAGGACAAAATTTTTACTATAAAGATTGGTTGGTTTCGAAGTGACTGTTAGAAATAGGAAAACATGCATTTTGTTATAAAAATTCTTCTAATATTGAATCTATCTTTTAAATGGAGAACAACTGCTCCGGAGCAGGAAGACGTGGTTCAAATTCACCACTGGCAAAAAGGTTATAGATATATCTTCTTGCCGATGGCAGGATTTTTTTTTTTTTTTTTTTGTATACTGATGAATAACCAGTGGCACCACAATAATGCTATTTTACTAGTCATGACTGTGTTCTTCCAAGTTAATTTAATGCTTCCCCTATATGTGCTGGTGATGTCAATGTAAATAAATAGTCGAATAAGTTCCTGAGGTTTTGTATATCCACACTAGCTAACGTAATGAAGTGAAAGCTTCTTCCCATTGTTAACGATTCACTATATGATGCTCATTTGTTCTGTGCTAGTTAATTTTTCATTCTGCATTTCTGCTGAGTGTTGTGTTGTCTGTGTTCTCATAACTTTTACGACTTGCTTGATTCTTGAATATCTACGTAGTTTAACATTTTTAGTAAAATTATGCCAAAAACCGAATGTACTGTTTTTGAACGATCATAATATTTTCTTATAATGGAGGTATGAGAATGTAAAAACTGTGTGCTATTTGAGTGAAAGTAGGGAACTTTTGGAACTCGAGGGAGCGTGATTCCAAGCACCCCCCTTCCGATAAGAAACGTCTGCTCCATCCCTGCTTTTAACAACGGACGTGCCCAGTACAATGTGAATTGTACAATGGCGATAATTTTTGACTGCTGGTGGCATGCAAAGAAAGGGTATGTCGAGAAGTATCATCCACAGAAACATAGTGCAAGTGATTAAAGGAAGACGTGATTTCGGAGCAAATAATAATTGTTGACCCCCTTTTAAAACTGTTTCTGAAAATTATAGTGTCATCAGAGGTATACTGCTGAAAAGCTCTCATTTTGTGCATCTTTCTTATACAGTGCACAGATTTCTTGGAAAGGAGAAATTAAAACATGAAATATGTGCACCATTTGCAATTGATTTCCATAATCTAAAATCTGTACGTCGCACTTTTTCCAGGTAATATTTTTCTGATAAAATAATTTAGGACATTAATCTACACATTTACCAAATTTTATACTCAATCCCCCTCAAAAGGGGTTCGTACACAAGGATCCACCCTGGCTACGCCTGTGGTCTTGCTTCAGATGTTGTTTATAGTCAGCTACGGGATGCAAGCTTCGATGAAACCAGCCTCCGGTGTTTAGTGATAAAGGACAAAAAATTTAATGAAAGGAACATGGCAGAATCACCAAATTTCTCAAAAACCAATTTCATCTTCATGCCAATATCAACCTTAGCATCTTCTTAAAACTTAATACACGCTTTTGTGCATTTTTTGAATACAGACCCTTAAAATGGAAATGCAAAACACGAAAACAAAGTTCGTTTTTTTAATTTAAAAAAATGAGGGTTCTGATTTTTTACCTTAAAAATAAATTTTCATGGGCATCTAGCTTTTACTACCTGGGCAAGTAAGTAATTTCTGCAAGTGCCCAGCTGGGCAATGTAACTTCTCGGATATTTTTCAAGCCCTGTAATATGTGGGAGAGGGCGCAGATCTCTACACTGGCGGAAATTCACCCGTATTGTTTAATACTTGAAAGAGACTTCTGTAGCAGCGTGTCAATGTTAAAAATTTCAGTGGGTGTCCGCTACGCAACAATTTTACTATTAAACTACAAGTCATTAACTTAGGGTGTCCATTCTCCGAAAGACTAGTAGTTTTCTTCACCTCTTGGCTTCGTGTTACTATCTGATATGAGGCTGCAGTTGGTACCTCTATAAAGGTATATATTTGGCATAGTGTGCACTGTGTGTGTACCTCTGCATATTCATATGCCTAGACAGCAACTCATCTGAATGCCTGGATGCATGCTACTCTGAGGTGACCCTAATACTTGAAACAATATTTTCTCCAGTAAAATGTGTGTGAATATAATAAATTACAGTGCAGTTACGAAATACAAATTCAGTTATTACTGACCAGTAAAGGTACTAATTTAGAATATACTACATAAATAACACTTAGCTACGAATTTCCAATAGTACTTAGCTACAAATTTTCAATAATACTTAGCTACGAGTTACCATCCAGTAAATTTTAATGATTAAGATTAAAGTATACTACGCTCAGTATTAGCAGCAATTATTGAAGCATATTCAAGCGATAGTGAAATATAAATGTCAACTCATTCTGAAGCTACCACATGCATACAGTAATGAATGGAAGCACTTTGCATCAGAAATGGATTTTATACATATAGCATATCCCTGAATATTTCACAGTAATAGAAAAATTATATTAAAAAAATGATGTTCTATGTACATACCTTACTATGTGGTGTAACAGTGCAGTTATCCCTTTTAATGGCACGAATCCACTTGGCACACAGATATTCGTCTTTTGGAAATCCATAAACTCGAACTTTAGCCTTGGGCTCACTTTTATAATTTCCACGGCAGCCGGGAACACAACACGGATGTGGCATAATCAAATACCTAACTCACTGAATTATCGGTATATAAAAACTATAATCAAAATGTTAGTTGAAACAAATCACGCAAGCATGGACAACCATAAAAACACAAGTCACACGGTTAGACAGCACGGACAGTAGATCGACGAGGTGAGACGTCACTGAAAAGGACGCCACGAGTTGATAGGCCTTCAAGAATCTCGAAGGTAACGGATCATATCGCACTGTGAATTTGAGTGAAAATATTGCTTCGTGAGAGAACTGAGGAAAGATTATTGGGTGTTATAATAGTGGATTGTCCATAAGAGAAACCGAGAGGTGTTTTAACATACCCTAGTCAACTGTTTCGGTTGTACTGAATACGTGGAAGACACATGGCGTGCTTGAAGCAGCAAAACGTACTGGCAGACCAATTGAATCAGTAATAGAGGACGTCGAAGTTTCAGGAGAGTCGTTACAGCTAATCGACGGAGTACTTACTGCACAAGACCTCAGTGTACAGGATGAGTAACAATGCTCCAACCTCGGTATGTACACGTACCATTTGCCGAGAACTTCATTCCCTGGGTTACCGTAGTCGTTCGGCTGCTCATAAGTCTTTCATCTCCACTCCCAATGTTACTCGTCGTTTAGCAAGATGTAAAGAACATTTATAGTGGACCGTAGATCAATGGAAACGGGTTCTATGGACTGATGAATCTAGATACACGATCCATCAGTCTGATGGCTGTGTGTGGATATGGCGGCAGCCGGGGGAATTCTATTTACCACAGTGTACTGTTCCTACGGTCAAGTTTGGAATTGGCAGTGTACTCGTGTGGAGGTGTTTTTCGTTGTATGGTCCAGGCTCATTGGTTATCGTAGACAACCCTGTTAACCAGCACGTCTACCTCGATATTCTGCACAATTATGCCCTACTAACTCTGTGGTAATACTATGGAACCGAGCCTTTTTGGTACCAGCAGGATAATACATTGAGCCAAGGACTGTTACGGCGTGGTTTGACGGTAATTCCGTATCGTGTGTGGACTGTCCAGCACAGAGCCCTGATCTTAATCCCATAGAAGCACCTATGGGATGAATTAGAGCGCTGCATAAGAAGTTTGGAACCAAGGCCTACTGCTAAGCAACAGTTAGCGGCAGCATTATGTACTGAATGGAAGCGCATACCTATAGCTGTATTCCAAAACCTTCTTGAAAGCATGTCTCGAAGGGTCAATTCATGCGTTAAGGCCACCGTACTAATAATGTTTGTCAATAAATGCTATGTTGTGTTTCTCTCCTAGGTGTCCGGTGACTTTTGTTAATATTGTGTATATCATATTCATGAATTTGTTTTCATGATTGTGCAAAATCCTTACGTGAAGGAGAAAAATAAATGTTATTTTTGAAATCAGCATAGTAAAATTAATCTAAATCACTTGAAGTAATGTAAACCCCAGTCGAAATGTTATTTTTTGTAGGGTAGTGATTAACAGATCAGATCATATGTAGAGGATTTTAGGAAGGAAGTATCTGGCCCCAGGTCTTAAACAACATTCAGAAATAGGAAGCTAGGAGATTCGGACTAGAGTGCCTTATAGAAAAGTGACACGGGAGCGAGGTAGAAAAGGGGAGGAAGATGCTCTTATTTATTACCGGGGGCCCAGTATCTGGGGTCCGACGGCTTAACGTGCCCATCCGACGCACTGCGGATATTCAGTGGTTCGAGCGTTCGTACCTGGGTGGTATCGAACCTGAGGTTTCTCCGTGGCAGTCACGAACGTTGACCACTAGGTCGTCCACTGCCCATGGCCATAAATTAAGAACGGGCGACTGCTTATATAGTCAATCGAGTTTCTGCCGGTGCTCATTAAACCCCAAACAGGTAATTTAGGAATTAGTACATCGCGCGATGTGGCATATTTAAATGTAAAGCATCAAGGCTGCTTCTTATAAAGCACTGGACATTCCATCAGTGGCAACAGTTCAAATGAGATAGTTCTACAGTGAAGAGGACGATGTATCAGAGCCAAATTCCTGTTATTTTCTCAAGTAAGTTTAAACTTAGGCATCGTGAATCAGCATCAGGTCCTATCATCAACAGCATTTGGAGAAGTCACCGTTAGTGTACGGAAGACACAACATTAGTTTGCTAAATTCCGATTCAGCGATATGAGCCTCGAAAATGAACAACGCGGTAGACCAAAAGGAGCTATCGATGATGCAGATTTGGAGGCTTGGATTGAATCCTATCCATGCACGGTGCGAAACCTTGGTGATAAACTCGAAATTCACTATGCAACTAATGAACCACGCGGTAGACCAGAAGCAGCTATCGATGATGCCGAGTTGGAGGCCTGGATTGAATCCTACCCATGCCATCCGCTACGAGAACTTGGTGAGAATCTCGAAGTACACAATCCAACTTATTAACCACGCGGTAGACCAGAAGCAGCTACCGATGATGTCAAGTTGAAGGCCTGGATTGAATCCAACCCATGCCATCCGCTACGAGAACTTGGTGAGAATCCCGAAGTACACAATGCAACTTATTAACCACGCGGTAGACCAGAAACAGCTACCGATGATGTCGAGTTGAAGGCCTGCATTGAATCCTACCGATGCCACGCGCTACGAGAACTTGGTGAGAAACCCGAAGTACACTATGCAACTAATGAACCACGCGGTAGATCAGAGGGAGCTTTCGCTGATGTTGAGTTGCAGACCTTCGTTGAATCCGATCTTCAAACGGTGCTAGAACTGGGCAAGGATCTCGGATTACGCTATGTAACCATTTCCCGATATTTAATGGCCATAGGAAAAGTGAAGAAAATGGATAAATGGGTCCCACGTGACTTAACGGAACAGCAAGAAACACAAAGATTTGATGTCTTCTGTTCTCGGTTTATCCGCAACCAAACCAAGGACAGTTTTAGACTCCTCGTCAAGTGTGATGAGAAATGGATGTTGTATGAAAACGGCCGACATTCAGTGCAATGCTTGACCGCGGTGAAACCGCGAAACAAATCCTGAAGACGGTACTCCATTCCACGAAGACAATGGTCAGTGTTTGGTGGTTGGCAGCTAGAATGACCCGTTCCTCCTTCTTAAAACCGGTCAAAGCATCATGACTGACAGTTATCGTCAAATATTTGATACCATGCGTGAAAAACTGTCTCCCAAACATCTGGCATTAATCAATTGCCATAGCCCAATGCTTCGTGATATGGCAAGACACCACGTCTAACGTCAGACGATCCAGGTGCCGCACCGGCTGAGCTACGAAATCTTACCTCATTTGCCTTATTCACCTGATCTGTCCCCTATGGATTACCACTTCTACCAGCACCTAGACACATTTGTACAGGGTAAATTGTTTCCCAATCGAACATGAGTTGAAATGGCATTCCCCTGCTTCCGCGGCGAATGGAGCTTCTGATCATTGTTCGAGATGGTCCGAGTTCGAGTCCCAGTAGTGCATGAATGTTGTGTTTGTCTTACGGCTCTGACTCGTCCTCATGTTGACCTTTGTTATATTTTTTAGCGAATGGAGCTTCTGATCATTCGTCCGAGATGGGTCCGAGTTCGAGTCCCAGTAGAGCATGAATGTTGTGTTTGTCTTACGGCTCTTACTCCTGCTCATATTGACCTTTGTTATCTTCCTCAGAGTAGGAGTCATCGGCAGACATGGTGCAACTGATATATAGTGTTCACAAAGTATAAACAGTTCAATCCACAGAACTTCACACCACAGTTTTCTACATTTGTATTCCGTGTTGTATGTTATCCTGTTGTCTGTGTTTTTCTTGCATACCATGTATTTCATTTTCTAATTTGTGATTCTTATTAAACAGAATACGAACTTTTAGCCCTCTCAGTTTTACCACTGGCTCTCTCGCTTCCCTGGAACCAGTGACCATAAATTAGGAACAAGCGACGGCTTATAACTCATTGAGTTGCTCACGATAGTCGTTTAACTCCCAAATAAAGAAGCCGCGATCTATGAATTTGCTGTAACCCGAAGCACGACATTTTTTGCGACGGCCTACAGAACCTTGTATCACTTTAAGAAAAGTGTGTTGTTTGTGGTGGTTATTACTTTGACTAATACAGTTTATTTTACCCCAAATTTTGGGTATTTTGAAGCTTCCGTCAATATTCCGACATTTTACCTGCTGCAAACTAATAATACGACACCAGATTTTTCTTTGTCTTGTTGTCAATAACAGTACTGACAAATTTAACATTTATCACTCATTACCTCCTTTCCCACTTACTAACTGATCTTTATTTCAAAACAAAAGAAATATTATCTGTTCTCTATATTCGAAACTTTTCTGAAGAATTATCAAGACCAGTTTTTTTTCATAGCACCTACGCAGGTATTAATGGCAACCGTCTTTATAAGGCTTCAATAATAGCTGCTTCTGATTTGCTATTTAAATTCAAATCGCTAGGTTAGAAAATAGCTCATTTGTGAACAAGAACTTTGTAACTGAAACATTGTTACCCATTAAAGTTAAGAATTTAAAAACTGAAATCAGCTGATGATGAGAGATCCCCAGTCCTTTGTTTGGTAAGTCATGGTAAATGGGAAAGTCATTGTTCACATTAGTTGCAACACAATTTCTTTATTTTTCCTCGTAACAGCAAACTCTCGTGCAAGACGCATTATACGAGTAACACGCTCATCTCCACTGCTGTTAAATACTGTTTACACATTTCCTTCAACTCCCTTGTTTCATATTGAGGCTAAAATTTCCTTCTTTCGGTTATAACCAGAAGAAATGTCGATCACCTAATAATCCAGTGTTGTCATTATGTAATTACATAATAATCGGAGAGGTATAATCTTTAAAATTAAACTTGTCTGACACAAACACACATACGCGCGCGCGTGCGCGGTCGAGTCACATTATTATGACTACCAGCTAATATCCAGAGTAAGCGAAGTTTGCAGCGTGGACAGCAGCTAGACGAGCTGGGTGTGACTCAATAAGGTGCTGGAAGGTGTTCACAGGTATGTGGAGCCATGCTGACTACGGTTCTTCTAACAGCTGCTGGAAGGTGCGTGGTGGAGCATCCATAGATCATCCGACACGATCGAGGTGGACCCACAGATTCTCAATCGGGTTTAAGTCTGGGGAATTAGGAGGGTCAGGGAAGTACTTTGAAGTCTTCATCGTGCTCTTCCAACCACTATCAGGCATTTCTAGCTGTGTGACACGTCGCATTGTCGTTCTGGAAGATTCCATCCTCCCCAGGAAAGACAAGCAGCATGTATGGGTATACGTGGTCTGCAAGGATGTATTCATAACGAATTCGGTCCATAATGCCTTCCACAGGTATGAGTGGACCGAAGGAATGCCATGAAAACATTCCCCAGACCATAACGCTGCCCCCACCAGCTTGTGTTCTTCCAGCAATGGTTGAAGAGTGTTTGTTCTCCTATGTTTCTCGCCTTATACGCCAACTTCCATCCATCCAATGAAGCAGAAAACGTGACTCATCGGAGAAGGCAATCCTTTGCCAATCAGCGCAGGTCCAATTCCAAATCCGATACTGCCGTGAAAATGTAAGCCTTTTCTGTAGATGCACCTTCCTTACCATAGGTGCCGCGGCCACCTGTCTGCATCGGAACCTCATACGCAGCAGGGAATAATATGATATGAATAATATTATATTATTCCCAACAATAATATGAGAACACAATAATATGAGAACACATTTCTGGTTGCCCCCTAGTTCATCCGATCAGTGAGTTGCTCCACTGTAGCGTGTCAATCGGCCATCGCGCACCTTCGAAGCCGACTTTGACCTCTCACATCAATGGCACTTGGTGCTCAACAGTTTGCACGAAGCTTATTCGCAATGGTGCCATTTCTCCAATCACGATACACTTTAACCACAGCAGCACGCGAACAGTTCACAAACTGCGCTTTTCAGAAACACAGCCACCCTCGGCCCGAAACCCGATAATCATCCCTTTTTGCAAATCTGATAAATCGCTCCTTTTATCCAGGACGACAAGGAGTGATATGTTTTCAGGCTGCCTACATCCCACCTTATATACCCTCCAAGCCAGCTTTCGACACGAGCCTTCTTGCATTGGCTACGCGCTGTTGACATCAAAAGTAGGAGGTGGTCACAATAATATGAGAACTGTGTATATCTGTATGTGTGTGTGTGTGTGTGTGTGTGACCGTCCGCGCACTCGTCTGTGACGAGTGAAAGTTTTAGTTGACCAGTAAAAAATATTCAGTAGAGAAATTTAAATTCAATCTCTAATGATTTACACGCTATCATGCCTATTGTTGGATACATAAAACTATCAGTTTCTTAATAAATCTTATTTTCGCAGAACATGAGTGATTGTGCGCCAGCATGGGCAACCGGTTTTTCCGCAAACGAAATTGGGCAGCGCATGCCGTGAATCAAAACGTCCGGGCACGGTGCGCTTGACAAGGAACACGAGGCAAGAAGTCGCAAGCCCAGTAGAATGATTTCCCCAAACGCTGTGTGAAAAGATACGCTGCGTAAGAGTCCCATGCGTCTCGCGAGCTGTACCTTACCTAATTGCTGTTGCAAGTGAAGGAGAAAACACAGATTCCGTGTGTTTGCGGAGATCTTAAGAAAGGCGAGTGAGATACTGTCAACCAAAAACTGGGTCTCTACGAGCAACGTGTGGTCGCCATCGACTAGTGACTGCTCGTGCGGAACGGAGAGTGTCCAGACTGGTAACAGACAACAGAAGGGCAACAGTGCAGCAAATTACAGACCATCTTAATCAAGGATCCCCTCAAATGATCTCTGCACGGACTGTTTGCCGTACACTACATCGGGTGGGATATGGCAGCCGAAGACCTGTTCGAACACCTTTGCTGTCTGCAGTTAACAAGAGAAAACGTCTCTAGTTCGCACAGGAGCACAAGGATTGGACAGTCAATAATTGGAAACAAATTATGTGGTCCGACAAATCACGTTTTCAGTTGCACCATGTCGATGGCCGAGTGAGAATTTGGCGAAAACAGCACGAAAGCATGGACCCCAAACGCATTGCTACAACCCTTCAAGCTGGTGGAAGCAACATTATGGTTTGGGGAATGTTTTCCTGGCATGCTTTGGGCCCTTTAATTTGTGTTGATCAACGTCTGACTGGAAAATCATATCTAAACATCGTTGCGCACCAAGTGCATCCTGTCATGTGGATGGTTTATCCCAATGGCGATGGCTACTTTCAACAAGATAATGCGCCCTGCCATAGTGCTCGTATTGTACAGGATTGGTTTCAGGAACATGCCGGTGAGTTTACTTTGCTTAGGTGACCCCCGCAATCTCCAGATTTCAACTCCATTGAGAATAGTTGAACGTGCCATACGATAGCTGGATCCACAACCCTGCAATCTCACACTCCTGGAAAGTGCTATTCATCAAGTATGGTCTCAGATTCCACAAACCACCTATCGACATCTCGTGGAGTCCATGCCAAGAAGAATCGACGCAGTATTAAAGGCAAAAGGTGGCCGAACGAAGTACTGAGGGGGTGGTCATAATAAAGTGGCCACTCAGTGTATAAAGTATGCTGTAGGCATTCTGAAAGTATATTGGGTAGGTGCGAATGAAATGTCAGGCGCGAACAGGCAGTGGAAACAGGCCCCCACCACAGCGGAATGGAACCACCCACAGGTGTTGCGGGTATTGCGTCACAGAGTTATTGTAAATAGCTAGCATGTGGGTGAAGAACAAGGTTCAGGCGTGATTTGTTTGGACGTAACGTGGCTTTAAAAAGAAACATACAGACGCCGGATTTGAGAGACATCTTTCTGTATGGATTTAAACTGGGACATTCTGCAGGAATTGCTGCTCAAAACGTTAACAAAGCGTTTGGGGAGAATACAGACAACGAACGAACCATCCGTCGATGGCTTGTGAAATTTCGAAACGGAGACACGGACCTGCAAAACAAAACACTTGGTCACCGACGTGTTGCTGCACATGACGATGTTCTTTTATTTTTGAATGAAGGGGACCCCCGAAAAACATGTCGTGACATAGAGGCAGAGGTAGGTGTCCACCATACGACAGTTGTTTGGCGTGTGGCTGCGTTGGGTAAGGTCACAAAGCTGGACATGTGGCTGACGCATGAGTTGACAACTGCCAACAAGACTAGGCGTTTGGAAGTTTGCACGTTGTTGCTTTTCAGGAATAAACAGGAACCTCTACTGCATCGAATCGTCACCTGCGACGAGAAGTGGGTACCTTATGATAATGGGAAACGATCGGCACAGTGGTTAAGCAAGGTACAGCCTGCTGGACGGCATCCTAAGCCACCCCTACACACCAAGAAGATGATGCTCCTTGTCTGGTGGTCCACAGCCGGGATAATTCGTTGGAGTTTCTTGGCAAGAGGCTAAACCATCACTGCAGAACGTTATTGTGCTGAATTACACCAGATGCACAGGAAATTGCTGCAGAAGCAACCGGATTTGGTCAACAGACATGGTGTTCTTCTGCTTCAGTACAACGTCCGCCCTCATGTGGCATAAACGAACGATGCTGACACTAAGTGCCTTGGGCTAGGAAGAACTGGCTCATCCAGCCTATTTCCCGGATTTGTCTCCGACAGACTATCATCTGTTTAGTCGTCTGGATCACTTCCTGTTGGGGAAACAGTTCACGACAGAAAACGAGGCTCAACGCGCAGTTGATGACTTTTTCGGGTCCCAGCCACAAGACTTTTTTCGTTCCGGGAATAATAGATGGCAACTATGTATCGATGCCAAAGGATATTATTTTGCCTAGCTAAGTTGTCCTATGTTTCCGTTCTCGCCGTTCACGTGTGCTGGTCCTTTGCCGGGCATTTCATTCGCACCAACCCAATATCACTCGTTCCTGTCATGGATAAAAGGAGCGATTTATCAGATCTGCAAAAAGGGATGATTCTCAGCTTTCGGGCCAAGGGTGGCAGTATTTCTGAAACACGCGGTTTGTGAACTGTTCGCGTTCTGCTGTGGTTAAAGTGTATCGTGAAAAATGCGGAGCACCACGTGTCATTGATGTGAGAAGTGAACGTCGGCTTGGAAGGTTCTTGAGGATCGATCGGCACGCTACAGTGGAGCAGCTCACTGGCCGAATGAAACAGGGATTTACCGGAAGTGTGTCTAAAACGACACTTCAGCGAACCCTGCTGCGTATGGGGCTCCGATTCAGACGGGTGGTCACTGCACCTATGTTAACGAAGGTACATCGGCAGAAAAGGATTATATTTGCACGGCAGTATCGGAATTGGAACTCCGCTGATTGGCAAAGGACTGCCTTCTTCGATTAGTTACGTTTTCTGCTTGATCGAACGGTTGGACGTTGGCGTATAAGGCGAGAAACATCGGCGAATAAACACTCTTCAACCTTTTCTGGCAGAACACAAGCTGGTGGAGGCAGCGGTATTATCTGGGGAATATTTTTGTGGTATTCTCTGATGGGTCCACTCATATCTGTGGAACGCACTATGGACCGAATTCGTTATGAATCCATCATTTCAGATCACGAACACCCATACATGCTGATTGTCTTCCCTGAGGAGGATGGGATCTTCTAGAACGACAATGTGATGTGTCACACAGCTAGAAATGTCCGAGAGTGGTGGAAGAGCACAATGAAGACTTCAAAGTACTTGGATGGCCCCTAATTTCCCAGACTTAAACCCAATTGAGCATCTGTCGGACCACCTCGATCGTGTTGTTCGCTCTATGGATCCTCCACCACGCACTCTCTAGCAGCAATCAGATTCACTGCAGTGAGCATGGCTCCACATACCTGTGAACACCTTCCAGCACCTCATTGAGTCGCTTCCAGCCCGTCTAACTGCTGTCCGCGCTACACACTGCGGTAGCTTCGGATAATAGCTGGTGGTCATAATAATGTCCCTCGACCATGTGTGTGTATATATATACATATGTAGAACTCGTGGGGTCTAGGGAAATTTCATCTTTCTCTACGACTACAACCAGCCATCATTTTCTTAACGCTTTATTCGAACACACAACACAAGTAACACAAGACAATAATTAACAACTTAAACGAATTCATTCTACAGAACGAACAAGCCCAACGACCTTCTCCCAACTTCACTTCCTCTCTTTTGCTTTTCCGCTCAGGGCATCGACTCATCTCTTCAACTAGTACGTAGATGTGTAGAGGTGCTGTGCCGCCATCTGTGAGGAAGAATTGTCATTACAAGTAAATAGTCTATCTGAATAAGCGGAAGTCCTACAGACTCGGCCATCCTGGAAGTCACTGCTTCCAGGGACATGTCGGATGAGAAATTAGCTAGGCTCACAAATCACAAAACACGTTACATAACACAAAAATACAAAATTAACAACATCAGATGTTACCATACCATGCCTCATTGCATGATTCCATATTACAAAAAGAAGTATTGCACAAAATATAAATTCGACAAGAAGGATTAAACAAGTGCTCCGAATTTATTATTAAAGAATGAAAATATTTCGTAATATAAAAAAAAATCACAACATTAAACTGTTACGCCTTTATAAAAGGGTTTCATTAGATCCGCGGAGGTGGTGGTCGCAATAGGACCTGAATGATCACCAACCTTTAACACCTCACATCTGTCCCTGGGATTCACTCTAGTCCCCTTATACGGACCGAGAAACTTGGGTTTTAACTTCAAACCGGCGTCCAATTGAGTTCTTTGGATAGCTACTAAGTCATCAACTTGATATTTGGGTGCCTTCTTCTTTTTCTTGTTGTAAGTCTTCTTGTTCTCAGCTTGAATCCTTTGAATATTTTTCTTTGCCTCATGCCTGATAAAATTTCTTTGTTCTTGAAACTGTTCCATCACCTCTTTTGCTAGGAGATTAGTACGAGTGATATAATCTTTGTTTCTCATTTTCACACCAGTCAGAAGTTCAAATGGTGTCCTCCTTGTACTACGATTCGTCGTACTATGGTGTCCACATGTCTGAACCACTTTGTCGCATCGTTTAGAGTTCACTTGGTCAGGATCAGTATAAGAGTACAGTGAACTCTTTCAACTTGCCCATTTGGTTTTTCTTCAAGCACTTTCACCACTTCAGCTAAAGATTCTGAATGCTCTGATTCAACCTGTGGAATCACAGTGACACTAAATGATGGAGGTAAATCTATCAGACAGGCTGGAATGGTAGTTTCCCTTGATGTTTTTACAATCCTTGCTGACTTAGAACTTTTCGTTTCTCCTTGGAATCAAATCCGGGACGTGTCCCCACTTTTTCTTGTAGAACTCGCGGCGTTTAGGGTAAATCCATCTGTTTGTACGACTACAGTCAGCCATCATTTTCTTAACACTTTATTCGAACACACAACACAAGTAACACAAGACAATAATTAACAACTTAAACGAATTCATCCCACACACAGCGAACAACCCCAAATACCTTCTCCCAACTTCACTTCCTCTCTTCTGCTCTTCCGCTCAGAGCATCGTTTTTTCTCTTCAGCTAGTACGTAGATGGGTAGCGGTACTGTGCCGCCATCTGTGAGGATGAATTGTCATTACAAGTATTTAGTCTATCTGAATAAGCGGAAATCATATGTATATATATATATATACACTGAAGTGCCAGAAAAACTGGTACACCAGCCTAATATTTGGTAGGTCCCCAACGGGAGCGCAGGACTGCAGAAATACTTCGGGGCATGCACTCCACTACCTTCTGGAAATATGCTGTAGGCAATGCACACCATACTTCCAGCAGAGCGTTCCACAATTCGGGTGTATTCCGAGGTCTCAGATTCCTGTGTTCGATAGCGCGTTGCATGGCATCCTAAATGTGTTCTATCACGTTCAGATCTGGGGACTTGGGTGGGAATGGCAACACTCCAAATTCAGATGAATGCTCCTCTAACCATAATGTGGCGTCCCGACACTTGTGTGGAGGTGCATTGTTCTGCTGGAACAGGCCCAACCCATTAGCATGAATGCAGGACATGAACGAGTGTAACTCGTCATCACGGATGCGCACATAGCGTTGGCCGGTCACAGACGTTTGTAGACGTACCAGGGGTCCCAGTGAAGTCCAGCTAAACACACCTCATACCATTACGGACCCCCACCAGCCGTTACAGTTCCCTGTTGACAGGCGGGATCTATGGCTTCAAGGGGTTTGCGACACACACGAATCCTTCCATCTGCCTGATACAGTTGGAAATGCAACTCATCAGACCAGGCTATTTGCTTCCAGTCATGAAGTGTCCAGTGGCGGTGTTGCCGTGCCCGAGCGAGGTGCATACTCTGTGTCATGCACCCATCAAGGGGATTCAAGTTGGGCGTCGGCTCCCAAAGCCCATATCGTGCAGGGTACGTTGCACAGTCCGGACGCTGATGCTTGTTGAGGTTCCAGCATTGAATGCCGATGATACCTGCGAGAGTGTTGCACGCCTACCGCTTGAAACGATTCTTGAGAGCCGACGATGGTCACGTTCACCCAATGTCTTTTTACGGTCACACTGGTATCGTAGGCTGGAGGTTTGGCTGGAATTCTTGTAGTCACGGTACACCTTTGCAATGGTCGTCCGTGAAAATCCGAACTTCGTTTCTATCTCCGAAATACTATGGCTCTTCTCACGAGCGCCAACTATGACACCGCGCTGAAAATCGCTTAAATCGTTATTACTTCTCATTCTCATGCCGAAAACAGCTCTGACAGCTGGAAAGAATGTCAATCGCTTTATATACCCACTGGCGGACGCAACCGAGTAGGCGCATAGGTGACGTTACAATGTATTTTGCATAAGCTCCTCTGTAACAGTTTATATATATATATACACTGAAGAGCAATTGAATTAGAGATACCTGTCTAGTAACGTGTAGCACCACCTTTTTTCCCTGATGATGGCGGCGATTCGTCTCGGCATGGACTCGACAAGACACCGGTAGCGTTGGGAAGCCATACGGATCCACGACCCCTGAACAAGCTCCCACAGTTCACGAAGATTTTATGGAGAACGGTCAGAGCGTCGAACATCTCTCTGGATGGGATTGAGGTCAGGTGACCTTGCTGGCCAAGGAAGCGGGTTCACGTCGGTGGAGTGTTCATCCAACCATTCGGATTGAATTCGGGAGCGATGGCACGGCGCATTGTCTTGTTGCACGATGAAGTTCCCAGTGGGATGTTGAAGACGCACAAACGGGAGCAAATGGTTTTCCAGGATATCCCGTTAACGTTGACCTGTGAGGGATGATGTCACACGTACCAGGGGTCCCATGTTTCAGTCCACGTAAGCAGTCCCCAGACGAGAATGCCACCCCCACCAGCTTGAAGAGTACCCTAATGGCAAGAAGGATCCATCGCTTCATGTGGTTTGCGCCGTACTCGTATCCTGCCATCCGCGTGTACCAACGTGAATCTCGACTCATGAGTCCAGGCCACATTTTTCCACATGTCTAGGGTTCAGTGGCGATGTTCTCGTGCCCATGCTAATCTTTGCACCCTGTGATGTGCAGTCAGCAGCGGTACCCTCGTGGGACGATGGCTTCTGTACCCCATAGCGAGGAGATGGTTCTGCATGGTGTGGTTGCTTACACGTTTTTGTGCACCAGCGTTAAATTGCCGAGTGATTTCTTGCACTGTGGCCCGTCTATCCGCTGTTACAATGCGAGCTAGCCGACGATGACACCGCTCATTCACACGCTATTGTCCACGGCAGTTGGCCCTTGCAGGGATGGTTTTACCGGATTCGATGTACTCACGGTGCGCCCGTGACACAGTGGCTCGTGAAACTCCCAGTGCCTGCACGACTTCCGAGATGGAGTGACCCATTCGTCGGGCCCCGGCATTTTGCACATGATCAAATGCGCTTAGATCCTTCGTTTTACCCATACTGCGTCTGACTCTTACTGATTCCCGTCGCATCACTCCTTATATTGTCGGATCGCTGCATACGTCATGTCGTTTCCGTTTACAGAGCCGCCCACAGCGCCACATTTGCATGACGCCAGCTGTCTCTAAGTCAATTGCTCTTCAGTGCATGTATATGTATAGTGCACGCTTTCAAATTTTCAAATTATAACAGTTGTAAATAACACTGGTTGGCAATGTTACCATAGCAAACCATGTGAGAATAATGTTCTTAGTTTGTTCTTGCATGCGGTAAAGCATAGGAAATAATAAGCTACAAATATACTACACACAAATATGAAAGAAATTCCAACAGAGTTCAATAGCACAGTACTACATACTACGTTATTATCATGAAATCTTTATTCACTTATGATGTGCAATGCAAAAAATATTTTTGCTCTGCTTAAAATAACTATAGATTTTCCCTGGGTTTACTGCTGTAAATATTCTAACATGATATCCTTCTTCAGGTTCAAATTGCATGACTGTTGTTTCCTCTAGAAGGGCCCAGTATTTTGAAAGCACGGCTGATACACAGGAGTTATACATTCCTAAAAAAGTGAACATTAATGTAATAGGTAAGAATACTTATTGAGCATGAAAAACTAAAAAATAAAAGGAATGTGCATGCAATTTTTCCACTGGTATTTTATTTTTTAACCAACCATAAATAAATTTCTTATAAACTTGAAAATACGGTAATATAATGAAGATGCAGTAATTTGTAAAACAAATTTATGTTAGATCATGAAAATATGGAAAGTACGGAATGCATTGATTTGCGATTTTTTTTTTGTGTATTTGGCATGCGTGCATCAATTAAAGTGATGAAATGCTTTATTAATACATTTTTATTCATTTTCGTGCTCAAGCTTTGCTTTGGTAACTGAACAAGTGGGACGCCCCGGTAAGAAAGTAGACGCGAAGATTTCTGACTAGTTGTCCGAGTCGGTCCCCTGTTAGAGTCCTGAATGAAACCTCGACTATTTGTTTGCCTTATGCCGCTGGCTCCCCCTTTACTGGGAGAGTGTCCCCAAATTTCGGACAATTTTCAGCCCTTGAAATTGCATGTTGTAGTCGTTAAACTTATAAAAAGAATTTTCCAGTAAACAAACTGTGGTCCTTATCGAAGAGGTCGGATTGTAATTGTTGTACAAAAAGGGCATTCTGAAAGTAATACCTCGTCCCTCATTGTTTGTAGCAGCAAAAATGTGAAACTTGGTGGCAAAATATTTGGACATATTGTTAATAATGCTAACCAATTCAAAGCACTGTCCATCATTTTCTATACACTTCCGCCATCTTTGAACAAATTGGTAAAATCAATTTTGGAAAAATTCCTGAGGCTGTCGTTTCACCCATGAGTTCACAGGCAGTTTAACGTCTCTCACATCGTCGAAACGTTCCCAACAAAGAGTGTTTTTCAAGGGGCTAAACAGGAAAAAGTCTGAGGGAGCCAAATCAGGACTGTAGAGTGGTTGGGGCGTCACCGTTCTCTCTATTTTGGCAATAGCCTGTGAAGTCTCCATTGAGGTGTGGGGACGTGTGTTATCATGGTGTAAAACAACACTATGAAGTGGAATGTCACGTCTTTTCCTTCGGATAACTTCCTTTAGCTTCTCCAATGTCTGCACATAGTGAGCACTGTTTATTGTTGCAACTCCTGGATGGTGACACGACGATCAGCTGTGATGAGGTCTGTCACTCGTTGCCAGTTGGCATCTGTCACTGCAGTTGCGAGTCTTCCACTCCGTTATTTGCCCGACACTGAACTTTCTCCCTCTCGAAATCTCTTCACCCATCTTCGGACAATCACTAATATCCATTGTGGTAGCTCCATATAACGCCATGAGTCTTCTGTGAATTTCTGAAGCCTCACATCCTTCTTTTTCCAGGAATTCAATTACGGATCTCTCCTTTTCTCTGTTATCTATGATCTTTATTTCCTATTCTGAAAAAACAATTGTTCTCACATTGGTAACATATCATAGTACATCTCAGTGCAGTTTCATTGAAATCACTTCAACATTTCAAAAGTTTTTAAGGAGGAGGTATTACTTTCAGGATGCCCCTTGTATCAGGAAGGTACTTTAATAATTATACATCTGGAAGTAGAGGTAGCTGAACGATTACCGTAGGTTTCTGAAACTTGGAAACCAAACGCAGCTTTTACGGTCTATAGGGGAGGAACAAAACGAAAGACATTCGTCTGATTGGAGAGCAGTTCATGAGACTAAGGAGGCTTCATCACTCGTCAAAGGCTTTCAAAACACTTGTGGCGCCTATTAAACGCACTCACGAACAATGAAATTTGAGCACCTAGAAGAAAACATGCTACAACCGCGAAACCTTGCAAATCGCTGGAGTGCTTGCTGATAGGCAAATGAAACACGTTTGGTGCAAGTGCGCATTTCCGCACACCCTGTGGTGGCACTGCAAGCACGAACCGGCAGCCTTATAAACCAGTGTGAAGTCTATTCCCCATGAAAGCGGAAAGCACGGGCCAAGGCGCCGTCGATTTACGCAACTTACGGACTTTGAGAGAGGCCAAATCATCGGGTTGAAAACCGCAGGGTGGTCGGCACGCCGTATAGCCCACCACGTGGATCGTTCCGACCACACCATCCGACTGTGTTGGGAGCAGTGAACACGTGGAGGCACTTCCATACGGCGGAGAGGCTCCGGACGGACCAGGAAGACCACCGGTAGAGAAGATCGATGGATCGTGCGCCAGGCACGTACGGATCCCACTGGACCAGGCCCATTTTACAGGCAGATGTAGCGGCTCCTGTGTGCCCACTAACCATTTCCCGATGCCTCGTGGAAACTAATCTGCGATTCCAGCGCAACTTACGTATGCTGCCATTAACACTGGAACACCGCCAGCTCCATTTGCAGTAGTGCCAGGCGAGCGCGGCGTGAAACGGAACGGACTGGCGACGTGTGATGTTTGGCGATGAGTACCGCTTCGTTTTCAGGACCAATGGTCATCGTGTCCGGGTGTGGAGGTCCCCGGGTCAACGGCACAATCCCAACCTCGCTAATGTGGGCCACGCTTGCCCTACTGCAAGTATTATGGTCTGGGGAACCATAGCCTACGATGGCCGCTCTAGTAGTGGTACGTGGATCGTTGACGGGCCAGCGATATGTGGATGAGATCCTATGACCTCATGTGCTCCCATTCCTGGCCAGGATTCCAGGTGCGCTATACCAGCAGGATAATGTCCTCACGCACACGGCTCAGGTTGCCCAGGACAGCCTACGTCATGTCCAGATACTTCCATGGCCTGCCCGCTCCCCAGACATGTCCCCTAACAAGCATGTGTGGGACCAGTTAAAACGCCGGATGCCGCCGTGCCGCACTAGCTGGTATTTGGAGCACACCGTCGAACGCGTGTGGGCCAGTCTGCCGCAGGACAACATCAGGCGTCTGTTCGCCTCCATGCCGGACCGTATTGCAGCATGGATCGACGCACGAGGCGGTGCGACGCGCTGTTGAAGATGACAGGACCGCGTGCCACGGATCCCCCTGTAATTGTCCTGCAACTCTGTTTTTTCCATCATGTGTATCATTCATCTGTATCATTACGTCTATACAATTTCAGTTCAATCCGATTCTTCCTTCTTGGTGCGCAAATTTCATTGTCCGTGAGTGTAGGTCTTTGCGGTCCTAATCAAAGAGGACTAAAAGCAAACGCTCATTTTGTTAAAGAGTTACGTACGCATTTGTGCAGCTAGTTACATTCAAGTGCAAATCTCTCCAGAAGGGCTTTAAAAGAAGGCTGAGCAATCAGTTTAAAATAGACAGGTAGCTATTGTACGAAGGGGGAGTTCAGCTGAAATATTTTTAGCTCAAATAGATCGCGGTTTCCTTGAAAGTAAACATTGCCATCTGTGCTCTGACTTTTCTGGTATGCTCACAGAAATTTTTAGGCTTATAACTATATTCTTTTCGTTTTCGGAGGGCGCCTAATAGAGGAAAGTGAATGTTTCATGCGCAACAGACACAAAATGGGTTGTACAGTTTTAGCATAGAATACACAGTGCTAACACTGTGTCAGGAATCCTCGCAGTGGGAGGCCTACTTCTGTGTTAGCACCAGCAAATGTGGATGACATTCATGATTTAATCATTCAAGGTCGCTGAATAACACTGAAGTTCATTCTGTTCTCTTAGCGAACTTCAATGTTTATCATGCCCATGAGAGAGCTCACGATATTGCGGTGAATATTTTAAGAATAAAAGTTACTTCAAGGTAGGGCTCTACAACACTGAATCCAGGTCAGACCCTGGAAAGAGTGATTTGTTACCATGAAATTGGACAGCATTTTATTGATAATTGTTTTTGAAATGGTGTATCACTAAGGACGAAACGTGAGGCCACCATTTCAACCTTGAAACTGAAAGACAGTCGCAACAGTGCAAGCATCCTTCTTCATCCATTCCTAAAACTTTTCGAGTGTAGAAGTCGGCTAGAAAAGCCATGACATCCGCCATCGGGAATGCAGAAGGAGTGATCAAGGCTGATTTCCTGCACCATAGTACCATCATCAATGCAGAGCTTTATTTTAACAGACTGACAGGAAGAACTGAAGTTCAACGGGAAACAGCCAAAGAATGCATCTCTAATCAATACAATTCACCAGCGCGCACACCATTTGTGAATCAGCAAAGACATCGCTCTTTCCACGTTTATCAACACATAGCAACCGGAAAATTGTTATCCGGCCACTTCTGGGACCGTACCCCAGATCTCTCGATATCTAGCCTAGTGCGTTCGACTTACGCTACAATGGCCAACAATCAACGGCGCTATGTGCGTTTATGTGTCAGCTTGTGACATCATATATCCGTAGGATGGGCTCAGGGACTAAGACTTCTCCATCTGGTGGGCATTAACGGCACAAGCTATATATTAATTATAGCAAGTAAATCCAAAGGGTGAGAACAACAGTGAATATCCTTTAAATTCCTGGCGTCAGTGAAACAAAGGCATCGCTCTTTAAATTGAAAAAAAACCCGCACGTATTTAGAGGATTTTCACTATTGTTCTCACCCTTTGGATTATTTTTTTGCTACAATTAATATATAGCTTGTGTAGTTAATGCCCACCAGACAGAGACGTATCAGTTGCTGAGCCCATCTTACGGATATGTGATGTCAGAAGCTGACAGATAAACACACATAGCACCGTTGATTGTTGGCCATTGTAGCGTAAGGCAAACGCACTCGGCTAGATATCGAGAGATCTGGGGTACGATCCCAGGAGTGGCCGAATAACAATTTTTCGGTTGCTACGTGTTGATAAACGTGGAAAGAGCGATGTTTTTTTTATTCACCGACGCCACCTATTTAGAGGATTTTCACTATTTGTGAATCATACGACACTGCGTGACTATCGGTTCAAGCTTTTACGTCATCCATCTTACTCACCGGATTTGGCTCCAGCGAGAAGGGTGGATGACGTAGATGCAATCTGACATAATTGCTCTGACTTCCAAAGAGTATGCAGGTGTGCCCTCATAGAACATAAGCCGTAAGCAAATAGCCCCGGCGCGTTTTCGAAAAACGGAACCGTCTTTCGAAATCACGATTTCTGAATAATAAAAGTAATATGAACATTTCTTAAATGTTTACGCTACTATTCCGTAATCAACCACATGGCTTCACTTATTCTATTAGTTTCAACTGTTGTCATTCAAATGACTTCACTTATTCTATTAGTTTGATTTGAGGACGTCCACGTGACTTTACTTATTCCATTAGTTTCAACTGTTATGATCCACACGACTTCATTTATTCTATTAGTTTCTGTTTCTTTTTTTTATTGAAGTTTTAACGACCACCGTGAGCACCTCAATGTGCTATAATCAGTCGCCCTTCCGTAATTTAGGGTTACTGGTTCCAGTGAAGGGAGAGAGCTAGTGCGGTAAGACAAACACAACATCCATGCCTCACCGGGATTCGAACCCGTATCCTTCTCGGACGAATGGTCATAAGCCAAGGCTTAGATCACTGCCCCACAGGGGCGGCTCCAATTAGTGTCTGCTATCATCCACATAACTTCACTTATCCTATTAAGTTCAACTCATGTCATCCTCATGACTTCACTTATTTTATTAGTTTCAATTATTATCATCCACATGAATTTACTTATTCTATTAGCTTCAACTATTTTCATCCACATGACTCCTGTTCTATTAGTTTCAGTTGCCTATTGCTAAGTAGAAAATAGAACAAATTCACACCTTAAACATATTTTTTGGTTTGTTGGTTTATAGCGAAGTAGCACGCACTGTTGGTAACTTGTAAACAAATACGTACATATTCATGTTTTCTTTTTCTTTTTAGTCTACAGGATGATTCACAGAAAACTAATACATTTCATGTTCGTTTTATTTCAGGAGATATAAATCGCAATGGCCCGTGTTAGTGTCAAACGACGCGGGGCATCTGTGAGATTCCACCATTCTCACGAGAGGGCGCTGCTGGGCAGCATGTGGTAGCTGTCGCCGCCAGATTTCCTCAGTCACTGTGAAGATGCAGTACACGCTACAGCAACAGGTATTACTTGTGAAAACGTATTGGATTACAAACCCGATCACAGCTATACAAAGGACATACGCGAGGGAATTTGGTGTTAGCAAACCTCCCCAAAGGAACTTTATACTGGCGCTTGTACGCAAGTTGGAAACAGCAGGATCTGTTGTGAGTGAAACCGGCAAGCATCGTTCATCTGACCTGCCGTCGGTTGCTGCGGATGTTGAGGCACGACTGCAGTGGCCACCCCGGAAGTCATTACGACGTCTGTCGCAGAAGACCGGATACTCGTACTCCATGTGTCAGAGATGTTAAGAAAGCGAGGCTAAAGCCGTATAGGTTGATGGCTGCTCATGAGTTGCTGCAACCCGATAAGGGAAAACGAGTGCACTATTGTCGCTGGTTTCAGGACTTCATTGCTCAAAACCCTGGCATATTATCCATCACGTGGTTCAAGGACGAGGCATGGTTCCACTTGTGTGGCTATGTCAATTAACGGAACACACGCATTTGTGCCGCAGAACATCCGCACGCCCTTCAGGAAGTGCCTATGCACCCACAAAAAGTCGGAGTTTGGTGCGCAACATCCGCTGAAGGAATAGTGGGTCCCTTATTTTCAACGGGACTGTCAACACTGCAGAGTACCAACGAATTTTCATGGACTTTGTTGAGCAATTGGATGGCATAGAGCTGCGTCAATGCTATTTTCAACTGGATGGCGCCACATGCCACACATCAAATGAGTCCATGGCGCTGAATCACAGTTTCTTTGAGGACAGGATAATTTCCCGTAACTTGTGTCCACCGAGATCGCCAGATTTGACAGCACCAGATTTCTTTCTGTGTTGGTTTCTTAAATAAAGAGTGTACCCTACATGCCCTCGGACATTAGACAAATTGAACTTGAACATTACAAACGAAATCAATGGTCATTACAAACGAAATCAATGGTCATTACAAACGAAATCAATGGTATTGACAAGATGATGCTCCAACGAACAGCCAGGAACATGGAACGACGTGTCAAGATCTTCCTTCAGGAGGGGGGCGGACATTTTCAGTACTTGATGTAAAGGTAAATGTTATGCAATGTAAACTCCCATAGTTGTGCTACATTTCAGCTGACATAACTTGTTGTTAGCCTTGTTTTTGTTCACATAAATTGATAATAAACTGTGTTAGTTTCACATGAATCACCCTTTACATTCAGAGTTTGCTTCCGGTAGAAGACAACTAGCTGAACGGAGAAATGCTGTACAATGAGAAAAGCAGAAATCGAGCTTACCATTTTAATAAAATATTTAATTAACTCAACTTGTATGAAGGTTGATATTATTAGATTTAAAACACGTCATGTTAACATACTCATATACCTTCTTATTGTCGAACGAACGCAAGCTTATACACACCATTTATATGCTAGCCAAAACTCGAAGTAAGTTCAGTTTCCATAAAACGCTCGCTAACAGCAAACAAAACGTGAACAGCGAGGGGTAATGTCACGTGCAACTCGGACAAGCGCCGCCCCGGTGGCACAGTGGTCTAAGCGATGGCCTCTGACCATTCGTCCGAACGGGGTCCGGGTTCGAATCCCGGTGAGGCATGGATGCTGTGTTTGTCTTACGGCACTGGCTCTCTCCCTTCCCTGGAACCAGTGACCCTAAAAATTAGGGACGGGCGACTGCTTATAGCCCATTGAGTTGCTCACGGTGGTCGTTAAACCTCCAATCGCCGCCCCGGTGGCGCAGTGGTCTAAGCGATGGCCTCTGATCATTCGTCCGTAAGGGGTCCGGGTTCGAATCCCGGTGAGGCATGGATGTTGTGTTTGTCTTACGGCCTGGCTCTCTCCCTTCCCTGGAACCAGTGACCCTAAATTAGGGACGGGCGACTGCTTATAGCCCATTGAGTTGCTCACGGTGGTCGTTAAACCTCCAATCAAAAAAAAAAAAAAAAAAAAACCTCCAATCAAAAAAAAAAAAAAAAAAAAACTCGGACAAGCAAGAGGCCTCTAGGTGGAATGTCATAGGACTCCGACAGGCATAGTTCTGGCAAGAATTTCTAACCCACACACACGCGATTTCGAGTAGTCTGATGCTCGTGGTTCAGGCCATTTTGCCGAGATTGTTCACCTGCCCGATGGGGTTGGCCCTATACTTCCCGTGGGAGCAGTAACTCCAAATTATGAATGAGCTTATTTTTACAGTCCTAAGAATTTCTCATTGTGGATGTTAATCCACGAAACAAAAGAGTAAAACTGTAAGAAAAAAACCAAAGAAAAAGAGAAAGGGGCGCAGTAGTTCCTTGGAATTCGCAATTGGTCATTTTATCCACGAATTGTGCGGCTCAAATTTTAAGAAAACAACATTACAGAGGGTGAGTCGAAAGTTTTGCAATATTTGCATAAACGCGTGTGCTGCAGTGGGTATGTCACGTGTTTTAACTAGTTCAAGTCCATCACTGCTGTCAGTCGAAAGGGATATAAAGTGGTAGTCGTTGTTGTGAACAACATTGCATGTCGTCGTTCTGTCTCTAGTTGGGAAGCCATAAAGATGAACAGCCACAACCAGCTAATTAGGGAACTTTTCCTTTACGAGCTTGAACTCGGCCATAACGCTGCTCACGCAACACGAAACATTTGTCATGCAAACGGGAAAGGCTCCGTGGACCACAGCACCGCAACCAGATGGTTCCAAAAATGTAATTTCACTAAAGGAGACAGAAACCTCGACGATCAGTCACGGTCAGGTAAGCCGTGAACAGTGGATTCGGAGGCCGTGCGCCAGGCCGTGGAGGCAAATCTGACAACCAGCACTCGGAGATTACCAGGCGAGCTGGGAACATCACAGACCACTATGTTTCGTCACTTTTAGGACCTCGGCAATGTCAACAGGAGCTGCAGCATTATCCCTCACGAATTGACGCCAGCTGAAGCAAACCACCGAGTGGAAGTGTACACGAAGTTCCTAGAAAGACAGCGCGATGTGCGTTTCATCAAGAGAATTGTTACGTGCGATGAAAAGTGGGTCTATTTCCGCAATCCGAACACACAACCGCAATGATTGAGCCCGGACCAGCTTCCAGAATATGTTTCCAAACGTGGGCGCTTCGAGCACGAGGTGATGCTCTGCCTCTGGTGGAATTTCGAGGGAATAATCCATTGAGAATTTGTTCCAGACGGTCGGACCATCAACGACAACCTCTACTCTAAACAACTGGAGCGGATGTATGCCGTTTTGGAGGAGAAGTACTGGGAACTGGACTAGAACAGAACCATGGACTAGAACAGAAAGCGCGCTCTCCTACAGCTGGACAACGCTCGGCCTCATACTGCGCAAACGACCGCGGCAAAACTCCAGGAACTTGAGGGCATCGAACTGATGCCACCACACCCAGAATATAGTCCGGACCTTGCCCCGTCGGATTATTACCTGTTCTAGTCCATGGTCCACTTCCTTCGCGAGCGGCACTTCAACAACCAGGAGAAGGTGGCAGCTGGGGTGAAGGAGTTCTTCGCCTCGAAGGACAAGAACTGGTACCGCCACGGTTTTCAAAGAACTGGCAGACATATGGCTAAACACAGTGCAACACGATGGCCTATACTTCGAATGCTAGCCAGCTTTCTTCGTAAAGGTACGTATGAAGACATAAAGTGATCTAAATATTGCAAAACCTTCGATTCACCCCCTGTAGAAGAATCTTACACTGAAGTCCTGTTAAATTTGGCTTTTGTTCAAACAAATTAAAATGACGCATATGAAAAATAAAGCGACATTAAAAAAGAAAACGTTTTAACACCTTATACGTATAATAAACCGAAGAGCCAGAACATTATGACCACATGTCTAATATGTTGTTGGTCCTCCATCTGCTTACCAATCTGCTCTTACCAGACGAGGCAAATAGTCGCTACAAGATTTCTGAAGGCGTCTTGTCGCATCCGGTACTTTTTTTTTTTTTTTTTTTTTTTTGATTGGAGGTTTAACGACCACCGTGAGCAACTCAATGGGCTACAAGCAGTCGCCCGTGCCTAATTTAGGGTCACTGGTTCTAGGGAAGGGGGAGAGCCTGTGCCGTAAGACAAACACAACATCCATGCCTCACCGGGATCCGAACCCGGACCCCTTTCGGACGAATGATCAGAGGCCATCACCTAGACCACTGCGCCAACGGGGCGGCCATCCGGTACTAACAGTATCCCAGTAGATGCGTTAACTCTAATAAGTTACCTGGTTGATCCTCCGCAGATCAGATTTGCTATAAAAACACAAACAACAGATGCTCGATTGGATTGATGTCTGGAAAATTTGAAAATTACTTTGAAGTCTTCCTCGTGTTTTTCGGACTATTCTCGAATAATCCGGGCAGTGTGGAATGGTGCAAGACAGCACTACTAGACAGGAAAATCGTGTACATGAAAGGACATATGAACCTGATCTGCAATAATGTTTCCGTAGGTGGTAGACACATTACAGAGCTTCCTGCACATGAATGACGGAACCCAGGGTTCCGCAGCAGAACATTGTCCAAAGCATTACACTTCATCCACCAGACCCTTGCCATGAATGGATGTACCTGGTCTGCAATGATGTTTAGGGAGATGGTAGACGTCCTAGTTTCCAGAACGTGAATGACTGAACCCAGAGTTTCCCAGCAGAACATTGCCCAAAGCATTACACTTCATCCACCGGATCCTTGCCATAAAACGACGTACCTAGTCTGCAATGATGTTTAGGTAGATGCTAGACGTCCTAGTTTCCTGCACATGAATGCACATCCACCGGACCCTTGCCATTAAAGGATGTACCTAGTTTGCAATGATGTTTAGGTAGACGGTAGACGTCCTAGTTTCCTGCCCAGGGATTCCCAGCAGAACATTGTCCAAAGCATTACACTTAATCCACCGGTCCCTTGCCGTGAAAGGATGTACCTAGTCCGTAATAATGTTTAGGTACATGGTAGACATCATAGTTTCTTGCACATAAATGTCTGAACCCAGAGTTTCCCAGAAGAACATTGCCAAAAGCATTACACTTTATCCACCATACCCTTGCCATGAAAGGATGTACCTAGTCCATAAGGATCTTTAGGTACATGGTAGACGTCATTGTTTCTTGCACATGAATGACTGAACCCAGGGTTTCCCAGCAGAATATTGCCCAAAGCATTACATCCACCGGACCCTTGCCATGAATGACTGAACCCAGGGTTTCCCAGCAGAATATTGCCCAAAGCATTACATCCATCCGACCCTTGCCATGAAAGGATGTACCTGGTCTGCAATGATGTTTAGGTAGACGGTAGACGTCCTAGTTTCCTGCACATAAATGCACATCCACCGTACTCTTGCCACGAAATGATGTACCTAGTCTGCAATGATGTTTTGGTAGATGCTAGACGTCCTAGTTTCCTGCACATGAATGCACATCCACCGGACCCTTGCCATTAAAGGATGTACCTAGTTTGCAATGATGTTTAGGTAGACGGTAGACGTCCTAGTTTCCTACCCAGGTATTCCCAGCGGAACATTGTCCAAATCATTACACTTAATCAACCGGTCCCTTGCCATGAAAGGATGTACCTAGTCCGTAATGATCTTTAGGTACATGGTAGACGTCATAGTTTCCTGCACATGAATGACTGAACCCAGGGTTTCCCAGCAGAACTTTGCCCAAAGCATTACATCCACCGGATCCTTGCCGTGAAAGGATGTACGTGGTCTGCAATGATGTTTAGGTAGACGGTAGAGGTCCTAGTTTCCTGCACATGAATGTGCATCCACCGTACTCTTGCCATGAAATGATGTACCTAGTCTGCAATGATGTTCAGGTAGACGATAGACGTCCTAGTTTCCTGCCCTGGGTTTCCCAGCAGAACATTGTCCAAAGCATTACACTTCATCCTCCAGACCCTTGCCATAAAAGGATATACCTAGTCTGCAATGATGTTTAGGTAGATGATGGACATCATAGTTTCCTACACGTGAATGACTGAACCCAGAGTTTCCCAGCAGAACATTGTCCAAAGCATGACACTTCATCCACCGGACCCTTGCCATAAATGGATGTACCTGGTCTGCAATGATGTTTAGGTAGATGGCAGACGTTCTAGTTTCTTGCACATAAATGACTGAACCCAGAGTTTCTCAGCAGAACATTGCCCAAAGCATTACAATTCATCCACCGGACCCTTGCCATGGAAGGATGTACCTAGTCTGCAATGATGTTTAGGTAGATGATAGACATCATAGTTTCCTGCACGTGAATGACTGAACCCAGAGTTTCCTAGCAGAACATTGTCCAAAACATTACACTTCATCCACCGGACCCTTGCCATGAAAGGATGTAGCTAAACTGCAATGATGTTTACGTAGATGATAGACATCATTGTTTCCTGCAGGTGAATGACTGAACCCAGAGTTTCCCAGCAGAACATTGTCCAAAGCATTACATCCACCGGACCCTTGCCATGAAAGGATGTACCTGGTCTGCAATGATGTTTAGGTAGACGGTAGACGTCCTAGTTTCCTGCACATGAATGCACATCCAGCGTACTCTTGTGATGAAATGATGTACCTAGTCTGCAATGATGTTCAGGTAGACGGTAGACGTCCTTGTTTCCTGAACTCCAGGGTTTCTCAGCAGAACATTGTCCAAAGCATTACACTTCATCCACCGGACCCTTGCCATGAAAGGATGTACCTAGTCTGCAATGATGTTTAGGTAGATGATAGACATCATAGTTTCCTGCACGAGAATGACTGAACCCAGAGTTTCCCAGCAGAACAATGTCCAAAGCATTACACTTCATCCACCGGACCCTTGCCATGAAAGGATGTACCTAGTCTGCAATGATGTTTAGGAAACTATGATAGACATCATAGTTTCCTGCAGGTGAATGACTAAACCCAGAGTTTCCCAGCAGAACATTGTCCAAAGCATTACACTTCATCCACCGGACCCTTGCCATGAAAGGTGTACCTAGTCTGCAATGATGTTTAGATAATGATGTTTAGATAGATGATTGCCCAAAACATTACATTTTCTTTACCGGCTTGTTTTTGTCCCACAGTGCACCACTTCCAAAGGTAAACGACGCACACGTACCAGGCCGTCCCCATGGTGCAACTGGAAACGTTATTCATCGGACCTGACGACTTTCTTTCAATCACTGAAGGTCCAGTTTTGATGCTAGTGTGCCTATCGTATGAAGGTCCAGTTCTGATGCTAGTGGCCGCCCCGGTGGCGCAGTGGTCTAAGGCGCTGGCTTCTGATCATTCGTCCGTAAGGGGTCCAGGTTCGAATCTCGGTCAGGCTTGGATGTTGTGTTTGTCTTACGGCACTGGCTCTTTCCCTTCCCTGGAACCAGTGACCCTAAATTAGGGACGGGCGACCTCTTATAGCCCATTGAGTTGCTATCGGTGGTCGTTAAACCTCCAATCAAAAAAAATCTGATGCTTGTGTGCCTATCGTATGAAGGTCCAGTTTTGATGCTAATGTGCCTATCGTATGAAGGTCCAGTTGTGATACTAGTGTGCCTATCGTATGAAGGTCCAGTTTTGATGCTAGTGTGTCTATCGTATGAAGGTCCAGTTTTGATACTAGTGTGCCTATCGTATGAAGGTCCAGTTCTGATTCTAGTGTGCCTATCGTATGAAGGTCCAGTTCTGATGCTAGTGTGGCTATCGTATGAAGGTCCAGTTTTGATGCTAGTGTGCCTATCGTAAGAAGGTCCAGTTTTGACGCTAGTGTGCCTATCGGAGGAAGGTCCAGTTTTGACGCTAGTGTGCCTATCGGAGGAAGGTCCAGTTCTGATGCTAGTGTGTCAATCGTAGGAAGGTCCAGTTTTGATGCTAGTGTGTCTATCGTATGAAGGTCCAGTTTTGATGCTAGTGTGCCTATCGTATGAAGGTCCAGTTTTGACGCTAGTGTGCCTATCGGAGGAAGGTCCAGTTTTGACGCTAGTGTGCCTATCGGAGGAAGGTCCAGTTCTGATGCTAGTGTGTCTATCGTAGGAAGGTCCAGTTTTGATGCTAGTGTGCCTATCGTATGAAGGTCCAGTTTTGATGCTAGTGTGCCTATCGTAGGAAGGTCCAGTTTTGATGCTAGTGTGCCTATCGTAGGAAGGTCTAGCTTTGATGCTAGTGTGCCTATCGTATGAAGGTCCAGTTGTGATGCTAGTGTGCCTATCGTATGAAGGTCCAGTTTTGGTGCTAGTGTGCCTATCGTATGAAGTCCAGTTCTGATGCCAGTGTGCCTATCGTATGAAGATCCAGTTTTGATGCTTGTGTGCCTATCGTAGGAAGGTCCAGTTTTGATGCTAGTGTGCCTATCGTATGAAGGTCCAGTTCTGATAGTTTTAGTGCTAGTGTGCCTATCGTATGAAGGTCCAGTTCTGATAGTTTTAGTGCTAGTGTGCCTATCGTATGAAGGTCCAGTTCTGATGCTAGTGTGTCTATCCTATCTATCGTATGAAGGTCCATTTTTGATGCTAGTGTGCCTATCGTATGAAGGTCCAGGTTTGATGCTAGTGTGCCTATCGTATGAAGGTCTAGTTTTGATGCTAGTGTGCCTATCGTATGAAGGTCTAGTTTTGATGCTAGTGTGCCTATCGTATGAAGGTCCAGTTCTGATGCTAGTGTGCCTATCGTATGAAGGCCCAGTTTTGATGCTAGCGTGCCTATCGTATGAAGGTCCAGTTTTGATGCTAGTGTGCTTATCGTATGAAGGTCCAGTTTTGATGCTAGTGTGCCTATCGTATGAAGGTCCAGTTTTGATGCTAGTGTGCCTATCGTATGAAGTTCCAGTTTTGATGCTAGTGTGCCTATCGTATGAAGGTCCAGTTTTGATGCTAGTGTGCCTATCGTATGAAGGTCCAGTTTCGATGCTAGTGTGCCTATCGTATGAATGTCCAGTTTTGATGCTAGTGTGCCTATCGTATGAAGGTCCAGTTTTGATGCCAGTGTGCCAATCGTATGAAGGTCCAGTTTTGATGCTAGTGTGCCTATCGTATGAAGTTCCAGTTTTGATGCTAGTGTGCCTATCGTATGAAGGTCCAGTTTTGATGCTAGTGTGCCTATCGTATGAAGGTCCAGTTTTGATGCTAGTGTGCCTATCGTATGAAGTTCCAGTTTTGATGCTAGTGTGCCTATCGTATGAAGGTCCAGTTCTGATTCTAGTGTGTATATCGTATGAAGGTCCAGTTCTGATGCTAGTGTGGCTATCGTATGAAGGTCCAGTTCTGATGCTAGTGTGGCTATCGTATGAAGGTCCAGTTTTGATGCTAGTGTGCCTATCGTAAGAAGGTCCAGTTTTGACGCTAGTGTGCCTATCGGAGGAAGGTCCAGTTTTGACGCTAGTGTGCCTATCGGAGGAAGGTCCAGTTCTGATGCTAGTGTGTCGATCGTAGGAAGGTCCAGTTTTGATGCTAGTGTGTCTATCGTATGAAGGTCGAGTTTTGATGCTAGTGTGCCTATCGTATGAAGGTCCAGTTTTGACGCTAGTGTGCCTATCGGAGGAAGGTCCAGTTTTGACGCTAGTGTGCCTATCGGAGGAAGGTCCAGTTCTGATGCTAGTGTGTCTATCGTAGGAAGGTCCAGTTTTGATGCTAGTGTGTCTATCGTATGAAGGTCCAGTTTTGATGCTAGTGTGCCTATCGTAGGAAGGTCCAGTTTTGATGCTAGTGTGCCTATCGTAGGAAGGTCTAGCTTTGATGCTAGTGTGCCTATCGTATGAAGGTCCAGTTGTGGTGCTAGTGTGCCTATCGTATGAAGGTCCAGTTTTGGTGCTAGTGTGCCTATTGTATGAAGGTCCAGTTCTGATGCCAGTGTGCCTATCGTATGAAGATCCAGTTTTGATGCTTGTGTGCCTATCGTAGGAAGGTCCAGTTTTGATGCTAGTGTGCCTATCGTATGAAGTTCCAGTTCTGATGCTAATGTGCCTATCGTATGACGGTCCAGTTCTGATAGTTTTAGTGCTAGTGTGCCTATCGTATGAAGGTCCAGTTCTGATGCTAGTGTGTCTATCGTATCTATCGTATGAAGGTCCATTTTTGATGCTAGTGTGCCTATCGTATGAAGGTCCAGGTTTGATGCTAGTGTGCCTATCGTATGAAGGTCTAGTTTTGATGCTAGTGTGCCTATCGTATGAAGGTCCAGTTCTGATGCTAGTGTGCCTATCGTATGAAGGCCCAGTTTTGATGCTAGCGTGCCTATCGTATGAAGGTCCAGTTTTGATGCTAGTGTGCTTATCGTATGAAGGTCCAGTTTTGATGCTAGTGTGCCTATCGTATGAAGGTCCAGTTTTGATGCTAGTGTGCCTATCGTATGAAGTTCCAGTTTTGATGCTAGTGTGCCTATCGTATGAAGGTCCAGTTTTGATGCTAGTGTGCCTATCGTATGAAGGTCCAGTTTTGATGCTAGTGTGCCTATCGTATGAAGGTCCAGTTTTGATGCTAGTGTGCCTATCGTATGAAGGTCCAGTTTTGATGCTAGTGTGCCTATCGTATGAAGGTCCAGTTTTGATGCTAGTGTGCTTATCGTACGAAGGTCCAGTTTTGATGCTAGTGTGCCTATCGTATGAAAGTCCAGTTTTGATGCTAGTGTGCCTATAGTATGCGCCTCCGCCGGTGAACCGAGGTTAGCATGGGCACTCGAAGTGACCTGCGTCTACGCAGTCCCATTTTCAACAGAGCATAATGTACTGTGTGCTGTGTCACATTACTCTCGTCACCAGCATTCAAGTTACAGCGAGTTGTGCCACAATATGTGTTCTGTTGGTTTGTACCGTACGGGATAGCCTTCGTTCTCACCTCTATCATCGATGAGCTGTGGTCACCCCACACCTTGCCGGCGCTTTGTGGCTTTCTCCTCCTCGGAAGTAGTATATAAAAGGGCGGTTTTACGCCAGTGGAGGATCAATGTTAGCCTAGATAAAAAAGAGATGAAACATTTGAAACGTCATCCATTCTGCGTATCGAGATAGTATTACAAAATACTAATTTAACTAAAACACCAACTGCACACCCATATGATGTTACCCACCCATATGTTAAGGCGGTGCAGTCTAATCTCCCATCCCCTGCGGCACCACCATGACGTTATCAGCCTCACACAGTCACCAAAATCGTGCGTAAAATGTGGTTCTCCACCACCCCATGATCCTTCACCTCTCAAAGTGAAGGATCTCATGAGTCAACATTGATCCTTCACCTCCCGAAGTGGAGGATCCCATAGATTAACACTGATCCTCCACTGGCACAGAAACGTCCAATGTACTAATTTAACCATAACACCAACTGCACACCCATATGATGTTACCCACACGTATGTTAAGGCGGTGCAGTCTAATCTCCCAGCCCCTGAGGCACCACCATGACGTTATCAGCCTCACACAGTCACCCAAATCGTGCGTAAAATGTGGTTCTCTACCACCCCATGATCCTCCACCTCTCAAAGTGAAGGATCTCATGGGTCAACATTGATATTTCACCTCCCGAAGTGAAGGATCCCATAGGTTAACACTGATCCTCCACTGGCGCAGAACCGCCCAATGTACTAATTTAAACATAACACCAACTGCACACCCATATGATGTTACCCACCCCCATGTTAAGGCGGCGCAGTCTTATCTCGCAGCCCCTGCGGCACTACTATGACGTTATTAGCCTCACACAGTCACCCAAATGGCGCGTCGAATGTGATCTTTCATCACCCATTATCCTCCACTTGCCAAGATGAAAGAAGCCATAAGTTAACATTGATCCTTCACTGGCGTAGAACTGCCCTTTTATATACTACTACATTATTCTTAGACCACTTTTTGAAGGTGTTAACAACGGCTGACCGTGAGCGTCCTACATGCCTTGCTGTCTAAGAAATGCTCTGACCCAATCGTCTGGACATTACAATTGGCCTTTTCCAAACTTACTCAGTCCTCCGCCTTTCCGATATGAACAAGAATGACACTGATTATCAGATCTCAGTACATGTGTTATTTATACAGTCTCGTGACTTTCATAGGCGTCGTTGTTTATGTTCAGTTGCTTCGATTTGCATAAAGATGCGCTGGTCATAAAATTATTGTTCTTCGGTACAAATTTCATTTTACAGATTTGTTTTTACTGAATGTAGTGGCCACATTAAGCAGCCTGGAAGACTGTAAATAGTCGTCTATATCTAATTTGGGACCACTGGCTCCAGGTAAGAGACTGAACTAGCCCTGGAGGATCTCAATCGCAGTCCAGGCACGTGTATTCGGACACAAGAAACCTTTGAACACTCAGCAATATTGGGTACTTTATTCACCTAGGATCCTAAAAGGATATTCACTTAATCCAAATGATAACGCTAATATTGATGCTTCCGTGGTGGTAGATGTGATTATAGGCCTGACAGAAAAAGGAATAGATTGTTATTTTAAATACACCAGGTAGTGGACGCTCGAGGAACTCTTACAGCGTAGTAAACCCGTTTATTTTCGTGGTGTAATATGTATAAAGATTCGCCAAGCTTTCACACCTCAGTGGGTGGCTTTTACATGGCAATGTAGACATATAATCTTATGTAGATATAAAATTTTGTCATTATGTCCACATTGCCTTTAAAAAGCCTCTCAGTGAAGTGTTAAAGATTGGCGAATCTTTATACACATTACACCACGAAAACAAACGGGTTTATAGAGAGTGAATCGAAAGTTTTGCAATATTTGCATAAACGCGTGTGCTGCAGCGGGTATGTCACGCGTTTAAGCAAGTTCAAGTCGCGCACTGTAGTCAGTCGAAAGGGATATAAAGTGGTAGTCGTTGATGTAAACAGCATTGAATGTCATCGTCCTGTCTGTGGTTGGGACACCTAAACGATGAACAGCCATAACCGGCTAATTAAGGAACTTTTGCTTTGCGAGGTTTAACACGGCCATAACGCTGCTCAAGCAACACGAAACACTTGTCACGCGAAACGGGGAAAGGTTCCGGGGACCACAGCTCCGCAACCAGATGGTTCAAGAAATTTCGCTCAGGTGACAGAAACCTCGACCATCAGCCGAGGTCATGTAGGCCGCGAACCGTGGATTCGAAGGCCGTGCGCCATTCAGTAAATGCAAATCCGACAACTCGGAGATTATCAAGCGAGCTGGGTATATCACGGAATACCGTGGTTCGTCCCCTTCAGGACCTCGTTAAGGTCTGCAAGAGCTGACGCATTGCTATTCACGAACTGACGCCAACTGAAGCAAACCGCCGAGTGGAAGTGTGCTGGAACCTTCTAGAAAACCCGCGTGATGTACGTTTCATTAAGAGAATTGTTACGTGCGATGAAACATGGGTCTATTTCCGCAATCCTAACGTACAACGGCAGTGGTTGAGCCCGGGCCAGCTTCCTGAACCTGTTGCCAAACGTAGGCGCTTCGAGCACAAGGTGATGCTCTGCGTCTGGTGGAATTTCGAAGGGATAATCCATTCCGAATTTGTTCCAGACGGTCGGACCATCAACACCTACCTCTACTCTGAACAGCTGGAGCAGATGCATGCCATTTTGGAGGAGAAGTACTGGGCACTAGTGAAAAGAAAGCGCGCTCTCCTACAGCTGGACAACGCTCGGCCTCATACCGCGAGAACGGCCCGGCCAAAACTCCAGGAACTTGAGGGCATCGAACTGATGCCACACCCAGCATATAGTCCGGACCTTGCCCCATCGGATTAGTACTCGTTCCGGTACATGGCCCACTTCCTTCGTGGGCGGCACTTCAACAACCAGGAGGAGGTAGCAGCTGGAGTGAAGGAGTTCTTCACCTCGAAAGACAAGAACTGGTACCACCGCGGAATCGAAGAACTGGCAGACAGATGGCTAAAGACGGGTCAACACGATGGCCTATACTTTGAATGCTAGTCAGCTTTCGTCGTAAAGGTACTTGAAGACATAAAGTGATCCAAATATTGCAAAACTTTCAATTCACCCTCTGTACTACGCTATACGAGTTCCTTGAGGAAAGGATTGGTTTTGCTATTGGCGTCGGTATGTTCCGCCTGTAGAACTTTAAACTTTGTTTACGCAGCTTATAACGATGTAAATTTCTCCGTCACTTTTGTCCACGCCGGGGCTCGAACCCGGGTCCCCTCATTCCGGAATAAGTCGCTCTACCAATTGAGCTACGCGGACGTTCGTTATCGCTGCTATCTGCCTTTATGTCGTATGCGTTCTGAACGGCAGGCACGGGAAAGCTCTATGATCATTAACTGTCACAGAACAGCCTTCTGGATCTCTTTTAAATCATGGTGTGTGTCTGTGTGTGTGTGTGTGTGTGTGTGTGTGTGTGTGTTCACTTGAAAGCTAAACAGAAATGGCATATGATTAAACAAATCACTTTGAGAAACAAGTGCCCGTCATCATCAAACTGCTGATTAACGGTGGGCACGAGACTGACAAAAGAATTTCTAGGGTTTGACATTCTGAAGAAGATGGTGTTTCTGGAAAACATATTTTCTTCTCCTCTCGAAATCTCATAAGAGCATCGACGAACAAAACAATTTATACTGGTCTGATACGGTGCATGATAAATTTCAGTGATTTTTAGGGCCACTTTTTCTTTACTGATTGATTTTAGCTTTAGAACTCCATTTATTACATAACATAGCATAGCAAAAGCGCAAAAAAGCTGTCATGAACATCTTCCATTTTTAAATACAGTGCATCGTTAAGCTACTTACTATATAAGAGTCAAATTGCGCTTGCCGAATTTCTGAACGTGCAGGGTCCTAAAAGAAATAAAGAAACGCAATTTCATTTTCGAAACAATTGTCACATGAGTAGCAATTTTTGTTAAGATACTCAGTTTTCAAATAAAACACAAATACGCAATTTCATGTTTACTTGACTCGTGGAATGCATGATTTTTTGACATTTATTACACAAGCGGAACGCACAAACTCATCTTGAATCCGAAATTGTCAATACAATTTCATACAAGAAAGCATTCCATATCCCAAATAAAGTTGAAACCTGAGATGACTTAAGATAGATGCAAGTATTTCTGTAGCAGTGTAACAAAAAATTCTACTTAACACAAATAAAAAAAATCTGAAAAGCTAAAAAATCAAGATAAAATCCACAATCGTGCTAGAAAATAAATGGTGTTAGATTTTCGATCTTATTTCTTTAGGATGCACTGGGTTGGTGCGAATGAAATATCCGGCGCGAACGAGCAGTGGAGACAGACTCCCACCACAGCGGAATGGAACCACCCACAGGTGTAGCGGGTATTACGTCACAGAGTTACTATAAATAACTAGCACGTGTGTGAAGAATAAGGTTCAAGCGTCGTTTGTTTGGACGTAACGTGGCTTGCAAAGTAAATATGCAGACGCTGGATTTGAGAGTCATCTTCCTGTATGAATTTAAACTGTGCCATTTTGCAAGAATTGCCGCACGAAAAGTTTACAAAGCGTTTGCGGAGAATATAACCAACGAACAACCATTCGGCGATGGTTTGTGAAGTTTCGAAGCGGAGATACGAACCTGCAAAACGAAGCACGTGATCACGGACCTGTTGCTGTTTCTGACGATGTTCTGTTACGTGTGGTTGAAGCGAACTCCCGAAAAACATGTCGTGAGGTAGCGGCAGAGGTAGATGTCCACCACACGACAGTTGTTCGGCGTCTGACTACTCTGGGTAAGGCCAAAAAGCACATGTGGCTGCCGCATGAGTTGACAACTGCCAACAAGACTAGGGGTTTGAAAGTCTGCACGTCGCTGCTTGCCAGGAAGAAACAGGAACCTATACTGTATCGAATCGTCACCTGCGACGAGAAGTGGGTCTTTTATGATAATCGGACACGACCTGCTTAATGATTAAGCCTGTTGTGTGGTATCCTAAGACACCCCTACACACCAAGCAGATGATGCTCCTTGTCTGGTGGTCCACAGCAAGGATAATTCATCGGACTTTTTTGGCTCTGCAGAACATTATTGTGCTGAAAAACACCAGATGCACCGGAAATTGCTGTAAAAACAACCGGCTTTGGTCAACAGACATGGTGTTATTCTGCTCCAGGACAACGCTCGCCTTCATGTCCCACAATGAACGATGCTGACACAAAGTGCCTTGGGCTATGAAGCACTGCCGCATCCTCTCTGTTTCTCGGACTTGTCCCCGACAGACTATCATCTGTTTCGTCGCCTGGATCACTTCCTGTCCGGGAAACAGTTCACGACAGACAACGAGGTTCAACGTGCAGTTGATGACTTCTTCGGGTCCCAGCCACAAGACTTTTTTCGTTCCGAGACCATGGCCTTGCCGGACAGATGGCAACTCTGTGCCGATGCCGAGGTGGATTATTTTGCCTAGGTAAGTCGTCCTACTTTATCGTTCTCGCCGTTCACCAGTGATGGTCCTTTACCGGATATTTCATTCGCACCAATCTAATATTAGCATGTAACCACAAAACTACTGACCGTTTTCGGAGAATGGGACAAAGTATAACACATACGTAATAGAAAAGCAATTTATTCATCAAAATTATTACCATGGGCATCAACAACGTTCTTCCTACATTAGCAGCATATACACCGAGGAGCAATTGAATTAGAGAAAGCTGGCGTTATGCAAATGTGGCGATGTGGACGGCCCTGTAAATGGAAACGACATGAAGTATGCAGCGATCCGATATTATAATTAGTGATGCAACGGGAATCAGTAAGAGTCGGACGCAGTATAGGTAAGACTAAGGATCTAAGTGCATTTGATCGTGGGCAAATTGTCGGGGTCCGACGAATGGGTCACTCCATCTCGGAAGTCGTGCAGGCACTGAGATTTTCACGAGCCACTGTGTCACGGGTGCACCGTGAGTACATCTAATCCGGTAAAACCATCCCTGCAAGGGCCAACTGCCGTGGACAACAGCGTGTGGATGAGCGGGGTCATCGTCGGCTAGCTCGCATTGTAACAGCGGATAGACGGGCCACAGTGGAAGAAATCATTCGGCAATTTAACGCTGGTGCACAAAAACGTGTAAGCAGCCACACCATCCAGAACCATCTCCTCGCTATGGGGTACAGAAGCCATCGTCCCACGAGGGTACCGCTGCTGACCGCACATCACAGGGTGCAAAGATTAGCATGGGCGCGGAAACATCTCCACGGGACCCTAGACATGTGGGAAAATGTTGCCTGGACTGATGAGTCGAGATTCACGTTGGTACATGCGGATGGCAGGATACGAGTACGGCGCAAACCACATAAAACGATGGTTCCTTCTTGGTAGCAGGGTACTCTTCAAGCTGGTGGGGGTGGCATTCTCGTCTGCGTACTGTTTACTTGGACTGAAATGGGACCCCTGGTACGTGTGACATCGTCCCTCACAGGTCAACGTTACCGGGATATCCTGGACGACCATTTGCTCTCGTTTGTGCGTCTTCAACATCCCACCGGGGACCTCATCCTGCAACAAGACAATGCAGCTCCCAAATTGTGTCCGAATGGTTGGATGAACACTCCGCCGACGTGCCCTCGCTTCCTTGGCCAGCTAGGTCATCTGACATCAATCCCATCGAGCACATCTGGGATGCTATCGAGAGAGATGTTCGAGGCTCTTAACCTCTCCATCAAATCTTCGTGAACTGTGGGAGCTTGTTCAGGGGTCGTGGATCCGTATGGTTTCCCAACGTTTCCGGTGTCTTGTCGAGTCCATGCCGAGACGAATCGCCGCCGTCATCAGGGCGAAAGGTGGTGTTACACGTTACTAGACAGGTATCTCTAATTCAATTACTCTTCAGTGTATATGTGTACACTCCTGCGATAAAATGCTGGATCATGGAAGATAAAAAGTTTTGGAGGGCAGCGTGCAACTCATCAAAATTGGAGAAGTCGTATACACGCAAATGATTGTCGAGTGAAAGAAACGAGTGATAGTCTGAAGGACAGACATCTCGTGAGTAAGCTGGATGACATAGAAGCTTCCACCCAAGTTATTTGATAGTGTTTCTGGCCAATGAAGCGGAGTGGGCACGAGAGTTATCTTGAAGGAGCAGATCTGCCTTTCTGTTGACCAGTGGTTCTTCCTTCTTTTTCAGGACCTCATGCACACGCTTCAGTTGTTCACAGTACATCGCAGCGGTGATCATTTGGCCGCGTTGCAAGAGTTCATAACGAACAACACCACGGGATGTCCACCATACACACAACTAAAATTTACGTTGATGCAGTGCTGGCTTCGATGTGTGAGGAATTGAATCACTGGTGGACAACAAATGCCCGGAACGTTCTGGGGTGCTATACTGGATCCACTTCTCATCACATGTGAGTACTCTATCCAAAAATGGTTCCTTGTGATAGCGAGACAGCAATGCCAGACAAGCTGACACACGCTGCTGATTGTTCACTGCAAACAATTCATGGGGGACCCACTTAGACAGTTTGTATGTCTTACCTATTGGCTATTGCATACAGATGTCTTTGTACTGTTTCATCACTAACACCAAATGACTGGGCTAGTTCCGGGCATGTTTGGCTACTGTCCTGCGCAATAGCAACTTTCAAGACTTCTGTGTCAAGGCTGACAGGACGACCACTCTGGAACTTGTTTGGATGGGATTATCTCCGTCTCTGAACTTTCGAAACCAATTCCGAGTTGTGCGTCTCTTCACAGCACCTGCCCCGAATGCTAAGCAAATACGACGAGTTATTTCTTCAGAAGATGAACTGATTTTAAATTCGTATAACAAACAGCCACGAATAATCTACGCTGATACCACCATTGTAAGCGCACATTTTTCCACCACCAAACTGCTTACTCGTCTGATGCATATGCGCAGGGTATCTTCGGATTTCAGCTGACGATATACCGCATGCGGAACGCCATCTCTCGGCAAATTCAATTATTACAAGGTGTTTCTTTTGCTCTTACGAAACAATGCAAATACTTTTGTGGTTACCTGGTAAGTCAGTTTCCATAATGTTGGAAATAGGAGTTTTACAAAATGCCAACTTAGCCCGAATCTCATGCGAACTGGACAATATTTAAATTAGTCATTATCCTTTGAGATTCTCATTAAATAACAAACAAAACCGAAGTGCAAAAACTTACTTAAATACTTTCGTAGAATTCTAAGAGAATAAGTTTTCACACAGTATTTATTAGAAGAAAGATACAGGAGATGTGCTTGAATATATCATCTCAAATTATGTATGACAAAAAAAAATATTTACAGATGCTTGTAGCTTACGCTACTGCTTATTTGCACGGTTCTGTACATTGATGACAGTAAAAAAGCAGTTAGTTACACTCGAGTGTCTGGTGAGGCAACAAAAGTCTCTGACAAAGCAGAGAATAGGAACAATTCAGCTTGAAGAGCGTTATACAATATTAATTTTGCACAGTATTGATGCAAGGAATAATACAGAATTCGAGCTTGCAGACATAGATTCAAAAGGCAGGTGATGAGAAATTAACAGATGTATGAAGTGATTCTGAACACATCATATATTATTATCATTATTATACATTCATTGTCATAAAACTCCGCTCACCAAGAAAATACCGTGCGATTAACGCGAAACTTGAAGAATTGTTATCGAAGGGCAGGCATGCAAATGATTAAAGGTTCGTGCTATTCCGCATGCCTGCGCGTCCGTGATAACATGGACGCACAGGCATGAACTGGACCATGAACTGGTATGAACTGGACCATGAACTGGCATGAACTGGACCGTTCATGATGGTCCAGTTCATAACATTCTTTGCTAATCTTCCGTTTTACCATAATGTGTCAGACACTGTCCTCAATCATGTCCTCATTTTTTAAAACGATATTGTCCTCAAGTTTGCTTTGGAATTGAGGACACGTCCTTTTGTCCACAATTGCGTTCTCAAAAATCTGGTCACCTTAGTGCTAGTGGGATGTGGTCTTACACTTGTGGCTGAGACAGTTGACCAAACATCCCTGCTATCAAGAAAGATTCCTATAAAATTGAAATCATCGATATGACGCACGGGGTCCAAGTATCTGAAATACGTATCGGAAAGAAACGACTATCTCCTAGCCCGTTTAGATCAAGAATGCTGATAAATTCGCGACCCGTGTGTGTGTCTTTGCTTCTCAAACTTCAATGGCGGGCTTATACACCGATGTGTCATTACATTATAACCATCTACCTAACAAGCTGTGGAATACCTTTAGCACGCAAAATAGCTGCTACTCCGCGAGCCATCGATTTAACGAGGTGGCGATAGATATCCTGGGATATCTGGTACCATAATGTCAACAGCAGGCCCGCCAGTTCCTGCACATATCGAGGTGGTGGTGATTTAGAGCGAAACCGCTTTTCCAAGTCGAACCACAAATGTTCGATTAGGTTCATGTCAGGTGAATTCGTAGGCCAGGGCATTAACAGAAAGTCACCAGCATGTTCCTCGAACCGCTCCTTGACGATTTTGGAAGCGTAGCATGGAGCAATACCGTGTTTGTAATGACCATCACCAACAAGGAACACAGTTGCCATGAATGGGGGAACTTGATCCAGAACGATGTTCAGATACCTGACAGCTGTCAGGGATTGTACTATTAGGATAATGGAGCCTAAAGTTTCCCACGAAAACATCGCGCATAGCAGAACACCGCTGCAGCCGGTTTGCTTCCGCCCAACAATGCATCTAGGTGCCATAGCCTCCGTTGGCAATCGGCGAATTCGCGCTCGGCCGTCTACGTGGTGCACCAGGAATCTTGATTCGTCAGACCAAGCCACAGTTTCCCAATCATCCACACCCCAATCTCGATGATCTTGGGTCCATTTAATTCGTTGCTGTGCACCACTTTTGATACGTACTCACTACAGCAGCACGTGAACACCCCACAAGCCGCGCTATTTCAGAGATCGTAGCTCCGAGGGGCGGTGACATCACAATTTGTCTTTTATCAAATTCCGATAAATCTGCAGTTTTTCCCATTCTGTTCCGAACACTCTACCCTTACTAACCGAAAGCCGGTCCTAGGGTTGTATATATACTGCTCTGTGAACTTCACCTGCGCCACCGTTCTGTCTCCAGGCGCGCTCATGTCTCGAGGCTGGGGGTGATCATAATGGAATGGATCATCGGTGTAACTCGTAACTGGACTGACTTCCTCTTAAAATGACATTTGGTGAAGTACTGATCCTTATAACGGAAACTATGATTCTTTGAAGGGGCTGCTTCTAGTAACTAAAAAAGATTATCTACGCCTGATGTATGGGTACAAGAGTTCATTAAGCAATCATGAATAGCTTTGTAATAGCAGTGATAGTGCAAAGCGAATATCATCATTAGGTGGAATTTCTGACAATTTTTTCAATGAAAACATTTTTGTCACGATATAAAAAGACAATCACCCGTATAGTCCAGTCAACGAAGGCTGAAAATGGGCAAATATAAGAAATAAATATGAAAGTTTTGAAACTTGGCACACTTGTTTATAAGTATCTAGGGAAGATTACATCAAACGTCCTGACGAATCAGAGGTGAATTCTAGCCGCCATCTTGAAAAATAGGAACGTGTTTTTGGTTTTTCGTGAATATCTCAAAAACGGTTAATCGTAGCCCAAAAATACTAGTTACAAAATTGAAGCTTACAAAATTTCTTACAAAAAAGGTTCAATTCACTTTTTTTGTACCTCAATAGTTTCTGATATAATCAGGTGTTAATGTTGTACTGTTTCGCTGATCGCTACGTTATCACTACGGTTATTCATACAAATAAGCTAGTGATAAAGTAGCGATCAGCGAAACAGTACAACATTGAATGCAATGCAATAAAATATTCGTGCTGTAAATCAACGAAATACAAGAACTTTGCCTTAGATGCACGATTAGAACTAGTTCTATCGTTAAGTTCTAATCGTGCATCTAAGGCAAAGTTCTTGTATTTCGTTATTTCGTTTATTTCGTCTTGTATTTCGTTCAGTACAACACTGACACCCAATTATCTCAGAAATAATACAAAAAAAGTGAAAGGAAACTTTTTTGTAGGAAATTTTGTAAGCTTCAATTTTGTAACTAATATTTTTGAGCTACGATTAACCGTTTTTGAGATATTCACGAATAACCGAAAAAACGTACTTATTTTTCAAGATGGCGGCTACAGCTCACCTCTGATTCGTCAGGACTTTTGATATAATATTCACTACATACCTATAAACAATTGTGCCAAGTTTCAAAGCTTTCATATTTATTTCATCTGAAAACCTTATTTTGACCGGACTAGTAAGAAAGTAAAAAGCTCATGTAAAATGCATTGAAATGACTACTTACAAAGAATGCGTTGCCGAAGTACTTGCGGCACTAGAAAAGGAAAAGATGCAAATCAAAAATACAGTATAAACAAGTAAAACACTTCAGCTTAAAACGAAAAGAATCTTAATATTTTATGTGAAACGACATTCTCTTTTTACAAGTGAAAATAAAGGAACCTACGTAGTAATTCGTAATGTTCTTATTGCAACCGCATTTAAATGCACATCAAACCAATTAATCATGATCAGCTCTTAACATCCCTGTTAGAACATCAATTATAAAGAAACTCATAAAATCTAGAATGTGACCACAGAATATTCCTAAAAGATTTCGGACGTTCCGTCCTGAAGCGCAAAGAAACTCGATCATAGCACCAACGTTCCCACGCTTTTTTGAGAAGACGTAGGTCGAAGTTTCTTTGACTTTCGGAAAAGATGCTGTTGGAATTCTTCTTTCGCCTTTAAGAAAACATATACAGAGGATGAGTCGAAAGTTTTGCAATATTTGGATCACTTTATGTCTTCATACGTACCTTTACGACGAAAGTAGACTAGCATTCAAAGTATAAACCATCGTGTTGCACCGTCTTTAGCCATCTGTCTGCCAGTTCTTCGATTCCGCGGCGGTACCAGTCCTTGTCCTTCGTGGCGAACAACTCCTTCACTGCAGCTGTGACCTCCTTTTGGTTCAACAAGGCATTGTGTGAACACGGTAATTGGATTCTGGAAGACTGGCACCATGTGGCGTGGTCCAATGAGTCAAGCTACCAGTTACGAGTTGATGGTAGGATTCGGGTGTGGCGCAGACCCCATGAGGCCATGAACCGAAGCTGTCAACAAGGCATTGTGTGAACACGGTAATTGGATTCTAGAAGACTGGCACCATGTGGCGTGGTCCGATGAGTCATGCTACCAGTTGTTACGAGTTGATGGTAGGGTTCGGGTGTGGCGCAGACCCCGTGAGGCCATGGACCCAAGCTGTCAATAAGGCACTGTACAAGCTGGTGATGGTTCCATGCATGTATGGGATGTCTTTACGTGGCACAGTTTGGGTCATGTGGTTTTCGTAAAAACTCCATTAACCGGTAATCGCTTTGTTGTTCTGCTCGGTGACTATTTGTAGGTCTTCATGAACTTCATGTACCCAACAACGATGGGATTTTCCAGGCGAATAATGCACCATGTCATCGGCCCAAGTGTTCCAAAATTGGTTCGAGAAGTATTTTGGACAGTTCGGACGAATGGTGTAGCCACCACGTTTACCCGACGCAAACCCAATAGAGCATTTATGGTACGTGGTGGAAAGGTCCATTTGCACCCAAGATCCTGCACCTACAAATACCAGGGAGGTGTGGGCGGCTGTTCAGACGGCATGGCTCAACATCTCTCCAGAAGTACTCCTGCCTGGAATCTATAAAGTACAATTGACCGTACAATAGTCGATTAGGTGGCGATAGGTACCTTGGGGTATATGATACCATAATGGCAACCGACGTTCCCATAGTTCCCGTACATTTCGGGGTAGTGGTGATTTAGCGCGAACCCGCTTTTCCAAGTCGAACCACAAATGTTCGATTGGGTTCACGTCAGTTAGGTTTGGAGGCCAGGGCATTAACAGAAAGTCACCACCATGTTCCTCGAACCACCTCTTGGCGATTCTGGCAGTGTGGCATGGCGCATTATCCTGTTGGTAATGGCCATCACCGGCAGGGAACACAGTTGCAGTGAATGGGTGAACTTGGTTCGCAACGATGTCCACGTACCTGACAGATGTCAGGGATTTTACTGTTGCGACAATGGGGCCTAAAGTATCCCAAGAAAATATCGCCCACAGCATGACACCGCAGCAGGCTGCATGTTTCCGTCCAACAGTGCATTCAGATGCCATAGCCTGCGTTGGTAATCGGCGTATCCGTACTCGGCCGTCTATGTGATGCACCAGATATCTTGATTCGTCAGACCAGGCCACATTCTCCGAATCATCCACGGTCCAATCTCGATGATCTTGGGTCAATTTCATGCGTTGTTGACGATTACGTGTTGTGAGCATGGGGACCCGGCTGTGTCTTCGGCTACGCGGGCTCATGCGCAGAAGGCTGTGATAGACTTTGCGCTGTGACACATTGCCTCTATCACCACTGTTGTAGCTGCGGGTGATTTGTCGCATTGTGGCCCTGCGGTCACTGTGAACAATGCACGACGATATCCTCTCCCCTCTGGCATCAATGAGCTGCGGACGAGACACGGTTTTACGACGGTTCTTCGTTTAGCCATCTGTGCACCACTTTTGATACGTACTCACTACATCATCACGTGAACAACCCACAAGCCGCGCCCTTTCAGGGACTGTAGTTCCGAGGCGTCGTGCCATCACAATTTGTCCTTCATCAAACTCCGATAAATCTGCAACTTTTCCCCATTCTGACTCCGAACGCTCTGCTAATCGAAAATCGGTCCTCAGGTTGTATATATACTGCTCTGTGAACTTCACCTGCACCACCGTTCGGCCTCCAGGCACGCTCATTTGTCTAGGCTGGGGGTGTTCATAGTGGAATGACTCATCGATGAATCTGGTTATACATACTGGGGCGGGTAGTGGGCTTCTGATTGCACCCTTGCGTTGGAATGTTCGCATCTATAAGACGTCTGTTCCGTTCATTATTTTGCATTGGATTGGTTCTCTTCCTTTTGTGTAACCGCTGCGTTAAACAGAGGGTTAACTATGTCCGGGTTTTAGATGCTCGTTGGAGCTCGTTGAACTCCAAAAATAGAGAAAAATAAAAGTACCTACTAATGATATCTTGGTCATTTACAGGCCGCGATTGACAAACTGTATTTGTTTCCTATGATCAACTGAATGTCAAAGTCAAAATAATTCCTCATCTCCACCACTTAGAGATAATGATGAGATATGCAACATTTTTTTCGGATACGGATGCACTGGGTGTTCATCCTTTCTGCTGCTTGGAGGTCTGCCTAAAGGGTGTCATCTCTGCTTAGTTTCCAGTACACCTGTGTTGCCTTACAGCCCATTAGTTTTTCTAATTCCTATTCTTCCCATATCTTTTGTAAATCTTTTCACATTACAGCAACAGTTTCAGTTCCCTTTTATTCTCACGAAATATTTTTCTGTTGCATTTTTTTAGGTAAAGATGCTTAACCTGTTCATCATATGGTAGTTCTTACAAATCTATACCAGCGCAGTTCTGTACTCTTAAAATAGGTAACCAAATGCAAGTTATAGAAATCATTTGTTTTAAGATTTTTTTTATTTAAACAATAATTGTTCATTATGTTCAGATTCTTGTTCCTACTAAACCCATTGTTTCTAGCACAGGTAATAAATAATGATTAAGACTTCCACATACTTACTGCGAACATGTCAGGCATAGGCTTCTCGCACAATTTCCCGAAAGAAGACATAACTTTTGAACCAGTAGCAGTGTACGGTATGCCATTGCAGTTATAAAACACCCAGTCGATTAAAGATAAATCCTTTTGAGGAAAAAAATACTTTCATGATTTCAAATACACAAATGATCACTTAAGCATGAATCAAGACAAATATCAACATTTCACTCTCTCTCTGTCTCTCTCTTTCTTTCTTTCTCTCTCTATCTCTCTTTCCCTTTCTCTCATTTCTACTCTATCTCTTTGTTTCTCTTTCTCTCTCTCCTACTCTCTTTCAATTTCTTTCTCTCTCTCCTACTCTCTTTCAACTTCTTTCTCTCTCTCTCTTTCTTTCCTTTTCTCTCGTTTCTACTCTATCTCTTTGTTTCTCTTTCTCCCTCTCCTACTCTCTTTCAATTTATTTCTCTCTCCCTCTCCTGTCTCTCTCTTTCTTTTTATCTTTTTCTCTTCCGCTCTCTTTCTCTCTCTTTCTCTCTCTTCTTTTCTCTTTCTCGTACTCTCTCTCTCAAGTTCTCTTCCTTTTTCTCTCTCTGTATCTCTCCCCTCTCTGTTTCTCTCTCCCCTCTCTGTTTCTCTCTCCCTATCTCTTTCTTTTTCTCTCTCTTTCTTTCTCTTTCTCTCTCTCTATCCTACTCTCTCTCTTTTCTATTCTCTTTCTCTATCTCCTACTCTCTCTCTCAATTTCTCTTTCTCTCACTTTCTCTCTGTCCCCTCTCTCTTTCTCTCTGTCTTTCTTTCTACCTCCTTTTCTTTCTCCCTCTTTTTCTCTCTAATTCTCTCTCACGTCTTTCTTTCTACCTCCTTTTCTTTCTCCATCTTTTTCTCTCCCTTTCTCTCTCCTGTCTTTCTTTCTTTTTCTCTCTCTCCTACTCTCTCTCTCTTTCTTTCTCTTCCTCTCTCTCCTACTCTCTCTCTCTCAATTTCTTTCTCTTTCTTTCTTTTTCTCTCTCTTCCCTTTCTCTCTCTTTCTGTCTCTCCCTTTCTTTCTCTCTCATTCTCTCTATCCCTTCTCTTCTTTTTCTTTCTCTCTCTCTCTCTCCTTTTCTCTCTCTCTCTCTCTCTCTCTCTCTGTCTGTCTCTCCCGTTCTTTCTCTCTCATTCTCTCTATCCCCTTCTCTCCTTTTTCTTTATCACTTCTTTATGGCTCTCTTTTTCTCTCTCTCTCTGTCTCTCCCTCTCTCTTTCTCTCCCCTCTCTCTTTCTCTCCACCTCTCTCTTTCTCTCCCCTCTCTCTTTCTCTCTCTCTGTCACACTGTTTCTCTCTCTCTCTCTCTCTCTCTCTCTCTCTCTCTCTCTCTCTCTCTCTCTCTCTCTCTCTCTCTGTATATACGCAAACACTGTATAACTCTGTGATGTTTATGAGAATATATCGTAATACATGAAAGAAAAATTAAGCAAGCATATTTTATAAAGCCATACAGTTTTCACATTTTAACCCACAAAAGATATTCATACAATCTTTTATGTCTACACTGAAGCACCAAAAGAAAATGGGAAAGGCGCTGCCATTTCTATTACATGCCACCATATCCATTTGGTGGTTGGTATCGTCCGCGAACGACGTATATTTGGAGAGATATCTCAGCAAGCTCAAGTAGTAGCATTAGCAGTTCAGATGCCAGCTTATCGTGATTTAAACCATTTCGAACGTGATATGATAGCCAGCGCCCGGGAGATGGATTACTCCATCTCGGAAATTACCACGAAAATTTGGATTTATATGGTCAACAATTTCAAGAGTGTACCTGGACCACACAAACTGAGGTAAAACATCCAGAGTGCAAGAGCTGTGTGGCCGTAGAAAAGCCCTGGACAATCGTGGACTGCGGCGTCTGGCACGCATCGTGACATCTGCCCAGCGTGCAACATTGCGGCAAATAACAGCGTAATTCAATGCGGGCGGCTAGTACTAGCATCTACGTTTGAACAGTGCAACGCTCCCTGTGTGCTACGTGGTTCCTCAGCATCCGGGTGCCGTTGCTGACCCTACGAAACAAGGCTGTGCTCCCTCGCCTGGTCTCGGAAACACCGGCATTGGCGGAAGATGACTAGAAAAGTGTAGTCTAGTCTGACGAATCGCGAGATCAACTGTTTCTGGCAGATGGGCGACTCCAGGAGTTGTGACAACCCCCATGAGACAATGGATCCCGCATGCTTACAAGGCTGACTGCGGCTCTGTTATGGTGTGTGGTGTTTCCAGCTGGCACGCACAAGGAACCCTTTTACTTGTGAAGACCGCTCTGACCGGTGGAGGGTACGTAACCATCCTTGGGGATCATTTGCATCCCTTCATGTCACGCAACCACTCTGACGAGTGCGATCTCTTTCAACACGACAATGTGTCACCGCACAAGTGCTCAGTCTCCCGATTATGGCTGTGGAAACATCACATGTAGTTTGACATCCTGACTTGGCCCCCTCGTTCGCCGGATTTAAACGCCATCGAACACATTTCGGACGCTACTCAACGTGCCGTCAATGCCAGGAATGCTCATCCGGCGAATATTACGGAACTGTGGGACGTTCTTCAGGAAGCATGGTATGCACTGTCTCCACAGTACTACAAAGAGCTCCGTCGCGTTGCTGCCGTTATCCGATCGCTAGGAGAACCAACGCGGTATTAGGGAGGTATTCCAGCTTTTAAGGACCAACGCGGTATTAGAGAAGTATCCCAGCTTTTAAGGACCAACGCGGTATTAGAGCGGTATCCCAGTTTTTAAGGACCAACGCGGTATTAGAGAGGCATCCCAGCTTTTAAGGACCAACGCGGTATTAGAGAAGTATCCCAGTTTTAAGGACCAACGCGGTATTAGAGAAGTATCCCAGTTTTCAAGGACCAACGCGGTATTAGAGAGGTATCCCAGTTATTAAGGACCAACGCGGTATTAGAGAAGTATCCCAGTTTTTAAGGACCAACGCGGTATTACAGAAGTATCCCAGTTTTCAAGGACCAACGCGGTATTAGGGAGGTATCCTAGTCTTTAAGGACCAACGCGGTATTAGAGAAGTATCCCAGTTTTTAAGGACCAACGCGGTATTAGAAAAGTAACCCAGTTTTTAAGGACCAATGAGGTATTAGAGAGGTATCCCAGCTTTTAAGGACCAACGCGGTATTAGAGAGGTATCCCAGTTTTTAAGGACCAGTGCGGTATTAGAAAAGTAACCCAGTTTTTTAGGACCCACGCGGTATTAGACAGCTATCCTAGTCTTTAAGGACCTACGCGGTATTAGACAGGTATCCCAGTTTTTAAGGACCAACGCGGTATTAAAGAGGTATCCCAGTTTTTAAGGAACAACACGGTATTAGAGAGGCATCCCAGTTTTTAAGGACCAACGCGGTATTAGAGAGGTGTCCCAGTTTTTAAGGACCAACGCGGTATTATAGAGGTATCCCAATTGTTTTGCCATTTCAGAGTATTTTTCCATTAAATAAAATTTCGTCTACACAACATATTATTATTATGTCACGTGTCTATCAATGAAGATATTTTATGAAACTGCCCGTGTATGAAGAAAAATCAGAATAAGAAATTCGACATTTTAAGATTCGAACACGATCAGAAGAAGCACACAGAATATAAAAATGAATGCAACAATTTCGTAGACAACACAACACTGCAAAATTCATACTTAAAGACATATAATTTTTTTTTCGACTCATGAACTGACTGTCTTATCGTTTCCTTTCGTGTAGTACGCATCTATCTGTGCTGACATCGGGCTACCTTACGTTCCTTGTGTTTTACGAGGGTTGTACCGAAAGCAATGTAAACGTGGGAATAACTTTTTTATTAACTGACAGAGGTCGTTCAAATTGCACATGTTGGTGGAGAAAGTCTTTCTCTATACAGAGGTACTACTCAACATAGTCTTCATCGCAAGCGATGCATTTGCGCCACCGTTGAACCCAACTCTCGAATCATCTTTGAAAAAATTCAGGTGTGGACTGTTGTACCCACTTCGTCACATCCACTTTCACCTCGTCTGTGTCTTCAACTCGTTGTCCCTGGTGACTGTCCTACATTGGACTGAACAGGTGGAAGTCGGAGGGCGCCAGATCTCAGCTGTGCGATGGATTGGAGACCACCGACCAGCCTGATTTGCAGATCGTCTGATTTCCTGCCAGAGATGTGTGTGGTCTCGCATTGTCATGGTGAATGTGGATCCTTTTCAGAATCTTGTTCGGTCTCTTCCTCCTTATGGCTTCTCTAAGCTTCTTGAGTGTCTCGATGTACCGTTCGATGGTAAAACAGTCACTGACTTTCTGTGCTGATCGCTGGCTCTTGAACTTCTTACTTAGGCCTTGGTGAAGAGGTGTGACGCCATTCCATGGATTCATTCTTCGTTTCCGGATCGTAAAGATACCTCCACGTTTCATCCCCGTCACCAGATCGTAAAAAACCCTGTCTTCATTAACCTCAAACGCTACCAGCAGATCAGACATTACTTCCACACTTCTGTCCTTCAAATCGAGTGTCAACTGCCGAGGTACGTGCCCATTTTGCGCACCCTTTACGATACCCTACGTCTTCCACCGTCTTCTGTGTGACATTATGACCACAATTCAGTTGTGCAACAGGCTCAACTGAATTCAACCAACGTGACCTCGTTTCTCGTCTCTCCGCGGGAATCAATTCAACCACTCACTGATGATTCGTATCAGTGGTCGCAAATGATGGTCTTCCACTGCGTGGTTTGTCTTCAATGCTGGTTCCCCATTCTTTAAACTTCTTCATCCATCTATGCACCTTCCTCTTGTCAATGGTGACATCTCCGAAAACATTTTGTAGCCTTCTGTGCATGTCGGGCAGTCTGCACCCTTCCTGCACAAGAAATCAATGATGGCACGTTGCTTCTGCTTACAATCAATTATTTACCTGCAATGGAGAAGAAGGGTTACTGTAGAGGAAGAGTTCCTCTGCCAACATGTGCAATTTGAACGACCTCTGTCAGTTAATAAAAAAGTTATGCTCACTTTTGCATTACTTATGGTATAACCCTCGTATTTCTAATTTTTAGAAAAAAATGAGGAAGGAAATACGAGGCGGTAGCACAAGAAAAAATGTTGACATTTGATAAGACATTAGCACTCGTCAGCGTATTTGCATCAGCTGTGAGAAGATATATAAGGGCCGCCTCGGTGACCGAATGGTCAGAGGCGCAAAGTTTCAGCTAAGCACTCTAGCTGAGCCTGAGTTGAACCCGGAAATGAGCCATGGATGTTGTGCTTGCAGTGGCGGCCGGTGACTACGTGCTGCCGTGCTGCAGCACGCTAAAAAATTTTGAATTCAGATTCGCATTGTTTATTGTAGCTGAAAGCCTGAAATTTCATGTATATGATTTGCTGCCAGCACAAAATCTGATTTTTAGACGGGCCGTAATCATCATTTGGTCTGTGGTGTCGGATAGCACACGGTAATAACAGCGTGGTTCTGCTGTCGCCTACCCGATCGGTCTTTTGTGCTGCAAACCGAGAAGCACGACCCCAACAGCGCGTCATTCCTGCCTCCTACACCACACACCTCTTGGGGGTCCTCTTGTCAAACCGGCCACAAAGGTTTCCAGGTGCTGTATTTCTCTCAGCACAATATAAGATCGCCGACAGCAAACGAAGACCCCCACCTCCCTCTTTCTCCCATCTGAACTGGGAGCAGGGCAGTTGACCAATGGAATAGAGGGAAAAGTTATCTGATTGTTTGTTTGTTTTGTGCTCTCATAACGTTTGCTTGATCAGTCAGTTAAAATCTATCTGTGCTTCTATTTTTTTTTGTCCTTTATTATGTGGTTTCCGTAAACTTTTTCGGGAAGGGCTAAAACTAAAGCTTGATCCATATGCAATTTATTATCTACGTTCTTTTTTTTTTCTTTTTTCTTTTGCATTTCATAAACTCTTTACTTGTGCAATACGTTGAGTAATTTCGTTCATTAATATATAATTAATTCATATTTAAGCTTTCAAAGTGCATTAAAAATCGCAAATAATAAAGTTGCAAGAGTGATTGACTGAATTGTATATTGAAGCACACTGTAAAAAAGTGTCGTATTAAAAATATGAAACTGAATAAAAACCTATTTTAAAATAAATAAATAAATAAATAAATAAATAAATAAAATGAGTAAATAAATAAACTTTCGTTCTTTTTACAGAACTTTGATTTTGTTCTCGGCTATTTTCCACGATGATCAAGATCTGATAATGTTTTCTAGGCAACTGAAGTCGGGGAAGATTAATCAAGCCGTATATTCTGCAAAATATTGGGCTTACTACTCTGTCGAACATACAATTACAAATTTAACCATTAACGCCAAAGAGATGAACAAAATGAATAATCATATTAATTTATATGTAATTACACAAATCTGCTCTCGGGTATTTCCCCCGATGATCAAGATGATCCCATAACCCAATTCTTAAAGCCTTTAGTGAAAGCGGTAGTGGGGGCGGAGGAGGGGTCGCAGACCGCGTGTAAATCGGTAAGTCGCAGCACGTACACTCTCAGGAGCACGAGCCGCAGCACGTACACTCTCAGGAGCACGAGCCGCAGCAGCATACACTCTCAGGAGCACGAACCGCAGCACGTACACTCTCAGGAGCACGAGCCGCAGCAGAACGTACACTCTCAGGAGCACGAGCCGCAGCAGAACGTACACTCTCAAGAGCACGAGCCGCAGCACGTACACTCTCAGGAGCACGAGCCGCAGCAGCACGTACACTCTCATGAGCACGAGCCACAGCAGCACGTACACTCTCAGGAGCACGAGGCGCAGCAGAACGTACACTCTCATGAGCACGAGCCGCAGCACGTACACTCTTAGGAGCACGAGCCGCAGCACGTACACTCTCAGGAGCACGAGCCGCAGCACGTACACTCTCAGGAGCACGAGCCGCAGCACGTACACTCTCAAGAGCACGAGCCGCAACACGTACACTCTCAGGAGCACGAGCCGCAGCACGTACACTCTCAGGAGCACGAGCCGCAGCAGTACGTACACTCTCAGGAGCACGAAAATGTCGTTTTGGGCCAAATTTCATATTTTGTAAAAATGCATTCATTTGAAAGCCACATTTTTCAAGATTCCAAAACTGCCTTTGTTTTTTGTCTACGATGAATAGATACAGAGTTATAGCAATCGGAATATTTAAACCCAGGTGTCAAACGAACGGGAAGTGACACTTGAAAGGCTGGAAGTTGGGAAATAATTTAGGTTAGTCTTACATAAAATTGTAGTAGAAAATATTTTGTACAAGGTTTTACGGATCTGGCAGTACTTTAGGTACAATTATGTGATTCAATTTATGTTTGCGAGGGCGACAAACATAAACATACTTTTCATCCCATCAAAACTGTCTTTTAAACTTTAATCGCGTTTTTTTGCAGGATGAGATTTTCGTCCCGAACTCTTTACGGAACACCTGATAACTGCAAAAGGTATGTAAATAAATTGATGAAACTTGGTATACATCTTTATTACAATGTTGTGCATGCAATGAACTAAATGTTTTGCTGTTTGTCAGTTCAAAGTCAGGTTATAGCTATTTACATTCAACATAGTGAAGAAATTTATCGAAAATTCACACTAATGCATGTAGGACTGAGTGTATCTCAGCAGTGTTTAGAAACATCATTTACATTTTTGTTCACTGCATAGATAATAGTCATGCGCAAATCCTGATGAAAAAAATGCTATCATATATCTGTAACTTTTTTATGTAGAGCGTTTACCGTAAACGACATATTTCCTTAAATGTTTTCACCAATTTCTCAAAAATTTATATTGATATCATTTTTTTTTCAACGTTTATGTGTTTCTGTGTGTTAGCCTTCCTAAAGGAAATTGCCCATTCTTGCATTTTTTTCAAAAAAAGTGCTCCCAACTTAGTAGGTAGGATACCTTACAACTAAGATTAGTGTAACGATACGAGGAATCCTAATTTCTTGGCGTAGAGTAGAAATCAAAATTGCCCAGTTTTCGCACATCAACCAGGTGGCTTTTTCAAGGATGGTAGACAGCTAACTGCAAACTAGATAATAGAACACTTCAACAATTTGAAAGCGGTGACTTGAGTAGACAGTAAACGAATAGGCGCAAATGTGATCAGTCATTCAAAAAAACGAGGTCACGTTGGTTGGGCACGCGGTACCGTGCTAGAAAACGCAGCATTATTTGAAGAACTGAAGAACTGATTCGAAATGCGTGGCAACTATTGAGAGACGCGGTCATTGCAAGCCTCGCTGCTGGTCAAGATTTCCAAGGTTTCGCGAATGGCAGTAGATTTGGGTGTGGAGGCTGGAGCCACTTTCTTTATATCACTCCATTTGTGCCAAATACACTACAATATCTGGACGGCTCCAAGCGATACTACATTGGAATGACCAAACGTTCGTTTGGAATTAGAATCAACGAACATAAAAGGGATACAGAAGACGGAAAATAAACATCTGCCCTATCATGAGAAGTCGAGTTCAAGTTCTCTGATCCTATGTGGAATGATATAACGAAATTAGCTTCATACTCCCATGGGCGCCTGCAGGACATTTTACAAGGGGGTCAAGTGTAATTAATTAAGGTTTGGCTAATATGTAGAAAACAGTAATTCGTGAAAATAAAAGATTAATACTATTACTATTACTACTACTTACTTTCTGCACTAGAACACTACTACTATTATTATTATTATTATTATTAATTGATGTTACTCTTGAAGAAAGTCTACGTTAGTAATAGTCATGTATTGTCATGTACATTGGTAACTGTTTTCAAAATAATGAACAGTGTCGAGCTGGGCCACGCCAAGCCTTTTAAGTTCAGCACACATCACCTTCAGCGGAATTTGTTTGGGTGTACTACCTTACGGTTTGCTAGGTTTTCCGCTTTCACGTTATCCTTTTCTAATTCCAAATTTCCAATAAAATTGGGATATTAAATTAAACGTTCCAAACTCCATCTTTCCTTGCGGTCCAATTCTGTGAGTGTAAAAAAAAAAAGTAATAAATAAAATAAAATAAAAGGGAAAATAATTCTACAGTGGGGTCAAGGGACCCCTGTGACACCCACCCCCCACCGTCGGCACCCATGCATACTCCACACCCAAATCTACTGCCATTCGCGAAACCTTGGAAATCTTGGCCAGCAGCGAGGCTCGTAGTGATAGTGTCTCTCTTGAGTTGCCACGCATTTGGAATCAGTTCTTCAAATAATTCTGTTGGGGTGGCGCAGTGGTCTAAGCGATGGCCTCTGATCATTCGTCCGAGAGGGGTCCGGGTTCGAATCCCGGTGAGGCATGGATGTTGTGTTTGTCTTACGGCACTGGCTCTCTCCCTTCCCTGGAACCAGTGCCCTAAATTAGGGACGGGCGACTGCTTATAGCCCATTGAGTTGCTCACGGTGGTCGTTAAACCTCCAATCAAAAAAAAAAAAAAATATATCTTCTTACTGAACGAAATGTTATTTTTCCCGCTGAATGAGATCTGGCAATGAGTGTAAGTCATGACGTGGAGGTTCGGTTATGTGAGTAGAGCTTCGTTCATGTGCAAGGAGCTACGTTTTATTGAGTAGCTGTGTGTCCGGTGAAGTGTATGTTGGATCATATCAGGAGTTTCCCTAATAAAAAGTTGTTTTAGTAAGTACGTTTTTCTCAGTTCATAGTTTTGTCAGACCTCTGTCTGGCTGTTAGGTTTATTTCATTAGTCGTTATTATTAACAACCAGCATAAGACTTTATTCATCTTAATTACTACTACAACATTACTAGCAGTTAAAAGCTTGTTCATTATTATTACTACACTACTAGCAGGAAAGTTTATTCATGATATAATTAACACAACAAGCATTAGAAGAAGCTTAGAAGAAGCTTTGAATTCATTATAGCTGTTTTTTAGGATGACGGCGGTGTCATTCTTCTTGATTTTCTGGAACGTGGTTGTTCCGTGACCAGCGAGAGGTACATTGAGACACTCAAGAAGCGTAGAGAAGCCATAATGAAGAAGAGACCGAAAAGAATCTGAAAAAATAGGATCCACATTCACCGTGACAATGCGAGACCACACATATCTTTGGCAACAAATCAGGCGATCAGCAAATCTGGCAAATCGATGCCCCTCCCCCATCCACGGTACAGCCCAGATCTGGCGACCTTCGGCTACCACCTGTTTGGTACAAGTACAGTCTCCGGGGACAACGATTTGATGACACAGACGACGTGAAAGTGGCTGTGAAGAAGTGGGTACAACCTGTGGCGTAACCATATCTGGAGTGGGGGTCCGACCACACATACACACATTATATATATACATATATCAGAGCTGCAGAGTATGATCCAGGAACTTGCTGACAAGAGTAAAGAAGTGGGATTAAAAATGAACTTTCAGAAGACAAAAACGATGTACAATGCTTTTACAAGAAATGAAGATTTATCGATTCATGGGGAAAAGCTGCAGATAACCGATACCTACATTTATCTAGGACAGCAGATATCAAATGAGGGTCACATTGATGAAGAAATTAATCGGAATATAAAGCTCATTTCGAGAGCTTTTGGAAGAAACAGTATAATTTTCAAGAGCAATATGCCATTATGTCTTAAAAGAAAAGTGTTTGATCAATGCATCCTTCCGGTGCTTACGTATGGTGCAGAGACGTGGGCCTTAACTAAAAGAGACATACAAAGACTGCACACAACTCAAAGTAGCATGGAGAGGTGCATGCTTGGTGTAACTAGAAGAGATAAGAAGAGGAACTCGTGGATCCGAAAAATGACAAGAGTGGAAGACATCATGTTCAGAATCAAATCCCTGAAATGGCAATGGGCTGGACATATTGCCAGAAGGGCATACCATCGATGGACAGCCCAAATTTTAGACTGGATTCCAAGGGATAGGAAAAGACCCAGAAAAAGACCACATGGAAAATGGGTGGATGAAATTCGAAAATGTGCGGGAGTCCAGTTTTGTGGGTATGCCGTAACATGGAGGAGACTGGTACGAGACAGATCATTGTGGAAGAAACTTGGGGAGACTTTCATCCAGCAGTGGATTAATAACGGTTGGCAATGTTGATTATATATATATATATATATATATATATATATATATATATGAGGAACCCCGACTAAAAATCAGCTGGGGTCCTGACTCCTCCCCCCCCCCAGTGGTTACGCCTATGGGTACAACAGTCCCCACCTGAATTTAAGAGGATTCAAGAATTGGGTTTAACGATTTCGCAAATGCATCGCTTTGCACCATCGTTAAACCCAAATGTAGGTATCGGTACCAACAAGTAATTGGACCCCGGTGATAGCAAAGGAAAACGAAGTTTATTCACCTTCAATAGTTGGTGGAGCCTCCATGAGCGGTGATTACAGCTGCGACCTTCCGGGACATACTCTCAACCAGGCGTTGTACGACGGCTAGCGGTATTTTCTTCCACTCGGCTTGGAGAAGACAGGTCAGTTCCTTCACCGATTTCGGACGGTGGGGGCACCCCTTACGTCGACGCTCCAACTCGTCCCACAGGTGCTCGATAGGGTTAAGGTCCAGGCTCTGCGCGGGCCAGTCCATTCGATTAACCCCATTGTCACCATACCAAGCCATGGTAGATCTCGCAACATGACAGGTGGCATTGTCATCCTGCAAGTAACATGGGTCCACCCCGTAAGACTGCCACAACGTAGGACGCGCATGGCCATCCAAAATGGTGCAGTAGGTCTCGGCGTTGAGTCTACCAGGAGTTGTGACCAAGGGTCCCGTGCCATACCAGGAGAAACACCCCATAGCATAATTCCACCGCCGCCGAACTTCACAGTTGGCACAATACATTCCGGCAGGAGACGTTCTCCAGGCAGGCGCCAAATCCAGACTCTGCCATCCGAACGGTAGAGGGTGAACCTTGATTCGTCGCACAAGAGAACTCGTTTCCACTGTTCAACGGTCCACTGTCGACGTTCTTTGCACCACTTTAGCCGAGCAGCGCTATCGGACTTGGTGATCAAAGGCTTGTGGGCGGCAGCACCTCCATGATAACCGAACAGATGGACTTTCTTACGGACGGTATTCATCGAAAGAACACTCCCGGATGCCTGTTGAAACTCCTCGCGGATGTGGCCCATCGATTTGGTGTGGTTCTTCCGAATTTCTCTGGCCAGCACCCGTCGGCCTCAAACTCCCAGTTTTGTGGGTCTGCCGGGTCGGGGCACATTCCGACAGTCACCTCTCATCTTTCACTTGCCAATCACATAGGCCACTGTCGATTTTGGGTACTTCAACACGCTGGATATGTCACGTATGGATCGGCCATTTCTGTGATACCCGACGATTACATCTTTCTCGAAATCAGAGAGCTCCGTACTGCGAGGCATCTTGCATGCGACTGGTTGCGTTGTTGTTTCCCACATGATATTCAATGGCGGCGGTCGTGACGTGTATCAGGACAGCAGATATCGTCGATTGGAGGGGTGTCCAAATACTTGTTGGTAGATAGTGTATGTTGAGTAGCACATTTGTATAGAAAATGAGTTACTCTACCAACATGTGCAATTTGAACGACCTATGTCAGTTAACAAAAAAGTTAGGCCTACTTTTGCATTACTTTGGGTATAACCCTCGTATAAAGGAGGGTACGAAATTTAATGTTGAAGTGCGCGATATTCTTATATCTTGAAGATACTATCTGCTATTTCTGTTTCATCATCACAGGTTCGACGCGCATTTCGAATTCCACTCATCGTCAAAAAAAATAGTTGCACCCAGAAGGACGTGTGATTGCAATGCTATTCGGGAGGAAGGTATAGGTTACCAGGAACAATAAATGATTAAACATTGAGACTGATATTTACAATATTTATTGAACTACACGCCAATAAGTAGTGTCTCTCAGTATGGTGTCGGGCAGCCATGTTTGCTCACACAGCATGCCAGATGTCTCGGCATGGAGTTGTACAGGTTCATAATGGTGTCCTGCGATAAGCCATCCCATGCAGCTTGAATCTTCTCACGCAGTTGCTGAAAATTGTACGGTAGGGTGGAGTGCGGATAGCGCATACAATTGCATTCCACACATTTTCAATCGGCGGTAGGTTTGGTGATGCGGTTGGCCATGGCATAGCGTCGGTGCCTTGAAAGCAAGCTCTAGAGACAGCAGCATTATGCGAACGAGGGTTGTCCTATTGGAAAATCGCACCAAAGTGATCGTTCAGAAAAGGTAGAGCCACTGGTTGCGGGACCTCATGAACGTAACGTCGGGCTGTCAAAGTTCTTGTAATGAACACCAAAAGAGATCTGGCATCGTAAGCAATTTCACCACATACCATGACACCGGGCCTTCTGGATGTATGACGTTCAACAATAAACCGTTCATCTTGGCGCTGACCATGGTGCCTCCACACAAGGATTCGCTGGTCGTCTCCTCCAAGACAAAAGCGGGACTCGTCACTGAAGATCACCTGCAGCCATTCTGAGTCGCTCCATGACAGTCTGGCACGACACCATTGCTGTCTTTGGTGACGATGCACTGGTGTTAAGGGAAGTCGTCGTAACTGTCTGCGTGCATGGAAGTCGTCGTAACTGTCTGCGTGCATGTAGTCCTACATCGTGCTGGCGTCTGCCAATAGTGCTGGTACTAATCGAACGATGCATGGAGGGCACCACTGCTCGCTGCATATCCGCAATTGTGGCTGTTGGTTCATTCCGCGCATGTCAGACAACCTGTCGGTCCTCTCTTTAAGTGGATCGTCTAGGTCTCACTGACCCTTCCTGTTTCTGCTGCGAGCGTTGTTTTATCCACTGCCGCCAACAGCGTACTACAGTGAAATCACCGGCATGTTCATGAAACTAATTCTGTACAATACAAGCACTATGGCAGGACGCAATATCTTGTTGAAAGTAGCCATCGCCATTGGGATAAACCATCCACATGACAGGATGCACTTGGTCCGCAAAGATGTTTAGATATGATGTGCCAGTCAAACGTTGATCAACACGAATTAAAGGGCCCAAAGCATGCCAGGAAAACATTCCCCAAACCCTAACGTTGCCTCCACCAGCTTGAAGAGTTGTAGCAATGCATTTGGGGTCCATGCTTTCGTGCTATTTCAACCAAATTCTCACTCAGCCATCGGCATGGTGAAACTGAAAACGTGATTCATCGGACCACATAATTCGTTTCCAATTATCGACTGTCCAATCCTTGTGCTCCTGTGCAAACTGGAGACGTTTTCTCTTGTTAACTGCAGACAGCATAGGTGTTCGAACAGGCCTTCGGCTGCCATATTCCTTCCGATGCAATGTACGGCGAACAGTGCGTGCAGAGATCATTTGAGGGGATCCTTAATTAAGATAGTCTGTAATTAGCTGCACTATTGCCCTTCTGTTGTCTGTTACCAGTCTGGACACTCTCCGTTCCGCCCGAGCAGTCACGAATCGATGACGACCACACGTTGAACGTAGAGACCCAGTTTTTTTGGCTGACAGTCCAGTCTTTAAACACTTTAACAACAGCTGCTCTGGAACATTTCGCGAATGCGGTGGTTTCGGTGATACTCGCTCCATGGCTCAGAGCTCCTACAATCATCCTACGTTGAAAGTCCGTCAAATCGCATTTTTTACCCATCTCGTCACCCAAAAATCACTTCTACTACTGTCTGAAGCACTAAGCTTTCCCTTTTTATACTAGCCTCGCCCTCTGGTGGCAACAGCGTGCAGCCATAGCTCATTTGCTTAAAACTGTCAGGTGGTCACACTAAAGTGGCCACTCAGTGTATAGCTGGCCAGGCACAGCGTTACGACCCCTCCTTGCTTGCGTCAGATGCTAGGCCGAGCGTGACACTTGAATCATTTGCATATTTGAATCATTTACATATAGATGCCAAACATACTTGAATCATTTGCATATACACTGGTGTGCAAAAATTAAGAACGAAGAGGAGAAATTAGCATAACAGCGTAACGAGCAGGCAAAACGGACCGAAAGACCACTCAGGAGATAGACTAGGGTCCGGTACGGTAGGGCATGCGCATGTATGCAGCATGACGTAAGAGGAGGGTGTCGGAAGGGTATAAAGCACACGGGCGGTGTACGCTCAGCGATTCGGTGAAAGCTATTGTACGGTGTACATCGGTTTGAACGACTTCGAGTTGCTGCCACCGTGTGATATGGCCACCAGGCAATCCAGTAGACGACATCTGGATGACTTTATCCGAGGTCGCGTCATTAGGAAGTTGGAAGAAGGTCGAAGTGTGACTAGTGTGGCCGAGGAGTTCGGGATCGCTCACAGCATCGTTTCACGAGCTTGGAGAGCATTTTAAACGACAGGAACAGCTGTCCGAGAGTTTAGCAGTGGTCGTTCACGAGCAACCACAGCGGTGGACGACCGGTATATAATCTTACAGGCGAGAAGAGACAGACGGAAGACAGCGGGAGAAATCGAAAGGCACATGCAACAGACAACTGGACGTCCGTTATCGCGTTTTACCGTGGCCAGGAGGCTGCACAAAGGTGGTCTATTTGTACAACGACCAGTACGGTGTGTGCCATTAACGCCTGCTCATCGGAGAACGCTGTTTCTGTGATGCCAGGAACACAAGAACTGGACAAATCAGCAATGGGGTCGACTTCTCTTTACGGATGAGAGACGATTTAATCTGACTAGCGATTCTGGACGTATACACATCTGGAGAGAGCAGGGAACACGCAAACACACCTCCAACATCATGGAAAGGGACCGGTTTGGAGGTGGCGGAGTTCTTGTTTGGCGCGGTATCATGCTTGGTAGCCGGTACTGACCTCCACATCTTTCAAGGAGGTTTAGTCAGTGGTGTCCGCTATTGTACCGAGGTTCTCCTGCCTCACGTGCGTCTGTTTAGAGGTGCTAAGGGTCCTGAGTTCCTCTTCATGGACGACAACGCTACACCTCATCGTACAGTGGCTGTCGCAGAGCTGTTGGAGAGTGAAAATATTCAACGCATGGATTGGCACGCAAGGTCCCCGGACATAAATCCAATCGAACACGTGTGTGACCTTCTCGGGAGACGCTTGGCAGCACGTCACCAGCCGCCAGCAACAATTCCGCAGCTGCGATTGGCGCTACAAGAGGAATGGGCAGTGATGCCTCAACAGCTCCTTGACAACCTCGTCCTCAGCATGGACAGAAGTTGTAAATCCTGCAACGCAGTCAGGGGTGAACATATCCTCTACTAAAGACTGGATTTTTCTTGGCAGCCACCTGTCAAATGGACGATTCTCTCTTCTGTCCAGTTGTGCTCGAAGCTACCTTTTCAATAAAGTGCCTTTGTATCGTCTGGATTCCTTGTTTGGACGGTTTTGCTCACTTGTCCCATATTCTTACATATTGGGGATCTTATGGTATGATTTGAGTACATGTGGAGCACTTCTGCACGACGTTACATTCGAAAAACCGTCTCGTCCTTAATTTTTGCACGCACGCCAGGAAAGTGAGATCAAAAGAAGGATCGGAATGGCCAAATAAATCTGACCAGGCAGGGCTTACAAAAATCTGGAATGATCACCACATCAGCAAAACCATCAAGCTAAGGCTGGTCAGAGCCCTCGTGTTCCCCATCGCGACTACGGTTCTGAAACATGGACCTTAAATGCAGCATGTCACAGACGAATGGAGGCGTTTGAAATGATCTGCTACAGACGCATGCTGAGAATATCCTGGGTTGTGCATAGGACTAATGCATCAATCTTGATAGAGCTCGGCATAGACGCGCACGAGTGACTTCTTCCGATATTCCAACGACATATACTAACCTTCTTAGAACACATCATCCGGCGAGACGGTTTAGAAAAACTTTGTATTTAGGGGTAAAGTCGATGGCAAAAGAAAGACAGGACGTCTCCCAGACAAATTCATCAATCAAATAAAACCTCTCCTCACAAATCTATCAGTTGCAGAAATCATGAGAACTGTGAAGAATGGACAGGAATGGCGAAATTTGACTGCCGACAGGATATGAATTGGGTCACGACGCTCGAACCGAGCAATGAAGAGAGAGATTCTGTTACATTTGTAGAAGAAATGAAAAAAAAAAAAACTTTTGCGCTTCTGCGCATGAACTACCATAACGTTTTAATATTTGCAACTGCGCAATTCTAAGTTCACAAACAAAAAGAAAATACCTGGCTATTTAAAAATTACCCTACGTACCTTATTTTCCCAGTCATTGTTGAAGGGCTTTCACCTAGTCGAACAATATATGAGGAAAATAAAATAAAAATAACTACAAAAATGAGGTAGGATTTTTTTGCCTTTTTCTTTGGCGTCAGAATCCTTAGCTATCAGCTCTCCGGAGTGATAGCTCTCTTGCAATTAAAGGTCTATGTGCGACACATCCTCTGAGTCTCCCAGAAGAGCCGTTCTGATACCGATATCAACAAATTAAGCTATAAGTAAAAGATGTTTCAACATTTTTTTATGGGGTGGATAAATGTTGAACCCTACACGTTCCCCCTCCGCTTTGGTATCTTGAATTTGTCGTGATGCGGACGCTTATGTTTGAATGACCCTGAGAAGCTTTTTTCGAATGACCCTGATTTCTTTTCTAAGTCTAAAAAGCTCTGCTACCAACAGGGGTTCTCAAGCAGGGTAAAGACCAGACGAGTAAAACACCCAGGAGGCAATGACAAACCACTTCCTTGTTTTCCGAGAAAACTTATGAATACGGCCCTTCCATTAAGACAAGTTATGGTGTCCGAGGATGAGCACCTCAGATAAATCAATGAAGGAAGAAATATTCCTCATAATACATGGGAAATCGATAGAAATATTCAAAGCAAACAGAATATAAATTCTGAATTTGCTTGTGCCACTTACTGGTCACCCACGTAACATCTCTCAGAAAACTTGAAAATTTCATCAACTTGGAGAGGGAATCGAACCCGCATCTCCCGATTTCAGTGCGAGTATGCTAACCGTTACAAAACCCCATCCGTTTCTGGATGGGAGATGGAGTCAAAACGCTATGAGGAAGCAACGATGCTTCGACTAGCGAAAATCTGAGGATGTTCAGATCCCTTAGCTAAGTTTGCTTATCTTCAGTTGCTTGAAACTTCACTGTCCCGGGTAGTGTAATGGTTAACATACTCGAACGGAAATCGGGAGATGCGGGTTCGATTTGCGCTCCAGGGCGAAGAAATTTTCAAGTTTTCTGAGAGATGTTACATGGATGACCATCAGTAAGTGTCACAAGCAAATTCATTCTGTTTGCTTTGAACATTTCTATGAGCACCTCACATTTGAAAGCACTTCTCTTGCTACTGGGGATCAGCGTCGTAGTCCCTCGAGTAGATCTGCTCATGACGACGTACCCACGTCAAAGCCGAAAGAGTTCCTCGTTACTGTTAGCAACGTTGAGAGAAGGGCCGGCTGCATAATTTGCGGGGCCCAGTGCAAAACGAAAAGCTGGGTCCTTTCTCCAGCGAGTTCTACATCTACTAAATGGGCTTAGACTTTGGAACGTTTTTGAAAGAAAGGCGGGTCAGGTAGAGAAACCACATTTTTTCCTTTTGTCATTAAGCTTAATAAAGCATGGTGGCACTAAGGGATATTATTACACTGGCGGAAAGTGAAAAAAGAACACCAAGAAGGAGACGTCTGATACCAACGAAATTTATACAGCATAATAACGGAATACAGAGGATAACGTGATCAAAACATTATGGCAAAATACAGCTGTATTTGCTGGTAAACTGAAAAATAACATTTTCATGTAACATGGTTAGTACGAGGTTGAACCGCCATGAACTGCGTCACACTGTGCAATTCTGGCATGGAGTCTGCCGTACAGATGTTGGATGTAAGTTTGGGGTATTGAGTTCCAAGCATCTTCAACCTGGACGCGTAAATCTGGGATGGTCGTGGATGGCCGTGGAGACCGGATAAGTCGTTGTCCCATAAAATCCCACAGGTGCTCAATGGGACACAAATCCGGTGAACGTGCAGGCCATGGAAGTTGTCTCACACCCTGAAGTGCATGTTGCGTTCCACGTGCTGTATGTGGGCGTGCGTTATCTTGCTGGAAAACACCACGATGGACCGACCTTACAAATGGCACAACGGGCTGAATGATGTTGTTGATGTAGGAGGTGCTGTTTAACGTACCCGGTACAAACACTAGTTGTGTACGGGAGTGATAGCTGATCGCTCCCCACACCAGGAAACCAGGTGTTGGCCCTGTGTGACGCTGGCGGATGCAAAAAGGGTGGAGACGCTCCCCTGTGCGTCTACGAACACGCATACGGCCATCGGAGGCTCCCAAACAAAATCTGCTTTCATCGCTGAACACGACAGATCGCCATTACGTTCTCCAGTGCAGACGTTGGCGACACCACTGCAGCCGTTCCTGACGGTGGGAGTCAGAGGTACACATGCCAGAAGCACACGTAATGCTGCATCCAGTAGACGGTTCCACCTCAGGCGCAGTCACCTCAGGCGCAGTCACCTCAGGTGCAACGACAGCTCGGATTTGCGTCGCAGTGGATGTTCTGCTCAACAACGCCGCTCTTCTTATGCGTCGATCGTTCCGCTCATCAGTCCGTCTGTGACTCCCGGTTCTACTTCTTCTCGTGTGGGAATGTTCCTCGGACCATCTACGCAACCATCGTACCACCACCGATACTTCCCGTCCAATTCGCTCCGCAATACGGCGATACTACCACCCGGCCTCGCGGAGTCCGACTAGACGACCTCACTCAAAGTCCGATAACTGCTGAAATCGTACACGTCTTCCATGTCCAGGCATTGCAGCTTCTTCAGGGTCTTCGCACGTGTCCGTACGCCGACGACTGATTACATTCACTTCGCCGTACTCCTTAAATACCACCGACGATAATTTGCATAGTATGCCGTGCTGTGGTGTAAGCGCTCACCGGTTGGTCCCGAAATTAACATCACACCTACGTAAACTCGACCTCATTAACATATGTAAATTTCATGATCGTCTACCAATTCCTTCTTGGTGTTCTTTTTTACTTTCCGCCAGTGTATTTATTCATGAGTTATAATAAGCTGTTATTATTACTCATTAAAAAATAAAAAAAGAGACATTTTAAAATTACGCTATGATAATTTACATTGCCGGATCAAATTGAAGTTGATTGAATTGAAGCGACAAAATATAATTCCCACACCTCTTCGAAATGCGTGCTGATGACAAAAATTAACATAATGTATCCAAATTTAAAAAAATAACTATCGTTTAAACAAATAATATAGCATCATAGGAAATGTCATTTTCAAAAATACATGCTTGAAATATTGAGGTTCTAAGGACGTACCGTCCGTACAATAGTAAATGAGTAATGCAATTTTAAAAAAACTCTTAACTTATCACCCCGTCTCTTTACTTCTAGGAAGAAACATTATTTTGCTGGCCACGTTCTACAGTTCATTGTAATTTGTTTTAGTGGGTATTGGGAGCTTTCAGCTTTGTAGCTCAAATGAGGGGAGTGCGATAGCAATCTAGTGCAGTGTTTCCCAAACACCACCGGTCCGTCACGAGGTTTCCTCCGATCCGCGGAAACGGAGGAAAACTTGAGAAATGGTAGAGATTTCCGAATTTGACCAGTAAACACAGGTCTGCACAAACGTCCTTATACATAAAAGCAACTTCGTGCCGGTCGATCCGCGAAGCAATTTGTGAAATTTTACTGGTCCGCGGCTTGCTTGTAGAAGTCTCTGGGAACCAATGGCAGTGGTCTAGTTGGTGCCTTGATAATCCCGAATCGGCGTTAGGTTACAGTTTATTAATCCGCCGTCACTCGTCGTCGTCAGGTGCAATCGATCTGTCAGTTAATTAAAATTTCAGCCAGTTTCATAAAAAATTCGCAAAGATACGTTTTCCACTTTTTTATTGATGAACCATCTGCCAGAGATTCGCCACCCACGCACGCGAAAAACTGACCGCGTGTGATTGCGGCAGAATGCATACGTAGCTGTGACGTCAGCGTTCCAGAGAGATCTGGGTGATTATGTATCATCATCATCATCATTGTCAACCATTATCAATCCACTGCTGGACGAAGGTCTCCCCAAGTTTCCTCCACAACGGTCTGTCTTGTGCCAGTCTCCTCCATGTCACCCTTGCATACTTTCGAATTTCATCCACCCATCTCCCATGTGGTCTTCTTCTTCTGGGTCTTTTCCTGTCCCTTGGAATCCAATCTAAAATTTCGGCTGTCCATCGATTGTCTGTCCTTCTGGCAGTATGTCCAGCCCATTGCCATTTCAGGGATTTAACTCTGATCATGATGTCTTCCACTCTTGTCATTTTTCGGATCCACGAGTTCCTCTTCTTATCTCTCCTGGTTATACCAAGCATGCACCTCTCCATGCTGCTTTGAGTTGTCTGCAGCCTTTGTATGTCTCTTTTAGCTAAGGTCCACGTCTCTGCACCATACGTAAGCACTGGAAGGATGCATTGATCAAATACTTTTCTTTTAAGACATAATGGCATATTGCTCTTGAAAATTATGCTGTTTCTTCCAAAAGCTCTCCAGGCAAGTTTTGTACGCCGATTAATTTCTTCATCAATGTGACCCTCACTTGATATCTGCTGTCCAAGATAAACGTACGTGTCTGTTATCTCCAGCTTTTCTCCATCAATCGATAAATCTTCATTTCTTGTAAAAGCATTGAACATCACTTTTGTCTTCTGAAAGTTCATTTTTAATCCCACTTCTTTACTCTTGTCAGCAAGTTCCTGGATCATACTCTGCAGCTCTGATGGGCTAGTTGCAAAAATGACTACGTCATCAGCAATACGAAGGTGGGTTAGATAATCTCCATTAATATTTATCCCCTTGTTTTCCCAGCTCAGTGACTGAAAAACACCTTCCAATGTGGCATTAAAGAGCTTCGGAGATATGGTGTCACCTTGTCTCACTCCCTTTCCAATTTTTATGTGTGTTGTATTTTCAAACAGCCTAATCTTTGCACTTGCATTTTCATAGATGTTATTAATAATATTAATGTATGCATCTTCAATACCGCAGGTTTTCAGAGCCATTGTAACTGCTGATGGTTTCACCGAATCAAAGGCTTTTTCATAATCGATAAAAGCCATGCACAATGGAAGTTCATATTCCCTCGCTCTTTCAATTAGATCTCTCAGCACATGGATATGATCTATTGTGCTGTAGCCACTCCTGAATCCAGCTTGTTCTCTCGGTTGAGCCATGTCCAGTGTTACCTTCAAGCGGTGTGAAAGAACTTTAGTGAAAATTTTATAAACTACTGATAGGAGGCTGATAGGTCTGTAGTTTCCGAGATCCTCAATGTCACCTTTCTTATGTAGCAGGATCATTGTAGCGGTGTTCCAATCCTCAGGAATCTTTCCTTCATTAAGGCATCGAGTGAAAATTTGGGCCAGTACTGTTTCGATTTCTCCACTTGCTTCTTGTATAATGTCTACAGTAATTCCATCTTCTCCTGGAGCTTTTCTCCGCTTCATGTTCTTGATTGCATGTGCAACTTCTGCTGGAAGGACTGGAGGAACTCTGGTACTGGTATCTTTCATGATGTCTGGAGTGCATGTATCATCCCTTTCATATAATTTGGAGTAGAAATCTTTCACTCTTGTCAAAATTTCGCCTCTATTTCTTGTTACAGAACCATCTTCTTTTCTCAGTGCCATAATCTGTTTTCTTCCCTTACTGAGATGTCCCTTTGCTATCTTTAGGCTTTGGTTGTTTTCAATTGCTTTCCTCACTAGTTCACAGTTGAATTTTCTTACGTCTCCAGTGATACTTTTTCGTACTGTCTTGCATAGCTCTATATATTCCATTTTGGAAGTCACATCTTCTTTAGTTGTCCTCATCTCTCTTCTTTTTTGCATCAACATTTTCGTTTTTCCTGATAATTTATTTACATGCAACTTGTTCTTAGACCCAGCTAATTTTGTTGCTGTTTCCATAAGAGCTTTGGTTACTTTTCTGATAACTTCAGAGATGTCCACTTCTTCCGATGTTAGGCCTTCTAAAGCAGAGAACCTGTTCTTCAGTTCCAACTTGAAGGTATTATGGTGTTTTTTAAGGTTGGTTATGTCAATAGATTTTGTTTGTCTTATGAGCTTGCCACGTTCAAGTTTAGTGTTGAGGTGCATCTTACATCTCACCAATCTATGGTCACTACCTGTGTTGAACTTGTTTAGCACACTGCAGTCTTCTATGACGAATTTTTTGTTACACATAATAAAATCAATTTCACTTGTCGTCCCATTTGGATGTCTCCATGTCCATTTCCTGTGTGGCTTTTTCTTGAAGAAGGAGTTCAAGATGAAAAACCCTTCTGCCTCTGCAAACTCAACGAGAGTATTTCCACGCTGGTTTCTGTTGCCGTGACCGAATTTACCTACTGAAGTTTCATTCTGTTGCTGTTGCCCTATTTTTGCATTGAAATCTCCCATAATTATTTTCAAGTGCTGCTTACCTTTATTATTTAGATGACAAATTTCCTCATAAAATTCTTCAATTTCTTCTTCAGGATGACTTGTGGTGGGTGCATAAGTTTGAATAATCTGAGCCTGGTATCTTTTCGAGAGTTGGATAACAAGCCGTGCAGCTCTGTCAGAGGAACTTTCAACTTCTACAACTTTATCCTTCAGTTTCTTGTTTATTATAAATCCAACACCACTAGTTCTGCCAGTATCTGTCCCACGATAGTAGAAGAGATGTCCACTTTTCAGTTCGATGAGATCTTCTCCTTTTCTCCTTACCTCACTTAGCCCCACGATGTCCCACTTGATCCTTTGTAGTTCCTCTTCCAATTCAAAAAAGCCTTGAATCAGAAGATAGGGAGCGTCCATTGTACGTTGCCAAGGTCAGCATCAGATGGCAGCCTAGTCCGGTCCTCCGGGGATTCTTAGCACCCTCTGCCTTCATGTCGCACTGGCCGCTGCCTTGGCCAGGTACATTCCAGCTGCCGGAGACTGAGGGCCAAGATTTAAGTTGTGGAGTCATTTTGGAGGGGTTTGGCCATAACTCACCACGCTGGCCAAGCGGGTTGGTGAGTGTGGGATAGAATTACCTCTAATCCCGATGGTATAGTTATACCGCTATTGGCGGTCGTCAGAGCCCCTTTAGTAGGAACCGGATGCACCACGAGAAGGCGGGGTTGACATTTGTCAAGGAGAGGCTGTGATGTTACGCATCACCTGACCTTACATCCCGATTATATATATGATGTCATTAATGCAAAGTCTCTCTCAGTGATACGGTGAATCATCCCGATGGACCCAAGATACTTGAATTCTTTTCACTAGGGCAATAAAGTGTAATGATATGAAAATAAAAAAAAATGCCATTTTTGCATCGTTAAGGGTCATTTATTATTTTTAGTATAAGAAAAAAATATGAAAAATTCAAAAACATCACACAAACGCCGGCGCGGGGCCCTGTGCAGTCCATGAAGTCGGCCCTGGTTGAGAGGGCATATCCTCGCCTCACAATGTTGCACATGTTTGGAAATTGGAATGTCGGGACCACGAATCAAGTAAATGAAATTTTCAAGGCTGAGACGAATAGTACCATACTAGCCATCCTAGTTATAAGTGAGCTCAAGTGGACTGAAATGGGTGTTTTCGATTCATTTGACTACGGTACTACTCTGGATATGAATCTATTCGTTAAGAATGGCGTGGCTTTCATACGCAAGAGGGACGTTGCTAAATTTGTGATTGATTTAAATCCAGTTAGTGATAGAATTATTTATATTAGAATTAGTAGACGCCAAGTAAATACAAAAGTCATGCAAGTTAGTAAATCGGGCCTTAGGCACAACACAAGATGAGGCCTTCCCCACCCGTCCACATTCTTGAAAAAGTAAGTATATTTGTTGCCACTAAATATTACCAATTAATTTAAAAGTTGATTTAATAAATGGGACACTGTGCGGGGGAAAATAGGAAATGATATCTACTTTTATTAAATCTTAATATTAGCAAGGAAATTCGCACTTAAAAATATAGATGGCTAAAACTCACAATGTTACACATGTTAATAGCAATACTAAACTATTTAATAGTTTAGTATTGCTATTTTCGCATTTAGTTATGCAATAATTCAAATATCCACAGATGTTAAGTTAGTCCTCCCCTTTTAATTTTAACCGATGAACATTATTTAGATTTCCTACAAACAGAGTTTTTAAGGGCAAGGTGAATTTCCATGTAGCTGATTAATCACCTATGATATGCTTAATATTACAATAGAATAAATTTTGAAGATAACAATCCCTTTTTTGATGTAAATATGACAAAGATGGTAAGTCAGATAATATCCGAAAACTTGAAAATTTCGTCGTCCTAAAGCGGGAATCGAACCTGCGTCTCCCAGATAGCGCCCGGGTATGCTAACCACTACACCACCCAGAAGGACCAAGTCTCAAGTTTCCGATTAATTTGAATATAACCATCACAGGATTCGCTTGTCGAAGCAACCGGCATTCATATTTAGCTAATCTGGAGGTTAAGAATCCTATATCGTGATTGCTCGGAGGAGCAGATAAATCATGAATGGAATACGGGATTACACCATACGATACAAATTTTGAAGGTGACAATCCGTTTTTTGGTGTAAATATGACAAGGATGGTAAGTCAGATAATATTCTATAGTTATAATATTCTATAGTTATAATATTCTATTGTCATAATTCCATTCATGACAACAGAATAAATAATTCTATTAACATAGAAATGAAGCTTACATTTCAGCAAACATGCGTAACTGGATAATTCTCACATTCATAAAACCACATTATTCAACTCATTAATTCACTTAATTTAGACCCAAGCAATTTTAAAATCTGATACTTTACAATATGAAATACTCAAAGCTTCTACAATGTGTTTCAGCAATGCAAAATCTCTTTCAAGAGATGTATATAGGAATACAGCACATTTATATTTCATTTGCAAGTTTCAGATGAAAAGCACTGCGATTTTCCTGCCTTATACGTTACTCACAATGAAATTAAATGGAATCCATATAAATCAGTTGTATTTTTTTTTTTTTTTTTTGCATTGCAATTCTGGGGTCCCCTAAAATGTGGGGCCCTAGGCGCAGGCCTAGGCGTAAATCAGGCCCTGTATAAGTGCATGCCCAAAAGAAGACATTGAATAATTCAATGACCAGATGCAAACTGTTCTAGAATACAAGCAATGTTGCTGGTTCTAAATGAGTTTTATGAAGAGAATTCCTTGTTTTATATGAAACAGTTGTCTCAAGCAACATAAGCGCCACAATTGGACACCTTCTAGTGGATTATATCGAAATCAAAAAGGTTACATAATTTTATGGAGAAGTACAGTTCGACAAGTCAAAGCAATTCCAGGAGTAAATTGTGGAACGGATCCTGAACTACCGGAGTCAAAGGAACAAGTTCAGCTAAGAAAGCCCAGAAAATCAGGTACACCGTTACGATGTGATCCGGAGAACGTACCTCCAGAATGCAGTGTCAAAGTAAGCAACAGATTTAATGCACTTAAACTTGGTGAGCGAGAACCTGAAGAACTCGGAAATGAGATCAAAGACATTGTCAAAACTGAAATGTTCTTAAGAGCAATAAGAGGAAAATACCTAAGTGGATTTCTGCTGATAGGAGGAGAATGAAGGTGCTGAGTAACAAACAGGACACACGGAAACTAAATGTAGGTTTTCATCGTCAAGTATGAAAGGACAAAGAATGGTATCCCAAACAAGAATGTCAACAAATACATCAAAGAGCTTACACCGTCTTTGCACGATATGTTTAATTTAAAAAACGACAGATATTTACAAGATTAAAATCCCATTAGTACTTTCGGGTCGACAACGTCTTCGGAAATATTTAATAGGAAAGAAAGAATAAGTCAATCTTTTCAAGAAGATAAATCTCTGATAAGTTTACTGCGAAGTTTCGAAAGATCAGAAAGACAGGTAAGAGACATAATGAACGCTAACAAGGTTTTAAGTAGGTAGGAAGACTGTACTGAAACTCTGTACAAACGATATTAGAGAATTATAAATGCATTTGTAGAGAATACGTATGTTCCAGAACAGAATTCTTTGAAGTCGATGTTCGATGGTCATTACAGCATCTTGAAAAAGGAAAGCACCAAGATGAAATGCAGTTCCCATCGAAAGGTTTAAGGCAGCAGGAAAGGAATATATTGAAGTTCTAACTGCTATTTTCCAGCGAATTTGGAATACAACTAAGTGGCCTTCTGAATGAAAGAGATCAGTGTTCGTTCCATTGTGTAAGAAAGGAGATGCTATAGAATGTGCAAACTATAGAACTACTACCCTGGTTCTTCAAGCGAGCTAGGTTTTGCTAACGGTCATTCAAAGGAAGTTAACAATATATTGAGAGAGAAATAATTTCCAGTAGAACAAGCTGGCTGTAGAAGAGGCAGAAGAACACGGAATCAAATTAACACATGTTGTACGGATCACGAAGAGAGCAAGAGAATTCTAGAACGATGTTTATCTTTGTTTCCTTGACTATAGCAAGGTCTTTGACTGTGTGAACCATGCAAGATTGTGGAATGCTTTGATATATCTGCGAGAGCCAGAGCACCTGAACATTCCTTTGAGGAATATTTATGATGAGCAAGAAGCTATAGTGAGAACTGAATTTGGTGAGACTAAAAGTGGTTCAGATTAAAGTCGGGCATGAGATATAAAATAAAGAAAGAAGAAAGGTTATGACAAATTCATGGAAGATTATGAAGAATAAAGATATTTCGATGACAATAAAGATCAGAATTGCTAAAGTAGTCGTCCTGTCATAGGCGTAACCACTGGGGAAGTCGGAAGGATAAGGACGCCCCCAGATTTTCAGAGTCGGGGATCCCCAATGTAAAGGACCTCCCCAAACTTTTCGGGAATATAATGCACACTTTTTGGTGAACCAACTAAATTTAATAATATAATATTGTAATTTTTTGTAGAATGCAAACACGTCTATAATATGCACTTAATAAAAGAGCGATATCGATTCCAAATAAGCAAAGTCAGTTCTACAACTTTGTAATTTACATTTCTGCCCTATGTATCATAGTTTTACAGTTGTGTTCGCTAAGTTCTACAATTTGCCAACAGAGGCGCTTATGGCTTATGTCGTGCCCGTCAGATTGCGCCTCAGCAACTGCTTTGCTCCTGCGTGTGTGTGTGTGTGTGTGTGTGTGTGTGTGTAGAGGGTATCAAACTCTATCCTATACAGTATGTATCATCATCATCATCATTGTCAACCATTATCAATCCACTGCTGGACGAAGGTCTCCCCAAGTTTCCTCCACAACGGTCTGTCTTGTGCCAGTCTCCTCCATGTCACTCCCGCATATTTACGAATTTCATCCACCCATCTCCCATGTGGTCTTTTTCTGGGTCTTTTCCTGTCCCTTGGAATCCAATCTAAAATTTCGGCTGTCCATCTATGGTCTGTCCTTCTGGCAGTATGTCCAGCCCATTGCCATTTCAGGGATTTAACTCTGATCATGATGTCTTCCACTCTCGTCATTTTTCGGATCCACGAGTTCCTCTTCTTATCTCTCCTGGTTATACCAAGCATGCACCTCTCCATGCTTCTTTGAGTTGTCTGCAGCCTTTGTATGTCTCTTTTAGTTAAGGTCCACGTCTCTGCACCATACGTAAGCACTGGAAGGATGCATTGATCAAACACTTTTCTTTTAAGACATAATGGCATATTGCTCTTGAAAATTATGCTGTTTCTTCCAAAAGCTCTCCAGGCAAGTTTTGTACGCCGATTAATTTCTTCATCAATGTGACCCTCACTTGATATCTGCTGTCCAAGATAAACATATGTATCTGTTATCTCCAGTTTTTCTCCATCAATCGATAAATCTTCATTTCTTGTAAAAGCATTGAACATCACTTTTGTCTTCTGAAAGTTCATTTTTAATCCCACTTCTTTACTCTTGTCAGCAAGTTCCTGGATCATACTCTGCAGCTCTGATGGGGTAGTTGCAAAAATGACTACGTCATCAGCAAAACGAAGGTGGGTTAGATAATCTCCATTAATCTTTATCCCTTTGTTTTCCCAGTTCAGTGATTGAAAGACATTTTCCAATGTGGCATTAAAGAGCTTCGGAGATATGGTGTCACCTTGTCTCACTCCCTTTCCAATTTTTATGTGTGTTGTATTTTCAAACAGCCGAATCTTTGCACTTGCATTTTCATAGATGTTATTAATAATATTAATGTATGCATCTTCAATACCGCAGGATTTCAGAGCCGTGGTAACTGCTGATGGTTTCACCGAATCAAAGGCTTTTTCATAATCGATAAAAGCCATGCACAATGGAAGTTCATATTCCCTCGCTCTTTCAATTAGTTCTCTCAGTACGTGGATATGATCTATTGTGCTGTAGCCACTCCTGAATCCAGCTTGTTCTCTCGGTTGAGCCATGTCCAGTGTTACCTTCAAGCGGTGTGAAAGAACTTTAGTGAAGATTTTATAAACCACTGATAGGAGGCTGATAGGTCTGTAGTTCCTGAGATCCTCAATGTCACCTTTTTTATGTAGCAGGATCATTGTAGCGTTGTTCCAATCCTCAGGAATCTTCCCTTCATTAAGGCATCGAGTGAAAATTTGGCGAGTACTGTTTCAATTTCTCCACTTGCTTCTTGTATGATGTCTATAGTAATTCCATCTTCTCCTGGAGCTTTCCCCCGCTTCATGTTCTTGATTGCATGAGCAACTTCTGCTGGGAGGACTGGAAGAACTCTGGTACCTTTCATGATGTCTGGAGTACATGTATCATCCCTTTCATATAATTTGGAGTAGAAATATTTCACTCTTGTCAAAATTTCGCCTCTATTTCTTGTTATAGAACCATCTTCTTTTCTCAGAGCCATAATCTGTTTTCTTCCCTTACTGAGATGTCCCTTTGCTATCTTAAGGCTTTGGTTGTTTTCAATTGCTTTCCTCACTAGCTCACAGTTGAATTTCCTTACGTCTTCAGTGATACTTTTTCGTGTTGTCTTGCATAGCTCTATATATTCCACTTTGGAAGTCACATCTTCTTTAGTTGTCCTCATCTCTCTTCTTTTTTGCATCAACATTTTGGTTTTTCCTGATAATTTGTTCACATGCAACTTGTTCTTAGACCCAGCTAATTTTGTTGCTGTTTCCATTAGAGCTTTGGTTACTTTTCTGTTAACTTCCGAAATATCCACTTCTTCCGATGTTAGGCCTTCTAAAGCAGAGAATCTGTTCTTCAGTTCCAACTTGAAAGTATTATGGTGTTTTTTAAGGTTGGTTATGTCAATAGATTTTGTTTGTCTTATGAGCTTGCCACGTTCAAGTTTAGTGTTGAGGTGCATCTTACATCTCACCAATCTATGGTCACTACCTGTGTTGAACTTGTTCAGCACACTGCAGTCTTCTATGACGAATTTTTTGTTACACATAATAAAATCAATTTCACTTGTCGTCCCAATTGGATGTCTCCATGTCCATTTCCGTGTGGCTTTTTCTTGAAAAAGGAATTCAAGATGAAAAATCCTTCTGCCTCTGCAAACTCAACGAGAGTATTTCCACGCTGGTTTCTGTTGCCGTGACCGAATTTACCTACTGAAGTTTCATTCTGTTGCCGTTGCCCTATTTTTGCATTGAAATCTCCCATAATTATCTTCAAGTGCTGCTTACCTTTATTATTTAGATGACGAATTTCCTCATAAAATTCTTCAATTTCTTCTTCAGGATGACTTGTGGTGGGTGCATAAGTTTGAATAATCTGAGCCTGGTATCTTCTCGATAGTTGGATAACGAGTCGTGCAGCTCTGTCAGAGGAACTTTCAACTTCTACCACTTTATCCTTCAGTTTCTTGTTTATTATAAATCCAACACCACTAGTTCTGCCAGTATCTGTCCCACGATAATAGAAGAGATGTCCACTTTTCAGTTCAATGAGATCTTCTCCTTTTCTCCTTACCTCACTTAGCCCGACGATGTCCCACTTGATCCTTTGTAGTTCCTCTTCCAATTCAAGAAGCCTTGAATCAGAAGATAGGGAGCGTCCGTTATAGGTAGCCAAGGTCAGCATCAAATGGCAGCCTAGTCCGGTCCTCCGGGGATTCTTAGCACCCTCTGCCTTCATGTCGCACTGGCCGCTGCCTTGGCCAGGTACATTCCAGCTGCCGGAGACTGAGGGCCAAGATTTAAGTTGTAGAGTCATTTTGGAGGTGTTTGGCCATAACTCACCACGCTGGCCAAGCGGGTTGGTGAGTGTGGGATAGCATTTCCTCTGATCCCGATGGTATAGTTATACCGCTATTGGCGGTCGTCAGAGCCCTTTAGTGGGAACAGGATGCACCACGAGAAGGCGGGGTTGACATTTGTCAAGGAGAGGCTGTGATGTTACGCATCACCTGACCTTACATCCCACAGTATGTATATAATATTGTATATACAGGGTGTGTCATATAAAAGAGGCCCGAGGGTAATGAACGACAACAGTCAGGCAATGTTACTATACATGGTAAAGAATAGTTGAAATGACAGAAAACAGGGGTAATTTACCTGCATTCACAACAATTGCTGAAAATGCTGTCCTCAGACATCAAGACACAGCTGCACACGACGGAACGTGTTCGTAACACGCTACAAATCGGCAGCAATCTGGGCTATGGCATCCGTAATGTTCACTTTTAATTCATCAAGGGTGTGCGGATTAGTTGTGTACACTTTTCCTTTCAATGCTCCCCACAGATAAAAGTCACAGGTGGAAAGATCTGGTGATCTGGGTGGCCATAGTCCCTTCGATACAGTTCTGTCCTCCCTAAACACTTCATGCACAGCACGTAGACTGTTCCGCGCAGTATGCGCCGTTGCATCATCCTGCTGAAAGAAAGCATATGTTAGCTCTTCTGCAAGTGCGGCAACAAATGGGTTGAACAGTTGCTGAACATAGCTCTCCGAATTGATGGTGTCAGTGATAAAGAATGAGCCGACTATCCTCTTCGCAGACACAGCACACCAAACGCCTATCTTTTGGTCGTACAGAAGAGTCTCTATTGTCCGTCTGGGATTCGTGTCGGTCCTAATCCTGCTGTTTTACGCATTAACATACCCGGACAAATGAAACTATACTTCATCTGTCATGTAATTAAAGTGCTGGGTCCATTTCACCGCTGACAACGGTCACCTCAAACCACTTACAATATTGCATCCGTTTTGCATAATCAGGAGTTTTAAGTTCTTGGAGCGCCATAACTTTGTACGGCCGAAAATGCAATCCACCATAAGTATGCGTCGGCATGACGTGGCAGATATTCCCGTTGCAGATGATAATTGGAGAATTGACTTCCGAGGGCTTTGTAGCACCATTGTGCACACATCCTTGTTATTGTCTTCAGTACGAATTGTCTTGAGTTCGTTTCTTTCCCTGTTGCACACCGTGCCGGTTTCACGAAATTTCCGCACTAACTTCTGTGCCACTGATTTCGCCGGTGCTGCACAATGTGGAAATTTTTCTGTAAATAACTCATTGAAAACCTTGTATGAGTTATTCCTGAAATACTGTTCCACAATAAAAATCCGCTGTTCCGCACTTAAAACTATTTCCGTTGCCTTTGTTCTATCTTCACTTACACTTATGACCGCGTACCTACACTGCTCTGGCTGTGACTAACCACTCTGGATAATTCCTTTGCAGCTGTACAGGCAGAAACCGGTTAGAGGTGGAACAAAGAGGTTTTTACTGGAAACCAGCCTAACAACGTATGGCCACGGGGCCTCTTTTATATGGCGCACCCGCTATATGCATACATATAATGTGTGTATGTGTGATCGGATATCCCCCTCCCCCAGTGGCGTAGCCAAAGAAGGGGGAGGGCTGGTTTTGGATTTTTCCTTCACTTTGCCACCTTTTCCACGGCCAGACATGATTTATGAGATGGAGAAACAAACTGAAATTCAACAGTTTCGAAATTTAAGTGGTTTTTCTTTAAGTACAGACGAAAGTGAGTAACGGTGGTTCGAGGTTTGAACTCCTCCCTTGAGGGGAGACTGAGCACGAATTTAAAGCGATACATACGTGTATACGAGGCTTCACCAATGAACCAAACCCATGGACCTCTCTTAAGAAATTTCTGGCTACGCCACTGCCCCCCCCCGATTTTGAATCATGGTTACGCCACCACTACTTCCTGTCGTAATGTGTGGTTATGAAAGCATTTAGAAATAGTGCGAGTAAGAAGATAGATGCTTTGAAAATATGATCCTGGAGACGATATAAATATATATAATTATATGGATATATATATAATTATATGTAAGGTCAAGTGATGCGTAACATCACAGCCTCTCCTTGACAAATGTCAACCCCGCCTTCTCGTGGTGCATCCTGTTCCCACTAAAGGGGCTCTGACGACCGCCCATAGCGGTATAACTATACCATCGGGATTAGAGGAAATTCTATCCCACACTCACCAACCCGCTTGGCCAGCGTGGTGAGTTATGGCCAAACCCTCCAAAATGATTCCACAACTTAAATCTTGGCCCTCAGTCTCCGGCAGCTGGAATGTACCTGGCCAAGGCAGCGGCCAGTGCGACATGAAGGCAGAGGGTGCTAAGAATCCCCGGAGGACCGGACTAGGCTGCCATCTGATGCTGACCTTGGCTACTTACAATGGACGCTCCCTATCTTCTGATTCAAGGCTTCTTGAATTGGAAGAGGAATTACAAAGGATCAAGTAGGACATCGTGGGGCTAAGTGAGGTAAGGAGAAAAGGAAGATCTCATCGAACTGAAAAGTGGACATCTCTTCTACTATCGTGGGACAGATACTGGCAGAACTAGTGGTGTTGGATTTATAATAAACAAGAAACTGAAGGATAAAGTTGTAGAAGTTGAAAGTTCTTCTGACAGAGCTGCACGACTTGTTATCCAACTCTCGAAAAGATACCAGGCTCAGATTATTCAAACTCATGCACCCACCACAAGTCATCCTGAAGAAGAAATTGAAGAATTTTATGAGGAAATTTGTCATCTAAATAATAAAGGTAAGCAGCACTTGAAAATAATTATGGGAGATTTCAATGCAAAAATAGGGCAACGGCAACAGAATGAAACTTCAGTAGGTAAATTCGGTCACGGCAACAGAAACCAGCGTGGAAATACTCTCTTTGAGTTTGCAGAGGCAGAAGGGTTTTTCATCTTGAACTCCTTCTTCAAGAAAAAGCCACACAGGAAATGGACATGGAGACATCCAAATGGGACGACAAATGAAATTGATTTTATTATGTGTAACAAAAAAATTCGTCATAGAAGACTGCAGTGTGCTAAACAAGTTCAACACAGGTAGTGACCATAGATTGGTGAGATGTAAGATGCACCTCAACGCTAAACTTGAACGTGGCAAGCTCATAAGACAAACAAAATCTATTGACATCACCAACCTCAAAAACACCATAATACCTTCAAGTTAGAACTGAAGAACAGGTTCTCTGCTTTAGAAGGCCTAACATCGGAAGAAGTGGACATCTCTGAAGTTAACAGAAAAGTAACCAAAGCTCTTATGGAAACAGCAACAAAATTAGCTGGGTCTAAGAACAAGTTGCATGTGAACAAATTATCAGGAAAAACCAAAATGTTGATGCAAAAAGAAGAGAGATGAGGACAACTAAAGAAGATGTGACTTCCAAAGTGGAATATATAGAGCTATGCAAGACAACACGAAAAAGTATCACTGAAGACGTAAGGAAATTCAACTGTGAACTAGTGAGGAAAGCAATTGAAAACAACCAAAGCCTAAAGATAGCAAAGGGACATCTCAGTAAGGGAAGAAAACAGATTATGGCACTGAGAAAAGAAGATGGTTCTGTAACAAGAAATAGAGGCGAAATTTTGACAAGAGTGAAAGATTTCTACTCCAAATTATATGAAAGGGATGATATATGCACTCCAGACATCATGAAAGATACCAGTACCAGAGTTCCTCCAGTCCTTCCAGCAGAAGTTGCACATGCAATCAAGAACATGAAGCGAGGAAAAGCTCCAGGAGAAGATGGAATTACTGTAGACATCATACAAGAAGCAAGTGGAGAAATCGAAACAGTACTCGCCCAAATTTTCACTCGATGCCTTAATGAAGGAAAGATTCCTGAGGATTGGAACACCGCTACAATGATCCTGCTACATAAGAAAGGTGACATTGAGGATCTCGGAAACTACAGACCTATCAGCCTCCTATCAGTAGTTTATAAAATCTTCACTAAAGTTCTTTCACACCGCTTGAAGGTAACACTGGACATGGCTCAACCGAGAGAACAAGCTGGATTCAGGAGTGGCTACAGCACAATAGATCATATCCACGTGCTGAGAGAACTAATTGAAAGAGCGAGGGAATATGAACTTCCATTGTGCATGGCTTTTATCGATTATGAAAAAGCCTTTGTTTCGGTGAAACCATCAGCAGTTACAATGGCTCTGAAAACCTGCGGTATTGAAGATGCATACATTAATATTATTAATAACATCTATGAAAATGCAAGTGCAAAGATTAGGCTGTTTGAAAATACAACACACGTAAAAATTGGAAAGGGAGTGAGACAAGGTGACACCATATCTCCGAAGCTCTTTAATGCCACATTGGAGGGTGTTTTTCAGTCACTGAGCTGGGAAAACAAAGGGATAAAGATTAATGGAGATTATCTAACCCACCTTCGTTTTGCTGATGACGTAGTCATTTTTGCAACTACCCCATCAGAGCTGCAGAGTATGCTCCAGGAACTTGCTGACAAGAGTAAAGAAGTGGGATTAAAAATGAACTTTCAGAAGACAAAAGTGATGTTCAATGCTTTTACAAGAAATGAAGATTTATCGATTGATGGAGAAAAGCTGGAGATAACAGACACGTACGTTTATCTTGGACAGCAGATATCAAGTGAGGGTCACATTGATGAAGAAATTAATCGGCATTACAAAACTTGCCTGGAGAGCTTTTGGAAGAAACAGCATAATTTTCAAGAGCAATATGCCATTATGTCTTAAAAGAAAAGTGTTTGATCAATGCATCCTTCCAGTGCTTACGTATGGTGCAGAGACGTGGACCTTAACTAAAAGAGACATACAAAGGCTGCAGACAACTCAAAGTAGCATGGAGAGGTGCATGCTTGGTGTAACCAGGAGAGATAAGAAGAGGAACTCGTGGATCCGAAAAATGACTAGAGTGGAAGACATCATGATCAGAGTTAAATCCCTGAAATGGCAATGGGCTGGACATACTGCCAGAAGGACAGATCATCGATGGACAGCCGAAATTTTAGATTGGATTCCAAGGGACAGGAAAAGACCCAGAAGAAGACCACATGGGAGATGGGTGGATGAAATTCGAAAGTATGCAGGGGTGACATGGAGGAGACTGGCACAAGACAGACCGTTGTGGAGGAAACTTGGGGAGACCTTCGTCCAGCAGTGGATTGATAATGGTTGACGACGACGACGACGACGATATGGATATATTATACATTGCTACTTAGAATTTCACGGACTACAAAAAACTATTCAGTTAGTACTTAACAATAAGCCCAGCAACTCTCATGAGACGATGATCTCTAAGCAAAACTCACATATTTTGGACATGTGATGCGAGCCAATAATGGATTAGAAAAAATTGTCATGGTTTGTAAGGTTCTGGGAAGCAGAAGAAGGAAAAGATAGCGAACAAGATGGATGGATGGAGTCAAAGCCACTTTTATAGTGACCTTGAAAAAGCTGCGAGACCTTGTTGAAAATTAGTAGAGATGGCGGGTTTTTATTTTACTGTCACCAAGAGTCGAATACGACGCTATGATACCTAACAACAACAAATGTTGTCCACCTACATACGCCGTGTGTGATAGAAAAGTGTCGAACCGTCATCCAGCCTTCTGTCGTCCACCGCTTATTGATGCCAGAAGGGAGCAGAGACTATCGCGCGTTGTTCACAGCGACTACAGAGCCACAGTGCAACAAATCACCTGCAGCTGCAACAGTGGTAATCAGGGAAATGTGTCACAGCACACAGTTCATCGCAGCCTTCTGCGCATGGGCGTGCGCAGCCAAAACCCCAGCCGGGTCCTCATAATCACTGCACGTGATCGCCAACAACGCATAAAATTGGCACAAGATCATCGAGATTGGACCGTGGATGACTGGAATAAAGTGGCCTGGTCTAATGAATCAAGATTCCTGGCGCATCACGTAGACGGCCGAGCGCTAATACGCCACTTACCAACAGACATTATGGTACCTGGATGCACTGTTGAGCGGAAACAAGCCGGAAGCAGCGGTGTTATGCTGTGGGCAATGTTTTCTTGGCACACTTTAGGCCCCATTATACCAATAGCACAATCTCTGAGAGCTGTCAGGTATATGAACATCGTTGCGGACCAAGTTCACCCATTCATGGCAACTGTGTTCCCTGCTGGTGATGGCCATTACCAACAGGATAATGCGCCATGCCACACTGCCAGAATCGTCAAGGCGTAATTCGAGGAACATGCTGGTGATTTTCTGTTAATGCCCTGGCCTCCAAATTCACCTGACATGAACCCAATCGAACGTTTGTGGTTCGACTTGGAAAAGTGGGTTTTCGCTAAATCATCACCACTCCGAAATGTACGGAAACTAGAGGACCTGCTGTTGACATTATGGTACCATATACCCCAGGATACCTATCGCCACCTCGTCGAATTAAACTTCGCCGAGTGGCCGCTTCTTTGCGGGTTAAAGGGGGTCCTACAGCTTATTAGGTAGGTGGCCATAATGTAATGCCTCGTAAGTGTATTTTATCGGTAACATGAGAGTCAGAGAACCTCTTAAATTTTATAGCTCAGCAGCAAAAAGGTAAAGCTACAGGCCGTTCCGGAAAACAAAAAAAGAAAAGAAAAAATATATTGGAGCTGACTTCTACGACATTCTTTCATTCTCATTGTTATCATCTTGATAGCGATGTGGTAAATTTTCAGCTTCCATTATCTGTGAACGTTTCAGCAAATCCTGCAAATTTAGGAGATCACATCGTACACCTTATATACCCTTTCCAGATCCATCGGTAAACCCAGCTTTCCAATCTGTTTTAAGAAAAGTGGTAGTGAGATGCGTGCATATCTATCTTCCCATCAATTTTAAACTGCTACCCACACACACGCGCGCGCTCGCTCGCTGGCGTGTGATTTTTTTCAGCACCCTATGTGTATACAGAAGTTATTTCACAAATACTCAGCAGTTTAATACTAAGTATACGTGCTTAAAGTTTCCCCTCTTTTGAGCAGTAGCAGCTCCGATTCAAGCTGCCTCCGGGCTTCAAATCTGAAGTTACGCAAATGCGTCAGGTACTGAATTATTGCAGTGATAGTTTTAATATTTAGTGACTATCATTTTACATACACAAGTCATAGATACTAATTATTTAAAATACTATAGTTACTCTGAATATATTTAATAATAGTAGTGGTCTTAATGCTCTTGATCCAGCGATTCAAACTTGTATCCCATTAGGAAAGTTATTCAGGTAAGGTAATAATTAAATATGTGCTGAAGTGGAATTTCAGCTTTTCTCAAACTGACGTGACACTTTAATAATAGACCGTTCGATTGCTCACTTTCAAGTTGAATTTTGGAGGTCGCAAAGAATGACCCCCGAGAAACTGTGACTTACAGAAGAGATGTTCCTATCCCAGGGGCAGTAACATTCTGATTTCCAGAAGGGAGATGGGAATACCGAGGTCCCCAGAGTAAGGGTCACAGGCAATGAACAATACACACAAAGAAAGAGAACTTATTGAAACTGCACTTACATACGCATATATTAATATAAGAAAGATAATATTTTTACCTCACTGCTCAGACGTTCAAGGCAGATATTTAACTTTTCAATTTTGGTGTGATCTGCAAAAGAAAAAAGATCATACTTTACATAAATAGCAATCTTTTCAGAAACAGTTGAGGCACAGATATTTTTCTGCTACGATCCATTCCTTGCTATGTGAAGGCCGTCAAGAATTTCTACGAACGTTGTTTCACATAACTTTGCACATTGGTCAGAAACCCGCAGCCACGTAAAATTACCAGTCGTAGTACTGCTTGAATTACAGTGATACGACGACAGCAGTACAAAAAGGAGGCTTCTGGCTCGCGAAATTTAACATAGTGTCTATGGGATGCGCGGGTCCGGACGACTAATGAATGATTTCCTGTGGATTGCTGCTCTCCTAATGAAGGACTTCCGGTAGATTGCTGCTCCCCTAACGAATGGCGTGCAGTGAATTGCAGCTGCCCTAATGAATGACTTTCAAATCATTGACGGTCTCGACGTTGTCGTGCGGCGTGGGTCTGCTGTTGGCGGAGAAGTGGTTCTTTCGATGATCTCATGTGTTTGCTTTCGGTGGTGCGTGCCTTCGATCGACGTCGGTTGGTGAGGTTTCACTCCAATGGTGTTGGAAATTTATATTCACTTAGACGTCACGACGCAGGAAATTTTTTTCAGGAAGAGTCAGACCTGTTTGTAATCCGGGTGTAGCCCGGAGTTCCGGGTTTTTGTCACATTCCAAACCCGTAAATTCGGGTTTTTAAGTTTTAGAAGAATTTGAGATGCTTCGGACATTTCATTTCTAAAAATACTACAAAATGGTAACTAAACTTCAGGTTCCATTTTCTTTGGGAATTACAGTGTTTGATTAAAAACACTGCATGTCCGTGCGAATGGTGAATGTAGACGATTTGTGACACCTTGTGCGTTTCTTTTGTTATCAAACAAGCTCTCAAGATAACAGTCTGCTGAAAGGAAGGCTTCTTTTCATTATTTTGAAAGTTCAAATAATTTGATTATTTTTCCTAACTACTTTTAGAAATTGAATGGAATCCACTGTAGGCTTCAAGTTCAAGTAAAACTGATGTACATAAACTGCTCAATTAACATATAATATGAAGTGCAAAATTTGATTTCAAAGATTCAATGCCTGAAGGATTTTGCACAGTGAAAGAAAATTGGGTACAAGAAAAGATGCGAAGTTTAACTGCACAAGCACTAGGGCCTATTTGTTGCGTAGCTATTCTATATATGCGTATTATACATTATATGTATATTGGCACTGAGCTGAGAGTTTCAGGGTTTCTCTTGTCACCTCACAATCACCCCTGAAGAGTGAAAAATTCCTGCTGTCAGCAACCAGGACCGAACCACCGCCCATTGCATGGATGAGCATGTGCCTTAGCCCACAGGGCTAAGCTCTGCTTCGTCAAAAGATCGCTATCTAGGAAATAATTAACAGGATGAAGAGGACATTGCTTTTTGAATACATTATTTTTTCCACTGGAGGTGTAATATTTTATTTTTTCTCTAGGATGATTTAAACTTTTCAATGATCAAACAACAAGATGTAACAAAATTTCAGATTTTATTTTCTTCTCAACCTAAATATCGTACATCCATGTTTTAAGAAAGATTTTTTTTTATTTCTTTTTTCCTCTTAATATATTTTTTAATTCGCTATTAACGTAAGTTTCCACGAATTACACACATCTGTAGTAGTTATACAAAAATTTGACTGTAACATTGTTTTCTTTATTATTACTTTACTTTTACAAATCATTCCAACAAACGTTTCCTCACTATTACCTCTTTTCCCTATATAACTTAATATATTTTTCAAACTGCTATTCTATATTTACGTATTCGTCAAACTTTTCGATGTATTGATATTATTCTACTTCTACTTTTATATTCTTACTTTATTTTCCCATTTCGTTCCAACAAACGTTTCTTCACTATTACTTCCTTTCCCTGTATAACTACTTAATATATTTTTCGAAAAGCTATTCTATGCTTGCGTATCCGTCAAACTTCTCGATACATTTGCATTATTTTTGGTTAAGACATTTTACTTTTACACTGACCTTATTTTTCCATTTTATTACAACGACAGCTTCTTAACGACTTGACATTTAATTTGCAAGATGTACCAAAATTTCTGATTTCTCTAAATCGCTTAAAGACCACGTTTCACATTTATTCTCAACCGAAATATTTTACATTGACGTATATTTTTTTCACAAAGGTTCTTATTTCTTTTTTGGCTCTGTACCTAACTTAATATATTTTTCCAACTCGCTTTTAATGCATTCCTAAAAGTTTGCGTGTATGTGAAATATACATATGTTTTTTATTCTATAGTAGTTTGTTATAATTTTTATTCATTAACACAGCGACATACCAACTAAAAATATCTTACTTCCACTAAAAGTTATATTCTTAGTGATATATATTTATATATATATAGGAAGGAAAGATAAGAGGAACTTGTGGATAAGGAAAATGACAGGAGTGGACGATATCATGACCAGACCAGAGTGAAATCACTGAAATGGCAATGGGCTGAACATGTTGCCAGAAGAACGGACACCGATGGACAACCGAAATTTTAGACTGGATTCCGAGAGACAGGAAAAGACCCATAAGAAGACCCCATGGGACATGGATGGATGAAATTTGAAAGTTTGCTGGAATGACATGGAAGAGGCAGGCTCAAGACAGACAATTGTGAAAGAAACTTGGAGAGACCTTCATCCAGCAGTTGATTGATAATGCTTGATTATGATGATGATATATATATGTTTTGCACTTCTCTCTGTATAAAATTTCCCTGTATAAATCTTAAAAGAAACAAGTTACTAGTCAGTAAGTCAAAATATAGGGTGATTCAAAAGTCATTGCCCGTTTGACGAGTCGCCCTGTGTCCGTCAATTTCTCGATGCGCATGCATAGATGAGAACGCCGCATGACAAGAAAACTGGTGCCGCATAGTTGGAATAAATAGGAGCACACGCTGCTGTGATTTATGCGAAAATTTTCTGCTGTCAAAAGCTATGGAGGAGAAATACATACACGATACGAGTACTGTTATGGTCTCTTTAAAACAAAAAGTTGACCGCTGCAGCGAGGGAAATTTGTTCTGTTTAAGGTGAAGGAATAGTGTCGGAAAGATCGGCAAGATTTTGGTTTCAGCTATTTAAGAACCGGGACTGCAGCCTTGAAGACGAAGCACATGCTGAAAGACCTTCGACGGTGCATTCTGAAACTGTACGCGAAGCCCAGGGCCGTAGATACCGAGAGGGCAGGGATGGCAGTTGCCTACCCAGAATGGTCATACCAAGGGCGGTTGATCATGCTCTGAAGGGCAGTTGATCATGCTCTGAAGGGCGTAAAAATTAATGCTCTGAGGGGCGCAAAAAACAGAAGCGCAAGATGTGTGAATAAATTTACTGAAAACTAGCAAAAAAATAAAGTTATATTTTACCTCAGTATTTCATTTTTTAAAAGGCTTGAGTTAATCTCATGCTCTGTCAGGTGTGAACTCCTTATATGCATGAAACGAATTATCTGAAGCAGCAGGGAGGCATATAAAACGCTATTCGTATATGTCTAACCTCCGTGACCTTTCTGAATACCACTTAGGGATGGAGAACTATTTCATCATCTGTGCTCCGTCGCAGAAAGGCCCTGTGAGTGTTTAACCTTGACTGCAATTTTTCCAAGCCCTACACCGAAATTTTCTTTCTATCGTTACGTTCACTGTCTGATACTCATTCGTTCTTTGCTAGTTCGTTTTCCATCCTACAGAGTAGTGTTTTGTCGCCGTTTCCATAACTTAGTTTTACTTGATATTTACAACCAATGGTTCTTGAATATTTAAAAAACTTTGTTTTCATATTTTTAGTAGAATTACGTCAATAACTGGAGGAGCGACTCTTGAGCGTGTGAAAAATACAAATTTGTTCGTCACGGGGATCGAATCATCGCGCCCCTCACTCCGGAGTATGTTCCTCTCCCAACTAAGCTACACGGACGGAATGTATCGCTGCCGATTTGTCGTCTTGACACGTGCTTTACCAACGAAGTACGTCACAAGCTATCATAATTCTGTATTATAATAAAATTGGAAAGTAAACACTATGTAGAGATGAAAAACTTTTGAACTCGAAAGGGCATAATTTCAGGTCTTGTCCAGCCCTGGCGATTGTCGGTAGCCAGTGGCCAAATGGCGACCAGATATCTGGTAGTGGCTAGTAAATTTTTTAATATACACTCACGGACAATGAAATTTGCGCACCAAGAAGGAAGCTTCGGATTGAACTGAAATTTTACGGACGTAATGATACAGGTAAATGATACACATGATGACAAAAACAGAGCTGCAGGGCAATTATAGAGGGATCTGTGGCACGTAGTCCGGTCATCTTCAACAGCGCGTCGCACCGCCTCGTGCGGCGATACATGCTGCAATACGGTCCGGTATGGAGGCGAACAGACGCCGGATGTTGTCCTGCGGCAGACTGTCACACACCTGTTGGACGGTGTGTTCCAAATCCTGGACAGTGCGGCACTACGGCAGCTGGCGTTTCAACTGGTCCCACACATGCTCGATACGGGACATGTCCGGGGAGCGGTCAAGCCATGGAAGTGTCTGGACATGACGTAGGCAGTCCTGGGCAACCCGAGCAGTGCACGGGCGGGAATTATTCTGCTGGAGCGCACCTGGAATCCCGGTCAGGAATGGGAGAGCATGGGGCCGTAGGATCTCATTCACATACCGCTGACGCCTCAGTGATCCATGTACCATTACTAGAGCCGATCGGCTATCGTAGGCAATGGCTTCCCAGACCATAATGCCAGCAGTGGGGGAGGTGTGGCGCTCGATACCGAGGTTGGGGTTGTGGCGTTGACCCGGGGACCTCCACACTCGGACACGATGATCATCTGTCCCCAAAACGAAGCGGCACTCATCGCTAAACACCACACGTCGCCAGTCTGTGGTGTTCCACGTCGCTCTCGCCTGGCACCACTGCACACGGAGCCAGCTATGTTGCGGTGTTAATTGAAGCACACGTAAGTGGCGCTCGGATCGCAGATTCGCTTCTGGGAGGCGTCGGGAAATGGTTCGTGGGCACACAGGAGCCGCTACATCTGCCTGTAAAATGGGCCTGGTCCCGTGGGATCCGTTCGTGCCTGGCGCACGATCCGTCGGTCCTCTCTACCGCTGGGCCTTCTTGTTCCGTCCGGAGCCGCTCCGCCGTGTAGCAGGGCCGGCACGTGTCCACTGCTCCCAACACAGTTTAACGGTATGGTCAGAAAGATTCATATCGCGGGCCGACCACCCTGCGGTTTTCCGCCCGATGATCAGGAATCTTTTAAAGTCCGAAAGTTGCGTAAATCGACGTCTTTGGTATCTATCTGGCATACACGCCGGTTTATGAGACTTCCGGTTCCTGCTTGCCGCGCCACCACAGGGTATACGATCACGCGCACTAGGCACCAAACGTGGATCATTTGCATACCAGCACGCACTCTAGCTATCTGCAAAATTTGGCGATTGTAGCATGTTTTCTTCTAGGTGCGCAAATTTCATTGTCCGTGAGTGTATTTTGTCCCACTTTTCCCCCACTTCTGAATGAATGTCGAGTTCAGTTTTCTCGCACATTTTCCTGCAGGTGCTTCGAAAATGAATGGAAGTGAAGGTGGGATTCGAGAGAAACTTAATTTGCTGATGGATCAGCCTGGAGCGGTCAAAGGGTCAAGGTTACTTAAGCAACCTTTGCCATGGTTTAATGCATCTTTGCAGTGGTATATTTGATCTTTGCCATGGTACATGCGCATGTATCTTTGCCATGGTATATGCATCTATGCCATGCCAACCTTTGGCATGGTATACTTTGCACAAAGTACGATGCCATACACAGGTGAAAGAATTATCTTTGAATCTCTCTTTAGCCACATATATGCTGAACAAAGAGAAACAAACTCTTACGGCAATGTTTTTAAGATGGTGTAGCTGCTACATCTAATGCCATATGTAATACTGCTCCTTGTGAAAATGGCTTTTCAGAAATGAACCTCATAAAAACGAGTAATCGGGCATGTCTGAATAGTGATACTTTAATGATTTAATGATGATTAGATGCAATGGCCCTTTAATTGAAGATTTTGATCCTGAAAATGCTATTCAATTGTGATGGGCAGATACCTCTGATGGGAAGATCAGACACAGTACATATTAGCGGTAAACTGTATCAATATCATTGGTGTCACTTTATGCATAAATATCCTAGCTTTTGTTCCATTGCTTTAAATATTATTAAAGAAATTAGACATCTAACGTCAATAGCCTGTTGAAAATAAATTATGTACACTGAAGTGCCAGAAAAACTGGTACACCAGTCTAATACTTGGTAGGTCCCCCACGGGAGCGCAGGACTGCAGAAATACGACGAGGCATGGACTCCACTGGCTTCTGGAAATATGCTGTAGGCAATGCACACCATACGTCCTGCAGAGCGTTCCACAATTCGGGTGTATTCCGAGGTCTCGGATTCCTGTGTTCGATAGCATGTTGCATGGCATCCCAAATGTGTTCTATCACGTTCAGATCTGGGGACTTGGGTGGGAATGGCAACATCCCAGACTCAGATGAATGCTCCTGTAACTATAATGTGGCGTCCCGACACTATTGTGGAGGTGCATTGTCCTATTGGAACAGGCCCAACCCATTAGCATGAATGCAGGACATGGACGGGTGTACCTAGTCAGAAAAATGCGCACATAGCGTTCGCCGGTCACAGACGTTTGTAGACGTACCAGAGGTCCCAGCGAAGTCCAGCTAAACACACCCCATACCATTACGGACCCCCCTTCCACCCAGCTGGTACAGTTTCCTGTTGACAGGCGGGATCCATGGCTTCATGGGGTTTGCGCCACACGCGAATCCTTCCATCTGCCCTATACAGTTGGAAACGCGTCTCGTCAGACCAGGCTACTTGTTTCCAGTCATCAAGTGTCCAGTGGCGGTGTTGCCGTGCCCACGCGAGGCGCATAGCTCTGTGTCGTGCACCTGTCAAGGGAACTCGAGTTGGGCGTCGGCTCCCAAAGCCCATATCGTGCAGGGTTCCAGGAATCAGTGACGTCAGTGGAACCCTTTTGGAGCTGTCCTACGCTCTCTCTCCCCAGTGCAGACGCCCACTGGGTATCGTGAACTTGTTCTCAGATCAAGGTAGTTATATTTCTTTGTTTAATCAACGGATATTTTTATAATCATCCGTTAACAATTGATTTCAAGCACAGGCTGAAAATGCTATTGCTTGAATCAAAGCTTCCGCTGCCGGCAAATGGCAATGTTAAAAACGACGAGGCAGGATCGGCTGGAACATAAGGGCAACCGGCGCAGTCACCCTGGAATCCGCAATTAAAGAGAAAAAACAAAATCATGTTTTGTACAATTTTTTATTATTTTTTTTATAAGTTTTGGAGTGCGAGGTCCTTAAAAATATTTTACTAAGTGATTTCGTTTTCAATACCCCACAGATTTCAAATGACCGTTGTAACCACCTTAATGCTTTTCGCATTCATAAAATAGTAAATTAAATTTCATCATTTTGCGGGCCCTACTTTTACATATTCAACAATTTGTGTATAAACTAAATACTTAGATTTAACAACATAAAAAAATCAATCACTGCAACATATATATGAAAAAAAAATTATGAATTTATTTTAGAAGAGTCCTTAATATTTCCTACACAAAAATATTCGCTACGCATCAGGTATCTTTTTATCATTTTGTGAGGAAGTTTTTATGAAAGTCACAATACAACCTCGACCTGGAAAGAAAATCGTGGACTTTAACACTCTTTACTCTCTCTCTCTCTCTCTCTCTCGGAATTTTCAATCCATATTACAATCTTTTTCTTAAGTTTAAAGCCAATACGTATTTCTCTGAGATAATCATTATGTCTTTAGGACAGTTTTCGTGTGTGTTCTTTACGAACGGCATTTTTCACGTAACGATTTCATTAAAATATGAGAATTATTTTCTAGTGCCGGCAATGAAATTTTGCTCCTGGCCCCGCAATGAAATTACGCCCTGAGCCCCGCAAAAGCTCCATCGGGCTCTGCGACGAAGACAAAATAATAAAGGGACAATTTATTTTTTTCAGTTTAATGGAAACACAAGGCGATCCAGAAAATTCGAACGCCTGTGAGATGGACAATATCAGTGGCGGCTTTTCAGGTGAAGTGCCTCTTCACCTATTTTATTTGAAATAAGATTTTATTTAATAGTTTCGTATAATATATTCTTTTTTTGCCTTTATTGAGTGCCAAAATACCCAAAATTTTGATTAGATATCACTTCACAATGCGCGTTCAATACGGAAAACAAATCCTTATACGCAAAACAGTTCAAGTGAAGAGCTGAAATGAGAACGCTTGGAAGCACAGAGAAGAAAGGTACTTGGAAGTTTGCAGTTTTCGTTCGAGTTGCCATGGTAACTGTGACGTCACTCTCCCCTATCTGCCGGGCAAGTGAAGTGTTTTATCATGAGACGTCAAGGCTCTGCACCTGGAGTCGTGAACTTACGAAGAGATCGCAGTGGAACGGGACGGATTGCCAAGGGTTCTTTGCAATCCACTAGGGATGTTTTCTTGCGGTGTTTTGGTACATACTTTCTGAAAGAGATACGTTTTTTCGTGTTTTGTGATTGTTTGTTAAAAACTTCATTAGTTACTTTAGTTTCGTGTACAGTTTAACTGATAGTGATAGTTTTAGTTTTCAGTACGTATCCTGTGAACAACATTGTCTGTAATTTATTGCAAACTCCGTTCAATCGGTGGAAAGTTGAAAATAAAAGAGACATTTTACTTCAAGGACGACCGACGGATTCACTGACAATTGTCGCCAAGAAAGAAATCAAGAAGAGCGGTAAATCTTACAATATTAATTTTAAAAAATGTTGGTTTACTGAATATAAACGGCTTTGTAGTCCTTCTGTGTTACAAAAATTATTTTGTTGTCCCTGCTTATATTTTAGTAATAAAATTCGGCGTGGAATAAAGACAATTTTCAGATTTCTTAAATATAAAACGGTCACTTTACAAACGTGGTGATTCTAGTGAACACCTGAAATGCAAATTAATGCTAAATAATTTTGAAAAGAATCAGAACACCATTACCGATGCCCTGAGGGAGGATGCTAGGCTTTTGAAAATGCATTTCAACGAAAGTGTTCGTTTAAATGGACTTTTCCTGCAGACAATGATTGATGCAGTACTGTATTTGAGTAAACAAGAACTAGCATTCCGTGACCATGACGAAGGCATTGACTCGATAAATCGTAGAAATTCAAGGAATTGCTTTCACTGTTGATATCAAGAAGTCCTTTAAAATTCAAAATCAATACGAAACGATAAAAAATGTCTTCACAGGTGACTCAAAAACTATTCAAAACGAATTAATTGAATGTATTTCTGAATATATAAACGATCACGTCAAAAATGAAATAAATGAAGGCAATGCTTTTATATTCAAGTAGATGGGAAGACATAACCAGACTTCCGAGTGCTCTTTAATAATAAGATCTGTTGATTCGGAAGGTGATTTGGTTGAGCGATTTTTGGGTTTCCATGGTGTGAGTGAAGATAGAATGTCAGAAGCTTTATACAAAATGCTAGACAAAATTTTGGAACAGTTTGATTATCAACACAAGTCAATAGGACAATGTTATGATGGGGCAAGCGTAATGTCTGGAGACTTGACTGGGCTCCAGAAAAATTAAGCCTAAAGCTTCTCATTCTGTTTTTGTTATTGCTTAGTACATCGTTTGAACCTTGTATGTAACAGGAGAGTTTTTCTAAAATTTCTAAGTGTCGAATATTTTTTGCAAGCCTCAGTGTAGATCTGTTGTTTTTTTCACCACTCAGCGAAGCTATCGCTTCACTAAGTGGTGAAAAAACAATACACTCACATCAACAACAGCAAGAGGCATGCCAACCATAACAGAAACTCGATGGTTCTCCACTTCGAAGTTAGTAAGTGTAATAGTTGAAGATTGGGATAAATTGAAGGAAGTATTCGAATTTCTCAGAAATATTGATCAATCAGACAAAAAATCAATTCAACTTGCCCAAGGGATTTTAAATGATATGAACACTTTTGAATTTACATTTTTGGGGATAGTATTTAATGGAATATTTGGCTCCACCGATCTATTATTCGAAATGTTGCAGAAAAAATCACTAGACATATACTGTGTTACTCAAATTAAAAAAAACTTATGAAATTTTGAGCCATAAAAGGAACAATGAGGTACTTGAAACACTGGAAAAGCTAGCAAAATCACAGAAATAAGCAGATCTAAACGGGAATATGCTGCTCTTACACAAGAAACAATTTTTAAAAATTATAAACAATTGTATTTTGAAATTTCGTACCACATTCATATGGAAATGGATATAATATTGCAAGACAGTGAGAAACTTAAACCTCAATTTCCCTGTCTTGCTGACACAACCAAATTCGACCAATTTAATTCATGCTTTCACTCTCACGCTTTTGAAAATCTACAACATTTTTACGGAAAAATATTTACTAAACACCAGAGCCTTAAAAATGAACTGAGTCTTGTATATGCTGATGAAAAATTAAGGAATATATCGACTCATGAACATTTTCGAGTGCTTCATGTAGATAAAGGCATTTTTACAGAAGGTTATAAATTGGTTTCCCGGATTTTAACAAATGCATCTGCAAGTGTTTCAGTGGAAAGAAGATTTTCTTGCCTTAAAAGTATACAAACTTACTCAAGAAACACTATTTCTCCAGAAAAACTTGCTTCTTTGGCAAATATTTCTATTCAGAAAGATATTTTCTTGATGTCACAAAGAAACAGCCATTTTATGACGACATGATCGACAAATTTCCAGCTTTAAAGGGAAGAAGAATTGATCTAATATATTAAAAAATATGTAAGATCTCATTAACTGATTTTCATTGAAGACAGTAGATATCTTTTCATATTGCTCTTGTAGCTCTTCACCTATTTTTCCTACCACGAGCCGCCACTGGACAATATGGGTATTAAAACTTGCAATTTTGTTAATCCTGAAGAGGAAGAAGCCATACGCTATTTTGCTGGTTATTTAGCCTTTCGTCACAGGGATAAAGAATTGGAAACGTTTTTCTACTTAACGGGGAACCAAAACAAAGGCTGTATTGAGACTTTATCAAGAGCTGGGCTAATGATACCAAACAACATTTGAATAGAAACTGTCATAGTTTGAATCAGTTTTTTCAGAATTTCATGGAGCTAGCATATATAAATCCCAAGAGGCCATAAACATACTTCAATCGAAATTGAAATTAAACTTTCCCAAAATTGAAGAGGGTGTCATTAAAACATATGCGAGAGCAGGAACATTTTTCGTATTAAATACATAAACGACATCAAGCAACAAAACTTAATGAAGAGAAAAAACCAAGCACATGCATTGAATTTCAGGATTACAAAAAAAGGAAACAATGGAGGGAAAGTTCTAAGTTTTAGTAATCGGTAGGTTTTGTTTTAATTATGTAATTCCTATTTTAAAAAATCCTGCCTATGCATTCTTAAAAGCTTTTAATTTGAACTAAGAATCACGCATTTCACCATTCTTTACCACCACGACAGAAGACTGCTGAGGACCAACTACGTCACAGGCCTCCACGAGGGGAGACCACCCGTTATTTGTTTACAATCTTTGACCTACCTCTCTCATTCTAACTACCTTGCCTTTGGACCACCACTGATTTCGGTTTATGGCGCATTTTCAACGTGAGAAACACACTTCCAAAACGGTCATGTATAATGTTGCATGGGTATAGGACACTCCGTGGCAATCGTATATACGGTCCTTTATGTGATGTCACCCTTTCCACCAATGAGAAGCGTTGTTAGAAAAGGTGTCTCCTCTGACTGTGATTTCTTGTACGCTGACAAAAAGTGGTTGTTTGTTGACAATTTTACAGCCTTTTTCAGAGTTTGAGCTTCGAATATCCTCTTATTTTCAATAATTACTTTTAAAAATTCTGATTCAACCAGTAAGATCTTCTTGGTTACTCAGTCCAAGGACTGGTTGTTCAGAAGATGTCTCTCCGCTCCTCTCTATTCTCCACCGTTCTCTTCAAGTCATAGTATGTCCTAGTATTAATGTCTTGGAGTAACTGTGCCAGTACGAAACTATTCCTTGGCCGTCCGCTTCCTCTCTTGCCTTGAATTTTCCCTTCCAAAACTTTCAGAATCGGGCCTCCATGGCGCAATATGTGTCCATAACATTCTTCTTCTCTTTAACATGTTGATCAGATTCCTGTGTTCTCCCACTCTCTCCAGGATCTCCTCATTAGTCTTTCTATCGAGCCATCTTATTCTCTCAATTCTGTTATAGCTCCACACCTCAAATGCATCCATCCTTTTCACTTCCCTCTTGGTCAACGTCCATGTCTCAGGACCGTAAAGAGCTACTGACCAAACATATGCCTTTAACATTCTCTTCCTCAGTTTTAGATATATAATTTTGGGCTGTCAGTAGTCTTTGATTCTCTCTAATAGCCGTTTCTGCCATCCCCAAACTCATTCTAATTTTCTTTTCACACCTCGCATCTTCAGTATAATTTGACCCAAATAGCGAAATGATTTAACTTGTTCGATGTATTGTCCTTCAAAATGCATCGAACAAGTAAAGATATTTGTATGCAAACGGCTTCGTAAACTTTGTCATGAGTGCCTAGAATGTGTGTGGTTTTGGACATCGTTATTAATGGAATTCTCACGAGAGAAGCCATGTATGAAGGAAACTTAAATCTCCTTCAGATGGATTTCTGCTGTACAATTCACTTTTTTTTCGAACTTTACTCTTACTACATGTCATGATCTTGGATTGCTTTCAACTTAGTTTTGTTGAATGAACGACCTTGACTACACTGTAATATACAGTAATCAATAGAAATAAATGGCATACCATCAAATGATATCCGGTTTTCAAAATTGAATTTTCCTCCCCTTCAAACATAACATCCTTCTTCACGCCTTTAATACCCCTTAACTGGGCCTGCCCAAGATTGTGAACTACACCACATTTTTTTTAATATAATGAGTATTAGCAGAAATCTCGAAGTTCTTGAAGACGTTCAAAGCATCTTCTAATGAAAAAACGTATCCAAAATAATCATTAATAAAATGACGAAAACCATAATTAATTTTAACCATTATTTTTGCTAGCTAAATTGAACTAAAGTATCAACACAAACCTCGCATGCACTAATTAACCTTGACAGTGACCAGCGGAAGTATCAGATAAGCATAACCTTGGAGTCTACTAACCTTGCAAGAAATCACATTCGGAGGAGACGCCTTTTGCATGTATAGCAACACTTCTCATTGGTGGAATGGGAGACGTCACATATGTGACCGTATATGTGTATCGGATAAGCATAACCTTGGAGTCTACTAACCTTGCAAGAAATCACATTCGGAGGAGACACCTTTTACATGTACTTATAACGACGCTTCTCATCCGCATATGTGATCACCACGTAGTTTCCTACCCTGTCCAACATTATATTGTACATGCCCTTCCAAAATATCCACGATGTTGAACTTGGGGATCAAAGACTTTTTCGCCTCGAAACCAAAGGAATTTTTTCGCAGGGTGATTCAAGACGTAGATGGCATCACGATGCTCTCTATTTCGAAGATTAAACTTTCGCGTTTATGCATTTATACTGTACACGTTTTCATCAACTGTCAGGAAACGGCAATTACTTTTGAATCACCCTGAATGCGGGGGGGCACAGGCGAATCCAGAAGTTTTCTCTAGAAGGGTTGTTTTTCGAGTACAAAAAGGGAAGAAAAAAATTAAGAAGTTACATATGCAATTAAGAACATGAAACGGAGAAGAGCTCCAGGAGAAGATGAAATTACCGTGGACATTATACAAGAAGCAAGTGGAGAAACTGAAACTACACTCGCCCAAGTTTTCACCAGATGTCTTAATGAAGGGAAGATTCCATGAGGATTGGAACAATGCTACAATGATCTTGCTCCATAAAAAAGTTGACGTTGAGGATTTCAGGAACTACATGCCCATCAGCCTCCTTTCAGTGGTTTATAAAATCTTCACTAAGGTTCTTTCACATCGCTTGAAGGTAACACTAGACATGGCCCAACCAAGAGAACAAGCAGGATTCGGGAGTGGCTACAGCACTGTAGATCATATCCATGTACTGAGAGAATTAATTGAAAGAACAAGGGAATATGAACTTCCATTATGCATGGCTTTTATTGACTATGAAAAGGCCTTCGGTTCTGTAAAACCATCAGCAGTAACAATGGCTTTGAAATACTGCGGTATTGAAGATGCATACATTAGCATCATTAATAACATCTATAAAAATGCAAGTGCAAAGGTTCGGATATTTGAGGATACAGCACAAATAAGAATTGGAAAGGGAGTGAGACAAGGTGACACCATATCTCCCAAGCTCTTTAACGCCACATTGCAAAATGTCTTTCAATCATTGAACTGGGAAAACAAAGGGATAAAGATTAATGGAGATTACTTAAGTCACCTTCGTTTTGCTGATGGCGTAGTCATCTTTGCAACTATCTCTTCAGAGCTGCAGAGTATGATCCAAAATTTTCTGACAAGAGTAAAGAAGTGGGATTAAAAATAAACCTTCAGAAGACAAAAGTGATGTACAATGCTTTTACAAGAAACGAAGATTTATCGATTGATGGAGAAACGCTTGAGACAACCGATTCCTACATTTATCTTGGGCAGCAGATATCGAGTGAGGGTCACATTGATGAAGAAATTAATCAGCGTATAAAACTTGGATGGAGAGTTTTTGGAAGAAACAGTACAATTTTTAAGAACAGTATGGCATTATGTCTCAAAAGAAAAGTGTTTAATCAATGCATCCTGACAGTGTTTACGTATGGAGCAGAGACATGGACTTTAACTAAAAAAACATACAACGACTGCAGACAACTCAAAAAAGCATGAAGAGATGCATGCTTGGTGTAGCCAGGAAAGATAAGAAGAGGAACTTGTGGATAAGGAAAATGACAGGAGTGGACGACATCATGACCACAATTAAATCACTGAAATGACAATGGGCTGGATATGTTGCCAGAAGAACGGACCGCCGATGGACAACCGAAATTTTAGACTGGGTTTCGAGGGACAGGAAAAGACCCAGAAGAAGACCCCATGGGAGACGGAAGGATGAAATTCGAAAGTATGCTAGAGTGACATGGAGGAGACAGACCCAAGACAGACAATTGGGGAAGAAATTTGGGGTGACCTTCATCCAGCAGTGGATTGATAATGGTTGATGATGATTATATAATATATATAATGTTAGTAGCTGGAGATGCCGAAAATTGCCCTGTATTAGCCACGCTGCCTCCCTCCCAGCACACACCACCAAAGCGGGGATTGACTTCGGAGTGGGTGGAACAACGGGAAGCACCCGTGAGGCGTGAGGAAAAAGGAAAAATGAAAAAAGAAAGAAGTCCTAAAAAGACCATCTGGGGGAAGCGGTGGGGACATTTTTACGAATTTTCTTTATGACCCAATTAAGATATGTGCGTAGATCAGATTGTTATTAACAGTTTCTCCCACCTACTCTGATTTCAGTATCAAGCTCTGCCTTACCCTGTTTCGAGACGTTACAGATGCTAGACAATATGACAATAGCAAAGTACTACAAAGAATATCCTCCTGTTTTTTACCCCCACTGTCCCTGTTTTCCCTTTATCTTTTGCGCGCGCTCTCCTCCTTATTCTACTCCCTTCTCTTTCATATTTTACTGAATCTAAATCAATGTAATAAGTATTTGAAATCGCCCGTACTTAGTTTAATTGTTAATTTTTTTAGAAAAACTGAAAACAAAATATGCAAAGTTAATCATTTACGACCTTTGCTACTTTAAACGTAAAAACTTCGTTAGGGTTTAGGAAGGGTAGGCGATCGCCGCAATCGCCCCCGCTGGGTCCGCCACTGATGGGGGGTAGGAACGTCTACTTAAAAATAAATATTTATTGCGTAAGAAAATTGTTATATTGCATGAACACGTTTCAATTTTTAAAAATTTTAAAAAGGTCTTTATGGTGATTTTGTTGGAAATGGAGTCTTCAAGTGACTTGTGATTTTTTGTTTTAGTCAAAACCAAATTTTTCAAAGGGAAATAATTATTTGGTACAGCACTCCGTTTTTAGCCTGGTTTGATGCTATAAAATCATGAGCGGTTTTAACGTTCTTTCACCGTTAAGTTGCTGTTAAAATTTTCTCACTACTGAAATCGTTTTATAATGCATATGTCAACATTTTTCTTTGATCCAGGATCTAACAGGAACTTTTAAATTGAAAATGCAATGCGTTTGTGAAGTCCAAATACTCTCTCTCTCTCTCTCTCTCTCTCTAAAAATAGCTTACCATCACAGAACATCTTAAAACAGTTTGAGAAAAGAGCTTGATCTGTAAACAATCTCATGTCGAAGAAAGCGAAGACAGATGTTAAACACACACCTACTCCTATTAAAAAAATACGAAGGACCACCATAGTGAAACGAATAAATCCTTCCACGCTCAGAAATGTCGATTACTTAGACGCAAACTAATATTGTTTTATCGATTCTCATGCTTTTATACCTGAGTATTGGCAAAACAATATTGATTAGGCAATCGATGGAGAAATTTCAAATGAGCAAAGGGGAAATTTGCGTAAGACAGGATGTTGTAGAAGTTCGCTTGATGTGAAGAAATCTTTGTTCTACCCTCGATAATATTTTTAACAATACCAAATTCTTTCTGACAAATGCAAATCCGATAGCAAACCTTTCAACAGATTTTTTCTTTCGAATCGTCTTTTTTTTTTTTTTTTTTTTTTTTTTGTAAGTTTTGGCACACTCAAACAGTTAGACGAGGTGGTACGCATTGTCTTTAATTGGAACAATGGTTCTTGCAAAAGCGCCACCACGCCACACCGTTTGGTTTCACAGAAGAGCTGAATCAAGAAGAAACAGAGATGGCTCACACAATAATGTGCAATACAGCATGAGCTTTCTAAATGAAGCTTTTTGTCCAATTTCTCCATTCAAGTAAGTAATCAGAAATGACATTTCATCCTGTCGTCAGCTCTTCGACATTGCTACGCATTTGCGCGAGAGTTCCAACAGGATTTTGTTTTCTCTAAGGAATTCCTATAATCTAAATACACTACGGTTTGTGAAAACTGCAACATCAAGAAGGAAGCATTCAATTCAAATGAAATTTATACCAAACATTACTGATACGACTGTAAATAAGTGATTTAATTTACAGAACAATACAGCAATTTTTTCCTGCAAAAAATCGGTATCTTGTGAAGCCTTCGCGAACTGCAATAAGAGCTTCTAGACTGCGTGGTATTGAATCAAAAAGGCATTAGTAGTGTCCTGGGTAATTGTTTGTCAGGCAGCATGTATGCAAGTCCACAAATCATTGGTACTGACAGCTGGATGGACCAGTTGCCGAGGGATCATATCCCAGACATATTCAATAGGCGACATGTCTGGCGAACGTGCAGGCCAGAGAAGAAGCGGTATTTACTGTGCGGCGAAGAGGGCTTGGAAATTCATGGAAACATGTGGTCGGGCATTGTCCTGCTGGAATATAGCGTCCGGAGTGCTCTGAAGGAAGGGTAGACTTCTGCCTGCACTTTAAAAAATAAGTGGTGTGAATTCACGGAAATTTTCTGAAAATAACGTGCAGCAAAGCTGCCGATAGGTATTCGTCTCTTTCAGAAATTTCCGTTTTTAAAAGTGCCCGTTCATTTTAACTTCCGTATTTTCAAAGATATTTCCGTAGACAGAAATTCCGTTTTCAGAAAAGTCAATTTGTGGTTTTTCCGTATTTAAACTGAAATTCCGCAAAATCAACAACCCTGTACAGCACTCAACCCCCAGATAATCATTCCGGTGAGGTCAAGGTCGAACACCCGACTCTGTAGCTTGCCGAACAGGTAACTTACGCCTTAACCAACTCATCCACAAACGCTCGGGAACCTGACTCACCTACAGCGTAAAAAGAATTCTGCGAAAAAGAATTTTTTTTTTTTTGTCAATGTGAGTAATTTAGTCATTTTATTTTTTGTTGGAGCTTATTCTCCTGAATAGGTTTGTATTTTTTTTCTCCCATAGGTGGACTTTTCAAAAATTAAGCATTTTCATTGTGGCTTTTCGAAGCAACAAATTGCTTTGCAACAGGATTTTTTTAAACTGACAATGCATGACTTTCATTTATCTTTAAACAAGTCAGTAAAATCATGCAATGCATTGATTATGATACGCTTTCCAACATACCAGAAATTATTACTCAAGTTATGTGGATAATGGCTGTGGAATAAATCTCGCTCCTGTGACCTGACCTTTGACCCCATTTCGATGATATTCAACAGAACCGGTTCAGTATACATCAGGAATAGCATACTAAAGGTTTGTCGCAATAGAAGCAGTTCTACGCAAGTTATGAGAATAAAGGCTGTGGAATAAATCTTGCTTTTGTGCAATGACCTTTGACCCCAGTTCGTTGGTATTCAACAGAACCGGTTCACTATACCTCCGGAATAACATGATAACGTTTTGTCGCAATCGAAGCATTTTTAGGTAAGTTGTGGTGCACAAGGGCAATGGAATGGATCCCACTCCAGCGTCCTGATCTTTAACCCCATTTCGCCCATTTTCAATAATGTTTGTGCCAAGATGGTTCCCTACCACATACTAAAATTTCCATCGAAATCGAACCATATTTACGCATGTTATGACACATAAAGGCAATGGAATAGATCCCGCTTTTATGTCTTGACCTTTGACCCCATTCCGCCCATTTTCAATAGGGCTCGTCCCTAGGTGGTTCCTTAACACATACTAAAATTTCATCGAAATCGAACCATTTTTACGCTAGTTATGACACATAAGGGCAATGGAATAAATCCCGCTCTTGTGCCCTGCCTGACCTTTGACCCCATTTCGCCCATTTTCAATAGGGTTCATCCCCAGGTGGTCCCCTACCACATACTAAAATTTCGACGAAATCGAACCATTTTCACGCGAGTTATCGTGCGGACGGACGGACGGACAAAGTTGGAGCATATACGCTTCTTCAACCTACGGTTGGAAAGCGTAAAAAAGGTGAACTGTACTTTTTATAGTATTATTTCACACACACACACACACAAAAAAAAAAAAACTAAATATAAAAGTTACTCTTGATAGCTATAATAGCTTTTGTCTTAAGTTGTCCAAAGACTGATACACAGACCTCGTATAATCATCGGTACAATAAGTGTCCGGTTTCCTGCAGTAATACATTATATAATAAATAGCTGGTGCACCAAATAGGGGAAAGGAGAAGGAATATCCTGTGCCACAAAAAACAAAAACAAAATCTATACAATATGCTATCCACAATATCCGATCTCAAGCTACAGAACTTCAAAATTCGACAGACGATTGAAATTTGGAAGTAAATCAAAACCTCAAGTATTTCCACGAATTACTACTATTAGCGGAAATTTCGCGTCATGTGGATATGGAAAAAGTGAAAACAGAGATTTTCCGTTAATATACGAAAAGAATTGCGGAAAGGTTTCTGAAAATTCAGAATTTTCCCGTGGCACGAAAAGTCCGTTAAATTCAGGTTTTTTTCAGTCATTTCACGGAAGAGGTTGTATCAGAAACATGCTTCGTTATTTCACGAAAGAAATGACGGAAACTTGTCCGTGAATTTCAGAAATTTTTTTACAGTGTGTACAACTTTCCTGATGTAGTGGTCGCTGTTGGGATAGCCCTCAAGTCGTACCAGCCGAGATCGCGAATGGTACCCATTGGAACCCCACACCATCACACTTGGCGTTCGACCCGTATGACGATCGACAATGCATGCTGGAAGAAGGCGCTCACCATAATATCGTTTAATGCGCATGCGGCCATCATGGAAGTCCAAGTTGAATCGGAACTTCTCCGAAAACACGACATGTTGCAAATCAGCACGCCATTTTCTCTATTGAAAACACCATTCCAGCCTGAGGCGTCCATGCTTCAGGGTCAAAGGAGTCCGCCGCAAAGAGATGTGCTCAACCAGTCCTCTGTGCAGCAGACAGCGTCGAACTGTGGAGGCAGACAATGCAAACACCTGTTGCAGTACTCCATTGCTGTGCTAACACTTGGGAAGATGTGGAACTGTCGTGCGGATGAGGGGTCGGTCATCCCGCGGTGTCGTCACATTTCCCAGTCCAATGCCGGATTGTCGATGCACCCGGTTCTCCTCGATCCACTCCCGCCACACGCGCTTCACTGTTGTGGCGTTATGTCCCTTCTGAGTCGCAATGTGGCGGTACGAAAATGCACCTTCACGCAGACCAATCATTCGTCCCCGTTCAAACTCTGTCGTATGGTGATACTGCACCCTTCGTCTTTTACAACTCGCTATCCGCGATGCACTACTGGTGAGTATCCTAAACAGCCCTCTCTTTATAGCCTCACTCGACTGTCCAGAGGGCGCTGGCGGGCCCAGACATGCGCAATGACTCTGCACTTCTAATAATTTGCATATCCTGCCCTGCTCTGCATATCCTGTAAGTTTCACGTGATTACCATCACTCTTTCATGGTGTTGCAATTTTTTACAAACAGTAGTTTCATTTTTCTATCATACAAACAAAACATTGGCTATAGACATCTGATTACACACTCTTTAAAAAAAATAGCACACAGAAGGAATCCTCTAATCTAGATGAAAATTGGCATGTACAATGTACATGCATACGAAAGGAAATGATTGAAATTCCAGAGCAGTTGGGCCATTTATTCGGATAAAACAGCTTACACGAGTAGAACAAGTCAGTACGTTGTAGTGCCACCTCTGGCTCAGATACAAGGGGTTCCCTGGCGTGGCATAGACGCATACAGTTCAAGGATACTGTCCTGAGGTATAGCATGCCAGATGGTGTCCAAATTGCCGGTCAGTTCGCCGACATTCCAGGATGGGCGTAGGCAGCGTCCCATCATCTCCCAAACATGTTCGATCGGTGAGAGATCGGGCGATTGAGCTGGCCATGGAAGGGTATCGAAATTACGGAGGAAGACCTGGGAGAGCCGTGCCGTGGTGACCGGACATCATCTTTGAACTGCTCGGTGATGCTACGACAGAAATGGCAACACAATAGGTCATAGAATGTCGTTGATGTACCGTTGAGCAGTGAGGGTGGTACGGAAGACTACAAAGGGTGTCCGGCTGTCGTAGCAAATGGCTCCCCAGATAGTCATTCCCGATGTGAGAACCGTGAGGACACGTTTAGACAGGACACTATGTGCTGATCATCGGCTCCAAGTGCAAACCGTGACTCATCACTGAAGACGCCACGGGTCACTATCCCACGTTGATCGGACCCGAAACCACTGCAATCGATGCTGGCGATGCTCACTGGTCAGCGGTAGGCGGCCGAGTGGTCTCCTCGCAGGCAGTCACCGTATCGCAAGTCGTCCGGCAACGGTCCAGATATCCCCTTCCGTACCTGTAGACGAGGCAACATAGATACGGATGATTGAGAGCGACGAATTCGGTTCTGTTTCTTTGGCTTTCACAGTCGCTAGATCCTCCCGGTCTGTCGTTGCTCTTGGCCGTCCACTGCCCACGTGTCGCTGGGTTGTGCCCTCTTCGACCGATTGGTGCCAGCAATGTCAGATTGCCGCATCGCTCCGACAGAGCTTGGCGATACGGCGTCTTGACCAACAGGCCTCTCTCAATCCAATTATACGTCCTCTCTCAAGATCGCTCAACTGCTCGTGGTGTGCACGGATCCGACGCAGTGGTGTACCGAAAAAAACTCGAGGCGCCACCCCGCAAAAAATGTTTTCGATGCTCTTTTACGAAAATCCATTAGCTTTCAATTACTCAAAATCTCAACTTACATATTATTAACTAGGCTTTACGGGTGTTTTAATAAATCTAATTCTTTGGAACCTACGAGCATTTTTCGTAAAATCAAAATTATTAGGGGTATGCAAAAGTTTCCGCCGCCCCCGCTAGCGGGCGCAGTAAGCGTCTAACCGGCCGGCGACCTGTGCTGTCAGTTCGTACATGAAGCTAAGAATGACGGTCGATAAAGTTAATTTGCGGCAATGTTTCTTATTCATGCTTACTTTAGGGAAAAGTGCGAGTGAAGCATACGGTTCAATATGTGAGGCTTATGGCGAATCATTTATGGGTGAACGGACGTGTCGAGAATGGTTTGCTAGTTTTAAGAAAGGTGATCTAAGCTTGGAAGGCAAGACACGTGCAGGTAGACCGTAGGAACTCGCAGACGAGGAGCTGGAATCGCTGTTGCAAGAGGATACCACACAATCGACCACGGAACTGGCAAAACGTTTGAAAGTGGCTCAATCGACGGTGGTGCGGCGTCTACAGGCCTTGGGGAAGATCCAGAAGATTGGTAAGTGGGTTCCGCATACTTTATCGGAGCGTACTATTGGTCAACAATTGAGCATCTGCATGCCGTTGCTGAAGTTTCAAGGGAAGAATTACTTGTGGAAGGTTGTCACCGGGGATGAAAAGTGGGGCTATTGCGTCAACCCCGTAAGCAAGCGATACTGGGTTGACCCAGGCCAGCCATCAACATCTACTGCAAAAGAGGATATCCACAAGAAAAAGGTGCTGTTGTGTATATGGTAGGATATGCATATAGTGCTGTACTTCGAACTGTTGAAACCGGGCGAAACAATCACTGCACAACGATATAGCGATAAGTTGATGAAACTGAACGCCGCAATCGAGCAAAAACACTCATGGACAGGTAAAGGACGCCGCCCAGTTATCCTGTTACACGATGCCAGACCACATGTCGGTGCCACCACGAAATCAAACCATGAACAGTTACACTGGGAGGTTTTACCGCACCCAACTTACTCTCCGGACATTGCACCCTGGGACTTTCATCTGTCTCGCTCTATGCAACATTCTTTATCCCAAGAGCGGTTCACCACAGTTCTAGAGGTGGAAAATTTCGTCACTACGTTCTTCAGCTCAAAACCCGAGTCCATGTATCACAAGGGCATTCATTTGTTGCCTGAAAAATGGTGAAAGGTCATTGATGCTAACGGCCAATATTTCGTTGAATAAATGTGCACTGGTTTCCTAATTGTTTCTGTCTCCTTCCTCCTTAAAACGGCGGAAATTTTTGCATACCCCTAATATTTCATTTTATTGTGTGAAGCATAAATGTGTACGTTATAATTAAAATGACTTCCCTGGTTTCCGATACAAATTACTACAAAATACTTACGTCATAGTATTAATCATATCATGCAAATTTTATTATTTTTAAGAACTAAGACCTGCTTTTCGAAATACCTCACGATTGCGCAAACAAAACATTCAACTGACGTGTGAGAGTGTCAAATGCGTTTTCCGTTTTATACAAAATGCCACAACATAAGTAAGCAAATAACTAAGTAACGATTAAGAACTGTAGCACAAAAAACGTACAACTACTTAAATTATTTACTCTGGAATACAAAAAACACACTTCACATAATGCCACAATGTTTTGCATACAATAAAAAAATATATTTTGACTCTGTTATCAAAAAAAAAAAAAAAATGACACAGATCTCTGATTTTTCGTTCCTGCGAAGAATACCTTTTAGTTCATTATATTCGGGGGATGCATAGTTATGTGCAAACAACTGCAATACATAACAACTTATCTATATATAAAACACAAAACGTCTGTTTATCTAAAGCAGCAAAAACTCTCGAACGCCGAACTGTGGCACCGTGAAATTTGCATAGCTTATTAATACTGGAATTTCTAGGTCAACGCAACTATTTTAAGATCTCTACGTTGTTCCGTTCGCGAGTTATGAATTAATTAATAAGCTAATCAATAAAGTCAGCGTCGTTTGCTACGTCATCGTTATCCTGGTCCAAACCTGGTCTAAATTGAAAGCACATGACTGCATTCATCGCCGCGGCACACCCACAGGTGTTTCTATTAATTGAGAACTGTGCATAAAAAAACGCAAAACCGAACTTGGCGAAATCTTAACGAAACAAGCTGAAATTTTTATCAACACCATGAATTCGTAATAAGAGTCCCTCAAAATTTCACCGGAATCCGATCAAAACTTTTTAAAATAGGCATGGAATTTTTAATTCATCAGTAAACAGAAATATATACGCAGAAACGGTTAATAAAATTTTGACGGCTAATTTAAAAAGTTATTTACCGATTCAGGCGAAATTTGGAGGTCATGTTCCTATTAACGATTTATGGTGTTCATTAAAATTTCAGCTAGTTTCATCAAATATTCGTAAAAAATACGTTTTTAACTTTTTTATCACATAAATTCGTCCCTCAAAGACGTCTGAAACTCCTGTTCTAAATCTGAAAGCACGTGACTGCATTCATCGCAGCGGCACATCCACAGATGTTTCTATTCTTTGAGAACTGCGCATAAAAAAAATGCAAAACCGAACTTTGCGAAATCTTTACGAAACGGGCTTAAATTTTTATCAACACCCTGAATTGGTAATAAGAGGAGTCCCTCAAAATTTCATCGGAATCCGGTCAAAACTTTTTAAAATAGGCATGGAATTTTTAATTCATCGGTAAACAGAAATATACACACAGAAACAAACATACGTTTTTAACTTTTTTATCCCAGAGATTCGCCCCTCAAAGACATCTGAAACTGAAAGCACGTGATGCATTTGATCGTCGATAACAAATTGTTAACGAATTTTGTTCAGTCAGTGTTCTAATGCTGTGTCTCCTGGACGCGTGTTGAGTAATTCGTAACGCTTTTGGTCCGTTTGATTCTACAGATTCCATACATTCTGTACATTTCGTTGCTTTAAATCTCGACAAATATTTGTGACAGAAATGTACGGCCAAGTGCTGAAATAATCACACTATGAATAAATAATTTGTAATGACCAAATTTGTGAAATCAGCTTTTTTCTTTTTTGCAATCAACAATTTTTTTTCCCGATTTTTTACAGTGACATATAAGATAATATGAAATTAATAAGCCTAAATCCCGGGCAAAGCCGGGTAGTAAAGCTAGTTGGTATAAAAATTCCGCTTATTGAACTTATAACTTTATCACATTCTTTTGTTAATATACCCTGCAGAGAAATTATTGCAAGGGCTGTGAACTTGAGGCCTCTCGTAAGAGCAAGGGGCCTCAAGTTCTTTTGAATGTTGCTTTCCCGTCATCCAGTTTTTATGAACAATGGCAACGAAATGATTTCTAAAGATTTTACGTATTTACTGAGAAAAAAATGCTTTTCTTCTTAATACTTCATTCTAAGCTGCTTTAATTCTTGGCTATTTCTTTAAAAGTCACAAAGTTAAAAAGGAACTTAAAATATAGGTTAATTACATCAAACACATACTGTGAAGAAACGAAATAACTTAGAACTAAAAACTTCCTATTGTAGTTATAATCTTCAGTTGTACAATCTCGTGAAAATCCTCCAAATACGTAGCGTAAGTTAATAAACAAAGACATCGCTCTTTCCACGGTTCAGCAACACACAGCAACCGAAAAATTATTATTCGGTTACCTCCGGGGAATTGAATCCCGGATCTCTCGATATCTAGCCGAGCGCGTTAGTCTTACACCACGGTGGCCAACAATCCACAGCGCTATGTGTGTTTTTCTCTCAGCTTCTGACATCATAAATCCGTAAGATGAGCTCAGCTACTGAGCCCATCTGGAAAAACACCATCCGATAAAGATCAGCGTGGACGAAAGTGTGCGTTGAATGTCAGAGAGAGGACATTGCGGAGGATTGTGACCACAAATAAGAAGACAACAGCTGCAAAAGTTACTGCTGAGCTGAATAACGTGATTTCAAACCCTGTCTGTACAAAAACAGTGCGAATAGAACTTTACAGGCAGGGAATTTATGGTAGAGCTGCAATCGCTAAACCACTGGTTAATAACGTGAATGCAGCACGCAGGAGAGAGTGGTGCACCACTCATAAAACGTGGACTGCTGAGCGATGGAAGACTGTGATCAGGTCCCATGAATCGACCTTTACACTGTTACCAACCTGCGGGCGAGTTTACGTGTGGCGAACACCCACACAAACTTACGATCCAGCGTGCCTTTTGCTGACAGTGAAACATGGCGGCGGGTCTATCTGGTATTCTGCCGGCCCCCATTACCTTGCAAGGTCATGTCACTGCCAAGGACTATTTAAGCATTTTGACCGACCTAAAGTCCATCCTGCCATGGAGATAACCTTAGGTTCGATCCTGGGAAGGTACGAACGTTCGAACCACTAAATACCCGCCGTGCGTCGGATGGGCACGTTAAGCCGTCGGACTCCGGGTACTGGTCCCCCGGTAATAAATAAAGGCGTCTTCTTCCCCCTTTCTACCTCGCTTCCGTGTCACTTTCCAATCGGGAACTCTAGCCCAAATCTCCTAGTTTCCTATTTCTAAGGGTTGTTTAAGACCTGGGGTCAGACACTCCTTTCCTAAAATCCTCTACATATGATCTCACCTGGTCTGATCTAAAGTCCATCCCATTGTACAAACAGTGTTTCCTGCAAGCGATGACATTTATCAAGACGATAAGGCCCCAATTCATACAGCTCATAAGGTTCAATCATGGTTTGCTGGCCGCCCCGGTGGCGCAGTGGTCTAAGGCATTGGCCTCTGATCATTCGTCCGTAAGGGGTCCGGGTTCGAATCCCGGTCAGGCATGGATGTTGTGTTTATCTTACGGCACTGGCTCTCTCCCTTCCCTGGAACCAGTGACCCTAAATTAGGGACGGGCGACTGCTTATAGCCCATTGAGTTGCTCACGGCGGTCGTTAAACCTCCAATCAAAAAAAAAAAAAAAAAAAAAAAAAAAAATGGTTTGCTGAGCATGCTGATGAGATTTCTCATCTTCCCTAGCAGTCAGTCGCCAGAATAGAGCCCCTACGGGCCGTTTTGGAGAACAAAGTTCGAGCGCACTATCTGCCTTCAGCATCTTTACAGGAACTTGAACGCGTGTTTCAGGAAGAATGATATAACATTCAATTATCAACCATCCAAGACTTATCTTTGTCCATTCCCAGGAGAATCCAGGCAGTCTTGAATGCAAAAGGCGGTTCTACACCAAATTAGGTATGGCATTCCTTCTTTTACCAGGTGTTTCCATATTTTTGTCCATTCCCTGTATATATTGGCACTGATGGGTTACAGATTTCCAAAATGCCGCATGGTGACAAAAATCAAGTGTCAAAGCACTGGCACATACAGTTTCTGCAATGGATATACAGATGCGTTTCAGCTTACCCGGTAAGGCTCTACAAGATTTCTAAAGGTGTCTTGCAGTATCTGGTATCAACACATTACCAGCAAATCTTTTAACTCTTGTAAGGTGTGTGGTTGAGATAGTTAGATTTGCTGTTCCAATGCAAACCACAGATGCTAGATTGGACTGATGTTTCAGGAATTCAGAGGCAAAGGCAATTCCTGAAGGTCTTGCTCATGTTTCGCGAACCATTCCAAAACAATCCGGGCAATGTGGCATAACGCATTACGCTATTGAAAGAAGGCATTACTAAAGGGGAATACTGTCGCCATGAAACGATGTGCCCCGTCTACAGTGATGTTTAGGTAGACTTCATAGTTTCCTGCACAGGAATTACTGAACCCAAGATTTCCCAGCAGAACATTGCCCAAAGAATTACACTTCCTCCACCGCTTGTTTTCATTTCACTGTACATCCTGGTGCCAACACTTCCCCAGGAAAATGATACACACATACCTGGCCGTCCACATAGTGCAAAAAGAAATGAGATTCATTGGACCAGACAGCCTTCCAATCATTCAAGGTCAAATTATGATGCTTAGTGACCCATTGAAGGCGTTTTCAACAGTGAACCAAAGCTAGCATAGGCACTCAGAGTGGCCTGCAGGTATGCAGCCCCATTTTCAGCAGGATTCGATGTACTGTTATGACACATTACTCCTGTCACCACCATTCAAATTACCGGCCACACTATCCCTTCTGTTGGTTTGTACCATATTAAATAACCTCATTGGTGGTAGAAATGAGCCCTTCGCTCACTTTTAGCATCAATGAGCAGCGGTCAGCTTACACCTTGCCAGCAGTTCGGTTTCTCTCCTTGAACCACTTTTTGAAGATACTAGCCTGTGGCTAACTGTGAGCATCCCCACAAGCCTTGCTGTATGTATGTTATAGTGAAAAGTTAGTTGTTTGTTTGCCATGGGTATTTAAGAAAATTTTATGTAAATATTGAGATATAGGTAAATATTTAAATTCGGTAGATGGGTGGATGCATTTGGAAACAAAAGAAAAAATCTATTTAAGGCCATGATAAATAAAAAAATCAACACTGAGTTTTGAAATCCAAAAGTTATTATTGCAGGTTTGTGTTCAGTTGAGAAACCTGTAAGTGAAAAAAAGAGGTATTTATTGTTACATGTGTACCAATGTGTGACACTCAGTGTTCAATGGTAGACAATGTACATGTGTAAATAACTTTTGGAGGCGGTTAAGATTAATCATAGTGGTTAGGACAAAATGCATGCTTAAATCAGTAGAAAAAAAAACCAACTTAAATATTTACCTGCCCTTAGTCAAGCTAAGGAGGGATAACATGGACCTAGGGATGAAATTCAACCTGGACCCACAACTTTTTACTGCACAAGGTTTGGGTTTTTGAAAGGCCACTTGGCCTGCATTTATTTGAAAAACTTAACCATTTAAAAAAAAAACAGAGTATTTCAAGAAGTCAAGGAATACCCATGTCTACAAATATTTTCTATTTGACACCATCAGCTTTTCAATTTTTTTTTTCAAATTTATTTTAACCTTCACAGCTGGGTCTTATAGAATTTCAAATGATATACAGTTTAGGAGCTTCAAAAGAAACAAACAATTTTGCACACCAAAAGTGAAATTTCTCAACTTCTGCCTAACAAGTAGATGCTTTAACATTTTAAATTAGCATGACAGGCTGACAATTCAACATAGCTTAATTACAGCTAGAATGGTAACAGGCTGGAAAATTGGGCCTTCAGAACTGTTTTAACTACTCTACTTTAATAGGCTGCAATAGGCCTTCAGAACATCATGTTTTAACCACTCTACTTTATTTTAGCATAATATCTCACATATTTGAAGTTCACAAATTATGCAACATTCAGCTTGTAGCACCAGGCTCAATATTTATTAAAAAAAAAAAGAAAGCATGATGGCTTGCGTAACACATAAACACTTGATTTATGACACAGTAGAATTTAACATTGTGGATAGGTTCTGATCGCTGAAGTACAATTTCTTTTCCTCTCGGCTATGAATTTATAGCTCAATGTGCAAACAATACAGATTTCACTGTAACCTTACGAACACCCCCCCTCAAACCAGTTTCCTTGGCCAACATTAATTTTAAAATTACAATAACTGAGCAAAAATTTGTAAATAACCAAAAGTTTCATTAGTAAACAGTTCTACACTCCCAGGAAAATTTGCCTTAAAATATCATAACACAGAACATTAGCATTAACTGGTACAAAATAACTTCTAGACACTATACCAAACATACTGCACTTAATACCTTACTCAATTAACTCAAAAATTTTCATTAACTTGCAATGCTGACAAAAAGAATTAAAATTCACACCATCATCATGAAACTGAAATAACCTTCCTAACACAAGCTTGCTCTGAACACATAATACCTTATAATGCAAATAAAAAAGGCAAACACTAATTCCCAACACTCCTGAACTTGAACTCATATTTATAGGCATCCTTACCTTCACCCGAAATTTTTAAACTACATTATTTCTGACATGCAATTCATAAAACAATTCAATCCGAATTTTCAAAAGTACACTAATGCAGGGGTTTTTTTTCTATTCACAAGATTCATGAAGTTAATAACTCACACACGGGCTAGACAATCATTTAATCAGATCCACTTTCTTTGAAAAACAAAATTTCACTCTGAAGGAATATCATTGTTAAGGCTGAAGGTGAGAATGAGTCGTGAATCCAATCCGGCCTATGCACCGAAATGGGAGTATAAGTGTGACTTATTATCCCGTACTGTTTTCTTTCATGAACACCTTGGGAACTACACACCTAAACTCACCCTGCACGGAATAACCACCAAGGAATAACCACCCTTGGTGGTTGGGGGGGGGGGGTTGCTGCTGATTTGAAGAACAACTTTCCCCCAAAATTTTCTCCAAAATCACCAAACTTGCACTGAATCGCATCCTGTGGATTTTTGCTCTACTCAAGCATTTTGATCCTGAAATCAATCCCCCAATTGATTCAATGACCACTCTTTCGACACAAGTCTCACATCCAGAGCCAAGAACACCTGTCCCAAGAAAAATATACCTAGAAACACCATTATCTCGTAGTACCACTATCTACCAAAAACACATCAATATCCTTATCTCAGAAAACCACCAATCGAAAAATCCAAACAAGTAACCAGGCATTATCCAGACCAACACTTTGTAAACACCCTAGTCATGACACATGCATGCCCATGTAATGTCGTCCTCTCATGAAAATCTGTTTTCAAATACACTGGCTGATATTAGAAACTAGCCCACACTACTACAAAATTTTAAAGAATGATTTCACACCTAAATTCACCAAACCATAATAAAACTGCCTCTAAGAAAAATTTGAACTACGCGGCACCTACACTATGCTCATAAATACAAATGCAACTTATGAAATATAAAAATCACTAAGCACAAAGAGAGTTAAATTCCACTTAAAAGAAATACTGGTCTGAGAGGTTGCCCATGTTTAAAATAGTAGTACCAAATTTATAAACATATACTGCATAACACTGCATTAACATATGCAGAATTGCATTCTCAATGATCTCCCCCTTTTACGTATGTATAAAATAAACTGACGGGAAGTTTCTTTATTTGCAATGAAATATAAGACCTGATGACAACACTAAGATTAATATTTACATCTCACCAAGACCTTCAAATCTAACCACTGGCAGACTATAGCAGAACCCACTTATGTCCAATGCTAGACTACTATTATTGCAATGCCTAATCATTTAGAATTCCAGCACATTTTTAAAAAATGGCCAAAAAATAAATTTTACTTTTAGAACAGGATGCAACAACACTCGAGTACACAGAAAACCATCTAGCTGCCGAACAAAATAAACAAAACAAAACAAAAAAATTGAGACTTCCTTTTTTTTTTTCTAGGCTCAGGTCAAAACTTGAGCCAACATCGACCTGACTAACAAAGCATAAATTAGCACATTACTTTTCGCTCACTTTATTTGACACAAAAGGTCTTTTTTTCTCTTTCTGCAGTCTCTCTCTATCTCCTCCGCTGGATGAGAAGGGTTGCAGCCACCATAATACTCCAGAGCACGGTTCACCTCGGTGACTGTATGGACGTTAAAAAGGGTGGGCTCCTGAAGAAGGACTCTTCCAATGGCTCAGTCTGCCGAAAGGCTACGTCTCACCTGGTATTTCATTTTGCAGAAATTTCCCAGGCTCCTAGGAAGGGCTTTCTCTGAGGGTTGGAATCCGGGCACTCGGGCCTCCGACTAGCAAAAGTTTCCATAAGGGTCATCCATGGAGAATCCAGTCTCTCTCAACTAAGGGCTAGAGAATAAGGAAGGGCTGGCCCACCAGGCAGTCCAAAGCAAATCGCTTTGCTGGGGAGGACGTGACGTCACTGCGAGTACACTCACGATTTGGGATGCTGCCTCCGAGGGCAAAAGTCATAGCTGTCGGAGTAAGCTGAACACTTTTGCACGTATTTTTTTTTTACACAACTCCGAACGTTATATACATATATATCATAGCAAGTAACGTTTTTGCTTATTTTATCAGAAGGCATAAATAATAGAAAGGGGAAATTTTATTCACATTCCTGTATAGCTAAAAAGGAGGAAGATATTCACCAGGTTTAGATATTGACAGTGTTGTGCTACGTTTGTTAACGGCAGAATTTATCCATTTGGTATTCTTTTGATTTGAGTTTCTTTCTGACACTAAATCTTTGTTGTGATTGATATACCGAATTCTGATAAATGTTCGTATGCAGCAATAAATTTGCACAGCTTCTTTGCAGGTGTCTGGAAATCTTTCTTCTATTACAGTTTTTAATTTTAGAATTATGCCTTTCTCTCTGGAAATCTCTATCCTGAGAATTGACTAAAAAATTATTTCAAATTGATCTACCGTTCTCATCCACTTTGGAGAAGGCACTGTTAGTCCTCCAAGTGATAAAGTTTTAATCCATTGAGCAGATGGAAAATCTTCGGCATTTCTAGAAATTGTTCCGAGGGAGGGATCTTTATCGCGTAAGCGATAGGCAATATAACCAGCAACATAACTCAGAGCTTGTTTCTCAGCATTACATTGCTCATCTAGAACTGTTTTAAGCATGTCGTCATCCCCATCTTGCGGCCATGGCTCATTGCAATTTTTTTCTAAAGCTTCTAAGTCGTCTGTGTTTATTTCTCCAGATACTTCATCAAGAATTTCTTGATTATCAGCTGTAGTGAAAGCTTCTTTTAGTAGCTCTGCTGTCAAATATGTTTGGAGCGTTTTACCTTCTTGAAACTGTGTATTAAATTTTTTGGACAAATTAGTTAATTTATTTGACAGCAATATGTGTTTTAAACGACTAATAAATTCCGTAGGTGAGGGATGGTCATAAAAAACACCTATGCCTCTTATTTGACTGAACAAACTCTCCAGGGCATCTTGAGTTAAAAGAGTAGTTAAAATGTAACGGACTCCACGAAGCGTTAAATTTTCGTAGAGAACGAGAAGAGAAGAAATTGACACAAGAATGCCTTTTGGAAAGGCAGCATATGTTTTCACTTCATTACTCTGAGATTCAATATTTCTGACTTCATTTTGTTCAAAATTTTCTTTTGTTGTATAGAAAGGGAATTAATACCAAAAGCTGCTTTTCGAGGTTTGCTTTTGTCAGGGTGTGGGGTAACTGCTGTTCATAATGTCAAAAAATGAATCTACTAAATTGAAGAAAACTGCAGCGCTTTTATGCTCTGTTACATATTCAATACCTTTTGCAGTGGTGGCTGAAAACAAAAGTTTTTGCTGGGCCTACTTTTTGCCTCTTGTTCCCTTTGATTGCTATATAGCACAGCAGCAATTTAGGACACAACTTTATCTCCCAAGAATTCATTCTCGAAAACTTCTTTGATGATGCCAGTTTGGAGCACAGATCCGTCCTGCAAGACAAGTCCACGGTCAATGAAATGATTGCGCAAAATTTTTAAATAGTGAGGAGGATCTGCAAAAATCCAAATCTTAGAACTATCGTCCAGCGGATGACTAAAAAATGATTTTTCGGGAGAAATTAATAGTTCCTTCCACAAGATCATAAAACCACCTAAATCTGAAACAATCGCTTTTACTAAAATTCCTGTTTTTTCAAGGTTTACAATTATTTCAAACAGAAGCCTTTTATTCATTGTACGTTGAAAGTCAAAATACATGGGTTGTTTCCAGGAAGACAATATTCCTTTAGCCAAAGCAACTAGCACCTTTGAGTACGGACCTAAAATCTGGTCCATTCCTGTATCGTAATGTATTATCAACGTGTACTTCATCAAAGTTTAAGACGCAAACTTTGTCATTTTTGGCAAGGGTTTCGCTATTTTTCCGCATAAGGGGCAAAACATTATGCAGAATTCTGGGATGACAACTAAATATAGAACACCATCGCTTTAACGTGCTAGCACTTGGCAAAGGAATGCCAATTTTACACTTCCAAAATTCGTAAGCTTTTCTTGAAATAGCTCTAGTTACTATTATTCTAGATATATCTTCTTCTATCCATTTGTTAATAATTTTTTGTGTTGCAAAGAACTTTATCTGTGTTGGTGTAAACATTTTCCTGAGGTTCATTTCCATCTGTTCAAGTATTTTATTTTTCATATTATCTTTTGACAGGGCTTTTCGTATTAGCACAATTTCTGCTCTCTTATTTTGTATGCTGATATTTTTTTGACGCAAAACTCGAACAGTATCTTTGTGTTTGCTTTTCAAGCTACGTATTTCTCGTTCCAGTATGTCAAGCTTCTCGGTGATAATTTTGTTCTGACTTCTAACCTCTGAGAAAGACATGCACTGAACTGATGCACACTTTTCTTCTGAATATCCATTGTGAAAATTGCAAGCAATTTCATCGATGTATATCTTTTCAGGATTTGGCTCCGGAGTTCGATTCAATGCCCTTATACGGATATCTCTCTTAATTCTTCTATGTTCTTGGCTTGCATGTAGTGTTGATTTTTCATTCGGTAAATTCATACTAAGAACAGCTGTGGGCTTCAGAATTTTTTTTTCGGGAAGCCCAAGCAGGCGATTTAGCATGTTGTCTTTGTAGTCTGAATTTTGGAAATGATCACTACATATTCTTGAACTTCCAACTTTAAACTTGTCAGCACGCTTACACTTAACAATCCATTCTTTTACCACATTAACATTTGAAGGGAAAACATGGTAAAAAACGCCACGTTCTTTTGTTTTCTTATGCGCGTTTGTACAATTAGTGACAGCACAGGATGAAGGTATATTGCGTAGTACTTTAAATGAAAAAAAAAAAAAAAGACGCTGAATTTTAGTTAAAATAAAACTTACATCAGTAAAAAAAAGACATTAATAAACTACTACATAAACCACTACCAGTAAATGGAGAGCAACAGAAATAGACTGCACAGAACGACTGGAATGTCACCATTCTCCAGCCCTGGGCTGGGTTGGCACAGGGATCAACGAGTGCCCTCGCAGTGACGTCACAGCGTCTTCCAATTCCCCTTTGGTCGGAGCACGAAACTGAGACTGCAAGACAAAAGGATGAGCCAGCCCTTCCTTATTCTCTAGCCTTGCTCTCAACCGCTGTTTTTAGGCGAGGTCCAGACCGATTCTGTTGCTTCATTGGCTTATCAGCAGCCTTTTCCTGAGAGGAGTTGGCTCCCTCCAGAGTAACAGCAACATCGCCCATCTTACGGCTCGCATGCCCTCCATACAAACTCAAAGGGGCAGCAGCCATCCATGGAGACAGACGTCGAATTTCAGTGGCAAACCAATTATGCTCCCATGCCAAGCTTTCCAGTATTGGGTGTTGTCTACCCCTCGTGCGATAACAGGCACCATGAAATTTTTTTTTTCTTTTTCTGGTCCTCTGCCCGCCAACTGGCAAGGAGAAAATCTCTCTCTCCTTCCACTTTCACTGACAGACCCGCAAGAGAGCGAACTTTCTTGAGAAATCTCTACGGCTTGGCTACTGACCACCATTCATTGGCTAAAAACTGACCCCAGCAACAAGTGTTACCCAATCAGGAAGGTCCAGTTTACGCGCCAAACAGTGACATTTAACACATTGCTCCCACACTCTTCGCAGGCGACTTTGGCCTCTGGTGAGGGGAATAGCACTTCCTGTCCTGCTACTAAAAATAGCTTCTCCCTTGACTTTTGTGCGACGAAAAGACTCGCTTTTGGGAAAAAATTTCTCACCAACTGAGTTCACAAAAATGGTGAACACAAAAGAAGAGAAAAAAATCTATGTCCAGTTCAAAACAAAAAAAAACAAAAAAATCAGCTCCCATAAGCGAAATAAAATTCCCTTGTTCCGAGATAGGAAAGACCACTACAAATGAAATAAGACGGAGTTAAGAATTTTAGATTATGAAAATCTCTTTTTTCTTCTTATGTAATTTTGCTTGGGCAGCTGCATGAAAGACTGGCCATATTCTGCCATGCAGGCTGCAGCTCCCCAGAGGTAAAACGTAGTTCGGGAGCCAGATTTTCGCTCCTTTTTTTACTTTTTTTTTTTTTCCCGTTACATAAAATTCAAGAAAGGTGATCAGTCTTCCTCAAACCTTACAAAAACAGAAAAAGAAAATCCAGCAACAGAACAGCTTACACCTTGCCAGCAGTTCGGTTTCCCTCCTTGGACCACTTTTTGAAGATACTAACCATGGCTACCTGTGAGCATCCCCACAAACCTTGCTGTCTCGGAAATTCCGTGACCTAGTTGTCTGGCCATTACAATCTGCTGCCTTTCACATCTGAAGAACAAGAATAACATTGATTAACAGAGCTGTATCAGGTGTTATTTATAATATTTCATGAACTTCACATAGCCTTCCTGGTTGCGCAGTCGTCTAAGCGATGGCCTCTGACCATTTGTCCGAAAGGGGTCCGGGTTCGAATCTCGGTGGGGCATGGGTGTTGTGTTTGTCTTATGGCAGTGGCTCTCTCCTTCCCCTGAAACCAGTGACCCTAGATTAGGGACGGGAAACTGCTTATAGCCCATTGAGCTGCTTACAATGGTAGTTAAACCTCTAATAAAAATAAAAAAAAGAACTTCACATGCTCTCATTTATCTGCTGTTGCTCCAATTTGCACTGTTCATAAGGTTTTGGCTCTTCGGTGTATATATATATATGCTTTCTTATCAGAAAAGGTAAAACAAAAGCAGTTTTCAGCTTGTTGTTACACAGGTGTTCAGCAAGTCAAGGTTGCGTATTTGCACTAGCAGTCCCCCCTCCCCCCCCCCCAAGTTTACTAAGTGTAGCCAAAATTTTACTTGCATCAGGGTGATTTAGACTGTTTAGAACTGTTATGTGCTAAAAGTTTTGTAAAACACCAATAATATGGTTAAAAATTGGAAATGAAATAATTGTGACAATTTTTGCCTTAAAAGTAAGAAACAAAGTACTAATTTTTTTCAAATTTCATGTCTAGAGGAGTACAAAAGAACTTTTTGTTTTAGTTTACTGATATGAATCTTTTTGTATTTTGTTTTTGTTACTTTTTTTGTTTTTTATACTGTCATCTCTTACAGTTTGTCTTCATTAAGTCAGTGAATTTTTCTTAATGCACAAGCTTCGGTTTTATGACTTCTCTGTTAGTATTTATTGCTACAGCTACACCAACATGAGTGGGATCCACAGGCAGCAGGATGGTAGTGTATTAGAGAGCTTGGGGTGTGCCATGGATATAAATTTTCCAAATAGTTAAATAAGCAAACCCAGAAGTAACAGCCAAATATTTCAGAAGAGCATCTGGTACTCTGTTCTTTTTATTCTATCACTAGTTCATACTGTACAGCATTTCTGATTAAGTACAATACATTTGATGGGATACACGTAAAAAAAATAGTATTTCAAAAAAACTACAGTTATATATAAGAATTGAAAACATTCTTCAGTATATGGTTTCAAATGATTTCATGTCCTGTTAAAATATTTTAATGTCAATAAAATTTGAAGCCATAAAGATGAGTCATATGGGGAAAATGAACAAATACTTTATTAGCGATAAATACAGTATATTCTTGCATATCTACTGATCAAATTTTTGCTACAGTGCACATGTTTTGAGTATACAACAGAAAATCAAACAATTCCAAAATGATGAAAGTCAATTAAAGGAGTAATTTTAAAATTGGAAGGAAACAAATGCAAGAAATTCATAATTTAAATATCATGGAATATTTCATCCTTTTAGGTTAGGAATCAGATTTGTGCTCTAGAACGTTACAATTTCAGTTTCCTCAGGAGTTGCTTCATGGAGCAGAAGTTCATCCTGCCATTACTGTGACATATGAATAAAGGGCAGTGGAAGGCTGAATTCTTTGACTGAGCCAAAATGTTGAATCAGGGAATATAACAGTAATGATGTCTATTTTATTAAAGTTTTATTTTTATTTCATTGCAAAAACTGTTAGTCCTTACTGTGAAGTTTTACCTAATATCAGGGGTTTCTGCCAGGTATTTGGCTCATAGGCTTTTGGCTTGGTGAGCAAAAGCAAGTAGAAATTGTATGCCATTGTTTATAAAACATCATTGTCAACTATTATCAATGCACTGCTGAATGAAGGTCTCCCCAAGTTTCTTCCACAACAGTCTGTCTTGTGCCAGTCTCCTCCGTTTACTCCCACATACTTTCGAATTTCATCAACCCATCTCCCATGTGGTCTTCTCCTGGGTCTTTCCCTGTCCCTTGGAGTTTAGTCTAAAATTTCAGTTGTCCATCTGTGGTCTGTCCTTCTGGCAATATGTCCAGCCCTTTCAGGAATTCTCTCTCTCTCTCTCTCTCTCTCTCTCTCTCTCTCTCTCTCTCTCTCTCTCTCTCTCTCTCTCTCTCTCTCTCTCTCTCTCTCTCTCTCTCTCTCTCTCTCTATATATATATATATATATGGGAAAAAGATCAATGGAGATTATTTAACTCACCTTCATTTTGCTGATGACGTAGTCATCTTTGCAGCTACCCTATCAGAGCTGCAGAGTATGATTCAGGAACTTGCTGACAAGAGTAAAGAAGTGGGAATAAAAATGAACTTTCAGAAGACAAAAGTGATGTTCAATGCTTTTACAAGAAATGATGATTTATCGATTGATGGGGGAAAGCTGGAGATAACCGATACCTACATTTATCTTGGACAGCAGATATCAAGTGAGGGTCACATTGATGAGGAAATTAATCGGAGTATAAAAGTTACCTTGAGAGCTTTTGGAAGAAACAGTATAATTTTCAAGAGCAATATGCCATTACGCCTAAAAAGAAAAGTGTTTGATCAATGCATCCTTCCAGCACTTACGTATGGTGCAGAGACGTGAACCTTAACTAAAAGAGACATACAAAGACTGCAGACAACTCAAAGAAGCTTGGAGAGGTAGGTGCATGCTTGGCGTAACTAGGAGAGATAAGAGGAACTCAAGGATCAGAAAAATGACAAGAGTGGAAGACATCATGATCAGAGTAAAATCCCTAAAAAGGCAAGGGGATGAACATATTGCCAGAAGGACAGACCATCGATGGACAACCGAACTTTTAGACTGGATTCCAAGGGACAGGAAAAGACCCAAAAGAAGACCACGTGGGAAATGGGTGGATGGAATTCGAAAGCATGCGGGAGTAATATGGCAGAGACTGGCACAAGACAGACCGTTGTGGAAGAAACTTGGGGAGACCTTCATCCAGCAGTGGATTATTAATGGACATAAATATCTCTGTTTCAGGATGTTATAATGTAACAGCATAAATATTGAAATAAATAAATAAATCCTGTTCTAAATTAGACTGTTTTTGTTTTTTTCAAATACTGTATAGCCTTGGCACTAGCATTGAAATATCTGAAATGGAGTTTTTTAACCTTGGGTCTAGTAAAGTGGCCATGGCCAGGTTCTGCACGTGCTCCATTTGGCCAAATTTTTTAATAATTTCTTGATGGAGGAACATTTTTGCAAGCAGTAGCTACATCACTTTCAACAGACACTTTGTTTAAGTGTTCTGACATGCAGTGTACCATCGGTATAACTTTACTACATGTGACATACTTCTTTCCACAAATTTCCTTATTAAGTAATTCCAATGGTTGAAGTAAAATATTTACCTCACAGAGCCCTAGTTTCACAGCAGTTAGCATTGGGGGTACATTAGGATGCTGCAGTAGAATATTACTTATGTAGCAGTTCAGCTCACTAAGCCTTTAAACCATATAGTACACAGAGTTCCACCTAGTTGAACAATTAAGGCTGAGCTTTTTCATGTTCCCTTCATTTTTACTCGCAGCTTCCTGCAATTTTTTTAGTTCATCACACCCAATAACACTGTGTTTAAACCACTTGACAATTTTACAAACTTTTTTAAGCATTTCTACCAGCCCCAAACAGTTCCTCACAACTTTATCAGCAATAAGATTAAGCATGTGTGCGAAACAGCTTAAATGCTTACTTTCAGAGAATGTGTCCACAGCTGCTTTCACAACGTTTGCACCATTATCGGTGACAAGAAGAACTTTCCCCTTTGGAATGCTCCATTCAGAGCAAGCACTTGCCAATTTTTCAGAGACGTATGATGCAGTGTGCCTCTCATTCAGCAGATACATGACTACAGTTGCTGATTTCATGTCCAACTCCTGAAAGAAGTGAACAGTTATACCAAAAAAATTTCGTGTTGTCATGGTTTCTGTCCATATGTCTGTTTTTAGAGTTACATATTCCAATGCGTTGAGTTGCACCTTAAATTTCTGTGCAAGAATATCATATTTGTCATTAACAAGGGGGCCAATGGTTCTACGACTAGGCAATTTGTACATTGGCATAGTCACTTTCATTAAATTTTGAAATTCTTCATTTTCTACTACTGATAATGGCACATTATCTTTGTATATCATATATAATATTGCATTAGTGATTTCTCTGTGCCTTCCGCCTCCTTCTGAAAATGATGTATTTCTGAAAGACTTGAACTCTTGGCTGTGTGCTTAGGAACTGCAAATCTGTTTCATTACAATTCCTGGTGCTGTTGCTTGGAATTTGTTCTGTTCTCACTGCTGTGAAATCATAGACTTGCGCTTGAGATCTTGCAGGATCAGTTTCTTCCACTGCATAATAACTAGTGCCACACACAATTTCAGTGACATCCACATCCACGTTGTTATCCAGTAATGTAGGAATTTGCAGCTGAACTACACCACTGTCAGCAGAGCAACTTGAGACTTGATCGGCTGCACTAGTTCTTTTATTTGCAGTTAAATTTCCATGCACATGATAAATGTGTCCTTTCAAATTGGATGTGTTCCCTGATGCTTTTAGTTTTTTCAAACATGACTTACAGGTTGCTGTTCCACTTTTTACAAAGAATTTCCATACAACACTTCTTGGTGGCCCCATCTTAAAATGAAACACCCTATTTAAACTACACCAGTTTTTTTGTTTTTTTTTTAGATTTAAAAAAATAAATGAGCGACTACCACCCATGCACAAGAACACACCACGGATACATAAAGAAAGCTTTTGTTTTTCTGTATCTTAATTTTAAATCCCATGAATTACTTATGAAAGAGATAGAAATGGATGTGAGATTTTGTTTGAACCATACATAAGATGAGAGGTCAATTATGCAGCAAACAGCGGCGTCGTGGATTACCCTCATTGCACAACTCAATACATCGAGGATAGCACACTGACTAAAGACAATCCACCGATATTTTCAATGTACCTCTGCTGCTGCACAAGGAGAAGAACAGACCGATGTTATTCACCAATGTATTGCTTTTGCTAACATCGAGGATTTGCTGATGTATGGGTGTGTCATGTGCCCATGCAAGATTCCACTGGCACCAAGTTTTACAAGACATTGAGGTTCAAACATAGAAATTTCTCCGATGTATCGATCAGCCCAACATCGAGGGGAAAACTTCAAGTGTATAGTGGCTAGACATCGATGTTATCAAACATCAAGCGTTCTTTCCCATCCCTACAGAGCTCTCACATGTAAGCGAGTGCGGTCATGGCGATGTGATGCTAATTGACCAGGACCCCGTCACAGAAAACTCTTTTTGCCATCCTCCAAAAATGCCCACTCCTAATAGCCCCAGTCCAAAGGAGCCATTACTAAAGAACAGAAGTAGTTCCTAATGAATTGCCCTTAAAAGCAATTTTCTATTGTAGATACCTAAACACGTCACCTGGTGAGTTATCATAAAAGAAATTATGAGACATACTAATTATTTTTGGAGACTTGCTGGCTCTGCAAATACAACCAAAAAGTATGTTCTTCACAAATTTTCCACGATTTAAAATTTTAAACATTTTTAAAATGCAAGGTTCTTAATTACATGCTCGTATTAACATTAAGCATTACCCACTAAAAATTTCTAAGTATTTTTGCAACATTAAAATTCATAAAATTAACATTATTCTCTACTAGCCTGTTCCATTACAGTTCTAAAAGGTTATTCCCAATTACCACTATTACACCATGTTGAAGCACTGGTCTCCAATTCTTAGCTGTGGGGATTTCACTTAACCTATACACAGGGCAGGGCCAACCTGACTATGGAGTTTAAGTTATGGAGTGTGAGCTTCCACTGCATAACATAGCTCAGCGTTCGAATCACCCAGTGGTCCGCTGGCCATTGGCCAGTAAAACTTCCGTCGGACCACTGAACTATTGACTTTACTGGCCCGGATGGCTAGTAATATTTTTTCTAAAAAAATGAATTTCAATTTCTTTTACCTTGCTGTATGGTTTTCTTTTTAGGCTGCAAACTAATGATAGGCTTAAAAAACAAAAAATTGGAGATAATTCCAATGAAATGATACATTATTTTTTACATATATTGTGAATGTCTTTTACGGTTTTTTTTTTTTTATTAGTTTTTTTTTTTACGGACCAGTGGGCATTTTGGTGGACCACTGGGGTGCAAATTCTAGTGGTCCACAGGGCCAGTAGTAGATTTATTTCTAATTCTAACACTGTAGTTCCAGTTTAAAAGTTGTGTTCGAGCTTAACTAAGACCTAAGAAAGCACACGGACATATAGATGTCCTAAATGTTGTCCGTATGCACATTAAAAAAATGTGAAGATTCCATTTTCGGTCGTGTTTCTACAAAATGCAAATATTCGCATTTTGGCGGCGTTATTGTCACTTCTGTTTTGCTTCAGAGCGGCTACACAGTTAACACAAGGATATTTACTGCGACGGGAGGGGTGAATTGTTAGCAGGAGGTGGGGAGATAATGGCTTGGCAGTCATTGTACTGAGCTTACTCCTTTCTTCGTGGTTGCTGTTTTAAAATACTCATTCAGAAATCATTTGTCTGGTAGTCGGCAAGGTTGAGAAGGTGTGTGGGGTGGGGGGGGGGGCATCGTGATGGAATGTGAGAAGTTTCCTTTTCTCTCGCCTTCAGTCAAGCTTAGGGGGAAGGGTCCGCAACACATGGCACCCCATTAATGCACAGAGAAATACTGATAAACAAAAAGTTTCATTCTTTGAACAAAGCTCATGTTGAGAATTGGCTTCCTAGTTTCTTAATTCAGTTACTAATCAAAAACTTCCATTATGGGAATTGTTACTAGGAAATTTTTTATTTTAATTGCACATTTTCAGAGAAAACTCTTCTCCTTCTTCAGGTTGTCTTTTGTTGTTACTTTTTTCCGTCACTATCGCAGTTACGGTTATTTTTCACCAAATCCTGCCCAAATGTTAGGCAGGGATAATCCTCTGCAGTCATTGATGATGGAATTCTGATTTTTCTCAATCTCTATTTCTTCTTCTAGCTTTCTTTTTTGAAAATTGTTTTTGGAAACTGATGAATTTAAGGGAATTCCAATCCATGCTGTGACCAGTTTCTCTAACATGCCTATCTAAACCAGTCTTGTTGGAGCAATTTTTTATAGCAACTTTATGCTCTGCTATATGAGTTTCTAGTCTGTGACCTGTCTAACCAATGTAAGATAGTCCACAACTACGTTTTACTTCATAGACAACACCTTGCATTTTTAAAATATCTTCCTTGCTGTAAACTATTTTAGGGAAAAATTTCTTAACCTTGTTCTCTAAACTGGGACTAATATTATACTTCTTACTTATTCTCTTTAAGGACTCAAATAAACCTTTGTGATAGATAGGCATGTTAGAGAAACTGGTCACAGCATGGATTGGAATTCCCTTAAAGTCATCAGTTTCCAAAGCAATTTTCAAAAAAGAAAGCTAAAAGAAGGAATAGAGATTGAGAAAAATAATTCGATCATCAATGACTGCAGAGGATTATCCTTGCCTAACATCTGGCAGGATTTGATGAAAGATAACCGCAACAATCAAGTTTAACCGCAACCACGATAGTGATGAAAAAAAGTGGCAACACAAGACAGCCTGAAGAAGGAGAAGAGTTTTCTCTGAAAATTTGCCATTAAAATAAAATATTTCCTAGTAAGAATTCCCATAATAGAAGTTTTTAATTAGTAAGAGTTTCATGCTGGTGAATCGGTTTCACAACCTTAATAGTGTAATCAGGTTAGCTTTGCCCTGAGTATAGAATCGGGACTTTTATAGACAGAGAGTCATCAAAAGAGAAGCTTGATTTTCATAGGCTTTAGGATTATTGCAGTGCAACAAACTGTACTATAATTTGGAATGCTTTATTTTCTTTGGCTGCTAAATCGACTTCAAATAAATCATTATTGCAGAATATCTTATACTCTCTTAAAGCATAAATTTTACAACAAAATTCAACATTCTGAAACTTTGTAAATACATTGTTTACATTTATATTAAACAAAGATATTCGCTCTTTCCACATTTATAAGTGACTCACTTACAAACGTGGAAAGAGCGAATATCTTTGTTTAATGTTCCTGGTCCACGTTAAATTTCTGTATTAATTACATTTATATGTTTTTTAAGACTATCCCCTAGAAAAACGTAAAACAGAGATTTCACTGTATGTGTCTTTCATGTATTTGGGAAAAATTATTTCTTCCTAGAATTTACTTCTAGTATGTTTCTATGATCTGAAATATTGGTGATATACACTCATCGTCAAAAAAATAGTTGCACCTAGAAGGAAGCAACCGACAGGAATGAAACTTGGTGGGTAGGTTTGACATCGTGAGACATGCAAATTATTTAAGTATCACGCTCGGCAGTGCGTGCGACACCAGCAAGGAGGGGTAATAGCGCTGTGCCTGACCGTCTATATAAGGTCATTCTGTTGAGCGTGCCTTCCATTCCGACTCATGCTGTTGTGTTGGTTGCATCTTTTGCAAGTGAGGTATGCCTCGGAGAAAAGTTCAGAAGCAATTTGAGCAGTTGGAAGAGTACAAGAGGGGCATCATCATCATGCTCCAGGAAGCAGGATGGTCATATTGCCGTATTGCACACCATAGTGGTCGTGCGGATATCACCATAGCACGCTGTTGGTGGTAGTGGATAGAACAAGGCATGCAGCAGCGACAGGATGGGTCTGGAAGACCTAGATGAACCACGGGAGAGAGGACTGATGGATTGTCCAACATGTGCAGAGTGACCCAACAGCCACGATTGTGGATATTCAGAAAGCAGTGGTGCTCTCCATGCATCGTCGGATTAGTGTCAGCACCACTGGCAGACGGCTTCACGACGTAGGACTACATGCACTCAGATCGTTAAGACAACTGCCCTTAACACCATTGCATTGTCGCCAAAGACTGAAATGATGTGCCAGACTGTCATGGAGCCACACAGAATGGCAGTGAGTGATTTTCAGTGACAAGTCCCGGTTTTGTCTTGGAGGAGACTACCAACGAATCTCCGTATGGAGGCACCGTGGTCAGCGTTAAGATGAACGGTTTGTTGTCGAGGGTCACACGTCCAGAAGACCCGGTGTCATGGTGTGGGGTGCAATTGCCTACGATGCCAGATCACCTTTGGTGTTCATTACAGGCACTTTGACAGCCCGACATTACGTTAATGACACCCAGCAACAAGTGGCTCTACCTTTTCTGAACTCTCACTCTGGTGCGATTTTCCAACAGGACAACACTCATCCTCACAATGTTGCTGTCTTGAGAACTTGCCTTCAAGGCACTGACACTCTGCCATAGCCAGCCACATTGTCAGACCTATTGCCAACTGAAAGTATGTGGGATGCTATTGGGTGCGCTATCTACACTCCACCCCTACCTCACAATCTGCAGGAAATGTGTGAGAAGATTCAAGCTGCATGGGATGGCTTTTCGTAGGATACCATTAGGAACTTGTACAACTCCATGAAGAGACATCTGGCATGCGGTGTGACTAAACATGGTGGCGCGATACCATACTGAGAGACATTACTTATTGGCATGTAGCTCAATAAATATTGCCCATATCAGGCTCAATGTTTAATCATTTATTGTTCCTGGTAACTTTTACCTTTCTCCCGAATAGCATTGCAATCTGACAGGTCCTTCTTTGTGCAACTATTTTTTTGACGATGAGTGTATTTACTTTCATTAGTACATGGATTAAAGGTTGTTGATGCTACAATGATGTAGGAATTGCTTCAACTAGTGCACATCCAGAAAGTTGTTTGTAATCTTAAGCTATGTTTACTTAGCTTTAGTTGTTTGGAACTTTTTTTTTTTCTTTATCGGGGTTTTACGACCACTGTGAGCAACTCAATGTTTCCCGTCCCAAATTTAGGGCCACTGGTTCCAGGGAAGTGAGAAAGCCTGCGTCACAAGACAAACACAACATCCATGCCTCACCAGGATTCGAACCCAGACCCATCTCGGATGAACAGTCCAAAGTCATGGCATAGACCACTGAGCCTTTGGGATGGCGGAACTTTATTGTCCTGGGTGTTGTAATGGTAGCATACGTGAACAGAAATCAGGAGATGCAGTTTGATTCTCCTTCCAGAATGGTATAATTTTTAAGTTTTCTGAAGGATGGCTACATGAGAAACAATAAAAATGTACAGCATCAGCATACTGATAATTAATTATATGTATATGAATTTCGTGTATTTGAGAAGAATTATTTCCTCTGGTGATCTGCTTCCAGTTTGTTTCTATAAGAAATATTGGTACACATGTGGAAACTTGATGACACAAACTTTCATTTTCAGATAATCTCACAATATTAAATGTTACATGACAATTTTAATGGTTTTTTAAAAAACTAATGAGATGATATTGATGTTTCATGACTTACGAGTTTTCCTTCAGAAGATCATAGAAAGTTAATATCTCTAAAATGAGAGATTCCTGATGGCATTGCATTTTACCTGAAAAACTGTCGTTTTTTGTTGAAGAATGGAGACAGATGAAAATATGGGTTTGCTTTTTTACAATCTGAAGATATGTAGCAAAACTAAAAGTGCAATAGTAACAGTTTTATATATCCCCTTTTTTTTATTTACAACATAATTACATACAGCATGGTTGCAAAAATACTTAAATATCTCATAATAATATTTGTATTTGAAGTACCACAAAAGGTTCAGTTCCCTAAAACTTCATCACTTAGGTGTCATCAAAATCTCTGTTAACTTATAATATTACACATGATAAAATACTGCTGAAAAAGGCATGCATTAAATTATTTTTCCAAAATGATTTACATACATAGCTTCTCACTATGTCAGACCTGCCAACCTCTCAGAACCAAAAAACGTAACACTCAAATAGAAAAATCGTAACATGACGTGTGCTGATAATTTTTTAAGCTTATTTCAGCTATATAAATCCTCGATGGTGTAAGGTGCAGTTACATAAATTCTTGATGGTTGCAAGTGTAAGGGCAGGGAGGTTGCTTTGAATAATCAGACACTCATCTACATTCCAGCACCAACCAATCAGCAGCTTTAAGTATGACGAAGAGTCAAAAATACAAATCAGTCTCTAATGTTATACAAAACGCATAGCGATTCGTCCATTGGTTGCCAACTGCACTTGACTTGACTCTAGTTTCCCAATGGAAATAAGGTAATTATTTCTGTTGGGAAACTAGAGGCAGGGGAATTTGTTAAGAGAAATTGGAAACATCTCCGAGAAAAAAAAATTTTGAAGGTGAAAAACAGCTTACATGTAACATTTTCCCTGCTTCTGTCTGAAAAGGGGAAGAAACATCACTTTTTAAAAAAAATTGTATTTTCGGCAGCAAAATCATATTATCATACTGCAACATGATTTACCGTACTAAATATGATATAATCGTAAAAGTTGGCAGGTCTGCTATGTGTACAAATAGTCTGTACATGATCTTCTTAATACATGTACAAATAGTCTGTACAAGGTCTGATCAAAATGTATCCAACCCCTTGTTTTTCTCCTAAACTAGACAGAACACAGCTATGAGACTCAGCGATGCACAACCTTGGACTTTAGTGCACATGTAATGAATTTTCGCCATGCTGTCAGCTGGCTCATTTGGTGTCTGGTAGTGAAGGTTTGGCATTGTGAACTCTGTGCCTGTCGCATTCTTGAGTTGCACCGCAATGACTGAGCGAGTTGAGTAGAGAATCTACATCAAATTTTGCCACAAACTTGGCTACAAGTCAGCTGAAACAATTTGAATAACTAGAAAGGCTTTTGGTAATAAAGATATGGGTGAAACACAAATCGAGAAGTAGTACTGGTTCTTCAAAGACGAAAAACATCTGTTGAGAGTGGCAAGCATTTAGGAAGGGCCTTAATGAGCAGGAATTCCGAAATGATCGAGAAAGTGCATGCTGTAAACAAAGAGTACTGCCGAGCAGTTCTCCGTTGCTTACGAGATGCAGTGTGGTGGAAGATGCCTGCATTGTGGATGCCAGGTGACTGGCAGCTGCACCATGACCATGCCCCTGCCCACTTGTCTCCCCTCATTCAGGCCTTTAGGCCAAACACCAGATCCCACAAGTGAGGCAAGCCCCATACTCTCCAGACATGGCTCCTTGCTACTTACGGATGTTCCTAAAGTTGAAAATGCCTCTGAAGGAGAGAAATTTTGAAGACACAAAGGAGATGAATGCAATGCAGCAACTATTAGCAATCCCTAAAAAGTGTCTTAAAAATAGGTTATAATCAGTTGATAGAGCACTGAAACAAGTGCTTACTTTGAAGGCAACCAGGACAGCAAACAATAAGTTACTTAGGTTGTTTTTTTCCCCCTGCCCTTAAATCAGATATTATTTGATTAACCTTTACATCGTCAACAATAATTATGCTTTACTGGCTTTGCCACTTTTATGTTTCCCCAATATACTAAGGGATACTCACTTCAAAATTATTATTAGCACCTCACTTTATTCATGACCATACTAAAAAGGCCTTGTCTTGCTTGTTAGTTTTGTTTTCTCACATAGCATTTACACGCATTCTTAACCCACTGTTTATTATTGGGCTGACAAGTGGCTTAAACTACATTAGCAAACAGATAAAACCTCAGCTGTTACCAAACTTTGCAGCCAAAACCCCAAGGCTTCAAAACATTAAGCAGAATCTGAAAAATTCTATCATTTGGTGGATGGAAAATTGATTGCCTCATTTCTTGGTAAGACACAACTCATTGCACATGAGATGCAGAACTAAATGGCCAAAAGTGCACACAATGTTCATTCTAGTAGGAATATCATATCCCTGCAGGAAAATCAGCTGTATCACTAGAGCAAGTGTTATGCATCTATGCAGAGCACAAGTTTATGAGCAAAGGGGCTTCCAAACTTATAAGCGTAAATGTACCTCTTATAAGTCTACCCTTTCCTGCACCATACCAGAGAATGCCAATGGACGCTATAGATGAATATCTTTTCCTATGACAGACAGCCATCACGACAGGTTTCACATCTTGGACTGGATATTTCTCCTCTGGTAAGATTTATGGTCCATCATGATTCAGAGGTTGTTCTCATGTGAAGCAATTGAGAAATAGTAGATTATTTCATTTCACCAAATTCACAATAACTCACTTCCTGAAAAAAAAAAAAATGTAAATTTTTAATGCTAGAATTTGCAAATGTTGATATAATAATGTCTGAGTGAGAGAGAGAGAGAGAGAGAGAGAGAGAGAGAGACAGAAAGATATATATATATATATATATATATATACTAGGGAGGATCGAAAAGTAACGCACAGCAATTTTTTTTTCTCTTTGGGGCCATCCATAAAGTACGCCCAAGATTACAGGGGGAGGGTCCTGACAACTGGACCAAATGTGACATGGGGCAGGAAGGTTTAGTAATTCGGACGTTCAGCAGCAAAAATATAGCGGATGGTATTTCTTCATTTTGTTTTGTCTTTTTTTCTTCTTTTAATAGTTAAAAAAAGGTATGAAATGTTTCAGATTACTGATGATATTTAGCTAAATCAGAATATTAATATTAAGTTCTCATTATTTGTACTACCAAATCTATCGTGTTTTGTAGATAGTATGATCGGGAGTGTTGCAACCTTGAATGCATGCGTTCATTTGTAGATCTTTATTTCAGAATGATAAAGTTCGGGTAGCATTTGGGAATAAATTAATGCCTAAATAATAAATATTTTCTGAAGAAAAAGTGTAAATATATGAAAGATTTCTTTAAATAATTACACATTTTCTTTCTGTTTCTCAATGGACTCTAAAAGCAGTCGTCAAAAATAAAGGGAGTTGTGGGAATTAGGATGTACAGGGTGTTTCACAAAGAAGTATACAGTTTCCAGATGCTGTAAAACAGTAATAGTTGAAGACACGGACCACAACTGCGAACCGTTAGGTAGATGTACTCATAAGGTTTGTGTCCCACTACTGAAGGAAGTGACGTAGGCGACAGCACGCGTGCCACTTGACTAGTCAGTCAAAATGGCAGTGTCTGCAGTGGAGAAGGCATTTTGTGATCTTGAATTGAGCAAAACGGAATCTGTAACTGTTGTGCAATGGCATTTTCGATCAAGATTCAGAAAAGAAACTCCAACCAGAAAATCTATCGACGATTCGCATAAAAAATTTGAAACTATGGGCTGTTTGTGCAAACTTAAAAGTCCTGGATGACCACGTGTATCGGAAGATGTCATCGATAGTGTTTGCACCGCCATTCAACGAAGCCCGGGAAAATCAACGCGGAGAGAAGTGCATATTTCACAGCCTACTGTCTGGAGAATTTTGAGAAAGAAGCTGAAAATGATTTCAAGCAAAGTGCAGATGTTGCAAAATCTCACTGCACTTGATTTAGATATCTTACCTCGCATTTGGGTGGAAATGGATTACTGGCTCAATGTGTGTCACGTGACTAAGGGTGCACACATTGAACATCTGTGACTGTCTCTAAAAAAACTTTAAACATTCCCCTACAATTCTGTTACAGGTAACATAAAATATCTTATATTGTTCTTCTTTTATAGTGTGTTGAAACTGTATACTTTTTTATGAATCACCCTGTATTTTTAAGAGGGGAGGTGTCAACAATCGGACAAAATGTGACATGGGGGAGGGGAGTCTAAAAATAGTAAAAAATCACGGACGTACTTTATGGACGGCCCCTTTGCAGGTTGCAGTTCAACAGTCAACAGACAATGAGTTTGAATATCACTCTAGACCAGTTTGGCTGGATCAGGTGTCACCATGGCAGAAGACAGCGTGAACAACGGCAGAAAGATGTCGTTTTTGTTAGTGTTGTCTATGAAGGAAGAACAAAGTGGTGCAGTACGATTTTTTTATGGGCTAAAGGGAAAACTCTGACAGAAATTCAAAAAGAAATGGTTGAAGTTTATGGTGGTGATTGCCTGGATCGCAGCAACATCTCCAGATGGTGCAGTTTCTTTGAAGAGGGCCGTGACAACTTTACTGATTCACCACGTTCTTTTCAACCTGTAACTGCGTCATCAACTGCCACTTTGAGAGGCATTGAACTAGCAATTTTGAGTGGCCAGTGAATCCATCTGCACATACTGGCTCAGAAGTTTAACATTTTGTATGGTATAGCACACAATATTGTGCATGACAAATTGCAGTTTTGCGAGGTAAGTTCCCGATAGGTACCCAAGAACTTGACAGACGACCAGAAGAGAAGAGAGCGATGCCATCCTTAGACAACTTGATGCGTTACGCAGAAGGACACGAATTTCAGGCAGTTTTAGTGATGGGCGATGAGTCCTGAGACTACCACTACACTCCTGAAACAAAGAAGACCCGTATGGCGTGGAAACATTTTGACTCCACACCACCAAAAAAATTCAGAGTAACCCAATCTGCACAAAAAGTCCTCATGATGATGTTCTGGGACATGCATGTCATTCTCCTGGTGGAATTTCATCCAACAGGGACCACTGTGAATGTCAAAACCTACGCTAACACACTGACAAAGTTGCATCATGCCCTTCGTGACAAAAGACCCAACAGAGACGTAGAAAATGTCAGACTGCTTCATGACAGCGCTCACCCACATGCTGCACAACACATTTGTGACAGAATTGCAGAATTCGGCTGAGAGATGCTCCAGCACCCACTGTACAGTCCAGACCTGGCTCCTTCACTTTGATCTGTTTGGTCCCTTGAAAAGATTCCTGGGTGGCCAACACTTCGATTTGGCTGAAAAAGTCAAATCAGCTGTCCGCAGGTAGCTATACGCCCAGAAAATGGACTTTTATGAACAAGGTATACTAGAATAGAACTGGTACCACACCGGGATGAATGTGTCGATTGCCTTGGTTCTTATTTTGAAAAATAGCTACGAAATGTACTTTCACTGTGTATAAGTTTTGTCTTGCCTATTTATTAAACTGTTGCCAAAAAAAAAAGAAGTGGGCATTACTTTTCAATCCACACTCACAATTTACAATAATGAAAAGAACTGTTTGCATACTATCATACTGCCAAGCAGAGATATAATCTTTAGAGCAAAAGCTTTTAACAGAGAATGCTTGTAATTTGGTAAGTACAAATAAAAACACTGCAAACATGTGTCTTAAAATTTGTGTGCAAGGCTCATATCACATTACATGTTAATTCATTCAATTTGCAAATTTCCTTGTGCCTCACCTACACCTGCTTTCAAAGGAAATATAAGTACTAATTCTGCCAAATATTCAAAACTTCTTGCAAAAATATTAATATTTTATTAGTATACTCCTTCAAATGTTATGTTCAAAAGGAATTAAAAACATGTGAAATGCGCAATTGTTTTCTCACAATTTGAGTTTGCTTTTTTTCCAAAGCTTTAATACAATTGAACATGACATGCAGTTATTAGCTTGTTTTGTTATCATTTTGTCTTGCAACTCTTAATTCAAGACAATTTAAAGGACAAGTTATGTCAACCAGAAATGCTAAATCGTTTATCTAAGAATTTATTACTAAATACATTGACTACTTAACTTTTCGTTGCATGAAAACTTTGGTCATCATATAACACATATCACTAAGCTGTTCTCTGAGATTCAGAGGTTAGCTCCACAAAGCAATACAAACTACCAGATAAATTTTTAACGGATTATTTACTTACTGTTGCCGAATAAAACTTCATTTACCGCGATCTTGACACAGAACTTGGGCTTCACTGGCATCAATCATACGACGTACACAAGACCTTCTATACTTCATACTCAGAATCTTTTTCTCATGCAGCCACTCCTGAAACTGATCCTCCCGTGACTTCCTTGGCCTTCCTATGCCTTTCCTTCCTGCCACTTGGGCCCAAAAAAAATTCTTAGTAAGCATCTCATCACTCATTCTTCCAACATGGCCAAACCACTGAAGCATATTAATCTCCACCTTGCTAACAACATTTTGCTTCAAATTACACAACTGCAACACATCTTCATTCCTCACACGATCAGAGCGTGTCTTGCCACAAACCCCCTAAGTAAAGCATTTCCCCCGCACACTAATGACTCCTATGTTTCTTCTGTAGTACCCAGATTTCACTGCCATACATCAGAATAGGAACAATTACATTTCATACATAGCCACGTGGGACTCTCTTGAGAACCCATCATTCCTGTGAAAACCTTCTTGGCAGCTATGACTTTCAATGAATAATTCACTCGCCTACTAATTTCACCATCCAATTTGTTCTCTCTGTCAAACATGCTCACTCACCTGGTCAATCACTGTGCCATTTAGACTTATCTTGCATTCAGTGCTAACAGTTCCTTACTGAAAAACCATAACTTTGGTTTTTCCCTTATTTGAACTCAGTTTGAATTTCACACAAACTTCGTACATCCTGGACAACATACTCTGCAATTCCCTTTTGCTCTCTGCCAACAGGACAGTGTCGTCAGCATACAGCAATCTGCACACATGGATATTACCAAGACATAAACGAGTATTGTCCATCTTGGTAGAATCTAGGAAATCCAAAAATCGTTTTAAAACATATCCTTAATTTAGCCACCTACCACTGTTACAACAAATTATCTTACTATACTCACTTCCAATTTCTTTCAATAACTCTAAATGAAAATTTACAGCTTTAATTACTGTTTTCATTACATGGTCCATCTATAAATTTTTTTAACGAAATACTTCAAATGAATGATACAATGTACAGTTCAGAAGAAGTCCAGCAGGTTTGCTTCTTTAGGTTTTCATTTTTCTCCATTTCTGTTAACACAATTTTATTTTTGCTAACCATAGTGTAAAAGATATTTCTCTATATAACAGTCACTATTTCAGAAAACATTTTCTTGCCATTACTTTTTCCTTTCAAGGGATTTCTTCTAATAGATCCTCAATAACTTCAAATCCATCAGTAATGACTCTAACAAAAATAGCAAGTTGTACAATACCTGTAATGTTGGTGTACTTGTCAATTGCAATAGAAAATGCTGGTGTTGTTGAAGAGTAAACGTATTTTGTACTAGATAGTATGAGGAAGTAGAATTAAGCTGTCTAAATATGATATGTCAAACTCACCAGGTTCAAATTGCCAAGTTAAAATACTTTCTTTTAATAAAGTTCATGTTGAGAATTGGCTTCCTAGTTTCTTAATTCGATTACTGATCAAAAACTACTATTATGGGAATTCTTACTAGGAAATTTTTTATTTTAATTACGAATTTTCAGAGAAAACTCTTCTCCTTCTTCAGGCTGTCTTTTGTTGTCACTATCGCAGGTACAGTTAACTTTGATGATTAAGGTTATTTTTCATCTAATCCTGCCAGATGTTAGGCAGGGAAAATCCTCTGCAGTCATTGAAGATGAAATTTTGATTTTTCTCAATCTCTATTCCTTCCTTTACCTTTCTTTTTTGAAAATTGCTTTGGAAACTGATTACTTTAAAGGAATTCCAATCCATTATGTGACCAGTTTCTCTAACATGTCTATCTAAACCAGTCTTGTTGGAGCAATTTTTTATAGCAGCTTTATGCTCTGCTATACGAGTTTCTAGTCTGCGACCTGTTTCACCTATGTAAGATAGTCCACAGCAATATTTTACTTCATAGACTACACATTGCATTTTTAAAATGCCTTCTTCTCTTTGAGCTATTTCAGGGAAAAATTTCTTAACCTTCTTAATATAAACTGGATGATAAGAATTGAAATCGAATAGTCTATTAGTATTCATTGGTCTTTTATACCAACTAGTGAGGAATTTTCCATCATCACAATAGATAGTAATATCTAAGAAGTGAATTCTTTTTTTTTTTTTTTTTTTTTTTTTTTGAAGTTCAATAATGAACTTAAGGAAATCATCTAATTAATTGAATGAGTCTAGAATTCTTTCTGGAACAATTTCTGGGCTATCTTTATAAATAACATGTCATCCATGTATCTGCTATATAGGCAGAAGTATGTGGGTTGTACTAATATCTTCTCTTCTAGTTTCCCCACATAATAGTTAGCTAAGAGTGAGGAGCCCATAGCTAGTCCAGATTTTTGAATGAAATTTTTTTCTCAAATTGAAAGTAGTTGTTCTGCAAAGACAAGGTAAACATTTCAAAAATTCCAACTAATATGTTTCTATCTTTGTTGAGAAAAACTATTAGGTCTGCCAAGTCTTCCACTATAAAGTCTATAAGTTGATCTATATTGATGTGAGTGTACATAGACATTATGTCTAAACTACCCATAATAGCAGAATCTAATTCAGGAAGAAGTTCTAATTTTTCTTTTAGCTGCATTGAATTTTTAATCAAGTTAGGTGGTTCTTTTAAAAAATTAAAAAGTAGTTTAGATTTCAAAGAATTAAGTTTTTTAAAGAGAAGAAGATATTTTAAAAATGCAAGGTGTAGTCTATGAAGTAAAATGTAGTTGTGAACTATCTTGCATAGGTAAAACAGGTCGCAGACTAGAAACTCGTATAGCAGAGCATAAAGCTGCTATAAAAAATTGCTCCAACAAGACTGGTTTAGATAGACATGTTAGAGAAACTAGTCACAGAATGGATTGGAATTCCGTAAAAGTCATCAGTTTCCAAAGCAATTTTCAAAAAAGAAAGGTAAAAGAAGAAATAGAGATTGAGAAAAATCGAAATTCCATCATCAATGACTGCAGAGGATTTTCCATGCCTAACATCTGGCAGGATTTTATGAAAAATAACCATAACTGTCAAGGTTAATCGTACCCGCGATAGTGACAGGAATAAGTGACAACAAAACACAGCCTGAAGAAGAATTTTCTCTGAAAATTTGCAATTAAAATAAATAATTTCCTAGTAAGAATTCCCATAATAGTAGCTTTTGATTAAAATACTTTATTCACAATTAAAACACAGGTAGGTTAAAATACTAAAAGCAAGATCTTTCGAGACCGCCTTCGGCCTCATCAAAAGGCTTAGTGCCACAGTATACAAAGCAAGCACGTAATAAGTACACTGAAAAACAATTTCATGATACAACAGTCACATAAGTCCTCATTGCCAAACGTGGACAGTGGAATTCCCAAGTACAAGATAAAAATTATGACGGATGTTCTACTTCCACTGTGTGAAACATGGATTCAATTAATAGCTTCCACGGGCGTGGAACAAACCTAGGAAGATGTATGCTTTCAGATAAAAGTAATGAATGCTTGTTACTTTCTGATGCTAGAATCCTTGAGTTGTTCCCAATCAGGTAAGTATTCAGCATCGTTCACAGGTCCTGGTTACGGCAGTGGATGTGGAGCCAGTCCTAAGGGCATATTTATGTTCTGATACATGAACACTATCGGTGGGGCAAACCCAATGGTTCCATTGTGTTTGCCCCACCCATTGTCTCTATTCTGAAGAAATTTTGTAAAAAACAAAACTTTGATTTTGGGGTTCGCACCAGGAATGTTTCTTCACTTGTTAGAAATGGCCATGACTTAGCCCCAACACCCAATAAATCTGGAGTATACTGCTTCCCTTTGGTTCCCTGTGATCTAGTCTTAGCCGTGAAATACTATATCGGTTCTCCACTTCGGACTTTAAATGTTTGTGTATCAGAACATCAATATGCCCTTAGGACTGGCTCCACATCCACTGCCTTAACCAGGACTGTGAATCAAGGTGAATACTTACCTGATTGGAACAACTCAAGGATTTAGCGTCAGCATGTAACAGGCGTTCATTACTTTTATCTGAAAGCTTACATATCACAAAATTTGGTAATTCTTGCTGCAATATAGATCTTCCTAGGTTTGTTTCACGCCCGTGGAAGCTATTCATCGAATCCATGTTTCACACAGCAGAAATAGAACATCCGTCATAATTTTTATCTTGTATTTGGGAATTCCACTGTCCACATTTGGCAATGAGGACTTGTGTGACTGTTGCATCATGGAATTGTTTTTCAGTGTATTTATTGCTTGCTTGCTCTGTATCCTGTGGCACTAAGCCTGATGATGAGGCTGAAGGCGGCCTCGAAAGATCTTGCATTTAGTATTTTAACCTACCTGTGTTTTAATTGTAAATAAAGTATTTTAACTTTGCAATTTGAACCTGGTGAGTTTGACATATTGTACTTAGACAGCTTAATTCTACTTCCTCAATGCCGGTACTTTTTGCTACGTTTACATCACAGATCACTGGCCATTTCATTAACATGCTTCAACACTATGTTTGCAAACAAAGTAATATTCTTGAAAGCAACTGGTTTTCAAGGCAAAGCAATCCAGCAGTCTTGAATTAACATTCCTTAAAAAACTCACAATATATAAATAATATTCAAAGCAAATAGATTATAAATGCTGCATTTGCTTGTAGCACTTACTTGGTCATCCACGTAACACCTCTCAGGAAACTTGAAAATTTCATCGCCCTGGAGTGGGAATTCAACTTGCATCTCCCGATTTCCGTTTGAGTATGCTAACCATTACACCACACAGGACAGTGAAGTTCCAAGCAATTAAGACTAAGCAAACTTAGCTTAGGGATCTGAACGCCTTCAGACTTTCGTTAGTCAAAGCATTGTTGCTTCCTCATAGCATTTTGACCTAACTCCCATCCGGAAATGCAAGTAGGTCAAAAATCACCAGTACCACAGATACATTCCTTCCTTCACTGATTTAACATTTAAATATTTTTGAGCTATTTGTAATAATCTGCACAAGAACAAATACCGAAAGAAATGTTGCTTCATTACATTTATCTGCAGAAGTAAATAAGTTTTGCTGTAATAAGATAAAGTTTAAGATATGTATTATACCTTTCCTTCCCTCAGGTTTCTATGCACATTCTCAAACTTCTCTTCATGATTCATTTCATAGTAATGGTGCAGATACTAATGAAGTGTCCTTGCTGTAAATAAGACACATAATATTCCAATGCACGGCACTAAAGACGTATACATTTCCACACTTCTCTCAAAGAAAGGTATTCTGGTTTGTTTGTTTTTTAAATATATGTGTGCTTTTTCTGTGATTCACAATTACACACTTCTCAACAAATAATGGATGTGTTCAATGAAATGAATAAAGATATCAAGTTTGAATTGTAATAGAAGAAGGCCAATCACATTCAGTTCCTTAATGTAAAAACCATTAGACAAGAAAATACAGTTGAGTCTCTATTTAATGAAGTCCCATTGTTCCACTTAAAAACTTCGTTATAAAGAAAATTCATGAAATAGAAATGAACTTAAATTGTAAATTTTAATCAAATAAAATGAAAAATACCGTAGAACGCAGTTGAATTTGGACAGTAAATTGAACTTTTGAGTAGAAACTTTTCATAAATGAGTTTAAATCTTCCTTTATACATATATTCATAGAAGTAGAATACATTGTCTGAGTAAACAAATTAATGAAGAGAAGGAAGCAAAGACTAAACCTCACCTCTCATTATCCTAATAATATGTGTACTTATTTTAAACTGTATAAAATTCCGTAATTCTCCTCTGTACAAATTTCCTGTAAAAAGTATTTTGTTCATAAAAAAGTTTCACATTTTTGTAAACATCGGAACATTCCGATGCTTACAAATATGTTCCATTTCGATGTTTACAACAGTTTCTTGAAACTGCAATCCTTGTCGAATCATATCAAATGCTTTGAGCATTTCTTCATGCGAAGTTTTTTGGATAGCCTCTTCATCATCATCATTTACTATAGTTTTTTCACTACATTTTATAGCACTTTTCAAGATGTCATCCTCTGTAGGGTAATCAGCCATCACAACATTTTCATCAACATTGAGAAAATCAGAGAGCTCTGCACCTTCTCCTCAACACTTCCTTTGTCTTTCAGCTGATGCCAGTTTAATACTTCATAGCCACAGCTTTCTTCTTTATCTTTGACCAACATCATCTAAAAGTTTCACTTTGTTTACAAGAGACAGGCATTTTCTTTTTGACATTTTGAGCAAACAACACAGGCAAGTCAAGCTTTCACTGATTGAATGAGAATGAATATGTAACTTCTACAGAATCAGGCCCATACCAGTTACAACTGGTTTTCCCTATGAAATGCAGTTTCTACGATGGACTTTCTATCCAGATTTGGAAAAACAGCTGCTTCAAAAAGTCTCCATGGATACAACTCCCCGTGTGGCATCCCTCTTCCAACAAGATTCCGTGTGCCTCACAGAACCAAAAGTTTCACGATAAGGAATAAAGAATGCTTTGCTCCCATCTGCGTGCTAAAAAATGTTTAAGCAAAATTTTTTAAACAGAAAATGGTAGTTTTTAGTCGAAAAAAACTTCGTTATATAGAAATTGATTTTTGTAATATGGAGATTAATTTACATGTAAATGTTGTTCAAAGTCAAGGTTCTGCAGAAAATTGCATTAAATAGAAGATTTCATTACATGGAAGTTTGTTATATAGAGAATCTACCGTACATAAGTTCAGAAGCAATATTTCATTGAAAAAGCGCATTCTGTGTATTGAACTCTCTACATGTTAATCTAGAAGAATTTATGTACCAATGCACCGTAAACAGTTCTTGAACTTCAAAGTAAAAATCTTCATGAAAGTTAACACTCACAAAATCTGTTTGAGAAGTTAGGGTTATTGAAAACAAACAATTTTTCTTCACAAATGCACTTCCTTAATATGTTAAATGAGGCACTACAGACTGAGGTGTCAAAATCCAAGTCCCCAGAAGCACACAACAGAGTTTTGAAGTTGTAATGAGAGCTCTTTCTAATTACAATATGATGAATTAAAATATTTAAAAAATGAGGAATGTGTATCGTTGAATCAAAACACACAAAAATTAATTTAAATGAAGTACAGTGCACAACACAAATCTTCTCAATTTAAAACATTAAAAACAGTAGGCTGCAGTTCGCTATTCATTTCAGTACTAATCATGTACAATCATTAGGCAGACAGCCTCGAATGATTGTTAACTACTTTCCGTCAGACCTAAAAAAAACCATGGCCTATCTGTCATCACTGCCATGCCCATCTATATTCACACCCTCTGCTTCGTCATAGTTACGCTTGGTGCCAAAATGTTGAACGCTGATTTTCTTTCACTCGCTACTAAATCTTTCTTGACTGAAAATACCAATATGTTGTTTTTTCCCTTTTTTCTTTCTGTTTTTTTTTTATGTTTATTTTGTTCTTCCTGCACAAGTATTTTTTGTGGATACAGCAAATCAATTGGGTTATTTTCATTGCAGTTGCTTAATTACCACAATTTCTGCCAAGCATTAATTCTTTCTCTGTCGACTTACTGCAAATGACAGTTATATTTTCAAAATTTGAGATTCCTCCATTGTTACAGCAATACTCAATCAGAGAAATTTTATTTTTTCATTTATTCCAATTTTTTGTATGCTGGGAAAGTTTGTAAACTTCCCTGATTGAGTATTGCTGTAATAGAAAAAAAGGGGGAAAAAACTGACTTATTGACACTTTCAGTTGAGAAAGATTTGCTAGCAAGAGCAAGAAAATCAGCATGCAACATTTTGGCACCAACCGTGACTATGACAAAGCAGAGGGTGTGAATAATATCTGGGATAATTTCCTTGCAAAGTGCTGCAAGGAAATCACCCGAGATCTTACTAATTTTTAATTTTCAAAAGTGATGCCCCTTTGCACATATCCAAAGAGCCAGGAACATCACTTCACCATCAGAGTCTAAATCTTTGATGGTGAAGTGATCTGAAGAGTTTAAATCTCAAATTATTTCTATGATGATATACAGTATGGATTTGTCATTAGTTGCCATTAAAACAATTACAAAACAAAAATCCTATCTAATAATATCTAACACTTTGTACACATGTGCGTATTCAGCACAAACAGCTTTTCACACTGAACTGATGCTGTTTATATTATGTGTACAAATAAGTTTTAAAGCATTTTCTGTGCGACATATACCGCTAATTTACATATTCGGCATTCCCCCGCATTGTTGTCATGTGACCATAACTGGTCCAAAGTATAAAATGTGACACAGAAGTTTGCCCAATAGTCAAATGCACTTGCACATCGGTAGGTGAAAGTTGGCAAGCAATACTGCATTTATTCGACACTGCATTCACTACGAATTTTGTCAAGGAAAAAGTGCTGCAAAAGCATGTGCATCGATCTGTTCTGTTCTGGGGGAGAATATTGTATTAAAAAAGCACGTGCGAGTTTTACTTTTGGTTTAGACGGTTTAAAGCAGGTGATTTTGATGTTAGAGATCGAGTGCATAGCAACGGCCTGCAGAAAGTTGCACATGAGGAACTGCAAGCATTGTTAGATGAAGATTCATCTCAAATGCAAAAAGAACTACCTGAACAACTGGGGATAACTCAACAAACCATTTCCAATCATTCATGCACAATGGGAAAGATTTAGAAGGAAGCAAAACGAGTGCCACATGACCTAAGTCAGAGGAAGGATGAGCGTGTCATGAAGTGTTTGAATCTGTTGAATAAACAACACAAAAAGTATTTCCTGTGGAAAATCATTACGGGTGATGAAAAGTGCATATGGTACGACAATCCAAAATGTAAAAAACACTGGGTACACCCCGGTGAAGCACAGACTTCGACACTGAAATGCAATATTCACTCCAAGAAAGTTCTGCTGTATCTGGTGGGATATAAAGGGTGTGCTCTATTATGAACTATTGGAATAGGGTCAAACTGTTACTGCTGATCGCTACAAGCAACAATTGCTGAGATTGAACCAGGAAATCTGTCGGAAACATCCATTCACAGGCAAAGGATTGCGTCCTGTGAAATTACTGCATGACAACGCTAGGCCGCATTTCATGAAATCGGTCAAGGAAACGTTACTGACGTTTGGCTGGGATTTTTGGAGCACCCGGCATATAGTCCCGACATAGCCCCTTCAGACCAACATTTGTTCCGATCGATGCAACATGGTTTAACTGCTGTACGGTTCCGGACATGTGACGAAGTGCAAAAATGAGTTGACGACTTCATCGTGTCACACGATGAAGTATTCTTCATGGCTGGAATCCGTCAACTGCCCGACCAAAGGCGGAAGGTGATAGATAATGAAGGGACATATTTTGATATGTAAAGGTATTGTTGTTTTCTCTCAAATTACATGTTGTGTTGTCTTAAAATGCTTTAAACCTTATTTGTACACCTAATACATGTTTTCCTGTGAAATCTGTAACTCTGTTCACTTTCAGTCTGCAAGTATTAAAACCTTAAAAACATGCTTACGTTACATAAAAAAAGCTATATGTAACTTAAACATATTTTTAAAGTTTTAGTACTTGTTAAATTATGGTTATGTGCTTATGTGCAAATTTATCATGTTGCTTTCTCAGTCTGTTTCAGATATTTGCATGTTTTAAGACATGATCAAGATGGTTTTCAAAAACCATTATGAGAGACATTAATTCATTTTATAAGATCAATAAAAAACTCTCTTAAAACCTGCTATTTCTACTGTCCTTTGTTTTCAGCTTGCTTTAAAGTCTGGCTACTATATGGATAATGCTTATTTTGGGTTGCTTTTGAAAGTTCCCTGAAGAAACCAAGGAAGAGGAGAACCTTGGTTTTATTCTGTAAAATCCTTGTTTGTTTGTTTTTATATGAAACTCGTGGTTTTTAAAACAAAGAATTCTTGGAAGTCCCCTGAATATAGAAACAAGGGTTCTGTGAAATTTGCTGACACATATAAGTAGGGTGGGTTGAAAAAAACTTTTTCTTTTCGATTTGCGTATCGCCTAGTGCGGAAAAGTTGCCATTTGGGTCAACAAGAATAACAAAAGAATTTTTTTTAAATCAACCAATATCTTACGTCTCTGCACGGCACACTAAGTTCGCGTTTTTCCGACCGCATTGGGCCGTAAGCAAAAAAGGACAGAATTTTTTTAGAATTGAAATCGAGTAACCCCTAGTGCGAAAAAGTGTCTTTTAGTGTTCTCCATAACAGTTAAAAAAAAAAGTTTTGAAGTTGTTTAATATGCTATGTCTCCGCACTGCACGCAAAGTTCACCATTTTGTTCCCACATTTGGGACGTAAGCCTAGGCTAGGTAAAGGCATCCTGGCATGTAGGACATCAGAAAAATGCATAGGAAATTGCACTGTACTGAGTGCACCATGCGTATGCATGTGTGGTACACTCAGTTTGCTTTGCAATGTGTAGCATGTAGCTCTTCGCTTGCTTCAAATGTCACATATGGAAACAACCCATCACCACGAGGAGTTGGCTACACTTCGAGTTCCGCTCACCCTCCCTCCAGCTCAGAATTTTATTTCTACGTGGTATGTCTTGTTCAGTAATCTGCTTTACTCGAAAAATGTGGCATTAATTGCTGTGATGCAATTGTTGCTCTTATGAACCAATCTCTACTGAGCATCATTACAGTCAATAGTCTCAAGAAGGTCATTGATAAAAACAAAATTATCTGCGAAAAAATTAAGCTATCTAAGGATGCAAAGGAAAAAGCCCAGACAGACAGAAAAGTTGTTAGCGGACTCTATTTTGATGGAAGGAATGACTCAACTCTGTTTCTAGATAAGAAAGATGAAAAATATTATTGTTCCAAGAAGAAAGAAGAGCACATTACTCTCTTGGAGGAGCCTGGATCGAAGTACCTCAGCCATGTGACCCCCACTTCTGGTCATAACAGAAGCATTGTAAACAGCATCACTAATTTTTTAGAAGTTAATGGCATTGACTTACGTTTTCTCATTGCTTTAGGGTGCAATGGAACTGCTATAAATACCAGCAGAAAAAACAGTGCTATATGTCAACTGGAACTTCAGTTGCAACGTTCTTTGCCGTGACTGGTGTGCTTGTTCCATTTCAATGAACTTCCACTTCGCTGTTTGCCTGATGAACTCGATGGTAAATCAACAGGTCCTACAACTCGTTCAGGAGAGATTGGGGCAGGCTCTCGACGGCTGTGAAAACCTTCCAGGAGTTAACTTTGCAGCTATTCATGTAGAATGGACAGAACACATGAAAGAACTGCACGATACACGTGAACTGAGTACCGACCAGCAGTATTTACTGGAAATCTGTTGCGCTGTGTCACAGGAAGACTGTGATGTCAGCCTTTCTAGAAGAAATCCAGGACCACTGTCACATTCACGGTGGCTGACGACAGCTAACAGAGCCATGCGCCTTTATGTCACCACGCAAAACCCATCACAAACTTTGATCTGTTTTGCCAACTGCATAATGTAGGTATATGCCATGGTCTGGTTTTCCGTAAAGAAGAAGTCTTCATGCACAGAAGGGACCAAAGACTTTTGGAAACTGATCAACTTATCACGCTTCATGGATTTGAAGTGCAATGTAATGATTGATGCGGTGATCAAGAGAAATGCGTTCTTCAATCACCCAGAGAATATATTGCTAAGTATGATTGAGGATGAGCACACCCATGTTAGAGCTCTTGGATGGAGAAGAATAAAGAAAGCTAGACAACAACAAATGAATGATGTCATAAGATAATTCGAAGTGCCGAAATTAAATTTGGATGCTAATAAATATTATGACATGATCAATTGGACTAAAACACGTCTTATCGAACCACCCCTGACAAAACACATATCAAACGAAGATCTGGATTGACTAATCACAACTTGAGAAGAAATAACCAAGTTTCCCTGCCACACGCAAGCTGTGGAATGTTGCGTGAAACTGGTGGCTGAAGCAGCTGCCTCAGTATGTGGATTTGAAGCTAGAGATTCATTCATAAGAGCAACAATTGCATCACAGCAATTAATGCCACATTTTTCAAGTAAAGCGGATACCACGTAGAAATAAAATTCTGAGCTGGAGGGAGGGTGGACGGAACTCGAAGTGTAGCCACCTCCTCGTGGTGAGTTCTGGGTTGTTTCCATATGTGACACTGGAAGCAAGGAAAGAGCTACAAGCTACACATTGCAAAGCAAACTGAGTGTACTACACATGCACACGCATGGTGCACTCAGAACAGTGCAATTTCCTACAGATTTTTCCGATGCCCACATGCCAGGATGATTTACCTAGCCTAGGCCTACAGGCCAAATGTGGGAAGAAAATGGTGAACTTCGCATTCAGTGCGGAGACATAGCATATTAATCAACTTCCAAATTTTTTTTCACTGTTATTGGGAACACTAAAGGATACTTTTCCACACTAGGGGTTACTCTATTTCAATTACAAAAAATTCCATCGGTTTTTGCTTACGGCCCAATGTGGTCATGGCAACTTTTCCGCACTGAGCAATACGCATATTAAAAAAAAAAAATTTGGCCCACCCTAATATGGAGTGTTTTTGGTAACACAGGAAACCTTCCATGGGACTAAAAAGTAATCTTAACTTTGTAAATATTTGAATTTTAAATTGTTTATACCTTTTTGAAGCCATAATTTTTAGTGTGAAATGCCAAATATTTAGGTAAAAGAAACTACAAGTAAACTTTACTTCTATGATGACCAGACTTTGAAGCAAGCTAAAAATAAAAGGTCAGTATAACTTTGGATAATAATCTTCAACTATAATTTTAAGATTCTTATTGACCTCATAAACTCAATTTAACAATTCAAATAATATTTCCTTCATGTTAACAACTTGAATAATATTTTTTTTAAATCTTCACAAAAATCCTGCTTTAAAACTTGCAAATATCTGAAATAGATTGAAAGTGAACAGAGTTCCTGGCTTCGTGTAGCAAAACAAAATCCAAGAAATAATATAAAGTTTCATTAAAAGTACTTTAAATTAATAATAAAGTTATAAATTTGACAAACGAACTCAATTTGTGGAGCTTGGAGGGTGTCGGAGAAGAAATGCATGCATTGTAAATATTCACCTTCCATCTGGGAGAGAAGTTAGTTCCTTGGCTTATTTTGAATTACAGTTGCAATGCAGCACATTATTCTTGAATATTTAAGGTTCTGGCAGAACCTGAATGTTATGCTGAAAGTTCAGTTTCAAAGGTTCTTTGTGCTGAAAATGCATATGAACACAAAGTACTAGACATTTCCGACCTCTAAGGCAGAAAAACATGTTCTAAGAAACATCAAGAAGTTTATTAATGTGGTAACTATGAATCAAAACTCTTAGATGTGCTGCTGTCTTGAATTTCAGAATTACATAACAGGCCAGTGTCAACTAAATATATCTGTTTATTTGTTTAAGTATGGTACATACTTGAGACAAATGAACAAAATCACTGGCAACAGTTTCTGAGAAATCATTAACTCATAAAAGTAATCCTTGAACTTTAATATCACATTTTATTCAATGAATGCAAACCAGAGTTGTTAAATTACATGTAATATTTTGCTACTAACTTCTATAAAATCAACTCACATTTTTTCATTTTTTCCATATTCAATAATTACTGGTCGACCCCTTAGCAGGTATCCATTTACTAAATTCAATGCTTTCTTTGCAACTTCAAGATCTATCAAAGAGAGAAAAAATAAATGATGAAGTCCAAAGTGATTTTACTATTATCAAATAATAAAACAACTAGAAAATGCATTTCAAATGGATTAACTCAGGGAAACTACTGCAACAAAAACCCAATGCTTATGTAATTAACTAAAGAAAATAAACATTTAACACTGACTTTAATTCATGTGATTTTAGAACCATGAAAACATGCAACTACTGATGTCATAAAAATTCATGCATGCTCCTGGGACTGGCCAACTCTCCAGTTAGTTGAAATATAGCATTTACGCATTCCAAGTTACCCTAATACGTCTTTCTACTAGCACTGTTTGCCTGAACCAGGTCCTTTCATCATTAAACCTCACAAACCAACCAATCAGCCAGCCATCCATATCTTGTGGATATGCAATTGTTTCATTCTGAGCTAAGTATGAAAGGTTAAGTGGTCAGAGGTGAAGACTTCTGGCAAATCATCCAAGTTTGATCTGGGCATGAGCCTCAGATGAAACATGAAAAATGTGTTTGCCCTACAGATATGTTCCTATCCTTTCAATGAAACCAATGGCCCTAATTTAGGGACAGAAGAATCTACATACTTTAGATTCTCATGTGAGCCATTAAACAGCAAAATTAAAAAAAACCAGAAAATTTGAAAGTCAACTATTACGTACTAAACAGTACAGGGTGTCCACAATGTCTTGTTACACCCCCCCCCCTCTGTAATAAGAAATGTAAGTGAGTTATGTATCTATTGTATGATGTATATGTTGAGTTATATGTTGAGGCATCCTTAAACATCCAGTGGATCCTTTTGAGCTCTGTCATTCTCGTGACAGAGAATAATTTTACGCCACGTTCTGTGGGACATTTTCCGAAGCAGTTGCGGGGTGATACGAGAGAAAGCACGTCTCACTGCTTGTTTAAGTTCATCAGTGGTTTGGTGGCGCTGCTGTGCAACAACCTCCTTTATGAAACCCCAAAGGGCATTATCACATGTTGAGAGATCTGGGCTTCAAGGTGGCCATTCAAGTGGAGCGGGCAGCACTGCCGAACCTCGGCCGATCCAACAATCCCGAAAGACCTCACCAAGGTATTCCCGAACAGCGATTGCGTAATGGGCGGGTGCCCCATCCTGTTGGAACCATACGTCATTCAGAGTGCCAAGATTTCCAAGTTGTGGCACAAATCAGATTTGCAGCATGTCCAGATAAGTTGTCTGATTCACTGGACCATCAAAGAAATACGGTACAAACAGATGTTGACTATTCATTGCAGCCCATATCATGACATGCGGAGGATGATGTTCCAATTCTTCGACATAATGTGGGTTTTCTTTGGACCAGAACACAACGTTCCGTGATCGACAGCTGCGGTATATCGCACATTCATCACTGAAAACTACCTTTCTACGTTTTGGGATTGTGGCAAATGTCTGAAGCATTATTGCACATGCATCCCATCTGCGGTTTAAATCGATGTCTGATAACTCCTGAACGAACATCGGGTGATATGCGTGCAAATTCAGGTCATTCTTCATGTGCTTATGCATTGTCGATCGCGGTATTCCAAGCTCCGCTGATCGTTTGCGGAGCGTCTTCGTCGGTGACCTGATAACTGATTACTCGACCGCTTGACACTGTTGCACTCTGGTTGATGGTCTTCCCGTTTGTGGTTTATCCTTGATGTTGCCTGCTTCGAAGAGTTTATATTCCCACCGCAGAAGAGTCTGTTTTGGAGGGACCTCTTTGTTGAATCGTTGTTGGAAATCGGCACGCACGTCATTCTTTGTCTTCCCAGAGTGTGGACGTTCGTGTACCCAGACACTGACAACAATCCGCAGTTCCAGGGTGTATTCGTTGGTATCACACATGGTTCCGGTACCTAATCTGTAAATAAACACAATACAGACCATAACTCAACATATACATAATACAACAGATACATAGCTCACTTACATTTCTTATTACACGTGGGGTAGCAAGACATTGTGGACACCCTGTAGAACTTGCTGTAACGCGAACCCCAATAATCCGAACATCCAATAATCCAAACGTGCCAAATGTTTACATTGACATATGTACATGCTTACAACATACAGAGACAGACGTTACATTGCAGCAACCTAGTTCCCACTCTTTTTCCACCAAAAAATATCAAGGACTTTTCCAGGACTTTTCAAGGACTCATAAAAATTTTCAAGACTATATTTGGGCCCAATAAGAACTCACATGAAACACTAAAATAAGTTGTAAAAAACAGTCAAAAAGTTCAATTAAAATTATAGTAATATCTAAACACAGGGTCATACCTTAATGAGGTATTATTGTTCCACAAGATTTCAGGTTTCCTTATCACTGACACAATGTGTTACACATTTGACAAATATACATATACATACTGTATTCCGAACATATCATGATCACAGTAAAATCCCTGAAATTGGAATGGGCTGGACACATTGCCAGGACAGACCACCGATGGACAGCTGAAATTTTAGACTGGATTCCTGGGCTACAAGCATTCAGCAGATCGCAAACTTCATTTGAGATGCTAGTACCTTACACTTACACCTCCTCACATTCGCTTATTGTAGTTCAAAAGAATCACCCTCACATTCGCTTATCGGAGTTCAGAATCACAACTACGTGAAAACCGTAAAGGTGACAGCTATGTACTTCCGATTCCAAGAGTGTGTTTCACAATACAAAGCAGCCAACTGTGACATTTTGATGATAACTTCTCTTCAACAAACTGCAACTATTCTGAAATTTGGTGAACAGAAAAAAAAAAAAAAATCAAGTACTTTTCAAGGACTCTTACAAAATCCAAGGACTTTCAAGGGCCCTTGAAAAGGAAAACTAAATTCAATGAGTTTTCAAGGACAGTGGGAACCCTGAGCAAGTAAGAAAAATCACTTCTGACACACTATGAATTACGGAGCGGGAACAAGTGGAATAACTGGTTACGCAGCTGCTTTCACAAAGAGAGGCAGGGGGGACCTCGCCGTCCGACTCACAAGCCCCGCCTTACGGTATTTCTCTCTCCCACCCTCAGTGGGGCCTTGTCTGCTACTGTGAACGTTGCTCCGTTGCCTGTTCTAAGTGTGTTTCTGTACGGCGTTCTGCTTCTGTGTGAGCATTTTTATTTATACAATTAAATCCCAAAAAATTATAAAATTAAAGTGAGAAACAAGGCAAGAGTTCTTGTAAAACAAACCAAAAAAAAATTCCCTCATTAATCTGAAATGAAATTATGTGGAAGGAAATAAAAAAGGAAAAAATTGTGATCGTGAGCTACTGGAATGCTGCATAATATGGCCATGGAAATGCTACAAGAGACATTAAAAATGCGTAGAAGAATGATTTTACTTTAAAAGAAAAAATTCACCTGAATTTAACTAAGATGAAGTTATCTGGAAGAAGAAAAAAAACTGCAACTGTCAACTTACAGAATGCCATGGAAATGGAGAATAAAATGTTGCAAATGCTAAAAAATATGGCTCTTGAAAAAAAAAGCACACACACCTCTTTAATCTAACAGAAACAAAGCTATCTGGAAGCCAAAAAAAGGAAAATTTGCAACCATCAGCTCCTGAAATGCCACATAATATGCCCATGAAAACAGAGTAGTGACGACAAAAAATGCATAAAAATGTGATTTTGGATTTAAAAAGAAGAAAAAAACTTCGTAAATTTAACTGAGGTAAAGCCATCTTGAAGCAAAAGGAAAAAGAAAAAATTTGGATGTCAAGTTCCAAAACACTGACAGCTGTGAAAACGGAGGAAACGTTGAAAAGGCTTAAAAAAATATAGCTCTTGTAAAAAAAAAAATCACATAAATCTAACTGTCACGATGTTATACAGACGCTAAAAAAGAAAAATTGCGGCCACCAGCTTCTGGGATGCAGTGCAAGACGAACATGGTAGGAACGGAAAAGCTGTAAAAATTGTGCAAAAGTATGGCTTCCTAACTTCATTATAAAAGGAAAGCAATATTCTCGTCAAGTCGAAGTTATCTGTTTGTAAAACAAGAAAGAATAAGAAGAAAATTAAAATAAGATGAAATAAAACAATTGCTACTTGATCTACGGAAATAACTTCACATCAGGAAGCGGGATCCAATGTTAAAATTGAACAAAATTTCCCTTCCTTTGCTTTAAAATTGAAAGGAATGCTAGAAACAATGATGAATTTTAATGAAATAGTCAGAAAAAACAGTCTGCACACCTTTCCAACAAACTGCGATGAGCATCGCCGTGTTGCACTGTATGTTCCCGGGGTTGAGTTGAGTAAACAGTTAAGAACATTTTTTTTTTTTTTTTTTTATGAAACCAATAATATAAATTTTTGAAACTTTCTGAAAGCAATCTGCAAGGGTTCAAGTAACTTGTGGTGCCTGCTGCAGTACCGTATTGACTGAAAGTTATAATGAGAATACTGGTCACTAAACTAACTTTGGTAGATTTAGGATCTTACAAATTTTCTGCAGGCAGGCTAGGGAGGGGAAGAGGAAGGGCAACTGCTTAGGAGTGGAGGCAGACGCAGAGTGAGTAGGAGGGGATGGGAAGAAGAGGGAGCAAATACTGGTCACCTATTTTGTTAGTAATTTGAACAAACTCATTCCTCCCCAAGTAGTTCAGCAGACAAGTCCTTTTGTCCTAAATCTCACTCTTCCTTCCTTCCCTATGGGCATAGAGAAACAGTAAGTGATTGTATCTTATCGGTTCCCATCTTCCAGGAATCTTAACCAACTGGGGTGTTTGCGACTTTCTAGACGTAGACGAGAGGCTATTATGGAAAAAGCTTTTAGTTTCAACTTTTTCAAGTGTTTAGTTAAAAAGGACAGAATGATTAGGGCATGGCTGAAATTGTATGACAATACGGCAGAATAGGAAGGTCCCAGTGTATTTGTCATGCATCAAACCCATTCATTTCTATACCTTGCTAAAGGCTATACAATAGACATAAACCTATCAACAGAAAGAAAATTTACATTTAAAATCAAGGAATAACAGGAGGCCTAAGGTCAAGAATAAGTAAGAAGCATATGAAATCAAACAACAAATAATAATAATACAAGGTGATATGATGATTTACTCCATAGCAGAACATTTGGAGAATTCTGGCCATATACAAGAAAGTTTTTATTGAAAGGATATGATTCCAGAATGTATTTACTGAACACTTAATAAGGAATATAAACGACATACATCCAATGGGATATAGAGAACAGATGAATTGTGCAACAGGCTGTAACAACTGTATACTCACATAATAATTTGTTGAATTATGTATGTCCATAAGTTTCTTTTATGATGTTATATATATACAATTGCTACTTGAAATTATTTAAAATAAAAGACCCAATAAGGGCATTTTACATATTGGAAGTTCTTGTATTACAAAGTGCTCACCTTAGAACCTTATATATAAAACACCAAAACATCTGTTTGTCTGAAGCAGCAAAAACTCCCAAACGCCGAACGGAACTGTGGCATCGGGAAATTTGCATAGCTTATTAATACTGGAATTTCTAGGTCAACGCAACTATTTTAAGATCTTTACGTTGTTCTGTTCATGAGTTATGAATTAATTAATAAGCTAATCAATAAATCAGCATCGTTTGCTGCAGCATCGTTATCCTATTCCAAATCTGAAAGCACGTGACTGCATTCATTGCCGCAGCACATCCACAGGTGTACCTATTCTTTGAGAACTGTGCATAAAAAAATGCAAAAACGAACTTTGTGAAATCTGAATGAAACGGGATGAAATTTTTATCAACACCATGAATTGGTAATAAGAGGAGTCCCTCAAAATTTCACCAGGAATCCGGTCGAAGCTTTTTAAAATAGGCATGGAATTTTTAATTCATTGGTAAACAGAAAAATATATGCAGAAACGGTTAATAAAATTTTGATGGCTAATTTAAAAAGTTATTTACCGATTTAGGCGAAATTTTGAGGTCATGTTCCTATTAACGATTTATGGTGTTCATTAAAATTTCAGCCAGTTTCATAAAATATTCGCAAAGATATGTTTTTACCTTTTTTTTTCCAGAGATTCACCCCTCAAAGACGTCTGAAACTGAAAGCACGTGATGCATTTGATCGTCGATAACAAATTGTTAACGAATTTTGTTCAGTCAGTGTTCTAACGCTGTTTCTCCTGGACACGTGTTAAATAATTCATAATGCTTTTGATCCGTTTGATTCTACAGATTCCATACATTCTGTACCGGGCAGAGCCGGGTAGTAAAACTAGTCTGATAGTATAGCAAACGCGCAGAACAGAATATAAGGTAGTAAATTGGTTTATTACAGAATATGATATACACTGCTGGCCACCCAAAATGCAACACCAAGAAGGACACGTGATAGAAATGCCAGATTTACTGGACACGTAACAACAGATACAAAGATGAAACGATTGAGCTTACAGGCCCGTGCGACTTGCGGAACACGCAGACATCAATAGTTCGTGTGGCCCCCATAGCTGGCAATAACGGCCGCTACACGTCGGTTCGAGCTGCTTCCACACGTTGGCACAGTTCATCAGGTGCAGCAGCGCGTGATGCTTGCCGGGCCACTCAGTTGCCGATCAGTGACCAGGCTTGCCGGGCCACTCAGTTGCCGATCAGTGACCGTGTTTGATGGGCGACATATCGGGAGGACCGGCGGGCCACAGCAGCAGTGACACCTGGTGGGCCGTGAAGAATTGTTGCACGATGCGTGCCACGTGCGGGCACGCGTTATCCTGTTGAAACGTGGCCATAGGCAGGTTTTGCAGGTAAGGGAGGACTACAGGCTCCAAAACGTCGGAGATGGTGCGGTGGCTGTTGAGTGTACCGGTGATGCGTAACCTTAGGGATGCGGGTGTCATATTCAACTGCGCGCCAGACCATAACGCCAGGCGACAGACTGGTATGGCGATGCATAATGCAGGCATCATACAGTCTCTCGCTGTGGTGCCGCCACATGCGGATCCGACCATCGTGGTGTTACAGGCAGAAGCGGGATTCGTTGGAGAAGACAATGTCGTGCCATTCCGTAGTCCAGGTGTGGCGTTCAACGGCCCACAGCCGCCGCACTCGCCGGTGGTGTAACGTCAATGGTAATCGGAGCAATGGGCGCCGTGCGACAAGTCCCCGCTCCTGCAGATGAGGTCAAATGGTACATGCTGACACAGGTTGTTGCGCAACACACCCTAACTCCTGCACTAACATTCGTGATGTGGCGGTGCGAGCCGTCAATGTCCGCCGCACAACATGCCGGTCCTCTCGTTCGGTGGTGTGCCGCGGCTGCGGCAATCGCTCACGTCAGTCCGTCTGTCCCTCCTGCACCCACCGAATCCATACTCGCCTCACTGTGGCTGGATGTCGTCCCACACGGGCGCCAATGTCTCGGTACGATAAATCGCAGTCACGATAAGCCACTATTTGTCCTCTGTCGAACTCCGAAATGTGCTGGAATGACTGCCGTATTCTGCGACGAGGCATCAGGAAGCTTCCCACGCACAGGTCCGGCAACACAACATGCTTCCACTACTTACACCCCGCCTTCTGTGCACCCTTCTTATAGTGCTTCTCGGTGGCGTGCTGGGCGCACATGATTTGCATATGCCCTGCAATGCTAATCTTTTGCATGTCCTCTTGCGGGCGATGCATGCTGCGAATTTCAGGCCAATCGGATGCTTCCTTCTGGGTGTTGCATTTTGGGTGGCCAGCAGTGTATATAGCACGTAATTTGGTACACTCAACATGATGATATTATGAATGAGTGAATTTAAAAAGGTTAACATGGAGTTTGTGTGCTATTTTGGTTTCACAGCAATGTAGGATTGATTAGGGCAGGTCCACCCACGCGGTGTGCAGTTTTCATTTTAGGACAGTCAGGGCGGGATTTTTTGAAATTAAATGGCAGTAGGGTGCATAATTTTAGTGTGAGGGCGGGCAGGGCACACCACGCCATGAAAAATTCTTAGAATAAACCCTGTATTGTTCAAGATCTTCATGGATGACCTGATGACTTGCACAACCAAACACAAATTAATAAAAAGCCCTGCAACACTTAATCAACTGTATTTGCAAAAGAATGTACTTTGATTATCTGTACAATGCAAAATACACCCAAAAACATTGTAGAAAAGCAATGAGAAAACCAATTTAAAACATTAATATCACCTTTAAAACTAACAAATGCCTGTCCTTTCATTCTTCCTGTTAACAGACGATAATTTATAGATTTACTGGTCTCAGAGTCAAAGCTTCCAAACAATGCAATCAATTCTTGAACAGTAACCTTAGGAGGCAAATTCTTCAAATACAATACCTAGTGAGAGGAAAAAGATACTTAGCTACTTAAAAATTGTCATGTTACATACGTATTGAATGGTGGCTTAAATAACAAAAAAAATTAATAAAATTAGATTTACAATTCTGATAAACATTATGATTTTACGTTCATATGTAGATCTTTTACATACATACACTACAAGCTATGGTTCAAGTATGCTCAAACAATTTGTGATCATTAATAGAAAGGGGACAAGGTAAATAAGACAGTCACTTCCTCTAGTCAGCATGTCAACATCTATGTAAAAATGAAAGAAACTGTTAGATGCTACTGCCAGATGATGTCACAGAGAGAGATTCAAAATGGTAGAGCTCTGAGAGTAGATGGCATAATTGCTGACATGTTAGAATATGGTGGTGACTGTAATTGACTGGTTAACTGGAATTTTCCAGTTGTACTGGGACTTGGGAATGGTACCTCAGGATTAGAGGGATGCTATATATCATAGTTCATATAAACATATCTATGTCTAGAACTTACATTACTTGATTATAAAACATTAGTTTTATCGACAGTATGTATGTCGAATTTTATTACTGTTCACATGTTATATGTTAAATTGCCGTACTTAGGTTATATATAAAAAGGCACAAAACAAGTAAGATATATGGAACAATAATGAGAAGATATGTAGTTCAAATGTAGTTTAGCTTACCTTGAACAACAAGCTCGGTAGAAATCAATCTCAACCGGTCAGGTACAGTCCTAAATCGTGACTCAGTACAGAAAGATAGGTACCTAGTACAGGTGCACTGGTCAACATGTTTTAAATTCAACTTGTATGACAGTTGAAGGAACATGGTTCAGTAATGTCATGTACTATGACGAAATATGGACAGAACAAACTCGGTAGAGGTGCACTGGACGATCCATCCGTCCAAGATGTGTCCTGGTGCATGATGTTCTTTCTTTTAACCTTTGACTTTTGAAATTTCTTTCGTGTTTATTCACCCTTTCAATGTTTTTATCTATCGTACATTATTTCAGAATATTTTAAGTTATTCCTTCCCTTGTATCACAATTTCAAAATCTTTTATGTTTTTTTTAAAAAAAGATGCAACGGTGGATTGTCCAGTGCCCCTCTACCGAGTTTGTTCTGTCCATGTTTTGTCATAGTACACGACATTACTGAACCACGTTCCTTAAACTGTCATACAAGTTGAATTTAAAACATGTTGACCAGTGCACCTGTAAACTGTTAGATGCTACTGCCAGATGATGTCACAGAGAGAGATTCAAAATGGTAGAGCTCTGGGAGTAGTACCAGAGCTATAGGATGTAGTACCTATCTTTCTGGACTAAGTCACAATTTAGGACTGTACTTGACCGGTTGATATTGATTTTCTACTGAGCTTGTCGTTCAAGGTAAGCTAAACTACATTTGAACTACATATCTTCTCATTATTGTTATATATATACACACTGAAGAGCAATCGAATTAGAGTTACTTGTTTAGTAACTTGTAGCACCACCTTTCGCCCTGATGACGGCGGCGATTCGTCTCAGCATGGACTCGAGAAGACACCGGAAGCGTTGGGAAGCCATACGGATCCACGACCACTGAACAAGCTCCCAAAGTTCACGAAGATTTGATGGAGGAGAGGGGGGGGCAGAGCCTCGAACATCTCTCTCAATGGCATCCCAGATGTGCTTGATGGGATTGAGGTCAGGTGACCTAGCTGGCCAAGGAAGCGAGGTCACGTTGGTGGAGTGTTCATCCAACCATTCGGATACAATTTGGGAGCGATGGCACAGTGCATTGTCTTGTTGCAGGATGAGGTCTCCAGTGGGATGTTGAAGATGCACAAACGGGAGAAAATGGTCGTCCAGGATATCCCGGTAACGTTGACCTGTGAGGGACGATGTCACACGTACCAGGAATCCCATTTCAGTCCACGTAAACAGTCCCCAGACGGGTATGCCCCCCCCACACACACACACACCAGCTTGAAGAGTACCCTGCTGGCAAGAAGGATCCATCGCTTCATGAGGTTCGTGCCGTACTCGTATCCTGTCATCCGCATATATCAACGTGAATCTAGACTCATCAGTCCAGGCAACATTTTTCCACATGTCTAGGGTTCAGTGGCGATGTTCCAGCTCCCATGCTAATCTCTGCACCCTGTAATGTGCGGTCAGCAGCGGTACCCTCGTGGGACATTGGCTTCCGTACCCCATAGCGAGGAGATGGTTCTGGAAGGTGTGGCTGCTTACACGTTTTTGTGCACCAGCGATAAATTGCCGAGTGATTTCTTGCCCCGTGGCCCGTCTATCAGCTGTTACAATGCGAGCTACATGACGATGACCCCGCTCATCCACACGCTGTTATCCACGGCAGTTGACCCTTGCAGGGATGGTTTTACCGGATTCGATGTACTCACGGTGCACCCGTGACACAGTGGCTCGTGAAAATCCCAGTGCCTGCACGACTTCCGAGATGGAGTGACCCATTCGTTGGGCCCCGACAATTTGCCCACGAACAAATGCGCTTAGATCCTTCGTCTTACCCATACCGCGTCCGACTCTTACTGATTCCCGTTGCATCACTCTTTATATTGTCGGATCGCTGCATACGTCATGTCGTTTCCGTTTACAGGGCCGCCCACAGCACCAATTTGCATAACGCCAGCTGTCTCTAATTCAATTGCTCTTCAGTGTATATCTCGCTTGTTTTGTGTCTAATTATATATAACTTTCCAAGTATGGCAATTCAACATATAATGTGTGAACAATAATAAAATTCGACATACGGGACATTCCACGTCAGATCAATAAAAAAAAATAACTTTTTGACCTCACCATTTCTGATTTTGATGAAATTTGGTATGAAGCACACATATGACAAGGTAAGTAATTCTGCCAATTTTCAGATTTTTATTTTGAAAATTGTCCAAGATACACACATAATAAAAATCGAAATTTTCTTAAAAAATTACAAACTCGCACACTTATAAATGGCTGTAACTGTTTTCCTAATTGTAGTACAGTGACAATTGAAACACAGCTGCAAAGCTAAAGCATTGAGCTTTCTATAGATACCATACATGACCTTCTTACAACAGCTTAAAGTTTCAAGGTCTTCCACTGTGACCTTTGACCTTGAATATCTCAAAACATACCATCTTAAAAAATTACGAAAAAAATATATTTTATTGCTACAACATTCTTCTACTCATGTGCCAGATATTAGGCTGGCACTGGCAAGGCAGTGTAGGATTAATAGGAGTATATGTCCTCCAGGTTAGGTTCGGACAAATGTACAATAACTGTTTTCCAGATGCATGTATGTATTAATTTCACAATGTGTTACAGGTTATATTAGTGGTGTACACATACAAGTGAACCGCTTGGTTAATAAGGTTGCAAACCAAAAGAATGAGATGCCATCTTGCTAGTGACCATCTCTATTTCGCTTCTCTCCATAAAATATGTCCGACCTGTTGCTGTTCGTAGGTCAACCTTCGTAATGACCGCTGTTTTATCCACTTTTAATATATCTGGCTTCTGTGGGTATGTGAAAGACACTGAAGGTCCATGTGGGTGCAGAAAACTTATCTTAACTTGTTCTGTATGAATGTTCACATCCAAAACACAACCAACCCACCACTGGTTATCATACTCAACAATAACATAGCCACGAATATCCTCCAGATCCAGTTCTATTGGATTTAGCAATACTGACTCAACCTTGTATTCAGTTGAGTTTGAATACATCTTGGTTTTAATAGCTGTGCGGCTTACTGGTATTACACAGTGAAGTTTTTGAGTACCAGGAATTGGTTGAGCACTAGCATGACGTATCTCAAGGAACTCCTTGTGGTTCTCATAGTCCTTGTCCGTGCTGTATTTAAAATGGCACGAAGGAATGTTTCTGGAAGCCCAATCATACAGTTGTCGCGGTGTCATAATTTGGTCATTGTATGAACACTGAAGGCTGGCACGTGCAGCTAATCTCTTAATGGTGCCTGCCACGCCATCACATGGCCCCTTTCCATGTGAGGTGGCAAAGAAATGCCACTCAGCTGTGATACCAAAATCTACATCATGATGGCACAGATTGACAAAATTCTTCCTGTTCTTATACTGTGAGGCTGCACTGTCCGAGAAGTAATAGATGTGTTCTACTTTCTTGTCAAAATGTGATGATATAAACTGCAACAATTGGCTCTGGAAAAGGTGAACACTGATAGTGTCATGCTTAAGACATTCTGAGATGACAACAAAAGAAACATGATCCAACTGAAGTGTGTGTGAACTTTTGTAGTACACGACGAAAGGGTGAATAGTAGCTTGGGAATTGTTCCAGTGGTATCCTTGGACTGCATCCTGCAGTATGAAGGAATAATTCTCAGCAAAATCGCACAACACAACACACTGATTATCATCAAGGTTTTCTTTCAGATTTGACAGAAAGTATGACTGCTGAATAGCTATAAAAGAATGTGGCAATAGCAATTTCACTTTTGATTCAAAGGTCTCAAGGAATTCTTCTACAGTGTTACAGACTGTCATAAGTGTTGTGCGATCAGTTGTAGTCCACAATTTATATACAATTTCATCAATCCCATTCATGGTGAATAAGCTACTTATTTGCTCTGTAAGTGTGCTATACCAGGACAAGAATCACACTTGAAGCAGCATTCTGGAAGAGGAGGGTTACAAGTTATTCTTGCAAGGCAATCTTTGTATGTCCTAACTGGTAATTCATCATTACGAGTTAAGTCTTGCAATTTGCACCCTGCTAGCATAAGTTTTACATTTTCATGAGCACAACACACACAGCCACAGTGTGTTCCACTTGCACCAGCCAGCACACAATTCTTTGGGCGTAAACCACAGAACTTTGAAAACCCTACTTTGACATTAAGATTCTTGTCTTTAAATCCTTGAAATATCTCTTTCAAATTTCCTAGAATAAGACGTTTCTGTTTTTGTACTTTTGATCCTGATTCCATCATTGTAACAAAATCTTTTTCCTGGTAAACAACGGCTCACTTCATCACTATTATAGTATGCAATAACGTTTTCAACTGTGCTGTCACTGAGAGTTTTCCCAGGCCTAGGATTTGGAGTTGCTAAAATACCCTGCTCTTCCACAAGATTTTTAGACTTTCGTGCCATGTAATATGTTACACCAAATTCTTCCTGAATTTTACGAATACTCACCAAATTCTTCCTGAATTTTGCGATCAGTTGTAGTCCACAATTTATATACAATTTCATCAATCCCATTCATGGTGAATAAGCTACTTATTTGCTCTGTAAGTGTGCTATACCAGGACAAGAATCACACTTGAAGCAGCATTCTGGAAGAGGAGGGTTACAAGTTATTCTTGCAAGGCAATCTTTGTATGTCCTAACTGGTAATTCATCATTACGAGTTAAGTCTTGCAATTTGCACCCTGCTAGCATAAGTTTTACATTTTCATGAGCACAACACACACAGCCACAGTGTGTTCCACTTGCACCAGCCAGCACACAATTCTTTGGGCGTAAACCACAGAACTTTGAAAACCCTACTTTGACATTAAGATTCTTGTCTTTAAATCCTTGAAATATCTCTTTCAAATTTCCTAGAATAAGACGTTTCTGTTTTTGTACTTTTGATCCTGATTCCATCATTGTAACAAAATCTTTTTTCCTGGTAAACAACGGCTCACTTCATCACTATTATAGTATGCAATAACATTTTCAACTGTGCTGTCACTGAGAGTTTTCCCAGGCCTAGGATTTGGAGTTGCTAAAATACCCTGCTCTTCCACAAGATTTTTAGACTTTCGTGCCATGTAATATGTTACACCAAATTCTTCCTGAATTTTACGAATACTCCAGGTTCTAGGTAATATTGTTAGTATTTGGACTTTAACACTGCTAGAGTCTGTTTCTTGAAATTTTTCTTTCAACTGTGAAATCATGACCGATTCATCAGACACTGTCACAGGATTATCACATTCTGGAACACCTATGTAGTCTTTTATCACTTCACCAATTTTCTGATATTTCTTCTTACTGTACTGTCCAACACCTAATCTTTTTTTTTTTTCACAGGAGATTCGCCTAGAGAAAGTAACGTATCGTTCAGACTATCCAAAGTTGTGTCTCTGTCAGTCCATATCTCACTTTTCACCACTCCTTCTGAATTATCTTCACTTAACCGAGGTTGTTCTGCCTCTGCATCTGTTTAAATTATACATGAAGGACCTGGCATTTCAGAGATAGATTTTCTGCATGAACTACATATTTTCTGTTCTAATGTTATATTTGGACATTTCTGAACCAACCAAGGCTGTACTTTTCTCAGATTCTTTCTAAACCTTGTGTGTCCACTTTTACCCAGAGGATTGCAACAAAAAATTTGACTTTTAAAGTCCATTTTGGTTAATGAAACTGCACCTGCAAAAAAATGATAAATAAATATAGTTTGACAAAAAGAAATTGATTAAATAAAGATAACAATAAAGATAAAATAAAATAACAATTAAACAGTTAACAATGTTACAGATAAATTGATAACCACACACTTACAAGCTCAGAATTGAAATAACAGCAAATGTAAAATGGTGTACCAGTAAGATTTCTCATTGGCTGTAATAAGAAGCCATGCCATTGGCTTTAATAAGAAACCCTGTCATTGGCTCTAATAAGAAGCTTTGTCATTGGCTAAGAAGAAGCCCTGCCATTGGCTAAAATGGGTGGAGTTTCAATCTCTGATCTCAAAGATTTGTTGACATTATTTACTGCTGAAAATTATGTCTATCAAGTAAAATTGCTGTCACATAGCATATTTCTGATAAATCTGTTGATCTGTTATAATATATACACATTTCATGTATAATAAACACAAATCCTCAACGTAAGAAATATTTATTGCATGGTATGTCTCTCTCTCTCTCTCTCTCTCTCTCTCTCTCTCTCTCTGTGGGATGTAAGGTCAGGTGATGCGTAACATCACAGCCTCTCCTTGACAAATGTCAACCCCGCCTTCTCGTGGTGCATCCTGTTCCCACTAAAGGGGCTCTGACGACCGCAAATAGCGGTATAACTATACCATCGGGATCAGAGGAAATGCTATCCCACACTCACCAACCCGCTTGGCCAGCGTGGTGAGTTATGGCCAAACACCTCCAAAATGACTCTACAACTTAAATCTTGGCCCTCAGTCTCCGGCAGCTGGAATGTACCTGGCCAAGGCAGCGGCCAGTGCGACATGAAGGCAGAGGGTGCTAAGAATCCCCGGAGGACCGGACTAGGCTGCCATTTGATGCTGACCTTGGCTACCTACAACGGACGCTCCCTATCTTCTGATTCAAGGCTTCTTGAATTGGAAGAGGAACTACAAAGGATCAAGTGGGACATCGTCGGGCTAAGTGAGGTAAGGAGAAAAGGAGAAGATCTCATTGAACTGAAAAGTGGACATCTCTTCTATTATCGTGGGACAGATACTGGCAGAACTAGTGGTGTTGGATTTATAATAAACAAGAAACTGAAGGATAAAGTGGTAGAAGTTGAAAGTTCCTCTGACAGAGCTGCACGACTCGTTATCCAACTATCGAGAAGATACCAGGCTCAGATTATTCAAACTTATGCACCCACCACAAGTCATCCTGAAGAAGAAATTGAAGAATTTTATGAGGAAATTCGTCATCTAAATAATAAAGGTAAGCAGCACTTGAAGATAATTATGGGAGATTTCAATGCAAAAATAGGGCACCGGCAACAAAATGAAACTTCAGTAGGTAAATTCGGTCACGGCAACAGAAACCAGCGTGGAAATACTCTCGTTGAGTTTGCAGAGGCAGAAGGATTTTTCATCTTGAATTCCTTTTTCAAGAAAAAGCCACACAGGAAATGGACATGGAGACATCCAATTGGGACGACAAGTGAAATTGATTTTATTATGTGTAACAAAAAATTCGTCATCGAAGACTGCAGTGTGCTGAACAAGTTCAACACAGGTAGTGACCATAGATTGGTGAGATGTAAGATGCACCTCAACACTAAACTGGAACGTGGCAAGCTCATAAGACAAACAGAATGTATTGACATAACCAACCTTAAAAAACACCATAATACTTTCAAGTTGGAACTGAAGAACAGATTCTCTGCTTTAGAAGGCCTAACATCGGAAGAAGTGGATATTTCGGAAGTTAACAGAAAAGTAACCAAAGCTCTTATGGAAACAGCAACAAAATTAGCTGGGTCTAAGAACAAGTTGCATGTAAACAAATTATCAGGAAAAACCAAAATGTTGATGCAAAAAAGAAGAGAGATGAGGACAACTAAAGAAGATGTGACTTCCAAAGTGGAATATATAGAGCTATGCAAGACAGCACGAAAAAGTATCACTGAAGACGTAAGGAAATTCAACTGTGAGCTAGTGAGGAAAGCAATTGAAAACAACCAAAGCCTAAAGATAGCAAAGGGACATCTCAGTAAGGGAAGAAAACAGATTATGGCTCTGAGAAAAGAAGATGGTTCTATAACAAGAAATAGAGGCAGAAATTTTGACAAGAGTGAAAGATTTCTACTCCAAATTATATGAAAGGGATGATACATGTACTCCAGACATCATGAAAGGTACCAGAGTTCTTCCAGTCCTCCCAGCAGAAGTTGCTCATGCAATCAAGAACATGAAGCGGGGGAAAGCTCCAGGAGAAGATGGAATTACTATAGACATCATACAAGAAGCAAGTGGAGAAATTGAAACAGTACTCGCCCAAATTTTCACTCGATGCCTTAATGAAGGGAAGATTCCTGAGGATTGGAACAATGCTACAATGATCCTGCTACATAAAAAAGGTGACATTGAGGATCTCAGGAACTACAGACCTATCAGCCTCCTATCAGTGGTTTATAAAATCTTCACTAAAGTTCTTTCACACCGCTTGAAGGTATCACTGGACATGGCTCAACCGAGAGAACAAGCTGGATTCAGGAGTGGCTACAGCACAATAGATCATATCCACGTACTGAGAGAACTAATTGAAAGAGCGAGGGAATATGAACTTCCATTGTGCATGGCTTTTATCGATTATGAAAAAGCCTTTGATTCGGTGAAACCATCAGCAGTTACCACGGCTCTGAAATCCTGCGGTATTGAAGATGCATACATTAATATTATTAATAACATCTATGAAAATGCAAGTGCAAAGATTCGGCTGTTTGAAAATACAACACACATAAAAATTGGAAAGGGAGTGAGACAAGGTGACACCATATCTCCGAAGCTCTTTAATGCTACATTGGAAAATGTCTTTCAATCACTGAACTGGGAAAACAAAGGGATAAAGATTAATGGAGATTATCTAACCCACCTTCGTTTTGCTGATGACGTAGTCATTTTTGCAACTACCCATCAGAGCTGCAGAGTATGATCCAGGAACTTGCTGACAAGAGTAAAGAAGTGGGATTAAAAATGAACTTTCAGAAGACAAAAGTGATGTTCAATGCTTTTACAAGAAATGAAGATTTATCGATTGATGGAGAACAACTGGAGATAACAGATACGTATGTTTATCTTGGACAGCAGATATCAAGTGAGGGTCACATTGATGAAGAAATTAATCGGCGTACAAAACTTGCCTGGAGAGCTTTTGGAAGAAACAGCATAATTTTTAAGAGCAATATGCCATTATGTCTTAAAAGAAAAGTGTTTGATCAATGCATCCTTCCAGTGCTTACGTATGGTGCAGAGACGTGGACCTTAACTAAAAGAGACATACAAAGGCTGCAGACAACTCAAAGAGCCTTGGAGAGGTGCATGCTTGGTATAACCAGGAGAGATAAGAAGAGGAACTCGTGGATCCGAAAAATGACGAGAGTGGAAGACATCATGATCAGAGTTAAATCCCTGAAATGGCAATGGGCTGGACATACTGCCAGAAGGACAGACCATAGATGGACAGCCGAAATTTTAGATTGGATTCCAAGGGACAGGAAAAGACCCAGAAAAAGACCACATGGGAGATGGGTGGATGAAATTCGTAAATATGCGGGAGTGACATGGAGGAGACTGGCACAAGACAGACCGTTGTGGAGGAAACTTGGGGAGACCTTCGTCCAGCAGTGGATTGATAATGGTTGACAATGATGATGATGATGATGATGTCTCTGTGCCTTACATACAGAAGGGTGCAGCATGACACTCCTATTAATCCTACACTGCCTTGCCATAGCGGTGCCAGCCTAATATCTGGCACATGGGTAGAAGAATGTTGTAGCAATAAAATATATTTTTTTCGTAATTTTTTAAGATGGCATGTTTTGAGATATTCAAGGTCAAAGGTCACAGTGGATGACCTTGAAACTTTAATCTGTTGTAAGAAGGTAATGTATGGTATCTATAGAAAGCTCAATCCTTTAGCTTTGCAACTGTGTTTGAATTGTCACTCTACTACAATTAGGAAAAAATTTACAGCCATTTATAAGTGTGCGAGTTTGTCATTTTTTACGAAAATTTCGATTTTTATTATGTGTGTATCTTGGACAATTTTCAAAATAAAAATCTGAAAATTGGCAGAATTACTTACCTTGTCATATGTGTGCTTCATACCAAATTTCATCAAAATCAGAAATGGTGAGGTCAAGAAGGTGATTGATCTGACATGGAATTGCTCATACATACTGTAGATGAAACTAATGTTTGAGGAATGCTATTGTTGTTTCTCTGTACAAGGGACTGGATGTAAGAACCTCTAAGGTATTATTATCCTAATGAGTGTGCCAGGGAAATTGTTTGGAAAGGTCATTATCAAGAAAATGTGAAGCCTTGTATCAGAAAATGTGAAGCCTTGTATCAGAAAAGGTGTGGGGTGTACAGAGTGGTTTTATTCCTGGTAAGGAAGGACTTCACACACCAAATTTTTGCATTATGGATTTAGAGAAAGCTTATTTATGCCTGAGTAAATAATAGGATACTTCTGTGGTCCTGAATAATTATAGTCTAATGGGTACTCTGCCTAAAAGTGTGAAAGCTATGTATGCTGGAAATAGAGTATGAGTGCGAGTAAACGGTGTCAAAATAGTTTTTTTTTTTTTTTGTCAAAATAGTTTTTTTTTTTACTGATGCAGGAATCAGACAAGGTTATTTAATGCCACCCTGGCTATTTAATATACACTGGTGTGCAAAAATGAAAAACGAAGAAGAGAAATTAGCATAACAGCGGAACGAGCAGGCAGAACGGACCGAAAGACCACTCAGGAGATAGACTAGGGTACGGTACGGTAGAGCATGAGCATATATGCAGCATGACGTAGGGGGAGTGTCAGAAGGGTATAAAGCACACGGGCAGTGTACGCTCAGCAATTCGGTGAAAGCTATTGCACGGTGTACATCGGTTTGAACGACGTCGAGTTGCTGCCACCATGTGATATGGCCAACAGGCAATCCAGTAGACGACATCTGGATGACTTTACCCGAGGTCGCGTCATTGGGAAGTTGGAAGAAGGCCGAAGTGTGACTAGTGTGGCCGAGGAGTTCGGGATTGCTCACAGCATCGTTTCATGACCTTGGAGAGCATTTCAAATGACAGGAACAGCTGTCCGAGAGTTTAGCAGTGGTCGTTCACGAGCAACCACGACAGCGGACGACCGGTATATTGTCCTACAGCCGAGAAGAGACAGACGGCAGACAGCGGGAAGAAATCGCAAGCCACATGCAACAGACAACTGGACGTCCGTTATCGCGTTTTACCGTGGCCAGGAGGCTGCACAAAGGTGGTCTATTTGCACGACAACCAATACGGTGTGTGCCATTAACGCCTGCTCAGCGGAGACGGCGGTTTCTGTGGTGCCAGGAACACAAGAACTGGACACATCAGCAATGGGGTGAGTTCTCTTTACGGATGAGAGCCGATTTAGTCTGATAAGCAATTCTGGACGTATACACATCTGGGGAGAGCAGGGAACACGCAATCACACCTCCAACATCATCGAAAGGGACCGGTTTGGAGGTGGCGGAGTTCTCGTTTGGGGCGGTATCATGCTTGGTAGCCATACTGACCTCCACATCTTCCAAAGAAGTTCAGTCACTGGTGTCCGCTATTGTACCGAGGTTCTCCTGCCTCATGTGCATTTGTTTAGAGGTGCCGTAGGTCCTGAGTTTCTTTTCATGTACGACAACGCTACACCTCATCGTACAGTGGCTGTCACAGAGCTGTTGAAGAGTGAAGATATTCAACGCACGGATTGGCCCGCAAGGTCCCCGGACCTAAATCCAATCGAACACGTGTGGGACCTTCTCGGGAGACGCTTGGCAGCACGTCACCAACCGCCAGCAATGATTCTGCAGCTGCGATTGGCGCTACAAGAGGAATGGGCCGCGATGCCTCAACAGCTCCTTGACAACCTCGTCTTCAGCATGGACAGATGTTGTAAATCCTGCAACGCAGTCAGGGGTGATCATATCCCCTACTAAAGACTGCATTTTTCCTTGGCAGCTGCCTGTCACATGGACGTTTCTGTCTTCTGTCCAGTTGTGCTCGAAGCTACCTTTTCAATAAAGTGCCTTTGTATCCTTTGGATTCCTTGTTTGGACGGTTTTGCTCACTTGTCCCATATTCTTACATCTTGGGGATCTTATGGTATGATTTGAGTCAATGTGGAGCACTTCTGCACGATGTTACATTCGAAAAACCATCTCGTCCTTAATTTTTGCACGCCAGTGTATTTATGAATGCATGCATGATCCAAAATAGGCAATGCTGCTTTATGTCTTCGTAATTCCCAAGTGTGAAGACTATTGTATGCTGATGACACACTCCTACAAGAGGAGAGAAAAAGTGAGTTTAAGAGTATGTTGTCCCAGATGTATGAAGTTTGTATGAAATTCAAAATTACTATAATGACAAGAGGGAAACCAAAGTTATGGTTTCTGAGTGAAGAACTGTTAGTTCTGAATGAAAGAGAAGTCTAAATGATATAGAGATACACAAAGTGAATGAATTTTCATATTTAGAAAGAATATTTGACAGAGAAAACAGATAAGATAGTGAGAGTAGTGAGAGAATAAATTCAGCTTTGAAAGTCATAGCTTCCACAGGACTGACTGGTTCTCTAAAAAGATCCTGAATGGCTGTGTATGAAAGTGTAATTGTTTTTACTCAGTTATATGGTAGTGAAACCTGGCATAGGAGTCATTTGTGTGCTGGAGAAATGTCTTATATATGGCAGATTTGCAGCAAAACACGTTCCATTGTGCAGGTGAGAAATGAAGATGTGCTGCTGATGTGTAATACAAAGCAAAATGTTGTTAGTAAGGTGGAAACAAATATTCTAAAGTAGTTTGGATACATTGAATAAATGAATGGTGAGATGCTAACTAAGAGAACTTATTCAGCTTAAAAGGCAGAAAAGAAAAGTAAAGGAAGGTCAAAGAAACCATGGGAATACCAGATTCAAGAATGTATGCATGAGAAAAAGAAAATGATTATGAAGCACAAAAGATCTTAGGTGAGGCAAATGATGGATATCAATGAAGATTGAGTTGTGTGCCAAGATTACTGTAAATGGAAACATTTGATACATCAACAGCAAGTATTAGGTGTGCAACTTAATTCTCGGCCTCTAACCACAAGCGATCATAGAGCGTCGGCAAATGCAAATAGCTGTGCGTGATAATGCTGATTGCAGTGCCATCCAACAGCTTTCCAGGCAACCTTAACCACTCATAGCTGTAGTGACAGAAGAGACAAAAGTTGATGGTGAAAGCAATGTCGTTTGAGAAACAACATTTCAGGCACTGCCTCCTGTTCGTGTTTCAGCTGAAAAAAGGCGCCCAGCAAATGATCTGTGCTGCTTTGGTTGAATCTGCTGTGTTCTACAGTACGTGCAAGAAGTGGTTCCAGCGGTTTAAGCAGGGAAATTCCAATCTCCGTGATGCAGAACATCCGGGACAGCCACAGAAAGTTGACGATGAGGGATTGGAACAACTGTTGAATGTGGATCCTTGTCGCACACAGTCAGAGCTCACCCAGGAACTTGGAGTAACACGGCAAGCCATTGCAAAGCGCCTGCACAAACTTGGACGGATTCACAAGGAGGGATTTTGGTGCCCCACCAACTCACAGCTGAGAACAAGTCTAGGCACTATGATGTTGCTGTGTCCTTGCTCTCCAGATTCAAGAAGAAGGATTTCCTCCACAAGATTTTAATCTGTGATTAGAAGTAGATCCTCTATGATAATCCTAAGCGGTGCAAATCGTGGGTTTATCCAGGTCAGCCTACCACCAGTACCACCCAACCAAATATCCATGCCAGGAAGTTGTTGCTCTGCGGTGTCGTACACTATAAGTTGCTCAAACCTGGTGAAACGGTCAATGCTGAGCATTATTATCAGCAACTCATTCGTGTGAGTGACGCACTGGAGAAGAAAAGGCCATACACCGGCAAAGGCAGAAGGTCGGTCCTGTTGCTTCAGGATAGCGCGCGTCCTCACACCGCAAAAACGACTTTAAACATGATCACCGACCTGGGATGGGAGATTTTGTCCCACCCGGCGTATTCTCCAGACTTTGCCCCATCGGATTATCACCCCTTTCGCTTCCTGCAACATCACCTGAGTGATACACACTTCACTTCTGTCGAGGAGGTCCACACAAGTATTGATTTGATGACTGTATCAACTCGAAACAGCCGTTTTTTTCGGCAGTGGCATTCGGCAGCTCTCTGACCGATGGCTCAAATGTATCCAAACAACGGGGATTTTTTCCTTGATTAATTACGTATTCGATTTGCTATAATTTGCTGTCAATGTGTCGTGCCTGTGGCCGAGAATTAAGTTGCACACCTAATAAAACCATGTTCCATCAGTTTGAAACTTTAATCTCACAGATCAGATATCTTTGAGGAACTAACCACTGAATCTCAAAAAACAGCTTAGTGATGTGTATGTACATATGTAAATACCAGGGGCGAATATTTCCGGTGCATGACTGTGTGTGGTATTCAGCACCCCCCCCCCCCCCTAAGTCACAATTTAGCCTATATTATCGATATTATTTCTTCAGATTAATTTCTAATAAAACTCACCAGAGTTGGACCTAAGGCTTCGAGTGGTGGTTAAAATTAATTTTCCCATATAATGTTCTCACAAAAAAAGAAAAGGTTCGTTCAGTGGGCATATTGCATTCGTGCCGTGTAAGATCGCCGGGTGTGCGGTTCCACGTCCGCACACCAGACGATGTTCAAGCTACTGTGGTACAAACATTCCTTAGATGGCGCTGCAGGTCACTTTTTTATTTCCCTGTAGTTTTAAACACGACAGCGGAACTCTAAGCTGACGGTATGCTAGCCAAAATAAGCACCCCTTGCAGTCCCACGGAGCACTGCAATTCAACGACGTGATATGAGTTGCTGTTATATTGCTTTGTTTTTTTATGTATTTCTTTGTGTGTGTGGCTAGAATTAATTCCCTTGTGCAATATTTTTCTGAAGAGGAGAAGGTTTGTTGCTTTGTTCAGTAAACAAAACGTAGTAAGTAATATTTGTAGCAGAAGGAGTGCTATTTTACCAGCAGAACACCCCAGGTCATTAAAGCAACTGCAATACAAAGCTCTCCAGATGGTGTTACAGGTCATGTTTTTATTTCCTTGTGGTTTCAATGCAGAGGCTAAACTTCCCAGGGTGTGCATGCTTAAAAAAGCACCACTGATCATACTTGTTTGTGTTTGGAATAGCGTGGAGTCACAAACACAATTCAACATTCTGCTATGATCTATATTTTGAGGTTACTCACCTTTATTCCCTAAATCTTTTAGGAGGTTTTCGTCTCTACACATTCCCAACACATATTTTTAAAATATGTGTTGGAAATGTCCAACACGTATTAAAAAATACACATTTCCAACACGTATTTTAAAAATATGTGTTGGAAATGTGTAGAGACGAAAACCTCCTTAAAGATTTAGGGAATAAAGGTGAGTAACCTCAAAATATAGATTGTCTAAATAGCACGTGAATAATTAAGCAGCTAGATGACATTTGCATTGCTGTATGAATATATGATTCTGCTATGAGTTACTGTCTTTTTGTCACTGCGTGAATCGCTGTGTTTATGAGCACAGATTTAAATACACAATTTGAATTTAGATATCCATTTAGGTTGACGATGTACTAATAATTCTTCCATTTTCTGCCAGAGCTTTTGCAGATGGTGTAAAGCGGGTTGAAGAAGGTAAGCCTTGTCCTGTATTTAAAACTCATAAAAAAAAATACCGAAAATTTGTTCATCACTCTAGTATTTGCACATTATTCAGATTTTTCTTACAATGGAGTGTATGTAAAGATCTTTACCATAAGTAATTGGATGACTGCTAAATAAAAGAAATGTTTTCGTATGTTCAAAATCAATGCGTGAATTTTGCAGCTTAGGATACATGATAAAATTTTTAAGTGTTTTTTCCCATAACAGCACACACCCAATCTAAATGGGCACGTGACGCCACTGGTAAATACACTAATGAAGCATAATATTATCACTATGTTGGTTTGCCTTTCCCCAAGATAACTGTTTACATCTGACATTGCACTGACTCCACTAGGCTGTTGAAGGTATCTTCAGGTAATATGCACTGGATGTGAAAGAATGAGGCCCAGCAGAACAATGATAGAATGAGGCACTGGCTCAGACCAAAGAATGTTGTATATTACATTTAATTCAGACAATGTTTATGGATATAATTTTTACAAATTCATAGTCTACTATAGTTTCGCCGAAACTGTGGTTCCGCTTCATCAGGACTAAGCATTTTTATTTCTTGCTTCTAACGAAGTTTCAAATTCTATGCGTCAAACGTCTCGTGCGGTATTAGATAGCAGATTGATGAGTTATTTCCATGTGCTTGATAGGTATGGAGATAAAAATAAATCATTTACCAGCTTAATTTTTAAATACACCAGAGTTGAATAATTACGAAACACATATAGCGTATGAAATCTGTTTATTTTCGTGGTGTAGTCAGCACAACTATTCACCAAGCTTTCGCACTCCACTGGAAGGCTTTTTCAAGGCAATGATAGACACAAAAATGTGTTTATTGATTTTGGTCGTTCAAACAATTTGGCATCTTTAAACAGAAATTGGTGGTTATTTTCCCAACAGTGCTGGGCTATAGAAGATTTTTTGATTTCACGTTTTTTAATATATGATTCGTGTTCTTTTAATTTGAATTTAAGCGATCTCCGTGTCTGACCTATGTATGACAGACCACATTGACATTGGATGTGATAGATTCCCCAAGAATTTATGTCAGGAATTAGGTCTTTCTTTGCAGAGGAAATCATCTTAGATACAGGAGTGAAGATAACTTTGAAATTTGATGACTTAAGGATTTTTGAAATTTGGAAACAAAGTTTAGGGATAAATGGAAGAACCGCCAAGTTTCGTTGAGAATTTGGAGAGATCAGAATCAAGGTGGATTTATACTGAGTTTTAACAAATTTTTTGACTGCTGAGTCCACCAATGAATGTTTGAAAGAATGTTGTGTTGCACTGCATCACACACATGTACAATGAGACTTACATAAAGGAGAATTTGATGGTAAGGGAAGCATACAAATTGCTTGGACATGATCCTCAAACCACTCTTGCAGAATGCAGGTCTTGTGACATGCTACACTGCCCTGCAGAAAAAGTCTATGGCCATCTAAATACAAGGTCAACACATGAAACAATGGCTAGATAGGATATGGCAGTGGTTTGTTCAGTGGGGATGAATGCATTAAGTGAATCCATGAAAACAATCTCTACACTCTGACACTGCTGCCACTGTATATATTTCAATTAAACTGTGCTACATGGTTACAGCTATGGCTTCAAATACAGACCCATTGTCATGTTGGAGCTGAAATGTCAATTCATCAAATCAGGCAACTCTTTTCCAGTTTTATAATTTCCAATAGCAGTGCTCCAGAGCACACTACAGGTAGACCTGATGATGACAGTTGGTCATCATAGACAAATGAATGAGCCGCCAGCCAACTCCTTAGCCTTATTTGCAAGAGTGTCACTGGATAGTGTGTTTGGAAACAGTTTGTTGTGTGCCCTGGCTGGAGAATCCCATTAACTGTGTGACTGTGAGCCATATGTTGTCCCAGGCATCATGTGTATGAATCACCATTCACCTCCACTGTCAACCAGTGGTGGTTTCCCCTTTCTGATATGCTACTGAGTTGATGCATAAGTTCATGCCATTTTATTTCACGAGTGTTTTCCAGGTCAGTAGTGATGGTGCAGATGGCCAGTTATATATCAAAATATAGCTTAGACAAGTATTGGGTTGATGCATAAGTTCATGCCATTTTATTTCATGAGTGTTTCCCAGGTCAGTACTGATGGTTCAGATGATTTCATTGGGTTGATGCATAAGTTCATGCAGTTTTATTTCACGAGTGTTTCCCAGGTCAGTAGTGACGGTGCAGATGGCCAGTTGTATATCAAAATATAGCCTAGACAGCCTAGACAAGTATTGAGTTGATGCATAAGTTCATACCGTTTTATTTCACGAGTGTTTCCCAGGTCAGTAGTGACGGTGCAGATGGCCAGTTGTATATCAAAATGTAGCCTATTTATTGTGTTAATGCACAAGTTCATGCCGGTTTATTTCACGAGTGTTTCCCAGGTCAGTAGTGACGGTGCAGATGGCCAGTTGTATATCAAAATGTAGCCAGTAATATTGTGTATCTAAATTATATTGTGTTGTGTGATTGTGGCTAATGGTTTTTTTTTTTTTTTTTTTTTTTTTGGTTTTCAGGTCCGGAAGTACAGTGTCAAGTGAGAGGAATGAACATTTCCGACATCTGCTCCTCTACGAGTTTAACAAGGGATCCACAGCCACTGAGGCTTCTCGACAAATTTTTGCTGTGCATGTGGAAGCTATTGCTCCGAGGACAGCTCGCAAATGGTTTGAACGTTTGAGGTAGCAATTTTAACCTCGATGACTTCACGCTCAGGTTGTCCATCTCAATTTTAATGAGGATCATCTGAACCATTTCATCCATTTGGATCTGAGTCAAACCAAACTCGAATTGGCTACTGAGATGGACTGTGATCAGGCCACAGTGGTAAGACACCTAGAATGTATGGGAAAGGTCCAGAAATTGGAGTCTCGGGTGCCTCACACTCTCACCGAGGACAACAAGAATCAGCGTGTTGCCATATGTGGCTCCTTGCTCGCTTATTATCATGAATGTTCTCAGTAACACAAACCCTTTCTGTCACATATTGTTACTGGAGATGAAAAGTAGTGCTTGTACATGAATTTCAGGCATCAGAGTGAATGGTTAAGCCCAAACAAGATGCCCACACCACATCTAAAACATGATCTTCATCCTGCGAAGATCATGTTGTGTGTCTGATGGGACATAGAAGGCATTATTCACTGGGAAATGCTGCCAAGGAATCGGACCTTCAACGCTGCACTCTATTCTGAGCAATTCCACCATGTGGAGGATGCAATTCAGCTGAAACGGCCCCATCGGCACCATGGTGTCCTTCTCCAACATGATAGTGCATGGCCTCACAGTGTAAGCATGACCAAAATGACTATTCAGGACATGAAATCGGAGATCCATTCATCCACATCTGGCCTATTCCTTAGATGTCGCCCCTTTAGACTATCACTTGTTTCGATCTCTGTCGAATGCACTCTCTGGTAGAATGATCAACAATGATGTTGATCTACAGAATTTCCCCTAGATGATTTCTTCACAGCAAAACCTGCGCTTTTTTCAAGAATGGCATTGCAGACCTATCCAGATGTTGGGACACACACCATAGTAAACAATGTAGGGGGGGAAGGTGGATACATAGTTGATTGATTTTGTTTTTCCTTCTGATGTAATACATTCCTGTACTGTGGTGAAAAAAACAGCATGAACTTATGCATTAACCCAAAAGATAGATGATTGTTCCTCTTTGGTCCATTCCCACCACACCTTCACTATAGAAGTCTTCAAACAGCCAACAATGTCAGCAGTTGATGAGATACTGATCCCAGCCTTTTTCATGCCAATAATAATCATTTCCTGTCCAAACTCCAAGAAGTCCTTCACTTCCCCCATTGCATAGGCTTTGTATTAGCACACATGCCTGACTATGCATTGCTGTAGGGGTTGTCAGCTTGTTAGAAAGGGCAACAATCTGCTGATGCAGTTGACATATTTGCTTAATACTGAATGCTGACAGCATGGACACCAGGGGATTGAATGGCGATTGCAAGTTTTCTGTCTCACTAGGACAGGAAAGAACAAACAAAAATTCATGAAAAACCTTTATTTTCTGATTAGAAGAACATATTAAGTATCATACATGAGACTGACGAAGAAACAAAAAAGCTGAACTTTTTAACCGGGTGAAAAATAACAGCATGAGCAAGACATAATTGTTCACTGAAATTTATGTAAATATTAAAACTGGAGCACATCACTGAATTAGTGTGTGTGTGTGTGTGTGTGTGTGTGTGTGTGTGTGTGTGTGTGTGTGTGTGTGTGTGTGTGTGATTAAAAATGAACTTTCAGAAGACAAAAGTGATGTTCAATGCTTTTACAAGAAATGAAGATTTATCGATTGATGGAGAAAAGCTGGAGATAACAGACACGTATGTTTATCTTGGACAGCAGATATCAAGTGAGGGTCACATTGATGATTAATCGGCGTACAAAACTTGTCTGGAGAGCTTTTGGAAGAAACAGCATAATTTTCAAGAGCAATATGCCATTATGTCTTAAAAGAAAAGTGTTTGATCAATGCATCCTTCCAGTGCTTACATATGGTGCAGAGACATGGACCTTAACTAAAAGAGACATACAAAGGCTGCAGACAACTCAAAGTAGCATGGAGAGGTGCATGCTTGGTGTAACTAGAAGAGATAAGAAGAAGGAACTCGTGGATCCGAAAAATGACAAGAGTGGAAGACATCATGATCAGAGTTAAATTCCTGAAATGGCAATGGGCTGGACATACTGCCAGAAGGATAGACCATCGATGGACAGCCGAAATTTTAGATTGGATCCCAAGGGACAGGAAAGAAGACCACATGGGAGATGGGTGAATGAAATTCGAAAGTATACGGCAGTGACGTGAAGGAGACTGGCACAAGACAGACCGTTAAGGAGGAAACTTAGGGAGACCTTCGTCCAGCAGTGGATTGATAATGGTTGACAATGATGATGATGAATGATATATATATATTACATTTAACAACAACACAGGATAAATGGAACATTGCGGAGAAAAAATTACGATTACAGGCGAAATCTTCATTTTGTCTGACTTCCGCTGCTTTAAGAAAATTTTCCTCCATTTTGAAGCTGTAATACAAATATTTATGGAATAAAATGACACTTAACAACACTACTGAGTAGAAGAAACATCACGAGAAAAAAAGAACTACGATTACGGGAGAAACCTTCAATCCATCTAACTCCCGTTTTGGAAAATTTTGAAAGTCGGAATTCTGTGCCTCTGACAGAAAACGATCTCCCCCCCTCCTCCACTACTACCAGTACCTTCCAAATTTCTATTCATGCATGGATCTCGGAACTATGGAAATGATGATGGAAAAGGCAGCGGAATTCTTCAAATCCACGGAAATATCTCATGCCTGAAGATTGCAGGGAAATTTTCAGGTAGTCTAACTTCCGCTTTCTGGAAATTTTTCTTCCACTTTCAAGCTGAATTGCAAACATTTATGGAATAAATTTACATTTAACGATAATACTGCACAGAAGAAATATCTCGAGAAAAAGAAATCACGATTACGAGAACAATCTTTACTTCGTTTAACTTCCCTTTTCGAAAGTTTTGAAAAACGAAATACCATCCCCGGACAATAAAAAAAAACGACCCCCCCCTCCCCAAACTAACCCTCCAAATTTATCTTCAGTTTTGCATCCATCTCGAGAATAACCTAAATGACGACAAAAGAAGCGGAATTCCGCGAATCCGCGGAAGAATCTCATGTATGTATTACATAATACTTGTTACTTCCAGGAAGGACTGGGGTATATAGGATTTTGTTTATTACCTGAATAAAATACATGCCCTAGCTTTTTGTTTTGCATACATCCCAGAGGTAATGGCTTCTCCAACCAAACTCCTAAGTATGACTCTCTATACTTTTCTCTCTGCACTTTTGCAGGGATGGGTTCATTATGACACATCTGATGCAAGGAATTCACTAATCTTTGCATAGAATGAATATAAAGGCTTTGCATAGAATGAATAGGGGTCAGTCTTCACACCTTGGAAAAAACATTCTCATATGTATATTTGTTCTTCTAAACGTGATTGTCAACTGATAAATCTTCTTGTTCTTGACATTGGAAATAATAGCTTCTAGACAGTGTGTTGGACAAAGGCCTGTCCCTTTCTCACGGTAGATGAGCAGGTGGGTGGAGGTATCTCTTTTCCTCTATTGATGCATTAGAAGGTCTGTGAGATCCTTGAAAGGATGTTTGCTTCTATGAGCTTTTCTGAAGTGAAAATGTTCACTGCTTTTCTTAGTTGTATAATTGGTCATTGTTTCATGATATAAGTGATAGTCAAATATGTCCATACATGATGTAGAACGCATCTACTCTTGGAGACATGGGCTGTTGTTGGTTATAATGATCTGGCTTGTGAGTGGGGGTTTACTTCTGTAACATAAACCAAGAACTACTACTTTTGAATTGTGTTCATGCATTATACCTATCATACCATACACAGAAATTTTATGCATGCCCCAGATTGAGCTAACTTATTGCCCCCCTCCCTTCCTGGACACTGATTGCACATATAATAGCTCTTCTGTTGAATAAATTTTCTACTGTGGTAAAAACTTGACTTCTTTAAAAATGAAATTTAATGAAAAAAAAATGCTTATTTTCATTGAAAATAATTTTTAAAGCAGTAAATTCAATTCTGTAATCACATAAACAAAATTCTGACATTTTTAGCTCATTTACTCCTTGACAGAAACCTACAAGCAGTTACAAAACCACACAAGATGAAATGAAGTTACCTGCTGTCGAAATGTTCAAGTGGCTAAGGCACTAACTTATTGTGCCAACAACTGAGGATCAAGTTCCAGATTAAGTACATCAGAGTGTTTATTCTATGCTACTAGTTCTTCCCCTTCCCTAAAGAAGTCAGTAACCAACAATTACAGTGGGTGTCTATCCCCTGGGCCTGAAGAACAATAAAGTTTCCAAAAATAATAATATAAAGAAAAATAAGGTAAGTAGTGGTTAAAAATACACCAGATTCCGGTTAATTGGGACACATCATGGTTAGAACCCTTCAGCACAATTAAGTTGCTGCCCCAATCATGTGAAATTTATTCGAAGAGCTAAAACAGACATGCCTTTCATCTCGAGTCAGCATCATAAAGGTTTCAAAACAAATGACAACTTACTATTTACTGAAAAACAAAGTACATGTGTATTTAAATGGATTTCAGTACAAATATTAAAAAATAATTTATGCTAAAAACAATCTCAGTGTAAATTGTACATATGTATCTGTAACCCAAGAAGTAGTCCTTAAAAATTACATATTTTGGAGAAATTAAATAAATAAATGCATCACTCTTTCAACATTCCAGAAACACATAGCAACCGAAAAATTGTTTTCAGCCGCCGCCGTGGAACTGAACCACGGATCTCTCGATATCTACCTGAGCGCGTTAGCTTTACACAACGGTGGCCAACAATCCACGGTGCTATGTGTATTTTTAAGTCAGCTTCTGACATCATAAATCCGTAAGAAGGGCTCAGCTATTGAGACGTGTCCATCTGGTGGGCATTAACGGCACTGGCTATATATATAATTATAGCAGTTAAATCCAAAGGGCAAGATCCAAGGTGAAAATCCTCCAGATATGTGGTGTCAGTAAATAAATAAATTCATCGCTCTTTCCACGTTCCAGAAACACATAGCAACCAAAAAATTGTTTTCAGCAGCCGCCGTGGAATTGAACCACGGATCTCTCAATATCTAGCCGAGCACATTAGCTTTACACCACGGTGCTATGTGTATTTTTAAGTCAGCTTCTGACATCATAAATCCGTAAGATGGGCTCAGCTACTGAGACGTCTCCATCTGGTGGGCATTAACGGCACTGGCTATATATATTATAGTGGTTAAATACAAAAGGCAAGATCCTGAAAATCCTCCAAATATGTGGCGTCAGTAAATAAATAAATACATCGCTCTAAATTTATTGAGGGTACCCAAATGAATAATATATCGCTCTAAATTTATTGAGAGTACCCTAATAACATGTTTATAGACTGTAAATGAACAAAATCAGGCAGATATTTTGTGCAGATAAAGGACTGCCTTCATTGCCTTCTTGCATAAAATAGCCTTGTAATTCAGCAACAAATTTCCCGGCTTCCTGGTTAGTCACTCACTCGTGTTAAGATTTATCATCCACATGTTTGATAAATTTCAACATGAGTGAGGGACATGTTTGTAACTCAGGGAACTGTTTGGCATGGCATGGAACTGTCTGGCAGTCATCAGCATTGTAGATGTCATCTACACTACCTTTCCAAAGTAGGTCAGGACGTTTAGTGGATTTCTATTGTTCAACACTGGTTGCATCAGCGCTGTCCTTCTTGCTGTATGCTTTCATAAATTTTATTTCATTCCTGGATTTCCATTAAGATGGCCAACCTCCTGTTGCTTTAAAACTCATGTGGTGACCCAGATTTTTGGCTAATTCTTTTGATTGTGTTTTTAAAACTTTATCAGCAACATGTACACCCCATCCAATTACAATAAAGAACTGTTCCAGTTGTCCATGCAAAACATTCCTCTTCAAATTTGCCTTGCTGGCTTATCACACATGTGATTGTGGATGTTGGCATTCCACTTATCTCTGCCAGCTGGAGATGACTGTTGTTATCAGGTTGGCTTTTCACTTGGTTCAGTATGGTGATTTTATTGGTTAATGTTAGATATTTCCATGACATCTTGGCAGGAATCTTACAAAAACAAGGAAAAAACACAATGTGTTACTCTTTTCAGTAAGCAGTTATGTTAATATACACTCCATGCACCAGTAGTTATCAAAAAGCACACTATCTGGTAGTCAGTAGAAGCAGAATTCTTATGCTGTCAAGATATGCATGTATTTAAAAATTGCATATATTTATAAATTTCATATCCATGAAATTTCTAAATATGAATTCCTACAAATAAAAACTCCATGGATTTTGGGAATATGTAGAATACAACCCTGCTGTTGTTTCAGCAACTTCAGTAGAATTCAACAACTTAAAAAAAAAAATAGGACTGAAGAGAAAACTTAATTTCAAATGTATAACACAATGGAGAAAATAAGGTAGTCTCCACAATTGTTACATCAAATCCAAAAGCAGTCCTTTCTTAGCTTATAATAGGCAAATTTCAAAATGCTAAGGCTGAGGTAAATACACTTGAGTGGCCAAATTATTATGACCACCACACTATTTTATGCAAAGTAGCTATCCAGCAGATGCTGCTGATGCAAAATGGCTGAACTGATATAAAAAGGAAATGCTGAAGGCGTGCAGAGACTAATGATGTGCTGTGTACAAGAAACAATGGGTAAATGACACAATCTGATGGAATTTGAACATAAAATGCTCATGGGTGTTCGAAGCATTGGTGCGAGCATTAGCAAAATAGCTGCATTTGTAAAATGTTTGAGGGCAGCAGTTGTTCAAGTTTACAAAGAGTAGGCCACCAGTCAAAAACTGGGTCTGAGCACAAATTTGCGTGTGGTCATCAATGGCTACTGGATGCTCGAGCTGATCACTACTTGTTCAGTCCAACAAACGGGCAACACCACCTCAGATTACAGATAACTGAATCAGGGACCAACTCCATTGGCCCCTCAATGTACAGTTGGCCACACATTACATTATAGAGGCTACAGAAGCAGATGACCTGTCTGTAAGCCATCATTATCTGCAGTGAACAAGAATAATAGCCACCAGTTTGCTCAAGAATTGGACAGTAAATGAGTGGGAAAAGGTAATGTAATCCAACAAATCACATTTTTAACTACACCATGCAGATGGAATGCTGAAGATATGGAGACAACAGCATGAAAGCATGGACCCATTTTGCATCATCACTACTCTTTAAGCTGACAAAGACAACATTATAGTCTGAAGCATGTTTTCATGGGAGCGTTTGGCCCCTTTGATTCACGTGGAGCAATGTCTGACTGCTCAAAAGTATTTAATATTGTTGCCCACCAAATTCGCCCAATTATGTTGATGACTTATCCTAATGGAGATGGACACTTCCAGCAGGACAGTGCTCCATGTCATCCAAGTACAAACCGCAAAAGCAATAGCTGTAAGAAGCACGATTCACAAACACTTTAGCAGAGTTAAAACTGCAGAGATAAAATGATTTTATTTACAATTAAAATCAGCTAAATGACACAGGCAAGATCTTTCACAAATGTGACGGCTGCATCTTCAGGCCTAATCAGCAACACTGGTGTGCATGTACAGTATTATATAGTCATCTATCCACAATTCCCACAATGCATAGCACGGCAAATTCAGCCAGGTAACAGTATGATTAACAGAGGTTTTTACAAAGGTAGTACATAATCATTAAAAGTTTTTAATCGTGTCAGTAGTCCTTGCCAAATAGAGTTCACATTGATTGGCATTTTGTCATTACAGCACTCTTCAGAAAAATATGTAATGTATAATGCCTCTGTAAATAGCAATGTCTGTTTATTACTAGAAGATGTAAGAATCTTAAACCCATCCCAGTCTGGGTAAAATGTTCCATTCGCGAGAGTCCTGGTTAATGATGTTGAAATAGTATTGGAACGAAGCGAGCATTCATGTTCTGCCATATGTAATCTAAGATTTCTTAAAGTGGATCCTATGTAGCAGATGTCGTTGTTTTCCGGGGAAGTAGAACAAAGTGGGATTAAATAAAACCCACAGTGTTTCTTTAATTGCACAGAGTCCCTGTCTTTCCATATCAGGTCAAAAACATTAGTCTTGATGCCGAAACCCATCACTTCTTTCCTGCAGAATCTCTTCAGAATGTTCACAAGTGGCTGGTAGAAGTTCATTGAACCCACATAGTGAATGTTGCGTACATCTCGTTGTAAAGTTGTAGTCGTGCTTCTTAGTTTCTAGCAAATTAGGTTGGAGACCTTATGCCAAGGGAAGCCATATTGCCTTGCCAACTGGTAAATTCTATTAAATTCTTCATGACGCAATCCAATAGAAGACGAATGGGAAAATGCCCTATTGATCAAAAATCATACGGGGGCTAATTTAAAGGCCCGTGGGTGGGAAGAGTCTTATGGAATTAAAGAAGATACCAAAGTGGGTTTTCAATAGACTGAGAATTGTAAACAATTCGAGACAGGATTTTTACTTAGGAGAAAATCCAAGAAAGGGAGAGAAACTTGGCTAAAGTGTTTGTGAATCTACTCACAAAGACTTTAGCCAGGTTTCCATACTTGGCTAGTGTTTGTGAATCGTGCTTCTGACAGCTATTGCTTCTATGGTTTTTACTTGAATTATTCAGCACGAGATTTTACTGATATGGCTACAAGTCATTATGCTCACATTGTATGTGATGGTTTGAGGAACATCACAGAGCAGCCACATTGGCCTCCAGAATCATTGGAAGTCAATCCAATGGAACATTTGTCGGATGAGGGCAAAAGGAGCATCAGACAGCTGGATTCAGTACCTTCAAATCATCAAAAGTTGCAGGATGCAATAATCGCATTTGGGCTAATATAACCCAAGCTACTAACTGACATTTAATAATGTAGAGTCCATACCAAGACGAATTCAAGCAGTATTCAAACAACATACTAACCATGTGGTCATAATAATTTAGCCACTCAGTGTATATTTGCCTGGCTGTAAAGAAGACCATTGCCTAGTTATTGGTTGACACACAGAAACATAAAAATACATATATGTAGTAAGAATGGCAATTCTAAAACACAACCTAAACTTTTCTCATAAGCATTAGATAACTAACATTCATATTGTTTGACACTGTATTAAAACAAAAAATTCTACATGTCATCTCACTCTTACCTTGTTGGGTTCACCAGGATTATAATTACTAAACTTTGGAAGTTCTTTTATTTCAGACACAGTCAGTCTTTGCTCTTCTATGTCTTTAGTATTCAAAGGTACAACCACATGATGAATGTAAGGATCAAACTCGAACTCTGATGCATTTTTATTCTGTGCACAGTTTTGAACTGTATCATCTGTTCTTTCAACTTTGGTCCTAACATCATCAGTCTCATCATGACTTTTTGATTTACGTTTCTGGCGTTTAGTCTTAAACTTTTCTGAGAGAGTTTTAATGTAAGTGAAGGGATCATTACAATTACTTTTATCAGGTGAAGTCAAAGGGTTTATGAGTACAGATGGAAACTCATTCCTAGAATCACAGCCAGCATACAATGACTTTTCTATGTCCATTTCATGACGACTTAAAGTTTTAACTCCAGAAAAAACCTGAGGTTTGCATAAATCTTCCTGACGATTTTTCAATTTACTTTCAATCAATCTAATTTTTTCATTTAAAATGCCAGGTTCAATTATCTTCTTTTTCCTGTGTTCCTGCAAAGACAAAAGGAAAGGCCATTTTTCAAAAAATTGTCCCCCCAAAAAAAAAAAAAAAGAAACTCTTACACTTAAAAACACATACCACATATCCACAAATAGTTCAATTATACCTAAGATTAATTTTTCCAGAAATTTTTGCTTACCAAAATGCGTTTTTATGAGTCATGACTCATGACTGACCCATAAAAATATGGCAGGTACCACAATATTTATTTCACTATTGCACCTGGCCAGTGTGTGGATCAAAAGCACAAAATGGGTTGGAGACAAAAAAAAATTTTACTAGGTGGTTACAGCATAGCCTTGAGTATTTTAGCACTCTGATATTTTATTCACTTGAAATCAAGCTGGTTCAGCTTAACTTCAAAGGTAAGAAAATATCACTAAAAATGACATTCAGGTGGTGTTTATGCTAATATTTTTTAGAATAATAAACTGCAAAAACCATAGTCAAAAGAAGGGTTGAGAGCAGAGTTTGCCAGAAAAAAAATTTAAAGGAGTATTTTTACTCCTTCGTAAAAATTTAGGGAGTAATTTTTAAAAGTGGGGAATATTTTAGGAAAATTAACAGATGAATATTAACAGATGCTGGGCAATTATGAAAAATCAATCTAGATTTTTTCCATATTAAAAATATTTCACTACCACTCAATGTATTTAGAATTTGGATCAGTTTTGCTTCTTGTTTTAGTAATAAATATAATATTCATATTTTAAAACAATAACATTAAATGTATCATGTTTTGTAATGACCACATGCAACAGCAATGTGTTCAAGAAGTAAATACACTGCACTTTTGATATTCTTATAGACATCTAAATATATCTAATAAACTTCTCAGTGCATTCTATGGCCACATTTGTCTTTTGTTGACTCTGCAGCTGCACAGCATCCACTGCTTAAAGTTTCTTTTCTTTCTTTTTTTCTTTTTTTTTTTTTTTTCATTTTGCTGATATCTTTTTTTTCCTTCCAATTTCTTTACTGTCGCTTTTTTTTCTTATCCCCTTGGATGACAATTGTACCCCCCATCATGCTGAAAGAACTTTCAGTCAGAGCACCATGAATGCATGATAGCTTTCACGAATTTAGATGAAAGGTAAATAATGTAACTTTCAGAACATGAATACTTTTGAACACGATTGATATGTTGATGAAAATTTGTGGACACCTAATCAATGTTTTTCAAATTTTCATCATTACCCACGCTTTTTCATGAGAAGGCAATCAAAAAATGAAATGGGGATCAGTTCAGGGAAGGGTGACGATTCTTCGTTGGAGTGGTTTTCTGTTTAGTTTTTCGAAACTCAGATTTCACCTCCCCTGGGTTCGATCTTTGGATCCGGAGCAAAAGTCAAGGAAAAAGTCAAAGAAATTCTGTCTCTCATCTGTTTGTTTTTTTTTTTTCTCCTTTATTTTCTTTGTGGAGGGCAAAAAGGTGTTTCCCCTTGTTCGAGGGATAAGGTGAAATTTCCTTCGTTTCATATTTATCATCTCTCTGGGGCTAGCTGCGGAATTTTTGTTTAGTCCTAAAAAATATATACATAGTGTGGAATTGTAGTTACAGTGATGTTTTTTTTTTTTTTTTTTTTGATATTACTCAGCCCAGCAGGAGGGAAAATGAGAAGCATACTCAGTAGAATTGAAGTGAGAACAGTGTAATTTTTTATTTTATTTTCTCTCTGTGTATGAACGTAATTCAGCATGATTCGTATTATTCACTATATAAGCTATGTGTAGGACAATTCAGGGGTTAATGTGGTGAGGATGCACTGTAATTTAGAATTTTTCATTTATATATGTGGTTGGGAAGACAAAATCTTTAGTAGACTTGGTGAGTAAGCATTAAAACCAAAAAAATTAATATAATAACAAAGGAAAGGAAAAAATCTTTCCCCGTGGCATGTAACATAATAACTGATATTTCCTTTCTGTGGGATAAAAGGAATGCAGAGAAAAAAAGGGGCTGGTTTATGCTCAAAATAAGTAATACCGAAAATTGTATTTTTTTTTTAATCATTTGTTGTATCTGATGTATGTATGCTATGCTGGTGGTCAAAAGCAGTTCCTTGCTTCCCTTTTTACCACAGTTTATGTCATTGAGCCTTCCTGGAAATTTCGAGGTCCTTCCAAAAAAAGGGGATTACAGTCTGGAATTTTTAGAATGTCGCTTTCTGGGAAATGGCTTTAGCGTAAGGGGCGAAGGCCCACCCAAGTTCGATGGTACCCCACATGAACACATACTTATTTTTCACCGATGTTGGGAATTTCCTTAGCTGGGCAGCGTTTCTGATAATCCCATGTTAAACTTGTTGGCGGAAAGGAAAGCTTAACTCCCAAAAAATAAGGGTTCTTTCTGCCAAGCAGAACTGCAGAAAAGCAGGCGCACATTGAGAAATTTATGGTTTTGATGAAAAAAGCTTGAGGCCAAAGCAGTTCCTTTTTGTGAAATCTGTGCAGAGATCAAATTTCATGTGTTGCGCTTTTTCAAATCTTTCTCCCATGGTGGGTCCAAGCATGTGATTCCGGCAGGGGAGTAGAGGGCACGTGATAGCCGTGTGGTCACCGCCTGTTTTGGGGCAGAGAGACCAATGAAAGCAAAGCTTCACCTAAGGGCAGCCCTGATTGGGCTGCCTTACTCCTTTGCAAGGGAAGTGTGGGAACGCTTTTTGAGTCTGGAGAGATTTTTTCTCACTCACTCAAGTTGGAACACAGAAGTTTAGAAGTTTTTGTTACTTTTTCGAAATGGGGAGGACAGAATTTGGAAGCCGGCATGTGAGGTTGAATAGTTATCCACCTCCCAAAAAGTATGCTTGGCACAACAAGAAGCAGGGGACATAAGGCCCACATCATATGATTCCCACCTCCTAGAAAAGCCCGCCTCCACCGAATGCTGGAGACCATGCCTAGCGGCAAAATCACCATAGGTCGCTTGGGCCTGTCTCCTAGCTACAAGAAGGTAATATGGACCCTAATGTTTCCTCAGCAGATCGGCAGCGTCACCGTAATCTCATAAAAAAAAAAAAAAAAAAGTGGAGGGGGGGGTGAGAAAAAACCTCACCTACTCAGGTGAGCCCACAGCAAATTGATCCATGACAGTCCAGTGTGACCGTCCAGCGGAATGTGATCCTGCAGCCTCCGTCGAACTATTGATTAACTCCACAGGAACCACAACAAGGGGAAAATTTGTCACGAGGAGAAAATAACCACTTCGTGTGAAAACAAAGAAGTGAGAAAAAAATGTGGAACCAGAACCCAGGGGATATCCAGGGTAAGTCATGTATCCTTATTAAACTTTGGAACCAAGCCAGAACCACTCCGTCAGTGTACTCCTACTATGAGAAAATAATGACATTATTCGCCACACTCTTCAAGCACTCTGCGTTAATTTTTTTTATTTTACCGATTTGAAGTTCTTCCGCCTGCACATTGGTGTCCCCTGTTGGGATTAGGAGAAGGACGGAACTGTAGCTGGCAGGAAAAAAATGTATATATCTTCCGTAATTAATACTATTAATTTTTGCTCATGTTATGTACTCACCTTTGGAAGGGGGTGCTTCAATGTTAAAAGATTTATATCCTAGTGTTTGGTACATACATGCCCTCAAGAATTTTTTTTTTTTTCTTTTAATGCCTTGAAAGAAAGATGACGGTGTCTGCCTAGGTGCCGAAAATAATTTATTCTTTTTCTGTGAAAGTTCTGTGTTAATAAAGAGAATAATAATTGTGAAGAGTAAGTGGTTAGTGCAGGCAAGATATCACTTTGTGTGTAAATCAACCTTTAGGACCGAGTATTAAATTTGTCTGAAGGGGGGGGGTGTTAAAAGAAAAAAATAATAAAAATGTAAGTTCTCAAATTACTGTATCAGCATTTCGTTTAGGCTCAAATAAGGAAACTATCCCTTAGTGAGGATTAGTTAACTTAACTTGTTGGGTATTACTAGGCATCACAGTGCAGAAATCTCCTAACCCAGGAACAAAATATTAATAATCATAAATTGCATATCTATACATACATACATGGTTGAATCAAGCGATTTGGTATATGAAAAAAAATTAATGAGAACATGTGAATGATAAGCAGAAATGTAAGAAATCACTGTATTAACAACTGACAGTATTCAGTACACCTCATTACTATGGCTAGAAGTTTTGTTATTTGAATTGTTGATATTCACATATGTGAGGGCCAGAGAAGGCTCAAAGAAGTGCCAAATTGCTGTACCTTTATGTAGCAGTAATGATTGCATAGCTATATTAACATCGTTTTGGTTAATCATTCTGTTAATGTAAAAATAAATACAGGCAATAGCCTTTCAAAAACCTAATTTTGACATGAGTTGGCATTCAATTAGTAGGTGTGTCTCATAGATTCTGATCCATTGTGCCCACCAACGAACGCCATGACGTTGGACTAGGATACCAATCTGGTTTATTGCAACAATTTGTATCGATGTCCACATAAAATACTGAATTTACTTTACATGGCCATTTTATGCATACCTACACGAATTAAAAAAATACTATTTCTCTAGAGTGTACACATGACTACACATGTAACAAGAACACAGTGTGATCTGGTGATACACAACCTTATTCCCAGTGTTGAAAAACAAAATTGTTTTATGTATGCACACAATCCCCCTTACCAGCGGAAAAAAAAAAAAAAAAAAAAACAGGTATTCTGTTTAATTGTATTTTTGGTGCACTCGCAAATACGTGTGTGTGTGTGTGTGTGTGTGTGTGTGTGTGTGTGTGTGTGTGTGTGTGTGTGTGTGTGTGTGTGTGTGTGTTTGTGTGTGTGTGTGTGGTTTCTCACACATACACAATTGTCAATAACAATAATAAGAATATAACCACAACACCATGCATCAATTCTTACAAATTTTTCAGCTTCGTCACTTTCGTTTTTGGACACACACACCCCTTTATCAAGCTGAAATACAAACCCTTTTTGGGGGAATATTTAAGAACATAGGATACATGTTCGGAACATTGTTGAGGAAAAAAATTACAGTTACAAGAGAAATCATTGCTACGTCCGATTTCGGACATTTTCCCTCCATTTTCAAGTTGAAATACAAATATTTATGAAATAAAATTATATTTAACAACAATACTAGGCAGAGGAAACATCGCGTGAAAAATAAAATTATGATTACGGGAGAAATCTTCACTGCGTCTAACTTTCGTTATTGAAAGTTTTGAAAGACGAAACTTCCGTTTTCGAAAGTGTAGAAAGTTTCAGATGGAAAACATTCTCCACCATTATCAACTGCCCCAAAATTTCTGTTCAATCATGCATCAATATTGAGCATAAACCAGATTATGATGGAAAAGAAGAAATTCCTCAAAGCTGTTGCACTCTCATACCTGAAGATTACAGGACAATTTTTGCATAGTCGAATTTCCGTTTTCGGAAATTTTCCCTCCATTTTCAAACTGAAATACTAATATTTATGGAATAAAATGCTACAGTATATAATAACAATACTGGACAAAGGCAACATTGCAGGAAAACGAAATTACGGTTACGGAAAAAATCTTTATTTCATTTGCTTCCATTTTTGAAAGACGAAATACTGTCCCGATGTGTATTTTTATTACCCATCAGTAAAATTCTTCGATGCGTATTTTTATTACCTGTTGGTAAAATTTTTAGATGCGTATTTTTATGCCTTGAGAAAAATTTGCGATGTGTGTTTCTACCCGTTGGTAAAATTTTGATATGTAAACACAGTTTTTGATGCGTACTAGATGCGTAATTACACATTTCGACGCACTCTGGTTGAGAGTGAATTTTCAAATTGAAACTCTACACTACACTGCCAGCATTCTTCATTTTTAGTGAAGCTACGAACTATAATATAAAAATGAGAAATTCCATTGTTTCACAATGGATTTTTTCATAAACAGTGATAAGCTTTTCTGCACACAGGAGAAATTGTCTATTAAATTCCAGTTAAAAGTAGCTAAGGAATTTAACAAGTTTATGTTAAGACACATTTTGCTACTGCTTTCTGAGTGGCACATGCAATTAGAAATTGCATTACACGAACACTTGGGTTAAATATGTAGATGTTTAAATTTGTTTATGTTTTTACATTCTTCAACATCAACCTTGAGGAGATGGGTTTTAATAATATAGAAAATTCTAGGAACTTCTAGGGTCTGAATATCAGTCTGATTAATCTAGTATAAAACACATTGTTTCACTAAAACATATGTTTTATACTTATGCTGAAATAGATGTTACTGGCAGACCACTGCCAAATTAGTCTTGCCTCAGAAAACTTGAAAATTACAATGTACTGGAATGAGAATCAAACCCGCATCTCCCAATTTGCGTTTTGAGTATGTTACTGTTTCATCACCCACAACAAGGAACCTCCAAGCAACTGAGGATGTGTTTTTGGGATGCACATGAAACACTCCACTAGTTTTTAATGGTATATAGGTTCAAAAATGGAAGTTGTTTGCATGAAAAAGGTTCTTCAATTGAAGAAGTTATTAAGAGGATGCCACGGTTTACACAAGTCAGGAATGAAAAAGACTATCGAAACAACATTGTAATTCTCAATGAGAATATCGTGTCCAGTCCCCATTCACTTTAACTGAGTTAAGCCTTACACCTACTTTGATAATAAATAAAAACAGAATTATATGGCAGGGCTGTGGGAATCAGAAATTTTCAATCCATCCTCAAGGGTGGTGTAGCAACAAACCCATTATCAACAACATTCCACAAACCTCTGCCACCAATTTTCAAAAGCCAGCACCTCAAACAACTCAGCAACCTGGTTAGCGATAAATTTAACAATTTTGCCTTCAGTTCGCCATTTTGTTAGGTGCTATGATTTGTTGGTGCTCCTTGATTTGGCCCTGCACTAATTTCATAATATATACTCTTTCTTTTTTCTTTTTTTTTTTTTTTTTTTTTTGCTGTTTAATCTAGTTTAAAATTAATTTTAAAGCATATTATGGTACGAAAATAAATTTGCATTATATAAACTCTCAGACTATATTCAATATTGAAATAGAACAAACTTTCCTTGGATAGGTATGAACTGATACTCAATTCCCTTTTCAGAACCACTTTCTCACATGTCTAGGTTGTTGTTTTTCAAGGGATGTAAATTACATATGAGGGTTGTACCGAAAGTAATGCAGAAGTGGGCATAACACTTTTATTAATTGACATAGGTCGTTCAAATTGCACATGTTGGTAGACTAACTGTTCCTCTATACAAAGGTACCACTCAACATAGTCTCTATCACAAGTGATGCATCTGCACCATCATTGAACCAACTCTTGAATCCTCTTTGAAAAAATTCAGGTGTGGACTGCTGTATCCCTGTTGACAGGTGGGATCCATGGTTTCATGGGGTTTGCACCACACACAAATCCTTCCATCTGCCCCATACAGTTGGAAATGCGACTCGTCAGACCAGTCTACTTGTTTCCAGTCATCAAGTGTCCAGTGGCGGTGTTGCCGTGCCCAAGCAAGGCGCATAGCTCTGTGTCATGCACCCATCAAGGGGACTCGAGTTGAGCGTCGGCTCCCAAAGTCCATATCGTGCAGGGTATGTTGCAGAATCCGGATGCTGATGCTCGTTGAGGCTCCAGCATTGAATTCCAATGACACCTGGGAGAATGTTTCACGCTTATCGTGTGAAACAATTCTTGACAGCCGACGATAGTCACGTTCACCCAATGTCTTTTTACGGCCACACTGGTATTGTAGGTTGGATGTTTTGCCAGAATTCTTGTAGTCATGGTACACCCTTGCAATGGTCATCCGTGAAAATCCGAACTTCGTTTCTACCACCGAAATACTATGGCCCATCTGACAAGCGACAACTATGACACGGCGTTGAAAATCGCTTAAATCGTTATTACTTGTCATTCTCATGCCGAAAACAGCTCTGACAGCTGGCAAGGATGTTTATTGCTTTATATGCGTACTGGCGAATGAAACTGAGTATGCGCGTAGGTGACTTTGCTATGTATTTTGCATAAGCTCATCTGTACCAGTTTTTCTGGCACTTCAGTGTATATATATATATATATATAAGAATTATTGGACACATTACAAAATTATGTACAAAAAAAACTGTGAGCATTGTCTGTTTTTCTATGTCACGTATTAATAACATGGTTTCTATATTTTTGTTTTGCAGAATTGTTATTCCCAGAATCCGATAGATGGCGCTAGCTGTGGCCTGATGAAGAATGTATGAGAAATGCGCAATCAGTAGTCATGTCATCCGTACAGCAGAAAGTGATGTGTATGTTATGGCTTGCGGAATTAAAGTCTGTCATTAAAGTTAAAAGACAATACCATTTAGAGTACGGTTGTAATGTTCCATCAACGAATTCAATTAAGTGGTGGATGAAACAGTTTAAAGAAACTGGCAATGTGGAACATCGTGGAAGAGCCAGTAGGCCTAGCATCCGCGGTGAGACAGTTAACCAAGTTAATGAAAGTTTCTGACGAAGCCCCAGGAAATCCGTTTGTAAAGCAAGCAGAGAACTGTGTGTGGTCCAAAATCGACAGTTCACGATATCTTGCACAAGAAATTAAAGTTTCATGCTTATAAAATTCAAATAGTGCAAAAGATGCATGTAAATGATCACACTCTGCAATACGATTTCGCTGTGGATATGCTGAATCAAGTGAAAAACGATGAAAACTTTCTCAGTACTGTAATTTTTAGTGATGAATCCACATTTCATGTATCAGGTATTGTGAATCGTCACAACTGCAGGATATGGGGCAGTGAACCGCCTCATGCTACTATTGAACCGGAACATAATTCTCCAAAAGTTAATGTGTGGTGCGCCCTATCAAAAAGGGAAGTGATTGGCCCTTTCTTCTTCTACGAAAAAACCATAAATGGTGACATTTACTTGGATATGCTAGAAAATTTCGCTATACCCCAGATCAAAAGATATGACAATGTTGTTTTCCAACAAGATGGCGCCTTCGCATTGGCCAACGTGTGTACGTAAGTGCCTAAATGAGCATTTCCCAAACAGATGGATTGGGCGTGGTGGTCCCATTCCGTGGCCTCCTCACTTCCCAGATCTAACTCCACTGGATTATTTCATGTGGGGTTATGTCAAGGATCATGTCGATCAGACGCCTTGCACTGATTTGCAGGAACTGAAGCAGCGTATCACACCTGCTATTAATTCCATAACTCCTCAGATGCTTGCCAATACATGGCATGAAATCGAGTACAGCTTGGACGTACTATGAGCAACCAAGGGATCTCACATCGAAATTTATTAACTTGTGTAGTTACATTGTAAGTTAGTACAGTCAGTTTCTTTCTATCTGTTTAATGTTTTGTTTATATAATTTTCTAAATGGACGATGTCATCGCTCTTTCCACGTTATTTTTTAAACAACGCATAGCGACTGAAAAATTGTATTCCGGCACCGCTGGGATCAAACCCCAGAACTCTCGATAACTAGTCGAGTGCGTTCGAATTTACGCTACGGCGCCAGCAATTCTCAGCGCCATGCGTAGTTTATCAGTCAGCATCTGACTACAGATGACTAATGCGTCCAATAATTCATGGACACAATGTATAATAACCTTGTGGTATGTTCTCAAAAGTAATTTAAAATATCTTTTATCACATGAAATTAAATTACTCATTACTCACCTTCCCAGAGATATGCGCAACATATAAAGTAATTTCTTCTTCAGTGAGCTCACTACGTTGTAGTTCTTTATACATTTCTTCAGCTTGTTCAGTTTTTGAAAATTCTTCAAGGGTGTGCGTACCTGATATCAATTCAGCCAACGGTGTATATGTACTAGATGTCATAAATTGCCGATGCTTATCGAAGTGCCTATCAATTTATAAAAGCAGTGTCAATAAAGGTTGGTTTCAGAATTTTTATACATACACAAAGTGTTTATAAAGTTTACTTGTAGAATTTCAAATATTAATACAGTACACTCTCACTAATCCGGCCATTCCTTGCACAGAGAGGTGCCAGATTAGTGACAGTGCCGGATTACTGAGTGCATAAAATTCAGTTTAATTCTTCACTAAATTTAATGTTACAATTACAAGTTTACTATGTGTAGTACATATGTATTTAAAAAAACATAAATAAGAGACAAGCATATCATAATGGTAAAAGAACACAATCAGTACATACTATACTGTCTCATTTACAACAATGAATAGTACAGTAAAGCACAATATGTTTGTGTACGTACAATACACAGTAAAAGAAAAGTACAATTCAAATGCAATACAGATGAAATCTTGCATTTTCAACTCAGTATGGTCACTTCGAAACATGTCACAGATTTTTGTCTGCTTTAATGAAGATTCTCGCCGATGGCATGCTTTGTCATAGAACCGCTTTACTAGCATTGCATCGGTACTGCACATGTCTGGTTGTTATATTATGTACTGCAGGAAGATGTCAGCAGTTTCAGCACTAGCAGTGTGATAAATCTCCATGCCCTCTCCCTCTTCACTTTCATCTTTTTTCTTCCTGCATGCTTTTGGTGATTTCTTCATCTGTTAAAGCCTGGTCTACTCCACAGTTTTCCTCATTCAGCCACTTAGTAACGTCCTTTACATCAACTTCTCCTGGAAACTTGTGGAACATGTCAACGAACACAGCATCTGAAATCGATGATTCTGATTTGACTGGCTCATCACTGCCACTCGATACTGACTCCAACTCGGTGTCAATCAATGGCCACACTTTTTTCCAAAACTTCTGTGTGGTTATGCTCTTCACAATGTCCAATGCTTCTGCTGTTTGGAAAACAACATCACGCACACTGATCGCTTTCCATGCCTTCAGCATAGCCTTGGTGGAAGATATTGAATAAATATGGAGTTAGTGGGAATCTACTTAAGCCATGTATAATGGTAGTAGAGCTTGTGTATGAGAGAATAGTGTTTTATCAAAATGGTTTTCCTTTAGTGCAGGAGTCAGATAAGGTTGTGTAATGTCACCATGGCTGTTTAATATATTTATGGATGTGTGCATGTGTGATGCTAAGATGGACAATACTGGTTTATGTCTTGATAATATACATGTGTGCAGATTGTTGTATGCTGATGACACAGTCCTGTTGGCAGAGAGCAAGAGTGAGTTGCAGAGTATGTTGTCCCAGATGTACAAAGTTTGCTTGAAATTCAAATTGAGTATAAATAAGGGAAAATCCAAAGTTATGGTTTCTGAACGAGGAACTGTTAGCACTGAATGTAATATAAGTGTAAATGGCACAGTGACTGACCAGGTGAATGAGTTTGTGTATTTAGGAAGCATGTTTAACAGAGAGAATGAATTGGATGGTGAAATTAGTAGGCAAGTGAATTCTTCATTGAAAGTCATGGCTGCTTTGGGAGGTTTTCACAGGAATGATGGGTTCTCAAGAGAGTCCCACCTGGCTGTGTATGAAAGTGTAATTGATCCTACTCTCATGTATGGCAATGGAACCTGGGTACTACAGAAGAAACATAGGAGTTGTTTGAATGCTGGAGAAATGCATTATTTATGGGGGGGGGCAAGACATGTTCTGATCATGTGAGGAATGAAGATGTGTTGCAGTTGTGTAATGTGAAGCAAAATGTTGTTAACAAGGTGGAGACTAATATGCTTCAGTGGCTTGGCCATGTTGAAAGAATGAGTGATGAGATGCTTACTCAGAAATTTTTTTTAGCCCAAGTGGCAGAACGGAAAGTCTGAAGAAGGCCAAGGAAGTCATGGGAGGGTCATATTCAGGAGTGTCTGCATGAGAAAAAGATTATGAGTATGAAGTATAGAAGGACTTGTGTATGTCGTGTGATGGATGCCAATGAAGCCCGAGTTGTGTGTCAAGATCGCTGTAAATGGAGAAATTTGATATGGCAACACTAAGTAAATAATCAGTTGAAAACTTTATCTGGTAGTTTGTATTTCTTTGTGGAGCTAACATCTGAATCTCAGAGAACAGCTTAGAGATGTGTATGTATGTGAGAAAGTGGATGCTGAGCAGCAGACCAGACTGGTCAAAGGAAAGAGGAAGAAACAGATAGGATAGAGTTTCGGGTAAGAGAGGGAAGATGGAGAAGAGGCAATAGAGGGCACAGAAAGTGAGTGAGAGAAGTGGGAGGTTGTTGCCACTAGAGGCAGTGAAGAAAGGAAGAGGGAGGACTGTGGATGGAAGAGAGAAAAGACCAGAGGGCCCAACGAGGGATGGGAAAAGGTCAGTAAGAGAGGAGCTGAGGGTATCAAAGTTAGTATAGGATTCAGGAGGGGTCGAGTAAAAGAGAGTTGAGCTCAGAGAAAGATTTCCTGGAAATATCAGGGTGAAGTAGTTGGCTAACAGTTACAAAACTAGCACAAAGCCAAGAGGGGAAGTTGAAAAGGGGAAGGTTGGGTGGGTGGATAGCAGATGAGAAAAAGAGAAGTTCAGAGAGGAGATCAGGGGAAGGAGGAACAGTCAAACAAGGGGGAGAGAGCAAAGGAAGGTAATAGCTTCAGTGCAAGTAGGAGAGAAGCAGAAGGAAAAAAGGGAGTAGCTGTTCATTGTCCATGCAAAGACAAGTTAGAAAGGAAAGAGAAGGATTACGCAGAAAGGAAAAAACATTTAGTAAGGAAGGAGCGGAGGTGTTGTAAAGTGAAAATGTGATGGAGGAAGAAAGTCAATTCAACGGGATCAATAGCAGAGTGGGACATCAGGTAAGTCAATGTCTCCCATAAAGGGAGGGACAGAAAGTGTTCAAGATGGGAACCAGTGCTTTTGAGTCCGTATCAGGCATACCATAGAGCTTGTAATGGTGGAGAGAACGAATGATGACACTGGTCGAGGAGTATATGAGTAAGTGCACTGCAAGAGAACATAGGAACTGGCAATGGTGACTCGGTTGTGGTATGGAGTGCATCAGTGCACTCGCCTCCAGTAAGTAGCCATCTGATGGATGCAAGTAAGCAAGGACATCTAGGTGATAGTGGTGAAGATGAGTGAATTTCCAAGGTAAACACCAAGGAACTTTTGGGTGCGGAAAGACCACTGTGCGCCCCAGGGTAAGTCGGTCCAGGAGGACAATGAACCACGCCAGAGGCCAGAACTTTTGGAGACATTAAGCAATACTCTAGATCAAGAGACGTAGTCTTCATAAAGGTGGAGGAGATTGCCAAACTGTGTTGAGGAATGAATGCAGATAGTAACATCATCTGCATATAAGGAGAGGATGACTCTGTGATGGCAAATACTGGAAATTGTTGAAGAAAGACTTGCAAACTGACACAAGGCACATATTTGCATACATTTCAGAAATGAAATGTTTGTTTATTAAAAATTACACAGTTAGTCAATGCTCTTAAGAGTGGCTAAGTCCACATCTGTATTTGGTACAACATTGAATGGAAGCTTATCTGAAACTCATCAAACACTGCAATAAAGTACAAAAGTTTGTAGCTCATCTGCTTGACGTAATAATGATATACAAAAACTATCACTTAACAATGTAAAACAGTTCATTTAATCAGGAAATAAGATTCTGAGTCAAAATAATAATAACAGAATTGGAAACTTTGACCTTTATGATCATGTCTACAAAAAAAAAAAAATTAATTAAAAAAACATTCAGTGCTTGAAATTGGAATGAAAAATAAACATCCAATGATAATACAATGTGAATTACACATCTAATGCACGTATTTTTCATTTAATATAAAGCTTATCACTGAAGACAAAACTGCAACATGCAGCTTTATGAACAAGTTAAAAATAAAAAAAGAAAGTAGTTGATGACAAGAAGTTAGTTCAGGACACACCTTATCTGACAGAGAATTCCAAAGTTTTAAGAAGAAAACAAATCATCTTCAGTGAAAACCTGATTGTCTTCAGTGAGATTGTGCACAGAAGTTAAAATGTGACCAAACATACAGTCTTACAATTAAAAATAAATGCTTTCCTACAGAAATTCCTGCAGGTTCAATTAAAATCAAATGATACCTTGTAAAACACAAAGTGATGGGAGTCTTGGTATACAAACAATTCTGAAAACTCTCTCAAGTGTTTCCATGAAATTCATGACCAAAGTTTATGCCAATCAAGGCGATGTAAGACAGTCTGATTCTGAATAATATCAATCACAAGGCATTTATCAGAACACTAAAATAAAATATAACTATGATACTTATGAATTATTTACATATACTTTGAATTCATTCTCATACAATATATTCACATAAATCCTCACTCATTGTCAAGTATATGCACAGTGCTTAAGTAAAATGACACTAAATTTGGTTTACAAATCCACAATCCAACTGAAAAAACAAGGAAAACATTGTCTCCACAGATAGCTTTGGTGACAGTCAGAGAAATCATGATAGCCATCTAGCATTATTTTTCTTTTTATCCACATGAATAAAATGGTACTTTTACATAAAACAAAAGTCTATAAAGCTTCTATCAGAGCTGTGTATTTCTAAATGCTGTGAATAGTGTCGGTCTAAAAACTTTCTGGCAGTTTTAGTTTATTTTTCCCCATTAATTTAGTCTTATATGCACTCAAGCCACCAATACAGAAAGTACATCCTCTGATAAAATTACTGAAATTCAGATTGAAGTGTTAAGGTCAAATCCTTGAACACCCTTATCAATAGAATGATACAAAAAAAAAAAAAAAACTAAATATTAATATAAATAAATAAATGATATCCTATATAAACCCATACTTCTTCGCTTCTTTTGATAGTACAAAACTGGTGTGGTAGTATACTGTGTGCGCTGTGCATCCTGTCATGTTATTGGAATATCCACTGGACAAGAAAAATATGGAATATATTCATTTGAGCTAAAGTACCATACTGGCTTGATGATTTTACAAGGCTAGGTGGCCAGTTCAGAAACCCCATAAGATATTTCTATGATCATATCAATACAAACCATCTCCAATTTAGAGCAATTACAGATCCAGGGGAAAAGAAAGAACCGAGCCCATACAATGAATGCAGAGACTAAAACAATGATGCACAACCTAGTTCAGGACACCCAGCCAAAACTGACCCGCGACGGGGTTGCTTTGGCCCGGCACTACGACACTTGCAAAACCCTAAATTTTTCACAATCACCCGTCAAATTATTTTTCTCCATGCTAAACGTTGAACTCAAGTTCAAACCTGCATATGTGCAGCAAATGGCCAGTCCAGCACCAATGCTCCTTTTGTTTACTTTCTTCCCATTGGCTGTTGATCTTTTTGCAGTGCTTGTTTGTTCTCGATCTCACTTCAGAGTTGCGTGTTTCGTACCACAAGGAATGAAATATCAGTTTTAGAGCTTTAGCTTTGTGAAAATGTGTAAAATAGAGAAGTTGAGAGTGGTAAAGAACGATGAGTAGCGAGAAAAGAAAAGGAGATTTCGAAAATCGAAAGTTCTTTGTTGCTTGGGCATACAAATAATGTTTCCTTAATAACGATGATGTAATAATGTGTCTTTTGTGCAATAGTGAAGAAGTATGATGTGAAACAGCATTATAAAGAGAAGCACATCGCATTTTCAGCAGTTCAAGGAGATGAACATTCTCGAAAAACTGAGTGCCTGAAGAAGTCTCTCAACAACCAGACCAGTTATTTTCAGAAACAGACAGCTGAGTTGGATTCTTGTGTTGAAGTAAGCTTAAGCATTCCCCAGCTAATTGCAAAATGCGGGTGACCATTTACTGATGGCGATTTTGGGAAAGACCGTTTGCCGATAACTGCATCCTGAAACAAAACACAAATTTCAGAAATTAAGTTTAAATGTGATGAATATTCAAAGAGTGCAGCAGCTAAATGAAGATATCGATGAGCAATCGAAGCAGGCAGCTACGCAATTTGAATATTTCTCCCTTGCTGTTGATGAATCGACAAACAGCACCTCAGTCGCACAATTCCTTGTGTTTATTCGCAGTATTGACAAAAAAATTCTCTATTACCACGAACTTTCTTGGGACATATCCTATGAAGGGCCAAACAACTGGAAAGGAACTTCTTCATAGTTTGTTGGACTTGTGTAATGGAGCTTGTTCAAATATGGACAAATTTGTCAGCATTACTACAGATGGAGCAACATCCGTGGTTAGAATAAAAAACTGGAGTGGTATCATTGCTAAAACAACATCTGTTAGAGCGTGAAACAAAACTACTACAGAACAACCGAATCATTCATCACCAAAATTTGTGTGCTAAGGAACTGGATTTTCAGCAGTTATGAGGTCTGTGAGCGACACAATAAACTTTATTCATACTAGGGTCATTCCACGTCAAATCACCCAGCATTTTCACATGATGTCACCCACCCATCTCAGATTTTTGTGAAAATTGGTACAAAGTATTGTACTGATAAGATATGAAACTTGTTAAAATTTTAGGTAACAACTTGTTTCGGCACATTTTTTGAATTGAAAGAACACTTTTTTAAAAATTTAATGACAAAAGACATGGAAAAGTGAGGCCACATTTTTATTAAACAAAACATTTTTTCAAAATAAGCTCCCACTTCGAATTTGCTAAAAATATTTTCATGTGTGTATTATAACGTAACCTTTCAGCAGGAGAAAAAAATACTTTGGGCAATTTGCAATTTTGGCAAGGAAAAATAAAATAAAAAATGGAGTGTTTTATTATGGAACATTTCGACATGATATTACCCAATTTTTTAATTAAGTGGTTGCTTGACCATTTTATACCCCCCCCCCTAGTTTAACCATATTGGTGAGTAGCTCAAAATCATTTTTTATTTTATTTTTATTTGCCACCATCTTGGATATAGGTTCATTTTTCTTTTCTGCGGCATGCCAAAATATGGCCTGACAATGGTTTAGAAAAAAGGCAATTGCTTTCCTCTTATGGTAGATCGAAAGTTTTGGTTTTCACTACCTTAAAGAGGACATTTTAGATTTACAGAAAGTGTATAAAAATGATGGAAATTTTTTTTTTTAACCTTGCTTAAAATGGCGTTGAAATCTGCAATACTCGCACAAGCATAAATCATAATTTTTGATGACTGTTGAGGTGACTGGGGTGGTTTGGACCCCAAGTTGAGAATTTTTGTGTAATAACTATGGCTAGTAGTTGTCAGCTATGGAGAACTTAAGTCTGGGAGAGAACACAAACACACACGCACTAGCGCACGTTTCGGATCATCAGCAAATAAAATGATTTATTTTGGATCTTTAGATTTGTTTCGTAAGTACATAGTACATAAACTCAACGAGGAGAAATATTCTAATTTCTCATTAAATGTACAATCAAATAAAAATTATTTAACCTGTTGAATGTAAAGTTGTAAATAAGGCACAGGAATTTTCTTTAGTTTTTCATCCAGTGCACGTAAATACTTTTAAGAAAATGAAAAAAAGCCCAACCTAATTTTTTTTTATCAATAATGAAATGCTTGCCATAAGTACTAATGAATGTTTAACCCCCCCCCCCCCCATCATTCCTTTTTACAGGACTTCAAAATAAAGTTCAATCCTCACTTGTTATCTCTGTTTTTGCCTCCTACAAAAATTTCTAGTCATTGTGAAGGTTTCTACTTCCTTCAGTTTAGGAAAAAGGTTGTGCATTACTTCAGACTGTGAGAAATATTGAGTAGGCTATTTCATCACTGGGATGTTCTGCATAACGTAAAAACTGCAAGAATTTTCTGAACTTGCACTATCATGAACAGGATTTTTTTAGATTGGTAAGGAAGTGGTCATTTTTTGCAACAAGCCATGGCAAGACCATGTGATGGTATTCGGGCAGATTGTAAAAAGGCTAACAACAAAAGCCAGTTTGCAGCAACCTTTAGCTTAACAAATAACATCTGCTGCAACAATGTATAACTTCTGCAAAGATAATATAAAAGAAATCACATTTTTCTTTGTGTGTGCAGAAGAGATGAACAAAGTGCATAATCAGCTTAGATCCCATTTTGAGAAAACAAAAGCTCTTCCTGGTACATGCACAATGCATCACTTTACACCACTTCCCAATTTCAGAATTGGTGCTAAGAGATTAAGTTCTGATAAATATCACAGTATTATTTCCAAAATCAGTGTAACTAATTTTCAAGATTAGTTACAATTACATGTTAACTGCTGTGTAGCATGTGTATATGATTCCTGTTGGTATGTGGGATTTGTTGAAAATATTAACTATGATGAAGATGATGTGACTGTTCGATTCATGCACCCACATGGGCCTTCTCCATCTTTTTATTGGCCTAATAATGATTGTGAAGTACCTCTGACCAGAGTCATAGAAAAATAAAATGTATCTGCGTACACAACCATTGAAACAAAAAACTTGCTGCAAACCTGCGAAGAGCGATCCATGATAACAGTAGAATAATATAATTTAAAGAAAAATCAATAAAAGAAAAAATAATGATTAGAACATTACAGATTCCAGTGAGGACAAAATAAATACATTACAATCGAATGTGCAGCAAAGATTGTGAAATGGACCTTTATGGTAAAATATTAAAATTCTGGACCATGAACATCATAAAAACAAGAGACTAATTAAAGAAAATGTTTTATATCCAGAAAAATAGTTCCATTAATGAACTTTCAAAAATTATTAATAGCATTTTCAACAATTTAAATAAAAAATAGTAGACTTTCAAAATACATTAGGAAAAGATTTTAATTTAATAATTTGCTTCTGCAAGAGGTACCTGACAATAAAATTTAAATTCTTTTTGTGTAAATCACACTTTTGATACAGTTCCTACTAAAGATTAAAATTAGCTGTAGCCACTCGCCACGTGGCGACTGAATAAAATAAAATGTCCAGTAGAAAAAGTTACTTTAGTAGTCACGCTCAAAAATTTGCCTTTTTCCTTTGCAAAAAAATTTATTTGCGTTTTTTTAAACGCCCCTGTTATAGGAAATGCATCTTTAAATAATCCAACTCGCGCGGTGAAAAATGCCCCTTTCCTCCACAAATAAGTGGGTATGATTTATTTATAGATTCACTCTTCAAGAGCAGGGCCAGCTGTTTGTTTTCCCACTTAAGTTGGGGCACAAAGAACCACATCGGGAATGGACACCTGTGGCTTTAGATGGAACTGTGGCATCACAACCCGTCTTCAGCAGCTCGTTTTTTTTAAGTTTGGTTTCTCTGAAAACGCATGATTTCCCATTGCTTAGGCGCTTCTTGCTTATCATCAAACAAAATGGGCAGGGCATTTTCTCTTTTGTTTACAAAAAGAAATCAAAGGTAGAAAATCGGGACTTCACTTTCTGCCGCTGTCTTTCATTCTACACAGAGTCACATTTCCTTTGCACGTGTGAAGTTCGCTTTAAACAAAATAAAAAACTCTTGTCTGCCTCTTAATACAGTAAAATGTTACTGAGGAATGGGTAAACACAAGTTTTTCAGCAAAATTAACTAACAAAAATTAGTACTGCATTGTTCACTCTGCCGTGGTAGTCATTTTACGGGTCACGGAAATGGCTGATTCCATCACGGGCGGAATAAGTACAGATTTTGAAACTTAATTTAGCTTTAAAATAGGGGAAATGAAAAAAACACTTTCCGTATTGATTGGTTTTGAAGAACAAACTGTCAGAAATAACAAAAATTGTGTTTCACTAGGGAAAACTTTTAAAGTATGAAGTTGTTCTTTTCCACTATTACTGAAGATTGTAAAAATGAGAAACATAATCAGAAAAAATATAACAAAGAAGAATATAACCAGAAAGTGAAAACAAAAGTGCATCCTGGGTAAGAAAAATTCGAAATTTTGAAAACTACAGAACATTTTTATGCCTGCTAAAACAATCATTTTCAGGTGACAGACGGCAGGAAGATGCCCAAATTATATCGAACAAATGTTGCGACATCAAAAACATCCAATAAACAGTCCCAAAAATGTTTGATGAATGCTAGGATTTTGAAAACATGAAAATAAACTTTGAACAAATGTTGAATAACATTATTGCAGATTTTTTATTTCCGTAATATATTCGATGCTTCCCGTATTCCATGGCGATCGACGATTTCTGTAGTGACTATGGGGAATTCGTAGCATTTGGAAGGTCTGAGGTGGGCAAACAGAAAAAAATGACAAATCATTAAAATTCTACCAAAACAACGTTTTCTGAAGGGAAAGAAAAACCAACCAGATTTTTTTACTTCCTTAGTATATTAGATGTTTCCCGTTCTCCGCAATGATCGGCGATTTCCATAGTGACTATTAAGAATTTGTAGCATTTGAAAGGTCTGAAGTAAGCAAACAGGAAAAAATGACAAAGCATTAAAATTCTACCATAACAACGTTTTCTGAAGGGGGATGGAGAACAAAAAAAAAACCCGACAACCAGATAGTTTTATTTCCGTAGTATATTCGATGTTTCCCGTACTCCGCAGCGATTGACGTTTTCCGTAGTGACTTGGAGAATTTGTAGCATTTGGAAGGTCTGTGGTGGGCAAACAGGAAAAAATGACAAATCATTAAAATTCCACCAAAACTGAACGTTTCCTGAAAACAAAACTTGACACTTATTTTTAAAACCGGACAGAATGCAATGGAATCAGATTACTCTGCATGTGTTCTTATTTCGTCATGACTATTTTTTCAAAACCTGTGAAGGTTCATTAATGCTTTTAATCTAATATTTATTAGAACAACCCAGGAAATTACTGAATATTTTCTGTTAGTGGTAAGGAATCATTGTGAGTCTGTAAAATAAAGTGACCAGGTTGCTATCACATTTCTCCTAATCTCAGCTGTACCACAAAATGATTCTACTACAACTTACAAGATATGAAATTCATTTTTGAAAACTATACAGCCAGTTTTCATTTTGACACAAAGTACCTAACCAAAAATAAATGGAATGAAAAGAAAAATTTAGCAGAATGGAAGCAGCTTCGAAACATAATGTCTGAACATTTCTGACCATCAATCACTCGCCAAAAACTGCTAAAAAAACTAGAAAAACAAGCAATTTTTAGTACATGAAGGTCATAGCACAAATTGCTGAAATACTGCTGACTATTGTGCTAAGCAATGTAGAAGTTAAGAGAATGAAAGCATTGTGGGCAATGTTCTTGATGACAAGACAATGCTCATGCAAAAAATTACTTCAGAAAATAGACAGCAAATAAAGTAAGGCAAAGTATTGTTTGAAAATTTTGACCCATCCACTGCTATCAATTTATGGTGGAGAGATTGAGAGATTTTATTTGTGAACATAGCGAGAGACCAAATAAAAGTGATTAAATTATCTTTCCAATAAAAACTGTCTAGAAAGTTTGGTTAATGTGGTTGAAGAAAAATATAACTTTTAGGATTATATTTATTCATTTAATTGCACTGGACAATAGACAGTGGGCCCTTGTAACTACCAAGCTTAAATTTAACTATGTCTAAATAAATAAAAAGTATACAGTGCAGCGATAAAATGTGTATACAACACAAAATGCTGTAAGGAAAGTGGCCACTAGATTTTGTCCACCCACTGCCCAATGGCCACCTGAAAAAATTACCAATTTTAATCTTTAGTTCTTACACATTGAGAACAGGCCTTGATACAATTTATAGGCCAGAACTGTCTATAAAAACAAAAGAACTCAGAAGAGGAAGAAAATAATTGAACATTCTTCAAGGTAGAAAATAATTGAACATTCTTCAAGTTAAAATACATTAAGTACATTAATCTGGGTAAAGCCTTGAGTAAGGTTTTCTAACTGCTGTAAATAATATATTTAATTTTTTTTTATCTACAAGTAAAAATTATCCACAAAATCTGGTAATAATTTGGAAACTATCCGTTCACGTCTACATTCTGCTACTCTGCCTCTGACACAAATATTATGTTTGGTTGAGGTAAACGCTGCAATTGGAAGCCTATCCAAACAGGCTGAAGACCTGCTTCAGTCAAAGTTCTTTTTCATGTGAAAATTAGTAATTGTGTTTAGTTTTAATTCAAACTGACAGAGAAAAGGATTCATTTATCTCTTATGTAACCAAGGAAAAGTTTATTTATAAATCATACAAAAATGCATCATTCAATGTCAAAATAATTCATAAAATGGTTTGTTCCATTAGTTTATAATTTTATTAAAATTAATAAGAATTTTAGACACCTAGTCTTTGCAGTTGCTTGTATTCTTAAAAAAAGAAAGAAAAGAAACAGCTTGGGATAGCATAGGTGGCCCTGCCGGGCACGGCTTTGTAGGTTAGTGTTTTGGTCAGTTACAAATTGAAATTGGTCAAAATGTTAAATTGAACAGTAACAAACAGAGTGAGTTGCAAGTGCACTCACAGAAGTAAGGTTATACATCTAGATAAGTGTTGCTGCTAAAGTTTGAATTGCAAACTGTACAGTATGCTCTGGTAAGGTTGTTTTTAGTTTTTTTATTTACCTTATGTATAAATTGTACATATAGTATTTGGTAGTTAAAGGTGTTTAAAGTATAATTTCATAAGACTTAAAAAATATTCTGAAAACAGAAATGAGCCTAAATATTCATCAGTTTCTGTGCATTTCCGAGTGCTGAAATGTTACAATTTATTCACAAATATTTCACAGCCTGTAACTTCTAAACCAGTTTGAAACACAAAATGAAACTCACAGGTTTTGTTGAATACCAGTAGGGGTATCTTTGGTGGGGGAAAAAAATGTCTGCTCCCTCTTTTGAAATATGTAACCTTGAAATCTGCAAAAGTTGAAAATTTTGCAACTTTGAGTGGAGGGGGGAGGAGGGGGCAGACCAAACCAGACTTTAATATTCCATAGCTGAAAACTCTAATAGCCATAGTCATTATACAAAAATTCCCAACTTGGGATTCCAACTCCCAGTCACCTTAACAGTCCATCAAAAATGGTGATTTATGCTTGCGAGTATTGCAGATTTCAACGGCATTTTAAGCAAGGTTAAAAAACTATTTTCCATCATTTCTATACATTTTCTGTAAGCCTAAAATGTCCTCTTTAAGGTAGTGAAAACCAAAGCTTTCGATCTACAATAAGAGGAAAGCAATTGCCTTTTTTCAAAACCATTGTGAGGCCCTATTTTGGCCTACCACAGAAAAAAAAAAAAATGAACCTATATCCAAGATGGTGGCAAATAAAAATAAAATAAAAATTGTTTTGAGCTACTCACCAATAGGCACTTAATTAAAAAATTGGGTAATATCATGTCGGAATATTCCATATATATAAAACACACCATTTTTTATTTTATTTTTTTCCTCGCCAAAATTGTGAATTGCTCAAAGTATTTTTTTCTCCTGCTGAAAGGTTTATGTCCTAATACACACATGAAAATATTTTTAGCAAATTCGAAAGAGAAGCTCATTTTGAAAAAAATGTTTTGTTTAATAAAAATGTGGCCTCGTTTTTCCATGTCTTTTGTCATTATATTTTTAAAAAAGTGTTCTTTTAATTGAAAAAATGTGCAGAAACAAGTTGTTTCTAAATGTATGGATCATACAGATCATTTAAGAAAAAAAATTATGTGACTGCAACCGTTAGTTGTGAAGTTATGAATTATTTTGTCCTACAGTGTAGTGTGAAAACTCATAGCACGAAAATTTTTAAAGGCAGAGCTACCCAATTTTTAAAGTGGCATTACTAAAGATCTACTGGACCGACCGACCCAAAATTTTAACAGGTTTCAAATCTCACCAGTACAATACTTTGTGCCAATTTTCACAAAAATCTGAGATGGGTGGGTGACATGCCCTGGGTGATCTGACATGGAATGACCCACTTAGCGAGTTATGGCACAGAGAGTATACGGAATTTTTAACAGAATTCGATGATCTTCCTTGTGATGTTGTATACTACGCAGAAGTAAGATGACTTAGTCGCAGAACTGCAATTATGTGCTTTATGGAATTATTTGATAAAATTGTTAAGTTTCTACATGAAAACAGAAAGGCCACGAAGTGTTTGAAACAAACAAATTTTCAGTGTGATTTAGCATTTCTTACTGATGCAACAGGACATTTAAATAATTTGAAAATGAAACTGCAAGGGAAAAATCAGTTCATTTTTCAGCTGGTGAACTACATAAATACATTTAAAAGAAAATTAATATTATTTCAACAACAGCTACAAAACAAAAAGTTTGCACATTTTCCCTGTTGTTAAAAAATGAAGGAAAAATTATCTCACATGAAAATGGAATATGAAGCTCAAATTAATATTTTACTTGTCATTCAATGAGCAGTTTTCAAAATTTGAGAAATGTCATATGAAAACTGATTTATTTGGCAATCCATTATCCATGTCTGTGAACTCAATACCAGAAAATATGCAGCTAAGTTTAATTGACTTGCAGAGCTCAGATTTTTACAAAAATCAGTTCAAAGGGGCCGTCCATAAAGTACATCTGTGATTTTTTACTATTTTTAGACTCCCCTCTCCCATGTCACATTTTGTCCAATTTTTGACCCCCATCCCCCTAAAAAGTATGTCCTAATTCCCGCAACTCCCTTTATTTTTGACGTCTGCTTTAAGAAGTCTGTTGAGAAACAGAAGGAAAACATGTAATTATTTAAAAGAATCTTCCATATATTTATGTGTTTGCTTCAGAAAATATTTATTATTTAGACATTAATTTGTTCCCAAATGCTACCTGAACTTTATCATTCTGAAATAAAGATCTACAAATAAACGCATGCATTCAAGGTTGCAACACTCCTGATTATACCATCTACAAAATACGACAGATTTGGTAGTACAAATACGAGAACTTAATATTAATATTCTGATTTAGCTAAATATCATTAGAAACCTAAAATATTTCATACTTTTTTTAAACTATTAAAAGAAGAAAAAAAGAGAAAACAAAACGAAGAAATACTATTCACTATATTTTTGACGCTGGACATCTGAATTACTAAACCTCCCCTCTCCCCCATGTCACATTTGGTTCGGTTGTCAGGAACCCCCTCCCCCTGTAACCTCGGACGTACTTTATGGACAGCCCCAAAGAGAATTCAATGCGTACTTCACTTCTATGCATCATTACCAGACGAATTTTCATGTTTGAAATGTAATACAGCTGTGTGTGCCTGCAAGAACCTAGTATATCTGTGAGCAAACTTTTACATTAATGAATCTGAACAAATGAAAGTGCAGAATCAGACTGACAGATGAAAATGTTTCTGCTATTTTGCACATTGCTACGTCAACAATTGAACCAAATATCAGGAAGATAATATCAAAAATTCAAGCTCAGCAATAGCATTAACTACATTGGCCCCTGGGAAGACATTTTTTCATTTTTTCGGCCCACTACCCAAAAACGGTTGTGCAACTCTGGACTGCAAGACATATCTCATCAACTAATGTTCAGAAATCTGGGCATACGATTCCAAGGGTATTGTTGTTGAAGTTTATTTTTATGATTATTCTTATTTCTTAACTTTTTGAACATTATTATAAACCTAGGAATCCTTTATTTTCAATACTAAGCACGAATAAAACTGTTGGATATAATGCCACACAAAGGTTCCATGGCATGCTAGAATGGACATGCTTCCTGGGCAGTCTTCAAATGAGTTCTACCATTTTATTTCCACTACTGACAAGATCAACAATCCCAAAAAGCTACAGAAAGAAAAATTGGCAATGTAAATTGTATCATGAACTACTAATAAAAAAAGACAGCACAATACTCATACACACTGCCTGCTGGTGTAACCAAGACTGTGATAAATTCTATAATATTAGAATAAATGACCTTTAAAAAACATCCCAATACCATCGTCTCAAATATTTAATGATTCGATAACAATTTGCATAATGAAAATATTTAAATTGCATCATCATCATCATCATTGTCAACCATTATCAATCCACTGCTGGACGAAGGTCTCCCCAAGTTTCCTCCACAATGGTCTGTCTTGTGCCAGTCTCCTCCATGTCACCCCTGCATACTTTCGAATTTCATCCACCCATCTCCCATGTGGTCTTCTTCTGGGTCTTTACAGAGAGATATATCTTTCTGTCATATTAGTTAAAATACTGCTTACTTTTTCAATAACTTTGCTTGTTTTGTCAAAGATGAATTACTATCAGGTCACAAAAGAAAAATATTTAAATTACTAGCTCTCTTCACTTAGAGATCAGATATGAAGTGTCCTAGCTGTATCTCGCATTTTCGCCAAATTGCGATAAAGATGGCAATTTTGCGACAAAAAGTTCCCACTAAATCGCCAAACAGCGAATGCTTTCTGTCGTTGTTTTTTTTTTCGTTACCCCGCTCTCCCCTGCTTCACCCTTGCGTTGTTTTTCATCCCCGTCCTTCTTTCGTTCTGTCATCGCTGCTTTGCCCAGCTGACCTGATTTCCATCCCCATCATCCCACCCACTCCTGCTTCCCCCTTGCAGTGTGTTTTCATCCCCTTCTCCCAGTCATACTATTTTCTGCCATCCAGCCGCACTTGCAGTTTTTTTAGCCTTGTCATTTTTTGTACCATCATTGCTACTTTGCCCTGCTGATCTGGTATGCTTCTCCATTGTTTTTCCTTTCCTTCATTGCTTGTACACACTGCTTCATCCAGTTGTCATTTTTCCATCCCCCATTGTCTTTTCTCCTATTGCAGAAAAGCACCAGTGAGCCTCGAGAGCACCTTTGGCAATGGCTTTGCTGTGATGGATAAGGAAAGAGGCATTTTGTTTGTTTCTTTAGTGGTTCGCTGCGGCAGCAGCATGCGCCGTTTCAGTTTGGGTCAACCAGTCAGTCAGTGTGTCATCAGTTGTGGCTTTGCACAGTCCTGGTCTTTGTATATACTGTATTTTCACAAACTGCATGTATCAGCAAATGTAATTTTTATTAAAATTAGAAGTGTAAAAGCCTATTTGTTTTTATTTTTTATTTTATTTAAAGTATAAAATTTTACTTACCCTAATGCACTGTGCTTGTATTTTTGTGCATAAATATACTAAAAAATAGAACCATAAGTTAGGCTAATCTCCATAGCATTTTGCTACAACTTTTGCTAACAAAATAGCCAAACTGCTACAAGAGAAAAATTCCAGCTAAAACGCTGGATATGAACCTGAGCATGATACAATATATTGATCTGACTTCAAATGCCTACAGGAAACAAGTATTTTCAAATTCTGATCAGCATTTAAATTACAAGCACTTTTTAATTTTACCACCAATAAAAATGGTGTTTCAAGAACTTAAGAATTTTTTGGACCTGGAGAAAACAATGGTTAAATTTAAGGACTTCCTAGAATTCCTATAATGCATGCAAACCCTAAATATACATTTTCTTGTTTGTAACAAATGCTTAAGAAATTAATGCTTTCTGAAATTCAGAATTTTTTTTTTTTTTTTTTTTGATTGGAGGTTTAACGACCACCGTGAGCAACTCAAATGGGCTATAAGCAGTCGCCGTCCCTAATTTAGGGTCACTGGTTCCAGGGAAGGGAGAGAGCCAGTGCCGTAAGACAAACACAACATCCATGCCTGACCGGGATTCGAACCCGGACCCCTTACGGACGAATGATCAGAGGCCAACGCCTTAGACCACTGCGCCACCGGGGCGGCAAATTCAGAATTTAGTACTCCAAAGAAAGATAGCCAACCAAAGCTTGATTAATTATGATGTATCAAAGGTATCCATAAGCAACTACATCTGTACACCACAAAAGCCAGCCATTTAACTTTTTGTATTTTATAAACATCTGCTTCTTCTAAAATTACCAAATTTGGCCTTCCCCATATAAATGATTTTCTTAGTCCCTCTTTAATTTCCTTTCAAGTAATTTAGGTTGACCAATTGGTTAGGATCTCACTATGCATTCCTTCATTATGCCAAACAGCACACACAGTATTATTTTCCAACCCCATCACTGTTCTACATTAAGCATAAACCATCATTCCTTATATGATCCAATCAAAAACATATAACATGAGTATTTTATCTACAGTACCCAAATTACACTACTATACATTAAAGTAAGAATAAATATACCCACATGTACTTATCTGAAATTTTTCTGAAAAGCCACTGATCCTATGAGAGAAATCTAAATGAAAAGTAACCCCTCCCAAAAAAAAAAAAAAACTTGCACCAATTATATCATCCAGTCTGCTTTTACTCTGGAATGTAAATACACAATACATTTACTTAGTTTCATGTCACTTAGATTTATTCTGAATTTTACGTTAATGATGCCTCACTTAAAAACTAAAACTTAAATGTTTCCTTTATTTATATGTTTGAATATTATAGGTACATAATTTTTCTGAACAGTTTATGTCTGCAATTGGACTGAAATTTACCTCTCTCTCTCTTCTCTTCCTCTCTCTCTCAATCAAGTGAATTATATCATCATAAAAGAAAAAAAAATCACTCTGCACACTAAACTTAATGGCAACAACTCACCACCATAAATGGACTTTCAATTATGTGCACCTTCACATAGTTCCCAAGTTTTCGTGTATCACTCTGCCATGTTTGCATGCAGCTAGTCACTTAGAATGAACGAGCAAAGGAACTAGCTCCTCATAAATTTCATGAGTAATTTTATAGAAAATTAATTTCAGCACTCTAATAACAAGAATTTTCATACACAAAAATGACAACTCATTTATATTGAGGAAATACCGTACAAAAGTACAACAGATATTTTTTTCTGTCAGTCAGCTCACTCCAATTGGCTGCAAATTTTTACTTACCTTCAGCAGTCCATGGCCATAAACTCGTGTGCATAATGCTAATTTCGCAAAAAGGCAATAACTTTCTGCTGTAACAAAATTAACGCATTTAAAAAAATTATAATTGAACTATGTACTTTACCAATAATTTTATTTTGAGTATAAGTCATATATGCCAGTTATTTTCCATAACTGTAACACACACACAGACACCTGCCCCAACACAGCTGAGGATATAACTGACAGGTCACAAAATTGTATCTGTGTCTCATACAGCAAGTAAACTTCTTTCATTTCTACAGTTCATAAAAAAAAAAAGAAGGAAAATATTTTTTTTTTTTTTTTTTTTTTTCTTTTAGCTTAGAGCTAGTACTTTTTTTCTGGGTGTTTAACAACCACCATGAGCAACTCAGTTGGCTACAAGCAGTCACCTGCACATAATTTAGGGCCACTGGTTACAAGTAAGGGAAAGAACCAGAGCCGTAAGACAAGCACAACATCCATGCCTCACCAGGATTTGAACCTACGCCCATCTCAGATGAATTGGTCAGAAGCCAGTGTTTAGACCACTACATCACCAGGGCAGTAGTTCCTCCCCCCACCTCCCCACTGTAAACTTGGCAGAGTGATACAAATGAACTATGTGAAAGTGTACATAATCAGAAATCAACCCACTAGTATGACAAGATTTTCTCATTCATTTTATGACAACTGATATAAAATTTGCCTCCAAAACTCAATCTAGCATGTTCTTTCCAACTGTATCATTTACAGCTTTTGTAATCAACTTGGATACAAATGATTAATGATTTGTTTCTTACGTGTAATGCCATTCACTTGTTATGTATAATTGCATTCTACTTATAAAAATTACACTCCATTATCACAAAAAATTGCATTGAAATCTGGAGCTCCATCACAGGCAAAGCAAATGTAAATGCTTTCAAATGGAAATAATTTGAAGAAGTGTAGGTAATAGGCCGGACCATCCTTAGATCCGAGCAAGTGGGGTACCTCCCCTGGGCCCTGCTCCTCAAGGGTCCCGGCACTTTGGAGAACCCTGCTCATCATCATAGGCACACACAAAAAAACTCCATTAAAATAAAAATGCAATATACAGAATAAAGCAAAGTATTTATTAATGCTCAGTACAACGAGGTAAATGTTGTTTCATTTGAATGGGATATATTTCCAAATTTCAGTTTTGTTTTAAGAATTTCATTGGCAATTCCAATTACCGTAATTTTCGTCGTATTATCCGCACAGGCGTATAATCCTCCGACCGCGAAATTCATATAAAACAAAATTTTCCTTCATATAATCTGCACGTCATAGATGTTGAACCGGAAGTGGAATTTTTGACAGAAAAGTCGGTCACATAATGACCCATGAGTCCAAAGAAGTAAGAGAAAACAAACGATTTTATTAAATGAAGAAATTCATTTTTAAAGGTTACTATTTTATATTTTTATCTCCGGACAGATAAAGGTTGTGGCATCCATAGATCACGCCGATGCAACTCCAGAGTATTGCATTACACCTTGTCAATGACGAAAGGCTGATACAGAACAAGTCATAGAAATACTCGCGTATAAGTCGAAAGTTTTTGGAGGAATTCTTGCTTTCAGAGTTGGGCAATTGGCTTATACGTGGGCCAATAAAAAACTTCTGTGAATTCTCCCACGGAATTTACGGACGGATTTGTTTATGTTTCAGACCGCGCTTGCTGCACGAACGCATAGATTCGTGCAGCAAGCGCTGTGCAGATTTCTTTGGCTTTTTGCCAAAAACAGAGATGGCACGACAGTCAGAGTTGTCCTCAATGATAACAAAATTACCCCTGCCATCCCCCCACCAACTTTCTTGATCTTTCGTTACGACGTTCCTCCCCCTCCTCCCCGACCTCCCCGCTCCTTACAAACTCCTGAACTGAAGAAAATTCTTCCGAGGGAGTTCCTTTTCCAATTATACCCCCTCCCCTGCACAATTACGCTGCAGATTTTTTTTAAATCGGAGGGTTGTAATTTTTTTTTTTTAAATCGCCGCATTATCTGCATCGGCATATAATCCACAGAACCTATATTTTAAACTTCTTTAGCAGATAATCCGCGGAATATACGATGAAAATTACAATACTACTGCCTCATTAGAGCAAAGTTTCTCTAAATTGAATTTAATTAAAGAAAACTATCTTAGAACTACAACAACTCAAGAAAGGCTATCTAATTTGGCATTACTGTCAATAGAATACCAGGTGTTCAATAAATGACCAAACACTTAGTTTGAGAATAACTTTTGAAATATGCACAAGAGGGCAGCACTATTAGTTTTTTGTCGACCAAGTGCTTATAGGCAATTGATTCAGTGTTGGTTCGACTGTGTTTTAGTGCAAGTTAAAAACGATGTATTCAACAGAATAACGCGCTTTTATTGTGAAAACTTGGTATGAAACAAACAAAAGTCCTGAAACACTGAAAAAGTGTTCAACAGCTCACAAGAATGTTTGAAAGCCATCAGTCAACAGTTCTGGACCTGGTTAGGAAATTTGAGACAACTGGTTCTGCTCTCGATGCTCGTAAAGGAAATGTGGGTGCACCAAGATCAGCCAGGACACTGGAAAATATGGAACAAGCCGAAAATGTGTGACTGATGATCCTGCTACATCAACAAGAAAATTGGGCAGTCAACTTCAGGTAAGCGTTGGATCTGCTCACTCAATCCTAAAAGAAATACCTCCAGTTATTCCCGTACAAAATTCAAACACTTCAACACCGTAATGAGGTTTCCATTGAAAAGAGGGATACGTTTGCTAATGCAATTGTTGATGTCATCAACAACAAACAATTTAATTTTGATTGTGTTTGGTTCAGCGATGAAGCCCATTAGCCCATTTCTGGTTATCTGGATATGTTAACAAACAGAATTACCGGATATGGGGATCAAAGAAGCCAGTTTCATTTAAACACGCCTTCTTCTTTCAGCTAAGTTACAGTTTGGGCAGCTCTCTGCAGGAACAGGCTGGTTGGTCCTGTTTTTTTTGACTCCCCTGTGAAAAGCAATTCCTACAAAGCTATGCTGGAAAAGAAGTTTTTCCCAGAAATTTGCAGTTTATTCTCCCGACGCAAATCCATGCGACTTCTTTCTTTGGGGATACATCAAACAAAGATTTGGTCTACAAATCATGCCCTAACACTGTGACTAAGCTCAAAGACGCTATCACTGAGGCTTTTTCCACTGTAACTCAAGATACTCTAGGCCGAGTCATAGAGAACTTTAAAGCCCGAATGTGCCATCTTGTGGTAACGGGAGGCAAACACTTTGAAAATGTTATCACTTAATAACCTTTTGAGCCCACTTCAAAGAAACACTGTTTGCTTAAATTATATCTTTTGTGTATAAAACTTTTTCTATAAACTAAGTGTTCGGTCATTTATTGAACAACCTGTACTTGTATATGTAAATTATGTGAAAATCTAGGTTACAAAATAATTAATGATTTTACTGAAAAAAAGGCAACAAAAGAAATCTTCTAGAATAAACTTGTGATAATTTATGAATTTTGTATGTCATTTTATATCCACTACAATACATATTAAGCAGCATATGTAGATGTGCTTTAATAAAACAAAACTGGAAAATAAAACTTACGCCTTCAAAGTTAGCTTTGTATCCAATTGCTTGTCAAGCATTCTTTTCAGATGCCTTTCTGCTTCGGTTTCAGTTCCCAAATCTCCTTTCTCAACTGGTTTCACGCCTAGAGGTCCTTCTGCAGGAGCCATAACTACAGCTTTATTGTGATGCCACCTTGACTGAGCACTCCTGCAGAATAAAATAAAGATCAGTTTACACACCAGGAAGACAAAATGAATAGATAAACACAACAAACTTTATTGATATATCAAGGATAGTTGACACTGGATTTTCATTTTATAGAAATTGCTACAAAATCTGTTTCAGTGCATAATACTTCATAAGATAACTGAAAGAAGATTATCATAAACTGAATAAAAGTGGCAATTATTAAATGCTACCATACATTTTTTTCTTATTAATATTATCATCATTGGTACAAGTAGAATGAAAGATCTTTAGTAGTATAGTGTCCACAAAATGTCAGTAAAACTACGAATAAAAGTATTATTCTGCTCACACAACTTCACCAGCAAAAACTGACTGCAGGATTTTGTTGAATAGTTTCACTTAAAAGTATTTAAAGAAAATATATAATACTTTACGTAATAAAAGTAACTTTCAATGAGACTTTCATCATTGAAAGTTATATTCTGAAAGTTATATTCATGGAAAATAACTTTCAATGAACTTTCTGCATTTCAATACCACTTTAAATTTGGGAGAGGATATATATATATATATATCATCATCATCATCATTGTCAACCATTACCAATCCACTGCTGGACGAAGGTCTCCCCAAGTTTCCTCCACAACGGTCTGTCTTGTGCCAGTCTCCTCCATGTCACTCCCGCATACTTTCGAATTTCATCCACCCATCTTCCATGTGGTCTTCTTCTGGGTCTTTTCCTGTCCCTTGGAATCCAATCTAAAATTTCGGCTGTCCATCGATGGTCTGTTCTTCTGGCAGTATGTCCAGCCCATTGCGATTTCAGGGATTTTACTCTGATCATGATGTCTTCCACTCTTGTCATTTTTTTGATCCACGAGTTCTTCTCCTTATCTCTCCTGGTTACACCAAGCATGCACCTCTCCATGCTTCTTTGAGTTGTCTTCAGCCTTCGTATGTCTCTTTTAGTTAAGGTCCACGTCTCTACACCATACGTAAGCACTGGAAGGATACACTAATCAAATACTTTTCTTTTAAGACATAATGGCATACTGCTCTTGAAAACTATGTTGTTTCTTCCAAAAGCTCTCCAGGCAAGTTTTGTACGCAGATTAATTTCTTCATCAATGTGACCCTCACTTGATATCTGCTGTCCAAGATAAACGTACGTATCTCATGTCTGTTATCTTCAGCTTTTCTCCATCAATCGATAAATCTTCATTTCTTCTAAAAGCATTGTACATCACTTTTGTCGTCGAAAAGTTCATTTTTAATCTTACTTCTTTACTCTTGTCAACAAGTTCCTGGATCATACTCTGCAGCTCTGATGGGGTAGTTGCAAAAATGACTATGTCATCAGCAAAACGAAGGTGAGTTAGATAATCTCCATTAATCTTTACCCCTTTGTTTTTCCAGTTCAGTGATTGAAAGACATTTTCCAATGTGGCATTAAAGAGCTTCGGAGATATGGTGTCACCTTGTCTCACTCCCTTTCCAATTTTTATGTGTGTTGTATTTGCAAACAGCCGAATCTTTGCACTTGCATTTTCATAGATGTTATTAATAATGTATTAATGTATGCATCTTCAATACCGCAGGATTTCAGAGCCATTGTAACTGCTAATGGTTTCACCAAATCAAAGGCTTTTTCGTAATCGATAAAAGCCATGCACAATGGAAGTTCATATTCCCTCGCTCTTTCAATTAGTTCTCTCAGCACGTGGATATGATCTATTGTGCTGTAGCCACTCCTGAATCCAGCTTGTTCTCTCGGTTGAGCCATGTCCAGTGTTACCTTCAAGCGGTGTGAAAGAACTTTAGTGAAGATTTTATAAACTACTGATAGGAGGCTGATAGGTCTGTAGTTCCCGAGATCCTCAATGTCACCTTTTTTATGTAGCAGGATCATGGTAGCGTTGTTCCAATCCTCAGGAATCTTCCCTTCATTACGCCATCGAGTGAAAATTTGGGCCAGTACTGTTTCGATTTCTCCACTTGCTTCTTGTATGATGTCTACAGTAATTTCATCTTCTGCTGGAGCTTTTCCCCGCTTCATGTTCTTGATTGCATGTGCAACTTCTGCTGGGAGGACTGGAAGAACTCTGGTACTGGTACCTTTCATGATGTCTGGAATACATGTATCATCCCTTTCATATAATTTGGAGTAAAAATCTTTCACTCTTATCAAAATTTCGCCTCTATTTCTTGTTACAGGACCATCTCTTTTTCTCAGTGCCATAATCTGTTTTCTTCCCTTATTGAGATGTTCCTTTCCTATCTTTAAGCTTTGGTTGTTTTCAATTGCTTTCCTCACTAGTTCACAGTTGAATTTCCTTACGTCTTCAGTGATACTTTTTCGTACTGTCTTGCATAGCTCTATATATTCCACTTTGGAAGTCACATCTTCTTTAGTTGTACTCATCTCTCTTCTTTTTTGCATCAACATTTTGGTTTTTCCTGATAATTTGTTCACGTGCAACTTGTTCTTAGACCCAGCTAATTTTGTTGCTGTTTCCATAAGAGCTTTGGTTACTTTTCTGTTAATTTCAGAAACATCCACTTCTTCCAATGTTAGGCCTTCTAAAGCAGAGAATCTGTTCTTCAGTTCCAACTTGAAGGTATTATGGTGTTTTTTAAGGTTGGTTATGTCAATACATTTTGTTTGTCTTATGAGCTTGCTACATTTGAGTTTAGTGTTGAGGTGCATCTTACATCTCACCAATCTATGGTCACTACCTGTGTTGAACTTATTTAGCACACTGCAGTCTTCTATGACAAATGTTTTCTTACACATAATATTCAATTTCACTTGTCGTTCCATTTGGATGTCTCCATGTCCATTTCCTGTGTGGATTTTTCTTGAAAAAGGAGTTCAAGATGAAAAACCTTTCTGTCTCTGCAAATTCAACGAGAGTATTTCCACGCTGGTTTCTGTTGCCGTGACCGAATTTACCTACTGAAGTTTCATTCTGTTGCCATTGCCCTATTTTTGCATTGAAATCTCCCATAATTATCTTCAAGTGCTGCTTACCTTTATTATTTAGATGACGAATTTCCACATAAAATTCTTCAATTTCTTCTTCAGGGTGACTTGTGGTGGGTGCATAAGTTTGAATAATCTGAGCCTTGTATCTTCTCGAGAGTTGGATAACGAGTCGTGCACTTCTGTCAGAGGAACTTTCAACTTCTACAACTTTATCCTTCAGTTTCTTGTTTATTATAAATCCAACACCACTAGTTCTGCCAGTATCTGTCCCATGATAGTAGAAGAGATGTCCACTTTTCAGTTCAATGAGATCTTCTCCTTTTCTCCTTACCTCACTTAGCCCGACGATGTCCCACTTGTTCCTTTGTAGTTCCTCTTTCAATTCAAGGAGCCTTGAATCAGAAGATAGGGAGCGTCCATTATACGTAGCCAAGCTCAGCATCAGATGGCAGCCTAGTCCAGTCCTCCGGGGATTCTTAGCACCCTCTGCCTTTATGTCGCACTGGCCGCTGCCTTGGCCAGGTACATCCCAGCTGCCGGAGACTGAGGGCCAAGATTTTAAGTTGTGGAGTCATTTTGGAGCGGTTTGGCCATAGCTCACCACGCTGGCCAAGCGGGCTGGTGAGTGTGGGATAGCACTTCGTCTAATCTCGATGGTATAGTTATACCGCTATTGGCGGTCGTCAGAGCCCCTTTAGTGGGAACAGGATGCACCACGAGAAGGCGGGGTTGGCATATATATATATATATATATATTTGCCAACTACTAAGGAATGTCCATAGTTTCTACAGATTTTGTTGTCTGACTACAGAACTCAATGTCGAAACTATGAATCTTTATTTTGTTTAATTTTTTTTTATTTTTTTTGCTATTATTTTATGATATACATATATTTTTGGTGGATTTGTGGAAATCCACTTCTTTGTCATCATTTAGATCATTTTCAAGATTGATGCAAAACTGTAAAAGAATTTGGGAGGAGGAGGTGTTTTCAAGTAGTGCAAGAGACTCGGAAGAGCGCATTGCCTACTGCCAATGGTTTAAGAGCTTCACGCGCAACGGTCTGACTAACCAGCTTAAGAACACTTTTTTCAGTGAAGAGGCATGATTTCATTTGAATGGATATGTCAATAGCAGTGGCGTAACTAGCACAATGTTCACCCCCTCCCCCCACCTCGCAAGATATACTTCAGCCCCCTAAGCACAGTCATTTTCCCAGGATTTCGAACACAGGGGAGGATGTGTTTTTCGCAGTGTGTGTGTGTGAGGGGGTCAGGTGGTCGAGAATGTCTGGTAAAGTAAGTGAGATACTTAGAGCTCTGTAGATTTTAGCTTTTAAATGATTTTTGAAACAGAAGTATATAATGTAAGGTTATCAATCACCCAATCAGGATAAACACCGTGAGCGGACTGATGCACGAGCACGAATATACATTTTATCTCCAGAAATGAATTCGGTAAAATACACTTTAATGGTTAATGTCAATAACTATAAGACTTCATAATAACCCATTTTACTTTCACTTGTTTATAGGCATACTTACTATAAAGAACTAAGAGCAAAGCAATGTGTAATTGTTTTGTCCAAAACCAAAATACTGTAAATCACCCTCTTTTACATGCAGATCTGCGGCTGCTGTTAATAATTGTTAGTGTATGTCTTGTAGGTAATCCTCGGTGACTGACTCTTTTCTCGATCCTCCACGAGTAATCCCAATGTGGTCTCGTACTTTTCCTAAGAGGGTGATTGGAGAGCGATTGTATTGCTTACAATCCATTGGAGAACAATGGTATTACGGGTCTGATACAATCCGTCCAGCGATGATTCATCCAATGGACAATTGGTCCAAAGGTACGATTTGTCCAATGCCGATTCGTCCAATGGGTCCAATGCCGATTCGTCCAATGGACAACTGGTCCAATTCCGTCCTATCTGTCCGAAGTACTACTCGTGCTATGAAAGTCTCATCTGTTCTGATTCTATCTCCGATGTTATATGAAAGTACCGGTAGTCCAAAGAATGTAAAATAATGTTACATTTCATACGTAATATTGTGGTTACAGATTTTTTTTTTTTTTTTTTTTTTTTGGAATCGCTTTTTTTATTATACTGCCCTTGCTGCCGTATGAAGTTACTGATGTACGAGCCGTTCAATCAACTTCAATGTTTCTCTTTTGCATGAAATAATAAAAAATACTAGTTTTCCGTTTCTGTTTGTAGAATGCAGTGGGGTTCCGCCAACTGCCCAATGGAAACAACTGGTCGGGGTTTGGACAGAGGCCTTTTCAACAGTTTTATATTTCATAACGTTTACATATCAAATCAAGTTAATAATATAGTGCTTTTACTTAAACACGAAATATTAATTCATAAGCCATAGGCCTAGGCCTTTTTAACAGTTTATATTCTACTGATGTCATATTTATAACATTTACATATTAAATCAAGTTAATAATATTGTGCTTTTACTTAAGCACAAAATATTAATTCATAGACCCTAAGCCTAGGCCTTTTCAATAGTTTTTATTCCAGCGATAGCATATTCATAACATTTACATATCAAATCAAGTTAATAATATTGAGCTTTTACTTAGGCACGAAATATTAATTCATAGGCTCTAGGCCTAGGTCTTTTTAGGACTTTTTATTCTACCGATGTCACATTCATAATGTTTACATATTAAATCAAGTTAATAATATTGCGCTTTCACTTAAGTACGAAATATTAATTCATAGGCCTGCGGCCTAGGTGTCTTGCAAAGACCTCAGAAATGATACGATGAGTGCCTTTTATAAAGTTTTATAAAATGTTTACAAATACTAGGTTGTAACTTAAAATCTTCTAAAAGGCCCGCGACCTAAATGCCTGTTAGATAGCTGAGAAATGATACGATGAGTGCCTTTTTTTAGGTTTTATAAAATGTTTACAAATACCAAATAACTAGGTTGTAACTTAAAATCTTCTAGAAAGGTCTGCGGCCTAGGTGCCTTGTAAAGACCTGGGAAATGATTCAATGAGTGCCTTTTAACAGGTTTATGTAAAATGTTTATAATTACCAAATATACAGAAATTATCTTTCAAAAGCATTTAAAGAGAATAATTTAAATTATTATTCCTTTCTGGAAAATAAAAAAGTTTACTGTTGGTAAGATAATACCATTGGACCAATCATCCCTTTGAACGTAGTCAGGATTAATATGGTCTCAACACACTCTTATCTAGGTACAACTATATACAATGATTTGAAATGGAACAAACACATTGAAAATTTAAGTAACAAAATTTCTAGAAATATCAGAATGGTCAGTAGTGCTTTGCCAAACTTAACACCAAAAATATTAATTTCTATATATCATACTCTAATTCAAACACACATTAATTATTGCATTTTAACCTGGGGACAAACCACACAATATAATATTAATAAACTACAGGTACTGCAAAATAGATTTATAAGACTAATAGATCTTAAAACATCAAATAATTTTCAACCAATCTTATATATTCGGTCAAAAGTGAACCCCAATATATATAATATTTTAACAATAAAGCAATTATATGATTATAACTTGGGAAAAATAATGTATAAAAGAATTAAAAATGGTATATACAATGATATAATAACACTAAATATACATACTCATTACCACAATACTAGGAATAGATCACTACTAATTCCAATGTTCCCACAAACTGAGAAACTTAAAATGAATATAAATTATAGTGGCCCAAAATTCTAGAACTCATTGCCCCAAGAACTAACATCAATTAATAATTTTAACTTATTTAAAATAAAACTAAAGGCATATCTTATGAAATAATTAGTAAACAATAGGCAATTTCGACTAAATGGAAAAAATGTGGGTTAGTATGATTATAGAGTGAGGTGCAAACGTTATTTGTTGTTTATTGTAAGGTCAGGTGATGCGTAACATCACAGCCTCTCCTCTGACAAATGTCAACCCCGCCTTCTCGTGGTACATCCTGTTCCCACTAAAGGGGCTCTGACGACCGCCAATAGCGGTATAACTATACCATCGGGATTAGAGGAAATGCTATCCCACACTCACCAACCCGCTTGGCCAGCGTGGTGAGTTATGGCCAAACCCCTCCAAAATGACTCCATAACTTAAATCTTGGCCCTCAGTCTCTGGCAGCTGGAATGTACCTGGCCAAGGCAGCGGCCAGAGCGACATGAAGGCAGAGGGTGCTAAGAATCCCCGGAGGACCGGACTAGGCTGCCATCTGATGCTGACCTTGGCTACGTACAACGGAAGCTCCCTATCTTCTGATTCAAGGCTTCTTGAATTGGAAGAGGAACTACAAAGGATTAAGTGGGACATCGTCGGGCTAAGTGAGGTAAGGAGAAAAGGAGAAGATCTCATTGAACTGAAAAGTGGACATCTCTACTATCGTGGGACAGATACTGGCAGAACTAGTGGTGTTGGATTTATAATAAACAAGAAACTGAAGGATAAAGTTGTAGAAGTTGAAAGTTCCTCTGACAGAGGTGCACAACTCGTTATCCAACTCTCAGAAGATACCAGGCTCAGATTATTCAAACTTATGCACCCACCACAAGTCATGCTGAAGAAGAAATTGAAGAATTTTATGAGGAAATTCGTGATCTAAATAATAAAGAAAGGTAAGAAGCACTTGAAGATAATTATGGGAGATTTCAATGCAAAAATAGGGCAACGGCAACAGAATGAAACTTCAGTAGGTAAATTCGGTCACGGCAACAGAAACCAGCGTGGAAATACTCTCGTAGAGTTTGCCGAGGCAGAAGGGTTTTTCATCTTGAACTATTTTTTCAAGAAAAAAGCCACACAGGAAATGGACATGGAGACATACAAATGGGACGACAAGTGAAACTGATTTTATTATGTGTAACAAAAAATTCGTCATAGAAGACTGCAGTGTGCTAAACAAGTTCAACACAGGCAGTGACCATAGATTGGTGAGATGTAAGATGCACCTCAACACTAAACTCGAACGTAGCAAGCTCATAAGACAAACAAAATGTATTGACATAACCAACCTTAAAAAACACCATAATACCTTCAAATTGGAACTGAAGAACAGATTCTCCGCTTTAGAAGGCCTAACATCGGAAGAAGTGGATATTTCTGAAGTTAACAGAAAAGTAACCAAAGTTCTTATGGAAACAGCAACAAAATTAGCTGGGTCTAAGAACAAATTGCATGTGAACAAATTATCAGGAAAAACCAAAATGTTGATGCAAAAAAGAAGAGTGATGAGGACAACTAAAGAAGATCTGACTTCCAAAGTGGAATATATAGAGCTATGCAAGACAGTACGAAAAAGTATCACTGAAGACGTAAGGAAATTCAACTGTGAACTAGTAAGGAAAGCAATTGAAAACAACCAAAGCCTAAAGATAGCAAAGGGACATCTCAGTAAGGGAAAAAAACAGATTATGGCACTGAGAAAAGAAGATGGTTCTGTAACAAGAAATAGAGGCAAAATTTTGACAAGAGTGAAAGATTTCTACTCCAAATTATATGAAAGGGATGATACATGTACTCCAGACATCATGAAAGGTACCAGTACCAGAGTTCTTCCAGTCCTTCCAGCAGAAGTTGCACATGCAATCAAGAACATGAAGCGGGCAAAAGCTCCAGGAGAAGATGGAATTACTGTAGACATCATACAAGAAGCAAGTGGAGAAATCGAAAACAGTACTCGCCCAAATTTTCACTCGATGCCTTAATGAAGGGAAAATTCCTGAGGATTGGAACAACGCTACAATGATCTTGCTACATAAAAAAGGTGACATTGAGGATCTCAGGAACTACAGACCTATCAGCCTCCTATCAGTGGTTTATAAAATCTTCACTAAAGATCTTTCACACCGTTTGAAGGTAACACTGGACATGGCTCAACCGAGAGAACAAGCTGGATTCAGGAGTGGCTACAGCACAATAGATCATATCCACGTACTGAGAGAACTAATTGAAAGAGCGAGGGAATATGAACTTCCATTGTGCATGGCTTTTATCGATTATGAAAAAGCCTTTGATTTGGTGAAACCATTAGCAGTTACAATGGCTCTGAAATCCTGCGGTATTGAAGATGCATACATTAATACATTATTAATAACATCTATGAAAATGCAAGTGCAAAGATTCGGCTGTTTGAAAATACAACACACGTAAAAATTGGAAAAGGAGTGAGACAAGGTGACACCATATCTCCGAAGCTCTTTTAATGCCACATTGGAAAATGTCCTTCAATCACTGAACTGGGAAAACAAAGGGATAAAGATTAATGGAGATTATCTAGCCCACCTTCGTTTTGCTGATGACATAGTCATTTTTGCAACTACCCCATCAGAGCTACAGAGTATGATCCAGGAACTTGCTGACAAGAGTAAAGAAGTGGGATTAAAAATGAACTTTCAGAAGACAAAAGTGATGTACAATGCTTTTACAAGAAATGAAGATTTATCGATTGATGGAGAAAAGCTGGAGATAACAGACACGTACGTTTATCTTGGACAGCAGATATCAAGTGAGGGTCACATTGGTGAAGAAATTAATCGGCGTACAAAACTTGCCTGGAGAGCTTTTGGAAGAAACAGCATAATTTTCAAGAGCAATATGCCATTATGTCTTAAAAGAAAAGTGTTTGATCAATGCATCCTTCCAGTGCTTACGTATGGTGCAGAGACGTGGACCTTAGCTAAAAGAGACATACAAAGGCTGCAGACAACTCAAAGCAGCATGGAGAGGTGCATGCTTGGTGTAACCAGGAGAGATAAGAAGAGGAACACGTGGATCCGAAAAATGACAAGAGTGGAAGACATCATGATCAGAGTTAAATCCCTGAAATGGCAATGGGCTGGACATACTGCCAGAAGAACAGACCATCGATGGACAGCCGAAATTTTAGATTGGATTCCAAGGGACAGGAAAAGACCCAGAAGAAGACCACATGGGAGATGGGTGGATGAAATTCGAAAGTATGCAGGAGTGACATGGAGGAGACTGGCACAAGACAGACCGTTGTGGAGGAAACTTGGGGAGACCTTCGTCCAGCAGTGGATTGATAATGGTTGACAATGATGATGATGATGATGTGATTATGTAGTGAAGTGTATATGATACTTGTTTGTCTAGATATAATGAAGACTATTGTTGATGGAACACATTGTTATGTGTGTTGGTTGTGAGCAAGTACGTGTACCTACCATATATGTGTTGGCTCGCCTTTTCTGCTAAGCTTTATGGTTTTTGTATTCTGGGGAGAGGAGGGCTATGTCAGGCCTCACGGCCTTTTCCCTCCTTTTCCTAGTTGCTGTAGTGGCAACTGAACGAATGAATAAATGAAATGAAATGAAATGAATCGGCATTGGACCAATTGTCGTTGGACCAATCGTCCGGGACCGGGTATTACATCCCATTGCAGAGCGATCGTATTACAACTCGGAGCCCAATGGCCAAATAGCTTCAATCCGTAGGGCACCCAATGTTTTAAAAGTGAAACTTGGCATTTATTTAGGCAAAGCTATATATGTTTTAAAGGAAAATATGAATTATTGGATTAATTATTTGTTTGTTTTTGTATGCGTTCGGTTTTTTCATAAAACCATTACTGTCAGCTTCAGTACACCCCTTTGTTATCTGAGCTTTCACGCAGTTGCAGGGGTGGTAGCTACGCCACTGGTCAATAGCCAAAACACTCGCATATGGGCTGCGGAGAATCCACACGCATTGCATGAGGTTGGACTTCACTGTCAGAAAGTTGGAGTGTGGTGTGCCATGGCTAGACGGTGAATTGTAGGGCCATTTTTTTTTTTTTTTTTTTGACACAACTGTAAATTCCGCTGTGCAGGCAGACATCATCCATCGATTTGTAGTGATGCTGGAAGAAGAAGAATGTTACTGTTGGTTTCAACAAGATGAAGAAACGTGCCACAATAGAGATGCTCCGCGAGTTCTTCCACGATCGATTAATCTTGAAAAAAACTTTGGCCGCCTCACTCACCAGACTTTTATTTGTGGGGCTATCTGAAAGACACAGTTCACCACAACAACCCTAAGACGGAACAGGACCTGTGGAACAATATCATTACAGCCGTGAGGGACATACCAGCCAACATGCTGAAAAGAGTGTCCGCCAACATGTGCTGTCGGGTGAATTTGTGTCTTCAACGGAATGGTGGACATTTCCAGCATGTATTCTAAAATGGTTTTCATTACCTGTAAGTATGAGTGTCAATATAACAGTATGTAAAAATACTCAAGAGCAGAGTCAGAGACAAAATTTCAAATAAGAATTTAAAACTGAATTTGCTAAAAAAAACCTGAAGATCATGACGCGCAACGCAGCAGTTATGAATTTTCAGAATTCACATACTATTAAAAAGAGACAGATGCAAAAAAATCTTTATTTGGTACTAAAAAAACTAAGAAATACTCAAAAACCAATAGGTATGAGTAAAAAAGTAATAAAGTTATAGCAACCTGAATGTAGAAAATGTCGAGAATGCAGAGCCTTGGCTTTGTCAAGGACCAGCAAAACTCTGCACTATTTAGTAACAGATAAAGATTTGTTTTGCATTTGTCTCTTCTTAATAGTATGTAAAAATAGTTATACATCACTATATTCGTGGTAGAAATATTTTAATTCAGAGTTCGGGGACTTTTAAATCACCCTGTATTTCATTATCATTCCGAACAGTGCTCAAAATGAAAATTTTGAAGTGCCTGTATGCTCATATTCAGCTAAAAATCATCCAGAAAAAATACCTTTGCCAGAAAATCTCCAAAACTGGAAAAGTAAAAAAAATCCTTGGAAGAAAAACTTTTTTTTGTTTGAAAATGTAATTGACAATTCCATGGAATAACTATTGCACCATAAGTCAGCAAATCGCTTTCAGTTGGTTGGCTTGTGGATACAGTGGGTACTACTTGCGCTACACTGAGGACTGGGGTTAGACTTCTTTATAACAAGGAGTCTATACCCCGGGACCAATGGATTAATAAAAGCCTTCCGAACCTGGGCTAATCATTATTGATTCAGCTGGACTTGAACCCAGAACTTTTAAAGTCTCGAGTTGCATACATGAGTCTGAAGAAGGAAAAAAAAAAAGCTGAACTTTTTAACCACACGTGTGAAAAATAAGAAAGTGCTGCAAAACAGCATGAATATAACGCGGCATAAGCGAGACATAATTTGTTCACTGAAATTTATTATGTAAATAGTAAGCTGGAGCACATCACTGTATTCAATTCAAAATACATATATTTTTTTTACATTTAACAGCAACACAGGATAAATGTAACATTGCGGATAAAAAAATTACGACGACTAGAGAAATCTACGCTCTGTCCGACTTCCATTTTAGGAACGTTTTCTTCCATTTTAAAGCTGCAAAACAAATATTTACGAAATAAAATTACATTTAACAGCACTATTGGTAGAAGCAACACAGTGAGAAAAAAGGATTATGAATACAGGAGAAACCTTCACTCCGTCTAACTTCAGTTTCCAGAAGTTTTGAAAGACGGAATTCTGCCCACCGACAGAAAACTACCCCACCACCAATCCCTCCCAAATTTCTGTTCAGTTCTGCATCGATCTCGGGAACCATTGAAATGACGATGGAAATGGCGGAATTCTTTGAATCCACTGAAGAATCTCATGCCTGAAGATCACAGGAAAATTTTCGCACCAACTTCCGTTTTTGGAACTTTTCTTCCATTTTCAAGCTGAAATGCAAACAATTATGGAATAAAATTATATTTAACAATAATACTGTGCAGAAGAAACATCATGAGAAAAAGAAATCACGAATACGAGGCAAAATTTTCCTCCATAAATACTTCCGTTTTCGAAAGTTTTGAAAAACATACCATCCCCAAATCAAAAAACGACACCCCCCCCCCCCCACTAACCCTCCAAAATTTATCTTTAGTTTTGCCTCGATCTCGAGAATAACCCAAATGATGACAAAAAAATGGAATTCCACGAATCCGTGGAAGAATCTCATGTTTGGAACTGAGAAGGCAGTCTCCTTCGAATAGGGACTTTCATGCAGCAGAAAGTCAGGCAATTAGGATCACCATAATCACAATGAATATTCAGTCTTAAATTAATAGCAATCTTACCACTCTAAAAAAAAACTGAAGTCAAAAAAGTTTATACTCATTGCAGCAAAACTAAAATTTGCATTTAATCTACTTATACTCATTGCTACAAAACTAAAATTTGCTTTTAATCTATTATTTCTAATTTTTCATTCTAAGAAGAAGCTCTTCAAATTGAATATATTAAATTAATGATATAATAAAAATTGCAGACATCTTTAATGGCATAATCAAGTACTCAGGCAAGATATGATCATGCACTATGAGTGGCTTCATTTCCATCCTTTGAAGGACTGAATTTACAGCTCATGTGTACACCATTCCCTTACTCTTTACGGTTCCCACACAACCATTTCTCAAGGGCATAAGGCACATTAGGTTTTTATGTTTAAGACTGTTCACTCATAAGTCAGGGACAAAAAAAAAAAAAAACGTTTCTGCAGTAAAGTGCTGTATACTGGTCCATTTCGAGCACCAACTCCGAATATGTAAAACGGTGTGTGTGTGGTGGGTCCCCTAATGTGATATTAACCCACTGCATAATCTGAAGAATTACCAAAATGGAAGTAAAAATCACGTAAAAAGTAACAGGGGTCTTTTGAAGGTCAGGAGCCATTGACATGAGACTGTTCAGAGAAATATAAAAATGTGGATCGGGTGGTAAAAGAGAATTAGTAATGTGGAGACATTAGAACTGAATTAGGTATGCCTCCAGTACATGCAAAGGTAACAACTATGAGGTGCTCTGGACAGACTTATAACATGTGAGATGAAAGTTTACAAATCACATTCTGTGATGAAAATGCCAATACATCACTTATACATACAATAATTTACATATTGCCTTCTGTGATAACAGACTGCAGATAATTTACGCTTACAATAATTTAGATAAAAGGCATAAATTCAGCCGTTAGTAATTGGGGAAGAATTGTGTTAGAGGCAGAAAACCATGCAAGATGGAGAAAACATGTTATTGCAAACCCAAATTAATTTTTCTCTGTTCTCTACATGGCAGTTTTAAAAGACTGAAAAAAGTTTCCCTGCTCTGTCAATTCTGCATCAAAAATGTGTGAAGGGGAAATTAGAGTATAAAACTCCCTGCTCTGTGAATTCTGCATCAAGAATGTATAGAGTATAAAACTTCAAGAGACAGACAGTTCAGTTCTTCTTCAGGAAGCAGCACTGAGCTGAAAAGTTCCTTCGTCTACGAGGCTTCTAGATCGATTCTCTAATTTTTAATATTAAGTATTCCTCCTATTCCATTTAATGGGTTCCTTTTAAAGCAAAATCTCCACTACGCTTTTTACACTTCTGGTAAGAAAAATAAAATTCATTGGGCGTAAATTATTTATTCATAAAGTTGTGGACTTACCTCATTATGAAACAATGGATTTCAACTATAAAACAAATAAGATGTCACAATCACCACTCAGATCAGAGGTTGTGTAAAGCTGTTCAAAATGTATTCCGTATTTTTTACTGCTCACAAACGTAAACAATCAACACACATGACACATGCTATCCTTGATGGGACTCCATGGAAAATACAAAATAGAACACAAACAAAAACTTGTATCGATATAAGTAATCCCGTCGATAGTTTCCTGCAAAAGTTTTACATTCCACTAGTATGGCAACAAAAATATAGAGGTAGTCTTGCTTTGAATACGTTAATATGTTAATTTATATAATTTAAACTATTCATTTTCCTGCTTTTGTTTTTGAGCTTAACGACTACGGTAGGCAACGGCTATAAGCAGATGTCGTCCCTAAAGGACCACCGGTCTCAGGGGAAAAAAAAAAGCAATGCCGTAAAGCAAACACCTTAGACCATGAATATAGGCAAACACATCTTCCAGGACTTGAAGCGCAGGAGGAAAATGTGACGAGAGGTCCTCAATACTGTAAAAACTGTCTGAGGACGTCAAATGTCCTCAATTTTTTTTTTTTTTTGTCTTCTATTTTTAAAGCTTTCCCCACAAATTTAAATAGTAGCAACCATTTGACAGTTCTACTTACTGTTTCTTTTTTTTTCTTTTTCTGATTGGAGGTTTAACGACCACCGTGAGCAACTCGATGGGCTATAAGCAGTCGCCCGTCCCTAAGTTAGGGTCACTGGTTCCAGGAAGGGAGAGAGCCAGTGCCGTAAGACAAACACAACATCCATGCCTCACCGGGATTCGAACCCGGACCCCGTTCGGACGAATGATCAAAGGCCATCGCTTAGACCACTGCGCCACCGGGGCTGCTTACTGTTTCTTCAAGTAAAGCTGTTCGAGCCGTGAAGCTGTTTCTTCCAGTGAAGCTGTTCGGTGGCGCAGTGGTCTAAGTGTTGGCCTCTAATTATTCGTCCGAAAGGGGTCCGGGTTCGAATCCCGGTGAGGCATGAATGTTGTGTTTGTCTCACGGCACTGGCTATCTCCCTTCCCTGGAACCAGTGACCCTGTATTAGGAACGGACGACTGCTTTTTTTTTTTAAATCGGGATTTCAATCCGCTGCATCGATGTTATCCCCGCAAACTTGCGTGCGCTCATCCATTTTTTCTTGTGTCAGGTTTTTAGGAACAATTTGTTGACACACGTGATGCACCGCTCAGTTTCTCTGTTAAAATGGCATGGCAACTTCCAACTGAGATGCCGGCAACTTCTGCAACAGTGTTTCGACTGTCAATTTTCACAATTTCTTTAACAATGGCGATTTGTTCATCCGTTGTTGATGTTGAAGGTCGTCCTGAACTTTCATCATCCTTGATACTCTGTCGCCTGTTTTCGAATCGTCGATCCCACTCATAAACTCTAGTTCGACTCATTGCACTCTCACCGTACACTGACTTAATCATTTGAAAAGTCTCAGCGAAAGATTTTCCGAGCAGAACACAAAATTTTACACTTGAACGCTGTTCAAAATTCGACACCGTTGTCCTCCCGACGGAGAGACTCGAATGCCTGTAATCACGAACTACGCACATATCAAGGAGGTGAAGGGACCCGTTTTGAGTGAAGCCAAAACAGATCAACTATTTCTGTCCTCTTTCTGAGGCGGAGGGAGTCTGTACTGCGGGAATTCGGGAACGTGACGTCACTTCCTGTGGCTTAAGCAGTTTTGCTTAGCGCATGCAAACCAAGGATGAAAAGAAGGCATATTTCGTTCTTCTTATTTCTTAACATTAGGCTTTTGGTTATATTTTAAACATGGTTACTTGCACATGGGCAGTATACATGGTTACTTGCATATGGACAGTAAGTAATCATGCGCACTATGCACTTCCGCTCAAAAAATCATTATTTTGTTGAATTTTTTAAAGAAATACCAACTCATATTTTCCTGTTTTTTCTGGAAATTTTTTATTATGGTAATGAATATTTCGCTGCCCCGGTGGCGCAGTGGTCTAAGCGATGGCCTCTGATCATTTGTCCGAACGGGGTCCGGGTTCGAATCCCGGTGAGGCATGGATGTTGTGTTTGTCTTACGGCACTGGCTCTCTCCCTTCCCTGGAACCAGTGACCCTAACTTAGGGACGGGCGACTGCTTATAGCCCATGGAGTTGCTCACGGTGGTCGTTAAACCTCCAATCAAAAAAAAAAAAAAAAAAAAAAAAAGAATGAATATTTCAGCTTCAATTTTTTTCATGCCTGTATGGGTAGAGTAAGGGTCCGAAAAACCCGTTCAAAATCGAGATTTCCCCATAGATATATACAGGAGATTCCAAGGTTGGGCGCATTGGCGTAGTCATCTGATAAAAAGCGACGTCACGCCAGAAGCACAGGGAGAGGGGGCTGGTGATACCTCCTCTTACTTCTAACCTCCTTGGCACATATCCTGTACGTATTGGATCTGGATCAAACCGGTTCTGGCTGGTCTATCACATGATGCTCTGCAGGGAATGACGTAATTCACTGACACTCGGCAAATATTCAAAAAGTTCCGGAACTTTTTGAACGTAGTACTATTTTGTGACTGCAACACTTGATATGTTGAGATCGAATAAATCAGCAACGTTTATTCACAATTAAATATTTTTATTTCCGGACTGCTCTGCTATAGTTTCCCCTAAAAAAAGTTCTGTGAAATGCCATCTGTTCTGATGAAGCCGAGCTAAACGCCCTACGAAACTATAATAATTCAATTCAATTCATTTATTTTGCTGAGCAAAAAAGTGTTACAGATCTTAAATTAAATATTTAACTGTGAGAAAATGTAGCTGATTCATTCTACCTGATAATGTCATCCCAAAAATTCGGCTGTAAAAAAACCTGATAATGTCATCCCTAATAAAAAAAAAAAGCGTTAGGAGCATCATCATCATTGTCAACCATTATCAATCCACTGCTGGACGAAGGTCTCCCCAAGTTTCCTCCACAACGGTCTGTCTTGTGCCTGTCTCCTCCATGTCACCCCTGCATACTTTCGAATTTCGTCCACCCATCTCCCATGTGGTCTTCTTCTGGGTCTTTTCCTGTCCCTTGGAATCCAATCTAAAATTTAGGCTGTCCATCGATGATCTGTCCTTCTGGCAGTATGTCCAGACCATTGCCATTTCAGGGATTTAACTCTGATCATGATGTCTTCCACTCTTGTCATTTTTCGGATCCACGAGTTCCTCTTCTTATCTCTCCTGGTTACACCAACTATGCACCTCTCAATGCTGCTTTGAGTTGTCTGCAGCCTTTGTATGTCTCTTTTAGTTAAGGTCCATGTCTCTGCACCATACGTAAGCACTGGAAGGATGCACTAATCAAATACTTTTCTTTTAAGACATAATGGCATACTGCTCTTGAAAACTATGTTGTTTCTTCCAAAAGCTCTCCAGGCAAGTTTTGTACGCAGATTAATTTCTTCATCAATGTGACCCTCACTTGATATCTGCTGTCCAAGATAAACGCACGTGTCTGTTATCTCCAGCTTTTCTCCATCAATCGATAAATCTTCATTTCTTGTAAAAGCATTGAACATCACTTTTGTCTTCTGAAAGTTCATTTTTAATCCCACTTCTTTACCCTTGTCAGCAAGTTCCTGGATCATAATCTGCAGCTCTGATGGGGTAGTTGCAAAAATGACTACGTCATCAGCAAAACGAAGGTGGGTTAGATAATCTCCATTAATCTTTATCCCCTTGTTTTCCCAGCTCAGCGACTGAAAAACACCCACCAATAAGGCATTAAAGAGCTTCGGAGATATGGTGTCACCTTGTCTCACTCCTTTTCCAATTTTTACGTGTGTTGTATTTTCAAACAGCCGAATCTTTGCACTTGCATTTTCATAGATGTTATTAATAATATTAATGTATGCATCTTCAATACCGCAGGTTTTCAGAGCCATTGTAACTGCTGATGGTTTCACCGAATCAAAGGCTTTTTCATAATCGATAAAAGCCATGCACAATGGAAGTTCATATTCCCTCGCTCTTTCAATTAGTTCTCTCAGTACGTGGATACGATCTATTGTGCTGTAGCCACTCCTGAATCCAGCTTGTTCTCTCGGTTGAGCCATGTCCAGTGTTACCTTCAAGCGGTGTGAAAGAACTTTAGTGAAGATTTTATAAACTACTGATAGGAGGCTGATAGGTCTGTAGTTTCCGAGATCCTCAATGTCACCTTTCTTATGTAGCAGGATCATTGTAGCGGTGTTCCAATCCTTAGGAATCTTTCCTTCATTAAGGCATCGAGAGAAAATTTGGGCGAGTACTGTTTCGATTTCTCCACTTGCTTCTTGTATGATGTCTACAGTAATTCCATCTTCTCCTGGAGCTTTTCCCCGCTTCATGTTCTTGATTGCATGTGCAACTTCTGCTGGAAGGACTGGAGGAACTCTCGTACTGGTATCTTTCGTGATGTCTGGTGTGCATGTATCATCCCTTTCATATAATTTGGAGTAGAAATCTTTCACTCTTGTCAAAATTTCGCCTCTATTTCTTGTTACCAGAACCATCTTCTTTTCTCAGTGCCATAATCTGTTTTCTTCCCTTACTGAGATGTCCCTTTGCTATCTTTAGGCTTTGGTTGTTTTCAATTGCTTTCCTCACTAGTTCACAGTTGAATTTCCTTACGTCTTCAGTGATACTTTTTCTTACTGTCTTGCATAGCTCTATATATTCAAGGAATGTTAGGAGCATACTGTGAGTTATATTTATTCAGTGTATGTAGTATGGGAACCATGAACACAAATCTTCATATCCTTTAACAGGTAGTACGGAATATGGTAACCATGGATACGAATCGTGTACCTGTTTATGTAAGTAGTATGGTAACTATGGATACGAAACTTCATATCTTTTTTTACAGGTAGTATGAGAAACATTGATGCTAATCTTCACATCCTTTAACAGGTTACCATTTCTTCATTCTTCGCAATTTTAGCTTACTTACGTCGTTTTTTTTTTTTTTTTTTTTTTTTTTTTTTTGCGAATTTTATTTTGTAACCTCACAAGGAATATATATTTCTCTCTCTCTCTCTCACTCGTTTTTTTTTTAACTACACTGCTGGCCATCAGTGGCGGCCCGTCAGATGAGGCAATTGAGGCGCCGCCTCACCTGAAATTCCGCAGAACGAGAAGTGAAAGAAAAAAAAAACCTTCTGTCAGTAACAAAGATATAAGAACTTTGCAGGATAAATGAAACACTGAAATTCACATTGTGATTCATGAATTAGGTTAAAGAAAGGCTTTCGAGAAGAGGAATGAATCATTATTTTTTGCAAAGCAGCTGCATGTTTTAAGCGCTTAGAGGCGACCGGCTGAATCGTCTCGATGAGAAGCCGGTTTTGGGAACTGGGGATCAGAGAAGAGCCCTACAGACTGAACCCCCCCCCCTCACCCCCACGGTCCGAGGTCTACCTAAAGAGGTGCCGGACTTTCAGTAAGAGAAAGGAAATTTCTGAGGCGACCCTCCATTTCGCTTAAACTGGAATCGCATCTCCGCTGTTATTGGAGAACCCATGGATTGTGTATCCAATGGGCGCGGGAAAATGAGCAGATGACTCTTGTGAAAAGTGGTTTCACAGGCGATGACGCCGTTCGCCTCTATACGCTTTGGAGTACGATTTCTACGTAGCTTTAACTATTCGTCAGAGTGTATTTGAATCTAACTTTTTGTAGTGTGTTTTCAATTCTCTCTTCTGCGGGTGTTTGCTAGTTCATAGTAATGTTGAGTTTTTCTTTTTTTATTTTGTTATTGTTACTAAACAGCATATTTTGATTTTGGTTGGAAAATATGAATGGCCCAACAAACGACGTGATTCGTGTTCTGGAAGAAATTCCTTTTAAACACTGGAAAGATTATGATAGCAAGGATGTTCTCATATCTGGAAGACCGACACCTATAATAAGTTCAATATCTAAAGATAAGAAGTGCGGCAAATCGTTTTTTAGGTCTTTCAATAAATCATAGTACGAGATTTTCCCCTGGCTTTCTGGTGCTATTACAAGCAAACTCTCTTTTGCTGGTCATGTTTACTTTTGAGCAATAAGAAAAATGTGTGGAATACAACGGGTTATTTTGATCTAAAAAACTTTTCTCGTAGTGCAAAATTGCACGAAAGCTCTAAAGAGCATAGAACTAACCACGTAGGTCTAAAACGAATGAAAAAAAAAACAAACACTATTTCTGATATGCTCAAAGAAAATGCTGCTCTTCATAAAGTCAAGTTTAATGAAAAGGTCAGACTAAATAGGCTTTTTATGGAACATATAATCGATTTAGTTGTCGTTCTAAGCAAGCAAGAACTGCCTTTTCGAGGACATGATGAAACTATTTCCTCATTAAATAAAGGTAATTTCAAGGAAATGTTCCAAATGTTACTTCGTAGGAGCACCCCAGAATTAAAAACACATTTTAAAGAAATACGAAGCTTATTTTCTGGACAATTTAAAACGACACAGAATGATTTAATGGAGTGTATTCATGAATATATAAAAGTCCAAATAAATACCAGATTTGAAGATATGGGAAAGCTCGAGTTTCTGCAGCTAGTTGACAGCTCAAAATACCATAATTATTCAGAGTCATTTCCATCCAGTGCCCTTAACTCTCTCAAAAAAATTTATCCAAACATTTTTACAGACACACAACGACTAAAAAACGAATTAGATTTTTTATATAATGATCACAACTTCAGGGAACTCAGTTTTCAGAAAACCTTGAAAACAATGAAAGAAAACGAGCTGAAAGATGTGTTACCAGAAGCCTACAAATTATTTTCTCTTGTATTGACACTGGCGTCAACAAGTTCTTCTGCTGAAAGGAATTTTTTCTTGTTTGAAGAGAATTAAGACTTACCTCCGTAATACAACGGCACAAGATCGTTTGTCTTTTTTTTTTTTTTTTTATTGGAGGTTTAACGACCACCGTGAGCAACTCAATGGGCTATAAGCAGTCGCCCGTCCCTAATTTAGGGTCACTGGTTCCAGGGAAGGGAAAGAGCCAGTGCCGTAAGACAAACACAACATCCATGCCTGACCGGGATTCGAACCCAGACCCCTTACGGACGAATGATCAGAGGCCAACGCCTTAGACCACTGCGCCAACGGGGCGGCATCGTTTGTCTTCACTCGCTAAAATTTCAATCGAGAAAGAATTGCTGAACCATCTAATGTCCGCTCAACCATTTTATGATCTGATCACAGACAAATTTGCAGCCAAAAAGGATCGCAGAATTGAACTTATTTATAAAAAATAAACTGAAAGCATTCTGTTCGAGACCAAAGCAAATTAATATCGTATTCCTCTGTTTTTAATTCCAGGTTTAAATTATTTTATACTTTTTTTATATAGAAATGTGCTTCCTTAGCTTGACTTCTCCTGTACATAGTTATCACGAGCCTGGACTTCAGTTTGTGACCCGTGCTAAATGCACCTTCACTAATATGCCAATCGAACTGTGACTTTTATTCAAGCTCAAGAAACACTTCGTGAGAAAAAAAATTCTATTCAAATGATTTACTTTGAATTTTTTAAGAAGTGGATCTCCGATTGGCGTTGGGATGTGAGTGACGCATTGACTAGCTAAAGAAACCGCGCAAATTGCGTATTTTCGCTCAAGTGTATTACATAAAAGAATACTGGTGAAATATTTCTTTCTTTGTTGTAAAATTATCGAATAATTGTTTTCATAAAAATATTGTTGCAAAAGTAGCGTTTATTACACACACACACACACACACATATATATAGAGGTATATGTACATTTTTCCTCTAAAATTTTTGGATTTTTTCGTGAAGAAAGACTCCCCACGCCGTATTTCATATATTTCTATAATTTTATTCCATTACTGTTGAATAATATTTGTATATAAGGGCTAAATGACATGGGATGGAGCCCTAAGGGATGGGGTTTACAGCTGTTAATAACAAGGCGCCGCCTAACCTGGACCAATGGCTTAACGAGAGTTCCGAATCTCAGCGGATTTTAATGATTCAGCCGACTCGAACCCCGACTTCAAAGATATCCAATGGGGATACTGCCTTTGACATGAAACTTTTTGAAGGGGGGTTCTGCACTTGTGCTGTATAACTGTGTATAAGTACATATAACAATTGGGGGGGGGGGCGCTTCGACAAATATTTTCCTATTGGTACGTACGCACATCTTGAATATTAATACAAAATGAAGCTAATTTAATAAAATGAAGAAAATGCAATAAATTATAGTTGTTTTAATAAAAATTTAATAAAGCAACTTCTTTGGCCGCTTTGCTTTACTTTCTCTTCTATTATCAAGAAATTGCATTGCTTTCCGAGTTATATAAATATCAAAGAATTTAAATAGGGAAATTATCTATAAAACGTACTTAGAAAAAGCTAACTGTCTCGCTTAATAAGGGGTGCAAACCACGACCCCCCTGCTACGCCACTGATATATATATATATATATATATATTCGTATAACGTTATACGAATTTATATATTTTTCAATAACATATGTTTTACTGTTTTACATTTACATCAAGACCGTTCGCCTCACCAGCATCTTACACCACGAGCCGCCACTGCTGGCCATCCAAAATGCAACACCAAGAAGGAAGCATGCGATTTGCCTGAAATTCGCACCATGCGTCGCCCGCGAAGGGACATGCGAACGATTAGCATTGCAGGGCATATGCAAATCATGTGCACCCGGTACGCCACCGAGATGCACCACAAGAAGGGTATACAGAAGGCGGAGTGAAAGTAATGGAAGTGTGTTGTGCTGCCGGACCTGTGCGTCGCAAGCTTCCTGATGCCTTGTTGCGGAATACAGCAGTCATTCCAGCACGTTTCGGAGTTCGACAGAGGACGAATAGAGGCTTATCGCGACAGCGGTTTATCGTACCGAGACATCGGCGCCCGTGTGGGACGACATCCAGCCACAGTGAGGCGAGTATGGATTCGGTGGGTGCAGGAGAGTCGGACGGACTAACGTGAGCGATTGCCGCAGCAGCGGCACACCACCACACGAGAGGACCGGCATGTTGTGCGGCGAGCATTGACGGCTCGCACCGCCACATCACGAACGTTAGCGCAGGAATTAAGATGTGTTGCGCAACAACCTATGTCAACACTTATCGTTCGACGTCGTCCGCAGGAGCGGGGACTTGTCACACGGCGCCCACTGCTTCGATTACCTTTGACGTTACACCACCGGTGAGTACGGCGGCAGTGGGCCGTTGAACGCCGCATCTGGACTACTGAATGGCACGACATTGTCTTCTCCGACGAATCCCGCTTCTGCCTATAACATCACGATGGTCGAATCCGCGTGTGGCGGCGAGAGACTGTATGACACCTGAATTATGTATCGCCATACCGGTCCGTTGCTTGGCGTTGTGGTTTGGTGCACAATTGGATATGACACCCGCACCCCTCTGGTACGCATGCCGGTACACTCAACAGCCACCGCTGCATCTCCGATGTTTTGGAGCTTGTAGTCCTCCCTTACCTGCAGGACCTGCCAGCGGCCACGTTTCAACAGGACAATGCGCGCCCGCACGTGGCACGCATCGTGCAACAATGCCGCCCTGGTGGCGTAGTGGTCTAAGGCGCTGGCCTCTGATCGTTCGTCCGTAAGGGTCCGGGTTCGAATCCCGGTGAGGCATGGATGTTGTGTTTGTCTTACGGCACTGGCTCTCTCCCTTCTCTGGAACCAATGCCCCTAAATTAGGGACGGGCGACTGCTTATAGCCCATTGAGTTGCTCACGGTGGTCGTTAAACCTCCAAACGAAAAAAAAAATATCGTGCAACAATTCTTCACGGCCCACCAGGTGTCGCTGCTGCCGTGGCCCGCCTGTTCTCCCGATATGTCGGCCATCGAACACTTCTGGTCGCTGATCGGCAACCAAGTGGCCCGGCAAAGCACCATCCGCGGCTTCGCCTGATGAATTGTGGCAACGTGTGGAAGCAGCCTGGACCGACATATCCCAAGCCCACATTCAAAGCCTCTTTCGTTTGATGCCGCGGCGTGTAGTGGCCGTTATTGCCAGACATGGGGGCCAAACGAACTATTGATGTCTGCGTGTTCCGCAAGTCACACGGGCCTGTAAGCTCTATCGTTTCATCTTTGTATCTGTTATGTGTCCAGTAAATCTGACTTTGCTATCTCGTGTCCTTCTTGGTGTTGCATTTTGGGTGGCCAGCAGTGTATTATCACAAAAATGGCGTCTTTCTACTACGCTCTTAGACACTTGCTCAGAGGACTTCCTCCATTTTCCAGAAATACAAACACCAAATTTAACAAAAAATTAATTTTATATAACAAAATTTCTGTGAATTCGAGAAATTCACATACATTTATCCAAGTTCCCTAAAATCTTAGATGGTTGCACCCGCTAAATTTTGTAACTTCTTAATGCTTAAATATTTTTCAGAGGGCGGAAGGGGGGAAGGCTCAAAGAAAAGTTGGGAGGGCTGATATTTCATCCCAACTAGTGCTCGAAATGGGCTGGTATACGCCGGTATGGCATACTGGCACTTCTATTTTCCTAGTATTTCATACCGGCACTTTTTAAACCCGGAATTAACATCCTCATCATCATTGACGACCATTATCAATCCACTGCTGGACGAAGGTCTCTCCAAGCCTCTTCCACAACGGGCTGTCTTGTGCCAGTCTCCTCCAATGTCACTCCCGCATACTTTCGAATTTCATCCACCCATCTCCCATGTGGTCTTCTTTTGGGGTTTTTTTCCTGTCCCTTGGAATCCAATCTAAAATTTCGGCTGCTAATCGATGGTCTGTCCTTCTGGAAGTATGTCCAGCCCATTGCCATTTCAGGGATTTAACTCTGATCATGATGTCTTCCACTCTTGTCATTTTTCGGATCCACGAGTTCCTCTTCTTATCTCTCCTGGTTACACCAAGCATGCACCTACCTCTCCATGCTTTTTTGAGTTGTCTGCAGTCTTTGTATGTCTTTTTTAGTTAAGGTCCACGTCTCTGCACCAAACGTAAGCACTGGAAGGAAGCATTGATCAAACACTTTCCTTTTAAGACATAATGGCATATTGTTCTTGAAAATTATACTGTTTCTGCAAATATATATCACATCATCATCAACCATTATTATCAATCCACTACTGGATGAAGGTCACCCCAAGTTTCTTCCACAACGGACTACCTTGCCCCAATGTCCTCCATGCCGCAAGTGATTGCTTTCGAATTTCATCCACCCATCTCCCATGTGGTCGTCTTCTGGGTCTTTTCCTGTCCTTTGGAATCCAGTCTAAAATTTCGGTTGTCCATCGGTGGTCTATTCCTCTGGCAAAATGTCCAGCCAATTGTCATTTCATGGATTTTACTCTGATCATGATGCCTTCCACTTGTCATTTTCCATACCCATGAGTTCCTTTTCTTATCTCTCCTGGTTACACCAAGCATGCATTTCTCAGTTGTCTGCAGTCTTTGTACATCTTTTTTAGTTAAGGTCCACGTATCTGCTCCATACGTAAGAACTGGAAGGATGCATTGATGAAACACTTTTCTTTTAAGTCATAATGGAATATTGCTCTTAAAAATTGTACTGTTTCTTCCAGAAGCTCTCCAACAAGTTTTATACGTCGATTAATTTTTTTATCAATGTGACCTTTGCCTGATATCTGCTGTCCAATGTAAATATAGGTAACGGTTATTTCCAGTATTTCCCCATCAATCGACAAATCCTCAATACTTGTAAAAGCCTTTTATATCAGTTTTCTCTCCTGAAAGTTCATTTTTAATCCCACTTCTTTACTCTTGTCAGCAAATTCATGGTTCATACTCTGCAGTTGTGAATGGGCAGTTGCGAAAATGAATATGGCATCAGCAAAACGAAGATGAGTTGAATAATCTTCATTAATCTTTATTCATTGGTTTTCCCAGTTCAATGATTGAAAGGCATTTTGCAATGAGGCATTAAAGAGTTTGGGAGATATGGTGCCATCTTGTCTCACTCTCTTTCCAATTTTTATTGGGGCTGTATCCTTATATAACCGAACCTTTGCACTTGCATGTTCACAGATGTTATTAATAATGCTAATGTATGCATCTTCAATACCGCAGGATTTTAAAGCCATTGTAACTGGTGATAGTTTCACGGGATCAAAGACCTTTTATAGTCAATAAAAGCCATACATAATTGGAGTTCATATTGTATATATACAATCAAACCTCGATTTAAGGAATTTCAAGGGACCTTGTACGTAAAATCGCAGAATTCACTAAATCGAGGAAGCGTTTCGAATGAAACATTCCAATTAAGCTAGTGTTCATAACAGAAGACGCAAGCAGCTGAGTTCTTTTTCAGTGAAATTTAAATTATGTATAATACTTTTAATTTTGCAATTTATTATTAAAACTGATATAATACGTACACATTTACTTTTAATATTAAACACATAATTCGAAGATGTTAGATTTCAATATCTAGCATCAAAATTTAAGGGTACTTTAAATTTGCGAGAAAAATGCGATAGTTGATTTTTCCAGTGTTTTATCTGACTGCTTCTTGAATAACGATTTCAGTATTATGAACTGCATGAAACAGAACATCAATTAGTATTAATTAACTTGTAAAAACAGAGTATGTGTTGATTACCTTTTTTCACTGTAGAAAAGAAATGTTTTACAGAAGATTGCTTATTTTTTCCCTGAACGTTTAGCTTTATGAATTGCATCTTCAATTTTATGAAGTGCATGAAAAGCATCATCATTAATATGGAAGCGCATGAAGTAGTTTTCAACACGTTCTATACCGTTAGCAGCATCACTGAAGCAGCTAACTTCCAGTTCTGCTTCATTTTCTTCATCAGAATCTGAGGCATTTGTTCCGATCTGTTAATCCAAAATATCATCAAGGGATTGCATTTGCCAGTGTGACGTACATTCTAAATTAACTTTCATTTTTAGTTTCTTTCCCTATGCAAATTTGAGTTTGTTCTGCTTATACTTCCAAACTTAATATGACATTTTTTCCCTCAAACGAATATTGTTGGCAACACACTTGAGGTATGAATGAACGTGACGCATGAATATATGAGATAAGAACGATAGATAAAAAGAACGAGATAAGAGTTGCTCGGGTGTGTTGAATGTGTGGTGGATATTGATTTCTTCCGTTATACCTGGAAGGGCGATATCTATGCTACTGAAATTCGTGCTGGGACCCATAAAAGAATTCCCGTAAGTTGACTTCTGTCTTATGCTTCGTCTGGCCGTAATCATTCAATTAGGAACTATAGCATCGTATTCATATCTAACGATTTAGAATTAACGTAAAAACGACAATATTTCAGCACGAAAAGAATTTACGTTATACCAGGTACGCACATTTGCGTCACAATCAACATAATCGGAAAGTAAAATACATGATGAGGCAATTTCGTTCCATTCTGCAAGATCGTCATCCGCAAAATTACCAGCAGGATTTTCGGCATTGGATCCACTTTCTTCTTGTTCACAACCTGAAAAGCCTACTTTGTTAAAGCAGTTTTTAATGGTATTTCTCGTAACTGCATTACACGATTGTCGCACGAAATGCATTGCATCGAGAATGTTAACTTTATTTCAGATGCATCATCTTTTGCATCGATAACGGAAAGTACTTTTCCTATGAGAAGCTTTCGGTAATGGGCTTTTAAAAGACCCAATGACACCCCAGATCCAGAGGTTGTAATTCACTAGTACAATTTGCTGGGGGAATAATGAGTATTTTTCAGAGTTTACCTGAGGATGCGCAGCACATTGATCAATGAATAAGGGGACTTTTCTCTTTTTTGCCTACATTTGAGTATCCAAGGCTTCTACATAATTTTTGAATAAAGCTACAGTAACACACGACTTTTTATTTCCTTCATATTTGGTGTGCAAAGATTTCACATTTTTGAAGCAACGTGGCTTAGTAGATTTGCCTATAACTAATGGCTGCAATTTTTCTAATCCGTCTACATTGGCAGCTAAAACAGTGATTCTGTCTTTTGATTTTTTTCCCCCATGGCAGCTGTCATTTCGAAAACACAGTGTTTTATCTGACTGCAGGTTATAAAACAGTCCAGTTTCATCAGCATTAAACATGTCACACAGAATTTACCCTTCAATAATTTGTGGCAGCTCTTAATGTTTTCACGTTTGTGCCGTAACGGGATCAACACATTTGCTTTCGCCGGATAGAGTTCTATATACACTGAAGAGCAATTGAATTAGAGACAGCTGGCGTTATGCAAATGTGGCGCTGTGGGCGTCCCTGTAAACGGAAACGGCATGACGTATGCAGCGATTCTACAATATAAGGAGTAATGCGGCGGGAATCAGTAAGAGTCGGACGCAGTATGGGTAAGACGAAATATCTAAGCGCATTTGATCGTGGGCATATTGTCGGGTCCCAACGAATGGGTCACTCTATCTCGGAAGTCGTGCACGCACTGGGATTTTCACGAGCCACTGTGTCACGTGTGCACCGTGAGTACATCGAATCCGGTAAAAACACCCCTGCAAGGGCCAACTGCCGTGGATAACAGCGTGTGGATGAGCGGGGTCATCGTCGGCTAGCTCGCATTGTAACAGCGGATAGACGGGCCACGGTGCAAGAAATCACTCGGCAGTTTAACGCTGGTGCACAAAAACGTGTAAGCAGACACACCATCCATAACCATCTCCTCGCTATGGGGTACAGAAGCCATCGTCTCACGATGGTACCGCTGCTGACCGCACATCACAGGGTGCAAAGATTAGAATGGGCGCGGGAACATCGCCACTGGACCCTAAACATGTGGGAAAATGTTACCTGGACTGATGAGTCGAGATTCACGTTGGTACATGCGGATGGCAGGATACGAGTACGGCGCAAACCACATGAAGTGATGGATCCTTCTTGCCAGCAGGGTACTCTTCAAGCTTTTGGGAGTGGCATTCTCGTCTGGGGATTGTTTACGTGGACTGAAAGGGGACCCCTGTTACGTGGGACATCGTCCCTCACAGGCCTACGTTACCGGGATATCCTGGACGACCATTTGCTCCCGTTTGTGCGTTTTCAACATCCCACTGGGGACCTCATCCTGCAACAAGACAATGCACCGTGCCATCGCTCCCGAATTGTATGCGAATGGTTGGACGAACACTCCACCGACGTGTCCTCGCTTCCTTGGCCAGCTAGGTCACCTGACCTCAATCCCATCGAGCACATCTGGGATGCTATCGAGAGAGATGTTCAAGGCTCTTAATCCCCTCCATCAAATCTTCGTGAACTGTGGGAACTTGTTCAGGGGTCGTGGTTCCGTATGGCTTCCCAACGCTTCCGGCGTTTTGTCGAGTTATAACGAAGTAAATTTTTCCGTCATTTTCATCCGCGCCAGGATTCGAACCCGGATCCCCTCATTCCGGAATAAGTCACTCTACCAATTGAGCTACGCGGACGTTTTATTCTGATTCCTATCTGCCTTTATGTCGTGTGCGTCCTTCTGGCAGGTACGTCACATCTCCTGGTACGTTACATCATCTCCCCATATTTTTTTTCTGAAGTGCTGGAGAAGGGATTCTCTTATTTTTCCTATCTCGCGGTGTGGAAAGAACATCACACCATTGCGAGATTTTTTGAACGGTAGGGTCATCCGGATAGTTCGGGCGCCATTATAACGAAGTAAATTTCTCCGTCATTTCTAGTCTACGCCGGGATTCGAACCCGGGTCTCCTCATTCCGGAATAAGTCACTCTACCAATTGAGCTACGCGGACGTTTTTTTCTGATTGCTATCTGGCTTTAAATCGTGTGCGTCCTTCTGGCAGGTACGTCACATCTCCTGGTACGTTACAGAGTCCATGCCGAGACGAATCGAAGCCGTCATCAGGGCGAAAGGCGGTGCTGCACGTTACTAGACAGGTATCTGTAATTCAATTGTTCTTCAGTGTACTATGTTATATCTTTGGTTAAAACGGTCCATTCATCCATTTGATGCGGTGAATTCTTTATATGAAGTCGTTGGGCAAGTTCAACTGTTTTTTTCCTCAAAAGTGATCCCCTAACCGGCAAATTACCAGCCAGTGTTTGTTGGAACCAAGTGACGAGAGCGTTTTCCAACTCGCTCAGAGGCGATGCTTTCCTAGATTTCCTTTTACTCGAAAATTGCCCACACTTTGATGCACAGCTTTCGATTTTTTTCTGTTTTCCCCTATGGTACACAACGTGCACTTGGAAATTCCGAGTTTCTCTGCTACATCAGTCAGTAATCCTGGGTTCGCGTCAAGCGGCGACAAAGTCTCCATTTTTTCACTGATTAAAAATTTTTCGCTTCTTTTTCTTTTCTTTTTCTTTTTTTTTTTTTCTGCAATCTTTCATTTTTTTTAAATGCTGTCACAAAAGGCATTTATGCAAACTACAGTGATCAGTGAATTTACTTCTAACTTTTCTAGTGAATTTACTTCTAACTTTCTATTTGCATCAAAACTTTATCCGTAAACGAGCTGTGTTGTTTAATTTGACCAGTAGATTTAACACTGAAAAGAAAAGAAGAAGTGAAATTTGGGGAAGAATTCCAGAGGTTCAGGAATGGGTACGTACAATGTGCGTCCCCTGACTTCACAGAAAGCTATTTTTCTGTGTGTAGTTGAAAACAAGAATCCCCATGGCACTCTAGATTTCCTCCCTACACCGCCTTTCTTTTTCCTGTTTCCCACACTTGCAGAAAAACATTGCGCTCCTTTGGAGCTTGTTGGTCATTTTCCTGTAAGAAGCTTATGAAGCGTAAGTTACGCTTGATAGTCGGAGGAAAGGTGAACTGATTATGACTCCATCAAGCTGTCTCACATATGGTGTTCTTTGAAACGCTAGTTAACGGCATGCGTAAAATTTTCCTGTTACGCGAGGTTCTCTTTCTAGCAAACTTTTAACGTGAAAACACTGGTTAACATAGTTTGGTGGTTTAAAAAACAAAAAAATGTTCGCAAAATTGAGAAAATGTGTTCGTTTACGGCATTAATTTCAATGTGGTTTCGTCCGGACCATAAAAAAGGTACGTAAAATCGCGAAATTCGTTAAATAGGGGTTTGACTGTATATACTGTATATATATATATACACACACACACACAGTCGAGTCACATTATTGTGACAACCTCCTACTTTTAACGTCAACAGCGCGTAGCCAATGAAAGAAGGCACGTGTCGTGAGCTGGCTTGGAGGGTATATAAAGTTTGCTATAGGCAATCTGAAAACATATCACTCGTTGCTGTCACGGATAAAAGGAGCAATTTATCAGATTTGCAAAGAAGGGATGATTATCGGCTTTCGGTCCAAGGGTGACAGTATTTCTTTAACAGCGCAGTTTTTCAACTGTTCGCGTTCAGCTGTGGTTAAAGTGTATCGTGATTGGAGAAATGACACCATTGCGAATAAGCGACGTAGAAACTGCGGAGCACCACGTGCCATTGATGTGAGAGGTGAACGTTGGCTTCGAAGGTGCGTGAGGGCCTATCGACACAATATAGTGGAGCAACTCACTGGCCGAATGAACCAAGGGGCTACCGGAAGTGTGTCCAAAACGACAATTCAGATATCCCTGCTGCGTATGGAGCTCCGATGCAGACAGATGGTCACTGCATCAATGCTAACGAAGGTGCATCGGCAGAAAAGGCTTACATTTGCACGGCAGTATCGGAATTGGACCTTCGCTAATTGGTAAATGATTGCCTTCTCCGATGAGTCGCATATTCTGTTGCATCGAACGGATGGATTTTTGCGTATAAAGCGAGAAACATCGGAGAACAAACACTCATCATCCATTGGTGGCAGAACACAAGCTGTTGGGGGCAGCGTTATGGTCTGGAGAATGTTTTTGTGGCATTCTCTGTGTCCACTCATACCTGTGGTAGGTACTGTGGACAGAATTCGTTATGAATCCATCCTTGCAGACTACGTGCACCCATACGCGCTATAATTGTCTTTCCTGGGGCAGATGGGATATTCCTAGAACGACAATGCGAAGTGTCACACATTTAGAAATGTTCAAGAGTGGTTGGAAGAGCACGAAGAAGGCTTCAAAGTACTTCCCTGGCCCCTAATTCTCCTAGACGTAGACCCAATTGAGCATCTGTGATACCACCACGGTCGTGTTGTTTGCTCTATGGATCCTCCAACCACGCACCATCCAGCAGCTGTCAGATGCACTGCAGTCATCACAGCTCTACAACACTGTGAGAATCTTCCAGTACCTTATTGAATCACTCCCAGCCGGTTTAGCTGCTGTCCGCGCTGAACACGGCTGTTACTCTGGATATTAGCTGGTGGTCATAATAATGTGACTCGACCGTGTATATATACAGTACAATTTTCAAGAGCAATATGCCATTATGTCCTAAAAAAGAGTGTTTAGTCAATGCATCCTTCTAGTTCTTACGTATGTAGCAGATACATGGACTTTAACGAAAACAGATGTGCAAAGGCCGCAGGCAACTGAATGAAGCGTGGAGAGATGCATATTTGGTGTAACCAGGAAAGATAAGAACAGGAACTTCTTATTATCTTTCTTTCTGGTTACATGTTCCCAGAGGATCAGGAAAATGACAAGGGTGGAAGACATCATGATCAGAGTAAAATCCTTGAAATGGTAATGGACTGGACACATTGCCAGAAGAACGGACCACCGATGAGCAACCAAAATTGTAGACTGGATTCCGAAGGATAGAAAAAGACGCAGAAGAAGACCGCATGGGAGATGGATGGATGACATTCGAAAGCATGCCGGAGTATCATCGAGGAGACAGGCTCAAGACAGACAGTTTTGGGAGAAACTTGGGGAGACCTTCATCCAGCTGTGGATTGATAATGGTTGACAATAATGATGATGATGATTATGATGATGATGATATATACACTCATCGTCAAAAAAATAGTTACACCCAGAAGGACGCATCGAATTGCAACGATATTCGGGAGGAAGGTAAAAGTTACCAGGAACAATAAATGATTAAACATTGAGATTGATAAAGGCAATATTTATTGAGCTACTCGCCAATCAGTAGTGTTTCTCAGTACAGCGTCGGGCCGCCATGTTTGCTTACACAGCAGTCAAGATAACTGTGACGGCCCAACCTGCAACCATCTCTTTGCCCGGCCCAAGATAGGTCGAAACCCTGCAGGAAGAACTGTCTTAAGCGTGTTGTCATTCTTAAATTAAGTTAAGCAACTAGTGACAGTGCACAAATTTTACAACGCAAATTTAAGGTTTAACAGTTTAATAGAATTCTAAATCATTATCTACAAATTTTTACAACTTCTACAAAAGGTAAAGAATGGTTTTACCTTGAAATGGCCAGTCGGCAGAGAAAACGCTTACGAACACCAACATAATCATGACTACACATACCAGTCCTTGAGCAAAAGAAAAGTCCTTCCACAATATGAACACAACACGAACGTCACGAAGGAGGCCAGAAAACACAATAGATGAGGACAGCCCATACGTCCACCGGTCCGCAGCATCACTAGCAGGAACTCGGCATAGACACTCCGGCATTGTTTCCCCAGCAGGCAGAAGAATTAACGATGAACATCCAGCCAACGCTCGACCAGTTCCACGAATGAAGTTAAACATGGCCGCCCCGGTGGCTCAGTGGTCTAAGGCGTTGGCCTCTGATCGTTCGTCCGTAAGGGGTCCGGGTTCGAATCCCGGTTAGGCATGGATGTTGTGTTTGTCTTACGGCACTGGCTCTCTCCCTTCCCTGGAACCAGTGACCCTAAATTAGGGACGGGCGACTGCTTATAGCCCATTGAGTTGCTCACGGTGGTCGTTAAACCTCCAATAAGCCGCCCCGGTGGCGCAGTGGTCTAAGGCGCTGGCCTCTGATCATTCGTCCGTAAGGGGTCCGGGTTCGAATCCCGGTCAGGCATGGATGTTGTGTTTGTCTTACGGCACTGGCTCTCTCCCTTCCCTGGAACCAGTGACCCTAAATTAGGGACGGGCGACTGCTTATAGCCCATTGAGTTGCTCACGGTGGTCGTTAAATCTCCAATCAAAAAAAAAAAAAAAAAAAACCTCCAATAAAAAAAAAAAAAAAAAGTTAAACATGCATGGAGAACCGTTGCATCATTAGCAGGGAATCAGCATAGACATCCCATCGCTGTCTCCTCAGCAGGCAGAAAAACTAACGAGGAAAATTTAGTCAACGCTTGACCGGATCCACGAATGAAGTTGATGGGGCATTGAGGTCCATAGCACACTAGCAGGACACCCCGGCGTGGTCTCCACAGCAAGCAGACGAATTAACCAGGAACATCCAACCAACGCTTGACCAAATCCACGAATGATGTTGAATATGCATGGAGATCCGTAGCATTGTTAACAGAGGCTCAGCATAGACATCCCGACGCTATCCTGTCATACATCAGCAGGCTTCTCCACAGTCAGCCTGAACCAGCGCCCAAAGAAACGTTACAGGCAACAAAACTCTCATCATAACATTCAGTAATGATCCAGAAGAGGGAGAGCGAGAGCAAAAAAGCGAAACGATTTTTTTATTTATTTTTTATTTTAGTAAGACAATGAGGCCTATAGACTAAGCTTTGTGCCTCACAGCAACTAGTTGGCCATGCGGAAATAGCTAAAATATCTCCTGATCACTAAAACTCTTGAAGATGCACCACCAGCCACGGAGGAGAACCTCCTTGCGACCAGCACGTGAAGTCACAGTAGCAGCACAAAAGTCCATCAAAGGGGCACGCTCATGAGAAGGAAGGTTAGAAATGGAGCGTCCTCACGGAGAAACGTCTTTAGAGAGTAATAAATTTCTCCAAGGCCCGAACTTTACGTTTTGCCACGGAAGCGAAACGAATCTGTAGTACGTGTTCTTTTATCTTCCCTTAGAACAAAAGAGCCGAAGGTTACACATTCCAATAATATGCAAATGACCAAGAAAGGATAGTGACCGAAGAAGGAGAACTCCAAGGAAGCATCTTGAAGCCTTTAGATTCCCTCCTATGCTCGTCTCAGATACCCGTAATGGGACACGTCTCAGCATGCAGTTGTACAGGTTCCCAATGATGTCCTGCGATAATCCATTCCATGCAGCTTGAATCTTCTCCCGCAGTTCCTACAGGTTGTGTGGTATGGGTAAAGTGTGGATAGCGTGTCCAATAGCATCCCACACATTTTCAATCGGCAATAGGTCTGGCGATGCGGCTTGCCATAGCAGAGTGTGTTGAAGGCAGGCTCTCGAGACAGCAACAGTATGCGGAGAAGCGTTGTCCTATTGGAAAATCGCACCGGAGTGAGCGTTCAGAAAAGGTAGGGCAGCTGCACGACGTAGGACTACACGCACGCAGACCGTTACGACGATTGCCCTTAACACCATTGCATCGTCGCCAAAGACTGCAATAGTGTCGTATCAGACTGTCATGGAGCCATGCACAATGGCAGCGGGTGATCTTCAGTGACGAGTCTAGCTTTTGTCTTGGAGGAGGCGATCAATGAATACATGTGTGGAGGCACCGTGGTCAGCGCCAAAATGAACGATTTGTTGTCGAGCGTCACACGTTCAGCAGCCTGGTGTTGTGCTGTGGGGTGCAATTGCCTACGATGCCAGATCACCTTTAGTGTTCATTGCAAGTACTTTGACATTCCAACTTTACGTTAATGAGGTTCTGCAAACAGTGTGAATAGTACTGAGAAGCAGGGCCGGATGGAGCTCTTGCGCGGCCCTGGGCGAAATTTCATTGCGGGACCCAGAGCAAAATTTCATTGTGGGCACTAAAAAATAAATCTCATATTTTAATAAAGTCGTTTCTGAAAATTATCGTTCGTGAGGAAGACACACGAACACTACCGTAAAGGCAAAACGATTATCTCAAAGAAGTATTTGCTTTAAGCTTAAGAAAAAGACCAAAATACGGACTGAAAGTTCAGAGAGAGAGAGAGAGAAGACAAACAGAAATAAAGAGAGGAGGGAAGACAGAAAGAGAAAAAGAGGGAAAGAAATAGAGAGGGAGAAATACTCGTGCCTGTATAGTAGATACTATAACGAAGTAAATTTCTCCGTCATTTTTGGTCTACGCCGGGATTCGAACCCGAGGCCGCTTATTCCGGAACAAGTCGCTCTACCAACTGATCTACGCAGACGTTTTATTCTGATTCCTATCTGCCTTTATGTCGTGTGCGTCCTGCTGGCAGGTACGTCACATCTCCCCCCCGAAAGAGGGCCGGGCCCACGGCTCAGCCGTGACCATGAATCGTTGCAGGCAGCCATCCACTGTAGAACGTGCACTTGAGAACTCCCAGTCAATCTGCTGTGTGGAATGCAACATCACACATTTTTATTTTTCGAAGCGCTGGAGAAGGGCTGGAGAAGGAATTCTCTGATTTTTCCTGTCTCGCGGTGTGGAAATAACATCACACCAATGCGAGATTTTGAACGGCCGGGTCATCCGGATAGTTCGGGCGCCATTATAACGAAGTAAATTTCTCCGTCATTTTTGGTCTATGCCGGGATTCGAACCCGAGGCCGCTTATTCCGGAACAAGTCGCTCTACCAACTGAGCTACGCAGACGTTTTATTCTGATTCCTATCTGCCTTCATGTCGTGTGCGTCCTGCTGGCAGGTACGTCCCAATACCTGTTGTGATTAGTACTGAGAAGGAGCAGTTTACTAATCGTCAGGCTCGTGCCTGTATTGTAGATACCTGTTGTGATTAGTACTGAGAAGGAGCAGTTTACTAATCGTCAGGCTCGTGCCTGTATGGCAGATGCGTGTTGTGATTAGTACTGAGAAGGAGCAGTTTACTAATCGTCAGGCTCGTGCCTGTATGGTAGATACCTGTTGTGATTAGTGCTGGGAAGGAGCAGTTTGCTAATCGTCAGCCTAGTGCCTGTATGGTAGATACCTCTTGTGATTAGTACTGAGAAGGAGCAGTTTACTAATCGTCAGCCTCGTGCCTGTATGGTAGATATCTGTTGTGATTAGTACTGAGAAGGAGCAGTTTACTAATCGTCAGCCTCGTGCCTGTATGGTAGATACCTGTTGTGATTAGTGCTGGGAAGGAGCAGTTTACTAATCGTCAGCCTCGTGCCTGTATGGTAGATACCTGTTGTGATTAGTACTGAGAAGGAGCAGTTTACTAATCGTCAGCCTCGTGCCTGTATGGTAGATACCTGTTGTGATTAGTACTGAGAAGGAGCAGTTTACTAATCGTCAGGCTCGTGCCTGTATGGTAGATACCTGTTGTGATTAGTACTGAGAAGGAGCAGTTTACTAATCGTCAGCCTAGTGCCTGTATGGTAGATACCTCTTGTGATTAGTACTGAGAAGGAGCAGTTTACTAATCGTCAGCCTCGTGCCTGTATGGCAGATACCTGTTGTGATTAATACTGAGAAGGAACAGTTTACTAATCGTCAGGCTCGTGCCTGTATGGTAGATACCTGTTGTGATTAGTACCGAGAAGGGCCGAGCACAAGCCTAAGCTGGGCTCGGGATGCCGGGATGAATAAGTTTTACTACGGTTTGGGCTCGGACGAGCTCGCCTTCTGAATTTCCTTGTTCTTCCTAAACTTCCTTTTTTTTCTTCTTAACCGTGGTTTTGTATCATTTAGCATTTAGCATATGAAAATTTATCACTCTTTCTAGTTGGTAAAGAGAATCCAGCCGCCTCGGTGGCGCAGTGGTCTAAGCGAAGGCTTGTGACCATTGGTCCGAGATGGGTCCGGGTTCGAATCCCGGTGAGGCATGTATGTTGTGTTTGTCTTTCAGCAGCCTTCCCTTTAGCCAGTGGCCCTAAATCAGGGACAGGCGACTGCTTATAGCCGACTGAGTTGCTATAGGTGGTCGTTAAATCCACAATGGGGGGGGGGAGAGAATCCTTGAACAACTAGGTCTTGGTAGAAAGTAGGAAATGGGGAGGGTTTATGTATTATGGGTTTTAGGAGCAAATGTCATAGGCCACGTATAAATAGATTTCTACGGAGAAGGAAAAGTTTTCTTCAAGAACTGTAGATTCTAGTTAGCAGATACAATTTTGAATTTTCGTGTCCTCCCCCGACGAGGTCGCTTCCTGTGAGTTTCATTGAGCAGCGTACGGACACTGCAGCCCAATCCGATTAAAGAAAGCTGTAATGCTATACTATAGAAACAGATAGATGTCATTTCCCCACTCGCCAGTTCAGAAAGGCTTAAGTTAACTGCAGAGAAAGGAGAGAGTGGAAGTCTGGAAAATGAGATTTTTATTATAACATACGACTCACATAAATCTAAAATTTCGTTTAATGGCGTATATGCAACACTAAATATATACCTAGCTTTTGCACTCGTCTGGGAGGCTTCGTCTGGGCTTAATTCATTATGGGGGTTCAAGTTCTTAAACCAAGGACTCCTAAAACCCGAAATAACAGCAGTTTAAAATAATGTGGATTTATAACATATTTCCCCAAATTCTTTTTCAGGTTCAAAAACCTTATCAAAAAGTATGGAATAAATGTAGCCATTAAATTTTCTACATCTATATACGACACTGTGAAAAAAATCAGAACAGTATCGTAGCAAGTCCTTATTTGGGAGGTCGAGGCTTCAATTTACGTCCCTTCGAGTTCCACTCAACTAATACGTGGTTTTCACTTTTCCAGACACCACCTTTATAGGAAAGTATTAGGATCGTTCAAAATTCGCACTTCAGGTTCTTGACGTAATTTGATTAAAAATGTCTAAAACTAGGTAAATACCCAAGAACCACATGCTGTAAGTACCGAGTAAAGCGTAAACATTATGTGAACGCCGACAACACAACACTCCACAGAAATGCAGAACGAAAATCAAAACAACGCAGGACGGATGAGTATCGGATAGTGAACGTAATAGGAAGAAACTTTAGGGGTAGGGCTTGGAAAAATTCCGTTTTAAAGTTAAACGCTCAGAAAACTTTCTGCGAAAGAGCACAAATAACTAATTATCTCTTCATCCCAGACGTGTTCGGAAATGTCAGGGAGGTTAGGGACATCAGCATATTGTTTTCTGCGCCTCCATTCACTTTGAACTCGTCCCTTCGAGTTCAAAATTACGTCCTTTCGAGTTCCACTCAACCAATACGTGGTTTTCACTTTTCCAGACACCACCTTTATAGGAAAGTATTAGGATCGTTCAAAAATCGCACTCCAGGCTCTTGACATAATTTCATTAAAAATGTCAAAAGCTAGGTAAATACCCAAGAACCACATGTTGTAAGTACCGAGTAAAGCGTAAACATTATGTGAACGCCGACAACACAAAACTCCACAGAAATGTAGAACGAAAAACAAAACAGCGCAGGACGGATGAGTATCAGATAGTGAACGTAATAGGAAGAAACTTTAGTGGTAGGGCTTGGAAAAATTCCGTTTAAAGTTAAACGCTCAGAGAACTTTCTGCGAAAGAGCACAAATAACTAATTATCTCTTCATCCCAGACGTGTTGGGAAAGGTCATGAAGGTTAGGGACATCAGCATATCGTTTTTTACGCCTCCATTCACTGTTTTGAAAAATTCCCTTCATGGATATGAGATGTTCAGACCTCATAGTGTATGTTACTCTGTACCCTGATTAACTTCTTTTTTTTTTTTTTTTTTTATTGGAGGTTTAACGACCACCGTGAGCAACTCAATGGGCTATAAGCAGTAGACCGTCAATAATTTAGGGTCACTGGTTCCAGGGAAGGGAGAGAGTCAGTGCCGTAAGACAAACACAACATTCATGCCTCACCGGGATTCGAACCCGCACCCCTTTTGGATGAATGATCAGAGGTCACCGCTTAGCCCACTGCGCCACCCGGGCGGCCCTGATTAACTCCAAGGAATACTGTATGAGACTAACTGAAGTCTTTAAAAGGAAAATACTGAAGGGTGTAACTTTTTTTTAGTGACATTTTTATTTTTTACGTCCCCCAGAGTATGAATTTACGCCCCTGGAATGACTATTCTGGGAGGGCAACCGCCCTCCTTGCCCTTCTGGTAGCTACGACCCTGCATCAGAACCTGGTGTCGGGTAACCACTGGACTTTGTTCTTTAATAAAGTTACATTTATACTATAATTCAATGAGTCAGGAAACGGAAGAGTAATTCAATTACTGTGAGACTGTTTTCATTAAAACCACTGTACTTTACACTTCAATAAAAGTACATTTTTATCTAATACACAATTACTTATTCACTTTGGTGTAATAACCAAGTAAGTCCACCCTAGTTTTTTCTTTCCCTGGAATTAATTTTTTTTTTTTTTGCAATACGTTATTGGAATTTATTTCTAATAACATTGGCAATTGCAATTAAGTATGATTCAAGAATTTTCTATTCATATATTTTGCTCTTTTGAATTTTTTTTTTTTTTTATGATCGAAGGTTTAACGACCACCGTGAGCAACTCAATGGGCTGTAAGCAGTCGCCCGTCCCTGATTAAGGACGACAGGTTCCAGGGAAGGGAGAGAGCCAGTGCTCTCTCCCTTCCCTGAACCTGTCGTCCGGGATTCGAACCCAGACCATTCACGGACGAATCATCATAAGGAAGTGCTTAGACCACGGCGCCACCGGGGCGTCCTTGAAACCTTGGCATTTTGGACTTACATAGTTTCTGCGCCCAGCCCTTCTATTCCAATCCCAATGCTAAACATCCAGTGCCGTGATTTTCTAAGAATGTAACTCGAAGATGGATCCCTAAAACCATCCCTGGAAGTCTTGTTTGTTTTTATTGTTTTTTCTTAGGGGAAGGGGAGTTGTTGCCCAGGTGGCGCAGTGGTCTAAGCAATAGCCTCTGTTCATTCGTCCGAAAGGGGTCCGGGTTCAAATCCCGTGAGGCATGGATGTTGTGTTTGTCTTACGGCACTAGCTCTCTCCCTTCCCTGAAACCAGTGAACCTAAATTAGGGACGGTGACTGCTTATAGCCCATTGAGTTGTTCACAGTGGTCGTTACACCTCCAATCAAGAAAAAAAGGGGGGGGGGTGAGTTAACGACCACCGTGAATAACTCGGTGGGCTGTAACAGAACACAACATCCATGTCTCATCGGGATTCGAACCAGTACCTATCTTGACGAAAGGTCAGAAGCCAGCACTTGGGCGACTACGCCACCAGAGATTGGCCATTTCTTCTGGTTGTCTCTAGACACACGATGAAAAAGGCAAAGGGAAGCCGTCCCATCATTACACGCATTCCACAGGATATTTATTCGTCGCCATGGCTGTGCACAACTCATGATGAAACATCGCCTACGTCATTGATGTACACGGCACCTGAATAGTCAAAATAGCCTACAGCTGAGTGCTTACTTATTGCTAGTAATGAAACACTTGATTTCCACCAAATAATCCACTGTTCTAAAGATTCGCGAAAATAAATAAAAATGTCAGATCACTTTTGGACATGTTACCAACTTTACGACTGACCGAGGCATAAAATATAACAGGAAGAACATTGTGTTTGATTTTTCTCAACGCAGGATGTGGGGGTTGTATATCAAGCGATAGTTTTAATGCTATTCATTTTTTTCTCTTCACTTTTTGCTGATATCGTGACATGACCGCACACAAAATGAACTCATCAACCCGTGAAGCTGCGACGGATAAACGGAATGAGGTGTTTCAAATACGCGTCTGACTTGTTTCCCCGGCAGTGCGAAGTTAAAAATCTTCTACCTATCTTTCTTGTTGCACCGATCAGCGTAGGTAAACTGAACTTTGTATTTCTTCATTTAATTTACTTTTGTTATTTTTCTGAAGAACATGTTTCCTTACAAATGAACAGGTTCCAAATATTCAGGAGTATCTATATCTGGGTTTCTTCGTGGAGTTCGTAATTTTGTGCACATGGAAAAAAGCCTCAGTTTTCATAACAATTATTTCAGGCAAACAATTTTACCATTTCATTGTGATTCTTGACACCAGAACGAAGTTTCAGTCACTGTCTTATTACCGTTTCTATGATAAAATTTGCAGCAGCGATGAAGTTTCATGCGATTTAAATAAAGGGTTCCTAAAAGGAAGATTTGTCGTTAACGATGTCTTGATCCATGGTGATAAATTTGATGCAGTTTTTATGGTGGTTTTAAGATATAAAATGCTATTGGCATTGCTTACTTCTCTGCGCTGATATCTCAAAAAAAAAAAAAAAATTATAAATATAGGAGAGGAACAAATGCTTTTAATTTTACAAAATTAGCAGTGGGGGAAGGAGTTGACGGATTTTAGAAATCTACTCACGCATAGTGAAGAGAATATTGTTGAAATAGCTTGAGAAATATGCCAAGCTTGTTTAACGGTGACACAGATATACTTAAATATCTGAGGTGGCAGGAGAGTGGAGTGGAAGAAAGGTATAGGGGGAAGACAACAACTTTTGCTCTATCACAACTGGATAGGAACAGGATAAAATAGCTTGCTAAATTTTTATAACTAAAAGAAAAAAATTCAGATTTTTGGGGTGGCGCTGGAAATTTGCGGAGGCTTTGGTGTGGCATTGGAAATTTTGCCATCCCGTGCAACCCCTTAGTGACGTCGCTGTTGCTTACATGGACGAATGTGTTGATTTTAGGGGAAGATGGAGTTTCCAGTTGCTTTCAAAATTAACGGTAATTACAGCATAATGGGCCATGTGATATACGACAGCACCAGCTGAAATTCTGTTCTGTAAGTATTACTCCAAACATGGGATTACTGACTGTGAATTAGAAGAATCTTGTAAAATTGCAGTACGTCTGCGTAATTTCATAAACAACTGACGCTTTCCTTTCTGTAGCAGTGCGAGGGATAAACCTTTGGCACGTGTCGAAATTTTGTTTTTCTTTTTAATATTTTGGAGAGGGAGGCGGGAGGGGGAGGCTTAACGAACACCATGGAAAAATTAAAGGGCTATAAGTAGTCCGTCTTTGATTTGGGGTCACTGGTTCAAGGAAAGGAACAGCTAGCAAGGAGCTAGAAGAGGATCATCCCCCATAGCCCCTGAAAGGCAAGCTCCGTTGCAATTTCTTTGAACTTTTATTTTCGTTGGTTTATGAAAACGGCTATTGTATTTCATTATAAGCATAAATACTTTTCCTTATTTTGTCGTATATTACAATTTTTAAAAACAAGGAAAATTGATGTGATGCAGCGCAAACGGTGAATAACTACAGAGAAATTACTTTTTTATGTTTGAATCAGAAGAGCAGATGCGTCAGTGATAGTCTCCCACATTGTTGTAGAGAAAAGCCCTCTATTTTTGTTTTATCTTTTTTTTTTTTTTTTCGGAGGAACGTAAAACTTTAAAGAACATTACCAAAAAAAAAAAAAAAAAAAAAAAAAAAAAAAAAAAAAAGATGGAAAGGAAGAGTGACGGAGGTGGAGGCGTAGTTGGGGTAGAAAGCTAAACTTCTGTTCACAGTGTTGCATTCAGAGAGTTTTTCCGGGGGGCAATTACGAATTTCGAGGGGGCTAAAACTTGTTGACTAATTATATACATATAATCCCAATTTTGTTATTTATATATATGTATTAATACATATAAAAATGTTAAATAGAGTACAAAAATGTTCTTATGCTCTTATATCGCAAATGCAGATTCCAAGAAATCTACACATACAAGTGATTAAAAATGCAAAAATGTTATACCTTTGCTTTAATTCAGTAATGGACTATGGATTTCACCATGGGGTGGTGCAAAATATTGAGGACGCTAGTAAAAGGTAAGGCTGTGCTGGAGAAAATCCCCCAAGACACTAGGGGTGGTAAAAATGTCCTCGCCTTGCTACAATCGTGTTTCTGATTATTAAGGATTCGTTACAGTGTTACCTGAAAACGTATGATGCAAGCCATTCTCCTGCGCTTTGGTTTCAACCCTTTAGATTATTTAGATTAGCAAATAGTAGTAAAAAAAACAACAATTTACAAACCGTTTCGATGCCAGTTTGAGGTGCCTTGATCTTTTCTTTTTTTTTTTTTTTTTTTTTTTCACAGTGTGTAAACTACCACCGCCAGAATAAAAAGAAACACTTATTATGGGAACAATTTCTAATAATTTGCTATTGTTAAAAATCAGGTAGCAAATATTTTGTTGTATTGGAGGCAGTAACGTCACGTTAGCTACACTAAGCCTTAACCGTATCGTAGAAAGTCGGCATCCAGAAGACTGAAATAAAGCTGAATGCCAGCTTCCAAAATATGATGATGTATTGCAGTGCAGGGATGTAAGGTCAGGTGATGCGTAACATCACAGCCTCTCCTTGACAAATGTCAACCCCGCCTTCTCGTGGTGCATCCTGTTCCCACTAAAGGGGCTCTGACGACCGCCAATAGCGGTATAACTATACCATCGGGATCAGAGGAAATGCTATCCCACACTCACCAACCCGCTTGGCCAGCGTGGTGAGTTATGGCCAAACACCTCCAAAATGACTCTACAACTTAAATCTTGGCCCTCAGTCTCCGGCAGCTGGAATGTACCTGGCCAAGGCAGCGGCCAGTGCGACATGAAGGCAGAGGGTGCTAAGAATCCCCGGAGGACCGGACTAGGCTGCCATTTGATGCTGACCTTGGCTACCTATAACGGACGCTCCCTATCTTCTGATTCAAGGCTTCTTGAATTGGAAGAGGAACTACAAAGGATCAAGTGGGACATTGTCGGGCTAAGTGAGGTAAGGAGAAAAGGAGAAGATCTCATTGAACTGAAAAGTGGACATCTCTTCTATTATCGTGGGACAGATACTGGCAGAACTAGTGGTGTTGGATTTATAATAAACAAGAAACTGAAGGATAAAGTGGTAGAAGTTGAAAGTTCCTCTGACAGAGCTGCACGACTCGTTATCCAACTATCGAGAAGATACCAGGCTCAGATTATTCAAACTTATGCACCCACCACAAGTCATCCTGAAGAAGAAATTGAAGAATTTTATGAGGAAATTCGTCATCTAAATAATAAAGGTAAGCAACACTTGAAGATAATTATGGGAGATTTCAATGCAAAAATAGGGCAACGGCAACAGAATGAAACTTCAGTAGGTAAATTCGGTCACGGCAACAGAAACCAGCGTGGAAATACTCTCGTTGAGTTTGCAGAGGCAGAAGGATTTTTCATCTTGAACTCCTTTTTCAAGAAAAAGCCACACAGGAAATGGACATGGAGACATCCAATTGGGACGACAAGTGAAATTGATTTTATTATGTGTAACAAAAAATTCGTCATCGAAGACTGCAGTGTGCTGAACAAGTTCAACACAGGTAGTGACCATAGATTGGTGAGATGTAAGATGCACCTCAACACTAAACTGGAACGTGGCAAGCTCATAAGACAAACAAAATGTATTGACATAACCAACCTTAAAAAACACCATAATACTTTCAAGTTGGAACTGAAGAACAGATTCTCTGCTTTAGAAGGCCTAACATCGGAAGAAGTGGATATTTCGGAAGTTAACAGAAAAGTAACCAAAGCTCTAATGGAAACAGCAACAAAATTAGCTGGGTCTAAGAACAAGTTGCACGTGAACAAATTATCAGGAAAAACCAAAATGTTGATGCAAAAAAGAAGAGAGATGAGGACAACTAAAGAAGATGTGACTTCCAAAGTGGAATATATAGAGCTATGCAAGACAACACGAAAAAGTATCACTGAAGACGTAAGGAAATTCAACTGTGAGCTAGTGAGGAAAGCAATTGAAAACAACCAAAGCCTTAAGATAGCAAAGGGACATCTCAGTAAGGGAAGAAAACAGATTATGGCTCTGAGAAAAGAAGATGGTTCTATAACAAGAAATAGAGGCGAAATTTTGACAAGAGTGAAAGATTTCTACTCCAAATTATATGAAAGGGATGATACATGTACTCCAGACATCATGAAAGGTACCAGAGTTCTTCCAGTCCTCCCAGCAGAAGTTGCTCATGCAATCAAGAACATGAAGCGGGGGAAAGCTCCAGGAGAAGATGGAATTACTATAGACATCATACAAGAAGCAAGTGGAGAAATTGAAACAGTACTCGCCCAAATTTTCACTCGATGCCTTAATGAAGGGGAAGATTCCTGAGGATTGGAACAACGCTACAATGATCCTGCTACATAAAAAAGGTGACATTGAGGATCTCAGGAACTACAGACCTATCAGCCTCCTATCAGTGGTTTATAAAATCTTCACTAAAGTTCTTTCACACCGCTTGAAGGTAACACTGGATATGGCTCAACCGAGAGAACAAGCTGGATTCAGGAGTGGCTACAGCACAATAGATCATATCCACGTACTGAGAGAACTAATTGAAAGAGCGAGGGAATATGAACTTCCATTGTGCATGGCTTTTATCGATTATGAAAAAGCCTTTGATTCGGTAAAACCATCAGCAGTTACCACGGCTCTGAAATCCTGCGGTATTGAAGATGCATACATTAATATTATTAATAACATCTATGAAAATGCAAGTGCAAAGATTCGGCTGTTTGAAAATACAACACACATAAAAATTGGAAAGGGGAGTGAGACAAGGTGACACCATATCTCCGAAGCTCTTTAATGCCACATTGGAAAATGTCTTTCAATCACTGAACTGGGAAAACAAAGGGATAAAGATTAATGGAGATTATCTAACCCACCTTCGTTTTGCTGATGACGTAGTCATTTTTGCAACTACCCCATCAGAGCTGCAGAGTATGATCCAGGAACTTGCTGACAAGAGTAAAGAAGTGGGATTAAAAATGAACTTTCAGAAGACAAAGTGATGTTCAATGCTTTTACAAGAAATGAAGATTTATCGATTGATGGAGAAAAACTGGAGATAACAGATACATATGTTTATCTTGGACAGCAGATATCAAGTGAGGGTCACATTGATGAAGAAATTAATCGGCGTACAAAACTTGCCTGGAGAGCTTTTGGAAGAAACAGCATAATTTTCAAGAGCAATATGCCATTATGTCTTAAAAGAAAAGTGTTTGATCAATGCATCCTTCCAGTGCTTACGTATGGTGCAGAGACGTGGACCTTAACTAAAAGAGACATACAAAGGCTGCAGACAACTCAAAGTTGCATGGAGAGGTGCATGCTTGGTATAACCAGGAGAGATAAGAAGAGGAACTCGTGGATCCGAAAAATGACGAGAGTGGAAGACATCATGATCAGAGTTAAATCCCTGAAATGGCAATGGGCTGGACATACTGCCAGAAGGACAGACCATAGATGGACAGCCGAAATTTTAGATTGGATTCCAAGGGACAGGAAAAGACCCAGAAAAAGACCACATGGGAGATGGGTGGATGAAATTCGTAAATATGCGGGAGTGACATGGAGGAGACTGGCACAAGACAGACCGTTGTGGAGGAAACTTGGGGAGACCTTCGTCCAGCAGTGGATTGATAATGGTTGACAATGATGATGATGATGATTGCAGTGCAAACATCTGTACTCTGCGGAATTAGGTTTTTATTGCGGAAGTAGTTCGAGTTAGCAGTGCTTAAAAAATTGCCACTTCAGCGAGGTCTGTTTAATGTTTCGTTGAAGGATGACAGAAATTTCAGATTAAAGTTCATGTGGATGTTTTTCTTATTATAATATTTTCCCTCATTTTCTTAATTTTTTAAAATTAATTTCTCTAAATATTCAGGTATAAACGAACACAATTAGACAAATATAAGAGGAGATCACCCGAAAACCTACGGGAGGCATTCATAGATTTTCGGGGGGAGGGGGGGGCAAAGCACCCCCGAGAAGATGCCTGAATACATCACTGACTGTTCATCATCTGGTAAACGAAAATTAGGAGCAAAGCTGCTGTTTAAAGGTTTCCATGTAGTTGGTTGCCTACGAAGCAGTGCTATCGTGGAGACCGTTTATCTAAATTTATCCTTCTACGCGTTGGAAAATAATGCTGAAGGGAAATCCCTCAGATATTGCTGTAAACGGAATCGTGAGCTTACGTCCTCTGGTCGCAGACTTGTGCGTTAAGAAAAACATGAATTTATATGAGAAACATTTCGCACCGGAAACGTTCTCCAACACAGAAAGAATTTTTCAAATCGGACTCTTAGAAACAGAGATATCGACAAAAATAAGACGTTACTTTACGTCCCTGGTAGGAAAACCATGCATTATTTTAGGAAGAAAGTATTCTCAAAAGGTTTTTCCATATGAGCGGTATCGGTCCAAGAACAAAATAAATTAGTCGAGTTTTCAGGAGCCCAGATTTTGCTACAAATACATCAGAAGCAGAAATTAACACTTATTCCCCCTAGTGACCAAACCATTCTTTACCAAACATTAGAAATTATGTGAAAAATATTTTCCATCAGGTCCTGTATGCGATACAGGAAGAATTTTTCAAATCGGAGTTTTAGAAGCAAAAATTAAGCAGAAAACGCAATTTACCTATGTGCCCCCTAGCGGAAAGTCTATGATTTACTTAAAATTTTTGAATTTATAGGGAAAACATGTCACACAGGAAACACTATCCAACAAGAAAGATGACACCGAATTTTCGGGTGTAATAAGCACGTCTTTTGAATCCGTTCTGAAGCAAATTAAATTTATCAAAGCTATTCAAAGTCAATGGGACCGGTATGGAAAACAATAGATCGGACGGAATAAAGAAGTTTTTGAATCGGGTTTTTAATCCCTCAGATATTGCTGTAAACGGAATCGTGAGCTTACGCCCTCTGGTTGCAGACTTGTGCGTTAAGAAAAACATGAATTTATATGAGAAACATTTCGCACAGGAAACGCTCTCCAACACAGAAATAATTTTTCAAATCGGACTCTTAGAAACAGAGATATCGACAAAAATAAGATGTGACTTTACGTCCCCTGGTGGGAAAACCATGCGTTATTTTAGGAAGAAAGTATTCTCAAAAGGTTTTTGCATATGACCGGTATCGGCCCAAGAAAAAAATTAATTTGTTCGAGTTTTCAGGAGCCCAGATTTTGCTACAAATACATTAGAAGCAGAAATTAACACTTATGCCCCTGGTGGCCAAACCATTCTTTACCAAATATTAGAAATTGCGTGAAAAATATTTTTCATTAGGTCTTGTATGCGATACAGGAAGAATTTTTCAAATCGGAGTTTAAGGAGCAGAAATAACGCAGAAAACGCAATTTACCTTTGTGCCCCCTAGTGGAAAGTCTATGATTTACTTGAAAATTTTGAATTTATAGGAAAAACATTTCGCATCGGAAACACTATCCAACAAAGAAGGATTTTTTCAAATCGGACTCTTAGAAGTAGAGATATAGACAAAAATAAAATATACATCTACTCCCCCTGGCGTAGAAACTATGCATTATTTCAAGAACAAAAATGTTCCTAAAAGGTTTGTCGACATGAGTAGTATCGGTCAACAAAAGACTGTTTTTTCAATCGAGATTTTAGAAGCTCATATTTTGCTGAAAATACATCAGAAGCGGAAATTAAGACTTACGCCACTTGGTGGCCAACCGTTTGTTTACAAAAATTAGAAATAATGAGAAAACGATTTCCCATCAGAAGCTGTATTCTGTGCAGAAAGAATTCTTCAAATCGGAGATTTAGAAGCAGAGATATAGGGGGAAATGCAATTTACCTCTACGCCCCCTAGCGGAAAGTCTATGAATTACTTGAAAATTTTGAAATTATATGAAAAACATGTTACACTGAAAACACTATTCAACAAAGAAGGAATTCTTCAAATCGGACTTTTAGAAGTAGAGATATTGACAAAAATAAGATATATATCTACGCCCCTGGCGGGAAAACTGTGGAATATTTTAAAAGAAAATATTCCGAAAAGGTTTATCAATGTGATTGACATCAGTCCACGAAATAATTTCTTCAATCGATATTTTAGAAGCTCAGATTTTATGGCAAATACACCAGAAGCAACATTTAACACTTACGTCCCCTGGTGGTTAAAGTATTCTTTACAAAAATTAGAAATTATATGCAAAAAATGTTCCATGACGAGGTGTATCCGTTGAAGAACTATTTTTTCAAATCGGAGCTTTAGAAGAAGAGTTGTCGGAAAAAATGTAATTTACTTTTACGCCCCCTAGCGGAAAATATATGCGTAATTTGAAAAAGTAAATGTATCCAAAATACTCTTCGACCCAAATGGAATCGAAAGATAAAATAATTTTTTCAATCGGATGTTTAGAAGCCAATATGTGAAATAAAACGTATTTTTGAATTCAACATCATATGCATTTACGCCCTCTAGCGGCTAAATTGTACATCGTAGAAAAAAAAACGAAATAAAGCATCATCATTCTCATATTTCAAGCTTCCCAATGTAAAAAGAATTTTTCAAATCGGACTAATAGTTGCAGAGATATCGTTGGTAGAGACGAACGGACAAACCGGTAACATAAGCACGATCTTTTTTTACAAAAGACGTTCTAAAAATGGGGAAAAAAGTGAAACCGAAGAAGAGAAGTAGAAAAAATTGAAGTATGATATCCGCAAAGCTCCGATACCGTTGCATGGATCCACTGAAAAAAAAACCCAACAGTTAACTAATAAAAAAACCCCGCTTTTTTCAGTTGGGAATTATTTTGACTTCAGCGATAAAGAACATGTAACTCAACTATAATCAAGCGAATTCAAGGAATGTGATTTATTTTTTATATTTCAAGAGAGTTCGCTTTTATTTCTCCCCCTTTTTATTCATTTTTTGTATTTTATCCAATCGTTTTTACTTTTTGACATAGGTATTTGCTAATGAAGTAAAGTAACAAAAGGAGTTTAAAATAAAGCTCAACTTGTGTTTATATTCGTGGGAAAATGCAGTTCACCCCCCCCTTCGATGACTCTTCAGCCCTCCAGATGACTCTTCAGCCTCCCAGATTACTCGACCAGACGTGTTCGATGGACGACATATCGGGAGAACAGGCTGGCCACGGCAGCAGTGACACCTGGTGGGCCGTGAAGAATTGTTGCACGATGCGTGCCACGTGCGGGCGCGCATTGTCCTGTTGAAACGTGGCCGCTGGCAGGTCCTTCGGGTAAGGGAGGACTACAGGCTTCAAAACGTCGGAGATGTAGCGGTGGCTGTTGAGTGTACCGGTGATGCGTACCATAGGGGTGCGGGTGTCATATCCAATTGCGCCCCAAACCATAACGCCAGGCGACAGACCGGTATGGCGATGCATAATGCAAGCGTCATACAATCTCTCACCGTGGTGCCGCCACACGCGGATCCGACCATCGTGGTGTTGCAGGCAGAAGCGGGATTCGTCGGAGAAGACAATGTCGTGCCATTCCGTAGTCCAGGTGCGGCGTTCAACGGCCCACTCTGCCGCACTTGCCGGTGGTATAACGTCAATGGTAATTGGAGCAGTGGGCGCCGTGCGACAAGTCCCCGCTCCTGCAGACGACGTCAAACGGTACGTGCTGACACAGGTTGTTGCGCAACACACCCTAATTCCTGCGCTAAAGTTCGTGATGTGGCGGTGTGAGCCGTCAATGTCCGCCGTACAACATGCCGGTCCTCTCGCTCGGTGGTGTGCTGCGGCTGCGGCAATCGCTCACGTCGGTCCGTCTGTCCCTCATGCTCCCACCGAATCCATATTCGCCTCACTGTGGCTGGATGTCGTCCCACACGGGCGCCGATGTCTCGGTACGATAAACCGCTGTCGCGATAAGCCACTATTCGTCCTCTGTCGAACTCCGAAACGTGCTGGAATTACTGCCGTATTCTGCAACGAGGCATCAGGAAGCTTCCCACGCACAGGTCCGGCAGCACAACACACTTTCACTACTTACACCCCGCCTTCTGTGCACCCTTCTTATAGTGCTTCTCAGTGGCGTGCCGGGCGCACATGATTTGCATATGCCCTGCAATGCTAATCGTTTGCATGTCCTCTTGCGGGCGACGCATGCTGCGAATTTCAGGTCAATCGGATATTTCCTTCTTGGTGTTGCATTTTGGGTGGCCAGCAGTGTATATGTATATATTGATTGGGGGTTTAACGACCACCGTGAGCTACAAGAAGTCGCCCGTCCTTAATTTAGATCCAGTGGCTCCAGGGAAGGGAAAGAGCCAGTGCCGTAAGATAAACACAACATCCATGCCTCAATGGGATTCGAACCCGGACCTAACTCCGACGAATGATCAAAAGACATCGCTTAGACCACTGCGCCACTGGCGCGGCTGTTCTTCGTCTTCGTTATAAATGGCATCGAATGGAAAAAAGGATACTTTCGATCGGACGTTCAGAAGTAATTATACGGTATAAAATGCAGTTTGAATTCGATAGAATCAGCGTTTACACCCTCTAGCGGCCGAGTTTTGCATCGTAAAAAACTGGGAAGCAAGGATCATCGTTCTCATATATCCGGCTTCCCAATGCGGAATTTGTTTTACAAATCAGACTAATAGTTGCAGAGATCTGGTGTCTACAGGCGAGTAAAGGACACAGTGACAACATAAGCAGGTACTTTCTTTACAATAGACGTGCTAAACAATTGCGGAGTTATTTTTACCATTCTTTTTACATCTATTAAAACCAGATTTTAATACGTATGTTACCTTATTAGCTGACCCTGGTTTCTCCACACTTTTCAAAAATTTAATGTCTACATTCCGGAATACTCACAAGCTGAAAATGACATTTTCCAACCGTTGTCATTTTCAGGAGAGGGGAAGGGGGAACTGTGGGTTTACGACCGTCGTGAACAACTCACTATAAGCAGTCACCCGTCCCTAATTTACGGTCACTGGTTCTAGGGAAGGGAGAGAGCCTGTGCCGTAAAACAAACGCAACATCCATGCTTCAAACAGGATTCTAATCCCCAACCCATCTCGGATGAAAAGTCAGAAGCCAGATTTGAGACCACTGAGCCACCGGGTACGGGTTTGTGGCCAATTTCCGCCCGCACGATATTGGCAGATTGAATCAGAAAAGATTCTTGCTGTGCATCAGACGTTTTTGAGTGTGTATCAAAAAGTTAGAAAGTTTTTGTCTGCGAATAGTGTTTCACCAAATTAACGATATGGAGTTCCTGTGCAAATTCGAAGCCGCAAAAGGACAGCTGGTAGTTACTTGCCATGTTTTTAAGCATCAAATTCGGAAGCCCACAGCGTTGTCAATTCGTGAAATTCTTTACCTGTATCTCACTCGAAAGATATTTTGTTACCGCTTTTAGTACGTCGTTGGTAAAAAAAAAAAAGGTGATGCTTATGTTATCGGCTTGTCCGTCCGTTTGTCTGTGGACAACATATCTTTTGCAATTATTTGTCCGATGTGAAAAATTATTTTTGCATTGGGAATCTTGAAAAAGGCCAATGGCATTCCAGTTGTTATTTGTTTCAATGCACAACTTCGCCGCTAGAGGGCATAAATGCAGATGATATCGAATTCAAAAAATATTTTATTCCAATATTTGCTTTTAAACACCAGATTGAATTTTCATTTTGTTGTTTTTTCGACGTCGTTTATAACGAAAACTATTTTAGATAGTCTCTTTTTTACGCTTTCCAACCGTAGGTTGAAGAAGCGTATATGCTCCAGCTTTGTCCGTCCGTACGATAACTGGCGTAAAAATGGTTCCATTTCGATGAAATTTTAGTATGTGGTAGGGGACCACCTGGGGACGAACCCTATTGAAAATGGGACAAATGGGGTCAAAGATCACGACGTATGAGCGAGATCATTCCATTGCCCTTATGCCTCATAACTTGCGTAAATATAGTTCGATTTAAATGAAATTTTACTATGTGGTAAGACACCGCCTGGGGACGAATCTTATTTAAAATGGGTGAAGTGGGGTCAAAGGTCAGGACATAAGAGCGGGATGCATTCCGTTGACCTTATGCGTCATAACGTGCGTAAAAATGGTTCGATTTCGATGAAATTTCAGTATGTGGTAGGGGACCACCTGGGGACGAACCCTTTTGAATGTGGACGAAATGGGGTCAAAGGTCATGATATAGGATTGCGATCCATTCCATCGCTCTTATCCCATATTATTAAGATGGACGTCAAGTAATTTTGCTTCCTATACTTCCAATGGAAAAACTTTTGTACACATTTCCTTCACAATTAATGTGTTCCCAAGGATGAAAATTTGAACATCGATTAAAATAACTTTATTATAACTTGGAATACTTAATATTTTCTAAAACATAACCATAATTGCATTAAAAAATCAATAACTTTTTCTTTGGTGGTCTTGAAACCAGGAAAAGGATGGCGCGACCTGTACTTTGATGACGTCAGTAGACAAACAAATGTTGGATTGCATAATTTTGGTTATGTTTTAGAAAATATTAAGTATTCCAAGTTATAAAATGAAGCTATTTTAATCGATGTTCAAATTTTCATACTTGGGAACGCATTAATTGTGAAGAAAATGTGTACAGAAGTTTTTCCATTGGAAGTTTAGGAAGCAAAATTACTTGACGTCCACCTTAAAGGAGCAATTCTTGCATCTATGTAAATTTTATTTTGAAAACGGCTCTAAGGATTTTGATGAAAGTCGTTAACCTACCGTTTTCTGGTACTGGAAATCGATTTTGCTTGATCTCGACTTTAAGAAATTTTGTTTAGTGGGTTAAATAACCACCCCGAATTACCAAGTTTGTAGTGTGGTGTCATGGCGTCGCCCCATTAGATGTTGGCGCGCGGTCATGCCATCTATCTCATTACGTCACACGTTGTTTGTGTTTGTGGATCCTATTAAAGTTTTATGACGTCACACCTTGCTAGCAGATGGTCGCGATTCCCATCTGCCTCATTACGTCACGCGTTGTGTGCGCATGTTTGTCCGCACGATAACTTGCGTACAAATCGCTCGATTTCGATAAAGTTTTAGTATGTGGAAGGGAATCACCTGGGAAGGAACTCTATTGAAAGTGAACGAAATGGGATCAAAGGTCAAGACATAAGAGCGGGATTCATTCCACTGCTCTTATGCGTCATAACTAACGTAAAAAAGGCTCGATTTCGATTAAATTTTAGTATGTGGTAGGAGATCACCTGGGGACAAACCCTATTGAAAATTGGTGAAATGTGGGTCAAAGGTCAGGATATAGGAGCGGAATCACTTGCATCGCTATTATGAGTCATAACTTACGTAAAAATGCTTCGATTTGGATGAAATGTTGGTATGTTGTAGGGACCTGTCTGGGGACGAATCCTATTGAAAATGGGCGAAATGGGGTGAAAGGTTAGGACACAGGAACGGGATCTATTCCATAGCGCTTATGCATCATAACTTGCGTAAAATTGCTTCGATTGGGACAAAACTTTATCATGTTATTTCGGAGATATACTGAACCAGTTCTGTTGAATATCATCCAAATGGATCAAAGGTCAGGGCACAGGGGTGAGATTTATTCCACAGCCATTTTCCTCAGAACTTGAGTAATAGCTTGAGTAATGATTTCTAGTATATTGGAAAGCGTATCATAATCAATGCATTGTATGATTTTACTAACTTGTTTTTTAAATAATGCAAAGATTTACCACTAGGGGGCGTAAAGGTAAATTACGTTTTCCACTATAAAGTAACTTTGCTGTCTAATACACGATTTGAATGAGTTTAATATACATAAAAAATGAATATTATATACACTAAAAACGCAAGTTAAAACATCAGCACGTTCAACCTCGCGTTGAGCTCGTCTTCAGATGTATATAATGCTGCGTTAAACAGAGAGTAATGGTATATATGTGGAAGTTATATCTTATGAGCATGCGCATTGAGAAAGATGTTACGTTATTCACTGCTAGTGGTCGGGGAGAGTTCCGAGTTTTTACATAATAGTCTCCATGGTGACAGAATCACTATAGGAATGTTATTGTTACAGCAATTCTTTCTATGCCTTTGTACTAGTAGACTTTCTGCCAAAAGCAAAATGAACAATTGCTTGGGATATTGAAATTTTTGCATTTTGCCAGTCAGGTTGATGTTAACCTTGCAGGCAAAGCCTAGATAGAGCAGTTACTGAAGAGTGCGTTTTGACACTATGTTTATGTTCATTCACTTGCAATCTAAGGTTCTGCAGAGTAGAGCCTATATGTATAACTGTTTACTAGCATCTTCACAGGTTGTCACCCATGGTATTTCATAAACACACATCTGGTGCCTATCGGAATTTGGTCTCTGTCCTTCTTTAATAAGTCATTGTGTTTCGAGTCTTCAATCCGAAGCCTATTTCGTAGCGCCGGCAGATAGTTTTTAATCGGTTTGTAATGTCAGGAATGTAAGGAAGCGAGCCAACGTAACTTACAAGGTGTTTGTCTCTTACCAAAGCCGAGCTTACATTTGAACAAACTCGGCGAATTATCGCATTAACCATGTAGTGTTTGAGGGTAACCGAAGTGCGAAGCGTACTTCTTAATTTGGTGAAGTTCACTTTCACGAAATGGAATAGTAGACGAGTGTGATAAGGCGCGACGAATCTTGAAATGTAACCAGGATAGTTCTTGGCCAATATGATGTGCAGAGTTGAATGGTGTCATTGTAACTATAGAGTTTGGTTTTCTGTAAACGGAATGCGATATTTCACATGTATCAGGATCTCTCAATAGTAGGAAGTCAAGGTAAGGTAGTTGGAAATCTTTCTGCCGCTCCGGTGGCACAGTGGTCTAAGCGATGGCCTCTGATCATTCGTCCGAACGGGGTCCGGGTTCGAATTCCGGTGAGGCATGGATATGGTGTTTGTCTTACGGCACTGGCTACCTCCCTTCCCTGGAACCAGTGACCCTAAATTAGGGACGTGCGAATGCTTATATATAGTCCATTGAGTTGCTCACGGTGGTCGTGAAACCTCCAATCAAAAAACTAGGAAAAAAAAAATCTTTCTGAAACTCTGAGGTAAACTTAATGGTGCTATATTTAGATCCAAACAGCTCTATAAATTCATTTAAATCATCCTGAGTAGATTACCAAAATAATAAAAAGTCGTCAATATAACGAATATACAGAAACGGCGTGACACGAAAAGTTGGAAAAACGCCTTCCTCAATGTCTTGCATTAAGATCTCTGCCAATATGTCAGAGAGGGAAGGGGGGCATAGGGGCTCCCTTACACTGTCGGTATATTATATCTTTGAACTTGAAGTAAGATCTAGAAAGAACAAGTCTTAGAACGTTAAGTATGCTCTGTATTTCTTTGGGTACCTGCTGCTAGAAGTTTCTGTTCTATGATTTGATGCACAAGGGGGAATGGAACACTTGAATACAAGGAAGTTACATCGAGGGATATCATGACAAACTTCGCGGATGAAGGAAAAAGGGAAGGAATCTTTTGCAAAGCTTGAGTGGAGCTTGCCACAGAGTACGAAGAACCAGAAGTTAAAGGTTGTAGAAAATTAGCTAGGCCCCTTCAAACGTTTTCCACGAGATTTCTGCTCGTAAAACTCCAATTTAAAACATTCTTCCTACATAGGATGCAGCTCCTGATGGAAAATGTTTTGCATATAATTTCTAATCTTTAGTAAAGAATGGTTTGGCCACCAGGGGAGTAACAGTTTTTTTCTGCTTCTGATGCATTTGTAGCAAAATCTGAGATTCTGAAAACTCGATTTAAAAAAATTATTAGACCGATACCGCTCATCTTAGAAAACCGTTTCTCTTCCTAAAATAATGCACAGTTTTTCTGCCAGGAAGCGTAGACTTATATCTTATTTTTATCGGTATCTCTGCTTCTAAGAGACCTATTTGAAAAAATCTTTATTTGTTGGAGAGCATTTCCAGTGCGAAATGTTCCTCACAGAATTTCAAACATTTCAGGTAAGGCATTGATCTTCCGCTAAGAGGTGTAAAGGTAACTGTAACTTGTGTTTCCCCCCTATATCTCTGCTTCCAAAACTCCAATTTGGAAATTTTTTCCTGCGTCGGAAATAGGGATTTAATATAATTTTTAAATTTTCATAAAGAATGGTTTGGCCACCAGGGAGCGTAAGCGTTTATTTCTACTTCTGATGTACTTGCAGCAAAATCTAACTTTCTGAAAACTCGATTGAAAAAAATATTTCGTGGAACATTACCGCTCACCTCGGTAAACCTTTTCAGAATACTTCCTTCGTAAAATAATGCATAGTTTTCCCGCCTGGGGCGTAGATGTACAGCAGCGAACAAAAGTATTTGGCGAAACACTTTTTCGACCATAATTTTTTTTTCTGCTGGACCAAATCGGGTCATTTTGGGATATGATATGTGTTGATTCGTGTGTTGCAATGCCGCGTAGTTTGTATTTCGCTCAGAGCGAATTTGTCGTTCGAAATGGGCCATATTCAAGAGTCGCCAATTATTACCCATTTGTTTGCTGCATGTATTAATGTTTTTCTTGTGATTTTTGTGGGTTTTGTGATGTGTAGTGTGATAATAAGTCAATCTTAGGTTTTCAGAAATGGGTAAAAAGGCGGAGTTCCCTGTTGGAGCTCGCCAGGCGGCCGTGAACATGATGGAATCCGGAATGCGCGTCACCGACATTGCAAAGGCCCTGAAGATCCGACACCAGCTCATTTCAGCTATCCTGCAACGTTATAAGAAGACTGGGACCGTCGAGAACAGTCCGCGATGAGGTAGGCCTCGTTCCACTACGTTGCGTCAGGATGGACGCATCTTCCGTCGATCTCGTGCTGATCCCACCTTGACTGCTGCGGACATCGCCACCGAATTCCGCGACAGTGACGACCTGAACGTCAGCCGAATGACCATCTCCCGTCGTCTCATTGCTGGTGGATTGAATGGAAGACGCCCCGCCAAGAAACCACTCATCGGAGTCAAGAATCGACGAGCCAGAGTCGCGTTTTCGCACCGTCATCGACACTGGACCGCGGCGGACTGGAGTAAGGTGCTTTTCACCGACGAGAGCAAGTTCAACTTGTTCAGGAGTGATGGCATCCGATACGTACGACGTCCGTGTGGCCAGAGATTCAACCCCCAGTTCATTCAGCCGACTGTCAAGCACGGAGGAGGATCGCTTATGGTTTACGGGGCCTTCTCTCGCAATGGAATGGGCCCCATCATCAAGATTGACGGAATAATGACCGGCCAGAGCTACACGTACATGCTCATCAACGATGTCTTCCCATGGGCAAACCAGAACATGCCACCCGGATGGATCATGCAGCAAGAGAAGGACCCGAAGCACACGTCCAGAGTAGCGAAGGCAGCCTTACAGCAGCAACAGGCCACACTTCTAGACTGGCCAAGCCAATATCCAGCCCTCAACCCCATCGAGCACATGTGGGAGGAGCTGGAGAGACGATGTGCGAAGAAAACCTGCCGGAATAGGGCCCAGAAGTTCGACCATCTGTCTGCAGAATGGGCGCGAATTCCGCAGGTCACCGTCGAGAAGCTAGTGGACTCGATGCCGGCCCGTTGTGCAGCTGTTATTAAGTCTCGTGGTAATCCCACTAAGTATTAGTTATTGTTTTGTCGTTTTCTCGTACTTGTTTTCTGTTATCGTTGAATTAAATGAATGTGATACACACCTACTTTGTTGGTCAATTTGTATGATCTTTGCGATTAAGCTAAGTACCTGATCTCTGTTAAGGTTTCCGACCCATCTGCATATGGGTCATGTTTACAACTGAATAACACATATCATATCCCAAAATGACCCGATTTGGTCCAGCAGAAAAAACATTATGGTCGAAAAAGTGTTTCGCCAAATACTTTTGTTCGCTACTGTATATCATACTTTTATCGATATCTTTGCTTCTAAGGTTCCGATTTGAAAAATTCTTCCTTTGTGGAGAGCATTTCAAGTGTGAAATGTTTCTCATATGATTTGAAGTTTTCTTAACGCAGGTGTGCCACTAGAGGGCGTAAGTCCCGTTTCCGTTGTCAGCAATATCTGCGGGACTAAAAACCCTATTGAAAACTAATTCTTTTTCGGTCAGATATACTACTAATTATGAAAACGATTTTGTGTGTATTTTCTACCAAAATAATGCACAACGTTACCGCTAGGGGCTCAAATGTTTAATCTGTTTTTCACAAAATATCTATTTCTATACATGTGCGATTTGAAAAATTCCTTCAACACCGGATGTGATTTACCTTGTGGAACACTTTAGGTTTGTAATTGGGAAGTTCTATAGTTCTTAGTTTTGTCGCTAGGTGGTGTTTGTGTACTTCTGTTTGCAGCTGCATCTCCGCTTCTAAAAATCCTATTGAGAAATTTCCTTTTTTACCGTTCGCTAGAACAGAAATGTTGAACGTTAACCTCTTAAAATAGTGCACAGCTTTCTCTCTAGGAGGCGGGGTAAAGGTCAAAACCTTTTTCTCGCTATCTGTGCTTTCAGGAGACGTATTTGAAAAGTTCTTTTTCTTGAGCATAGCTTTTTCCGTGAAGAATATTTTTCGCCTGTTTTCAGCATTTCCATTATTCTTCCTCTAGAAGGTGTAGAGTCATGTTTCCTTCTGTATTTCTTCTTTTAACTCTTCGATTTGTAAATCGCTCTTGTCTCTGATATGTTCCTTCTGTTATACAAACGTTTTGTGTTAATTTTCGCAAAATAATTTTTAGCCACTGGTGGAAGTAAGTAGCTGTTTCTATTTCTGAATGTTTTATTGATTGTAGAAATCCGGTTGGGTTTTTTTTTTTTTTTTGATTGGAGGTTTAACGACCACCGTGAGCAACTCAATGGACTATAAGCAGTCGCCCGTCCCTAATTTAGGGTCACTGGTTCCAGGGAAGGGAGAGAGCCAGTGCCGTAAGACAAACACAACATCCATGCCTCACCGGGATTCGAACCCGGACCCCGTTCGGACGAATGATCAGAGGCCATCGCTTAGACCACTGCGCCACCGGAACGGCCCGGTTGGGTTTTGTTTTTGTTTTTCCTCTAACCAGTTCCAATGATTTTGAATTACGTTGATAAATTTTATTCACATCGGAACAGATTCAAAATGCGTGCTCATTACAACCGAAAATTCGGTGTCTTCTTGTTTTATTATGCTTTATTTTGTATGTTTATTCAGTTTAAAAATGCCTCTCCGTACAGTTAAAATTTCCTTTTTTTTTTTTATTATGAGAGCTCTGTGAATTTTTAGTAGAGTAGTCAGAGGCGCTAAATTCGGGCTCATTGCTCAAAGAAGAACTCGCGTGGTCACGTGCGACGCGAGTCCCTCTTCGAACAATAGCTTTGGAATAAAAATCAAACTTAAAAGATAACGTGGATCAACACGAAAGTTTCAGCCAAAGCTTTGTTTGGATGGAAAGCACAAATCTGACTCTTTCACAAAATAATTTGCCAATAAACAATCAGAAAATAAATCCTGAAAACGTCAGGTAATTATCAAATTAATGTGCACTGGTAACCGCATCATAAATTATTCACTGAATGGAAGTTGATATTTTCAAGTTGAGAAGCATTCAGATCGGAAATGTGTCATTTGGATACTTCGCGCACCACTGAAATCTCCCTAAAAGGTAATCGTACCAGATACGGCTTTTTATCGATTCAGTTCTTCATCAAGAGTCGTCATTCATCGTTTGCTGTGGTTCTGCTGGATATAACGGGTTGCATGCTGGATATAACGGGTTGCATGCTGTTTGTGCACGAACGCTGTCTTCTAAGAAGAGTCCGTCGTCATTAGCATTCGTTGAAATCCAGGCAACTGGATTGGCTGATGTCCAAGGGAGAAAATAATGTTCACTTATGCTTGCCAAAGTTTTGAAGCCTCGCTGTGAGCAACTACTCTGGCCAGTTTAAAAAATCACAAGCGAAAACTGAGGTACGTGCTGCGTTAAACTATAAGTTAAGCTTTCATTTAACAGGTGTGCAAGAGAATATGGCAGATGCAAACCGGTAAAGCTGTCGTTTGTCGATTTCTGATGCATCTAAATCTTGTAAAATTATTTTTAACGTGTACTAAAATTGCAGCTTGATGCAAGTAAGTGTGTCGTACCGGTAACGCTGTACACCCAAGCCTCCTAAATTTGTGATTTTTGTTATTGTTGATAACTAAAAATTTCGCGAACATAAATTGTTTAAAGTTGTGAAAAACTTAGGTGTGTGAAATTCGGATATGATAGCCAAATGCTGAAATTAATTGTAATACCGAAACCGCGAATTATATCCCCCCCCTCCCGGTGGCGCAGTGGTCTAAGCGCTGGCTTCTGATCATTCGTTTGAGATAGGTCCAGGTTCGAATATCTGTGAGGCATGGATGTTGTGTTTGTCTTACGGCACTGGCTCTTTCCCTTCTCTGGAACCAGTGGCCCTAAATTAGGGACGGGATATTGCTTACAGCCCACTTAGTTGCTCACGGTGGTCGTTAAACCTCCAATAAAAAAAAATATCATCATCATCATCATTGTCAACCATTATCAATCCACTGCTGGACGAAGGTCTCCCCAAGTTTCCTCCACAACGGTCTGTCTTGTGCCAGTCTCCTCCATGTCACCCCTGCATACTTTCGAGTTTCATCCACCCATCTCCTATGTGGTCTTCTTCTGGGTCTTTTCCTGTCCCTTGGAATCCAATCTAAAATTTCGGTTGTCCATCGATGATCTGTCCTTCTGGCAGTATGTCCAGCCCATTGCCATTTCAGGGATTTAACTCTGATCATGATGTCTTCCACTCTTGTCATTTTTCGGATCCACGAGTTCCTCTTCTTATCTCTCCTGGTTACACCAAGCATGCACCTCTCCATGCTACTTTGAGTTGTCTGCAGCCTTTGTATGTCTCTTTTAGTTAAGGTCCACGTCTCTGCACCATACGTAAGCACTGGAAGGATGCATTGATCAAACACTTTTCTTTTAAGACATAATGGCATATTGCTCTTGAAAATTATGCTGTTTCTTCCAAAAGCTCTCCAGGCAAGTTTTGTACGCCGATTAATTTCTTCATCAATGTGACCCTCACTTGATATCTGCTGTCCAAGATAAACGTACGTGTCTGTTATCTCCAGCTTTTCTCCATCAATCGATAAATCTTCATTTCTTGTAAAAGCATTGAACATCACTTTTGTCTTCTGAAAGTTCATTTTTAATCCCACTTCTTTACTCTTGTCAGCAAGTTCCTGGATCATACTCTGCAGCTCTGATGGGGTAGTTGCAAAAATGACTACGTCATCAGCAAAACGAAGGTGGGTTAGATAATCTCCATTAATCTTTATCCCCTTGTTTTCCCAGCTCAGCGACTGAAAAACACCCTCCAATGTGGCATTAAAGAGCTTCGGAGATATGGTGTCACCTTGTCTCACTCCCTTTCCAATTTTTACGTGTGTTGTATTTTCAAATAGCAGAATCTTTGCACTTGCATTTTCATAGATGTTATTAATAATATTAATGTATGCATCTTCAATACCGCAGGTTTTCAGAGCCATTGTAACTGCTGATGGTTTCACCGAATCAAAGGCTTTTTCATAATCGATAAAAGCCATGCACAATGGAAGTTCATATTCCCTCGCTCTTTCAATTAGTTCTCTCAGCACGTGGATATGATCTATTGTGCAAAAAAAATATACATATATATATATATTGTGCAAACGAGTAGAAAGTATCTTGGTTTTGGGGAAACCGTGCGTATTTAAGCTTAATTTATTTGAGGAGAGAAAATCAAACAAACAATCATAATTCTCAGATTTTTACATGTATAGACATTTGGTTGACGGCAGAAAATAATAAATAAGAAATAACTGTTTGAGATATTGGCATTAAAATGAAAGGATGTATTTGTGCTCGATATAGCTGAACAGAAGAAAAATATATTTAGCTAAAAACTCATCCAAATTCATGCGAAATATAGGATAATGAAGTAGAATTGTTGTGTTACCTTTTTTGATACGTCTTTTCTAAAAGAAGTACGTGTTATAGTACCACTTTTTCTATCCATCCGTCAGTGGACACCATAATTATTCAACTACTAGTCCGATTTCTTTTTTTTTTTTTTTTTTTTTTTTTTTTTTTTTTACCGTTGGAAAGCTTGAAATGTGAGAAAGATGACCCTGGCTTCCCAGTTGTTTAAGCTGCATAACTTCGCTGCTAGAGGGCGTAAACGTAGATGCTATCGAATTCAAAATACATTTCTTCCATTATTTGCTTCTAAACACCCAACTGACATTTTTGTTTTCTTCTTTTAAATGTCATTTATAACGAAGACTGTTTTGGGTGCAGTTTGTTTTTCTTCAAAAAATGTACAGCTTTTCCATTAGGGGCGTAAAGGTAAACTGCGATTTCTCCTACATTTACGCTTCTAAACGTCCTGTTTGTAAAATTCTTTCTACATTGGATAGAGCTGCCAGTGAAAACTATTCTGCACTATAAAAGTTTTGGTAAATAATGTTTTGGCCACCGAGAGCGTTTATGTATCTTTCTGTTTCTGATGTATTTTCATCAAAATCTGCGATCCTGCAAACTCGATTTGGAAAATTCTTCCGTGGACTGATACCATTTACCACGAAAAACCTTTTTAAGAATTCCTTCTGCTTAAAATAGTGCATGGCTTTTCCTCCAGGTGGCGTAGGTGTATATCTTACTTTCGTTGATAGCTCGGCTTCTAAGTGTCCGCTTTGAAAAATTGTTTCTTTGTCGGGGAGAGCTTTTTGTGGGAAATGTTTTCCTTATAATTTGAAAATTATCTTAACGCAAAAGTGTGCCACTAGAGCATTGGTGCACCCACGGAGGGGCTTTAGGGGCTTAAGCCCCCTTCAAGTGATTAAGAGCGACGTACGTCACAAATAAAACATTCAAAGATATTATTTTACATGTTCAAAAAATTACATAGTGTCTTCTTCCCAAAGCACCAAAGAGATTAAGAGCGACGTACGTCACAAATTAAACATTCAAAAATATTTTACATGTTCAAAAAATTACATAGTGTCTTTTATTACATGATGTCTTCTTCCCAAAGCCCCAAATAGATTAAGAGCGACGTACGTCACAAATTAAACATTCAAAGATATTATTTTACATGTTCAAAAAATTACATAGTGTCTTCTATTACATGGTGTCTTCTTCCCAAAGCCCCAAAGAGATTAACAGCGTCGTACGTCACAAATTTAACATTCACAAATATTATTTTACATGCTCAAAAAATTACATTGTGTCTTCTTCCCAAAGCCCCAAAGAGATTAAGTGCGACGTACCTTACAACCGTACATAAACTATAGGCGTACACTATACACATATATGTATGTGTGTACGTATACTATATATACAATATTTTAGCAATATCTGTCCGTTTAAAAACCCGACTGAAAAAAATCCTTTTTCTACAGACACTGCTAAATGCCTAAACATTTTGTGTACATTTAATTCTAAAACTAGTGCACAGTTTCCCCGACAGGAGAGGGAAATGTCAAATTTTTTGTCAATATCTCTGCTTCTAAAACTCCATTTCAAAAAATTATTTAAGCGCCGTATACCATTTACTTTGTGAAACAATTTGACTGTAATCATGTTTTTTTATAATTCATGCTATTTGGTGTTAGTGCGTATTTCTGTTTGATGCCGTACCACTACTTTTAAAAAATCTTATTGAAAATGTTCTTTGCTTTTACTGTATGCCATTCGCTACAGTAAAGATGGAGAACATTATCCTCTTTAAATAATGCAGAATTTTGCCGCTAGAGAACCGAATGTGAAAACCTTCTAGCAGGTGTATTTGAAAAATTCTTTTTCCTAAGCATAGCTTTTGCTATGAAGAATATTTTTCGCATATTTTCAACTTTTTTTATTGAGCGGAGCTCTCTTTACGAGACTCGAGACAATTAGTTGTTCGGGCATAGGTACGAGATGACACATCCGATCACCGTGATTTTTTGCATGCGATTGGACATCGTCCATGATCAGGTTTTGATGCCTTCCAATTCCCGAAATTCCGTGTCACTGAGGAATAATTGTCCAAAAACTTGCATTTTTAAGGGGGTCTTCCGGGTTTTGAGAAGGGGTCGTTTGTTACCTATTGTTGGATCTTACCTTTACAGGCTGATGTGGCCGCGGCACCAGGTGAAGTATCGCATGCAGTGAAGCACCCGATATCTCCACCGAAAAAAAATATCTAAATAAAAATAAAAACACTAAAGAAAATTTTGTCAAAAATTTTGCTCTCCTCCTCTGCTGCTAGAGGCTAGCAAGGAGTTTTCCTACTTGCGTTGACAACCGAAAATTATGCAACAACAAATTAATTATCTGATTCCAATAATTAATAATGATCTCCCATAATTAATTATAACAAATTAATTATTAACTTCCCGCAAAACCCGTACCGCGATTGGGTGTGGATGCCTGGATTTAACTCCAGCACGTCCCAATCTACCGAAAATCACAGCAACGCACACACACACTCGAAAAGATACCCAACGCTCATTTCACGTACGCTTGACATTTAATATCCAACGTTATATCATATACACTGCCACCTTTATCCATGAAGTGGCACAAAAATCTGCTGAGATGAATGTATGGTGGGCTGCTCTATCGGCAGCTTAATTATACACAGTGATTTAAACACTTTATCACTGATTAAACGATACCACTGATTTATCTAACTCTGATTTAACAATTAACACTGATTCAAACACTGTTCACTGATGAAATTCTAGTATGCACAATAAACAAATAGAGCGAAGGAAACATGTGAGAGATTACCAAAAACATTTAAATACACACTTTAGAAAACGATAATTGAGTACGAGCGTGGGTACCAGCAATTAAAATGATACAGTAATTATCATGACTGCCGCAGTTTAATTATAAGCTATATATATATCTATACCATTACACACACCTGCAGAGGCTTGACGCCAAATTAGCAGGGAAGAGCTCTTATGACTTATGGCCATAACACAAATAAAAATCACGAATAAAATGTGTTGGAGGCCTCCGCTGTCGTGCGTACTCCCTTTCACAGGGGACAGAGTTCTATATGATGTTCACTGTCCGACGTCGCTTGTAAGTCGTGAGCAAATGTTCATATAAAGACTACATACCTCGGCAACCGTTGTCTGAGGTCCTCAGCGCAGAGAAGTGGCAAGAAGTATCCTGCCTGTTTTCGTATGTAGACCGCCTAGGCAAAAGTGCACTAATGTCGACCTAGTATCGGTCGAGAAGTCCGACTGAGATGTCCTCGTTTAAGAGGGGATCATTCATAGCCCTCCTTACTTGCTTCTCTGCTTCTTTTTCCGAGCTCTCCCAGCGGTCAGCTCTCCGGCCTTGGTTCCATGCCCCTCGCTGGTGCTGGTCTCGTGCGTGTCTTTTCGAATCCGCCCTCCGAATGAATCGCCGCTTGTTTTTCTCTTCTTTGTCCTGTCACAGGGCTTCTCTTAGCCACTTGAAAAGGGATTTATCACCTTGTTTTCAACTGTGGGTGGTAGTCGGTTCTCCCTTATCCCGTTCAGTTCGGAGAACAATGCAACCACCAGAATGTCTCTTGGCTTCCAGAGGAATTTTGGGGTGAGTTTTGCAGACTTTCGTTAGAGTTGAAAATGCACAAGACTGTTGCTATGAGTCCGAAATAGAGATGGTCTGTCGCCATGTGGCCTTTCACAATTCTCGTTTGCCAGAAGGCTACGAATTATGCACTTTTCAAATAATGAACAAATTTTAACAATGGCAGTGATGAACAAATTAGAGGATCAATTACCGTAATTAATTATAACTATGAGTGCCGCCTTGCAGTCACATCGAAACACAAATTTACCGCATAAATGAAATATAAAATTTTTCCACAAGTTAGGCTGCACCCTATAACACTATCTCTTCGAAAGATCTTCAGCCGATCCCGGTGACACTTGCCACAGACAAAGAGAAGGACATGGTGAGTGACATGGGGTTGGTATCATAGTGATTGGTCGTGTCATATAAAAATAATGGCCATTAAAAAATTGACCAATTTTAATAATAATTGAAAAAATCCGCTCTCTATACGAGACTCGGGACAATTCCTTAACACAACCGATCACCGTGATTTTTGCATGCGATTGGACATCGTCCATGGTCAGATTTTGACGCCTTCCGATTCCCGAAACTCCGTGTCATTGAGGAATTTCAATTACAACTAGATGGCCTTTTACTTGAACCGTTTCACGAAAGTCGGTTCACTAACATTAATTTAAAAAAATCGTTTGAATTGAAAAACGAAGAAATTGAAATACTTCGTCTGTTAGCTCAACACCTGCTTAATCTACAATAATTAAAGGAAGTTTGTGTATGGGTGTGTGTGTGTGTGTCTGTCTTTAGCGATACAAACTGAAAAACGTAGTTCCCGATGTGAGTGTGTCTTTCCGCTTTGTTTACATGCAACTTGATCAGAACCAACGTGAAGGCGTGAAGAAAAGTAATTCATGATAAATTTTAGGCATTTCTTTTTTATAATGTTTCGTACTTTTGTTCTGGAAGTTATAGATTTTACACTGAGAAAAACGTTTTGTTGATCAGCAAAAAAATTGTTGAATCAACCAAAACATTTTGTCGATATGCAGTAGAATTTACAAATGTATTTAGCTAAAAATTATTGTTGATTCAACAAAATTTATTTTTATCATGACAAAACGTTTTGTTCATTTAACAAAATGCTTAGGTCAATTTTTGGGAATTTGTTTGATCCAACAATATGTATTGTTATCGTGATGAAACGTTTAATTGAATTAACAAAATATAGCCAACGAAATAATTTTGTTTTGCCAACAAAACAATTCCGATGAAGTTTGGCTAAAGCAACAAAATAAATCGACAAAACATCTCAACAAAACTATTTTGTTGTTTCAAACAAACTTTTTTTCTCAGTGTACGCGTTCGTTTCCTAGAATTTGTTGTAATAGACGCCTTAATCAGCTTAGATTTTGAAATAGCTTCGATCAAAATTTGCCAACTGTACGGGAGTTATCGGTTGCCGTTGGCGGCTTGTCCTAGTTATGCAAAATTCTTCCTCTACGGGGCCTAGAGTTATATCATGTTTCCCTCTGGATATCTTCTTCTAACTGCTTGATTTGAAAACCCTTTTGTCTCTGATATTCCTTCTGTTATGAGAAACGTTTTGAGCACCATTCGTTAATTTTGGTAACACACTTTTCAGCCGGTGGTGAAAGTAAGAAGCTGTTTCTATTTCTGGATGTTTTATCGATTGTAAAAATCTGGTTGAATCTTTTCCTAACCAGTTCCATTGACTATGAATAACTTAGAATATTTTTAAACGTGTCGGAAGCAATGCTCCCTCTATGCCGCGCAGTAAGCATTTTAGATTAAAATTCCCAAATCCCTAATTAATTTTCATAAATCGAAAATCAATTACCTGCAAAAATAATAATAAATGAAATTCGGACTCTCAAAATTCAAAACACTTTTCTTAAATGCCGTTCGCCTCCTTCTCAGTTCGTCTCATTGTCCTCATTATTCTCAAAGGCTTCTTGCAAAGTAGCCTCGTGAGAGCAGATAGTGGACGCGAGATTGCGGATTGGTGAGTTTTCCACGCCGAGGAAGAGGCAGATATTGAGTCTTTTCTCAAAACAACACATCAGTGCCAGCCAATTACAGCGAACCGTAACCAGATTCATTGCACTAACTAATGCACCTGTGCTAGTTGGCGGGGAAAAGTCACCTTCAGGACCTCGTCAAAGTCTACAGGAGCTGCCGCACTGAAGCAAACCGCCGAGTGGAAGTGTGAACGAAACTCTTAGAAAACCCGCGCGATATACGTTTCATCAAGATAATTGTAACGTGCGATGAAAAGTGGGTCTATTTCCGTAATCCCAACCAACAACGGCAGTGGTTGAGCCCGAGCCAGCTTCCTGCATTTGTTGCCAAACGTGGGCACTTAGATCACAAGGTGATGCTCTGCGTCTGGTGGAATTTTGAGGGAATAATCCGTTACGAATTTATTCCAGACAGTCAGGCCATTGATGCCAACCTCTACTCTGAACAGCTAGGGCTGTTGTATGACGTTTTGGAGGAGAAGTACCCGGTACTGGTGAACAGGAAGTGTGCTGTCCTACAGCTGCACAACGCTCGGCGTCATACCGCGCGAACAACTCGGGCAAAACTCCAGGAACTTGAGAGCATCGAACTGATGCTGCACCCATCATATAGTCCGGATCTTGCCCCCTCGGATTATTACTTGTTCCGGTCCATGGCCCACTTCCTTTGCAGGTGGCACTTCAACAACCAGAAGGAGGTCGCAGCTGGAGTGAAGGAGTTCTTCTCCTCGAAGGATAAGAACTGGTACCGCCGCGGAATCGAAGAACTGGCAGACAGATGGCTGAAGACGGTGCAACACGATGATCTATACTTTAAATGCTAGTCAGCTTTCGTCGTAAAGGTACGTATGAAGACATAAAGTGATCCAAATATTGCAAAACTTCCGACTCACCCTCTGTTACACCGTTTCACGACCTTTGCACGCGTCGTCATTTAGCTGCAATTGCTTCGATTTGCATAAAGACACGCTGGTCATAATTTTTGGCATTTTGGTGTACATATAGTGGTGTGCAAAAGTATTAAATCACCTGCAAAAATCGTGAATTTTTAAGTTTAACTCTTTTTTAACTAACTAATTTTCATAGTTATTTCATCATTTATACGCTGACGGAAAAAAAAAATCCCAACACCACGAAAAAATAGTTGTAGAGGAACGAAATGGCGGCAATACATTTGTACAGGTAACATATTTAATCGATTAAGGTTTCAAGATCACAGCTTAATGTAAGCGCGAGAAGAGCCACTTTAAATGTGAAATGCTGGTACGTTAATAACCGGTGTAACCGCCAGAATGTTGAATGCAAGCACGCAAACGTTCATGCATTGTGTTGTACAGGTGCTGGATGTCAGTTTGTGGGATGGAGTTCCATGCCTGTTGCACTTGGTCGGTCAATACAGGGACGATTAATGCTGGTTGGGGGTGAAGCTGGAGTTGTCGTCCAATGATGTCCCATACGTGCTCGATTGGTGAAAGATCTGGTGATCTAGCAGGCCACGGCAACATGTCGACACTCTGTAGAGCATGTTGGGTTACAACAGCGGTATGCGGGCGAGCGTTATCCTGTTGGAAAACACCCCCTGGAATGCGGTTCATGAATGGCAGCACAACAGGTTGAATCACCAGACCGACGTACAACTGTGCCGTCAGGGTGCGTGGGATAACCACGAGAGTGCTCCTGCTGTCATAGGAAATTGCTCCCCAGACCATAACTCCACGTGTAGGTCCAGTGTGTCTCGGCCGCAGACAGTTTGGTTGCAGGCGCTCACCTGGCCTCCTTCTAACCAACACACGGCCATCACTGGCACCCAGGCAGAACCGGCATTCATCAGAAAACACAACAGATCTCCACTCCGTCCTCCAATGAGCTCTAGCTTGACACCACTGACGTCGCAAACGGCAGTGGTTTGGAGTAAGTGGAATGCACGCTACAGGGCGTCTGGCTCGGAGCTGTCCTTCAAGTAACCGATTTGTAACAGTTCGTTGTGTCACTGTGGTGGCAACTGCAGCTCGAATTGCTGCTGCAGACGAAGTACGATGCGCCACGGCCATACGCCGTACACGGCGGTCTTCCCTGTAACGTGTCGCCGTTCAAATCAATCAGGAATGTACAGTATTGAAGAAAAAGTACTTCTTACCTTACATTCAATTTTTGAACGACGGTTCTTGGGTGCCGTGTGTTGAGATCGTTAAATCAATTAACAATAGCAAATTAATCCACATTCCTCCGAAGTTGACACGAATCACTCAAGAGGCAGTAATAAACATCAAACCTACATTTAATACATGACACAGATGGTCGACCGCACACATACTAAAGATACATAACATAAAAAAATCGGCGTTTTCTTCATCGTGAGTTCCATTGTGTTCAAAACACTCGAGTTCTCTTTTCCCACGGGGCAACAGCGCCCTCTATCAGAAACAGTTTTGACAGCTGCTCGGATTTTATTTATTTTTTCTCTTCGGGAGCTGTTCCTCTTCCGACATCCCTCTCAGTAGTGCCACGTTGCCGGCCGGAACCCGGTCTTCTTGAGGCAGTACCTTCCCTTGACCACCGCTGCCAACAATCATGCACAGTGGCTACATTCCTGTCAAGTCGTTCTGCAATATTGCGGAAAGAAAATCCACCTTCTCGTAGCCCTATTACACAACCTCGTTCAAACTCCGTGAGCTGTTGATAATGGCTTCTTCGTCTTCTTAAAGGCATTTTTGACCAACATCAACACACTACGTCGAATCTCAACGATAACTAACGCTCACGAACATTACAGCGCGTATTTACAGCAAACCTGCTTTGCATGTTCCGAGGGGCGCTACTAGCGCCACACGTATGCGCCGAGCGCGAAATTTGCATAGACGTCATTTTACAGATGTACTCTTACCGCCTACCAACTGTTGTTTATCTAACACAACCCCTTCTTGGTGTTGGGATTTCTTTTTCCGTCATTAGATGTAAAATTTTATGGGGATTTCAAAAATGTTTTAGTTTTTCCAGTACCTGATCCTGTTCTTAAGATAAATTACAAAAATCAAGACCAATTCGGAATTATTATGAAAAGGATCATTTATCCAATCATCATCATCATCATTGTCAACCATTATCAATCCACTGCTGGACGAAGGTCTCCCCAAGTTTCCTCCACAACGGTCTGTCTTGTGCCAGTCTCCTCCATGTCACTCCCGCATATTTACGAATTTCATCCACCCATCTCCCATGTGGTCTTTTTCTGGGTCTTTTCCTGTCCCTTGGAATCCAATCTAAAATTTCGGCTGTCCATCTATGGTCTGTCCTTCTGGCAGTATGTCCAGCCCATTGCCATTTCAGGGATTTAACTCTGATCATGATGTCTTCCACTCTCGTCATTTTTCGGATCCACGAGTTCCTCTTCTTATCTCTCCTGGTTATACCAAGCATGCACCTCTCCATGCTGCTTTGAGTTGTCTGCAGCCTTTGTATGTCTCTTTTAGTTAAGGTCCACGTCTCTGCACCATATGTAAGAACTGGAAGGATGCATTGATCAAACACTTTTCTTTTAAGACATAATGGCATATTGCTCTTGAAAATTATGCTGTTTCTTCCAAAAGCTCTCCAGGCAAGTTTTGTACGCCGATTAATTTCTTCATCAATGTGACCCTCACTTGATATCTGCTGTCCAAGATAAACATACGTATCTGTTATATAAATCAATAAGTTGTTTTCATAATTCATAAGGAATGAAATAACATTTAAATACAGAAATATAATGAAGCAAAATTATAAAATGTACCTAATATTTTGTTACCCAGCCTTTAGCTTTGATCACAGCTTTGCATCTTGCTGGCATACTGTGAACAAGGTTTTGTAAAAGATTGGGTGGAACAATACGATTCCAAATTTGAATTACATCTTCAATGAGTTGAATATTGGTTGTTGGCTTCTGTTTTTTTTTTTTTTTTTTTATAGTTCACACGGACACTTTGCCGCCCCGGTGGCGCAGTGGTTTAAGCGATGGCCTCTGATCATTCGTCCGAAAGGGGTCCGGGTTCGAATCCCGGTGAGGCATGGATGTTGTCGGGTTCGAATCCCGGTGAGGCATGGATGTTGTGTTTGTCTTACGGCACTGGCTCTCTCCCTTCCCTGGAACAAGTGACTCTAAATTAGGGACGGGCGACTGCTAATAGCCCACTGAGCTGTTCACGGTGGTCGTTAAACCTCCAATCCATCCATCCATCCATACGGACACTTTGAACTACAAATTTTCAATCGGGTGACTGTGGTGGCCAACCAAGATGCTGCACATTTTTTTCCCCTGAAACCACTTTTTCATTACTTGAGCACGATCACAGGGAGCATTGTCATCTTGAAAATTAAAATTGCCGTCATAAAGCCTTCAAGATGATGGTAGTATTTTGTTTTCTAATATCCAGATGTATTTCTGGGCATTTACCGTACCATAGACAATATGGATGTTCCCAACGACATGTGAACACATGCAGCTCCAAACTATGATCTTCACTGGATACTTAAAAATAGCCACTGAGCAACCCGGATGGATTTCTTTATGCTTGGATATCCCTATATGGGCACTACTCTGATTTCTATTAATACAAAATTCTGATTCACCACTAAAAAGAACATTTCCCCATTGCTTGATTGTCCATGAGACATGCTGCTTTGCCCACTGAAGTCTACGCTGTCTTTGATTTGCAGTTAACAGTGGTTTAGCCTGTCTTTGAAAACACGTAAGTCATAGTGAAACATCTTCCTCCTAACAGTAGACGTACTAACAGTAACATCAGTCGCTTCAGATTATCACTGAAGCAATTCAGATGGATTGAGCCTCCTGTCTGCCAAGCTTAGCTTTCTCTGAGCATTCTGTCCTGCCTGGTTGTGGTGGATCTGGGCCTTCCACTGCGATGCATGTTTTTAATATCACCAGTGTCTTTTACTTTCTTCAGTAGCCTAATAATTGTAGATTGATAGCAGCCCATTCTTTCAGTGATTTGCCTTGAAGAATATCCTTCGTGATGCCGAACAACTATTTGTACTCTGTCCGTTGTGGACAATTCGCAGTTTTAACCATTATTGGTACACAAATTATACCCTGTTAACAACAAGAAGCGACTGCTGCAATGCTGTAGTCGCTCTGTGTCAACCCTTATAAGAGCTGAAGTAGGATTATGATAGTATTAGGAAGTAACCAATCAGGTAAAAGAATGTCTATGATTGGCTATAACAACTCATACGCAGCTAACATGAATTTCAATGTGTTTGTAAAACCCCATATTTTATGTCACAGATGTAGCTACAGAAAAAACTGTAATCTCCATTAAATTTCGCATCTAATGATATATAAACTATGAAATAACTATGAAAATTATTTAGTTAAAAAAGAGAGTTAAACTTTAAAGTTCACAATTTTGCAAGTGATGCAATGCTTTTGAACACCACTGTAATATCTCTTTTACATACGTATACAAATATTGTTACGGTAACGTGCCGAGCTATATTATTCATTCCAACGCTCGCCACCAATTGATACGGCTTGTGAGAAACTATCCCACCGATACGATTTCGGTATTCGAGACGTGGCGTTCGTTTAAATTCGGGAGCTGGTATATATGAGCGAGAACGTTAGCTGAAATACAGGAATTATTTTTAACACCAGAGCCTATATAGAGCAAAGAGAGTAAGAGTGACACTTTGACATTTTATTGTAGGCAGAACTTACCATTCAAAACATTGGCTACGGCAATACAAACAGGAGTTATCCTCCTTATTCTGAACTAGTACAAGCTGGCCCTAGATTCTGATAACAAGTCTTTCGCCAATAGGCGTATCAGAGTTCTAAACAAAGTCTGGGTTCAGCAGATGTATTCAGTTCGCCCACTCAGCTAAAGGATAGCATTAAACAACAAAAAATGAGTACTCACTTATTACTTGTAGTAGAACGGTAATCCGGGTTATTTAAGATGGTTTAACCCTTTTTAGTTAAGCTGTCGACACAGACACACACGGAAAGGCCCTGCATAGGGCCCTTTTGATGACTTTCACCTGTGTGAGAAGAGCGGGAGGAAGGTCACTCCCTACTTTTTACTTTCTTTGGAAATCCGAGATCTGCTGCGGCGAATGAGGGTCGTGATGACCAGGGGTTGGCACTCTTAGATCCCTCCGGGAGCTTCGCTGCAGCTTGGAGCGTGAAACTACTTGCGCTTTCGTAGATGTAGGTGATCCCCACTCCTCTTCGATGGAAGGCGGCGTTTTCGGGAGGCTGGTTTCCTGGCCATGGTTAGCTAATGATTCTTAGCAGGCCTTCTAGATGGGAGACAGAAGATCTTTGCTTGGCGTCCAGAGCCTCCTTTCTCGCTGGTAGTTCGTCGTGATTTCTTGTCGGGAACCGTGTATGAGAAGATAGTCGCGGTTTCAGTGGCCCGTGCTCTGACAGCAGTTTATTACTTCTGCCAATAAATATAGCGGTTCTTTTAGGCGTTAGTCGAGCCGTCCTCTTAGGGGCTCTCAATTTGACATTTTTGGTGGACTTACCCAGCCACCTTATTATCGTTAAGCTCTGCTTTTCCTCGTACATTGGCGTCTTACAGATGCACGTGGTACAGTGGACTATATTAGGTCTTCCAGGACGTCGGCTTCGAAGCCGTATTACACCCGTGGATTACAAAAACCAACTGCCCCTTCACGGAGACGAACTGAAATTGCCTCTTGCCGTCCCAAGTGCCTTTGCCTTGCTCCTATCTGTCAACACTTCATGTTTCGCTCTTCTCTTTCGTACAGAACGCCGTCGCTTCTGCAAAACTGGTGTCATTTCCGACCTTTGACGCGCCATAAACGTACTTTTGGACGTAGGCTAAAAGCTTTTTGACATATATTTCTTAAAAGTAGACATATTTATGAGAGTCTGGATGCCTTTCTTTCGCGACGCCGGGGGTCTATTCGCTTTTGGGTGGGTCCTCAAAGGCGATCTCACAATCCCTTTGTTTCCACCCAGCTAAGCGAATTATCCGACTTCCCCAATTAAATGTGATATTTTCCCCAATTAATTTTTAATAGGCCAACTATTTGATTTAATCATCATCATAATTTAATCACGCCTATCAAGTCCGTCACCCCTTTTAGAGTTAATTATTTTGTACCCAATTTCGTATCAATATACTTCTGTGTGAACCCTGACTGCATTTTTGCAGTTTTATGCCTTGTTTGAGTTAGAAATCGTTGAAATGGTTTGCATTTTATAGTTTTAGTGTCGATCCACGATTCGCCTGTTATAACGATGAAGTCACTGTCGCCAGAGATATGAGCAAATCTTGTATTGTGTTGACTTTGGTGAATAAGCTGTATAGACCGTATGCATATGACGTCACACCAAGGTAAACCATCCTAGCAGACGTCCTGGTTATCAACTGGTGTACGAGCACTACTTGGATTTGCATTGTGGAGCGTTAAAGAAGATGGTGTTATGTGCTATTTTCGGCTACAGTAACCGAAGTGGAAGCGATAATGATGTGTCCTATTATAGATTACCATCTGAACGAACGAAGTGGGATCAGAATTAAAAAAAATTATTCAGAAGTGCCAAAATTTGTGGTCATCATGTATCAGCAGAGTTGACATTGATGACCGGAGACGAAGGAACATTGGATTGTGTAGTTTACATTTTGTGACAGGTATGTTCATAAATTTACTGATGCATTATCTACGAAAACTCTATGAAGATCTTTAGACTAGAATTAACCTTTCTTATGAATAAGATTATGCTGTTCTTTATCGTGAATGTATCCACTGTTATAGGGTAGTGAATATCCTATGGAATCTTCATATGTTCGGCTCCCAGGCCGATTTTGGAAAAATGATCTCATGATAACATTCACCAGCTTATTATTATTGTCATTATCATATGTATATAAGGTAGAGAGCCTTAGTTCTGCTCGGCAGAATTATTATTATTAACATTATTATTATACTGTATATAGCCTTACCTGGGTAAAGTTGAGGATTTTTATCTTAGCTTAAGTTGCAGGTTAGGGAATATCTAAATTATTGAAAGGTGAACTTTTAAATCAAATAATTAACCAAAGATTACAGGACATTTTTATCTTAATTAACTGTGTGAATATGCTGTTAGCACAGAAGCTGGTGGCTGTGCTGGAATGTAGAATTTTGAGTTCCTTTCACGTGAGTGAAGGCGTTAGTGGAAAAAAACAACTAATTAACAATATCGCTGGGTTCTATTCGCGGCCAGAACTCAATATTGTTCAGGAAAAGTGAGTATGAAATTTCATATGGGTCACCACAATTTCCCAATAACTTTGATTTATCAGAATAAAGCTGTTTTTGATCACCAGATAACCCACTTGCGTAGCACATGCAATGTATCTTTGATCTCACTTGTACACCAGTTGTTCTGCAAGAAAGCAGCAGACGAAAAAGTGACGTGTACCGCTGTTTCGTGACGTCAATGCATACGGTCTATATTATAAGAAAAACCGCGTGACAGGATACCTGTTTAATCGCTTACATCTCTCTTTCGCGTGCTTTCTGATCTTAATTCTGTTTAACGTTCGATAAAATTATGCGTGCATATGCTTGGTCTCCAAGTGTGGTAGCAAAAATATTATCACTAATAACAAACACTTCCTACCTCCTTGAGAAAATTACAAGCACAAATCTTTTTGTAGCACTCAACAAAAAAAATAAATAAAAAACAAACGAACTGGTGTTTCTTTCTAAGTATTTCCGGCAATTTCAGGTTCTCTTTTACACAACATACTTTTAAAAAAAAAAAGGTGACAGTTGCGGTACTCATCGTAATTGATTTGTTTGAGCTCTCATATGAGCGATGAACTCTCCTGCCAGAAGGAACGCCTAAAAAAAAAAAACAATATTCCAATTTATGTTCTCCGCTTTTGTTCTTCTGAATTTTTTTGCACGTATGACGCACCAAAACATCTAAATATTCGTGTGGCAACAGTGCTTCCTGAGAAGTTAGAACTACACTATAAAAAAACAAGTGGTGTGAATTCACGGAAAATTTATGAAAATAGCGTGCAGCAACAGTTGCCGCTAAAGTCCGTTTTTTAACGAAATTTCCGTTTTTTACGCTTTCGAACCGTAGGTTGAAGAAGCGTATATGCTCCAGCTTTGTCCGTCTGTCGGTCCGTCAACACGATAACTCACGTAAAAATGGTTCGATTTCGTTGAAATTTTAGTATGTGGTAGGGGACAACCTGGGGACGAACCCTATTGAAAATGGGCGAAATGGGGTCAAAGGTCAGGACATGGGAGCGGGATCCATTCCATTGCCTTTATGCGTCATAAATTACGTATACACGCTTCGATTGCTATAAAACGTTATCAGCATGTTGTTCCGGAGGTAAACTGAACCGGTGCTGTTAAATATAATCGAAATGTGGTCAAAGGTCAGGGCACAGGAGCGAGATTTATTCCACAGCCATTATCCTCATAACTTGTGTAATAACTTGAGTAATGTTTTCTGGTATGTTAGAAAGCGTATCATAAACAATGCATTGCATGATTTTACTAACTTGTTCAAAGTGTTCTTTTTTTTTTTTAACTTCCGTATCTTCATAGATTTTCCGTAATCAATAATTCCGTTTATTGCAGAAAAGACCGTTTAAAGTTCTTCCGTATCTATATAAAAATTTCACAAAATTGAAGACGCTGAATTTCTCAGCCCTTTCGCCAAATAGTCTTTTTTGCGCCAGTAGAGGGGTTCGAACTGAGGCGGTTTAAGTTTGTAACTGCACGTCTTAACCATAGAGGCAGAACATTTTGGGAATTGCACTCACGTTCAAAGTAAACCTAATCTAGCGATAATGATTTTTTTTTCACTAATGCGAGTGATTTAGTCATTTTATTTTCTGTTGAAGCTTATTTCTTTTTCCAATACGTTTGTAATGATTTATTTTTTCTGTAGGAGGACTTCTCACAAATTAAGTATTTTTTTCAACGTGATATTTCGAAGCAGTAGAATGCCTTGGAAATTGAGATCTTTTTTCTGAACTGATAATAACTTTCAATTATCTTTAAGAAATAGCGAAACGTATTGTTTTCAAACTTCTAAATACAAAATTTACTCTTGATAGCTACAATAGCTTTTGTCTTAAGCACTCCACTGACTGATACACAGACATCGTACAATAACCTGTACAATAATTTAAATGGCCTGTTTCTTACGGTAACACAATATACACTATATTGACAAAAGTCACCGGACAACCCTTCAAAAGCAATTAAATGAACGGACCCGCTGCGTTGACAAGTTGGGCGGTACAGCTGCAAACGGTATAAAAACAAGCCTGCAGCTGACCGCGATCATATCGCACTCTCTGGTTGAGTGAAAATGTCGCGGCGGGAGAGAACTGGCTTTGAGAAAGGAAAGATTGTTGGTTGTTATATTAGTGGGTTGTCCATAAGAGAAACCTAGAGGCGTTTAAACATACCGAAGTTAACTGTTTTGGATGTACTGAATAAGTGGAAGACACATGGCGTGCCTGAAGCAGCAAAACGTACCGACAGACTAAAGAAAATCAGTAATAGAGGACGTCGAAGCCTCAGGAGAGTCGTTACAGCTAATCGACGGAGTACTGCACAAGACCTCAGTGTAAAGGTGAATAAAAATGCTGGAACCTCGGTATGTACACGTACCATTCGCAGAGAATTTCATTCCATGGGTTACCATGGTCGTACGGCTGCTCATAAGCCTTTCATCTCCACTCGGAATGCTACTCGTCGTTTAGCATGGTGTAAATAACATTTGGGATGTAAGGTCAGGTGATGCGTAACATCACAGCCTCTCCTTGACAAATGTCAACCCCGCCTTCTCGTGGTGCATCCTGTTCCCACTAAAGGGGCTCTGACGACCGCAAATAGCGGTATAACTATACCATCGGGATCAGAGGAAATGCTATCCCACACTCACCAACCCGCTTGGCCAGCGTGGTGAGTTATGGCCAAACACCTCCAAAATGACTCTACAACTTAAATCTTGGCCCTCAGTCTCCGGCAGCTGGAATGTACCTGGCCAAGGCAGCGGCCAGTGCGACATGAAGGCAGAGGGTGCTAAGAATCCTCGGAGGACCGGACTAGGCTGCCATTTGATGCTGACCTTGGCTACCTACAACGGACGCTCCCTATCTTCTGATTCAAGGCTTCTTGAATTGGAAGAGGAACTACAAAGGATCAAGTGGGACATCGTCGGGCTGAGTGAGGTAAGGAGAAAAGGAGAAGATCTCATTGAACTGAAAAGTGGACATCTCTTCTATTATCGTGGGACAGATACTGGCAGAACTAGTGGTGTCGGATTTATAATAAACAAGAAACTGAAGGATAAAGTGGTAGAAGTTGAAAGTTCCTCTGACAGAGCTGCACGACTCGTTATCCAACTATCGAGAAGATACCAGGCTCAGATTATTCAAACTTATGCACCCACCAAAAGTCATCCTGAAGAAGAAATTGAAGAATTTTATGAGGAAATTCGTCATCTAAATAATAAAGGTAAGCAGCACTTGAAGATAATTATGGGAGATTTCAATGCAAAAATAGGGCACCGGCAACAGAATGAAACTTCAGTAGGTAAATTCGGTCACGGCAACAGAAACCAGCGTGGAAATACTCTCGTTGAGTTTGCAGAGGCAGAAGGATTTTTCATCTTGAATTCCTTTTTCAAGAAAAAGCCACACAGGAAATGGACATGGAGACATCCAATTGGGACGACAAGTGAAATTGATTTTATTATGTGTAACAAAAAATTCGTCATCGAAGACTGCAGTGTGCTAAACAAGTTCAACACAGGTAGTGACCATAGATTGGTGAGATGTAAGATGCACCTCAACACTAAACTGGAACGTGGCAAGCTCATAAGACAAGCAAAATGTATTGACATAACCAACCTTAAAAAACACCATAATACTTTCAAGTTGGAACTGAAGAACAGATTCTCTGCTTTAGAAGGCGTAACATCGGAAGAAGTGGATATTTCGGAAGTTAACAGAAAAGTAACCAAAGCTCTTATGGAAACAGCAACAAAATTAGCTGGGTCTAAGAACAAGTTGCATGTAAACAAATTATCAGGAAAAACCAAAATGTTGATGCAAAAAAGAAGACAGATGAGGACAACTAAAGAAGATGTGACTTCCAAAGTGGAATATATAGAGCTATGCAAGACAGCACGAAAAAGTATCACTGAAGACGTAAGGAAATTCAACTGTGAGCTAGTGAGGAAAGCAATTGAAAACAACCAAAGCCTAAAGATAGCAAAGGGACATCTCAGTAAGGGAAGAAAACAGATTATGGCTCTGAGAAAAGAAGATGGTTCTATAACAAGAAATAGAGGCGAAATTTTGACAAGAGTGAAAGATTTCTACTCCAAATTATATGAAAGGGATGATACATGTACTCCAGACATCATGAAAGGTACCAGAGTTCTTCCAGTCCTCCCAGCAGAAGTTGCTCATGCAATCAAGAACATGAAGCGGGGGAAAGCTCCAGGAGAAGATGGAATTACTATAGACATCATACAAGAAGCAAGTGGAGAAATCGAAACAGTACTCGCCCAAATTTTCACTCGATGCCTTAATGAAGGGAAGATTCCTGAGGATTGGAACAATGCTACAATGATCCTGCTACATAAAAAAGGTGACATTGAGGATCTCAGGAACTACAGACCTATCAGCCTCCTATCAGTGGTTTATAAAATCTTCACTAAAGTTCTTTCACACCGCTTGAAGGTAACACTGGACATGGCTCAACCGAGAGAACAAGCTGGATTCAGGAGTGGCTACAGCACAATAGATCATATCCATGTACTGAGAGAACTAATTGAAAGAGCGAGGGAATATGAACTTCCATTGTGCATGGCTTTTATCGATTATGAAAAAGCCTTTGATTCGGTGAAACCATCAGCAGTTACCACGGCTCTGAAATCCTGCGGTATTGAAGATGCATACATTAATATTATTAATAACATCTATGAAAATGCAAGTGCAAAGATTCGGCTGTTTGAAAATACAACACACATAAAAATTGGAAAGGGAGTGAGACAAGGTGACACCATATCTCCGAAGCTCTTTAATGCCACATTGGAAAATGTCTTTCAATCACTGAACTGGGAAAACAAAGGGATAAAGATTAATGGAGATTATCTAACCCACCTTCGTTTTGCTGATGACGTAGTCATTTTTGCAACTACCCCATCAGAGCTGCAGAGTATGATCCAGGAACTTGCTGACAAGAGTAAAGAAGTGGGATTAAAAATGAACTTTCAGAAGACAAAAGTGATGTTCAATGCTTTTACAAGAAAATGAAGATTTATCGATTGATGGAGAAAAACTGGAGATAACAGATACGTATGTTTATCTTGACAGCAGATATCAAGTGAGGGTCACATTGATGAAGAAATTAATCGGCGTACAAACTTGCCTGGAGAGCTTTTGGAAGAAACAGCATAATTTTCAAGAGCAATATGCCATTATGTCTTAAAAGAAAAGTGTTTGATCAATGCATCCTTCCAGTGCTTACGTATGGTGCAGAGACGTGGACCTTAACTAAAAGAGACATACAAAGGCTGCAGACAACTCAAAGAAGCATGGAGAGGTGCATACTTGGTGTAACCAGGAGAGATAAGAAGAGGAACTCGTGGATCCGGAAAATGACGAGAGTGGAAGACATCATGATCAGAGTTAAATCCCTGAAATGGCAATGGGCTGGACATACTGCCAGAAGGACAGACCATAGATGGACAGCCGAAATTTTAGATTGGATTCCAAGGGACAGGAAAAGACCCAGAAAAAGACCACAGGGGAGATGGGTGGATGAAATTCGTAAATATGCGGGAGTGACATGGAGGAGACTGGCACAAGACAGACCGTTGTGGAGGAAACTTGGGGAGACCTTCGTCCAGCAGTGGATTGATAATGGTTGACAATGATGATGATGATGAAATAACATTTATCGTGGACCATAGATCAATGGAAATGGGTCCTATGGACTGATGAATCCAGATACACGATCAATCAGTCTGATGGTCATGTGTGGGTATAGCGGCAGCCGGGGAAGCTATTTACCACAGTGTACTGTTCTAACGGTCAAGTTTGGAGCTGGCAGTGTACTCGTGTGGAGGTGCTTTTCGTGTTATGGTCCCGGCCCATTAATTATCGTGGACAAACCTGTTAACCAGCACACCTACTTCGATATTCTGGACAATTATGCCCTATAAATTCTGTGCAATACTGTGGAACCGAGCCGTGTTGGTAACAGCAGAATAATGCACCAAGCCATAAAACAAGGACTGTTACGGCGTGGTTTGATGGTAATTCCATATCATGTGTGGACTGGCAAGCACAGAGCACCTGTGGGATGAATTAGAGCACCGCATAAGAAGTTTTGGAACCAAGGCCTACTAGTAAGCAACAGTTAGCGGCTGCATTATGTACTGAATGGAAGCGCATACCTATCGCTGTGTTCCAAAACGTTGTCGAAAGCATGTCACGAAGGGTCAGTGCATGCATTAAGGCCAAAGATCAACCGACACCGTACGGCGGCAGCCAGGGTAGGTCAATAAATGCTATGTTGTGTTTCTTTTCTAGGGATCTGGTAACTTTTGTCAATATAGTGTATAATAGCTAGTGCACAAAATGGGAGAGGAGAAGAAATATCTTGTGTGCTACAATAACAAAATTCATGCGATATGTTTCCACAATATCCGACCTCACTACAGGACTTCAAAATCAGTTCCTTTGTTTTTTTGTTTTTGATTGGAGGTTTAACGACCACCGTGAGCAACTCAATGGGCTATAAGCAGTCGCCCGTCCCTAATTTAGGGTCACTGGTTCCAGGGAAGGGAGAGAGCCAGTGCCGTAAGACAAACACAACATCCATGCCTGACCAGGATTCGAACCCGGACCCCTTACGGACGAATGATCAGAGGCCAACGCCTTAGACCACTGCGCCACCGGGGCGGCTCAGTTCCTTTGATATGCGATTGAAATTTAACGGTTAATCAGACCTCAAGTATTCCCAAGAACCCACGAATCTCTCCTATTACCAGAATATTTTCGTCATGTATATACGAAAAAAGTGAAAACGGAGTTTTTCAGTTAATTCAAGAAAGGAATTGAGGAAAGGTTTGTGAAAATTCAGAATTTCCCTACATACCTACATATCATTAAGCTGTTCTCTGAGATTCAGAGGTTAGCTTCTCAAAGAAAGACCATCTACCAAGTAAACATTACCTGATGGAACTAAAACTTACTTAAAGTTAGTGTATTAAATGTCTCCATTTACCACGATCTCGGCACACAGCACGAGCTTTATTAACATCCATCCCACGCCGCACACAAGACCTTTTGTACTTCATACTCATAATATTTTCCTCATGCACACATTCCTGAATCTGGTCCTCCCATGATTTCTTTGGACTTCCTCTGTCTTTCTTTCCTGTTACTTGGGCTGAATAAATTCTCTTAGTAAGCACCTCATCACTCATTCTTTCAACATGGCCGAACCACCGAAGAATATTAGTCTCCACCTTACTAACAACATTTTGCCTCACATTACACATCTGCAACACATCTTCATTCCTCACATGATCAGAGCGTGTCTTACCACAAACCTCGCGTAAGTAACGCATTTCTCCAGCACACAAACGACTTCTATGCTTCTTCTGTAGTACCCAGGTTTCACTGCCATACATCATAGTAGGAACAATTACACTTTCATATACAGCCATGCGGGACTCTCTTGAGAACCCATCATTCCTGTGAAAATCTCCCAGAGCAGCCATGACTTTCAATGAAGAATTCACTCGCCTACTAATTTCACCATCCAATATGTTCTCTCTGTCAAACATGCTTCACAAACTCATCCACCTGGTCAATCACTGTACCATTTAGACATATATTACATTCAGTACTACCAGTTCCTCACTCAAAAACCATAACTTTGGTTTTCTTCTCATTTATACTCAATTTGAATTTCATACAAACTTCGTACATCTGAGACAACATACTCTGCACTCACTTCTGTCTCTGCCAACCGGACTGTGTCTTCAGCATACAGCAATCGGCACACACGGATATCACCAAGACAAACCAGTATTATCTATTTTGGCATCATGCATGCATGCATCCATAACATAAATATATTAAACAGCCAGGGTGACATTACATAACTTGTCTCACTCCTGCACCAATAGAAAACCATTTTGATAAAACACCATTCACTCGTGCACATGCTCTACTATTAGCGTATATGGTTTTCACATTATTAAGTAGATTTCTAGTAATACCGTACTTATTCAGTACCTTCTACAGAAGAGTACTACTATACTGTGCAAATTAATTGGGACTGAGTAAAAAATCTCTCTTTTTTCCAAAACTATGCCTTTATATCATTCTATGCCTTGATCATCATCATCATCATTGTCAACCATTATCAATCCACTGCTGGACGAAGGTCTCCCAAGTTTCCTCCACAACGGTCTGTCTTGTGCCAGTCTCCTCCATGTCACTCCCGCATATTTACGAATTTCATCCACCCATCTCCCATGTGGTCTTTTTCTGGGTCTTTTCCTGTCCCTTGGAATCCAATCTAAAATTTCGGCTGTCCATCTATGGTCTGTCCTTCTGGCAGTATGTCCAGCCCATTGCCATTTCAGGGATTTAACCCTGATCATGATGTCTTCCACTCTCGTCATTTTTCGGATCCACGAGTTTCTCTTCTTATCTCTCCTGGTTATACCAAGCATGCACCTCTCCATGCTGCTTTGAGTTGTCTGCAGCCTTTGTATGTCTCTTTTAGTTAAGGTCCACGTCTCTGCACCATACGTAAGCACTGGAAGGATGCATTGATCAAACACTTTTCTTTTAAGACATAATGGCATATTGCTCTTGAAAATTATGCTGTTTCTTCCAAAAGCTCTCCAGGCAAGTTTTGTACGCCGATTAATTTCTTCATCAATGTGACCCTCACTTGATATCTGCTGTCTAAGATAAACATACGTATCTGTTATCTCCAGTTTTTCTCCATCAATCGATAAATCTTCATTTCTTGTAAAAGCATTGAACATCACTTTTGTCTTCTGAAAGTTCATTTTTAATCCCACTTCTTTACTCTTGTCAGCAAGTTCCCTGGATCATACTCTGCAGCTCTGATGGGGTAGTTGCAAAAATGACTACGTCATCAGCAAAACGAAGGTGGGTTAGATAATCTCCATTAATCTTTATCCCTTTGTTTTCCCAGTTCAGTGATTGAAAGACATTTTCCAATGTGGCATTAAAGAGCTTCGGAGATATGGTGTCACCTTGTCTCACTCCCTTTCCAATTTTTATGTGTGTTGTATTTTCAAACAGCCTAATCTTTGCACTTGCATTTTCATAGATGTTATTAATAATATTAATGTATGCATCTTCAATACCGCAAGATTTCAGAGCCGTGGTAACTGCTGATGGTTTCACCGAATCAAAGGCTTTTTCATAATCGATAAAAGCCATGCACAATGGAAGTTCATATTCCCTCGCTCTTTCAATTAGTTCTCTCAGTACGTGGATATGATCTATTGTGCTGTAGCCACTCCTGAATCCAGCTTGTTCTCTCGGTTGAGCCATGTCCAGTGTTACCTTCAAGCGGTGTGAAAGAACTTTAGTGAAGATTTTATAAACCACTGATAGGAGGCTGATAGGTCTGTAGTTCCTGAGATCCTCAATGTCACCTTTTTTATGTAGCAGGATCATTGTAGCATTGTTCCAATCCTCAGTAATCTTCCCTTCATTAAGGCATCGAGTGAAAATTTGGGCGAGTACTGTTTCGATTTCTCCACTTGCTTCTTGTATGATGTCTATAGTAATTCCATCTTCTCCTGGAGCTTTCCCCCGCTTCATGTTCTTGATTGCATGAGCAACTTCTGCTGGGAGGACTGGAAGAACTCTGGTACCTTTCATGATGTCTGGAGTACATGTATCATCCCTTTCATATAACTTGGAGTAGAAATCTTTCACTCTTGTCAGAATTTCGCCTCTATTTCTTGTTATAGAACCATCTTCTTTTCTCAGAGCCATAATCTGTTTTCTTCCCTTACTGAGATGTCCCTTTGCTATCTTAAGGCTTTGGTTGTTTTCAATTGCTTTCCTCACTAGCTCACAGTTGAATTTCCTTACGTCTTCAGTGATACTTTTTCGTGTTGTCTTGCATAGCTCTATATATTCCACTTTGGAAGTCACATCTTCTTTAGTTGTCCTCATCTCTCTTCTTTTTTGCATCAACATTTTGGTTTTTCCTGATAATTTGTTCACATGCAACTTGTTCTTAGACCCAGCTAATTTTGTTGCTGTTTCCATTAGAGCTTTGGTTACTTTTCTGTTAACTTCCGAAATATCCACTTCTTCCGATGTTAGGCCTTCTAAAGCAGAGAATCTGTTCTTCAGTTCTAACTTGAAAGTATTATGGTGTTTTTTAAGGTTGGTTATGTCAATACATTTTGTTTGTCTTATGAGTTTGTCACGTTCCAGTTTAGTGTTGAGGTGCATCTTACATCTCACCAATCTATGGTCACTACCTGTGTTGAACTTGTTCAGCACACTGCAGTCTTCGATGACGAATTTTTTGTTACACATAATAAAATCAATTTCACTTGTCGTTCCAATTGGATGTCTCCATGTCCATTTCCTGTGTGGCTTTTTCTTGAAAAAGGAGTTCAAGATGAAAATCCTTCTGCCTCTGCAAACTCAACGAGAGTATTTCCACGCTGGTTTCTGTTGCCGTGACCGAATTTACCTACTGAAGTTTCATTCTGTTGCCGTTGCCCTATTTTTGCATTGAAATCTCCCATAATTATCTTCAAGTGCTGCTTACCTTTATTATTTAGATGACGAATTTCCTCATAAAATTCTTCAATTTCTTCTTCAGGATGACTTGTGGTGGGTGCATAAGTTTGAATAATCTGAGCCTGGTATCTTCTCGATAGTTGGATAACGAGTCGTGCAGCTCTGTCAGAGGAACTTTCAACTTCTACCACTTTATCCTTCAGTTTCTTGTTTATTATAAATCCAACACCACTAGTTCTGCCAGTATCTGTCCCACGATAATAGAAGAGATGTCCACTTTTCAGTTCAATGAGATCTTCTCCTTTCTCCTTACCTCACTTAGCCCGACGATGTCCCACTTGATCCTTTGTAGTTCCTCTTCCAATTCAAGAAGCCTTGAATCAGAAGATAGGGAGCGTCCGTTATAGGTAGCCAAGGTCAGCATCAAATGGCAGCCTAGTCCGGTCCTCCGGGGATTCTTAGCACCCTCTGCCTTCATGTCGCACTGGCCGCTGCCTTGGCCAGGTACATTCCAGCTGCCGGAGACTGAGGGCCAAGATTTAAGTTGTAGAGTCATTTTGGAGGTGTTTGGCCATAACTCACCACGCTGGCCAAGCGGGTTGGTGAGTGTGGGATAGCATTTCCTCTGATCCCGATGGTATAGTTATACCGCTATTGGCGGTCGTCAGAGCCCCTTTAGTGGGAACAGGATGCACCACGAGAAGGCGGGGTTGACATTTGTCAAGGAGAGGCTGTGATGTTACGCATCACCTGACCTTACATCCCTTGATATATGCCTTGATATACACTGATAAATACCTGTATTAGTATGAAGTATGTCCTCTCTTGAATTCGTTTTGGCATTGACTCCACTAATTGAGTGCACATATTTTTGACTTCATAATCGTGGAACCACACTTTTATAACATTCGATATCACGCGTTCTTTGGTTGTACAGTTCATTTTACCTAAACGTCTCTTCAAAATATTCCACAAGTTTTTTATGGGATTTAAGTCTGGTGAATTTCCAGGCTAATCAAGCAAATGAATTTGATTTTCTAGCATGAAATTCTTGACCAGTATTTACTTTGTCATAAGCTTTTTCTAAATCTATGAAGGCAGCAAGCACTTTTTTTATCAACAGACAGATAGTTTTCAATCAATATGCGTAATGTAAAAAAAATGACTAGTGCAGCCCTTACCAGGCATAAAACCACTTTGAACATCCCACACTTTCTCTGAAGTAAGACCTCTTACCTTATCAATAAAGACCTTCCTAAACACTTTTCATGGAACACTAAGCAAACTGATACCACGATACTTCTTGAATTCAGTCTGATCACCTTTTTTTTTTGATTGGAGGTTTAACGACCACCGTGGGTAACTCAATGGGCTATAAGCAGTCGCCCGTTCCTAATTTAGGGTCACTGGTTCCAGGGAAGGGAGAGAGCCAGTGCCGTAAGACAAACACAACATCCATGCCTGACCGGGATTCGAACCCGGACCCCTTACTGACGAATGATCATAGGCCAGCGCCTTAGACCACTGCGCCACCGGGGCGGCTCAGTCTGATCACCTTTTCTCTTGTGCAATGGAACAATGATAGCATCACTCCAGTCCTGAGGAACCATTCCTAACTCCCAACATAACTGGCAAATTTCAGTTAGCCAGTCAATCACAGTCATCGCCGTACTTTAACATCTCAGCAGTTACGCCATTTACTCCTGAAGCGTTACGATTCTGAAGAGATTTTAAAGCTTTACATATCTCTTCTCTTGAGATCCCACCAGTGCTCCCATTTTCCTGACGAATGAAAAATCCGTGAAATTCTGATTTCCTTCCGTCATTTCACAGAAAACGTTGTATGAGAAATATTTTTGTTAATTCACGAAAGGAATCACAGAAAGAGGCTCGTGATTTTCAGAATTTTTTTTTTTTTACAGTGGATTGGGAGCCATTGGGAATTTTGCATCAGCAAACATTCTCTTAGTTGTTAGGGCTACGTATAAATAACTTGGGCTATCGTTGTTGAGTGTGCCTAATTTATATCCCCAGGCATGGGTATGTTTGTAAAAGTGATGTGTCTATGTAGACACAACACCCGTTTCTACGAGATCCATCTTGCCACCCCAGTGGCGCAGTTGTCTAAAATTGCATCACGTTTCCCAGAAAGTTTTAGCAGCCCTCGGAAAGCTTCAAGGTTGGTAGAGTCCAAACTTTTCGTAACCACGCAATGAAGTTTAAATTTCTTACAAAACTTGATAAAATAAATCATTTCTGAGAGTGTCTCTGTTTCATCTAACCTCCTCAATATGTTTATTTACACGTGACTTATAAGCTTCACTCAGTTGGGTGGTAATATTTACTTATCCAAGTATGGCTAAATCGATCACATTTCTTACACAGAGTGTCCGAAAAATAACTGTGCATTGAAAGTAACATTTACCATGTCGAACTGGTTCCTACAGGAGGTGTAGGAAATGGGTCCCACCGACGTCCAGACCAAGGAGGTTATATTACTGGAGACACCACTCCTATCCATGCAGCATTGGCCGCCATAAGTTACCGTCTGTGCTGCAAATGACGTCATGAGCAGGCAGGACGCAGCCGCAAAAGAGGAGCTACTTGGAAACCAATGGAACAAAAGCTTCTAAGCGTATAAACAGAAAAAATGAGTAATTCAATAATCTTTATCAATGATACACAAGCTTACTGTTTCATCAACGGTATAATTTAGTTCATTTTTGCCTGCTTGTGACGTCACACCACAGATTAGCTGTGACCTATGACGACAGAGCCAGTGGTGTCTCCAGTAATATAACCTCCTTGGTCCAGACATGTCTGAACACGCTTCTGCATGTCGGTGAAGACCTTTCTCGGGGTATGAGGTGTGATTTGTTGAATGTGGGTCGTTATTGCAGCCTGTAGCTCTTGAAGTGTATGCGTATTATCTGCCTACACCTTTCCCTTCAGTGCTCCCTAGAGAAAAAAGTCAGGCGGTGTCAGATCCTGTGACCGGGTAGGCCACAGTTTCCGGGAGATGCTGCTATTTCCGAAGAATTCCTCTAGAAGCTGTACTGATGAGCCAGCGGTGTGAGCAGTTGCCCCGTTTTGCAGGAACCATCTTTCGTCGATTTCCCGTACCGTGCCGTGAGCTCGGGTATGAATGGTTGGACAATCTGCGCACAGTACCGCGCTGAGTTAATGGTTTCGCTGAAGAAAATGGGCCCAATAATGCGCTACGAGCCAAGGCACACCAAACACCGACTTTCTGGTTGTGGACAGGAACTTTCAGTACCCCACAGACGAGTGTTTTTGCTGTTGATATACCCGGACAGGTGGAACCATGCCCCATCTGTAAAGAAAGACACGTCCAGAATGTCCTCACCTTCTTCAGAGAGGAACTATTGGAAACACCTGCAGTTCTGAACACGAGCCTCATGGTCTGTTTCTTTCAGCTGATGCACGACAGAGAGGGGCATCCAGAACACTGCCAGTTTCCCGAAACTTGGGTATGAGCTTACGCATAAGGGTGGGGGAATCTGCATTACGAAATTTCCTAGCGTTTTCACAATTCGTTCTCGTATTTGTCGACATGGCGAAAGACATGTTCCATCAGAAACACTCACTGTTCAACTGTCAACACCATTATCGTTGTGCCGAGACGAATGATCAATCGACACGTCTGCCTCCGTCGACCAAGCGCTCGGGAATTACCTTTGCTCGGAATGACAGCTGCGCGCGCCTCGGGGTGGGGAGACATGCATGAAGGTTACCAGACACAGAGCACTTCCACGTGGCGGGTCACTTCAACTGTAATTCCATTCAAAATTTCTTTATTATTACATTACTACAATTCGTACATTCAGTGCACAGTCATTATTCGGACACCTTGTATGTGTCACAGAGTTTTCATGCTTCTAAATTTATGACCTAAGTCAGTCACTACATTTTTGTCCAAATGGCAGCACCACTGAACATCAAATATAGAAAGCAGAATAATGGATTTTTTACATCGCAACCACACAGCCAGCCACGCTTAGAATAAATTTCCATTTTAAATTTCTTTTGTAAAGACTTTTCCTTATCGATGATGTTTGAACTATCCGTAAATCCGGATAAAGACTGTCAGTAATTTTTACCTCAATTTTTCCACTCAAATTCAATTGAGAGAAAAAAATAATTTGCTGTAAAAATGATACACATACTATACTCATCCTTTATCCTCTGTATGAAAAACGAATTGTCAAAATGACATGACAAGCAGGTGAACATTCATTAACAAAATCAGAATACAGACTGGCTCTGACCATAAATTGGCCAGTAGCTCTGATTTTTCGCTCCCGCGGGACGCTTCAAACGAAGACGAAAGCAATTGAATGGTTGGACGCAAGAACCGTGTAAGTGCATTTTGGTGATTTTTATTTTTTAACATTAACTCATAGAGAATAAATCGGCCTTTAATTTCAGGGGCGCGTTAAGGGCACTTGCCGTCCGGGTGCAAACTCAGATCTGCCGCCCCTCGTACGAAAATATTTTTTTACTTTTTATTAATTTTTGCATAAAATAAATACCTTTAGAAACATCATTTTCTATTTCCCTTAATTTAACAGTCAAGGCGTTAGACCAGCGCTCGTACGTGAAAATAGAAACTCTGCGGGGGAAAACTCCAACACAGATCCACACTGTCTTGAAAGAAGTTTGTGGGGAAGGAACTTTTGATCGAAGCACAATTTCTTTCTGAGGACAAAATTGAGACTGAGGATTCCTCAAAATCGCCCCAGCTTGTTGGAAGCGGGAACAATGTTGCTGCATGACAACGCATCGTGTCATGATGCAGCGTCAGTAGGGGAACTTTTGTCAAAATATTGCTGAGAAACTTTATCCCACCCACCATACAGACCAGATCTCAGTCTGCCCGACTTTGATCTTTTCCCAAAGTTAAAAAATCGGCTCCATGGCATCCGCTACAAATCGCTGGACGAACTGTCATTGCGGACGTGACCCGAGTAATGCGACAGCAGAACAAAGATGGCGTACTACGGGGCATCCAGGTCCTACCTCACCGCTGCCAAGCTGCCATTAGTAGCGGAGGGGAGAAAATTGAACGGCAATAAGGTACATTTTCTCCGTTACCTCACACTTTCCTCAAAAATGGACAGTGTGCAGAATTTTTGTTAGGACCCCTGTAGGATGATAAATGTATTACAGTTTCCTCCACAGGAAGGGATGGGAGGAGGTGGGCGTTTGGGATATGTGACTAATATATACAATCAATGGACGAAACATTAGAGATGCCTATACCTAACAGCCTGTTGAGTTTTCCAGCTCAAATAATGGCCTGTACACGACGAAGCATCGCCTCCACCAGACGCTGGAGGTAATGCCAGCCATGTCTGTTGCGGCGTTGTCCACAACTCCTCCCGAGACATTGGTCCAGGATCCATGTATCTGATAGCATTCCATAGAGTCTGCACAGGGTTTAAATCCGGGGACCTTGGAGGGCCACTGGATGTTTTCAAACTCAGACGACTGTTCCTTAAGCCATGCCTGGGTGGTTGTGGCCCAGTGGGGAGGTGCATTGTCTGCTGGAACAGGTCATGGATGCGCGAAGGCCATGGATGCGTGTAGGTATTCAGCTAGCAAATGCTGGTAGCATGCAGCGGTTAAGGACCTATCGAGACACATTAAGGGCCCTAACGTGTTGCATGATAAGGCTCCCCCCAAAAAAACAGAGCCAATCTTGCACGATGGAGCCATTTCCTCATGCTGTCGACACCACTCCCGCCAACTCGGTACAGCTGGAAACGGGACTCATCTGACCACACGACGCGGCGCCACTCCGAAGAGGTCCAGTTCTGATGTTCGCGGCACCAGGAGACGCGTAATTTCTGACGACGAGCAGACAACCTTGGCACCCGAGTAGAGTATCGGCTCCCGTAGCTCAGGGTATGCAGCGTGCATCGTACTTTTTGCTCGCTCACCTGAATGTGATTTGCGCCGCTGTTGTTTGTACGAACCTGGACAGTCTACGTCGACCCCAGTCATCAATGGCGTGTGGTCAGCCATCGTTTGCTCTCTGGGCGCTGGTACGTCCATTGGTGGTATACTCGCAGTACACCCTTGACACGGTTGTCATCGGGAACCTTTGGGTTCTTACCACTTGGCGATAGAATGACCCATCTGTCTTGCGCCAACAATGCGTCCACGATCAAAGTAGCTCAGATCACCACGTTTACCCATTTTCGTCGATTGCGACACAGTGTTCGGAAGCCCTGCTGTCAAGCGTATTTATCGCGTGCGTTCGGTTTCGGTCTGTTCCAGGGCCGCGGGTGGCCTTGTGGTCAACGTTCGTGACTGCCACGGAGAAGACCTCTGATTCGATCCCAGGCAGGTACGAACGCTCGAACCACTAAATAGGCGCTGTGCTTCGGATGGGCACGTTAAGCCGTCGGGCCCAGGGTGCTGGCACCCCGGTAATAAATAAAGGCGTCTTCCTCCCTCTTTCTACCTCGCTTCCGTGGCGCTTTCCTATCGGGCACTCTAGCCCAAATCTCCTAGCTTCCTATTTCTAAGGGTTGTTTAAGACCTGCGGTCAGACACTCTCTTCCTAAAATCCTTCACATATGATCTGATCTATCTGGGTCTGTTCCACTTTGCGCGGGGATGCCCATGTCAACTGCCCATCACTTCTATCTCTAATATTTTGTCTACTGAGTGTATAATGAATTATTTTTACCGAAACATAAACGTGTCAAGTAACATTACGATATTTTACAGTGAAATGCTTTCTTAACTTCTCCCATGTCTCTCATTTTAATTTATCAACAGTAAAATTTTAGTGGGGCTTCTTGGCGTCCGGGTTCTGCGCATTCTTTGAACTCTTTCTTGGCGCCCCTCTGTTTAATTTGGTGCAAGAACGGTGTATGTCCTTTTGGTCTACACTAAGTTATATTCGGAAAACCATTACCTTACCTTTAGATACGCTGCAAGAACCAGGTGAGTCCGCCGTGGTTGGGATTTGGCTGTTTCTTGCTCTAAACGACACTGCCGGAAAGTGAAAAAAGAACACCAGCTCCATTTATGAGATGTATGTCGTAATAACAACTTGTTAAGAAAGGAAAGTGATCACACGTGTGAAGTTGTTCAATGTTTATTTTACCTTTTAAATACGTATTACAGTGTACAGAAGGCACATCTTAATAAGATGTTGCACCTCCTCCAGCAGCAATGCAAGCTTCCTATCTGGCATGCGATCGGTCGTAAAAATGTCGGATATCACGCTGGGGGACAGCATTCCATGCGCTTTCAACTTCGACGCGTAATTCAGAGATGGTCGCTGCCTGCCGGGGTCCGCGGAAGGGTCTTTGTCCGATCCAGTCCCAGACATGCTCGATTGGAGACAAGTCCGGAGAGCGTGCTGTCCAAGGGAGTTGATGAACAGCCTGAAGAGCATGTTGAATTGCCCGAGCGGAGTGTGGTTGGGCGTTATCCTGCTGGAATATCGCATCGGGGATCGCACTTAAAAATGGACAGGATGACCGGCTGCACGATGTCGCTGACGTACGTACTGCTATTCAGTGTACCCCGTACAAATACCAGACTCGTATGAGAGTGATAGCTAATCTCTTCCCACACCATGATGCCTGGCGTGGGGCCTGTGTGTCGTTGGCGGATGCACGATGGCAGAACCGCTCACCTTGTCGCTTTCGGACGCGTAAACGACCGTCAGACGCTTCCAAGCAGAATTGGATTTCACCACTGACCGTAACTCTTCTCACCAATGACCTCGTTCTTAAAACTACCGCAAACGTGCTCGAAGGTGACCAGGAGTTAGCGGTAACCGTGCCGGCGGCACGCGTGCCCGTAGTCCTGCTTCCAGCAAACGATTCCGTATCGTTCTGGCAGACACCCTTGGTATGACAGATGATCAAATTTGTTACGCCGTAGCCGTCCGCTGTGCCAACCCCGCCCTCCTGATACGCCGATCCTCTCGTGCGTCAGTAACTCTGTGTCGCCCGAAATCACGTCTGCGTGTGTGCGAATAATTATCCTCTGATCATCGACGCCACCAACTTATCACGGCCGATACCTCTCCTTCCACTCCGTCCGCAATTTGACGGAAGGACCAATCTCCTTCCCGCAGACCTACTATACCCCCTCGCTGGAACTCCGATATTGGAACAAATGTATCGTCCAGGCATGGTAGCTTCTTCAACGATCACTGAACAGCACGACACCAGACGAATGACTTGATTCTGCACGCCCTAGTCCTTAAATACGCGCTGCGTACATTTGCATGTTGTCGTCCGCAGTGACATCATTATTTCAACCAATGACATTCCAACTTGGGCGATAGTTTCTACTTCCCTTAACAATTAGCATATGATAATACTGTATGACGTTCCTACCGGCATTCCATTTGGGTGTTCTTTTTTTACTTTCTGGCAGTGTAGTTCCGCTCTCTGCTACACGTTTCCTGCCATGCGATACCAGTTTTGGCGTGTTTGAGAAGGAAAAACACAAACACACGATTGCATTTACTTGCCATCCCAATATGGCACGTTATCTAAAAATACATCCAAGCAGTTCAAACTTGTTGAAGTCAGTCAGCTCATGTTTCTCGACTTTCTTGAACATTTGCGCACGCTCTTCAAGAACAGTGCCACAGTAAAAGGAACAAAGTTCATGGTTACAAAATATAGCCATTTTAAGCACAGCTCAGAATATACAGAGGGTGTGTCGAAAGTTTCGCAATATTTGGTTCGCTTTATGTCGTCATACGTACATTTATCACGAAAGCTGACTAGCATTCAAAGTATAGGCTATCGTTGTAATCTCCCAACTTTCTGCGAGTTTTCTCTTAAGAAAGTGTTGTTCGCAGGCAAGAATCTCAATTGTGTCCCATAGAATTTTACGACCCGTGTTTTTTTTTTTTTTTTTGCACATGCCTGTCCAAGCCAGTCTTGTTAGATACATTTCTTATCGCCGCTTTATGTTCCGCTATACGTTGTTTTAGCTGCTTTCCCGTCTCGCCCACACAGCTTAGGTCACACTTAATATTATAGACAACTACTTCTTTTTCCATATTATTTTCTTCCTTCTTAAGGCTAGGGAGGCAGTGGATGATTTTATTTTCTAAGCCAGGGGCTAACCTGATGCGAATTTTTTTTGCTGATATTTTGATGCTTCTCAAAAAGTCCCTTATAATAGATGACTTTTCTTGACATGGTCATTGCATTTGTTTTGACTACTTGGCTACCTCTTTTTTTTAAAGTATTTTCCACAATTTGAGTGGGGTAGTTGTTTGTTATTAATATTATTTTTAGTTCTTCTCTTTGGTGTACCTTATGTGCGCGAAGTGAGTTACGTGTTTCTATTTCCATTGCGAATTATTTGACCACACTTGCTTTAATGAAGTTGGGGTGGTATGAGTGAAAGTCCAGAATTTTATTTGCGTTCGTAGGTTTCTTGTAAAGCGAAAAGAAAATAATCTCATGGAAAAAGAGGGAGTTGTCTATAATATTAAGCATGAGTGAGGCCTAAGCTATGTGTGTGAGAAGGGAAGGCAGCTACGTATAGCGGAACATAAAGCGGCGATTAGAAATGTATCTAACAAGACTAACTTGGACAGGCATGTGCGAAACATGGGTCATAAAATTCTATGGGACTCAATAGAAATTCTTGCCTGTGAACAGCACTTTCTTAAGAGAAAACTCGTAGGAAGTTGGGAAATTACAAGAAGAAGAAGTACAACAATGAATGATTTTAGGGGACAGACACTTGCGAGAGAATGGCAACACTCTATGTAGTCGTCGACCTGAAGAAGGATAGGGCTCCTATACGAAAATTTGACTTGATTCTATGTATAATTACTGAATAAAACCCGTAATAACTTCCTAAGTTTCTATTTTCATAGAAAGAATAGGCATTGATTTCTAAAATAAATGTTGTTTTTTCTTTTGCCTACAAACAATCGATTACTTGCATTTATTCCTAATAACATTGGTAATTGCAATTAAATATGATTCAAGAATTTTCTATTCACATTTTTTGCTCTCCTGAAAACTTGGCATTTTTGACTTACATGGTTCTTGCGCCCACCTCTTCAATTACAAACAATAGAATCTCCCGCGCATGCGTCGAGGAGAATGACAGTTATCTAACCAATCACAGACAAGCTGCTCATCTTGCAGCCAGTGGTGGTACAAGTACCCGGCGGCGGCAGCGACCGTGGAACATACAATCAAACATGGCCTTTCCGGATATCTGGTTCTACTATCAAAGCAGCTTCCTCACACAGCACAGAATATTTCGTATATGTTACAAGTACGTAGCACTGAAAATTTGAGACTTTTCAGATACGTTGCGCAATATAACAGTAATGTTTCAGAAACCTTACGGTTACGGCAAAATATTCTCAAACGTTACATAACTTTGAAACATAACCGATGCGTTACAGTGAAAGGTCTTTGTAACTTCAACATACTAATTTCATGTTACTGTTTCGTATTTGAAACATATTTGTAACTTCGTTACATTACTGTTACGTATTTGAAAGATATTTGTGACATCATCATATTACTGTTACGTATGTATTACGTTCAACATTATAGTTTTAATAAACTTTGTAAAATCACAATAAAAAATATTACACTCAACAGCTGTTTCGAAAGCAACAACAGTCGTATTACGAGTTGTTTACGTTTTCACAAGTTCAACGCAGTCAGCTGTCTATTGGGAACAGTGGCGGCGTTTATATATTGATAACAAAAGAAAATCGGTTCCAAATGAGGGTACATCGACTCAAATCATACCATAAGATCCCAAAGAATATGGAACAAGTGAGCAAAACCGTCCAAACAAGGAATCCAAAGGATACAAAGGCACTTATTGAAAAGGTAGCTTCAAGCACAACTGGACAGAAGACAGAAACGCCCATGTGACAGGCGGCTGCCAAGAAAAATCCAGTCTTTAGTAAGGGATATGATCACCCCTGACTGCGTTGCAGGATTTACAACGTCTGCCCATGCTGAGGACGAGGTTGTCAAGGAGCTGTTGAGGCATCGCGGCCCATTCCTCTTGTAGCGCCAATCGCAGCTGCGGAATCGTTGCTGGCGGCTGGTGACGTGCTGCCAAGCGTCTCCCGAGAAGGTCCCACACGTGTTCGATTGGATATAGGTTCGGAGACCTTGCGGGCCAATCCATGCGTTGAATATCTTCAGTCTCCAACAGCTCTGCGACAGCCACTGTACGATGAGGTGTAGCGTTGTCGTCAATGAAGAGGAACTCAGGAACAACAGCACCACTAAACAGACGCACGTGAGGCAGGAGAACCTCGGTACAATAGCGGACACCAGTGACTGAACCTCCTTGGAAGATATGGAGGTCAGTACGGGTACCAAGCATGATACCGCCCCAAACGAGAACTCCGCCACCTCCAAACCGGTCCCTTTCGATGATGTTGGAGGTGTGTTGCGTGTTCCCTGCTCTCTCCAGATGTGTATACGTCCAGAATCGCTTGTCAGACTAAATCGGCTTTCATCCGTAAAGAGAACTCGACCCCATTGCTGATGTGTCCAGTTCTTGTGGTCCTGGCACCACAGAAACCGCAGTCTCCGATGAGCAGGCGTTATTGGTACACACCGTACTGGTCATCGTGCGAATAGACCACCTTTGTGCAGCCTCCTGGCCATGGTAAAACGCGATACCGGACGTCCAGTTGTCTGTTGCATGTGCCTTGCGATTTCTGCCACTGCCTGCCGTCTGCCTCTTCTCGCCTGTAGGACAATATACCGGTCGTCCGCCGCTGTGGTTGCTGGTGGACGACCACTGCTAAACTTTCGGACAGCTGTTCCTGTCGTTTGAAATGCTCTCCAGGCTCGTGAAACGATGCTGTGAGCGATCCTGAACTCCTAGGCCACACTAATCACACTTCGACCTTCTTCCAACTTACCCAATGACGCGATCTCGGGTAAAGTTATCCAGATGTCGTCTACTGGATTGCCTGTTGGCCATATCACACGGTGGCAGCAACTCGACGTCGTTCAAACCGATGAACGCCGTGCAATAGCTTCACCGAATTTTTGAGCGTACACCGCCCGTGTGCTTTATACCCTTCCGACACTCCCCACTCCCCCTACGTCATGCTGCATATATGCGCATGCCCTACCGTACCGGACCCTCGTCTATCTCCTGAGTAGTCTTTCGGTCCGTTCTGCCTGCGCGTTCCGCTATTATGCTAATTTCTCCTCTTCGTCCTTAATTTCTGCACACCAGTGTAATGCAACAACACAGCCATCTACTTAGATTTTATAAAATGCTTTTTAGAATTTAAAAATTATAGTTATCAAATTAATTAATTACTTTTAGATGATCTTGAATTACACACACACACACACACACACACACACACACACACGCACAAAGGATGAAATTATAAATCAACTAACTAACTAATTCGAATGCGACAGTATCATCAAAGAATATCGAAGTACCACGACTACGAGAGCGTTTCGGTGAAATAGAATAAATGCGCATGCGCATCCACGGCGTTGTCAAACCAAAAATCTTAAATATCGCCGGAATGTAACATTAAGGTATCAATTATGTACAATGGAAACTATGAAACAGTAGTATCAGTGAATGCCATTTTGAACGTAACCGTATTGTACAAAGAGTTATATTCCAAAACAGATGTTGCTGAAACGTAATTGTAAGATATCTCTGAAAGTGTAACGAAAATCAGAGATTGTAACATTATTGATACATATCTGAAACGTTTTGTGCTGTATGGGTCTTAGTGCAGAACTTCAATGTAAGGAGCAGTTTTAAAATACTTATATACAGGGAAAGTGTTACAAATAGCATAAATACAAAAAAATTGTTCTTAAAATTTTTTTCGAAATTCAAAGGGAGCTGCTGCAGTTCTACAGCACTTATTAGCGAGATGCCACTGGACTTTTTGAGATTGGCTTCATTCTAAGTGCCAGAATGAGCTTCTTCCTACCCTCTTCAGAAAAATCCGTTTCGTTCATGAAAAGTTAAACGAAACTTCATACACCTCTTTTGTTTTAGATTGCTTTGTAATGAAAAAATGTAATATTTGCCTTAAAAATTGGGAAGATCATCTTGAGCATGTGCTCTAATCATAAATGCACAATCTATTTACCAACCCGAAGTTTTTGCTTTGATCGATTCTGTTTTAGCGTGCATACTTCGTTAATAACATAGAAGGAACCGCTTCCGCAACGAAATTAGTTTTTTTTGCTTGGTTTCCATAGAGAGCACATTAGTATCGGCTAAAATATTCGATTTTTATATAACGGTATTGCATAACAATTTCTACGAACGAATGCAGAAGTCGGAAATAAAAAGTTGGTTACCAGACAGATGAAATCTAAGATCAGTTTTTACAATTGCCCGACTGTCTAGCTTCATAGTAAAAGCTGGGATTTTCAAAATACTGAAACTTAAAGCGACAGGATTAAGACAAACAAAAAATGAAAGAAGTAGTTCATTCAACTCGTCGATCAGTAATTCTTTGTGATAATTCTTTTTCTTGGTAGCTAACTTTCGGTTTTTACTTCATTCGTGTCCATTTTTAAATTGATTTTATTCATGGATTGATCAATATTCTAAGCTACTGACAACAATCGAGTGAAATAAGATGCTAAGCATTTTGTAAGGTCAGAATGAGAGATAACAGGAAAATAATATCCCCTTTCGTTTTAATAAATCGCGATAGATAATCGTTTTAATAAATTCCTTTCGTTTTAATAAATCGCTTGTGATGTTGAGATGGAATAAATTATCAAGGTTTATTCACAATTAAATTAAATGTGTTATTAATATCGACCAGTGGCGCATATTCGAAGCTAGCTGCGAAGCCCAGAGAATGCACAAATAAAAGTCAATTAAATATACACAAATAAAAGTCAATTAAATATACACAAATAAAAGTCAATTAAATATACACAAATAAAAGTCAATTAAATATACACAAATAAAAGTCAATTAAATATACACAAATAAAAGTCAATTAAATATACACAAATAAAAGTCAGTTAAATATACACAAATAAAAGTCAATTAAATATACACAAATAAAAGTCAATTAAATATACACAAATAAAAGTCAATTAAATATACACAAATAAAAGTCAATTAAATATACACAAATAAAAGTCAGTTAAATATACACAAATAAAAGTCAATTAAATATACACAAATAAAATTCAATTAAATATACACAAATAAAAGTCAATTAAATATACACAAATAAAAGTCAATTAAATATACACAAATAAAAGTCAGTTAAATATACACAAATAAAAGTCAATTAAATATACACAAATAAAAGTCAATTAAATATACACAAATAAAAGTCAATTAAATATACACAAATAAAAGTCAATTAAATATACACAAATAAAAGCCAATTAAATATACACAAATAAAAGTCAATTAAATATACACAAATAAAAGTCAATTAAATATACACAAATAAAAGTCAATTATCAACAACGGTGTTGAGATATGTCAATGCTTTCGCTGCGAAAAAAAAAAAACACACACACACATGCGGATTCGCTTCTTTGACTCAGTCTGGCGAGCGAAGACCAACGGCATAACGCAGGCAGCTCTTCCAGAGTCTTCGCTGCTCTGATTCGAAGACCTTCCATACGATCGCCTTCTAGTGTTTCCATGACAACATGAATGAGCGTGTGGAAGGGAATGGACCATTGCTTTCGGTAACGGTTCTCTCAGAAAAGAGAAGACTTCGACTACCTCAGTCACTCGCCTGCTTCGGCCTGTAACAGCACGTGTTTTGCAAGAGTTATTGCAGTTTGTATGAAGTATCAATGAATTAAAATCAGTGATGTTAAAATTCGTGGCTTTGTTGGATTCGAACTGTTTCGATAAATTTTGTGAAAGTTTCCCTGAGCATCTACTGAACTTAAAAACTCTATGCTTCAAATTTTGATACGGCTCGACTAAAAAATAAACTGAAGGTGTTTTATTCCCTTGGTGAATACCAAAACAAATCAGGAAGAGACATTACTTGTTACATAAAGTTGAATAAATTGGACATAGTGTTTACTGTGGGGTGCAAATTAGCAGGCCTAATATTAAAGTTTCCATCAACTACTGCAACTTCCGAAGGAAGTTTTTCTGCATTAAAAAGAATCAAGATATATCTTAGAGCCACACAAGGGCATGTACATTCGTGCAACTTGGCTGATTTGTAAATAGAAAAAACATTCTTTTTAAATATAAAAAACTACTCGAAAGAAACTTTTTATGAAAATGTAACACTCAAGTTCACACAAAAGGAAAGAAGAGTGGAGTTCATGTACAAATAAAGTATTCAGAAGAAGAATGGAGTTCATGTACAAATAAAGTATTCAGAAGAAGAATGGAGTTCATATACAAATAATTGTTCAAATCCGAATCCTCATGATTATTTGGTATCATGTTAGCAATAGCATGTAGACCTAAAGTAAGTTACTTCTATTACTTAAAAATTAAGCTTATCAATTTTTAAATAAACAGTACTGGGGGGAGGGGGGGGGATAGCCTAGGTCTCGGACCCAAAATACGCCACTGATATCTACTATAGCTTCGCATACTTTGTCATCATCAGGCCGAGAAAGAATAGAATAAATTATCATCGTTTATTCACAATTAAATGTTTTATTAACATCGACTACAGATTTTGGACGCTCAGGAAGAAACCATTCAGACAAATTCATTCATCTAAAATCAAATACATTCGCAAATTTAACGCTCAGGACGAATGAATTCATCATCTGGACGAATCCATTCGTCCTGACGATGCCGAGCCAAACGGTCTGCGAAACTATAGTCGATATTAAGAAAACAATTAACTGTGAATAAACGCTGATAATTTATTCTATCGTGACAGATATTTTACCTTTACCTTTAACTTTTTTTATCCTAGATGTAAATGCGATTATTAAACGATTATATTGTGCGATTGTTATTTATAAACGTATCGTATAATAATAAAAATAAATACTGTTCTTGAAAAAACTAAACAGTCGAAATATTTACATAAAAAAATTTAATATTTACCACTTTTATGACTCACATATCTTCTTTCGTTGATTTTACGACAATAACATTCATCAATCCACCTATTTCAATGCAGCTCAATCTCAGGAAGAAGAAAACCTTATCGTTTGTTGTTATTACACTGCTGGCCACCCAAAATGCAACACCAAGAAGGAAGCATCCGATTGGCCTGAAATTCGCAGCATGCGTCGCCCGCGAGAGAAACTTTTATGAAAACGTAACACTCAAGTTACATTTCATAAAAGTTTCTCTTGCAGGCCATATGCAAATCATGTGCGCCCAGCACGCCACCGAGAAGCATTACATGAAGGGTGCACAGAAGGGAAGAGTGTTGAAGTGAGTAGTGGAAGTGTGTTGTGCTGCCGGACCTGTGCGTGGGAAGCTTCCTGATGCCTCATCGCAGAATACGGCAGTCATTCCAGCACGTTTCGGAGTTCGACAGAGGACGAATAGTGGCTTATCGGGACAGCGAAAAGCCACTATTCGTTCTCTGTCGATTATAGCATTGCAGGCAATATATTCAAATCATATGCGCCCGGCACGCCACTAAGAAGCATTACATGAAGGATGCACAGAAGGCGGGGTGTAAGTAGGGGAAGTGTGTTATGCTGCCGGACCTGTGCGTGAGAAGCTTCCTGATGCCTCGTCGCAGAATACGGCAGTCATTCCAGCACGTTTCGGAGTTCGACAGAGGACGAATAGTGGCTTATCGCGACAGCGGTTTATCGTACCGAGACATCGGCGCCTGTGTGGGACGACATCCAGCCATAGTCAGGCGAGTAGGGATTCGGTAGGTGCAGGAGGGACGGACGGACCGACGTGAGCGATTGCCAAAGCGGCGGCATACCACCGAGCGAGAGGACCGGCATGTTGTGCGGTGGGCATTGACGGCTCGCACCGCCACATCACGAACGTTATCGCAGGAATTAGGGTGTGTTGCGCAACAACCTGTGTCAGCACGTACCGTTCGACGTCGTCTGCAGGAGCGGGGACTTGTCGCACAGCGCACAGTGCTCCGATTACCATTGACGTTACAACACCGGCGAGTGCTGCGGCAGTGGGCCGTTGAACGCCGCACCTGGACTACGGAATGGAACGACATTGTCCTCGCCTACGAATCCCGCTACTGCTTGCAACACCACGTTGGTCGGATCCGCGTGTGGCGGCACCGCGGCGAGAGACCGTATGACGCCTGCATTATGCATCGCCATACCGTTCCGCAGCCTGGTGTTATGGTTTGGGGCGCAATTGGATATGACACCCGCACCCTTCTGGTACGCATCGCCGGTACACTCAACAGCCACGGCTACATCTCCGACGTTTTGGAGCCTGTAGTCCTCCCTTACCTGCAGGACCTGCCAGCAGCCACGTTTCAACAGGACAATGCGCGCCCTTACGAGGCAAGCATCGTGCAACAATTCTTCACGGCCCACCAGGTGTCACTGCTGCCGTGGCCCGCCTGTTCTTCCGATATGTCGCCCATCGAACACATCTGGTCGCTAATCTGCAACCTAGTGGCCCGGCAAGCACCACGCCTGATGAACTGTGGCAACGTGTGGAAGCAGCCTGGACCGACATACCCAAGGCCCGCATCCAAAGCCTCTTTCGTTCGATGCCGCAGCGTGTAGCGGCCGTTATTTCCAGCCATGGGGGCCACACGAACTATTGATGTCTGCGTGTTTCGCAAGTCGCACGGGCCTGTAAGCTCAATCGTTTCATCTTTGTATCTGTTGTTATGTGTCCAGTAAATCTGGCTTTGCTATCTCGTGTCCTTCTTGGTGTTGCATTTTGGGTGGCCAGCAGTGTATTTAATTCCACTTAGTAACTCCTATGTGATATACCGGACTATGGTCAGTGGCGTATCCACATAGGGTTTAATTGGGGTCAGACCCTCCTGGCCTACGACTTTGCGTTTTTATTTCAAAAAATAAAAAATTTTGAAAAAAAAAATTGAATATAAATTTCAAAAAAGTTTTACTGCTTGTTGGAAATGCGAAGTTCACATAAACTTTCACGAACGCAACTGAATTTAAACTAAAGTAAAAAATTAAAAAAAAAAAAAGAATTGCTTGATTTTTTCTTTAATCGGTGGAGTACCAGGGCAGCGGAAGATCCATCACGAGATCACGTGAATGGCGACACCACACTCCACAATCAACGACATCGCACGTCACAAATAGAACGACGTATGATTGGTTGTTATTTGCTGCAGAGGGCTCTTACTGCAAAGGTCTCATGTTTGGCCTTGGCCACTCCTTGGCTCACTCTCTTGACACACGTGCTTCTAAGTTCTGACTGAGTGATAAACTATCTAATCTTAATGAACTATCTAAAACAACACGTCGAATTAACTTACGTTTAAAATAAGTCAGAAAATAAAAACTGTAATGGGGTTATATATAATTTATGACTACTTAGCTTGTGGTGTGTAGCAACGTTTCTCACAATAAAATGTTTATTATACATCGACTATAGGCTCGGCATCATAAGGATTAATGGAGCGTAAACATTCAAATCATCGGGCTATCATCAGAATTCTGACGGTCACGGATTTTGGTGAGTTGTTTCCAAGCGCTTGAAAGAAATGGAGTCGACGTCGTGTCGTTGACAAGCCGTGACGAGTTCCGATATATGTAGAAACGGCTTGTGAACGACATGACGTCGACTCCATTTCTTTCAAGCACGTAGAAACAACTCACCAAAATCCGTGACCGGTAGAATTCTGATGCTGCCCCGGTGGCATAGTGGTCTAAGCGATGGCTGCTGACCATTTGTACGAAAGAGGTCCGGGTTCGAATCCCGGTGAGGCATGGATGTTGTGTTTGTCTTTCGGCACTGGCTCTCTCCCTTCCCTGGAACCAGTGGCCTTAAGTTAGGGACGGGCGACTGCTTATAGCCCATTGAGTTGCTCTCGATGATTTTTAACCTCCAATCGAAAATAAAAAAAATTCTGATGATGTCACAATGATTTGAATGTTTTCGCTCCGTTATAGTCTTGATGATGCAGAGCCAAACGCTCTGCGAAACTATAGTCGATGTAATAAACATTTTATTTTGAGAAACGTTGCTATTTTTATTCTATGTAATGGGGTTATTGATTATTTTTAACATTTAAGATTGGGTAGACCGTGCACTGTTGGGGTGTGAATCGACTAAAAAATTTACCTGATTAATTAATAAACACGAAGAATACACCAACTATACTCAAAATAATATAACTATAGTAGTAATCCGAATTTCTTGGGCCGCCCCGGTGGCGCAGTGGTCTAAGGCGCTGGTCTCTGATCATTCGTCCGTAAGGGGTCTGGCTTCGAATCCCGGTCAGGCATGGATATTGTGTTTGTCTTACGGCACTGGCTCTCTCCCTTTCCTGGAACCAGTGAAAAAAAAAGAATTTCTTGGCGTAGAATACAAGATCAGAGTTTCCAAGCTTTTACACATCAACTTTTTTTTTTTACACATCATCAAGGCTTTCTCAAGGAAGGTAGACAGCAAACTGCTTCCTTAGGGAAAGCAGGAAGGGTTGCTGGATAAAACTGCTTCCTTAGGGAAAGCAGGGATGGTTGCTGGATAAAACTGCTTCCTGGAGGAAGCCATCTGGTTGATGTGCGAAAGCTTGGAAACTCTGATCTTCTACTCTACTCCGAGAAATTCGGATTACTAGTATAGTTATACTAGTTTAACTGATTAATCAAAATTCGTTAGTCGATTGATCTGTTGATTGATCGTCCCTGTAAATAACACCGCCGACAACACTATTTCTAGGAAGACATTTTTTTTTTTTGCTAAATCCTCCCCATATCAGAGCTGCCAGATAAAAATTTTGTTTTAAAGTCAAACAATACTAGAAAAAGCCAGAAAAAAACAACAACAGGTAGGCTCATTCTGATTGATCCGTCAGTTTGGAACGTAGGACTACGACTTGAAGATCGGAGAGTTGAGATGAGCTAGTCGAGTATGTTATCAAAGCGTTTACTTAATTTGTTATAGCCAACACAGTTCTATGATATGAAAAGTAGCTTACATAATTTTTACAAATAATGCTGGATACATTGCGAACACAAAGCAGATCGATACACGAATTACCCAACGTGGTGCGCTGTCTTCTTGGGCTTCATACGTTCCTCATCACTTGCTCTTGCATCTCGTTCTGATTTTCTCCACTTTTGCTTGCGTTCATTATGCGAATTCCGCAGCATTGTCGAAAGTGTTAACCCGTTCACACGAAACCAATTTCTAAAAAATTTAGTTTAAACCACTGCGATATGTTTTTTCATATATTTGAATAGATCTCGTCGAGAGCTTTAAAACGATAACACGCACAGTCATGTGGCGCTCACGGTTGCCGAGGTAGACCGAGTCAAAAGCTGCAGTACACCTAGAAATATTGCATCACCTCCCCTGCGCACAGGGAGCGTCTCGCGCACGATGTATTGCGTAGTACGCGAATTGGACTCCATGGTATTTACGAACATTCTAACACGATTAATGTGCGGCACGTATTTTTTAACGCTATAATGATTGGATCTATTTTTGTCACAGGCGGTTGGCCGTTAGTCGCCCCGTACTACCCGCGGAGCTAGACGTAGTCCTACGTCAAAAGCCAAAGATTATTAAAACGTATTTTTCATACTCACATCACATGAAAAGCTCTAGATCCAGTTTATTGGTGTCATCCTCATTGGAACAATAAATGGAACCTACATCATAAACCTTGTGAGATGTAAAATCTTTTAGCATTGAAGTCTTTACAACAGTTGTTTGAAAGCAATAGTTCTGCTCTGATTCTCACTCTACCATCAAGAAAATTCAGTTGCATTTTATTCGTTGGCTTCGTTTTTAACTGGGATTACAAGAGAAAATATCCTCTCAATTACGGGCATTACTTAGAATATCCTCTCAACTACGGGCATTACTTAGAATATCTTCCAAACTGCGGGCATTACTTAGAATATCCTCTCAACTACGGGCATTACTTAGAATATCCACTCAACTACGGGCATTACTAACTGGGTTATTATGATTATTAGACAATTAGGAGCAAAAGTGGCGATCTCTTTAACTCTTTAAGCTGTCGATGTACCTTAATCCCCTCAACTATGAATATCCTCTCAACTACAGCATTACTAGCTGGGTTATTATGATAATTAGACAATTAAGGACAAAAGTGGCGAGCTCTTTAACCCTTTAAGCTGCCGATGTACCTTAATCCCCTCAACTATGAATATCCTCTCAAATACAGCATTACTAGCTGGGTTATTATGATTATTAGACAATTAAGGGCTAAAGTGGCGAGCTCTTTAACCCTTTAAGCTGTCGATGTACCTTAATCCCCTCAACTATGAATATCCTCTCAACTACAGCATTACTAGCTGGGTTATTATGATAATTAGACAATTAAGGACAAAAGTGGCGAGCTCTTTAACCCTTTAAGCTGCCGATGTACCTTAATCCCCTCAACTATGAATATCCTCTCAAATACAGCATTACTAGCTGGGTTATTATGATTATTAGACAATTAAGGGCTAAAGTGGCGAGCTCTTTAACCCTTTAAGCTGTCGATGTACCTTAATCCCCTCAACTATGAATATCCTCTCAACTACAGCATTACTAGCTGGGTTATTATGATAATTAGACAATTAAGGACAAAAGTGGGGAGCTCTTTAACCCTTTAAGCTGCCGATGTACCTCAATCCCCTCAACTATGAATATCCTCTCAACTAGGGCATTACTAGCTGGGTTATTATGGTTATGAGACAATTAAGGTCAAAAGTGGGGAGCTCTTTAAATGCTTGATGCTGAAGCACGTCAACACAAAACTGTTCATTGTCTGTCTTTCTTAAATTGAGCTTCTCCTCAATCTTTCTTAAACGGAGCTTCTTCTTTCCAATTAATAATAAGCATTTTCTGTATTGTTCATCAATAGTACTGATGTTTTCTGCAAGATTGAGAAAGGGTTACCCTGAAAACAGTGTCCTTGAAACTTGATTTAAAATTACCTTAGGTCTCAGTTTTAATCGATTTTGAAGTATATCTCTCGCCGAGGGAAGTCTACATGTAACTTGATTGAGAGCTTCTTAGCGTACACATACATGTTTTATTTCTAGATGAGCCTCAGTATTGTTGTTCTTCTGTAGGAACATACTACATTCTGTTAAAAATTTGACATCAAAATCAATTTGATGAATAATTTTTTTCTGCCCATTGACATCATACAGTATGCTCTGAAGACTTTTCAGATGTAAGAATAATTCTGGCTACAATTCATGACCACCAGCTTTGGTTTGCTGAAAAAAGCTCTTCAGTCTCACAAGTTCCTTTACAAAAGGTGCCACAAACACAAAAAACAAGTAATTTTTGTAGTCTAACATCCTTTCCTTTTACAGTCTCGCTTTAAAGTTTATGTCAAACTTTGATTGGGCCAATTTAGCTCTACCGTGAAATAAGCCTTCAACTCTTCCCAGTTCATCAAAATATTAAAAATAATCTGGAGCTTTGAGTCAACTGTCAAAGTTTATTAAACTGCGTAGATTTTCAATTTTGGCCATCGTAACGGTGTTGCCATTTTGGAGCAAAAATAACTTTTTTAAAGGAATCTTATTTTAAAAGAGGATGGTATGTAATTTTTGTGCAGCTAATGTAAAAAGCCATGATGAAACCAAACAAGCCTAATTTATTCTCTGACGCCAACTAAATACAGAAAAAAAAATGCCAGATTTCGGGAATGTGGTGTCAAAAAAACAAATATGGCGACTCTTCCCCACACTAGCATTCTGCCTACGCTAGTGACTGTGGCTCGGTGAGATCGAGAGTGACGCGAGTAAATACAATGTGTCTGTCGTACGTACATAAATGTATACTTTCAAATCATTCGTTTTGTTTCACACCCACAAAGATTTTGGCATGCGAAAGATGCATAGCATAAATTATCTACAAAGAACACCTCTTTCGATTTTTTGTCTCTAATTTTGCTCATATACCAATTTTCTTTTAACCATGAAACGTGCACGTGAAATTACGCTTAAACACAAAATCGAGTAATTTCTTTCTCTCTGTTTCTGCGTGTTTCTCTGTTTTTATTTTTAAAATACTGCGCGTGTGCGGACCCTTCTCTTTCCCAATCAACTATCAACGTAGACACGACAAGCTTTATCGCACGACATCATATGTAAAAGCTTCACATCAGCATTGCGATCGAATTGTACACGCATGCTCTCTCCCTAGATTTTATTTCACATTTCCATTTATTTTAGTACGCAGCGCATGCTACCTAACACCACGCGAACTATTCTCAGAAGGTTTGCTTTCTCTGTCTTAAGGGTTGGTTCCAAATGAGAAAAGCGATGACGCCACCAAGTATTTGTGGTATATTTTCCGTCACGTTAAAATCGATGAGTCGTGATGCAATTTTCCCATGGACTATGTTTGTGTATAGACACAGTGACCATTTCACGGGGGGGGGGGGGGGGATAATTTTGAGGCTTATTAAAATCAACAGTTCAGAGTTTCCCAAAGGTGGAGCGAGCTAAAATGCAGACATATACACTAAAGTGCCAGAAAAACTGGTACAGACGAGCTTATGCAAAATACATAGCAACGTCACCTATGCGCGTACTCGGTTGCGTCCGCCAGTGCGTATATAAAGCAATAGACATTCTTGCCAGCTGTCAGAGCTCTTTTCGGCATGAGAATGACAAATAATAACGATTTACGCGATTTTCAACGCGGTGTCGTAGTTGGTGCTCGTGAGATGGGCCATAGTATTTCAAAGGTAGAAACGAAGTTCGGATTTTCACGGACGACCATTGCAAGGGTATACCATGACTACAAGAATTCCGGCAAAACCTTAAAACCTACGATACAAGTGTGGCCGTAAAAAGACATTGGGTGAACGTGACCATCGTCGGCTGTAAAGAATCGTTTAACGCAATAGGCGTGCAACACTCTCGCAATTATCATCGGAATTCAATGCTGGAGCCTCAACAAGCATCAGCGTCCGGACTGTGCAACGTACCCTGCACGACATGGGCTTTGGGAGCCGACGCCGAACTCAAGTCCCCTTGATGGGTGCATGACACAGATCTATGCACCTCGCGTGTGCACGGCAACACAGCCACTGGACACTTGATGACTGAAAACAAGTAGCCTGGTCTGACGAGTCGCGCTTCGAACTGTATCGGGCAGATGGAAGGATTCGTGTGTGGCGCAAACCCCATGTAGCCATGGATCACACCTGTCAACAGGGAACTGTACCGGCTGGTGGGGAGTCCGTGATGGTATGGGGTGTGTTTAGCTGGACTTCACTGGGACCCCTGGTACGTTTGTAAACATCTGTGATCGGCCAACGCTATGTGCGCATCCTTTCTGACGAGGTACACCCGTTCATGTCCTACATTCATGCTGATGGGTTGGGCCTGTTCCAACAGGACAATGCACCGCCACACAAGTGTCGGGACGCTACATTATGGTTAGAGGAGCATTCATTTGAGTTTGGGGTGTTGCCATTTCCACCCAAGTCCCCAGATCTGAACGTGATAGAACACATTTGGGATGCCATGCAACGCGCTATCGAACACAGGAATCCGAGACCTTGGAATACACCCGAATTCTGGAACGCTCTGCAGGAAGTATGGTGTGCATTGCCTAGAGCATATTTCCAGAAGCTAGTGGAGTCCATGCCCCATCGTATTTCTGCAGTCCTGCGCCCCCGTGGGGTACCTACCAAGCATTTGCCTGGTGTACCAGTTTTTCTGGCACTTCAGTGTACAATCACTTGCAAAAGTTTGAGACCACCTGGTGACATTAGGAGATTTCTGCCGATTGCGTTAGCTACTGTCTGCATTACTCAACTTCCCGTCGGTGTTGCATCGTCGTACAGCGGTAGCTGTTGATAGAGTTGGGGGAAGCGTTCGAGCGTCAGTTTGCTTCTGGTTTTCATGCTGAGAAGTTTTGTACGTATTTTCTATATAGCGAAAAATGGGCCAAAAAGCATCATTAAGTATTACTCAGAGGGCACAAATAGTGGCTTTACATCATGAAGAATACTTCGAACGTGACATAAGCAGAAAGGTGAATGTAAGCAATATTGCTGTTCATAATACGATCATGAATATCGAGATACAGGTGAATTTATCAACCGAAAGAGAAGTGGACGTCTAAAGAAAACAACCTCACGTGATGACAATACCATAAGGCGAATAGTTATGCATTCTCTGAGGAGTTCGTGCAAGAAAATCAAGGCCTTTCTACATTCAAAAGGGTCTGATATTAGTATGAGCACTATTACCCGACGTCTTAGCAAAGATTTTGCGTTCAAGTATTATAAACCTGCACATAAACCTAGACTAAACATTGTCATGAAAAAGAAGAGACTCCAGTTTGTGGAGCTTCATCAATCGTTGACTTCTGAAAATTGGAGTTAAGTTCTTTTTTCGATGAATCAATTGTGCATCAATGTGGATCACATGCTCAACGACCAAAAGGCAAAAGGTCTGATGAAAAATACACCGTGAGACATCCGCCTAATCAGATGATATGGGATGCTATGTCAGCATCCGATAATGCTTCATTTCCTTTTTGCAGACAGGGACTACCATGACTAGTCCTTTTTATGTGAAAATGTTATGAGAAGCTGTTAACTCATATGCCAGTGCACAGATGCACAATCTTCATGCATGATGGTGCTCCATGCCACAGATCAAAGACAGTAAATAACTATCTACAGAGGAAAAATATAACTATGCTTGACTGACCCGGTAATAGTCCTTCAAAAATAACCCTGTGGACCATTTTAAAAGACAAGGTAGCAGAAAAACAGCCATCCATTCCCAAACTTTGATTGACGCGATAAAGTACGTGTGGTGCAAAGACATTTCAGGTGACTACTGCAAATCTCTCATTGAGAGCATGCTACATCGTATTCTGTTCGTTATAAAAAACAAAGGTGGCCACACAAAATACTGATTTTGGTCTTTTGTTTTCTGAAGAATGTAAACATTCATCTGTGGTGTCATTTTTTCAAATACCTCTGACTAGTAATTTGTTGTTTCTTTGAAAATCTTAATTTTCAATAAATTGACAGATGGTCTCAAACTTTTGCAAATGTCTGTACATTCTCTTATTGCTAAGTCTGAGTCAACATCTGGAGTGAGACCAAAATTTATTATTTAATTTATTTTTGACATAAATGCAGTAACGACACCAGCAGTTCTGAACAGGGAGGTTGGGGGTTGGCTATTAGGGAACTAAGCATCGTATGGGGAGGGACAAATTTTGAAAAAGCTTGACAGCAACTTTTTTGCGGAGAAATTCCGTTCATGTAGATTTTACCCGACGCTGATATTATCCCTAGTACAAGGGGCATCCTGAAAGTAATGCCTCCTCCTAAATAACTTTTGAAATTTTGAAGGGTGGCGCAGTGGTATAAGCGATGGATAATGACCATTCGTACAAGTTGGGTCCGGGTTCGAATCCTGATGAGGCATGGCTGTTGTGTTTGTCTTACGGCGCTGGCTCTCTCCCGCCAGTGGCCGTAAACTAGGGGCGGACGACTGCTTTATAGCCCATTGAGTTGCTCATGGTGGTCGTTAAACCTTCAGTCAACAAAAAAAATATATATCAAGTGATTTTAATGTAACTGCACTGTTATGTACTATGATATGTTACCAATGTGGGAGTAATTTTTTTTAAGAATCGGAAATAAAGATCATGAATGATAGAGAAAAGCAGCGAGCGGTAATTGAATTCCTGGAAAAGGTTGAATGTGAGACACCAGAAATCCACAGAAGACTCCTGGCGGTGTATGGAGCTGCCACGATCGATATCAGTAATGTCCGAAGATGGATGAAGAGGTTTTGACAGAGAGAAAGTGCCGGACAAACAACGGAGTTGAAGACCTCCAACTGCAGCGACATATGCCAACAGGCAACGAGTGAAAGACCTCATCACAGCTGATCGTCGTGTCACAATCCAGGAGTTGTGTGATGCAATTTATTGTGGTCAGAGCGCTATGGAAACATTAATTAGGGATTTGGGCTACCGAAAAATTTGTTCAAAGTGGATCCCAAGAAACCTAACTCGTGAACAATGTGAGCAAAGGGTGGACATGTGCCGGAATCTCTTGGGCTGTTATGAGAGGGAAGGTGAGGTGTTTTTCTCAAATGTTATGATGGGGGATGAAACCTGGGTGTTATATCATGACCCAGAAACAAAACGTGCGTCAATGGAATGGCATTGCACATCTTCACCTCGACAGAAAAATGTGAAAACAACTCGTTCTGCAGCGAAAGGGATGATGACAATTTTTTGAAACAAACGTGGTGTCATTTTGACTGATTTCCTAGAACGGGGTGCAACAATAAACTGTGCTCACTATGTGCAGGTATTGAAGAAGCTAAAGGAAGCTGTATGAAGGAAAAGACGTAACATTCCACTTCATAGTGATGCTTTACACCATGATAACGCACGTCCCGACACCTCAATGGAGACTTCACAGACTATTGTCAAAAAGGGGAGAAAGGTGATGCCCCAACCACGCTACAGTCCTGATTTGACTCCCTCAGACTTTTAAAAGTTTGATCCTTTGAAAAACACCCATCGTGGGTAATGTTTCGACGATGGGACAAACGTTAAACTGACTGTGAACTCATTGGTGAAACGACTGCCTCAGGAATTTTCCCAAAATGGATTTTACCAATGGGTTCAAAGATGGCAGGAAAGTGATGGACAATACTTTGAATAGGCTAGCATTATTAAAAAAATGTCCAAGTATTTTGCCACCAAGTTTGGCATTTTTCCTGCCACAAATAAAAATTTTATGAGGGACGAGGCATTACTTTCAAGGTGTCCTTTGTAAAGCAAAAGTTTTCAAGTACGTACTGTATGTAATATTTTTTCGATGTATGTAGCACTGGGAACCATGGATACGAACTTCCATGAGTTTTAACAAGTTACCATTTCTTCGCAATTTTAACTTATGTGATGTTTTTTATATTTTTTTAATACAGTATTAATCATTAAGCGACATCTGCAAACAGCGAAGACCTCCCAGCAACGACAAATTTTGGTCAGTACAGAACAGTAAAATATTCGTAAAAACACGATCTGAAAACATACACACCAACAGTTACAAACAGATGCATCAATACCTAAAACGGTACGAAGGGAAGACAAGGTTATCAGTAGGGAATATGATCGCCTGTCACAACTACATATACTAAAGGATATAGTGGAACTTTATTCAGAATAGGCTACATAGCACTGGGTGCCATGACAGAAGTATCAGTACCTAAGACGGTACGAAGAGAAGAGAAGGTTCTCAGTAGGGAACATGATCGCCCGACACAACTGCAGATACTAAAGGATATAGTGGAACTTTATTCAGAACTGGCTACATAGCACTGGGTGCCATGATAGAAGTATCAGTACCTAAGACAATACGAAGGGAAGAGAATGTTCTCAGTAGGGAATATGATCGCCCGACACAACTGCAGATACTAAAGGATATGGTGGAACTTTATTCAGAACTGGCTACATAGCACTGGGTGCCATGATAGAAGTATCAGTACCTCAGACAGAACGAAGGGAAGAGAAGGTTCTCAGTAGGGAATATGATCGCCCGACACAACTGCAGATACTAATATATATAGTGGAACTTTATTCAGAATAGGCTACATAGCACTGGGTGCCATGACAGAAGTATCAGTACCTAAGACGGTACGAAGAGAAGAGAAGGTTCTCAGTAGGGAATATGATCGCCCGACACAACTGCAGATACTAAAGGATATAGTGGAACTTTATTCAGAACTGGCTACATAGCACTGGGTGCCATGATAGAAGTATCAGTACCTAAGACAATACGAAGGGAAGAGAATGTTCTCAGTAGGGAATATGATCGCCCGACACAACTGCAGATACTAAAGGATATGGTGGAACTTTCTTCAGAACTGGCTACATAGCACTGGGTGCCATGATAGAAGTATCAGTACCTCAGACAGAACGAAGGGAAGAGAAGGTTCTCAGTAGGGAATATGATCGCCCGACACAACTGCAGATACTAATATATATAGTGGAACTTTATTCAGAATAGGCTACATAGCACTGGGTGCCATGACAGAAGTATCAGTACCTAAGACGGTACGAAGAGAAGAGAAGGTTCTCAGTAGGGAATATGATCGCCCGACACAACTGCAGATACTAAAGGATATAGTGGAACTTTATTCAGAACTGGCTACATAGCACTGGGTGCCATGATAGAAGTATCAGTACCTAAGACAATACGAAGGGAAGAGAAGGTTCTCAGTAGGGAATATGATCGCCCGATACAACTGCAGATACTAAAGGATATGGTGGAACTTTATTCAGAATAGGCTACATAGCACTGGGTGCCATGACAGAAGTATCAGTACCTAAGACGGTACGAAGAGAAGAGAAGGTTCTCAGTAGGGAACATGATCGCCCGACACAACTGCAGATACTAAAGGATATAGTGGAACTTTATTCAGAACTGGCTACATAGCACTGGGTGCCATGATAGAAGTATCAGTACCTAAGACAATACGAAGGGAAGAGAAGGTTCTCAGTAGGGAATATGATCGCCCGACACAACTGCAGATACTAAAGGATATGGTGGAACTTTATTCAGAACTGGCTACATAGCACTGGGTGCCATGATAGAAGTATCAGTACCTCAGACAGAACGAAGGGAAGAGAAGGTTCTCAGTAGGGAATATGATCGCCCGACACAACTGCAGATACTAATATATATAGTGGAACTTTATTCAGAACTGGCTACATAGCACTGGGTGCCATGATAGAAGTATCAGTACCTAAGACAGTACGAAGGGAAGAGAAGGTTCTCAGTAGGGAATATGATCGCCCGACGCAACTGCAGATACTAAAGGATATAGTGGAACTTTATTCAGAACTGGCTACATAGCACTGGGTGCCATGATAGAAGTATCAGTACCTAAGACGGTACGAAGGGAAGAGGAAGCTCTCAGTAGGAAATATGATCGCCCGACACAACTGCAGATACTAAAGGATATAGTGGAACTTTATTCAGAATTGGCTGAATAGCACTGGGTGCCATGACAGATGTATCAGTACCTAAAACGGTACGAAGGTAAGAGAAAGTTCTCAGTAGGGAATATGATCGTCCGACACAACTGCAGATACTAAAGGATATAGTGGAACTTTATTCAGAATTGGCTGAATAGCACTGGGTGCCATGACAGATGTATCAGTACCTAAGACGGTACGAAGGTAAGAGAAGGTTCTCAGTAGGTAATATGAACGCCCGACACAACTGCAGATACTAAAGGATATAGTGGAACTTTATTCAGAATTGGCTACACAGCACTGGGTGCCATGATACAGACGCATCAGTTTCTAAAACGGTACGAAGCGAAGAGGAGGTCCTGAGTAGGAGATATGATCACACCTAATATCGATGCATGATTTACACCGTCTGTTTAGACTTCGCACTAGGTTGCTGATGACTACTTGCAGTAACATCGCCCATTCTTCCATCTGCGCGGTCTTCAGCACTTGGATAGTTTCCGGTGTGTGTGTTGACGTGCCGCAAAGCGTCTTCACAGAGCGTCCCACACGTGTTCTATGGTACTTAAGTCGAGGGAACATACTAGCCAAACCATCCACTGAATGTCTTCACTTTCCAACTGCTCATCAACAGCCGCCGTACGATATGGTTTGGCGTTATCGTCCATTAACACGAACTGTTCTATAGCACTGGTACTTAACGTGTTCTATGGTACTTAAGTCGAGGGAACATACTGGCCAATCCATCGACTGAATGTCTTCACTTTCCAACTACTCATCAACAGCCGCAGTACGATGGGGTTTGGCGTTATCGTCCATTAACACGAACTGTTCTATGGTACTGGTACTTAACGTGTTCTATGGTACTTAAGTCGAGGGAACATACTGGCCAATCCATCGACTGAATATCTTCACTTTCCAACTACTCATCAACAGCCGCCGTACGATGGGGTTTGGCGCTATTGTCCATTAACACGAACTGTGGACCAATGGCACTTCGGAAAAGACGAGCATGGGGAAGGATTACCTCATTGCAGTAGCGCGCATGGGTTACAGTACCTCCTTCCAGTACCTAGAGCTCCGTACATCCGTCGTTCGGAATGACTCCTCATACGACGCGGTTGCCATATCAATCCTTTCCATTGATGTTTTTGGGGCGACACCGGGTACCTACCTCATGCCAGATTAGCTGACGTCCAGAATAACTAGAGAGAGTCTATTCTCATCAGTAAAGAGTATCGTTCCCTACCATTCTGATGTCCAGTCTTTATGTTCCCTGGACCATTGTAAACGGCGTCTCCGGTGAGTAACTGTTAATGGAAGATACCGTACTGATCGTCGTGCAAGCAGTGGACCTTTGTATAATCGCCTAGACACTTTGAACCGCGATATTATACGTCCTGTGCTCATGTTCATTTGTTTTACAAGGTTACTTGCTATCTGGTGTTGATTCCTCTTGGCCTGTAGGAGAAGATAGCGGCCCACTCTGGGGAGGTTTCTGGTTAACGACCACCACCAGTCTTTCGCACAGCTGTATCAATAGTCCTGTAGTCCGACCAAGCATGCGATACGATACTATGGGCGATACCGGACTCTTGGGCCACACTCATCACAGCTCGCCCTTCATCGAGCCTCCGAATTATTCGACAACGAGTGAAATTATCAAGATGTTCTCGACGGGCCATTCATCATCTCTAGCGTACAACAAACGTCTGTAACACTTATGTACATCGTCCGGTGACTTCCGTTCAATTGATGCTATTGAACTACATGAGCGCATTTTGTTCTCACGTCACGCAAAGCACAAGTTATGCGCCGTTATCACGCATGTGCTCCTGTTCCCAGATACGGCCCTAAATTAATTCGTGTTAAGGTGCTGCTGCTATTTAACCCTTTAACGACCATGACCCGAAAATTTTGTATCACTCTAAATACCAAAACTGTTTGTTGCTTCACTTCTTTGTTTAGTAACAGTAACGATGACAGAATGTGAACCCTAATGATCCCACATTGGTCGTGCATATTTAAAGAAAAAAGTAAAGGTGGGAAATCTGACACACTCTGGACAGGCGTTTTGGGCGGCTATAGTCGTTTGTATGTACGAGTGATTTGGGCGTTATGGTCGTTAAAGGGTTAAGGCGTTATTTTACTTTTCCCGCTTCATCCTTAAATTTTGCACATTAGTGTATTATTAAGTTGTTGTCCATTAGACGCTTATGACAGTCACTAATCAGTAAAACAAAAATTTCGAGTGACTCAGAAATACCGTATCAACTGTCGTTTCTAAATTTCATTGAGTTAGTACGGTTTACAAGTACTTATTTTGTACAATGTGCATATTGAACTGTTAAATAACATAAGACCTGAAATGTACTGATGAATTTTTTTCGTACTCCAGTTCTCTCATGAAACTTACTTTCTCTTACATTTTTAGGAAGGTATCAGCTGTACAGTTAAATGCCAACTTGCGTTCCAAAATCGAATTCATGGCAAGGATTCTGGCGTTTATCTTGGGTCAAAGAGGAAGACATTCTATAACGAAGAAGTTCATATTTTGCTGTTGCATGTGTTTGTTGTTGGTTGTGTTTATTACAGTAATTAAATGCCTCACGTCGTTTTGGGGAACAAATATTGAAAAAGACACGATCCATCTACAGATACTTGAACAGATTCGTTTACGATTTAACGAAACCGAGCACGTTTCTTTTCCGTTTGTTGTGGAAGCCACGTTAGCCGAGGGCGAAAAGAAATTCCCGAACGAGGAATCACGAATTGTTGGTCTACCATACAGTTCAAACACATTTACCGTAAAACAGAAGAAGGCTTCGAAAAAGGTCATTTACCTTGCCACTCAATATTTTTCAGAATGGAACCCCAGACATTACTATTTTCCGCACATTGGAAGCAAAACATTTGAACGATATCCCTGCCCTGTCAGCGAGTGTGTTGTCACAAAGGAATCCAAGGATATAATTAAAGCTGATGCTGTTTTGTTTCACATCCGTGATTTTCATATCGAGTACATCCCGGAGTTCAGAAGTGCAAATCAGCTTTGGATTTTGTATTCAATGGAACCACCTTGGCTGGAACTAATGGACCTCCGCCGATTCCAAGGCATGTTTAACTGGACTATGAGTTACCGAAACGGTTCTGACATCATGATAAAATACGGATTCATCGGAAGTCGGCCAGTTCCTTCGTCTGGCAAAATGGCCATTCTCAGCGAGAAAGCTTTTCTAAAGAAAGCAGATAGAGCTGTATGGTACGTCAGCAACTGTTGCACGGACAGCAGAAGGGAAAAGTACGTAACTGAACTGATAAAATCTTTTCCTGTAGATGTTCTAGGAGGCTGTGGTAGGGAAGCTTGCAGGCCAGCAGAAACTAACAGTTGCTATAAAAACATTGTAAAAAGATATAAATTTTATCTAGCGTTCGAGAACGCCATCTGTCAATCGTATGTCACTGAAAAGTTGTACAATGCTCTTGAATACAAAATAATTCCAGTTGTGTTCGGTGGAGCAGATTACAGCAACATAGTGCCTCAAAACTCTGTCATCAACGCCCTTGAGTTCAAAAATCCTGAAGAACTTGCGAAATATTTATGGGTAGTCTCTGGAAATATCACTTTGTACCGATCGTACTTCAAATGGAAGGAAACATACCGCTCCTATCTATATCCGTGGATGTGCACTTTATGTGAGAAATTACATAGTGATGAAACTATATCAGCTCCAGGTAAGCGTGATTTGGTTAGCTGGTGGCATGATGCACACTCTTGTAAACGATGGACAAGAACCAGAACAGAAAATTTAGATCCATCTTTGTATGCCTTGCCATGTTTCCATACTAGATCTTTTGCTTGATATTTTAAAAGAATTGTCTTGGCCGTAATTATCTTTTTAGAAAACAGGAGTTTGTCAAATCATTTGGCTTTACTTTCCAAAGCGCATGCTCTTCCGAAATATGACCAATAAATCCATTTACATTATTCATGGTTCAAGAAAAATTAAAATTCAGAATTTAGAGATCGTTTTGACGAAAATGCAAGAGCACTTAATTTATCAAATATTAAAATACGTACTGTAACAAATGGATACTTTACTAAAGTGGTTTTTAAAATCAATCACATCTAATAACGGAGTTGGCCAAATGCTCACAGATTCCATAAAAATTTTCTTATTATAAATTAGGCTATACATTATAATAAAAAAGAAATACTGGCAATAAACAGATTTACAAAAAAGAATGAAACAAGTTTAGAAATCTTTGCAAGAGGAGATATAACCAGTCCTGGTAAGTAGCGCGCTGTTAGTAACGTCATTACAGTAATGCGCTACTTTTTATTGTAGTTTCTAGCATAGCGCAACTTCGTTATAAAAATCAAGTAGTTGTAACGAAATTTCACGCTACATTGTTCACTACTTTTGGGGCTACGAGGCACAAATTTTATCATAACAACAGGGAATTTTTTTCAAATGCAGCGTGATCTTTGATATAATTAAAATCGTCCAGCGTGATGCATGCATGCATGACCTTTGCAAAGATCAAAACTTTGGTTGGGACATAAAAACAGAAAGTTTGAGGAGAATAAAGGACAAGAAGCATGAACAAACACGAACACACAAAGAAACAAACACATTCACATACACAATCATAAAACAAGGACCAATTAAGTTATCAAAGGGATTGCCGACCATGTTGTGAGGTCATTTTCGTAAAAGGTGTGTGACCATTGCGTTTGAATTTCAGTTTTTTAAGTTGTGAAGTACTACGGAGGTAAAAGCACATGTCAAGATGACAAATCTGCAGCGAAACATTCCGCCGGTGTAGTTTAGTTGGGAGAGCAACGTACGCTGGAGTGAGGGGGCGCTGGCTCGTTCATCGTCACGGACAAACTTGTGTTTTCACAAAGTTAGCACATTTTCTTTGATTAACGATTCACTAGCCAAGAACGAATTCTGCAACATAACTTCCTTGGGAAGCCTACAACAATTATTAAAAGACAAAACAGCTCGGAGAGACAGTGTACGTTGCATTCTGTAGTCCACGAGAAAAAATCCTTTCGGCTTTAAAATCATCTTCGTCCAACTCTCAGTACGTCAAATTCTTTCCTTTTCTTTTTTATTTTGGCTTTGGACAGATGTACAGGAATAATGATTCTTGTCCCTGCCTTCTCCAGGTTTTTTTCTTGTGGTCTTCTCTAGAACGACAAAGAAAAAAAAAGAAACAAGAAAGATGACACCGAATTTTCGGGTGTAATAAGTACGTCTTTCGAATCCGTTCTGAAGCAAATTAAATTTATCAAAGCTATTCACAGTCAATGGAACCGGTATGGAAAACAATTGTATCTGACGGAAGAAAGAAGTTTTTCAGTCGGGTTTTTGATCCCTCAGATATTGCTGTAAACGGAATCGTGAGCTTACGCCCTTTGGTTGCAGACTTGTGCGTTAAGAAAAACATGAATTTATATGAGGAAAATTTCGCAGCGGAAACGCTCTCCAACACAGAACTAATTTTTCAAATCGGACTCTTAGAAACGGAGAAATCGACGAAAATATGATGTGACTTTACATCCCCTGGTGGGAAAACCATGCAATATTTTAGAAAAAAACTTTAGCCGAGTTTTCAGAAGCCCAGATTTTGCTACAAATACATCAGAAGCAGAAATTAACACTTATGCCCCTGGTAGCCAAACCATTCTTTACCAAACATTAGAAATTATGTGAAAAATATTTTCCATCAGGTCTTGTATGCGATACAGGAAGAATTTTTCAAATCGGAGTTTTAGAAGCAAAAATAACGCAGAAAACGTATTTTACCTTTGTGCTCCGTAGCGGAAAGGCTATGATTTACTTGAAAATTTTGAATTTATAGGAAAAACATTTCGCATTGGGAACACTATCCAACAAAGAAGGAATTTTTCAAATCGGAGTTTTAGAAGCAAAAATAACGCAGAAAACGCAATTTACTTTTGAGCTCCCTAGCGGCTATGATTTACTTGAAAATTTTGAATTTATAGGAAAAAAATTTCACATCGGAAACACTATCCAAAAAAAAAAAAAAAAAAAAGGAATTTTTCAAATCGGACTCCTAGAAGTAGACATATTGCCAAAAATAAGATATACATCTACACCCCCTGGCGGAGAAACCATGAATTATTTCAAGAAGAAAATGTTCCTAAAAGGTTTGTCGACATGAGTGCTTTTGATCTACAAACGACGTTTTTTTCAATCGAGAATTTAGAAGCTCATATTTTGCTGCTAATACGTCAGAAGCGGAAATTAAGATATACGCCCCCTGGTGGCCAATCCATTTTTTTTTTACAAAAATTAGAAATTATGTGCAAACGATTTTCCATCAGGAGCTGTATCCGGTGCAGAAAGAATTTTTCAAATCGGAGATTTAGAAGCAGAGATATAGGGGAAGCATTTTACCTCTACGCCCCCTAGCGAAAAGTCTATGATTTACTTGAAAATTTTGAAATTATATGAAAAACATGTCACACTGAAAACACTATCCAAAAAAGAAGAAATTTTTCAAATCGGACTCCTAGAAGTAGAGATATTGACGAAAATAAGATATACATCTACGCCCCCTGACGGAGAAACTGTGGAATATTTTACAAAGAAAATATTCCGAAAAGGTTTATCGATGTGAGTGGCATCAGTCCACGAAACAATTTTTTCAATCGATATTTTAGAAGCTCAGATTTTATGGTAAATATATCAGAAGCAAAAATTAACACTTACGCCCCCTGGTGGCCAAAGTATTCTTTACCAAAAATGTGAAATTATATGCAAATGATTTTCCATCAGGAGGTGTATCCGCTGAAGAAAAAAATTTTCAAATCTGAGTTTTAGAAGAAGAGTTATCGGGGGAAATGTAATTTACGTTTACGCCCCCTAACGGAAAATCTATGCGTGATTTGAAAAAGTAACTATATCTAAAATACTCTTCGACATAAATGGAATCGAAAGATAGAAGAAATTTTTCAATCGGATGTTTAGAAGCAAATATGTGGATTAAAACGTATTTTTGAATTCGACATCATTTGCATTTACGCCCTCTACCGGCGAAATTGTACATCGTAAAAAAAAAACGAAATAAAGGATCTTCATTCGCATATTTTAAGCTTCCCAATGCAAAAAAAATTTCAAATTGGACTAATAGTTGCAGAGATATCGTGGGTACAGACGGACGGACGGATGGACAAACCTATAACAAAAGCACGATCTTTTTTATTTATAAAAGACGTGCAAAAAAGTGCATTGCAGTCGGAGAGTAAAACATGAATCATTGTACCCACTGTTTCCCCAGCTGGTTTGTAATGATGTTTAGGCAGGTGGTAGACGTCATAGTTTCCTTTACGTGAATGACTGGACCCAGGGTTTCCCAGCAGAACATAAGTATTACACTTTCCCCACCGGTTTGTTTTCGTGCATCCTGGTACCAACATTTACCCAAGTAAACGACCCAAACGTATCCGCCCGTCCACATGGTGCAACAGGAAGCGAGATCAATCGCACTAGACGACCTTCTTCGAATAATTCAAGGTCCAGTTTTGACGCTCACGTGTCCATTGTAGGCGCTTTCAACGGTGAACCGAGGTTAGCATGGGCACTCGGAGCGACCCGTAGTTATGCAGCCCCGTTTTCAGCAGGATTCGATATACTGTGGGTTGTGGCACATTACTCTCGTCACCAACACTCAAATTACCGGTGAGTTGAGCTCCAGTACCTCTTCCGTTGGCTCGTACCATAGGGAATAGACTTCGCTCACCTCTAGCATGGATGAGCTGTGATTAGCCCACACCTTATTGTGGTTTTCCCCCTCGGACCACTTTCTGAAAGTATTACCCACTTTTTTGTAGGAACCCCCCAAGCCTTGCCGTCTTGGAAATGCTCTGATCCAGTCGTCTGGCCGGAACTTGGTCTTTGACAAACTCGATTAAGTCACCTGCACTTCCCATCTGAAGAAAAAGAACAACACTGATAAACAGAACTGAGGTATCAGATGCTATTTATACCTTCACACGCGCCGTCGTTTAGGTGTAGTTGCTTGGATTTTAATAAATATGCGCTGATCATAATGTTTTTGTTCTTCGGCGTACTTAAGGTGGATCCACCTAAATTCTTTGCCTTATATTTCCAATGGGCAAACTTCTGTAGCCATTTTCTCCACAATGAATGCGTTCCCAAAGATGAAAATATGAACAACGATAAACATGACTTCATATTATAGCCTAGTATACTTAATATTTTCAAAAACTTAACCATAATTATAGAAAAAATCAATAACTTTTCATTTGGTGGTGTTAAGACCAAAAAATAGATGGCGCGATCTGTACATTGATGACGTCAGTAGACAAACAAATGTTGGATTGCTTAATTATGGTTAAATTTTAGAAAATATTAAGTGTAGTAGGCTATAATGTGAAGCTATTTTTATCAATGTTCAAACTTTCATCCTTGGGAACGCATTAATTGCGAAGAAAACGACTACAGAAGTTTGCCCATTGGAAATGCATGGCAAAGATTTTAGGTGGATCTACCTTAAGTATTCAATTGTAGCGCAGAGAAGCAAGAAACTCACTTTTGCTGCTTTTCCTTGCCTCTCTTTTTGACTTACACGATTGTGTGTGTGTGTGTGTGTGTGTGTGTGTGTGTGTGTGTGCGTGAGGGTCTTAACCAAGAATCACCAACTTTTGAACTTAATGAATATTACTCATATTTTTTTTTATTGTAGGTTTAACGACCACCGTGAGCAACTCAATGGGCTATAAGCAGTCGCCCGTCCCTAATTTAGGGTCACTGGTTCCAGGGAAGGGAGAGAGCCAGTGCCGTAAGACAAAGACAATATCCATGCCTCACCGGGATTCGAACCCGGACCCCTTTCGGACGAATGATCAGAGGCCATCGCTTAGACCACTGCGCCACCTCATATTTACCTATTTATTTGATACTAGCAAAACGGGCCTGGCGTTTAACATAAAACACACGAATCTGTTTCTGAGTGTCGTCCGAGTTTTCCTGAAATTATGAATAGGATATACTACTGCAAGGAAACATGTCATCGATATATGTTTCGGTAATCAAAAGAAATAAATTAAAAAACACATTGAAATCTGTATTTGTAATTAAATAAACGCTAGGAAACACACACGCATGAGAAAGCAAGCAATCACCCCATACACGATATTTCAAAAGTATTCAGACACTATACCAAATATTTGCATAGGTGCAAAGAACAGTTGCGCATGTAGGTGCTCTGTGGCGGGTACGTAAATCTGAGATGTTCTGTCGTGTTATCAGTAAATTTGAATCGAACATGCGGCGTGGACGCGAACTTTCCGACTTCCAGTGTGGGCTGGTCATAGGATGTCATTTGAGTAACGTTTCCATACGGAGCATTGCAGCTAAACTATACATACGAAAATCGACGGTAGGTGATGATGTGAAAAGATGGAAGTAGGACGGTGCAACTACAAAAAAAAAAAAAAAGTTCAGGAAGGCCGCACAAACTGACGGAACGTAACAGAAAACAGAAGAGCCATGGTAAGAACTGTTAAGAAATCCGTTCTTTCTCTACTGTTTTCATCGCTGCTGAAGTTATAATGAGTGTATTGGCTAGGTTACTACCATAACTATCCGCAGAGAGTTGCACAGTATGGGTTATTACGGTAGAGCAGCGGCACACAAACCACACATCCCTACCACGAATGCGAAGCACCGTTTAAAGAGGTGTGTCTCCCGTCGTTCCTGAACAACCGGTGTCTGCGAAGCTGTTCTTTGGAGTGACGAGTCACGATTTTCACTCTTCTAATCTGATAGGCGTGTTTAAATTTGGCGACAGCCCGGCAAACGATTTTCTTACAACCGTTAAGTTCGGCGTAGGTTCCATCATGGTATGGAATTGCGTTTCGTGGATGGGACTCGGCCCGTTGGTTATTATACTACAAACCATGAACTCTGAAGTGTTCCTAAACGTTCTAGGTAATTCTACCCTACCAACAATGAGGCAGGATCATGGAAATGACCGTTTTCTCTTCCAACACGATCGAGCTCCCTTCACGGCTTGTGCAGGACTGGTTTCTTGAAAACATTCTAGATAATTCTACCACGGCTTGTGCAGGACTGATTTCTCCTAAACGTTCTAGGTAATTCTACCCTACCAACAATGAGGCAGGATCATAGAAATGACCGTTTTCTCTTCCAACACGATCGAGCTCCCTTCACGGCTTGTGCAGGACTGGTTTCTTGAAAACATTCTAGATAATTCTACCACGGCTTGTGCAAGACGGATTTCTCCTAAACGTTCTAGGTAATTCTACCCTACCAACAATGGGGCATGATCATGGAAATGGCCGTTGTTTCTTTTAACACGATCGAGCTCCCTCCACGGCTTGTGTAGGACTGATTTCTTGAAAACGTTCTAGATAATTTTACCACGGCTTGTGCAACACTGATTTCTCCTAAACGTTCTAGGTAATTCTACCCTAACAACAATGAGGCAGGATCGTAGAAATGACCGTTGTTTCTTCTAACACGATGGAGCTCCCTCCACGGCTTGTGCAGGACTGGTTTCTTGAAAACATTCTAGATAATTCTACCACGGCTTGCGCAGGACTGATTTCTCCTAAACGTTCTAGGTAATTCTACCCTACCAACAATGAGGCATGATCATGGAAATGGCCGTTGTTTCTTTTAACACGATCGAGCTCCCTCCACGGCTTGTGCAACACTGATTTCTCCTAAACGTTCTAGGTAATTCTACCCTAACAACAATGAGGCAGGATCATAGAAATGACCGTTGTTTCTTCTAACACGATGGAGCTCCCTCCACGGCTTGTGCAGGACTGGTTTCTTGAAAACGTTCTAGATCATTCTAACACGGCTTGTGCAGGACTGGTTTCTCCTAAACGTTCTTGATAATTCTACCACGGCTTGTGCAGGACTGGTTTTTTCTAAACGTTCAAGATAATTCTACCCTACCAACAATGAGGCAGGATTATGGAAATGACCATTGTCTCTTGCGACACCATCGAGCTACCTGCCACACTGCATGGATTGTGCAGGACTGGTTTCTTGAAAATGAGGTGGAATTGTTAGACTGTCCTGCTCAGACTCCTGATCTTAATTCCAGAGAACACCTCTGAGATGAACTGGAGCGACGGATATGAAAGCGACCACAACGACCGTCTTCGCTCTCCGCTCTACAGCAGCTTTGCAGGACGAATGGAGAGTCATTCCTGTCGAGACCTACCGGAAATTGGTTGATAGTATGCCTTGACATGTTACCACTGTCATACCAGCAGAAGGTGGTACGAATAACCACTAACTGCGATAATAAAACCATTTGTCTCAAAACATTGTGGTGTCCGAATACTTCTGATAATACATTGTTCATCAGGATAAAATAAATACACAGTCAAAATCATTTGGGAGAATGCGCCAACGAATTAATAGCAACGTTAATCTTTGAATAAACGAAATGCGAGAAAATTCAGAATTTTCACGCATTTCATAACTTGGATTCTATTTGCATTTCACTGAAATATATTTCTTCTCAAAAATTTTCGTAGCAAATTTTATACAGTCGAACGATTTATAGTGCGTAGTAACACACAGAAATCCGTGGCCTAAAACGGAAACAAACCGGCCGGCGACTGCGGAGGAAGGAAACACGTAACAAACAACTCGGAATCCCACCCAAACTGTTAGCTGTATCTCTTGTGAGAGGAATAGAGCTATGTGAAGCTCCGAGTAAATGAAATGATAGAAAATTCGCATTTTCCACGCATTCCATTTCTCTTATTCTATTTGCATGTAATTGACATATACTTGTATTTCCTCTGAAAAGGCATCGTTGGACTATTTTTAAAAAACATTATGAAACTATTTACAATACGTAGCAACACTCAGAGAGCCGCGGTCTAAATTGTAAACATAACAGCCGGCAATTGCGGTGGAAGGATGCACGTAATATTTCGGGTCTAATACTGACAAGAGTAAAGAAGTGGGATTAAAAATGAACTTTCAGAAGACAAAAGTGATGTACAATGCTTTTACAAGAAATGAAGATTTATCGATTGATGGAGAAAAGCTGGAGATAACAGATACGTACGTTTATCTCGGACAGCAGATATCAAGTGAGGGTCACATTGATGAAGAAATTAATCGGCGTACAAAACTTGCCTGGAGAGATTTTGGAAGAAACAGCATAATTTTCAAGAGCAATATGCCATTATGTCTTAAAAGGAATGTGTTTGATCAATGCATCCTTCCAGTGCTTACGTATGGTGCAGAGACGTGGACCTTAACTAAAAGAGACATACAAAGGCTGCAGACAACTCAAAGCAGCATGGAGAGGTGCATGCTTGGTGTAACCAGGAGAGATAAGAGGAACTCGTGGATCCGAAAAATGACAAGAATGGAAGACATCATGATCAGAGTTAAATCCCTGAAATGGCAATGGGTTGGACATACTGCCAGAAGGACAGACCATCGATGGACAGCCGAAATTTTAGATTGGATTCCAAGGGACAGGAAAAGACCCAGAAGAAGACCACATGGGAGATGGGTGGATGAAATTCGAAAGTATGCGGAAGTGACATGGAGGAGACTGGCACAAGACAGACCGTTGTGGAAGAGGCTTGGAGAGACCTTCGTCCAGCAGTGGATTGATAATGGTAGACAATGATGATGATGATGACGATTGCAAATAGCAAGATCAAATTGTTGAAGAAACCAAATCGTCAAAATCTTCCGGTAGAAATAGCTTGGAACAGTGGTGTAGTGGGGCAAGAAAGTCCCGGAAAGGAGTTCCGGTAAACCCTGTACAGCATGATTTTTCTTTTTTAATGCGAATGTTCTATAATTATTTTCCAATAAAAAAAATGCAGCAGAAAAACAGCACAATTAGTGGAATTAACGTTCCATGTTTGCTTGAAGGTAGAGTTAGTCTCTAAATTCATTCTCACTTGGCAGTACCAAATGGTGAAATCTTGGTCCTTAAATGCCAAAATGTGTAAATCCAGAAGTCTAATTTCTACCGATCACTATACTTTCTTATAGTACACTGCCGGACAATTGCTAAGGACAGATGACAATAGCAACCAAAAAATGGAAGGCAGGAAAATGTGGAAATTAGTATAAGTGCGGGATACAGTAAGACGTGTTGTGCGTATGCAAATTTTGGATTGCCGAACTTGTTCGTGACGTCATAGCGCTGATAAGAGATATAAAGGATTTGACGCGTATTGACCGTTGTTGTTCAAACGCAAAGTTGAAAGGGAAAGAATCAATTGACGAACTTGCAATTTTCAGTATGTCTTCCCGACATCACCTAGATGATTTTACGCGTGGCCGTATTATTGGCAAGATTGAAGAAGGGCGAAAAATAACAGATGTTGCCAGGGAGTTCGACGTCAGCCACAGTGTTGTTTCAAGGCTTTGGAAATCATTTCAAACAAATGGAGAGTATAGCAAACGTCACGGGGAGGTCGTGTTCGCAGTACGACACCTGCAGAAGATCGGTACATAGTGCTATTAACAAAACGACACCGGCGCAGCACAGCTAGTGAGGTAGCAAATCAGTTTATGGCTGCTACTGGCAAGCGGATCTCCCGAAAAACTGTCGACAGACGTTTGCATGAAGGAGGACTATACGCCCGCCGTCCTGTTGTGTGCATCCCATTGTCCAGACGTCACCGTACCGCCCGTTTGCAATGGTGCCATCAACATCGCAGTTGGACTGATAACGACTTGTCTGCTGTCCTCTTCTCAGATTAGAGTAGATACAGTCTATTGTCTGATTGTCGACGACAACTGATCTGGCGTGATATTGGTACTGCATATTGTCCAGCAAACATACAGGAAAGGGACCGATATCCGACATGTAGTGTCATGGTATGGGCTGGCATCATGATCAATGGCCGTACGTCCCTCTATGTGCTTCCAACTGGGACTATGACTGGCCAATGATACATTAATGATGTTTTGCTACCTCATGTTCGCATGTTCCGTGGTGCTGTCGGTGATAGATTCATTTTCATGGACGACAACGCAACATGTCATCGAACAGTCGCTGCCCAGGAGTGTCTTGAGAGAGACGATATTCAACGCCTCATATGGCCAGCACGTTCTCCAGATCTGAATCCCATTGAAAATGTGTGGGATGCTTTGGGGAGTAGTCTTGATGGTCGCCAATGCCCTCCAATAAACAAGGACACCCTCATCCGTGCACTGACAGAGGAATGGGATAAATTACCCCAACAGCTGCTTGATAATGTTGTGCAAAGCATGACACGACGTGTGGAATCTTTCATCGCCCTCCATGGTGGCCATATCCCGTATTGACATCTTACGCCGGAACGCCTGCGGACGGCAATTGAATTTTTTCACGTTTACGTATTCTGCACAAAATGGCCTGTTTGTCCCTTGAACACGTTCCAAAGCCTTCTGGATTTCAGAGCACAATAAATTGTCTTTCTTGTAATGTCCTGGCATTCTGACATTATTTTATTTTATTTGGCATCCAACCACACTTACTTTTTTATGCGCTATATAGCCCTTTATGATCCGTCCTTAGCAATTGTCCTGCAGTGTATAAATATAAGAAAATAAAAAGGGAAGAGGTGGAATGGGAGGTAGGGTAAGAAGGGGACAATATTGAAGACTTGAAGGCACTGCGCGTTCCTGTACTTTTTCACTTAGCACGGGTAGGTTGCGAGGGGGAAGAGGCTTCAACCCACCCAACTTTTCTGTGAGAGGGAGCCCACCCTTTAGCTGCCCCAAAATATTTAAACAGTTGGAACATATGGCGGGTGCAATCATCTCAGATTTTAGGGAATTTGGATAAATGTATATGAATTTCTTGAATTCACTAAAATTTTGTTATGTAAAATGAATTCTTTGTTACATTTAATGTTTGAACTTATAGGAAATAGAGGGAGTCCTCTATACAAATTTCTACGAGAGTAATAGAAACACACCAATTTTGTAATTATGGTTTAAAACTATGATAGAGAGAGAGAGAGAGAGAGAGAGAGAGAGAGAGACATTCCTTGTCAGGTTACAAACTAAAATTCATAAACAACCATATGAAAGAAAAAAAACGACCTAAGTTAGCTAAAATTGCGAAGAAACAGTAACTTGCCACGGAGATTGGTATCCATGGTTCCCATACTACACACACTGAATAAATGCTACGTACAGTATTCACTTGAAAACTTTTTTGTACTAGGGATAGCATTATTATAACGAAGTAAATTTCTCCGTCATTTTTATCCGCGCCGGGGCTCGAACCCGGATCCCCTCATTCCGGAATAAGTCACTCTACCAATTGAGCTACGCGGACGTTTTATTCTGATTTCTATCTGCCTTTATGTCATGTGCGTCCTTCTGGCAGGTACGTCACATCACCTGGTACGTTACATTATCAGCGTTGGGTAAAATGCACGCGAACGGAATTTTTTGCCAAAATTTCTGTTAAACACTCCAAAATGTGTTCCCCCTCCATCATGCCGGTTCCCTTAATAGCACACCCAGTTCTGAGCGGTTGGTGTAGCCACTGACGAGAAAGCGGGCCAGTTTTTTAAAATGCTTTCAGTTTCATACTTTTAATAAGTGACACATCCTTATTGACACATCATAACTATAGTGACACATCATTATCATATTTTGCTAAGGTTAGATACTCTCTTAGGCGTGAGATTAAGACAGTATCTAACCTTAGCAAAAATATTTTACAAAATCTTTTGGGAGAAACTGCATATGAAGCTGATTAAAGAAATAGCCAGGATTTTTTTACGGTAGCTTTGAATGAAGTAAGTAAAACATTTAAAAATCATTTTCGCAGTTTTAGTGTTTATAAGAACTAGATGGCGGGAGAACAGCAACTCCAGAGAACTTGTGGTTCCTTTTCATAGCCTCAAGTCCCTATGAGAATAAGGTGTTGTGTATTACGGTATAGTTTGCACATAACTGCGCATCGTTCAGAATATAAAGAACTGAAAGGTGTTTGGGGGGGGGGGGGGACGAGTAACGGAGACCCGTGTCATTTTTTTTATAACAGAGTTAAGAGAAAAGAAAATTGACTATGTGCAAAACATGCGGGTATTATGTTAAGTGTGTTATTTATACATTCAAAAATAAATAAGTCAATGTTTTTTTTTATATATTCAAAAACACACTGATGAGCCGTTGCATTAGCACCATCTACCTAATAAGCTGTAGGACTGACCCCCTTTAGCCCCCAAAACAGCGGCCACTCGGCGAGGCATCGATTCGAAGAGGTGGTGATAGCTATCCTGGGGTATCTGGTACAGGGAACACAGTTGCCATGAATGGCCAACTTGGTCCGCAACGATGTTCAGATACCTGACAGCTGTGTTTTATGCAATAATTTTGGTTTTACGAAAAATATCTCTAGGTTCTACAGAATTTAAATTATTAAAACACCCATATAAAACCTTGTAACTAATATGGAATTTGAAAAATATCTTCGAGGCCCTTTTACGAAAAGCTAATAGATTTTCGTAAAAGGGCCTCGAAGATATTTTTTTGCGGGGTCCCCAAGTTTTTCCGGTACGCTACCAGTTCTTTTATATACACATAAATAAAAAAACAACAACATTACAACGAATAAAGTCTAAAGCTTAATAAATTTGTTTCAGTTAAAAATGTCTCTATCGCAAAGAGCAATTTTCGCATCAGCTGAAAGAGTTTAGTTTTTTAAGTTTTCCAACCGTAGTTTGAAGAAGCGTATACGCTCCAGCTTTGTCTGTCTGTCTGTACGCACGATAACTCGCGTAAAAATGGTTCGATTTCGATGAAATTTTAGTATGTGGTAGGGGACAACTGGGGACGAACCCTTTTGAAAATGTGCGAAATGGCGTCAAAGGTCAGGACAAAGGAGAGGGATCCATTCCATCGCCCTTATGCGTCATAACTTTCGTAAAAATGCTTCGATTGCGGCAAAGCTTTATCATGTTGTTACGGGGGTATACTAAACCGGTTCTGTTGAAATTCTTCGTGGCGTCAAATGTCAGGGCACACTAGCGAGATTTATACCACAACCATTATCCTCATAGCTTAACTAAAAATGCTTCTATTGCGACAAAACTTTAGTATGTTGTTCAGGAGGTATACAGAACCAATTATGTTTAATATAATCGAAATAGGGTCAAAGGTCGATATTTATTCCACAGCCATTATCCTCATAACTTAACTAAAAATGCTTCTATTGCGACAAAACTTTAGTATGTTGTTCCGGAGGTACACTGAACCAATTATGTTTAATATCATCGAAATGGGGTCAAAGGTCAGGGCACAGGAGCGAGATTTATTCCACAGGCATTATACTCATAACTTGAGTAATAACTTGAGTAATGATTTCTGGTATGTTGGAAAGTGTATCATAATCAATGCATTGCATGATTTTACCGACTTGTTCTGAATCCCGTGGCTGAAAAACAGTGGACACATTTGGAATTCACTAATTGTTTTCCTACCTAATTGCACGTATAGTAATTATCGCAATAAATGAGAATATTCAGTTCATCGACGTTATGCAGTATCAAAAGGGCAACACCTATACACCCCGATAATTTAAACTTAGAGAGGAACACCTCAGAGAGTGTTCATTTTTTAATTTAAGTTACCAAAGAAACCGCTGCTGTTAAACACCACTTTAAGGAATTAAAGGATGCGGTCTCTTCCTGAAGCCAGTGCAGTCTTGGTCAGTTGCTATGTACCGAATTGTTACAGTGAATGAGTTTGAGTTTAATATTCTAAGGCGAAGGTTAGTAGGCTCTGTTAACAATTAGAGGGTGTCGTCTCTTCCTGAAGCCAGACAGTGCAGTCTTGGTCAGTTGCTATGTACCAAATTGTGACTGTGAATGAGTTTGAGTTTAATATTCTAAGGCCAAGGTTAGTAGACTCTCTTAACCTTTTTCTAAATCAAGCCTGCAACATTGTTAACAGTTGTTCGTTTTTTTATTGAAGGTTTAATTTTTTTTATTATTTATTTGTACTGGTAAATACATACGGTTTGCTCTTGAGTTCATACAGATACAGTATTTGTGACATATGGTACAACTAATATTCAAATCAAGTACATCAGCAAATTGCATAGCGAACATGTGATGCAGTATGCCAGTTTATCAAATGACAGAGAAAGCCAGTGCCGAAAGACAAACACAACATCCATGCCTTTACCGGGATTTGAACCCAGACCCCTCCCTGGGCGAATGATTAGAAGTCATCGCTTAGATCACTACGCCACCGGGGCGGCTAAATAAAGAACGACGGGAAATCATTGTTGCCGAAGTATGTTACAATGCGGAATACTTTCCCAAAGAACTGAGAAGCACTTTTTTTTTTTTTTTTTTTTTTTTTTTGATTGAGGGTTTAACGACCATCGTGAGCAACTTAACGGGCTATAAGCAGTCACCCGTCCCTAATTTAGGGCCACTGGTTTCAGAGAAGGGAGGTAGCCAGCTCCGTAAGACAAGCACAACCTCACCGGAATTTGAACCCAGACCCATCTTGGACGAATGCTCAAACCCAGCTTTTTGACCACTACCCTACCGGGGCGGCTATGTGGCTTCTCTCTAAAGTTTTTTTTCGGGGGAGGAGGGGGGGGGCAGTGGCGTATATTCGAGGCTAGCTAAGCTAGCTGCGAAGCCCAGAGAATGCACAAATAAAACTGAATTAAATATACACAAATAAAAGTCAATTATCAACGGTATTAAATAAAATATGTCGATGCTTTCGCTGCGAAAAAAAAAAAAAAAAAACGCGTGCGGATTCGCTTCTTTGATTCAGTCTGGAGAGCGAAAACCAACGACATAACTCAAGCAGCTCTTCCAGAGTCTTCGCAGTTCTGATGCGAAAACCTTCCGTACAATCGCCTGCTAACGTTTCCTTGACAACATGAAACAGCTGGTACAGGGGAATGGGCCGCTGCTTTGGGAAAAGGGTTCGCTCAGAATAAAAAAGACTGACTATCTCAGGCACTCGCACACTCCCGCCCCTAAGAGTGTTTCGCGAGAGTTGTTTCAGTTTTTGTGAAGTGTCAATGAATTAAAATCAGAGATATTATATCTTAAATTTGTGACTTTTGTTGGATTCGAACTGTTTTGATAAATTTTGTGAAAGCTTCCCTGAACATCTACTGTCAGAACTTAAAGAACTCTATGCTTCACATTTTGATACAGCTCGCCTAAAAAATGAACTGAAAGGTGTTTTATTCCCTTGATGAAAACAAAAACAAATCAGTAAGAGACATTACGTGTTACATAATGTCGAATAAATTGGACATAGTGTTTAGTTAGTTGTACAAATTAGAAGCCATTACATTAAGCTTTATATCAACAACTGCAACTGCCGAAAGAAGTTTTTCTGCGTTAAAAAGAATCAAGATATATCTTAGAGCCACACAAGGACATGCACATTCGAGAAACTTGGCTGTTTTGACAATACAGAAAAACATTCTTTTTAAATATGAAAAAGTACTCCGAAGAAACATTTTATGAAAACGTAACACTCAAGTTCACACAAAAGGAAAGAAGAATGGAGTTCATGTACCAATAATGTATTCAGAAGAAGAATGGAGTTCATGTACCAATAATGTATTCAGAAGAAGAATGGAGTTCATGTACAAATAAGTGTTCAAATCCTAATCCTCATAATTATTTGGTATCATGTTAGCAATGGCATGTACCTAAAATTTAGAAAAAAGTTACTTCTATTACTTACAATTAAAAATTAAATTTCGCAGTTAAAAAAAAAACAGCACTGAGGGAAGGGGAGGGGGAGGGGGAGAGGTGAGATAGCCTAGTTCTCGGACCCAAGATATGCCACTGGGGGGATACTAATAGGTACAAATATCTATATTTTTACATTCGGATTTTTATTTGTCTCCAGAAAAGCATAAAATTGTCTCCATGATCATTCTTGAGTCAAAGAATTTGAAGGTGGACATGGATGTTATTAAATGGGAGAGAAAGAGAGTGAGCTCAAACAAAATTCTAGTAGGTTTTTTCCAAACTGAATGAGATCATCTACGGAATTATTCTGTCTGAGGTGATATTTCAATACGACGTTTCAAGTCTCTACTGTTTAAGTCATACACATCACCTTTCTGATAAAAAAAAACTGCCAACAGTGAAAAGCATGTTCATTTTTTTTTCTGACACACAGTCACTCACGGCAAATCAGAAAATCCAAAACCGTGAAAATAGCGGACTACATTTTTAGATCGATTTTTTTGTCGATGTAATATTTGGTGGAGGAGTGAGTCTGCAATTCTCAACTATTTCTTTTTTTTTTATCATAATTTCTGGCGGAAAATAGTAAATTTTGCTGAATCGTAACCACACAAGCACATTTGCTCACGACACGGGCGTATTTAGAAGGGAGAATGGGCCCCTCCCGAAGTGTCTCCTTTTTTTATGCTTTTGGTTAAAATGCAACTTACATCAGAAAAAGAAAAGTTAGTTAATTTAATGAAAATGCATTAACTTATATTAGAACAAAATGTTTTAATTTTTTTCTTCCATTTTTCCTTTTATTTTTTTCAGGTGGATTCCAAAAACTTCCATTTTTCGTACTACTCCCAACGAAAAAAAAAATTCTATGTACGCCGTTGACTCACAATATTAATATTCGAACGATCCGAAGTAGATGAAGCACTGCAATCCACATTCTGGTTTTCCGAAATACAGCTTGAAGGTTGAGATAAGTAAAAATAATTCGCTAAGTAATAATGAAACAGTTGTTGCCTTTGGGTAGGGAGCTCGTAAAGCAAACGCGAAAAAAAGCACTGAAATGAAAATAAATAAAAAAAGTATTCACTATCTAAGATAACGCGTGAATTCTAATACAGCGGTGGTGACAGTGAATGTACACTATACACTGAAGAGCAATTGAATTAGAGAAACTTGTCTAGTAACGTGTAGCATCACCTTTCGCCCTGATGACGGCGGCGAATTGTCTCGGCATGGACTCGACAAGACACCGGAAGCGTTGGGAAGCCACACGGATCAACGACCCCTGAACAAGCTCCCACAGTTCACGAAGATTCGATGGAGGGGATCAGAGCCTCGAACATCTGTCTCAATGGCATCCCAGATGTGCTCGATGGGAATGAGGTCAGGTGTCCTAGCTGGCCAAGGAAGCGAGGTCACCTCGGTGGAGTGTTCATCCAACCATTCGGATACAATACGGGAGCGATGGCACGGTGCATTGTCTTGTTGCAGGATGAGGTCCCCAGTGGGATGTTGAAGACGCACAAACGGGAGCAAATGGTCGTCCAGGATATCTCGGTAACGTTGACCTGTGAGGGACGATGTCACACGTACCAGGGGTCCCATTTCTGTCCAGGTAAACAGTCCCCAGACGAGAATGCCACCCCCACCAGCTTGAAGAGTACCCTGCTGGTAAGAAGGATCCATCGCTTCATGTGGTTTGCACCGTACTTGTATCCTACCATCCGCATGTACCAACGTGAATCTCGACTCATCAGTCCAGGCAACATTTTTCAACATGTCTAGGGTCCAGTGGCAATGTTCCAACGCCCATGCTAATCTTTGCACCCTGTGATGTGCGGTCAGCAGCGGTACCCTCGTGGGACGATGGCTTCTGTATCCTATAGCGAGGAGATTGTTCTGGATGGTGTGGCTGCTTACACGTTTTTGTGCACCAGCGTTAAATTGCCGCGTGATTTCTTGCACTGTGGCCCGTCTATTCGCTGTTACCATGCGAGCTAGCCGACGATGACCCCGCTCATCTACACGCTATCGTCCACGGCAGTTGGCCTTTGCAGGGATGGTTTTACCGGATTCGATGTACTCACTGTGCACCCGTGAAACAATGGCTCGTGAAAATCCCAGTGTCTACACGACTTCTGAGATGGAATGACCCATTCGTCAGGCCCCGACAATTTTCCCACGATCAAAGGCGCTTAGATCCTTCTTCTTACCAATACTGCTTCCGACTCTTACTGATTCCCGTTGCATCACTCCTTATATTGTCGAATCGCTGCATACGTCATGTCGTTTCCGTTTACAGGGCCACCCACAGCGCCACATTTGCATAACGCCAGCTGTCTCTAATTCAATTGCTCTTCAGTGTATACTCTGTGGACTACAGCGACTCTGAGTTCCTGCTGTCTCTTTGGATTCGCGCGCAAGTGCAGTCGACTGAACTAAGAGTGTTTCGTAACCACTATTGGAAATGGTAGCACTTGAGTTTGCCTCTTGCCAATGGCTTCACTCTCTACTACATATCGCGTGCTGGTCCTACTTCACTAAGTGGATAAGCGCGCGACATCTTTCGACCACCAATATGGAATGAACGACGCCATGGGTAATTTATTTTTTATGATTGAAGGTATAACAACCACCGTGAGCAACTCAATGGGCTATAAGCAGTTACCAGTACCTAATTCAGGGTCACTGGTTCCAGGGAAGGGAGACAGCCAGTGCCGTAAGACACATACAACATCCATGCCTCACCGGCATTCGAACCCGGACCATTCACAGACGAATGATCCTAAGCCATCGCCTGGACCACTGTGCCATCATGGGTAATTTGCATTGCATTATAGTTTCACATTTGAATAAATTGTTTCTATTTTTTAAAACTGTTTCCAGTGCTCACACTGGTTATTAGCACGCTTCGCTCCTGGTTGTACGGTTTACAAGTAGTTATTTTATACACTGAGTTAGCTTTGTATTATGAACACTTACCTAATAACGCGCTCGTCCACCTTTCTGTGCATCACGGCTCACAGACGCGTAGAAACAGATTCTACAAGGCGTCAAACATCCTCCATGCGTAACTTGATCCATGTCAGCTCCATCAGTTCACGTTCATTGCATGGAGGAGGATCAGCAGTTCTCACACCCCATCCTATCATATACCGCAAATATTCAATTGGTTTACAGTAGGGGGAGTTTGGGGGCCAAGGCAATGTGACGAATTCGTTGTCGTATTCCTCCAACCACTCAGTAGTTATACGAGCTCGATGACACGGTGCGTTGTCCTGTTGAAAGATGGCACTGTGGTCCGGATAAACCTCCCATAGATATGGATGGAGATGGTCGGCTAACGGGCCCCCGTAACGACCACCATTCAGTGTTTGTGAGTTGAAGATCTCCACAGCAGAGCACCACCTGCACCGGCTTGCTGAACCACAACTGTGCAACCAGAGGATAGGGCTGTTTATCCAATATGTTAACCCACCCATCAGCACAGTGAAGCAAGAAACGGGACTCACCACTCCAGAAGATTTTTTTCTATCTGTCGAGGATCTATTGCCGACGTTCCTTAGTTGAACTGCACCGCTGTTGTACTGATGTGTGAACTAGATGACGTCATTGCTGAGATGCCAGTCGTGACACCCGACGCTCACCTCTAGGAACAACCGCGCGTGGCTGACCAATGTGAGCACTTCTGCTGCATGTTTATGTGCAAGTGATGTAGAAGGGCCTTAGCGTCGCTAAGACACTTTTTCTCTAGGCTTAGCGTCGCTAATGGTAAGAAAAGCAGAGCAAAGAAGATTTTTTGAATGACTTTGTAGGCAAAAATAGCGAATGCTATGTTTTATGAGCAAACACATTCATATATTAATCGAATGTTGATATTACAGGAAAAGATTAAACAGTCTGTTTACGCATTAAGACATTTCATGAATCACAACAGTTCTAGTGTGAAGAGAATGGTAACTACACTTAAGAGCAATTGAATTAGAGATACCTGTCTAGTAACGTGTAGCACCACCTTTCGCCCTGATGACAGCGGCGATTCGTCTCGGCATGGACTCGACAAGACATCGGAAGCGTTGGGAAGCCATACGAATCCACGACCCCTGAACAAGCTCCTACAGTTCACGAAGATTTGATGGAGAAGGGTCAGAGCCTCGAACATCTCTCTCGATGGCATCCCAGATGTGCTCGATGGGATTGAGGTCAGGTGACCTAGCTGGCCGAGGAAGCGAGGTCACGTCGGCGGAGTGTTCATCCAACCATTCAGATTCAATTCGGGAGCTGCATTGTCTTGTTGCAGGATGAGGTCCCCAATGGGATGTTGGAGATGCACAATCGGGAGCAAATGGTCGTCCAGGATATCTCGGTAACGGTGACCTGTGAGGGACGATGTCACACGTACCAGGGGTCCCATTTCTGTCCAGGTAAACAGTCCCCAGACTAGAATGCCACCCCCACCAGCTTGAAGAGTACCCTGCTGGCAAGAAGGATCCCTCGCTTCATGTGGTTTCCGCCGTACTCGTATCCTGCCATCCGCATGTACCAACGTGAATCTCGACTCATCAGTCCAGGCAATTTTTTTCCACATGTCTAGGGTCCAGTGACGATGTTCCCGCGCCCATACTAATATTTGCACCCTGTGATGTGCGGTCAGCAGTGGCACCCTCGTGGGACGATGGCTTTTGTACTCCATAGCGAGGAGATGGTTCTGGATGGTGTGGCTGCTTACACGTTTTTGTGCACCAGCGTTAAATTGCCGAGTGATTTCTTGCACTGTGGCCAGTCTATCCGCTGTTACCATGCGAGCTAGCCGACGGTGACCCCGCTCATCCACACGCTCTCGTCCACGGCAGTTGGCCCTTGCAGGAATGGTTTTACCGTATTCGATGTACTCACGGTGCACCCGTGACACAGTGGTTCGTGAAAATCCCAGTGCCTGCACGACTTCCGAGATGGAGTGACGCATTCGTCGAGCCCCGACAATTTGCTCACGATCAATTGCGCTTAGATCCTTGGTCTCACCCATACTGCGTCCGACTCTTACTGATTCCCGTAGCATCACTCCTCACATTGTCGAATCGCTGCATACGTCATGTCGTTTCCGTTTACAGGGCCTCCCACAGCGCCACATTTGCATAACGCCAGCTGTCTCTAATTCAATTGCTCTTCAGTGTATTTTGCCGAGACGGCAGTTTTCAAAATGACGTTATAGGGGAGCTGGCTCCGTATGATAAAACTTCACTGATAGGAGGGAAATGAACAAGTAAAATTAAAGAAGCATGTTGTCTGACTGACAAGTTTTTCATGTATGCAGTGGGAATTCCTGCTAAAGTCGTCGCCATGATCTTCAATAAAGGTAATCCTTTGCGCCTATCCTTTGGTTCCTTACGGGTAACACAAAAGGGAGCTCTGGTTGACGAGTGGTCAGAGACGCTGTATTATGGATAATCGCTGGAACTGATCTAAGACGCGAGGACAGAATGCCCGTGGTGCTGACCTGAATGCAAATGAATGCGAGGACAGAATGCCCGTAGTGCTGACCTGAATGCAAATGAATGCGAGGACATAATGCCCGTGGTGCTGACCTGAATGCAAATGAATGCGAGGACAGAATGCCCGTGGTGCTGACCTGAATGCAAATGAATGCGAGGACAGAATGCCCGTGGTGCTGACCAGAATGCAAATGAATGCGAGGACAGAATGCCCGTGGTGCTGACCTGAATGCAAATGAATGCGAGGACAGAATGCCCGTGGTGCTGACCTGAATGCAAATGAATGCGAGGCCATAATGCCCGTAGTGCTGACCTGAATGCAAATGAATGCGAGGACAGAATGCCCGTGGTGCTGACCTGAATGCAAATGAATGCGAGGACATAATGCCCGTGGTGCTGACCTGAATGCAAATGAATGCGAGGACAGAATGCCCGTGGTGCTGACCTGAATGCAAATGAATGCGAGGCCATAATGCCCGTGGTGCTGACCTGAATGCAAATGAATGCGAGGCCATAATGCCCGTGGTGCTGACCAGAATGCAAATGAATGCGAGGACAGAATGCCCGTGGTGCTGACCTGAATGCAAATGAATGCGAGGACAGAATGCCCGTGGTGCTGACCTGAATGCAAATGAATGCGAGGACAGAATGCCCGTGGTGCTGACCTGAATGCAAATGAATGCGAGGACAGAATGCCCGTGGTGCTGACCTGAATGCAAATGAATGCGAGGACAGAATGCCCGTGGTGCTGACCTGAATGCAAATGAATGCGAGGACAGAATGCCCGGGCGCTGGCCTCGTTCCCTCCACGGAGCCAGCAGCCCGAAGTCAGGGGCAGGTGACTGTCTATGGCCCTAGATGCTCACGATTGCACCCCGCAACAAACAAAAAGAAGCAAACAACAGAAGGTATCCATTTTCCCGCCCCAAAATCACTGGAAAAGCGTCCTGAAAGTCAAATGCATGCACTCTACCTGATTCGTATTATTCACACTTGTAATATTAAAAATCGTTTATAATGACTCCCACGCAACATTCTCTCTTTTGTTTTAAATTACCTAAATTAGGCAATTTCAATCAGAATTGCTAAAAACAATTAATGATAAAAATTTAATTAAAAATGATAAATGATAAAAACAAGTCAAACATTAAAAGCTTTTGAAAGTCTCCAAGTTCTTCGTTCCAGGTTTTTTCCACTTAATCCACTGACCACTGAGGCAATTTTTATTTAGAACTACATCACTGGTTTGTGCATGGTTAATCCAGTCCTAGTACCCCTTTGATTCAGTACTACGGGAGCAGCCAACAAGTGTGGCTATTACCGAAATACTGGGTCCTGCCTTTCGAGCCTCAATTATCTAGCAGCGGTTAAATTAGCTTAAGGTGAATCCACCTAAAACCTCTGTTCTATGTTTCCAATGGTAAAAACTTCTGTAGACATATAACGCGGATGAAATAACATGCTCGAAGATACACTGTAGAGCAATTGAATTAGAGATACCTGTCTAGTAACGTGTAGCACCACCTTTCGCCCTGATGTCGGCGGCGATTCGTCTTGGCATGGACTTGACAAGATACCGGAAGCGTTGGGAAGCCATACGGATCCACCACCCCTGAACAAGCTCCCACAGTTCACGAAGATTTGATGGAGGAGGGTCAGAGCCTCGAACATCTCTCTCGATGGCATCCCAGATGTGCTCGATGAGATTGAGGCCAGGTGACCTAGCTGGCCAAGGAAGCGAGATCACGTCAGGTGGAGTGTTCATCCAACCATTCGGATACAATTCGGGAGCGATGACACGTTGCATTGTCTTGTTGCAGGATGGGGTCCCCAGTGGAATGTTGAAGACGCACAAACGGGAGCAAATTTTCGTCCAGAATATCCCAGTAACGTTGACCTGTGAGGGACGATGTCACACGTACCAGGGGTCTCATTTCAGTCCACGTAAACAGTTCCCAGACGAGAATGCCACCCCCACCAACTTGAAGAGTACCCTGCTGGCAAGAAGAATCCATCACGTCATGTGGTTTGCGCCGTACTCGTATCATGCCATCCGCATGTACCAACGTGAATCTCGACTCATCAGTCCAGGCAACATTTTTCCACATGTCTAGAATCCAGTGGCGATGTTCCCGCGCCCATGCTAATCGTTGCATTCTGTGATGTGCGGTCAGCAGCGGTACCCTTGTGGGACGATGGCTTCTGCACCCCATAGCGAGGAGATTGTTATGGATGGTGTGGCTGCTTACACGTTTTTGTGCACCAGCGTTAAATTGCCGAGTGATTTCTTGCACTGCGGCCCGTCTATCCGCTGTTACAATGTGAGCTAGCCGACGATGACCCCGCTCATCCACACGCTGTTGTCCACGGCAGTTGGACCTTGCAGGGATGGTTTTACCGGATTCGATGTACTCTCGGTGCACCCGTGACACAGTGGCTCGTGAAAATCCCAGTGCCTGCGCGACTTTCGAGATGGAGTGACCCATTCGTCGGGCCCCGACAATTTGCCCACGATCAAATGCGCTTAGATCCTTCGTCTAACCCATACTGTCTCCGACTCTTGCTGATTCTCGTCGCATCACTCCTTATATAAAACGTTTCCGTTTACATGGCCACCCACAGAGCCACAATTGCGTAACGCCAGCTGTCTCTAATTCAATTGCTCTTCAGTGTATAGCGCAGAAGATAGCATGCTTGAACGGTAATTGGGAGATGCGGGTTCGATTCCCGCTGCAGGGTGATAAAATTTTTGTTTTCTGAGTGACTGATATACGTGAGGACAGTAAAAATACAGTCAATTCAGAGATGTCTGACTGCTGTGTTAATTGTCGCTTCTGTAGATATTTTCTTCGCAGTTAAAGTATTTTCCAGGATGAAAATTTGCACATTGATAAAAATAACTTTAAATTATAGCCTAGTATATTTAATATTTCCCAAAACTTAACCATAATTATATTAAAAATCAATAATTTTTCCTAGGGTAGTGTTTTTTTTTAATTATTATTGAAGGTTTAAGGTGGACGGCAAGTAATTTTGCTTCCTATATTTCCAATGGAAAAACTTCTGTACACATTTCCTTCACAATTAATGCGTTCCCAAGGATGAAAATTTGAACATCGATTAAAATAGCTTCATTTTATAACTTGGAATACTTAATATTTTCTAAAACGTAACCATAATAATGCAATCCAACATTTGTTTGTCTACTGACGTCATCGAAGTACAGGTCGCGCCATCTTTTTTCTGGTTTCAACACCACCAAAGGAAAAGTTATTAATTTTTAATATAAATATGGTTTTGTTTTAGAAAATATTAAGTATTCCAAGTTATAATACGAAGTTATTTTATTCGATGCTCAAATTTTCATCCTTGGGAACACACTAATTGTGAAGGAAATATGTACACAAGTTTTTCCATTGGAAGTATAGGAAGCAAAATTACTTGACGTCCACCTTAACGACCACCGTGAGCAACTCAATGGGCTATAAGCAGTCGCCCGTCCCTAATTTAGGGCCACTGGTTCCAGGGAAGGGAGAGAGCCAGTGCGGTAAGACAAACACAACATCCATGCGTCACCGGGATTCGAACCCTTCGCAGACGAATGGTCATAAGCCAACGCTTAGACAACTGCGCCACCGGGGCGGCAGGGCAGTGTTTGAAATCTGCTAGTCGATGGCGCCATCTATACAGATAGTTTAGTAATTGTAATCGTGACGCAGTTCTTTTCAATAATTTTATTAATTTTCGGAATGAAATCAACACTCGAGTCTAACCATACGATAGACTGGGATGTTTACAGTGATTTGAGTTACTTACATTAAATTTCATGACAATAATTTAGCTGAAAATGTTAATAGAATTGTATAGTTACTGCTGATTTTTACTTCCGAAACAAATCATCAAGCTCACACTGCGATATTTTCACCTAAATTATAATCAGAACATTTAATCTAAGTTACTGAAATAATTCTAAACATTCCACACTATTGCCTGCTTAGACTCAAGTGTTGATTCCATTCCGAAAATTAATAAAATTATTGAAAAAAATGCAACACGATTACAATTACCAAGTGATCTGTATAGGTGGCACCATCAATTAGCAAATATCAAACACTTCCAAAGGAACAATTATTGATTTATAATATATTTATGGTTAAGTTTCAGCAAATATTAATTATACTAGGTTACAACATATTTTATCAATGAGCATATTTTCATGGCGCAGTGGTCTAAGCGATGGCCTCTGATCATTCGTCCAAAAGGGGTCCGGGCTCGAATCCCGGTGAGGCATGGATGTGGTGTTTGTCTTACGGCACTGGCTTTCTCCCTTCCCTGGAACCAGTGACCCTAAATTAGGCAAGGGCGATCGCGTATAGCCCATTGAGTTGCTCACGGTGGTCGTTAAAGCTCCAATCAAAAAATAAAATATAATAATATAAAGTTATTTTCATCAATGAGCATATTTTCATCCTTGGGATTACATACTTTTAATTACGCAGAAAATGTCTATAGAAGTTTTCAGCATTGGAAACATAAGACAGGCTTTTTAGGGGGATCCACCTTAAGTCGCCATGTTTCCCCATTACTGGCAAATGTTTACTGGTTACCTGCACAGGATAGATGTGCACAATTAATAGCAGCCGCACGTGACGTTGATATCACGTGGTACTTCGTTATCGCTCCGAATATGCAAAACAGTCGGTTTTCTAATGCAAAGGTAACTCAGTGTAGAATGTGCATGCCGAACTGTTAAGTAACATTATCCTTGAAATGTACTAATGAATTTTCGTTTTGTCCTCCAGTTTTCTCATGAAACTTACTTTCTCTTATATTTTTTTAGGAAAAACATTTAGAAGGGGTATTGGCTGTACTATTAAAAACCAACTTGTGTTCCAAAACCGAATTCATGGCAAGGATTCTGGCGCTTTTCGGGAAGAATACCGGCAGAAATTCTGTAACGCACAAGTTCAGATTTTGCTGTTACTCGTGTTTTCTGTTGGTTGTGTTTATAACAGTAATTAAATGCTTCCTGTCCTTTTTGGAAGCAAATGTTCAGGAAGATAAGATACACCTACAGCTACTTGAACAGATCCGTTTACGATTTAACGAAACCGAGCACATTGCTTTTCCGTTTGTTGTGGAAGCCACGTTAGCCGCGGGCGAAACGAAATTTTCGAATGAGGAATCACGAATTGTTGGTCTACCATACAGTTCAAACACATTTACGATAAAACACAGGAAGGCTTTGAAAAAGGTCATTTACCTTGCCACTCAGTTTTTTTCAGAATGGAACCCCAGACATTACTATTTTCCGCACATTGGAAGCAAAACATTTGAACGATATCCCTGCCCTGTCAGCGAGTGTGTTGTCACAAAGGAATCCAAGGATATAACTAAAGCCGATGCTGTTTTGTTTCACGTCCGTGATATGCAAGTTTATGGATTTCCACAGTTCAGAAGTGCAAATCAACTTTGGATTTTGTATTCAATGGAACCCCCTTGGCTGGAACTTGTGGACATCCGCCGATTCCAAGGCATGTTTAACTGGACTATGAGTTACCGAAACGATTCTGACATCATGATAAAATACGGATTCATCGGGCGACGGCCAGCTTCTTCATCGGAAAAAAAGAAAGTTCTAAGCAAGAAAGCTTTTCTAAAGAAAGCAGATAGAGCTGTGTGGTACGTCAGCAACTGTTGCACGGACAGCAGAAGGGAAAAGTACGTAACTGAACTGATAAAATTTTTTCCTGTAGATGTTCTAGGAGGCTGCGGTAGGGAAGCTTGCAGGCCAGCAGAAACTAACAGTTGCTATAAAAAAATTGAGAAAAGATATAAGTTTTATTTAGCGTTCGAGAACGCCATCTGTCAGTCGTACGTCACTGAAAAGTTGTACAATGCTCTTGAATACAAAATAATTCCAGTTGTGTTCGGTGGAGCAGATTATAGCAACATAGTGCCTCAAAACTCCGTCATCAACGCCCTTGAGTTCAAAAATCCTGAAGAACTTGCGAAATACTTATGGGTAGTCTCTGGAAATATCACTTTGTACCGATCGTACTTCAAATGGAAGGAAACATACCGCTCCTATCTATATCCGTGGATGTGCACTTTATGTGAGAAATTACATAGTGATGAAACTATATCAGCTCCAGGTAAGCGTGATTTGGTTAGCTGGTGGCATGATGCGCACTCTTGTAAACGATGGATAGGAACCAGAACGGAAAATCTAGAACCATCTACGTATGCCATGCCATGTTTCCATAGCAGAATTTTTGCTTGACATGTGTAAACAAGATCGGTCCTGATCGTGGTTCTTTCTTTAGAAGACAGGAGTTTGTCACATTATTAGATTTTACTTTCCAAAGCACATGCCCTCACAAAACATGAATAATAAATCTATTTCCATTATAAGTGGTTCAAAAAAATCCACAATTCAGAGATCATTTTGATGAAAAACTTGGAGCACTTAAGTTATCAAACATTAAAATACGTAGTGTAGTAAATGAATACTTTACTACGGCAATTTTTCATGCCTGCCACATCAAACACTGGAGTTAAACAAAGGATCCCTGGTTCCAGGAAAACATCTATAATAATTTAGGCTGCATTATATAATAAAAAAATACTGGCAATAAAGACATTTAGAATAGATAAGAAAAAAATTTCAAAAATCTTCGCAAAAGAAGATATATAACATCAATATTTTCAAATGACAGTCTCTCATTTGTAGACGACGTGCCATAGTTTGGCCAGTGTAAGAGACTAGTAGAACTTCGAGTCTCCTAGTTTGGTTCGGCTATTGCGTCCTTTCTTACCACGTCGAATACTCATCGTCAAAACAATAGTTACATCTAGTGTGACGGGTCGGATTAAACGCTATTCGGGGGTGGGGGTTGAGGTAAAGGTTACCAAGAACATTAAATGATTAAACATTGAGACTGATATGGGCAATATTTATTGAGCTACACGCCAATAAGTTGTGTCTCTCAGTATGGCGTCGGGTCGTCATGTATGCTCACACAGCATGCCAGACGTCTCGGCATGGAGTTATACAGGTTTCCAATAGCGTCCTGCGATAAGTCATCCCATGCAGATTGAATCTTTTCACGCAATTCCTGCAGATTGTGCGGTACGGGTGGAGTGTAGATAGCGCGTCCAATAGCATCCCACACAAATTCAATCAGCGATAGTTCTGGCGATGCGGCTGGCCATGGCAGAGTGTTAGTGCCTTTAAGGCAAGTTCCCGAGATAGCAGCAGTATGCGGACGAGCGTTGTCCTGCTGGAAAATCGCACCGGAGTAAGGGTTCAGAAAAGGTAGGACCACTGGTTGCAGGACCTCATTAACGTAACGTTGTGCTGTCAAAGTTCATGTAATGGACACCAAAGGTGATCTGACATCGTAGACAATTGCACCCCACACCAAGCCTTTTGGATGTGTAACGCCCGACAACAAACCGTTCATCTTGGTGCTGACCACGGTGCCTCCACACACGGATTCGTTGGTTGTCTCCTCCAAGATCACTGAAGATCACACGATTCGTTGGTTGTCTCCTCAATTCGTCACTGAAGATCACACGCTACCATTCTGAGTGGCTCCTTGACAATCTAGCACGACACCATAGCAGTCTTTGGCGATATTTAATGGTGTTAAGGGCAGTCGTCGTAACGGTCTGCGTGCGTGTAGTCCTACGTCGTGCAGCCATCTGCCACTAATCGGACGATGCATGGAGGGCACCATTGATCGCTGAATATCCGCAATCGTGTCTGTTGGGTCATACCGCGCATGTCGGACAACCCGTCGGTCTTCTCTCTCCGTGGTTCGTCTAGATCTCCCTGACACTTCCTGTCACTGCTGCGTGCCTTGTTCTATCAACTGCTGCCAACAGTGTGCTATGGTGATATCCGCATGAACGGTATCCCGCTACCCGGAGCCCAAAGATGCGATCCTTCTCGAACTCCTTCAACTGCTCGAATTGCTTCCGAACTTTTCTATGAGGAATACTTCACTTGCAAAGGATGAAACCAACACAACAGCGCGAGTCGGAATGGCAAACACGCACCACGGGAAAACCTTATATAGCCGGTAAGGCAGCGTTACGACCCCTCCTTGCATGCGTCACATTCGCGGCCGAGCGTGAGACAAGAATCATTTACATGTCTCACGATGTCAAACCTACCCACCAACTTTCATTCCTGTGGGTTGCTTCCTTCTGGGATGCAACTATTTTTTGGTCGATGAGTGTGCATAACACAACTACTTTATTACAGGACCGACGTCCTGAGGGAATTACATCGATATATATATTTACCACACGGCAGCACTTCAGTTACACGTGCGCCACAGCTCCAGCGTCCATCAACCCTGCTCTCTCGTAACATCCTTTCATGACTTCCTCTTTCACTAAGCTCCCCTTGACCAAACAGGTCGTCTCTTCGGGAGTGCCGCTAAACCCCTTAGGCGTAGAGAACGCCTGAATCTGCGCTGACGTCAGTAAGACTTAACAAATGTGCCCAGTACTGCAGGCATTAATACATACATACAATATATTGACAAAAGTCATCGGACACCCCTTTCAAAAGAAAATGAACGGATCCGCTGCGTTGTTTAGATGCGCGGTACAGCTGAAAACGGTATAAAAACAAGCCTGCAGCTGACCGTGATCATATCGCTTTGTGAATTTGAGTGAAAATGTCGCGGTGGGAAAGAACTGACTTAGAGAAGGAAAAGAATGTTGGGTGTTATATTAGTTGGTTGTATATAAGAGAAATCGAGAGGCGTTTAAACATACTCAAGTCTACTGTTTTGGATGTACTGAATAAGTGGAAGACACATGGCGTGCCTGAAGCAGCGAAACGTACCGGCAGACCAAAGAAAATCAGTGATAGAGGACGTCGAAGCCTCAGGAGAGTCGTTACAACTAATCGACGGAGTACTGCACAAGACCTCAGTGTACAGGTGAGTAAAAATGCTGGAACCTCGGTATGCACACGTACCATTCACAGAGAACTTCACTTCATGGGTTACCGTGGTCGTGCGGCTGCTCATAAACCTTTCATCTCCACTCGGAATGTTACTCGTCTTTTAGCATGGTGTAAAGAACATTGATCGTGGACCGCAGATCAGTGGCAACAGGTCCTGTGGACTGGAATCCAGATACACGATCCATCAGTCTGATGGTCGTGTATGGGTACGGCGGCAGCCGGGGGAACGCTATTCACCACAGTGTACTGTTCCTACGGTCAAGTCTGGAGCTGGCAGTTTACTCGTGTGGAGGTGTGTTTCGTGGTATGGTCCCGGCCCATTATTGGTTATCGTGGACAAACCTGTCAACCAGCAAGTCTACCTCGATATTCTGGGCAATTATGCCCTACAAACTCTGTGGCAATACTATGGATTCGAGCCTTGTTGGTACCAGCAGGGCAATGCATCGAGCCATAAAGCAAGGACTGTTACGGCGTGGTTTGACGATAATTCAGTATCGTATGTGGACTGGCCAGCACAGAGCCCTGATCTTAATCCCATAGAACACCTATATGGGATGAATTAAAGCGCTACATAAGAAGTTTGGAACCAAGGCCTACTGCTAAGCAACAGTTAGTGGCAGCATTATGCACTGAATGAAGCGCATACTTATCACTGTGTTCCAAAACCTTGTCGAAAGCATATCTCGAAGGGTCAGAACATGCATTAAGGCCAAAGGTGGACCGACACCGTATGTCAATAAATGCCATGTTGGGTTTCCATTCTAGGTGTCAGGTGACTGCTGTCAATATTGTGTATATATACACAAACAAAAATCTAAATATTATAATAAGAGTCTTTACAGTTACAGGCAGATTCATCAACGCATCTGTTGGTTGCGATTAAAAAAAGGTTTTTGTAGTTTTTGAAATGACAACGCTTTACTTGCATTCTGTGCTGCTCTGGAGTGGTGCTCAATCACATTAAATTCTTCTAAAAACAAAAAAATTATTTCTGTTTTCCTATCTGTGTCTGTATTTTACCTTAGCTATATTTTTATTTTAATGCATAATCAAGAACAAGACCTTAAAAAAAATATCTGCCTGATTTTATAGAGAGTAAATGAATTTCAAGTGAAATTCAAAAAGCAGAGTTCGGTTCAGTGGAAAATCGATTCGAATGGGGCTGAATTTAAAGACAAATCGGCTTTGTAAAATCCTAAACTGATCTATTTAAGAGCCCCAGCTTCCCAACCCGAACCCTCCAAAGGCGAAAGCATCTTTCATTTCTTGCAAACAAGAATACCAGGGTGATTCAAAAGCTCGTCCCGTTCGAACTACATATAATTTTGAGCCACCATTCCTGTGTGAAATGCATGCCAGTGTAGACTGGGTACCGCGATGACGTGCATTTGGCACGGAGCAACATTTCGTTATCAAGCAACCAGAGGATGGAGGTTGATAAACGTGCTGTTTGAGTGCTCCTACGCTATTATTGGAAAAAGGTGTTAGACGCGAAAGCAGCAACAAGAGAAATGTGGACAGCAGTACTGCACAAAACTGCTTCAATGCTGGGTACACCAGTCCTGAAGCCAAGCCGAGGTAAAGACTTCCAACGGCCACCAACACTGATACAGATCTGCCAACTTTCAAGAATTGAAATCCGTAAAGAGTTCGTTGAACGTTTAATCGCAGGCCCGGTGGCGCAGTGGTCTAAGCGATGGCTTCTGATCATTCTTCCGAGAGGGGTCCGGGTTCGAATCCCGTGAGGCATGGATGTTGTGTTTGTCTTACGGCGTTGTTTCCCTCCCTTCCCTGGAACCAGTAACCATAAACTAGGGACGGGCGACTATTGATAAAAGTATGATATACAGTAGCGAACAAAAGTATTTGGCGAAACACTTTTTTGACCATAATGTTTTTTTCTGCTGGACCAAATCGGGTCATTTCGGGATATGATATGTGTTATTCAGTTGTAAACATGACCCATTTGCAGATGGATTGGAAACATTAACACAGATCAGGTACCGAGCTTAATCGCAAAGAACATACAAATTGACCAACAAAGTAGGTGTGTATCACATTCATTTAATGCAACGATAACAGAAAACAAGTACGAGAAAACGACAAAACAATAACTAATACTTAGTGGGATAATCACGAGACTTAATAACAGCTGAACAATGGGCCGGCATCGAGTCCACTAGCTTCTCGACGGTGACCTGCGGAATTCGCGCCCATTCTGCAGACAGCTGGTCGAACTTCTGGGCCCTATTCCGGCAGGTTTTCTTCGCACATCGTCTCTCCAGCTCCTCCCACATGTGCTCGATGGGGTGGAGGTCTGGAGATTGGCTTGGTCAGTCTAGAAGTGTGACCTGTTGCTGCTGTAAGGCTGCCTTCGCTACTCTGGAGGTGTGCTTCAGGTCGTTGCCTTGCTGCATGATCCATCCAGGTGGCATTTTCTGGTTTGCCCATGGGAAGGCATCGTTGATGAGCATGTTCGTGTAGCTCTGGCTGGTCATTATTCTATCAATCTTGATGATTGGGCCCATTCCATTGCGAGAGAAGGCCCCGTAAACCATGAGCGATCATCCTCCGTGCTTGAAAGTCGGCTGAATGAACTGGGGGCTGAATCTCTGGCCACACGGACGTCGTACGTATCGGATGCCATCACTTCCGAACAAGTTGAACTTGCTGTCGTCGGTGAAAAGCACCTTACTCCAGTCCGCCGCGGTCCAGTGTCGATGACGGTGCGCGAACGCGACTCTGGTTTGTCGATTCTTGACTCCGATGAGTGGTTTCTTCTTCCATTCAATCCACTAGCAATGAGACGACGGGAGATGGTCATTCGGCTGACGTTCAGGTCGTCACTGCCGCGGAATTCGGTGGCGATGTCCACAGCAGACAAGGTGGGATCAGCACGAGATCGACGAAGGATACGTCTATCCTGACGCAACGTAGTGGAATAAGGCCTACCACATCGTGGACTGTTCTCGACGGTCCCAGTCTTCTTATAACGTTGCAGGATAACTGAAACGGACTGATGCCGGATCTTCAGGGGCCTCGGAATGTCGGTGACGCGCATTCCGGATTCCATCATGTTCAATGCCGCCTGGCGAGCTCCAACAGGGATATTAGCCTTTTTACCCATTTCTGAAAACCTAAGATTGACTTATTAACACACTACACATCACAAAACCCACAAAATCACAAGAAAGACATTAATACATGCAGCAAACAGATGGGTAATATTTGGCGACTCTTGAATATGGCCCATTTCGTACGATAAATTCGCTCTGAGCGAAATACAAACTACGTGGCATTGTAACCCACGAATCAACACATATCATATCGCGAAATGACCAGATTTGGTCCAGCAGAAAAAAAAAATTATAGTCGAAAAAGTGTTTCGCCAAATACTTTTGTTCGCTACTGTACAAACTGTATGTACCAGAAAGAGTGCAAATGACCGGAAACCTAGAGAACGCTTGACAGAGAAGTAAATATTGTACCACGGCGTGGTTTTGTGTTACCGCTTGCTGAGAGGTTAACACATGGAAGACTGGAGGGACACTTTCGCTGAGATTGGGTAATGAAGACGGCTGAATGGAAGTAACGACTGCAAAATACCGTCTAAGCACATTCACATCGTGCTTAGACTGTATTTTGTATATCGCTGATGTTGTTCGCACGAATTCGTCATATTGCATTTCTTTATATGGAAGTGTTTTAGGCAAGATTATATGTCAGTCAAAAATGTTACTCATTCATGAAATTAACACTGTAATTCCGTTCGTGTAAAAAAAATCCAGGAAATATTGGTATAGCACCTCCTGCACTGTTCTCGTAGGGATGACTACAGACGCACCTCATTCGGACACTTTCGATTAGCGGTTCGTGCAACTTCCGCTGCATATTGTACGGCGCTAACGGAGGTAGACTGGGGGAATCTCGTCATTCCTCATATTTCTGGTAGATCTTGCTGAAGAACTGATTGCCGACGGAAAGAAAAACATTAATTTGCCATTACGAGGCCCTCTTTCGAAGAAAATACAACTTTTTGGAGCAGCATTACATCTTCCCGTAAAAGGTCCTACAAGAAGACGATGTGCTCGTTGTGCAGAAGCAAAGCATAAAAAAAAAAAAAAAAAAATTTACCAACAATGTAATCTACCTTTGTGCAAAGATTGTTTCATGTTGTATCATACGAAATAGCATATTTTTGCACAAATATATCGTTCTACTAAACATCGTTTGTCCACCCCGGTGGCGCAGTGGTCTAAGCGCTGGCCTCTGATCATTCGTCCGAAAGGGGTTCGGGTTCGAATCCCGGTGAGGCATGGATGTTGTGTTTGTCTCACGGCACTGACTTTCTCCCTTCCCTGGAACCAGTGACCCTAAATTAGGGACGGGCGACTGCTTATAGCCCATTGAGTTGCTCACGGTGGTCGTTAAACCTCCAATTAAAAACAAAAAAGAGAATTTCTGTTATAGCTAATGTTATCATTTCTTACCTGTTTCGTATTGGCACACCTCAAATTCCTATTGGTACACATATGTACCATCCACCCCTCCTCACACCCAACAATTAATGTCGTTTATTTTGCTCAGAATCGTCACCGTTACTTTTTTCTTTGGAGGTTTAACGACTACCGTGAGCAACTCAATGGGCTATAAGCAGTCGCCCGTCCCTGATTTAGGGTCACTGGTTCCAGGGAAGGGAGAGAGCCAGTGCCGTAAGACAAACACAACATCCATGCCTCACCGGGATTCGAACCCGGACCCCTTTCGGACGAATAATCAGAGACCATCGCTTAGACCACTGCGCCACCTCACCGTTATTTTCAAAGAGCTCACGTTTGCTTGTTCCGCAAGTGGCCTCCACTGCATATGCGTGTCAATGCAGTGGAAACCACTTGCCAGTTATGTTCCGGGACGAAAGGGTTAAACCCAAAAGGCCGCCCCGGTGGCGCAGTGGTCTAAGGCGTTGGCCTCTGATCATTCGTCCGTAAGGGGTCCGGGTTCGAATCCCGGTCAGGCATGGATGTTGTGTTTGTCTTACGGCACTGGCTCTCTCCCTTCCCTGGAACCAGTGACCCTAAATTAGGGACGGGCGACTGCTTATAGCCCATTGAGTTGCTCACGGTGATCGTTAAACCTCCAATCCCCCCCCCCCCCCAAAAAAAAAAAAAAAAACAAAGGTCTTTAGCTAACCCCCCCCCAAAAAAAAAAAAAAAACGTTTAATCGATTTGTCAGACTCATTAGTGCATCGAACGTACTGATGAAATGTATCGAACATATCGAAAAAAAATGATTCATCATAATCATATATCGATTTCAGCCACGCGATTAAAATGCACTCAAAACATAATTAAGCCATCAGTATACAGTCATTAGACTACATAAACGATAATTCATCTACAACAGCGAAATTACAACTACAAGCCATACATTGCAGTGACTTTTTACTTTACAAATGGTTTTTAACTTAAATTTTTGTCAGTATGCTAAAATACATTTAAAAACAAATTTCATTTCTCTCTCTCTCTCTCTTTATAATTATGGCCAATCTCAGTCTTACGAAGTTTACTGTACTTCCGAGTCTTTCCAAATTGGATGAGATGACAGAGGGTTGGAAAAAATTATGATCAAGGTAATCAGAAGCATAGAAGTGCCGTAGTACTGTGAGGTAATTATTCTCTCTTAGAAAAATATTTAGGTAATATATATAAATACACAGTTGAGTCACATTATTGTGACCACCTCCAACTTTTGACGAATACAGCGCGTGTAGGCAATGAAAGAAGGCACGTGTCGTGAGCTGGCTTGGAGGGTATATAACGTGTATTGTAGCCAATCTGAAACCATCACTCGTTGCTATCACGGATAAAAGGAACGATTATCGGCTTTCGTGCCAAGGGTGGCAGTATTTCGGAAACAACGCAGTTTGCGAACTGTTCGCGTGCTGCTGTGGTTAAAGCGTATCGTGATTGGAGAAATGGCACCATTGCGAATAAGCGACGTGAAAACTGCGGAGCATCACGTGCCATTGATGTGAGAGGTGAACGTCGGCTTCGAAGATGCTTGAGGGCCGATCCACACGCTACAGTTGAGCAAGTCACTGGTGGCCGAATGAATCAGGGGGCTACCGGAAGTGTGTCTAAAACGACAGTTCAGCGAACCCTGCTGCGTATGGGGCTCCGATGCAGACGAATGGCCACTGCACCTATGCTAACAAAGGTGCATCGGCAGAAAAGGCTTACATTTGCACGGCAGTATCGGAATTAGATCTCCGCTGACTAGCAAAGGATTGCCTTCTCCGATGAATCACGTTTTCTGCTTCATCGAACAGATGGGCGTTGGCGTAGAAGGCGAGAAACATCGGAGAATAAACACTTTTCAACCCATTGCTGGAAGAACACAAGCTGGTGGTGGAGGCGTTATGGTCTGGGAAATGTTTTCGTGGAATTTACTGGGTTCACTCATACCTGTGGAAGGCACTATGGGCCGAATTAGTTATGAATCCATTCTTGAAGATCATGTACACCTCATACATACTCATAGTCTTCCCTGGGGTGGATGGAATCTTCCAGCACGACAATGAAACGTGTCACACAGCTAGAAATGTTCGAGAGTGGTTAGAAGAGCACGATGAAGACTTCAAAGTACTTCCCTTGCCCCCTAATTCCCGACTTAAACCCAATTGTGCATCGGTGGAACCTCCTCGATCGTGTTGTTCGCTCTATGGATCCCCAGCCACGCACTCTCCAGCAGCTGTCGGATGCATAGCAGTCAGCATGGCTCCACGTACCTGTGAACACCTTATTGAGTCACTCCCAGCCCGTCTACCTGCTGTCCGCGCTGCACACGGCGGTTACTGTGGATATTATTAGCTGGTGGTAACAAAAACGTGACTCGATGGAGTATATATTATGTATATGTGGCCTTAATCTATATGGGAAAAAAAATCCATAAAATAGCCGTAAAACCAGTTTGATTTCTGTAAATTTTACGGGTAAACCGTAAAACTTGGCAGACGTGCTGATACCCTGACCGAGGCTATGAAAACGAATTCCGGTACCAGTACACGACAATTGCCAACTGAGGTGGGGTCTTCCCAATCTATCGTCGTTCGTCACTTGCACCACTTTGGTTTTTGCTCCAAGAGCCATTGAATAGTTCCATATGAATTGACACCCCAGCAGACTTTCTCACTGTAGCACGTTGCTGTCAAAACCATAGGTTTTGGAGTCTTATCGTTTCAGACAAAAGAGGATATTCCTACAACTTGACAAAAAGTGGATATTCCTACCACTAGCTGTTGCCACGAGATGAAGCATGGCCACTGGTACAAAGGCCGGGTTCAAGAGGAAAATCATGCCTGCATTTAGTTGAAGTGCGTCGGCCCTGTGTGCTGGGAACTCGTGCCAGATAGTAAGCTGTGAAGGGGAACCTCTATGCCGAGCAACTTCAGCTGGCACAGGATGCTCAGCACCAAAGCAACCCAGCGCTGATCAATAGAAAGCGGGCGTTGCTGGAAGTCTATAATGTCCCAAGCACGGTGTACGAAGGACCACACTGGTGACTTGGGATCATACACCGTGGTCCCAAGTCACCAGTGTGGTTCTTCGGAAACAACAGGAATTGGAAGGGGTTGAGATCCTGCACCATCCCCCATACAGCCCAGACTTTACCCCATCAAACTACCACCTTTTTCATACCACGTCATCTTAAAAGAATGGAATTTCCCTTCAGTGGTGGTTGCAGAATCTGGCATCAGAGGGTTTCTATCCTCAAAACCTGCCGAGTGGGACCTCCGTGGGATTGTGGCTCTTGTAGAATGTTGGCGAAGGACGTGTTAGAAAATAACAGCCCGTTCTTTGCAGAACAAGGTGCAAAGATTTTCTAAAATGCTGTGTAAGTAATGCCACGGAAGTTCTTTGGAAATTCCACTACCAAATCATACTTTGAAAGCTTTTACATATGATAATCTCAGAAAATTGCATAATTCATTTCATAAATATTTTTTGTTTCCAAAATCTTGAAATTTTAGGTCGGCTTATATGTGCAGGAACATCTTCAGGATGGTGCAAGCAGTGCTGCCACACCAGGCGCCAAATACAGAAGAAGCGCCGATCTGAATTTTTTTCTCTTGAATTTGTACGGTTTACATAAAAAAAGAGAAAAAGTATCTTGCAAGTATTTTAATTCCAGGCTTTAGGGAAGTGTTACGGGTGCTGCATCACAGGGTTCATACACTTTTGAGAGGAGAAAAATTTAAGGACTTTCCACGACATATTCAAAACAAAAAAATTCAGGATGATTACTAAGCTGCAATTACTGGTCAAATTACTTTTTTAAAAGTAATTTTGGTTTTAAGTAATAAAAATGATGAAAGATGTAAATGGATGAATGTACTTTTTTGCTCATTACATTTCTTTTTAATGTTTTTAATGGAGAATTATATAATAATGCAAAACTGAATCATAGTGGTGCACCACAAGGTATATCAGAAAATTTTCCCTCAATCTGAAAATAATTCGATCAATCATTAGTTGCATTACTATTCTGCACCATCTTCCCATGTAATCAATCTATTATAGATAAGTGGCAACCCACTTTGTACAAATAAAATCTAGAAATTAAGGGTTGATAATTTTTGGACTTAAAACGCATAATTTCTAGATTTTTTTTTTTTGTACAAAGTGATAACAATTTCAAATATTATAAAATAAAGCACGGGAAAATCCAGAATTTAAGAATGGGGAAGGCACACGTCTAATCAGTTAAAAGAAGAAATATATAAGGAAACATGACATAAGTCTATGTCTATGTTAGCGGAAGAATTGAGAATAATGGAAAAGTTGAAAATTGTCGAAAAATATTCTTCATATGAAAAGCTATACTAAGGAAAATTAATTTTTCAAATATGTCTCCCAGGACCAGAGATAGCGAAAAACAAGTTAGTAAAATCATGCAATGCATTGATTATGATACGCTTCCCAACATACCAGAAATCATTACTCAAGTTATGAAGATAATGGCTGTAGAATAAATCTCATTCCTATGACCCCATTTCGATGATATTCAACAGAACCGGTAAAGTATACTTCCGGAACAACATGATAAAGTTTTGTCCTAATCGAAGCATTTTTACGTAAGTTATAACGCATAAGGACAATGGAATGAATCCCTATCCTTTATCCTGACTTTTGACCCCATTTTCAATAGGGCTCGTCCCTACCACATACTAAAATTTCATCGAAATCGAACCATTTTTACGCAAGTTATGATGCATAAGGGCAATGGAATGGATCCTGCTCCTATGTCGTGACCTTTGACCCAATTTCGTCCATTTTCAATAGGGTTCGTCCCCAGGTGGTCCCCTACCTCATACTAAAATTTAATCGAAATCAAACCATTTTTAACCGAGTCATCGTGCGGACAGACGGACAAAGCTGGAGCATATACGCTTCTTCAACCTACGGTTAGAAAGCGTAAAAAAAAAAAAAAAAGGTTTTTCGAGGTGAGCGATATCGGACCATGAACTAATTTTTTCAGTCGAGTTTTCAGAAACTCAGATTTTGCTGCAAATATATTGAAGCAGAAATAAACACTTATGCCCCCTGATGGCTAAACCATTCTTTACAAACTATTAGAAATTATATGCAAAACATTTCCCATCAGGAGCTGTATCCCATACAGGAAGAATTTTTCAAATCAGAGTTTTAGAAGCAGAGATATCAGGGAAAACACAATTTACCTTTACACTCCCTAGCAGAACGTCTATTAATTACTGGAAAATTTTGAAAATATATGAAAAACATTTCGCACCCGAAACACTGTCCGACAAAGAAGGAATTTCTCAAATCGGACTCTTAGAAGCAGAGATATTGACAAAAATAAGATACAAATTTACGACCCCTGGTGGAGAAACCTAGCATTATTTTAAGAAGAAAATATTTCGAAAATGTTTATCGGCACGAGTGGCAACAGTCCGTGAAAGAATTTTTTCAATGGAGATTTCAGAAGCTTAGATTTTGTTGCAAATACATCAGAAACAGAAATTGACATTTATGCCCCCTGGTGGTCAAACCATTCTTCACCAAAAATTAGAAATTATATGCAAAACATTTCCTATTAGGAGCTATATCCGGTTCAGAATTTTTTTTCAAATTGAAGTTTTAGAAGCAGAGATATCAGGGGAAATGCAATTTACTTTTATACCTCCTAGCAGAAAATCTATGCATAACTTGAAAAACTGATGGTGCCTAAAATAGTCTTCGACATAAATGGAATAGAAAGGTAAAAGAATCCTTCACCTGTGTTATCAGAAGATTCTAATAACGACATTAATTTTGTTGTCATGCATCCAATAGTCTCATCAAAATATGTTATAAATAGTGGATAAAGTTTTGCATCTTAACAGTCATTACTGCCATCAGTGCTTAAAGAGAATGGCATACATTTATTTAATGTTGAAACCACCTCTGAAACATTACTTCTTGCCATATTTTCCCCAATTGCCATAGTTTTCATGCAAACGCTAGTAAAATGTTTGGCTATATTTGAATCCGGGAACACTGCTGAAAATAAATGCTCCTGCAGTCTGCTGCAGAAATTGGAATTTTATGTTCTATCGGAAATCGAACAAATAAGCTCTTAGCTTTGATTACATTTGCAGTATAATCCTTAGTAAAATAACTTGTAATAATCTTCGTTTCTGCTGCAGCTGTCAAATACTCCGTATGTTTTTTGGAATGCACATGATGATGACAGTCATCACACTGCCATGTGCTATGTTGAAATCCTTTGAGCATAAAGTGCAAAATGCCATATTTTTGGACAATTTTGATTGTTGAAGGTGAGGAAACTCCATAGCATACAATGCTTTAAACTTCTGGCAGTTCTTTGGTTTTTTCGCTACTGCCTGTGGTGTTGCTTCATTTGATAATGTTCGCTTCCTGGACCAATTTTTTATTTTCAGGAACGAAAACTAAACAGAATTCAATCGTTTTCATAAAACAATGTTACGCAGCACCGAGTCAATGGCTTACAGAGTCAGTCCACATAAGAATGAAATGTAAGCATACTTTTATGCAACGCAAGAAAAAAACTTCAAAATATTAATTACTGACATGAATGGCTGATGCAAGCATAAAAAACACCCCTTACGATGTCAGGCAATGACACTCACTTTTGTCACCAAACGATTTTCAAGAGCTCGGCGCTACGCAAGCGCATTCACAAGATCACTGTGCTCTGACCCAAACTATGGCCCACATCCACCAATGCGAGCTGCGCTTAACGTTCCCAGAATGTTGCATGCTGGGGAAGGAGGGTTTTCACTTAGAATGACTCAACACAAGGCCACACTCATCGAGTGCCAGTCGCACTAAGATCTGAGCAGCCTTGAGAGGCAAAACTGGAGGTGCAGGCAGCATTGCAAGCAAAACGAATGACGGATCATCAAGTGCCTGCCGTTGCATGGGGGAAGCAAACAAAATAAAAATTTATAACTTCTGGTAATTTTCCGTAGAAAAATCATGGTTTTCCGCATTCTGTAGTACAAGACCTATTTCCGTAGTAGTTGGCATCTCTGCATTAGTAAACAGTTAAAATTCCAAAGGAAAATGCTGGCAATCACATTATAAAACTCATGACACCAGAAAAGACTTAAGTATATATAACTCAATGAGGTAAGCTGAGCTTTACTTAGTGCCATTTGTAATTGGTGACCCTCTTACAACAGGGGTTGAGTCTTCTACAAAGGAGTACTTGGTACACACAACCATAATGCACCTTTTGCCAGGGTCAGCATGTGATTTCTCGGGACTGGGCGAGTTCCAAGAAACAGCTAGAGGTGATTTTGTGCATGATGGTTGAGTGTCTGAAGTGTTCCTTTGTAGAAGACTCTGCACCTGGTGAAACAGGCACCAATAAGATTTTTAATGGTATAATTTACTCAGTGTACAAAGGGAACAAGGGGAAAAAAATGTAAACTTATTAATGAGTCCTGAAGGATAACCCAAGGACAGATTTTTAAATAACTAAACTCTACACATTCCATTAACTGCATTTAGTTGATAGGGAGAGATGGTTTTTTGCATACATACACAAAGCTGTTCTTTGAGATCTAGAGATTAGCTCCTCAAAGAAATCTCATCTGCAAAAGTGAAGGTGCTAGATTTTCTTACTGTTGGTCCCCATTTACAGCGATCTCAGCCCACAGCGCAAGCTTAAGGTGGACGTCTAGTGATTTTGCTTTCTATACTTCCAATGGGCAAACTTCTGTACACATTTTTTTCATGATTAATGCATTCCCAAAGATGAAAATTTGAACATCGATTAAAATAACTTCATATTATAACTTGGAATACTTAATATTTTCTAAAACATTTTAAGCAATCCAACATTTGTTTGTCTACTTATGTCATCAATGTACAGGTTGCGCCATCTTTTTTCTGGTCTCGACACCACCAAAGGAAAAGTTATTGATTTTTAATATAATTATGGTTATTTTTTAGAAAATATTAAGTATTCCAAGTTATAATATGAAGTTATTTTAATCGATGTTCAAATTTTCATCCTTGGGAATGCATCAACTGTGAAAAAAATATGTACAGAAGTTTGCCCATTGGAAGTATAGGAAGCAAAATCACTAGACGTCCACTTTAACTGAGATTCATTACACATATCACAAGAGATTTTTTTGTAATTCATCCTAAATTTTTTTTGCAGAAATTTCTGGATCTTGTCTTCCCGTGATTTTCTCTACCTTTCTTTCCAGCCATTTGGGCTGAATAAATTCTGTTTTAGTAATCATCTCACCAGTCATTCTTTCAAAATGGCCAAACCACCTCAGAATATTTATTCCCACATTACTAACTTGTTGCTTTGGGTCATTCCATGTGAAATCAATCAGCAAAAATAGCATTTTCAACCTAACCATTTTTTATTTTTATGAAACTTGGTATATTTGTAGAATTCATCAATATAAACATATATGAATTTTTTCAGAATTTTTAATGCATGAACTTTTTGAGTTAATGATTTTTGAAATTTCAAAAAAAACCCCTGAAATTTCATCATCTGAGCAAACTTTAACTGCCAATTACTTGGGTTCTAGTAGAGCTAGGGTCATGAATTATGGCTCATTTTAAAGATCTTGAATTGGACTTTCATTTGACATGCCACTATTAAAAAAATTTAATGTCAATTTTAAAATTTTGAAATTGAAATATTAAAAAACGTGTTTTTTTAAAAATCTGAAAAAAATATATGTTTAACAAACATTTTTCTACATATCCTGAAAGTTTCCTAATGGGATCAATCACTATAAAAAAATAAATAACATAGAAGGACGTTACTAAACGCACCATCAGTGACTGAGGAATTGTTTATTTTGTCTGCCTAAAATGTTATCCCTGGTCTTACAAAACACTGCAAATGTTAATGAATTAATTATAATTAGTTAAAAAGTTAATATATATCCATAAGGGTTACAAATTGTGTTTCTTTCCTAGGTTTTAAAGCAAAAGCACAGTAATAGATGGATACCAGCAAACCATCCACATCAAAAGTTTCAAGTGTGGTTTACTGTTGCAACCCCCTTGGGAAACCAAACCATAAATATAACAAAAAAAATCTGTGACCAGTTTCCAAGAATCTATTGCTACAGAACAAGTTGCTCAAAACTGGAGACAAGATCTGTGACTGTTGTCTTAAAGCAATCCAGAAATTTCACTCTGAAGCTGCTGAACATTCCTCTTCACCTTCTGACATCTATAATGAACAAGAAGCCAAAGGCCATGCTGTTCCATCTGAAAACATTGAAGTATCAACTCCTGAAAAAGAGCATGCTATAGAAGCATTTAACAGAAGTTTATTTTTCGGATGGAGCAGCTTCACAATACAAAAACAAGTCAAACTTCCTCAGCTTGTGCTACCACGAGACTGACTTTAATATAAAAGCCGAATGGAATTTTTTTGCAACAGCACATGGCAAAAATGCATGTGATGGGATAGGGGTACTGCGAAGCGATTAGCTGCAAAGGCAAGTTTACAACTTGTTTATAATAATCAAATTATGACCCCACGCTAACTCTTTGAATGGGCCACTGCTAATATTGCCTCCATTCACTTTCGGTTTGCAACAACAGAAAATTACAAAGAGGAGGAAATTATCCTTAAAAGTAGAATAGCTTCTGCTAAGACAATAAGTGGTACTCAGAAACTCCATTGTTTCATTCCTGCAGGAAAACACAAATTACTAGTCAAAACTTACTCACTTTCTGAGCATTTTAAAGAAGAGATATGTGCAACAGATGAAGGGGAAGAGAACATTAGTTTTGAAAATATGGTAGGTTTTGTGATTAGTAAGTACTCAGAGCACTGGTGGTTGGGATGTGTACTTGGTGTGAATGAGGACACAGAAGAGGTAAAAGTGAGCTTCCTGGAGCCGCATGGTCCATCTCCATCATACAAGTATCCTCAATCACCGGATATACTGTTGGTTCATAAATCTGATGTTTTGTTAAAAGTTGACCCAACAACAGCTACTGGAAGAGTATATAATTTAACAATGATTGATAAAAAGAAGGCAAATCAAGCACTGGCATACAAGTGCAGCAAAATTTAAAAGAAAGAAAAAAAGCAGGATACATATAGAAGATAAAATAATTTTGAAAGTGTAAATACGCACACAGAACCTTATACTGAATTATGAAATGAATTACTTTGGGACACAGTTTCAAATTACTTAGATGTTTATTTTCATTCTTTAACATTCACAATGTTTAAAAGAACAAGTATGACATTTTACACAAACCACATAAAGAATACCCTTCCAGTCATGGGTGGAACCGGTAAATACATCAGGCACATTTTAGTTGCATTGTTCTACGTTATTATTTTTTTTATAGTGATCCCATAGCGATCCCATTATAAATCTTTCAGGATATGTAGAAACATAATGTTTGTTAAACATATATTTTTTCAGATTTTTAAAAAAACACGTTTTTTAATATTTCAATTTAAAAATGTAAACATTTTAAAATTGACCTTAATTTTTTTTAATAATGTCATGTGGCATATCAAATGAAAGCCCAATTCAAGATCTTTAAAACGAGCTATAATTCATGACCCTAGCTCTACTAGAACCTGAGTAATTGGCAGTTAAAGTTTGCTCACATGACGAAATTTCAGGTTTTTTTTTGAAATTTCAAAAATCAATAACTCAAAAACGGATGCATTAAAAATTCTGAAAAAAAATCATTTGTTTATATTGATGAATACTACAATTATACCAAGTTTAATAAAAATAAAAAAATGTCGGGTTGTGAGCCTTGTTGATTTGACATGGAATTATATCACACACCTGCAAACACATCTTTTGTTCCTCACATGTGATCAGAACATGTCTCACTACTAACCCTCATAAGTGATGAATTTTTCCATCCCACAAACGATTCCTAGGTCTCTTCTGCAGTACCCTGGTTTCACTGCCACACACCACAGCAGGACCAGAGTTGCAGAATGTAGGCACACACTGCAAGAGGACAGTTTCCAAATTTTTAGCAGATCTTGCATATAGCTTTTGCCTGTAGATTAAAAAAAGTATTTACAGCAATTAAAACACTTACTCAAGGCTTTATTAAGATTAATACTCAATTCTATTTTAACTTTACAAATTTTCCGTTATTTTTCACATCTTCCGAGTTTTGTTTCTTATAGATGTTTCTGGCCTCTAGATATTTTTATCAAGGCCTGTTCTCAATGTATAAGAAAATGTATCAAAAGTTTTGTTTACACAGAATTTAAATTTTGTTGCTAGGTTCCTCTTGTCAGTTATTAAATTAAAATATATATTCTGTAAGTCTACTATTTTTGAATTAAGTTGTTGAAAATGATATTTTATAATTTTTGAAGGTTCATTGAGGGAACTGTTTTTTTTTTTTTTTATGTAAAAAATTTAGTCTCTTGTTTTTATGAGATTAACAGTGGAATATTATAATATTTTGCCATAAAGGTCCATTTCACATACACTGCTGGACATTCAATCATAATGTACCTATTTTGTCTTCACTGGAATCTGCAATGTTCCAATAATATTAGTCGTTTTATTCATTTTTCCTTAAATTACCTTATTCTATTGTTATCATGGTTCACGCTTTGTGGTTTGCAGCAAGTTTTCTGTTTCAATGGTTGTTGTATGCAGATACATTATTTTTATACAACTCAGAGTAGGACCAATTACACTTTCACACACACAGTCATTCGGAACCATTTTGAAAACCCACCAACCCTATGAAGTTCACCTAATGCAGCAATGAATTTCAAAGATGAATTCACTTGCCTACTAATTCAACCATCTAGCCTGCTTTCTCTGTCAAACATGCTTCCTACATACACAAATTCATTCACCTGTTCTATCTCTGCACCATTTAGACTGAACTTGCATTCACTACCAACTGTTCATAGCTCAAAAACCACAACTTTGGGTTTTCCCTTATTTATACTCAGTTTGAATTGCATACAAATTTCATACATGTGGGGCAACATAGCCTGCAACTCACTTTTGCTCTCTGCCAAAAGGACTATGTCATCAGCATAGAGCAATTTGCACACACTGTTATTGCAAAGAATTGTCCAATTGCTAATTTTTCACTAGAATTGCCTATTTTGGCTTCACACACGCATGCAACCATAAATATGTTGAACAGCCATGATGACATTAGTGATTACACAACCTTGCCAAACTCCTGCACCAATAGAAAAGTATTTGAATAAAGCACCATTCACTTGTACACATGCTCTACACCAGCATACATAGCTTTCACACTTTTAAGCAGATTCCCCAGTTATACCATGATTATGCAAGACCTTCCACACAAGTATTCTGTTTACTCAGTCATAAGCTCTCTCACTAAATCAATAAAGGCACCAAAGATTTTCTCACTAACAGACATACTTTTTAATCACCATAAGTAATGCAAAAATTTCGTTGGTGTATCTTTTACCAGGCATAAAACCACTCTGTATATTCCACAGCTTCTCTGATGTAATACCTCATACCTTATCATTAATGACCTTTGCAAACACTTTCCAAGACATACTTGCCACAACAATTCTTGCATCCAGTCTGTGATCACCTTATTCCTTTTATACATCACACACACACACACACACACACACACACACACATTTTAATTTGACATTTAATGACCACCTTGAGCAACTCAACAGGCTTAAAAAAAGCAGCAACCCATCCCTAATTTAGGGTCAATGGCCCCAAGGAAAGGAGACAGCCAGCACCATAACATAAAAACACACCATCCATGTCACACCAGAAATTCAAACCGAGACTCATCTCATATGAATGGTCACATGCCAGCACTTGGACCACTACACCACCAGGGTGGTTTTTCCTCTTTATACAAAGAGACAATGATAGCATTCCTGTATTCCTAAGGGACCACTCTTAACTCCAAGCACAACTGGAAAATTTCAGTTAACCAGTCAATTTCAGTGTTGATCAACGATATGCATTATCTCTTTGATCTAAAAATTCTCCATAAGAATTCTGTCATACAAGAGATTCAAAGCTAACACAAATGATCTAAACATTTGGATCAGACTGCACTGTGGTTTGGTTTTTGACAGCATTTGCAAAATGTTCCAGAAATATCAAGAAACAGATTGTTTAAATTAAAAATAAGGTCATGCAAATATACAAAAAAAAAAAAAAAAAAACATTAATGACAAACTTTGTATTTTGTAAACCCATCAAGGTTTTAATTTTCAAAATTAGTCAATACAAAGGAGAATTATAAAAGAAAACAAAGAACAATCAGGCTCATTCTTTTACAACCGCAAAAAAAGAAAATAATGAAAATCAGAAGGGGGCATGGAAAGCAAGGAACCTATTTAAGTTAAAGAATTTGGCAACACAAGTAAGCTTTTAATACTGAAGTTACAAACAACATACAGGCACTCATTTCATTCCAACAAATTTCCCTGGCAATTCCGAGTCTCAAGCACCAGCAAGCATCTTCCTCGTAAACTGCGGAGGGGAGAATATTTTTAAAAATCTACATTTACGTGTCTTTGAATGAGAAAAAGAAACAAAATGAACACAAGAATGTACAAGGTCCACAATCTTCATCTTTTCCCACAGGTGTCGGTTAAAAAGGATGCTACAAAATGAGAGAAAAAAAAAAAAAGATCAATTAAACAGTTTTTTTCTTTTTTTACTATCTTAAGTGCAAATACTGTTAATTTGCAACATACTATTCTAAATCATTTTCAAATTCAACAATTAATTATCTTACTTTCACACTGTTATACATGAGACAAAGAAAAGAAAAAGCCAAACTTTTTAACCATATTATAATATGTGGTGAAAAAGTGTGAATATAACATGAGCAGGACAGAATTGTTCACTGAAATTTATTTATGTAAATATTTACAGCACACCACTGTATTTACAATATAAAATTACTGAATTTTAAACAAAATAAAATGGTTTTAAATGACATTGCTTCAAACAGTTTTTTCTTCTTGTTTTCTTTTGCTGCTGCACTTGTTAGAACATCAGCAAAAATTTCCTCTTGTGAGAAAGCCCTGCTTTCTTTTTGGAAAGTTCCACAGCCATATTTCTATTTCATTGACTCTGCAGCTGTTTTCACTATATTAGTAAAATGGTGCTACATCGAGAAAATGAAAAAAAAATTTTGGAGACCATTATTCCATTCTTACAAATTTATCAAATTCATCACTTCCATGTTTGGAAAATTTTCTCTTGCTTATCAAGCTGAAATTTTCATGCCGGTTCATACAAGTTTAGGGCAACTGCCCACAAAAGTTCAAGGGTGAGCGGGGGCTATATTATAAAGATTGTCGTTTCTTGGCCTATTTTGAGAACTGAATTGGGAACTCCAAAGAAATTTCGAGAAAACGTTTTATGTAAGCCAAGCAAGAATTGGCCGAGGGATCCGATGTGCTTTGGTTGGGGGACTCTACCCTCAACTTCCGTAATTTTATATTCTGGACAGCTAGAGTCAGTCAGTGTATCCGGTATGTTCCCCTTGAAGCATTCGCGAGCTTTGGGGGGATTTTCTCTCAAAATGTAAAAATGGACGTAGAGCTGTAAACATTGGAACCATGCTTTATATAATGATTTTATACACAATCACGAATTTTAAGGAGGGTGGGGTGAATTCACCCCCCATGTTTGAACATCCTGGATACACTGACCGACTCTAGCGGTCCAGAATATAAAATTACGTAAGTTGGAGGTAGAGCCTCCCAACCCAAACACCTCAGATCTCTTTTACAGACTTCACCAAATTTCTGGGGGGAAGAGCGTACCCACATGTAGAGTATCACTCAACAGAACATGAAGAACGGAAACTGCGAGCAACTAACTTACATTGAACACCATGTCTCCACTCTTAGAAGCGGGGGGGGGGGGGGATTCACCAAACCCTTCTGAACATTCGTGGCCATGAACAGAATTATTATATAAAGCATGGTACCAATGTTTACAGCTCTATGTCCATTTTTACAATTTGTGGACAAGCCCTCCGCCAAAGCTTATGGACATCGCAGAAGCTTCAAGGGGAACATCCTGGATAACACTGACAGACTCCAGTGGTCCAGAATAAATTACGGAAGTTGGGGGCAGACCCTCCCCCACCCAAGGTCCTCGGATCCCTCGGCAATTTATTTCTTCAAATTAAAATACAATTCTCGCTTGGCTTACATAGAACTTTTCTCGAAATTTGTTTGGAGTTCCCAATTCATTTCTCAATACAGTTGCCCTAAACGTGTATGAACCGGCATGAAAATTCAGACAAACGAAAGAGTTCCTTCCTGTCATTAGGCACCTTGGAAAACTGTCACACATAATTCGGAAATTTGGAAAACTGCCACACATAATTCGGAAATTTGGAAAACTGCCACACATAATTTGAAAACTTGGAAAACTGCCACACATAATTTGAAAACTTGGAAAACTGCCACACATTAAAAGTGTTCCTCGGAGGAACAGCAATTTGTGCCCGGCCCCTCAGTGAAAAACATGTGGCAATTTTCCAATGTGTGGCAATTTTCTAAGTTGCTGAAAAATGTGTGGCAGTTTACAGTGAACCCTAAAATATCATTAATCACAGAGATTGGCTCTTGTCCAGTACTTATGGCATCATAGGGTAGTTAAAAATGCATACACATTTAACAGGTATCTGTTATAAAAAAAATTCCAATCAATGCAAAATTTTGGGAAGAACGAAATGTTACGCATAACTGATGACATGGTAAAAATACTTTTAATTAAATCCCACAGTTGGTAATCTTCAAGCAGTAAGTAAATAAATGAAATATATATAAAAAAAAAAATAGACAAAATATGTGAAAACAAAATTAGGCCACTTAAGACTTCTTCCTGTGTTTAGCAAAGATAATTTCATTTTAAAAGAAAAAAAAAGTTACACGTTCTGTAACATTAAAAAAAAAATGTAGAGAGATAATAAATAAATTGCTTGTCTACAGGTCTGCAACATGTGTGTGTGGGGGGGGAGGAGAGGGAGTACTGGGGATATGGTCAGGGCTGGGACATGGTGCTAAAATAGAGGGGTGAGTCTCCGATCACGGTGATAGACAGCCCTGAGCGCTTGTGGAAGAAGCTTCCTCGCAAAACTTCCGAGTGAAGATTAATTACACACCATTAGTGCAGAGTAATACTGGGAACTGGAAGTGAAAAGGAACTGTAGCTTTAGTTAGCCCCATTGCCAGGATAACTTTGCCGAGAGTATAGAGGGTCACCAAGATACAAACCACAACACACACACACTGGCACTTCACCAAGGCCATTCTGAAAACTTAATGATCACACCTCATACGTATGAAGACAAGGGATGGGATGTTGTGATTTTGAAGTTACAATTTTTTTTTAATGAGAAAAAAATGGATATGTGGTAAGAAACTTACATGGTTCTCTTACTGCATTACTGTCCCCAACCAGTGGGAAATCATCCATGACTTCGGAAAGCATTGAGTTGTTTTCTTGCTCATCTTTCATCTGCTTTTGGATTTCTTCCTAAAATGAGAAAGCAAACAAAAGTCCATTAGTGTTATACTTGCACAAAATCAAGACCACTATTTCTTTCAACAGAGAGAATTTCACTTAACATATCTCCATTATAAATTAAATCACTCAGGGTACAAGCTTCTGAAATCAGTTTAACATAGTTTAATGTAAAGACACCTGAAAAAATTATATCAGATGTTTCCTATTTTAATGTGTTAGAAACATTTCTCTCTCTCTTTGATTTCAAGTTTTGGGGTTTAATGACCCTCATGAGAATCTCAGAATATACAGACTCACTCGTCCCTAACTTAAGGACATTGATTCCAGGAAAAAGACAGAACCAGAGCAAAAACACACTGCCACTGCTTCATCTGGGACTATAAACTAGGAACAACTTGAACAATTAGGTAGAAGCCAGTGCTCCTGACTGCTCAGCAACAAGGGCAGCAATCTAAAGGATGACTAGTCTGAAACATATTTAGGCCAAGATGTTAACAAGACACAGTCACAAGCCCACAAATCAGCCGCAATGAGAACAGAAAAGAACTGGGGTCAAGTGGTGTTATGAACAGTCCCGCCTGGAGGACTAGATGAAACCCTATTATAATCAGCCTTCTGTCTGCTTGGAGGATGAATGAATGGTGATCACTACTTCCAACCTGTGCATACATTGGTAATGGCAAAGATGAATTCTAAAATAACAAAATAACATGAAAAGCTTTCAAAATGCTACCAGGGGAGTAAAAAGATATTAAAGTTCCTAAGTTTATACACTTTCATCAGTTCATGAACTAATGCAGAATAAATGAGAAAGATGATTTAACCAATCATACATACATATCATTAAGCTGTTCTATGATATTTAGAGGTTTACTTTTCAAATCTCATCTGCCAGACTAAAGTTTTAAAACTGATGGAAACATAAATAGTAACATTGTACTAGTGATCCGATTTATTGGCGTAGGAAGAAGACAACTTCTCCTACGCCAATAAATCAGATCACTAGTACAGTGTTACTATTTACTACTTAACTGGTGTACTGTTCCTCGTTATTAATAGATTTATTTACTGTTCACATATAAAAACATCTCCATTTACAGTGATCTTGACACAGAACTCAAGCTGAACTGACATCCATCACATGTCTCACACAAGATCATTTGTATTTCATACTTATTATCGTTTTCGCATGCAGACATTCCTACATTTAGCCCTTCAATTATTTCCTCAGCCTTCCTCTACCTTTCTTACATGCCACCTGGGCTGAATAAATCCTGTTAGTAAGCATCTCACTACTCATTCTTTCAACATGGCCAAACCTCTTTAAGATTGTTTGTCTGAACCTTACCAACAACATTTTGCTTCACATTACAGATCTACATACAGCACATCTTCGTTCCTCATATGATCAGGATGTCTCTCTCCACAACCCCCCATATGTAATGTATCTCTCCAACACATAAACAACTCCTATGTCTATCCTGCAATTCCCAGGTTTCACTGCCATACATCAGAGTATAAACAATTACACTTTCATATACAGCCATTCTGAACTTTTTGAGAACCCTTCAGTCCTGTGAAATCTTTTTAAGGTAGCTATGATTTTCAAAGATGAATTCACTTGCCTACAAATTTCACCATTTAGTCTGTTTCTTCGGTCAAATATGCTTCCTAAATATACAAACTCAATCACCTAATCTATCTCTGTACCATTTAGAATGATCTTGCATTCGCTACTAACATTTCGTTGCTCAAAGACCATAACTTTTGGCTTTTCCATTATTTATACTTGGCTTGAATTTCATATCACTTCGTACATCCAGGACAACACACTTTGCAACTTGCTTTGGCTTTAAGCCAACAGGACTATGTCATAAGCATGCAGCAATCTGCACACACGAATATGACTAAGAAATGAACCAGTATAGTCTACTTTGGCATCACACATGCATGCATCCATAAATATATTAAACAGTCATGCATTTAACAACTTTGTCCGACCGATTCCTACATCAACAGAAAACTACTTGAATAAAACACCATTCACTTCTACACATGCTCTATGCCAGCTACATAGCTTTCACACTTTTAAGCAGATTCCCAGTTATACCATAATTATTCAAGATCTTCTGCAGAACTATCCTATTTACTCAGTCGTAAGCTTTCTCCAAATTTATACAGGCAGCAAAAACTTTCTTATCATCACTAAGGTACTTTTCAGACCTCATATATGATGCAAAAATTTGGTTAGTGCAGTCCTTACCAGGCATAAAATCACTCTGCATATCCCCTAATCCACAACGTAGGACCTTGTATCTTATTAAGATAACTGTCTCTTCAAACACTTTCCAGTAATCAAACAATTAGAAAAATTACACCTAAACGTGGCAGGCATCAGCAAGACTGAAAAGCATGTGTTAAAGAACTGGCTTAGCATCAGTCATTCTGAATATTCAAAGCAAACTAAATTTGCTTGTTACCACTTACTGGTCATCCATGTAACACTTCTCAGAAAACTTGTTTCATCGTCCTGGAGTGAGAATAGAACCCTGCAACTCCCGATTACCAGTCGAGGATGCTAACCATTACACCACCCAGGACAGTGAAGTTCCAAGCAACTGAGACTCAGGAATCTGAAAGTCCTCATATTTTTGCTAGTCGAAGTGTCCCTGCTTCCTCATAGCACTTTGACCCAACTGCAATTTTCAAGTTTTCTGAGAAGAGTTACAAGGAATACCAGTAAGTGGTACAAGCAAATTCAGTTTGCTTTGAATTTTCTGATGATTTTCCATGTATTATGAAGAATATTTCTTCCATCATTGATTTATCTGTGGTACTGGTGACCTCCGACCTACATCCATACAGATGGCAATTGGGTCAAAATGCTATGAAGAAGCAGGGATGCTTTGACTAGCGAAACTCTGAGGACTTTCAGATTCCTGAGTCTCAGTTGCTTGGAACTTCACTGTCCTGGGTGGTGTAATGGTTAGCATACTTGACCAGTAATGAGGAGATGCAGGGTTCGATTCATGTTCCAGGACGAAATTTTTAAGTTTTCTGAGAAGTGTTACGTGGATGACCTGTAAGTGGTAGAAGCAAATTCAGTTTGCTTTGAATATTCTGTCGATTTTCCATGTATTATGAAGAATATTTCTTCCTTCATTGATCAATCATTCTGGTGTAAATATGGTTCAAGCAATAACTGGAGAGGCATTTGCTCTTGATGATAAATGGATGTCTCAAAAGTAGCCATACTTGCAAGTTGAGAAAAACTGCTCAGTTATCTTCTGTACAGAAATGCAAATGCAGGCTATAAGAGGTGCTGGAAGTGCTCAACCTTTTCCTGAGGACACAACTGTACATGGGGATCAATTTTAGGACATGTGCTTCACAAGGTTTGCACACATTTACAGAAAATAAATTCCAGAGGTTTTCCAGGTGTTCAAAAAAAAAAAAAAAAAAAAAAAAAATCTCAGGAGCTTCAATTTTTGCTAGAATCATAGCACTTGTTTTATATTTTGCAAATTGTGATGAAATTTACTATGCATTTAGAATTCTTTTTAAGTCTTACACATTCTGTTATTACAGAGTGTTCAATGTGTATTACAACTTCAATGAGATGGCAAAATTTCCCCATATAAAAATTGCTTTGTATAAGCCTTATGTGAAGCAATCTGGAGCTTTAAACAATGAAAATAACACAAAACAAGTTTGCCATAGCACTGAAGATTACTTATCCCATAGTCATCTATTCCCACACACATTGGTTGCAGGGAGGCTATATATCAATCTTCTTCAGTGAGGAACGCATGTGCTAAAAGGTCCATATTGGACCTGAGCGAAGGTTTTTACATGCTGTTGTGACTATAATTGCACACAACAAAGGTCACTGGAAATATACTACAAACCAAGGTAGCTGAAAATATGGCACTTAAAAATCTTGGTTGCAGGGTCACATTAGATGACATCATGTCTCCACACTCCATGGAAGGAAGTGATGTCATTGTGAGCAGATGCCACAGGGAGTTAGAACAAAGTGAAGTAATTATTCCAAATATTTCAACCACTTATTTTTCTTTCATTACAACAAAAACAATTACAATTCCAGGACCTTTCATTAAAAAAAAAAAAAAAAAAAAACAACAATCAAGGACTTTTCAGGCCGGGAAAAAAGGGAAATAAAATTCCAAGACTTCTCCAGGGTTCCATGGGCTGTGAGAACCTTGGTGGTGGTGATGCCCTACATGGCATAGGTTATTTTGTTCTGTATATACTCCATTTTTTGTTTTGTTTTTTTTGTTTTGATTGTTCTGGGGTTTAACAACTACCACAAGCAATCAGGCAATTCAAAAGGCTACAAGCAGCTGTCTATCCCTGATTTAGGGCCACTTGTTCCATGGAAGGATCACTGCCAGCATTATTAAACAACCACCCATATCTCATCCAGAACTCAAACCTGAGCCAGATTTAGATGAATAGTCATAAGCCAGAGCCTCAGACCAATCACCTACTAGGGTGACACTCTAGTATATGAGGGTTGTCTTGGTGCACTGTCCATTTTTAGGTACCCCACAGAAAGAATCTGGTGGAGATAAATCCAGGGAGCATGTGGCCACAGATGTTTTGAGATGAGTTGATCTTGAAAGAAAACCCAGAGCATCTCCACTGTTTTGTTTAATGTGTGTGTGTGTGTGTGTGTGTGGCACATGTTTCCATGTTGCTGTTAACAACAATAACTTTCATCTTCAGGCAGTAAGGCCACAAACTGCTGAATATATGTCTGCATATAAAGCTTACGCCACAGTAGAACCAAAAAAACAGTGGTCCTGCAATTCTGTTAAAGTTGGTGAGTGGTACCAACTTTGTCAGAACTGAGGGAATACTGTTTTTCAGTTACCCCACACACCAACTTTCAGCGAGTGGATCAGGACTTGGCGCTTCGTGGGGATTTTTAGCAGCCCATAGACATGTATTTTGAGAATTTACATATTCATTTAAATAAAACCAAGCCTTGTCTATGAAAAATGTGGTGTCTGACACTGTCAAATCATTGTGTGTGAACCTCTACAACTAGTGGCAGTAGTTGTCTATATTGAACCTAATAGAAGACACTCGAAGTGAGAATCTCTCATATAGACAAACTAACAACAGCACATGCATGCCTGAGCATCAATATTGCAGATAAAATCGAGATGAGGACAAATACTCACCATTCACGATTCCTTACTGTGTGTGGGAGCGCGTAAGAATGCTGAAGATGGTGTCAGGAGACTACTGAAAACCCGGGTTATGAAATTATAAAGCTGCATTTGAGACTGAACTTACTGTCTACCTCATCTACCCATATTTTATGTTAAAATTTATTAAAATATGACTACTATATATAAAAAAAGTATGTACGTGTAAAAAAATGTCTTTGAGCATCAATAACACTACTAACCAAGAAAGTATCCTAAAACCACGCTGTTTTAAGATTAAGTTAAATTTAAATTTTTATTAATAGTAACAGTATTTTCCTTAAACCAAATATTATTTTGATTACAATAAAATAAAATATTACCGTTTGATTCTTCTAAATATTTATGTTAAATATCAAACAAAGACGGCGTACATGTGGTTCATAAAGCAAGTTGGCAAAACTAAAAATGTGCTATAAAAATAGTGTTATTCCTACAATGATAGTAGGTGAGTATATATGTACTTCACACATTAATTTTCTTCCAAATGTTAAATTTTGTAACTATATTTCTATGCTAAACATTGTTTGCTTTAACAGTTTTCTTCATGGGAGAGAGCATAAGAGCCCTTTTTTTAGACACATGGATTGTTAGACGGAAACCATTTACATCCATCCTATGCGGTTGGTGCACAGAGAATTACTAAGATTGTCACAAGAAAATGAACAATTACTAAAATAAGAAAATTTATGAACCCAAAATGCAAAATTAGTGACTTTTCATGACCCTTTTCTCAATTCATGACTTTTTCGTGACTTTCATGACTAAGAGACACCCCAATTCAACTGTCAACTGAAGGTAACAAGAGAAATGAGAAACAATTTCATCAGCTCAAATGAGTGAGCAAAGCAATTTCTCGTTCAAACAAAACGGACAGATTTGAATGCATCAGAATATTTAACACAACAAATATGCTATTTCATAACATTACACGTTTTTAATAGACAAGTTACACAGCCAACAAGTTTTCAAAGAACTAAAAAAATAAAAACAAAAAATGGAATTTTTACATACATTTTAATTCTACACTCCCTCCCCCTCTTGAGTGCTATGTCAACAAAGTATAGAAACATTGAATTGTAGATTTAATATATATATATATATATTTTAAACTTTGCAAAGCATTCTGAATTGGGAAATAATAAACATGATTTTCCAGACAGATCCTCCATAAAACAACTGACATTTTCCTTAAAAATGAACTGTTTCAGACCCAGACATCAGATGTCACCATTTCTAAAAATCAGTTTCTCTCCCTATTTGCATTTAATTGTGATGACATTCATTGCTTACGGCTTTCATACGCACCTGTTATATTCCCAAACCCACATACACCCCAATCTGAAGCTGTGTTCATACAACTGTTCGAAGAAAAAAAAAATCTGAACTCCAGAAGATTTTGTAAGTTCACTGATTAATAATTATGAAGCACATGAAAAAAAAAAAACCTTACTTTTTATGCCAATGGAAATCATAACCAAGTAATGCTGTAATCATATTTTTTTTTTTTTTACCATAGACAACAGTATTAAAATAATGCCTTATTCCATGGAAATTATGCTCAAGTTATTGTGTTATTTGTTGTTCCTTCCCCCTGCATTATACACTATATTGACAAAAGTCACCGGACAGCTAGAAGAGAAACACAACATAGAATTTATTGACATGCATTAGTACAGTGTCAGTCCACCTTTGGCCTTAATTTTAATGCATGCACTGACCCTTCGAGACAAGCTTTCAACAAAGTTTTGGAACACAGCGATAGGTATGAGCTTCCATTCAGTACATAATGTTGCCGCTAATTGTTGCTTAGTAGTAGGCCTTGGTTCCAAACTTCTTATGTGATGCTCTAATTCATCCCATAGGTGCTCTATGGGATTAAGATCAGGGCTCTGTGTTGGCCAGTCCACACACGATATGGAATTATTATCAAACCATGCCGTAACAGTCCTTGCTTTATGGCTTGGTGTATTTTCCTGCTGGTACCAACAAAGCTTGGTTCCATAGTATTGCCACAGAGTTGGTAGGGCATAATTGTCCATAATATCGAGGTAGACGTGCTGGTTAACAGGTTTGTCCACGATAACCAACGGGCAGAGACCATACCATGAAAAATACCCCCACACAAGTACACTGCAAGCTCCAGACTTGACCATAAGAACAGTACACTGTGGTAAATAGCGTTCCCCGGCTGCCGCCATATCCACACACGGCCATCAGGCTGATGAATCATGTATCTGGATTCATCAGTCTATAGGACCCGTTTCCGTTGAGCTACGGTCCACGATAAATGTTCTTTACACAGGGATCATAGCATACTTCTGGAAAATTTTAGGTAAGAATTTTAGAATTTTTAGAAAAATTTTAGGAAAAATTTAGGAGTGTATTTCAATAAAAACTAGATGTATATTTGTATACATCTAGTAAAACAACTTTGTATACATTGTAAAGAGTTTGCTTCACACCCTTCAACCATATATACTGATAGACTGCGCATGACATCAAAATTTCTGGCTCCAACATAAAATCACATGACAACAGTCAAAAAGATGGGTTACACCTGCTGTGCTTATGGTTGCTCTGACCGATATAGTAAAGAAAGTTCTATGATTTTTCATGGGTAAGAAACGAATTAAATACCTAAGTCAATAAAGTTCAATTACTTAACCAGAAACTTGCAGCTATTGATATAAAAATATAGTAACTTAAGAAAAAAAAATGGAATGCATGTTCCAAATTCTTCGCAAATGTTCATCACATTATAAATCACAAAATGTAAACAACACGATCATGCATGTATATAGCTCATAAGTAAACTTACCTGAAGAGTTTTCATTATATATGAGGTGCATTCACATAATACACCGAAAACACTGAAGTTCTGCAGCGTAAATTAGTAATCATAACAGCATTTGTACACGAAATTTGGAGTCTGATGATGACGTGCCCAATGTTTGAGCCATGGCGGCTTTGATGCTGCTATTGCCAATGCGCAGTCCATTAGTATATATAGTCGAAGTTCACACCCAAATTTTTTGCATAACGTCTAATGTCTAAAGTTTAAGTATGATTTACTTCTAATGTTCAGTTCTTATCTTTTCACGTGTTATTATCATATTCAAGTATATTTACCACATTCAAGTTTCACTTTGAACATTAATATGCTGTTGAACCAGAAGCAATTCACGATTTTCACAGTAAAGTTTTCAGGTTTCACATTAAACTATAATATCCTAAAAGGTAATTGAAAACCAAGAACTATGTACAATTGTTCACTGAATTACTTTTTTCATATTATTGTTTTAACCTTTTCCTGATTAGCCTATCTTTTTCTGCTTCCACCACAACTAATTTACTTTCAGTTTTCTTTATTTCAGCTGAACCTTGTATGATCAAGTTAGAGGCAACTGCTATTTAAACAGTATTTTGTTTTTCTACAGCTTTTTCTCATTCTTTTCTGTTCCCTCTTGAATTACTGCTAGGGAGGCTTCTTTATCTTTTTTAAGTCTATTTATTTCTGCATCATTTTCTTTTATTTTGTCATCAAACTCAGCTTTTTTTTTTTCTCTAGCTGCTTTTCCTTATTTTCCCTCTCTTTCTGCTTCCTTTCTTTTACCTTTTTTGATTCTTCTTCCTTCAGCTTATCAACATACTCTTTATAAAATTTATGTGAATCATGAACACTATTTAACAAATTTCTTGTTATGGGAACTTTACTTACACATCCATAGTGTTTAATGGCCCCTTTAACTATTCTTAATGATGTTATAGTTGAGTCTTTTAAGTTAGCCTTGTCCTTCCTTAACAGAGCAGTGTTAACCGAAAATCCCCTTTCTGCATCAGCATTACCATGAGGTAAAACTAAAATTGACTTTATGAGTTTAGCAAGATTTGAGTATTTTTCTTTTCCGCTAGAGTCTTTAATACTAAATATATTACGCCAGTAATGATCAATCCGCACTGGAATATGTCCTTCCTCTGAAAATTTCACTAGTTCATCTAGAGTTGGCTTATCGCAATTTAAAAGTTTCCACTCTTCTCTTACTCTATCAATTTGTTCCTCAGAAAGATGCAAAACACTTGAAATTCTGGTTATTTCCGAAAGTCCTTCAGTGACTGAAAGTTGAGTTGACTCTTTCTTTGGTTCTTTTACCTTTAAAACTTCTATGTCTCTTAGCTTTTGATTGCAGAATGGCAAATTTGACTTTAAATATTTTGTGGTTGCAATTAGTGATGATCTTACATCTAAGAGAAATAATTTCTGCCTGGTCTCCTGAACATTCCTGAGGAGATTTTTTGTCTTCATACCAACTTCTAACTCCCTAGTTTTTTCCATGAATTTTTGTTTTCAAAATCTACATTCTTTAGGTCTTCTCCAAATTTCCCTGCAATAACATCATCTTGGATAAACTGAGCCATAACATTCTTCATTAAAGTATTTAAATCAGAATATAACTGGTGTATTTTTGGTTCTTCACTCTGATAACATAATGAAAACTTTTCAAAATTTTGGTGTGAAAATGAAATTAATGCTAAATAGCAAGGAGTTAGCTCATTTTTCAGGAAACAGTGAATTCTTTTTATACCTTGCCGAATTGCGTAGTTGTTTTTCAAATATTTTTTGAGATGGCAAGAAGTTTAAAAAATATTCTGTAATATTTAGCCATTGATCCAAGAGCCTCTGGGCTACAGAACCAACGGTTAACCATCTGTTGCTGACATGACGCAAAAGAAATTTGGCAGTGACCAATGTTATATCCTCGACAGATTTATAATCCTCTCGTCTTGCAGCACTACTCTTTAAAAAGTAATGCATATCAGTAGCAAATTCGTCAAAATCTATATTTAAGCTTGTCAAAAAAATTTTAAATGCATTACTAACAACATGCAGGTTGCAAAAACCAAGTTCCAAAGATTTCTGGCCTGTTTCTTGTTTTACAACATCATTGAATTTGCGTAAAAAGCACTTATTTACATTTGGGCTGTCCATGGATACACAAATAATTCTGTTCAACGAAATATTGAAGGATGATAACACATCAAGAATTTCTTTTAGCAAAATATCTGCTGTTGCATGACCCAGAAAAACGCTTGTTAGGTATCGGCAAGAAACTGAATTTATTTCTGAAGACCAGTACCTGAGATACACATCCAACTGCCGTTTCACTTGTGTATTTGTAGTTTCATCAAATGCTATAGTAACCTTTCCTGGGCTACTAGATGCAATGTCTTTTTTCAAATCCTCTTCAAAATATTTTGACAATCCATGTGATATCACATAAGCAACTTTTTTTCTTTAAGTTGCATTTTGGCTGCAATAGCAGAATCAGGAAACATTTCTTTGAAAAGTTCAACTGTTTCAGTGCATGAAACAAAAGACATATTGTCCTTAGCAACTTTCATGGCCCATAATGCTTCGGCTTTAGCCAACTGTAAATCATGACTCAGTACTTCACTAATATTTGTTTTGGGCTGAAGATCCCGTCCTCTAAAGGCTTTCAGGATGGACTTATTTTGAAATTTACTTTGAAATTTCTGCAAATGTTTTTTTCCTTTATGATGCGCTTTTACTTGTGAAAAGCCACTATTAGAAATGTTGAAAATTTCTGAACACAATATACACTTAGCAGAAAATATTGTTTCAGTTGCAGAACACCATTCTTTCAACTTCACTCCGTCCAATTCTTTGGCGAGCCACGCATTTTGAAATTTCGTTTTGGATTTAGGCATCTTAAACACTTGTATTACTAAACAGAAAATGAAAGGGAAGTACAAAAACACGTTCCAATATTGCAAAACCAGACAACTTCCCGAAATTTGGCTGCGAGGATGTCAGAAGATAGAAAAAAAAAAAAAAAAAGCAGGTCACCACTAGAGAACTGAACCTGCACACAGCACAGAGAACACCATAAAAGACACAAAACCAGAAACTATCATACGCATCTCACGCAAGTTCAGTCAAAGCGAGTAGGAGCCGAGATATATTGTGCATCGAAGGTCGCTGTCGCCGACGCACGATCGAAGGTCAATGATCACGTGCTCTACTGCCTGTCACGATAACACTCAGGTACCATCCCATCGTCATTACCGGAGGTTACGGAAGGAGATCACATGTTTCCTCTTTGCTTCCACCCACCTGCGGTTTACAATAACAAAACATCAGCAGAAAGAGGAGGTTCCACAAGGCATGTACAAAAATAAAGTACGATCTTCTGCGTGCCACGGAGTTCGTCTGCAAAGCGCAAACCAGGGGGGAAATCGCCCCTCCCCTTTTCCCTTAGATCTCTTGTTACTCTCGAAAACTGTCTGAAGGCAAAAAAGTGTGGAGCGCCCGCCCCGAAGCAAGTGCATCTCGATGGCGTCATTTTCCCTCCCTTCAGCAGCACAGCATATAGGCTGTGTTTCTACAATAACAGGTCTTTTTACCTTACCGTAAAAAATAATGGTAAATTTATTGGCGTTAATAACGGTTGTGTTTTTAATAAATAAGCTTACGAAAATTTTAGGATGAATAGCAAATTTTAGGTATAATTTTAGGAATTTAAGGAGGGTCCCAAAATATTAGGAATTTTAGGAATTTTAGGAGGAATGCGATCCCTGTTTACACCATGCTAAATGACGAGTAGCATTCCGAGTGGAGATGAAATGCTTATGAGCAGCCGCACGACCACGGTAACCCATGGAATGAAGTTCTCTGTGAATGGTACATGTACATACTGAGGCTCCAGCATTTTTACTTACCTGTACACTGAGGTCTTGTGCAGTACTCCGTCGCTTAGCTGTAACAACTCTCCTGAGGCTTCGATGCCCTCCATCACTGATTTTGTTTGGTCTGCCAGTACATTTTGCTACTTCAGGCACACCATGTGTCTTCCACTTATTCAGTACATTCAAAATAGTAGACTTGAGTATGTTGAAACGCCTCACGGTTTCTCTTATGCACAACCAACTAATATGACACCCAACAATCTTCCCTTTCTCAAAGTCGGTTCTCTCCAGCCGTGACATTTTCACTCAACCTCACATTGCAATATGATCACGGTCAGTTGCAGGCTTGTTTTTATACCGTTTTCAGCTGTACTGCACAACTTAAGAATGCAGTGGATCTGTTCATTTGCTTTTGAAGGGCTGTTTGGTGACTTTTGTCAATATAGTGTATATCAACTTTACATAACTTGTGAAAAAAAGTGGTATAATGAAAGAAATTCAGAAAGTTTATTTTGCATATGGTTCGAGCTGTTTTTAATTTTCCTTCTTTGTTTCACTACTGTTCTTTTCTTTCTTTCTTTGCACAATATATGTCGGAAATTCACACAAAGGGAAATCAGTTTTCAGATTGACAAGAATTTCTGAAAAACCAGAAAATCACAGGAGTGAACTTGTTTTCACTTAATGAATTTAGAAAGCATAAACAGTTATGAATAAAAAAATTTAACATTATAGATGCAATTCCACAACTATTGATTCCTGTTTAATGAATGAGAAATAACAAAATATGAAAAAAAAAAAATTCTAGCAAAGTCATGCAACTGGCAAGAAAAGCTGTGGATACAAAGTGAGCAGCAAATTATAGTTAAAATACTTACTTCAGAGAGCGGAGTCAGTTTTGTAGGAATATCATCTAAGCCAACTTCTTGATCAAGGACACTATCTGGCAATGCCTTAAAAGTCAACAGAGGGGAAAAGAATACAAGGCTTATGAAGTTTAAATACATACATATATGCCAATGAAATCATTTTAGACTGATAACTGTTAGTATCTGGTGAGTGGAAAAGCAATATGTGGTATGTTAACTTTAGTTCAGTTTTGCTTATTTTTTAAAAAGCTTCACTTTCGTGACAAAGTGTAGAACAACAATTAAATTATGCAAAACATATTTGCAACATATACATATGCAAACACAAAGCAAACAACAGTGTGCACACATCACATGAACACATACATACGTATCATATTAAGCTGTTCTCTGAGATACAGAGGTTAGCTCAAAAAAGAAATACAAACTACCAGATAATTTTTACTTACTGCTGCCAATGAAACTTCTCCATTTACAGTGATCTTGACACACAACAAGGGCTTCACTGACATCCATCACACACCGTACACAAGATCTTCTATACTTCCTACTCATAATCTTTTTCTTATTAGGCACTCCTGAATCTGATCCTTCCATGACTTCCTTGGCCTTCCTCTGCCTTTTCTTTCAGCCACTTGGGCTAAAAAGACTTTTTTATTAAGTATCTCATCACATATTCTTTCAACATAGCCAAACCATCAAAGCATATTAGTCTCTGTCTTGCTAACAACATTTTGCTTCACATCACACAACTGCAACACATCTTCATTCCTCACACAATCAGAATGTGTCTTGCCACAAACCCCCTGTGAGTAATGCACTTCTCCAGCACACAAACAACTTCTATGTTTATTCTGTAGTACCCAGGTTTCACTGTCATACATCAGAGTAGGAACAATTACACTTTTATACACAGCCATTCGGGACTCTCTTGAGAACCCATTATTCCTGTGAAAACCTTCCAGAGCAGCCATGACTTTCAATGAAGAATTCACTCGTCTACTAATTTCCCCATCTATTTGTTCTCTCTGTCAAACATGCTTCCTAAATACACACACACTCACTCACCTGGTCAATCGCTGTGCCATTTAGACTTACATTACATTCAGTGCTACCAGTTCCTCTCTCAAAAACTATAACACTGGTTTTTTCCTTATTTATACTCAGTTTGAATTTCATGCAAACTTCATGCATCCGAGTCAACATACTCTGCAACTCACTTTTGCTCTCTGCCAACAGGAGTGTCATCAGCATACAACAATCTGCACACATGGATATCACCAAGACATAAACCACTATTATCTATTTTGGCATCATGTATGCACACATCCATAAATATATTGAACAACCATGGTGACATTACACAACCATGTCCGACTCCTGCACCAATAGAGAACCATTTTGATAAAACACCATTCACTCATACACAAGCTCTACTACCAGCATACATGGCTTTTACACTATTAAGTAGTTTCCCACTAACATCATATTCATTCAATATCTTTCACAAATGTGCCCTATTTACTCGGTTGTAAGCTTTCTCTAAATCTATGAAAGCAGCAAAAACTTTCTTACCAACAGCCAGATACTTTTCAATCATCATGCATAAAGCAAAAATTTGGTTAGTGCAGCCTTTACCAGGCATAAAACCACTCTGAACATCCCACACTTTCTCTGATGTAAGACCCATGTTTTTTCAATAGTGACCTTACCGAACACTTTCCCTGACACACTGAGTATGCTAATACCACAATATTTCTTGCAGTCAGTCTGATCACCTTTTCCCTTATACAAGGAAACAATGATAGCATCCTTCCAATCCCAAGGGACCATTCCTAACTCCCAGCACAACTGGCAAATATCAAGGATTTTCAAGGCCTGTAAAAAGGTAAATCAAATTGAATGCTGACACTACTGCTTTTAGTAGTGGTCATTAAAATGGCACTTGTGTTTTATAACAACGAACAAGTTTTGAGATAGTTTATTTCTTGTTTTGCAAAATAATATCTGATATTATTCTTCAAGCAGTTTTCATTGAAGCAAAGTTTCATTCTTCTTCTGGACCAGACATACTGTTGTTGTTCAAGAGGTACTGTTTGTCTGAGGACCAGACATACAGACGGACCAGACATACTGTTTGTCTGAGGACCAGACATACAGTTGTTGTTCAAAAATGAGAAAAAAATGAAGTTTCCTTCATGGACAATATATGATTCAGACATTCATGAAATATTAAAAAATGTGAAAGTAGAAATATAAATATTTGCAGAAGACAAAACTGAAAAATCTAACATTTACCAACTGAACTACTAAATGAACTGAAATGAATTTTTAAATAATTACATTTTGTCATAGTATGTATTTTAAATTGATGAAGTATTTGTTGTTTACAGAGTGTACACTTTTTTTTTTTTTTTTTTTTTTTCAAAGAACCAAAGAGATTGTTATTTCTTAAACACATAATCATCAGAGCAAGGATTTGTGTTACCTTTTATTCAGGGAAGGAATGTTTAACATAATATTGATGCTGTAGCTATGTTTTAAATTTGTACGTGCAAACAAGCTAAATATGCACAAAAATTTCCAACGTGAAATTAAAAAGAATAACGGGAAAACCTTAAGTCCAAGGGCTGTGTACAACTACCTTCATTAGTGATCAAAGCAATTTTACTGGGCATGATTAGACAACTAATTGTAGAAGATACAAAGTGATTACTTAGCTTGGAGAATACTAAGAAACAACTAGATTTAAGTTTCTGATTCAGAAATCAATCTGATTTTATGGCAAATTTTGATATAAAGTATTCATTAGAAAATTTCAGTAAAGATCAAAATGACCCCCCCCCAAAAAAAAAATAAGAAAATCAGCTATTCACTTCCACTAGTGACTAAAAAGTATGTTATGAAAATTAACAAATGGTGCAAAAAATGTTTCCCATAGCACAAGGAAGGTATCAGAAACAAAAAGATTTTCAAATTGAACAGTTAAAAGAAGAGATATAGAAGGAAACATGATATAACTCTATGCCTTTTAGCGGAAGAATTTTGCATAATGGAAAAGTTGAAAACAGGCGAAAAGCATTCTTCATAGCAAAAGCTATGCTAAGGGAAAATAATTTTTCAAATACGCCTCCCGGAAGCAGAGATGGCAAGTAAAACCGTTTTGATCTTTACAACCCCTAGGGGGAAAGTTGTACATTATTTGAAGAGGATCTTCTTATTGTAGCAAAAATCTTATTCACTCTCCATCTTTATTATAGCGAATGACATACAGTAAAAAAAGAAATGTCTCAGTAGAGTTTTTAGATGCAGAGATAGGCTGCAAACGAAAGTACACAAACACCACCTAGTGACAGAATTGTGAACCACAAACCTCCTCAAATACAAACCTAAGGTGTTCCATAAGGTAAATGGTATCTGGTGTTAAAAGAATTTTTTAAATCAAACATTTAGAAGTACAGATATTGAGAAAAATAGATTAAATATCTGCACCCCTAGCAGCAAAATTATGCATTATTTTGGGAAGAAAGCACATATAAGGAGTTTTCATAGTTTATATCTGCCTGAAAGAGAATATTTTTCAATTGGGTTTTTAGTCCAGCAGATATTGCTGTAAACAGAAACGTGAACTCACACTGTCTAGTGGCACATTTGTGCATTAAGAAATATTTGAAATTATATGAGAAACATTTCGCACTGAAAATGTTCAACAGAGAAAGAATTTTTCAAATCGGAATCATAAAAACAGAGATATCGACAAAACTAAGAAATGCCTCTACGCCCCCTTGTGGAAAAATTATGTACTATTTTAAGCAGGAGGTAGTCTCAAAAAGTTTTTTGAGGTGAGTGGTATCAGTTCATGGAAGAATTTTTTCAATTGAGTTTCCAGTTCAAATGTTGTTGCAAATACATCAGAAGCAAAAATAAACACTTATGCCCCCTGGTGGCCAAACAATTCTTTACCAAAAAATGAGAATTTATATGCTAAACATTACCCTCAAGAACTGTATCCGACGCAGGAAGAATGTTTCAAATCGGACTTTTAGAAGCAGATATATTGGGAAAATCGTGATTTACCTTTACGCCCACTAGTGGAAAATTTATGCATTATTCAAAAAAGGGACTGTAACTAAAATAGTTTTCGATATAAATGGCATCAAAAAGAAAAATAATTTTTTCAATTGGATATTTAGAAGCAAATATATGAAATAAAATGCATTTGAAATTTGATACGATCTCCATTTGCACCCTCTAGCAGCGAAGCTGTTTGCCGGAAAAAACCTGAAACGGATGGATCATCATTCTCACATTTTAAGCTTCCCAAACAAAAGAATTACAAATCGACCTAATAATTGCAAAGATATGGTCTCCCCGGCCGGACAGACAAAGTGATAACATAAACATGATGCAAAAGATGCTAATAACGCAGCTTCAGTCGTCCTAACAGACAAGAAAACCAACAGCCCCCCCCCCCCGGTCACATTTTGCAGGGGGTGGGGAGGGAAATTTTTCAGATGTAAGCTATGTCAGTAGAAAAATCCTCAACTACAAAACATCACGCAGGGACAAAAAAGGCAGGTATTGATAAAATTCCAGGACATTTTCGGAACGCATACGAACCATGCATATGCAAATGAGTGGTGATGGCATTAATTTATGCAAATGAGCTGCAGCAAAAAAGGGGGCAGTTGCAAAAGTGTGCATCGCATTGTTTGCAGAGAATAAAGAAAAGATTTTGAGGTAGCAAATTTGTTACAATGACAGTGAGATATCATTTAACTGATGAACTGAGGTGGAGAGTGATCAGAAGACTAGAGGCAGACCAAAGTCAGGTGGAAGTTGCTGCAAGATGGCTGCATGCGAGTCCCTCTGCAATCCATAGACTGTGGAACCAAAATACACAGCCAGCTTCTCAAAAATACAAAGGAGGAAGGCTTAGTGCTACAACATCCATGGAAAACCAATATTTCCAATTAACTGTGCAGAAAAACAGGACTGCTACCCTGGCACAGCTGCAATTTGATCTTGCTGCAGCTACAGGAATGGTATTTGTTTCCACTGAGCGCAGAAGGCTTCACAAAGGAGGTGTTTATGCTAAGCGACCAGCTCTTTGTGAATCCCTCATTCGCCCAGTGACAGGGAAGAAATTTTGAATTGGGCAAGACTTCATATCAATTGGACTGATTATTAGAGGTCAGTACTCTTCACAGAAGAGTTCAGATTTGCTTTGAAGTGTGATTTTTTTTTTTTTTTGATTGGAGGTTTAACGACCACCGTGAGCACCTCAATGGGCTATAAGCAGTCGCCCGTCCCTAATTTAGGGTCACTGGTTCCAGGGAAGGGAGAGAGCCAGTGCCGTAAGACAAACACAACATCCATGCCTCACCAGGATTCAAACCCGGGCCCCTTACGGAAGAATGATCAGAGGCCAGCGCCTTAGACCACTGCGCCACCAGGGCGGCGAAGTGTGATTACACACACTGTCTGATCTGAAGAGAAAGAAGGACACACTGACATTCCTTTATGTCCTATGAAGGGGCCACTTCTGGTGGTGTGGTAGCATGCTGGTTTGGGATGACATCCCATTAAGTGGACACACAGACTTCTATGGGCTTCCAAGAGGAATCATGAATGCTCCACATTATACGGATGATGTCCTGGACCCCTTTATTTGCCCTTATGCAGTAGGGTGGATCGAAAAAACCAACTTTCGATTTTTAATAAGCCTATGTGCAAAAGAGTGGTCTACTAGGTAATAAAAAGGAAGGGTAAAATTTCAAAGAAATTGGACTACGTTTTCCGGTGCCACAACACGAGTGAAGTTTGTAACATTGTCACAAAAGTGTACACCACATAGAGCATCTGAGTCACTCAGCATCCCGGGCGTGATGACTTCCTGTCCGGGGTCTGGCTTTTCCAATCTTTTGACCATGAAGATTTACACCTACACCGTCATTTGGGCACTTGCTTTCATCTGGAAAGGTCCAAAGTAAAGTGAGGATCACTCAAGTTCCTCTATTTTTTGTGATATACCGATTACCAAGATTGCTCTTTTTCAATATTCCTAAAACTAGAAAAAAATCCAACTGCCCTTTATTTGGAGCACCTTCACAATTTCATGCTAATGCGTTACTTACATATGCTGATATGATTTGGAACTATTTATATATCAGAGAAAATTTGTTGAATGTTTCGGAAAAATGCAGAGTCAATGCTCCGACAAATTTTGAAATTTTGGTCACAGATCTTAAACTGATCTGGAACAAAGCCTATCTTCCAACTGTATCGAACACTCAAATAAGATTTGATTAAAGAATATCATAAAAAATATTGAAATGTAAACAAAATCAGCAAAAAGGTTTACTGCAACTTTTAGTTAAAAAATGAATGAGTTCAAGGAATCAACAGAAAATAAATTATTCGACATATCTTCATGCAAGTGCAATGATTTATGCGACTTGCAAATGTAAGAAGAAAATTCTAATAACTGAAAGAGATTTTCTACAGGACCAACGTCATGACAGATAAATGTTGATTGGTGGTGTTGATGGGAAAACTACGAGAAAACTCATGTGTTCATCTTATAGAAAGAAGGTGGAAGATGAAATCTTTGACTGAGCCTTCAACTTCTAAATTAGAAGAACAAATTCATCAATTAAGTAGCACGAGCAGTGAAACATCAGGACCACGTGAAAATTCCAATTATAGCGATGTTTGCAATATAATGACTACATCTGCAGTGAAGGAAGGGATACGAAGCAAATGCGTCTGACATTGTCAAGTTTAGTACAAGCATGCGATCGGCAGAGTATTTCTGATAGATCAGCTGCTATAATATCTAGTTCCATACTAAAAGATGTAGGCTTAATAACAGAAGATAACAGTAATCTCATTATCAATCAGAATAAAGTCAGACGTCAACGGGAAGGAAAACGTCAAGGAAAAATGGATAACGCCATGGATGATAGAAGTAGTTAATGCTATTTATTTTGATAGTCGAAAAGACAAGACACTTGTGCAGAAGAATAAAGGCGCTAAATTTTACAGAATGACAGTCACTGAAGAACATATTGAACTTTTATCCGAACCTGGCTCCAAATATCTTGGTCACATAAGTGTGTCTTCTGGAACAGCCGAAGGAATTGCGAAAGCTATGATACTTTTTCTTCAAAAAAACATAAACCTTTGTGATTTGTTTGCCATAGTGTGTGATGGCACTTCTGTGAACACTGGAATTCACAATGGAGCAATTTGTTGCATTGAAGCTTGCATCGAACATCCATTGCAATGGTTCATATGCCTTCTGCATCTAAATGAGCTACCAGTGCGTTATTTGATTCAGCAGTTGGATGGACAAACTACAGGACCTTCCGAATTCTCTGGTGAAATTGGAAAAATGATCAAATCTTGTGAACAGTTACCTGTTGTTGCGTTTCAAAAAATATCTGCATATTTACCAGAAATAGACAAAAGATCTAAGCACAGATCAAAAGTATTTGTATGATATAGTTCATTGCATAGGAAAGGGAACTGTCACGGAAAGTTTAGCCACCAGGCAACCCGGTAACACAACACATGCTAGATGGTTAACAACTGCAAATAGAGTATTGCGACTGTATGTAGCAACCGTGAATCCATCGGAAAATTAACTTTGGTGCAATTTATCATGAATGTTTATGCTTCGGTGTGGTTCGATATTAAAATCAATAAGTGTAAAGATGGGTCTGTTCATTCGTACAATATGATAAAAATATCTCAATACTTGGCATCTGATTTAAAAAATGTAGTTGATAAAGTTATTCAAACTAATGGATACTTTGCGCATCAAAAACATTTTGATTGCTATGCTCTGCGACAAACGACGGCACATAAGAGAACTTGGTGTAAGACGAATTCAGAAAGTCCGGATCTTCAAAGTCATCAACTTTTAAACCTCTTAGGAAATTCAAAGTGCCTCTGATTAATTTTAATGCAGGAGATTATGTCGATGTGATACAATGGAAAGTAGAAAATGTTACAGAACCACCTTTAACAAAATCTCTCATAGAGGATGAGCTGAAAGAAATGATAGAAAATTCACCTGAGAAAAACCAAATTTTCAGATTTCCCTTGTCATTCTCAAGCAGTTGAAAGGTGTGTTAGACCTGTGATAAAAGCTTCTGCAAGTGTTTGTGGCCCAGGTGCAAGAGAAGGACTTATCAGATCCTGGATTTCAAAACCTGCCCAAATTTGAAAAAAAAGGAGACTTTTTAAATACTTTCAAATAATTTTTAAATTCCTCTTAATATATGTTATTGTCAAAGGTTTTTTCATTCATTTTCTTATGTATACTAATGTAATTTTATTTCGTGTTGATAAATATTATCTTTAAATATTAAAATTTTTTAAAAAATGTAGTTTTTGGAGATTTTTGCAATATTCAAAGCCATTGCGGCACCGGAAAATATTGTGCGATCGAATTGAAATTTTTTAGGGTGAATAAACACTAACGTAGACCACTTTTCCGCATATAGGCTTCTTGAGTTTCGAAAAAAATATTTTAACTCCCTGTTTTGGTCCACCCTTATTATGCAGATACCATAGAAGATACATTTCTCTTATAAGACAATAATGCACATTTCCACCAAGAAATGCAGGTAGAACAATGTCTTCAAAAGATTATTATTATATGAATTGGCAAGCCAGGTCAAATCTTAGTTTAATTGAGCATCTCCGAGATTCTCTAGGGAGACTTGTTGCTTCCCTCAACCCTCCTCCACAGACCTTGCATGAACAATGGTCATACCTACCTAATGAGCTTCTAGACACCATCAGCAACAGTATGAAACATTGTTGTGAGGGGTGATGTGGTCACATTCCCTACTGAGGTACTTTGGCTATTTTATTTCAACACCTTTTTTCACCTGGTTCTGCATGTGGTAATTTCTGTTGGAATGAAGTGTTTCTTACAAAATGTTTTAAAGTCTTTCTCTAACATACGATATCATACAGGTTTTCACCAAATTTCATAACTAACATTTCATCATGTATTTTTTTAGTTACAGCAATTTTTTTGTTTTTTTCCCCTTAATTTATGGAAACCAGCGTAGATAATATGACATTTTTATTCCATGTAAGCCATACAATTGTGTAAAATTCTGTTAAATTTCAAAGATGTCAAGTGAAAAATGATCCCTTACTGTGTTGATTTTGATTTGGAATGACCCACACACTACTTGGCAGAACAAGAGTCTGCGCAGTAAATAAGAACAATACATGTCTTCCGATACTAGTAGATGACAAGCTACGCTGCCAGCAGAGCTTAAGCCTTCGACAATTCTCACGTTGAGCTCCATATGAGTTCAAAACATACATACAGATAGAGCATTCCTCAGGTAACTGCCAAGTTATCTAATTTAAACAGTACTGCATAAAAAGGCAACACTAAGAAAAGGAGCAGTCCACCTCACAGGAAGGGCAGGTGTACCTTATGAAGTGCTGCTATTCAGAGTACATGAAGAAAATAAGTTGATTTACCTGTGCACCAGACTCTGATGGTAGGTGGACTTCAGCTGTTCCACTTTCTTCATACAGTAAATTTTCTTGTTTGACTACGTGAATACTGGAAGCAGCAGCTGCAGCATCAACACAGTGGCTGCCATCTAGTGATGCAGAAGAAGCAATGACACTTTGCTGCCCAGGTGACTGATCAGCTTCTGCTAAATCTGCTTCTGTTCCAATTTCAACTTCTGGCTCAGCTTCAGCTTCTGGGTCACACTCATAGCCCATGTCTTCCTCAGGATTCCCAGTTGCAGACGACCAACTGGAAGAATGTGGAGCAGGGTAGCTATTTTCACCTCCAACTGCTCCCCTTATACAGTCAAGCCTAAAAGAGTTTGATAAAAGCCTTATCAGAAGATTAAAAAAATTATGTAATAAGTTATTTTTCATTTTCATACATGCCATATCATGGAACATCAGGTGTTACTATAAATAGTTATAATGATGGAGATACAAACAACAATAATACACAATGAATCTAAAAAGACCCCAGACTGATATCTGAGTGAAGCATTGGGGTAACACAATCTGTTGGTTAATGCTGAAACTAGCTGGTATCAAGCACTATGTGTCATATGAGCAAGTTTCATCCAGGTCTGTTTGATAGAAGCTGAGGGTACAGTTAAAACAGGTTACTATGTTATAGCAGTATGTCAGAATTCACAGTGGAGCACATATCATTGATTATGTGTTTTTTATTTGGTGAAAGTGCAGGTGAAAATGGAAATGCACAAGATGTTACAAAAAGTGGACAGCAATGCATGTTTATCACATTCAACATTTGAGTGATTAAAATGATTTTGGAAACACCAGGAATCCTTGCTAAGTGGCAAATAAAGTGCATGCCCAGAAGTGGAAATTTTAATTTCTGACTTCTCTGATCTCGTATTAAGCATGTTATTAAGATTTTTATAATTTGCCAACAGAAACGTACCTCAGAATTTAACTATCTGCCTTTAAATCTTGCAGAAGTTCAATAACAATTATTTCTGGATATTACATTGTGTTTGGAATATCTTAAAAGTATAATTATGCAATACAGGAATTACCAGGATGAAAAATTACTTTTTGTCAAATTTTTAGGTCACACACCAACCTATCGTTGGGACTGATTCAAGATAGTAGGTGCTGCCATTGAAGCGGTAATACCAAGCCTCTATATGTTCGTTAACTATGGCACCTCTTCTTTCAATTTGTAGACTTCCTTCCAATTTCTGTTTTACACAATGCTGTTGACATGAGAGAATTTTTAAAGGGTTCCAATTAATCAAAAATTCAGTACTCTGTTTGTCAAGGACTGTCTCTCAGCCTTTGACAATTCTCACGTTGAGTAAATATAATGCAGCATGGCTTGCTTTGGACTTTCAGGCTCGGCCCATCTCAGCACTGCCACCTTATTACTATGATCTGGCCCCTCCTGCAACTTTTTTTGTTTTTCAAACTGAAAAACCTAAAAAGGATGAACATTTGAAAGTACATACAGCACCACTGAGAATGTGACACAGGAGCTGAACATGATCCCAAAAGAAGACCCTCAAATATCCTTCATGAAGTGACAAAAACACTGGGTTCAATGCAATTGCTTAGAAGGAGAATATTTTAAAGGATGTGCATTTGATTAGCATGTAAGTGTTTTGCACTAAGTCTTTGTACTTTTGATTACACCTCATATATCCAGGGGTGCTTACTGTGTGGAATCAAATTTCTTGAACCCAAATTTCCTGAGATTAACGCGCAGATCAATACTTAAAAAAAAAAAAAAAAAAAAAAAAAAATTAGAATATATGTGTTATATTCATAATTAAAAAAACAACAACAATGACCTTTATAAATTCTCCAGTATTTGACCCTTTAAATCTACGATACTTATAAAAAGTAAAATACTGAGAAAAATAAAATAAAAAAGTAACTTACATAATTTATGCCTGCCTGTGTCAATGGTGAATTTTCTTGTACAGAAAAGACTATAAAATGTATACGACAAAGTTTGTTCAGTTTATACTTTAAATGATTTGTATATTCACATAATAAGTCATAGCCTCTATAAACTCACAGTGAAGTTTTTGGTGTAAGTAAAACTATGGAATAAACTAGTAGCTGCAGTTGAATAACATGTTTCAATGAATGCAGTTAGATAAAATGTTTTCAATGAATTACACGAGATGTCAGGAACAGAGCCTATTCTGTAGAATAGCACTTCACCAGGAGTGGTGGCAAGGATAACCAGGGGCTGGGAGAAGGGGAGGGGTGACAAAATAGTCAGCACCCAGACCCTCCCTCAATCTCTCCATGATAATGAGATGAGAAGTCCTGAAGGTCAAAAGCAGCAGGCAAGGGAATAGACTACTGCAGCAGAGTGGGTGGACCACCAAGCCCTGAGGTAGAGCAGGAGCATAGGGGTGTTTTGCCAGGAAAAGGAGTGAGGAACTTCTTTTGTTTGAGTAGCTCCAGGGGAATCCAGCACCATACCATGAAGGAAAGCAAACAGTTAACACACCATCAGAAGAGAAACATAACATTGGATGGTGGATGGGAGGGGATCTCTCCCAGTGGAATTGGGTAGACACAGAGTAGACCTCTGTCTCTTCTCCCATGTGGGGGTAGATTGGCAATGGAATTTCCCAACTCCCAGCGGAATTGAGTTTTGCTTTGGCCACCATCCAAGGGAACAGGGAAATACCCCTATTTTGTAAAGGGTCCTGCGAGTGGCTATATAATACAAAAAAAAAATAAAAAAAATAAAAAAAAAAATTGCAATTTGGTTTAAAAAAAAAAAAATTCTGAAAGAAAATGGTAGAAAATTTCTAAAACAAAAAGACTGCCAAAAATTTCTGGAATTGCCAGAAAATAATCACCCCTGTATATCTATTATGCTTATGCAAAGGAAGCAAACATAGCTCTTAGTTATGTGGCAATTAAACTTTTATGAAATCAATGAGATGAACCACACAATGGCCCACAAAGAAGACATAACCTGGAACATCTCAGCATATGTTAGCTTCTTTGAAAACATATACTGACATATACAAAATGAACATACAGATGATCTGTAATACAACAGGGGAGAATTTCTTGCACCGATTGTTGTATGATCGCTTTGTATGAGAGCAGCGTACTTAAAATTTCCCCCCATGTGTCTCCAGCTGAGGAAATAGCTATCTACTCACAAACTATTGCATAGTCATATCAGAATCATATGACCACCTACCTAATAATGGGAATAACCACCCTTGGCCCAAATGACAGCGGCAAGGCAGTGTGGCCCTGGAAGGTTGCCCAATGAACACGTGCCCATTCGGACTACAGCAGAGCACAGAGGTTCTGGAGATGATGAGGTTGTGGGTTGGCACGCCGAACCTGTCATTCCAAATAGTACCACAAGTGCTCTATGGGATTGAGGTTGGGCGATTCCGCTGGCCAAGGAAGAACGGAGACATCGCTGTCATGTTCCTGGAACCAGTCACGCACCCCCTTAGTGATGTGGCATGGTGCACTGTCCTGCTGGTAGACACCATCACCACCAGGGGAAACGTCCAACACGAAGGGATGCATGCGGTCAGAGAGGATGGAAAGACAGCCATTGTTGGCATTCAGGGACCCATCCAGTGGTGCCAGCAGTCCCAGGTCATACCAGGAAAACATCCCCCAGACATGCATACTGCCACCTCCGGCCTGTACTTGACAGACGAGCCTGTCCGGGTGTTGGTTCTTGTGTGTCTGAAGCTGTATCTGCCACTGCCCATCACTTCTGTGGAGCAGAAACCTTAATTCGTTGGAGAAGGCAACCTCTTTCCAATCTTCCACTGTCCAATGATGGTAGTCCCATGTGCACTGCAGGCGTCATTGCCAATGGACCTGAGTTAACATGGGCATCTTGATAGCGTTGACTCCGGAGACCCATGTGCAACAGGGTTTGCTCTGTTATCGGGAACACGTACCTGGGTGCCCCAGCATTCATTTGCACGGTCAATTGCTGCACTGTTGCGCATTGATTGCCCTTCACCAGCTGATGGAGGCAACATTCTCCTCTGGGGTCGATGGCCTTTGGGGCTACACAGTTATGATGTTGGGAGATGCTCTGTGTGCCAATGGTACATTCTTGGTGCACCCTTACTACAGCAGCTCACGAACAGCCCACGAAGTCTGCTGTTCCTGAGATGCTTACACCCTTGGTGTGGTAGCCGATGATAATTCCTTTTTGAACGTCCATCAAATCACTACCTTTTCCCATTGTGCTCACACTATGCATTATGGCCGCTTATATCTCCGTGTGGTTAACTTTGTCACGAGCACCTTGTGAGGCGCCTGGGTGGGTACACTGTGATTCTGAGGGAGGTCACATTATTCTGATACGACCGTGTATACACTGATTGCTTTGTACAAGAGCAGCATACTTAAAAATTTTAAATTACGTGCCTCTTACTAGTTTTCATCTACAGAAACTACATTTTAATTCAAACAAGAACATCTGCTAATAATCAAGTGCCAATATTTGCTAAATAACTATCTACTGTACTAAGTTAGACATTTAATACTTCACTGTTCTTAAATGTGCTCCCACCCCAAAAGTTATAACTTTTTAAAATGCTAAAGCATCCACATGTACAAGTTTCAGGATTTTCCATTGTATTACTTTTATGTTCCGAATATAGCATAAAGGTTTGCCTTTACTGTATATTTTTATTGATAAAAGCATGCAATTTTTCCCTTTTTAATTTTAAAAACCATATGAGGACATTAGGGCTTGAAAAATACCATGCCTGAGATACCAGGGGCATGTAAATTATTGGTCTGGGCAGGCAAACAAAAAATCAAGTTGCCCAGTCCGGGCAACAACATTTAAAAATAAAAAACAGTTTGGAACAGAATTTCTTACAACAAGAAAAAGAGAATTGTCGCATGTCACATTTCATTTCACTGGTAATCACTAGAAGTTGTGTTATTGCTATGAAGTGTCAAGGACAGAAGAACATCAGTTATTTAATTATATTATGTCTTAGATCCAGAAATTGGAACCATATGTATAATAGTTTTGCTCCAAATGTTGCTTATAGTCAGAGACGGGATGTATGCACCTAATGGAATTAGCCTCTGATGTTTAGCGACAAAGAGCGAAAACTTTAATGAAAGAAAAATGGCAGAATCACTAAATTTCTCAAATACCAATTTTGTCATCTTAAACTTGATATACAAGCTTTTGTGCAATGAACATTTTGAATATAGACCCTTATAACAGAAAAACATGTAAAACATTTATAAATGAAAAACAAGTAAAAAAATGTTCATCATATTTTGTTAACTTAAAAAAAAAGGAAGGGGGGGGGAGGGGGTCTAATTTGTTGTCTTTTTAAAAGATAAATTTTTCTGTCTATCTAGCTTCTGCTACCTGGGCAGGTAAATCTTTTCTGCACATGCCCAGCTGGGCATGTAACTTTTCAGACATTTTTCAAGCCTTGGGACATGTTTCTCCAGAGTTACAAAGCTGATATTGGAGATCTTTAATTTTGGAACCTATACTGCAGATGAAGGGGAACTCTTTACAAGTCAGTCTTGCAGCGTCAGAAAAACATATCAGTATAGTTTGTTTTTTTTTAACTGAAAAAAAAAAAACCCCATCCCTTTTTCATCAATAACAACATATATAATAACAAACTGTTGACAATATTATTCATAATACCATAATAATAACAATAATAGTAAATTGGGAAATCCTTGATCTCATAGATGTTTCAACATATTGAAAAGTTATAATTTATCTACCGATTTCTTTAAATTAACTACCACAATTGCAAAACCAGTTGTTCATGTTTATGTGATCATACTATACACATAGTCAGGAACAGATTTTCAATACCATTTCCATCATCTCATTGCACAGATAATGTTAAACTTGGTCCATAAAGTCATGCAAGAGATGATAGAGGATTTAAAGCTACTTACATTGCATTGTCAAGGGTGCAAGCTATTCCTGCACATAGACATTGAAAAAAATTATTCAGGTTTCCAGATAATTAACTGTTTATGTTTAAAAAAGGGAGAGAGATGATAAAAATGGCAAACTTATAAATCAACTTTCATTGAAAGAATGTGCATAAAGCTGGCACATTGTATCCTTTCTAAAAATGTACTATTCATCTTCCCAAAGTACATCCAGCTGCCCATTAACTTTCCCCTGAGAACTAATTTATGATCCAATAATTACTTTTTATAATAACATCAAAATTACTATGGTTCAATGAATGCGCACAAAGTTACTCTGTGAGAAGAGAAACAATACATAAAACTCTTCTTTCTTTCTTGCATTTCTATAGTTCAATTAATGTGCACAAGGTTACTCCATGGGAACAGAATAGATGCAAAAAGCTCTTCTGTCTACCCCACGTGATTACATAAACTTCATTGGAACAGTGAGGAGATCAAATACAAGACATTATTATTCAATCAACAACAAATACAAGCATTCAACTTACGGAAGGAGACTACTTGATTGTTGAAAACCATTACTGTTTTCATCTACCACAGTTGAACTAGCACAATTTTCACTAATGAGGTCAACACCACCCTAGCAATGAAAAGGTAGATATCCTTTATTTCACAAAACCAAGATCAGTAACATATAAAAAAGCTCAAAAGTCAACACAATAAGTTAGCAGAGTTATTATAAATAAAAAATTATCTGCACACACTTGATACAAGTGCTTATTAACTAAATGACAACAGAAGCCTAAAAATGTACAAAATCATGATAAAGATTTCATTAAAATGTTAACACATCAAAAGGGAGTGATTTGCCAGAGACAAGAAGATTTGTAAAGGAACAAAAGAGATGAAGACAGTTTGTAACTATTGAGTATTAAATTTTTATTTTGTTATTGTGTGATTCCTCATTAATCTGAACACCTATTTTTGGATACACAGATGTGATACAATAATAAAAGAGTGAGATCAATAACAAGTTCTAATTGAAAGCTGAAGCCGTGAGACATTTATTGTTGAACACTGATGCCATAAAAGAAGTCCTTTTGTGGCTTCAGTTGCAGCAACTAGTATTTTCAAAGATGATTTATTCTATGCATAGTCATTGATGTGGGGGAAGGGGATAAAACAAGAGATCTAGAAACTTTGAAGTGTAGCAATACAACAGAACACATGTAACAGGAGTCAAAAGTAATACCACGAATAATACTTTGTTTTGAGCCTCAGTTCCAAAGGCATATTATTTTCCTCCTTTCATTGACTGAAAATCATGTATGCAATAGCAAGTTTTTCTGCTTTTGATGCTCTGGAAACACTAGCACACAGAAATGAAGATTTGAACTGGGGCGATCTATGAACAATGAAAGTGCTGTTTTGCTGTAGAACTTTGAGAGGGGGGGGGGACGGCCCAGATTTGAATTATTTATTTATTTATTTGACCTATAAGTGGAAATACCTGGCATTGCCTGGGTTTAACAAAAAATGCATGAATCAGATTCTGGTTCAGCATTTACCAATATCAATTCACCACACCCATGACAAATTTATGAATAGGATATATTACACGGAAGTTTTTAAATGAAATGTGTTCCAGGACAAAAATTAAAGGATTAAAAAAAATCTATACTTGTGCCAGGACAGTTGGCTTAAACCAGCAGTCTTTACTGACTGTGAATGTACGAAATTTGAAATATTTGAAACATCTACATTTTTCATCGTGTTGTGATCAGCATAACGTACCACAAGTTTATCTGAAGAACCTCTGGGTCAATGATGTTGAGTGTTATTTTATTTGAAACAAAGATGAAGAGGTTTTCCATTTTTATCGACTCAGGATCAACCAGCATACAGCTGGCCATGGGAAAAGCATGAATTTTACTGGCCGAGTCCAATAACTTCTAATGATTAAACCTGTATCTTGTTGACACTTATGGCAAAACTGAGAACAACAGGAAACAGTAGGCATTCAAACTAAAAGGGCAGATGGGATGATGGGAATGCTTGGAATAAAATTATAGTCACCTGCAGCATGGCCAGTCATGACAATAGCTCCAACGACGTTTGACATGAGGATAGTCAGTTGTGTTCCATTGCAGAGTGCAGGGAAATCCGGATTTTATCATGATAAAATAATAAAACCTCAAGATGATGAGGGAGAATGTGCAAAAAGAGGAATAGCAATAATAAACTTTGAAAAATGAAATGTGAAAAAATTCACATATTTCCCTTTCATTTCATGTATTTAATCTACATTTCATTGAAATACATTTTCTCTCATAAAAATCACAGATAAAAACAGACGTCAAACAAGGTGAATTGACATTAGTATGATTTTTAAATTTACAGTAACAGCTCTGCTAATCAAGGCAAGCAGACTTTCTGAATAGCCACTGATGCATTACTAAATGAGGATCATCCAATTTTATTTCTGCATTAAGAGCACAGCTAGATTTTCTTTCAGCACATAGTGAATTCTCTCTCTTGACACAGCTAACACACACTGCCTTCATGGGCTAAAAATCAATTATATAGCATCCAAAAGTTATACTCTACTCCATTGAAGCAGTGAACTAGGAACAGCAGATTGAAATATGACATCTACATCAATTTTATATCACTGATTCATTTGTAAGCTGAGTCAAATTGATGCTTACTAAGAATCAAGCATGTCGATTTCAAACAACTGCTTCATTAGTCAACTGAGGCAAAAAGATACACGCTATACGAAGGATGGTACTTTCACCTTAGTACAGACAAAAATATATTGGGGATAGCAAAACATATGGAGTAAATAATGAAAGAAAATGAAGGGGAGCAACTCGGAAAATCAAAGACGAAAGAGCTGATGAAACCAAACAGGAATGCAAAAATACACTGCTTCAGGAAAATATATAACATAAATCTAAAACAATATAATTTCCTGTCTGAATGTCTGTCCCATTGTTGTGGTGCAGTGGGAAGTCATCACCATAGAAACCAGTGATGTCGCTTTGGCCATAAGCGCTTGGGGCGAGATTCAACAAGTTGCCCCCTCACCCCCTTTTAGACAAAGACAATCCTAAGTTTTAAGTTCATGATACAATGTAACAAAGGAACATAAAATAACAAACATTTAAAAGTGTTATGCAAAATTAAACAGCCGCCCCGGTGGCGCTGGCCTCTGAGCATTCGTCTGTAAGGGGTCCGGGTTCGAATCCCGGTCAGGCATGGATGTTGTGTTTGTCTTACGGCACTGGCTCTCTTCCTTCCCCGAAACCAGTGACCCTAAATTAGGGACGGGCAACTGCTTATAGCCCATTGAGTTGCTCACGGTGGTCGTTAAACCTCCAATCAAAAAAAAAAAAAAAATTAAACAGGCTAAACAATATTGGTGATCGACGATTACCTCCCGACAGTCTCGCGCATGTGCGATTCTCCCTCTAGATTGGAAAACTATTCGTAAAAAGCCGACAACAATGGGTAATTCTGCTATTCAAATACATTGGAGAAGGGAAATGATGCCCCTAACCATTTTATCCCACCCCAGGCTTTACATCCTACTACATTTCTCTTGTTACTAAATAATTTGACCCCCATTTTGCCACCCTTTATTCTGGATGTCTTGGAATTCGTTATTGGCGGGCATTAAGACAGCCGAAGCCCTCTGGTACTTTTGTTGCTATTCACCACAGCTACCACACTGTCACGTGAGAAAGAAAGGGGATGCAACGGCTCTGCTGAGATCGCCGAAACTACCCTGATCACTGTGACACCAGCATCTGCGATTGTTTTCTTTGGCGGCTTGCCAATAACATGATGCTGCCATGTCACCCCAGCCATGGGTGATGGCAGATACGTAATCTGAAACCGAATTCAGATGTAACCTGAATATGATCCAGAACCCTTCAGGAAGACCTCCACCCAAGGCACACTATTCTCTTAGGCACATGCCTCTTGAGTTGGCCATGCCTTAATAAATAAATCCAAATCCACTTTAAAAGTGAATGTTTTGGAAGAATGAATTCAAACTAAGAATTTGAGCACTAACTATTTTCTAGAATATTTTTGCATAAAATTTATTAGAAAAGCCAGGAAATCTGAAAATAAGAATATTTTTACGTTCTCAGCTCGACTCGTGGCGTCCCCTGGCTCGTGGCAAAGACCCTGATCGCAACAACCAAGAAATAAATAATTGTGACGTCGTGCTTAGCTTTTCAATCATGTGACCTCATCACCTACACGTGCACTGCCACACATGTACCACTTTGTTTTGTTGTCATAGCAACAAAGGTCGATTTTTCACTGCTGCTGGTGTGATGTCATCTAATCCAAATCATTCTGACATGACGTCAGATACATTATGTCACACGATCAACTCTTTAGAAACAGGAAAAACGTTATGCCAGGAATTTTGATTCTACTTTGTTATTCATGAACCACATACAGAATTTCTTATTTAGAATCCTAACATACGAAATTTAATTTTAAGATTCCCCTTGCAAACCTAAAATGATTATCTCAGGTTGCCAAACCAGTTTCTTTTCTCATTTAAATCTAAAAAATGAGAGTTCGAATACAATAGGTAACAGAGCACAACTATTTTTTTTATTTTTTTTTATTTGCAGAATATAACCAGATATTCTTTTATTTATATTTGTAGAAGAAATTAAAAAGAAAGAAAAAGGAAAACAAAGATACTGTTTGTTTTTCTGCACATGAACTACTATAACATTTTACCATTTGCAACTGTGCAATTCCAAGTTTCTGAAAATGCTTTCAGGATTTTGACATTTTTTTGCTATCTGGCAACAGCAGAGACAAGTGAATGTAGTTGTTTGCCATCTGTGTGAACTTTTGTTTTTTTACAATACATGAAACAATGCGCTTTGCGGCCACTACGCATTTTTTGAAGGGTTTTGAAGGATGGGAACCACTGACAAGGCTTGCTTTCTAATGTATTCATAAAACAAAAAAATCCTGAGATATATTGCTACTGGCTGCTACTTGTTTTCAATATTTTATCAGCTGCCTATAGAAGCATCTAACGTGCGGTAAATGAACATTGGGAAAATGTGGGCGCTGGCCTGTTTTAATTGTCAACTCCCTGCCTCAACCAATATAATTTTTTGTTGTTGTTGTAATGTTCATGAAACATACTTTCACATTTGAATATCACAAACAAAAAGAATACCTGGTTATTAAAAAATTACTCATCTTATTTTCCCCCGTCATTATTGATAGGCTTTCACCTAGTATAAACATAAATACATTGCTTTCAGGAACGTAGCCAGCATGTTACTGTGGTGCATCAAGTATGCTTGCAGTTCAGTTCACTATTTCAGTTATTGGTCATTGGGCTTTATATTGACGGTATTTTTGATGTTTTAATGTTGTCCTTACAGAGAGAAACAATCTGCACTATGCATTGAATTTTGGAGAATGGAGAAATATGGGCACCTTGTTTTAAAAAGTACTCTAAAAGTCCATAAAAAAAAGTAGGAACAATGAACTACAAACAGCAAAACTAAGACTGATTATGTGTGAATCACATCAAATTAGCACTGCTTATACAAATCCTAAACAAAAAAACTAAGACTGACTATCCGTGAACCACATCAAATTAGCATTGCAAATACAAATCCTAAAAAATAAAAAAGACTTGAGCTTGGGAGTAACTTTAAAAACCCCATCCTGGCTGGTTGCATCTCCACCCAGGTCCTCATTAGCCATGGCTAAAAGTTGCTGTGAACATTTCATTCTGTGTCACACTTCTGCAAAGGTAAGAGAAAAAATGGAATCCATTTGGCTGCTATTTTACCTGCTACTGGTTGTTGTGTGAATGATATTTACCATAGAATCAACACTGATTTTTACTTAATTAAGCCAATTCTCAAAATGTTATGCATCAATTTTCCAAGGTTAGTGCCTGAACTTTTAATTACTGTCTCCTCTGTCACAGCAATCATTGGTTGGACAGGACTTTCTTCACTGTGAAGGCTCACTTATCCACGTTTGAACTTCCTGTACCAACCCACTACAACATTATAGGATGGGCACTCAGCCCCACATATCACTCATTTCCTTAAGAATAAGCTTCATAGTTTTCTACTCAAGCTTGTCTATACTTAAACCTTCCTTAGCTCCTCCACCTGTAACAAGAAAATAAGTCATCACAATCTTACCATAATTTGAGCTAAGACTACATAGGTTACGAACTACATACTGTAAAAAAAAACATTGCATCATTGCTTCTTTTTTTTTTTTTACCAAAACATGAATCTTCATTGAATGACTCTCATGTTTCTTCAAGAAATACACAGTAGTCACATTATTGTAACCACCACCTACTTTTGACGTAACAGCACGTAGCCAATTGAAAGAAGACATGTGTCATGAGCTGGCTTGGAGGGTATATAAGGTGTGCTGTGGGCATTCTGAAAACACATCACTTGTTGCTATCATGGATAAAAGGAGTGATTTATCAGATTTGCAAAAAGGGATGATTATCAGCTTTCGGGCCAAGGGTGGCAGTATTTCTGAAACAGCGCAGTTTGCGAACTGCAGTTTGTGTGCTGCTGTGGTTAAAGTGTAACGTGATTGGAGAAATGGCACCATTGCGAATAAGTGACGTGGAAACTGCCAAGCACCACGTGCCATTGATGTGAGAGGTGAACGTCAGCTTTGAAGGTGCGCGAGGGCCGATCGACACGCTACAGTGGAACAACTCATTGGCTGAATGAACCAGGGGGCTATTGGAAGTGTCTAAAATGGCAGTTCAGTGAACCCTGCTGCGTATGGGGCTCCAATGCAAACAGATGGTCACTGCAGCTATGCTAAAGAAGGTGCATCGGCAGAAAAGGCTTACATTTGCACAGCAGTATCGGAATCGGACCTCCACTGATTGGCAAAGGATTGCCTTCTCTGATGAGTCACGTTTTCTGCTTTATCACACGGATGGACGTCGGCGTGTAAGGCGAGAAACATTGGAGAACAAACACTCTTCAACAATTGCTGGAAAAACACAAGTTGGTGGGGGCAGCATTATGGTATGGGGAATGTTTTCGTGACATTCTCTTGGTCTACTCATACCTGTGGAAGGCACTATGGACCAAATTCATTATGAATTCATCCTTGCAGACCACATACACCCATACAGGCTGATTGTCTTCCCTGGAGCAGATGGAATCTAACAGCATGACAATGCGATGTGTCACACAGCTAGAAATGCCAGAGAGTGGTTGAAAGAGCACAATGGAGAGTTCAAAGTACTTCCCTGGACTCCTAATTCTCCAGACTTAAACCCAATTGAGCACCTACGGGACCACCCTGATTGTGTTGTTTGCTCTATGGATCCTCCACCATGCACCCTCCAGCAGCTGTCAGATGCACTGCAGTCAGCATGGCTCCACATACCTGTGAACACCTTCCAGCACCTTATTGAGTCACTCCTAGCCTGTCTAGCTGCACACGCAGGTTACTCTGGATATTAGCTGTTGGTCACAATAATGTGACTCAACCCTGTATGTCTCACTGGTAAACAATGATCAACTCTGTATGACGTTAGTTTTCAACTGAAGAGCTCTTGATAGCTTTACTCTTGAAATTTATAAACCACATAAAACTGAGCCTTACTTCTGTGGCAACAGCAGTGCAATTCAGATTTGTATCTGCTCTTGACACTTCCAGTGGATCTTTTGGATGTTTCTTTTGTTCTTCACCACAGCTTAATTTACAAGTTTGTGCTAAGACATCAGGCTGAAACAAAAAAAGGCATTCAAAAACCATTTACTTGCAACAGATTCAAAAGCAGTGAATTTCTCTTTTAAATCAGAAAGAATGAAAAATACTGATCATCTCATTTATTGAAATATTATAATCTTAAAACACTGAAATTTGCAATAATGAAAACATTTCAAAATCTAAAAGAATGACAACACCATCTCATATCATAATTGTGACAAAACACAAATGGAATATGTCAAGCAACTTAAGAACAAATTTACAGTTCCTGCACAACACTGACCGAGAAGGGAAATCACATGCAAGCAATGTTAAGAATGAGATCATCATCAGCACTATCACATTTTTTTGGAAATTTCTGTTGCTTTGCCTTTGGGTTTACCATACAATCCTTTGTAAAGGCTTCATCGACATAGATGTCTAAATCGCATTTCAGTGTTAAGAATTGCAAATAAATCTTCTACTGGCCCAGCGGACCACTAGAATTTGCAAACCACTGGTCCAACAAAATGCCCACTAGTCCGTAAAAATAAAAACTTAAAGACATTTACAATATATGTAGAAAATAATGTATCATTTTAATGGAATTATCTCCAGTATTTGTTTTGAAACCTATCATTAGTTTGCTGCCTAAAAAGGAAACCATACAGCAAGGTAAAACAAATAGAAATTCATTTAACTTGTGACAAATTAGAAAAAAAGAAAAAAGAAAAAAAGAAAAATTTACTGGCCATCCAGGCAAGTAAAATCAATAGTTCAGTGTTCCGACTGAAGTTTTACTGGCCAATGGCCAACGGACCACCGAGTAATTCAAACGCTGCATTCTATTTGCAAATTTCAAGTACAGCATTGGAAATCTGATAAATTTTTATGGAAGTTTACAGGACATGAATGTGCTTTTTCACTGATGCATTCATCTGTTGTAAAAATATTACTGCTGCACTTGAATGAATGATTTTTGTTTCCCTCTTCTGCCCTTCTGACGTGGAAAAGAACTAACCTTGTCAAATAAAACCTGCACCTGGAACATGGTTCAAAGAAAAATGCAACTGGAGAACTATTAGAGCATTTGTAAGTACAAACAAGTAACTGATCAAGTTAAAACAGACTTTGATATGATAGTCTGACTGATTTACAACAGGAAAAATGTGAACAGCTTATATTCTGTCCACAGAGTGGTTGTGGATTTTGTTCTGTCAAAAAGATACTAACTGAAAAATTTCCCCATCTTCCATTAATTCCATTATCTGTCCAGAAGGTTATGTGTTGTCCTTTCCCCTACAAAAACAGGAGCAACCTTCCATGCTGCCTTTTGCTGAGAACTCTATCCTGAATTATAAAGATACAAGGGGTGTCCAATAAGTATCCGGATTTTTATTCGTATTGATACAAAATCGTGTGTATGATCGTATGTATGCGTGAAACTATTACAACTACTTTCAGTGATGCGGCACGATACTAATGTTAGCTGGCACTGTCGATCAAAATCAATGACGGTTACGTTAAGTGTTCAGTTCGAGCAGCAGGGAAATTTTAAATGAAAGACGGCATAAAGGCCGTGGACATTACGAGAAGACTTCGGACAGTGTATGGTGATGCAGCTATGTCTCGTCCCAATGTTTATGAATAGGTTACGAAGTTCAAAGCTTGCCACGTGAGCCTTGAAGATGAGGCACGGTCATGTAAGCCTAACACGGGGTGACTGCTGAAACGATTAAACAGGTTGGTGACTCGATTAAAGGTGACAGACGCATTCGTGTTCGGGATATTGCCATGTAATTGGATACCAGTAAAGATTCCACTGGACGAATTATTCACGAACATCTAAACTACAGGAAGTTCTATGCCAGTTGGATACCTCAAACGCTTACAGCAGTGCATAAATGCCAAATGCTAAATATTTGCAATGAACTGGTACAGCACCATGATGAAAAGAATAATGCATTCCTGGGATGTATAATCATGGGCGACGAAATGAGGATTTATCAGTTTGAACCAGAGGCAAAATGGCAAAGTATGCAATGGCGTCATCCGAATTTGCCCCTATCAAAAAAGTTCAAAGTTGGTTTGTCAGCGTCCAAGGTCATTATTACTGTCTTCAGGGACAAACATGGTATCCTTCTGATCGAGTACTTGGCAAAAAAATGAAACAATAAATGTGAAGGCCTATGCGAAAAACAATCAAGTGTTGCTTCAGCATGATAACACTCACCCACATATTGCTCAACCAGTGCAAGCAGAAATCACAAAACAGGGGTGGACCGTTCTTCTGCCCCCTGCTTACAGTCCGGACTTGGCACCTTCCGATTTTCATGTTTTAATTCACTTGAAGGATAGTTAGTCTTCATGGCCACCACTATGATAGCACGGATAATCTGTGAGCGGCTGTTTGTCAATGGACTCACAACAACCCTGCTGATTTCTTTACTACCGGAGTGAATCGACTTGCTGATCAGTGGAGAAAATGCATTGTGCTGAACAGCGAATACGTCGAAAAGTGGCTGACTGTTCATACCACTGTATTACATATGTGAGTATCATATTTATGCATCCAGATTTTTTTTATTTCTCTCCTGTAATTGATGGGAATAAAAATCTGGATACTTATCAGACACCCCTCGTACATGCTGCTCCACATTTCTGCGAGCTTCAGCTAACCTGCCTCTAGCTGTGGCCCACCATCATAAGGCATATATGATATCAGACTCGAATTAAATTAAGACTGTGGTCCTCATGGTGTCCTGTACTGTTCTGAACCAGTTGGAATGGCCAACTTCATGAGCTATTCCAACAGTTATTTTTAAGAGAAGTTTTTCAACAAGCTGAAACTTACTTATGGTCAACATGTTCCACAGAAAGAGATGGCTCACCCTGTCTCTCAATCTAAAACTCTGTGGCTCTGATAGATATTTTGCTCATAGTTATGCACAAGGCAAATGACAAGCAGGTTCATTGTTATCTGGTTTGACAAAACTCAAGTTGTGGAACTTGATATTCAGGTTTGGAAATGAAACCCAAATAAATTCTGATCACATGGTTTTTTTCTGTATGACTGGAGCATCATCACTCATCATCTTTATGATCTAGCTTTCTTTCAGGCAATATGTGTATTTATTGAAAGAACATGCTCTCAAGTATTTTTCTTAATTCTGGCAAATCTCAGGCATCAGTATGGTAACTTACTCTTTCTTCTGCATATCAATGACCCAATTTCCAGTATACCCATACAGCACAAAAAGGTTTCAGATATGTATCAGTAATGTTACAATCTCTCATTTTTGTTACACTGTTAGAGATATCTTACAATTACGTTTCAGCAACATCTATTTTGGAACATAACTCTTTGTACATTACGGTTACATTAAAAATAGCATTCACCAATACTACTGCTTTATAGTTTCCATTGTACATAATTGTTACCTTGATGTTACATTCTGGCGATATTTAAGATGTTTGATTTGGCAACAATGTAGATGCACATGCGCATTTATGCCATTTCATCGAAGCACTCTTGTAGTCGTTCCACGTGCTATTGGGATATTCTTTGGTGATACTGTCGTACTTGAGTTAGCTGGGTGTAGGAGAACTGGCCACAAAAAATTTAACGGGCCGTATAAAAATTGCATTTTTGACTGCTTCGTGTCCATGACCCCCAGAAGTTTCCATAATTTCGTCTTTTCTGAATTGCGATTATTAATGTAATTCTTCATAAAAAAAATTTGTGATCTACAGTACAACTCAACAAAAGATTTCAGGGTTTACAAACTACAAGTTTGCAAATTATCTGAGGGCATGTGCTGACTCAGGAAAACTCTCAGGGGGTGGGGGTGGAAACACCAAAAGTATAAAATAGAAAGAATTTCTGGTCCGATCAGGAAATTTTCAGCATTTACAAGCTATAACTCGACATATTACTGAGGGCCTGTGCTTACTCAGCAAATCTGCAGGGGGGTACCTAAAATATATTTCTGGTTGTAAATGCTGAAAATCTCCCGATCGGACGAGAAATTCTTTATATTCTACACTTTTGTTAATTAATCATGAAGAAATTTAAGTCATCCTACAGAAAAATAAAATGATCTATGGAAAAAATAACGCATTTCTATTAAACAACGTATTCACAAAGCACTGGTCTTCTCGTTAGTTCCTATAGAATGCTGTAATCGCAAGGCGTCCCATGTTCGAGTGGGATAATGCATCTGCCTAGAAACCCGCTGGACAGGAGTTCGAACCTGGCGTGACTTCAAGGACTTGTATTTCCTTGGAAAGAAAATTTCTCTAACGTCGTGATGTCACACCATAAAATTTCCTGATGGGGAAAAACAAAAAGCCGTACAAAATATTTCGGTGAGACCATGTGGGGAGGTAAAAAAAAAAAAAAAAATAATTGGTGAGCAAAATATGTTCGGTAGGACCACGTGGAAAAACAATGGCTGTGACTGACATCATGATTGACCAGGAATCGACCACATGCGTCCTTGAGGCACCATATGGATGGGTTCCTTTTTACAGAAACCCCTATTATCACGTAACAGTAATGTAACGAAGTTACAAATATCTTTCAAACACTTAACAGTAACATGAAGTTGGTATCTTGAAGTTACAAAGATCTTTCACTGTAACGTATCAGTTATGTTTCAAAGTTATGTAACATTTGCGGACATTTTGACATAACCGTAAGGTTTCTGAAACATTACTGTTACACTGCGCAACGTATCTGAAAAGTCTCAATGTTTCAGTGTTACATACCTGTAACATATACGGAATATTCTGTGCTGTGTGGGTAGTTTCCATACTGTTCAGTTTTACTGATGATAGAATTTTTAAAGCTTCTTATGTCTCAGACTGTTCACATATGGCAGTAGATAACACCAGCAACCACACTACAGTACTGCCTCCCCTTAAAGACATGATATTGAGGTACTGCTATCAGAGTAATGACAGCCGTGCGGAATATAACTCTTGAAGAGACAACTTTGCTGCAAAGCTGCAAAAGATCAAAATTTCCTTCCAATTTCCATGTCAGGTGATCCACTGACAGGGAGTACCTCTCCGACTGTTCTAGGTCTGAATATTTTTCCCAACTTAATAGTGTACAGCCACATTTCTTGCATAGTTAAATATACTTCAAGAAAGGTAAGATTTTCCATTTGGGACAGATGATATTGTTCCTTTAAGCAACTTTTGACACTAGATAAAATACAACTCTGTCCAACCCTAGACTAATATTCTTATACTTCATGTGGTGCATCAAAATCAATTTCAAAATTTCTTGATGCAAGGAAGAAATAAGCAGCTTGGAGCCCAGCTATAATTGATTCTGTTCAATTACTTCCCCATGAGCTGAGAGTCGTAACTCATCATATCCTTTTACCAGTGTCACCAGAGGCATTGTTCTCAATAATCACTAGCATTTATTCAGGGCTCAAACTGATTTTTGAAAGTCTATTTAAGGAGATTTCCAAGAGCTGATGACATCAGAACTTTTATAAATACTCTTTAAAATAAAAGTTTAATTTCCCTGAAAATGCATGATTTTCCATTACTCAGTCCCTTCTCACTATATTAAAGGGCAAAAAGACAAAGCATTTTTCCTTCTGTTTACAAAAAACAAAAAAGGAAAAAAAGTTCAAAATCAGAGCTTCAACTCTTTGTCGCTGCCTTTCGTTACCCGTCTTCCCTGCACAGTGATCCCGCAGTAGTGTTTTTGAACATTAATTTTTCTTTACACATACAAGAAAAAAAGCCTTCTTTGCCCCTTGTTATATGAAACAGTGACTAGAGAATGGAAAAACAAACATTTTAAGTGAAATTAAATATAAAAAAATAGGCAATGTGTTTTTCACGCCGCAGCGAAAATTTTATTGCTCATGGCAAGGACACAGATTCCACCACAGGAAGATTAAGTACCAACTGTAAAATTTAAGTTTGCATAAGTGTTTGCTCTATCAATTGGTTTTGAAGAGACTTAGGAAAATTTCAAACAGGAAAATTACCATGTAGCACAACAACTGATTCTGTCCTTTCAGGAAAACTCTTTAGGCACAACATTCAATACAGAATTGTCTTCAGTAATAAATGCTAAGGATCTATTAAATTATCATTAGATTTTTGAAAAACACTGATTTTCAAAATTCATTAGGAGATTTTCATGATGGATTACAGTTAGATGACAGGGCATTTTAAACACCATTGGTGAATTAAGTGCAATAAAAATTATATGTATTCATATTGCTGTTTAAATCATGCTATTTTTAGCTCAGGACAAAAAAAAAAAAAAAGATTAAGTTTTAATTTCAGCTATAACCAAGTGCTGATATTTTCTTTAACTTTCTTCTTTTACTCATTTAAGAAGGGGGGGGAGGGATGCTCTAGATGAATTACAACAGTATACAAATTATGCACAGTAGATAGACCTTGGCTAAACTGAACTTTCAGCAATACAAGTACCTGAATACTGACTTCAGGGGGTGTAGAACACTCTCCACTGTCTAAAAGTGGTCTCTGAGAAGCTGACCTCTGACATGTTAATTCCTTAAATAAAACTTCTGCTACACTTTTCAGAAGATCAGATTCACATTCGCTTACCCTAAAATACACATAAAACACAACAATATACTAGTGATAAAAAAAAAAAAAAGGTGCAAGTTATATAATAGAGTACTAAACATTTAATCAAACTGTTTTAGTAACCATCACATAAAATATTTCAACAGCAGTAAAAAGCACATCTTTATTATTTGATTTTTGTTTTCATAAAAATGAACACTTCAAACAATTTTAGCATTCTTGAAGTATAAAAAACAACAACGACAAAAAAAAAAAAAAAATGCCTATTTTATGGTTAACTTCTGAAATCAAAATTTCATATAACATTTACTTATTTACTAGTAGAGAAGTCCCCAGTGCTGCCCAGATTTAACAAAAAATATAAATCAGCTTCCAGGCCAGCATTTTGCAAGCTTTCCTGAATTTATGAATAGGATATATTGCAATGAAACATTTTAATTGAAATGAGCAGTGGCACACCGAGGATTTCTTTATGGGGGTGGCCCACAATATTGAAGATGCAAGTAAAAATACCCTGGGGTAAACATGTCCCAAGATATATTGAGTATCTTCAATCATTTGAAGAATTCTTAGCAGTTCACTTTTGGCACGTTATATTCTGGACGTCAGAAAGTTGAAATTTTTTTCGTATTTGAGACATATTACTATAAAAAGAAAGGAATAAAAAGGCTCTACTCACAATGTTTTTTTCTTGGTGGTCCTCTTCACTCTATTGTCTTCAATTTTTGACGTTAAAATATCTTGGTTCATGCCTAAAAAGGTGATTATGATTTACAAAACGAAGTCTTGGCTAAAAATCAATGGAACTGACGAAATTTTTTGTTAACCCTTATTATCAAACGAAAAATTACTTAGGTGAGCATTCAAGCCTTAAGAAAACAAAGAAAAATTCAGGTTAGAAAACCCAAAGAAACAGATAAAAAGTTAAAAATCTTAAAACCTTGGGACCGCTGTCTTTCAACCTTTCAAACATTTCCGGCCGTCCTCCTTGTGCTGTGTCGCAAAGGACACTCCCACTAGGGTGGAACTTACACGTGTTTCGGGCACTCACGCCCATCTTCAGAGCCAGCATAGATTGCAAATGGCTGTCACCTGCAATTCTTTGGAGTTTTCTTCACTCAGTCCCTCCTCTCCTCTCGCCGTTGATTCGTTGGCGAAGTTACTTATTTTTTCGTTCGTATATATTTGGTGGTGTCCTCTGGTGTCATTATTGGGAAATACATTATATTCTATTTTTTCTCGTCGGTAATACATTTTCTTCATTGCACATGTAATTCATTGGGTTGATTAATGTTGCAATTAGTACTTTCCGTTTTTTCAACAATTACTGATTCTGCGATTCTAATCTATTTCTCAGTTCTGTGCGATTTCAGGTGTTTGATGTTTTCAAATTCTGGTTCTGTATTATTTTCTATACAATATTGCACCAATGCGTTTTTTTTTTATCCCTTTTATTCCAGTTCGTTATGTGTTGGTTCAGCCTGGTTTTTAATTGGTTTTTAGTACTTCCTAGTTTATTTTTTTATCAGTATTTTTAGTCATTTTTACTGGTATACAATATAGGCCTGATTTTTCCAATATTTGTACTTGATCTTTATTTTTTATCACCATATCTCTTTGTGTCTTTACAGATATTCCAATGTTTTTTTGGTGATTTTTACAAATTCGTTCTATGGTATGAGATAGTCCTTTAATATATGGGAAACTTCCACAATATTTATTTTCTTCCTTTTTTGGTCTTTGTACTTTATGCTTGATGTCATATATAATTTTCTGGGATAATTTTCTATTACATCCAAAGTTTTTTATCATTCTGTTAATCCATATTAGCTCTTCCTCTTTGTATTTATTGCTGCTGGAATGAGTGAATGCTCTTTTTATTAAGTTTCTGATTGCAGCTGTTTTATGTGCCCATGGGTGGTTAAACAGCTGCAATCAGAAACTTAATTAAAAGAGCATTCACTCATTCCAGCAGCAATAAATACAAAGAGGAAGAGCTAATATGGATTAACTGAATGATAAAAAACTTTGGATATAATAGAAAATTATCCCAGAAAATTATATATAACATCGAGCATAAAGTACAAAGACCAAAAAGGAAGAAATTAAATATTGTGGAAGTTTCCCATATATTAAAAGACTATCTCATATACCATAGAACAAATTTGTAAAAATCACAAAAAAAAAACAAAAAAAACAACAACATTGGAATATCTGTAAAGACACAAAGAGATATGGTGATAAAAAATAAAGATCAAGTACAAATATTGGAAAAATCAGGCATATATTGTATACCAGTAAAAATGACTAACAATACTGATAAAAAAAATAAACTATATAGGAAGTACTAAAAACCAATTAAAAACCAGGCTGAACCAACACATAACGAACTGGAATAAAAGGGATAAAAAAACGCATTGGTGCAATATTGTATAGAAAATAATACAGAACCAGAATTTGAAAACATCAAACACCTGAAATCCCACAGAACCGAGAAAGAGATTAGAATCGCAGAATCGGTAATTATTGAAAAAACTGAAAGTACTAATTGCAACATTAATCAACCCAATGAATTACATGTGCAATGAAGAAAATGTATTACCGACGAGAAAAAAAAAAAAATAGAATATAATGTATTTCCCAATAATGACACCAGAGGACACCACCAAATATATACGAACGAAAAATAAGTAACTTCACCAACGAATCAACGGCGAGAGGGGAGGAGGGACTGATTGAAGAAAACTCTAAAGAATTGCAGGTGACAGCCATTTGCAATCTATGCTGGCTCTGAAGATGGGCGTGAGTGCCCGAAACACGTGTAAGTTCCACCCTAGTGGGAGTGTCCTTTGCGACACAGCACAAGGAGGACGGCCGGAAATGTTTGAAAGGTTGAAAGACAGCGGTCCCAAGGTTTTAAGATTTTTAACTTTTTATCTGTTTCTTTGGGTTTTCTAACCTGAATTTTTCTTTGTTTTCTTAAGGCTTGAATGCTCACCTAAGTAATTTTTCGTTTGATAATTAGGGTTAACAAAAAATTTCGTCAGTTCCATTGATTTTTAGCCAAGACTTCATTTTGTAAATCATAATCACCTTTTAGGCATGAACCAAGATATTTTAACGTCAAAAATTGAAGACAATAGAGTGAAGAGGACCACCAAGAAAAACATTGTGAGTAGAGCCTTTCTATTCCTTTCTTTTTATAGTAATATCATGTCTCAAATACGAAAAAAAAATTTCAACTTTCTGACGTCCAGAATATAACGTGGCAAAAGTGAACTGCTAAGAATTCTTCAAATGATTGAAGATACTCAATATATTTACATGCACACGTTGTTAATTTAAAATTTGTTTCCCATCATGGGAAATAAATAATATGGATGTCCCAAGATATTGGGAAGCAATAAAAATTTGTTTGCCATATTAAAGTGTGTTTCCAATAACTTGTAAAATATATATATACAGTGAAACGTGTGTTGAAGGTCACTTGCATTCCACAGTCACCTGCCAGTGGGGGCAATTTCGTGTTGACAGATGTTGTTACCAATAGAAACAATGCATAACCGACCTTTATTTGGTGGCCACTTGCAGGATGTATACAGTAGCCACAGGCAACCACTTTTGAAATGCACAAGAGAATATACCTGCATTTCTCAACATGCAGAACTTATATAGAAAAATCTTGTATATAGAGTTCTAGAAAGATAATGAAAAGCTTGGGAGTTTAAAAATATAAAACATCTATTTCTTTTTCACTCTCTGTCACCACCATTCATGAGATTGTAAATGGTTGGTGGTCTGTCAAGTTCTTCAAATTTTGTTTGCAGAGGGTATGGTTTTCTGTTAATGAGGAATTGTTCTACCTTTAACTGCCTTAAATTGAGTGGTGAAGCCCACAGAGTAGTTTAACTCCCCCATCCAGTGAACCTAGTCTTCTCACATAGTGGCCATATTGGTTGAGCAAGGTTGATCATCTGCTTCAGATGATAAAAAAACATATTGCTAACTTTAAGGAAGAGAAAGGAGGGAGCAGGGGTGGAAGTGGCTTCAAAGATCAACTGCAGTAGTGCTGCCATTGCATTTGGCATCTTTATACCTTCTATTTCCTCAGGAGAACATGTGGTAGGAGTGCCTGACTTGCGACAAAATACGTATGGTCTGAAGACCTTACTTACCCCATTTTTCAGTCTTACTTCTGGCTCTTAGTGAGACTTAGTGAATGCCATTTACAAACTGGAGAGGAAGGAAGAAAGAACAAGCATTTTACAGCTGGTTGCATTATAAAAAGTGAAGTCTATTTATTTTACTTTTAAGTGGGGATGGGATGGGATATATTTTACCAAATTGAACCACTCTGTTTGGTGGTCACCTGCCAAGGTCATTTTTTAACGGAACCGTTGATGACCTTGCTAGACAGGTTTCAATGAATTTAAATATAAGCATTCAGTAACAAAAAGAAACAAGTGATACCATCAAGTGTGTGTGTGTGTGGGGGGAGGGGGGCATTTCCACTGAGTGCACCACAGGAAATGAGTTCCAGCAATGAAAACTATAAAAAAGGAAAACAAACGAAGTCTATGCTTGAGCTGGCACAATTGGCTAAACCAGCAGTCTTTACTGACTGAGAATATAAGAAATTTGAAATATCTGAAACATTTACATTTTTATATCACATTGTAGTGATGTAATACTACAATGTGATATAAAAATGATATAAAAATGAGTGATGTACAATGCTTTTACAAGAAATGAAGATTTATCGATTGATGGAGAAAAGCTGGAGATAACAGACACGTACATTTATCTTGGACAGCAGATATCAAGTGAGGGTCACATTGGTGAAGAAATTAATCGGCGTACAAAACTTGCCTGGAGAGCTTTTGGAAGAAACAGCATAATTTTCAAGAGCAATATGCCATTATGTCTTAAAAGAAAAGTGTTTGATCAATGCATCCTTCCAGTGCTTACGTATGGTGCAGAGACGTGGACCTTAGCTAAAAGAGACATACAAAGGCTGCAGACAACTCAAAGTAGCATGGAGAGGTGCATGCTTGGTGTAACCAGGAGAGATAAGAAGAGGAACACGTGGATCCGAAAAATGACAAGAGTGGAAGACATCATGATCAGAGTTAAATCCCTGAAATGGCAATGGGCTGGACATACTGCCAGAAGAACAGACCATCGATGGACAGCCGAAATTTTAGATTGGATTCCAAGGGACAGGAAAAGACCCAGAAGAAGACCACATGGAAGATGGGTGGATGAAATTCGAAAGTATGCGGGAGTGACATGGAGGAGACTGGCAAAAGACAGACCGTTGTGGAGGAAACTTGGGGAGACCTTCGTCCAGCAGTGGATTGATAATGGTTGACAATGATGATGATGATGATCACATTGTAATCAGCATAATGTAGTTACTATGAACAGTAAGTTTATTCTTGAAGAGCCTCTGGGTCAATGACATTGAGTGTTCTTTTATTTGGAACCAACATGAAGTCTAATACAGGTTGTCCAACATCTAATATGAGTTTTTTTTTCTAGGAAATATTTTACTTAAAAACGCAAAATTTCAGAGGAAACTCTTCCTTCTTCAGGCAATCTTTTGTTGTCACTCTTTCTCCATCACTACTGCGGTGAACCCCAGCAGTTATGGTCACTATTGCGGTTAACCCCAACAGTTACGGTTAATATAAAGTAGTATCCACAGCAGATATGAAGAAAGCACACAAAGAAGAACTTAAAGTCATCCTTACAGAAAATAACTATCCTAAAAATGAAATTGAAAAATTTCAGAATTTTTCAGCTTAAAAAGAACATACAATAGCAACAAATAAAATTCACTAGAAAAATTACTTATCACAAAGGTTTATTTGAATTTTTGAAAAGAATTAGTAAGAAGTATGATGTAAGACTAGCTCCAAATTATAGAACGAGGTAAAAAAATATTTCCCAAAGATAGTTTAAACAGAAGAAGATATTTTAAAAATGCAAGGAGTGGTCTATGAGGTAAAATGTAGTTGTGGACTATCCTACACAGAAGAGACAGGTAGCAGACTAGAAACTCCAATAGCAGACATAAAGTAGCTATAAAAAATTGCTCCGACAAGACAGGTTTAGATAGGCATGTTACAAAAACTGGTCACAACATAGACTGTAATTCCTTTAAAGTCATCAGTTTCCAAAGCAACTTTCCAAAAAGAAAATTAAAAGAAGGAATAGAAATTGAAAAAAAAAAAAAAAATCAGATTTTCATCATGAATGACTTCAGAGGTTTGTCAACAGTGTCAAAGAAAGAGTGACAACAAAAGACTGCCTGAAGGAGAAAAGTTTTCTCCAAAAATTTGCGTTTTTAAATAGAATATTTCCTAGAAGAAAAATCCCATATTAGATGTTGGATTAAGTGTTAAATTCAAGAAACTAGGAAGCCAGTTTTCAACATGAGTTTTATTCAAAGAAGTCTAACACAGACTGTTTTCATAATATTTGCCCTTTTTAGGTATCAATCACCAGCAAAGTGCGTATATTTACGTGCAATTCATTAATGATATACTATAAAAACAACCATTCACTTACCTGAAAGATCTTGGTCGTTTTTGTTTTATCTTGTAACACTTCAAAGCACGTCAATTATATTGTTGTTGGCTTTCTGAGGTTGAACTGACTCTTTTGCCTATGAACTTTCCTTCTTCCGGCAATGAAACATTGTACTATCTTTTTTATTTTTTATTTACTGGACAACACACATAGGTTTCTTTCTGCCATATGAAACGTAACCATAGCTCGTCATCACGATAAAAAACCTCACACATACACAGGGATGCCAACCTCTTACAGCATTCATGTGTAGTCCAAGCCATAAAAATGTGTAGTTTTGAGCTTTCATGTGTAGACACAAGAAACATTACGGAAAAGTATTTTAAGATGTTTTAAATTTACGGCAGACTACACAGTTATAAAAATAACCATAAAAAATTAATATTGAGAACTGTATGTGCAGATTTGAGATTTTGATTTAAACAATTAGCGACTTATGAAACATTGACAATGGAGAAAATTAAAATGGGTGTTTTACTTACCCCTATTCCTGCTAGAATAAATGACAGAATCCACACAAATAGAAAACACAAAGGTTGGGCATGAACACACAGTTGTACACAAATTTCTTTGTGCTTTCGTGACTTGTGAACACATTTAGCGATTACATGCTTTAATATGGTTGAACAAGCCAGAAAGAAGTTAAAGATTGCAGATCAGAAATTCAAGTCATCGTATTTGGAAAAATGGCCATGTTTGCGTGCACCAGATGTGCAATCGAATGATGCATTTTGCACTGTGTGTAACAGCATTTTTTCTGTTAAACATGGTGAATCAATCTCAATGGTATTTCTTCGTCGTCATCATCATATTGAATGAAGCAAACTCAATCTCAATGGTATTTCTTTCTTCATCATCATATTGAAAGAGCTCCACAAAAAAATCCACAGACTTAAATTTACTCTGAAATCTGAGATTGACATCAGCATGCTGCAAAACTTTATCTTCCAAAGGGAAATTCTTTAGCATGTAATGGCATGCTTCTGTATAGTATGCATGTACGGATTTGTAAAAACTATTTTTTTCTGCTTCTGTTAAAGAGTCTCCCATTAAATACTGGCGTGCTTTTGAACCTATAAACCAGATCATCCTTAAATTTTTTGAAGCTTATACTCAGTAAATTTTATTGAAAAAACATTTTCAGCTTCACTCACAGCTGATGGCTTCATAAACCTTGACACTATTTCTGTAAATAATGATAGAAGCTTTCTTCGTAGATTATAAATCTGTGGGTTTTCTTGTTGCATAAAAACATTTGTCTTGCAAACAATGGCAGCACATGCTGGAGGAAAAGCAGATACAGTTTTGTAACAGGAGACTCAAAAGTTCCTTTAATTTGTCTAAATTTCTTTGAGTCTTTATCCTCATATTCATAGCAGAAGAACTTTTGCAAGGGCTCCCCACTGATCAAGGAAACGCTTTACTACATTCATCAGTGACAGCCACCTTGTTGACACATGTTTTATTATTTTCTGTATTTCTTCCCCACATAAAGCCTGACACAATTTAAAAGCATCACTTCTCTTCATACTTCTTTTTAAATAAAATTATACATCCACAAAAAAATCTTCAACAGATACATTTAGCCTCTTAGCAGCACTATGTGCTGTAATATGAATCCAATAACATGTACATCCAATAAAAACAATGGAAGGGTTTTTATCTTTTATATATTTTGTAACACCATGGTGCTTTCCCACCATAACAGGTGCATTGTCTGAGCAAAAAGCTATACAATTTTGCCATGGAATTGATCGTTTCGTGAGTTCTTGATCCAGCAAGGGAAATATATTTTCCCCATTTGCATTACTACATAGATTCGGTAATGATAGCAATAATGTGATTACTTTACTTAATTAAGGTTTGGTCAAAATAACTGACTAAAATAGGAAATATTTTTTGATCTGAATGGGAATTACTACCATCTGTAGCCAAGCAAAACTTGGATATCTTCAGAACTTCCGTCAGTTGCTGCACTGAAGTGTCAGTGAAACTCCTTATAATTGCAGAGGCTTTTGTGCGGGCACTTCCATACTTTGCAGCAATTGCGGAATCTGGAAACATTTTTTTAAATAATGCACTTGCATGGTCAGAAATGGCAATTGGGCAGTTGTGCTCTATTAAAAAATTTGCAAATAATGCTTCTGCTCCAATGGAGAGGTCATCAGACTGCACAAACATTTTTGTTAATGTCTGGTTTGATGCTTTTCTTTTTGCATTCTCAATATGACGGCGACATTCCACATGACGTCTACAGCCACCATGTGCGACAGAGAAGGAAATATCACAATAGGTACAATAGGCATCATTTGCCGATTCTTTCGATCTTTTTAAAATAGGCCACGTTTTCCCATAAGCATCTTTAAAAACTTGGTTATGTTTTCTTTCCTTAGAGAGAAACATGATAAAAAAAAAAACAAGTTAGTAAAATCATGCAATGCATTGATTATGATATGCTTTCCAATATACTAGAAATCATTACTCAAGCTTATTACTCAAGTTATAAGGAAAATGGCTGTGGAATAAATCTCACCCCTGTGCCCTGACCTTTGATCCATTTAGATGATATTCAACAGAACTGGTTCAGTATATCTCCGAAATAACATGATAAAGTTTTGTCGCAATCAAAGCAATTTTATGGAAGTTATGATGCATAAGAGCTATGGAATAGATCCTGCTCCTGTGTCCTAACCTTTACCCCATTTCGCCCATTTTCAATAGGATTCGTCCCCAGACAGGTCCCTACAACATACCAACATTTCATCCAAATCGAAACATTTTTACATAAGTTATGACTCATAATGGCGATGGAAGTGATTCCGTTCCTATGTCCTGACCTTTGACCCCCTTTTCGCCAATTTTCAATAGGGTTTGTCCCCAGGTAGTCTCCTACCACATACTAAAATTTAATCGAAATCGAACCTGTTTTACGTTAGTTATGACGCATAAGAGCAGTGGAATAGATTCTGCTCTTATGTCCTGAACTTTGACCCCATTTCATTCACTTTCAATAGGGTTCCTTCCCAGGTGTTCTTCTACCACATACTAAAATTTTATCGAAATCGAACGATTTTTACGCGAGTTATCGTGCGGACGAACATACACACACAACGCGTGACGTAATGAGGCAGATGGGAATCGCGACCATCTGCTAGCAAGGTGTGACGTCATAAAACTTTAATAGTATCAACAAACAACGCGTGACGTAATGAGATAGATGGCATGACCGCGCGCCAACATCTAATGGGGCGACGGCATGACACCACACTTGGAATACTTAACATTTTCTAAAACATAACCATAATTATGAAATCCAACATTTTTTTGTCTGCTGACGTCATGAAAATACAGGCCGCGCCATCTTTTTTCTGAACAATTAATGTGTTCACAAGGATGAAAATTTGAACATCGATTAAAATATCTTCATTTTATAACTTGGAATACTTAATATTTTCTAAAGCATAACCATAATTATGCAATCCAACATTTGTTTGTCTACTGACGTCATCAAAGTACAGGTCGCGCCAACCTTTTTCTGGTTTTAACACCACCAAAGGAAAAGTTATTGATTTTTAATATAATTATGGTTATGTTTTAGAAAATATTAAGTATTCCAAGTTATAATAAAGTTATTTTAATCGATGTTCAAATTTTCATCCTTGGGAACACATTAATTGTGAAGGAAATGTGTACAAAAGTTTTTCCATTGGAAGTATAGGAAGCAAAATTACTTGACGTCCACCTTAATAATATGGGATAAGAGCGATGGAATGGATCGCAATCCTATGTCCTGACCTTTGACCCCATTTCGTCCACATTCAATAAGGTTTGTCCCCAGGTGGTCCCCTACCACATACTGAAATTTCATTGAAATCGAGCCATTTTTACGCACGTTATGACGCATAAGGGCAATGGAATGCATCCCGCTCTTATGTCCTGACCTTTGACCCCATTTCGCCCATTTTGAATAAGATTCGTCCCCAGGCGGTCCCCTACCACATAGTAAAATTTCATTGAAATCGAACCATATTTACGCAAGTTATGACGCATAAGGGCAATGGAAGGATCCCGCTCCTACGTCGTGACCTTTGACCCCATTTGTCCCATTTTCAATAGGTTTCGTCCCCAGGTGGTCCCCTACCACATAGTAAACTTTCATTTAAATCAAACCATATTTACGCAAGTTATGACGCATAAGGGCAATGGAAGGATTCCGCTCCTACGGCGTGACCTTTGACCCCATTTGTCCCATTTTCAATAGGGTTTGTCCCCAGGTGGTCCCCTACCACATACTAAAATTTCATCGAAATTGAACGATTTTTACGCCAGTTATCGTGCAAACGGACGGACGGACGGACGGACAATGCTGGAGCATATACGCTTCTTCAACCTACGGTTGGAAAGCGTAAAAAAGCAACCAGGCTAATTTTTTTAAGGAAAAAAAAAACGGCAACCAAAATACGGAAATGAACAACACACAAACAAAAAAATATCAACTTTTTTATTCTCATGAAAGAGAAGAGCAGCGTAAAAAGGACCAACGGGCATGGGCCATTTGTCACTCGCATCCGAGTCCCACAGGGGGCATTGCGTGGGCGAGACTCACTTAATCTATTATGTGGGTCTCGGTAGCATCTTCCCTTTCATTCACAATCCTGTTGGCAACCTGCTGAGTTACTCCTACTTCCCTACGGTTAAAATTGCAAAAAAAAAAAATAAAAAATCAGAATTTTCATTTAATAGAGCTGAATTTTTGACAAATGCCATAACTTGGTCTTATAAGATTAGCCTGCAAATTTTGCTTGAATCCAATGGAAACTTTTAATATTACGCATTTTTCTTTTTTATTATTAAGACGTTGAGAGAAAGAAAGATCAACTTAACGGGAAAGCGTAGATGACCGAGAATTACGGGCTTGCAACATTCATTTCCCTTCCCCCCTTTTGCTCTGAGCCCCATTTGCCACCTGCTGTTGTGTCTTTGCTTAACTGAGGATTAAAATGTGAAAAATTAATTTTCCAAATTTTCATTTAAAACAGCTGATTTTTTTTATAGATGTCCTAACTTGGTCAAACAAAGTTACCCTGAAAATTTCGCCTAAATCCAGTGAAAACTTTTTAAATTACACACACACACACACACACACACACACACACACACACACACACACACACACACACACACACACACACACACACACACACACACACACACACACACACACACACACACACAAAAATTGGACTCTTAAAGAAAGACGTATTAATAAAAAAAAATTGCATTTCTAACTCAAAAAGTTTTTAAGTGATGGTGAAATTTTCAGGGCCACTTTGTTTTAATAAATGATGGCATCTGTAAAAAGTTCTGTACATTTAACTGAAAATTCAGGAAAAAGATAATCCGCAATTTTGTTTCCTAGTATGTAAAAACATCACGTGCCTGCACTGGGCGGGGATCCCTCACTTCAGTACTTATCTTGATGTCTTTCATCTACTACAGACATTGCAAGGTGCTTCCAACAGCTGTAAGTCGGCCGAGTGACGCAACTTAAACAAAAACATTAGGAAGAATGCCCGCATGTAAACAGCGATTTCCTTCTTTCTTTCCTTTTGGCCTTTTTTTTTTTTTTTTTTTTTAGCCGGATTTTAACAGTTTTGGAGAAATATTATTGTGCCAACCCTTGAATTTTTTAACAATACGCAGCAATTATGAAATACAATGCAATAAACAAAAATTTTATCATATCGACACCAAGATTGGTCATTTTGTCCGGAGTTTTCACAAAACTACCGGGATGGCCGGAGCACTTATAACCTGCTGACAGAAAGAGACACAGAGACACACAGGCAAGGGAGTGGGGTTGTGACGTAGCCGAAGATCAGCATGACCTCTAGTCTTTAACCCGCAGTCCATGACAAACGAAGCAGCGAAAGCGCCACCTAATGGCAGTTGCTTCGTTGTAGCAGACAACGCAGGACAGATACAGAAGTATAGCTGGCAAAATATTGATGGAGATTCTGCATTGCGCTTTTTGACTGTTCTTATATGCAACCGTTTATTGAGTTGTCTGAATACGCTAAAGCACTTGGGTCCATGACAAACGCTAAGGGGGTCCCTGCAAATAACAGAAAAATTATGCTAAATAAAATTAGTGGGAGGAAAAATGCGGCGTCATAGCAACAAAAGCGTAGTATTAGGCATGTGATGCGTAGTGCGTAGTAAAGCTAAAGAAATGCGTAGTTTCTACGCCAAATGCGTAGAAGTTGGCATCCCTGCATACACACACTATAACCACTCATTCATACATTCTGTTTAAAACACTATGTACATATTTACACTATCTACATTCCCAGGCAGTTAAACCATTTGTCAACTGTGATTAAAAAAAGTGCTCAATCCGTTTCAAACTCTGTGTTAACCCTATTGCATGTGCCAACCTCATTCAGCCCGTCATACACAACCCTCTAGCACTTTCAACAGGCACTGTCTTCTTCAGGAGGCAGCTATGTCTCACCCATCTTCCACAGCTCAAGCGAGCCGATTTATTGAGGCCCGGGTCTCAGTCGCAATCAATTTTTTCAATATATTCAATATAATTGAATATATTGAAAAAATTGCACATGATTTTGGTTACCCTAAACAAGTATTAAAGAAATGGATTTATGAAGTAACTCAGGCTAATAATAATGGCAAGACTGATAAACTATTAAAATATGTTGGTGCAATACCATATGTTGAAGGCGTGTCAGCTGAAATTAATAAAATATGTGGAAGATTTGATATACAACTAGGAAATCAGGTACAGACTATAAAAAATTTAGTAATAAAAAATGAAAAAATCAGCCAATTGGATAGAGCAGGTGTTTATGAAATTCCTGTAAACCAACAACCACCTGTGTCATATATAGGCAGCACCAAGAACAAATTAAAATACAGATTGAACCAGCATATAAGTAATTGGAATAAAAAAGAAGCTAAGACCGCATTAACCCAATACTGTCTGGAAAATTATCATTATCCAAGGTTTGAAGATATTAAAATTATTAAGAGCTGTAAAAACGAAAGGCAGTTGCGAATTGCAGAATCAATATTAATCGAAAAAAAACAGATCAAGATTATGCAACATTAATGAGCCTAGCAACTTAAGTGAACAATGGAAGGCTTCAATAAAAATAGAGCAACAGCTAAGAGAGAAAAAAAGGAAAAAGAGCAACAATGACAATAGTTGGCGCCAGAGACGCAGAGATTGCGACTGAGACCCGAGTCTCAATAAATCAGCTCACTTGAGCTGTGGAAGACGGGTGAGACACAGCTGCCTCCTTAAGAAGACAGTGCCTGTTGAAAGCGCTAGAGGGTTGTGTATGACGGGCTGAATGAGGTTGGCACATGCAATAGAGTTAACACGGAGTTTGAAACGGATTGAGCACTTTTTTAATCACAGTTGACAAATGGTTTAACTGCCTGGGAATGTAGATAGTGTAAATATGTACATAGTGTTTTTAACGGAATGTATGAATGAGTTGTTATAGTGTGTGTATGTGTGAGGTTTTTTATCGTGATGACGAGTTATGGTTACGTTTCATATGGCAGAAAGAAACCTGCGTGTGTTGTCCAGTAAATAAATAAAAAAAAAAAAAAAAAAGATAGTACAATGTTTCATCGCTGGAAGAAGGAAAGTTCATAGGCAAAGAGTCAGTTCAACCTCAGAAAGTCAACAACAATATAATTGACGTGCTTGAAGTGTTACAAGATAAAAAAACGACCAAGATCTTTCGGGTAAGTGAATGGTTGTTTTTATAGTATATCACAGACTGTTTTATTTTTATGAACTCAGGAGTAACCAACATAGAACCGGCCATGGGAAAAAAGCATGAATTTTGCAGATGGAGTCAAACAACTTTTATAATGATTGAACCTGTGTCTTGTTAATACTCATGACAAAACTGAGAACAACAGGAAATGTAGGTGTCTAAACTAAAATGAAAGGTCAGATGGGACAATTGGAATGTATGGAACAGAAACATTGTCTTCTGCAAAATGAAAGGCACGATGGCAGTTCTGATGACATTTTATATGCATTTCTTGACAGTCATGTTCCATTGCAGATTATTGGTGGATCCAGATTTTCAGATTTCATCATGATTCACAAAAAAAAAAAAAAAAAAAAATAAGCAAGTGAGGTAGGAGAATGTGCAAATGGAGGAACAACTACATTAAGCTTCGAAGTACTGAAATGTAAAAAAATTCACATTTTTCTCACTTTCTATTTCTTGTATTAAACAGCAAGATCAAATTTCAAATTGTGCATGTTGTGTCAAACTTGAAACAGTGGTTGAAGAAACCTCGTCAAAATCTTCTCATAGAAATAACTTGCAGCTATTTGTAATGCTAAGTAACACAAAGACAGCTGCAGTCTAAAACATATGCAAACCCTCTGGTAACTGTAGCGAAAGGATACAGTAACACTTCAGAAGTGCATCCCAAAAATTTTGGCACAACCTATTAATACTGTCACTTTTATTCTTCTGTAGGTATTCAGCTGCATAGGTTTGCAGTATTAGTCTGCCTTGATAAAGCCACTTATAGGATTACTAAGCCATTAAAAAAAAGATTTTTGTAATAGTTTCTATCATGTTTAGAGTGATGGTCCATTAATTTATCTTGTGTAATCAAAATGAAGCCAGCGAAACATCATGATCATGACATCACAGCCACTGTCACCATGTTGGTACGATGATTGAGATTAAAACATCACATTGTGTTGAGGATGGGACTGTCATTTACCAAGTTTTTCGCTCTATATTTTTAAATTTCAACATGTGGATCAGTAAAAAAAAAAAGGAAAAAAAAAAAAGAGAGAGAGAAAAAAAGACATTCAGGATTCACAGTGTTACATGCTTATTGATGATTTTGAACATCAGACATGTTCTTCGATGTCTGACATTCTTAGATCAATAGACATGCATACATTAGTCTTGAGCATATTTTTTTCTACGTATCAGTTAATGGGTCATACCTTTGCAAAATCAAACTCTTCAGAACAAATGAACTGCAGTGCTTAGTTACTTAAAACGTGGTAGACAATTGAAATTTTACGTTATGTAATTTTTACAAGGAAAGCTTCATTTAAATATAATTTACTGGAACTGAACATAAAGAGTGCTAATCATATGACCACTAATTTATCCTTTTACATTAAATATTTGTTCACTATCATATGCACGCATGTCTGAGAAAAATCTGCAGAGAAAAATTAGTCATTTTGCCATTATGAAGTCTCTCTGCTGCCAAAAGCACAGATGATACATTAATATGATTACTGTATATACTCGCATATAAGCCAACCCACATACTTCAAGAGCAAAAAATTTGTAAAAAACCTTAACCCACATAAAAGCTGATCTTAAATTTCAAAATTCTGGAATTTAAAGTCAGCATATATTAATTGAAATGAATTATGCAAATTTCTGAGATTATCTTCAGTGAAAACCTTCAAATTACAATTCATTGTCAAAGTTTTCAAATAACTCCAGTAATGTCCATTGCATTTACTTATGCAGCATTTTTTGAGAGAATTTATAATCATTTCTGGTGAAATTGCATTCCACAATTCTTTCATCCAAGACACACACAGATGACTACATTTAAACATAAAAACATTTCATATATAAGATCAATTGTCCTTTATTTCTTATTGTTCTCCATTTGGTCTTGATGGCATTTTCTTTCTCTTCTTGAGATTTGTATTCATGACTAATATCTTTAAACACAAACCTTTTCATTCCTTTCATTAAAGCCCCTTAAAAAGCATTTACAAATTATACCTTAGAATGCATAAATAAAGTTATTTTCCATGTGACCTCAACGTCACTTGGTTCCTAGAATTGGTTTTGTCATCCACACTGATTTTTACAAAACCAAGTACCAGTGAGAGCACATAGACTACCTACCATAGACAAATAAGGAAAACTTTTTATTTAAGCATTCTAAGATATAATTTTCAAATGCTTTCTAAAGGGGTTTTAATGAAATTATATGAAATGAATATGAAGACTTCCTTTCAAGAAATAAGATAAGAACATAAAAACTGCAGGAAAAAGAGTTTTAAACCAAAAACGAAGGAAAATGCTATCAAGGCCAGATGAAGAACAATAAAGACAAAAGAACAATTTATCCTAAATATGTAACTTTATGTTTTTAAAGTCAAACTTGGTTGCCTATAAATGGATTATTCAAGCTAGAATTAAACACACAGGTGACAAAGACATGAACAAAAGTAAAATTTTAATTTGGGCAATTGTTATTTCTTTTGCTTGAAATAATATGCTCAAAAATTACATTGGAATACTTTAAAAAAGTATTGAATTTGTTTCTGATTATAGACCTAAAAATGCACAAGTTTCTGAAATATCCTTCAGTAAATGTAAAAGAAGGTACCACAAATTCCATATTTAAGACATGTGCTGAAGTAAATTCATGCCAGAAAGTGAAAGAATTTGTGGAAGAGCTTCTTGTAACTGCACAGCAACTGTCTCCTCACATCTATCCAAGAATGACAGGAAAGCAATTAAGAAAGGTTTCCTGCATGAACTGAATGAAAGCTAAATTCACAGCTTAAAAAAAACCAAAAAAACACCACATCTCTGTTAACACAAAAAATAAAAATACCTGCCCCTTCCCATGATTTTTTTGCATCAAACTACAGCAAGCAACAAAAAATGTGTTGCTAGATTTCAAAAAACAATTTAAAATTCAGAAGGAAAATACTTCATAGAGTTTTGATATATTCATTAAAACAACCATTGCTTAATAATTTTTAGTGGGTTCATGGAATGTACCAGAGATTTTGCTCTAAAAGCTTTCCTTGCAGTGTGTTGTGAGGTTTGAAATCTGGTATTTTTGATTGGTTCCATACTTACAGCAACAAAACCTCATCAAAGAAAGAAAGTTTTTGCATCAAAAACAACTCTAATACCATCAATGAACCCACTAAATTACGAAGCCTGTTCAAGAAAGACTCGGGCGGGTTTTTTTTTTTTTTTTTTTCCAAATAGTATATAGCTACATATTGGAACTAAAAACATCACAGCATACATCTAACTCCCCTCCGTTCAAATGAATCTTTCTGAGCCATTGCGTTGCATGTAACTTTGAGCAGAACACCGTGAAGAAGTGTCTGTTTGCACCTGACTCTCAGTTGAATCATGGATATCATGGTGGAACAGTGTGCAACTATGAAGTTCTGTGTCCATTTAGGGAAAACGAATTTGGAAGCGTACAAAGTGTTGGTGCAGGCATATGATGAGAGTGTGATGCCACATTGTACATCACAGAAGTGGTTTAAAGAATTTCGTAAAGGTCCCGAACCGTTTCAGAAACAAGGTGGACTTGGGGTGTCACTAACAGCCATTAGTGATCAGATGGTAGGCATTGCAGCTGTGAAAATTTGTGAGGATCGGCAGCTCACAGTGAGAAAAATGGCACAGCATTTACAGATTTTAGTTGGAAGTGCCCACACTATACTCAGTGAGAAACTAAACAAGTCAGTGCAAAATGGATTCCTTGGTTACTGTCACCTGAACAAAAAGAAGTGCATGTTGAGGTGTGTGAATTTTTGAAGCAAGAAATTGCTTCAAGCGAGGACTACCAGAAGTCAGTGATTACAGGTGATGAAACTTTTCTTTATCACTATGATCCAGAGAGCAAACAACAGAGCTCTGTATGGAAAACTGTCATCTCCAAAGGCAAAAATGGCAAGGTGTGAAAAGTCTGCAGGGAAGGTAATGGTAATCATTTTCTTTGGTTACTAAGGAATGGTGTACCAGAATCTCATGCTGCTGAATACCACAGTTAATGCAGATTATAATATGCCTGTTTTGACAAAGCTGATTACACATATTCATAAGAAGCATCTACACATTCACTAAAATGTTTGCAAACTCCATCATGAATGCTTGTCCTCACGTGGCAGAGAAAGCCATTACCTTCTTGACTGGAAAAAAAAAAAATGGAATGGTTCCACACCATCCACACAGTCCAGATTTAGCACCCTGTGACTTTTTTCTTTTCCCAATTCTCAAAAAGAACTTGCAAGGGTGTTGGTTTATATCAACAGTAGTAGTCAAAGCTTCAGAAGCGGCACTGAAGGGAATGAAGAAAGATGGCTTCCAGCACTTTGAGGAGTGGCAGTGACATTTGAACATGTGCATTGCCTTTAGAAGATTGCTTTGAAAAAGACCAGAGCCATATGTAGTTCAGGTTCATACATACATGTTTATAACAAAGAAAGGTGACTTGATCACGCTAGTTACGTTAACTAAAACTTTTACAAAAAGTTCGTAAGTTGGAAGCTTTCGACCTTATCTTAGGTCTTCATCACGCCAATGGAGGACTAAGATTGTTGCCAGATTCTACATTTGAATTTTTCCTATTTTTGTTGCCAAAACTTAGAATTGATCTCCAGATCAACGGAATGTAGAGAGGAGATTCAGAGTTGCAAGTCATTGAGTTGAAAATAATTTCGAATCTGGCAACAATCTTAGTCCTCCATTGGCGTGATGAAGACCTAAGATAAGGTCGAAAGCTTCCAACTTACGAACTTTTGTAAAAGTTTTAGTTAACGTAACTAGCGTGATCAAGTCACCTTTCTTTGTTAATATTGTTACGTGTTTTGCCCATAATCGACATGTTTATAAATTCCCTCACAAGTCTTTCTTGAATGGGCCTCATATAACGCATTGTTTTTAATGAGTACATCAAAACTCAGTGGAAGATTTTTTTGCTGAATTTTTCATTTATGTTACTTGAAATCTGGCAACACATTTTCTAAAACTTCCTGAAGTAACTGTTAGCATCCATACAAAGAAGATCAGTTAATTAGACCATTGAGAATAGACCTTGAATAAAAATAAAAAGGCAGAAACATCAGGATTTACATAAAAAAGTAATTCAGCATTTCCATAAGATAAAAAGTGTTATCTTAGACTTTCTTTTGTGTCCTTTAAGTTTATCTTTTGAGTAAAGCCTGTGGGTTATTTTCAGTTTACAAAAAACTTAACTATGAACTGTAGAAAAAAATAAAAAAAGGAAATTTCTCTTTTTTGACAATGGCACTCCACCTGCATTCCAGACTTGCCACAGTTGGGATTCTTTTTGGCAACAAACACAGCAGAGATACAGTATGAAAGTCACATTTCTAAAAAAATCAAGTTAATTATTCATTTATTTTTACTTTTACAACTGGCAACTATTTGCATTATTTTAAAATTGTTCTGAGTAAGAACAACTTGAATCAGGATCTAATCTAATCCGTGGCTATATCATTTGAGGTAAGACCCTGTTTACGGATTATATATTCGATAAAAATTGAAAGTGATATGTCAAGATAATTCTTTATGAAAAGATCATCAGTTTTATCAGCCAGTCACTCATTTCTACATAGTAAATTGAATTACATGTGTGCAAATAAAATGCACATATGCTTGTTTACGAGTATATAATACAGATCACCAACACTATCCTCAAAACTCCATCGAAATTTCTTTGAGATTCAAAAACTTTAGTAGTAACTTGTAATTATGCTAGTAGTTTTGTGTATGTGGAATTTTGTGGACATTTCACATCACAATTTTTAAGACCATTTATATCACTTAAGATTACTTCAAGATGTTAGTGCATTCGTTGCCCAATTTAGGTAACAAACAGAATGTATTATTAGATTTAGTCTGACATACTTACTGACTATATGGGGCAATCTCTGAAGGTGAATGAAGTTAGACAGTTTAAGAGATGGCTTAAGTCACAACCAAAAGACCTTATTCAGACGTTTGTATGACAGCATTCCCTATTACAATGCACATTTGAGCCAACAGCAGTGAAATTTTCACACTTGCATGAATAATTTACGGTTTATTCTATATATTTAGATAAGTTTGTTGAACATATGCATGCAATGTGTTCTTAAATGAGTAAAACAGGGTCATACTTCAGACCGGAGTACTTTGCGATGACAAGATTCAAAGTCTGTTTGAGGTTTGAAAGAAAGATGCATGGCAGGGGAGAACTTGAATTGGCCTTCAGAGCATCTAATATTCTGGAACTGATCTTAGAACGAAGACTAGGACAGCATTCATCCATTACATGATCATGCAAACAGGAGAGAACATCATGGATGATTCTTTCAACCAAAGTTTCGGAAGAATCTTTTGAAGAAGATGAACTTGCATGTAAACTGTGGCCCTAAAATGCAATGAGAAGCACAGTTTGATTCAGCAACATGCTACAAAGTCATATAACACATGTGGAAATGCCTTCAATAACCATAAATCACATAAAAAAAAATCTGAAAAATTCGTCTTCCAAATGACATGGGTACATTTTTTGTTTCCCAATCTTGAACAATGTTGCAAATAAAACTCACTTTGGAACACTGACTTCTTAATCTCAAAGACTTAATCTCAAGTCTTGTGATGATTATACATATTAAGAGAATACAACGTGGTTTGTCACAAATATTTATTTTTTTAAGTCTACCATGGTTTTGCCGGGTATTGACCTAGCTTCATCAGGACAAATGGCATGTAAATATTCAAATTGTATATGATATCATAAACGGTGTTTACAGTCACAGGTTTTGTTTAGTTGCTTCCATGCACTTGATAGAAATGGGGTGGATGCCATGCCATTAACAAGTTGCAAAGACTTCAGATATATATGAAAAGCTTCCAAAATATCAAGTTTGGTGGTTGAATCTGGCTTGTCAATAAGAAGAAAAACTAACTGACAAGTCAGATTCAACCACCAAACTTGATATTTTGGAAGCTTTCCATATATTAAGTGTGCAACTTAATTCTCCGCCCCTAACCGCAAGCGATCATAGAACGTCGGCAACTGCAAATAGCTGTGTGTGATAATGGCTGATTGCAGCGCCATCCAACAGCTTTCCAAGCAACTGTAACAGCTCACAGATGTAGTGAAAAAAGGGAAGAAAGTTGACGGTGAAAGCAATGTCGTCCCAGAAGCAACATTTGAGGCACTGCCTCCCGTTCGCATTTCAGCTGAAAAAAAGTGCTGTGGAAGCTCAGCAAATGATCTGTGCTGCTTTGGGTGAAGCTGCTGCACCCTACAGTATGTGTAAGAAGCGGTTGCAGCGATTTAAGCAGGGAAATTTCTATCTCCGTGATGCAGAACATCCGGGGCAGCTACAGAAAGTTGACGATGAGAAACTGGAACAACTGTTGGACGCGAATCCCTGTCGCACACAGTCAGAGCTTGCCCAGGAACTCGGAGTAACACGGCAAGCCATTGCAAAGCACCTGCACAAGCAAGGACGGATTCACAAAGAGAGCCGTTGGGTGCCCCACCAACTCACAGCTGTGAACAAGTCTAGACGCTACGATGTTGCTGTGTCCTTGCTCTCCAGATTCAAGAAAAAGGATTTCTTCCACAAGATTTTGACCTGTGATGAGAAGTGGATCCTCTATGATAATCCTAAGCGGTGCAAATCATGGGTTTATCCAGGTCAGCTTACCACCAGTACCGCCCAACCGAATATCCATGCCAGGAAGTTGTTGCTGTGCATATGGTGGGATCAGTGCGGTGTCGTACACTATGAGTTGCTCAAACCTGGTGAAACAGTCAATGCTGAGCGTTATTGTCAGCAACTCATTTGTGTGAGTGACACAATGGGGGTAAAAAGGCCATACACAGGCAAGGGCAGAAGGTCGGTCCTGTTACTTCAGGATAACGCGCATCCCCACACCGTGAAAATGACTTTAAACATGATCACCAACCTGGAATGGGAGATTTTATCCCACCTGGCGTATTCTCCAGACTTAGCCCCATCGGATTATCACCTCTTTCGCTCCCTGTAACATCACCTGAGTGATACGCACTTCACTTCTGTCGAGGAGGTCCACACAAGTATTGATGACTTTATCAACTCAAAACAGCCCTCTTTTTTCCCGCAAGTGGCATTCGGCAGCTCCCTGACCGATGGCTCAAATGTATCCAACACGACGGGGATTATTTCCCTGATTAGATGTGTATTGGATTTGCTACTATTTGCTATCAACGTGTCATGCTTGTGGCAGAGAATTAAGTTGCGTACCTAATATATCAGAAGTCTTCGCAACTTGTTAATGACATGGCATCCACCCCATTTCTATCAAGCGCGTGGAAGCAACTAACCAAAACCAGTGACTGTAAACACCAATTATGATATCATATACAATTTGAATATTTAGGTGCCATTCGTCCTGATGAAGCTAGGTCAATACCCAGCAAAACTATGGTCGACTTGAAAAATAAATTTCTGTGACAAACCACATTGTATTCTCTTAATACTGACTTCTTAGCTCATTAAATTAAAATCTAAATTGGAAAGTTGTGTGGATTTTACTGTTAAAGTCATCCTTGCAGAAATAACTACCTAAGAAATAACATCAACAATATTCTTGATAGTTCAGCAAAGAACTATCAAAAACAAGAAATAAAATTCACTACAAACATTATTTCTCACAAAGACTTATTTCAGTCATTAAAGAGCATTAGTAAAAAGTATAATATAAGACTAGCTCCAAGTTCAGAAAATAAAAAATTCCCTTGGATAATTCAAAAAGAATATATTTAGTAAATGGAAGCAGTAATATGTGAAGTAAAATGTTGTTGTGGTCTACCTTACATAGGAGAGACAGGTAGCAGACTTGAAACTCTCAAATAACAAAACATAAAACAGACTAGAAAACTGCTCCAATAAAACAGGTTTAGATAGGCAAGTTAAAGAAACTGACCTCAGCATGGAATGGGATTCCCTAACGGTCATCAATTTTCGAAACAACTTAAAAAAAATAATTAAAAGGAGGACTTGAAATTGAGAAGAAAAAAAAATTCCATCATCAAGGACTGCATGGGTTTGTCACTAACATCTGGCAAGACATTGTGGAAAATAACCGTCATGTTAACCATAACTGTGATAGTAACAGAGAAAAAAGAGTGACAACAAATAACTGCCTAAAGAGGAAGAGTTTTCTCTGAAAATTTACAAATTTAATTTAAAAATAATTCCTAGTAAAACACATACAACTTTCCAGTTCAGTTTTCAATGAGGAATATTGTATTTAAGTTGGTTTTATCAATTGCATGCACTAAAAATGGCTTTAACCTACAATGGAGCCTAATTTGAACATTTAATATTTGTTAGTACTGATGATTTCAATTTATCAATCTGTTTGTATTGCTGATTTTGAAACTTGTCAACCTGCTATCAGGACACATGCAGTGCTTGTAAGAAGAGAGATATCATGCTAGAATATTTGGGATCACAATACGAGAGGGTGCTGTTAAGTCCTTGGCTTTTTGTAGAAATAATGAGTCAGGAGATTGGTTTTAATACATTATTCTACATATTTCCTTCAGAAATTTAAACATTTCTGACACCAATGCATCAGTTTCTTTAAGCATTCCAAATAAAAGTCTGACGGTTGTGCCCAAGACCACATGTCAACAGCTGATGTGTCATTGGAAATGGACTGGAATTTTATTCCTTTCAAATGTTCTTCAGTTTGGAGAACAAATGATAATCAGATGGTGCCAAATCCGGCAAGTAAGCAGGGTGTTCTAACAGTTAAAAATGAATACCACAAAAATTTGCTTGCATGACCACCCACGTGGATCGAAGCACAGTTTTGCAATGGAATTTAGCAAATGAATGGTAACACCCACTATAGTGTAGTCCTGAGGAAGAGTAGGGGTGCTACCCGAAAATTTGATTCTAAGTAATTTCCTTTATTCCATTGTAAAACCTATAATTTAGTGAAATTTATAGTGTATCAAGTCCAGAAATAGCAATGACATCAATTATTACCAAGAATCCCTTTTGACAATTTCCTCCCCTGTGTTCTGATTTCAGTTCCTGCTTTCATTTGTCCAGAAGGAATGTACAATACATTGCAATGATGGTGGCAACCATTTCCAAATAGTCCACAAAGCATTAACACTTTCTTATCCCAGAACAAGAATGCCATCCCCTTTGCTCCAAGCTTCTAAGTGCTTGGAACATTTTGGAGGGAGAGGAACTGCTGTGTCTCCAATCTTTTGGATTGTTTCTTGGACCATGGATCATACAGATGTATCCATGTTTCATGAATGATTACTAATTCAGCCAAGAAACTATCCACATCCTGCAGAAAACACTGCAACACTGTCTTACCTGTTGCAACCCGATGACTTCTGATCTGCAGTCAAGCATATCAACACCCATTTGGCAGAGAACTTCCTCAGCACCTTACAGATGATGAATTCAACATGTTCAAGGGACATACTCAGATCTCTCCACAATCATGTTTGCAGAGATTGTAAAGTCTTCTGAAATAATCTTGCGGACATCATTCACATTGTGTAGAATGGTGACCACAATGAGCCTTCCAGGATGGTCTTCACCCTCAGTGCTGAATTGCAGTGTCTTAAATTTGGAAACCCAGTTTTTCATTGTGGAATTGGAAGGACATTGATCACATAATGAATCACTGCAGATTTTTTTGCTGTCTTCTCTAACAGGAACTTAATTACCACTCTGCTCTCCTTCACTGTGAAATCTACTCCAGATGACACCATCTTTACTTCAGACCTAAACATGAAATGGTTATTCATGTTACAATGGGATCAAAATTGGTCAAAAAATATTACAAGATATACACTTCCATGTGACAAATGCTTGGAAATTCCTTATCAGCAACCCCAAGAACAGGGTGATGATAAAACCACAGAACCAATAGAACTGTCAATAAGTCAATAATTTTTGAGAAATGAGTCACATACATCAGCTCCTGGTCATACTGTGCCTCTTTGTAGACAAGCAAGATGCTTGCTATAAATGAGGAACCTGATAAAATAAGATAAAAAATAAAATAAGAACTATTCCAAATTTAACTAACAATTGCCCACAAATTTGTCTGGATAGTCAAAAATTTGCAAAATTAAATTATTGTAGTAATGATTTGTGTTTTTAGGAAATAACTATGGTATGTACACATGTGACATACATCCAATTATACATTGTATGAGCTAGACACAATGAAAACACAAATTTTTGGCAAATAAATTAAACATTTCTCTAACACTCCCTGACCAGAGAAAAAATAAAACACTTTATTTTGCTACTTCTAACATTGAATTTCAGTGCACAAAAAATTTGTATGCAGGACGTTCATTCATACCTGTAGTTTTGCTAAATGCAAAGTAATCCAAAGTTGATTGAATCTTGTTTTCCTTTATGGCCTGGTGGCCACTTGAAATTAAAGAATAAAAATGCAAGAACTGTATCTCAATTAGGTACCCTGAAATACAAGATCCATATGATATGGAGGGCTCCTCTAACATTTCAAGTTTCTTACATAAATATGACTGCAGGGTGAGAGTGTTTCTAGTTCATGATCACTGCTTTCAAAATTGATGTTTTCTCCTGGTTTTACTGTTAGTGTAATGTCATCATTAGAAAGGATGTTAAATAAAGGTTCTATGGAGTAGGATCCAAAAGTTTGGGGACAGCACCTGCCCAAGACAATGCAAGCATGTAGTTAAAGTTACGGCGTCTGAAATACATCACGCCATCTCTGCCCCCCCCCTAGTCAAAATGGTTTGACCCATGGAAAGTGATTGGAATGCATGCGTAGATGTTTGCTGCTGTGATTAGTTGTCTGTCTTCTGCAATATGAGAAACGTGGCTCTTGAAGAGCAATGTTGTAACATTAAATTTTGTCAGTGTTTGGGTAAAACAGCTGCAGAAACCTTAGATATGCTTTTGAAGGTGCACGAGTGGTATCGGCATTTCAAAGTGGGCCGAGAATCCATCACAGAGAATGAGCGCTGTGGTTGACCTGTGACTGCATGGAGTGAGGGAAACATTACGATGGTGGTGCAGTGTGTTTGTCAAGATCGTTGCTGAACCATTGAGGAAATCGCTAACTTATTGGAGACTACATGCCTTCTTGATGGAGGATCTCACCTTTTGACCTCCGAACAAAAGGATGAATGTACATTTCTGGATAACATCATCACAGGTGATGAAACATGGTGCTAATTGTTTTATATACAGCCAAAGCGTGCTTCTTCAACATAAAAATCACGTCTTCACTGCGACCAAAGAAATTCAGGCAGGATTATAGCAAAGGTAATGTCATGCTGGAGGTGTTTTTTGATTCTCACGGCATTGTCCATTCTGAATTTATTCCTGAGGGCACAACAGTCAACAAGGAATATTATCTGGACATTTTACGTAGCTTACAGGAGTCAATTTGCCGTAAACGGCCAGAGATGTAGCAAAGCGAACAATGGTACCTTCTGCATGACAACGCACCTGCAAATTGGCCCCTACTGGTCATGGAGTTTCTCACCAGAAATCATACTAATGTGATTCTACATCCCACCTATTCATCCAACTCAGCCACCTGTGATTTTTACCTCTTTCCACTGATGAAACAAAATCTGCAGGGATGTTGTTTTGTGTTAACAAATGAGGTAAAAATGGCAATGCAGGAGGCATTTTGAGGGGTTGCAAAACATGGCTTTCAGCAATGCTTCCAGAAGCTTTACGAGCACTGGCAAAAGTACAGCGTCACCCAAGGGGATTATTTTGAAGGTGGTTGTGCATCGGTGTTTTAAAGTATTCAAGGTAAGGAACTATACACCAAGTCCCCGAACTATTGGATCCTACCTGGTATACCATCAAAATGAACCCAGTCTTGAAGTTCATTTTCAGACAAATCTATTCCTATGGCCTTGGCAGGTCTGACTAAGACTTAAATAAGATCAACATCACTTCTGTCAATTCAGTCTTCTGACCTAGAACTTTGAACTAACATTTAGCTACTTCGTGATAAATTAACTTCTGCCCATGTTTAATCAGCTACGTTAAATCTTTCAAGTTAACTTTACTCAGTGCATTTCTTCACACATACTAGCAGTTTCCATTGGAAATTCTTTTGAAATATTTCAAAGCTGGGTATCTGCATATTTTTTGCTAACTGACATCAAGTAAATACATTAACTGCACTGTGTTGATTGTTAAAAAAATCATTACAATTCAAAATTTAGACTTATTCTGTTTTCTGGTAGTGAATGCTGGGTGCGAAGTAAAATGATCTTTAGGAAGCTAGGTGCTGCAGACATCTGAATGGTGAAATGAATATTTGTGAAAAATAGGTACATTTAGTGCTGGAACAGAACTCTACATTGGTGTCCAAAATTAAAAATCCAAAAAGGCATTTGCAGGGATAAAAAGGAAAAAAAAAAAAAAACCACAGCAGCAGGTACAGACATTTGGCATGTAAAGAGACATAATCATAAGGGTAATAAACATTTTATAACAACAAATATATACACATTTTGCATATACAGTGTCACATCAGCAAATGTCACCAAGGTGAGATGTAAGAATGTAACCAAAAGATGTGTTAATAGCGAATGTGATCACTTCATACAACCAAACAACTCTCATAACGAATGACGATAAATACTCATCACCAGGTTGTTGATGAACTTCATTTATTTTTTCAATTCCATTCCTTGATGAGGACAATGCATAGCTTGAGGTTTCTGGAAGGGGTTGACTAACTGCTACATGACACCCAAGAGCATTTCAGGCATGTTCTATAGGTCTTAAAAAAGGTATGGCCATCTCCCGGGATGAAGAGAGATGGTTTTTTTAGTTGACATTTTAACAATGTGGTTTTAATTTTTGAGTTTGTTAAATGTGTATAATGAATTTTGTGGGTAGGAAAATTGTAAATAGGTAGATAAGGTCAAATTTTAAAGCATATTTGAAATGAGTAGGTGGATTTTTTTAATGGGTCATTCAATGTGGTATTTTTTCAAATGGAGCTGTACATAGGAAATGATATTGTGCATGAGCTAGAGAATATTAGTATGAATGTGTATAGCGTCACTTTACTGGCGGAATGGTGCAATACTAGTTTTTCGAAAATTATTTATTATGAAGAAATTAATGAAATTTTGTCATATCCTCGAACCGGGGAGACGACACAGAATTGTTGAAAACATGTTGGAAATTAAATTGAAGTAGAACTCCCAAGTTCATCAAGCAAGGTGAGTAACCTACAGTAAGTATATGGATACTGATATACACATTAATTAGAAGTATGAATATTAATTTACCAGAAATACTGAAAAATATATAGTTTTCAGGCAAAAACATCTTTAGATGATGACCTTCATTTGGGTGGTCTTCAAAGCCTGTTCATGTCATTTGAAAACATTGCTCCCTTTGAGAAACTAGTGAGGTAAGACCCACACATTACATATCTTCAAATAGTGAACATTCTGAAGATCATTTCAGGGAGTGCAAATGGTATCCTGCATGAACAACTGTGGATACGCAAGTGATGTTAAAGATGGGTTCCTCACTTTCCAATGGATGTGCAAAAGCACACTTGCATGGATTAGTGACATTTCATGCTAAACAAATTTCGAGAAGGTCAAGATATCCAAACAAGAGATAAAACATCGATTTACACGAGTGAGGTTGGTTGATAAGAGTTTTATGGTGCAAGATGTTTTGGCCAAAGAGTGCCAGACACAAGACCATCAAAGAAAGACATAACATATGTGAGGTTTAAACTAAGTGACTATTCATTTAGTGGGGCTTTCCAGATGAAATTTCACCCACAAAGGTAAAGTGAGGGAGAAATACTGTTCAAAATATGGTGACTCCCTTCTCCTCCAAAGGTGGTCACATGGTTACTCTTCCATTAGAATGTCAACTGACAGTAGAACAGGTGTCAAAGGCAACCAAAGACTGTCATTTGCAGTCTGCTTCTACACCATGACAATGCAACTACCCACATGGCAGATCAAACTGTGGACTTTATGACACAGAAATCATGTTAAACTTTTACCACACCCACCATATTCACGAGATCAGGCCTCACTACATGCAACATATTTTTTAATTCCCATATGTCAAAAAACAGATGCAAGTAACCAGGTTTTTCACTCCAGAAGAGGCAAATAGATGCTTAATAAGAATTTGTAAAATCCATAATTGAGGAACAATGATTTGTACATTATTCACAATATGGCTTCAAAGTTTGAAAAAGTGTACTGCAGTTGAATATTTTGAAAAAAATATAACTGTCAAATTATTACTATCTTTTTTTTTTTTTAAGCATCAAAAAACTTTTTGACCTGCCTTTGTAGTTGGCTGTAACGTGTTCTGTGTCTTTTAAATCTTGAGGGGATTGAAATAAAAACAGCATCACATACATGAAAGTCTTCATAGCAGCCATGGAGATACGGATGTTGTCTACTCCTGAAGTATCATCCAGTGGACAAAGTCTATCTCTCATCTAACTTCAATAGATTGAGAAGATTTAACATCTGATCAACCAAATTTATTTTTTAAGCCTTTAAAAGTGACTGAAGGATAGAATGAAAATGCTCCCATACAGCATTTTAGAGGAAAAGGTAAATGGTTGATACTGCTTTTTCTTGATATCAGGGTTCACACACATTTACAGAAAATAAATTACATTTTTGCTAGAATCATAGTGCTTTGTTTAAATTTTGCAAATTGGGTTGAAACTTACTATGCATTTAGAAATCTTACAAAGTCCGGTTCCATGTTACAGAGTGTTCTTGAGTGTGTGTTACATCTCCAATGAAGTGGTAAAATTTCCCTATATAAATATTGCTCTATATAAACTTACATGAAGCAATATGAAACCTACACAATGATAATAATATAAAACAATTTTGCCAAAGCACTGAAGATTCCCTATTCCAGAGTTACTTATTCCCATGCACACTAGCGGCACGGAGGCCAGATATTAACCTTCCCGAGTGTGGAAAGCACTTGCTACAAAGAACGGCCATCTTGGAGTTGAAAGATGACTTCCGCACTGTTACTCTGACTGCATCCAACTGCTATGCCACAAACCAAGGTGGCTGGAAACAAGGCACTCAAACATGTTGCGCACCAATGTCATATGAGATGACATCATGTCACCACACTCCATGGAAAGAAGTTATATCGTTGCAAGCAGATGCCACAGGGAACTGGAACAAAGTGACACAAACAATCTAACCAATTCTATTTTCAGCTGCAAGAAAAATTCCAGGACTTTTCACAAAAATATGAAAACTTAAAAGACTTTCCAGGCCTACAAAAAAGTTTTGTAGGCCTGGAAAATCTAAGTTTTCATATCAAATTCCAGGACCTTTCCAGGATTTCAGGGGCCATGCAAACCTTGTGTATTAATGTTCTCAAATAATTTCAGAAAGTTATTGGTGGTGGACAGTTCCTTTCTGAGTATATAATACAGTGTTCTTCCTTAAAAAAAAACGGAACATCAATGCAGATAGGGCTTGTATAGTGAATCAACAAATTTGTAAATTTATAGTCTAACAGCATAAGAGAAACACAGGTCCAGAGTTATGCCATACAGAATCTTTTATTAGACTAAATTAAGTGATTAAATTAAATCACTTACATTGCTTTTTTAAAAAGTTTCAATAACTTAGGTTACCATGTTGTACTATATGTATTAACACATTTCTATGAAATAACTCCAACTATGTATTCCAATGGACAGATCAATGAACTGAAAATGAATTAGCAGGTTTCTGAGCAAAATATTACAGGAAACCAATTAATTAATTACATTATACCTAATTATCCTTTTTATCAATGCAGTTATATTTTCTGAAACACTTACGTTAGTAGCATCTTGAGGTTCAGTAGAAGAAAAAGCACATGGCTGTATGCTCCTGCTCCCAATGGACCTCTTCTTTACTGCACCAGTTGAAGATTTCGACATGTGAGCTTTCCCAAAAGGAGGTATGGTAGCAGTTGGAACAGTCTGAAAAAATAAATAGTTGGAGAAATGTATTATTTATTAATATCCCTTGTAAAGAAAAAAAAGTAACAAAAATCTCAATTTTCAACAGCATGCATAGTAGGCATTTGTATAAATGATATTAGTCCAATCACTTTGCTTTCAGAAGTTATGAACTTAAACCAGGAGTTCACAAATTATATATCAGACCTGCCAAACCACTCAGAACCAAAAAAGTAACACTCAAATAGAAAAATCATAACACAGCGCATGCTAATAATTTTTTTAGCCTATCTCAGCTATATAAATTCTTGATGGTGTATGGTGTAGTTACATAAATTCTTGATGGTTACAGGTGTAAAGGGAGGGAGGTTACTTCGAATAAACAGACGCTCATCCACATTCCAGCGCAGACCAATCAGCAGCTTTAAGTAAGACGAAGAGTCAAAAATACGAATCGGTCTCAAACATTATATGAAAGGAGTTGAGATTCTTCCATTGGTTGCTGATTGCACTTGACTTACTTAATTTCCGTTGGGAAACTAAAGGCAGGGGAATTTGTTAAGAGAAATTGAAAACATCTCCGACAAAAAAATATTTCGAAGGGGAAAAACAGATTACACATAAATTTTTCCCCACTTCTGTCTGAAAAGGGGAAAATGAGGGAAAACATGACTTTTTACAAAAAATCATATTTTTGGCAGCAAAATCATAGTGTACTGCAGTGTGATTTATCATAATAAATATGATAAAATCATAACAGTTGGCAGGTCTGATATATGTTTCATCATTTGTACATATTTATGACATACAGATGCCCATGTTCTTACAGTTTTCACTTAGTATATTATGCCCCCCCCCCCCCGCCTCCTCCCTTTTCAAACAGATTTTAGTGAAGCTCAGCAAATACATAATATTGTAAGAACTGACTCTACAGACCATACTGAAGTTTGATAATAAACTTTAGTCGGCCACAACAGCAAGAACATCCTGATGGTAATCTATAGGTTAGAAATTTCTATAAGTCACTCGGAAACTAGGGAGAATAATATGTGCTGAACTGTTAAAAAAAAAGAAAAAAGAAAAAGAAAAAAAAAAAACAAATAAAAAAAAAACATTTGTTTTACAATTCCCAATACATCTAAATGAAATTATAAATAATCCTTAATAACAGACTTATCTAGCTTATAGGAATATCTTATTCTTCTCAATCCACTGCTAGATGAAAGTCTCAAGTCTCTTTCACAACATTGTCTTGTGTCATCTCTTCATGTTACTCCAGGATGCTTTCGAATTTCGTCCTCCCATCTCCCACATGGTCTTCTTGGTTCTTTTCTGTCCTTGGGCATCCAATCAAGTGTTTCAGTTGTCTAACAGTGGTAAGTTCTTCTAGCAATATGTCCAACACATTGTCACTTGAGGATTTTTACTTTGATTGTGATGACATCAATGCTTGTCATTTTTCTGCTACAAGAGTTCCTCTTCCTGTTTTTCCTACTGTTTCTTCCAAAAGCTATCTAAGTTTTTATACACAAATTTATTTTTTATTTTATGCGGTCCTTACTTGATATCTGCTGTCCAAGGTAAATGCAGGCATTGGTAGCTTCTAGATTTGCTCCATCAACTTGCAAATCTTCTATTCCTGTAAAACTGTTATTCTTTAAAATTTCCCCCATAAATTCAGCTTTAATCTCACTTCTTTACTCTTGTCGGCAAGTTCTGGATCATATTCTGCAGCTCTGAGATGGTATGTGGTGGCTTAAACTAATTAACTATATATACCCACAATCACAAACTCGTCACTGACTTAGAAATGTTAAGGCAGATATACACAGTCATATCTGAATAATATGCCCGCCTACCTAATAACCACCTATGGGATTGAAGTCAGGCGATTTTGCCGGCCAAGGGAGAATGGAAACTTCGCTGTCATGTTCCTGGAACCAGTCACTCACCCCTGTGGCAAGGCGCATTGTCCTGCTGGTAGATACCATCACCATCAGGGTAAATGTCCAACACGAAGGAATGCAAGTGGTCAGTGAGAATGAAGTCGGGCAATTTCACCAGCCAAAGGAGAATGGAAACATCACTGTAGTGTTCCTGGAACCAATCACGCACCCCCTTAGCGACGTGGCACAGCACATTGACCTGTTGGTGGACATCATCACCACCAGGGTAAATGTCCAACATGAAGGGATGCATGTGGCCAGTAAGGATGGAAAGGTAGCCATTAGCGTTCAGGGACCCATCCAGTGGCACCAGCGGTCCCAGGTCATACCAGGAAAACATTCCCCAGACATGCACACTGCCACTGACATGCGTGTCCGGGTGTTGGTTCTCGTGTGTCTGACATCATATCCGCCACTGTCCGTCACTTCCGTGGAGCAAAAACCTCAATTCGTTGGAGAAGGCAACCTTTCCCCATGTTTCCACTGTCCAATGACGGTAGTTTCATGGGAACTGCAGGTGTTGTTGCCGACGGACCTGGGTTAACATGAGAGCCTTGACGCAGTGATGACACCAGAGACCCATGTGTGACAGAGTTTGCTCTACTGCTATTGGGGAAATGTACCTAGGTGCCGCAGAGTTCATTTGCATGGTCAATTGCTACATTGTTGTGCGTTTATTGCCCTTTACGAGTCGACGTTCTCCTATGGGGTCGACGGCCTTTGGGACTGCACAGTTATGACGTCGGGAGGTACTCGATGTACCAGCGGTCCATTCTTAGTACACCCTTACTACAGCACCTTGTGAACAGCTCATAAAGTCTGCTGTTTCCGAGATGCTTCCACCCTTAGCGCAGTAGCCGATGATCATTTTTCAAACGTCCATCAAATCACTACCTCTGACCATTGTGCTCACGTGATGTACTATGGCTCATCTGTTCTGTCCGGCCGCTTACATCTCCGTGTGGTCAACCTTGTAATGTGCACTCTGTGATGCACCTAGGCAAGTACACTGTGATTCTGGGGGTGGTCATATTATTCTGATATGACCGTGTATGCAAATGCCACACAGTATACGTGCAAAATACATGATCACATGCATCACAACATGATCTACTCAACTATATATAATCATCAGCAGTATTGACCACAACAGAAAAAACAGGATCTTTCAGATTTTTCTATAAAAGGCTTAATATGCGGGTTCCTGTCTGGCTGGGGCCACGGGTGGCCTTGTGGGCAACGTTCGCGAATTCCACGGAAAGGACCTCAGGTTCGATCCGAGGCAGGCACGAACGCTCGATCCCCTAAATATCTGCCGTGCGTCGGATGGGCACGCTAAGCCGTAGGACCCCGGGTACTGGCCCCCCGGTAATAAATAAGGGCGTCTTCCTCTCCCTTTCTACTTCGCTTCCGTGTCACTTTCCTATCGGGCACTCTAGCCCAAATCTCCTAGCTTCTTTTTTTTAAGGGTTGTTCAAGACCTGGGGTCAGACACTCCCTTCCTAAAATCCTCTACATATGATCATCATCATCCTGTCTGGCTGGAGCAACGATTTTGAAAACAACAGAGCTGACTGGTTTCTCAAAAAGTGAGATTTCCTGGGTCTTTAACCAGTGGAAAAATAACCCACATTGCTTGTTGACAAAGCGTAACTGTGGCACAATGGAAATCTGTTAAAAACAAGATCATTGTCACTGGAGAAGGCTTGCACAGAGAAACAGAACTTCCTGTAAGCAGCATTTGACCAAAGCATTCAATGAACATTTTTGCTGGCCTGTATTTTAGCAAACTATGTGCAGGGAATTGAAGAGTATCAGTATAGGCAGTCACATGCCTATACAAAAGCCACTGATTTCTGCGTGAACAGGAAAGTCCATCCACCATGGTGTCCGGAACACCATGACTGGATACTGCAAGACTGGAAAAAAGTCATGTGGTCCAACGAGCTGAGGTATATCTTGTTTTGTACTGACAGTAGGCAGACAGTTTGGTGGAAGCCCCATGAAACAATGGACCCAGCTTGCCTTGTAAACACAACTCAAGTTTCTGGAAGTGATGTCATGGTGTGAGTAGCGTTGTGTTGGTAAAGAATCGGCCCCCTGATATTGTTGGAAGTTCAGGTGTCCTCCAAGTATTATCTGGACATTGTTACCAATCAAATCGATCCTGTAATGTTGACTTTTTATCCAGCAGGTGATGGCTGCTTCATGGATGACAATGCTACTGTCCATCATGCAAGATGTGTCAGCAGTGAATCAGTCAGCATGGCAGCAACTTCCCCCATCTTCCCTGACCACCACAAAGCCCGGATCTGAACCCCATCGAGAATGTATGAGACATGTCAGAAAAACAGATTTGGGAGCAAAGTCTTTTCCCGTCAAATTTGCAACAGTTAAATAACTGTTTGGTAAAAGAATTATATCCTTTTTCAAGAACTACATAGTTCTTTGTAGCTTTCGAGGATATAAGGTAGACACTATAATTCGTGCATAAATACTAGTATTGAAAGCAATCCGTCTTTAAGGATATAAGGCTGGTATACACATTTTTAGACAAGAAATATGCAAAAAAAAAAAAAAAAAATATATATATATATATAAATGTGAATTATTTGACAATTCAAGCCCTTACTTACATTGCTGTTCCAGTGATTACTAGCATCTTCCACAGGTCTTTTCACTACTGGTTCATCACTTTCTCGGCCATCAGGTGCTCCTCCGCTACCTTGACTACTGTCAGATGCCTGATCTAACGAATCTTTAGCCTTTAAATCTTGTTCTTTGGAGTCAGACTAAAAGAAATAACACAAAATGTAATAACTAATTGTGGCCAACACATGATATTTAAAAGTATAAAAATGCCTGCAATTTCAATTAAAATTGGTAAACTCAGAGAAATTACAGAATTATTACATAAAGTTTCACCATTCCAAAATTAAAGATACTGAGTGTATACTAGAAATAGAAGTTGAAGTGTGTTGTAGATTAAATGAATATTTACAAATACACGAGACTAACAAAACAAAAAATAAAAAAATAATAGTTGAACTTTTTTTAACCAGGTGGAGGAAAACCAGAACTTGCAACAAAATATATATATATATATATATATATATATATATATATATATATATATATATATATATATATATCATCATCATCATCATTGTCAACCATTATCAATCCACTGCTGGACGAAGGTCTCCCCAAGTTTCCTCCACAACGGTCTGTCTTGTGCCAGTCTCCTCCATGTCACTCCCGCATATTTACGAATTTCATCCACCCATCTCCCATGTGGTCTTTTTCTGGGTCTTTTCCTGTCCCTTGGAATCCAATCTAAAATTTTGGCTGTCCATCTATGGTCTGTCCTTCTGGCAGTATGTCCAGCCCATTGCCATTTCAGGGATTTAACTCTGATCATGATGTCTTCCACTCTCGTCATTTTTCGGATCCACGAGTTCCTCTTCTTATCTCTCCTGGTTATACCAAGCATGCACCTCTCCATGCTTCTTTGAGTTGTCTGCAGCCTTTGTATGTCTCTTTTAGTTACGGTCCACGTCTCTGCACCATACGTAAGCACTGGAAGGATGCATTGATCAAACACTTTTCTTTTAAGACATAATGGCATATTGCTCTTGAAAATTATGCTGTTTCTTCCAAAAGCTCTCCAGGCAAGTTTTGTACGCCGATTAATTTCTTCATCAATGTGACCCTCACTTGATATCTGCTGTCCAAGATAAACATACGTATCTGTTATCTCCAGTTTTTCTCCATCAATCGATAAATCTTCATTTCTTGTAAAAGCATTGAACATCACTTTTGTCTTCTGAAAGTTCATTTTTAATCCCACTTCTTTACTCTTGTCAGCAAGTTCCTGGATCATACTCTGCAGCTCTGATGGGGTAGTTGCAAAAATGACTACGTCATCAGCAAAACGAAGGTGGGTTAGATAATCTCCATTAATCTTTATCCCTTTGTTTTCCCAGTTCAGTGATTGAAAGACATTTTCCAATGTGGCATTAAAGAGCTTCGGAGATATGGTGTCACCTTGTCTCACTCCTTTTCCAATTTTTATGTGTGTTGTATTTTCAAACAGCCGAATCTTTGCACTTGCATTTTCATAGATGTTATTAATAATATTAATGTATGCATCTTCAATACCGCAGGATTTCAGAGCCGTGGTAACTGCTGATGGTTTCACCGAATCAAAGGCTTTTTCATAATCGATAAAAGCCATGCACAATGGAAGTTCATATTCCCTCGCTCTTTCAATTAGTTCTCTCAGTACGTGGATATGATCTATTGTGCTGTAGCCACTCCTGAATCCAGCTTGTTCTCTCGGTTGAGCCATGTCCAGTGTTACCTTCAAGCGGTGTGAAAGAACTTTAGTGAAGATTTTATAAACCACTGATAGGAGGCTGATAGGTCTGTAGTTCCTGAGATCCTCAATGTCACCTTTTTTATGTAGCAGGATCATTGTAGCATTGTTCCAATCCTCAGGAATCTTCCCTTCATTAAGGCATCGAGTGAAAATTTGGGCGAGTACTGTTTCAATTTCTCCACTTGCTTCTTGTATGATGTCTATAGTAATTCCATCTTCTCCTGGAGCTTTCCCTCGCTTCATGTTCTTGATTGCATGAGCAACTTCTGCTGGGAGGACTGGAAGAACTCTGGTACCTTCCATGATGTCTGGAGTACATGTATCATCCCTTTCATATAATTTGGAGTAGAAATCTTTCACTCTTGTCAAAATTTCGCCTCTATTTCTTGTTATAGAACCATCTTCTTTTCTCAGAGCCATAATCTGTTTTCTTCCCTTACTGAGATGTCCCTTTGCTATCTTTAGGCTTTGGTTGTTTTCAATTGCTTTCCTCACTAGCTCACAGTTGAATTTCCTTACGTCTTCAGTGATACTTTTTCTTACTGTCTTGCATAGCTCTATATATTCCACTTTGGAAGTCACATCTTCTTTAGTTGTCCTCATCTCTCTTCTTTTTTGCATCAACATTTTGGTTTTTCCTGATAATTTGTTTACATGCAACTTGTTCTTAGACCCAGCTAATTTTGTTGCTGTTTCCATAAGAGCTTTGGTTACTTTTCTGTTAACTTCCGAAATATCCACTTCTTCCGATGTTAGGCCTTCTAAAGCAGAGAATCTGTTCTTCAGTTCCAACTTGAAAGTATTATGGTGTTTTTTAAGGTTGGTTATGTCAATACATTTTGTTTGTCTTATGAGCTTGCCACGTTCCAGTTTAGTGTTGAGGTGCATCTTACATCTCACCAATCTATGGTCACTACCTGTGTTGAACTTGTTCAGCACACTGCAGTCTTCGATGACGAATTTTTTGTTACACATAATAAAATCAATTTCACTTGTCGTCCCAATTGGATGTCTCCATGTCCATTTCCTGTGTGGCTTTTTCTTGAAAAAGGAATTCAAGATGAAAAATCCTTCTGCCTCTGCAAACTCAACGAGAGTATTTCCACGCTGGTTTCTGTTGCCGTGACCGAATTTACCTACTGAAGTTTCATTCTGTTGCTGGTGCCCTATTTTTGCATTGAAATCTCCCATAATTATCTTCAAGTGCTGCTTACCTTTATTATTTAGATGACGAATTTCCTCATAAAATTCTTCAATTTCTTCTTCAGGATATATATATATATATATATATATTCTATAAAGAAGATACCTAAGCAAAAAAAAATACATATATAATTTTGACTCACACCTAGTACAACATAGAAAAGGTTATGTATCTACCTGTGTGAGTAAAAGGAGAAAAGATAAAAAAATAAAATAAAACAACTGAATGTAGAAGGTGTCGAGAATACTGAGCCTTGGCTTTATCAAGGACCAGCAAAAACTCTGCATTTTCTCACTTCCACAAAGACCTAGTTGGAAATGGGTTTCTGCAAGGCCATAGATGCAAGTAACATTCCCACCTAAAATAGTTTAAAAAATATATATATAAGTCATGTCCTCCGTAGAGTAGCATGACCTAGCACTAGTTAACAATTTCGCTTGCATCCATTAACCTTCATGGCCCGACCCATGCTCTTCATCTGTTACTATTAAACAGAGAGAAGAAGATTAAAGAGAACTCAAGCTGTGAGAGTGACATAATAAATAGAAATGATTTTCAGCTATAACGAAATTCCAAGTTCGTTTGAGAGAGAATTTAAACCTGAAAAACAATGCAAAAGAAATCCAAATTTTACATTGCAATTAAAAAAGGAAATGTTAATTTATAACGAACAGATTTTTGAAAGAAAACTTGAGTCTAAAACCCCCTACTCTACAACTTATGACAGCACGAAAACGAGAATAAGTTAAAGATAATAATTAACTAAAGAAAACTTTGTGAAAGTTATATACCTTAAACAGTTAGTTGCAATATGTACAAAGTATTTCAGCAGTGCTTTAAGTGCATAATTAATTAGTTATTAAGAACTTAACTACTTTGAAAAAACAGCGCATAGACAGCGCATAGAAAAGGAACAAGCTCAGCCCTCTTCTGTTCCTAGGTACCCCAAAAGACGCTCAAAGTTACAAAGAAAAGTAAGAGTTAAAACCCGCATAAATGTTAACAGACAAACCAATGCTTAAAAGCTGAAAAGCTAAAAAACGACAGAGAAAAGGTACATAAAGTACAAACATTGAACTTATAAAACCTAGAACCCAAAAACAAGGAAGAGAGCTTACCTCTTGTGTGACAAAAACTTTTCTCCTCACAAGAGGAGAACATGGCTGACCCCTTCCGCCACTCCCTAGACAGCTGGGGGGCAGTGAGGGTGGGGCTGATGGCCTCCTCATACAGCAAGAAACCAACGCGCGGAGATTTTAACCAGAGAAAAAAATATATAAACTTAAGACTGTGGATCTGTATGATCAGAATGAGCAGAATTAACTCTCCAGAATACATGAGAAATATTATAAAATACACGAGCAGTTTATTTAATAATCTTTGCATGTATTAAAACACCTTAGTGAGCTTCTATAGATTAATCAGAATCTTATTAATTTTAATGTTGGTTTTACTATTTTTAGTATAGCTATCCTAGTGATGAATAACTAGTTTTCTTTTTTATTTGTTTTTATTTTCTTTTATAAACAGATTTTTAAGCTTTTTTTGTGATTTTGTTTATATTATTTAATTTTTTGTTTTAATAGGACCGTCATATCCATAGCACTAAGGTTCCTTTAGGTAGTTAATAGGCATCCTCTAGCCAACTTCCTTACGGCTTTGATTGGTCAGAATCATATTATTAACTGTGTAGAAAATTAAAGCAGATCTGCCAACCTTACTCTATTATTCAGAATAATTTTTCTCTAGAAAACTTTCTAATAGTATATTAATGTGGTAATTGAAATCCAAATTGTTGCTGCAAATTCTTGAAATTCTTAGGACCTGAGAAATTAGTACATTCTCAATTACTTTGGTTGAAATGTTATTATTCCAGTGTAGATATTTAATTACTTTGAAAGGAAAATTAACTCTTTTATCAAAGAGGCTAATAGATGGGTTACCTCTGTTGAGCTTAATGCTTAAGTCTAGGAACTCAAGTTCCTGATTACTGTGGTTGGTTTTACATAAGTTAAGAGAGCTAGGATAGATATTATCAAAATCACTCTCTATAACTTCTGAATTATTGATACACAGCAGATCATCAATATATCTAAAAGTGTAAAGGTAGTTATCTGAGCAGGTGGGGTGATTTTTAATGAATTTATATTCCTTAAAGAACAGGAATAGATTAGCGATATTTGTGGACGTTGATGTTCCCATTGGAATACCGTTCACTTGCTTATAGAGAGTATTATTATATAAGATATGGTTATTTTTTATGCAGCAATTGAGATAAGAGTTCCAAGTTCCTACATCAACAAATTGGTTAAGTTTAAATTCTGCATACAGCTCTTTAAAGGTAGTGATTATATCTGATAGAGGCAGATTAGTATATAGGTTTTCAAAATCATAACTATTAATATCTAGGGGACAAACTTTGAGTATAGTAGAAATTACTTCTGCATTATTATTAATTATCCAAAAATCTCTGTACATCAAGTTAGAACAGTTTCTAATGTGTTTCAAAACCTTCTTTAAGACATCTTCAAAAGCAAGATCTATTTTCTTTTTATGACTCCTTACTCCACTAGCTATGAACCTGAACTTCACAGGATCCTTATGAAACTTAACCGTTGCAAAAAGAAATGGAAATTCAGGCCCATATCTTCTAGTTTGTGGAATTTTAAGTTTCTTGAAGAATGCCTTAAACCGATTTTCTAACTGCTTGGTAGAATAACTTACGGGCTCGTATGTTACTCTATTATTGAGTTCCATAGTTAACAATTCAAAATAGAACTTCTTACAGATAATTGCAAAATTATTGCTAGCTTTATCCGTAGTGGTAAAAATAAATTGGTCTTGTAGTTTGGAGAGTGACCTTTTAGCTTCTCCAGAGAAAAAGAGATTTCTGTCGAAACAAAAGTCCAGACCTGCCAACTCACCGGTGAAGCTATTGATTATATTATATTTCCATTCTGCGAAGGCCTCAATAGGCTGATTCTCCGTTAAACTGGTTTTTACGATGTACTTATTTACATCTTGAGTGAAGCTCTCAAGAATCCTTTCTTTGGAAATTGTGAAGGAAGGTCTGAATTTAGAGCCATACTCTAATAAATTCCTAAGCTTTTCATTTTCAACATAACTCAAGTTTCCGGTGATAATATGGTTGTAATTCTTATCATAGTGAACTGTTTCTTTATGTTCATCACAAGAACAAGTAGTAATTACAGGAATGTAGCTCGAAGAGTTAAGTTTGTAGTTTTTAACTATTGACCCTAAGGTCTTAACATATTTAAAACTTACAATAGACTGGTGCCTGTGGATGGGAAAAAATTGCATTATTGTAGAACAGCTTCCTTACATTGAGATTATCGTAGGCTTTATTTAGGAACCTGATGGTAACAAAATTACTGGAAAATTCTTTAAGAGAAATTTTATCTTTAAGAATATGTTTAAGAATGTCCAGAACCAAAGCAAAAACATGCTTATCAACATGGTCAGCAGTTTCATTCCAGAATTTGAAAAAACATTTAAGGACAGAGTGCTTGAAGGACTTGAGAATTTTGTAAGTATTTTTAACAAAATTAGTGCCAGTTTTAAAGCTTTCCAGAGTTTTTAGCAAGTTAGCAAAATCAACTTTGCTTGATGTGCGAAATAACCTCTGTCCTCTATTACCTCTAGAGCAGCTCTTATTATTAACAAGAAAGAAGAGTTCACGAATTGAAAATTTATGCTGATTATGCTTATTGTCAGATAGAGTGGAATTAAGGCCATAGGGATAAAGAGACTGATGCTGCAAAATTTCAAGGGATTCAGTTTCTAGCCGAGCATAGAGGTCAGGAATAATATGTAGTACCTCTATTTTCACTTTGTCAAAACCATGAGTATGGAAATGCTCTAATTCAAAGGTAGAGTACTGGTTGGCGTTTGTGGAGGGGTTCACTCCTGAATTAGAGAACTTGTTTACTAGAGACCTGTGACCATTAATCCTAAGATGAAGAGGATTTTTACTTTGGCCAATATAGCTAAGGTTGCAGACAGTACAGGTGAGCTTATAGATGGTATTGTAGGCTTTGCAAAACTTGTTGGAGCAATTATCCTCAACAGAAGAATACAGGTTAGGATCTGCAGATTTACATGTCAAACAACGTTTGTCATTTCATAACTTTAGATTACCTTTGCCAGCGAGTTCATACACTATGGGAAAGGGTGCTAGCCTAACCGAGCGGGAGGACTTAAAATATCTGAGCTGACCTCCAATCCTTTCATCGTCCTTAGAACTCCACTTGGGCCAAAACATACAAATTCTGAGCAAACCAACTAGGAAAAACTTTTAGAAATAAGCAGTCCAAGAAAAGACCCATAGTGTATGAACTCGCTGGCAAAGGTAATCTAAAGTTATGAAATGACAAACGTTGTTTGACATGTAAATCTGCAGATCCTAACCTGTATTCTTCTGTTGAGGATAATTGCTCCAACAAGTTTTGCAAAGCCTACAATACCATCTATAAGCTCACCTGTACTGTCTGCAACCTTAGCTATATTGGCCAAAGTAAAAATCCTCTTCATCTTAGGATTAATGGTCACAGGTCTCTAGTAAACAAGTTCTCTAATTCAGGAGTGAACCCCTCCACAAACGCCAACCAGTACTCTACCTTTGAATTAGAGCATTTCCATACTCATGGTTTTGACAAAGTGAAAATAGAGGTACTACATATTATTCCTGACCTCTATGCTCGGCTAGAAACTGAATCCCTTGAAATTTTGCAGCATCAGTCTCTTTATCCCTATGGCCTTAATTCCACTCTATCTGACAATAAGCATAATCAGCATAAATTTTCAATTCGTGAACTCTTCTTTCTTGTTAATAATAAGAGCTGCTCTAGAGGTAATAGAGGACAGAGGTTATTTCGCACATCAAGCAAAGTTGATTTTGCTAACTTGCTAAAAACTCTGGAAAGCTTTAAAACTGGCACTAATTTTGTTAAAAATACTTACAAAATTCTCAAGTCCTTCAAGCACTCTGTCCTTAAATGTTTTTTCAAATTCTGGAATGAAACTGCTGACCATGTTGATAAGCATGTTTTTGCTTTGGTTCTGGACATTCTTAAACATATTCTTAAAGATAAAATTTCTCTTAAAGAATTTTCCAGTAATTTTGTTACCATCAGGTTCCTAAATAAAGCCTACGATAATCTCAATGTAAGGAAGCTGTTCTACAATAATGCAATTTTTTTCCCCATCCACAGGCACCAGTCTATTGTAAGTTTTAAATATGTTAAGACCTTAGGGTCAATAGTTAAAAACTACAAACTTAACTCTTCGAGCTACATTCCTGTAATTACTACTTGTTCTTGTGATGAACATAAAGAAACAGTTCACTATGATAAGAATTACAACCATATTATCACCGGAAACTTGAGTTATGTTGAAAATGAAAAGCTTAGGAATTTATTAGAGTATGGCTCTAAATTCAGACCTTCCTTCACAATTTCCAAAGAAAGGATTCTTGAGAGCTTCACTCAAGATGTAAATAAGTACATCGTAAAAACCAGTTTAACGTACAATCAGCCTATTGAGGCCTTCGCAGAATGGAAATATAATATAATCAATAGCTTCACCGGTGAGTTGGCAGGTCTGGACTTTTGTTTCGACAGAAATCTCTTTTTCTCTGGAGAAGCTAAAAGGTCACTCTCCAAACTACAAGACCAATTTATTTTTACCACTACGGATAAAGCTAGCAATAATTTTGCAATTATCTGTAAGAAGTTCTATTTTGAATTGTTAACTATGGAACTCAATAATAGAGTAACATACGAGCCCGTAAGTTATTCTACCAAGCAGTTAGAAAATCGGTTTAAGGCATTCTTCAAGAAACTTAAAATTCCACAAACTAGAAGATATGGGCCTGAATTTCCATTTCTTTTTGCAACGGTTAAGTTTCATAAGGATCCTGTGAAGTTCAGGTTCATAGCTAGTGGAGTAAGGAGTCATAAAAAGAAAATAGATCTTGCTTTTGAAGATGTCTTAAAGAAGGTTTTGAAACACATTAGAAACTGTTCTAACTTGATGTACAGAGATTTTTGGATAATTAATAATAATGCAGAAGTAATTTCTACTATACTCAAAGTTTGTCCCCTAGATATTAATAGTTATGATTTTGAAAACCTATATACTAATCTGCCTCTATCAGATATAATCACTACCTTTAAAGAGCTGTATGCAGAATTTAAACTTAACCAATTTGTTGATGTAGGAACTTGGAACTCTTATCTCAATTGCTGCATAAAAAATAACCATATCTTATATAATAATACTCTCTATAAGCAAGTGAACGGTATTCCAATGGGAACATCAACGTCCACAAATATCGCTAATCTATTCCTGTTCTTTAAGGAATATAAATTCATTAAAAATCACCCCACCTGCTCAGATAACTACCTTTACACTTTTAGATATATTGATGATCTGCTGTGTATCAATAATTCAGAAGTTATAGAGAGTGATTTTGATAATATCTATCCTAGCTCTCTTAACTTATGTAAAACCAACCACAGTAATCAGGAACTTGAGTTCCTAGACTTAAGCATTAAGCTCAACAGAGGTAACCCATCTATTAGCCTCTTTGATAAAAGAGTTAATTTTCCTTTCAAAGTAATTAAATATCTACACTGGAATAATAACATTTCAACCAAAGTAATTGAGAATGTACTAATTTCTCAGGTCCTAAGAATTTCAAGAATTTGCAGCAACAATTTGGATTTCAATTACCACATTAATATACTATTAGAAAGTTTTCTAGAGAAAAATTATTCTGAATAATAGAGTAAGGTTGGCAGATCTGCTTTAATTTTCTACACAGTTAATAATATGATTCTGACCAATCAAAGCCGTAAGGAAGTTGGCTAGAGGATGCCTATTAACTACCTAAAGGAACCTTAGTGCTATGGATATGACGATCCTATTAAAACAAAAAATTAAATAATATAAACAAAATCACAAAAAAGCTTAAAAATCTGTTTATAAAAGAAAATAAAAACAAATAAAAAAGAAAACTAGTTATTCATCACTAGGATAGCTATACTAAAAATAGTAAAACCAACATTAAAATTAATAAGATTCTGATTAATCTATAGAAGCTCACTAAGGTGTTTTAATACATGCAAAGATTATTAAATAAACTGCTCGTGTATTTTATAATATTTCTCATGTATTCTGGAGAGTTAATTCTGCTCATTCTGATCATACAGATCCACAGTCTTAAGTTTATATATTTTTTTCTCTGGTTAAAATCTCCGCGCGTTGGTTTCTTGCTGTATGAGGAGGCCATCAGCCCCACCCTCACTGCCCCCCAGCGTCTAGGGAGTGGCGGAAGGGGTCAGCCATGTTCTCCTCTTGTGAGGAGAAAAGTTTTTGTCACACAAGAGGTAAGCTCTCTTCCTTGTTTTTGGGTTCTAGGTTTTATAAGTTCAATGTTTGTACTTTATGTACCTTTTCTCTGTCGTTTTTTAGCTTTTCAGCTTTTAAGCATTGGTTTGTCTGTTAACATTTATGCGGGTTTTAACTCTTACTTTTCTTTGTAACTTTGAGCGTCTTTTGGGGTACCTAGGAACAGAAGAGGGCTGAGCTTGTTCCTTTTCTATGCGCTGTCTATGCGCTGTTTTTTCAAAGTAGTTAAGTTCTTAATAACTAATTAATTATGCACTTAAAGCACTGCTGAAATACTTTGTACATATTGCAACTAACTGTTTAAGGTATATAACTTTCACAAAGTTTTCTTTAGTTAATTATTATCTTTAACTTATTCTCGTTTTCGTGCTGTCATAAGTTGTAGAGTAGGGGGTTTTAGACTCAAGTTTTCTTTCAAAAAATCTGTTCGTTATAAATTAACATTTCCTTTTTTTAATTGCAATGTAAAATTGGATTTCTTTTGCATTGTTTTTCAGGTTTAAATTCTCTCTCAAACGAACTTGGAATTTCGTTATAGCTGAAAATCATTTCTATTTATTCTGTCACTCTCACAGCTTGAGTTCTCTTTAATCTTCTTCTCTCTGTTTAATAGTAACAGATGAAGAGCATGGGTCGGGCCATGAAGGTTAATGGATGTAAGCAAAATTGTTAACTAGTGCTAGGTCATGCTACTCTACGGAGGACATGACTTATATATATATTTTTTAAACTATTTTAGGTGGGAATGTTACTTGCATCTATGGCCTTGCAGAAACCCATTTCCAACTAGGTCTTTGTGGAAGTGAGAAAATGCAGAGTTTTTGCTGGTCCTTGATAAAGCCAAGGCTCAGTATTCTCGACACCTTCTACATTCAGTTGTTTTATTTTATTTTTTTATCTTTTCTCCTTTTACTCACACAGGTAGATACATAACCTTTTCTATGTTGTACTAGGTGTGAGTCAAAATTATATATGTATTTTTTTTTTTTGCTTAGGTATCTTCTTTATAGAATGTGAATTCTGAATTTTCTTCAAAACTGCTGCGTTGCGCGTTTTGATTTTCAGGTTATTTTGCACCCTTCGTTTTAAATTCAAAAAATTTTTTCCTTAGTCTTCAGTTTTGCTCTTAAGTATATATATATATATATATATATATAAGGAGAAAAGGAGAAGATCTCATTGAACTGAAAAGTGGACATCTCTTCTATTATCGTGGGACAGATACTGGCAGAACTAGTGGTGTTGGATTTATAATAAACAAGAAACTGAAATATAAAGTGGTAGAAGTTGAAAGTTCCTCTGACAGAGCTGCACGACTCGTTATCCAACTATCGAGAAGATACCAGGCTCAGATTATTCAAACTTATGCACCCACCACAAGTCATCCTGAAGAAGAAATTGAAGAATTTTATGAGGAAATTCGTCGTCTAAATAATAAAGGTAAGCAGCACTTGAAGATAATTATGGGAGATTTCAATGCAAAAATAGGGCACCGGCAACAGAATGAAACTTCAGTAGGTAAATTCGGTCACGGCAACAGAAACCAGCGTGGAAATACTCTCGTTGAGTTTGCAGAGGCAGAAGGATTTTTCATCTTGAATTCCTTTTTCAAGAAAAAGCCACACAGGAAATGGACATGGAGACATCCAATTGGGACGACAAGTGAAATTGATTTTATTATGTGTAACAAAAAATTCGTCATCGAAGACTGCAGTGTGCTAAACAAGTTCAACACAGGTAGTGACCATAGATTGGTGAGATGTAAGATGCACCTCAACACTAAACTGGAACGTGGCAAGCTCATAAGACAAACAAAATGTATTGACATAACCAACCTTAAAAAACACCATAATACTTTCAAGTTGGAACTGAAGAACAGATTCTCTGCTTTAGAAGGCCTAACATCGGAAGAAGTGGATATTTCGGAAGATAACATAAAAGTAACCAAAGCTCTTATGGAAACAGCAACAAAATTAGCTGGGTCTAAGAACAAGTTGCATGTAAACAAATTATCAGGAAAAACCAAAATGTTGATGCAAAAAAAGAAGAGAGATGAGGACAACTAAAGAAGATGTGACTTCCAAAGTGGAATATATAGAGTTATGCAAGACAGCACGAAAAAGTATCACTGAAGACGTAAGGAAATTCAACTGTGAGCTAGTGAGGAAAGCAATTGAAAACAACCAAAGCCTAAAGATAGCAAAGGGACATCTCAGTAAGGGAAGAAAACAGATTATGGCTCTGAGAAAAGAAGATGGTTCTATAACAAGAAATAGAGGCGAAATTTTGACAAGAGTGAAAGATTTCTACTCCAAATTATATGAAAGGGATGATACATGTACTCCAGACATCATGGAAGGTACCAGAGTTCTTCCAGTCCTCCCAGCAGAAGTTGCTCATGCAATCAAGAACATGAAGCGAGGGAAAGCTCCAGGAGAAGATGGAATTACTATAGACATCATACAAGAAGCAAGTGGAGAAATTGAAACAGTACTCGCCCAAATTTTCACTCGATGCCTTAATGAAGGGAAGATTCCTGAGGATTGGAACAATGCTACAATGATCCTGCTACATAAAAAAGGTGACATTGAGGATCTCAGGAACTACAGACCTATCAGCCTCCTATCAGTGGTTTATAAAATCTTCACTAAAGTTCTTTCACACCGCTTGAAGGTAACACTGGACATGGCTCAACCGAGAGAACAAGCTGGATTCAGGAGTGGCTACAGCACAATAGATCATATCCATGTACTGAGAGAACTAATTGAAAGAGCGAGGGAATATGAACTTCCATTGTGCATGGCTTTTATCGATTATGAAAAAGCCTTTGATTCGGTGAAACCATCAGCAGTTACCACGGCTCTGAAATCCTGCGGTATTGAAGATGCATACATTAATATTATTAATAACATCTATGAAAATGGAAGTGCAAAGATTCGGCTGTTTGAAAATACAACACACATAAAAATTGGAAAGGGAGTGAGACAAGGTGACACCATATCTCCGAAGCTCTTTAATGCCACATTGGAAAATGTCTTTCAATCACTGAACTGGGAAAACAAAGGGATAAAGATTAATGGAGATTATCTAACCCACCTTCGTTTTGCTGATGACGTAGTCATTTTTGCAACTACCCCATCAGAGCTGCAGAGTATGATCGAGGAACTTGCTGACAAGAGTAAAGAAGTGGGATTAAAAGTGAACTTTCAGAAGACAAAAGTGATGTTCAATGCTTTTACAAGAAATGAAGATTTATCGATTGATGGAGAAAAACTGGAGATAACAGATACGTATGTTTATCTTGGACAGCAGATATCAAGTGAGGGTCACATTGATGAAGAAATTAATCGGCGTACAAAACTTGCCTGGAGAGCTTTTGGAAGAAACAGCATAATTTTCAAGAGCAATATGCCATTATGTCTTAAAAGAAAAGTGTTTGATCAATGCATCCTTCCAGTGCTTACGTATGGTGCAGAGACGTGGACCTTAACTAAAAGAGACATACAAAGGCTGCAGACAACTCAAAGTAGCATGGAGAGGTGCATGCTTGGTATAACCAGGAGAGATAAGAAGAGGAACTCGTGGATCCGAAAAATGACAAGAGTGGAAGACATCATGATCAGAGTTAAATCCCTGAAATGGCAATGGGCTGGACATACTGCTAGAAGGACAGACCATAGATGGACAGCCGAAATTTTAGATTGGATTCCAAGGGACAGGAAAAGACCCAGAAAAAGACCACATGGGAGATGGGTGGATGAAATTCGTAAATATGCGGGAGTGACATGGAGGAGACTGGCACAAGACAGACCGTTGTGGAGGAAACTTGGGGAGACCTTCGTCCATCAGTGGATTGATAATGGTTGACAATGATGATGATGATGATATATATATTACGGTTAGGGTTAGGTAATATCATATGACTTAGGCCTAAAATTAACATGACAAATGTAAAATTAAACATTTTGCAACACTCATTTCCACAGTGCTGTATTTCAACTTTCTACACATTATACTTGAAGTACCTGGGATAGGTGACACATTTTAAAAAAACATTGCAAATTCAGAACAGGAAAGTTTAAAAAGTATATAATTAACATGGGGGTAAACAATTGCTAGGTCTCATCCATTTCTGTTAACAGTTCTTCCAAACAGTGAAAAATGCTTGAAGTTTAATAACTGAAAGAACACAACATGAAAACGTTCAACTGCCGCTGTAGAGATTCTGCTACAGTTGAATGCTTTCGTGTTGTGTTCTTTCAGTTATTAAACTTCAAGCATTTTTCACTGTTTGGAAGAACTGTTAACAGAAATGGATGAGACCTAGCAATTGTTTACCCCCATGTTAATTATATACTTTTTTCTGTTCTGGATTTCCAACAGTTTTTTAAATGTGTCACCTATACCGGGTACTCTAAAGTACAGCGTGTAGAGAGTTGTGTAGAGAGTTGAAATAAGGCACTGTGGAAATGAGTGTTGCAAATTGCTTAAAACATATTACAAATATAATGCATACAATACTTAAGCCAGCAAAAGACAATTTTATCAGAGGGGTTTGAAGCAGTTATGGGAGCAATGTACTTAGTGCACAGGGTTAAATGGAGATTATACTGAATAAAATTATAATGCCTTTTCATACACCACCAGTCTTTGAATATTAGGTCACAAATTTATTCAGAATGATGTATCAGCACATCAATATCATCTACAATGTTCTGCACATTTGCTTCATCTACAATTTTCTTAACTTGGCAAACAGTTTTTTAAAAGGATTTTAGTACCTTTCAGGGGTATTTCATTTGGTAAATGATTTGTTTTTGATGTTCAAGTCCCATCTGTTTTTTAAAAAGTTTTTTATTCCACTTCCTAGGCTTTTAAAACTTATTTTGAAAAAGATATCATGGCATAGAGCCATGAGGTTAAGCACTGAGTATTTACCTTTCAAGAACTTTAACTTCTGCATGGTAAGCCATTAGTATAGTATTGTATCAAAGTTTATGCAGTTATAGAACAGTACAATAATAACCAATGTATTGCTGTCCTCAGTTGGGACCATAACGGTATATTGGAACATGAGAAACAGAACTATAAGATGAATCATCATCATCATTGTCAACCATTATCAATCCACTGCTGGACGAAGGTCTCCCCAAGTTTCCTCCACAACGGTCTGTCCTGTGCCAGTCTCCTCCATGTCACTCTCGCATATTTTCGAATTTCATCCACCCATCTCCCATGTGGTCTTCTGGGTCTTTTCCTGTCCCTTGGAATCCAATCTAAAATTTCGGCTGTCCATCGATGGTCTGTCCTTCTGGCAGTATGTCCAGCCCATTGCCATTTCAGGGATTTAACACTGATCATGATGTCTTCCACTCTCGTCATTTTTCGGATCCACAAGTTCTTCTTCTTATCTCTCCTGGTTATACCAAGCATACACCTCTCCATGCCTTTTTGAGTTGTCTGCAGCCTCTGTATGTCTCTTTTAGTTAAGGTCCAGGTCTCTGCACCATACGTAAGCACTGGAAGGATGCATTGATCAAACACTTTCCTTTTAAGACATAATGGCATATTGCTCTTGAAAATTATGCTGTTTCTTCCAAAAGCTCTCCAGGCAAGTTTTGTACGCCGATTAATTTCTTCATCAATGTGACCCTCACTTGATATCTGCTGTCCAAGATAAATGTACGTGTCTGTTATCTCCAGTTTTTTTCCATCAATCGATAAATCTTCATTTCTTGTAAAAGCATTGAACATCACTTTTGTTTTCTGAAAGTTCATTTTTAATCCCACTTCTTTACTCTTGTCAGCAAGTTCCTGGATCATACTCTGCAGCTCTGGTGGGGTAGTTGCAAAAATGACTACGTCATCAGCAAAACGAAGGTGGGTTAGATAATCTCCATTAATCTTTATCCCTTTGTTTTCCCAGCTCAGTGATTGAAAGACGTTTTCCAATGTGGCATTAAAGAGCTTTGGAGATATGGTGTCACCTTGTCTCACTCCCTTTCCAATTTTTATGTGTGTTGTATTTTCAAACAGCCGAATCTTTGCACTTGCATTTTCATAGATGTTATTAATATTAATGAATGCATCTTCAATACCACAGGATTTCAGAGCCATTGTAACTGCTGATGGTTTCACCGAATCAAAGGCTTTTTCATAATCGATAAAAGCCATGCACAATGGAAGTTCATATTCCCTCGCTCTTTCAATTAGTTCTCTCAGTACGTGGATATGATCTATTGTGCTGTAGCCACTCCTGAATCCAGCTTGTTCTCTCGGTTGAGCCATGTCCAGTGTTACCTTCAAGCGATGATGAATATTGTATAATATTTTCATTGCAAATACAATTATTGATACCCTCTCACATATGTGATGCATATGCTGTGGCATACATACACTGGTGTGCAAAAATTAAGGACGAAGAGGAGAAATTAGCATAACAGCGGAACGAGCAGGCAGAACGGACCGAAATACCACTCAGGAGATAGACTAGGGTCCGGTACGGTAGGGCATGCGCATATATGAGGGGGGTGTTCGGAATGTATAAAGCACACGGGCGGTGTACGCTCAGCCATTCGGTGAAAGCTATTGCACGGTGTACATCGGTTTGAACGACGTCAAGTTGCTGCCACTGTGTGACATGGCCAACGGACAATCCAGTAGACGACATCTGGATGACTTTACCCGAGGTCACGTCATCATTGGGAAGTCGGAAGAAGTTCGAAGTGTGACTAGTGTGGCAGAGGAGTTCGGGATCACTCACAGCATCGTTTCACGAGCTTGGAGAGCATTTCAAACGACAGGAACAGCTGTCCGAGAGTTTAGCAGTGGCCATCTACGAGCAACCACAGCGGCGGACGACCGGTATATTGTCCTACAGGAGAGAAGAGACAGATGGCAGACAGCAACAGAAATCACAAGGCACATGCAACAGACAACTGGACGTCCGTTATCGCGTTTTACCGTGGCCAAGAGGCTGCACAAAGGTGGTCTATTTGCATGACGACCAGTACGGTGTGTGCCATTAACGCCTGCTCATCAGAGACGGCGGTTTCTGTGGTGCCAGGAACACAAGAACTTGACAACAGCAATGGGGTCGAGTTCTCTTTATGGATGAGAACTGATTTAGTCTGACGAGCGATTCTGGACGTATACACATCTGGAGAGAGCAGGGAACACGCAATCACACCTCCAACATCATCGAAAGGGACCGGTTTGGAGGTGGCGGAGTTCTCATTTGGGGCGGTATCATGCTTGGTAGCAGTACTGACCTCCACATCTTCCAAGGAGGTTCAGTCACTGGTGTCCGCTATTGTACCGAGGTTCTCCTGCCTCACGTGCATTTGTTTAGAGGTGCCGTAGGTCCTGAGTTTCTCTTCATGGACGACAACGCTACACCTCATCGTAGAATGGCTGTTGCAGAGCTGTTGGAGAGTGAAGATATTCAACACATGGATTGGCCCGCAAGGTCCCAGGACCCAAATCCAATCGAACACGTGTGGGACCTTCTCGGGAGACGCTTGGCAGCATGTCACCAGCCGCCAGGAACGATTCTTCAGCTGCGATTGGCGCTACAAGAGGAATGGGCCGCGATGCTTCAACAGCTCCTTGACAACCTCGTCCTCAGCATGGGCAGACATTGTAAATCCTGCAACGTAGTCAGGGGTGATCATATCCCCTATTAAAGACTGGATTTTTCTTGGCAGCCGCCTGTCACATGGACGTTTCTGTCTTCTGTCCAGTTGTGCTCGAAGCTACCTTTTCAATAAAGTGCCTTTGTATCCTTTGGATTCCTTGTTTGGACGGTGTTGCTCACTTGTCCCATATTCTTACATCTTGGGGATTTTATGGTATGATTTGGTTGGTTGGTTAATTGATGTTAATGGCACAAGGGCCAAGGTTAGCCAAAGAGCGCCAAACAAAAGACATCAAAACAAAACCAATAAAAAACGTACACAAGGTTAAAAACAGGCTGATGTGGTAAAAATGAAAAATGATAGTGAACAAGGTAAAATCTAGATAAGTTTAAAAAAGTCAATATCTTGTAAAAACGAAAACACTGCTTTCATGTCGCAGGCTTCGCCAATAATGGTTTGCAGCGTAGCTGCCCCTTCGTCCAACAGATGAGAGTGAAAATGACAAAAACGATGATCACAAAACCGAACACAAGTACACAAAACATGAAGGACAGTGAGACGACAGTCGCACGCCTCACACACCGGGACACTCTCGCCACACAGCAAAAAGCGGTGAGTAAAACGACAGTGCCCAATGCGGAGACGTGCAAGAACAACTTCCTCACGACGGTTCTTCCGCAAACTAGACTTCCATAGTTCGATCTGTGGTTTGATGGCATAGAGTTTATTGCTGCCCTGCTGAGACCACAGGGACTGCCACTCATCCATAACAAATTCCCGGATCAATGGCCGATAATCTCGGAAAGACAGTGGCAGCCGAGCTGGCGACGTGGAGGAAACAGACCTGGCAGAGAGATCTGCCAGCTCGTTACCCCGGATCCCAACATGGCCAGGAACCCAACAGAATCGGACCAGGAAGCCATCACCCTCCAAAGTTCCAAGAAGACGACAGACATCACGGATGACAGGTGAGTCCGTGTCCTCTGGAGAAGATAAAACTTGGATGACGGACTGGGAATCAGAGCAAACCATAGCGCGACGATGTGATCGAGACTGTATGTGGCACAAAGCGAGGTGTACCGCACGCATCTCTGCCGAAAAAACGGTGGATTCAGGCGGAAGCCTCTCAGCTTGAGAGGCATCGCCACACACAAAAGCGGACCCAACGACATCCCCGGACTTCGAGCCATCGGTGAACACAGGCACGAAATCCGGGTAGACAGACTGTAATTCAGCAAAGAGCTGCTGGTACACCAGAGCAGGAGTGGACGACTTTGGCCACACACAAAGAGAAAGATCAGCCATTGCTTGAATGGGCTGCCAAGGAGGATGGTTAAAAAAGGTGGTCAAACCAATCCCAGACAAGTTTAGACCAGCATCGCGCACTATGGCAGACATCCGAATCCCGAACGTCGGAACACAGGAGGGGCGGTTGGAAAACAAGCGGACACAGTCCGGGTGGAAGATGGAACCATGCAGTGGATGATCAGGAAGAGATTTCAGTTTTGTATAAAACTGAAGAGACAGCTGCTTACGACGGATGCATAACGGCGGCTCATGAGCCTCCGCATACAGGCTATGTACGGGAGAGGTACGGAAAGCACCAGTACATAGCCGCAATGCCTGGTGATGGACGGGGTCCAAAGGTGTTAAAATCGATGGACGCGCTGAACCGTACGTAATGCATCCAAAGTCTAACTTTGACCGAATGAGAGAGTGATAAATGCGAAGCATTGAGCACCTGTGAGCCCCCCAAGATGTTCGGGAGAGGACCTTCAGGATACTCAATGACTTCGTGCACTTCACCTTCAAAGACTGAATGTGAGGCCGGAAGGTGAGTGCTCGGTCAAAAGTTAGCCCAAGGAACCTGGCTTCTGACACCACAGGGATGGTAGAACACCCCAGACGGAGGCTGGGGTCTGGGTGAAGACCCCGTTTGCGGCAAAAATGCACGCAAACGGTCTTCTGCGTCGAGAAGCCAAATCCATTTTGGGAAGCCCAGTGAGAGATCTTGGTAATGGCAGACTGGAGCTGTCTCTCGATGGTGCGCATGTTAACTAACGCGCAAGAGATCTGCAGATCATATGGTATGATTTGAGTCGATGTGGAGCACTTCTGCACGACGTTACATTCGAAAAACCGTCTCGTCCTTAATTTTTGCACGCCAGTGTACATACATACATATCACAAAGCTGTTCTCTGAGATTTAGAGGTTAGCTCCACAAAGCAATACAAACTACCAGTTCAAAAATAGATTTCAGCAAAGAAAGGCAGAAAGGCACCAAGAGTCAGGTAGGGCATAGCAAGACAATACCTAATATGTTGAACTAAGCTTACGATTGTCTAGATTGAAGCCTATTGTTGGATGTACGGAAACAAATAATGTCTGTTAATACAATTATTGATGTTATTTGAACTGTGTCCCAAGAGAAAAATGTTGTGAACATAAGCCTTACAAGAGTGTTATTCCTTAACAAAATAATAATATATGGAAGAGCTCACTAACCCAGGATATTGTCAGTCAAATTATCATTAGGACTACACCTATTGGTCCCTTTTTATATGTGCCAACTTAGTTACAACATCCATGACAAGACATAGGAATTCATCCTCTGAAAAATTCTGGAAAAAGGTCATTTTCGAAATTTCATCCCTTTACGTTTCTTTTAATAAGTTTATTTGTTATCTTGTTTAAGGTGAAAGCTCCATATTGGAAGCTACTTTACCTTTAACTCACTTTACTTCCTAAATGAGTGGTAGGCAATGCACGTAACTAACAAACTAATTAAGAAGAAGGTAGTGTAGAACACGTTAAGTTACGTATAAAAGTTTAATGCAAATATATTTCAGCCATTACTATGGCCTTCATCAGCGCGACTACGATTGGTTTACGTTGTCAGATTGGAAAGGTAAGTTTTGTAATGGTAACTCCGGGTGACGTAATGCAATGAGCATTACGTCATTGGAAAGGTAAGTTTTGTAATCAGGGTTCGTACTCTTTTTGGGGGAAAAAATTCAAGGACTTTCCAGGCCTTTTCCAGGCCATATACAAAAATTCCAGGATGATTACTACGCTTTACAGTATCATGCCCAAATTAGTTTTTAAAAGCAATTTCAGTTTTAAGTAATAAAAATGATGAAAGATGCAAATGGATGAGTGTGCTTTTTTACCCATTACATTTCTTTTTAAAGTTTTTAATTGGCGAATTACCCAATAATGCTAAATTGAATCATGATGCAATTACCACAAGGCTATTCAGAAAATCCTTTCCCTCAATCAGAAAATGATTAATTTAATCAGTCATTTTAGCTGCATCACTATTCTGCACTATCTTCCATGTAATCAGACTATTATTGATAACAACTGAAATTATTATAAAATAAAGTGAGGGCAGATTCAGAATTTAAGAATGGGGAGGGCGCACGTCTAACAGAGGACTGGTAAAAAAATCTCTGAGATTTATTTCCTCCAAAAAACACGGTGGTAAAACATGGAGGACCCATAAGGGGGAGATGGGGTGCTTGCCTGTCAGAGTACATCACAAACAGCAGTTCTGAAGTACTGCTGTGTGGATCACTGAAAAGTTCGGGCCAATGTAAGACAAAACGTGGAGTTGCAAATCCATAAGTGAAAAAGTGTGATGTCTGAAAACAAGAAACGTGAGACAAAGCAAAGCACTTATCTACTTACTCACCCCCCCCCCCCTTTTTTTTTTTGAAACGGGGCATGTGCCTGTTATGCCCACAGGTGGATTCTAGCTCTGATAAAAAGTGTTTCCATACATGGGAATGATTTTTTTTTCTTTTTAACATTCCCAATAACTGCCACTGGTGGCTGCATATTGGGATGTGACTTTTGAAGGCAATGAAAATCTTATTACTAGACAGAATATGTTCCAGACTTGAGGAAAATTTCCCCCAATTGTAGTACAGTTATGTTAAATCAAAAAGCATAAGCCACGGAATCACTATGCACCTCAAGAAATGATTCGGGAGTGGACGATCATAGAAAGGTGAACCAATAGAGTTTAAAACAGAAAGTGTAATTTTAGGAACATGGCAACAAATTTCAAATAAGTTTCATCATAGAAGTCAGAAAGTCCTGGCCCACCACCCAACCCAAAAGAATCTAACCACCGTTATGTCTACCAGTACACTTGCCTCATATTACTTTCCAAAAATTATTTTTCATATCAAACAAGATTGCCTCAATTTACTTTTATGTTTTTAAATCAAAATCACTGCTAAACTAAATTTATGAAGTGCTACCCCAAAATGTGGAACTAGCTAAACTATTTATAAAAACCTTAAACATAAAACAATTTCAGTTTTTTATTGGTATAAATTAGGATATTCTTAAGTATTTTACATAAATGAAAAATGATGAGCATAAGGAATCTCTACCTCCAGTTAAGCTTCAATCATAACCAGAATCAGAATAACCACTTTTGGTTCAACTCCCAAAACATAAGACAATTATATGAATTAAGTTTTTAAAAGCTTTTTTTTTAAAATTGGAAGTTTGTCAGTTATATAAACCAAAATCTGATCAATGCATTAAGGACAATTGATTGAATTGTTTTGGCCACAAATTCATAGTAAAATGTACAGCAAAAATATGTTTTAGGAGCCCATGAGTATTTACTGTACAAGTATATATAAGGTTTTATATTACTTACCAAAGTTTTAGTCCAATAAGAAGCCCAATTGTGGAAGTTAGTTGCAGAAAGTTATAAGTTTTTGGAACAGAAGAGTTCATTAGTCTATTTACATGAACTTCATATGAAAAACACTAAATAATTATGAAGATAAAAGATCAAAACTGGTTTGAAGTTCAACATGCTTCAAAGAAAGAAAAAAAGTTCATTTCTATTGTAAATTGTACAAATATAAAATTTTTATGTTTTAGTATTAATTCTCTATATGCTTGGAAGATACCACAAATATGGAGTATCAATATTCCCACAGAACAAAATTCAGCAGATACAAATGAAGAACATCAAGACCCACCCAACACCATGTTTCCGATTGTCTGCTGTTTATATTCAAGAAATGCGAATATGGATCAATGGTGAATGCAGCAACTATGGTTTTTATTTATTACCAAGAAAAAAAAAGGAGCCTGAAAGCTGTAAAGCTGAAACGGATATTTCTCCCCCTCCCGAAAACATTCCGATTAAGTTCAAACAGCAGGAGCACGCGTCCACGCACACTCAACCTCTGGAATGTCCTGATGAAACGGCTTCTTTTCATTTGGCACATCGCCATAAATCACCACCTGCAGCTCACTGAAGTGTCTTCCTCCTTCACCCTAACTATAGGAGAAAACGTAAAAAAAAAAAAAATGCTGCCCAATTTTCGACAAAATGACCAAATTTACGTCATAACGTTGCAATTTACTAAAATACGTTTATCTGCTGAATTTCGCCTAAATCCATTGAAAACTTTTTAATTATAGATTTTTTTATTAAAACAGTAACTCAGACATCTGAATAAAAATGTATGTTTGTAATTAAAATAGAGTCCATATCATCACAGAAACAAAATTTAAGGATCACTCTGTTTAAATAAACCATGGCATCTAAAAAAAAATAATTTGCTTGCTTTTCCCATAATTTATAATTGCAGTTTCTTTTTTTTTTGAATCCGATTTTGCAACGGAAGATTTTTTTTTTTTTTTTTTTGCATCTGCTAAAGTTTCAAACGGAATTCGGCGAAATTCGCACTAGAACTTTATTGTGATGTATTTTAACCACTGTAAAAATTTTACTGTGTTATTTTCAAAATTCCGGAAAATGGATTTCTGAAAATATCTCTTAGTCCTTTTGAGCCGTGGAAGTGATAAACAGGTGTTTGCTTTCTTCCCAACCAAGGGCTTCGGATCAGCGCTCCCAGCTGTCAATCAACCGTTGCTTTGGTAACACACTTTCTGCTCAAGGCTCACTGTCTAAAGAGGCACACATAATAAAAATTTCCAATGCTAACTTTTTAAGTTTTAAACCGATTCAAATGGAATTTTGGGAGTGAGCTTCTGTAATCCAATTATAGTAAATGTAAAAATTTCAGTCACTTTTGTGAAAAATTCGCAAAGATAGTTTTCTTATTTTTTATCATAAGTAGCCGAAGTCTCTTGAGGGGTGGGCCGGAAGCAAGCGTCTTAATGCAATAAACAAGGAGCAGATGAATGTGTAGTTCAGGCATACTCTTCACTGGTGGATGCCAGCTGACTTGGTAAACACGCGACCCCCCTTGCAAATGCTAAATGTCTCTTCTTTCCCCTTCTGTTGTTCTCAGTAGTTGTCGGACGGACATCAAGCTCAGGGCTAGAGAATGCATCAAGCTCCCCTTCCCTAACAGACCTGCTAGTAATCATCCAATTTTATTGCACTGGAAGTAGTGCTCCCCCCCCCCCAGCCAAATTAGGATTTGGGCACATCCGAAACACCACTGTAGCCGGCGGTTTCTTTGAGAACAGAGGAGAGGAACTTAAAAAAATTAAGGGGTAACAGTCAGTAACACGATTTCCTAAAAGGGCATTTTTTTTAAGCACTAATTTCAAATTTCAAGGCTTTTCAAGACAGCATTAAAAAAATACCGTTTTTCCAGGATATTCCAGGCCTTGAAAACGTAATCATGATTTTCCAGGACTTTCCAGGTTTTCAAGGACGCGTGCGCACCCTGTGTAATGGTAACTCTGGGTGACGTACTGCCTCATTGCATTACGTCACCCGGAATTACCATTACAAAACTTACCTTTCCAATCTGGCAACGTAAACCAATCGTAGTCGCGCTGATGAAGGCCATAGTAATGGCTGAAATATATTTGCATTAAACTTTTATACGTAACTTAGCATGTTCTACACTACCTTCTTCTTAATCACTTTACTTCCCCAAGCCCTTCTTCACTTATAATAATATTTCAAGGTTCTTGATGTAAAAACCTCTTTCTCACATTTTTGCTAAAGAAATGAAAATGTACAGTTCCTGGATTAAATACACTATGTAGACAAAAGTATTCAAACACCTACACATATGCAAGTAAATGCACATTTGCAGAACCAGACACACACACATGCATGCACATGGGGGTGTTTTAGATGCTGCATACAAGAGTGTTGGTACACCTGTCAAACCATACTGGAAGTACTTATGCTGCAAGGAGCTGAAACTGACGGACTTTGAAAAAGGCAGAGTGGTTGAACAGCACCTGGGTAAGCAATCAGTGGGACACTCAAAATCCACTGTCGCTGTTGTTTTTCATCAATGGAAAGCAGATGGTGATACCACGGTGAAGCCGTGCCCTGAGAGGCTGCACATCTGACTGATTGTACTGCACAAAACTTGCAGTATAATGTGAAGGCATGCACATCCTTTGCCACAGATCTGACTGATGCTGCACAAGCTACTAGAACAGATATTTACACCAGAACAGTCCACTGGGAACTGAGTGCCCAAGGTTACCATGCTAGGTCAGATGAACACACACCCTACATCACAACAGGCAATGACTGAAATTGTGCCTCACTTGCCATCCATGGACAATACAAGAATAGAAGAGTCATGTGGAGTGATAAATAAAACTACTCACTCTTTCATTCGTATGAATACATTTGGGCATGACATTTGCACAGAAAGCATTGTTGCACAGACTGCATTGTTCCTATAATCAAGTTTGGAGTTGGATCTGCAATAGCATGTGGTTGTGTCCATTGGAAAGGACTCTGTCCTTTGATTGTGGTGCCCTCCAGCCTAACAGCCACCAGGTCCAAAGACATTCAAACAATTCCACACTACCTATGCTGTAGCAGTACTTTGGTACAGATCCCTGCCTGATTCAGAAAGATTGAGCACCTTGCCACAATGCATGGTCAGTCCATATCTGGCTTGAGGAGCAGAGTGTCAAAGGGTTAGACTGGCTGACCCAAAATCTGAATCTAAATCCAACAGCACTTCTGTAGGACCAGCTGGAATGGAAATTCTGATCTCAGCCAGTAAGTCCTTTCTATAAGGCAGCTCAGGCTGAAGCTTTGCAAGAGGGTAACTCTGGTATAGATCTACTGGAGTCTAATGAAGAGCACCACCAAGAAAGGTCACTGAAGTCATAATGGCCAAAGGTGGGCCGACTATGTAGGGATTTCAGCTAATAATATGCTCGTTTCCATTCAAATTAGGTGTCCAAATAATTTGTCTACATAGTGTATGCGCTATGTTCACACACAATATACCAATACTATATTAAAATATCACATGTATACATTACTACAATTACAGTGGCATTACGTAAAAAAAAAAAAAAAAGCAGCAGCAGCATACCCTGTTTCTATACTCATTTGTGGAAGACACAGCAGAAGCAGCTGAAGGCCGATCTATCCTTTCTGTTTGAGCCAGTTCCTTTACTGCACTGAGTGCCCTCAATAATCCATCTGACTTTAAATTCTGAAGCTCCTGAAATAACTCCATCAAAGAGTCTGGGGGCAGTGAGTTGTGTGCAACTAATTTTGAGACTTCAGAGAAGATTGACACCAGCACTGGTTCTGAAGAGGAAGGAGTGGCAGAACTGGAAGAACCTAATGCACTAAAAAACAAAAACAAAAACAAAAACAGAAGGCAATACAGTATTGTATTAATTTATTAATTTTAAGTCAGAAATTCTTTTTTATAAAACCAGAACTTAATAGCACACTATACACATCAGTGCTAGAATTAGAAATAAATCTTCTACTGGCCCAGTGGACCACTAAAATTTGCAAACCACTGGTCCACCAAAATGCCCAATTGCCCATTAAAAAAAAAAAAAAAGACATTCACAATATACATACAAGAAAATAGAAAATAACACATCATTTCAATGGAATTACCTCAAATATTTGTTTTTAAACCTCTCATTGGTTTGCAGCCTAAAAAGAAAACCATACGGCAAGGAAAATGAAATAGAAATTCATTTTTTAACTTGTGATAAATTAGAAAAAAACTTACTAGCCATCTGGGTCAGTAAAATTAATAGTTCACTCGCCTGAAAGAACTTTTACTGGCCAATGGCCAGCGGACCATTGGGTAATTTGAATGCTGCATATGAAGTTTTGTCGTATCTGAAAGTTAATTACTTTGAATAGTGGGAATCTTGTTAAAACTTTCACATTAATTCTCTCTGCAGGGTCTCATTTGTGTATAAATCAAAGTTGAACTTCGTGCTGCATTGGTAATGCTAGAAAAACTAATCCATTTTCAACACGATTATAAGTTAAAAACTTTAATTTAAAGATAGAAGTTAAAAGCACACATAGTTAAAATACACAAGCACTTTCAAGACTACCCCAGTCTCTTCATCAGGTGTGAGAGTAAACGTGGTGACAACTGGTTAATATACATATGGAATGCGGTGTGTAGGTCACAACAGGCATGCGCAAAAGAGCAGGGTCATGAATATCTAGGATTGAGTTGTTTTTAAACAGTTACAATTAATTAGAGTCAACATTTTGTAATACATTCTGTAATAAAAGTTTCCATGGCATGGGCACAACATAAGGGAGATAGTCATTACAGCAGTGTCTCTGATTGGCAATTATTTGTTAACTCTCAGTGAGGAGAGTTGAACTTTTCGATTTCGGGGTGGTAAGGATCTATGGAGGCTTCGTCCCATATTGGTTGAAAAGCTTCCTTGAGGAGTAAGGGCGACATCGCTTTTAGACTGCCATGGGGTTTACTCTGTTCCTCTCAGAAAGACTGAACCTGAGCAGGACGACTGTGTTTATATATAGGCTTTACGAATCGCAATTTAAAATCCCATTTGAAAGAACATAAACACAATATTAAAACTAAGTCATCTGCCACAGCGATGTTGCGCTTGGTCCTCAAGGAAGCTTTTTAACCGATATAGGATAAAGCCACCATCCTTACCACCCCGAAATCGAAAAGTTCAAAAATAATTGCCAATCAGAGATACTGCTGAAATGACGATCTCCCTTATGTTGTGCACACCCAATGGAAACTTTTACTACAGAATGCATTACAAAATATTGACTCTAATTAATTCTAACTGTTTAAAAACAACTTAATCCTAGATGTTCATGATCCTGCTCTTTTGTGCATGCCTGTTGTGACCTACCCCACCTCCCACATGTATATAAGAAGTTGTCACCACGTTTATTCTCACACCTGATGAAGAGGCTGGGACAGTCTTGAAAGTGCTTGCATATTTTAACTATGTGTGTTTTTAACTCCTATGTTTAAATTAAAGTTTGAAACTAATGATCATGTTGAAGACGGATTAGTTTTTCTAGCGTCTCATTTGTGAATAATAAGTTCTGCAGTGGCTTTTAAGATATTACCAATAGCATTTAATGCACAATTCCTCAACTAACAGATGTCAAAACAAGTAAAATGTTTAAGAGTTAAAATAAAAATTTGGCACATAACAGGCAATTAATATAGTACTGACTGAACTATCACACAATTTACACAATTAAAATGGGCATTTGTGGTTGTTTACTATAACTTGCCTAAATATGGTTCTGTTACATTAAGATAAAATTAGCCTACAAGAATAATGGAGTAAATAAGTGAATGCATTGCATGGACAAATTATTACGGGTATTGTTCACTTGATCGAAAATCACTTCGCCGAAAATCACTTGATCGAAAGGTACATTTCACCGAAGGGTCACTTGACCGAAAAGTTCATTTCACCGAAAGGTCACTTCACCTAAAAGTTCATTTCATCGGAAGGACATTTGATCGAAAATTTCATTTCACCAAAGGATTACTTTACCAAAAAGTTCATTATATCGAAAAATCATTTCACCGAAAACTTAGAATTTTGTTGTTAGAGGTGTGTTGCAGTGTGGTGCGGGTTTTTGAAAACCTGGCCACCTAAACATTATCGGATTTTATAAAAAAATACACTTTTAATTTCTATGAAACACCTGTAGGTTTTTCGAAATGTAACATTAATTATAAGGCCTAGATCTGTGCTTTTTTTGTCAAATTTTAATCCTCCTAGCTCATATTCATAAGGCTTACATAGTAAATCAAGTAAATAATGTTCCATTTTTACGCAACCACAAAACATTAATTTTCAGACCGTAGGCTAGATACAGGCCATTTTAATAGATTTTAACCCTACTCATATTCATAAGCATTACATAAAACGTAAAGTAACTTTTTATGTAAACCTTACGAATATGATCATGCACGTTTAAAATTTGCTATAAAGGCCTGAGCCGAAACCTAGGACCCTAAAACTGATTCATTTTGCCTGAAAAAATGTGCAACATTATTATTAACTTGACTTTTTATGTAAACTTTATGAATATGAGCACGCACGTTTAAAATTTGCTAAAAAGGCCTAAGCCAAAGCCTAGAGCCCTAAACTTGATTCTTTTTGCCTGAAAAAATCTGCAACATTATTAAATTCACTTTTTATGTAAACCTTGTGAGCATTAGTTCGTACGATTAAAATTGGGTAAAAAGGCGTAAGGTAAGGCCTAGGGACCTAAAATTGATTCTCTTTGCCTGAAAAAATGTGCAACATTATTAATTTTACTTTTTATGTAAACCTTATGAACATGACCACTGAACATAACTTTTATGTAAACCTTACACATGATTAAAATTTGCTAAAAAGGCTTAAGCCGAGGCCTATTGTCTTTAAAAAGAAGATGTCTTAAAACTGAATCTTTGCATTCTCTGCGACACGGAGTGGTCTGTCTTCCGAACTTGCACCATGCTTCAACAGATCCTGTAATGAAATCCTAAGTTTTTGATAAACTGACCCTTCGGTGCAATGACCTTTCGATGAACATGAACTTTTAAGTAAAGAGACCTTTCCGTGAAATGAACTTTTCGATCAAGTGACCCTTCGTTGAAATCAGCGTTTCGATCAAGTGATCTTTCGGTGAAACAAATTTTTCGGTGAAGTGATTTTCGGTCAAGTGACCCTTCGGTGAAGTAAACGTTGGGCAAATGAACCAGACCCAATTATTACATACACCCAGATAACAATATGCAAAGCAGAACTATGTCCAGTCACGTGGATCATTGAAACTGGCAATGCCTATTAATAAAGCAGATCTCTATGCATTGGAAACCAGTCACGGAAAAATAATCATGGGTAAAGGCAGTAATTTAACTCAGTGTAACCATGGCCTCAGTTTAAGTGCAAAGAAGGCTGGTTGTACAATCATTGCAACTGAACTGTTGAGATTTCCACATCATGTGTATACCAAATCTACATGAAATCATGGGTGTCTCGCCAGAGGAAGCATGTGAGGCACCGCCTCACCAGAAATTTTTCGCCCATGAAGAAATTTTTTACATATGTTAGATACAATACTCCTTTAATTGTGCATGCTAAAAGAAACTGAAATTCTCATCGTGATTCGTAAATTTTGTTAAAAAAGGCTTCAACCAGAGAATGAAATCCTGAATTTATGAGCCTTAAATTGATGAAGTTCAATAACTATTTTTGCAAAGAGATTGAAACGAGCATATGTTGAGCACCTAGAGAGACAATCATCTGAATCGTCTCTGTTACAACAGACACGAGACGGCATGGAGATGGGAAGGAGAAAAAAAAAAAAAAAACGTTCTCCAGACTTTTTCCATGGATTTTGAGGTGAAACTCAAATGCCACTTAAAATCGACTGGCATCTGTGTTTCTGTTGGAGGAAGGCAGGCATTTTTGTCCAATGGGAGTAGGCAGACAAGAGCTTGGCAAAGCAGTTACTGAGGCGGCAAAACAGTTCTCCTCAGTCAGTGAGAGCACATCTGTTTTTTTAGTGTATTACCACAAAGCCTTTTCTTCAAAGTGTGCACTGTATTCTATATCTGAGTGCTGACTTTTTGTAATGTGCTTCTTCTATAGTTTCTGGTTAGGCGAGAAATGTGCTGAGTTTTTCTTTCTTACTATTATTAATCACAATTTTTGATTTATTAGTAATAATAAAAATAATTATTTTTAGAATTGAACCAATTAATAAAAAATACATTGAATGCATTCTGCTGGGGGAAATTTTTTTTTACAGGTAGTCAGTCACCTGTTCTGATTTCTGCCATGTTTAAGTCACATGACCTGTTTTGACAAGATATATACAAATGTGCTTCTAGCTTGATTTCTTTTAGACATTGTTCACTTGGGTCAGGACCTTAATTTGTGGCTCGTGGACCTTAAATGTGATCTACATGAAGGGAGCACCTTCACAAACAGACACGTTGCATTTATTCTGGACTCAAACATTTTTTGAGAAAAGTAGTTCTATTAAAATTATTTCCCTTTGAATTTTTGCGGAGTGAACGTTCAATTGGTGTTGTGAGTGATGCAATAACCACTCATTAACTATTGTTAGATAAAGAAATTAAGTGCAAAATGTGTATTAGTGCTCAGGAAGGATGATATAAAGTAAAACGGGTTAACCATTCTTCCTCTTTTTTTTTTCTTTCATAAAACAGACATTTTCCCCTTCGAAATTGTTTCCAATGTTTTAAGTCTACCTCTCTCCCCTCCCTCCATCATGCTTGATCTCTTCCTATGATTTTGTTGAACTATTATCAAATAATACATGTAGATATAAAATATACATAAGTATATATATATATAGGGATGTAAGGTCAGGTGATGCGTAACATCACAGCCTCTCCTTGACAAATGTCAACCCCGCCTTCTCGTGGTGCATCCTGTTCCCACTAAAGGGGCTCTGACGACCGCCAATAGCGGTATAACTATACCATCGGGATCAGAGGAAATGCTATCCCACACTCACCAACCCGCTTGGCCAGCGTGGTGAGTTATGGCCAAACACCTCCCAAATGACTCTACAACTTAAATCTTGGCCCTCAGTCTCCGGCAGCTGGAATGTACCTGGCCAAGGCAGCGGCCAGTGCGACATGAAGGCAGAGGGTGCTAAGAATCCCCGGAGGACCGGACTAGGCTGCCATTTGATGCTGACCTTGGCTACCTATAACGGACGCTCCCTATCTTCTGATTCAAGGCTTCTTGAATTGGAAGAGGAACTACAAAGGATCAAGTGGGACATCGTCGGGCTAAGTGAGGTAAGGAGAAAAGGAGAAGATCTCATTGAACTGAAAAGTGGACATCTCTTCTATTATCGTGGGACAGATACTGGCAGAACTAGTGGTGTTGAATTTATAATAAACAAGAAACTGAAGGATAAAGTGGTAGAAGTTGAAAGTTCCTCTGACAGAGCTGCACGACTCGTTATCCAACTATCGAGAAGATACCAGGCTCAGATTATTCAAACTTATGCACCCACCACAAGTCATCCTGAAGAAGAAATTGAAGAATTTTATGAGGAAATTCGTCATCTAAATAATAAAGGTAAGCAGCACTTGAAGATAATTATGGGAGATTTCAATGCAAAAATAGGGCAACGGCAACAGAATGAAACTTCAGTAGGTAAATTCGGTCACGGCAACAGAAACCAGCGTGGAAATACTCTCGTTGAGTTTGCAGAGGCAGAAGGATTTTTCATCTTGAACTCCTTTTTCAAGAAAAAGCCACACAGGAAATGGACATGGAGACATCCAATTGGGACGACAAGTGAAATTGATTTTATTATGTGTAACAAAAAATTCGTCATCGAAGACTGCAGTGTGCTGAACAAGTTCAACACAGGTAGTGACCATAGATTGGTGAGATGTAAGATGCACCTCAACACTAAACTGAAACGTGGCAAGCTCATAAGACAAACAAAATGTATTGACATAACCAACCTTAAAAACACCATAATACTTTCAAGTTGGAACTGAAGAACAGATTCTCTGCTTTAGAAGGCCTAACATCGGAAGAAGTGGATATTTCGGAAGTTAACAGAAAAGTAACCAAAGCTCTAATGGAAACAGCAACAAAATTAGCTGGGTCTAAGAACAAGTTGCATGTGAACAAATTATCAGGAAAAACCAAAATGTTGATGCAAAAAAGAAGAGAGATGAGGACAACTAAAGAAGATGTGACTTCCAAAGTGGAATATATAGAGCTATGCAAGACAACACGAAAAAGTATCACTGAAGACGTAAGGAAATTCAACTGTGAGCTAGTGAGGAAAGCAATTGAAAACAACCAAAGCCTTAAGATAGCAAAGGGACATCTCAGTAAGGGAAGAAAACAGATTATGGCTCTGAGAAAAGAAGATGGTTCTATAACAAGAAATAGAGGCGAAATTTTGACAAGAGTGAAAGATTTCTACTCCAAATTATATGAAAGGGATGATACATGTACTCCAGACATCATGAAAGGTACCAGAGTTCTTCCAGTCCTCCCAGCAGAAGTTGCTCATGCAATCAAGAACATGAAGCGGGGGAAAGCTCCAGGAGAAGATGGAATTACTATAGACATTATACAAGAAGCAAGTGGAGAAATTGAAACAGTACTCGCCCAAATTTTCACTCGATGCCTTAATGAAGGGAAGATTCCTGAGGATTGGAACAACGCTACAATGATCCTGCTACATAAAAAAGGTGACATTGAGGATCTCAGGAACTACAGACCTATCAGCCTCCTATCAGTGGTTTATAAAATCTTCACTAAAGTTCTTTCACACCGCTTGAAGGTAACACTGGACATGGCTCAACCGAGAGAACAAGCTGGATTCAGGAGTGGCTACAGCACAATAGATCATATCCACGTACTGAGAGAACTAATTGAAAGAGCGAGGGAATATGAACTTCCATTGTGCATGGCTTTTATCGATTATGAAAAAGTCTTTGATTCGGTGAAACCATCAGCAGTTACCACGGCTCTGAAATCCTGCGGTATTGAAGATGCATACATTAATATTATTAATAACATCTATGAAAATGCAAGTGCAAAGATTCGGCTGTTTGAAAATACAACACACATAAAAATTGGAAAGGGAGTGAGACAAGGTGACACCATATCTCCGAAGCTCTTTAATGCCGCATTGGAAAATGTCTTTCAATCACTGAACTGGGAAAACAAAGGGATAAAGATTAATGGAGATTATCTAACCCACCTTCGTTTTGCTGATGACGTAGTCATTTTTGCAACTACCCCATCAGAGCTGCAGAGTATGATCCAGGAACTTGCTGACAAGAGTAAAGAAGTGGGATTAAAAATGAACTTTCAGAAGACAAAAGTGATGTTCAATGCTTTTACAAGAAATGAAGATTTATCGATTGATGGAGAAAAACTGGAGATAACAGATACATATGTTTATCTTGGACAGCAGATATCAAGTGAGGGTCACATTGATGAAGAAATTAATCGGCGTACAAAACTTGCCTGGAGAGCTTTTGGAAGAAACAGCATAATTTTCAAGAGCAATATGCCATTATGTCTTAAAAGAAAAGTGTTTGATCAATGCATCCTTCCAGTGCTTACGTATGGTGCAGAGACGTGGACCTTAACTAAAAGAGACATACAAAGGCTGCAGACAACTCAAAGAAGTATGGAGAGGTGCAGGCTTGGTATAACCAGGAGAGATAAGAAGAGGAACTCGTGGATCCGAAAAATGACGAGAGTGGAAGACATCATGATCAGAGTTAAATCCCTGAAATGGCAATGGGCTGGACATACTGCCAGAAGGACAGACCATAGATGGACAGCCGAAATTTTAGATTGGATTCCAAGGGACAGGAAAAGACCCAGAAAAAGACCACATGGGAGATGGGTGGATGAAATTCGTAAATATGTGGGAGTGACATGGAGGAGACTGGCACAAGACAGACCGTTGTGGAGGAAACTTGGGGAGACCTTCGTCCAGCAGTGGATTGATAATGGTTGACAATGATGATGATGATATATATACATCAAATCTTTCCCTACAAAATTTGGTTTTAGTTATTTTTCATAATATATATGTTATGGGCTGGGTCGTCGCCTCACCAACGTTTTACTCCATGTGCCACCACTGAATGGAATACAGCAAAACTTCCAACTAATGAGGGAAATTTGACTGCAAACATGAAGACTCTTGAGGTGAGTCAAGACTGCCTCTCCTCATTACAAGGAACTGCACAGCTACCATGGAGCAGATGCCAGAATTTAATGAGGTCATGTCCTCATTAAATTATGCATCATACAATGGAAAAAAAAATCAACTATGGCAGTCGACGTCCACATTGCGTCCCCTTGATGACTTCAAGGCACTGAAAGATAGGGCTTTAGTTTGCAAAGACCTATCGCAACTGGAGTGTGGAGGACTAGAAACATGAAATTTGGTCTGACAAATCACGGTTTCAACTGTAACATGCTGACAGGAGAGTGCATGTGTGGCATAAACCACATGAAGCAATGGATCCACCTTGCAAAGTTGGGGTCCAACAGGCAGGTGGTGTAGCAGTTTGACCTGCATTTAAATGGGGTTCCTTGGGGCCCTCGAACATGTCGAGACCTTTGTCACCAGCACAAGATATGTGTGAACATTCTCGCAGACAATCAACACCCATTTGTACTGACCTTCTTTTTGCACCACAAAGCCATCTGTCAGCAGAGCAATGCCTGACCGCACACATTCCGAGGGCAGCCAACAGACTCCACTGAGTTTACCACATTAAAATGGTCCACTGGATCACTGGACCTCAACTCCATTGAGAATTTGTGGGATGAATTGGAAAGATCTGTTTGAGCCACAAATAGCCTCCTATATCACTGGACCTCAACTCCAGTGAGAATTTGTGGGATGAATTGTAAAGATTGGTTCGAGCATCAAATGGCAGACCTGGATCACTGGACCTCAACTCCATTGAGAATTTGTGAAATGAATTGGAAAGACTTGTTTGAGCCTCAAATGGCCCCCTGGATCACCAGACCTCAACTCCATTGAGAATTATGGGATGAATTGGAAAGATCTGTTCAAGCATGCTAACACCCACCATCAACTGTGTACATATGCTCTACAATGGGCAATCCTCGCCTTATGAGTGGCAATATCACATCTGCGTTTTCAACACCTCACAGGGTCTTTAACAAGAGGTCTGGTTTTTATAGGTAGGTGTATAAAATAATTTGTCCATTTAGCTTATTTATTGAAATACCACCACCATTTTTATAGAAGGATACAAGAACAAGTTCTTAAAAGATTTCATGGAATAACTGAATTTCAAAGAAAACTACAAAACCCAGATTTTCTTATACAGTGATAACAGTCAGACTGGAAAAAGACAGACCAGAAAAAAGTGACCATTGTTTGGAGGTTAGGCCTAAGTTAACATTGCTTACCCTTTGTGTTTGTACAAAAGCAAAACAAGTGTAGGAAACTTAAGCGCACAGAAAACCCTTGTAGTGCTTTCTCCAAATGGTGAATAAAATGCAGTATAATAATTCACAAATAAATCATGGTGTAGATAATTTTAGGAAAACAGTGCCTGATATTCGATCTTAAACCAACCCTTAGAAATAGCAAGCTAGGGGGATTAGGGTTAGGATATGCTAAAGGAAAGAGAAAAAAATGTTAGAGAGTAAATTGTAACTGCACAATTAGTTGGCCCTGTTCCAGAAAAATAGGAACAGAACCCACAAAAACCAAACCAGAAAATACTCCTACCAACGAGCAACATTCTAAGAACTGCAACTAACATTGCAGCTCTCAAGGTGTGACTGAATCATACACGGAAGCTGCAGCTAACCTCACGTAGGAATAAATTTTAACTCCTTTGTTTTCATTCGAGCACACCATTGTACCTACCTAAATCCAACCCATCCTGTAGGTACGAAGAGTTCCCTTAGCAATACTCTTCGTACCTATCTCAATCCTTTTGTCAAAGTACAAAAGGAACTGCATAAAATACCAAGTGATGAGGTGTCTGTTACATCTCCTTAGGGTCTGACAAGGGTGTCTGTTGACCGCTGTCAAGAGGTTTTGTTATTCAGAGGTCATCGTCAATGTTAATCTTACAGAAGTTGTTCTGTACCAACTAAAACTTATCATTGCTGGGAGGTCACCACTGTTCAGAGGTGTCTATTAACGGAGATTTCACTGTATATAATAACACCAAAAGATCTATTTGTAAGTATGGCTACTTATGTTTGCCAGTGTTAAAAAGAATTGCTGCATAAACCAAATAACACGAGATACACAGGTCTATGTTTAAAACATCATGTGGAACACAATGACTTCAGCATGTTTCCAAACACATTATTAGTTACATTAACAAGTGATTTAAAATGCAGAAGTGACAGTCATAAAACACTGATTTGTTTCCACACTGCTCTTCATATTTTTATGACACATTAACTGTTTGCAAAAGCCAGCTCTTTTCTGAACCAGAAATGTTTTTAATGAAGACTTCAGTCACAGTGACTGACTGGTGATCAGAACGACTGCATGAACTATCGTGGCATTAGCCTACTGAGTGTGCCAGGGAAAGTGTTTGGTAAGGTCGTCATTGAAAAAGTATGAGGTCTTACATCAGAGAAAGAGTGGGATGTTCAGAGTGGTTTTATGCCTGGTAAAGGCTGCACTAACCAAATTTTTGCATTATGCATAATGATTGAAAAGTATCTGGCTGCTGGTAAAAAAGTTTTTGCTTCCTTCATTGATTTAGAGAAAGCTTATGACCGAGTAAATAGGACACTTTAGTGGAAGGTATTGAATGAATATGGTGTTAGTGGGAAACTACTTAATAGTGTAAAAGCCATTTATGCTAGCAGTAGAGCTTGTGTATGCGTAAATGGTGTTTTATCAAAATGGTTTTCTACTGCTGCAGGAGTCAGACAAGGTTGTGTAATGTCACCATGGTTGTTTAGTATATTTATGGATGCGTGATGCCAAAATAGATAATACTGGTTTATGTCTCGGTGATATCCGTGTGTGCAGATTGCTGTATGTTGATGACACTGACCAGTTGGCAGAGAGCAAAAGTGAGTTGCAGAGTATGTTGTCTCGGATGTACGAAGGTTGCATGAAATTCAAACTGAGTATAAATAAGGGAAAAACCAAAATTATGGTTTTTGAGAGAGGAACTGGTAGTACTGAATGTAATATATGTTGAAATGGCACAGTGATTGACCAGGTGAATGAGTTTGTGTGTTTAGGAAGCATGTTTGACAGGGTTTCATAGGAATGATGGGTTCTTAAGAGAGCCCCGCATGGCTGTGTATGAAAGTGTAATTGTTCCTACTCTGATGTATGGCAGTGAAACCTGGGTACTACAGAAGAAACATAGAAGTTGTTTGTGTGCTGGAGAAATGCGTTACTTACGGGGGGGGGGGGGGCAAGACATGTTCTGATTGTGTGAGGAATAAAGATGTGTTGCAGTTGTGTAATGTGAAGCAAAATGTTGTTAGCAAGGTGGAGACCAATATGCTTCAGTGGTTTGGCCATGTTGAAAGAATGAGTGATGAGATGCTTACTAAGAAAACATTTTTAGCCAAAATGGCAGGAAGGAAAGGTAGAGAAGGCCAAGGAAGTCATGGGAGGATCAGATTCAGGAGTGTCTGCATGAGAAAAAGATTACGAGTATGAAGTATAGAAGATCTTGTGTATGGCGTATGATGGATGTCAGTGAAGCCCGAGTTGTATGTCAAGATCGCTGCAAATGGAGAAGTTTGATATGGCAACAGTAAGTAAAAATGATCTGGTAGTTTATATTTCTTTGTGGAGCTAACCTCTGAATATCAGAGAACAGCTTAGTGATATGTATGTATGTATGTATGTTCAGTCAAAGCCTTTGCAATCACCCAGGGACTTCAAATAATTAAAAGGGCTACAGTTGAATCCACAGATGGAAAACCTGCAAACACTGAACAGCCCCTCATAAATGCTTATTTGTTCAAACAGTAGTATCTTCCAGCTTTTTTTAACACATTGAGCAAGCATGCTAACCCACAGGCAACACACGGGAAAGAATAAAAACAGCATAATACAGCAAAGTTATCCTTTGTTAATTCCATATTTCCATGCAATTAGTTAGGGCTCAGCATTTCCCATGAAAGTCACAAAAATCTGTTAAAGTACAAGGAGCTACCTACATAACAGGCAATTAAACAAACTTGAAAGCTGAGAAATATCAGAGGATTGATGGACTATTTTCCAAACAGGGTGCTATCCTGGCAATCTAAGGATAATTTAAAACATAGGAGAATGACATATCATTAAAGAGCCAATCACTTACCCGAAAGTTCTTGGTCACTTTTTTGCTTTACACTTCATGCACGTCGATTATAACATCATGTAATATAGTTGGCTTTCAAAGGTTGAAAAACACCTTGCTTATAAGATTCGTTCTTCCGGTCATGAAACATCATATTTAAAAAAAAAAAAAAAAAAAAAATTAACAGGACAAAAAACGCTGATTTCATTCTGCCATCTGAGAAGTAACATAGCTCGTCATCTCCATAAAAACCACTCAAATGTACACAACATACAACACATTCATACACTCAATTAAAACCACTATGTACATAATTATACTATTTACATTCTCTGGTAGTCAAACCCTTGTCAACTGTGACTAAAGTAGTGCTCCATCTGCTTCAAACATCGTACGAACCCTACCGCAAACGCCAACCTCATTCAGCCCGTCATACACAATCCTCTAGCGCTTTCAACAGAATCACTGTCATCATCAGGAGGCCAATGTATCTCTCTGCCTACCACAGCCCAAGTGAGCAAAGTCATTAAGGTTCTGGCTTCAGTCGCAATCTCTGCATCTCTGTGGCCATCTATTGTCAGTGCTGCTCTCATTTCTTTTTTTCCCTCTTAATTGTTCAATTTTTATTAAGGCCTTCTACTGTTCATTTAAGTTGCTTGGCTCATTAATGTTACACACTCTTGATATGTTTTTTTTTTTTTTCAATTAATACTGATTCTGCAATTCTCAACTGCCTTTCGTTTTTACAGCTCTTAATAATTTTAATATCTTCAAACTTCGGACATAGGTGATTTTCTGAACAATATTGGGTTAATGCAGTCTTGGCTTCTTTTTTATTCCAATTACTTATAAGCTGGTGCAATCTATACTTTAATTTGTTTTTAGTGCTGCCTATATATGACAAAGGTGGTTTCTGGTTTATAGGAATCTCATATACACCTGCTCTATCTAGTTGGCTGATTTTTTTCGTTTTTTATTACTATATTTTTTATAGTATGTACCTGATTTCCTACTTGTATGTCATATTTGCCACAAACCTTATTAATTTCAGCAGAAATACCTTCAACATATGGAATTGCTCCTACATATTTTAAAAGTTTCTTATCATTATTGCCCTTATTATTTGCTTGAGTTACTTCATAAATCCATTTCTTTAATAGCTGTTTAGGGTAACCAAAATGATGTGCAATTTTTTCAATATATTCAATTTCTTCATTTTATATTGTTCTTTTGATGAGTGTGTTAAACTTCTTTTAATTTGTGTTTTAACACTATTTTTTTTATGTGTTAATGAGTGCGATGACTGAAAAGGTATTAATACAGGAATATATGATGATTTTCTATGCACTCTGTATTGCATATTATAATTTATTTTGATTACCATAATATCCAAAAATGCCAATGTATTATTATGTTCCTGTTCCACTGCCAATTCAATAGATGGATAAATATAATTATACTTTTTTGTCAAGTCTTCAAGTTCATCATTTTTTAGCCTGGACAACCGAAAAATGTCAACAACATACCTGCAGTATATCAGTGGTGGATCTTCTAGTTTACTTATTATTTTTGTTTCTATGTCACACATTATTATTTCAGCATTGTCAACCTTAACTTTAGAAGAACTTTGCTAATTACGATGTGATGCAACATTTCACATCGTAATTAGCAAAGTTCTTCTCAGCAAGAAAATTCTACAAAAAACCGGAAGGGTTGAAAGTCAGACAGGGCAAGGTTCGAGGAATAAGGGGTTATGTGACAATATTTCCCATTCCAGCTTCTGCAAGTTTTGCTAGGCCCATAAAGTGATCTGTAGATGAGCATTATCCTGGTGAAAAACAACTCCATGGTGTTTAATCAATGCTGGGCACTTTTCTTGCAGTGCAGCATGGAGACGGTCCAACTGTTGGATGTAAACATCTGATGTGATTGTATTGTTCCATGGTAAGAGTTCATAGTGAATTACACTGCGACAATTCCACCAGCAACTCAGCATCATGTTTCCATCCATGAAGGGGTGGCTTAGAGACCTTCTGTGGGGCGTTGTCCCTGCTTGGTCCGGGCACTTTGTCATGTAACATTCATGTATGTGACCCATTTTTTTTTGTCACCCATGACCAACTGATACAAAAAACCCTCCCATTTTTCTCTTTCATGCAGAGCAACAGCAATGGAGTAGCGTTGCATCTGATTTTAGTCGAACAAAGTGTGGGGTACCCATTTGCATAGTTAACGTGAATATCACAACTTCCAAAGTCAGGTGTTGATGGACATATGGGAGGTCTTCAGTTCCTATGCCAGTTTAAATAGCATTGCGTCAGGCTTGGTCGATAGCACGTGTTGCAGTATATCATCTTCAACCTTACTGGATATGCCACTTCTGGACACATCAGACAAATCCCGTACACCAGTGTAAAATTTTCTGTACCAGTCACAGTAAGTACTTTGTCCGATAATATCATCACCAAATGCATTTCACAATTTCCCAAGTGCTTCCATAACTTTCGTGCCATTCAAAAACTCATACAGCAATATTGCCATCATATTATCACCATGTGCAACTAATCTTTACTACGACAGCATACCTTCTGTCGTTAGAATCTATTCTTTCATGCACAGCACTCTGGGATGTTTACGTCACAACAGGGCCGCAATATCTTATCTTGCATTACAAATGCCACATACGATCTTTTTCCAGAAACTTTCTTTACAACTTGATAATTTTCGACCCCTGGGGGAGGTATGACTATATGGATGAAGCATAGGAGCATCACTTCAACCATCACACAAAATCGTGGAAGCATTGCTCTACATCCCCCTCCCCAACTTTTGAGTACAGAAGTCGGCTGGGAAAGTCATGGCCACCATCTTTTGGTATGCAGATCAGTGATTGTGGTTGATTTCCTGGAACAAGGTGAAACTATCAATGAAGAGTATTATTCTTACCTACTAAAATGTTCCTGCGAGGAACTAAAGCTCAAGAGTCACAAAAGATTATCCAAAGAAGTTAGTCAATTTCTATCAAGATAATGCACTTGCACACATGGCATTTGCAACTCAGGCAAAACAATGTGTTCAAGATATTACCACCATATTCAAGAAATTCGGCCCCATCAAACTATTTCCAGATCTCATGAAGGACTTGAAAGGGCAAAAGTCTGAGTGACAATGTTGTGTGATGGTTGCATTGAACAAATGATTTGGGTCAAAGTCTTTCAAATTTCATGTTAGCCAGGTTACAAAAGCTTATGGATTGTTCCAGAAAGTGTTTTGACTTAAGAATGAACTCTATTGAAAATAAACGGATTTTCACAACACTTCAGCCTTATATACCCTTCCTCACCCCCAGAAAACCAACCTCAACGTCCTCGTAGTAGGGTGGTGGAAACAGGTGGATTAGGTGCTGTGATTCACAGTAGTTCCTCTTTTTGGAGCGTCCGAAACATGCTGGCTAACTGAGGCTCTGGTCTACCTAAGCCAAGGTGTGAGGTATCGTGCTGAATGATACTGAGGTAGTAAAATATCAGTATCGTTAATGATCACTTCATGGCACCAGGCGAAACCCTGTCGTAATTAGCCTTCCACCCGGGATAGGAGGATTACCGGGTGGTGACTTTTTATTTTCCTCCAGTTTCGTGGGACCAAATATGGAAACTTTTTTCGACACAACAAACCCTGGGTTAGGGTCTAACTTAGTCAGTACCCAACCTAAAAAAGCAGCATCTTCCCAGCCAAGGCCGGGACCTGTTGATCCTGAGGTGAGGCCCAGTTGCTCTGGGAACACCTCTCAGGCTAAGGCGGGGGAAGTTGTTTCGTAAAAGCAAACAAGACATCTGGAGGCAGCAGGTAATACCGGGTTGCCAAAAGAGTCTGTGGTTGCTAATGAGGCTGGTAGCAGCAAGGAAGGGTTGCGACTTAGCAAGACTGCTAAGCGCAACATCAGGAGGAAGTTAGCAAGGCAGATGAAGGGTCAAACTGACAAGGAATAGAGTTCAGTGGGACCCACATCTGTAGATACTTCTCCACCGGTGGTGGACAAGAAAGGCAAGAGGCAGAGATCTGTTCTCTCTACCCCTTCTCCAGATGTGGGGAAGCCGACCAAAAGGAGTAGGGACGAGTCTTGTCCCAGCACTTATGGTGAGGCTGTCTCCACTGTAGGAGGGCCACCATGAAGAAAAACTTCCCGAACGAGTGGCTTGATGACAGTGAGGTTGGGAATATTCAGGAGGAGCTTTTGAGGTGGGTGGATGGTTCTCAAGTAGGAAAGCCTCTACCGCGCATCAAGAGCTTTTCCCTGAACTCTGGAGTTCTTGTTTACCTTCGTGGGAACGAGGGAACAGGGCAATGGCTAACATCAGCCTTTGAAAAAAAAATGATAAGGTTTTGGGGGCACTGGGTTCAAGGTGATGAGGGCCAGTGATCTTCCGAAACCGATCATGGTTGCCTTTAGGACAAGGGATATTTGGACCAAGGATCCAAACGTCCTCTGCAGGAGGTTATGTGCCTATAACAGCAGTTTGCACACAAACCACTGGAGGGTGTTGGATCAGGTACAAGATCCTAAGGCTGTATGGTGGATTTTCCAGGTAGACAGGGAATCGGTTAAAACCATTGCTGAAGCCAGGTTCACTGCCTACACTGGGGTCGATGAGGGTCAATTTAAAGTACTACATGACCCTCAGGGCCCTAGCACTTCAAAGCAGGACACAGAAATGGAAGAGCCTCATTCTGCAGTTGTGGAGCCAGAAACAACTGCACTGTCTTCCCCTGGCCATGGTATGGAAGCAGGGAAGGACTCAGGTCCAGTTGTGGTTTGGGGGGGACTGAGGAGGTGGATGTGATGGGCCTGGGTGGTGTCCATGAAGGTGCGGAGCTGGCTTCCAGCACCCACCGGGTGGATTTTGACCCGGCTGATCCTTCTACCACTTAGTCTCCATGCCTATCTCACAATGGAGAACTGCATGAAATGTATCCAGATCAATCTTCACCATAGTCGGTCTGCATCTGCTGCTTTGTGCTGCAGACTGGCTGCGGAGGATGTTGATCTGGCTTTCATTCAAGAGCCATGGATACATAATGGGAAGATCCTGGGCTTACAAGGAGCAGGCTTTACCGTCTTCTATAATACATCAAGTAGGAGACCAAGGACCTGTATACTGGTGAGCAAAAGACATCATGATATGCCACTTCCTGAGTTTACCACAGGTGACACAACCATGATTAAACTTTTTATGTCATCTGATAGTGGCAGAGAAGAGCTGTTTGCCGTCGCTGCATACTTACCATTTGATGAACCTGAACCACCTCCTTCTCAGGAGGTAAGAGACATTGTCCACTTCTGTGAGTCAGGTGGAAGATGCCTCATCATCAGCTGTGATGCCAATGCTCACCATATCATGTGGGGGTGCAGCGACTGCAACAGAAGAGGGGACAACCTTTTGGAATATTTGGTAAGTACTAAACTTTATATTCTTAATCGAGGCAATGAGCCCACTTTTATTGTTTCTAATAGAAGTGAAGTCATTGACCTCACCCTCTGTAGTGCTAACATGTTTGACCGCATTATTAAATGGCATGTATCTAGTGAACCTTCATCATTGTCTGATCATAGATATATTTGCTTTTCAGTTGCGGATGTAAGACAACAGCTGGTGCAAGTCAGAAATCCCAGAAGGACCAATTGGATTGGCTTCAAGGAAGATCTGGCGGCACATATTGGAGGCATGGAATTTAACATGCGCTCGGTGTTAGATCTCGAGTTAGCCGTTGACCAGTTGCAACGGTCTATTCTCGAATCTTACCACTAAAACTGTCAGGCCAAGACTGCTAGCTTACCAAGGCAAGTTCCTTGGTGGAATAAACAGCTTAGCAGTCTTAGAGGCAAAACTAGAAGGCTTTTTAATAAAGCCAAACATACTGGTGAGTGGACGGTACATAAGGCTACCCTCACACAGTACAACAAAGCAATTAGAGAGGCAAAAAGAGCCTCTTGGAGAGATTTCTGTGGAAGTATTTTAGATACTCCCAGTACTGCCAGATTTATGAAAATCATGGCTAAGGACAATGCAAATTGCCTGAACACCATCAAATTGGTTAATGGGAGCTTCACAAAAACTGGTAAAGAAACACTAACAGAAATGCTAGGTGTACACTTTCCAGATTCAAGTATAATTGACCCCACTCGTGTACACACAGCTGGCCTTGAGCACCAACGTGCAAAAAAGGAGGACTGGAGGGTTGCCAGGGAAGTGGTCAATTATTCTAGAATTAAGCGGTCCATTAATTCTTTTGAACCATTTAAATCACCTGGCTGTGATGGAATTGTTCCCATCTTGATGCAGCAAGGACTGGAGATAATTACTCCACTCTTGTGCAAAATTTATTGGGCCTGCCTTGCTTTTGGTTATATACCAAGTGCTTGGAGACAGGCTAGAGTAATATTTATTCCCAAGCCAGGCAAAGTCAAATTACCAGGAGGCAAAGGCCTTTAGACCTATTTAGTCTAACATCTTTCTTTCTCAAGGCTCTTAAGAGGATGGTGGATAGGCATATTAGAAAGGTGGTTTTACTTCCTAAACCCCTATCAAAATTTCAGTTTGCCTATCAACAAGGCAAATTAACAGAAGCAGCTCTCCATGGCATTGTTTGTTGCCTGGAGAAGGCACTAGAATTTAAGGAGGTGGCATTAGCCACTTTCCTTGATATTGAAGGTGCCTTTGACAGGGTCTCTACGGAGACCATTGTGGGAACTGTGGAAAGACATGGTGTTGATAGAACCTGTTGTCAATGGATTAAGGCCATGCTACTCGGGAAGACTCTGTCGGTCTCTACCTGTCTGGGTTGCCGTCAGGAAGGAGTTTGCTCTCCCTGTTGTGGTGCCTGGTGGTGGATTAACTGCCAGGGATCCTGGAGGGGTCTGGTTGCAACTGTTTTGGCTATGCAGATGACATGGCCATAATTGTCAAGGGAAAAATTGATGACGTGGCCGTAATGCAAAGAACACTGGGACTTGTTGAGGATTGGTGCAGGTAGGTTGGTCAATCAGTAAACCCTGACAAAACCACCCTTGTGCCTTTCACTAGAAAGAGGAATCTTTGAGACCTTGGAGATATTGCTCTCTTTGGGAAAACAGTTCCTCTCAGTACACAGGTTAAGTACCTGGGAGTCATTTTGGACAGAGGCTTAAAATGGAAACAGCACAGCTAGATTACTGTATTGCCAGAGCCAAGAAAGTGTTCTGGTCATGTAGAGGTGCTATTGGCAAATTGTGGGGTCTCAACCCGAAGATCTTGCACTGGATATATACTGTGGTCACCAGACCTATGGTCACTTATGGCTCAACGGTGTGGTGGCGCAGAGTTAACCTCTGCACGGTGCAGGCTGAATTTAACAAGTTACAAAGGCTGGCCTGCATAGGTATATCAGGAGCAATGAGAACTACTCCAACAGCTGCATTGGAGTTGCTTCTTGATATTCTGCCACTTCACCTTCATATTGAGGGTGAGGCCATTATGGGGGCATATAGATTATGCTGTTGTGACATGTGGAGACCCTCGTTGTTTGTTGGCAGCCATACCAAGCCTATTCAGGAGTATTTTTGTAAAGAGCCCATCTTTCAAATGGGAACTGACAATATGCTAGTAAAATATCATTTTGATAAAGCATTCAGTGTGAACTTTCCCAGTCGCAGTGAATGGGAAATGTCCTTTGTCCGTGGGTGCAGCGGTGAAACTGTTTGGTTTACTGATGGCTCCAGGACAAACGTAGGAGTTGGAGCAGGGGAATATCGCCTATCCAGAGGTTATGGTTAATGCCAAAGCCTTCGAAGGCATGCTACCGTGTTCCAAGCTGAGGCATATGCTATTCTAGATGCGCCTCAGAATGTCTGATCAAAGGGTATCACAATGTGTGTATCCAGATTTGTTCAGACAGCCAGGTGGCTTTAATGGCACTTTGTCAGTGCCACATTTCATCCAAAATTGTTTGGAACTGCCTCCAGACCCTAACTGAACTGGCAAACCGGAACAAAGTGCAACTGTTCTGGGTTCCAGCACATAGGGTTTTTGAAGTAATGAGAAAGCTGACCTTCTTGCTAAAGAGGGGGCAGAGCAGGCTTTTTATCATCCAGAGCCTGCATTAGAGCTCACCTCTGGTGTGGCCACTAACTAAAAGGCTGCTGAGGACTAAGCAGCTTGACCTCTGGCATGCTACCAGGGGTCAGAGGCAGGCAAAGGAACTTAATCAAGGACCCTTGCCTCATAGGGCTAAGGAACTCCTTAAACTGCCAAAAAAGGATATTGGACTGATTGTTGGTCTACTTACAGGACACTGTCATCTTAACAGGCACCTTAATTTGATTGGGGTGAAAGAGGATCCACTTTGTAGAGGATGCCCCATCTAGAAGAGGAGACTTCCTTGCATTTTCTTTGTGACTGTGATTTTTTTGCAACACTCAGGCTTGAACACTTTGGTACTCACAACTTGAGACCAAGTGATTTCTCTTTAGTACCAGTCAAGCACATTCTTGCTTTTGCTCGTGCATCTGGTCTCTTTCGAGATTAGGGCTGGGTATGCACAATAGACCTTAGGTCGCGGTGCTGGGTCAATTTAGTACCCCCCCCCCCATTGGTACAAGTACACCCTTCCTCCCCTGTACATAGAGCTGTTGACAAAGATGCAACTTAAGTACAGATTCCTTTGTCAAGAGAACGCTAATGTTCAACTTCCTTTTGACAAATTTTCAAGAAAATTTGGTAAGACACCACTAGCAAGTACAGTGTAACTTAAATAATTCGAAGCTGAAGGGACCACAAAAATAATTCGAATTATCGACATATTCGAATATGGGCACATTCAAGTACTGTAAAAAACAACATATTTATTCACAACATACAAAAAAAGTACAGTACGGTAAATTTACAATTTTTTTGTAAAAAAACAAACATGAAATTTTGGCCTGCTTCTTAGAATTTATGTTATGGGTAAGTGTAAATTCCTCAAGTTTATCGAGTGAATGAAATCGAGAGTCACTTATATTGTGCTGTTCCTCAACAAACTTCCTTAACTGTTGGAAGTGAACCAATGTCTCTACTGAATTTGGAAGGCACTCTTCAGGAAATTCTGGCCGTTCCAGTTTTTCATCTGAAGATACACAGTAGGTCTTATTCATGACATCAGCCAAGATCTCATCATCTGTGAGCTCATCACAAACAGCTAAACTGTCATCAACTCTCACAAAAGCCTCATACGGTACATCACTGTCTACGTCTTCCCAGTACTCCACAGTGGGTATGATCTCCTTACCATCATTACTTTGATGTAGTTGAGACTCATCATCAGGGTGCTGGAAGCCTGCTTTTTCGAAGCAGTTGGTTATAGTTTCAAGGTTTAACTTGTTGCTTCATCCAGAACTCGGAACTTCATTCAAAAAAGTACATACCTATTTTAAAAGGTAATTGCTGAAAATACGAGATTACAAAAATGGGGGTGTCTTCAAATTAAACAACAAAAAAGTTCGAATTAAAGGGGCTTTTTTTACATTATTTATATACAAAATTCAAGGGACCAAATGAAAAATTTGAATTAACCAAGAATTCGAATTAAAAATGTTTGAATTAGACAAGTTACACTGTACTAAATTTCCTAACATTAAAATAATTTTGTCTGGTTTGAGTTTCTCACTAACTATCATGTGAGATTAGGACACACTTTCTTAATCAAAATCATTTGAGGTTTTGAAACATTTCAATATGATTTTTTGTCTGTATGTGCATGCCCGCTATGCATACATATATATTAAAAAAGAAAGCTGAGTTAATCAGAACTTGAGGCAAGAAAAAATTTTGGAATATTTATTTGAATTATTTTCATTTCTGCAACCTAACTAACAAATTTCTTGGTGAGTATTATGCTTGCTCCCTAACCTTTGTAACCCAATCAAGCAGATTACTTTGCTAATCATGTTGATCAAGAGAAGGCTAGTATTCAACTTCCTTTATTAAATTATCCTTGCTCCCTAAATCTTTATAATCCAATCAAGTATATGATTTATCTAATCATTATCACAGTTAATTCACAATACTACAATGGACATTGTGCTGAAATAAACATCAGAAAATACGTTCTTATGTGCCGATAAGGTAACAAATGTCTTGTGAAGCATAGGTTTTCTTCGCCATTGTTTTATTTAGTTGTTGAAAATATGTCAAATATTCACTTGTGCTGCAGGAAAAGAACAGAATTACCTCGGATGAATTTAGGTCTTGCAGTTATCAATACGAGTGTTTTACCTGCTACTTATAAAAAGGGATTTTTATATACTTTTAAAAAGTACTGGGAACAGAACATGCAAATCGGTTGTTTGACTATAACACACATTTTCAGGACCACATGACCCCACAGAACTAGAGGACTGCCTATACATATAAGGTTTATTTTTTATTAAGAAAAAATACTGGCAATGCAGATTTCTCAAGAATCAAAAGGTACATTTTCATGTGACGATTCACCAAAAATGAGAATTTTTTCTTCTTCAGATACACATTACAATTAATTACTAAGTACAAAATTTATGGGCTTGCTAGTGTGAACTCAACTGCAACTTAAAATTTTAAGCAAAAATACCTGATACCATTAAAATTATTTTAAAATAACAACAAAAAATATAATTACCCAGTTCTAGAGCCTTGCTGAGGTACAGGTGGTCTGGTAATATTAGAACTAGATGAAACAAGGCTGTCCATATTAACTGAATGAAAAGGATTTGACCTTGCACTCTGATGATCAACCATTGGAGTGATGATGTTTACAGATGATGATGGCTTTCGGGGCAAATCACACATGCTACGTCCAGCTACATAAATAGGGAGAGGAAAGTGCAAATCACAATTGTAATTTTGTTCAACAATGATAAGTACAATGTAGCATATATACTAGGAATTCAGTCTTAGTCCCACTCCTTTCTACACAAATCTTGGATTGCAAAATGTGGCTGATATTAGCTAAACTCTTGCAAATTCAAAAACCCCAGCATTGATATTTTTGACAGACAAACTTGTGTTTAGGTAATAAGCTCAAACTATTTTGAGACATGAAAATATTTTTATATTTACTTAATGGAAAGGTATTGGAAGCAGGTAAAAGCATAATTGATTGTGTCAACATGGAAAAGCCCAAGAAAAGTGGTTAAGGATACTACAGTTCATAGATGCTCCGATATCATCAGTGTTCAGTTTTTACTCGTGTGTACTTGTGGAGTATTTATCATGTAGTTAACATCTGAAATACTAAGCTGCACTAGAGCTGAGAAATGGAATCCTATTAAAGCCAGACAGAATTTTTAAAACAGGCTTACAGAGAGGGTTATGCTAAAACTGAAACTTCATCCAGTAGGAATACTCACCTTTAGAATACTTATAATGTCAACAGAGTATATTAAATCCCTGACGTTAGCTGTTTAAAAGTCCTCAACACCAACAGTCAACAAAAAACGTGCAGTAATAGACCAATATATTAGCATAGTGTACACCTTTAATACGTAAGAACACTTACCGCAAGTATCCACACTATTAGAGAACATTTCCTTGCACGTAATATGAATTATGTGAAGCTGAGAGAGATACACGTTCGTCCAAATAACTTGGCATGAATTACTTAAAAGTGACAACTCATAAATATACGTTGTATGTTTGAAGCATTTATTTATGAGTTGTCACATTTAAGTAATTCATGTCAAGGACTTTAAACGAACTTGTATCTCTCTCAGCTTCACATAATATTACGTGCAAGAAATGCTCTCTTCTAGAGTGGATACCTGCGGTAAGTGTTCTTACGTATTAAAGGTATACACTATGCTAATATATTGGTCTACAGAGGAATTAAGTAATACAGGGGCAGCTCTGCCGATTGCTTTATTCACAATTTGCGAAAGAAAAATCGTTTTGGCGATGAATAAAAAGTATTGGCAAAAATATGGGATATTACCTTTTTCAATAATATTTGGCAACTTAACTGTAAAGAATGTACAGTGCGTTTCACGAAGTGTCTAAAAGGAATAGGGAAGTAATGGTTGGCCATAGCAGTAAAGTGAAAAATGCAAAATATGCAACAAACAAAAGACAATTCAGCTATGATAGTTGCACCATCTCGGAATGGATAATTTCCAAAAAAATATGGAAATTAAATACCCCCCCCATTCATACGAAAACAAAAGTAAATTAGTAAAAAATGCATACATACATACATACATATCACAAAGCTGTTCTCCGAGATTCAGAGGTTAGCTCCACAAAGAAATACACTACCAGATAATTTTCCCCCTACTGTTGCTGTATCAAGCTTCTCCATTTACAGCGATCTTGACATACAACTTGGGCTTCACTGACATCCATCACTATACTTCATACTCAATCTTTTTCTCATGCAGACACTCCTGAATCTGATATTCCCACAACTTCCTTGGTCTTCCTCTGGCTTTCCGTCCTGCCACTTAGGCTAAAAAGATTTTCTTAGTAAGCATCTCATCACACTCATTCTTTCAACATGGCCAAACCACCGAAGCATATTGGTCTCCACCTTGCTAACAACATTTTGCTTCACATTACATAACTGCAACACATCTTCATTTCTCACATGATCAGAACGGGTCTTGCCACAACCCCCCGTAAGTAACACATTTCTCCAGCATACAAATGACTCCTATGTTTCTTCTGCAGTACCCAGGTTTCACGGCCATACATCAGAGTAGGGACAATTACACTTTCATACACAGCCATGTGAGACTCTCTTGAGAACCCACCATTCCTGTGAAAATCTCCCAATGCAGCTATGTCTTTAAATGAAGAATTCACTCGCCTACTGATTTCACTATCCAATTTGTTCTCTCTGTCAAACATGTTTCCTAAATACACAAACTCATTTACCTGGTCAATCACTGTGACATTTAGACATATATTACATTCAGTACTACCAGTTCCTCTCTCAAAAACCATAACTTTGGTTTTTCCTTTATTTATACTCAGTTTGAATTTCATGCAAACTTTGTACATCCAGGACAACATACCCTGCAACTCACTTTTGCTCTCTGCCAATAGGACAATGTCATCAGCATACAGCAATCTGCACACACGAATATCACCAAGACATAAACCAGTATTATCTATTTTGGCATCATGCATGCACACATCTATAAATATGTATATTAAATAGCCATGGTGACATTACACAACCTTGTCTGATTCGAGCACTAATAGAAAACTATTTTGATGCGCCACATCAAATTAGGGGGAGAAAGAAATTTTCTTGGACCTTTCGGAGGAATATTTCGCTGAAATGTTGACAGTTGAAATTCTGGATGTATGCAGCTTACCAAATATAAAAACACTTAGGTTTTTACCTTTGGAATTATGAAAACATTTCATGTTTTTATATTTCCAATGGAGAGTGAAAAAAAATTGGCAACTTCAAATTACATTTGGCAAAAGAAAAAAAAATGAATCTGGTGAACGGGTTGGTGAAAATTTTAAAAAAGCCAGAGCAACTACTGTGATATATACCTCAGATATACACAAGACAGACCGTTGTGGAGGAAACTTGGGGAGACCTTCGTCCAGCAGTGGATTGATAATGGTTGACAATGATTATGATACATAAAGTAATATTGGGAATAAAAATACTTATATTTACACAGGTGTTAGTAATATCAGGATTCCCATTCAAACATGTTAAAAAAAAAAAAAATTGACTTTTCCAGGTTTACCAGATGATTTCAAAAGTTCTTCCAGAGCAGTAACCAAGTCACTTTTCCATTATTGCAACTTCTCACCAAAGCACACACATTTGTAAATTCTCATCACTATTTTAGGTGTTGTACACCCAAAATGTGTAGACAAATGTGCGAGATGTAATTTTAATCTTATGAGTAAGTGCCTATAAAATATGCGGCAGCAATATTTTTGAAATTATGCAGACTAGGAAAAGTACTGTACTAGCATATCTGCATACTAAAAAACCCCACTTTGAATGCAACATCCATTTGACAAACTCTTTGTTGTTATGGATACAAAAACAGACTATTTTAGCAATAGAATATTTCAGTAATCATTACCACAGCAATGATTACAGTTTGTTAAAATAAAGAGATGTTAGTCCAGCAGCTGAAAATTCATGTAAACTCTGTTTTGTAAATATTTGGACATAACATGACACTGCTGTTTTGCAGTCTATAGGATTAAGGTAACACCAAGAGTACTTGTCTTGCTTTTCATGTGTCCTGGAAATGTCTCTAAAACTGCCTTTGAATTCCAGAATTTGATTACATCAGGAACCATACATTCCTTTACATACTCCGTGTATGTAGCAAACCCAAGTGTTACTTATAGGTCATCAATTTCTGGAGAAATGTGTTACTTACAGGGGGGTTGTGGCAATACACGCTCTGATCATGTGAGGAATGAAGATGTGTTGCAGTTGTGTAATGTGAAGCAAAATGTTGTTAGCAAGGTGGAGACTAATATGCTTCTGTGGCTTGCCCATGTTGAAAGAATGAGTGATGAGATGCTTACTAAGAAATTTTTTTTATCCCAAGTGGCAGGAAGGAAAGGCAGAAGAAGGCCAAGGAAGTCATGAGAGGTTCAGATTCAAGAGTATTTGCACGAGAAAAAGATTATGAGTACGAAGTATAGGTGGCCTTGTGTATGTCATGTGATGGATGTCAGTGCAGTCTGAGTTATGTGTGTCCAGATCGCTGTAAATGGAGAAGTTTGATACGGCAACAGTAAGTAAATAATCAGTTAGAAATTTATCTGGTAGTTTGTATTTCTTTGTGGAGCTAACCTATGAATCTCAGAGAACAGCTTCGTGATATGTATGTATGTACATATACCTAGATCAAATGACCAACCTGGATATTGGCCTCATTGGGCCAATATCCAGGTTGGTCATTTGATCTAGGTCAAACACTTAAACAACCTTCATGAAGTTCAAATTAGGTTGGCAAAACTTGGGTCCTCACTTTTCTGTCACTATAAGAGTGAATTTGAACATAAACACTCTCTGCATGTTAATATGACCACATGGAGGTGAGTGGTGGAGGAAACAAATGAAAAAGAAGACTTTGGTGCCATTTTGCTTGTTGTTTTCAAAACTGAACTTTTCCATTCCTTTGGTAGGAACAAAGAAACACTAAGTCTGCGAGTGCACAACAGACAGGAAGCATCCGACTTTTGTTATCAGCACCCGAGAGGATTGGAGGTTCATTGTAACTCAAATTAATACGAGCCATTAACGCTAATGGACGAGGTGTGAAATTGTTAGCTTCCAGTCAACGCCAGCATGTCAAATGGAAAAGGAGCCACTCCTATTGTAATGTATACTTTTAAGAAATATACAGGGTGTTTCACCGGGTAGTGACAGCTTTCCTGTGGAATAAATCATTAAAGAATAACGAGATGGGGTTGTAAGTCCGAGATGTCGATCAGCATGCAACAGGCATTCGTGAGGAAATAGTGGGGTGGTGGACACGCGATTTCTGACGTGCAGCGATATACCACAGAAGAAATAGTTTTCTTGGTGAAAAATTGGTATGCATTATGCGGAAACCCCACAAAGGTGTTACAAAAGTGGGGTATCGCGTTTAAGAATAATCGTAAGCCATTCCGTGCGTACCTGACGAAATTGGTAGCAAAATTCGAACGATCCGGCAGTGTCACAGATGATGTGGCAAGCATGGTGATGAAGAGAAGAACAATGTGGACGCCAGAAAATATCGAAGCCACACGAGACTTGCTCAGCAACTAGACGTTAGCCCAGCGTCCGCATGGCGCATTGTGACGTCGGATTTGGACATGTTTCCCTACAAAATCCAGGTGCATCAGCCTTTGAGCACAACAGCCGTCCAGAAGCATTATGAGTTTGCGAATGATGTGTTCACTGATCGACGAGCACAACTTTGATGGGAAGAGCATTGTCTTTAGTGATGAGGCGCACTTCTGGTTGGATAGCTATGTTAACTGGCAAAATTACTGCATCTGGCGAAGTGAGAAGTCAGCGGTCTGTGTTGTGAAGCCTCTACATCTGCTGAAGCTAACTGTTTTGTGTGCAATGTGTGGTGATGGCCTCATTGGGCCATTTTTTCCTGGAGTCCACAGTTACCGCTGCTGCCTACAGTAACATTTTGAAGAATCGTTTTTCCTCTGCTGCAGTCCAGAAAAACTGGATTCAGAACTGCACGTTTCAACAGGATGGAGTACCGCCACACTCCACAAATGCTGTTCGTGATTTGTTTCACCAGCAGTATGGCCCATGGGTCATCGCCAGACGATTCCCCCAACATTTTTCAGCAGGTCTCTCTTGGCCTACGTACAGCCCCGATTTAACGCTGCTCGACTTCTTCTTGTGGGGCTATCTGAAAGATCGGGTGTACCAGGACAACCCATGAACACTGCCTGACCTCCGACATGCCATCCAATAAGAAATTGTGGGGATCCTGTCAGTATCGCAGCACTTCGAAGCATGTATTCGCCCCGCCATGACAGTGGATGGTCATCATGTGGAACATGTCATCCATTGATTACCTTTTGCCTACTCTTACTCCTGTAAACGTTTTTTTCCTCTTCCAACAAAGTAAATTAACTTTATTGTCTCTTTCTTTTGTCACTACCCAGTGAAACACCCAGTAAATACAGTTGTTTTTGTTAAGCTATCTGGCGTCCAGTGTCCATGGAAGCAAAGTTCTTTGGAGATAAAACAGGTAGGCTTATGTCACGAGACTGACCGAATCCAGATTTTCCGACCTTTGGGTGCAAGGTCAGGACTTCACTTTAGCGAGCACGTGAGCTAAGTTGCTCAAGGAGCTCTCTCTCAGGTAGAGAACTCCGGAGATTATGAGGTTATTACTTTTTCTTTTTTGTTGTGGAATGATGGGCGAAAGTTGCGTCTAGCAGAATAAGCTGGAAGGGCTTTCGCAGATGTGTGGGGATTCTGCACTGTTTTAAGGGACAGACCCCAGCTAGGACATTACTGCATTGGTGGAATGTACAGTAGAGCCTGCTGGACAAATGATAATTTGGAACGCGTAACGCATGCGGAGCTTAGGATACTCCCAAGAACTGAATCTTCGGTGCTGACTACCGGACACGGATGGCTTGGACTCTTTCCTGGAATGCAATTAAATGTTTGTTTTAAAGATCTGTGGTCTATAATATTGGAATGTTCTTCACTTCACCTCTCTTGATAAACAGATAAACCATATAAAAAAGCTGAGAGAGCAGAGCACCTGACAACCAATAGATTTGTATTAGTTTGGAAAACCTAACTACATTCCTCTTTACATTATTTTTTTCTGGTAGAACCATTTAATGATTTTAACTGTTGTAACTTTTACATGTTATATTTCCTTTGAGTGAAAAGCAATTTCTCAGTTGGAAGTTATTAATATTCACTGCGAATGTGTATCTCAGTAATCGAATGTGATTCAAGGAAAAATCTTTCACGTGCCTCTCGGTTGTAGGTGGTCGATGTTCAAATCTTTGCACGGTTGTTTTCATCAGGTTCTTGAGTGTAGGCTTTTTTAGAAGTTAGTCCGCACATTTTCTTGAGCAGGATATACTTTTTTAGTTGAATTACGGGAGGCACATGAAGACAAAGGAGATGTGAAAATTACGTTGGAAAACTTGAAAAAACAGAAAAATGAATCACTCGAAAAAGATATGCATGAGGAAATGCAATCACAAAAAAAAAAAAAAAAAAAAAATTCGTCAGACTTCCTGGATGTATTGTCCGATGCATTTCGGCAGATCAGTCTGCCATCTTCTGGGACCTCTGGTCGTCCGATCTCTCTGCAGTCTACGTTGAATATTGCCACGTGCTCAGTTTGGGAATCTTTGTGTGTTATACGTCATCAGATGTGTTGTGTTGCCACTGCTATAATTTGAAGACTGGAATTTTTATTTTTTTATTTTTATGTCTGATTGTTTCTGTTCTGTTTGCCTTCCCATTTTTTTTCTCTTCTTCTATCAGTAAGAATACTGATAGAAGAAGAGAACACAAAAATGGGAAGGCAAACAGAACAGAAACAATCAGACATAAAGTAAAAAAAAAAAAAAAAAAAAAAAGTATTCCAGTCTTCAAATCACAGGAGTGGCAACGCAACACATCCGAAGGCGTATAACACACAAAGATTCCCAAACTGAGCACATGGCATATTCAATGTAGACTGCAGAGAGAATGGACGACCAGAGGTCCCAAAGATGGCACAGATCTGCCAAAATGCATTGGACAATACATCTAGGAAGTCTGACGAAGTTTTTTTTTGGTGATTGCATTTCCTCATGCGAATCTTTTTCGAGTGATTCATTTTTCCGTTTTTTCAAGTTTTCCAACGTAATTTTCACATCTCCTTTGTCTTCATGTGCCTCCCGTAATTCAACTAAAAAAGTATATCCTGCTCAAGAAAATGTGCGGACTAACTTCTAAAAAAGCCTACACTCAAGAACCTGATGAAAACAACCGTGCAAAGATTTGAACATCGACCACCTACAACCGAGAGGTACGTGAAAGATTTTCCCTTGAATCACATTCGATTACTGAGATACACATTTGCTCGCAGTGAATATTAATAACATCCAACTGAGAAATTGCTTTTCATTCAAAGGAAATATAACATGTAAAAAGTTACAACAGTTAAAACCACCATTAAATGGTTCTACCTGAAAAAAAAAACCACATTAAAAACATGTTTTTTATCGCGATACATCGAGAAATACGTGTGTATAATTACATTCCGTATTGGGGAGGTGCTCCTGTAAATTAAACAGGATGCCTTGCAGTTAGATTATTACACAAGCTTGTCAGAGTACCACTCACACCCCTACAGTCACTTCTGGGTAGCAGTAAGTGTCCAACTGTGCTATGAGTTTTGTAAAACACTTCTTGCAGAAACAAATTATGTGCAGCTTTCTGAGAATAGGTAGCCTCCAATTTTAGTTGTAATTTAGATCGCAGATCAAGTACCTTGTTGTATGCCTTGTGAATAGACACCACATGTTTTGAAGAAGAGCCATATGTCCATCAGGATCTAGGCATGTTCCTCAATGAACTGAAAGCCTTTACAGATGTATTTACTTTCCATTAGGGATTTCCACACATTGAAACTGGCAGTATCAGGAGTAAGTTCCATTTCACTGTCAAAGAAGTCTATAAAAACGTCGCAGTACGTAGCATGGTACTGCAGTGTTCTGAACCAGGAATCCCAGCATGTTATCAGGGGTACTGGTCATAGTTTACCTCGTTCGTTTCTTTCTGTTAAAAACTGTAGATAACGCTATTTTCTCGCAGGACAATGCTTGAGGAACTTCTTAAAGCATTCAGTTAACTTGCTCACTTCAGCAAAATGTACACTCCATTGGTCAAAGGCTAGGTTTACAATATGAGCACTGCAAGTCACGTGTACTAAATTAGGCAGTAGAGTATGTAGCACTTCCTTGTAAGCTCGAGTAATGTAGGTCGCATTGTTGGTTAAGATTGCTGACACTTTGTTGAAATCAATCTCCATATTTCTAAGGTATTGCATAATGGCCTGAGAAACTGTGGTCAGTTGCACAGTTTCAAGATGAATGCTGTTCAGTAGGTAAGGATGCACCATTATCGAATCTGTAGATTGTGAAACAGCAAGAATATGTAAAACATATTTGCCTTGGTCATTGCTGCCTTCATCAAAACCAATGCAGAAAGAGTCAGCTGATGAGAGATTTCTTCTTGGCTTTAAAAACTTTGGGTAGTCAGTTCTGATGTGCAGGTGCATGGTAGGTCACCTGCACCTGTGATGTTCTCAGTAAAGAATGCTCTCACTTTAGGATGATCTATTTTTTCTATGGGAATATTGGCACTTGCAAATGTGTCAACAATTTCAAAGTGCAAGAGATTGTGCATTTCGCCACAATCTGTTTGGCTTCTGAACATTGATGACAGTATCTTGATGCTTTTTATGCTTGTAAGAGTCCTCTTGCTCATCTTTTCTTTTCTTCATGACGAGTACTTTTCATATACAATCGTGGCCAAAAGTCCTGCGCCAGTAGACCGAAAGTCAATTTTTTTATATATGAAGTCAATTTATACAGTGTAATGATAAAGTCAGGAATACATATTACACATCATTTTAAAGGAAATTTTATGCTGAATTCAAATATTTTTACAGAATGATGTTACCAATGATAGAAGTGAAGTTACAAGCAAAAGTACAGCATCTTGTCATAAAAAGGAAAAAAATAGTGGAATTTGTGAAATTAGTGTACAATGCATTTAACGTAAAATTACTGTACAGTACATTGATCTGTTGACGTTTTTCCGATCTCTAAATTAATGGGCCAATATTTTTGGATCGGAAAACCCATTACCAGATCCACGCACTCTCAATGAGAGTGAGATTTTTTGTCATGAGATGATCTCAAATCCCTATGGCAAGGAGGGAGTTAGAAATAAAAAATAGATTTAATAGTCAAGAAAAATCAAGTAAATTCTTTTCATTTCTTTTCTTTTCTTTCTGATTTCTCTGTGAAGTGTTGATCTCTGTGTATGTAGTTAAATTTATGTGAATAGGTCTAGGTAAGTTAGCCTTGTGATATCTGTTTCTAGTTAAGGGATGTGTAACTAGCTGGGAAGTAGATTTAAGGAAGTTTGACATCATGCTATATTGCTGGTTTTTTTGTTGTTCTTTCATGCAATGTTTTTTTTCTTCCTTCCATTGCATTTTTAGTGCACTGTTTACTTTCAGGGAAGAGATATTAGTGAAGTTTATTTTAGTGCAGTATATGATGTAGTGTATATGAATTGATTTGCCTTAGTTTCTTAAGTGTATAGTGCAGTTTATATATGTATAGTGTTAGATGTATCAGTTTAAAATTATCGGCGACGCCGCGGCGTTCGGCGTTATTGATCGTCAGGATAACGTAGCGATAAAAAGAAAAAAATTGTAAGGTTGTAGTTCCGTATTTACCGTCGTTATCGCGATTTCTTTTATTGTATTATTCTGTAAGCTTTAATAATTGAAAAGTAATTTGTAAACATATAGTGTACGAGGTATTTTATTGTATTGTAGTTGTATCTAATGAGAAAAAACGCATGTTTATGCTATGTCAGTAGCGTGTAATTAAAATCATTGTTGGGTGTATCGGGCTTAATTTAGTAACCTTTCGTAATTAAAATCTTGCTTAGTATTAATATTTAGTTGGTTTTAGTATGAATCTTACTTGGTATTAACTAGTGATAGTATAATTCAGCGACTGATAGAAAAAGCGGGTCGGCGATCGCTCCGTAACGAAGAGACTTTTGTAAATTAATTGCGCATGCGCTATCGTCAAGGATATTTAATAGTCATTTAGTAAAAGAATAAAATTGTGGCTTAATGCATCAGGGCAAAATAACACATCGTTGCGTTACGCTATTTTTTCGTAATTCCGATCGTCGTACCTGTAGCTAGAGAGAATTTGATTTTTATGCGTTACGAAGTTAATTGTAACGATGTTCGTTAATGTAAGTTAATTTGTTTAATGAATTTTTGTAAAGGTGGTCTCCAAAAGTCTTTGTTCAGAAAGAAAGAACGAAAATGGCTACAGTTTCTGGTGTCGCTTTTCTAAAAGCGATAAATTCGTAGAATGGCATCTGTGAGGACGTTTTCCCAGCTTTACCAGTGCAGAAAGTCCGATTTATTTATGCTCTTGTTTACTTCGAAAAGGCATTTTTCGCTTTGCACAGGAACTCTTTGGGATTTGGGGAATTCTGCGAAGTTCACCGCAGCGCCCGTTTTCGTGGGTCAAAGGTCAGTCATCCATCGAGGAAGTTTCTGCCTCCTGGCGTTCACGCAGCCAATTGGAAAGTCGGCGCTTTCTCGCACATGCGCGATGCGTAAGGCGAAGAGCATCGTTTTTTTTTTTTTTGGTGCCATGCAGAGATGCAGAGAGAGAGTTGAGCTAGAAACCACCAAGCACTAAGAAAGGGGAAGGAAAAGAAGCTATGCGGGAGAGACCGCGCTTCTAAATCTGAAATGCCGCCAAATTCCGGGAGGACGAAGGAAAAAGATGTCAGCGTCATGGTAGGACCTTTTAATTTGTTTTTAAATGCCAAAACAGAGGAAGCTACTTGAAAGCCCTCATTCTCACAGAGAATTGTAGCTGAGCTGGATATCTTCCACCCGCCAAGTTCGGGAGTCCCACGGAGACGCCGGAGAAATTGCGGCACAAGCATTGATACTTAAGTTTGAACCTTCGTCCGAGGAAATCTTCAAATTCCTTTCTTATTGTCCACTTGAAGGGCAGGGAAAGATATGTCCACGCAGTTCGGCAGCAAGGAAGGAAACTTGCGTAAATTCGCGGCGACGGACAGACTCCGTGACGCCAAACCTCAGCAGTTAACAAAAAAGAAAAAACCCGTAATTCCTTCGCTCAGCTCAAACATTTCCATGCTGTTTAACTGACAAAGCTTCCTTGAGAAGAGAAGAGAGAGAGAGAGGAAAGCAAACAAGGAAACAAGAAAAAAAAAAAACGTCATCAACGGCAAACTTTCTTTTGGCGACCACCTAATTGTTTTTGGTTTTAATGTGATTAAAAAAATATGATATGATGTTATTTCATTAAATATATATATATATATAGGGGAAGGTACATTTTGTAGAAAGATATTCCTTGTTTTGAAAAGGGAAAGAAAAATTATTAAACATAGAGGGGAGTAAAGAAATTGAAATTTTTTTTATTATTTTGAGTGTGTGTAAGGTTTGGCCAGAACCAACAAATGTAGTAGAATGTGTTACTGTAAATTAAGAAGAGATTTTACCAGGTAACTGATCAAAAGCAGTGTGTTGTGAAAAAAAAAGGACAATTTTAAAATGTCACTCTTAACCATCCAAATCTAAATTGTAAAGAGCATTTAGCTCAAGGTTCAACAGGTATCAGATATGCACATCGAGCATTAAGCTCTCAACACTCTTTGAGTGAATGATCACATTCTTTGATGATTTTTGTAAGGCAGGCTGGTAACCAAATTGTGCCACTTACCTCCTTCATCCTCTAAACCACACAGGTGAAAACTACTTGGTTTGCAGACCAGGGTTTCTGAGAGGATTATTTAGGACTGTTAACATGCTCTGGACTCTAAAATTCATAGCTAAATTCTTTTTTTTATTCGGCCTAGCCACCTAAAGTTTTCCTTGTATCAAGTGTTTTTCCAACATGTGCCTGGGAGCACAAAATAAATTTTTGGTTAACCTGGAACATATGTTTAATCAAATTATTTTGTGTCGTATGTGAATTTCTCTTGTCGGTGGTGGTGGAATCACCTTCCATTTACTGGGAGTTTTTAAGGATCGTACCTGGGGTGTTAGTCGTTGATGAAAAAAAAAAAAATTCTTAATTGGGGTCCCTAGATTGATCCCCGGCCATTTTCTTCTTTTTAAAAATAAAATTGTGTAATATTTGCATTTTTCAGAAGTAAGTTCATCATCATAATATAATAATATTTTAAACAACCAAACCACGACGTATCAACATTATTGAAACTTGCAGGACACTTTAAATAACTTACCAACAAGCAAAATACACTTTAATATTTAATTGGATAACCACAGTTTCTTAGTAACAAAGTGCACCTTCTTGGCATGGAACTAATGAACTTTTCTAGTTGTCCATTGGTGATAACACAGTGCCATACGACCCTTACAGACTCAATTTGCACTTTGTTAATTTTTTACTCTGGTTATATAATTAAATATTAAAGCGTATTTTGCTTGTTGGTAGGTTATTTCAAGTGCCCTGCAAGTTTCAATAATGTACTGTACACTAATTTTATGTTAAATGCATTGTACACCAATTTCACAAATTCCCTATTTTTTCCTTTTTATGACTAGATGCTGTACTTTTGTTTGTAACTTCACTTCTATCATTGGTAACAACATTCTGTAAAAATATTTGAATTCAGCATAAAATTTCCTTTGAAATGATGTATAATATGTATTCCTGACTTTACCATTACGCTGTATAAGTTGACTTCAAACATCAAAAATTTGACTTTCGGTCTACTGGAACAGGACTTTTGGCCACGATTATAAATACATATTTAAATCATTGTGTCACCATTTGTTGTCTCCACGTGCTTGAAGAAGATGAAGTCAATGCCATGTCACTGAGAAGTTGTGAAGAATTGCAATATACATTCATGGAAAGCTTCCAAAATGGGAAGCTTGATAATTGAATTAGGTTTATCAATAAGTTTGGCATTTTCAAAACAAAATTTATGGTTATTTTTATGGCAATTTTGAGCTATAGATGACTTCCTCAGTTTAGAGTTCTGTACATTAAGTCTTGTGTTCCATCACACAGAAACCTTCCATTAAAAAGTGCTCCAAGAATTTAGGAAACTGAAGCCTCCTTGCACACTCACAGGTATAAAACCACTCAGTATGAAAGACTTGGGCTATCATTCCATTTTCTCTTCAAGACCAAAATGACAGTGTTAAAAGATTCCTAGGAAATTTATTACATCCCTTGTGAAAGTGGACTTTTGTATATATAGGACAGACCAGCAGGGATTTTCATTTCCATTTGAAAGAACATGATTTACTAACAGAACTGTAAACTGAAAAGGTTACCTATAGCACAACATTGTTGTAAAAATGACCATAAATTTCAATTTGAAAACACCAAACTTTTTGATAAACCTGTTTCAGCTGTCAAGCTTGATATTTAGGAAGCTTAACACAAAAATATAGCAACTCTTCATGACTTGTCAACGATGAGTGATTGAGTCAATTTCTTTCAAGCATGTGGTAACGACTCACCAAAATCTGTAACTAAAATACTGGTGATGTCACAATGGTTGAAAATATTTACGCTCCATTTGTCCGGATGAATTCGAGCCAAACATTCAGTAAAACTATAGTACACCTTAAAATGAAATGTAATTTGGATCTACCACATTATTTTATAATTGTGTTTATTTAAATCTGAGATAATATGAAAATTATAGTAAGCATACTGCTTTAAGCAATTGACAAGGTGTGTTTATATGTACACATTTTAAAAATCAATCAAAGTCTAAGCGGTATATTGGCTGCACAAAAGGAAAAAGGCAGGGGTGGGTTATTTCTGCTGCCTACAATATCTATATAAATGTACAACAATGTTACACTTACATGAAAATGAGAGAGAAATCAATACAAAACCAAAAATCTGAGACTGAAATATCATACCAGGAGCAGCCTGTGGTCTACTTAAATTTGGCTTCTTAGTTCGAGTCATAAGCTCCTGAAGTTCAGGGTTTGCTGGTGGCCTCTCGAGAGATCTGTATAAATGTATGTCTTAATAACATGCATTCAGCACAAAAACCGACACAGAAAAATTGGAAAATATTTTCATCACAAGTGATGTATAATATTAATTTGAGATACATCATCTAAACCAATAGATACTATAAATCATTTAAAAACAAGACTGACCAGGGGGAAAAATAGGTTTCTAACTAGATGAAAATTGAAATGCGCACTGAAGAAATGTGAATATAACACATAGAATGTTTAAGTTAGCATGAGCTATTTTGAATTTTTTACTATAATTTATGTATGTAAATATTAAACCAAATCACATCATTGTATTCACAATATAAAATTACTGAATTCAAAACAAAATAAAATGCAACATGCTCTAAAATGAGATTTAAAACTTAATGTGAAATATTATTCATTAAATCCTGAGATATTGAAACATTTTTCTCTAGTAAGGTTTTGTGCATTTAGTAAAGCCATTCTAACAGCTAACAGGAATTAAAATTATATATCCAGCGACTACTCTTGGCAAAACGTTGTAATACAGAAGATAAGGTAAACTGTGTTGTTGGCTTAGTAGCACTAATATATTACCCTTTTCAAAAATGAAATAAAGCTTTCTCAGCATGTCAGAAGAGTTACAATATTTGTAGTAAGTAAATTAAATTCACTGATCATTAAAAGATAGCTTGAAATATATATATACACACACACTTGATGGACAAACCTACCTAATAGAGTGTTGGTCCCTCCTCTAGTGTGAATAACAGCCTGTACACAATAAGCTATTGACTCACCAGATGCTGGAGGGTTTCTGGAGATAATGCCAGCCATGTCTGTTGCAGCATAGTCTACAACTCCATCCAAGATGTTGGTCCAGGATCCACGAATCTGATGTTCAGCTCCACAGCATCTCAGAGAGCTTTGACAAGGTTTAAATCTGGGTACACTTTAGACTTCAGCCCCCTGTAGTCTGCTTCAACCAAAGCGTGGAAGGCATCACAGGAAATGACACGTGTAGCGATAGGTGGCACTGCCGCTGCTTGCTTATACTCTGTGTTTGCTCCTGCGCTGTGTGTGTGTTACGTAATCGCTCTTTGCTCAGTGCGTGAGCAGTGCTTCCAACCGAACGAAGATGTTCCGCAGGTCATCCAATGAGTTTGCGAGTGGATATGTCTCATCGTTTAGGACAATTCAGGTGTAGGAAGAATCAAGTTACAGGGAAAAGTGAGCAGTGTTCCCGTTTACTTGGGACGTGGTTTGAAGCTGCTTGTATTCCTCTTGATAAGGTGATGACTCTTGTATATTGTTTCGCCAAAGGATTTTTTCCTATGATGATGCAATTGAGGAATCTTCCCAGGGTGGGGTTTCCACATCCTCTGCGACAGTCAGCGATTATTATCAGTCTTGCAGAGAAATAGTCGCAGAGTTTATGGTAGCCTACGAACAAGTCGAAGGACAGCTTGCAGGCCCTGGTAATCGTAGAAGTGGATGAGGCGAAGGTTGGGAAGCTGGAGGAATAATCGTGGTCATCTCGTTGAGGGCACCTGGATCGTTGGAATCTTTGAACGAGATTCTAAACGATTCAAAGTAGAGATCTGCCCAGAGAATAACCGCTCTGCTCAGACATTGCTGCCGCTCATCCAGAAACATGTTCAACCTGGAAGTACTGTAATGACGGATCAATGGCCTGCGTACCGCAACCTCCCATCCTGTGCTTTCCAACATCTGTCAGTCAACCACTAGCTCAATTTCGTTGATCCGACTACTGGGGCGCATACTCAAGGTGTTGAGATCAATTGGCGGCCCGTCAAACGCACACTATCTAATGGAATTCACAAAGACCACTTGGCAGACCACATTCTGGAATATTTATTCTGACGAGATTGTAGTCTTTCCTGTGAACACTGTTTTGAGGTGATGATTGGTATCATCAAACAGTTCTTCCCTAGTACGTAATGTTTTCCACTTCAATATTCGTACTAGATAGACAGGTTCTCAATGAGGAGGTAACACTTCTTTTCCGTAGTTATAAATATTTAACAACACCTGAACTACTCACATTCCATAAACCCATTCCTTTTTTAAAAAATAACCCACACCACATATTTTGGGTGCTTTACACTCATCCCGCACAAGCCACACACCGATTAGGCAATGCACACAGCGAAGGAGCAAACAACGCCAACGTAGCTGCAGCGCCACCCACCGCGAAACGTTTCTCCCGTGATTCCATCCGAGCATTGGTTGAAGCAGAAGGCAGAGGGTCGAAGTCTAAAGTGCATCCTTAAATCCACAGATCTTGGAAGCCACTGGATGGTTTCAAATGCAGATCAGTATTACTTGAGCCATGCCTGGGTGGTTGCAGCGCATTGTCCAGCTGAAACAGATAACTGACCGCAGGATGTGTGAAGGCTGTGAAAATGAGTAGGTGATCGACCAGCACACGCTGGTAGCGTGCAGCAGTAAAGGACTTCTTGAGACGTACTAAGAGACCTAATGTGTCCCACAAGAAGGCTTCCCAAACCATCACAGAGCCACTACCACTGCCTTGAACAGAGCCGACCTGGCACGACAGGAATAAACAAAGACATCGCTCTTTCCACGTTTATCAACACATAGCAACTGAAAAATTGTTATCCGGCCACTGCTGGGATCGTACCTGAATGACAGGGCCATGGGCTCATGCTGCTGATGCCACATCCACACCCTCTCATCAGCTCTGTACAGCTGTAAACATGATTCATCTGGCCACACAATGCAGAACTACTCTGCAGAGGTCCAGTTTTCAGGCATGTGATTGTCTAAGCATCCAATTAACTGAAAACACCAAAAGCTGTTCCGAGATACACATAAACAAGTTAGTAAAATCATGCAATGCATTGATTATGATACGCTTTCCAACATACCAGAAATCATTATTCAAGTTATTACTCAAGTTATGAGGATAATGGCTGTAAAATAAATCTTGCTGCTATGACCTGACCATTGACCCCATTTAGATTATATTTAACAGAACTGGTAAAGAATACTTCCGGAACAACATGATAAAGTTTTGTCTCAATCGAAGCATTTTTACCTAAGTTATAACCAGAGTAGTAGAATGTAGACAGATGCGCGTACGATGTACGCGGATAGTCTCCAAATTATTAGATAGTTTTTGCTTGAAGATTAAAATAAAGTTATTTACTGTAATCAAAACACTTACTCAAGGTTTTACTCAGATTAATATCCTTAATTCTATTTTGACTTGAGCGTTCAATTAGTTTTTCACATCTTCTGAGTTCTTTTGCTTTTACAGAAGTTTCCAGCCTTTAGATTTTATCAAGGCCTGCTCTCAATGAATAGGAACTCTATCAAAAGTTTCAATTTACACAGAAAGAATTTAAATTTTATTGCCAGGTCCCTCTTGCCATTGCCAGTTATTAAATTAAAATATTTTCCTTATGCACTTTGTAAGTCTACTATTTTTGAATTAAGTTGTTGAAAATGCTATTTATAATTTTTGAAAGTTCATTAATGGAACTGTTCTTCTGAATATAAATTTTTTTATTTAATTAGTCTTTTGCTTTTATGAGGTTCATAGTCCAATATTTTAATATTTTGCCATAAAGATCCACTTCCTACACATTGCTGCACATTCACTTGTAATGTACGTGTTTTGTCCTCATTGTAATCTGTAATGTTCTAATAATTATTTATTGTTTTATTAATTTTTCTTTTAATTATCTTATTCTATTTTGTTCGCGCTTCGCAGCAAGTTTTCTGTTTCAATGGTTTTGTACACAGATAATTTTTATTTTTATACAACCCTGGTTATAACGCATAAGGGTGGTGGAATGGGTCCCGCTCCTATGTCCTGACCTTTGACCCCATTTCGCCTATTTTTAATAGGATTCGTCCCCAGGTGGTCCCTTACCACATACTAAAATTTCATCGAAATCAAATAATTTTGTATGCAAGTTATGACGCATAAGGGGGTGGAATGGATCTCGCTCTTATGTCCTGACCTTTGACCCCATTTCGTCCATTTTCAATAGGGTTTGTCCCCAGTTGGTCCCTTACCCCAAACTAAAATTTCATCGAACTCGAACCATTTTTATGCGAGTTATCGTGCGGACAGACGGACAAAGCTGGAGCATATACGCTTCTTCAACCTATGGTTGGAAAGCGTAAATAAAACGAACGTTACAAACGCAAAAATTATTATTGCTAATTTTATTGTGTGTGTGTGTTTAAGCAAGTAAAAGTAAATGCAAAAGTAAATTAATTGCTTAGTGTTTAAGCAAGTATAACAAAATGCAAAAATAGCAATACTGAACTATTAAAGTGCCTTACTTACCCAACTACATTTTTAAGTGCGAATTTCCTTGCTAACATTAAGATTTAATAAAAGTATATATCATTTCCTATTTTTCCTCGCACAGTATCCCATTTATTAAATCAACTTTCAAATTAATTGATAATATTTAGTAGTGATAAATGTACTTATTCTTTCAAGAATGTGGATGGGAAGGGGGCCTCATCTTGTGCTGTGCGTAGGGCCCTATTCTGTGTAAATCGAGCCCTGATCCCAGCCCGGCGCCATGCATTCTTTCTTCCACTTAGCTTTCAAACAAGCAAAACACATTCCTCCTCCTTGGAAAAAAAAATAGTAAAGAAACAAAGAGCCGTGTCACGAACTTTGTTCAGAGGATTCCGGCCGACGTAATCCTGGCCTGGCATCATGGTTTCTTTCCACTTAACTTTAAAACAGGCACTGTAACAAATTCCTCCTCCTCAGGGGGAAAAAAAGAAAGAAGGAAAGAAAAGAAACAAAGAGCTGCGTCACAAACTTTGTTCAGAGGTTTTGGGCCGATGCAATCCCGGGACACGGCGAAAGAAACACGCCGCGGCGATGTAATCCTGGGCCGGAGACGTGCTTTCTTTCCACTTGCTTTTCAAACAAGCAAAACAAATTCCTCCTCCTTGGAAAAAAAAATAGTAAAGAAACAAAGAGCCGTGTCACGAACTTTGTTCAGAGGATTCCGGCCGACGTAATCCTGGCCTGGCATCATGTTTTCTTTCCACTTAACTTTAAAACAGGCACTGTAACAAATTCCTCCTCCTTGGGGGAAATAAAAAAAGAAAGAAGGAAAGAAAAGAAACAAAGAGCTGCATCACAAACTTTGTTCATAGGTTTTGGGCCGATGCAATCCCGGGACACGGTGAAAGAAACACGCCGCGGCGACATAATCCTGGGCCGGAGCCGTGCTTTCTTTCCACTTACTTTTCAAACAAGCAAAAGAAATTCCTCCTCCTCAGAAAAAAGAAATAAGGAGCTGTGTCACGAACTTTGTTCAGAGGCTTTTACATTGATTAATTAAAAAGTCTAGTAAAATATTCTTAATAAGAGCGAAAATCTGAATTTCCATAATTAATCCCGGGGGAAATGCACAACGGTTGGCATCTCTGGACGCCTAAGACACTTTCGCCCACCAGCGAGAGAGAAAGTTTGTAACGTAAATGTCCAATCACATGTGAACAGAACTTTTCTTTCTTTTCTTTGCATACCATCGCTCAGGACACCGCCCAATCTCTCAACTGATTTTGCCCCCCAGCAAATAAATAAAACAAATAGCAATGGAAATGGCGGAGGTGAACTGAAACAGTAGGAGTGTTCCCCTAAAAAAAAAAAAAAAAAAAAGAAAAGAAAAGAAAAAAACAGTTTCGAGCAGACTGAGCTGTTTGAAGTGACGTCACCCGCAGCTATTTCGTTGGCTGAGCAGCAGGAGAAGCAGCAGCGTCAGCCTGCAGCTGCCGGTCAGCCATGCAGCAGCAGAAAGATTACTCCTTAAGACTGAAATACTGCCACCTACCGAACAAATATTTCTCTCTCTTTTGCCCTAATTTTTTTTCACAACATATCAACGATCACACACTTTTGTCAAAAGCCTGAGATCGCAAATGACAAGTGTAAGAGTCGCCCACAATCAAACTGTCAATTATGAATTTATTTAATTTAATGTCGTGATGAACACGTGCGGATGAACGCTTCCATCCGCCATTTTGTTGTTTCAACTAAGAACTGACACTCATCACCCCGTGGAACAATTTTAATCCTATGTAAGGATTAAGGGAGTGGTGCATGAATGCCTGGGGCACCTGACCTTGAAGAGTCGGCTGTTCGAGTGCTTCTGTTAAACAAGTTGTCGTACCGCTTTTGGTACGTGCAAGGTTGTAATCGCCTGCAGGTATACGACAACATTCCTGAGCTCAGGTATGCTGACCGGGGTAACTAGTTTTTCTTGCAGATGCATGATAGAGGACAAAAAGGGCCAAGAGAATTTAGTGAGAGACAGTTGAGCTTTGGTCGTCAAGGAGAGGGGGTCCTAGTTTGGACACCGGTTTGCCGGAAGGGCTGCAGGTATCGCAGAAGTACAGCGTGGTGAACGGGAAGGAGGATTCCTTCATCCACCGGGTATCGCGGAAAGAATTGTGAAAAAGTAGCACGCGGTCAGCACGGGGGACCCTGAGCAAGAAGCCACCGGAAACCCGTGAAGCAATGGTTATCGGAATAAGAAAATCTTGCTGTTTTTTATTTCCATGTACTGGACTGAGTTTCGTCGAGGTAATTATTGTTCTACGCAAGGACGCCTTCAGCCTCCTTGATAGCCAGATCGTATAGTAAAGGCGAGGCGGTAGCTCACTATACGGCGGGAAACAAAAGGTATTATTAAGAATTGATATGTCTGGCCCTACAACAAGTTTAGAAGAATTCCATTTTTTCTAAAAAGTGAATTAGCGGAAGCATCACATGTCTGAGTTTTGGTGTTCCAGGCACCAGACAAGGCGTAATTGTCTGAAGATGAGCAGTCAACAGTGGCACATAGTAGGGCGTCGGCTCCTGTAGCCCACGGTATGCAGCGTGATGTACTGTTCACTCGCTGACACTGCTTGGGCCTACGACATTTTACCTGGATGTAATTTGTGCCACCGCTTGCTCTCTGGGCTCTGGTTCATCCCTCAATGGTATACTCGTGACACACCCTTGATGTGGTTGCCCTTGAGAAACCTAGGGTTTAACCATATCAGATGGGTCATTCTATCACCCACATAGGATGGGTTATTCCAGGGGTGGGGAACCTGTGCCCTTCCAAGCCACACAGGAAATGCACATGGAGACATCCAAATGGGACGACAAGTGAAATTGATTTTATTATGTGTAACAAAAAATTCGTCATAGAAGACTGCAGTGTGCTAAACAAGTTCAACACAGGTAGTGACCATAGATTGGTGAGATGTAAGATGCACCTCAACACTAAACTTGAACGTGGCAAGCTCATAAGACAAACAAAATCTATTGACATAACCAACCTTAAAAACACCATAATACCTTCAAGTTGGAACTGAAGAACAGGTTCTCTGCTTTAGAAGGCCTAACATCGGAAGAAGTGGACATCTCTGAAGTTAACAGAAAAGTAACCAAAGCTCTTATGGAAACAGCAACAAAATTACCTGGGTCTAAGAACAAATTGTATGTGAACAAATTATCAGGAAAAACCAAAATGTTGATGCAAAAAAGAAGAGTGATGAGGACAACTAAAGAAGATGTGACTTCCAAAGTGGAATATATAGAGCTATGCAAGACAGTAAGAAAAAGTATCACTGAAGACGTAAGGAAATTCAACTGTGAACTAGTGAGGAAAGCAATTGAAAACAACCAAAGCCTAAAGATAGCAAAGGGACATCTCAGTAAGGGAAGAAAACAGATTATGGCACTGAGAAAAGAAGATGGTTCTGTAACAAGAAATAGAGGCGAAATTTTGACAAGAGTGAAAGATTTCTACTCCAAATTATATGAAAGGGATGATACATGTACTCCAGACATCATGGAAGGTACCAGTACCAGAGTTCTTCCTGTCCTTCCAGCAGAAGTTACACATGCAATCAAGAACATGAAGCGAGGGAAAGCTCCAGGAGAAGATGGAATTACTATAGACATCATACAAGAAGTAAGTGGAGAAATCGAAACAGTACTCGCCCAAATTTTCACTCCATGCCTTAATGAAAGGAAGATTCCTGAGGATTGGAACAACGCTACAATGATCCTGCTACATAAAAATGGTGACATTGAGGATCTCAGGAACTACAGACCTATCAGCCTCCTATCAGTGGTTTATAAAATCTTCACTAAAGTTCTTTCACACCGCTTGAAGGTAACACTGGACTTGGCTCAACTGAGAGAACAAGCTGGATTCAGGAGTGGCTACAGCACAATAGATCATATCCACGTACTGAGAGAACTAATTGAAAGAGCGAGGGAATATGAACTTCCATTGTGCATGGCTTTTATCGATTATGAAAAAGCCTTTGATTCGGTGAAACCATCAGCAGTTACCACGGCTCTGAAATCCTGCGGTATTGAAGATGCATACATTAATATTATTAATAACATCTATGAAAATGCAAGTGCAAAGATTAGGCTGTTTGAAAATACAACACACGTAAGAATTGGAAAGGGAGTGAGACAAGGTGACACCATATCTCCGAAGCTCTTTAATGCCACATTGGAAAATGTCTTTCAATCACTGAACTGGGAAAACAAAGGGATAAAGATTAATGGAGATTATCTAACCCACCTTCGTTTTGTTGATGACGCAGTCATTTTTGCAACTACCCCATCAGAGCTGCAGAGTATGATTTAGGAACTTGCTGACAAGAGTAAAGAAGTGGGATTAAAAATGAACTTTCAGAAGACAAAAGTGATGTACAATGCTTTTACAAGAAATGAAGATTTATCGATTGATGGAGAAAAGCTGGAGATAACAGACACGTACGTTTATCTTTGAGAGCAGATATCAAGTGAAGGTCACATTGATGAAGAAATTAATCGGCGTACAAAACTTGCCTGGAGAGCTTTTGGAAGAAACAGCATAATTTTCAAGAGCAATATGCCATCATGTCTTAAAAGAAAAGTGTTTGATCAATGCATCCTTCCAGTGCTTACATATGGTGCAGAGACGTGGACCTTAACTAAAAGAGACATACAAAGGCTGCAGACAACTCAAAGTAGCATGGAGAGGTGCATGCTTGGTGTAACCAGGAGAGATAAGAAGAAGAACTCATGGATATGAAAAATGACAAGAGTGGAAGACATCATGATCAGAGTAAATCCCCGAAATGGCAATGGGCTGGACATACTTCCAGAAGGACAGACCATCGATGGACAGCCAAAATTTTAGATTGGATTCCAAGGGACAGGAAAAGACCCAGAAGAAGACCACATGGGAGATGGGTGGATAAAATTCGTAAGTATGCGGGAGTGACATGGAGGAGACTGGCACAAGACAGACCGTTGTGGAGGGAACTTGGGGAGACCTTCATCCAGCAGTGGATTGATGATGATGATGACGATGATGATATTTTTTTTAACCAAAGATTTGAGCTGCAGATATATCCTGAGCTTTAAGTTATTACTTCACAGTGTATGTTTGGATGATGTTCATTCTTTCTGACTTTTTATGTTTAATTTCACTCATCATTCTGAAAAAAATTTCAACCTCAAAACCATGAAAATAAGACACTTGCTATTTTACATAGCATGGCTGTGCTTCAAGAGGATAAATACCTTTTTCCGATATGCATCAATTCTTATAGTTTCTAACTTCATCCCTTCGACTTCCAGAAAATTTTGCCTCCCTTTTCAAGTTGAAATGCAGACATTTGTGGGGAAAATCACATTTAACAACAAATACAGGAAAGAGGTAGCATTGTGAGAAAAAGAATTTATGGTTACACAATTTTTTTTTGCTCCAGACATCTTTCATTTTTGAAAAAAAATTATTTTATTCCACAGCGTGAGTTAAAAAGAGAGCATGAATTTATTTTATGTAAAAATATTAATTCCACAGCATGGGTTAAAGAAATAGGATGGGGGTGCAAATAAATAATACAATAGTTGAGTACTTATAACATGATTTTCACAAACACAAAATCATTGATCCCCATTCTACTTTCCTACATACTAATATAATACAGTGGACCCTCTTTAAACTGCCAATGTTTGTTTTATGTTTTTTCTGGTGGTAAACGAGGGTGGTAACGTAAAGAGGGTGAGTAACAACGGCCACAATTCTTTAAAAAATATTGGGGGTGAGGTCAGTGTTTCTGAACTTACACTGATCTTTGTATTCAGGTATATCTGTTCCATGGTTACAGCACACAAAAATCGAACATGGCTGTTTAAGGTGGGACGGTTCAAATAGGTTTTCACTGTATATGTTTACAAGAGTTATGAAGAAACCTGTCAGTTTACCTGTCTGTGGCATGGTAGGTGGGTGCCGTACTACTGTCAGGAGTAGGAATATATTCAGGAGCTCTCTGGTTCCAACTGACTGAATTGGAAGATAGAGGAGGAACTGGACGAATCTGTGATATGCTCTGTGCCCTGCTGCTTTCATTGCTCTTGATATTATTATTACTAGAAACTGACAATAAGTTTTGTCGGGAACAGCTGCGGAAATTATCCAAGAAATTGTTGGCTCTTGTGCGTGGAGGAACCTTGCAGAGGATAATTGAAAAAGAAATAATATAAGCTTTATTTCTAAACATGAACAATAAGGTAATTTAAATTAAAAGAAAATGTTATTCAGATATCAATTAAATATAGCACAACAACAATGTTTATTTCAAATTACTTAACTAAATTACATGAATTTTCTACAAGAATGAAATTTTATATGTTTTTGAATCACAAAACATCGTTGAAAAATTCCACACAACACACCCATTAGGTCAGCCCCAGTGATTAAGTAGCCTGAGGCACTGGATTCTTATCATTCAGCTGTGATGGACTCAGGTTCCAGACCTGGATGAGGTATGGGTGTCCTATCTTTGTCTCATGGTGCTGGTTCTGTCTCTCCCCAGGAACCAATGACCCAAAATTATGAACCCAAAAGTTAATTGTGTGGTGGTTATTAAATCTCAAAACAGTAATAATAATAATTTTTATAAACTTTTTTAGGTATGTTAAATTTTGTGCTGTGAAATGTGAAACTGATATGGTAATCATTAGAATATTCTGCATACTCATAATTTATTTTCTATTAAAACAAATCATCTAATCCTGATGTCAAATCTCTCAAAACCATCTATCAGAACTATGCTTACCTACAATTTTGGGCGATTTACGATTTATGTATACAAATACAATAACTTTTTTATATTGAGGCATGAAATGCAAGCATTCTCTTTTTAACAAGTTTCTTGAATTAACTGAGCTTAACAAAAACTTAGAACACATTGGACTTGGAGGTGCTATAAGTGATTCTAAGGGCTACAAGCCTTAGTCAGCAGGCCCCAATTTGGGGCCACTGGTTCCACAGAAGAAAGAGAGCCAGCACTTCCACCCATGCCTCATCTGGGATTCAAACCTGGGCTCAGTTTGGACAACTACACAGAAATCTATGTTTCCAACCACTTGGCCACTGGGGCAGCAGGGCTCAGAAGTAAGAAATAAGAGTTAACTTTAGTAAACTAAAAAAATAATTGAATGCAATGATTTTTTAAAACCATAGCTGAGTCCTGCTGTTCATGTTACTTTCATGGGTGCAAGCAAAATGCCTGATCAAAAACTGAAAATTTACAGTAGAATTTTATGCATCCATGAGAGTGCAAATGCCTGCAGGTACACACACACACCAATTGCTTTTATTAAGATGAAGCAAGTGTTGGGTTGGTGCAGAAGAAATATCCTCTTTCAGAGGCTGAACAAGTTCAAGCCCTCCAGTGGAACAGTGTTGTTCAGCAGCGTCACAAGGTCAGTATATATCTGGTGTATGTGCAGTGGGCTTCATTTCGTGACAAGGTTCCACTGTAAGCGCACACAGCCTTTGGTCAAAGTGGACCATGGAGACAGGCCAGTTGCATGCAATGTGTCTGCATAAGTTCAAGCTGGGACGTTACGCAGGTATAGTGATCTGAAGCATTAATGTGGTGTTTGGTCAAGGTACTGTGAATGAGTGATCCACACCAGGCACATATCCAGCATTTCTGTTTGGGGGACATGTCCAGAAAAATTGCATATGTACACGTATACATACACTATATTGACAAAAGTCACCGGACATCTAGAAGAGAAACACAACATAGAATTTATTGACATACATTAGTACAGTGCCGGTCCACCTTTGGCCTTAATATGCATGCACTGACCGTTCGAGACATGCTTTCGACAAGATTTTAGAACACAGCGATAGGTATGCACTTCCATTCAGTACATAATGCTGCCACCAACTATTGCTTAGTAGTAGACCTTGGTTCCAAACTTCTTATGCAGTGCTCTAATTCATCCCATAAATGCACATTGGTATTAAGATCAGAGCTCTGTGCTGGCCAGTCCACACACAATACAGAATTATCGTCAAACCACGCCATAACAGTCCTTGCTTTATGGCTCGGTGCATCACCCTGCTGGTACCAACAAGGCTCGGTTCCATAGTATTGCTACAGAGTTGGTAGGGCATCATTGTCCAGAATATCGAGGTAGACGTGCTGGTTAACAGATTTGTCCACGATAACCAATGGATCGGGACCATACCATGAAAAACACCCCCATGCAATTACACTGCCAGCTCCAAACTTGACCGTAGGAACAGTACACTGTGGTAAATAGCGTTCCTCCCGGCTGCCACCATACCTACATATGACCATCAGACTGATGGATTGTTTATCTGGATTTCTCAGTCTATAGGACCTGTTTCCATTGATCTACGGTCCACAATAAATGTTCTTTACACCATGCTAAACTACAAGTAGCATTTTGAGTGGAGATGAAAGGCTTATGAGCAGCCGCACAACCACGGTAACCCATGAAATGAAGTTATCTGTGAATGGTATGTGTACATACTGAGGTTCCAGAATTTTTACTCACCTGTACACTGAGGTCTTGTGCAGTATTCCGTTGATTGGCTGTAATGACTCTCCTGAGGCTTCGACATCCTCTATCACTGATTTTCTTTGGTCTGCTGGTATGTTTTGCTGCTTCAGGCACGCCATGTGTCTTCCACTTATTCAGTACATTCAAAACAGTCGACTTGGGTATGTTTAAATGCCTCTTGGTTTCTCTTATGGACAACCCACTAATATAACATCCAACATTCTTTCCTTTCTCAAAGTCAGTTCTCTCCAGCCACAACATTTTCACCCAATCTCACAGTGCGACATGATTGCGGTCAACTGCAAGCTTGTTTTTATACCGTTTGCAGATGAACCGCGCATCTTAACAATGTAGCGGATCTGCTCATTTCCTTTTGAAGGGGTGTCCAGAGACTTTTGTCAATATAGTTTATATACAGGGGTCCAAATTACACTCTTCCATGATGAGTCAAAAATTATAGCTGAAGAGTGACGCTACAAGGCAAGCATTTTATTTTAATTCCCAGCCAAGTTAAACCCACTGGTTTTAATCATTGTCATATTTTTTTTTGTAGTTTGCTGCTTTTTTTCCCTACCATGAGTCATATTTTTTTAAACTTCCTGCTTTTCTTTCTAGCCTGCTTTCCCCCCTAGTATTCTCGTTCCGCTTTTTTGAGAATACACTAGTGTCTTGCTTTAATACTTTAAGTAGCCGAAGTACCTGAACCATAATAGTGCCCAGAATTTTCTGCACTTTCCAAACAGAAATGTTCACAAATCGGCCTGGTTTTATGAAAACTATGGCAAAACGATTCCTTCCCCCCCCCATCTCAGCGGTACAGATCATAAACCTGCCATTTGTGTGAAAAGATGTCCCCTCCAGTCCTATATTCTCTGCTCCATGACTCAAGGAATGATGCGGAAAGATATAGTCCCTCTGACACAGACATCATGCCACTGGGCAGGAACAAGTGACTGAAATATCTTCTCTCTCTTTTCAATGGTTCATCGCCACTGTCATAGCCCTTTTAATAGGTAATCAGCCAGAAAGTATTAGTGTTGATCATCCCCGTAAATGACCATTTTCTTTGAATAATGAAGCGAAGGGGAAAGCAGCATTTTCTGATGTGCAGGTTCACTTGTTGCAGTCTCTTTTTAGACAACAAATATATTCGTTGAAGCCGATTTCAGCCCGTTTGACTAACTCCAAGTTAATTCGTTCTAGCCGGTTAAAGGGTTAAGGCAAAGAAACACAATTCAATGTTGTGATACACGTTACTGTTATATTATGTTTTTGGATAACAAAACTCACCAAAGTTTGACCTAAGGCTTCGAGTGGTGGCTAAAATTAATTCCCTTATACAGTGTTTTCGTAAAATGGAAAAGGTTTGTTGCTTCGTTGAGTAAACAAAACATAGTATTATTCACATCTGTAGGTGTGCTGTCTGGCCAAGGGACGCCCGAGGCATGTAAAGCAACTGTGATACCAACCTGTCCAGATGGCGCTACAGGTCACATTTTTGTTTTCTTCTGGTTTCAATGCAGAGACACTCCCCAGCGTGTGCACACATAAAAAAGCACTACTGGTCATACGTTTGCGGTTGGAATAAACCTGGAGTCATAAATATAATTCAATGTTCTGCTGGGAATAGCAGTTTTTCTGTCTATTTGTCGCAGTGTGAATCGATGTGTTGGTGAGCACAAATTTAAAAACAGTATCTGAAGTTTTGTTATCCCATCATTTTTTTTTTATTCAACATACACTAAATAAAAAAAAAAGCTTTCATATGTTCAAAATCAATGCATGAATTTTTCAGGTTGGGTTACATAGTAAAATTTTCGTGTTTTTTTCCCCCTGCAACAGCGCACACTCAACCTAAATGGGGACACTGCACCACTGGTATGTATGTATGTGGGCATGCAATATATTGTTTTTCTAATTCCATAAACACTCAGAGAGAAAAAGAGCCATTTCTTCATGTCTTTTAAAAGATGTTAAACATTTTACAGAACAACTTCTAACATTATGGTCCCTTGGACACTAAAACAGGTGCTTTGGTAAGGCAGTCCCTCACCAAAAATGTCTTACTTCCCCAAACTCTATCTCTCCACAGAGATTAGATAAAGTCTCTCCCTTCCTGGATATCTTCTCCTGTCATAAAATGTAGAACAAGCAACCAGAAATGCACCACTAATCACTCATATAAATCACTAACTCGTCCCAATATTGCGTGAGTGAGGCTACTAAAAATACACTTGGACATCGAAAAAAAAAAAAAAAAAACCACAGAACCACAGTGAGATTTTAAAATATAACTTTAGTTAAGGCATGATTTTTGGCATAACATAGTCAAAAAGCTGGCTAGTTAAACTACTTTTCATCTTCCAACCTGGCTCGTAACGCTTCACTTCCTTTGTACCCGAACCCAGTACGATCAGTGTGCACTTCTACATCAAATCATAAATATTTACATCAATTTAATAATTTGGAAAAGCTCATGTTTAAATACATTAGTTTTGTGATTATTCAAGAATAATGCTTGTGCTGCTGCATAAAACTATCTATCTATAAGATGCACATTTAAACATTTCAGGGGGTCCAGACCATCCAGCTCCCTCTCCTTGAATATGTGCCCGATCCGTACGCCGATGGTTTGCAAAATTCTAAGCAGGAGACATGCCTCTTGCAAATGCACCTTGTGGTTGTCCACCGGTAGCTGTTACAGATGAGGAGCTGAAGAATATAATGGAAGCTGACCAATGGCAAAGTGTCTAAAATTGCAGCACAGGTTCATGTGCATCATTCAACTGTTATCCAATCCCTGAGGAAGATGAAAACCATGGATGTCTGGGTGCCACAAAAATTGATAGCAGTCAATAAGACATGTCATCTGGAAGTGTGTGTGTTTCCCACCTTGCCAGGCGCAGGTGGGAGAACTCAGAGAAAGTGAAGACATAAAAAGGAAAGTTCTTCAAGATAGAAGAGAATTTAGTACATTAATCTGAGTAAAGCTTAAGTATGTGGTTTAATTCCTTTTAATGAAAAGTGGGTCCTCTACAACACTTGTAAGAGATCAGCACAGTGGTTTGATACCATTGGAACCACCTAAACACTGTCCAAAGCCAACCCTACACCCACAGAAAGTGCTGGTTTGAGTAGGGTGGTCTGCTGCTGGTTTGTTGCACTACTCATTTCTATGACCAGATAAGACCATCAATTTGCTTCGCTATTGTGCTGAAATGCAACAGATCCACAAAAAGCTCCATACCAAGCATCCAGTTTTGGTCAACAAGCATTGGGTCCTTCTGTTGCTCAACAATGCACACCCATGTCTTCCAGAGGATTGCCCAACAAATCCACCAGATGAACTACGAAACTCAATGGCACCTGATATTCCCCAGACCTAGCTCCTACGGATTATCACCTCTTTCAGCATCTGGACCATTTCCTGGTGGAGAAGACCTTCCTAAACGGCCAAGCTGTATCAGGTTATTGCAAGGAGGTTATATTACTGGAGACACCACTGGCTCTGCCGCCATAGGTCACAGCTAATCTGTGGTATGACGTCACGAGCAGGCAAAAATGAACTAAATTATACCGTTGATAAAACAGTAAGTTTGTGTATCATTGATAAAGATTATTGAATTACTCATTTTATCTGTTTATAAGCTTAGAAGCTTTTGTTCCATTGGTTTACAAGCAGCTTCTCTTCTGCTGCTGCGTCGTGCCTGCTCATGACATCATTTGCAGCACACATGGTGACTTATGGCGGACAATGCTACATGGATAGGAGTGGTGTCTCCAGTAATATAACCTCCTTGGGTTATTGCCACCTTCTTTGCCCCAAAGACTCCAGAACTTTATTGCTGTGTGATCCACAGCCTTGAAAACCCATAGGCAGAAGTGTGTCTAAGCACAGGGGAACCACTTTGACCAGTTGGGAAGGTACCCCATTTTTATGAGGGTTTGCAGGTGGAACTCTCATTTCGGACATTTCATCTGCACCTACCCAATATAAGAAAAATGAAACCCAAAATCAAAATGCGCACAAATGTAGCTATTCACTTCTGATTCATTAGGTACATCAGACAATTGAAAGAGTTAATATTCCCCACACTGGATTAAAATTTTCAAGAATGAGGTCATATAAGATTACCGTATAAGATTACTCTGCAAATTTCACTTAAATCCAATGAAAACTTTTTGAATTAAGCATAAAATATTTTATTAAGATATTTATAGAAACACTGCTGTCTTTGGACATGATATTTTATGGTAGCTGACAACCAGCCTTTGGCCTTGTTCTGACCTGATAAAACTAGCGCCATGGGAGTTGTCGTTACCTGTTATCACTTATGGAGAAGAAGGAGTGGGAAGCATTGCAAGCAGTAGTCATACCACTTAAACTCAGGATAAGTTTATTATACTTTTACTATTGCCAATTGCAGTTGCTTTTGATAAAAATAAAGTCAAATTTCAAAATTTCAGGAAAAAAACACTAAAAACTAAGGACTTTCATCAGAGGGGGGGGTCGTAAATTTCATGACAACTCTGATTTATGCAGTATGTTAATACAAGAAAGGTGGTGTGCCCACTGTGATCTGCCAATAGCAGTTAAGAATCTTAATTCAATGGGTCACATGCCAAATAATACAAAAAGCAGAGAAAACAAGGAGAACAAATTTGCTATGGGTAACTCAAGTATAACAGAAAAACAGGGAGGAGAACATGAATGCAAATTCATGCTTTTTTCAATGACAAAAACCCTTTTTTAACTGCCAGAAACATTTTTGCAGCCAAGGGCAGTACATTAGTTTTTGACCACTAGTTTTTAACAAATGAATGTTTTCTGTTTAAAGCATTGTAGTGCAGCCCAATATCATCCCCATAATGAATTCTTTCAGATGAACATGCAGCAATAATTTTGGTTCAGTCCTTTCCACTGCTCTGGTAAATTAGCATTTTTTAGTTTTACCACAAGGAAGTTAATAAAAAATGTTTTTTCATCTCCCCCCCCCCCAAAAAAAAATTACCCCATTCGTCAATTGCAACACTTTTTTTTTTTTTCTGCATAATGGCACTGCTAAGCAGTACAACTTTATCACAAACATCAGTAAATCTAAGTTTTACTGCTCATTTGACTCGCATCTTGCCAGGTTAAATTTGCCTTTTGTTCCTAATGCCCTTCAATGTCATAAGGATTTCTTAAAATTTTACACAAAATAGGCTGAGGAATTCTTAACTGTCCAGCAGCTTTATGTTGGCTCACTTTTGACAAATTAGCATCATCATATCATTAAGCTGTTCTCCGAGATTCAGAGGTTAGCTCCCCAAAGAAAGACCATGTGCCAAGTACACATTTAACTGATAGAACTAGAATTTACTTAATGTTGGTGTAACAAACATTTCCACATTTACAACGATCTCGGCAAACAGCTCAAGTTTAATTAGCATCCATCACACACCGCAGACAAGACCTTTTCTACTTCATACTCATGATCTTTTTCTCAAGCAGACATTCCTTAATCTGGTCCTCCCACGATTTCCTTGGCCTTAATCTACTTTTCCTGCCACTTGGGCTGAAAAAATTATCTTAGTCAGCACCTCATCACTCATTCTTTCAACATGGACAAACCACCAAAGCATATTAGTCTCCACCTTGCTAACAACATTTTGCTTCACATTACACAACTGCAACACATCTTCATTCCTCACATGATCAGAACATGTCTTACCATGTCTTACAGAAGCAAATAAATCATGAAATAAATACGGGATTACACCAGGTAATACACATTTTGAAGATTACAATCTGATTTCTGGTGACAAGGATGTTAAGTCAGATAATATCCGAAAACTTTAAAATTTCATCGTACTGGAGAGGGACTCGAACCCGCGTCTCCCAGATAGCGCCCGGGTATGCTAACCACTACACCACCCAAAACTACCAAGTCTCAAGTTTCCGATTAATTTGAATAAAACCATCACAGGATTTGCTAGTCGAAGCAACCGGCATTCATTAGCATACCCGGGCGCTATCTGGGAGACGCGGGTTCGAGTCCCGCTCCAAGACGATGAAATTTTCAAGTTTTCGGATATTATCTGACTTAACATCCTTGTCACATTTACACCAAAAATCGGATTGTCATCTTCAAAATTTGTATTACATGGTGTAATCCTGTATTTATTTCAGGAACAAATACATTTTCATACACAGCCATGAGGAACTTCCTCGAGAACCCATCATTCCTGTGAAATCCTCCAAAGGCAGCTATGACTTTCAATGAAGAATTAACTTGCCTACTAATTTTGCCATCTAATTTGTTCTCTCTGTCAAACATTTCCTAAATACACAAACTCATTCATCTGGCCAATCTCTGTGCCATTAAGACTTATCTTGCATTTAGTACTAACAGTTTCTTGCTCAAAAACCATAACTTTGGTTTTTCCTTTATTTATACTGTTTGAATTTCATACAAACTTCATACATCTGGGAACAACATACTCTGCAACTCACTTTTGCTCTCTGCCAACAGGACTGTGTCATCAGCATAGAGCTATCTGCACACACACATATTACCAAGACATAAACCAGTAATATCCATTTTGGCATCATTCATGCATGCATGCATCCATAAATATATTGAACAGCCAGGGTGACATTACACAACCTTGTCTGACTCCTGCATCAACAGAAAACAATTTCGATAAAACACCATTCACTTGAACACATGCTCTATATATGCATGGCTTTCACACTATTAAGTAGATTCCCAGTAATACCATATTTATTCAGTAACTTCCATAGAGGAGTCATCACAGCTAAAAAAAAAAAAAAAAAAAAAAAAAGAGGGGGTCTTCTCATTAAGACAAAGACCTTTTCATTTCTCGTGCACCTTCAATGTTAAAGAAGCACTGAAAAAAATTAATTTCAGAGCTCCATCTTTCATTAATCAACAACACCAACTGATTTTGGGTGCATTTATGATACGCATAGACAAGGGCACTGACACCTAATGCCAAAGCTTTTTGGTAAAACTTATTTGCTTCAAAATCTTGCCATTGCACTTACAACCCAGAGACAACAGTGATAACAATAACCAAGGTGCTGATTAAAATACACTGAATGAACAAATTATTATGTACACCCTGATAAAAATATGCAAAGCATAGGTATTGCATCCAATCATGTGGGACACTAAAACTGGCACCCAGTAAATAGAGCAGGACCCTACGCATTGGAAACCAGTTACGGAAAAATAATCATGGGTAAAAAGCAGTGACACAAGTGAGTTTGACCCTGGCCAGGTAGTAGCTGTGAGGAAAATTCAGCTGTTCAAGCTGTGAGGAAACTCAGCTGTTCAATCACTACAATTGCTCAACTGTTAGGGTTTCCACGTCAGGCTATTGCACATATATATCAAGACTATTAGAGTCATTCTCTAAAAAATCACACAATTTACAAAGAAGTGGTTGCTGACACATTTTTAAAAAATGTCACTTTTTGTTCATCTGGAATGTCATATTCTGAGAGTTCAAAACCAGGGTTTATTTATTTTTATTTTTTATTTTTTAACATCCACCATTTTGTATTTACCAGCCAAAATGGCCACAGCAGAGTGGAAAAATCACAACCAGCTTTTTGCTTTTTTTTTTTTTTTTTTTTTTTTTTTTTAATGGTACAAAAACCATAAATGGTAGAGAGCTCCAATTGGTCTCAATTTAAGGAGCACAGGTCCATCCATTATGGGAATATATAAATATTTACTGAAAATTAATGTAATGATGAGAAATCCTTAATACAAATTCAAGATTGAAATTAATTCTTTTTCATTTTTAATCCATTATTGTTCTTATACAGGGTTGAATAAACAAAATGGTATTTGGCTTATTTTCAGACTCCAAGGATTACTTTAAGCTGAAACAAATAACAATCCCCTCATGCTAAAAAAGGGGTCTGAAGTTGCTGACTTTTCAGAAATCCCAAAATTTGAAGCTCTGTATCTAAAAAAGGAAGGTATAAAAAAATCTGAAACTTTCACAAGATACTCATCTGTGTGTCTACAAAGATGTAAAAATCCCTACTTGTTTTTAAAAGTACCTTGTTAGTTACAGAGAGTCAAAGTTTCAACAATTTGCAAATCGCAATTCACTTAAAAGAGGGGTAATGATTATATGTTTTTCAATTAAAAACCAAGAATTATGGCACATAAAAATAAATAAAACAGATTAAAAAAACAAAATGGATGACAAATGTAGTATTTTCATGTTAAAATGACTGAAAAAACTTTCATTTGTATAGAAATTTCATTTCAACAACTGAACTGCAAATGTTTGGGCAAGATGCTGATAAAGTGAAAAATTGATATGCATCTCTGATATTTTATATCGATATTGCATCTGCAATATATCATAAAGAGTAGGCGTACTGCTAAATGCAATATATGTTCAATGGTAGTAAAATCAAGTGAAAATACCACAAACTTGAAAACACAGTCTGAATCATGTACTTCTTATTTAATCTTATTCTACTACTTTTACATACCATAATTCTTGGTTTTTAATTGAAAAATGTACAATCATTACACCCTTCTTTTAAGAGAATTACAATTTGCAAGTTTTTGCAACTCTTTGACTCTCTGTAACTAACAAAAGTACTAAAAAAAACCCCAAAAAAAACAAAAACAAGTAGGGATTTTTACATTTCTTTGTGTATACACACAGAAGAGTATTTTGCAAAAGTTTCAGATTAAACAAAAAACAAGGTATAAAAATATCTTCCCCTTTTTAGATATGGATATACAATTTTTGCAATTTTTGAAAAATATGCAACTTCACACCTATCTTTTAGCATGAAGGGATTGTATAAGCCAATAGTTATTTGTTTCAGCTTTGAGCACTCCTTGTAGGCTAAAAATAAGCCAAATGCCATTTTGTTTTTTAATCCTTTATAAGAACTGTAATGGATCAAAAACTTAAAAAAAAAAAATTCAATCTTGAATTTGAGTTAAGAATTTCTCAACATTATATTATTTTAGAAAAATATTTATATATATATATTCCCTTTATAGATGGATATGTGTTCATTAAAATAAGACCTGCTGGAGCTCTCTACCATTTATAGTTTATGTAAAAAAGGCAAAAAGTTTCGCTGGGTGTGATTTTCCCCACTCAACAGTGGCCATTTTGGCTTCTAAATCCAAAATGGTGGTTGTTAAAAAAATTAACCCCAGATTTGAGCTCGCAAGATATGACTTTCTAGATGGACAAAGAATGAAATTCTTTAAAAATATGTCAGCAACCACCACTGGGTGATTTTCCACAGAATGACCCTAAATGAAATATGGCAAAACTTTCAACCGACAAGAGGAATGTGGCTGTGAAGGCAACTGACTCTCAAGATGAGCACAGACTGTTAAACAGAATTGTGCAGCTACCATGCAGCAGATATCTGATTTTAATGGGGGCACATCTACAAGTTTATGCACAAAGATCATACATAGTACTATGGGAAAAATAGGCTTTGGCAGTTGGTGTTGACACCTTTCTTACTTCATACATAAGTGGGAAACGAATTTCCCTGAAGAAATAATTCTTCACAAATACACAGAAGGCAATACAAATGTATCGTTGGCACAAATGTGCCGTATTTTCACTGTTTCTATGTAGCAACTCCTTCAGAAAACTTGAAAATTACATTGCCCTGGAGCGGGAATCGAACCCACATCTCTTGATTTCCGTTTGAGCATGCTATCCGTTACACCACCCAGGACAAGGAAGTTTCAAGCAACTGGGAAATTGGAAATTCGTTTCCATTTATGTACGATGTTCTCTGAAGCACTGGAACTTGCGACCTACATCTGACCCCGAATGTGAGAAAAGATCATGGTGATACTACGAGGAAGCACAGAATAACTTCAACTAGTGCAAATCTGAACACTTCTCAGATTTCTAAGCTGCATCTGCCTAGCTTCAGTTGCTTGCAACTTCCTTGTCCTAGGTGGTGTAAAGGATAACATTCTCAAACGGAAATCGGTAAATGCGAGTTCGATTCCCGCTCCAGGACAATGTAATTTTCAAGTTTTCTGAAGAAGTTGCTACATGGAAACAGTGAAAATACAGCACATTTGTGCCAACAATTACATCTTTCTTACTGCAAGGCACCAAAATATTATTAGGTTGAAGTTGCTTATATCATAATAACTGCAGTGCAAAGGACTGGGAACATGTCATTCAGGTACAAATCATGGTTTCAACTCAATCACACCAATGGGAGGGTGTGGCGTAAACCGCATGAAGCGATGGGCACAGCTTGCCAAGGTGGACTCATACAAGCAGGTGGAGGTGGTGTAACAGTTTGGGGTGCACCTACAAGGGTTTTCTTAGGGTTCCTCGTACTCATCGAGACCTCCATCAAATCAGCACAAGGTATGTGAACAACTTTGCCTTGGTGTCTACCAAATTTTGGAAATTTCATGATCAGTTAACAATTTTCATTACCATTTCTAAAAAAGCTTTGTGCATGCGCGCACGCGTGTGTGTATATATATACACACACATATAAATACATATGTAGAGTGAGTCCCATCTTTAATACATAGATCCATATGCAAAACAGCATTAAACACAGACCCCCCCTCTTTTCTCTACAGAAAAATTATCCTCTGCCCTTTTGCTAGCAACAAAATCCGACTCATCATACTTCAAGCTGCGCCTAAAGTTGAAATACTCAACATTGTGCTACACAATTGTATTATACACCTTTCTTTACCATTTATACCTAAAAAATCTCAAGACTTTATATGCAGCATAAATTGCTAAATTGATCTCAAAATTTTACAAACATTTTGTACATATATTTCAATGCTACAATGTTTGTTTCAACAGTTTTCATTGAAGGGGAGGGCACAAAAGCCCTCTTTTTGACACATAGTTAGTTGGAAACCACATTTGAATTTTATGTTGTCAGTGCATGCAGAATTACTTAGATTGTTGCAAGAAAATGAACAATTACTAAAAATACAAAAAATGTATGACCCCAAAGCAAAATTCATGATATTTTCATGACTTTCATGACCAGTAGACATCCTGCTTGCCAACCATCTACACTTGTTTATAAGAATTATAATAATTATCCTTCCACATGAAAACGCCACACTGCATACTTTTCGAGCACTGGCCAATTGGTTTCAGCAGCAATCAGCTGAGTTTATGACATTTGAATGCCTTTCGATCGCTGGGCCTCAACACCATTCAGAATTTGCGGAATGAGTTTGAAACAACTGTTCAAGCCCCCACACCTCCTCCCCACACACACTGGAAACTGTGGATGCTATATGACAGGTGATCTTCACTTCATTGGTGGCAATACCATTTATGTGTTTTCAACACCTCATGCAGGGGTGATTGTGAGATGACACAAGAAATCCTGAAACTCTCAGCTCAGTGCCAATATATACATATAATGCATATTACGAATATTTATATATGTATATTACACACGCATAAACTAGCTACACAACAAATAGACCCTGGTGCTTGTGCAGTTAAACTTCACATCTTTTCTTGTACACAATTTTCTTTCACTGTGCAAAAATCCTTCAGGCATTGCATCTTTGAAAGCAAATTTCGCACTTCTTAGTATATGTTAATTGAGTAGTCTATGTGGATCAGTTTTATTTGAAGCCTACAGTGGATTCCATTCAATTTCCAAAAGTAGCTCATTAGATTAACCGAATCTAATATAATCAAATTACTTGATGCAGATGCAACTTTCAAAATAATGAAAAAAAGCCTTCCTTTCAGTTATCTTGAGAGCTTTGATAACAAAAGAAACACTCAAGGTGACCCAAATCGATGAAGTGTTTTTAATCAAGCACTGTAATTTCAAAAAAAAAAAAAAAAAAAAATGGAACTTGAACTTTTTGTTATTATTTTGTAGCATTTTTAGAAATGAAATGTCCGATGTATCTCAAATTCTCCTAAAACTTAAAAACCCGGATTACAAACCGGGCTGACCTCATGAGTCCTTATCGAGATTTCTGGCTGCTGCTAAGAGGGCAAAAAGTGAAGAAACATGTTATTAGGTATGTGTATAGGTTACTGTAAAAACCCAAAATCCGTTATTTCGCGAAATTACTAGTAAGAATGCAAAGTGTCCACGAGCATTGGTAACTTCAGGTTTTTACTAGTAACATCTAAAAACGACTAACATCCTTAGTAAAATGCAGAGCAAAAAGTTTACATTGGTTGTTTACTTAATTTTTTAGTCAAAACCCATTCTCACTAGATAGGGGACAGTAAAAATCTGAACTGTTGTGTTCTATACAAAAGGCCCGGTGCAACTGGTTATCAATGTGCAAGTATACAAAGAAATGTACAACAAAGTTATGCAAATATGCAAATGTAAAAAGAATAATGTTTTGTGTAACTCCAAATGCCACAATAGTGGGCCATGTAATAACATGTAAATTGTAATGTTCTTATTTTATGCTAGATCAGAATTTGATATTTATAAACAAATATTTATTGATATCATTGAAGTGAAAAAAGATAAGCAAGTGTCTTTGTGTCACTCAGCTTCTTTTTCTGTAACAGGTTCCAGCCAAGGTTTTTCAATGTGCAAGTGTACAAGAAAAAGTACAACAAAGTTATGCAAATGTAGAAAGAATAATGTTTTGTGCAACTCCAAATGCCACGATGGTGGGCCGTGTAATAACAAGTTAATTGTAATGTTCTTACTTTATGATTTTCCAACAAATAATTTTTCTGTATTTTACTGAGTGATCTTATTTTGTGATTTTCAAATAAATAATTTTCTGCATTTTATTCAGTGTACTTTATTTTTACAATACAAGTTCATATCTATTGTAATCATTTCGGATTTTTACTGGTCTGTGTCTAGTGAGAACGGGTTTTGACTAAATAATTAAGTAAATACCCAATGCAAACTTTTTATTCTGCATTTTACTGAGGATGTTTAGTCATTTCTAGATGTTACTAGTAAAAACCTGAAGTTACCAACGCTCACGGACACTTCACGTTCTTACTAGTAATTTCGGGGAAAGCGGATTTTGGGTTTTTACGGTAGCATGTAAAATAATTTGTCCACACAGTTTAAGAGATTACTTTTTCCCTGGTCCATCTGTTCAGAACTTAATGATTCCAATAATATTAACTGAATAATATGTGTAATATTAAACAGTATACAATGTATATAACAATACAACCTTATTCTGAGACTTATAAGCATGTCTTTTATGAATGGCATTTGCTTCACTTACCTATTAAAATAATGATGTCATTAGCATTCAAGTTTAATACAGTACATAAAAACAACTTTTAATTTTTTTTTTTTCAATTTTGAAAAGTAACAACAGAATTACTTGATTATTGAGAGTCTCTGCAGTTGGGCGAACTTCTTGGTTGCAAGAATTGGGTACCGGTCTGGTGGATTGCATTCCAGACACCAAGGCACATGGTGGAGCAGTAGCAGCTGCTGCTGCTGCTGGTGTAGCACCAAAGGTGAATGACTGCTGCTGTGGTTGGAGTAATGGAGGCACACACACTGAGGGCATCTGACCTTGCTGATGAGGAATCGAAGGGACTCCTGCATTTAACCATGGGGACAAAAACCACGGACGGAAAGTAAAATCTTCAGAATTCACAGGTGCTGGGTTCAATGCAGTAGGATTATGGAGGGCAGCTTCAGGATCTGTATTCTGCACAAAATGAGAGAGCCTGCATAAGACTAGCACACAAATGCAAATACACACACAACAAAATACTGAAGCATATGCAAAATACTCACAGGGATCATAGCATACTTCTGGAAAATTTTAGGTAAGAATTTTAGGAATTTTAGGAATTTTTAGAAAAATTTTAGGAAAATTTTAGGAGTGTATTTCAATAAAAACTAGATGTATATTTGTATACATCTAGTAAAACAACTTTGTATACATTGTAAAGAGTTTGCTTCACACCCTTCAACCATATATACTGATAGACTGCGCATGACATCAAAATTTCTGGCTCCAACATAAAATCACATGACATCAGTCAAAAAGATGGGTTACACCTGCTGTGCTTATGGTTGTTCTGAGCGATATAGTAAAGGAAGTTCTATGATTTTTCATGGGTAAGAAACAAAATAAATACCTAAGTCAACAAAGTTCAATTACTTAACCAGAAACTTGCAGCTATTGATATAAAAATATAGTAACTTAAGGGAAAAAAAAATGGAATGCATGTTCCAAATTCTTCGCAAATGTTCATCACATTATAAATCACGAAATGTAAACAACCCGATCATGCATGTATATAGCTCATAAGTAAACTTACCTGAAGAGTTTTCATTATATATATGAGGCGCATTCACAGAATACACCGAAAACACAAGTTCTGCAGCATAAATTAGTAATCATAACAGCATTTTTACACGAAATTTGGAGTCTGATGATGACGTGCCCAATGTTGGAGCCATGGCGGCTTTGATGCAGCTATTGCCAATGCGCAGTCCATTAGTATATATGGTCGAAGTTCACACCCAAATTTTTTGCATAACGTAATGTCTAAAGTTTAAGTATGATTTACTTCTAATGTTCAGTTCTTATCTTTTCACGTGTTATTATCATATTCAAGTATATTTACCACATTCAAGTTTCACTTTGAACATTAATATGCTGTTGAACCAGAAGCAATTCACGATTTTCACAGTAAAGTTTTCAGGTTTCACATTAAATTATAATATCCTAAAAAGGTAATTGAAAACCAAGAACTATGTACAATTGTTCACTGAATTACTTTTTTCATATTATTGTTTTAACCTTTTCCTGATAAGCCTATCTTTTTCTGCTTCCACCACAACTAATTTACTTTCAGTTTTCTTTATTTCAGCTGAACCTTGTATGATCAAGTTAGAGGCAACTGCTATTTCAACAGTATTTTGTTTTTCTACAGCTTTTCTCATTCTTTCTGTTCCCTCTTGAATTACTGCTAGGAGGCTTCTTTTTTATCTTTTTTAAGCCTATTTATTTCTGCATCATTTTCTTTTATTTTGTCATCAAACTCAGCTTTTCTTTTTTTCTCTACCTGCTTTTCCTTATTTTCCCTCTCTTTCTGCTTCCTTTCTTTTACCTTTTGTGATTCTTCTTCCTTCAGCTTATCAACATACTCTTTATAAAATTTATGTGAATCACGAACACAATTTAACAAATTTCTTGTTATGGGAACTTTACTTACACATCCATAGTGTTTAATGGTCCCTTTAACTATTCTTAATGATGTTATAGTTGAGTCTTTTAAGTTAGCCTTGTCCTTCCTTAACAGAGCAGTGTTAACCGAAAATCCCCTTTCTGCATCAGCATTACCATGAGGTAAAACTAAAATTGACTTGATGAGTTTAGCAAGATTTGGGTATTTTTCTTTTCCGCTACAGTCTTTAATACTAAATATATTACGCCAGTAATGATCAATCCGCACTGGAATATGCCCTTCCTCTGAAAATTTCACTAGTTCATCTAGAGTTGGCTTATCGCAATTTAAAAGTTTCCACTCTTCTCTTGCTCTATCAATTTGTTCCTCAGAAAGATGCAAAACACCTGAAATTCTGGTTATTTCTGAAAGTCCTTCAGTGACTGAAAGTTGAGTTGACTCTTTCTTTGGTTCTTTTACCTTTAAAACTTCTATGTCTCTTAGCTTTTGATTGCAGAATGGCAAATTTGACTTTAAATATTTTGTGGTTGCAATTAGTGGTGATCTTACATCTAAGAGAAATAATTTCTGCCTGGTCTCCTGAACATTCCTGAGGAGATTCTTTGTCTTCATACCAACTTCTAACTCCCCTAGTTTTTTCCATGAATTTTTGTTTTCAAAATCTACATTCTTTAGGTCTTCTCCAAATTTCCCTGCAATAACATCATCTTGGATAAACTGAGCCATAACATTCCTCATTAAAGTATTTAAATCAGAATATAACTGGTGTATTTTTGGTTCTTCACTCTGATAACATAATGAAAACTTTTCAAAATGTTGGTGTGAAAATGAAATTAATGCTAAATAGCAAGGAGTTAGCTCATTTTTCAGGAAACAGTGAATTCTTTTATACCTTGCCAAATTGCGTAGTTTTTTTTCAAATATTTTTTAAGATGGCAAGAAGTTTAAAAAATATTCTGTAATATTTAGCCATTAATCTAAGAGCCTCTGGGCTACAGAACCAACGGTTAACCATCTGTTGCTGACATGACGCAAAAGAAATTTGGCTGTGACCAATGTTATATCCTCGACAGATTTATAATCCTCTCGTCTTGCAGCACTACTCTTTAAAAAGTAATGCATATCAGTAGCAAATTCGTCAAAATCTATATTTAAGCTTGTCAAAAAAATTTTAAATGCATTACTAACAACATGCAGGTTGCAAAAACCTAGTTCCAAAGATTTCTGGCCTGTTTCTTGTTTTACAACTTCATTGAATTTGCGTAAAAGCACTTATTTACATTTGGGCTGTCCATGGGTACACAAATAATTCTGTTCAACGAAATATTGAAGGATGATAACACATCAAGAATTTCTTTTAGCAAAATATCTGCTGTTGCATGACTCAGAAAAACGCTTGTTAGGTATCGGCAAGAAACTGAATTTATTTCTGAAGACCAGTACCTGAGATACACATCCAACTGCCGTTTCACTTGTGTATTTGTAGTTTCATCAAATGCTATAGTAACCTTTCCTGGGCTACTAGATGCAATGTCTTTTTCAAATCCTTTTTCAAAATATTTTGACAATCCATGTGATATCACATAAGCAACTTTTTTCTCTAAGTTGCATTTTGGCTGCAATAGCAGAATCAGGAAACATTTCTTTGAAAAGTTCAACTGTTTAAGTGCATTAAACAAAAGACATATTGTCCTTAGCAACTTTCATGGCCCATAATGCTTCGGCTTTAGCCAACTGTAAATCATGACTCAGTAACTAATATTTGTTTTGGGCTGAAGAACCCGTCCTCCAAAGGCTTTCAGGATGGGCTTATTTTGAAATTTACTTTGAAATTTCTGCAAATGTTTTTTTCCTTTATGATGCGCTTTTACTTGTGAAAAACCACTATTAGAAATGTTGAAAATTTCTGAACACAATATACACTTAGCAGAAAATATTGTTTCAGTTGCAGAACACCATTCTTTCAACTTCACTCCGTCCAATTCTTTGGCCGAGCCACGCATCTTGAAATTTCGTTTTGGATTTAGGCATCTTAAACACTTGTATTACTAACCAGAAAATGAAAGGGAAGTACAAAAACACATTTCAATATTGCAAAACCAGACAACTTCCCGAAATTTGGCTGCGAGGATTTCAGAAGATAGAAAAAAAAAAAAAAAAAAGCAGGTCACCACTAGAGAACTGAACCTGCACACAGCACAGAGAACACCATAAAAGACGCAAAACCAGAAACCATCATACGCATCTCACGCAAGTTCAGTCAAAGCCAGTCGGAGCCGAGATATATTGCGCATCGAAGGTCGCTGTCGCCAACGCACGATCGAAGGTCAATGATCACGTGCTCTACTGCCTGCCACGATAACACTCAGCTACCATCCCATCGTCATTACCGGAGGTTACGGAAGGAGACCACATGTTTCCTCTTTACTTCCACCCACCTGCGGTTTACGATATCAAAACATCAGCAGAGAGGAGGTTCCACAAGGCATGTACAAAAATAAAGTACGATCTTCTGCGTGCCACGGAGTTCGTCTGCAAAGCGCAAACCAGGGGTGAAAATGACCCCTCCCCTTTTCCCTTAGATCTCTTGTTACTTCTCGAAAACTGTCCGAAGGCAAAAAAGTGGAGCGCCCGCCCCGAAGCAAGTGCATCTCGATGGCGTCGTTTTCCCTCCCTTCAGCAGCACAGCATATAGGCTGTGTTTCTACAATAACAGGTCTTTTTACCTTACCGTAATGGTAAATTTATTGGCGTTAATAACGGTTGTATTTTTTAAAAAATAAGCTTACGAAAATTTTAGGAAGAATAGCAAATTTTAGGTATAATTTTAGGAATTTAAGGACGGTCACAAAATATTAGGAATTTTAGGAATTTTAGGAGGAATGCGATCCCTGTACTCACTATTTGGAATCTGTTCACATTGAAAAAAATTAATAACTATAATTGTATATGGCAAAATCATTTTTGAAAAAAAGGCTTGATAAAAATTTAAGAGACCAGAGAGGTCTGAAAATACCAAAGAACATAGAAGACAAAGAATATTTGAGCATTCTTCACATTAAAATAGAATTTAATTATTTTAATGAGTAAAATCTGTGAATAAGTGTTTTAATCATTTTTCTTTTTAGTGCATTTCGGGTTGTGATATAGTATGTTTATACTCATACCTGAAAACTTTCAGAAATCGAAATCCGTAAAAAAAAAATGAATTGATATATTCGATGAAATTACTTGTCGAGCATATTGATTAAATGTACTGAATATATCGATTAAAATGATATGTTACCTAAATGAAGTATCAACTTTTAATTGATAAGACTACAGATGTTTGAATTTATCAGCACGTTTATTTCGATTAAAATAGAATCTATACATATTTCTCATTACTATGATGTATCATTATGATCTATAAAAAGATAAAAATTTATTTTTATGGAAGTCTGTATCTAAAGGGAAGGATGTTCCACCCTTTGACCCCCAAATCCCACGTATCCCACATGGGATTTGGGGGTCAAATTTGGTCGTATCCCACGTGGTCACGGAAGAAACTAAAATGTTTTATGAACCATTTTCATGCTAGGATTCTCTTACGGAAAGACGGACGATCAGACAGTCAAATAAAAAAATAATAATAAAATGAGTGACTGTGGGGGACTAATTGGTACATTATGCTCAGCTAAAAACAAAGTGAACAAACATTTTGCACGAATCGCATCCAGTTCATTATAACTTTTAAAAAAGGAAGTTAATTTCATATATTTTTTTCTACGCAGTCAACATTAGAATTATGCTTGACACTAGAAATATAATTTTTTTCCACCACGCGAAATGTTGAAACTACATTGACACGTAGTGCAAAATGCATACTTTTAATTTTTTAAAGATTTTGCAATACACGGCAATTCCGCAGAACACGCATCACGGAATGTTTGATAGTACTTTTTCCCCCCCTTTCATATTGCTGCTCACAGCGAATCACTAATACTAAATTTATTGACACTTGAAAAAAAATGCAAGTAAAACTGCTATAGTAAAACAGCAGCAACAGCTTAAAAGATGCAATTTGTAGAGGAAAAAAATAGTACCTCAACATATTAATTTTGTTGAATCAAGCCAAGACATTTTTACGCATGTTATTGAGCAATGAACAAAAACAGCATGGTATGGAAAGTGTAGAAAACTTACTTGACTAACGGACCAGAAAAATAAATTGCTGGGGAGACACTGGCTCGAAAGAACATTGGCCTTTTTTTTTTTTTTTAACTTCTTCTTATAGTAGTATTCTTTTGTTAGGTCAAATTTATTGCGAGAAGAAGAAGTTACAAAACCATGCCCCAATGCATCTTTAATTTCACAAAACTGGCAGCTTTTGCTTAATTTCGTCATGTTCGGTATCGATCTGGGCTTAAAAATTCCACAGATTTAAAATCCGTTTATTTATTTTTTTCTACGATAACAATGTTCTGAGATAGCATTTCGAACTGGGAGTAATAAAAACATGTGCCTCAATGCAAGCTACACCCACGCTGGCCTACTGAGAAGTTGTGACCCGGGGGACGAACAATGCATTATCTGAAATGGAGGGGGGGGGGCAAGCCCAAAGTTAAACAAGCCCAGCTGGTTTGTGCAGTAACTTTTACGTGCAGCGCAAGTTTCAGTGTTGAAACAAAACAAAATAAACATAAAACTTGGGAAAACTGCGGCAAATGCTCCAACATAAACACATGTAACTGAAAAGTTATTCCTAACTCACATCAGCACTTTATTTTGAATGGATTAAGTTAAATAAAAAAAGTTTTAATAGTGGGTGCAAAATCATCAGAAAAAGAAATCTCGGAGAATCACGAAATCCGTAAAATTAACATTTTGCCCACAAAACCGTAAAACAAGTCACATTTCCGTAAATTTTAAGGGTAAATCGTAAAACCTGGCAGGTATGTATACTGCATACATCACTGTTTTAAAAATCTTCTTATATACTGAGTCTCTCATTTTTGGCTTTTGCGTCTTCAATAAAGGAAAATGTCTTTACCACTTCAGAGTATTGGGTTTACAACTTTTGGAACTTTACTGCTGAAAAAATATCATCTCGTGGTGTAAACTGTAAAGCCAAAGTCAAAACTTCATGCTCAAAATTTCACCTTTGCCCTTAATTTTCTTGTGGTATAATTGAAAAATTGCTATTTGTATAAAGACAAAACTCAAAAGTCAAATATCATTATCAACAGATGGTGATGGGACTTGTTGCGTGTAATTTGCTGGATGTGTTTAATTTAGCCCACAATCTTTCACTTTTCTCAGAAAATTATGTGACGTCAAATGATGTCAACACCAATAATAGCCCAAAAGTGGCAGAATTTCTAGGCACTGCGTTGTAACTTCTGGACTTTGCATAGCCAGTTAAGAAAAATAAGGACTTATAAGCACTATGAAAAAATACTTTTTAAGGACTTTTAAAGATGTATAAGGAACATGGAAATGCTGATACTACTCTATCAGAGCAGGCTAAATGCCACATTGCAGTATGATGTCATAGCACACTCTACACACTACTTGACAATGCCTGTAAGCCAGTCCATGCTATCATCACCAGATCTATCATTGATTCAACACACCTGGGACATCATGAAATGACATTTGAGAAAAGAACTGACTTGCCCATTCACCAGATCTATCATTAATTCAGCACATCTGGGGCATCATGAAACAACATCTGGGAGCAGAACTGGCTTCAGTGCATACTTAACATACTTTCAGGTGCAAGTGCAACAAATCTGGAGAGCCATAGACAAGGGCTTTGTTAGGAGTATGATCATTTGATATTGGCAGCATGAGATGCAGCTATTTATAGTAATATACTGTAACTTTTTACTAATAATTTCTAAATAAGCCTAATTATATGAGCCACATATGAAATACTTTCCTGAAAATGTGTAATACCAAAATGAATGAAAAAAAAAGCCAAAATTTAATTGAAAAAAAATTATGTCCTATTAAAGCAACAGGTAAGGTCTTACATGTTGAACACAGCGATGAAGGTGCTGAATTTCAAGCTGCTGTATGTACAAAGCGTGGTAACACTGGCTAAGGCTGAGCAAGAGTTGCTGCTGTAACTGTAACTGCTGCGTATAATGGTGCATTACATCACCTGTTGATCGCGGCTGTCTACCTGGAAAATGATATAATTCAGAAGTAACTGACACAAAAAATATTATATTATTCATAGCTTACAGCATTCTACAGGACATAAGATGTTCTTTAGGTAAAACTATTAACAAATGAAGTTTAAAATATTGCAACAAAACATTAATCAATTGAAAGATCCCTCACACAGTTTAATTTATTCTATGAGTGTGAAGCAACATTACACAAATCACACCACCCATGGAATACCCTTAAATCCAAGTTTTTTTTTTTTTTCAGGAAATAACTTTTATCTGTATTGATGCAATGGTTTTAAACCAATTTTACTGTGCTGATTTCAAACATATTTCTAATAATTTTACATTCAGTTGCAATACCTATACATAGATTTTCGAATACTGGCATTGAAATTCCCATCCAAATACTTGATATAATACAGACCCACAGACACCTCACCCTTGCTGTAATAGAAACATGGTTACTGAAGAAGTTGTTTCACTGTCAGCTCATCAGTTATGCATCATCTGCATTACATGGGACTGTCACAGTATCATATTTATTGTTATAAAGGAAGTTACACAAAAGCATCTTAATCACCAAGACAATTTCAACTGCATGTGTGGATGGTTTAAAACAATGAAGAGAGGGTATTTATTGCATGTTTGTGTGGCGTAGCACGTCCTTTAATCTTGAGTCTGCTAAATTTTTAAATTATGTGCACTATGCATAGGAACTCTATTACTGAAGTGACATGAGATTTTTTACATCAACTGAAATTTAGGCTAACTTATGAGTAATATAAATTAAATTTGAGTCGGTTCCACCCAAGCATACACTAAAATTTAAGCAGCATTTTTCCACAAATAAATATCTAGTTTTACTGTCATGCACTTCTCTCTTGTAAACTAATCACTGTCAAATCCATTACATTTTTCTTGTACATTTCATATCCGTCGTGTATGTTAGGTTGGGTATGACCTCTGATAATCAGTTTTTAACTCTTGTGGCATATAAATATAGGCAGAGAATCCCCACTACGATTTACATTTGAAGGAAGTCATCAGTGGTCTATATGCATGGCACTCCTAGTTTTTTTGTTTTTTTTATTGGAGGTTTAACGACCAACATGAGCAACTGAATGGACTATAAGAAGTCGCCCGTCCCTAACTTAGGGCCACTGGTTCCAGGGAAGGGAGAGAGCCAGTGCCGTAAGACAAACACAACATCCATGCCTCACCGAGATTTGAATCCGGACCCCCTTTCGGACAAATGATCAGAGGCCATCGCTTAGACCACTGCGCCACCGGGCGGCCACCCCTAGTCCCTATATAGTCAAGTCCCTGTATTAAAATTTGCAGGGTAGCATGCCTATTTCCCAGAGTATACTGCTACAGTTTTAGCCATATTTTACTCTGGATGAGGGACAATACTTATAAATTTTGCAAAATAATTAAGTACCCTTAAAACGAAAAAAAAAAAAAAAATGCACAAATACACAAAAGTACATAACATTTCAACTCCACCTTTTAATGAATATGTTACAAATGCACATACTTATGGTTATTGTGTGCTGTGCAACATAAAAAAAAAACTAAAGAAAAACAAAAAATGAGAAAAATAGCACTTTGCCTTAATTATCTGCCTATCATTTTTTACGAGATATGAAGAAATACTTTTCTGCCTGTTCTGAAAATATTCCTCATGTTTTTTAGAGTGAACATGCCAATGGCAATCATCTCTACCTCCATATGCAATTGAAAAATCAACATCGAACAGAAGCCATTGCTCTCTCCACGCCTATAAGTGAGTCACGGAAAAATTCTCATCAGCCGTCACCGGGAATCTCACTTATAAGCGTGGAGGCGTGACTTACTTATCACTTATACACTTATAGGCGTGACTCACTTATAGGCTTCTATTTGATGTTCCTGGTCCACGTCGGTTGTCTGTATTGAAAAATCAACAACACACAGGGGACCAAACCCATGGTTTTCGGACACCAGAGATGATTTTAGACACAGAAATTCTTGTGAATAACTCTCCTTGAATTTTTGACAACATTTTTTGCTATTGAACGAGAAAAACATGGTGGGAGCAAAGACCAACGCTGCACAGAACAATTAACTTTGAAAGAAGGCAAACACATGTAGCTGCTGGTGCTCAGGTGGGATGTTTTCATATGCAGGTTGCTAAAGACAGGGAGATATTTTTTCTAACTCTGGGGCACGGAAGCAGTCAGCTTCTGAACTGTCCAATGCGCATGATCCTTGCCATCCCCACCCCAAAAAACTTCATGGACCTTTCATTCAGGTACCCCTTCTCCCCTCGGCTCTCTACGAACTCCGGAACTGGGGAAAATATTAAATGTAATTGGCATTCGATACTGCAACAATGAAACTTAGATGTATAAAAAAAAGGCAAAAATTAGTAGCTTTTTTAAAAAATGAATAAAGCACAAATGTCCATAGTTTTTTTTTTTTTTTTTTTGAAAGCAAATAAAGAGCAAAAATTCTGTAGTGTTTTTCTTTCAGCATTACCGTAGTTAAACCTAAAAATTCATAGAAACTACGAATAATCAGTATCTCTGGATTCAGGGAACTCACCTGTGATATTTCTGTAAGGGATAAGACATTCAATCTCACTGCTGTTTAAATCCCTACATATTTACAATATAAGAAAACACTTGGCAATGATTCACACAGCAAACATTCCACCCAGTGTGGTGAACCTCTGACACAGTGGTTCAGAAACTCCATTAAGAGTGGTGTAATAAAACAATATGATTTTCTCCTAAGCTCTTAAATGCCTAAAATGTCTTTCAATCTCAATCTCTGAACAGGGGAAGCAAGGTGATAAAGATCAATGGAGATTGTATAACCTACTTTTGTTTTGCTGATGACATAGTCATCTTTGCAAGTACCTACTCAGAGCTGCAGAATATACATCCACTAACTTGCTGACAAGAGTAAAGAAGTGGGATAAAAGACAAACTTAAGAGAAAATGAAACTGATGTACCTTTCAGAAAAACTGAAGATTTAGAAGTTAAAGAGATGAATTTAGAGGTAACTGGTGCTTATATTTATTTACTTTGGACAACAGATATCAAGTGACCAAATTGAAGAAGAAATTATTAATAAGGGAAAATGTGGCTGGAGTTGCATTTCAAAGAAACAGTACATTTTTCAAGGGCAATTTACTATTTTATGTCTTAAAAGGAAAGTGTTTACTCAGTGCATCCTTCAAAGTCTTACAGATTAGAGACATAGACCCTTATTAAAAAACAACAAAAAGGCTGCAGACAACTCAAAGAAGCTTGGAAAAATGTAGGCTTGGTATAACCAAGAAAGACAGGTAAAGGAGCACATGAATTAGGAAAATGACAACAGTTGATGACATCAAGATTGACCTAAAGTGACAGTGTGCTGGACATACTGATCAAATAAGAACTGACCACTGTTGCACAACTGAAATACCAGACTGGATACCAAAGAACAGGACAGACCTAAAAAAGACCACACAGAAGATGGATGTACGAAATTTGAAAGCATGCCAAAGTGACATGAAAGTGAATTGCTCAAGAGAGGGAGTTATGGAAGAGACTTGGGGAGACCCTTTCATCGAGCAGTGGATTGAGAACAGTTGATATAAACTGTGGTTACAAAAAAACTATTGATCAGAAAATGAAACTGTGAAGAAACTCAAACAAGTTCTTAGTTATTTTTCAATTTAATGCTTTATAAATAACATTCATATAAGTGTTATTTGTTTTCCTTTTGTCATTACCACACATTTCATATTTTTGAAATCAATATGTATCAGGAGCTGCATTATTCAAAACTTTTGAAGAAACCGAGTGCTGTGTTCAAAATCAAAAAAAGAAAGAAAAAATCATTTTCCTTACTGAGTAGTGAAAACAGCTTACAACACTGATATGTATCCATAAACAACAAACGAATGATATTATTTTTAGCTGTCACAGTTATATGTTATTAGTGCACTGCTGAAAATGCTAAAACTATAAAACATTCACATAAGTAATGATCATGAAGCAAAGTCATTTGTTAATGTAAAATTTTATAATATTCATCCAAAAGACCAGCATACCAGTGTTAGACAACGGACATGGAGCAAAAATATTTCTCTGAAGATTTTGTGGTAATGACTGTTGTTCTTGAAGAATAGACTGACATAACGTATTCAGTTGTTCTAGCTGCTGAACAAAGCTGGAAGGCAGACTGGAATTTCCGGCACCGTCAGAAGCTGCAACAGAGGGCTGCGCTCCATCTTCAACTGGGACTGATGCATCTTCTGGGGCAAAGTTCTGAAAGTTTAATGAAAACAAAACAAACTTGTGGCTTTTACTTCGGTAAAAAATAAAATATAATGCATTGTGAAGTGAGTATTATAATAAATTGAGAATCATAATAATGCAAGTGAAATAGCAAATGTTAAAGCTTCAAAAAATGTGCTGTAAAATTAAGGAAGCTTTCACTGTAAAGCTTCATTCTTAGAAATGGTGGATGACTGTAAGTGGTTAGCAAATCTATCATGTTATACAGATCGTTTTTTTTGTTGTTGTTGTTGTTTTTTCATTAGTGCTTCAAATGCTACAGCCATGATAATTTAAAATTTACAAAAAAAAAAAAAAAAAAAATGTACAGCAAAGATGATGTATATGTCTACGAGAAAGCACTTACAATAATAATTCTATTGCTTTGTCAGGCTTGCAATTTATCACAATACAGCAGCATTAGTTATTTTGAAATTTCACAGCACTCATTTGCCATAATTGGTAACTAGCATGTTCCACTCCTCAAAAGATTTCATTGGGCTTCAATACGGCCCATGCTGTTTTATTTTGAGGACAGGAGACATCTATTATCAATTATACTCACTTATGGGGAAAAAGAGAGAAACAGACAAGGTTGTGTAATGTTACCATGGCTGTTTAATATATTTATGCATGCATGCATGCATGCGAGATGCCAAAATAAATGATACTGGTTTATGTCTTGATGATATTCGTGTGTGCAAATTGCTGTATGCTGATGACACTGTCCTGTTGGCAGAGAGCAAAAGTGAGTTGCAGAGTATGTTGTCCCAGATGTACAAAATTTGCATGAAATTCAAACTGAGTATAAATTAGGGAAAACCCAAAGTTATGGTTTTTGAGAAAGGAACTGGTAGCACTGAATGTAATTTGACCAGGTGAATGCATTTGTGTATTTAGGAAGCATGTTTGACAGAGAGAACAAATTGGATGGTGAAATTAGTAGGCAAGTGAATTCTTTATTGAAAGTCATGGCTGCTCTAGGAGGTTTTCACAGGAATGATGGGTTCTCAAGAGAGTCCCACATGGCTGTGTATGAAAGTGTAATTGTTCCTACTCTGATGTATGGCAGTGAAACCTGGGTACTACAGAAGAAACATAGAAGCCATTTGTGCGCTGCAGAAATGTGTTATATGGGTTGTTTGTGGCGAGACATGTTCTGATTGTGTGAGGAATGAAGACATGTTGCAGTTGTGTGACGTGAAGCAAAATGTTGTTAGCAAGGTGAAGACTAATATGCTTTAGTGGTTTGGCCATGTTGAAAGATTGAGTGAGGAGATGCTTACTAAGAATTTTTTTTTTTTTTTTTTGCCCAAGTGGCAGGAAGGAAAGGCAGAGGAAGGCCAAGGAAGTCATGGGAGGATCACTTTCAGGAGTGTCTGCATGAGAAAAAGATCATGAGTATGAAGTATAGAAGATCTTGTGTGCAGCGTGTGACGGATGTGAGTGAAGCCCAAGTTGAATGTCAAGATCGCTGCAAATGGAGAAGTTTGATACGGCAACAGTAAGTAAATATTCAGTTAAAAATTATCTGGTAGTTTGTTTTTACTTTGTGGAGCTAACCTGTGAAACTCAGATAACAGCTTAGTGATATGTAAGTATGTATATGTACTTTTATAAGAACAGGAGATTTAGTGGTTGATGGGGGGAGGGGGCTAGAAGAAACTGATGCCTATGTTTATTTTATTTACCTTGGATATCAAGCAAGGGCTATGTTGAAGAAATTGATAGGCATATAAAGCTTGGCTGGGGTGCATTTGGAAGAGAGGACAAACACAACATTCATATCTTGCCATCCAATCTGAATTCTGATTGAACAGTATCAAAATCATTTTTTGTTAGCCTGCATTTAAGATTGCAAATTAATACTTGTGTATACACTATATTATCAAAAGTATTCGGACACCACAATGTTTTGAGACAAATGGCTTTATTATCGCTTTTAGTGGTTGGTCCACATTTTGCCTGTATGACAGCGACAACACGTCGAGGCATACTATCAACCAATTCCCGGTAGGCCTTGACAGGAATGGCTCCCCACTTGTCCTACAAAGCTACTGCCAGGGTGGGATGCGAAGACTGTCATTGTGGTTGATTTTGTATCCGTCGCTCCAGTTAATCCCAGACGTGTTCTATGGGATTAAGATCAGGGCTCTGAGCAGGGCAATCTAACAATTCCACTCCATTTTCAAGAAACACGTCCTACACACACTGTGCAGTGTGGCAGGGGGCTAGATCGTGTTGGAAGAGAGAACGTCGGTCATTTCCATAAGATTGCCACATTGTTGGCAGGGCAGAATTATCTAGAATGTCAAGGTACACTTCAGAGTTCATGGTTTGTGGTATAATAACCAACGAGGTAAGTACCATGCACCAAAAATAACTCCATACCATGAAGAAGCCTCTGCCGAACTTAACAGTTGGAAGAACACAGTCCTACAAAAATCGTTCGCTGAGCTGTCGCCAAATCCACACGTCTATTACCTTGGAAGATTGAAATGCCTGACCCATCAGTCCAAAGAACAGCTTTAGAGTCTTCCACAATCCAGGAACGAAGGGAGACACACCACTCCAAACGACGCTTTGCATTCACGGTAGCGATGTGTGGCTTGTGTGCCTCTGCTACACCTCAGTTGCCATCTTTTCAAAATCAAAAACCGGGATATTAACGTGTATTACAATTTATGAATAAAATTATATATTATGTTTCTGTTTTTATTACAGTTAATACCAATAAAGAAATATTTAGAAAAAATAATAATATTTAGGTATAAAATAAGATTAACAAACCTTGTTAATGAGTTTCATTTTTAGAGAGTGAGACACCATTTTTTCTCCCCACCATTACAGGATAAGACAAGACAGTTTACCCACGAAACATCATGATATTGAAATTCTTCAGACACAAATTTGGCAATATTTTTACTTGTTGAACTGGTTTCCAGGCATGGCAAAGAGAGCAGCGTACGTCTCACACGCTTGCAATCATTATAAAAGTATGTTACCATAATTGGATAAAGTTGATTGTCAGCATCATTAATGCCGTCAGTTGCGACAGAAAACAGTTCACTTTTAATAGCACAGAGGACATTTTTTGAATGATATTCTACCATTTCTTGAACAATATGCAAAGTTTTTTGTTCTGCCACATGCATATCTTTTTATTCTCTTATAGGGAGTTAGGAAACATAACTGACAACATTCAGGAAACATGATCAGCTGCTGCTAGTGATATGTTGTGCTCCAACAAAAATCTGGTAAAACAGAACTTCTGCACAAATTGTTTGAAAATCATTCGGCACTGAAACAAAACAATCCATGTTGCACACACTTTTTGTGTTATGATTTTTTTGTGCTTGTTCGTTCCAACATGTGCAACAACGTCACCGCAACCAGTGCAAGAAACAAAAATTAGTGTTACACAAAGTACAATATGCACAAAACTCCCCCTCACGTAATGGTTTTACAAAGTCAAATTCTTCAGAGTATTTCTTCAAAAATCTTTGGTCCCGATGTTTAGACCCATTCTGGGGCTGTGAACCAAAATAATAACTTGCAAGATAACTTGTTTGGTTTGAAAGATCAAAGTACAGAATTAGCGTTCAACTTGAGCGTTAGAAAACAGCTTTCCACTCCCATGAGGCTCCGCACAAGCGCTGTGCACTCGTTGGCTGCGAGGGCTATGGATGTGACGTCATAAACCAGTACATCAACTTTCCAAGTTTGATCATGGCCTGGCATGATCAAACAAGCAGAACATTTCAGATTCTTGCTATCATTCAGGGCACATGACCTTTTGGCACTTGAAGTGCCATGGATTAACAAAAAATGACATTATTTTTTTGTTTCCATTCATTATCAATTCCCATAGTCAGGGTCGACGTTGGAGAAAAATGATGGCTGATAACAACATTAATGAGAGAAAAAAAAAACATAATAAATAAATAAAAGAAAAAAATAAGAAAATCACAAAACCAGATTTTTTTGTAGAAAAATCGGATTTCCGGAAAATATTTTCGAAATCAGACAGAATCCAGGTAAAACGGGACACTTGGCAGCTATGAAAACTGAGTTGAACCATGGAAAAAAATAGGTTATGATGGTTGGTGTCCATATCATGTCCCCTTGTTGACTGCAGGGCACCAAAAGTTTAGGTTGTAGTTTGCGAAGGCTTATCGCAACTGGACTGCGGAGAACTAGAAACACATCATCCAGTCTGACAAATCATGGTTTCAACTCTCTCACACTGATGGTAGGGTGGATGTGTCGTGTAAACCACAAGAAGAGGTGGACCCAGCTTGAGAACTGGGACACCTTGGACCCAGCCAAAAGAGGTGGACCTCATACAGGCAGGTGGAGCCGGTGTAACAGTTTTAGGTGCATTTACATTGGATTTCTTCAGGGCCCTCATACTCGTCAAGACCTTCCTCACTGGTACAAGGTATGTAAATATCCTCACCAACCAATCTCCACTCATTCATAACAATTCTCTTTCCGCAACATGATGCTACCTTTCAACAGGATAACACCATACTACATACTTCCCCAGTGGCAACCAATTGGCTTCAGGAGCATTCAAGTGAGTTTAACACACTCGAGTGGCCCCCCTCAATCATCAGACTAGATCAGATCAAATATAGAGGATTTTAGGAAGGGAGTGTCTAACCCAGGTTTTAAACAACCTTTAGAAATTGGAAGCTAGGAGATTTGGGTGAGTGCCCGATAGGAAAGTGACACGGAAGCGAGGTAGAAAGGGGGAGAATGATGCCCTTATTTATTACTGGGGGCCAGTATCCAGGGTCCGATGGCATAACGTGCCCATCTGAGGCATGGCAGATATTTAGCAGTTCAAGCGTCTCTACCTGCCGGGATCGAACCTGAGGTTCCTCCACGGCAGTCACGAATGTTGACCACTAGGCCATCCGCGGCCCTGATCATCAGACCTCATCCCCATTGAGAATTTGTGGGAAGTATTGGAAATATCTGTTCAAGCCCCCCCTCCACGGCATCTGTGGATGCTCTACAACTGCTTACCTTCGCTTCACAGACTGCAATACCACTTCTCTGGATTTTAAACACCTAATTGAGTCCTTACCAAGACATCTTGCTGCTGTTGTGAGGGTAAAATGTGAAGCAACACATTATTAGGTAGGTGCATATAATTTGTCTATTCAGTAGCAAAGAAAAAAAAAGGGGGGGGAGGTACAATCATTAAATAACAGAAGATTAAAAGATGCATATTAAAAAATAAGTGCAAAACTTCATAGTTTCATGAAAACATTTTAAAACCAAATTCTTCACAGCAGCACCACAAAAGGAAAGTTTTGGAATGGTCACCTTTGTTAAAGTATTTACAATTAATTAAATAATGTTAACACACCTCTATGCGTGAAGGGCGTGATGTTGTTTGCCCCCTGTTGATAACACACTGGGCAAGATTTTTTTCACATTCCACTGATTCAGATGAGAGCCTGCATTACATAAAGAAAAAAATAAAATTCAAAATAAAAGCACAGCTGATAGTTACAATAATGCACAAAACAAAGTGATTTCACTTTAGATTTAAAAGTTCATTTCTGCAATTCATCTACGTGTGACAGAATTACAAAAAACGCATCAGTCAGAAATTAGAAAAAGTTATACTAAAGCCACGATCTCAAGTGCAATAAGTACAGTGTAACTTGTCTAATTCGAACGTTTTTAATTCAAATTCTTGGTTAATTCGAATTTTTTATTTAGTACCTTGAATTTTCTGTATAAATAATGCAAAAAACCCCTTTTAATTCAAACTTTTTGTTTAATTAGAAGAAAACCCCATTTTTGTATTCCCGTATTTTCAACAATTACTTTTTAAAATGGGTATGTATTGTTCTGAATGAAGTTCTGAGTTCTTGATGACACAACAAGTTAAACCTGAAACTATAGCCAACGGCTTTGGAAAAGCAGGCTCCCAGCACCCCGATGACGAGTCAACTACATCAAGGTATTGGTGGCGAGGAGATCATGCCCACTGTGGAGTACTGGGAAGAAGTAGGCCATGATGTATGAGGCTTTTGTGAGAGTTGATGACAATTTAGCTGTTTGTGGTGAGCTCACAGATGATGAGATCTTGGCTGATGTCATGAATAAGAAGGCCTGCTGTGTATCTTCAGATGAAGAACTGGAACGGCCAGAATTTCCTGAAGAGTGCCTTCCAAATTCAGTAGAGGCCTTGGTTCACCTCCAACAGTTAAGGAAGTTTGTTGAGGGACAGCAGAATGTAAGTGACTGTCTATTTCATTCACTCGTGAAACTTCAGGAATTTACACTTACCCATGACATAAACTCCAAGAAGCAGACCAAAATTTCACTTTTTTTTTTTTTTTACAAAAAATATGTAAATTTATTGTACTGCACTTTTTTTTTTGTATGTTATGAATAAATATGTTGTTTTTTGCAGTACTTGAAGTGATTTTTGAATGTGCCCATAATCAAACTTGCCTAATTCGAATTTGTCAATAATTCAAATTATTTTTGTGGTCCCTTCAGCTTCGAATTATCCACATTGCACTGTACATTGTTTGATGGCAGAAAGAAAAAACAACATAAAACTCATACTTAATCATAAGCATGATTCTTGAAAAAAAATTTTGCTAATGTTATCACTATGCCTGTGGATAACAACTCTACAACTATTAGCTTGATTTGAAATTTCTTTAAGCATTGGCAGGCCTGAATTGTGAGAACAATTGCCCTCACAGTTTGGTCTTTTTCCAGTGAATAACTTCGCAGCTAGGATACAACAAAAAAGATGACACTGAATTTCCGGGTGTAATAAGCACGTCTTTTGAATTCGTTTTGACACAAATTAAATTTATCAAAGCTATTCAAAGTCAATGGAACCGGTATGGAATACAATAGTATCGGACGGAAGAAAGAAGTTTTTCAATCGGATTTTTAATCCCTCAGATATTGCTGCAAACGGAATCGGGAGCTTATGCTCTCTGGTTGCAGATTTGTGCGTTAAGAAAAACATGAATTTATATGAGAAACATTTCGCACCGGAAACGCTCTCAACACCAAAAGAATTTTTCAAATCTGACTCTTAGAAACAGAGATATCGACAAAAATAAGATGTGACTTTACCTCCCCTGGTAGGAAAACCATGCAGTATTTTAGGAAGAAAGTATTCTCAAAAGGTTTTTCTATATGAGTGGTATCGGTTCAAGAAAAAAAAAAAATAATTAGTCGAGTTTTCAAGAGCCCAGATTTTGCTACAAAAACATCAGAAGCAGAAATGAACACTTATTTTTAAGTACCACTACCATTTTAACGTATGTCATGTTGTTGCCTCGCTACAGCTGCAGTCTCGTTCTTTTTCTGACAGCCCTCATATTTTAACACCTATTTTTTTACCTGGTTCTGTATGTGGACATTTTTGTCAAAATGAAGGGTTTCTTATTAAATGTTTTAGAATCTTTCTCTAACACATGAGATTTATACAGGCTTTCACCAAATTCCATAACATTTCATTGTGCACTTTTCAAGTTATCACAAATTTGTTTTCATCAATTTATGGAAACCAGTGTAGTTGAAAGATGCACCATGTAACTTCCACTGATCCTACACAATGTAAAATGAAGCAAAAAACATGCATTTGGTGTTAGCTGGCTTTAAAAAGGCCTCTGACCAGTACCTAAGAACAAGTTGTTCAGTGTATTAAAAAATATGGTATGAAAGGCAAGTTCCTGAGATCACTCAAAAGCCTTTACACCAAAAGACCTCCAACAGGCAGCCTCAAGGAAAATTCTGGTAAGTGGTTTGAGATTAACTCTGGAGTTCAGAGATGTAAACTGTTGCCACTTCTATTTCTAATTTATATGACAAAGCTTGTTGAAGGCAAGCAACTTTGTAATGGATGCTGAAATAGGCACTTGTAGTATCAATTGTCTGTTATTGCACCATTCAGACTTGAGAGTGTTAGGAGCTTGCAGTATAATATTAATCAGTTAATTAAGGATCTCATTAGAAGACACTTTAAAAGCATATGAAATAACAAAAAATTACCTCTGAAGTCCTTTTGAAGAGCTTTATCTCTCTGCTTTGTAGTTGTACTAGTAGATGAATGAACATACTGAACATTTGAGAACTGGTTTGATATAGAAGAGTTCTGTGGAAGCTCAACATCAATAGTTGATGTTTCTCCATTATTATTTTCTACAAAGTGAGAGATATGTATAAGATTACACATAAATTTAAAGATAGAAGATTCACTCACATTAAAAAAAAGAATCTTACTGAAATTTTAATTTATAAGATGCTTTATTATAAACATCAATATGTCATAACTTTCAAAACAAGAAAAATCTGGTATCATAATTAAAACTTGAAAACTGTATAAGATAAACTTTATGATTACATACTGAAAATGCAATTTTTACAAAACCAGCTATCCATATGCTGGATCCAATTCTTATTTGATACTTTGTGCTCAAGAACAGAGATATGCAAATTACTCTAATTATACTCAGAGTTGAAGATATATTCTTCACATAATACATGGCAAATACGTCATGATAATTAACATAGCAATCAGGCATCGGCAAATTGACTGTAATTACTGTTTCACATGTGAATTAAATATCAGGAAACTTGAAAATTTCATCGCTGTGGAGCAGGAATCAAACCTGCATCTACCGATTACCATTCGAGCGCGCTAACTGTTGCACCACCCACGAAGGCGAATTCACAAGTATCTGTGTGTTAAGAGCATCGGAATATTCTCTGACCGCATTCTTATTCAATGCAGATTCTGCAATGCGCCATCGTGGATGGTGCAACAGTATAGCGCGCTCGAACGGTAATCGGGAGATGCAGGTTCAATTCCCGCTCCACGGTGACGAAATTTTCAAGTTTTCTGATGTGATTTAATTCACGTGTGAACCAGTAATTACAGTCAATTCAGCGATGTCTGATTGCTGTGTTAATCATTACAATACTCTAATTAGAACTATAGTCAACTCAATGAAGTGGCCAAATTTCTGTAGTATAAAGAAATTACAAATGAAAATTCTTACAGGTCCTTGATAAAAAAAGAAAAAAAGAAATGCTTTCTCCCAAATGTACATATGAAACTACTACTCTCAATTTCAGAAACTTGGATTGACTATAGAACTATTTCAAGCATTATCAAACCTCATAACATGATTCTGAGCTAAATTTAGTGAAAACTTCTACCCCAAACAGATGTATAAGCAAACTGTAAACAGAATATTCAAGAAATGCATATAGCATATTAAATCTGTTTATTTCTTATGGTGTAGTAATCGCAGAGATTCAGCAAGTTTTCGCACTCCACTGGGAGGCTTTTTCAAGGCAACGGTAGACATAAAATAAGACATAAATGGTAGACATTTTTATGTCTACCGTTGCCTTGAAAAACCCTCCCAGTGGAGTGTGAAAGCTTGGCGAATCTCTGTGATTACTATACACCATGAGAAATAAACGGATTTAATAACACTATATGCGTTTCTTGAGTATTCATATTGTGGTGTATTAAAAATAATGTTACTGTAAACAGAATGTTCATAACCATTTTATCAGAACTGGTATCAAATATAACAATATGGGGAAAATAATCTTCTGAATGAGTTATTCCAGATCAAGAAAAATAAAACAAGAAAGATGACACCGAATTTCTGGGTGTATAGTCTTTTGAATCTGTTCTGAAGCAAATTAAATTTATCAAAGCTATTCAAAGTCAATGGAAGCGGTATGGAAAATAATAGATCTGACCAAAGAAAGAAGATTTTCAATCGGGTTTTTAATCCCTCAGATATTGCTGTAAACGGAATCGTGAGCTTATGAACTCTTAGAAACAGAGATGTTGACCAAAATAAGATGTGACTTTATGTCCCCTGGTGGGAAAACCATGCATTATTTTAGGAAGAAAGTATTCTCAAAAGGTTTATCCATATAAGCGGTATCGGTCGAAGAAAATAAAATTAGTCGAGTTTTCAGGAGCCCAGATTTTGCTACAAATACTTCAGAAGCAGAAACTAACACTTATGACCCCTGGTAGCCAAACCATTCTTTACCAAACATTAGAAATTATGTGAAAAATATTTTCCATCAGGTCTTGTATGCGATACAGGAAGAATTTTTCAAATCGGAGCTTTAGAAGCAGAAATAACGCAGAAAACGCAATTTGCCTTTGTGCCCCCTAGCGGAAAGTCTATGATTTACTTGCAAATTTTGAATTTATAGGAAAAACATTTTGCATCGGAAACACTATCCAACAAAGAAGGAATTTTTCAAATCCAACTCTTAGAAGTAGAGATATTGACAAAACTAAGATATACATCTACACCCCCTGGCGCATAAACCATGCATTATTTCAAGAAGAAAATGTTCCTAAAAGGTTTGTCGGCATGCGTAGTATCGGTCAACAAATGACTTTTTTTTTCAATCGAGATTTTAGAAAGCTCATATTTTGCTGCAAATACATCAGAAACGAAAATTAAGACTTACGCCACCTGGTGGCCAAACCATGTTTTTACAAAAATTGGAAATTATGTGCAAACAATTTCTCACCCGGAGCTGTATCCGGTGCAGAAATAATTTTTCAAATCTGAGATTTAGAAGCAGAGATATAGAAGGAAACGCAATTTACATTTACGCCCCCTAGCGGAAAGTCTATGAATTACTTGAAAATTTTGAAATTATATGAAATACATGTCACACTGGAAACACTATCTAACAAAGAAGGAATTTTTCAGATCGGACTCCTAGAAGTAGAGATGTTGACAAAAATAAGATGTACATCTACGCCCCTGGCGGAGAAACTGTGGAATATTTTAAGAAGAAAATATTCCGAAAAGGTTCATCGATGCGAGTGGCATCAGTCTACGAAAGAATTTTTTCAATTGATATTTTAGAAGCTCATATTTTATGGCAAATACATCAGAAGCAAAAATTAACACTTATGCCTCCTGGTGGCCAAAGTATTCTTTACCAAAAATTTGAAATTATATGCAAAAGATTTTCCATCAGGAGATGTATCCGCTGAAGAAAAAGTTTTCAAATCGGAGTTTTAGAAGAAGTGTTATTGGGAAAAATGTAATTTACTTTTACGCCCCCTAGCGGAAAATCTATGCGTAATCTGGAAAAGTAACTATATCTTAAATACTCTTCGACATGAATGGAATTGAAAGATAAAATAATTTTTTCAATCGGATGTTTAGAAGCAAATATGTGGAATAAAACGTATTTTTGAATTCGACATCATCTGCATTTACGCCCTCGAGCGGCGAAATTGTACATCGTAAAAAAACAAAACAAAATGAAGGATCATCATTCGCATATTTCAAGCTTCGCAATGCAAAAAGAATTTTTCAAATCGGACTAATAGTTGCTGAGATATCGTGGGTACGGACGGACGGACAAACCGATAACATAAGCACGATCTGTTTTTACAAAAGACGTGCTCAAAAACTCCTACAACCAATTCTGTGAAGTTGCCACTTTTCATACATGAGACACACCAAGGAAGAAAAAAGTTGAACTTTTAAACCGGGTGAAAAATCAAAATGTACAATGAAAAGGTCTGAATGTATTACAGCACAGCAAGGTGGAATTTCCCCCTGTAATTATGTACAAATTAAACTAAAACACATGACTGTATTCACAAAATAAAATAGTTTTTGCTGTTGTACTTGCTGAACATCAGCTCAATTTTCCTCTTGTGTTGCTTTCTTCTCAGCAAGTTCCATTGACATATTTGTCTTTTGTTGACTCTGCAGCTGCACAGCATTCACTGCTTACCCCCATATCCCCTACCTCCGCTGATATCAATCCCTTCCCATTTCTTCATTGTCGCTTTTTCTTTATTACCTCAGATGACAATAATTTTATTCATCATGCTGAAAGAACTTTCAACTTGAGGACCATTAATGCATGATATCAAAGCTTTCACTATTTTAGATAACTTTGATAACATGAATACTTTAAACACCACACATCAATTCTTTTTTATTTTCCAACTTAGTCACTTCTGTTTTTGGAAAATTTCCCCTCCATTATCAAGCTTAAATGCAAACATTTATGGGGGGAAAGTGACATTTAACAATAACATGGGATAGTGAGAATATCGCAGGAAGAAAATATTATGATTACGGGAGAAATCTTCGCATGAACCGACTTTCATTTTCAGAAACTTCTCCATTTTAAGGCAGAAATGGGAGTATTTATGGAATACAAGATATTTAAGAACAATATGGGCAGAAGGAACATCGTGAGAGAAAAAAAAAAAAAAAAACGATTGCAGGAGAACTCTTTTGAAGAACGGAATTCCGTTCTCAAATGGAAAACAAACCATGCCACACTCCCCAACTTTTGTTCAGTTGTGCAGTGATTTCAAGAATGCCTCAATGATAACGGAAATGGTGGGATTCCTTAAGTCCATTGAAGAATCTCATGCCTGAAGACTACAGGGAAATCTTTGCAAAGTTTTCTTTTTAACTTCCTCACAGGTATCAAATCCCTTACTCAAGGATTTATCCAGATATACACTGCTGGACAATTGCTAAGGACGGATCATAAACGGCTACATAGCGCATAAAAAAGTAAGTGTGGTTGGATGCCAAGTGAAATAAAATAATGTCAGAATGCCAGGACATTACAAGAAAGACAATTTATTGTGCTCTGAAATCCAGAAGGCTTTGGAACGTGTTCAAGGGACAAACAGGCCATTTTGTGCAGAATACGCAAACGTGAAAAAAATGCAATTACCGTCCGCAGGCGTTCCGGCGTAAGATGTCAATACGGGATATGGCCACCATGGAGGGCGATGCAAGATTCCACACGTCCTGTCATGCTTTGCACAACATTATCAAGCAGCTGTTGGGGTAATTTATCCCATTCCTCTGTCAGTGCACGGATGAGGGTGTCCTTGTTTATTGGAGGGTATTGGCGACCAGCAAGACTCCTCCCCAAAGCATCCCACACATTTTGAAAGGGATTCAGATATGGAGAACGTGCTGGCCATACGAGGCGTTGAATATCCTCGCTCTCAAGACACTCCTGGACAGCGACTGTTCGATGACATGTTGCGTTGTCGTCCATGAAAATGAATCTATCACCGACAGCACCACGGAACATGCGAACATGAGGTAGCAGAACATCATTAATGTATCGTTGGCCAGTCATAGTCCCAGTTGGAACCACATAGAGGGACGTACGGCCATTGATCATGATGCCAGCCCATACCATGACACTACATGTCAGATATCGGTCCCTTTCCTGTATGTTTGCTGGACAATATGCAGTACCACTATCACGCCAGATCAGTTGTTGTCGACAATCAGACGATAGACTGTATCTACTCTCATCTGAGAAGAGGACAGCAGACCAGTCGTTATCAGTCCAATTGCGATGTTGATGGCACCATTGCAAACGGGCGGTACGGTGATGTCTGGACAATGGGATGCACACAACAGGACGGCGGGCGTATAGTCCTCCTTCATGCAAACGTCTGGCGACAGTTTTTCGGGAGATCCGCTTGCCAGTAGCGGCCATAAACTGATTTGCTACCTCACTATCTGTGCTGCGCCGGTGTCTTTTTGTTGATAGCACTATGTACCGATCTTCTGCAGGTGTCGTACTGCGAACACTTCCTACCCCGTGACGTTTGCTACACTCTCCATTTGTTTGAAATGATTTCCAAAGCCTTGAAACAACACTGTGGCTGACGTCGAACTCCCTGGCAACATCTGTAATCTTGCCAATAATACGGCCACACGTAAAATCATCTAGGTGATGTCGGGAAGACATACTGAAAATTGCAAGTTCGTCAATTGATTCTTTCCCTTTCAACTTTGCGTTTGAACAACAACGGTCAATATGCGTCAAATCCTTTATATCTCTTATCAGCGCTATGACGTCACGAACAAGTTCGGCAATCGAAAATTTGCATACGCACAACACGTCTTACTGTATCCCGCACTTGTGCTAATTTCCACATTTTCCTGCCTTCCATTTTATGGTTGCTATCGTTGCTATTGTCATCCATCCTTAGCAACTGTCCGGCAGTGTATTTATTTGGTTCTAGTTCCAGTTGAAGAAATTTTCATTTAATCTTCCTTCCCTCTGATTACTTAGGTTTTTTTACAGATGTTTCTGGCCTCTTCATTTTAATCAAGTCCTGCTCTCAATGTATAGAAGGATTATCAAAAGTTTAAGTAACTGGCAACAGTATGAGGAAACTGGATACAATATTTAAATTCTTCACGAGTAAACAAAACTTTTGATAATCCTTCTATACATAGAGAACAGGCCTTGACTAAAATCAAGAGGCCAGAAACGTCTTAACTGAACCATTTTTGGAAATCATTAGCCACAGTTTCATGATGAAATACAAACTTTTATGCAATATATTAAACCATACTGGTCAGAGCCAATATTGTAAGAAAAAAGAAATTATGATTACAGAGAAGATAGTCACTCTGTTTAACTTCTGTTTTTGAAAGCTTTGAATGACCACACTAACACCTACTAATTTCCCAAAAATTTCTCATTTTTGCATCATTCTCGAGAATGTCCCAAATGACACCAAATGAAGCAGAATTCAGTGAATCTGCAAAAAAATCTCATGTATGCACTTTTGCATGAAATTACTTAATAAGAATCTGAATTCAGCATTGTGAAGATATTCTGTTTCTTAAATGAATATGAAGGTGCAGAAAGCAGCAACAAATACCCCAGATAAACTCTTGAATAACAATAATCTAATGGAAACAAATTCCTTGCCAACAGAAATTACTAAGCAGTAACATCTAGAAAGGAGGAAATGTTTAAAAAGAGAGAAAAATATAGGAGGAACGATATAGTTGCCAAAAATAGAAAACAGATAGCAGTAGATTTTATTTTTTCACAGAAAATACATGGGAACAGTGTCGTCGGCATGTTTATTGGACCCATCAAGAATGGGCACATGTGCTCTTCACTGATAGAGCAGATTCTGTTTGGAGCCAGATTCTCAGAGAACGTTTATACCATGAGAATGTGAGATACAATATCCAGCGATGAAAATTTGGAAATGAAACCATTTTGGAGGTGGTGGAATAAGAGTTTGGCCTGGAATCAGTATCAACGGTTGCTCACCTCCACATAATAACCAGGGAAAACCATCAAGGTCTAATGGCAGCCTGATATCACAATGAGATTCTGGATCCTTTTCAGGTGTAATAGGTTTGAATTCCCAGCCTCATACTTTGTCAGTTATTGTCTGTTAACTAGGTTTTTTAAAGCACATGACAATGTAATATGGAAATTGTTTAAACCACCACACATGACAATGCAATATGGAAATTGTTTCAACCACCACACATGACAATGTAATATGGAAATTGTTTAAACCACCACTACAACACTATTTAGCAGCAATTTCAATTAAAAGAATTTTGTTACAGAAATATCCTGTCACACCACATACAAGAAAAACAGCACATCCAGAAAACCAGGAAGTGCCAAGATAATGATCATGATTACAGCTACATCATGTTAAAATAATTTTTCCTAATTAATACAGCAAAAATTTAAATCTATGCAACTAGCAAGATAATTGTGTACCTGGAAAAGCACAAGGAAAGTTTTGATTGTAACTATAGCCAACACATGCAAAAACAATTTTTCAAATCCTACATTTAAATGGACAAATATTGTGCTAAGTGAGGGCTGATCGATAAGTAAAGTCTGACAATCTTTGGCCACAGATTAGAGATATGTAAACCACTGGATTTCAATGCCATTACACTCTCCTGGATAGAGGGTGTTGTTTGGTACAGAAGTCTGAATAAAAAGGCAATGTGCTGGAGAACATATTTAAGTGAAAATGAAACCCCACATGGAAACAGTCTTACTTGAAGTACGCAAGGTGATTAGGTTACACAATGTGCCACACAGTACTGAAAGTAACATTTACACTTGCTGCAATTTGATGCCAAGTCACCCAACTGTCTTCTTGCACCACAGGCTTCAAAAACATGCCACGTTGCTGACTGTTGTTGAAGGCCAGCCATTACATTTCTTGTCCATCAATGCAATGCACCTGTGTCCACATTTTGAACACCATTTTGACACATTCATGACTTCAGGACCACACACTTCTTGCAGTCAGTGATGAATCTCAACTGCAGGCATTTTCCATGCTTAGAGAAACCTAATCACCATGTGTACCTCCAGGAGAAACTATGTTTCCAGACTGGTTATTTTCATTTGGGTCTATTCTCCAATACACTGCTGTGTTATTCAAATCCTTGTAACAAACAGCACCCTTTAGTCAGAAGAGTGTAATAAGTTGAGAGACACCAATTTAAATATCCATAATCCACCACAAAGGCCACTGGGAATTACTTATTGTTCACCCTATACATAGGATGATGCACTCACTCTCTGCCTCTGAATTCCTGTATAACTTGCAAACTAATGGACGTAATTCAGTGAAACTTGACACGAACCTACCTTGGCGTATGAGAAGCATGATTATCTCAGAGTAAGTGTTGAGAGTGGTAGCCATTATCATCAAGGCATGCCTGCACACGCCTCTTCATGTTACGGAAGGTATTCCACAACACATCGGGAGTCACATCCTCAATTTCCTGCTGAATGTTTTCCTGCAATTCCACGAGAGTCCGTGGCTTGTTGCGATACACTTTCCCTTTCAGCATGCCCCATAGGAAGAAATCTGGCATGGTAAGGTCAGGCGACCTTGGTGGCCAAAGCCCCTTAGAAAGGGCACGATCTTCAAAGACTGAAACAATTTCAGCCATGCTGACATTGGAGGTGTAGCAGGTGGCACCATCCTGCTGAAAATAGCCAGTACACAGTTCCACGTCATCCAACTGATTCACAAACTAAAGGAAGATTTTCATGTAGACTATGGTATCTACCATTGTATGGAAGAAAATTGAGCCAATATGTGGCACCACAACAGAGCACACCACACCCCAATTTTTTCATCATGAAGAGGTGTCTCGTGTGAGGTGTTAGGATTCTCACTAGCCCAAATACAGATATTCTGGGAATAGGCGTGCCCACTTAGGTGGAACCACACCTCGTCGAACCATGTGTAGTCCAGTATTGCCGGATGTGCATTGGCAAACTCCTGGAACCAACGACAGTAATTCAGTCTCTTCTGTTCGCTGGAAGGTTTCAATTTATGCACAGCAATAACTCAATATGAATGCAGCTTTTTTTTTTTTTTTTTTTTTCAGCTCATTGACATGTACTTGTGGAAACCCCTATCTCCTGCAACAGTTTATACAAGTACTTCTGTGGGGAGGCCAGCAGTCTGTTTTTCACTTCCTGCACCATGGCTTCTGGCAGTATCGGACGTACTCCTTTGTGGACATCGATGTTCCCGTGGTTTCCAGTTTTTTTTTTTTTTTTATTGGAGGTTTAACGACCACCGTGAGCAACTGAATGGACTATAAGCAGTCGCCCGTCCCTAATTTAGGGTCACTGGTTCCAGGGAAGGGAGAGAGCCAGTGCCTTAAGACAAACACAACATCCATGCCCCACTGGGATTTGAACCCGGACCCCTTTCGGGCGAATGATCAGAAGCTATCTCTTAGACCACTGTGCCACTGGGGCACTCCAGTTTCTTTACCAGACACTGAATGGAGGATTTTGCCAGTGGTTTCCAAACCCCAAACCGAGAAATAAATTGTCTTCGGCACTGCTTTATCGACAGTTTAACAGTACATGTGGACAATAAACATGCACTGTCCTACTATGCACCGGTTCATACTGTAATTGCTCGTAACAAAAAGGCACAATGACTGTTGATGATTCCGTAACAATAGCACAGTCAGATACGTCACACCAACTGCCAAGGACAGTTAAAACGCAATTGGACTTCACTTCGGGCAGGCGCAACACATGAGCTAGAGAGCAGCGCTGCCACCCACTACTCTCTAGCTCGTGTGTCGCACCTGCATGAAGTGAAGGTCGATTGCATGTTCACTGTCCTCAACAATTCGCTGACCATGCTTCTCTAACTACAAGGCAGGTCCATGTCAAATTTCACTGAATTACTTCCATTAGATTGCAAGTTACAAGGGAAAATCAGGGGCAGAAAGTAAGTTAAACACCCTGTATATCAAGCTTTTTCATGCTTTTGGATATTCTAGCTATCAAATGAAAATTTAATCATTCTAGTCCACCTTCTAACTATATTCAAATTTCAAAGCAAAAAAAAAAAAATGTACATTGTAGAAAGTGGAAAAATATGGAAATCTTTCAAAGTGGATAATCATTCCTGTGATTTCAATTAATGAGGATAAGAATTTGCTCTGATTTTGAAGAAGCAGAGTTAATTGCACTAAAAATTTTAAATACAAACCAAGTGATACCATAAGCATGTTTCATTTATTCTCCTACCCCTAAAGACAAATTAAAATTATACAAGATTTAAAACTGCTGATTGCGGATACTCAGTGTATATCGTCAATCTTTAATTTTGTTGCATGTGAGCACGGTATCAAGGTAAAGATTCCACATGAGGGGTTTTTTTGGGATTTTTTTAAGTCAATGAGCACTCCACAAATAACTTTTAATTCACTCCCTATATTAAATACAGGCATTAAAATTTCCTGGTAACTAAGTTAATGTGGGGTGATGGTGCATAAAAATGCAGCAGGTAGAGCAGTGAAAATTACTACTAGTAAGACATGATTTTAAAATAGATATAACTTGATTATTTATTACAATAATAAAAATCTATTAAACATGAACAATCAAAAGAATAGAATTCAGCGACGACTCTCGATCACAACCTTACACTGAGAAGACAAGAATAGCTCTGTTAATACTTTTGTGGTTACAGCACGTACATTTGAAAATGCTTGTCGCGAGAACAATGCGTGACATAATACATATATATATCACTTGACTTGAATTACATTGTACAATAACAGATGAATTAATTATGTCATTTCATGTGAATAAATAACAAATAAGGATTGATTTCCAACAATCCCCCTCACAATACTTATTTTGATTATATACAAACATTTTGTGAGTTTTCCCCTCATAAACATAACTCAGCACTAGTGAATCATGACACTTACATGCTAAATTAAACAAGAGTGAGTTCCAATAACTCACAAAACTTATTATGCTTATTAGCACTTAGTCCTTTTGTCAAAATATCTGCAGTCATGTCGTTAGAACTCAGGTATTTTACATCAATTTTACCTGTTTCATATATTTCTCGAACAAAATGATGACGAATGTCAATATGTTTGGTCCTCAAGTGATAGACAAGGTTGTGCACTAGCTTCTGTGCTGACTGATTATCACAATAAACATTTGTTGGTGATGTCATAGGTTGTAAAGAAAGTTCACTAAGGAAGTTTCTTAAATACACAGTTTCTTTAGCAGCTTCAGAGAGGGCCATATATTCCGCTTCGGTAGTTGACAAAGCGACAGTTCTTTGTTTCTTGGATTCCCAACTTATTGCTCCTCTAGAAAATTTTAATACATATCTGGTGTAGAATTTTCTATCGTTGACATCAGAAGCCCAGTCTGCATCTACAAAAGCCATCAGTGGCTCTTTTGCATGGTTAAATACAAGCCCCAGGTTTTGTGTACCTTTTAGATATCTCAATATTATTTTTGCCGCTATCCAGAGAGCTTTACCTGGATTGTTGTTGAATTGGCTGAGAAAATTCACAGCATGCGTGATATCAAGACTGGTGGCTACAGAAAGATACATGGGCAAACCAATAAGTGAACAATATGGGATATACATTAAGATAATACAATGTAGTTTGTCACAAATATTTATTTTTTCAAGCCGACCATGTTTTTGTTGGGTATTGACCTAGCTTCATCAGATGAATTGGCCATTCGTCCTGATGAAGCTAGGTCAATACCCAGCAAAACCATGGTCGGCTTGAAAAATAAATATTTGTGACAAACTACATTGTATTATCTTAATGTATATATAATCGTCACAAGACTGTAGTCTTTGAAATCAAGATATGGGATATCTTTCATTTCAAATTTTTCTTTTTCTGTTTTAGGACTCATTTTTTTTTTTTTTTTTTTTTTTTGTTAGCTTGGCGCTAATATCCAAAGGGGTTTAAAACTCAGACTACATGCAACAATAACACATAAACATATAAAATGAGCAAAACACACAGAGTCACGTATGGTAAAAGGTTCATTTAGCGGTAGCTTTTGGTCATTCTAAGACCTTGATCACCCGCGATCAACTGGATTGGCTGGTTGCCAGAACTACAATTTGAAGTTGGGGTGTTGGAAATGTTGCCAGATTTTAGAAGAGAGATCCAAATAAATGGGATTTGGTGAGGGGTCTCTGAATTGCAGGTTTTGGTGAACAAAATTTCAATGCTCTCTTGGAAACGCAGAGAGGCCTTGTTGATGAATGGGGCAACTTTTTTGGTTTCTTTTCATATGGAACTGCAAATGTGTCTTCAAGGGTCTCTCAGTGTATATTGGAAGCACATACCGAAGCATCAAAACAAGTCTTGGTGAACACAAAAAGATGTTTCCAATGGTCTTCCAAAGACAGCTTTATCTGCACTAACCCTTGAAGACACATCTGCAGTTCCCATTTGGAAAGAAACCAAAAAAGTTGCCCCATTCATCAACAAGGCCTCTGTGCATTTCCAAGAGAGCATTGAAATTTTGTTCACCAAAAACTGCAATTCAGAGACCACTCACCAAATCCCATTTATTTGGATCTCTCTTCTAAAATCTGGCAACATTTCCAACACCCCAACTTCAAATTGTAGTTCTGGCAACCAGCCCATCCAGTTGATCGCGGGTGATCAAGGTAGTAGGATGACCGAAAGCTACTGCTAAACGAACCTTTTACCATACGTGACTGTGTGTTTCACTTGTTTTATATGTTTATCCAAAGGGGTTGTTACAGATTTAGCATCCTGCATTTTGAATTTATATAGAACATCTTGTATAAATTTCTTTTGCGAAATTGTTATGCCGTTTGCATTTTGCGCAAACTCAATGCCTAAACAGTAATGCAAGGATCCTAAGTCCTTCATTTTGAATGAATTGGCCAACTATCCCTTATGGTTTTGTAACTATCTTTGCTGTTTGCAAATACCATCAAGTCATCAACATAAACAACAACTACTTCATCAGTGTGATTTTTCATGTGGTAAACACATTTATCTGAATTAAGTGACTTGAAACCAAGAGATTTCAGTTTTGCATCCAGTTTCTTATACCATTGTCTGCCGGATTGCTTAAGACCATAGATTGATCTTTTTAATCGGCAAACTTGATCTTTGTTGGATTTATTTTTAAAACCTTCCGGTAGTTCCATGTATATTTCTTCATCCAAGTTTCCATTTACATATGACATTACAAAAATCAACTGGTAAGCTGTTAAGCTATTTTTAATAGCATGAGCGATTACAGTTCAAATCGAACTTAATTTGGCAACTGGTGAAAAGTTTTCTTCATAATCAATTCCCGGTGTTTGAGAGCACCCTTTTGCAACCAGTCTTGCATTCAACTTTTCAATACTGCCATCTTGATTGAATTTGGTCTTTAAGACTCATCTGAAACCAATAACTCTTTTGTGATTTGGTCTTAGCACCAATTCTCATGCTTTCTCCTTGACGAGAGCATCACATTCGCTTTGCATAGCGATTTTCCAGTCTTTACTTTGCATACTATTTAAGGCTTCATAAAGATTGATTAGCTTCAACATTATTGACAAACTCAGCTGTTTCAGTAATGTCAGCAGGAATCTTTTGATACTGCTTTGTAGGTCTGCCAGGTTTTGCAGTATGAACTTTTCTAGGACGGCCAACAGTTCTCATCTTCGTTATTGTGCGACCTTTGTTTGTAAACAATGGTGAATCTTGTTCTCTTGAGGAATCTGGCATGACTTTCTATGACGTAAGTTCCTGTGATGTATCTAGCTCTGACGTCATGTCTTCTGTTACCATTTCTTCTGTTGTAACGTCTGTTTCACTCTCGGCGTCCGGTGAGCTATTGCCATCGGTGAAAGCACATGTATCACTCTAGCAAAAAGTTGTGATGTTAACCATATGCAAAGTGTGTTTTATGAGAGATCATAACTTATATGATTATAATTTCAAACATTTAATATTACCATCGGGTGAGCACGTTGTGTCACTCATTTTGGCAATTGGAATAGGCATTTCGGATGACGTGAGCTGTTCGAATTTATAACCATATGGAAGGTTATCTATTCATCAATAAAACGGATGTCACAGCTTTCGACTATTTTTCTGGAATTTTTGTTCCATAATCGGTATGCTTTGGATTCCACTGAATAGCCAACAAATATGTGTTCTTGTGATCTCGGGTCGAATTTACCTTTTGATCGCTTATTCAAAACATAAGCTTTTTGCCCGAAAACCTTGAAGAATGATACATTTGGTTTGATGCCAAATAGAGCTTCATATGGGGTAATATTCCCATTTAAACTTCGTGTCAGAGAACGATTCCTCAAAAGCACAGTTTATTGTTTCTGCCCACAGTAGTCTTGATTGTATTAACAAACATCTCACCATTTCGACAATTGTGCGATTATATCGCTCGGCAACTCCATTTTGTTGTGGTGTTAATACTGCAGACTTTTCCCTGCATATTCCTTCATGCTGCAGATAAGTGTTGAATTCTTCTTCGCAATATTCAAGCCCATTATCCATACAGAGTATTTTAATTTTTACTCCTGTATGATTTTCCATTGTGGCCTTGAATTTCAAAAAAGCTTTCTTTACTTCGTCTTTGTTTTAAGACAACATATTTCAGCTTATCGTGACTTGCTGTCAATAAAAGTAACGAAATAGCATGAACTACCAAAAGATTGGGTTTTCATTGGTCCACAGACATCTGAATGAACGAGGTCCAGCAATTATTTGCTTTCGAATCTGGATTCCCTGGGAAAGGGTTTTGTTGTCTGTTTCACCTGAATATAGATTTTACAATTCCTTAGGGTATTCTTATTTTGAAAAATGAGTTCTCGCACCATTTTATCTGCTTTAAGCCTTTTTAGATCATTTTTATTTAAATGACCATATTTTTGATGCCATTTTTGAAATTCTGTGACCATCGCCAGATTTTTGTAGCTTGGTGTAGCATAATATAATTCACCTTTTCTAACTGCTCGGAGAAGTATGGCTCCATTAGATTCAACGACTCTGGCTTCTTTTTGGGTGAAAATAACTGAACGGCCATTTGCTGTGGCTTTTGACACAGACAGTAAACTACTTTTCAACTCAGGAACACAGAGCACATTTTCCAATCAAATGGTTTTTACTTCTTTTCCGTTCAGAACTGCGATCCATATGGATCCTTTTCCAGTTACTTTCACTGTTTTGTCTACTGCGAGATTTACAAAACAATTTGTCTGTTTGTTTATTTCAGAAAACAGATCTTCGTCATTGCACATATGCGACGTTGCTCCGCTATCTAAGCACCATGCAGATTTTGTGTTATGAGTGGCATTCATTATTATATCTGTATGTGTGCTTTAATTTTTAGATTTTGTTACCATGGAAGTCTCTTGTCTTAAGGATTCGGCCTTTTTGTCAGTATTCGTTTACGACATTCAAAATATTTGTGACCCATCTTCAAACAGTAGTTGCATTTATAACTACGGAACACTTTGTTGTTCCTCCTGTTGTTCTTCCCTTGATTCTGCATTCAGTTGCTAGAGCTTATCTTCGGGTTCGAATTACTCTGTCTGTTGAAAGACAAACAGAGTAATTCGAACTGAAGGAATTCAAATTGCCAAACAACTATGCTGTTTGGCAATTTGAATTCCTTTTCGTTTTTCAAGCTTCCCATTCTTCCAAAAGTTTGACTTTCAGAACATCAAGTTTCGGTAGCTCATCTCGAGATTCTATGGCACAACGAAAATTGTCGAAAGTATCAGGAATATTGTATAGCATTAATATTGAAAGAAGATCATTAGCTATTACAATATCCATTTCATGAAGTTTATCGACTATTTCAAAAAATTCAGTCAGGTGTTCTGACATATCATTAATGTCGTTTTTGGGGAAATACGAGTAGCTTCAGTAGTGTAACCTTTCTAGCTGGTCCTTTCGATTCGTAAACTGATCGAAGCTTTTGCCAGACTTCGCATGAGCTTTTGCAATTCTTTATGTGACATAGTTTGCTTGGACAGATCGACAGGATTATGTCTGCTTTAGACTTCTGGTCAGCCAGTAACCATTTGTTAAGCACCTCTAACTCAGCTGCGTTTGTTCCATCAACAGGTTTCGGATTCTAACCTGTTACGTAACTCCAACGGCCATTGTGGATTAGAATGGCTTCCATTTGAATCTTCCAGATGCCATAATTACATTTGTTCAGTATGTCAATATTTATTTACGACATCATTTATCTATAAATGCAATCGGAAATTTGATAAGAATTGATTACCAATGGTTGAATTGAAGCTTGGTACTTTCCGTCGTACGCTTTATTTTCCCATCAGTCTGAAACTAATCAGTAATTATTGCACCCTTCTTTGGTTAATCATTGCGTTCTTCTTTGAGCAATCATAATCAGTGTGCACTTGCATGGGCAATCATTGCCTTTCTCTCTGAACAATTATAACCAGTGTGGGGTGATAGTGCATAAAAATGCAGCAGGTAGAGCAGTGAAAATTACTACTAGTAAAGACATGATTTTAAAATAGATAACTGTATTATTTATTATGATAATAAAAATCTATTAAACACGAACAATCAAAAGAATAGAATTCAGCGACGACTCTCGATCACAACCTTACGCTGAGAAGACAAGAACAGCTCTGATAATACTTTTACCGTTACAGCATGTACATCTGGAAATGCTTGTCACGAGAACAATGCGTGACATAATACATATATATCTCACTTGACTTGAATTACATTATACAATAAAAGATGAATTAATTATGTCATTACATGAGAATAAACAGCAAATAAGGATTGATTTCTAACACTTAATGTATTAACGTTACAGTTTCATGAACTGAAGTTTTGGGGAATTTTACTGTGACACACCTGTTCAGAATTTTTTTTATAAAATGTGTGACTGGATTATTCTAACAATTTTAAACCCAAAAAGGGGAAAATAAAACTCACCATCATCATCATCGTCATCTTCTTCTTGTTCTTCCAAACTTTCAACAGGATCTTCAGTTTCATCCTCAAAATTCTCTTGGGTACTGGAGCCACCCCATGTTGCAGCAACAGTATTGTCTGGAGCAAACACACTGTTTGAACCTTCAAGAGTTTCAGAATTAATGGATGAACAACTCCGGGCTTGATTATCCTGATTCCTATGATAACCCTGCTGCTTGCTGCGATCTTCACTTAAAAGGTCATCAAGTGCTACTTTATGTTGTAGTTCATCACGAAGTGAAAGACTGTGATTCAGTTCAGCACTGAAAGTGGAAGAAACATCATTATTCTCTTGAGACACTGATTCTGAAAGAGATCTCACTGATGGATTAGGCAGCGTATGTTTTGTCACTTTAGATGACAAATTATTGATGTTTTCCTTTTTGGCTGTAACACTTTCACCAATTGCCCCACCTAAAGTATTGCTTTTGTTTCGATTTTGCGACTCCATAGTTGCAATGTTCTGGCGAGTAAGGAGATTATCTTGCCTTAACTTAACAGTCAATGCTCCATCTGATGCAGAATGCAGTGTTACTGAGCCAGCACGAAATGTCCTTTTCTTCTTCAGATTTCCACCTTCACCACTGGAGCGCACCTTGTCATTATTCCTCTGCACTGACGGAAAGGAATTCTGCAACTGCATGAACTGTTCGTGGATTTTCAGCAGTCTTTCCCTCTCCTGAATTAAACCTTCAAGAGTCCTTTTATGATGTAGCACTATATCCACTTGATCCATCCTGCAAGAAATGCACATTATACTAATTGCATAAACGAGTGTATCACTCATACAAAAGATCAAGGAACAGAAAAAAAAAACCACTAGATAACCCAAATGAACAAAGAGTGAACAATTTGCAGTGATATTCACCTAAGAATATCACAAAAGCATGACTTTAGATCATAAAATCTGAAAGCAGAACTTTGCTTGCAACAAAAATACACATAAAAATGTCATTCTTTGCACATATAAGGTAGGTTAAAAAAATTTCTGGAATCATGTGAGGGATTTGTTGATTACAGAGATTGACAGCATCCATGATATCATCCTACAGCAAATAGCACTATCCCATTTCCTGTTCGTGTGGAGCACCAGTAGTTTCTTTGCTTTCCACGAATTCAGTAACATGGCAGTTGAAAATGGCAGCATGCAAACATCAAATTTTGTGCTTTGCTTCAAAAATAACCATCAGAGACATTCATCATGCATTAGCAAGCATACAGTGGAATGGTAATAAAGAAATCACAAATTTAAGTGCTGCATAGGAGTTTCCATCTTGGTCATGAGAGTGTCAATAGTGATCCACGTACCTCTTCAACTGCCAAAAAGATTAAGCGTTATACAACATTTTCCGACATGACCAAAGAACTGTACAGGAAATAGTGTCAGAGGTATGAATATTAGTTTAAAGTGTTAACAGCATTCCCCATAATGATTTCAATGTGTGTTACACTTGACAACACTTGGCTCCAAAAAATGCTGACTCCCGAAAACAAGAAACGTGAATGACCCTGCCACTAGCCAGAGACCTAAATGCTATGGCTAATAACAAAAAGGAGGAGGGTGCATCAATTTGTTAAGCAACATAACCACAGGAGATGAGCCACAGTGCTTTTTGTATGAACCACAGACAAAATGTCAATTCTGTGAACTGAAATAACCATCACCTTGAAAACAGAAACCCTACCTGGACTAGAATAGAGGAAAAGTAATGCTAGAAGTTTTGTTTGACTATTAGGGCCTTGCCCACAACAAATTTATTCCGGAAGAGAGGATTGTGAATAAAGAAGTGTATGTTGATATCCTCCCTTGCCTCACGGATGCAATGTTAACAAAATGTCCAGAAAAAATGAACAACAAACAGTAGGTTTCTTTTTCATAACAATGCACCTGCACATCGATCCCTAATGATTAAACAGTACCTCACAAAGCACACTGTGATCTCACTGGATCATCCTCCATATTCTTCCTGGCTTGGCACCACCTGATTTTTGCTTGTTTCCACTGTTGAAATCTGCCCTAAAAAGAATTTATGGGTGCCAAGGACATTATCAAAAATGCATCAAAGGCACTGAGAGAGGTTGCAAAGAATGGATTCCAAAAATACTTCAAACAGCTTCATGGACATTTGCAAAAGTGTGTAGCAGTCCAAGGATACTATTTCACAAGAAATGCCATGCAAATAATGGTATTTTTATTGATTTTCGTAGAGAAAGGAATTCCTGGGAAATTTTTGAACCTACCTTGTAAATTGAAAATACTCCAAATACGTGGCGACAGTAAATAAATAAATACATCGCTCTTAACCACGTTCTAGAAACACACAGCAACCGAAAAATTGTATTTCAGCCGCCGCTGTGGAATTGAACAACATAACTCTCGATATCTAGCCGAGTGTATATGTAACGCACTCGGCTAGATATCGAGAGTTCTGTTGGTTCAATTCCACAGCGGCGGCTGAAAAACAATTTTTCGGTTGCTGTGTGTTTCTAGAACGTGGTTAAGAGCGATGTATTTATTTATCTACCTTGTACATGCCATATTTTTTCACTGTTTCCCATGCAGCCATGTCTTAAAAAAAAAAAAAACAACTTTAAATTGCATCGCTCTGGGATGAGAATCGAGCCTGCATATCCTGATTCACATTTAAGCATGCTACTGTTACACCACCCAGAACAATAAACTTCCATACAACTTAAGCTAAGCAGTTATAGCACAGGAATCTGAATAACACTACAGATTTGTGCCAGTCAAAGTAATCTATGCTTCATAGTGGCATCAAAGACCATTTTTTCCTCAATGATAAAGGTCACTGAACATCAGTGCTTCGGATTACAGAAATCAGTTATTCAGGAGAGTTCATTTTCCATAAGCACGGGAGATATGTGACCTTTACCCGCACGTGAGTGAAGAAAGGGTCCTCAATGCTATGATGAAGCACAGATTGCTTCAACCAGTGCAAATCTGAACAATATTCAGAATCCTAAGCTACAAATGCTTAGCTTCAGTTGTTCAGAACTTTATCATCCTGAGAAGGGTCATTCCATGTCAAATCATCCAGCATTTTCACAAGATGTCACCTACCCATCTCAGATTTTTGTGAAAATTGGGACAAAGTATTGATGAAACCAGTTAAAATTTTAGGTCAGTCAGTCCAGTAGATCTTGAGTAATGCCGCTTTAAAAATTGGGTAGCTCTGCCTCTGTAGTTTTTGTGCACTAAGTTTTCACAACTAACTGTTGCAGACACATAATTTTATTTTCTTAAATGATCTGCATGATCCATACATTTGGGAACAACTTCTTTCTGCACATTTTCAGAATTAAAAGAGCACCTTTTTTTTTAATTTAATGACAAAAGACATGGAAAAATGAGGCCACATTTTTATTAAATAAAACATTTTTTTCCAAAATCAGCCACCCACTTCAAATTTGCTAAATATATTTTCATGTGTGTATCATAATGTAACCTTTCATTAGGAGAAAAATTGGGCAATTCACAATTTTGGTGAGGGAAAAAAAAAATCCAAAATGGCATGTTTTATAATATGTAGAACATTCTGACATGATATTACCCAATTTTTTAATTAAGTGGTTGCTTGACCATTTTATACACCTTTCCCCCCATAGTTTAACCTTATCAGTGAGTAGCTCAAAACAATGTTTATTTTATTTTAATGTGCCACCATCTTGGATATATGTTCAATTTTCTTTTCTGTGGCAGGCCAAAATAGGGCCTCATAATGGTTTCGAAAAAAGGCAATTGCTTTCCTCTTATTGTAGATCGAAAGTTTTGTTTTTCACTACCTTAAAGAGGACATTTTAGGATTACATAAAATGTGTAAAAATGATAGAAAATATTTTTTTAACCTTGCTTAAAATGGCATTGAAATCTGCATACTTGCAAACATAAATCACCATTTTTGATGGACTGTTAATAAGGTGACTGGGAGTTGGAACCCCAAGTTTGGAAATTTTTGTGTAATAACTATGGCTAGTAGTTTTCAGTTATAGAGAACATAAGTCTGAGAGAGCGCGCACGCACGCACGCACGCACGTGCACGCACAGAGTTTCAGATCATCTGCAAATAAAATAATTTATTTTGGATCTTCAGATTGTTTCCTTAACTACATAGTACATAAACTTAACAAGGAAACTAAGAAGAAGGTAGTGTAGAACACGCTAAGTTACGTATAAAAAGTGTAAGGCAAATATATTTCAGCCATTACTATGGCCTTCATCAGTGCGACTACGATTGGTTTTCGTTGCCAGATTGGAAAGGTAAGTTTTGTATTAGTAACTCCGGGTGATGTGATGCAATGAGGGATTTCCAGATGTAAGGAATGAAAATGGGGAGCTCAGAGTTGCAATTTTTGGAAAATAAAATTTCCAAACTTTCTCTAAACCTCAGAGCATACCACCGATTTTGGAAGGGAGCCAACTTTTTAGTATCAGACCAAATTGGAATAGCAGAAGTGTCAGCCATGGTAAGAAGAGACAAGGAAGAGGAAGGTTTTCCAAATTTCACATCAGATTTGTGTTCCTGAAGTCTTGAGAGAATTTTTCGGAAGGAACTTCCTATGTACGCAGTTAATCCAACGTTAGTCTTGATTGGAATTTTATACACTCCAGGCGAAGAAAGCAGAGGTCTTGGGTCTCTGTCATTATGGAGGATAACATAAATTGAAGGGGAAGAACGAATGGCATGTCTATATCCTTCTCATTTGAAGATACTGATGAGTTTGTAGGCAGAAGGTTCGTGGTAAGGGATTGAGCCAGCAAACGTTAGCTCCTTTTTTGGTGAAACAGGTTGAAGAGCAACAACTGGTTTTTTCTTAGCATTTTGAATTAATTTAGAAACCAGGAAAGGAAGAAAGCCATGTTGGGTAGTGATCAAGCAGATGTTTGCTAATTCATTTTTTATATTAACTTCCGTGTTTCAAACCAAATGAGCTAGATGAATGAGAGACTTGAGGACTGACAGTTTATATTGGTGGAAGGTATGAGAATTGAAAGGAATAATCCTATTGGTAGAACAGGTTTTCGGTAGACAGAAGTGGAAAGAAGATTATTACATTTTGAGATGCTGACATCCAAGAAATTTATCTTGCCATCAATTTCTTCATTAATAGTGAATCTAATGGACAGGAATTTTTCAGTGATTAAATTTGTGAGTTGCAATAGATCTTTTTAGGATGAGGCCAGATGACAAAAATACCGTCGACATAACGGAGCCATTAGGTAGGTTGTTGGTCATGTTGCATCACTATTGATTGCTCAATATTTTGCAGGTATACTTCAGCCAAAAGTGGGGAAAGAGGTGACCCCATCGGTACACCTTGGTTTTGCTGATAGTATTGATTATTATAAACGAAAAAACTGTGTTGACCAACAACCTACCATTAGGTAGGTTGTTGGTCATGTTGCATCACTATTGATTGCTCAATATTTTGCAGGTATTATACTTCAGCCAAAAGTGGGGAAAGACGTGACCCCATCGGTACACCTTGGTTTTGTTGATAGTATTGATTATTATAAACGAAAAAACTGTGTTGACGAAGAGAATACAGGCAATCATACAAATCCTTGGTTAAAGTGCCGTCCATGGGGAATTGTTCTTTGAATTTATGAATGCTTCAAATTGAGGCACAAGACTTCAGGAACACAAATCTGATGTGAAATTTGGAAAACCTTCCTCTTCCTTGTCTCTTCTTATCATGGCTGACACTTCTGCTATTCCAATTTGGTCTGATACTAAAAAGTTGGCTCCCTTCCAAAATTGGTATGCTCTGAGGTTTAGAGAAAGTTTGGAAATTTTATTTTCCAAAAATTGCAACTCTGAGCTCCCCATTTTCATTCCTTACATCTGGAAATCCCTCATTGCATCACGTCACAAGGAGTTACCATTACAAAACTTACCTTTCCAATCTGGCAACGAAAACCAATCGTAGTCACACTGATGAAGGCCATAGTAATGGCTGAAATATATTTGCCTTACACTTTTTATACGTAACTTAGCGTGTTCTACACTACCTTCTTCTTAGTTTCTTTGTTAAGTTTATGTACTATGTACTTAAGGAAAAAATCTGAAGACCCGAAATAAATTATTTTATTTGCAGATGATCTGAAACGTGTGTTTGTGTGTGTTCTTTCAGACTTAAGTTCTCCATTGCTGAAAACTCTACTGGCCATAGTTATTACAGAAAAATTTCCCAACTTGGGGTTCCAACTCCCAGTCACCTTAAACAGCCCATCAAAAATGGTGATTTATGCTTGCGAGTATTGCAGATCTCAATGCCATTTTCAGCAAGGTTAAAAAAAATATTTTCTATCACTTCTATACATTTCCTGAAAGCCTAAAATGCCCTCTTTAAGGTAGTGAAAAACAAAACTTTCGATCTACAATAAGAGGAAAGCAGTTGCCAGTTTTCAAAACCATTGTGAGGCCCTATTCTGGTCTGCCGCAGAAAAGAAAAATGAACGTATATCCAAGATGGTGGCACATAAAAATAAAATAAAAATTGTTTTGAGCTACTCACTAATAGGGTTAAACTATGGGGGAAGGGAGTGCATAAAATAGTCAAGCAACCACTTAATAAAAAAATTGGGTAATAATATGATGTTGGAATGTTCCATATGCAAAAAACATGTCATTTTGGAGATTTTTGTTCTCTAGCCAAAATTGTGAATTGCCCAAAGTATTTTTTTCTCTTAATGAAAGGTTACATTATAATACACACATGAAAACATTTTTAGCAAATTTGAAGTGGGGGCTCATTTTGAAAAAAATTGTTTTGTTTAATAAAAATGTGGCCTCAGTTTTCCATGTCTTCTGTCATTAAATTAAAAAAGTGTTCTTTTGATTCTAAAAATGTACAGAAACAAGTTGTTCCCAAATGTATGGACCACACAGATCATTTTAGAAAAAAAATTATGTGGCTGCAACAGTTAGTTGTGAAGTTATGAATTTATTTGTCCTACAGTGTAGTTATGGAAATTCAGCGAACGAAAACTTCAGAGGCAGAGCTACCCAATTTTAAAAGTGGCATTACTCAAGATGTACTGGATCGCCTGACCTAAAATTTTAACTGGTTTTATATCTTACCAGTACAATACTTTGTGCCAATTTTCACAAAAATCTGAGATGGGTGGATGATATGCCCTGGGTGATCTGACATGGAATGACCCAGTGGTGTCATAGTAACATGCTGGAATGGAACTTGAGAGATGAGGGTTTGATTCCCACTCCAAGACAATGAAATTTTTATTTTCTGAAGAGATGGCTGCATGGGAAACTTCAGAAAATATGGTTGATGGTGTTATATTTGCATGTGCCTTCCATGTACTTGTGCAGAATTATTTCTTCAGGGGGATTTGTTTCCTACTTTTCTATGAATTACACATTTCTGCAGTAGAAACAGCAAAGAAAACATGTGCACCATATTGGAGTATGCAAAACATCCATTTTTGTAGCACCCATTTGTGTAACACTAAAATGTACTAGTTGCTATTAACAGGGAGAATCATTTTGCCACTTTTTTTCACTCCTACCCCATTACATGGACATACTCACCTTACAGTGTGGAGATTTCCAGTTGTGTTTGATGTGACACTATAAGTCAACTTATACTGTCAGAAGACTGGTGGGTAAGGGGTGATTTTTCCATTCACAACTGGAAATCATCCCTTACCCACCAGTCTTCTTCCACCACTGTTTGTCAACAATTCTTGCCAAAATGGGGTGTTATTTCATCATCACTATGAACATCCTCACTGCATTTTCTCTCTGTTTGAATTGTTCATCATTACAACATTCCCACTGCATAGTAATTTCGGAAATTTTTCACAACCAAATTCTTGTCACATGCTACTATGCCTAATCTCTTCAGCTATACCCACACTATACTCTGCTTCTCTTTTTAGGATACAAATTACCCATTTGCTTCAAACTCTTTCCTTCCTATTTCTCAGTTCTAAACCTCACAGATAAATTTTTGATAGCTCCAATTCAGGGTTTAACTTTAGACTATGACCCTTCTGTTGCATTGGGAAATTGAATTTTTTTTTTTCACTAGTATTGGAATAACTGAAAAGATTATAAATTCTCTTCTTCTTCTTAGTTACTCAGTCCAAGGACTGGTTGTCCAGCAGATGTACTCTGTCCCTCCATTCCTCTCTATTCTCCGCAACTCTCTTCAAATCATAGTATGTCCCAGTATTAGTGTTTTGGAGTAACTGTGCAACAAAACTATTCCTTGGCCATCCTCTTGCTCTCTTGCCTTGAATTTTCCCTTCCAAAACTTTCAAAATAGGGCCTCCATGGTGCAATGTGTGTCCTATCCATAACATTCTTCTTCTCTTTAACATGTTGATCAGATTTTTGGGTTCTCCCACTCTCTCCAGGACCTCCTCATTAGTCTTTCTATCGAGCCAACTTTTTCTCACCATTCTTCTATAGCTCCATATCTCAAATGCCTCCGGCCTTTTCACTTTTCTCTTGGTCAATGTCCATGTCTCAGAACCATATAGACAGCTACAGGCCACATATATGCCTTTAAAATTATCTTCCTCAGTTTTAGATTAATATTTTTGGCTGTCAGTAGTCTTTGATTCTCTCTAAAAGTTGTTTTTGCCATCCCTAGTCTCATTCTAATTTCCTTTTCATATCTCACATCCTCAGTAATGTGAGACATCGCCTGACCCGATGAGTATAACTCTTTCTACTAAAATCTTTTAATTAATAGTAAATTTTAAACGTTTGATTATGCGAGTGAATGAATGTGGAACTGAAAATATATAACCTAACTGTTTTATTTCTGTAAAAAAAAATTATAACTAACCAAAGGTCCGTAACATAGGGGACCTCTCGGGCCGGGAGCACGTGCCTCACAGAGAACAACGTGCAAAATACTTTGACAATATCAGCTAAAATACCTTAGATATTAAGTATATTTTAATCAAAAGCACATTTATAACATAAGACAATCCTTAAGGTTGCCTCATGAAATGTATTTTTCGTAATCCTCAGTAATAATTTGACCCAAACAGCGAAATGATTTAACTTGTTCAATGTATTGTCCTTCAATTTTAAGGAAAGCCGGTTTTGGAACCTTCCCTATTGCCATTAGTTTTGTCTTATTTTTATTTATCATCATTCCATAGATATCTGCATTTTTATGTATTTTTGACACCATGCGCTGTAATGATTTGGCTGATTCAGACATATGAATGTTAAGCAATTTTTAAAGAAACTATTGCCTGGTCGTCAGCAAAGTTAATGGCCTTAATTCTCTCTCCATAAATTCTTTTCATATCTCACATCCTTTCATATCTCACTTTTACATTTGCTTCATTAAATTCTTTTAGTTTCATTTAAACAAGATAACAGAAATATTCAATAAAAGGTGCATGTAATATTTTGTCCACTGAGTCTCTCTCTCTCTCTCTCTCTCTCTCTCTCTCTCTCTCTCTCTCTCTTTCACACACACATTATTAATCATATACCTACATTGTAAATTACATATGATTTGACAGGCATTCCTTAGCAAAACACCAGCTGAGGGAGGAGAGGGATGTTTATAAGACCCTGGTGTCACATTTATACTCATACCATTAAAAATTCATATGATGTCCATTTGTTCAAATAATAAAAATATGGACTCATGAAAATGCCAACCAGGAAAAGCTCAACTTTATGTGAAAAGTGGGAAGCCTAGAAGAAGTGTGTAACCTTACTAATCTGACTTTAATCTACATTCTTGAAAACCTTTTCTCAAGTATGAGAACGAAACTTGCATCTTTTTTTTTATTCTGACAGACATACGAATGTTATGCAATTTTTAAAGGACATTTCCATGATTCATGGAACAATGTTCCTCAGTGTGTCTTGTGGTATATACCTTTTGTTTCCACAAAATCCAAACATAAATAGTTTTATACTTCAAGTACACTACAGCTAAAAGAAATTTAGCTTCTCTAACTTTTACAGCAATGATAAACACCACACTTTTATAACAATTTGTTTAAGAACTGTAAGGAAAAGAAACAGAAAATCTGATATGCAATTGAAAAAAACACTTTAATATATAATAAACACAATGCATGAAAAAAAAATGAAGAAAAAGAAAAAATAAGGTAAGAATAAAATACCTGAGATTGTCAGGTGGGATGGTCTGAGCTGGTGCTACATCCCCAACACCTTTTGAGTCAAGAGAAACAGCTTCATTTTCATTACTCTGATTCATAGAATCTGTTTCTTCATCTTTGACTTCTTCATTATCATCACCTATACTTGCCTCATATTCTCCTTTCTCAGCTTCTTCATATGACTGTAGCAACTGAAGATACTCTACTGGTATTCTTCGACCTGACTGTTTAAATTCTTGAATGGTATTCATTAATCCCTGAATTTCTTTCAATTTCTCTTTTGCTTCTTTAAGTTTCCTAAAGCAATAAGAAACAGAAGAAATAATTTACTACTGCCCACGAACTCTTAAAAAATGGATTGTAAGGATGTGCAAATAGAATCTACTTGAATTTAACAAGAAATTCTAACACATTTTCATCAGTTTTGTACTAATCTCCACAAACAGTTTCATTGGTGCTACCAAGTAAATTATTATAATCATTCAACTTATTTCACATACAAACTATGTGCATTTTCTTTAGGTTCTGGCAACCTGCATTACGCCATGACAGGACCCAGGAGATATCTCTTATGAAATTTGTGTGTGTGTGTGTGTGTGTGTGTGTGTGTGTGTGTGTGTGTGTGTGTGTGTGTGTGTGTGTGTGTGTGTGTGAGAGAGAGAGAGAGAGAGAGAGAGAGAGAGAGAGAGAGAGAGAGAGGTTTTCCTTCTAAGAAATATTTATTTTAACAGCAGAACATAAAGCAGTTATAAAAAAAATTCCTCCATCAAGACAGGTTTAGATAGTCATGTTAGAGAAACTGCTCACAGCATGGAGTAGAATTCCCTTAAAACCATCAATTTCTAAAGCGCTTTTCAAAAAAGAAAATTAAAAGAAAAAATAGAAATTAAGAAAAAAAATCACAATTCCATCATCAATAACTGCAGGGGTTTGTCCCTGCCTAGCATCTGGCAAGATTTGGTGAAAAATAACTAACATTCAGGGTTAACCGCAACTGCGATAGTGACGGAGAAAGAGCAACAACAAAAGGCTGCCTAAAGGAGGAGCAGAGTTTTCTCTGAAAATTTACGATTTAAAATAAATATTTCCTTGAAGAAAAAACCCATATTATAACTTTAGTTAAAGATTTATATGTTATGATGTGGGATGCCACTGGAGCACAAACTGTACCTGTAAGTATCAGTTCACATTTTATGATACAAGCATGTCTATGTGGTCATGACAGGAACTCTGTAACTACTACAAAAAATGAATCATCCATTTTGGCACAACATTAGTATGATACTAAAAAGGTCAAAAAGAGAAAAAAATAGGTGGGCAGAGAGCTGAGCTAAAAACTGACTAGTGAGTTGGCAACATGGATATATCAGAAACTGTTACCCGTACCTGACGTTACTTCATCTGTTTTCTATAATACATATCTATCTCGCCCA